>OW028702.1:14930000-19930000 GCA_932294345.1 Pandemis cinnamomeana
TGGTCTGGGGTAAAGAAAAAACATAGAATGTACCCGTTGCGTTGCTTCTCTTCCCGCGCAGATGGTAAAAGCCCATCGAGGGAATGGACTAAAATCTTTAGAATCATGTTAGAGGCGATGCGGCTAGCAACCCATCACTATTTTGATTCCTCCTTTCCACCTGTTCAAACATAATCATGCTAAACGTGGCCTTTAGGTCTTGTTACCTTGGGCACTGTCTACCCCGTAAGGAATCAAGACGTGATTTGTGTATGTACTAGCTGTACTCCGTCTGCGAAGAAGACGCTTATCGCTATCCCGCGGAAACTGCAATTTGCCGGGATAATAACTATCCTATGCTCTTTCCCGGGACTCAAATTATCTGTATACTAAATTTTAACTAAATCGGTTCTGCGGCTTAAGCGTGAATAGGTAACGGACAGACAGACATAGTTATTTTCGCATTTATAATTTTAGTAAGGATAAGGATAAAGATTTAAAGAATAGTTACTTAAAATATGTATCAGATACAGATACAGATACATGAATAACGTCTTTATCCCTTAACGGGGTAGACAGAGCCTAAGGTGACAAGACCTGCATGCCACGTTTAGCAAGATTGTGGGCGTATAGTAGATGGAAAAAGGGTACAAAATAGTGATGGGTTGCTAGCCTCATCGCCTATAACATGATTCCTACGACTTCGCCCATTCCCTCGATGGGCTTTTACCATCTGCGCGAGAAGAGATGCAACTGGTACCTTCTATGTATTAATCTTTTGTAAAATGTTATTCTGAATTTAATTTTGAATTGTATGAATGATTTCGGCTAAGTTTATTTTATTTTATTGTACACAATTTTGCATGATAATTGTATCTTTTGAAAGCATATAAAGAAACTGAAACTAAAACTGAAAGGATAAGGATGTATGTATGTATTATGTGTTCCATGCTGGTCTGGGAGCAAAGAAAAAACATAGAATGTACCAGTTGCTGCTCTTCCCGCGCAAATGGTAAAAACCCATCGAGGGAATGGGCGAAAATCATAGGGATCATGTTATAGGCGATGCGGCTAGCAACGCATCACTATTTTGATGCCACTTTCCACCTCTACGCCCCCAGGGTCTTGCTAAAGGTGCCCTGTAGGTCTTGTTACATTAGGCTCTGTCTACCGCGTAAGGGATAAAGACGTGATTTGTGTATGTGTGTATGTATGTATGTGCTTATTTATACGTGTGGAGTGTGAAGTCGGTGCCTCAGCTCAAATAGTTCTAAGCCGAATATATAATATAGTATTTACTATATAGGCACATAGACTAGATACTTTGGGGGCGTTTGAGTATTACGTAAGTGCTTGAGGGGGGCGGGGGGTCTTTGCTTTGCTTATTTTAGATGACATGGTGGGTAGGGGGGTCGATATGGTGATTACGTCAGTAGTTTCGATTCGAACTGCTGCTCTCGAATCAATAAAAAACAGAATCCTACCAATAATTACATAAGCATGGGAGGGGGGGGGGGGGTGGTAAGGGGTTCGCTTACTTTCGCTGACAAACATAACGATGTTATGATGGGAGTGTGGGTAATGGCGCGAGCTGAGCTGAGGCACCGACGTCAAACATATAAATAAGTAGGTAGCACTCACTAAAAAATATTGTTAATTTGACATTTCTAAAGTAGCGTAATTAATACAATTTATTATTATTATGAAATCTATAGGTGGATTTAGGCTACATTTAAATTAGATGTTTAACCAAGTCTGTTATTTTGGTCAGTAGGTCAGTTGTATTAATGGTTAAGTTAATTTTATAAGTATAGGTAGGTACTGCTTTTTATTTTGAAAAAATGACTTCCTACCAAGTTTCTTGCGGTGCATTCTTTTTTGGCAGATGATCTTTCCGAAAGCGCTGGTAAACTCAAAAAAGACATGTAAGAGGCCTATTTGTAAAAAAAGTTTAAATCGAATTTTGCCTTATCGCAATACAGTCAGACGCGTTCATCCCTTACAGGCATATAAGCAGTGCTTGTAAGCATACGTAAATGTGCCCGACACTCTTCGTACCAATACGGATTTTGTTGGCAATATGCCTACCCTCTGTCAAAATCCACTGCATGCCCCTGAATTCAGTGGCCGTATCATCTAAAAGATATGGGACGGGACATACATGCATAGATTCATGTTCAAAAATATTTTTTTGCAGCGGGCGAGAGCTACGGAGACGGCGCTGAACCAGCCGGCTACTGCGTTGCCCAAGGTAAGGTTGGAGCAGGTCTCTGCTTACACTGGTTTATAGATATTTATAGATAATGGTACGCACTTGGCCGGTTTTTTTTTTTTTTCAATTTAACCGTTTAAATGAAAAACTTTTTTAACACATTTTATCTTAACATTTATCTTAATTAGATGACTTTTCTCACAAAATGAATCCATGTCGTAAATTAGACCTTTGTCCTGAAGTTGAAACTTAAATTTAAAACGCAACGCAACTATTGAAGACAAGCTGAACACTAATCAGAGATTACTAGGAGCAATACAAAACGTTTAAAACAATAAATTATACCGTTTTTTCACTACTATTATCTTTTATTTTGATAGGCACTGTCCATCAAGGGGCACCAGTTTTTAGAGGTAACAACTCGCAATGCGTAGCCATGTCAGCGTGTGCTTGCGTGTACTCGGTCTGTAGTTCTAGAAATTATCGCGATTTTGACGTTGATGTCATACTTAAGAGTGGCGACGAATTGTACATGCAATTGTTACCTATGTTAGAAAGAGAAAATCAAATATATTTACAGCCAGAACAATTGCCATCCCATATTCGCTCCGGGAACTTTTCGACAGAAATAGAACCAATGGAAGATGGCAACAATTGGATCGCTAATGGTTTATATCCAGTAAATATTCATAACGTTAATGGAAAAAAGAGAGATCTGGTGAATATTCTTCAGACGCAAGTTTTTACATCGGATCATATCGATGCAACCGATAGTATCCTTTTTACCGGTCAAAGTTACACCGTTTCGTTCTGGAGACATCAGAATTCATTTTACTTATTCAATAGTCACGGGGTAGATTTTAATAATCGTACAGCAGACGAATGTGCGCGGTTGTTCAAATGTAATTCGATGCAAAAGCTGGTGGACTATCTTTTCACGAATACTCGCTTTCCAAATAATATACGAGATACGGAATACTCCTTGCACAGAATTCGTGTGAAAACTTTCACACCATCATCTCCCACGTTCACAGCGTCGTCGCTGATCAGCTCATTGTCGCATCCTGCCACTGAGGTATCGCCTACATTCACGGAATCGCTATCACAGTCGGATGTATCTCGGCCACGTTCGCCCACATATGCCGAGGTTTGTGCGAAGAATTCTTGTGAGCGAGTCAATTCCGTATCGCAAACTTCTGCAACCACGACAAATGTCTATGCCGCGCAACCCCAAACAAAATCAAAACGTACGAACTTTAATCCAGTGGTTGTAGTCGATAGAGTAGAAGATTTTAAACTGTACGTGTTAAATCCTGTTGTCATCGTCCACAATATGTTTTCGGAATTACCGTTAGATGACAATCAATCAAATGTCGATACGGCAACTGCTAACAGAGGTAGAGGTCGACCCAGAAAACAAAAACGTGGAACGAAAACGAATGCTCATTTAGATGCGGTCAAAAAATACGCAAAGAAAAATCCTCACGTTAATCGTGAAGCGGTTAAAAAATACGTCGAAAAACATCCCGAAATCAATCGCGCCGCAGTTGATAAGTATTCTAAAAGTCACCCCGAGGTTAATCGCGCCGCAGTCGAAAATTATTCGCAACGAAACCCCGAAATAAACCGCGGCGCTGTTGAGAGATATACCGCAGTTAGTCGTGATGTTGAAGTAGAATTACGCCGGTCAACAAACTTAATTGGGGAATGGAGGGAGTCGGAACTTGCCAATATGCCACTGTTTTCATTAAAAAAGCCGTCTTTGCTGGCTGCAGATATTTTTTCGTGTCCGAACTGTAACGCGCGTCTTTTTGAGGAAGAGCGGGGTCGTAAACAGTGGTGTTGCGGGTCCGGAGCGTACAACGTTCAACAGTTTTCGCTTTTGTCGGAAGATTTTTATTCTGATCCCTCGTTTTTGCGTGCACCGCGAGCGTACAATAATTTGTTTGCCTTCAGTGCCTTAGGCGTCTCTCATGGTTATCAGCATCCCGAGCAGGGTATATCCTTTTTAAAAATTCAAGGACGTATTTACCACCGCGTTTTCGATCTTTCGTATGAAGAAACCACTAACAATATCGGGCTTTACATTAATGACAATAACGAACGCGATAGTATAGCACAAAGTCAACGGCTCAATAGGGATGTTATTGTTTCCATCACAAATTATTTGCATAATGTCAATCCGTTTATAGAATGCTTTAAACGCTTGAGTCGGGAAACGTCCGATCAAGCGTACATAAGGTTCGAAAGAACTACACGCGCAACGCACGGTAACATTTTGGGCGATTTACCTTTAGGCACGGAAGTGGCTGCCATAATAAGCACTGAGAGAGAAACTTTCCAACCTCATTGTATAGCCATCTGGAAAGTAGGCCATAAGAAACCACACACTGTAGATATCATGAATCCATTGTACGAAGCTTTTCAATATCCGTTGCTTTACCCCGAAGGTAATGCGGGTTGGTTTCCGAATAAATTGGACAATAATCAAAACAAATTATCACAAGTAAAATATATCCGGTGCTTACTGCTGTCGGAGACGCGTTTTTCAAAATTGGGTAGACTGTCCGAGGAGTGGTTGGTAGATGTTTACTGTAGAATTTGTGAAGAGCGTCTCCGCTACATCACCAACATGCAAAAACAAAATTCAAATAATGCATTAAGAACTGCTCCACTCGAAGAAATAGAAATTAGTGTACAACAGATTCGCAACGATGAGACCATAGAAGGGGAGGGTTATGTCCCGGGTCGCATATATTTGCCTTATAGCTTCACGGGATGTCCGAGATATATGAAAGTGAAGTACATGGATGCGATTGCAATAGTAAATACGTTGGGTACTCCCACGTATTTCCTAACTTTTACATGTAATCGCAATTGGCCTGAAATTAAACAATCTCTCGAAGCAGGTCAGCTGGCAGACCCACTCATATGTGCTCGCGTTTTTAATTTAAAATTAGCGCAACTTTTACGCGATATCCGGTCCGGTCGGTGGTTTGGCAAATGTTTGTACATGTTTCATGTAATTGAGTTTCAGAAACGCGGTTTGCCCCACGCGCATATTTGTTTTAAAGTAGAGAACGGCCCGATACACAATGTAGATATAGATAAAGTAGTTCGAGCGGATATTCCCAACTCGTCGGAAGCTGACGGTAAATTGAGAACGACGGTTTTGAAACACATGATTCACGGTCCGTGCGGTCCTCCACATAGGGAAAATTTACCGTGTTGGGATAAAGAATTGCGCAAGTGTACAAAATTTTTTCCAAAATGCGAAACCGCCGTTACATTCGCTGACGACAAAGGTTTTATAAACTTACGCCGCGACAGTAAGAACGAAGCTACGATCACGTATAACAGGCGCGAACTGGTTGTCAGCGATTTATGGGTCGTGCCATACAATGCGGCTCTTTTATTAAAATATGATGCCCACATGAATTTGGAGGTTTCGTCGCAGCGTACGATTGTTAAATATCTGTTTAAGTATATGACCAAAGGTCCGGACGAATCACGAGTAGCTGTTGTGTCCGAGGAGCATTTAAATGACGAGGTAGAACAGTACGTCACTAAGCGATATTTAGGATCGGGTGAGGCGGCGTGGAGGACCTTAGAGTTTGACGTGACGGCCCGCGAACCTAACGTCAAACAATTGGCCGTGCATCTCGAAAACCGTCACAACGTTTACTTTCGACCAGGCACTGAAGTAGAATCCGCGCTACAATCAACGTCTAATCTGCTCACATATTTTAACCGTCCCGCCGGTGAAGAGTTTGACCGCTTAACATATTGCCAATTTTATGAACAATATTTAGTTCACGCGTCGCGACCTAATACAAAAAATACCCAAATTTACGAAACCGGTAACAACAGGTTTGTGACGAAACGGCAACGCGGAGAGCTTGTAGCGCGTCTATTTTGGGTCGCGCCTAATAGAGGTGAACAATTCTACTTAAGAATTCTGTTAAAGTCTTACCCGGCTCGAAGTTACGCGGAACTAATTAGTCTTGGTGGTCCTAATTGCAGCACTTTTCAGGAAGCTGCTAAAATTGTTGGACTCGCGGACGACGAAGTAGAGTACGAAAGGGCCATGTTGGAAGCTTCAACTTTCTATACAGGACCACGCCTTCGTAGCTTTTTCGTACTTTTAGCTTGTAACGGTGCCCCAGTTGCGCTACTGTGGGACACATTTAAAAACCAACTTAGTGAAGATTTTCTTCACCGGAATCCGGGAAACGCTGATATGGCGTATAATTTAGCGTTGATGGAAGTTAACAGAATCCTCCGAAAACACGGGAGTTCGCTTATAGAACACGGTTTGCCGCAAGTGCACGATCTTACCACAGAGTTGAGCCGCGAACGCGTTGAATACAGTACGAACCGTCTCGAAGCCTACGTCGACGAGTGGCTGCCGCGTTTATCATCTGACCAACGCGTTGTTTTCGATTACATCAATAGGCTATGCGTTGATGATTCTTTTCGCGATACAGCAAATTCCGCGATATTCATCGATGGTCCCGCGGGCACCGGCAAAACCCTATTACTCAACGCCGTTACAGCGCACGTGCGTGGTGCTTTGAAGGGCGTCGTACTATGTACTGCGAGTTCTGCTATCGCCGCTCAGAACTACGAAGGGGGAACTACTGCGCATAGTATGTTTAGATACCCGATAGACATAGTCGACGACCTCGGTTACTGGAACATTACCAACGGCACTCAGAGAGCTGAATTGATAGCAAACGCGCAAGTTATAATTTATGATGAAGCGCCAATGGCTCACAAGTATTTAATTCATTTGCTAGATCGTTCGTTGCGTGATTTAATGCGAAGTGACAAAGATTTCGGTGGAAAAATTATAATTTTTGCTGGTGATTTCCGCCAAATTCCGCCCGTTGTTTCTAATGCGCGAAGCAATTCGGACATATTTAATTGCTCGGTAAAATCGTCTCCCGTGTGGCAAAGGCTTCAATTATTTTCTTTGGTAACGTCTCAAAGATGTAGAGTAGATTCAGTATTTGCAAACTTTCTGTTGGAATTAGGTTCCAACCGCTTAACTTCTGTCTCTGACGGTAACGTTAAAAATTTAATCGATTTAAGTTTGATTGATCACGTAACAGAACTGAGTGATCTGATTGATTTCGTGTTCCCGTCAGAAACCATCAATAGGCCCGACGAATGCGCGCGTAGAGCCATTCTCTGCACACGTAATGATGCCGTGAATGATATAAATAATGCCATCTTAGACCGGGTTACGGGAGACGTGTTACGATTCTATTCCTGCGACAAAGTAGACAACGATAATAATGTCGACCAAGTTTTCTATGGCATTGACGCATTAAATCGCATCGAGATCACGGGTGTTCCACATCACGAGCTAAAGTTAAAAGTAGGATGTGTATGTATGATTATGCGTAACCTTAGTTTTGAAGATGGGTTGGTGAACGGGACCAAAGTTATAATCGTTAGGTGTTCGGCTCGGCTAATAACGGTACGGAAGCCCGAATCGTCAGATGAATTTCTAATTCCGCGTATTCTTTTCAAACAGCAGATTGACCCGCGAAGCCCGTTCGAATTGTGTCGCCGTCAATTCCCGTTGCGTTTAAGTTACGCGATGACTATTCACAAAAGTCAGGGGCAAACCATCGGTCGCGTCGGAGTAGACTTGAGGTCCGACATCTTTAGTCACGGGCAATTGTACGTCGCGCTGGGAAGAGTACGTGAATTAAATAATCTTAAAATTTTAGTGCACCGCGATCGTATACAAAATCAAAGACCCTGCGCGATAAATGTCGTGATTCCTGAATTGCTTTAACTTCCATCATTAAATAATCAGATCTTTTAGCACTTCCTGTTAAGTTGAATTGTTCGTCTCTATTATATAGGATGGCAATCGTAATCATGTTTTATTAGGTTAGATTATTCCAAAAAATCATGTTGACATGGCTATTCATGCGAGTTTTTATATATTTTTTTGTAGTACACACAAGACACTTTTTCATACACTACACTAACAGGATAGGATTTTAATTCTCATTCTATAGTCATGATACAATTGACTTTTTCAAAAGAGTGTTATGATTTAGATAATTAAATATTGCGTCACAAATCAATGGTAAATCGCCTATTTCAAGTAGGCGTGTACCACCTTGTGTACATTTTTCATTGATAATAACGATTCTTTATCGTTGACGGAGTAAGAACTGTTGAGACAGTTGGATTTTCACATGAGACCGTATAATTTATCCGTCGTATGGACTCTAAAAGTTGGAAGGTGAGGGGGTTAGAGGGAGGTCGTGGGGGCTGTAGCGTCAAAGTGATGGCATTATGGTAAGCGATATAACGGATGGGTTGTCGAGGCCACCGATTGCCAGGTAACACTGGGGACAATCCAGCCATCGAGTTGACGAATCAACCGGCCGGATTGGTCAGCTCGGTATGAGATCAGTTGAGCAGTCGTAGTTACCACTGCCAAATCGTCGACTTGGGATGCAAAGGTCGAGTCGGTGTCCGGAATGACTGCGAACGTTGTATCCACTCTGCATTTCGTGGTTGTCAAGCGTGTGGTGGTGGACATACCCAGGTGAATGTTTTTGTGGGTAAGGAAAAAAAAAGTAAAAAAAAACGAAAATCGAAGTCAAAATCAATTTATCTTTATTCAATTTGGGCTCTTTAAAACCACTTACGAATGTCAAACAGTTACCACCGATTCGGAAAACGCTACTAATACTAAGAGAGTCGCCAAGAAATTCAATGTCAATGACAATTATATTTTTTCAAAAATTGGGAGTAGGTACACATGCCAGTCACAGTATTTCAGAATTGCAACACAGTAGGCGCGCTTATTGAGATCACACACAAGTGCTGGTCGGAATCATTTTTATTCCAACAACCCTATCTCATCATCATCCACTTGCTTATCCCATTATCTGGGGTCGGCGCAGTACGGCTTTTTCTTCCATTCGTCTCTATCTTTCGTCACATTCACGTCCTTCACACATATACCATTCTTCACACGTTGTACGATTACCCTCAAGGACTCTGAAAAAATCAAGTTGAAGACGATTCAAGACGAATAAATCAGACGATATTATCACGAATATAAATCGAAGATATTAACAGTGCCGAAAGACTCCAGACGCAACAGCAGACAAGCAGATTTTGACGACGTTAGTGTTGGAATATCGCGGATTTTTTTTTTTTTTTTTTTTTTTGTTTTATTCATTTATTCATGTAGTATTTTAAAAAAAACCCCAGAATATACTCAGACTGCTTTTAATTATTTAAAACCAATATAAAACACTACAACAATATTAGTCTTTTCAAGCTCTCCGCCATCATTATGAATCCCCTCTCCCCGCTACTTCCATAGACTAAACATAACTTTTTTATAAAATTATAATCCTACATTCATACACATTTTAAGTCTTGATGTTGGAATTTTTATGTCAGAATTTGTCACTTAAAAAGTCGTCGATCCTATAGTAGCATTTATCGATAAGGAGGCTTTTTAATTTGCTTTTAAATACTTTGTCGTCTTTTTCCACTTTTATGTTTTTAATTGCCACTTAGTTGCCATCAAAAGAACCCAATTTGGGGTTGGAATGAAGTTAAAATTAAAATATTTAGGTCCGTATCAAGTCGTTAGAGCTACTGGAAGAGACAGATACCCAAGTACAGAAGGTTGATGACTCTGCCGAAGGTTCTAGAAACACCACTACCTTCTGTGAACATCTTCTCCGCATCACACGCCCATACCACGCTAAACAATTTCCTTTCAACTTTTCGGGGTACGCAGTCATAGGGTTTTCAAGGTCAACGAACACCATGTGCAGGTATTTTTTTTTTTTATTTTTTTTATTTTTTTTTTTTCTTTAATCTATTTTTAATCTATTCAAGTTTTCGGAAAACCCGCCATATCCCGTCATTAGTTGTTGTCCTCTATGCCACCACTGCGTTAGGGATGAAAAACTTGGTGACAGCCGCGATGTCGCCGGTCACGTACCTCCGGTACCATTCGTCAAGCGTATCCATACGAATGGATCGCTTGACACATGAGACCGGGCACACGTCGTAGTCCGGCTTCCGCTTTAATTTTATGGCGGCCTCCTTGGCCAAAGCATCGGCTCTCTCGTTCCCCTCAAGCCCCACGTGTGCTTTAATCCAGAACAACTTGACAACCTTGCCCTGGGTGGACAATGTTGTCAAGTTGTTTCTAGCTTCCGCCGCCACGGGGTGAAAGCAGCCGTGGTTCTTAATGGTCAAGAGGGCCGCCATAGAATCGCTGTACACTCCGAACGTTTCCGCCTTTTACCCTAGGATCACCCCCGTCGCCCTGCACAGTGCAAGGAGCTCAGCCTGGTAAACCGTGCAGTAATTTTAGTTTCTGCTTCACCATTTCATATTTATGTATGTATGTATATCTCCACGTTTTGTTGTACAATTTGTAGGGTTAATACTGAGTTTAAGGACGACATGCCCATTTTATCTGCTGGCAATACCGGGAGCTCTGCTGTATCTATCCCTTCTCTCCGAAAGGAGATAAGGTGATTAGATATAAACAGTCAGACACTCCCGGTATTTTTAGTATGTAATTATTTATTACTTATTACTGATATTTTTAGCAACAAACAACCTGTTCTTCGCCTCCTCTCGCGAGAGAGGATGGTTGTAAGAAAATTCAGCGTTGTTGCTAAAAATATCAGTAATTAGTAATAAACGGACATGTCATCCTTAAACTGAGTATTAACCCTACAAATTGTACAACGAACACCATGTGCAGGTTTTTTTTTTTTTTTTCTTTTTTATTACAATGCACCAGCTTTTTATTTGTCAAAAAATCCCTAAAATCTACATACCTAATGTTAATATCAATATCAACGTCTGTCCTCTATCGATCTCTCCGGCTACCTCAACTCATTCCATTCGTTCCCTCATCAGCTCGTAGCATAAAGCATTCGTTCATCTCAGTCATTCTTAATCCTACATGTATATCTCCACGTTTTGTTGTACAATTTGTAGGGTTAATACTGAATTTAAGGACGACATGCCCATTTTATCTGCTGGCAATACCGGGAGCTCTACTGAATCTATCCCTTCTCTCCGAAAGGAGATAAGGTGATTAGATATAAACAGTCGGACACTCCCGGTATTTTTAGTATGTAATTATTTATTACTTATTACTGATATTTTTAGCAACAACCTGTTCTTCACCTCCTCTCGCGAGAGAGGTTGGTTGTAAGATAATTCAGCGTTGTTGCTAGAAATATCAGTAATTAGTAATAAAACGGGCATGTCATCTTTAAACTCAGTATTAACCCTACAAATTGTACAATTTTCCATATTCACTCTCATTCTTCCATTTCAGTCATTCATTCTGTTATTCCGCTCACTCCCACAAATCGGCCATCCTGCAGCTCAGTCTGTCCCCAGACTGCAGAGACTCTTTTATGACAGCTGCTTTAAGTTCTTCGTAGGTCTTAAATGCGTTTTCGGACCTCGGCCATAGTTCAGCCGTGGCGGTAAGCGATCGCCTCGCTATAAGTAATTTCTGTTGGGCCGTCCAACCAAAAATATCCTTGTTATCTTCAATATCTTGTGCCCATTTTACCGATGAATATGTGACATCTTCGCCATTTCGTAATTTTCTTTTTTTTATATTTTTTTTCTTCAATCTAGCCAGTACTAACGCCGAGTTCAGCGAAACTGTGCGGTATCCCTATTGGATATGGCAATGCCAATTCTGCCAATATTGGTACCTGATCACCGATTAAAAATCATCGTGAATAATAATAAAATAATTAATCACGAAGTCCTCATATGAAATTTTCTTTTATGAGATTTATTATGTCCGACCGTTTTCATGTGCCCTTTACGAATTGAAAATATGCTGTGAATTCATTCATTAAACGCATTTGTTAAATTCTGTACAATTTATATTATCAACACATCTTTCCAAATTTAAGGAAATCTTGATTTGTCATTAGTAATGATATAACAAAATTTGACGACTTTTTGTAACTTATTTGATTGTTGTATCATCAAAACTCTATGCATGTATAAGAATACTATTTGGCAACGATTGTATAAGGATACTATTTAAAGTACACTAGCCATCAACTGAATTTCTATTCTATCTTATTGAATATATGTACTAAATGCTCTACAAATACGCATTATATGCACATAAGTTTAAGAAAAAATGTTAAAATCACTACAATATGAAGAAACGAAAACTCAGCAAACTTCAGACTCTTCTCCAGATGCATGATGTAAAACATAGAACATTCCTTAACCAGTGTTATCTCACTGAAAACTTAACGGCAGCCCGCAAATTGAATACTTGACAAAGTCTTCTGAAAAGCGGAGAACTAATCGTAAAATTAATGTTGAAGTCATCACGATACGAAGAAATGAAAACAGCAAAGTTCATAACCCATAACCCAGTGTTACTTCGCTGAAGACTTAACGGCGGCAACGGACGACGACTTTCGAAAGCTTTCCGGAGAAGAACGTTAATTTTTCACGTAATTTAAGTTGCCAGATTATTTTTTTTCATCTTGTATGAATAAATCCGTTTACATGCCTTTCGTATCTTATGTCGCTGAAGTTTTAACGAAAGGCCATCAAGTAACAGAAGACATCCTGACTCACCAAAAAAAACAGAGACACATCTATTTTACGAAAAATGTACATGATACACTGCCGTTAAAGCTGCTGGGCGATATGCCAGTTCAAACAGCTTAAAGATTTTACATAAAACTATGTTGTCTCATCAATTGCAAACGGCTGCCGAAATTCGACTCGAAGATCTCGAAGAACTTGAATGAAATTAGATGAAGACTGAAATTCTGAGCCAAAATTCCAGACAAGAAAAAACAAAAATAGAAATGGAGTAATTCTAAAGGTTTTCCTTTAATACAATGGGTAATGTAATTTTTTAGTTAGTTATAATTTCATAGCAATTTTACTGTGCACAATCAGGTTTTATGTTTAGACCTTTTTTACATCTTACGATCTTCTGTAACAATAAAATATGCAGTAAAAAAAACAAAAACAAAAAAAAGCTTTAAAAAAAGCAAAAAAAAGAACAGAAAGAAAAATGAACAGAAAAAAAGAGTACAAAAAAATCAATAAAAAACAAAAAAAAAAGAATCAAAATAGTCAACTGCATACTGCAACACCACATTTTTAATTTTATATAACGAATAGATTTTTCACCAAGTCTGTTTACTTACTTTGTTTCATTTGTAACCGCTAATGGAGATGAAAAATATGTTCTCAGTTGCGAAGTTTTGCTTGTAGAAATTATTGAGATCGCTTAGGTCTATTCTCAATCATCTATAAGCAAGCAATCACGAGGGCACATATGTTTTCGAAAACACATTTATCAAAATCCTAATCTTTTTTTTTCTGATTGGTTGGTTTTATGTTAGCTTTATGGTTTTTTTTTTTCATATTTGGACTTCGGTTTTTATTATTCTGAAAATAAAGTATAGAATGAATAACTAGACTTCTTATGTTTATTTAAATTGTCTTTTTTTACTCGCATTCATTTTTGACTTTTCAAGTGAGTGTCGAGTTAAGAAAATTTAATAACGCAGGGCAGCTTGTGGCGAGGCTGTTGGGGAGTAGCGACCCCACGTACCCGACGCTCTTTGTACGCGCCTATATTTTTCAAACACTTGGCGAAGGGCGAAAGTAGCAACCATTGTTTCTCGACCTGACATGAACCCGAATAAGTCGCAAGACGGTTATGTTTGAGGGTAGATGTGGAAACGTAAGTGGCGAGTTGGCTATAAGCTCTAAGTGACACCTCTCTACCCTTAGCCTTTCGCATCGATCTTGCTCCTAGACCATTTTTATATGTCGATCTTAGGGGGAACAAAGAAAGAAAGAAAGAACTGTTTATTTGCTTAGAACACGTACAAAAGGATGTTAATATAGCGCTGGAAGCAGTATTCAGCCGATACATCAGCATGCAAATTATAATAATACAATAAATCTGATAAAATGTCACAAATTAAAAACTATAATTAACTAATCATTGCCTAATTTACATTAAATTAAATAAATTACATTTTGAAAAATCCATGAATTCCTTAACACTATAGAAACATTGTTCTTGCAACCAAATCGTCAATTTATTTTTAAAATCAAGACCATGATGTAGTGCCCGCAAAAAAATTAAAAATTTCAATAGCCATGTTAAAGGCATTCCTTTTGTAAATGCCTGCACGACATCGCAAATGATGCAGAAGATCCCTATACTGCGCTCTTTGATGCCTATCAGAAACATCTGATCGCCACTGGAAAAAGTGTGGCTGGGATATAGTTATTAGACAAGCCTTTCTTATGTACATACAAGCTAGAGGTAAAATGTGCAACTGTTTGAAACTCGGCCTACAACTATCAGTGATCCATGCATTTGCCACGACACGTATACATTTCTTTCTCATCTAGCGAAAGGCGAGTCACCGTCTACCAATATCATTTTCCAGATAATTTTCAATTTGGTAGACGTCCGGTAGTCTCAACTAATAATCCACATTGCTCGCTTCTGCGTTCGGAATGCACGCTGCGTGTCTGCGGCGCATGCCCATAGCTCGCATGCCCGGAGCATGCGAGCACGTAATATTTATTTGTCCATATTTATTGCGTTGTGCGCCGCAGAAGACACCCAGCGTGCATTCCGAAAGCAGAAGCGAGAAGAAACTCCCCTTTTAGTCCATCCCAAACCACATGAGCCTGGCACTTCGGCTCAATTCAATATTCAAATCACTTGATATCTCATTCTGTGCCATTTCAGTTGCTTTCAATTACACTTACATGCTTTGTATTCTGATTTCCCTATTTTCATTATAAATAACTCAAATTACTCACAGGTTTCAGGTGATGTACTTCTGCACACCCAGAAGTACTTCCAACTCACCGGTTTCAGGAAAACTTTCTTCTTCCTTTGTTTTTATTATTCTTCCTTGATCTGCGTCACCGTACCAACCTTCAGCCCGAACTCAGCCGGGGTTACCAGTGCAAAAGTTGAGTAAGATGCGTTTCTACTTACGGTTTTGACGTTCTCGCGATAGTTCGCGACAAGATGTTCCCCCTAAGATCGACACATAAAAATGGTCCAGGAGCAACATCGACGCGAAAGGCTAAGGGTAGAGAGGTGTCACTGGACTTGGAGCATATAGCCAACTCTCCACTTACGTTTCCACATCTACCCTCCAGCATAACCCTCTTGCGACTTATTCGGGTTCATGCCAGGCCGAGAAACAATGGTTGCTACTTTCGCCCTTCGCCAACTGTGCGAAAAATATAGGCGCGTACAAAAAAACCTGCACATGGTGTTCGTTGACCTTAAAAACCTATGACTGCGTACCCCGAAAAGTTGAGAGGAAATCGTTTAGCGCGGTATAGGCGTGTGATGCGGAGGAAATGTTCACAGAAGGTAATGGTGTTTCTAGAACCTTCGGCAGAGTCATCAACCTTCTGGACTTGGGTATCTGTCTCTTCCAGTAGCTCTAACGACTTGATACGGACCTAAATATTTTAATTTTAACTTCATTCCAACCCCAAATTGGGTTCTTTTGATGGCAACTAAGTCCCCTTTGTTGTACTTAGTGCTCTCCTTTATTTTCTGAAGTAATTTTCTGTTATCTCATCACACGTTTCGCTGCTTTCCAATTCTGAATATCATAATTAGTATTAAACTGACTCAGATAGTTTACAGTATAAGCGATATCAGGCCTTGTAGAAACAGACAGATACATAACATCGGTATTTACACATTCAGGCTTCTCTAACTTTACAAGACCATCCATCGGAGTCTTCGCAGGCTTGCACTCGCTCATACCATATATTATTGGTCTAAAATCTTTTCCAAATACGATCATTGACTCAAGTATACTCTATTTTCATTATCTCGATCAAACTCGATACCTAAACAAGTACTAATTTTCCCTAGATCTTTCATATATCAAATATATGTGTTAATTGTGTTTTCACATCACTCAGCCATGCATTATCATTTGTCGCTAATATAATATCGTCAACATAGATAGCAATTAACATAATATTTTCTCCTTTTTCTGAGACAAATACACATGGTTCTTGATGCAATGCTTCGAAGCCTATATTTTTCAACTGACTTACTAATTCTTTATGCCACTGCAAGCCTGATTGACGTAAACCATACAATGATTTCTTCAATAAACATTTCTTCCTCTGTTAGGGCGTAAATAAACTCCAGTTTATAATCAAAGTTTAGCACGTTTTATTAGACATAACTTAGGCTCACAATTAAACACGGTAAACGACACCGGTGACAATACCCGACTGTTCTTAACCTACACATGCATACAGACCTACATATCCATACCATACATATAGCACTAGCTCACGGCTCTTCGTATATCTCAACATTTTCTTTTCTTAACTTCGCGATATTCCAACACTTACGTCGTCAAAATCGCTTGTCTGCTGTTGCGTCTGGAGTCTTTCGGCACTGTTAATATCTTCGATTTATATTCGTGATAATATCGTCTCATTTATTCGTCTTGAATCGTCTTCAACTTGATTTTTTCCGAGTCCTTGAGGGTAATCGTACAACGTGTGAAGAATGATATGTGTGTGAAGGACGTGAATGTGGAGCTGACGAAAGATAGAGACGAATGGAAGAAAGCCGTACTGCGCCGACCCCAGATAATGAGATAAGGGCAAGAGGATGATGAAGAGATAGGGTTGTTGGAAAAATGATTCCGACCAGCACTTGTGTGTGATCCCAATAAGCGCGCCTACTGTGATGTAACTCTGAAATATTGTGACTGGCAATGTGTACTTCCAATTTTTGAAAAAATATAATTGTCATTGAGTTTCTTGGCGACTTCTCTCTTAGTAGCGTTTTCCGAATCGGTGGTAATTGTTTAACATGACATTCGTAAGTGCTTTTAAAGAGCGCAAATTGAATCGATATTTTGATTTTGACTTCGATTTTTGTTTTTACTTTTTTTTTCCTTACCTACATAACATTCACCAAGGTATGTCTACCACCACACGCTCAACAACCACGAAATGCAGAGTGGATACAACGTTCGCAGTCATTCCGGACACCGACTCGACCTTTGCATCCCAAGTCGACGATTTGGCAGTGGTAACTACGACTGCTCAACTGATCTCATACCGAGCTGACCAATCCGGCCGGTTGATTCGTCAACTCGATGGCTGGATTGTCCCCAGTGTTACCTAGCAATCGTTGATGGCCTCTAAAACCCATCCGTTTTCGCTTCCATACTGTTATCATTTTGAACGCACAGCCACCCTTATTACCCTTCAACTTGCAGAGTTCTCGACTCTTAATTATATTTCTTATGTGCTTAACCCAACTTTTTTGACCGTTCTTACCTTCAGCAACGATCACGAAACGTTTAATCGATGACGATGTTACACTTTGGTATGCGGCTGTACTTGGTAGGTGGTTTATTAGGTATTTGTTACACTTTATTTGTTAATCTAAAGTCGAGCATTTTTGCGAGAATGCAATTGCTACATGAATTATAGATTTTGAATTTTAATTCTATACACGCCACCCTAAGACACCTTTGCTACCTAAATATTTACATTTCCATGCAAAACACTTCATTCTTCAATGTAGTTGTACATAGTTGTTGTGTTCTAGGTTTTCTACAGTTAGTTTTGGTTTAGTTAGGTTGAATTAGTTTAATTAGGCTGCTTTATGTAATTTAGACTGCTTTTATAATTAGGTTCAGAATATGTATGTATATTCATTTATTTATATTTTTTATTTAATTAGTTTAATTAGACTGCTTTTATAATTAGGTTCAGAATATGTATGTATATTCATTTATTTATATTTTTTATTTAATTAGTTAAATTAGACTGCTTTTATAATTAGGTTCAGAATATGTATGTATATTCATTTATTTATGTTTATTTATTTTATTTTTGTATTAATTTATTTGAATAGAATTGCGTTGTAAGTACGTAGTTGGTCCTTTTCAGACATGCATTATCCCCACATTCGCTTACACATATACAAACATTACACGTAGTAGGACCGTAGTGGGAGGTAACGCCGCTCGCGTCCGTGGGTTTACCATTGAGCGCGGACACATCACCACACCGCACCATAGTGCGGAACCGCTACAGTGGAACGGCACGACGGCGTGCCGTTGTTCAGTACCGTGTAAAATGCGCCGCGCCGGCTCACGGCGCACTCGCTCGGCTGTTAACGTTCCGCTGTCGCTAAGTGTAAATGAAAAAAAAATGTTGTCATTAGGCTAAATCTGCAAAAGTATACTTTAAAATATGACTGATATTTCTTCTATTGACATCTTTTGAAACTTGTAGCATTGACATATATAAACTTTGCAACAGCGACGGCGAACATCAACTACCGAACGGGTGCACCGGAAGCCGAGGTTGATGTATCCACGCCCATTTTACACCCTACACGTGCCTCCTGGGTGGTGCTAAATGAGCGGCTTTTATTGCTAAACTTTGAAATAATATGTTTTTATTATGTCGCACAGATGACTTGGAGCGAAACTGGAAATTACCAAATAAAGGAAGATGCGGCACACTTTCAACCATTGACGACTGTTACACCAACTCGACGCAATAAATGTGATGTCCAACGATACAACACAGCATGTATTCATTACAAAGGTATTTATTGTTGACAAATTGTTGTTTACATTTTATCATCTTTTTTATGATATCTAATTGATCAGCTAGGTAATTAATTAAATAATGTAATTAAAAAAAAAACATTCCTTTTAAGAATTCATTTAAAAAATAACATAATTTAATTAATAAAATAGATCCAGGACTTTAGCATTCAAATATTGATACATTCGGTAGTAATGTTGCATAATGTAGTATAATTTATGGTCAACACGTAACCTCACCCGTGGGCTAAGAACGTGGGCTGTTTCGAGAGCCATGAGGAATAAACCTCTATAAGAAATCCAGCGGTCACTGCGGGATAGAGCGGGGCATACCCGATCCTGTATCACACAGTGCCGCATAGAAGAACCCCATCCCGGGGTGGCCTGCGGACGTTGCGGTAGTCTCCTTGTGCACCCGTAACGTCCTCATTCAGGCAAATGGGGGAAATTGTGTGGTTTTTAGTGGGTATGCCCAGTGTGCATTTTCCGTGCCTGAGAGACCCACATACGCTCCGGAGCCCCGACCGCAGTATACACTTAGGGTGCGTTTTCCACACCAAAAAAAAAGAGTTGAAACGAACTGTCTAAATTAAAAAAAGGCTAGGTTACAGTTTCTGTTTTTTATCAAGTAAACTTAATAAACTATTTTTTGTTTAAGGTCTTCGATGGAATCATACTTGGACACATCAATTGGCTATGAAGAAATTAAAAGGCAACAAAGGAACATCGCGTTCGGGATAAGGCCAACACTGTCACATTAACCATCAATGAGAAGGAAGAAGAGATTCGTCCAGCATCCATGCTTTAAGTGAGGGTTGTGCTGTCCTCATGTTTGTATTCGAAAAAGAGGACAGCTATGGGCTGCGAGTAGGCCAAAACTATGTCTGTTAAAACTGAAATAAAACTTTTTTACTATTTATTCACTTTTTATTATTTCTACCCTTTTATTTTCTTATACGATAAGGAACGTAAACGAGCAAGTGAGTCACCTAATGGTAAGTGATCACCACTGCCCATAGATAACCGCGACCCCGGAGAAATTGCAGTTGCGTTGCCTATCTAGAGGGCTAAGATGAAATGCCTCTTGTGCCAGTAATTTTCTCGGCTGTCTTACTCTGCACACCGTACCACAACAGTGCAAGCGCTGCTGCTTAGCGGTAGGATTAGTGAGTAAAATGGTGGTAGCGAGGACGGACGTTGCACAAGGTCCTACCACCCGCAACGCATTTCAAAACCTAATCTTATAAATTAAAGGCAGATTTCTTTTCATTACGCTCTGCTCTGTTTGAAGGGAATCGGTTTAATACTATCAAATATGCTAATACCTACCCTATTCATAACATTCCATGGGAGCGGATTAGAATACATAAAGTTTAAAATGTATAATGGGTTAAAATACATAATGTCTCAAAATATATAACGCAATTTTCTGGTCAATTTTTTGATATCGTAATCTATAGATTGGTTTAGGTTAGGTTAGGTTTGTTTTATAACAATCCTGTTAATTTGTAACTTTCTATATAATATTATAAACCATTATACATTTTAAACTTTATGTATTTTAATACGTACCCCGACTCCATCTTTAATTGTCTTTGTTCCAAATTTACCAGAATCTCAAATAGACATATTTTCGATACAATTAAATGTTTTAATGACGTTTATACATTAGTTACATCCATTATCTAAATTGCATAGTTATTAAAAAGTACATAATTCATTAAAATACTGAATTAAATTCAGGCTGAAGGTGAAAATTCATTAGTTTTATAATTACCAAAATTTAAAACATTGGTTACTAAAATGCTTTACCTTTTACCGAAAATAAATTTGAAATTAATTTGAGTTTAAGACATTTTGGGACGTAGTTGAATTGAAAATTAATAAAAACACAATCAAGTCAATCAGAATTATTTTCTTATCAAGAGTCAGGTATTTTAAGAAGTATAGGTGTAAACAAATTTTAGACATTCTGAAACTAATCTGTTTTGACTTTAGGACATACTGGGAACATAGTGTCATGTGCAACACACGAGCTGTCTGATATTTGGCTATAGTCGCTACTCGCTGTGCTGTGGTTTCATTTTTAGCTCCAATCAGTAGCAATAATCTGCTCTTCGAACGGATCAAGTAAAATTGGTAACAAACAAACGGAAATAATAATAAATTAAAAAAGGTTAGGATTATTAAAACAAAACAGGGTGGCACGAGACCCTCCGCGGGCCCCTCGGGGCCCGCGGCCCCCACGCGAAATACTAGTCACATAATATATACTTAGACTTAGTTATATTATATCTGTGGGTTCTTGAGAATTATTGCGGCATTGTAGCTTCTATAATAAAAATACGCAAGATCAACAGGGGTCAATGCCCAAAAGAAAATCCGTTGGCAGTCACTTGCCCCTGCTACGAGTATTACGAAATTGCATCAACTTCGCAAATTATAAAATATATGTATGAACGTTACGGTGTCTGTTTTTGTAGTACCTAAGTCATTAAATGATCATGTGCTGATTGGCATCAATTGACGAGATGACGCCAAGAAACAAGACGTAACGTAGTAAGACTTCTCTGTAGTAAAGTGTTGTAATTTCACTGTAGGTAGGTATAATATATATGTATAAGTGGAATTTGTGTTCATCAGATAAGATCCTTAATTAACATTAAGTGTACATTTTAAAATACTTCTATGTTTATTTACAATTATGCATATGGATCATAATCAAATGTTCAGGCAAGTACCTAATCGAAATGGGCGAGACGTAACGGTAATCGTAATTATGCTCCAATTGTGTATTTAGCTTTAATGTCTTGTAAGTCTATACCTATACTAGACTACAAGCCCTTGGGAAAAAAAACCTGTGAAATGAACCAGCGTGAATAACGCTTAGAAGGTTGTTACTATATCATAAAATAACTCTGAGCGCTATGCCGTCATTTCTGAGCGGTACAGGTGTGGAATTTCTCAGGTACCTACAAGTGAGGAATTACAACTAATTATTAATGTACGGCTTTTTTATAGCTTATAGATGATTAAAAATAAATGTCGAAAAACCTAGTGCCGCTTGAAAGTGGTGGTGCCGGAAGTTAGTGCAATTTTTTTTTTCCATGTATGAGTAAAAACCTGTACCGCTCAGAAATGACGGCATAGCGCTCCGAGTTATTTTATGATATAGTAACAGCCTTCTGAGCGTTATTCACGCTGGTTTATTTCACAGGTTTTTTTTTCTCCATGGTCTTGTAGTCTATACCTAACCAATATCTAGATAGAATATAAGGACTGTTACAGAACAATATTATATGTTGCTCAGGTTAGTAGTGTCACAACATACAGTCGCTAAACTAGAACCCGGTTTTACGATTGAAACTAGGTCGTTTTTGGTACGTGAGCATTGGTCGGGCCTCTAGTGAAGGTATAACCTTGGGTAACCAGGATACAACTAGTCTATTAATTGTAACTCACAAAGCTGATATAAGCGGTACGACGCAACGTCTCGCCGTCCCTGACGCATTACTACCTATGCGTGCTTCAAACGTTACAGCAGATCTTTCTCAAATGAAAACCAAAACGTGACCCGCAATTGTTATGTAAGTCCAAGAAAAACAAGACCACGCAGACTCCCACATAAGAGAATAGTATTTAAATGAGAGAGCCACTTTTTACGTGTCGGGCACTGGATGGGGGTAAATATAGCAAAAATTTTGTATGGAGCTATTGAGCCATTAAGTTCCTCTTTGATCAGTTTTTTAATTTAGTGAGAGTCTAGGGAGCTCGGCGTTGTGCGCTGACCGTTGTGTTCAAGAGAGCATAGTTGTGACGCTTGTCTGTGGCAGGTGGCGTACAACGGCGCCGTGGAGGCGACGCAGACGCTGCTGGGCGCGGCGGGCGCGTTCGCGGCGGCGTCGTGGGCGCGCACGCCGCTGCCTGCCGCCGCCGCCGCGCTGCAGGCCGCCGCCGTCTTCCTCGGCGCCTACATACCCAACATATACGTCTCCTACGTCGCCTACATCGTCATGGGCTCGCTCTTTCACTACACTATCACTTTGGCCAGGTGAGTACTTAGGAGGAATCGTCAATCGAAAGTCCGACTGCAACAATAATCTTGAACCTCGGTAGAAATCAGGTCCCTACCAACCCCAGGTCTTTCGACTGCTGGCCAAGAACGAAATTTTTACAAACACAAAATAAATGAGCACTTTTTTAATGAAATCACGAGACAATAACTCATCCTAACGAAGATAGGTGTATTACAATAGGTAACCTAGGAAATTAAAATTATTCCTATATACAATATAGCTGTAACAATTTTGTTTCAGCGCCAAAATTGCGGCTCAGCTGAGTGATGAAAGTTGCTTCGGCCTCATTTTTGGCATCAACACATTTGTTGGTACCGTGATGCAGTCTCTGCTCACTCTCATTTTAAACCAAACACTGAATCTGCCCACGGCTTCGGTTTACTTGGTCCTCAGTGTCTGCTATCTTTTGCTGTCGTCGTTTTGGCTGCTAGGCTGGATCTTGGTATTGTTGAATCAGAGAAGAAAGATCAATCTTAACAATAAGCCGTAAAAGTGACAACTGCAATCTCAACTACAATCAATGATGCCATCGTCTAAACCAATCAACAAATATTGTGACATTAAAAAAAGTTAAAGGGTTTATTACCTTATGGAGATTTTCATGGAAAGACTACTTTCTGTTTGGTGTTCCATGTGTTGTACAAACTTTTCATTCCATGTATTAAGAATGTCATATTAAATAGATAGAAATGTTAAAAAAGATTTAGAAAATGTGGACAAAGAGATGTAAATCTTCTAAAGTTACGAATTCTAAGTGTGTACATTTGACCAAGTGCTTTACCATTTTTATTGATAATTCCTACATCAGAAAATAAGGCTGAGTGTCATAAGAGCGGTACAAATGACATCGGCCCTTGGGGCGGTAGAGGAATTCCTTGGTCGACTGTACATAACATCGGCATCGTTACAAATTATGTAAGTTATTATTATTATATACATGATATTATGACGGCTACTTACACGGACCTATGATGAAATAGATAGCCTAAAAGTGGTGATATGCATGAGAACTAGGCGTGTTACTTTTTGGATACGTCATCAGCGCATTTTACGAGTAATTTGGCAAATATCCATGTTCTGTCGGCCGTCTGTGTTTGAATTACCTTCTTAAATTGGCACCAACGAAAGCACCGCGTGACAACGTGCGGGATTCAATGGTTTTGTCATGCTGTCCATTTAAATATACCTACAGGTGTAGTCGTCAAGTGTAGCCAGGCGATAATTCCGTAAATATAACAGATATCAGAAAACTTCAAACTGATATCAAAAGTGCACTACCCAATGAGTAAAATTACAATAATAACTTTATTTTAATAAAAGTAGTAATATTAAAAAGTTTAAATGCTCCCATACATTTAGTACGACGACTTACAACCTCAACGAACGTCGGTGTCGTAAGAGTATTTGCACGAATAAACTGTAATAAAATAATAAATCTCCAGTTTATGAAATAATAAATCTAACATTTATTTTTTGAGGAAGTACATTTTTTGTTTACAGCAGTTGCTCGAAGTGACGCCCTTCTCGTGCGATACATTGACGGGCCCTCTTAAATGTTTCTGAATGAACTTTTTTTTTTAATTTGCGATGGAATTAAAGCAATAGCACGGCGTGCGCGATAGTTGATTGGTATGTATAAGTGGATAAAATAAAACAATTCATGAATCATTTGATACGTAATGGTGGAATGACTTGACCGTTTAAACTATTCGTTCAACGAACGGCGTCCTAAACGTATGGGAGAGTTTGAAGTTAATGTTTGGGTTATTTCTGCTTTTATTTTAAAAAGTTATTAATGTTATTTTACTTATTGGGTAATGCACTTTCAATTCAGCAGTAGGTATTCTGAAATTTAAAAATATCATACCACACCTGTCCTGTGTATGAATGAATACAATATATGTATTTTTGTTACCTTCAAAATTTTTAATTTATTGGAATACATCATCTTGTTCTCGACTATGTGTATTCTGATCATATTTCATAAGGGGTACTGTAGTTGCCTAAGCCAGTTTGCATTTGATAGTTTTACATTCGTTAGATAATGGAACTGCGTATGATCATGTTTGTATCTATTGTTAGGTATATTATATTTACACGACCTGTGTATCTGTCTTCAAGTATAGTGTCAGTCTTTATAGAAATGTATGAAAAGCATTATTTTCTTCAACTATTTGCTAGACATTTTGATGGATGCTTTTACTAAATAACTATAAGTTATAAATGTATGTATATGTAGTAATTAGGTACTTTACTTAGCAACTAGACTGTGATAATGTGTGATTACAGATATAATATTACTTTTGAATCAGAATTTGCATTCGGATGTAACGAAATTTTGGACTTCAAATCCAGTGAATATTTTGCAGTGTTTATTTGAAATAGTCATTTCCACCATAGTCATGGAGGCTTATTTAAACACGACCAAAACAGTTCAATTTGACAACCGACTCTGCGTAGTTTTACATTTACATCTTAGAAATAATTACAACTAGCTACAAAGACTGAACATAATGTGCAATAAAAAAATTAATATATTTATTTGGTTGACCTCTGTATACGTAAGCCTACAATGCTGCAAAGCCCGTTTACAACAATTATTAAATGTAAATAAAATAATGAAACCCATTTTGGCAAGAAATTGCTCAAAAAGAGCTTATTTAAATGAAATAAAGGTAATATGTATTTTACAATGATATTTATTTTACTGCAAGTAATATTTAATATTATTTTAGTAGGTTCTAGTCGTAAGGGAGCGCTTCCGTTGAGGTGGAGCAAAGCGGAAGCGTGCAATGTCGAGCAATCGCTTAAGTAAAAATCTACACTTTGCCCCTCCCCCCTGGACATTTGCTCAATATTACCACGCCAACGCATCGCCTCTAAGGACAACTCCCTCAAACTTGAAACTTAGGCAAATATTTTCTATTTAACTTATTTATTAATATGTATAATCGATCAAGTAAATACTTTACAATTTTACGACAGTTCCTACATCGGAAAAAAACAATAAGGTTCATTATCACATTGACATGAAAATGAGTATAAAATGGTGTTTGTATATTTAAGCCATAATTGATACTGAACCCTACAGTTGTGATAAAGGAATTCCTTGGTTGACTATGCTTTTATCTAATCGTTTGACGAAGTTGTTAGTTTTATATCACGAAGTATTATTTTGAAATTTCTCATGGTGCCCTGTAGGTCATTGCTCCTGTTAATTTGATAGCTCGTCCCAGGCCTTTAGCGTTTACATTAGGAATACAATTCACTAATGGAAGGCAAAAAATATCTGCTTTGAGTTTTTTTTATATTGCTACCTATTTTATTTAGTACCATTTTTCTATACCATTAAACTTTTAAAACCTAAAAATACAACTTATTCCCAATTCAATTTAGATAAGTTTGAGCAGCTTGGCGGTTTGACATGCATCACCATAGTCACGAAGTCAGAAAGCCAGTATACTTAACTTAATTAATTAGCTGCGTATTCATTGAGCAAGCAGCCTTGCGAGGCAAATCCACGGTCAGTCAGAACGTGCCTCGCCTGGGGCAAACGCAAGTCCAGCCTCGGGCGAGCGTGCCCTCGCTTGTTCGTCGCGTGTTAGAGTCATGGATAAAGAGCAGGGGCCTTACCATTACCATGACTGTTTTAGCTGTCATATTTAATATGGATCTGACAGCGAGCGAACCTAAACTGAATCGGAATTCAATCGCATTAAGACGTCATGGTAAGGCCCCTGAGCGGAGGTTTAAACCTCTTACAAGAAAAAGTACGCGCCACAGTACCAAGGGTGATCCAGATAAAGATAATCGCATTGGTTTTAGCTATGTACCTAAGTTATGACTGCATGTTCAAATTCAATGAACTCAGGCCCTTCAGGCCCACCATACTCCTGGCACTACCCCTGGGGTAGGGTGGGACTAAACCACACCACCATAGTATTGCTGGGATTTGAGGAATTGAAAAAAAAACCGACGGAGCCCCGCTACGCGGGGCTCCTATTCCTGGGTGGTTTGCCCTTCGGACATAAGGAGCTACCTAACTAACCTAACCTACCTAATACCCGTAGCTTACAGCACTACGGTGGTATGGTTCAGACCCACCCTACCCCCAGAGGTAGTGCCAGAGGTATGGAGGATCTTAACCCAACTCAGGTTGATCAACAAATATTAGCGAGCATTGCGTTGGGAATATTGAACTAATAGATATATTTATGCCTCTTATTGATCATTTAAGTTAAGGTGTGGAGATTTTCATGGAAAGACACTATTTTTATGTAAAAAGAAAATATGTTCGCTACTTTCTGTTTGGTGTTTCATGTGTTGCACAAACTTTTCATTCCATGTATTAAGAATGTCATATCCCAGAACACTATCATGTTAATTAACAATTTAGAAAAAGTGGACTACAAAGAGATGTAAATCTTCTAAAGTTACGAATTCTAAGTGTGTACAGTTGACCAAGTGCTTGTGCAAGTGCCATTTTTATTGATAGTTCCTAAGTTTAAAATAAGGCTCAGCGTCACATGAGCCGTACAAATGACATTGGGCCTTGGGGCGGTAGAGGAATTCCTTGGTCGACTGTAGGCTGTAGGTACATAACATCGGCATCGCTACAAATTATGTAAGTTAAATAGATAGCCTTAAAGTGGTTATATGTTAATATGCTTGGTGAGATGAAGGATATAAAGAAGCCGCCAATAGACTTTCCTTTCAAGGAGGAGCCATCATATTTAATTTTGTGCTCACCACTTGGCGCCACTGTAGATTAAAGTATATCACATTAGCAGTTTTAAAAGTATTGCCATGTATTGCTATTGCGGATTTTCATAATTCAGGTTTTTTAAATTCATCTTATCAATAAACCGGAAAATCCAACTTCACTAAACTGACATTTCCACCTTACGTTACACTTGCCTCTAGCGGCGAGTAGGTTCTCGCAAATGTGTGCGTGGGAACTGAGGGACCACTTGGTTTTTAAAGGTTTAAAGGTTTTTAAAGTAAGTGTAAAATTTAGTAGTAGTAGCGAATTACTTTGTAAAAAAATCCTGGAATTTGTAAAGAATTCACTAAAAAGTTATACAGCCAAAGGTGTGGTCCCTCAGTTCACACACTGAACCTTCCACTTCTGGGCAAGTGTTTAATATGCTGGCTTATTTTGATGTTACAGATTTAGTAAAAACATGTTTAAACGCATTCGTAATGACCGCAACGTAATTTGGCAATGATTATACACTAAAGCAGTCTTCCTTCTTTGGTCCCTGAGAGACCACCTAAAATAACTAATAAATCGATACATTTTTGTACAAAAAAAATGCATTTTTCTTTGCAAACATTAGTAAAAATCGCAAGGAAGATTGTAAAAGTTAAAAAAAGGACAACTATTAATCAATTTCGTCAAATTTATATTTGTTTGTGGTCCCTCAGTTCACACACTATGAATGAATAAAATAATTAAAATATCCTAAAATATAAACATTATGGAAAGGTTTGTCGTACTGGGGTTTAGTTAAAAAGTTTTACTACATATATATATTTTTTTTAAAGTGGATTGATGGCGATAATATAAGATAAATCGCTTTTAATATTTCCCTAGCAGAGTGTTTATTAGGGTGTCCACACAATCAGTGCCGGATTAAGGAGCGTAAAATATCTTCGTAACAGTTTTGTTTTATTTAATACCCTAAACTTGAGAACCTAAAGCAAACCAAGGGCCCCTCGACAGAATTTGCTACAGGCCCCAAACAAATATAAATTTGACGAAATTGATTAATAGTTGTCCTTTTTTAACTTTTACAATCTTCCTTGCGATTTTTACTAATGTTTGCAAAGAAAAATGCATTTTTTTTTGTACAAAAATGTACCGATTTATTAGTTATTTTAGGTGGTCTCTCAGGGACCAAAGAAGGAAGACTGCTTTAGTGTATAATCATTGCCAAATTACGTTGCGGTCATTACGAATACGTTTAAACATGTTTTTACTAAATCTGTAACATCAAAATAAGCCAGCATATTAAACACTTGCCCAGAAGTGGAAGGTTCAGTGTGTGAACTGAGGAACCACACCTTTGGCTGTATAACTTTTTAGTGAATTCTTTACAAATTCCAGGATTTTTTTACAAAGTAATTCGCTACTAAGTACTACTACTAAATTTTACACTTACTTTAAAAACCTTTAAACCTTTAAAAACCAAGTGGTCCCTCAGTTCACACGCACACCTCGCAAATTACTGTGAATTAGGTACTTATGCAAAGTTTGAAACAGACAACTAAACAAATTTAGTCTTAATAAAATACATTTTTATTTGCACAACAATAAAACATTATTACACAGTGATATTTTCTTTCACACAATAATTAAATAATGGAATGTACAATATGGAAGGAATTTTCTAAACATATAGTTCAAATAAGGTAATTGCTTAATTCACAACCTGGTTGTAGCAAAATAAAATACTTTGGATTAAATTATGTTTATTAATAAATGCATCCCTTTACTCTAGCTAGATGCAATTGCACCATTTATACTTTTGTTACTAGGATAAGTTCTGCCGTGTCACGTGTATGTAACGTATCTTCCAAAAGCAACGATTGGAAAAAAATGCAATCAAAGTTTTTGCTCAATCACATTATCTCATTACTGCATTACTAATGTAATGAAGTTAATCATTTGAAATTAGCATAGTTGGTTAGAAATATTATTGTAACAATGTGGTTTTAATTTTATCACATTGCTACAACTGAATTTGAAATAGGACGTTTTTTTAATTTGCATGGCCCTAATTGTAGAAAGTCCTGTAACGCAAAGTTGCATATCTATAGATACGTTAGTTTAGCGTGACGATACTCTCTTTACCACCAAAAATCGTGTAATGGCTATGTCCTGTATCTTTAGATTTAGCAAATGAACTCTAAAATGTAATAGTTTTTGTATAAATTAGCGTTGTCTATTGATAACTGTTTTTGGATTATCGGTTGATTTACATACAAAAAAACTATCAATTGACTACACTAATATAAATGTATTTTTTTTTAAATGAATGGTTAGTCAAACACATATCTTAATGTCTTGCCCATTTTTATCTAGTCATGTTATCTTATTTTATAATATACCTACAGGGATATTTGTAATCCTCATATAATCCTGAATTCCTATCACTTAACCAACTTTTTAAAGTAAGTATACAACACTTGCTTTTTCTTTCACTTTCTGATAGAAACAGACATTAATTATTTTCAATATCTCTAAGAAAAAAGAAAAATAAAAGTATTGTGTTAGCTAGAAATCTCACATATTTAAGAAGGCGTTTAGGCAATGTTCGAAGTTCGAATTTGCGCGCGGATCCTGTTTGCCTGTCGAACGTAATTGAATTACCTGATATATCCGTTACAAGTTTATACAAGAATTCGAGATATGTTGGATCTGCCACTGGTGTTTTCATTAAATTAAGGCGCAAAATGTAAATTTCTGATATATACAGATAGTAAAGCATTAAAAATGACGATTTAGCACTGTTAAGCGTGACTAATGTATCTCAAGTTACATAACACAGGCCTGACACGGCAGAGTTAGTCTATGACAAATTGTATGTACTTTATAAGTTTCTTTACTTTACAATAATATGATATACCAGGCATTGTTCTTATTTTATTTAGAATTATGATCCAGAATTAGGGCAAATGTCCATCATTAATGTGATTTAATAAATAAATTGATGAATAATATATTATTCATCAAGCATATTGCATTGAAGAAGGTCTGGTCTTAAAGAACACATACACGCATATTAATATAAATATCACTGCAAAAGTGGGCAGAACTATTGTGTTTAACTGTTGTCTTGTTTTAGCAAATTCCTGTTTTCTTTCTCGTTTTTGTTTTGCGGTTTCCTTAACTGCTCCTTTTAGCTTCCGCATGTTGCCCCTAAAAACAACACAGAATACAAATAACCAATTTATTTTACACATTTCAAATTTAATTCTGCAACAGCAAATAAAATAACAATAAAAAATTGATAGTTGCATTGCCAGAGCTACAAAAAAGTTTATCAATAAATAAAAACTGAGACAACAAATGAGTAAAAACATCTTTCAATTATTTTTCACTATTAAAAGCAGGGTGGTTAGATTTACGTGTCCGAGCGTGTTTTATCATATTAAATTTCTAAACTAAGTAAGGTATTTAAACACAAACAAAATATGTAAGTGAGAAATATGAAAAGGGTATAAAAATATGGCCTTAAAAACTTAACAATTTCTTTCATAAATGCTTTAAATAAATTAGACAGGAATTTATTGTGGTACATTTTAGAATTACTTACATCACATTTCAATCTAAGTATGCACTAAATAATGCACTTGGACAAGGAACTGCGCATTCTTTTAAAAGGCCTATACTGTTTCACCAACTGGAATATTGGCAGTGTATGTGGCACTGGTAATTAAGTAAGAACACTGAAAGTTTAAAACGATTGATATTGATTTAAAGTAATAAATCATTAAAGTTTATACCTGTTCCTTCCAGTAAACGTCACAAAAATACGACACGAGTCTAAGAGATTTAGAAATTTGAATTATATTTTAAGATATTTACTTTATACTGTCAACACACAGAAACACTCGTTTTGAAATGCTTTATTTATTAGCCACGTAGTAAGCAAGGTAACGTGTGGTGTGTACATACTACGTAGGTAAGTCGGTTTTTTTTTTTACATTACAATCATCACATTCACAATTCACATATATGCATGCAGCTGACAGTGACAATGACAGACATAATGAAACTAGATTTTTCATTACATATGCTATAATATTATTATGTAAACATTTAATTGTAAAATTGCTTATGAAACATACACCTAAAAGCCACAAATTATTCTATATTTTTGACAAAAAAAATATTGGGACGCTTACTCCCGGCCACGATACTGTGTGCATGATTGCTTGTATAAAGCAAAAATTGGCAGTGAAGTATTAAGCTCCCACACATGATTCATGTCATAATCATCGCATATGGGGAAGGGTCTTTAAAACAGAAAGAAGAAAGAATAGACAAACTGTAACAGCACTGGTCTCATCAAGTCTCATGCCGACTCGTTACGGATCACACGTTCCACAGAGATATCTCTATCTGACTCTAACATATAACTACGTCCTATGTGCTTGCCAAACGAACGTGTGAGTCGGCATGAGACAGTGCTGTTGTTACAGTTTGTCTATAAGCAGAGATATTCCTGTCTTATTCTTTCATATGACTGTTTACCGATTTTTGCCAAACGTGTGGTCCGGCATCATAGGTCTCATCCCTTTCTCTTTTCATTCAAACTCTCATTGTCATTTCTTTCAATTCTTTTCTTTTCTTTCATTAGCGCATTCGCATTCTCATTTGGATATCGGATTTGTCATGCACGGACTGTTTTTAGTTTAGATTATATGGAGTTTTCGGAATACGAGAGAAATTGAAGTTCGCTGAAAATACTCGTTTATTCTTGTTGAATTTGTAATAAGGCTTGGAAGTTGCAGACCCGGTCTGTGAATATTGCACATAACAGCAAGTATAGTTTTGTGGCTGGTTTGATAAATAATACTACTCGCCCTCATATTCGTGTCATTGTTTGCATAAGTGTTCTAATATTTCAACTCTTGCTGTTTAATCTGCGTCATCGACATGGTAAGATCATTTTAATTTTTCATTTATGGCCGGTAATGTTATAGGTTTGGTTTACTGAATTAAGTACTAGATGACTTAATTTCATAAAAAAACCATTTAAGTGATGCACAATACAGGAATACAATTTAAAAAAACAATTATTTTTAGCTAAGTCAAAGGTGCTAAGCTAACAATCTATGAAAAAAAACACATTTAGGAAAGTGAGTAGTTTTCAAAACACAATATACATAGTTAAGGGCCTTAATTAAAACAAAAGTTAATTGATTCCTCTGTGTTACGACTTTTTCACCCTTATTGCAATGTAATAAAGGTGAAACGGTTGTAACACAGCTCCTAACTAAGCTCCTAACTATGTAATTTTTTTTTGAAAATGACAAGTCTACAAAAGCTAAAATAATAAAGAAGAGTAAATAAACATGCTAAACAGACAAAAGTGGATGCATGATACTTATGAAATTTTAGTATTATTAGTAGTTGAAATAAAATTTGAAACTCATCATAATTAATCAAAACTACTCAACGGATTTTGATGCGGTTTTTTTTAATAGATGGAGTGATTCATGAAGAAGGTTTTATGTATTATTCTATGCAGACAAAGTCGCGGGCAGAAGCTAGTATACTATATTATACCTATGAATACACTACACTGGTGTACCATTTGGCTTGGTACACTGGTGTACCATACACTACTGCTGAGTAAATTTTATTGCTTATAATTTTTTTTAACAATAATATTGTCAGAGAAATTAGCTTGCTTTGACCTGAAAAAGCTTCCCTTAGTTAAAGGAGATGATATTAAAAAAATGTACAAGGGCTGAATTTGAAAATCTAATCCATAGTTGGTACAACTGTTTTTATAATTTTATATTTTAAGGAAATTTGAAGCAGTTTGTTATTTGTGTAATATACATATAATAATTATTCAGGATTGCTGCATCAGCTGCATGTTGTCACATGTTTTTGTAGCAATAACATAGTCTTCAACACCAAGCCTGGCAAAATAGTTTTTAAGCTAATTTAAAACTTTGCTCATCCAAAAGAACAATGATGCAATTGCATTTTTACAAGAAATTGATTTAATTTGAAATTTCAAATCCCAATAACAGGTTTTTTGCACTTGTGTCATTATTCTGTTGGATGAGCGTCTTATGCCATTTCTTAAAGGTTGTTCTCCAAGGGATATTATATTCTTTGTATGTGTTGAAAAGCATTGACTTACAATAAACAACTAGACTCTCAGTCGCTAACAAAGGTTCCTCAAGAAACGTCCAAGTTGCTTTGTCTATGTGTTGTGTGTGTCAACACATCGACTTAGACAGATAACATTAACATATTCGTTCAAATTGACACCTTTTTTCGTGGCAGTAATGTTTAATATCAATGGCGTAGGATCGTGAGAAGTAATGACATGACGGCACGCGCTGGAAACCTGCCTGTCTCTTTTGTTCTCAATAGTAAGATTACGGTGCGAAAGAGACATATACATTGTTATAAAAGCGCGGTCGAAACACAACTGAACAAAAACTCTGAACAATAGACGCGTCGTTCAGACTTTTGCTTCGGACAGTTTTTGAGCGTGATTGGAAGTCTAGTTGTTTATTGTACGTCAATGTTGAAAAGGGTAAAAATTGAAGCACTAACAAAAAAAACATTATTTTACAGTTGGGAGTGACTGAAGAAAAAAGAAAAGTACCAAAAATGCTGCAGAAAGTTTTACAGTTTGATGTACAAATTACTAAAAAATTTGTTGATATTGCCTTAAGAAACACCGCTTTACGGTCTCTTCGCAACCATGCAAAGTTTCTTGAGGTAGGTGTAATTCCATTTAGCACAGCTATTATTAGCCATAAGGTCACCTAGCTAGAAGCAAAGCAAGCAAACAACTATAAATTGGAATAATTGTGCAAGCCTGGCAGGGTAACCAGTCTTCTTTCTTACAATGTCAGTTCAACACTTATGATTTTTTTATTTGAGAAAACAACAGAGCATAGGGTCAAGCATTACACCAGTCTATTATCCATAGCATATTTATTAGCGGTTTGTTGTTTGAACTTAACTGACACACCTGAAGTGCTGCAAATATGCACATATTGAAGTGTTTTTTTTATTTTCAACAGGTGTCCTGTCATGGTATAGTGTGGCTTGCTGGCTGGCTCACTTTCATTTGGTTATTTAACAACAAGGACCTTTATCAAGTTCAAGTAAATCTACTGATAGGTAAAAATAAACAAGAATATTTTAGAGAAGTACCATTCTAAAGTGATAAAAATCAGTACATTGCTATAAACATTACTACTACAGCTCAAATTAGATTTTGAACTGGTTGGCAAAACTTCTTATATACTTTTCTTCTCCTCTAACTTGTTTATTAAATTCAGCACAATAATCCGCTACCTTGCACTAATGTTTCAAAACTCAGGCTCCTAATTATAAAATTACTGAAGCACAATTTTCTTTCAGCTCTTTTACTGGACATAGTCGTGATAGCTGTCATGAAGGCTTTTGTACGGAGACGAAGGCCTATACCAATGAACAAGTTGACTTCAATTAATCCCGACAAGTACTCTTTTCCGTCGGGGCATGCCAGTAGATCGGTTTTGATTGCCTTTATACTTATGTTCTTGAGCCCAGTCTCTATAATTTTCTATCCACCCCTTCTGGCGTGGGTTGGCTCTGTGTCTCTCTCAAGAGTCCTTCTGGAGAGACATTACTTCCTGGATGTCCTTGCTGGCTGCGGTATTGGCATATTAGAAGGATTCCTCATGAGTTTGATGTGGTTTTCACAAAGCACTTCTGCAAGCATTTTGTCTTCGCTATCTGATGAAAAGCTTGATGGCGGAGAGTTTCATGTTTAATACATTTATTGTTGTAATACCTACTGTTTGTGTTTTAGTAACTAGTGATTAATTGATAAATCTCACTATTAGCATGTTATATGTAGATATCTAATATTTAACTGTAATGTAATTAATTAATAATCCAATAAAGTTTTTTCAAGTTAAAAAAAACATCAATTAATGTAACCCTAATGTATTTTAAAATGTGCCTTCTGTGTGAAATAAAATAAACCAAACATCAATTATAATGTTATCACTTCAAACCTATATATATACTTGAAGCTTTTACTAATTTAAATATTGTGTCCATAAGACCCTGCAGCAAATTTGGGGAAAAAGTGGTATTAATCTCAAGAAATTTTAGTATAATTCGTTCAAATCTCCTGGTATTTACTTATACTTGCAAAAATAATCATGTTATTTTTTTTACTGAATCTTCACAGCATGCCCCATTTATTTATACGAAGGTGGTGAAATAAAGAATGTCTCGGATCGTAGAAACTTGTCGCTCGAGCCAAAGGCGAGAGCGATAATCATGCAACCTACATTCTTTATCACCGCCCGAGGTCTGTACACAATTTTACGTCTTCCCCTGGCCCTTTAATGGGAATGCTTGCGCAGCGGGTGGTAAATTGGTACTTACGGCCCGGGCGACATAAATTTACAGAAACGAAGTGACGCAGGCAGAAGTGGCAAAACTTTGAAAGTACGGTTATTGAATGAAAAAACCTATGACAGGATTAGGGTTGGCAACTAATTTTGAGTAAAATTGGGATTTAAGTCAGTTTAAATTCAATCCCAAATGACAAGGTTCCTAACTATGCTATGCTCAATATTTTCATGGGCCAACTATTTGGCAATAGGGATAGTTGACTACTGCAACTGCTAACTACTTTTAAATAAGCCACTTTTTTATATACGCTTTCGCATATTCTGATTAGTTGTTGATTACTGAAAATTTCTTATCTTTTTGTAATTTTACAGGCTTTATAATGATTCTATATCAATTTGACAACAACAACTCAAGGGTGAGTTAAGCAAAATTAATGCGAAATTTATTTGGTTCAAATAGTTTTTATCTACATCTTACCTTTTGATTAAACTATAGATTACATTATATACCTAAATAAAAACAACAAACACTTTTTGGAGAATGTTTACTGACTGTAATAAACCAAGATACTCTAATTCAAATATTTAAACTAAAATTGAAGGTAATGTAATGCTATAGTTCTTCATCCCCACATGGCTCTTTGTACTCCAGATAACTTGTTATAATCAGCTAGATGTCTCCAGACAATGCGGCTCATGCGCCAATCTTTCACAATACCACGGGGTCTGAAAGAAAAAATATATTATACTAGCGACCCGCCCCGGCTTCGCACGGTATATTATGCATGTATTATACATATAAACCTTCCTCTTGAATCACTCTACCTATTAAAAAAAAACACATCAAAATCCGTTGTGTAGTTTTGAAGATATAAGCATACATAGGGACATAGGGACACAGGGACAGAGAAAGACACTTTATTTTATACTATGTAGTGATATACATTAACTGTTAAGGTTCTTTTTTATTCAAATCTACACTGACAATAATATATGTAGAATACAGACAATGCACCCAAAAACATCTGATTCGTTCTAACTGCTTTATGAGTAATTGCACTAGATATTTTTCAAAGTATCCCAATATGACAATTACCAATGACTACCTACTACATTATTATTATTTTCTATTAAAATACAGAAAAACCAGCCTCAGACATAATAAATGAAAAAGTCAAATATTTGCAGTGCTAGTGGTACACCCCGAAATTCAGTAAAAAGCTGCAAATGGTGTTAAAAGCATGGAAATCTGAACAATTGATCCCATAATATTGGCCAATAGGCCATAAGCATCAATTTGACCCATAGCACGGGAAAAAAAAGAGGAGTTATGACATCATCTTTTTCTTTAGGTGAGATCAAATGGTTTCCAGAAGATTGTTTTTTGCGAATCTGGTTTGTCAAGTGTTTCAGTGCTTAGAGATTCTTGTGATTTCGTAATTTGATTTAATGGGTAGGTATGTGTATGGTTTTATAGGGATAAAACAATGTATAAAACCGGTACAAAAACAAACTCAATAATAAAGAAAGTATGGTATAGCGGGAATCACATATTTTGATAAGCAGGTATATGGGCATGTTGGTATTTTGCAATTATGGTTTTAAGGGAATGAGGGGAAGAGATTGATGAATGCTGAAGAAGCAAATAAGGTATGAGGATCCATAGCAAGTGGAACAAAGAAGTCTCCCAATGGGAGAGATGTGTGACAAGTTACTTTTGATCATTTTAAAATTGCTATAAAATCGATATTTATATTGTCCATAAGTTCATAAACATTCACATGTTTGACATGTAGGCAAAACGAAGATCGATGAAGACATTGGCTGGACTCAGTAAACGCAAAAAAAACAATATATAATAACTTCTCGACTACAACTTCTTTTTGTAGTCGCCCCATAAATCAGTCACCCTGATTTACAGTATGTATGTATGTCTGGGACCAAGGTACGAAGTACTTAATACATCTCAAAAAAGGTTGTATTTAATTCTTTATTAACAAAACAAAACTAAACTTGGGAGAAGTAGTAATCATTATATAATTACCTGGATGTAACAGCACATCGGTTATTGATCCTTAATGGACAAGCATTCAAGTCAAACTTATTGATGTCCTTATCTGCCATCTCCCTTATCTCTATGGGAAGAACGTCGTTCTTTCTTAAGGCGTTGATCCTGGTCCTTTCAAGGAAGTGTTCGGCGTTCAAGCGGCGGCGCTTTACATCTCTGATCATCATCCAGTTCGCCCATTTGTTTCTGACTTGTTGATACTAATAAAAATAAAGATAATTAAGATTAAACAGAGAAAGTACAATAGACCATTAAATTTAATTACTGTAATGTAGTTAATTCTTACGTTACATCCAGCAACTGGCTGCGATTTCCAAACAAAGCGTCCGAGACTTGATATATTTAAATTCATCTTAAGCACGTTCACTCGCAAAAACAACTTCTAGTATTACTTTATTATACAAATAGATATTTTTACGTAGAATAGAATTGTTTCTCCTGAAATAACCTACTTTTTTTTATTTTGCACGGGCTACGGAGACAGAGCTACGCTATGCAGTTCAGTCAGGGGGGCTACTCTTATTTCAAATTTCGACTCATACCGCCTCTCTCACTCTAAAGATAAATAACACCGTTAGTGTGAGCGAAATGACACTACGAAGTTAGAATAAATTTTGATTGTAAGATAAGGCGTGCTCAGCTCAGCTGTTTGACAGTGACAGCTACGACACAGATTAGAGAGATATAGTAGAGCTACGATTGTTTTTATAATAATATTAATATTTAGGATGAGATTTAGGACCATGGGCCATGCTGCCTCTTCGTTAGTTATTTTCAAAATATAGTGAACGAATTAAATTAATATTAAAAAAAAACCGCTCAAGTGCAAGTTGGACTCGCGCACGAAGGGTTCCGTACCATTATCTATAAAACGGCAAAAATCATGTCTGTTGTATGAGAGCTGGGAGCCCCCTTAAATATTTATTTTATTTTGTTTTTAGTATTTGTTGTTATAGCGGCAACAGAGATACATGATATGTAATCTTCATGAGATATACAGCCTGGCGACAGACGGACGGACGGACAGAGAGAAGTCTTAGTAATAGGTTTCCGTTTTTACCCTCTGGGTACGGAACCCTAAAAAAAACAACAATTGAGTTGAGCAGTAGTATATAAAAGTAGTAGTAGTATAAAAAACCTAAAAAACAAGCCGCCGATCGAACCTTACCACAGTGTGAACTACGTTTTATACACAATAGTTATGAATAAATGTTAGTAGGTAAATAGAAAAGTAGTACAATAGTATGGGGTTGTGGAAAAGGAAGCTACTTTCATCTCACTTCGCTGCCTGTTCATCTGTTTGTCCGTCAAAAACCTTTTTTTCAGCAACGCGTACGTAGAGGGAAGTTGTAATTAATAGGTACTGAGGATTGCGGTCCTTTGGAGCTCATGGCCAGTATTTTTGATGAGTTCCCTCGGAGGCTTTGCGGCGGAACACACTTTGTAACTTGTCTTGTTATGTACTAATTAGCTGAAATGCAGTGAAGCTAAAGGGTAAGTATAAAACGTCGTAACAATTTCAAAATCAAACAAAATAAATGTGTCGGTTTGCACACCATTCATTTAATGTAACGCGGTAATGATATTTTACAAACAACACAATAGTTTCAAAACAGGGTAGCATATTTGTTATTTTTTCGTACTTTATCCAAAATCAACGTGTTAGGAGAAGCTGGTTGGGGGTGTCGAGGGTAGGTTTGATACCAAGAAGCGGTTGTTAAATTTGGATCGCATAAAAACCAGCCATACTAAAACAAACATTAATATTATCGAGTGCGTAAATACTTATATAAACTACCGAACCGATTATTCAAAGCAAACATTTCGATGTAAAATCTGTGAATTACTACATAACTACAGCTCAAGTACATTTTTTGGCTAGTTGACTAGATTAATTAGAGTTGTAATCTATCAATTTCATCCCGATCATTCACCACTTACGTGTGCTTTCAGAAATCGGACCCCAAGGCCCAAAAATGACCAGCCAGTTTTTCAGTATAGATAAATACACTAAGTAGATGTCGACTGACGCAAGTAGATAACTAAAGCAGCCCACCTCAAATGAAGTGGTTGGAGGAAGTCGGTATATATCAACTGGGCCAGCAGGTTTGATTACTCCTTTACGCTTCATTTTGATAAACCTCTGTGTTGAACCGTAAGCAAATCCGTTCACTCGGCCAATATAACAATCAATAACTCTAATTACCGAAGCGTCAGGTCTCTGAATCTGTAAATTTGATAAAGTAATAATTAAATAATAAATAAAAAATAAAACCGCCTTCAAATGTAGCCTAAATCCGCCTATAGATTTCACAACAAATTTTATTAAAAACGCTAGTTTAGAAATGTCAAATTAAAATTATTTTTCGGTGTGCGCTACCTATTACCAAGTGTATATCATACATATAAGCAAGTAAGCACTCACCGAAAAATAATTTTAATTTGACATATCTAAAGTAGCATATTTGTTAAGAAATCTATAGGCGGATTTAGGCTACATTTGAAGGCGGTTACAATACAATACAATACAATACAATACAGTAACTCTTTATTGAACACCATATATAACAACCAAAACAGAAAATGGGTTACATTTTTTTATTTAATTTTTTTTTTCACGCTTTTTAGTGAATCATTTATAATTTATCCACCTTATAATGCCTGATACCCGCTACGGACTCGTGGTCCCACTGTTATACAAATGACGAATTACACTCCACCAGGTCGATGGAACCCCGCTTTCGCGAGGCCCCTATTTCTATGCATTTTGCCCTTCGGGCATTAACTATAGCGTTTCAACCAGGGATACGAATTATTAAGTCGTATTACATTAATGTGACGTTAATGTATGGGTTATCCATTCCAGACCGTGCATTGCGATTGCGAGTCGTAGATAAAATTGACTAGCCCGAATTTGCTAGGATAATTATTATTAAGAAGTAGTCAAGCGATATCCGTACCTTACCAAGGTACCATGAGTACCGGAGGACCCGGGGCGAATTCCTCGAGCGAGCGAGAGTTCCGAGCTCGGGAACTGCTCCGAGAAGGGGTCATGGAGCGCTGGGCGGATGAGCTGCGGGATGCTGAATTCGGCACCCGCACCATCCAGGCCATCCGCCCAGTGCTCCACGAGTGGTGCGGGAGGACCCACGGGTCCCTCACCTACCGACTCACCCAGGTGCTGTCCGGGCATTGATGCTTCGCGCGGTACCTCAAAAGACTAGATAGGGAGGAGACGGCGTCGTGCCATGAGTGCGGCGCAGCTGAGGACACGGCACAGCACACATTGGGGATGTGCCCTGCCTGGTCCCACCAGTGCCGCATTCTGGTGGTGACGATCGGCGGCGACCTCTCGCTTCCCGGCGTAGTCCACGCCATGGTCGGGAGCGAGGGGTCCTGGGAGGCCGTCGCCTCCTTCTGCGAGGACGTTATCTCGCAGAAGGAGGAGATGGAGCGGGAGCGCGAGAATGACCCCCTCGCGCCCCCGCTCTGGCGCAGACGGACGGGCAGGAGGCGGCGGCAGTTTGCCACTGCCCTCCCCTAGTGGTGCCTACTGGCGGGGGATGGGGATGGGGATCCCTCGCTAGCCTGCAGAGGCCCACGAGTCTAGGGGGGGGACCAGGTATTCCCGGCCCCCCCTGTTGACGCAAGAGCCCCGGCGTATATAGGCTCTAGGGCGGCCGGTGGGCGTACGCGGTGACACCCTTATGCTCCCGCGGCACCCTCCAATGGCAGAGAGGGAATACCGGCGGGTTTTTAGTGGGTAGGCCACCCCCGCCTCCTTCCACTCGGGAGGGGGGCAGGGAAGGAGAGTCCCACATAACTTTCGCGCCGTCCCCACGGTGCGGTCGTATGCGTAACGCACTTTCCCGCCACAAAAAAAAAGGTACCATGACTGCCATCTCATACATACATATTATATATATATTACTAGCTGTTGCCTGCAACTTCGTCTGCATAGAATTGGGATTGTCTAAAAAAAAATACCTATCCTTTTTATATTTTTTTTGTGCAGAATAGTCAATTACAAGAAACCAATTTCAATGTTTTCTCATATAACTCGGTATTTTTTTCACTATTAATTATTGAAAGTATTTTGGTTGATGACGTCAGTTTCCATTGTGACGTCAGAGTTTCCATTGCCGGTGCCACACATCTGCTTATTGGATAAATTGATCATAAAACGTATGTGAAGCGCCGCCATTAACGTCTTTTCTATCTGTGGTGAAGTTGGCAAACTGTCATTAGTATCAATGTCAACATGATTCAACAATAACACAGGAAGATTTACGCGATCTTCTCCTATGAATTTTATATTTTCACAATCGTTACACATACCATAACATTCTGCGCGAAGCAGAAAGGTCCATAAACACATACCAGGTATTATCGAGACAAAACAGGACCCGGAGATAAGACAGCAAACTCAGTAGGCGAAAGTAAACCGAAAAACGTAATATTTTCGCTCTCCATTAAAATATTTAGCGGAAAATCTTTCATGTGAGCGAAGCACATCGCTGTGCGGTTACACTGTTGCCTAATTATCTACCGAAAGTGCTTCTAAATCTAAACTATAATACAACAATATGAAAGTGAACAGTGGAAAAAACAAGAATGACAGTAACAAGATTGCCCATTTGCTTGTCATCTGTCATAAGATGAATGAAATGTCAGATTGCGGGTCCAAATTGAACTCCGTAGTATAATACACGCGTAAATAGCATAGAATTTGTAACCTTTGCAAATAAAGTACATTTTGGACCGTCTACGTCATGTCTGGGAATATCAAATGAAGGTCATTGCTTATTTTTCATGTAATAAATTCATTATAGCAAAATAAAATAAAGTAAATACAGAAAACGATTTAAAAAGCATTTATCTCGAAATGGTTTTCGATTTACTATACATTGTAAAAAAATAGACAATCCCAATTACGCAATTTTCCGGGATAAAAGTAGCCTACGTGTTATTCCAGACTATGTTCCAAATTTCATCCAGATCTGTCCAGCCGTTCTGGCGTGAAAGAGTAACAAACATCCAAACATACATACTCACAAACTTTCACATTTATAATAGGTATTAGTAGGATAAACATACCTTTTCTGGGCAGGTCGATTGGCTCACTATTTTTTGCATTAATGGTAGAACGTCTTCTTTGCAGGTAGGTTCACGGTAATCTTTGTTTTTAAGATCGCCGATGTAGTTTTGTGGCCCATATAAAGTAATCCCAAAAAACTCCATTGTACTTAGCTAGGTACTTATTATAAGTAGACAAGTGTAATGTAATTACCTATTGTATGGTTCGATAAGTTAAAATAGAATATTGACTCCAAAACATTATTAGGTAGGTTATACTGATTTGATTACTGTCGTCTTAACGTTAGAACCCGTCACTGTCATTATTATTAAATATAATATTGATAAATGATGTCATTATTATTAGTTGCCACGAGCAAGGTACACGAGCCTCTTTAGCGAACACGAGTTAGTCAAACAAGACACGAGCGGCAAAAATGAAAACGACAAATTTGGAAGTTATTCTATTCTATTCTCCCTTAATTTGGAAGTTTGTTTAAAGTAAGCTTTGTTTTTAATTAACGTTTAGGTACTTCTTTAGCCTGGCCGCAGACGCACGGAATCCTGATTCGGTTTCCTGACCAGGAATTCAGATTCGTCAAAACCGAATGCAAACCTTTCATACAAAACGTTTAACAAGGCGCACACGTTTCGTAAAGTTTCCGAACGGAAAATTTCCGAAACGTGTGCGCTTTGTTAAGCCTGGCCGCAGACGCACGGAATCCTGATTCGGTTTCCTAATCAGGAATTCAGATTCGTGAAAACCGAATGCAAACCTTTCATACAAAATGTTTAACAAAGCGCACACGTTTCGGAAATTTTCCGTTCGGAAACTTAACGAAACGTGTGCGCTTTGTTAAACATTTTGTATGAAAGGTTTGCATTCGGGTTTTACGAATCTGAATTCCTGATTAGGAAACCGAATCAGGATTCCGTGCGTCTGCGGCCAGGCTAAACATTTTGTATGAAAGGTTTGCATTCGGGTTTCACGAATCTGAATTCCTGGTCAGGAAACCGAATCAGGATTCCGTGCGTCTGCGGCCAGGCTAAGTGCTCCATCGTTACTCTGCCAGACGTAAAACTTACAGTATCAAAATTAAATTTACGATGAAAATGTATGACTACCAACTTAACAAATTATTTGATTATTATGATTTTTATAGAACTAAAACTTTCTGAGCTAAATGCATAGTTGCCAATATAACGAACAAGATTTTTTAATAACGTCACTGGCATGTTGGTAAACGTTTTGGCTAAATGCGCCAAGAACGCAAGACTGTAAGGCTGGCCGCAGACGCACGGAATCCTGATTCGGTTTCCTGATCGGGAATTCAGATTCGTGAAAACCGAATGCAAACCTTTCATACAAAATGTTTAACAAAGCGCACACGTTTCTTAACTTTAAGAAACGTGTGCGCTTTGTTAAACATTTTGTATGAAAGGTTTGCATTCGGTTTTCACGAATCTGAATTCCCGATCAGGAAACCGAATCAGGATTCCGTGCGTCTGCGGCCAGCCTTATAGTGGCGATCGTGATTACATAAATCACAGATAATAGTATAGTAGAAAAAATATGTTAAAAATGGGTTGCCTAAAAAAACCTGGAGAAACTATTTTTTTATATAATAATAATAATAATATATTTAGTTACAGTCAATGTAGTGAAAGGATAGCTATTATTTACGTTATCATATTTTGAGTCAGTTACAAAAACTTTTCTATTATAGAAATATTCTTATGATTATTCATAAGTCAATAAATACATACATGTAATAAATTAGTAGAAAGTTCGTGTCTGTACATTAAATAAATTCTTCCAAAATAGAGTGCTAAAGATCAGGGAAGAGCAATCTAACACAAAATAGTATATTTCATTACGAGTGCGGAAAGCCTGTCATTGCAAAGAGTTCCGACAAATGTCTACCCGAGCCGAGGCGCAGCCGAAGGTGAGGGTTGACAGTCGGAACAAGTTGCAATGACGGTTCCGCACGTGTACTGAACAACTATTTTTAATACAGTTGCGAAAAAATGAAGCAATTTAATAAAATAATAAAAACACAATAAACTCAACTAACTAATCATTTATTTCTAACAAAAGTTATAAATAATTCACATATACATTGAAATTGGTACAGTTTTTTATACTAACTGGGGAAGTTTTAGGTTGCATATTTACTGTTTGAGACTTTAGTTATAAAACCGCCCGATTGTCGTTTTAAGAAAGCATTTAGTTTAGGGTATTCACTTATATCCACGTTGTTCCTTATTTTCAGCATACTTATTATCATCGAAAACCTCAACCATAACGTAGAAGGTTTTAATTTTGCTGAGAGTTCGGAGAAGTATGCCAACATAACATTTCCTGAAAAACTATTTGCTTTTTTCTTCGAGTTCCGGTGGTGATAATTCAAATAAAATATCGTCGAAATTTCTGATTTTGTGCAACAAACTGTTGTGGAAAATGGCGCCAACCGTAAAAGAATATATAAGCAGAGATTTTTTTTTGTTATCTTCACCCATTCTGGGTAGGCAAAGGGAACTATGCCCATACTGCCAAGTCTTCAGTAGATTTTTTTTTGGATATGAAATGAAAATGAAATTAAATGAAATTAAACCTAACCTAACTCATTAAATCAAATCATTAAATCTGATATTGAAACAAATTAGTAGCTTCTTTTTAGAAATATTTGCATAAATCATAAAAACTTCTATGATTTTTTTTAGTAAAAACTTCGTGGTTGGTTTTTTTCTTTTTAATATGAATGTTTTGCATTACAACAAAACATGTATTATGTCTTGAATAAAACACACAGCGTGATGTGAAGAAGCAGTTCATGGATATCCTTATATCTAGTTTTACATACCTGGCAACTACTTAAATATTACCAGTCTTGTCACCTAGAGGGCGCCTCTTTCCACGCGAAGGGGCGCTGCTGTCCTCTAGACTATCATAGCACCTTCACCATCACCAGCAAGAGTCTTGCTGCACGCTGTGTGTTTTATTCAAGACATAATACATGTTTTGTTGTAATGCAAAACATTCATATTATGTCAATTCTAAAACACACAGCGTGATGTGAAGATGTGTTTGGTATCTGCTGGTGACAAGAGCCACAAACGCTATGTGAATTAAAAAATAAAAAATAATTAGTAATTAAAACACCCAGTATATGTTAATTTGTTTTTTACTGGTGTAATTTAACTCAATTTTTTTTAAATTGTAGAGATCAATTATGTTGCAATATCACATCTGTTACTAATCAATAATCAACATATTAAATAATCTACCAATCTAATAAAAAACAATAACAATTATCACTTGTTAAGTTAAAAGAAAAATCAAAATAAACTCAAACTTCTGCAAAGTTATTATATAGCAAATCTGAACTTAAGAAAGATTTGTTCTGGTCACTCTTTTCCACTGTGCGATAGTAATGATTTCTAAAAGTTTTAAAACATTTCCAATTTCCTCTCTCTAAGATTTCATCAACTGGCCTATTCTCTTGCCATCCTTTAGAAGCAACTGCCGACCTTATACTTCCTGGGGGTGATTCAATATTCACTTCTTTAAATATTGTTCGCACCCAACCTGCTATTACTGTGCGAGAAGCACCCTTAACTACTCCTGTGACAGTAATAAATAAATAGGTGGTCTAGATTTGGGTATTCTTGTCTTCTAGTCTCAGACAGTGAGATGAGTTTCCGAATGTGGTAAACTGGACAAATTGTCCTATTCTTGTGTGACAATAAACACCACCCAGATTGTCTATTTTTAGAGTTGTCTGTCTTCGAGCCAAAAGCTGGCCATAAAATGATTTTGTCACCATTATCTTCTAAGCTATTTTCAGCTATCTTAAGCAATGTTAAATCATGTATTCTACGTCCAGACGCTAGTAGTAAAATAATTGAGGTTCTTCTAGCAATATCAAATAATGTATTTTTTAAAGGTATGGATATCAGCCAGTCATATATTAATTTTGTGTCCCATATTGGCGGTTTTTGTGACACAGGCCTTGCTATTGAAATTGCTTTTAAGATCTGTTTAACTAAAAAATTATCTGAAATTTCTATTGGGTTTCCACAGTATGTTGATACTGCCGACTTGTGAACCAAGATTGTGCTAAATGCAAAGTTATTATCTATGAATAAACTGGCTAAAAATTTTGCTATATCTGATCCTTTTGGAGCTTTAAAGTTTACATTATTTTTATTACTCCATTCAATCCATCTTCTAATAGCCGGGGCATAGCTGGCTAGTGTTGAAGTTCTCCAACTGCTTTGTAAAAGTTGTTTTTCTTCATTGCGCCAGTTGACTATAGTGTCGCTCCACCCCCAATTAGCCACGCCTGCAATTCCAATTGGTCCACCTGTGGTGGATGGGTACCTGTAGTCTGGTCTATTAAAACCCTCCGTAGGTTGTTGATCGGAATTGGTTTCTCTAACGCCCTGGCCTGTAGATCTGGCTTCCAAAAACACTGGTTCCAGGCTGGTGCAATTAGAATGTATTTCCCTGTTGAACTGTTGAGATGGCGTAGCACCTGCGGTAACAGGTTTGGTGGTGGAAAGACCCATGCTAGATGGTAATGCCAAGGCCGACTGAAAGCGTTGCAATATCTTGCTAAACCATCTCTCGAATCTACGCTGACGTAGCTTGAGACCACAGTTGTCTTTGATGATGCGAAGAGGTCTATTTCTGGTCTGCCCCATGTATCGAAAATTGCCTCCGTGGCCTCGGGTAGTAGGTGCCATTCGGGAATCTGACGACCTCTGGATAGCCGATCTGCTATGTTGTTGAATCTGCCTGGAAGGTAGAATGCAGAAAGCTGAATTTTTAACTGATCTGTTAGAAGTAGCAGTTTCAATGTCAACTCTAGTAGTTGCAGGGATCTTGTTCCCCCTTCTTTTCTTATATAAGCCACCAGAGTCCGATTGTCTGTTTGCACTAGAATGTGAGCCTCTCTTAAACAATGTCTTTGACTCTTTATTGCTGCATACACCGCATACATTTCCTTTAGGTTGGAGTGCCATGACCTCTGGTACCTTTTCCATGTTCCGGACAGATTCACTCCGTTCAACTGAGCGCCCCATCCGGCATCCGCTGCGTCGGAGGTCAAAAAATGTGTGACATTCTTTTTGTGAATCGGAGCTGAATTTTGTTTTATTGCTGATAACCACCACTGGATTTCTCCGAGAGCTCCTGGTGGAAGTGACTTCTGTAACCTTGGCCTGCTTTGTCTGAACTGTCTCACAAAAATTTGTAGTCTGCGACAGTGAAGCTGGCCTCGGTGAATTACTAGGTTGGCAAAATTTAAATGGCCTAGAAGTTTCTGTGCCTGGCGCAGACAGCAGCTGCCTCTGTTTTTCGAGTCTTTTAGTATTGTCTGAATCATTTGGATTTTCTCTTTGGGTAGGCAGAATGTGTCCATCTGTGTATTCCATTCTATGCCTAAATAAGTTAAAGTCTGTGTCGGCTCCAACAGAGACTTGAGGTAGTTGATTTTCCAACCTAGGTGTTCCAAGAAACTCACGGCTTCCGCAACCTGAGCTTTTAAGATGGAACGATCTTGGTGCACTAGTAAATAGTCGTCTAGATAGACCAAGATCCGACACCCTCGAGCCCGAAGGACTTCCGCAGTCCAATTCGTTATGGCTGCAAAGGTTTGAGGAGCTGAAGAAAGGCCAAAAGGAAGGGCCGTTAATTGAAGGATTTCTCCATTGTAAATTATTCTCAAAAATCGTCTGTGTGTCTTTGAAATCGGTACATGGAAATATGCTTGTGACAGATCGATCTTTGCCATCCAGTCTTGTTTCTGAAGGAATTCCGTAACAGTTGTTTGTGAAATCAGTCTGAAATGCTTTACTGTAACATGTGTGTTTAATTGTCTGAGATCGAATATCGGTCTGATCCCTCCGTCGGGTTTCTTTATTAAAAACATCTTTGAGAAATAGCCTGGATTTAATGAAGCTGGTTTCTCTAAAATTTTCTGATGTTTCAGTTTCTGAATTTCTTCTGACATCTGAATTGATGTTTTTGTAGCATACTTCTTTTGTAGTGTCTGAGTAGGGTAGAACATTGGGGGCTTGTTCTTGAAAGGGAGTCTGTGACCTGTTATGGTTTTTAATAAAAATTGGTTCGCTCCAAATTGTCTCCATTCTTTTTGAAATAGTTGCAGACAGCCCCCTTGGAAATGTAAATGTTGATTGTCACTTACTGTTTGTATTTGGGCGAAAAGTTTTATTTTGTTGTTTATTTATATATTTCTTCTTTATACCTGTTTTATTCTCTTTGTGGTAAGTGTGATCTTGACCTGTCTTTTTGTATTGAGCCTTCTTATTGCCATCATAATACCTGTTCTGACGTTCACGTGGTCGAGTTGTACTGGTGCTAGGCCCAGATTTCCTATCTTTTTCTTTTAAATATGATGGTGTGTCTAGCCACACTTGCGTGCCACCCAATGATTGTGTCAAAGGTAGCAACTGTTCCCGACTGAACAAAAACTCATTACTTGGAGGTATATTCTTCAAACAAGTCTTGAGATTAATATTGCTTACTTCATTTAGCAATCTATCACGTCGAACTTCAATACATTCAGTTCTTTTTCCACATAAGATCTGCATAGTTAAATCAGAGTGTTTGCTTATGGGCGACTCTGCTCCAAATAACAATGAAATTTTATCATAGAGGGTTCCTGCATTTAAATTCTTTTCCTCTGAAGCGGCCCAATCTACTAATTTCTGCAAACCCTCTCTCAGTAACTCTTTTTGGTGCAGAACTGCATTTGACAGTCCTGCTAACACTTGCTCTGTAGATGCTAAATAATCCTTCCCCTTGTTCAAATGAATCAATTCTTGATTTATTTTGAGTTCAACAAATCCTGGGGTAGCCAAAACAGAATTTAAAGAGTTCTTGTATCGGAGTCCCTGCCACGCTCGAGTATTAAATTTATGTAGCTTGTCCAAGCTTGTCAGGCGATCTAGTTTTGCATCCGGTACAATGTTATTACTTTTTATCTCCGTGGAAAATTCGCCTAAATTAACTTCCAAAGATCTTCGAGGTGGAGTTAAAAATTGTTCAGTTGTTTGAGTGTTCTCGCGTGTCGTACTTTGATGTATTAAATTTTGATCACGATTAGCAGAAGGATGTTGTGTTAATTGCATCATATGAGAAAGATAACTTACTTGAGACATAAGTGCGTCAATACGTGGATCGCAGGATTCCACAAAAGACTCTCCGCGAGTCCTTTTCGGTCGTTTATTTGGAGGCGGCGTCGCCTCGTCCTCCTCCGAGGAAGACGATGACGGTCTTTCCTCACTTGAAAAACGCTTTTTCTCACTCAATATCTCCTCATGATGCACAATGTCTGAATCCACAATATGATCATCCATTTTGATCGATAATACACACTTAATGCGTAAAATACACTTTGATTTTACTCACTAATGGATTGTAATCACTTTTAAAACACTTTGTTCGTAACTATAAGCCGTAATTACACTGATAAACTTGGATATCAAAACTTTTTACATAAAAAATGCCGGTTTTCCGGTATCCACAAACGCTATGTCAGTCTAGAGGACAGCAGCGCCCCTTCGCGTGGAAAGAGGCGCCCTCTAGGTGACAAGACTGGTAATATTTAAGTAGTTGCCAGGTATGTAAAACTAGATATAAGGATATCCATGAACTGCTTCTTCACATCACGCTGTGTGTTTTAGAATTGACATAATAGACATTATTTTGACAGTTGGGAAAGAGAACGCACGAGTGCGGAAAAGGTAAAGAAAAAGCTCGAGTGTGTAATAGCCCACATCCCGAACGCTATACGTCCCTGCAATACGCCACTTTTTGAGCAACTGTATTAAAAAAATAATTTTATAATTTTTTGTCTGTGTATATGCATGTATGTATGCCTGTGTTAGCTAATCTCCAAAACTACGCAACGGATTTTATTGCGGTTTTCTCAATTAGTTAAAAATTATGTCAGGGCATATATTAGGTTTCATTTTATTGAAATTTAATGTCAGCAAAAAAAAGTTATCATTTTAATTTTAAAATGTTAAGCGCCTGTTTAAATATGCATAGCAATGTGATTTCTAGTGACATTTTACAGTACAAATTAAGTCTTTATCCCTTACGGGGTAGAAGTAACTCACAATACTAATTCCACGCAGACGGGAGTCGCAGGCAAAAGCTAGTTTTAAATATATTTAATTGATGGTCTATTATTATACTTGTCAATATATATTATAATATATATATATACATAATATACGTACTTAAATGGTCTGTCTAGGATTTTATTAGCTAACCCTTTTTAATACATTTTCTAATATACCACTAAGTTTATTTATAAAATATGTTTCATTCTATTATCAGCTCGGTGAAGGTCGACTTAGGTTCGGATCTTGGAAAATATTATATTTTTGCTAGGAACATACCATGACAGACTGACGCAGTGATTCAGAGTTCAGTTTTTTTCTGCACGTCTAGCACGAGGTACACGCGCGACGCGACTCGCGACGCGACAAATCTCTCCCGCGGCTGTCAATTATCTCGCTTTGCGTAGCATGATGTGACACCGCGACAAAACTTGTCGCCGCGAGTTGGTAAAGTCGCGGGCGAGATACCCGTGATGCCATGTGTATAAAAAATTTGGCCAAGTGTTTTATTCTTTCGTGACAACACCGAATCGGTAATAGTGCGACCCCATTTCGTTCGTTCTTTGAGTGAAGTTTATGCTCGATAAAAGACAAGTTTGTCTATGATCTGAAAGATTTTGTCAAAAATGTCAAAACAAATCAAATGACATGGCAGGCGCCTAGAGGGAAAACGTAAGTTATTTAAATTACATTTCTCTTTTTAACGATATTCATGACTTACTTAAGATTTTATTATCATTTGGTATCATTAATTACTTACTTACTATGCTTCAGTTTGCTTCAAAAGCAGTGAGTAATGATTTTGATGTACCCAAGTAACTTGTGTTATGATGAAAACTTACGAAACTTATAAAATTTCAGAGTAAGAAGCGATTATATTATGTGTAAACTACATGTCTGCGCTACGACGAGCAACGACGCGGCACGGACATAGGCGCTGCCGCGCGTTATCCGCAGTACAAAGCGCTCGGCTCGCGAATCGCCCCATATCACTGTGATGAATTGAAAATGATTGAAGATCTGCCAAAGACCCACATGAGCTCCCATAACGATCCGTTAACATCCACGATTGCGGTGACGTCCGGCGTTCAGCGTTTAAACGGAAATCCAGAAATCGCACAAGCCAGCAACGGTCCGTAGTCACTATGGCAGAAGCCAACGACGGACGATGCCCACCTGCCCGTTGACGCTAGCGCTGCGGGAGACGAGCACGCGAGCCCCCCGCCCCCGTACCACAGCAGAAGCCCGAGAGCAGAAAGAAAGAAGCCCCGGTAGGACCCTAGGGTGTCCTACTGACCGCCCGTGATGGTCACCACGCGAACCACCCTTCCGGAACCATTCCGCGGCCCTTAAGCTGAACCGCCCCTTCAGAGAACTAGAAACCCTGTAGAGTACCTACATCGTAAGCGTAACTGCGGCGTTGTAGCATACCAAGTGCAGATAGATTGTACGACGCCCTTCAGGCAACCATGTATGTTGTTGCATGTAAATAAATCCTTTCAGTATTATAAATATAAACCGTTGTTTACTTCATCTCTAGAAGCCTATCAGCCTGAGCTTACTCCCAACCCTCCCAGCTGGGTTCGATTCCCGGCCAAAAGCATAATGTCGGCGGGTCTCGCGGGTGCCCCGTCACGTGTCTAAATCTTTTGTCTGCCTTGCTCTAACTCACGTGACGCCAAAATTGTCTCCTTCCAAAGACCGAAGTGCAATCTTTATGGCCGGGTACTGTAAGTCGGTCCACTCGGTGCTCAAAGGCTGAATGCCGTGCCGAGTGAACCCGCCTTCAGCAACTGCTAGCGGAGTCGGGGCCCGAAAAAAGTATTGCCTAGTGGAAGCATATACCTAAGTATTATATTATACTACTATAGCTCGGGACTTCGTCTGCGTAGAATTATAAAATATATATAAACCTTCCTCTTGAATCACTTTTGTATAAAAAAAAATTCGTTGCGCAGTTTTAAAGATCTAAGGCTTAGGTATTAGATTCTAAGCATACATAGGGACAGACAGACAGCGGAAAGCGACTTTGTAATACTATCTAGTGATTATGTTCTGCATTTTATTGTGTAGGTACAGGTATTATAGTTAAATAAACATTCAAACAAAAAAATATTACTAGAGCTTTTAAAAGTTTAACTTTCATCTCATTTTAGTAAAACTAGTTCCCACGCCAATTCCTGGGTTTAGGCTGCCAAGCGGACTTAAAATGCCGGCACAAACGCTAAAAACGCGATGATGATCTTATTTAGTTGGATTGGAAGCCGCTTTATAAATTCCGTTGGTGGTGTTAGAAAAAATGGAGTGTATCGGAGGTGTTTAGTAGTCGCCTAAACTTGTGTAAAAATGTTCAGTTTCATTTTCTATCCTAAATCACGTCTTTATCCAATACGGAGTAGACAGAGCCTAAGGCAACAAGACTTAAAGCCCACGTTTAGCATGAATGTGGGCGTATAGGTACAAAGAGTAATCAAAATAGTGATGGCTAGCCGCATCGCCTACATATAATATTCTGATCCCTACAATTTTCACTCATACCCTCGATGGGCTCGATGGGTCTATTTTCTAGCTCTAATATTTAGAAGAAAGCTATTTAAAAAAATGGATTGTTACTTGTGAACATAATAGTGTTATTTTACGCATAAATGCTTTGGTAATTTTAAAACATAAACATATTTTATGAAGTCGCGCTCGAGTCGCGCATCTAAAGCCGCGAAGACATATATCTCGCATATTGACATTTAATCGCAACGAATTTGTCGCAATAAACACCGTCGTGCTACGCTTTTTGAGAGTATCTCGCACTTGGCTGTCATTTGACAGCCATGACAAATAATCGCGACGCGACAAGCTATCTCGCTACACGTCGTGCTACCGGTCCGCGACACAGCATTATGTCGCGCTTCTATGTCGCTCTCGCGCAACTCGCGCCTTGTCGTGCTAGCCGTGCTGTTCGTCAAATTAGTTACATACGCTGAATTTGAATTTCTTTCATGCCGTCCCACTCTTACTCTAAACACGACGCCACGGCGTCAGCGGCAACGAATCGGTTAACGCTATGGTTAACGCATTCGCTGCCAGCTGTCAAACCAGACTTCTTCAGGTGCCACTGACGCACCTGTAGAAGACGGCGGCACTGAGCAAGTCACGAAAGCGCATATAATATACGTCACTGGGTTACTACGGGATACTACAGGAGGAGAATCACACTAAATCATGATGTTGATGTATTGAAATAGGGTCTAAATAAAAAATATTGCATATTTTTAACTTTTTATAGTCATTTTGTCTTACAACTAAACAAGCTTAGTAAAGCTTCTGTTGGAATATAAAAACTTCACTATGAAGCTTCTTAGTCGAAGAGACCTGAAACAAAATGAAAAGATACTAGTTAATACTCGTCGTTTAAGACCCCCAGGTAAATGTGAGACCTTTAACTTTACATACATAAATCACGTCTTTATCCTTTACGGGGTAGAGACTTCACTTCAAACTCAGATAAATCAAATTCAGTAATTAACATAAGTTAAATATTAAAAAAAGGAAAAACTTGATTTATTGGAGTTTGAAGTGACTCATGTAGGTGTACATAAAAAGTTCACACGCAATGTGAAAATGTAATGAATGTACTTGTTATTCAAGCACAGTGAAAACATCTGTCTCACTTATACAAAGTTACTCAGGTACAAATATAATAATATATTCTAACCCAAACACATTGAAACCATTTCAATCTTAAGTTTATAATACAACAGCCTAGCAAGCTCCTTAGAATTTGGCTCTATGTAAAAAAAAAGTGATGATGTCACCATTAACAAACCGTAAATGTTTAATCGAAGCTAATATCAGAAAGAAGTAAACTTTCCTTATTATTTTTGAGAGGATAATCTCTGGAAAATCAAACAGATTCAATGATTCTTTCACGAATATCAAGCTGTCTCTGAAATATGTATAGATATACTTCTTTACATCTCAGGAAGGATAAACATAATCATCGTCATGTTAGAAGCAAAACAAAGCTAAAGGCACCAGAAGTTAGCCCTGAACCCACAGTCAGCCTTTCAAGGAAAGTTTTGTTATGTTTTATGGAAACTGTTATGATATTTTTATTTGAGTTTCAACCTAATAAAAGCAGCCAGAGGGCTCAAGTTCAAACCTGATTTTTGCTAGTTACTAATTGTTCCACTATTTACAATTAATAACAGATCAAAACGCTGACTAATTGACTATAGGTTCCAGGCTGACTTCTAGTGCCTTTACCCTATGAGCTTCTTGAATAAAACATTTTTTTTCTACACATTTCCCCAGTCCATGGACTTTTGAAATTCTGAAATTGATCTGTGACCACAAAAAGTTTAACAAACACTGCCTTACGGAATAGGTAGAACCTTGGATAACAAGACGCAAAGGCCACGTTTAGTTTAGTGATTGTGGGTGAAAAGAAGAATCAAGATACTGATAGGTTGCTAGCCACATATAAACTTATAACATGATTCCTAATATTTTCACATTTTTCACCAATTTCCAGCAAGGACAAAACAAACTATATTCTGCCAAATTGGAAGCAGTTCAGCAAGTTTTGCATAATTTTAGTGCACATTCATCTACATTCAGTCATACATCAAGTTCATCTTAACATCAAGAAGTACTCCAAAATTTGCTTGAGATTTTGATTTACAGATGCTTATAGTACACTGATGTACAAACATTTGAATTGAGAAATAAAAGTAAGAAGGTCTAACTGAAATGACTAGACTGTTATTAATATCTACTTTTTGTAAATCCTGCTTATTTATTGTTTGTCATTATTTAATAGTTGAAGTGGAAAACCATTCTGCGAACTCTTTGTCCCCGTGTATATTCCTTTGTATAGCCCTATAATGAGGGATAACAGGAATATATCATAACTAGCTTTTGCCCGCGGCTTCACTCACGTTAAGAGGTTATAGTATGCATGCCGTCTTAGCCCGATTGGTTTAAAATTGATAAAGTTTCATACAAACTTTCACCTCCTATTTTATCCCCTTAATTGGTCAAAATCCTTTCTTAGCGGATGCCTACGTCATAACATCTACCTGCACGCGAAATTTCAGCCCGCTCCATCCAGTGGTTTGGGCTGTGCGTTGATGGATCACTATGTCAGTCAGTCACCTTTGAGTTATATATATTTAGATTATCATCATGTAACATAAGACTACATTAGGAGACAACCACTCATATGCAGGAAGAGAGAAAAAAATGGCTTCCAGTCTTATTTGTCTCAATTAGTGACATCAATATTTTATTGTAACAGAAATAAATATAGGCTTAATTTGGCATGAATCCATGTAACAGGGGTTAATCAGATTCAAACTAAGAATATATGCAATTGGAGGTTAATTTAAATACCAACTATATAATATTGAAAGAATGAGAGTTATATTTTGTTTTAAGAATTCACATGATAACCTATAACTTTAGACACTACTGATTTTTGACTGTTCTTAATTTGAACCATGTGAACACAAAAAGACAACTACTAGTACTAGAAATATTTAAGCTAGATACGTGTAATAATGCTGTAAAACTGAAGGCACTAGAAATAAAACATCTTGCAATCTATTTACCATTTCCTGACTTTGAGCTAAACTGCTTAAAGCATCAAATAGATGTAAATTTTAGTAGGTGTTTAACGAGAACTTACCAAAGCCCATGTCGTCATCAGACTCTTCAGGCTCCTCTTCCTTCTTCTCTTCCTTCTTGGCCTCCGCGGGAGCGGCGGCGGCAGCGGCGGCGGGTGCGGCGGCCGGCGCGGAGCCCACGCCGGAGCCGATGTTGGCGATCAGCTCCCGCACGTTCACGCCCTCCAGAGCCTTAGCGAACAATCCAGGCCAGTATGGCTCCACATCTACGCCAGCGGCCTTCAGGATGGTCGAGATTTTCTCACCCTACAAAACGACATTTACACAATAACATTAACACGTGAAGTTTTAAAAAAAACAAAAATATACACGCCATTATCATCTTTAACACGCTTTGCTATAATTAAAGGACTGATATTAATATTTAGCGAAGCAGACATGGAGATTACTACGGATAAAAATCATTCGCACATAACCTAGACATTGTACTTTAATGCTTCTTAAAAGTAATAAAATTAAATACTCACGGTAACGGCGACATCATCATCAACCAAGATGAGAGCGGAGTAAACACAAGCTAATTCAGCCTTTGATGCCATTTTTATTTGATATTTGTGCAAGTCGCCTTGTGGCCTTAGCTCGGTGAGAACAAGCACGTTTGACTTCACGATTCCAAAGAGAAGGAAGGGAAGGCGTACGGTCAAATTGCGGCTATCCGCGTCACTTACTGACGTTTATTACAATGTTGCCAATATAAAAAAAGAAAAGAACTAAAAATACTGTTTAAAACACCCTTTAACACGTCATTCATGCTATTTTATTTGATTCAAACTTCAAAAAATCATCTTTTTAACCAACTGCATTTCCGTGACGCGTTGGAATGAGGCAAAAGTCAAATATAGGGTCATTACTCATTACGAGTAATATGTAACACGTATAAACTACAAGCCCATGGAAAAAAAACATGTGAAATGAACCAGCGTGAATAAAGCTTAGAAGGCTTTTACTATATCATAAAATAACTGAGCGCTATGCCGTCATTTCAGAGCGGTACAGATTTTTTCTCATACATTGAAAAAAAAATGCATTACCGGCACCACCACTTTAAAGCGGCACTAGGTTTTTCGACATTTATTTTTAATAATTTATAAGTAACTAGCTGTTGCCCGCGACTCCGTCCGCGCAGAATTCGCTTATCGCCATCCCGCGGGAACTATGCTGTTTTCCTGAATTTTCTTTGCCGTAGTCGAAGCCCGAGACCTTTCCAACGAATGCAAAACCGTGGAAATCGGTTCGTGCGTTCTGGAGTTATAGCGTCAGGAAGGAAAACCCGACTTGGCTTACTCAAAATGCATAATTACTCCCGTCCTAGCAACTAGAAGAAAACTGTACAAATGTTCTTACAAAGCATAAAATAGCCTCCTAGATATGTGCATGAATGTTTGCGTTAAGTCACAACGCCAAAAAGGATCGTGAAGTGAATACGCTCCCACAGAGTGTTTGAAGCATCACAAAATTTTGCGGGAGTCAATTTGAAGTTTATCCAAGGATGTATATAAATGTATCTTATTTTCCACTCTATTCACGAAATTGGTTAAGGAGTAAAACAGCACACTGATTTCAGCAAAATTATCAACTAGGACCATAACTTCTGTATGGTACTGGGAGTCACGGTAGTTTTATGTTGGTAGTTGTATGATACACGGGAAGAAAAATGTACAAAATGTTCATCTCGAGTGATGTTCAGTTCCGTGGTCATTTGGAAGGCAAAGCTAAATTAGCTTCTAGAAAATTGGGGGTGCTCAATAGAGCGGGACAGTACTTCTCGCCAGCCCATCGCCTTCAACTCTATAAGGCGCAGGTTAGGCCGCATATGGAGTACTGTTCTCATCTCTGGGCTGGGGCACCCAAGTACCAAATCCTTCCATTTGACCGCATCCAACGCAGAGCTGCTCGATTCGTCGATAACCAGGCACTTTCTGGTAGGCTCGATTCTCTGGCTGTGCGGAGGGATGTAGCATCCCTCTGCATACTGTACCGTATTTATCATGGGGAGTGCTCTGATGAACTCTTCGGATTATAGATGATAACAAGGTTTGTTTATTATTAAAAAGCATATATGGTTTGAAACAAGTTAGTAAAATGTGGAATTTGAAAGTAAACAATGTACTTGTAAAAAATAGCTTTAAACAATCTCAGTGTGAACCATGTATATATGTATACTAAAAGGTCTTACAATGACTTTATTGTGCAAGATAACCAAGCCTGTGTGAAATATATACATGTTTTTCATTTTAATGCTGCCATATGGAAAAAAGCAAACGCTTTATGTTACTTCCAGGATGCATGGTCGAAAAATTACAAGATGGTGTGCAAGCTTTGATCTTGTAGCTGCCCCAGATACAGAAAATATGAGGGAATTTCAAACATATTTCAATAGACAATTATGTCCTAAACTGCATTATACGGTACTAAGCTGTGCCGGACAAACACAATAGGACAACAAACTCAATCGAAGGCTGGCACAGCCGATTGAATAAAAAAACGTCCGGCATTTCTGTGCGTGATTTTATGGCCAATTTAAATTTAATACAACTAACATTAGGGTAGTAAATGTAGTTCTACGTTAGTTTACGTTAAACAGAAATTAGCTACTGAGTGAGGATTTATGCGTAAGTCATTTAAGAAAAAAAGATGAAAGAAAGTGTTTAAGCGTTAAGTAGGTACGTATTTGTGTCCATTATTATTTTGCCCAGTGGCGTAGCTAGGTACCTAGGAACTAGGCGGGGCAGTGCCCCGGGGCCCTCAAGCTCAGAGGGCCCTCGAATCCTTACCAGAAAATCTCGATCGAACTATTATTATTAAAATGTAACCAGTTTAGATAGTAGTGGGGCCTAATTTTTTTATTTGCACTAGGGCCCTTGGTTACCTAGCTACGCCACTGATTTCTTAGTCATATATTATCTTATATAAATATCTATATATATAAAAGAAAGTCGTGTTAGTTACACTATTTATAACTCGAGAACGGCTGAACCGATTTGGCTGAAAATTGGTATGGAGGTAGCTTAGAACCAGGAGATGGACATAGGATACTTTTTATCCAGATTTTCCCACGGGATTGGAAAATTCCGAAATGTTGTACTAATAAAGCTACAGACATTAAATTTAGCATGCCTACACATTATTCCTTGATTAGTATAAAGATGCACTTACAAAGGAATTTTTGAAATTTAAGGCGGAAGAAAGTTTGCCGGGTCAGCTAGTAATTACATAAAGAGGAAAGTCCTGATTGTCTTTACGTACTGCAACTGACAAATGCAAACGGGACGAGTGGCATATATCGGAATTTGATAACGGGACGAGTTGCGTTTGCAGGACGATTTGCGAGTGGGACGAAGTGCGTCTGAGGGACGACTTGCAAATAGGACAAATTGCTAACGGGACGACACGCGCCTAAGCCCTCCGCAAAGACAAAACATTTGTTTACATACTTGAATAAACCTCAAAGTGGTCTCCCACACATGATTTTGTGATGGTTCAAACTGTGTGTTTTCGTCTTTTTGACAAACATTATTAATGGGCACACAGTACCTATCTGGAAGACCATGAATTTTATTATGCTATGGGATGAAAATTTGTAGTTTTTTCCAGTATCTGAGACTGGACTTGAGAAAATGACACTACCACACCACAGGATTAGGTTAACAGTAGGGCAAAAAAACAAGTTAGCTAAAATAATATTAAATATTCTTATAATTTGAAAAGAGGAATCATTTTCATTCTCAAAAAAGGGCTCAAAAAGGATCATGCCCCTTCTGATGAAATTCAAAATTATAATGCATATCAATCACGAAAGATAGATTTTTAGTACAATCAGCCCATGATTAAAAAACGCAAAGCGTGGGGATAGCTACCGAGCGACAGCGCGACCAAATTACAATCAAAAATAAGTTTTGTATGCATATATACATACATGACACACGCAGTCTGCGTCTGATATTATAATGATCAAAGTCGCGAAAATATACCGGGAGAACTCTTTAAGCCCTCGAGTGAAGGATTTGAATAAAGTCCTTGTTCCGATGTACCTATTTGCACACTTTTGCCGCTATGTCATATCATGTCAAGGTCACGTCTGCTTATTTGGATACTCATTTCATAGAATATTACAGTAAAAGTACAAACTCGTACTAAAATAAAATCGCCCCAAATACAACTGAGAGGCTGTATTAGGTAGCTAAAACACTCGGAATTACTATCGCGTGCACTAGGTATTTCTTTCTGTCCAAATAGGTGTATGCGATATTGAACGCCTGGGGGGGCTACTCCAAAATTCGAAATTCGTATGGTATACGCACTTGTGCCCTATTGAAGTTTTGGTCCCACAGGGTGTAAGACTTGAGAGTAAAATCGGCAAGCAGCAGCGAGCGGTAACGAAAAAAAGCGCACATTTCTGTTATCTACTGAAAACATCGTACACAAAATTAACATAATGCGCTGCCCACCGAAAATGTTGGCATGCTTAGGCCGAAACTTTAAGGTAGGCAAAGAAAATTTAAGTTTAACATTAAAGGGTGCGGCTCTTGTACGTCGTCCACTTTACAGAACCTCATAATTCAGAATTGTGTGAATGAATAATAGGAAATGTACACAAATAGATTTAGATTTCATACATAATAATTATTTTCCAATACATTAACATATCTTATTATTTTCTAATATCGTAAATAAGTAGGTACACTTAATTACTAGGTCACTTAATTCAATAATAATTTAATGTGTAAATTTTCAACTTCGCTATTGCAATCTAGTATAATCAACTAACCCAGTAAAATAAAAGCATACATGAATTGGAAGTGCCCCGTAATAGTGGCCAAACATTAAGACAATCCACATAGACTATATGCAGTTATCAGCCAATCATTTCAGTAAAAAGATCAAATTTTATGAAAATGGTAAGGTCTGTCAAAAAAATTAAATGCTCAAAAGAGGTTCATGACAACAGCCATTGTATATCGTATTAGAGATCCCAGGAAAATAAGTGATGCTTTACTAACATATCCCTCACACCCTCTTTTAGTGGTTGATTGTGTGTGTCTTTCTTCAATGGTAATTCCCAATCTGGATTTAAATTAAAACCAAATTGTGATAAAATTCGAAGTTCACATTTGATCTGTACCCAACCAGGTGAATTTATAAATGACCATGGATGGTACCATTTCTGAACAATGTCCACACATGAACAGAGGACCTCAAGCCACAGATGTAACGCCTCTTCATTCAACCCCATACATATCAAAGTGCGTAACTTTACATCCATTTGAGCATGAGCATTGTCATGCGATAAGTTGATTGCTTGAACACATCTATATAGCAATTCTTCTGGTGTTAATACTTTTCCATCTTCATCTAAGCGATAAGTTTTACATAATACCAGTCTACTGTAAACTGAATTAAAATCTTTTTCCACTTCACGAGATGAAGCTTCCTCAATGAACAACCAAGGATGACAAGGCCCGTCTAGAAAGCTTGGTCTCTTTATGCCATGAAGGAGAACTCTTTTGAATGCAGGAGCAAGAACTCCCCTGACCAAATGGGCTGCCTTCTCAGTTACGGAGTCATCTCCGGCTCTGCTGTACTTGACACCTTTCTCATCTAATAGTTTGACAAATCTTGCTGGGAACCAGCCTCGGAGACCATTTAGTTCACCAATCCAACAATGCTCATCCCTTGAGCTAATTACTTCTATAACATCATTTTTTCTGAATCCCAACTCATCTCCATCCCTTCTCTCAAAATCTAGTAGTGCTTTAGCTCTTCTTCTTTTACTTCTAGATACATTTACATATCTTTCTCGGTCAGCTGCATGACTCTGCATGGTGTAATCAGCCGTTAATTGTATTTCAGATGCTAATTGTGGTTCTAATGCAAGAAAGTGGCGACCAACTTGTAGTATTGCTTCCCTGAGATCAACTAATATTTCTGTTTGTTTCACGTTTTTTGAAACTGCATCCTCATTGTTGCTATCATCTCCAAATAAAATAGTCTGGATAACAGATTTGTTTTTTTTTATTTGGCGTCTGTGCAGCTGCTGTTTTGGCAAGTTTGGAACTGCACTGGGATTGCCTACCAGAGCTCCTTGATCTGCCATTAGGTATGCCAGGTGTCTTCTTCTGTGCGTTTCTATCAAAGCTGGATTCAGTGTATCACCGCAGACCTCATCTATGGTTTTTATGAGAATATCCACATCATCAATTTCACCAGGTATATCAGACAATGCGTTAAAGATCTGTGCAGAGTTAGATATTTCAGTAAATCTATTTTCTTTTATTTTCAACATAGCTAGTGTAACTTTAAAAAGTACAACTGAACCATCGAGGAAAAAAAGGTCCCAAATCCTTAATAAAATCTTCATGTTAACTACATTAGCATACAGTGTTAAAAACCAATGCATTGTAATTAATGAGAGCTCTATGTCGTGGGCATTTAAAACTTGATCAATACCCGGCAGATACGTGGATATGAGACTTCTTAACACTTTCTGATCAGCTTGTATGCCAATTAATGTTGAAGAGTAATAGGAAGCTGGTAATAGATCTTCTACCGTAGTACACATAACCCAGAAAGCATCTTCCTCCTCCATTAATAGCAAAAGCGAAGCAGCAATCATTCCTGTCCCCTGGCAATATCCAATGTCAGGATAGAGCCAAGCTAAAGCCCTAAGGATCCTTCGTAATCTGGGCACTCCAGTACTGGTGGGGTGTGAAAAGCAAATATTATTTGGTAGTATTTGTACCAAATCTTTTTCAATCTGTTTACTAGTGACCAGTCCATCATCACTGGAGGCTCTCACAATTTCATGGTATGTAATTTCAGTTGAAGCTCTTTTCTTGTTTGTCCCACACAAGTTCATCCAGACCTGAGGACGAAGAGAATGAGGAACTCCATCTTTAACCATTCTCTGTAATTTATCTGTCTTTTCTAATTTGCCATCGTCTTCTGAAAAACTTATCTCTTTGCTGTAGAACTCCCATTGTAGGTGATGTTGATCATCTTCAACAAGTGCATTAGAAAGTGTTTTACTTGAACTTTGCTCTGGTGCATCTTCATCATCTACACAAAATCCAAATTCATCAAATCTGTAGTTGGGTAGTCCGTGACCGTGACCTTCAGATTCTGGTTGCGCTAACTTTGCCATTATGTCTTGAGGCACCATACTAGGCGTGAGTGCGGAAAATGGTCCACCGGGTATCGGAAACAATTCGTCAGCAACATTTAGGCCACGGATAGTATTGATCATATCTTCAGGGTCATCATCAGCTAATGCTGAACTTATTTTTCTTTCGTGATCTTCTCGTCCCACGTAACCATCATGGTCACGCGAACTAAACAGTGATTTAGCTAAATCCATTAAATAACTTTCTTTTTTTATTCCTGCGCTGGCAATTCACCTCAATCAAATGGAATTTCAGAACAATAATTACGCTTTCACTGTTAGTCGTCAATATAAATAAGTCATTTTTTTTATGCTGTGCTATCCAACTCACTTCGCTTTCGCTCGCGCTTACATTACAAAACACTAACGTCAAAGCTAAGGTGTAGTCTGACTAGAGTTGGCATTTATTTAAGAAATATCGATTTTTAGGACTACGTTTATCAAGTACAGACACTGTACACCGCGTGCCTACTCGAACGTAGCATAGCCATAAAGCTGGCAACATAGGATATGATGCTGTCAAAATCGAATAATGGCGCACCAAATTCTTTGTTTAGTAACTATTTTAGGTGCGTGAAATGGCGTGATAACAGCCAAAGTCTCATTAATTCGAGCTTCCAATTTGATGCTTATTTGGTAAGTCATTCTTCTAGCACGATTAGTATGTATATAATTTGTATATTGATGGCTAAAGCGTTTAATATTCAAAATGAGCTATGATTTCTATTGATGGTGCAATCACTGCTTGACGATGAAAGTGCCGCAGGTTTTAATTCCTAAATCACATGCTATGCACCTATAAATTGATTTCTACGCCTAAGCGATTAGTCCTTATTCTATTTAGTACGGATAAAACGTCTAAGCTAGTCGGATGTTGCTGTGCAATAAACTAATCTTATAGGGATATCCGTCTATTATCATCTTGAGGTTAAAAACGATAATTTGTTGTGATGTACGATTAGCATTAAAAATAACCCAGAAATGTGTAAAACAGTGGATAGTATCGAAATAAGATGATGCTATATACAATACTAGCTTCTGCCCGCGACTTCATCTGCGTAGAATTATACATATAAACCTTTCCCTTGAATCACTCTATCTATTAAAAAAAAACACATCAAAATCCGTTGCATAGTTTTAAAGATCTAAGCATACATAGGGACAGAAAGCGACTTTATTTTATACTATGTAACTATGTAATGATTTAAGAATTTATTTTTGGTATACTTCCACAGTGGGTTTGGTATTCAGCAGGACATTAGATGCCCATGTGTGATTGCATGTGTAGTGATGAGAGATTTGTTGTAATTAGTTTTTCCCCAGGTTGTGCTTTGAATGTATGTGTGATAGAGCTGGTTTAATCAATGAATTGTTTCTCAAATTATTGCTAATAATAATATGCTATGTCTTGTAAGTTATTTTAAATTAACTCTCTTCACAATTGAATCTCAGAAAGAATCCATACTTTCAGAGCATTAAATTATATAGTTGTTCGTGCTGATAGGTTCAGATATCTGTGCTTAACCAATATCTATAATACTAAGTTGTAAATTATATAGTTGTTGGTGCTGATAGGTTCAGATATCTGTGCTTAACCAATATCTATAATACTAAGTTGTAAATTTGGGTGAAAATGTCAATGAAATTTTGAATGGCTACCATAAGATTGAGTAAATAACTCAATTATTTTGTAGTTAAACTATGTATATACTCATGGCTATGAAGCGAAATTATTTGTTGGTTGAATAAATGATTAAAATAAATTAGAAAAAAAGCAATTAGCACCAATTATTTTCTAGGTACAGTTAATCATTTAATTCCTAGGCCATCTTCGAGCCTTGTCATGATGATGTTTATTAGGCGTTGTCACAGGCAAATAAAACTATTTATGGCAAGGTTCTTTGGCTTACTAAATGATGTGTTTATAAAAAATGCCCATTAATGTCCTGTCAGAAAATTGCAAATTTAAAGTGAGGATGAAATTTTATATCAAAGGACATTTATTATGTAACATATATTTATTTATAACTATGAGGGTTCTGAGGTTCTGTGCTAAACTCAAAATATTTAAATACTGGTTAAAGATGGGGTTTTAGTTTTGTGTAATGCTGACCAACTGCCCTGGTCTAACCATTGTAAAACTGTTTGAGGTAGATACCCGAGTAGTTTATTTACTCTTATATGCCTATGTATTTTTTTGATGTATTTGATTTTTACTTATTTGTACAAACTTTTAGGTTTTGTTGGTTTGAAGAGCACAATTGTAATATTGTTTTACTATGATTTTTGTTTTAATTAAGGTAAATATGTTTCTTGCGCGCTTTCTTCTTGGCAATGATGGTCTTTCCGAATACGCTGGTAGTTTCAAAAAGACAAGTAAAAGAGCCCTTGGCAGCCAATTTGCAAAAATAAATTTACATTTTCATATTTTCATTCTCATTTAATTTGAAATTGTTTTGCAGGAGCAATACATTCCCATTTTCCTTGGAAGATGACTGACACAGAAAAAACCACAATTGTACAAATGGAAAATTCAGATGAGAGAAACTGTATTGGTAGTATATCAAGTACTAAAGAGTCTGATGCTGAAAATGTAGACGCAATAAAGAAATTCATTGAAGAACAAGAACAAGAGATACTTTTGAGAAACTCTTCACCCTCTTTTGATATTGAACCAAGAATTGAAAATAAAATCCGAGTTGTTGGTAATGAGAATGAAAATGACCTACTACAAAAACAACTTGCTCTTGATGATTCTGATGTACCCACTATAAAATTTCATAGGCAAGATAGTAAAATGCGAGCAGAAGAACATCAATCATCCAAGGAGAAAGACAAAATAATTAAAGCAGACCCAGAGTTTCTACAAAGGCATCAGTCTCCTGTATCAAACAATATAAATAGGCAAGACGTGAAACAGTCACCTGACCAGTTGCAAGCAGACACTCAGCCACAGGGTGTCATGCTGGCCAAAGAAGTTGTTCCGCAGTCAAAAGATGTTAATTCAAGCAATACTAAAGAGAACCAAATAGTGTTTAACTTAACTCATGAATGCAAATCACTTAAAGAAACTGCAAATTCATGTGTAGATAATTCTATGATATGTAAGTCATCCATACATACATTACTTAGTTTAGAAAGTATAAATAAATCAAAGTTGCTAGAAACGGCATTGGTGTCAGATTATGAAGGTAAGGCACCATTTTCAGGTCCTGAGATAGCTGAGAGACCTAAGCTATTGCATCAGCTATTGACCTCTGACACCTTAAAAAAGGAAAAACGGGATTTAGATGGATTTAGATATGAAAATGTAAATCTTAATAAAGAACCTACTGAAGAAACATTGGCCATAGCTACAAGTGTAATGGATATGATACTCACTGATACTGAAGCTACAATTAACAAGAAAAAAGTTGGTAGTGTCTTAGCCAAAGAATGTGATGAACAAGGTTAGAAATTAGATTATACATATACCTACCTATTTTTTGCTAATGACTATGAAATAAAATTAAGTACAATCAACCAATTTGATTCCTAGGCCATCACAGAACCTAGCCATAATTAATGACATGACATGAATGTCATTCAATAAGCATTTCCAGAGACAAATATATTTACTGTGTTAAGGTTCTATGTTGACCCCCGAATCTAATTGGTTGACCATAAGCTTGTTGTTCGGATTTTAAAATGAAACTGTTTGTATGTTTCAGTGAACACTAGTGTATCTTTGACAATTGGATCCAAGGTGGAAGCTAAAGATTTTTCAGAACTGTGGTACCCAGCACAAATAGTTGAAGTTGACTGTGATGAAATGGAAGTTTTGGTGCAATATGATGACCAACCTAAAAAGTGTGTCTCATCTTAACAATTACATTAATGAATATTTGCTTCTTATTAGAGGTACCTACCTGTAAACTGTATTTTTTAATTTTTCAGACATAATGAATGGATAAGCATAAACAGTCCAAGACTAAGACCTATGAATATTGCTACATCAAAACCAGTGTTACCCCCTTTCCTTGTAGTGAACCCTGCAGAATGTGTGCCTGAACCTAAAGTGGAAGATAAACAGAAAGTGAAATTTGCCGTGGGTGAAAGATGCCTAGCCCGCTGGAGAGACAATCGTAGATTCATTGCAACTATTCAGAATGATTTAGGAAATGGTATGTACATTTTGAGTTATCACTGACAATGTTCTGAAAGTGCCTATAATTTTGTAGCTTGACACGGTATATTACATCAGTTTCATATGCGCGCAAACGAAGTCACGGCCGTCAGCTAGTTTGCTTATCAATCTGTTTTTTTTTGTGTTGGTCCATTAATGTTCTATAATATTCACTAAGTCTTGAAATTAAACAGTAATTCTACTGCACTGTGACTTAATTTTGAATCAGAGATAAGATGAAAAATCCACAGAAAAGGTGTTCTGTTAAACTAACTCCAATCACGTGCTGAAATATTTGTATTATGCTGAAATGTGCCGTCTGCGAAACAGTAACGGGGGTTAGGTTTATATTATAAAATATTCCTAGATTTTAATTGAACCCATTTGGCATAATGAACCCTACTTAGGGTGATAAGATAAGTGATGTTACTTACCTCCTACACTTACATACATAGGAAAGCCAATGTGAGTTTCATTTATTAAATATTGTGGTTTGAGATCACGCCATCAACTCATCATCCGTTATTGTAATCCGTGGACAGCGTAGCCTCAGCACTGGGCACGTTAGAGGGACGCGGGTGCGCCGGCGCGTTAGCCTCGCATTCAGTAAGCTTTGGCCTTTGACCATTAACAATAAAGTACTCTCACTTAATTTTTATTTTATTTTGTTTTTGTATTTTTTTTAACAGGACATTACGAAGTTATGTTTGACGATGGCTTTCAATGGAAATGTCCGCAAACGAGACTGCACAAGCTGAAAGACACGAGCAAGCATGATTACCCGTGCTTTAAGTCGTCGCTGTGTCCGTCGCCGGCGCCGAGCCCCCCGCTCTCCGCGCCCTCCGCGCCCGCCGCGCCCCCCGCGCCCCCCGCTCAACCCCTCGATCGCGTCCCATTGTTCCATACTCATCTATTTGACCCGACCCGCGATTATTTAGGTTCCAAAAGTGAGCGCCGAGAAATGAAGCGAAAATTGAACATAAAGGAAATATTTAACATTGGACAAAAACGCAAAAAGCCAACAACAGGAGAAAAAGAATCTAAACGGTTTCCCATTTGTAATAATCCTGAAGATGTCAAACCAGATATTTTTGACCAAGCACCAACTCCTGAAGCTGCTCCTTTGAAAGTAAATTCGTCTGTCGAAAATAATTCAGTTAAAGAGTTAAACAATCCCATCACAAAGAGACCGACTGTAAGAAAAAAACCTTTTATAAGGAAGAAAATTAAATTGAAAACAAAGACGAAAAAGGAAGTAGCATGCATTAAAGAAATTAAAAAAAAGATACCAGGTATGATCAATCCATCATTTCTAATGGCTTACTTCCATTAAGGCTGTCATAGACGCTTCGTTACGATCACGATCGGAACTGAATGCAATAAACTGTGTAGTTTTACGATTTTTTAAAAGTTCATAATGTTTCTATGGTGTGTTTTCTTATTAGCTTTTTTTTGGCTATTATGCATAGATAGTGTCGCACTGCTGGGCCCACGCTTCCCTTTCCGCCACCCGTCCCTGTCAAGAGCATACTCTTGCCCCAGTTTATTGCATTTAAATAGTTTTTTTTGTGTTCAGATGCTGTGGCAGCTATAATAGGTACAGTGATCAAAAGTGAACCTTTAGTTGATGAAATGAAGACGGAACCAAATACCATAGAGACAAAGGATTCTAATGCAAATGAAATTAAACTGGAAGAGCCCATTCCCGAAGAATTAACAAAGACATCAGACACTAATACAACAGTGGAAAAACAAGACTCTGAATCAGTAAGAAATAGTTTCTATCTTGATCTTTTAAAAATACCTGAAGTTACTCGCTAATCCTGCTGACAAGCAGCAGTACTTGCACTGCTGTGTTCCGGCGTGGAGGTTAGACAACCGGTGGAATTATTGGCACAAGAGGTATTCTATCCTAGCCCGTTAGGCTGGCAACGCATCTGCAATCCACTAGTGTTGCGGATGCCCGTGAGTGCTAGTGCTCGCTTACCATCAGGTGACCACTTTCTCGTTGGCCTTCCTTGTCGTAAAAAAAAAGTTACATGAGGTTACACATTACGGTTTAAAGGTGATACAACTCTTAACGTATTTTCTTAATGCTGTATTGCTTTGTAGGATAAATATAACTGCATATCGTATAACTACATGATTCACATTATGCTTTTTTATCTTTTTTAAGGAGCCAAAATTGGAAACAGAAGTTGAAAATTTTAATATGCAGGATGAAGTTAAACACGAAGAAGTTATTGATAAAATAAAGGAAGTAATCACAAAGTTAGAAGATGGTATAAATGAAGTCGAAAAGAACGAAATAAAACCAACTGCAACGTTAGAAGTAACAGCGAACACGGAGCCGCCATCTTTGACGTCCAACGCCGTCGTTGACAAGGAGAAGCGAAAAAAGTCCAAAATGAAAAAGAGTAAAAAGTTGCGACTCATGCAGGACAAGAAAGAAAAAAAACACGTGGACAGAGTGAAGTATCAACTGGAGGAGATGAAGAAGCAAGTGGAGGCGATGCGGAAGCAAATAATGCTGAAGACCGAGGAGCTGGCGAGTTCGCGGCGCGGCGAGGGCGGCGAGGCGGACGCGGCGTGCCTGCTGCCGGGCGAGTGGTGCTGCCGCTGGGTGGACGGCCAGCCGGCCGGCGCCGTCAGCGAGGTGCGCCACGACGCGCGCACCGACGCGGCCGCCGACAAGGCGCCGCTGCCGCGCCGCAGCGTTCAGGTACGCTGCTGCCGCTGGTCCTGCTCCCTCCTGGTGAGGTGTCGTAAGGGTTAGCTCGAGCATTTTTCCAAATACGTAGTGCATATATTTTCTGAGGTTGATTGCGTCGGAATTTTTTTCTTTTAAAAAAAATTTCTTAATATTTGAGAAAAATATTTTATAAAGGAACCTCGACCGAAACGGTGAGAGCTGGACTCTTATAATAAATAGTCTCGCATCGCTAATAGAACAGCTATTGATTTCGTCCCGGCGTTTGTAATCTATATATATATATATATATATATATAAATATATATATATATAAATGAATCCTTATTTCCCTTGGTCACGGCATCACGCGTGAATTGGAATTCTTTTTTTGTTGTGTTTGTTATTGTCAGGAGAAGGTTCTTATGTAACAAATATTTTGAAATAATAACTGGTACGGGGGCGAAGCCGCGGGTAATAGCTAGTAATGTATAAACTATATTTAAAACGACTATTTTTTTGTAGGTTGAAGATAATAGATTGCCAGCTGGGTGGACGAAACACATGGTTCGCAGAAGCGTGGGAAATTCCGCCGGGAAATGGGATGTCGTTCTGGTCAGGTGTGTTAGCAATTTCAATAATTTAATTTTAAAAATGATTTCATTAGAAAATATCGAAATGAAAATTTTCACAATTTTTTTTGTCAATAACTGCTGAACTGTTTATAACGCAATTCTTTGACTTGTTAGTGTATCATAGCAAATTCTTATATATGGTAAACGGTTGTAGACCACCAGGGGGCGCTGCTTTATGCATTATTAATCTTCTTTCTAACATTTCAAAAAAAATACAAAAGCAATTTTGTAATAACAGTGTTGTTTGTTTTTAGCCCCGATAATCGTCGGCTTCATACGAAGAGCGACATGCGGCTGTACCTGGAGAACAGCGGGGACGCGAGCGTGGTCGGGCACGAGGCGGCGCTGCTGGACTTCGGCATCCACCTGAAGCTGGCGCGCCGGCTGGGCTGGGTGCGCAGCAGCGCGGACGGCGCGCCGCCGCCGCCGCCGCCGCAGCCCGCGCTCAGCACCACCTCGCCGCTCGTCAAGCGCCGCAAGCTGAGCGCCAACCACGACGGCGCCAACCACGACAAACTGCACAAGAGGCGGCGGGAACTCAAAATCAAAATACCTCGACTCGTAATGGTAACTCATTCTCAGTACCGACACATATTTATTATTAGATGAGTTTTTATGATGCAGTGATAAATAGCTATATAACTCTGTTGTTTTTGGTGATCTTAGAGCAAAATTAAATTTAATATGTTTTCAGAACTCTCCTTCAGTTAATATATCTACAGAAACAAAGGTGGCACCCGAGCCATTTGTCGAAGAAGAAGCCACTCTTGATGGCGCGAGCATTAAAGATGGCTTTGGTAAGTTTTTCATACAGTTTTTGGGATGTTTTTTTTAATTAACCTTCGCACCACACAATTAGTTGACAATTTATAATTTAATGAGTATGCTTTTATTTTCAGTGCATGTGGGATCCTTAAAAGTGCAAGTGATCGAAACTCTTTTACGTTGTCCAGCCGAAGGATGTTACAAGAATTTTCGTAACACCATGCTTCTTAAAATGCACATTAAACATTATCACAGAGAACTGAGAAAAATGATGGGTGCCACGCCTAAAGTACTAGACTTAGCTTACGCCCGGACGCGCCCCTCGGAGGCCGAGATGAAGCGACTCAAGTGTGAAGCGCAACAAAGGATAATCAAAGTAAAATTACCGAGACTACATAAACGCGTAGAAGAACAGATTTCCGAACCACCCAAAGAAGTGAAGATCGAACCTAGCCCGGTCTTGCCGCCTTCCACGCCGCCCTTGCCCGAGGTCACTGTTCCCAAGCCTCAAGATTCACCGAAGCTCCGTTGCGCTCTGGTGAACAAGCCAGCTAAACGTCCAAAAGTGTTGTTACCAGTCCGTAATCCGGACACTGAAACGGTCGCCAATGACGTAAAACAAAACACCTCTTTAGATCCGATTCCCGTCATTAAACAAGAGATTGTCGAAACAGAACCTATCGTTGTGCCGAAGCAAGAGGTACCGGATGTCGGTATGTTAGACTTCGAGACTGCTATATCGACGCATACCGTGGCGAGGGTACTGAACGGTAGGAGGCGTGAGAGGCGGCGAAAGACTTTCGCAGCGATACCAAAGGGCGGGAGCGAGGAGGAGTGGGCGGAGGACTCGCTGGACTCTTGCTCCAGCAGCTGCGGGTCGCCGGACTCCAAGCGCGACGACGCCGACGCCGACCTGCTGCTGCGGCCGCTCTCCTCCACCTCGCGCGACGCCGCCGCCGACGCCTACATGTTCACAGAAAGTAACTAGCCTTATGCACACTATATTACAATCATATTTACATTCTAAACACATGATTTCGCTTACCGTATGAACTTACGACTATAATAACCTCGTAAAAGTGCAGTTTTTATTTACAACCCAATTAGGTACAGTCAAGTGTAATAATATGTATTTAGACAAAGATTCAAAAATAAGTACCATACGCTCTTACACCGGCGTATTAAGGTCGTGGGACATATTTTTGAGAAGTTCCTATCAATACCTACTTATTTTTGCATTTGCAGACAGGCCGGCAACGCACTGGCATCGCGTAAAGCGCTGCGGGTGTCTATGGACAGTGGTGATCATTTAACATCAGGTGACCCACTAGTTCGTTTGTCTGGCCTCTCTAACATAAAAAAAAAACTTAATTTTAGCACTTGACCGTACACTGCTACGAACACGAGCACACAACTTCTTGCAGGTTGATTTTAGCTGCCGTATTTGTAAGAGGGATCGTGTTGATTTCCAGACGGTGAGCGGATAAAGCTGGTTCACATGAAGCGAGAGGAGATCATCAACTGCCACTGCGGGTTCCGTGAGGAAGACGGGCTTATGGTGCAGTGCGAGCTGTGCCTGTGCTGGCAGCACGCGCTGTGCCACAACATCCAGCGCGAGGCAGAGGTCACTAGTTTATTACGATTTCACTGTTTTTCGAGTGCAATAAGGTGTTTCACTTAAATTTTTAACAGTTTTAACTTATTTTGGCGTCACTTTATCATGTGTATATGCATTGACGTACAATAAACAACTAGACTCTCAATCACAAACAAAACTTCCTCAAGAAATGTCCGAGCGGCGTTGTCTATGTGTTGTGTACATCAATGGTGTTACCACATCAACTTTTACAGATAACATAAACATATTCCTTCAAATTAACACCTTATCTCGTGGCAGTAATGTTTAATCTCAATTGCATATGATCGTGAGAACACGTCACGCGCTGGAAACCTGTGTGTCTCTTTTGTTCTCAAGCGTTGAGATTTTGAGAAAGCGCGGTCGAAACACGACTGAACCCAAACTGCACAATAGACACGTCGTGCAGACTTTTGCTTCCGACAGTTTTTGAGCGTGATTGGGAGTCTAGTCGCTTATTGTAAGTCAATGTGTGTATGGCAGTCAATAAATCAGTCAACAGTAATGATTCAAGAATAGTAACAACAACAATTGAATGGAGGAGTGACTTTATTATAGTGGATTCCGGAATTATTGGCTAAATAGTGTTCGTCCCTAATGTAATACTCCTCTCATCCACTCAAAGGTTGACTGGACGATATCCCTTAAAGGGATAAGCTCGCCTTTGTGCATGTATTTCAGTGTTTGTCAAATGTATTTGTTTTATGATTTTGCACAATAAAGAGCAACATACATACATACATGGCTGGGCAATGTGTTGCAATATGTGTTCCATAGTATGATCCAAGTCCAGGCACCTAAACGGGCTAATACAAACCGCCAACATTGGTTGAAGAAATCACACTTGTTGCAGCAGCTTACGCAAATACGCTAGTTAAGAAAGAGACAGAATGACGCAAACGGGTGGTGCGCGAGCAAGACGAAGTATCGCTGTTCAATCTTTGTTACTAGTGTCAAGTTCAGCAAAATCACGAAAGCCGTAAGCCGATGATATAGCAATATTATTAGGGTTTCTAAAAAGAGATCGGTGAGTCAGGTCGTTGATTGTATATATCAGGGGTGGCCAACGGGTCGATCGCGCCTGTTAGTCCAGTCGATCGCGGCAAGGCAAAAAATATAAATATGTGGACCAGACTGCGCAACGTAATCACCAGCTGCTGATTTAAGGTTTCATGATGTATGTAATTGGTAGATCGCACAGGGTTTCGTTAGTAAGCAGGAGATCTTGGGTCTAATCAAGTTGGCCACCCCTGGTATATATAATATGTATCATCTGATAAATGTGCGGTGGCGCAGGTGCCGGAGAAGTACACGTGCAGCATCTGCCTGAACCCGCGTCGCGGGCGGCGGCGGCAGCGGTTCACGCACGACCAGGACCGGCTGTACGAGGGGCTGCTGCCGTCGGGCGGCGGCGGGCGCACCAGCGAGCCGCTGCGCCGCGCGCACGAGCTCGCCGGCAACCTGCTGCTCGCCGCCGACGCGCTGCACGCCGTGCGCGTCAACACACACGTCGCCTCGTACGTACATCAGCATCACTACACTACCCTACTTATAATGAGTAATATTACAAATGCGAAACTCTCACAATCTTGCCTGTCTATTTATATATTATGTCATACTTAAATTAGATTCAGTAAATAGCTGAATCTCTGGAATGACGCAGGGCTACTTTTTGTCCTAATTTTCCAGCAGGATTGAAATTGACGCATTAAAAAAAAACTAAATCTCAACCACTAAATCTAAAAACATAACGTTTTTCATATTTAAATGTTGTTCATCTAACGTTAAAGTAATAGTGGAGGCAAAATACGTGAAATTTCCCTTAAGTCAGGAAATAATTCTAAGAACTGATAAAAACAATTGTTTTTGATTTGTATGGGTTAGAAATGGAATTTAATACATCACTTGATATATTCACCCCCCCGGAAAGGGGTGGAATTGGTTGAAAATGGTGTAATAGTAATAACTAAGAAGAAAAAATAGGTGTAGTCTGTGCAATTTGCCATACGTTTTATTACATCTTAATCTATATTTGCACCCGTTATTTAGCTCAATTCAAGCTACGGAACATACAAAAAAAAAATCATATAACTAAAAATATACTTTTTGGCATTGCGGCCCCGGGAAAAATACAGAACGCGGTGCAAATTGAGGAAATGATGAGAATATATATCAAAACACAATACCAAATTTGCACCAGGGTGCGACACCCGGAAAGTAGTTTTCCATGTTTTACTGTCTTTGTACTTCGGGGGAAATTTTGGAATTAATAAAAATCGTCACAATCGTCTTAACTTGGTTTGATTTACATTCGCACCCCATAAAAAATTGACATTTCTACACGGAACATGCGGTTCTGTAATACTACCCGCTACCTAGCGTTCGCTGCTATTCCTTGCGTTTAGATAGAACTATGTTTACCAAACTTCCGGTTAAAATTTTCTTTTTTTTATTGAGTGCGAATGTAGTATCTTTTAAATATGTGTTATTTATAAATTTTCACGACTATCTTAATTTCCCCCGAAGTACAATCTACAAAAGAGTGAAAAAAAACATGTTCCATACTTTGCACGGGGGTGCAAAGTTACCTGGGTGTTTATAATACTTTGAAAAGCTTAATCTAAGTTTGCACCAACCGTCTGAATTATCCTCGAGCCGCAATCAGAAAAAAATATTTTACCAAGATTCTATACATCGTACACCTTTTTAATTAACATACATTATGTACCAAAGGGGACCCTTCACGTGGCTAAACTTGCGCCTAATACCTTTTATCATACTCCAAAATAACGGCATTTGAAGTTTATACCTAATATTTTAAAGTGTTCCGTACATGATAGAAAGGTGCAAACCGAAGGAAACCATCTAGTCGTGCCCTCTAACGATTCCACAAAAAAACACGACTACACGAATTACTTCCATACTTTTCGGTAATTCGACTATACTATAAACCGCAATGTAAATCCTGATTTAAATTATAAAATTTAGTATTTTACAGCTGGAAACTTAACCCCTGGTATGGTAGGCTTAAGTCACGGATCCATGCCAAATGCAATGCTATCTTTTTTATTTAAGTAAGTTTGATATTATTTGAGAAAAAGGAAGATTAGAGAATGCCGTTTTTTTTTCACTTCCCGCTCACAAGGGGTTAAGTGGCAGGTTACGTTGACTTGTTTGACTTAAACTATCGCAGTACTGGTAATTGTTGCGACCAAATAGTAAAGCGAGAGTAAAGCTTTGCAAGTCCCCTTCACTACATATTATAAAACAAATTCCTCCGCCGCGTCTGGCTGTTTGTTCGCGATAAATTCAAATTGTTCGGAAATAACCCATGCCTAACCGAGGCCTGTCGATTGTAGTGAAATAATCCAACTTTTATTTCACAGAAAGAAAAACCACCCGAAACTTTATTTGTGGGCTAAAGATTGGGAAAGTCTAGAATTAAGTTTTGCTCAAGAGAAACTCAAATCCGAATATTCAGACTTGAACGTGATAATCAACAACCTAGGAAAAGAAAACCTGCCGATCAAATCTGAAGATATAAAAGAAATGGCGTTAGATATAAAGGCATCAGCAGGAGAACGAGAGGACAGAAATGGCCAACACGAGAACGAAATCGGATCGCAGGCTTTGCTGAGTGGCCTGCTGTCGAGCCCAGGAGGCGTCTCTTTGGCTGACATACCTATTAACGTGTCAGATTTAGAAAAAAATGCCAAATCTGTTCAAGGTGAGACCAAACAGTCATATTTAGAACTAAACAGAATTACGCCTGGCCGCAGACGCACGGAATCAGGATTCCGTGCGTCTGCGGCCAGGCTACAAGTCCAAGCAATGTAGGCCACACACGCTAGGTCATAACAGATGGTTAGGCATGCACAGCTCACACGATCCTTGCCTGCGCAAGCAACATTTGAGATATGCAAATTGATATTTGTTGCCGCTCGGTTGTGCTTGCGCACTTCGCTAATTGAACGCTTGAGGCGGGGGGCGGTTTGGCGTCAGTTATCCAGTGATTGCGAAGTATTTAAAAATATTTACAATATTTTCCATTCTGACCGACCCAATAATTATTTATTTATACACAACAGGGTGTCCCCGAAACTAGCAATAATTAATCTAAGAACTGGAAGACCAGCTAATTACCCTTCAAATATACCTTTGTAGAAATATAATTGTTTTCAAGATGCTAACAAATCTATTAAATTAGAAACTACAATAAGTAAAAGTTCATCAGTTTTCTTCGATGTTGGTCAGGGAGAAAAGAAAAAACATAGAATGTACTAGTTGCTTCTTTTCTCGCGCAGATGGTAAAAGCCCATTGAGGGAATGGGTGAAAATCATAGGAATCATGTTATAGGCGATGCGGCTAGCAACCCGTCACTATTTTGATTGCACACTCCATCTATACGCCCACAATCTTGCTAAACGTGGCCTATAGGCCTTGTTACCTTGGGCTCTGTCTACCCCGTAAGGGATAAGGGAACGACGTGATTTATGTATGGATGTATGTATGTATCATCAGTTTTATTCATTAGTCAACTCCGCTACCGGTGCCATGATGGTTTGAACTGAGAATTTGTGCAGGTTTGTCGTTACGCGTGCGAGTGCTATGAAACTCGGTCGAGCCAGTTGGCATTGCTGGTACACGCAAAACGTAGCGTGTGTGGCCGGTTTAAGAGGAATCATAACTAAGAACTGTCTATGTAGTTATTTAATCTAAAAAGATTCTCGCCAGACTTCACAATCTTCTATTATAAATTAATTAAATGCGTTTGTTTGTCGCGCATAAACTCTAGAACCGCTGGGCCGATTTCGCTAATTCTTTTTTTGTTGGGTTCGTTATTGATAGGTTTTTTAAAACTAAAATTCGAAAAAAAAAGAAAAGCTGGGACGAGGGCGAAGCCGCGGGCAACAGCTCGCAGCTAAAAATATTAATTACAGCCGTCGCACCCATGTATAGTGCTTTTATAAGTATTTTTATCTACAGACATATCATAAACCCATGATAAACCCTATATAAATGCGTTCAGAAAGTGCATATTGCGACCCGCATAAAAAACAATCTTCCTCTCGATTTATAATTAGTAAACTTAATAAGATTGAAAACTTTGTTTGGGCGCCGATCTTATAAAGTCGCCTTTGACAGCTATATCTCAGGACCTTAGTCATCAGTGGCGCCAACTGGTGAACAAAGAAACGATAGTCTCCATTGAGTCTGAATGAGTTAGGGCGTGGTGTGGTCGTGGTGACGCAGTGTGTTGTTGCAGGGTCGGCGGCGCCACAGCCGGAGGCGGCGATCGAGAACAGCGCGTGCCGCGCGCGGCTGCTGCGGCACGCGCAGCGCTGCCACGCGCTTCTCGACCAGCGGCTCGACTCCATCGAGGCGCAAGTTGCCGGTCGGTCTCATCTCTAGTCCTATACTTCCATTCATTATTTGCTACAATTAAATAATAGTTTGTGTTGTCAATTCTCAGTTTTTAGTAAACAAATAGTAATGTGATTTGATTTATATATGATTTGTATGAATTTTATGCAATGTTATTTGATGCAACTAAATTAATTTGCGTCATGTTGTAATTGATTTTTCCAATAATTCAAGGTTAGGTTATTCATGACACGAGACGTAAGGTGGGGCGACTGACGCTGTCAGATAATACGACTTAAAATTATTATTATTATTCTAGCAGGTGGTTGTGGGGTAGTTCGACTAAACCGTCCTTTTTTTTATATGAATAGGAAGGCAAACGAGCAAGTGGGTCACCTGATGGTAAGTAATCACCACTGCCCATAGACACCCGTAACCCCGGAGGGATTGCAGATGCGTTGCCAACCTAGAGGACTAAGATGAAATTATTTGATTTTTTTTATGGTGTGGAAAATGCGCTTTATGCATCCGCCCGGTACGAGGTACATACCAGGGGTATGTGGGGCTCTCCCGCAGAGGCAGGCCTACCCACTAAAAATAACACTGATTCCCTATTCGGTCGTATGTGAGGCGTTACGGGAGCACTCGGTGTCACCGCGATGCCCCACGACTACCCCGGGATAGGGTTACCTATTCGCGGAACCTGTGCAGTGCAGGTTTGGAAATTCCCGCCCTCCTTGGACGCCCGCTTGGATGTTTTATAGAGGGTGTCTCCTCGTGGCCCCCGTCTTGAAAAGGACAGCGGCCCACGTTCCCGGCGCCTACCGGCCGGGGTTACGTGTTGAACGACAGTGGCCGAAGCCACGCCGCTCCGCTATCGCGTCCCTTATGGGGCGCATCGCTCCGACGGCAGGCTTACGCCTGCCGACCCTCACGTCAGCTCTCACACCCTCATGTACTACTCTGAAAGCAGAGCGGTACCGAAAGCATGATCGCGTCTGTCACCAAAAGCACCCGCGGGTGCGACCCTCTTGATTTTTTATAGAGGTTTCCTTCTCGCGGACCCCTGTCTTGAAAAAGACAAGTGGCCCATGTTCCGACCCCACGGGCCGAGTTACGTGTCGACCAGCAGTGAGCTGTCACTCCGCTCCGCGATCGCAACCCGTGGGTCGCATCGCACCGCTCCGACGGTGAGCTTTCGCCCCCGTCCAGTAAGGCTTGCCCTCACCGTTCCCTGCAGGTACTTGGCTCAGATCCCGCGCAACGAATTGCGGGTGCACCTTACCACCCCTCCTCCCTAATCGGATATTAACCAGCAGTTAATTAACTTACTAAATAAGACGTCTTGTCTCTGATGTTGTATACCTTGTAATAGCGATCAATGTTGATTACTTTCCATCAGGTGACCGTCTGCTCGTTTGCCCCCTCTTCTTATATATAAAATAAAAAGTGTGGAACAGTACTCAATGACAAATGAATCCTGAAAAGCATTGACAGGGGTATTCAGTTAAAACTAACTCAACCAACTACTGAAGTAATCCAATTGAATTTTAAAGCACTGTGTATAGTTATTTCCCAAAAATGTCTAAGGATTAAACGCGTATGAAATTCTATGCGTGACTGATCCCTGACCCTCCCTGTTTAAGTCCGCCTCGCGCTTGGCTGGTTTTTGTTGTATAGATATATTTATTTGTTCTCGTTTCCAGAGTTAGAGTCGCAGGACCCATCGCTGGAGGACGACGAGACAGCGGACTTCTGTCCGCGGACCAAGCAGACCATGCTGATGATCGCGCGCGACCTCGACACCATGGAGGAGCTCGGCATCCTCACCTGAGCCCGCGCCGCGCGCCGCCGCGCGCCCGCCGCTCGCCACGCACACCGGGTGAACGGATGAATCATTGTACTTTGCTTCATTGCGGTCCACGCTGCCGTGCAAGGTGCCCACGGCCTCATACGCCGTACTTGACTTACTGTAACCCTGTGCCTGCTAGTGTACCTAAGTTACTACATTTCGAATAAACTATTTTTATTCTATAATTTGTTTTGAACGAAAAATGCTTTGCGATTTCATTTTGTTAGAAGGAAGGATTTATTATTAATATGTTATGTATTACTTTTGATTACGTTGGCGAACGTGTCTTGCGACTATGTGTACACGCAATACGTGGTGTATTTAAACAAATAAGTTAGAGTTAATGGTTCAAGTACAATTTATTTTAAATGTGTAACCGGTGACCGAGGAAAATTTGTAACTAAAGTTTTGATCTTTAAAAAATAGACTCATTCCGATATTTACTTTCAATCGCTATTTGATTAAATTCATTCTTTAAATCAAACAAAACAAACAAAACGCTCGCAATGCAGCATGTTATAATCTGGAGGTGCATACTACCGAAATCAATGTTGATGGCCAAAGAAGGCTACAGATTGGTGGGCAAGACCGGGCGCAGTGTGAACAGGCAGATTATGACACCTTTGATCGATTGGAATGTTCTAAGAGACGAACCTCATTGTTATGATGAAGAGGATTTGTCCTTGTGTTTCCGATCATGTTTGTGAATACCTTAGATACCTAAGTAGAAAATAGTAGATTCTAATTAGATTTCAATGCATAAAATGCAAAAAATAATTGCCATTTCATATACTTAGTATAGTATCAAACCCGAGATCGCACTTACATTGGTTTTTTACGAATTTATAAGAAGTATTTGAATTGACATTAAAATCAAGTGAACGAAATGACAACGCTGTAATCTGAGTTGGGCGCAAGTTGGCCCTGATTCAGGTTTTCATTCCATTTTGCTTGAATTATTAATCTGGAATTAAATAGTATAAGCTCTCAAATCGATATCTATTGCAGTGCACGAAATGTTAAAGTTGAAATGATGTAAAGGAGCCTTTTAAATAATTACGTATTAAGGAATGGTGATGAATCAAATAATTAATGTTTTTGTTATTCCGTCGACTTTTTTCCACTATGAATTAACTAGCTATTTATATAACAGGTTGAGTAAAGCTGATTCCAAAAGCTCCTGTTAAAATTTGATGCCAGTTTTAGATATCAGCATATCAAATAGATTATGGATTTGTTTGCCAGTTATTGTGCTTGTAACGGGCGACGAAAGTTGTGTACATTGTAAGTTTTTTTAGTCGTAAAGGATAATATACCCTACGTTCAAAACACAGATTCGGTTATACTCTAGACTAGACCACAGCCTCTTCCTCGACAGCGGTCGTAATTTATTGTCTGTAAACTGAAGCTTAGTTAGTGACCATCAGATATATACAGTATTTCTCCAAGATATATATTGTTATCTGCTGTAACTTAAAATGGTTTGTTAGATGGATTTCGCGAAAGCATAATTTACATGTAGCAATTTTTCGCGTCTCATTTTTCACCCGTCGCTAATTTTACGATCGACTTATTAATAGATGGTTCATTTTATTAGTCACCACATTTACTAGTAGCGTTTTTCCGCGATTTGTTTAATTCTTGTTAGAAAATTTTATATTCATCATATATTTTATTAGCTTCTGCCCGCGACTTCGTCTGCGTAGAATTATACATAATAACCTTCCTCTTGAATCACTCTATCTATTAAAAAAACCGCATCAAAATCCGTTGAGTAGTTTTGAAGATATAAGCATACATAGGGACATAGGGACAGAGAAAGCAACTTTATTTTATACTATGTAGTGATTTCATTAATATGCTACAAGCAAGAATGTCCAACATAGAAACATAAGTAGGTTTAGGTTACGTTAAGTTACGAGTCTAGGGCCGAAGGCACGCGGAAATAGGAGCTCCGAGCGAGCTGATCCCCGTCGCTACTGTTTCTGCACACTGTTGCTGTGTCGACGGAGCTCCGCTCCTATTTCTGCGGGCCTTTGGCCCTTCGGGCCAATGAAAACTTAACATAACCTAAACCTACCAATGTTTATTATTCTAAAGTTATGCTAAGAAAAAGACGCCGACTGCTGAAACTTGCTTGTAGTAAATTGTCAGATCTATAAAATATGATTAAAATAAAACATTCTACCAAAACAAATCGCGGAAAAATGCGACTAGTAAATGTGGCGACTAATAAAATAAACCATCTATTAATAAGTCAATCGTAAAATTAGCGATGGGTGAAAAATTGCTACATGTAAATTATGCGTTCGCGAAATCCATCTAACAAACCGTCAAAATCATAAGTGAAATGTATAAAAAACATTTTGAAATATTTAATTAATCATACTTTGGCCAAAATTTTTTAATCAACCCCGAACAAGAACAAGAATTATTTGTTTGTATCCGCACTGGGTCCGCGTGTGAGTTCGCCCAAGCCCCTATCATTCTAAGAGGGGGCATGTGATGTGTCAAGCTGGGGGACGCTATAAAAAGGTAAAAGGATGTTAAGGTTAGGGCGTTTCTTCTGTCAGACCGGATAACATCGCATATTTTTAATTAATTGATAGTTCGATTGACAACGTACAACGTTCTTTGGTTCAATTAAAAAATCAAACAAAGTTATCGTACCTTCAAAACGTAGTTCGTAGAAGTTATGATAGACGTTAGCGCTACCTTCCTTTTGAAATCATTGCTGTATAGATAGTGGAGAACTCGACTGCACATCGGTGCCGACTGCCGTCTTAGTGCTCAGAAATACCTGAATACGACTATATTGTCAATCGCGTAGGAGCGAGCTCTGATATATTTGAACACCAGGCAGGTGCGATCTCATGTCGACTGTATTAGCCTAATCGGCATGCTTGATTACTCCTTATTGGGTCAAATATAGATTTGAATAATTTACAAAATGTTTAATCAAAATGCATGTTTAGTAAAATGTACACGTCAGAAAAACGCCGAATAAATATTGGCAAACAATTGTTCATATTTTCCCTGTTAGTTTTCGTGAAGCGCTTGAAAATGGTGAAAATTTTGTATTTAAGTTCCCTTGTTGATCCATTTTCTACGTCCTCGGTCTACAGCACCCTTAAACCGTTTTTTCCTCGTGATCAAACTGATATGCCATACTGGTTTGGCCACGAAGAAATGCGTTTCCTAGTGGACAAACTCAATATTGTTTCCTCTTGTATATCACGTACCTATGTCTTGTATTTACACGTAGAAACTCTTGAATAAATTGTTATAATAATTGAACATAATGGCGCTGAAATATAAATGAAATAACTATGATACAATATGTCAGCTAGTTCAGAATTTCGTTTAAACTCTCGGGTAGAGTTTTGTGGATACAATGGATATCGTGAAACGACGTCGTCAAACGTGGTAAAATTTTTCGACAGTTACAAGCTATGGAAATAGGTATAGAAAAGACACCATTTATTACTACATAGTATAAAACTAAGTCGCTTTCTGCTGTCTGTCTGTCCCTATGTATGCTTAGATCTTTAAAACTACTTAACGGATTTTGATGCGGTGTTTTTTAATAGATAAAGTGATTCAAGATTTGTATAATACCTTAATGTATGTAGGTACGTATAATACATGCACAGAAGCGTCTCTAGCCCTTGTGGCGCCCGTGTGCAACCAGTACCCTGGCGCCCTCTAGTCTAGTAGGCGCAATTTCATCTTTAATTATCTGTTTTAAGGCTGATTTCACGTTGAAACAAAAGTTAGTTATAGTTAGGTATGCATGTAAGATGCATAATAGTAGAGAAACGCTGATTGCACCCGTGCGAAGCCAGGGCGGGTCGTAATTTATATTTACAGAAAAGTCTTGCTTTATGTATATTTGGTATTTCTTGTGGAGTGAGCAGACATACCCCCAAAATACAATAGTGATCATTTTCAGGAGTTGTTACATTATAAGGTTCATTTCACTGGCTACTTTATTTAATTTCTTTCTTTATTCTGAATTCCTGAATTGTATTCAGATGGTCCACGTTACCCAAATGTTACCTAATGAATAAACACAAAACAAATAATACCGGTACGAAATGTGGCCCATACAAAATTATTAATATAACATATTGCGTTCAGAGTAAAGGCACCAGAGTCAGCCCGGAACCTATAGTGAGCCTTTCAAGGAAAGTTTCGAGTTCAAACTCCTATAATTTTTTTATTCGAGGATCAATTAACAAAAGCACCCGAGGGCTCGAGTACAAACCCGTTTTTCGCTTGTTAATAGGAAAATTGTTTCTATATTTATAACGAATAAAAGACTCTAAAGACTGACTTTAGGTCTCGGGCTTAACTGTGGTGCCTTTACCCCATATGAAGGCCATATTTTTTGCCGCTGAGTATACAACTGATACATTTTGGCATTGTCAATTAATTATTAGTTTCATTGGCGGACTGGCAGTTAAAAAATTATCATATTGACTATAACTGGGTCGTTTTTTCTATTCAATGTTTGATATTGGGCGTGGAAATTTATTTAAAAACGTGAATAAATTCGCAGTTTCACCACTGGGAAATTAATTCCTCGTAGCCAAACCAGTTTTACCACGTGGAAAAAATGGATATTGGATATATTGCAATAAAATAATGCTTGGCCTTAGGAACCTCGGGACATGTATAGAATTGCAATGTACAACTAAAAAATATGAGATGTACTGGGTTGCTGTAGTTTATTTTGAAAATCTCCCTTTTTAGTGTAAGCTTCAATAATAAATAACATGTTAATACGATAATAATAATTATAATACATTTATTTTCATAACAATTCGTTTCTCTTCCCTTTTTCTCCAACTGAAAAGAAATAGTCACGACATGTGAACAAGTATTTGGGCTGTATGTATAAGGCTGTGCTCCCATAGACGCGGGACGGAGCGGAGACATTTCAGCATGTTTATCTGGTCATCTGGTAGACCGGGCAATTTTGATATAATATATTTCATAGGTTTTCATAGGTCAATATCGTCGATTATGGTTCAAGTTATGGTTTAACCTAGAGTTGCACCAAAAGTTACCTTAACAATAACGTTAAACATAACCAGCGATGCTTGACAGAAAATCTATGAAGCATTATGTCAAAATCGTCGGTTATCCTTAAACAACTGACGCTAAGTGACTTGGTACAGTCAGCGTTAAACATAACCAGCGATGTTTGACAGAAAATCTTTGAAGCATTATGTCAAAATCGTCGGCTATCCTTAAACAACTGACGCTAAGTAACTTGGTACTGTCAGCGTCAAACATCCAGTGACCAAAATGTTCGACACACCGGACGACTTCTATAGTGCCGAAGTATTTGTACCTACGGTGTAACGAACTATATGACTACAACTCACACTAAAGTCGCAGATTATGCGCGGCAAACGCAGGAACATTGGCTCGCGCGGCGGCCCTTCCTCCTTATGACGCCTACGTGATATTCAAAGAACATGTCTACTAAATACAGTCTAAATTTTGAAAGCACAAGACCGGTCCGAGTGGAGAGCCTTGGGGGAGGCCCATGTCAAGCAGTGGACGTCTTTCGACTGACATGGTGATGATGATATTCTTTTTTTTTGATCTCATATTTTGAAGAGCTTTAGTACACAGGGGTGACTATGTCAGCCTCATGGGAGGACTCAAGAAGATCGGAGATCAAAATTCATGCAGCATCCCCTCCTCCAGAGCCAGATGCTCTGGTTATGAAGGAATGCTGCACAAATTTATATATGCTTTGTCCGACGAAGGGCAAGACAGTAAAACGTTTACTTCACTATTATGCATGCTTAGGTTCTCTAGGTACATCTCTGTAGCCTAGAATACGGTAAAAATCATCAGTTACTACAAACCTCGCACATTTTAGATTGAGACACTCATCATGTTTAAAAAAAAATTTGATGGAATATGATTTTAATTCTTATTATTGGGTTCATTTAGACCATCATTATTATTCTTTTTAACTGACGAAAAAAAACGGAGAAGGTATCAATTCAGTGCATATTTTTTTAGCTGTAATACACATACATATATTTAGGGGTGTTTAATGTAATTGAGACATTCCCTGTTTTTGAATTAATTTGAAATAAATAATATTTTTTTGGGATACAAAACTTTAATTACAATACACAAAGCCCACAAAAAAATCAAGATTTATTTAACCTTCATAAAATTTAGGGAGCTGATCTCCAAGGATAACAGATCTTTCAACTCCTTTTTCGGTGATAACACCCAGTCGCACCACCCCTCCTGAAGATCCATCACGCAGCATGGCAAGCGCCAGGGTGTTGGTAACAAACTTGACTGCTTCATCCTTGCTCATGTTAGGCTTGAAGTTAGCATCCACATATCCATACACATAAGTAGAACCTGACCCTCCAATGGAAACCGCTTGGCGTTGGACCATGCCTCCAATTGGCACTGAATAGATTTGACCTGAAAGTTGCAAGAGTCGAGTTGTATGCAAATACAAACAAAACTTCCTACATATCCACTACAGATATATCAAAATAGGATTATCTTAGGTTAAGGCATGTTATGTTAGTCAGTACATCAAACAATCTATGGAGAGCTGGGGTTCTGTTTAAGTAGATTAGTTAAATGGTAATAATTTCCAGGGAGATGAATGTTCCGAAGATGTTTGTGTATTTTGATAATTTTACTTGTCTTTTTAAACTAAGTAAAAAGCAGCAAATTATTTTAACCAACACTCAATGTTTTGGCACAAAGTAAAAACTGGAGAACAAACTCTTAGTGTGAGAGGGCAAGGGCGAAAAAAGACCACAGAAATTAAAAATTAATGCAACTCTGTAAAAGAGCAGATATGTATTTCTATTATGATTAGTGTAAACAAAAATTACCTCCATTCCTTTTATCCCAGCCAGCCACTAAGATGCCAGCAACGAGCGAGTCCCTGTAGTTGTAGCAAAGCTCTCGGAAAATAGCCGCTGCCGTCTGCACTAGTGGAGCCTCACCTAGTTCCATTTTGTGGAAATCTGTAATAGCAGAGCATAGTCAGATACTGATTAAATTAATAAACAACTTATACATTAATAATTAACATTAGTAACAAGTATGCAATAGTTATCTTGGCACACGAGTAGATGAAAAAATTACTTAGATGGTAAGAAACGATGTCGGAAATGGCTTGGGTGTCAGCGGCGGAGCCCGAGCGACAGCAGTAGATGTGGTCGGTGATCTTGGTGAGCTTGTCGGTGACGCGGTTGGCAATGTAGGCGCCGGTGGTGGTGCGCGAATCAGCGCCGATCACGACGCCACCAGCGAACTCGCACGCCATGATGGAAGTGCCTGTGCTGTGCGCCGCGCTCATCCATTCAGGCATGGAAGGATCAGCGTAAGTGTTGATCACTGAAGTAGCCATCCTGCACAGTTAAATTCAATAATAATATCGGTCTTCGATCACACCTCCAAGCAAAAAACGAGTAGGGGTTAAATGGCACGAAATAGTATTGTACAACGTTAAAAGAAATTAATGTATGTTTGCTTTTGAAAATACGGTATCTTTAAACCTTTAAAAGTAATATAATAATGTCTTACTTCAAATAAATCCAAAGAAAAACGCTTTTGATTTTTTGAAAGTCACGATAGCGATGACTTCGTTATTATAGCAAGTTGGCTTTGTCGTGCACCGCTTGTCAGTAAAGTTGTCACTGACTGTCAGGTCAGAGAGTTTCTTTTTTGTCTTCTTCCATACAAGAAATGCAAAGGGATCAAAAACCATACAGCCAACTCTCATGTTTCTAATGTTTTTCTAATTATTAAATCCTATCGCAATCAGAGTCGTCTTAATATGTATTCTAAAGTCCGCCCAGCGAAAGTTAACCCTGGAACAGCGCGGCAAATTTTAAAATTCTGTGTTGTGACCTATAATACTGTGTTCAAATGCTGTTTTTATTGTAATACCAAAATCTATTGCATAATATATCAATATCAACTCAGTATCTGTGTACAATATTAGAACACACATAATTTTTAAATTAGCCCCGCTATTAATCTCAATAATTTCGTTAGCTAGCCTACTAGTAGGAAGACGAGAGAGTCCCTCACGGTGAGCTACAGAGAGAAGTAGCCGGCGGCTACTTGGCGGTAATAAGATAAAGGTACGTGATAGAGTTTTCAATTGAATTCTTCATTTGGTCGGCACAATCATGTTAATTAATTGTTGCAACCACGATGGTCCATTATATTTATCAACCACAAATAATATTATGTTGAGGTTCCTACTAAAAAGGGTCATCAAATAGCCATCTAAATCACAGTTCAACTAATACTGGTTTCGTGATAAAGTTATAGAGGGCGTTCTTTGACTAAGAAGGAAGTTACTAATTTTCTCCACAGATTTTATTAGGCATATTTTAATTAAGTAGCTTTTAACCGCGACTTCGTCTCTGTGGAATTATTTTGGGTAGTTTGGGTGAGGTACATTAAGCAGCAGTCTAAAAATAACACTTTGCATGTTTGCGCTCTACTCTAAGTGGATTCCAAACTTTTATTCAAAAATACAACAGCTTATTCGCGCGAAAATTTCGGTTTGTCAAGGTTCTATTGCATTATACCTGGCTCTATGGTAAAAAAATGATTTTGTCTGTTGCCCTGCCCCCTCTAACGATGTACCTACTCACTTGCATATATTACCCACATTCCAATAAATATCGTCATACAAGGTACGGCGCCTTCTTGTTATAATATGGCAATGTCGTTTTATACACAATCTGCGTAGAATATACTTGTAGCAACACTACGTTACCTAAGTGACTGGCGACTTTTTGGCGGGAAATCGAACTAGGCGGGCGTTTTAAATTTTTCTGCGTGAAAATTTTCAAAAATTTTGCAAATACAAATAGTTTAAGTGTATAATAATTTAATTTAAGTTTGGTGTAAATCATTTGAAACATAAGTGTAGGTAGCGACGGGGAAGACCCCGTCGAAGTTGCAAAAAAAAGGAAATTGGACAATCGCAACAAGGACAAAGAAGTATGCTATAAAATGTTCACAAAAGCAAATTATAAGAGGCTTTTCTCTGAAAATCACACGGGTGACTGTGTTGTATTTGTGGAGTCCAGTGAGCAAGAAAAAGTTGGTAATAAAAATCCATTGACTCTGACAAAACTTTTTACGGATAATGTGAAAGGAATCGTGGGTGTTCACAGAGTGAACGCTTACTGTGTTACAACCTCATTTCTTTGTTTACCTTTTCTACCATAGAGATTGCATCAACGGGTTTTTATGTGTCATGTTTGTTACTTCATTGTCAACGTATATAAATAAACTATTCTAATTAATCTAAAATATGTAATTTATATCAGTGGCGACGAGGATTAAAAAAAAATCGTCACAAAATGAACAGCGAACAATTTGACAAATTTCTTGCATTGCAAGCTATACAGCAGAAACAAATGTCAGACATCTTGCAATTGCTGGTATCGCAACAGCAAAACGCTACTGCCGCGACTTCCACACCGACAACGACAAACGGCACGGAGTCGCCCAGCTCTTCGAACACTAACGGTAACAGAAACAATGTTTACAACGGCTTTAAGAGCGACAAATTCAACCCGGACGATACCGCAGTTGAAAATTTTATCGACTATTTCGAAACAAAATGCAAACTTTGGGGCGAGGATGCACGTATCATACAGAAGGAACTGCTATTCACCTGCCTCTCACCAGATACTTTTCACGAAATAAAGGTTGGCCTTACACCACATTTTGAAAACAGTACGTACGCAGATATTCGAAATAAACTCCTGGACCTATTTAGAATCAAACGCACAAGGTATAGAGCATTAACAGATTTTTCGAACTGCATACGAAAAGACAACGAATCTATGGAACATTACGCTAACAGACTGAAAGAGATAAGTAAAGATTGTGGCTATAGTGATGACCTATTGGAACGACAGTTACGTGACCGGTTTGCAACCGGGCTAAACCACGAACAATTACAGATCGATCTAAAATAAAAATGGCCGGATCTACAAGAAATTCAAGATGGTAAGATGAAAGAAGTGACCTTCTCTCAGATTTTTAGCGTTGCTCAATCGCGGGAACGAGCAGAAGGCGATGCAGACACACAGGTCAAAGTCAATAAGATTAAAAGAAACCCCAAATCTTACCAGAACACGTCACCGCGCAAATTACGGACCCATCAATGCTTGAGATGCGGCGAGCCCGAAAGACATCCATTAAACCAGTGTGCTGCTAGAGCACATATATGCAAACAATGCAATACGCCAGGCCATTTTGAGGATTGCGGCATCAAATCAGGCAAAGGATGCTTACCTAATCGAAATTATAAACCAACAACTTTTAGTAAAAGAAACAGGTTGCACAAACTCAAGCATGACGGGAGCAGCAGCCACTCGTCTCAAGCTTCCTACTCAGACGATAGCGAAGACGAAACGGACGTCGTCTGTCAGATAAGCAAAACGAAAAGCAAGGACAGCAAAAAAATTGATGTTTTCATTAACGACATTCCCTGCACGATGGACTGGAACCCTGGGTCACTCTATTCAATTATTAGTACACAATTCTGGGCGCGTATCGGAAGATGGCCAGGTGACACCCCATAGCACCACTGGCAAAGCCCCGGGCCAGCTAATGTTTGGAAGGCAGCTACATTGTGTGCTTGACAATGTTCGACCAAGTGCTAGACGTTTGTTACAATATAAGCAAATACAAGCGAATGTCAATTCTGATGACCAGACTCCAAACCATAGACCAGGTGACGCTGTGTATGTGCGAAGCAGGGAACAGCCACGTCGGGAGCCTGCTACGGTGTCACGACGCACGAATCGATACTCGTATGTCATTAATACTCCAGTCGGGGTGGAGAAGAGGTATCACGCAGACCATATAAGACCCCGTCTCCCTGAACCAGAAGAAATTTCCGCTGATTATCACGCAGACCAAATACGACCCCGTCTTCCTAACCCAGAAGAAAGCCTCGCTGAAAGAGCTTTTCAATCATCTATGGTTCCAGTTGCATCATCTACGCCAGTACTGGAATCCAATGCTAATGGCCCCGTAATGTCATGTCTAGCTGAACCTGTTACAGCAGCTGATATGGCCACAGCAGCTACACCTATGGCTCCACGTAAAAGCAAGCGTTTAATTAAACCGCCTCGTCGATTAATTGATGAGATGGAATGAAAATCCTTTGGGGCGGACGAATGTTACAACCTCATTTCTTTGTTTACCTTTTCTACCATAGAGATTGCATCAACGGGTTTTTATGTGTCATGTTTGTTACTTCATTGCCAACGTATATAAATAAACTATTCTAATTAATCTAAAATATGTAATTTATATCACTTACAAAATAGGAGTTTCGTTCAAAAAGCCTGCTCCGGCAAATAACTTTCTAAAAATGGACAGTTTTTTAAACCGTCATAAACTGAAGGCTTTTATACCAGCGTACCTCACTGAAGTAACTGGGGTAATAAGGCATGTACGAACCAACATGTCGAATGAAGATATTTACAAGAATTTATCCTGCGACCAGGAAATTATTTCTGTGAAACACTTTATGCGCAAAGCAGACCAGAAACTTACCCCGCTGGGCACCATTGCGGTGACCTTTGCGACCACGGTGCTACCACAGTATGCATATATACAGCTTTTCAGATATCCCGTGCATACGTACATCCCCCCTGTCGTACAGTGCTACAAGTGCTTGAAATTTAACCACTCTGCAAAGGTATGTAGAGGCCAGCAGATGTGCTCATCGTGCGCCGGTCAACACTTATTTAGAGATTGCGAGGTGGAAGAAATTGTGTGTATCAACTGCAGCGGAAGTCACCTGGCCATCTCAAGAGATTGTCCAGTGAAGCAGAAGAAAAATCAAGAAAAGAAAAATAGACATCTCAATCGATCCTATGCCGATGTTACTGGTACCTATGCCTAACAATTTCAATAACAAGTCGTTCCGTCCTCTACCTCCCAAAAATGTTCAATCCCCACCCGATACAAATGATAAGAATGAAAATAAACCTGATAAGACACTCAGTGCTGACCAGATAGTCAGCAATGATATTATGATTTATGCATTGGTGAAAACCCTTATTACTTTAGGCAACAATAAAGATAATGTCCCCATTACAAACAAAACGCGGCGCCAAAAGGGTCAGGACAACGGACAATGAAAAGGACAGTGGTAATGGCGGAGGCGGTGAGGATAATCTTTACGTACCTTATCACAAACCAAATTATAAGAGACTTTACCCAGAAAATTCGGCGTTGACGGAATTTAAAGTTTTCGTCGAATCTACTTCGAATGAGAGACTTGGAAACAAAAGCCCAATTTACTTTAATCACATATTCTCTAATGAAATAAAAGGTGTAGTGGCTATTCGCAGAATGAATGCCAGCAAGATTGTGGTAGTTTTTAAAAAATTCAACACGGCCAATAACTTCATTAATAACACGACTTTTTTGGACAAATATAGCATGCGAGCTTTCATACCCGCTGCCCAAATCGAAAAAACAGGTATTACCCGTTTTGTCCCGGTAAACATATCCACTAAGGACCTATACTGTAAGCTGTCTTCAATCAATGAAATCATTTCAATTAGACGATTTATAAAAAAAGAAGGACAAGAGCGAGTGCCTCTACAAACTGTAAGCATTACATTCCTACCAAATTCATTGCCTGAAAATGTACAGTACGACCTATTCTCGTACAGGGTATTTTATTACATCCCGCTTTTGCAGCAATGCTATAGGTGTTTCAAATTCAACCACTCAGCCAAGATATGCAGCGGCAAACAGCGCTGCAGCTGTTGCGATGGGGATCACCACTATAAAGGATGCGATAAACCCACAGAAGTTTCTTGCGTAAATTGCAGTGGGCCTCACATGGCTATTTCAAGAACTTGTTCCGCAAAATTAAAAAAAAATATGGAAAAAAAGAGTAAAATTATCTACTTCTCTGTTGCAAATTCAAAAAATGTGGCGGACTTTCCCCCGTTAAAACCTCCTCAAATTGTACAAAATGTAAATTCTAATGTAAAATGCCTTCAAATATCCCTGTAAATAAGACAGAATCAAACGAAAGTCGCTTCTGTGGCTGATGTAAAAACACAGCTTTTGGCTAATAAAAACACAGCTATGGCTATTGTTCGTACTTTACTCGATTTGGCGAATAAAGTTGATGACACTCCCATTACTACCACAACAATTAAAGAGTTGCTTTTTAAAAACTTGCAATAAATGTATTCCAGTTCCTCTCACATTTCACAATTAAGAATCGCTCTTCATAACATTCAAAGTGTTAAAAACAAACCTATAAATTTTTTAAACGAAAATAATATAGATATCTGTCTACTGAATGAAACATGGCTTAAAGAAAATGAAACTTTTATCATTCCTGGTTACAATATATTCTCTAAAAATGCGAAAAATAAACATGGTGGTGTTGCCATTCTTATAAAACCATTTTTAATAGTATATTTTTTATCGAGGGACTAAACTAAGCCAATATATACCCGAGGTGGTTAGCCACCCGAGCGTCAGCGAGGGTGTCTATTTATCCGAGGGTTTATATTGGCTTTTAGTCTCGAGGTGAAAACTCTATTTTTCACTTCAATTGCGAGAAAAAATAGTCAGTTTAGTACAAAAAAAATTTATCAAAAAATAAAAAATAAAAAGTTAAATGTACAATTTGAATAATTTTTAATATTGTAAATTATGGTCGTTCCGGGAATATTGACACGCGTAATCGTAGCTTGTATTTGGGAATTTTGTGAGAAGTCTGATGTCAGCTGTTGTGTTAAAAGTCGGAGATGTCGGCAGAATTTCAGACTTTTCACTATGTAAGTAATGTTCACCAGTTCCATCCCTCTGCATGCGCCAACTTATGCCGAAAATCAAGGCGACCTGTAAATAATAAAAGTGTTAAAATTGTACACAAACATACCTTGGTTGCTAAATATTTTTCATTAGGAGCGTTATTTAAAAACGTTTCTACGTCCTCAGACGTAAAAACTTTCGACTTTTTTCCTTTATGTCCACTAGACAATCGTTTTAGCAATGCAATCAAATTTGCGTATGTTTTCATTTGTACTTCGTGCTTAATTTTTACCGTCATTTTTAACATGGAATAAATACTCCACAATGTTGACGATTGATACTTTTTTGAGATCTCGTCAAAATATGCTAAAAAACGCTTTCTGTGAAAGAATGAATGCGTTTTTTATTCCTCCAGTCCATAAAACTTTCATAATATTTTTTTTTCCAACCAGACACAGATATAACAAAATCGCATCGGCGAAATGGTCCATACCTACACAAACTGAAAAAAATAGAATGGCGCCACCTTCTATGCGGAAAAAGCATAGAACTAAGTCCACGTAGACTAAGAACGTAACATGGAAATGAAAATGGTCCACACACAAGCATACTTTTTTATTTTGTTTCCGCATTACAACGATCTGTGTGAAACTGTAAGTTTATTTATTGTGATTGTTAAATTATTTTTATCATCGTTTCGTGTGATAATTTTTAAATGTGGTTAAATAAAGAGTGGTAGGTAATGAAATTCCTTCACTTATCGAAAATTTACTTTATGCCAAAAACTAAGCAAGTACTGGCTGTTTGAGTTTATCTAAGTCACTCAAAGTAAATTAAAAAAATTATTACTTTTACTCCCTAGGGACTAAGTACTCACTTTAGCCCCGCCTCGTAAGGCTATATTGACCTACTTTTAGAGCATGAGAAGTGAAAAGTACAATTTATTACAAACAGTTTTTTATGAGGACATACATTCAAGCAATTGCTTTATCACTTTCTGTTGAAAACGGTAATATGACAATATTATGTGTCCATTGCCCTCCTACTGGAGGTCTTATGCGAATTAATAACTTACGAAAATTATTTAATGACCTACCTAAACCCATTTTCGTAGTAGGAGACTTTAATGCTCACCATATTATAGCTTTCGGCTGCGTTTCCACAAAGGGCCGTGGCCGACAACTATTTGATTTGATGGATGATTGTAATTTATGTATATTAAATGACGGCAGTTTTACAACTCTTAATTACCCTAATCGCAATCCTTCTGCTATGGACGTAAGCCTAATCACTCCTTGTATTGCCCCACTCTGTGAATTTCCCGACTATAACAAATATAACACTTAGTTAGGTACACACAGCAAAATAATGCGGTTAGCACAGCCACGCACACGTCTATGCGTGTTGAGTATCGACATGAACGTTAAGTAGAATCTATGACATGTGAATGTGTGAGTGAGTTCGATCATAAAATCTACCCCCTAAGTACAGATTTTTTAGCAACAAGATGAATGAGCAATGTCACTGTAAATTACCTGTTTATTGAATAAACAACAACTAACTATAAAATAACAATGAAGAAAGTTACAACTATTTAAGTTAGTTTATAATAAATTAAGTAAAAAATAATTACAAATTAAATGAAAATAATCCCCGCCGGTATCGTGTCACACTCAAAGGCTGAAAATGCAATATCTCCGGTTTCAGTTACTTCTACAAAAATAATGTAAAAGTATTTTTTTTATTTAGACTGTCCTAAAAATATTTTACCTAATCTTACATTGGATATTGTCATCCCCAGTGTAAGCGAGAGAACCGAATCGAAGCTTCCTTCGACCTTGAATCTTCAAATTTATGCAATCCCACGCATTGAACTATTATTACTAGCGAAGAGTAGTTACCATCTCACTGATGCGACGATGTTATATTATTATTTCTCAACAAGTCTGAGATTCCAATTCCAAAGCAATATTCCTCACAACCAGCACGGCCATCGAAATAACATCCAAAAATGTCATTTTATTATTACTATTTTATATTCCGTTTTCTTCGGATACGAACCCGGTTCACTAAAGCAGAAGTCAAATCTTCGACCTGTCTTTGACCGCTAGGCCACCGAGGTATGCAAGTTACATGGTGAATGTATGAATTATGTTCAATCTGCGACTACTATATTGCAATTTGTGTAAATAGCTGTTTTATGGGCTTTGAAATAAGGTTGAAATTATAATTTATTTTTTTCCGTACTAACTATTTAATTTTATGGTGGTTGCAGTCTATTGTATGTTTAATTTTACTCTTATATAATATGTTAAAAACGCAAACGCATTGTGTTTTCTTTTAATATAATTATTAATAGGTATGACTCTTTTTACTGGAGTTTAAAAGTTGCTAGCTGATGGCTATTTTGGTCGTTATCGTCTTAAACAATATAAAGTGTTTTCTACCCTCAAATTTCTAATAATATGATTTTGTGAACAAACAACAACTGTCACCGCTGGCAGCCATTATTAGCTGCGGGATGAACCGTGTGTTATACTTACGAACTGTTTAATTTTGCCTTTCGAATACCTTGTGATTTGCAAAACATGTTTATCTTTGTTGAAAAGAGCAAAACAATATAACTATTTATATAAGGAATCGCTAGGCGTTTTTTTATATGGGTAAGTAGACAAACGGTGTTAAAAACAATGACTTATTATTTTATCGGTAATGTTTTAAACAACTTTCTTTGACGAAAAATGTTTTTATTTAAACTTCATTTATTTTGCAGCGGAAGACTGTGCCATTATGGATTCACCCTTACGCAGACTTCGGACACGATAAAAATATTCGTTCTGGGCCTAAACCTGAAGCCTCATCTCCTGCCATTTGATTTGGACATTATGTAGTTGCCGCACCCGCTAGTGACCCATTTCACAGCAACAAGACACAATGCTACGTTGCAACCTGTGCCAAACCATCTGCATGCTGCAGGATTGCATGGCCGTAGACCAGCAAAAATAGTATATTTTTTATCGAGGGACTAAACTAAGCCAATATATACCCGAGGTGGTTAGCCACCCGAGCGTTAGCGAGGGTGTCTATTTATCCGAGGGTTTATATTGGCTTTTAGTCTCGAGGTGAAAACTCTATTTTTCACTTCAATTGCGAGAAAAAATAGTCAGTTTAGTACAAAAAGATTTAATAAAAAATAAATTATCAATTATGTCTTTTGCTCTTTGCTCGACATCATAATTTTCACTATCACTTGACGACATTGTGAGAATAATCAATTTATTTTAATCGTTTACGATTTACGCTCTACAACAATTCCAAAGTTTTCGCGGTATTTTTTTTCCAACCAGACACAGATATAACAAAATCGCATCGGCGAAATGGTCCATACACAAACTGAAAAAAATAGAATGGCGCCACCTTCTATGCGGAAAAAGCATAGAACTAAGTCCACGTAGACTAAGAACGTAACATTTCCGTCATGAAAATGGTCCACACACAAGCATACTTTTTTTATTTTGTTTCCGCATTACAACGATCTGTAAGTTTATTTATTGTGATTGTTAAATTATTTTTATCATCGTTTCGTGTGATAATTTTTAAATGTGGTTTAAAGAGTGGTAATGAAATTCCTTCACTTATTGAAAATTTACTTTATGCCAAAAACTAAGCAAGTACTGGCTGTTTGAGTTTATCTAAGTCACTCAAAGTAAATTAAAAAAATATATTACTTTTACTCCCTAGGGACTAAGTACTCACTTTAGCCCCGCCTCGTAAGGCTATATTGACCTACTTTTAGAGCATGAGAAGTGAAAACATGCTTTAACGGACCAGCATAGAAGAAACCTTTGCTCGTGAATATCTTGACTTTGATTATTACATCAATCAAAGTCAAATGTAGTGATTTTTAGTGATGAAGACGAAATATATTAACTTAATTAAATATATAAACACAGTAATGTTTTACAGTGCAGAACGAGTGGCAGTGTTACTTTAGGCTATGGGGTTGGATCTCATCGATGGGCCCTGGTGTCCAAATCCAAACCAAATCGAGATAGGTAGCTTAGTCGCTTCAAAGTGGAGATTATAACCCAGTGTGAAATGATGTTATTGTTAATGGCTGTCATTTAACATGTCTATTCATTTCACCACTGACTTACACGTCCGCAAATAAAACGTTTCGTTCATCTTTATCAGACTTAAACCTAATAAACCAGAATTTAAGATATTAATTATGTGTCATCTTAAAAATAGCCCTATTATGGTTGTGTATTCAATTTGCAAGATAATTATTATGTTAGTGACATAAGACTTTTTAGTAAACATAAAATCATACTGGCCTCTAAAGTGTGTGTTATTTTATGAATATTATTCTATAAGGAAAAGTGTGCAGTTTTATTTAGCTAATTTAATTACTTTTGGTAATAATAATAATAACACAAATAGAGGCTAATACAATAAAAATTAAATGTTGCAATAAACAATTTGAACCAATAATTGCATTTTATTGTTTTATTCTTTTACGTCCTTTTTTTCTTGTTTTAGGTAAACATGAGTTTATTTTGAGATTAGTAATTTAAAATTGAAAACAAAAAAGATACACTTGTGCAGGATTCGAACCCGGTTCTTTAGGTTTCATAACCCTAGGTCAATACACCTGAGCCACCGCGCTTATAATACTGGTGGCAAAATTATGCTTCCATTGAACAAAATACCAGCAGGTTTGAATAACTATGCGTGAAGGTAGTCAGAAAACACAATTAGCACAGATAGGGCATTTTGTTGTGTGCGTAATAAGGCAGCGGATAAGTGCGGATGTGTGTATAGAATGACACACGTGGATAACTGGGGTGCCCACCGATTCGCTTTGCTGTGTGTACAATCGGCAGATATCAAATATAAACCCTCCTGTTGACAAGTTTCTATATAACAAGGCAGACTGGGAAAAGTTTGAAGAATTATCTATTCATATATTTAATGATTTTAATGTGGACTATGAGAATCCTTTAGAATCATATATAATCAGTTTTGTATTCGTCTCAACACACTTAAGCAAGAATGTATACCTAAATTTACAAAAAAAACAACTTTTCAAAGTAAACCTCCAGCTCCCTGGTGGAATGACAAATGTGAACAAAGTGTCATCAACTCGTATGAGGCTTTAAAGTGCTACAGAGCTATCCCTACTATGGAAAATTATATACAATATAAAAAAATTGATGCTATTAAAAAAAGGACCATTGCAGAGGAAAAAAATAACAGTTGGAAAAAGCTTTGTGACAATTTTAATAGAACTACACCTATAAGCATTATTTGGAATTATATTAATTAATAAAATTAAAAATAAATCATACAATACAATCGAGTTTATCGCATCCTTTTTAGAGAAGCTGTCGGAAGACAGTACTGATAACAGTGATAACTCTGACAATCTAGATATGTACTATAATCTTAATAATAATAACGTGAAATCAAAGTTTCTGTTAGAACCTTTCTCAAGAAACGAATTTCAGTTAAGCCTTCATTCACGTAAAAATACGAGTCGTGGTTCAGACGATTTTCCCTACATACTAATTAAAAACTTGGATTCAACTGTACAATATATTTTATTACATATATTCAATTCAGTATGGACAAAACAATTAATTCCTCAGTCTTGGAAAACCCAGTGTGTGATTCCAGTCCTTAAACCAGATAAGTCTCCAGACTGTGCTGATTCATATCGGCCTATAGCTTTGTCATCATGCATTGGTAAAATTTTTGAAAATATCGTAAAATGTCGCCTTGACTGGTATGTTGAATCAAATAGTATCATTCCGCATGTGCAATATGGATTCAGACGAGGCAGGAGCTGTGCAGACAGCTCCTTATCCCTTATATCCGACCTGAAATATGCAAAACATAGTAATGTTAGTGATAGCTACTGGAGTGGACTGTATAACGAGTTAATGGAGGATGATGGAAACACCTTAGAATGTATCAATATATAATTACTCAAGCAATAACACAACATGTACATAAGATGGCACAAGGCAGACTGACATTCTTAAATATTGGCATGTATCAAAAAGTGTAAAAGTAGGCCGCAAACCAGCCAGTAGCCAACATTCCGGACCCCAGTGGAACACTAACAACTGGTGGCTGCTGGCTGAGATGCGGCTTCCATAAAAATAAGTTTGCGGGCCGGTCTGCGCAGCGTGCCGCCTCGGGTATGGACATCTGCCACGCGGACCGCCCCGTCGGGTCCTGAAGACCTTAGCTATCCTTCCTAGTGGCCACAAGCCACGAGGGAGGGTAGGATCTGCAATCAACACCACGTCACCCTCACTGAGATTTACAGCGTCGTTAGTTTGTCCTCTCGGTCGAAGCGTAGGGAGGTATTCGCGTAGCCATCGTGCCCAAAACATGTCTGCAAGGCGCAGAGTTCTCCGCCAGTCACATCGTCGGGATAGATCTGCATCTGTTAGCGATGACGTCCACGGTACAATCGATGAGGAGCCCAGAATGAAGTGAAATGGTGTTAACGCTTCTGGTGCGTCTGAGGAAGATGGAATGTAGGTCAGTGGTCTGGAGTTCACTATTGCCTCTGCCTCGAGTAACAGCGTTATTAGGACCTCTTTTTTCAGTGGTTGGTTTGTGAGGCAGGATCTGAGGGCTGTCTTAACAGTTCGCACGAGCCGCTCCCACGCGCCGCCCATGAATGGTGATGCAGGAGGGATGAAGCGCCAGTTGATCTTGTGGTTTGTTGCATATTCAACCACAGAGTCATCATGTAGGGAACGTAGCTCACGGGAGGCTCCTACAAAGTTCGTCCCATTGTCAGAAAATATGGTGGTGGGCGGCCCTCGGCGGGCGATAAAGCGCCTGAGACTCATTATAGCAGCACCTGAGGTCAAAGAGTTGACAATTTCTAGATGTAGTGCTCTAGTTGACAGGCATGTGTACAACGCCACGTATCGTTTTTCGCTACGTCGATATAGGGTCACGAGGATAGGGCCGAAGTAGTCTAGGCCTACGTGTGTGAACGGTCTCTTGTGGTGGTCAAGACGCTCCATTGGTAAGTCACCGATCTGAGGTTGGATAGGTTGCTTTTTCCACCTTCTGCACTTTACGCAGGTGTTCGCTATGCTTCGAATAGTTCCCCTGGCTTTAAGGATCCAATACCTCTGGCGTAGTTCATTCAACACGAACTCATTAAATTGGTGTAGGGCATTGATGTGCATGCAGGATTAAAAGTCTGGTGACGTAATGACGGCCATCGAGAATCATCGGTGTCTTCATGTTCTCACTTACTCCTGGTGCGGACCTTATGCGCGAGTCTAGTCTTAGTAGGCCTTCGTTGTCTAGTGTTGGCGCAAGTTTCTTCAGTTTACTGTTCTTCGGCACTGGCTTTGAAGACCGCAAGGCTGTGAATTCCTCGGGGAAACTCTCCAATTGTGCTTGACGGACCATCATCTTCTCTGCTTCTACTATGTCGGCCGCGTGAAGTTGGTAGGGAGACGTGGTGCTGTCTAAGTATAATTTGGAATTTGGGTCTATAGGCCGAGACAGTTTTAGCCGAAACAGTCGCGCGCCCTGAAGAACGCGGGCGGTGGCGCGTAATAAACGCAGCCAGGAACTAAAACGCGTCGGGTCAGGTATTGAACTCGCGGGCGGTGTGTCGAGGAGCAGAACCACCAGATCTGATTTTAATTCGGGATCTGGTGAGATCTCTTCCTCGTTGTTAGTGCGCTCGGTCGGCCAAGTGCATTGCAGTTCATTGAGAAATGGCGGGCCGGAAAACCACCGATGGTGAGCCGTAAGATTTATTTTTTTGGGTTTTGTCGCGTCATCAGCAACGTTGAGAGAGGTAGGAATCCACCTCCAATTAGACGGGTTGGTGGTTTCCAATACCTCTCCCAACCTGTGTGCTACGAAAGGTTTAAAAGCGCGAGCGTCACTCCGTATCCACTTGAGGACGGTGGTTGAATCCATCCAAAAAGTGGTTGCGGAGGGCACGAAGCGATGAGCTTGTAGGATCGTTTGAGCGAAACGCGATGCTATAAGAGCAGCTTGTAGTTCTAAGCGAGGAATCGAGACCGGTTTGAGAGGTGAGACGCGTGCTTTGCTACTGATAGAGCCATCTGTGTTCATGCAAGAGGTGTTTGGCGTAGGTCGTCTATAATAGGTCTTCGGGTCACACTCTTCGGCGTAGCCCTTGCTGATGACGTCGTTTATAAATTGTTGAAAAGCTGCGGCGAACGCTTGATCCTTTGCCATTTGTCGCTCGAGGGCCTTGGATCGTGACAGTGCCTGCGGATAGCTGTCGGGTATGATCCTCGGAAGATCCTTCTTCCAAGGCAAGCCAACTTCGAAATGGCCGTTTGTGAGCTGGTTAGCTGAAGATTCGATAATATCTACAGCTCGTTGATCGTTATCGTTCGGGCGAGGAGTCCGCTTCGTGATTCCTAAAGCGTCGATATCATACTGGCTTTTTATGAGGGCATCCAAGTCTTCCGAAACATGATGAATGAACTCAAGTGGCTTTGATGACACGGAATATGCGCCATGGAGTACCCAACCTAATAAGGTTCTCGAGGCAACAGGTTCGCTCTTTTTACCGCACCGTACTTCGCGACTTAATGATAAGTGCCAATCAGGCGCGCCGATAAGAACGGTGGGAGAAGCGTCGGTATATGACAGTTCGTTGGATAAGTCAGATAGGTGATCGAAATCCATGAGGTTAATCGTATCCGGATACTGCGCGCGAAGCCCTAGGGGCGTCATAGCACGCGCGTGCTTAACCAGGTAACGATCAGGTCGGTCGCGGCCACGAATATAAAAATCAACGTAACTCACGTCGATATCCTTGGCCATACCACTGACACCTTCAATGCGAAGACGCTCCTTATGCATAGATTTCGCGCCGATGCGCGCCGCTACCTCGCCGTCAATCAGCGTCGCTGTGCTGCCCTCGTCGAGAAGCGCGGTCGTCTCGAACTCGCCGTCGGGACCCTCGAGTACGATCGGGAGTACTTTAAGCAAGCCACGTGGGCGCTTGGATGATCCTGTCAGATTTAATAATATGTCAGCGGTGTTCGTAATTTTGACGGAAGTCTCGGCATTACCGTTGCCGGCGTTCAGAGAGGTAGTAGCGTCGTTATTAGAAGGCGATTGAGCGTTGGTGTCGTAATGTGTTGCTGAGGTGGAGTTAACTTGAGTTTCAGTAGTTGACGCTCCATGTAATAATGAATTATGACGTCTGGTACATCCGTTAACTCCGCAAAGTTTGACTCGACATTTGCTCCATGTATGCGGGTTTGACTTTAGGCAGCGATAGCACGCCTTGGCTTCTCGAGACCAACGCCATCTATCGTCTGCGCTAAGACTCAGAAACTTTTTACATGTTTTTATGCAGTGAGTTCCTTGTTTACAGTACGTGCATTCTGGGGGTTTGTTGCCAGAAGTAGTTGCATGTACGGTTTCCTGTTTTGTAAAAGGTTTCGAAAAAACAAAAGAGTTAAGCTGTTTCATCGTGCCGTCAGATACAAAACTGTATTTAAGCTGTTTGTCAGCCTCAACGAGTAGGAACCGTGACAACATTTCCAGTTTTGGAACGTTCTGTTCGATAGGCATATGAATAGCAGCAAAATCCGTGAAACGAGCCCTAGTGTGTTTGGTTAGTTTCAGGAGAATGCAGCGATATAGTTCGGGAGAATATAAATAATCTTTCTGATTTAGCATTTTGATCGTAGTGACAAAGTTTCGTAATTTGTTCGCAAGAGTGTTAAGAGATTCGGAAGTGCTTAACTTGCGTAGCTCGGCGACCTCGCGGGCCACTAGAAGTTCGGGTCGGCCGTAGGTCTGCTCCAGGGCGTCGATGACGTCCTGGGGGTCGAGCGCCGTCCACAGCAGCGAAGCCACGGACTGGTATGCAGGTCCGCGAATCGCGTTACTGAGTCGCGTTAGATTTTCTGCTGCGGAAAACATAGTTTTAGTACGATTGTACACTGATTTGAACGCAATCCACTGAGTTATGTCACCTGAAAAAGGAAATAATTCCGGCTTTCTAGGGCGGTCAGAAAGGGCGGTGATGGCGTGAGCCAGTTGGGAAATTGGATCCGTGTGTCGCTCATTAGCGTGTGCATAAGTGGGTTCCGCACAGGTTGCACGGTTGCCGTCCGGGGCTGCAAAGTTGACCGTGTTGGTGGGGATAGCCGACTGCAGAGGGTGTCCTTGGGTGTTGTGACCCAAAGTGGCAGTCGGTGCCCCGCCAGGGCTAAATGCGAGTGCCTCCGCGGCTATGTTTGCGTTTTGTGCACAAACCCAAGATGCCGTTCGTTTTGCTGAGCAAGTGGAATGGGAAGAAGACTTAGCTTCGATTGCCGCGAGTTTCGCTTGTAGCTCCGCTTCCTCCGCTTCCGCCTCGCGACGAGCGAGCTCGCGCTCGCGCTGTACTTGACGCCGTAGTGCCTCGGCTTCGAGAGCAAGCCTCTGAGCGCGAACCGTTGCCGAGGAACGCGATGATTGAGTGCGCTCACTGCATGGCTGTTCGCTGAGAACACTAGCTGTGCTTTTTAGCGGTGCTTTGACATTTTTCTCGTTATGCGAGCTAGCTCGAGCATTTGAACAATCAGCGGCGGAACTAGGTTGTGTTGAGCCGCTTGGGTTGTTGTCCACTTTTCGTATGCTCGAATTAACTGCGCTTGGCAATGCCGAAGCACCCTCGTCGGTGGCGGCTGAGCCCGGCCGGGCGCCGCGCGGTGAACGTTCGCGGCGTTCGCGCTGCACCCGGTCGGCCTCCGTAGCCGCCTGGTCTGCCTTTGCCTTGCTACGTGTTTCCATCATGATGAAAAATGATAATGATTATCTATAAATGTATGTAAACAAGCGATGAAAATTTACAATGACTTACGTGAAAAAAAATTTGACAGCTTGCGTATGTTTGCGGTTGATGGTATGAAATTTACGGCGAGAATGGACCAAAATGATAGCTACTGGAGTGGACTGTATAACGAGTTAATGGAGGATGATGGAAACACCTTAGAATGTATCAATATATAATTACTCAAGCAATAACACAACATGTACATAAGATGGCACAAGGCAGACTGACATTCTTAAATATTGGCATGTATCAAAAAGTGTAAAAGTAGGCCGCAAACCAGCCAGTAGCCAACAGTTAGTGTTGCAAGTGTTTTTTTAGATGTCAAAGGAGCATTTGATAATGTTTATCCTGGAATATTAGTTAAGGTGTTAACTAACTTGGGGATTCCAGGTTTAGTTGCGAAGTGGGTGTATAAATTTCTAATTAACAGAACATTATATGTTAGACATAATATAATACATGGCCCAAGATCTGTGTCAAAAGGCACTATGCAAGGTGCAATTTTGTCACCTTTGTTATAAAATTTGTATACTAGTGAAATTTGTAAATATGTAAATACAGATTGGACTTTGGCCAGTGAGTTCCTGCATGCCGTCAGTTTTGTCCTTGGCCACCAGGCCAGGCCCCCGTACAGTATAATGGGTTTTACCATCATGGTATATATCCATCTCAGTACTTTTGGGTTCAGGCCCCATGTTTTTAGATTTATGCGTTAGTATCAGCATCTTAAGTTGTTATCAAGCCTGTGCAAGTCGAGATCTGTGGAGTCATTTAAAAAGGCTGTTAAGATATGTAAGGGGTACACTGAACTCAAGTTTAGTTTACTCCAAACATAAGTTTGAACATATCATAGCAGGGTATGCACTGTATGCAGACTCAGACTGGGCCGGGGATAGGGTTGACCGAAAATCAACTGCGAGATATCTGTTTAAAGTATTTGGTTGTACTGTATCATGGGTATCGAAGAAGCAAACTTCTGTTGCCCTGTCTTCAACCGAAGCAGAATATATTGCTTTAAGTTTTGCTGTGAGTGAAGCATGTTGGTGGCAAAACTTAATTAATGAAATTAACATATGTAAACAAAAAGCTTATGCTACAGTTTTAGAAGATAACCTAAGCACAGTTAAGGTACATGTGAAAAACTACAAGAAATTCCTAAGGCAGAGCAAAACCAATGTTTACGATTCACCATTTATTTTAGAGTGACAGATAGAACAGTAAAAAATACAACGTTCAATAAAATGTCATGGCACTGCTCTGAAGAGGTTTCTAACATCCTCCCACCTTTGGGACGAAGACCCAAAACCTTCTATCTTCACAGCACCTCGTCAGGCTGCACTTCCAGCGGGTACAGACGTTGATATGCTCGGGTGTACTCGCCGTCAGCTGTGCGTACTCTCGCTACTCTAGCATTTCCATCATTTCCAGTATACACTTCTAAGATAACTCCTAAAGGCCACTTTATACGTTTCGCATCAGTCTCTACCAATACGACATCGCCTACCTTTATATTAGAGTCCCTCTCCTTACCCTTCTGTATGAGCATCCCTAAGTACTCGTTCCTAAACCGCTCCCGTAGATCTCCTCTTAGCTTATGCAGATACCTTAATCGCCTATTCAAAGAATCATGGTCGAGCTGGTCTAAATCTGGAGTCTCGCTGGCAGGAAGCCCTTGCACGAAGCAGGCTGGCGTCAGAGGCTTCAAGTTTTCTGAGTTATCCGCGATGTAGGTCAGGGGCCGTGAATTCATCAGGGCTTCACAGTCACAAAGTGTGGTTGACATTTCTTCATAACTGACTGTTTTCTGTCCCAAGTTGCGTCGGAGAAGTTCCTTAAGAGAACGAATCAAACGCTCCCACCAACCTCCCCACCATGGCGCAGCAGGTGGATTGAACTTCCACTTGATGCTTCGCACACTGGAATAAGTAGCTATCTCTTCCCAATTCAATGCTTTTAACAGATTATCAGCTCCGTGGAAGTTAGTGCCATTATCCGTGTAAATTGTGTCGACTCTTCCACGTCTTGCGATAAACCGTCGTAACGCCATGAGAAAAGCTTCAGTTGACAGCGATTTGGTTAGTTCCAGATGTACGGCGCGGTATACAGCACACGTAAATAAAATTATCCACACCTTCCCTCCCGACCGCAGAAAAAGAGGACCAGCTAGGTCAATACCAGTTACTTCAAAAGCAGCAGCAGGCTTTATTCTGTCCAGAGGCAAAGGCGGTAATGGTGTTTCAGCATGTTTCACCGATTGTCGTTTGCAGATTACACATTTTGATACTGTTGAACTGAACTCACGGACTGGTGCGACGCGTGACTTCGCTTGAACTAACTGCACAGTAACTTCTCCTTGAAACTCGCTTCGCAGGAAGATAACAGTTGCGAATGACACCTTGCTCGCATCACTGAAGACGTGCAGACTGTTATTACATTTGTTTATTGTCGCAGAGGTTAGTCACGCGTCGCACCAGTCCGTGAAGTCAGCATACCGCGCTTAGAATTAATGGCAAACCTAATTGCGACACGCCTGTATATTCAAGTCAATGAAGCGTTGGAGCTGTCAAACTGTCGAGTCTACTTCTGGACAGACGCTAGCGTAGCATTCATCTGGATTACGACTGAGGGAGACTGGAACATTTTTGTCAAAAACAGAGTGAAGGAGATACGTCAACATACTAACGTCGAAAATTGGCATCACCTACCAGGCTCGATGAACCCTGCCGACTTACCTTCGAGAGGCTGCAACGCTAAACATCTACTGAAGAGTAAATGGTGGGAGGGACCGACTTGGCTGAAAGCAGAAGAAAGTGAATGTCTATGAAAGCCTATGTCTCAAATCAACATTGATGAGCAAGAAGTCAATAAAGAAAGGAAGAATACTACGGCAGATATTAGTACAATTCTATCCAGGCTGACTTACTTTTCCAAATTTACAATGATAGTGAGAACGGTTGGCTGGATATTAAGATTTACGTACAACTGCAAGAATAAGAGTAAGCGAAGAGGTGAACTGACCTGTGAAGAGTTTCAGAGCGCTGAGAAGAAACTTTTAAAGATGGTTCAAGCTGAAATGATGGCAGAAGATGATACCAAAAGGTTAAAAAACCTACAAATATTTAAAGATGAGGAAGGCTTATTAAGAATTCGTACAAGGCTTGTACTTAGTGATGAGCCTACAAACTTCGTCTGTCCGATCTTTCTGCCTGGGAAGCATCTTATAATCAAAAGGCTAGTAGCTTCGAAACATCACATGTTGCATCACGACGGCCCGGGTATTCTAATGACAGTACTCAGGGAGACTTATTGGATTACTGGTGTTAGACGACTTGTCAGTTCAACAGTATCAAAATGTGTAATCTGCAAACGACAATCGGTGAAACATGCTGAAACACCATTACCGCCTTTGCCTCTGGACAGAATAAAGCCTGCTGCTGCTTTTGAAGTAACTGGTATTGACCTAGCTGGTCCTCTTTTTCTGCGGTCGGGAGGGAAGGTGTGGATAATTTTATTTACGTGTGCTGTATACCGCGCCGTACATCTGGAACTAACCAAATCGCTGTCAACTGAAGCTTTTCTCAAGGCGTTACGACGGTTTATCGCAAGACGTGGAAGAGTCGACACAATTTACACGGATAATGGCACTAACTTCCACGGAGCTGATAATCTGTTGAAAGCATTGAATTGGGAAGAGATAGCTACTTATTCCAGTGTGCGAAGCATCAAGTGGAAGTTCAATCCACCTGCTGCGCCATGGTGGGGAGGTTGGTGGGAGCGTTTGATTCGTTCTCTTAAGGAACTTCTCCGACGCAACTTGGGACAGAAAACAGTCAGTTATGAAGAAATGTCAACCATACTTTGTGACTGTGAAGCCCTGATGAATTCACGGCCCCTGACCTACATCGCGGATAACTCAGAAAACTTGAAGCCTCTGACGCCAGCCTGCTTCGTGCAAGGGCTTCCTGCCAGCGAGACTCCAGATTTAGACCAGCTCGACCATGATTCTTTGAATAGGCGATTAAGGTATCTGCATAAGCTAAGAGGAGATCTACGGGAGCGGTTTAGGAACGAGTACTTAGGGATGCTCATACAGAAGGGTAAGGAGAGGGACTCTAATATAAAGGTAGGCGATGTCGTATTGGTAGAGACTGATGCGAAACGTATAAAGTGGCCTTTAGGAGTTATCTTAGAAGTGTATACTGGAAATGATGGAAATGCTAGAGTAGCGAGAGTACGCACAGCTGACGGCGAGTACACCCGAGCATATCAACGTCTGTACCCGCTGGAAGTGCAGCCTGACGAGGTGCTGTGAAGATAGAAGGTTTTGGGTCTTCGTCCCAAAGGTGGGAGGATGTTAGAAACCTCAACTACAACTGCGAGCAGGAAACTTGTTCAACGTCGATGAACGTATAAAAGAGCAATGGCTATGCACAGATGACATGTCCGAAGAGCAGTATTTCGAGGATTGTTTGACCAGCGATAATTATCAATCTGACTGGGAGCGCGTGAAAGTACAATACGAGAATGCTACCCGGAACGACGAACGCATAAAAAGGTCACATAAATCTAACGGCAGTGATATATCAAATAATACAGTGAAGAGTATGAAGTCTCAGCATGATTGTGAGAAATCGACATGCAGCTCAGCGTGTCAGGCGAGACGGTTCCGGCTACCTAAATTTGAATTACGAAAGTTCGACGGAAACACTAAGAATTGGATTGGTTTTTGGTGTCAATTTCAGAAGATCGATAGCGACGACACGATGGACGACGGAGATAAGTTTCAGTATTTATATCAATGCACTGTTCCAGATACTCCGGCAAGAGAACTCGTCGATAGCTTTCCTCCATCGGGAGCTAACTACAAACAAGCTATTGAACAGTTAAAGTCCAGATTTGCGCGTGATGACATGCTAATCGACATCTACGTAAGGGAACTTCTTAACCTTGTACTAGCGCAAGCAAAAGGTAATACCTCCTATAAATTAGGCCACTTATACGATAAATTAAATACGCAGTTACTAGCACTTCAAAGTTTAGGTGTCACTATAGACAAATACGCCGCTTTATTGTTTCCTTTAGTTGAGTCCGCCTTACCCGAATCTGTTTTAAGAGCGTGGGAGAGGTCTCAAGTACACGAGGAGAAGGGCGACGAGCATCTCAACCGGCTCATGCAGTTCCTGAAACGAGAAGCGGAGTCGGAGGAGCGGATCCAGCTCGCGCGCAGCGGAATAGCGTCGGGTGACAGTTTTCCTAGCGTTTCTTTGCAACCGACCGCGGCATGCCTGGTGTCTACGGAAGATACAGGTAAGAAGATTTGTTGCGTTTGGTGTGAAAAGGCATTGCATAACAGTTTCGAGTGCTACAAGGCTAACAAGATGTCGTATGAAGCTAGGAAGGAGGCGTTAAATAAAAAGGGAGCTTGTTTTATTTGCCTAAAGACGGGACATAATTCGAAAAAGTGCAAAAATTTTTCGAAATGCCTTTTCTGTTCCAAACGTCATGCTGTATTGATGTGCCCTGACATTAAATCGTCGATTCAAAATGAAAATGTCAAAACTTTCAAAGCCGGAACGTCAAATTTGAATAACAATATTGCCCAAAATAAAGCTAGTACTACATTGTTGCAAACATTTATGGTAAATATTATAAATGATAATAAATGCGTATGAGTACGGTCATTTATTGATACGGGAGCACAGAGGTCGTATTTACGTAGCGACATTATTGAGGATTCAGGGCTTAAACCTGTCAGCAAAGAAAATCTGTCACACTGTCTCTTCGGCGGGATTGAAACTAAGAAACAGTCGTTCAACTGCTACGAATTTACTGTCGCGAGCTTAGATAACGATTTTCAATGCAAGATTACTGCGCTTGACAAGTCCACGATCTGCGGCTACATACCTCGTTTGAAAACGAACCACGAATTGTTTCAAGAGTTGAAGAAGCATAACATCATGTTGAGTGACGTCGGCGAAGAGGCTACGCCCACCATCGGATTGCTAATCGGCGCAGACTATGCCGGCTCTTTGCTGACTGACAGTTTCATACGTCTGAACAATAACCTCGTGGCAATAAAAAATAAATTGGGATGGACACTTCAAGGGCCCGTAATGAACGCATGTAGTGTAATGACGAACGTAGTATCGGCTAATTTGCAATTATCGGAGCTTTGGGACTTAGAAACTCTCGGAATACGAGACCCGGCGGAAGTTGCAAGCAAGACGAAGTCTGAATCTATCATAATGGACCAGTTTAGAAATTCGATCAAGATCAACAACGAAGGACGGTACGAAGTAGACTTGCCGTGGAAACCAAATCATGGAGAACTTCTTGACAACAAACAGTTAGCTGAACGAAGATTGATGTCAACAACACATAGACTTCTAAAGTTGAACGAGTTTGATAACTACTGTCAAGTCTTTGAAGATTGGTTGAAGGAGGGCATAATTGAAGAGGTCAATGACACAGCGAGACCAAAACACTACCTGTCATATCACGCTGTCATCAAGAGCTCCAGCCTGACCACGAGAGTCTGTCCAGTTTTTGACGCGTCTGCTCGAGATCGTAATGGGAATTCTCTCAACTCGTTCCTAGAAAAAGGCATAAATTGTCTTGAACTCATTCCGAAACTACTGATCAAATTTAGAAAATATGCGATTGGGATAACGTCCGATATTAAGAAAGCCTTTCTTCAGATATCACTGAATGATGAAGACAGACGATATCTGTCCTTTCTGTGGTGGAAGAATAATGAAAGGAAAGACTTCATAACCTACCGCCATCGTCGTGTGGTGTTCGGCGTAACGTCTAGTCCATTTCTTTTGGGTGCGACTATAAATTACCACTTGGAAAAGTACACCGAAATATGTAAGGACACGGCTAAGCGTCTCAAGAACTCTTTCTATGTTGATAACTGCGTCACAAGCCTAGAAAGTGAGCAAGAAGCACACATCTTCATAGAAGAGGCGAAAAGAATAATGTTGGAGGCGAAATTTGACTTACGAGGTTGGGTCACAGCTCCCATGACCAATAAAGACATGACGTCAGAAGAAGACAGTTTGTCAGTACTCGGCCTTATATGGGATCTGAAAAGAGATCAATTATACTGTAATGTCAAGTTCGTTCAAAAAATTACATTAGAAGAAAAAATTACAAAAAGGAGTTTGTTGTCCATAACCCAAAAGGTTTTTGATCCAGTCGGTTTGGCGTGCCCAGTTACTCTTGTGCCCAAACTAATCATCCAAAAAACTTGGAATCTAAAGCTGGGTTGGGATACGGAACTGCCGATTAACTTACAAAAGGAATACCTCGATTGGTCTAAACATATTCACTTGCTTAATGACTGCCGTATTCCACGTCGACTAACCTCTGCGACAATAAACAAATGTAATAACAGTCTGCACGTCTTCAGTGATGCGAGCAAGGTGTCATTCGCAACTGTTATCTTCCTGCGAAGCGAGTTTCAAGGAGAAGTTACTGTGCAGTTAGTTCAAGCGAAGTCACGCGTCGCACCAGTCCGTGAGTTCAGTTCAACAGTATCAAAATGTGTAATCTGCAAACGACAATCGGTGAAACATGCTGAAACACCATTACCGCCTTTGCCTCTGGACAGAATAAAGCCTGCTGCTGCTTTTGAAGTAACTGGTATTGACCTAGCTGGTCCTCTTTTTCTTTGTCCTGTCACGGTCGCCAGATGTGAAAAACTACAAGAAATTCCTAAGGCAGAGCAAAACCAATGTTTACGATTCACCATTTATTTTAGAGTGACAGATAGAACAGTAAAAAATACAACGTTCAATTAAATGTCATGGCACTGCTCTGAAGAGGTTTCTAACAGTACATGTATCACCCAAGCAAACTGAAACATGTTGACATTAGAGTACATTTCGGAAGAGACAAAGTTAACACTAATGGGATAAAGATTGTATGTGTCAGTAGTGCTGAACAGTTGAGAGACATCTTTACAAAGCCACTTGGCAAGCAAGCGTTTAATTATTTACAAGGGAAAGTCGGGTTGTGCTAAGCTAACACCATTGAGGGGGTGTGTTATAATATGGCAATGTCGTTTTATATACAGTACCTGTAGCAACACTACCGTTACCTAAGTAACTAGCAAAACTGTGCTGTCTCAATTCCTGCCAAATAAAATAGGTACTCGTACTATCAGAATAAAGTGTGTCTTCAATTTCCTCGTGCCTACCCAGTAATAATATCCACATCATACTTCTTTACTTCAAGACGGTTAAAAAAATAAGAATCCGTTGCATGCTTCGAGCTTCTGGAAACTGACATTGCCAAATCAGCATTGGTTGCAATAAATGATTCTGATTTACCTAAGGTGCATCAGAGTGCGCCATTGCTGGAAACCTTATCTCAAAGTGGAAGGCCAGGCCAATAGCATAGTTTTCCCGCACACTCAACTATTCAGAGAAAAAATTGTTAGAAATATTAAAAAGTTAAATTGTTTCTCTAATATTCTCAACAATGAAACAAATATGTTGTTCAGAAGTCTTGTTGTCATGATGTCAATAAAAAAAATCCAACTCTAAACTCGACTATTTTGACGCGTAGTCAATTATTGTAATTAAACCGTGCCTCTGCATAGTGTTACATTCATATCAGAAACACCCATCTAATAGACAAGGAAGCAAGCGCGATTGTAGAATCTGCGGAAATGGCGTCGCTATTTGATTGGCAGGCATTTCTTACTAATCAAAGACCAGCGCTAGTAGCTTTTTAAGCTGAACCAAATTGGAAGATGGACTGGAAGCAGACAATGCAGTTGGTATAATGACTGAATGATATAATGGACACAGGAAGCTATCAAAGCCAGTACAATAAACGTTATACAGAGGAAATCTGGACCGCGGCTAAAAGAGTACTACAGTATCTAAAAGATACCTACTAAGAGCCTTGGTATTTTCTCGAAGCACTGCATTTAATAATAGGTACACTTCAAGCAAGCTTTGTGGATGCTAGTCATGGAGAAAACAAGACGAAGAAAGTCTTGGACTGGATATATATTCTTAGCACAAAAAGGAGCAATCTGTTGGCAAAGTGTGAATTGAAGACCAAAGCTCTGTCTACTGCAGAAACTGAATATGTGGCCATGTCAAAAGCAGCAACAGAAACATCGACGCATGTAGATTCTGAATACGCCGCCACTGCGGAATCTGATAATGATCCCATTCAGCAGAATTCTCCTGATTCCGAGGTTGAACACATTCAACTAGCAGTACAGCTGTCTTAAGAGCCACCGAGTCGTCTTACACGCGAGAAGCCAGCACATCTTCAAGAATATGTCCAATACTACTCCAAGTGGCGGGGGTAAATGTAGTGTGTCTACGCTTTTAATAGTTTATGGTTTTCTATAGGTAGGTACTTACGTCACTCTTGTCAATTAACTAAATAATGTACTATGATTTTCGCAGAATAAAGCTAAGTTTATAAAAAAGGTTATAGTGAGCCAACCTTAAAAGATACATAGACATAGCGCGGGCTTTTTTAAAACATTTTAAAGGGACACGTGTCATATGTCATGATTTTTGAGAAACTTTAACCTTTTACGCAGCGCACGCAACGGCAACTCTTAAAAGGAATATTTATCTCCCGTTTTTCCCCTATTACCAACCCATCAACCAGACATAACATCCAGTTGGTTGGTTGGTATATTTTCCTTCTCAAACGACAACCTGGTTAGTTAGTTAATAATAGATGTTCCTGACCCACAGTCCCAGTAAAACAAAAAACCCAGGAGATACCTATCAAAATATGTACATTTCCCCTGAGTATAATCCAGATGACCCCCAATTGAAATATCTGGACTCCGATAGGGTCCTTTCTTGGTTCATATTAGTAAGATGGAACCGCGTTTGTATTCATGCCTGTCCTTGCAGGGTTTAAAAGTGGCATTTGTTTTCAGATCGTAAAATATAATCCTGTAATCCTGATAATTTTGCATCATGTGCCGGGGACTTCCCACATAAGTTGATGGCAATATTATCATTTTACCAATGCCTTGACCTATTTCTCTATCATTATTGTACAGGCTATCTATTCAATTGTTATAATTGTCAGCTCTGAGCTGTGTTTGATTCATTCGAAGAAACAATAATCTTTGAGATTCAATCCTAACATAGGCCAAGACACAATATTCATGAAAAAGTTTTTCGGCGTAAAACAATGGGCTAAACTTTTTACGAAGTCTTTACTGATAAAATTGTAACATTGTAAGACGGCTTCGAGCAGTTCGCCTTTCTTCTCTGTGTTTAAGATTTTCATGCCATCAGAGTTCTCCATTAGGAAAAAGTAAAGGAAAGGCTAAAGGGTCAATATTGGGACTGGTTGATTTTAGTGTAGTTAAATGTTGAGAATATTCTTGTACAGAAAAGTCTGTATTTAATGGAGGTTCGCCGTTTTCTCCTACAAAGATGACCGCTACCTCATTATTTGATGGTGTGTTATGCCGACGCAAATCAAGATATTTATCTTTATAAAACTGCATTGATACCGAATGTTTGGGTCGATTTTCTGAGGCTGCTTTTAATTCCCCTTCAGCTAAAATTGCAGCCACCCTTTTGTATAGTTTGACAAAAGGATTTAAAGAAAAAACACATGACACAGAGTATATCCTATGAAAAAGTGTCCAAATATAATTAAAAGGAGGTTTACGGCAAGACGTTTCGTTTTACACAGTCACATGAGTCACAGTTCTTTGGCGCGACGTATTGAGCGGCGAGTCGTATCCACAGATTAGAGAGATATAGTAGTAGGCGTATCTGTCTGTGCGCTGGTATGAAACGGAGCGTTAATTAATATTTTTTTAAATATGGGCTTAGTAGCACTTGATGGTCCCATCGGAAGACCAGCGCTGGCTGCAAGGCCAGCATTATGCTGAGATGGGACCATTTCGTGATGTTTGTACTTATTTTTTTTTTTACTTCTTTTTGTTTTGTAATTCATTATATATCACAAATAAATGTTTTCTTTCTTTATTAACTACTCAAGATGACAACTGCGATTTGTCTGTCATGTTAGTACCATTAGAATTTAATTTAATTTAATTTAACAAAATACTCGACTATCCGAATTTTGCGGATATGTGTTGTCGACTCGAAATCATTATTTTTTTATGTTTTATTATTCAGGTGAGGTTTCGATCGAGTCTACCGTACCCCGCGACGAAATTATTAATATAGATAATCTAACACTCCTCGATTATAAATGTGATGATTGTAATCAGAACATTTACAATCGCACTATAATGTATGCAAAAATAATAACATTAACTGAATAGCGCTCGCTAAAGCAATAAAACTGTAAAAGAAATAGTTTCTATCATTTACACATTAACCATACTAGTTCCTCCTCAATTTTGTAACACATTCTTATAAAAGTATTAAAAATGATATTATATTAGTATACAGACAAGTTCCTGTTATCAGTAAACTTGTCTATGATAGTATGTTAGTAAACATATCAGCAGCATTATTGTATGAATCTACATGGTACAAAGCAATGGTTTTAGTTCTAGTTAAATCTCTGACAAAATGGAATTTAATATCGATGTGCTTTGCACGTTTGCTATTTTCATAGCTACAACTCCTATGTTATCTACATAAACTATAGGTATCAATCACTCGGCAAAGTCTCTCGCTAGTCCTTTGACATTTATTACCTCACTGCACGTAGTAGCCAGGGCAATATATTCTGCCTCGGCTGTGGAAAGCACAACGCAATTCTGCTTCCTTGAAAGCCATCCGATGACATTTCCACAATACATTATTACACTTCTACTCATACTTTTCCTGTCTATCTTCTGACCTGTCCTATCGGCATCGGAGTAGGCCTCGATAGTGCAACTATCATTTTCCTTCTTGTAGTTTTGTCCATACTCTTTGACTTTCGCCTCTAAAGGTACCCTTATATGCTCTTCCTCGGTATGAGCTACTGCCTCTATATGAGTTTTGACGTCTATACATAGTTCGTCCTCTTTGTTGGTTGTAACAGCTGTATTTTTTACTAAAGCAATAAGTTGCTTTGTGGCCTCTTTTGCCACACTTAAAGCAGACCATGAATGTCACCTCAGGCATTGTTTCTTTGCCACTATTTTTAAGTTCTGCGTTTAATAGTCGGACTTTTACAAAGTCTTTCTACACTCATAGCCTCAAGTGTAGTAGTGAATCGGGTAAAGTGAGTAGTAAATGAGCTACCTTGTCACTTTCATATAGTCATCTCGCTAAGGATCGAGTCAAATTTCAAGAAATGATCTTGTAAGTTACCTGTACATTTCAGTGACAGTAGTGACAGTAGTTTCTTTTTTAGATGTAACTTATTAAAGACGCTTTTCCTTTCAAATATTTCTTCTAGTTTAGAAATAATTTATTTGCTCGTGTTGGCCTTCTTAATAATATCCAGATATTTGTCTGATACATGCTGTACGATCGTGGATCTTGCTTTCGCATCTTTAATTGCTAAAATGATTCATATTATTCTTTTTCTTGTGGTGGATCTTCTATTAAAAATTTTGCATTGCCTTTTTCCTCTAGTAATATTGTAATCTTAAAGTTCCAATTAAAAAAAATGTTTTTCATCGAGTTGAGGCATTACCATGGAAGCCATATCCGTTTGTTTTATACCTACCGTTACAATTTTTACCTGAAAATTATAAAATGTTCCAACTATTTTTCTGTGCCATCTCACTGACTGGTTTTCGCATTGTTATTTCGTAGTACGTTTACTATTAAATGAAACCCACAACCTATTAATATTAGAATTAATAACTACGAATAAAATCAGCATCGTCTTGACATGACTCAATATTTTTAAATTAATTTGAAAGTTACAGAAATAATCATACACAAACATCAGTCTCAAACCTATTACGTTGGCAGCTTGATATTAATAATAAATTAATTAGCAGTTGGCCTACATTATGAAGAGAACAATCTAAAAAAAAATCTAATAGAGAATTTTCCAAATTAAATACCTCCATCATTACTAGACTATGATTGGACCATTATTGTTTTCCTGTATTTTTAGCAAAACTTAGGATTAGGGACAATGCCATTTGTGGATGTGGTTTGGCTGATGGCATTCTGGAACATATATGTTTTTGGACTGTCCAAAAATATCTGTTCCCAGATATGATATCATTCGTCCTATTGATATAATAATTTTCCTTTAATTTAGTGTTTTCTACATTTTGTGAAACATTAAACAGATTTTTGACCTAAAATAAAATAATAAATGCAGTTTAAAGTCCTTTTTATTTTAATTTATTACATGTAGTTTAGTGTGCTATCATATCTTACTGTAAACTGTAAACCATCATCATCTAATTTTATTTGCCGATTAGTTGTTGAAACTGTTAAGGTTCAAACGCAGGGATTTTGCTGGCTGATTTTGTAATGGCATGTTATTAATACTTACTTCACTTATAACTTGACACCTGTGTTGAACTATATCGAATGTTTTCGTTCAACAATGAGTATAGAGATTGCACGGAGTATGCAGGTACAGCTTCAGAAATATCTAGATAATTATCACTACATAGTATAAAACAAAGTCTCTTTCTCTGTCCTGTATGCTTATATCTTCAAAACTACACAACGGATTTTGATGCGGTTTTTTTTAATAGATAGGCTACGCAGACGAAGTCGCGGGCAGAAGCTAGTTTTAAATAAAATCATTTCAAATAAAAATTTATTCGAAGATAAATTCAATCACAAATAGTGCGTTGACAACTTTTTGATTTAGATAAATTATCTAGATGAAGAAAACCGACCTCGTTTGTTATTGAAGTAAGCTTATAATAATAAATGTATACAGAATGTCACGTCGGGTCAAACCGTCACACTGACATTCATCTTTTATTTAAAATCCAAACTAATTTATCTAAATAAAAATGAAACTGATCTAGATAGATTCAAAATAACAAATGACGGATTATTTAGTTAGGTACTTCAAATAAAAGATGATTTAGTTGTCTTCCCGGTTTTTCGTTAATAGATAATTTTTGCCCAACTCTGCTTTGGACGATGTTTTACGTAGCTTGGAATGGGAAGCCACAATTTTGCCCGAAATAAGAAGCCTAGTGCAGAAACACCACCAAACTCAAATGTTGATGCCGGTAGATATGTACCGACGACTAAAACGAACGTTGATAAAACAACTATGAAAAAGGATATCCTAGTAGCACAAGGATTTAGTCAGCAGTAAGCGTTTTAGAGTGGATTATGAAAAAACATTTGCGCCCGTTGCTAGGTTAGAAACGGTCCGATTAATGATGGCAGTTGCTGTAGAGATGGACTTAGAGATTCATCAGGTAGACATTAATACTGCATAGGTACTAAAATGGAAACCTCGATGAAGAAATTTACACGCGTATTCCACGCTAACTAAAGGAGTGCTTGTTGAAATTGGCACATAATGACGAAGATCCCCTGGAAGTGAAAAGCGCAAAGGAAATGCTCGAGAGCTTGTATTCTGGAGGCGATACATGTCTATTAAAGAAATCTTTGCATGGATGCATGTTTCAACATGCAGGAAGACAGTGGAATATACGGTTTGACAAGAAACTGAAAGACATGGGATTAGAACCGTCTCTTAATGTCTTTACACGAGACATCAAGAATTCTTTTGTACATTTCTATTGTCCAATTACGAATTTGAAGGAGATAGAATAATTTTTTAAGTGACGGAACTTTTAAAAGCTGCCCGCACGCAACCGTTTGCACAACTATACGTCATACACGGTGACTTAGGAAATACCAAAAATTCAACGAATATAATACCGCTTGTGTACGCTTTGCTACCTGGTAAGACAAAGCGCACTCGTACAACTGGGTGGAAAGTCTGGTTGGTGAGTTGGTGATAGGGTCGTACGTGGTGGTATACAACCTACTTTCTCGATAAATGGGCTATATTATAACACTCAAAGAGTTTTTCAAATCGGACTAGTAGAGTTCCTGAGATTAGCGTGGTCAACCAAACAAACAAACTCTTCAGCTTTATACCCAACTAGCTGTTGCCCGCGACGTCGTCCGCACAAAATTACAAGTGGTATCCCAGGCCGCTTGACCTTTCCCGACCCTTCCCACAATTTTTTTATCGTTCAACCAATATATGCAAAACCTTGACAATTGTATACCTTAACCTTTCTCGTGAAACACTGTCTACTTATTGGTGAAAACCGCTTGAAAATTCGTCTAGTAGTTTAGGTTTATCGTGAACAGACAAACTGACAGACGTGTCGGAGGACTTTGTTTTATAATATGTAGTGATATATTAGTATAGATTAGTACTATTAGTATTAGTATAACCGGCAGACCAGTTCATAAAATATCTTCGTAAGAAAGTAGGTAAAATAGCTTCAAAAACTCAAATCAATCGTTCGAAAGATAACTGGAAGAAATCCCTTTTAGGGATAAGTTCGCCTTTGAACATTCGTTTTGCCCTGTAATCATTAATACATACATACATATATAACGTCTTTATCCCTTATATACGGGGTAGAGAGAGAAAAAACATAGAATTTACCAGTTGCTTCTCTTCCCGCGCAGATGTAAAAAGCCCATCGAGGGAATGGACGAAGTCTTAGGAATCATGTTATAGGCGATACGGCTAGCAACCCATCACTATTTTGATTTCCCTCCACAAATACGCCCTCAATCATGCTAAACGTGGCCTCAAGGTTTTGTAATCATTATTTGCATGCGTTTTATGTACAAAAAGAGTTATATCGTCACTACTTTGAAAGTCTCGTATCTCGAAATCGCGAATATTACGAAGTGAAATTTATTTACAGAACTTCAAGGTTCAGTTTTGTTTGAATGTTTATTTAAGATACGAAATTTTATAAGTAGTGACGATGTGTACATACATTTTATCTACGTTACTTAGTATGTAGGTAGCTATCTAACAAAAATATACTGACGATAATGAAGGTATGAAGACTGGATAGTCCAGCTATGCTAGTGGTTCGTGACCCCGACTATGACGGTTTGGTTATCCTGGTACAGGCAGGTACCTACTCATATTTTTTCATAAGATTTTAAAATTAAAAATGGATCCGATTCAGTAGGAATTTGGTATAGAAAACAATTCTAGTCCTGGGAAAAGACATATGATATAGTTTTATCTCGGAAAGTAGCAAAGTTCCCGTGAGATAGCGATAAGAAAATTTACGCAGGCGGAGTCGCGGGCAACAACTAGTAGCATAAGCAGAAGAGTTTCCAACAGCACTCGTTACTGGTTGGTCGGTTGGCTCAGCCCACATGCAAGTAGCACCAGCATAACGGGCCGCCGCCGACTGGCAGACTGGCACTGCGAGTCACGGCGCGTGGGTGTCCAACAGCACTCGTTACTGGTTGGTCGGTTGGCTCAGCCCACATGCAAGTAGCACCAGCACAACGGGCCGCCGCCGACTGGCAGACTGGCACTGCGAGTCACGGCGCGTGGGTGTCCAACAGCACTCGTTACTGGTTGGTCGGTTGGCTCAGCCCACATGCAAGTAGCACCAGCACAACGGGCCGCCGCCGACTGGCAGACTGGCACTGCGAGTCACGGCGCGTGGGTGTCCAACACCACTCCACCACTCGTTACTGGTTGGTCGGTTGGCTCAGCCCACATGCAAGTAGCACCAGCACAACGGGCCGCCGCCGACTGGCAGACTGGCACTGCGAGTCAGGGCGCGTGGGTATCCAACACCACTCGTTACTGGTTGGTCGGTTGGCTCAGCCCACATGCAAGTAGAACCAGCACAACGGGCCGCCGCCGACTGGCAGACTGGCACTGCGAGTCACGGCGCGTGGGTGTCCAACAGCACTCGTTACTGGTTGGTCGGTTGGCTCAGCCCACATGCAAGTAGCACCAGCACAACGGGCCGCCGCCGACTGGCAGACTGGCACTGCGAGTCACGGCGCGTGGGTGTCCAACACCACTCGTTACTGGTTGGTCGGTTGGCTCAGCCCACATGCAAGTAGCACCAGCACAACGGGCCGCCGCCGACTGGCAGACTGGCACTGCGAGTCACGGCGCGTGGGTGTCCAACAGCACTCGTTACTGGTTGGTCGGTTGGCTCAGCCCACATGCAAGTAGCACCAGCACAACGGGCCGCCGCCGACTGGCAGACTGGCACTGCGAGTCACGGTGCGTGGGTGTCCAACACCACTCCACCACTCGTTACTGGTTGGTCGGTTGGCTCAGCCCACATGCAAGTAGCACCAGCACAACGGGCCGCCGCCGACTGGCAGACTGGCACTGCGAGTCAGGGCGCGTGGGTATCCAACACCACTCGTTACTGGTTGGTCGGTTGGCTCAGCCCACATGCAAGTAGAACCAGCACAACGGGCCGCCGCCGACTGGCAGACTGGCACTGCGAGTCACGGCGCGTGGGTGTCCAACAGCACTCGTTACTGGTTGGTCGGTTGGCTCAGCCCACATGCAAGTAGCACCAGCACAACGGGCCGCCGCCGACTGGCAGACTGGCACTGCGAGTCACGGCGCGTGGGTGTCCAACACCACTCGTTACTGGTTGGTCGGTTGGCTCAGCCCACATGCAAGTAGCACCAGCACAACGGGCCGCCGCCGACTGGCAGACTGGCACTGCGAGTCACGGCGCGTGGGTGTCCAACACCACTCATTAGCAATCCTTGTGCATTGAAAAGATCGACAAAAAACCAAATTCGCTACACGCAATTTTGTGAAACGAAATGTTTATTTAAAAGTTATAAAAGACTACCGATCTCCTGCCAATGAATGTGAATGAATGGAAGTTTTTGATAAATCGCCTTTTTATTCGACATTTTTATTCAAAAGGAATATCGAATTTATATTTATTCATGAACTATGCGATTCACCACCGTTGTTCAAACGGACAGATCGCATGGAACCGACTTCGTCTTAGAAAAATCATATTTTCGAATTCCTTGAACCTTCTTGATACTATTTAAAAAGTTACTAAAAATATTGAAAAAAGAGTAATATATGTACATTTTTAGATAGTAGCATGATTATACAGGCCCGATATGGTGATAATATATGCATACTTACATACCGTCACGCCTCTTTCCCACAGGGGTAGGCAGAGACTACTTTACTTACCGCCACTTGCTACGATCCTGACATACTTCTTTCGCTTCATCCACACTCATCAATCTCTTTATATATGCTCGTCGGTTTCGGGTAAGTAGATAGTATATATATATATATATATATATATATATCTACCCACATGTTTATTATGATATTTGTTTGGAACCTTCTGGACCTCTTTGTCGGGCGTGTGTGCGCGCGGTAACGTGTAAACTTCAAGAGTGATATGTTTAACCCAAGACAATTAATCATGCAAACATTATTATCGTCAGTTAGAAGACATCCACTGTTAAACAAAGGCCTATGCCTCAGAAAATAACAAAATAAAGAAATATAAATGTATTCGAGTGTAGGTACATACAAATTTTAAAAATGGACAAACTTAAATCTGGAAATACTTATCTAAAAACCAAAAGTTAATTGTATACCGAGTAATACAATACTTGCACGTTTTAACTTACTAAATAACCCGCTCTACATCATTCCGCAATACTGATTAATAAACTTCCAGCTCATTCAGTGCCTAGTATAATTATTAATTATAGGATTTCCAGGATATAATGAATGTTAAATATAAGTTGGTAACTATTTGTAGTAGGTAGATAGGTAGGTAAGATTGTTCTTAGAATAACCTGGAGAAATAATATATATTTACATTAAATGTTTGTGTTTTATTTTGTACATACATATTTGTAATGTTTAGAAAATGATTCCAATTCTGATATTTACTTACCTACTTTTACTTACTAAAATCAAATAAATCACTCATTAGTATTTCTATATTCCTGCTGTATTAAACGCGTTTGACGTAGTTAATTAAAATCATATTTAGCTCTTGATACTTATAAAAAAATATTTACATGGCTCTTAAAATAAACAACTAATCTGAAAAACTTGATTATTTTGATCAATATATAAGAGTGCTCATTTCAAGTTAATTTTACTCGTAATGTTTTGTAGCAATAGGTACTGTGACAGTATAGATGGTTTGAAATGATGTCCACGCAGATGATAAATTGAAGAAGGTGCTTAAGTATCAAAACGGTTCGGTGTGGCGCCGGGGCCGCCGACGCTGGCGACTGGCGGCGGTTGCTCAGCAGTAATAAGTAGGCGTATTATTGAGCGCGCGCACAATCGCCGCGGCCCGGCCGACCCATGGAAGTGGCTGTCAATCGCACTTGAATAATGACGCGTGCGGTGGCGACATTTTGTTATTTATTTATTTTATAGCGACTCCCCCGCGACCGGCTAGACAATGGCCAGATGTTGGCATTTTTTCTGAATTGCAATGTATTTTAAGTTTCATTCGACAGTCTACGATAACCTTTGTGATGGAGATGTGCAGTTTCCGTTGCACGATGAATGCACAACACAACCCCTGTCCTAGACATACTGCCTCACTAAAAACTTTGAATGTAGGTACAATGTACACTCAGTAACTGCAAAGAACTTAACTTTCCTTCCTGTCATCCTTTAAGTATGAAATTCGTTGCAGTGTTTTAGTCTGTCAGTACATTAAAATATTTTAAAATTAGTTACTAAGTTTTAAAGTGCATTTTTACACTTATTCTTCTTCTTTTCTTTTTAGATTTCTTCAGCTATATTGCTGATGTAGGCTTCAAAACATATCATGTAATAACAATAACTGGGTAGCAGGGATCGGATATTCGGATTTTCAGACACATATTAAAGTTCCTAAAGCTTGGCGGGTTCCAACGGTATGGAGACGCACTCACTTTAATTTTTCTGATAATATTCAAGGAATTTTTAAGCATACATATATTTAAGTGTTTATATAAAATTATAACTTATTTATACATCTGAAATTACTTTCTATGTACCTACAAGTAATTAAATTGAAAAATAAATACCCTACGATTCATTGAATTAATGAACTATCAGCAGCAGATTTAACGTAAAATTTTATCCTCTTTTCAAAATAACTAGCGACCCGCCCCGGCTTCGCACGGTATATTATGCATGTATTATACATACCTACAAACCTTCCTCTTGAATCACTCTATCTATTAAAAACAAACCGCATCAAAATCCGTTGTATAGTTTTGAAGATATAAGCATACATACGGACACGAGGACAGAAAAATCGACTTTATTTTATACTATGTAGTGAAGTGATGATATCTAGAGATAGGAGTTACCTTCTAGTGTAAAATAGTTTACTTAATTCAGAAGGCGTCTTCATATTTACTTAAATTGTACCGGGTTTTGCCACGTTAGTTAAGGTGGTAAGGTATCTATAGACCGACCGCTTAAATGAGTCCTCGCCGGCGCGGGTTGTGGTAGGGCTCAGTTAAGCGGTCGGTCTATAACCAAGTGTCCTATGCTTGGTAATAAATAGGTATACATGTATATTAAGTGTAACAAGGTAATATGTATATTTATATCGATAGGTATGCGTGGAAGTGTTTCTGTCTTGAGAACATATACTTAAAAGAAATTTATTTATCTGAACCTAAATCACAATCACTTACCTAACTTAGCGTCATTTACTCATCTATTCATAACAATCCAATTCAAGAGTTGTTTTGTACCCTTCGTCAACAAAGGCACTTCCCGATTGAATATATTTGATAGGTACAATATTTGATAGCGCGTATTGTAAGCACGCGCCGGAGCGCCTCGCGGCCCGCGGGTAGTAAGTATTTTATATATTTTTTCATAAGATATTTGTGCGAGCGTGTGCGAGCGAGCCCCCCGAGCGGCGGAGGCTGCGGCCGGCGGCGGCGGGGGACCGCAGGGGGACGCCCGGCCCCTAAAAACTTATGTATTTTTTCTCCTCTTTTTCTGATGGACGCAATGAAGGAGCGAATGATATTGATTCGCTTGATATTGGAGGTTTATAACAGAGTTGCTCCGTTTCTACAAGATTTTTGTTTAGAAAATATTAACCTTATTAAGCGCGTGCTATGAGGTGGCTCGTTTCCTAGAATAAGCAAAGGGTTTAAAATACCTAATGCTACTACAAATGTAAAGCATAGTACGAATGATCGTGTTTGCTCAAATCCAAGATATTTTTAAATTAGGGCGTTAGGCAGCAGAATATTTTTTATAATTTTGAATTTTCAGTTTTAGCTTGAGTAGGTGGTATTATTGATGAATATATTTTCTCAATCTGTTAAAGATACTAAATCATATTTCATAACCTGCACTGTTTTTTTTAAATGAGAGTGGGTAAAACCATAGATAATTTATGTTTTCAAGTACACATTTACTTACTATATTTTTGATTTAAAAAATAACGCTAAAGTGTGTTTGTATTATTGTCATACTAGTCCATCAGATTGAAAGCTACCAAGACTTTCAAAGAGTCCGGAGCGGTTGCAATGTTGGGTGAAGTGTTTTTGTTCGGATGTGCAAATGTGAGCAGGTGGGTTAGGTCCGGGCGGCGGCGCGCGCGTCCATCCCTTCAGGCGGTGCAGCGCGGCGAGCAGCTTGTCGCCGCGCTGCGCCCGCGCACCACTCCCGGCGCAGCATGCAGCGTGCACATTGTGCGCTTGCACTACGCTACAGGATGATGTCCAAAACCACCACGTACGTAACTACAATTTTAATTCTAGTTTGGCACAACAAATTAAATTGTATTGTTATTAGTCCGGATTTATTTCTACAAATAACTTTCCAGCCTGTCTTAAGTTGAATATTTTTTCAATGAACCAATTATGTAATTATCTATTATTATACAGTTACGAATAACATAAAAATAACCGCTCCGTACGTATTACCAGAGATTAACTGCTCGATAGATTTAATCCAGTCACAGGTTTTTTTCAGTAATTAACAAACATCCAAATAGACATTTTAATAACTCTTAACATATTATATGGTGTAAATAATGTGCATGAAATGCTTGAGGTACTATTTAAGACATTTAAGTTGATAAGAATTAATATTGTATCCGTTTAAATAGCTCTGTCGGAGATATAATGCGTATAATGGTTGGTTTCGACTGTAATGCTGTAATTTTTTGTTGACTAAATAAATAAATAAATAAATAATAATAAGCCATCCATAAAAGATAGATATATGCCATCACGGACTTTATTTGTAGCTCTATAAAAGGGAATATGTCACCAGGGATAAGGCAGAGTTTTCGATGAAAGTTCGATCAAAGGCGGCTTGACTTTTTCCGGCATTCCCTGCAATTCCCTTTGGTTAAATATTTTTTTGTATTTTTTTATATTTTTGTCATTGAAGAATAATGTTAATATGTACAACCATTTTCTGTAGTCGGACTTAGAAATAAACAGCTAATAGCGGAGATATTCCAAAAAAACTGATGTCTTTCATTTGACCTTCAAATGACGTCATCAAAGGTTCAAAGGAATTTATCTTTTACCTTTGCTGTCACGCTTCACTTAAAAAAACAATGTCAATGCCTGTTATAATGTCATTAAAAAAACTGATGTCAGTAGGATAACCTCTAAACCTTTTTTTAAGTGCTGTAAACAAAACAATAAGCAGGCTATTTTCATTTTGAATCTAAAAAATGGACTATAGAAAGTGTTTTATTTGTTCAAATGACATGAATAGCCCCGGCAAAATATTCGTCCGTGTTAGGGAAGATCTACGTGAGAACTGTTGTCGTCTTGCAAATGTCGAATATTTTAGGATATATCTCTTGTACTGCTGCGAAGACCATATTGATGTTAAGTAAATGGACCTATTATCTCATTCCCCACACTCAGCTCGTATTGGATTTAAAATCTGAGTTGTTTACAAAAATGACAAATGATGACATTGACGTACGAATGACAGATAACAGTATTTTTTCTCTAAACACATAGGCAAAGGAAATCAAGAGTTTCGTGCCACTGATGAAGTATATCCGGTCGACCATATCCGGTACCTATTTAACAAATTTAATAAAAAAAATACACGACCAAATTTTAAAATATTCAAATTAGGTAGTTTCTCAAATTGGCCTAATAAAACTGGCATAAAAAAAATATAGAAAAAATATTTTTTTTTTCTAACCAAAGGCAACTATCGTTATATTTCTACCAATTTACACAAAGGCTAGACAAATTATATTCTTCATGAATTACTCTAACTATGTACTTGCGAAAATCGCATGAATATTTGATCAGTAGTTTTAAGTTTTATAATATGTAGTGGAAACAATATCTGGTCGTTTTGAATGAATATTCTTTGAACCTCGATTTAGAGAGCACTCCGGAGGTTAAAACGACAAAAATAGATTTTAATGTTTTTTTTGGAAATAAATATCCATTGAAGTACCTAATTTTCATTTATCATCCGAATCCTCTCGACTGCGATTCACATGATTCGAGTTGCATGATTCACGAAAAAACAAATAACTAAAGATACATAATAATATAAATACAAATATAAAAATTAAAAAGAAAAACAAATCACTAACTATTTAGGGATTTACCAGTTTGTGCGCAAATAAGATAGGGTTGCATGGCACTAACTTTCCTTATCATAAATAATCACGTCTGGACTTGGCGAACTCGGACAGAATAATTCTTGTGACTGACTCGACCATCAAACAAACAGTGCTTTATAGAAAAACTAAATTTAGTACAAAAGAAAGTGACTAGTACTTTAGTTTCGCGTTCAAATTCATATTTGAACGCGAAACTAAACTAACTCATGTTAGTTAACTGAAAAATTTGAACACGTCAGATTCAATGTAACTTCTGTACGTTTTAACTACGTTATTTATAGATCAGTATTATTTATTTTACTGACGTCACAGTACAGTAATAACACACTTGCGACAACATCTTGGTTGCTAACGAACGAGAAATGGATTTATTCGCGACTAAACCGGAGCTGAACATTCCGCAAGCAGGTAAGAATTAGTTCATTACAATTGTCATTTTGTTAAGTGATAGGTACATTAAATATTCATTTGAATAATTGGAAAACCTTCAAATGCATAAAAAAATTTAAAAGTCAGTTATCTTCAGGTTTGGTTAAATGGTTTTAGTTTAACGTCATCCTGTATCTGCGCACGAATAGTCTGGACAAATACACGATTAGATATTAGAGTTTTTTCGGGACTCCGCTGCCGTTTTGTCCGATACGATGGTCCGTATTCACGAGCACAATCCCGAGCACTCTTTGGGGTCACTTTTTGGAGATTATTACACATTGTGGGCCGAAGTCGAAAAACTGAACAAAGGGCTCAAATCCTTGTTGACTGACCGTAGTTCGTACATTTTTTGTGCAACGGATAAAGTAACGGTGGGTCAGTCAATAGGTGTAGGTACCTTCGCCTGGGGATCGGTTACATAGCTTGATTCGGGCGAGTGCAGAGAGATGCTGCTGCTCTGATATAGATCTGCGCAGTAATCAAGATATCACCTTTTGATGGACTGGAAAATATACTTTGCACACTCAATTGCAGTATGGGTATTGGGCACGTGGGCAGGGGGATTACGACTTCGTAATAATAAAAAAGCGTTTTACTCATTATTCATCACAAATTTAAACAGAAAAGAGAAGTAGTGGCTTGTTTTGCTAATCAATATCACTTTACGAGAAGGATTAAATTGATAACAATAGCCTAGCAGATAAATCGGTGTATTACCCATGGCACTACTGTGGCACTACAGACCAAAATAAATATCATAAATGGGAGGTAGGTTTAGGTTATGTTAGATCTTCAGCAGGCCCGGGAAATAAAGGGATAAATCCGGTATACATATACAATACACACACACACACACACACACACACACACACACACACACACACACACACACACACACACACACACACGCACACACACACACACACGCACGCACACACACACACACTTATCACGTCTATATCCCTTACGGGGTAGACAGAGCCTGAGGTAACAAAACCTTTAGGCCACGTTTAGCATGATTGTAGGCGTATTGGTGGAAAGGGGAATCAAAATAGTGATGGGTTGCTAGCCGCATCGCCTGTAACATGATTCCTAAGACTCGCCCATTCCCTCGATGGGCTTTTACCATCTGTGCGGGACGAGAAGCAACTGGTACATTCTATGTTTTTCCTTTGCTCCCAGACCAGCATGGAAGTACCTAACAAACTCTATGACAAATCCTAATCTATATATATATATATATATATATATATATATATGTATATATAAATCTGTCTGATCAATTGCTTTTAATTTTGGTATTGAAATATTTGTGGTAGTCCAGGGAAGTTTTAAACGGTGAGAAAACATTTAAAAAACAAACGGGGGCAAAGTAGCGGGCAACAGCCTATATTACAAAATAACAATTGGTTAAAGGTACTTTATTTTTCAAATTCGTTTTTGAATGATAAGCAACGGGGTGAGTACATAACTGATCGGCCTGTAACTCTTTATGAATAATGGGGATAGCCTTTATACCATGTAACTCGCACCCTCCGAATAACCTGTTCCCAAGTTCCCGACAATAAACTACCTAATCACTTAAACATTTCATAAACATGACACCGAATAAAAAGTGAATGATAAAAAATGTTCCCCATGTTTTTAACGCTTTCGGGGTAATTGCTAGTTTTTTGCGCGAAGGGGAGTTTTTTATAACTCGTGAGAAATTCCGTTGAAGTAAAGTGGTTGAATGAGCGTGAATTGACTCTACTTTATAGAGTCACTAGCTTCTGCCCGCGACTTCGTCCGCGTTGTATTAGACTTAACTAAACTTAACTTACTTGATAGTATATTCTGTAATAGGTAATTATTAACGTCCTATGTGTTAATCCAGGGTACCAGCTATCTCCGTTCCAAATTTTATCCAAATCCGTTGAGTAGTTTCAGTGTGAAGAAGGGACAAACATACACACTCACATCGTCACATCCATCTATCCTCACAAACTTTCGCATTTATAATATTAGTAGAATAGTAGGACTAGTAGGATTGTTTAACAGTCATCGCTGACTTGAACCTTTAAGTTACGTGTCTATTATGATTATGGCGACACGACAACGGTGTGCGAGTAAGCACTAGATGTTCAACGCCTTGAATCAAAACTAGCACACGTAAACTAGCTAGACTTCATAGGCCATAAGCAATGGTAAGCTACGATGTAACCTTACCACCCTTTATATGATCCGCCCGAGCTAGTAGCTAATATTTCAAATACGAAAATTTATGAGCGTGGATGGATATTATACGAGTATGAATGTATGTTAGTCTTTCACGCAAAAACTACTCCTCGGATTTTGATGCAATTTGAAACACACGTGATTACTTTTATTTTATTAACCAGGTAAATTGTATAATTTTGGCGGAATACCGATAAAATATTATTTGCATAAGCAATTCTTTGATTAAGTTAGTCCAAGGTAACAGTTTGTTTTTTTATATTGAATGAACTCACTGTTTTATTTTAACAACCACATCGAAAGCAGCCATCAGATTGAAATACGATTGCAAACGAATACTGCCAACATGCTCAATATTTAATTTTAAAATTATCCAATTACACGCCACTTTTTTGAACCCGCAAAAAGCGTAAAGGGCGCGCCACGCGCTCCCGCTCCCCTCAGGAAGGAGCTTTAAAAAGATTAAAATAAACAATTTTGTGTTTTTTGGCCTTCGCGTGCGGGATTTGGACCGCAGGGTGGGTAAATGTCAAGTTAGCACGCTTCCGGCATTGTGCAACCCTCCACTCTGCTAGATTTTATTTTAACGTGGGGGTATCTTTTTCCAACATTTCATTGTATCCTCACAAAAAAGAATGTGATACATAATAACTTGCGTCGTTAAGGAAACTTGTTTGATATTGTAACAATTCTGTATACTTTTAAAGCCAATAATGATAATGTACATTAAAATATGTGCTATCCGAAAAAAACGTTTAAAATAGTTTTACTAAACTCATGCACATCGGCCGTTAATTAGAAATTATCACTTTTAAATTGTTGCAATTAATTTGTCATAACGAATTTTTTTGCTGAAGTCATAAGAAACCGGATTTTACCGTAGAGTGCAATTTATTGTTTGAACTAGTGACATAATATACTTGACTGGATGCCGTTTCTTCTTCTTCACCAAAATCGACAAACTTGTCCATGAACTAAGCCTTGCCACGAAGTAGATTAGTTAGGTCACACACACCTTATTTGGTTTTAGTTCATAAAAATATTCGTAAGTTTTTGTGCCGAACAAGGACAGGCGGTTGAAATACCTTAAGTGTAGTTGGGTATTTTTTGAGAACGTAGGTATTTCACAACCATTTCCTAAAGTCTGTTAAAAAAGGGCATCATTAACAATTGACGTGACTTGTGTACAAACGTTCGATAAATTAAGACAACATAATGATATCATTATTTAGGTACCTAATCAACAACAGTGGAAACGTTTCCAGGAAAACAGCACGATTAAAATAGGTCGTCCGTTAAAATAAAGGTACCATGTGGCAATGTACCAATATATATAATAATATAATATAGATTATAATTATTTTGATGTATGTATCTTTATAACTACACACACAATTAACAAGCGGTTTATGAAATAGATGAACGATTTTCATTTACATTGCGGCCCTGGGTCGACGACTTCCGACAGTCCTAACCCGTTCGCATCATGGCTGGCAATGCAGTAAAACTTGCAAGGACTTTCCTGCTATTTAGTCTAAACGGGGCTTTAATTAATGGGATTTGAATTCGCTATCTCTAGCTCTTTTTCTTATACATTATTGTTTGACCCGGATATTATCGTTCTTAAAGTGCCCATGTGAATCTATTTTTACTGTCTGTCTATCTATATTATTATTTATAATACTTTAAAACGAGCACTTCTTGTATATTTATGTATATTATTCTGTATATATATAAAATCTGAATCGCGGAAACGGCTCCAACGATTTTCATTAAATTTAGTATGAAGGAGGTTTCGGGGCGGGGGAGATAAATCGCTCTAGCAGGGTTTCATTTTTAGAAAACCTACAAAAAATATATACCGAGCTAAGCGCCCAAGGCATCCAGGTACATTGGTTGGTAATTAAGTGATTACACTTAATTACCAACATTATGTTATACCATGGTTGTAATAAATATGCGAATAACCGAATAATAAATAGTTCAATTAAGTACTCATTTCTTTTCACAACACTGTAAAGCTATGACAACGTGGCCACCGTGTCCGCGTGAGTAATGCCCATCAAAATTTGAATAGGTTAGTTTAGATTCACTTAAAAATTATAAATAAAAACCATTTTTTGTCTAAAAAAATATAGATTTTGTGTCTTTGTTTGTGGTTGGTCAAGCAGACTGATATGTTTAACATCTAATCATATCTTGGTTGATATTTACTAACTTTTTTTAAGCACCTACTTAAGTAGTTTGACTTTCCTAGTAAATACTTAATGTATTATTATAATGCTAAATGTAGTTTTACCTTGGACTCCGTTATTCTACAAGTATGTGGACAAAAGCAAGGATAGCTAAACAATGCAGCGAATATTAATGCTATTGTCCAGTAATCAGGTTAAAGGGATTTAGCAAAAAGCAGCCTTTGAGGAGTAGCGGCAGCCCGGGGGGCAACCCTTTTTTAATGCGGCCGCATGAAAGTACCGTTAGCCGTTTGGTAATATTTGGAACAAATTGTTCGTGAATTTTCTAAGCTTTTTATGAGCAGCCGCGCAGCCGGACGCCTCCCATTGTCCGCTGGCCGGCGCGGACGCCGCCACATTTGCATATTCAAATTTTTGCATTCTGCTCCAGAGTCAATAGTAATTGACGGGTTGTCTTTTTTACACTTCTATTTAACTGAATTGTCCTTAAAAAGGGTACACTTACCATAAAATGCAAATTAAAACTGAAAGTTTTGTAAAGAATGAAAACGAGGAATAACTTTTCCAATACCTGGTACCATTTATTATTAGGTACTGTATATTTCATCGAAATTATGATTTACTTACCCGTTTTCTTGAAGTTTGAAATGTAGACCAAATTTGAAAATAAGTTACATTCAGCTGTTATACTTAACTGGACAAAAGATTGCTATAGTATTATTAAACCTTTTTTGCTTACTCTCAAAGACCAACGTGAAAGGTATTTTTTTGATAAAGCAATATCTGGGATAACATTAGAAAAAGGAATGTGCATGTGGCTGTAAAGGGACAGTGCAGGTACCCACTTGCGTTTTTGCATTTCCTTTCCAAACTTTTTACAATAAAAACTTTCTTTTAAATAAATAATCCTGACATTCGCTTGACAGGGATTCATCTTAAAATAATAATTGCGAAATGTTGCAAAGGTTTAAAACTTTTTGGAAAGGATGTTTGAAGGGCTTATCCGCTCTCCCGCGGCCGCGGCCGCGCGGGAACGATTGCCATCAACGTATCTGATCTAGGCAATTTATGGTTCTCAAATGCTACTTTTCCTCATCAAGTTTACGGGATTATCATTTCATGTAATATTATGCAATCCAATTTTGTTTTTTTTAAACATATAAAGTTAGATTGAAAATCAATTTTCCTATAATATACAATAATGAATTAATGATAAAGTCAGTCAGCTGCTTCACCCTACAGGGAATTATGTATTGTATGCTTACACATATGCCTTGGGATATTGGAGTTAGCTAACGAGTTAAAACTTAAATTTTTAGTTTTTAATTTTTATCATGTTTTCGTAGCATACAATTAAGCTGTTACGTAAAGCATGAACCAAATGTATTTTTAATTGATTTCTTGTCAGACTTCACAAGTCCAAAAGTACTTACTGCCGGAACAAAACATTCCAGTGACGATACCTAACAAAATAATAGTAAATGTCCATCAATCGATCGAACGTTATGAGCTGTGAACCGAAAAACACGTAAGGTGAGATCTTCCGAAGAAAGGACGTGGCGCCATGAATTTAATTCTTTCAATTTTTAATCAAGTAGGTAGTACATTTATTGTGTGTGGATGAGGATGTGATAACTTCACGCATTGGATGGATCGCGAGGTTAAATTTTGTTTCTTCATCCTCAAGAGTTAAATTTAAACCATGCATAGCATTTGTACATACATGCATACATACATACCGTCACGCCTCTTTCCCACAGGGGTAGGCAGAGACTACTTTGTTCCACTTGCTACGATCCTGACATATTTCTTTCGCTTCATCCACAGTCATCAGTCTCTTCATACATGCTCGTCGGTTTCGGGTACTCCTGACCTGACCTTTTTCCAAAACGTCTTCTATTTGGTCTTGGAACGCTTGGTAGCATTTGTACCTTTGATTTTATTGATATCCAACGAACCCGGATTTCATCGCTGACTCACTGATGGTTAACTGAACTCCTAGCAAGCTTAAATTTGGTAGGTAAGCTAGTAACTAGTGGTAGTAGCTCTTATCGAAGGTAAACAACTTGTTACTTTGGGCTCTGTCTACCCCGAAAGGGATAAAGACGTGATTTATGTATGTAGATAAAACAAAATAGTCTAAAACTTGGAACTTTACCCCATCCACACTTTTCGACTAAGGTAGAGAGAGTTTGTGAGAAGGTTTGGCTCTGGATGAGATCTGATAACTTTTTGACAGTACCAGCCATAATGGTTTTGTCATTGCAATATTTTACATGAATTTGTTTTGGTGTTATTTTTATATGTGTTACCTAAATATAAGTATTTTATGGAAGTCCATTTACTCTCCTAGAGAAGCATTTGGTCCGCCTACCTTCCATTTTTAAATGTTTATTGAAAAGTAAAACCTTCGTCGGCCACGTTTTGTTGACAACATGTAAAAACTGTTGAAGGTTTAACGTGGAACACGTGTCGTATGAGTCGTGTCGCAGGCGCCGCGCGGCTGGCGGCATGTGGGCGAGCGCAGCGCCGGCGACGGCAGAATAAGAAACTGCCGCATATGTTTTCTAGAGTTAATTCAATTCTCGACTGTTAAAATGACAAATAACGGTAAGTCATTTTTTTTACATAAATAATTTCAAGACCTATGAACTAAGCGTCAGCGCATGAATAAAGGCGTTATTACAGAGGAACGTTGAAATGAATGTTCAGCAGACCCATTTATAGATACTTGTACGGTCTTACCTCAGTCGCCCATAACCTGGTCGTCGTCTTCGAGGGGAGTTGGTGGCACACAGGCTTGCACCTGCTCCGACCACACCAATAGCGAGCGACTGCAGGAGACAGGAACCAGCAAACACTTTAAGGCCTTCGTGAACGGTAGCCACAGATCAATTTGAAGCATCCATTAGACATCGAATTTATGACTTAGGTATTGTGGATAGCTTGTTTCTGTTCTTTTTTAGGTTAGGAATTTTAGCACAAAACATTAGGTTTCTCAAATATTGAGTTCGTGAAATTATAAATTTGTCTAAGTACAATGAAAGATGAGTTTTTACGGAGTTGCTTTAGGAGTTGTTGTTTTAACGCTGAAGCATCTATTTTTAATGTCTGTTTATTTAATTCTTTTTTTTTTCTATAAAATTGTGTATATTCTCTTATATTTGTGTGTCTTGCAAAAAGGAATATAAATGTCTTCTTTCTTTCTTTCTATGCGCAGCCAGAGACGCGCTCTATTACTTCCATGCCCCTATGTATGTTAACAGAACATAAGTCGTCGTGAGTTGTAATGGAACTTACATACCTATACTCAACCAGTCAAGGGCGCGCATACTTTACACAAACTTTATTATGGGTTGCGAAAAGTTGTGTTACTCGAATGAAATGATTCTTGGTTTTTATCCTTAGCATTTAGTCATAGATTTGATGTTGGTAGGTACACAGCAAGAAACTTAGCATCTGCTACACTTTCGTTGCTAAAAACTCTTGGCTTTTCTTTCGTAATATCACTTAACATGGACCGAACCGACAGAGAGTAAAGAAAAAACTGAACACCATGAGTGGTCATCAAACAACAGCTGTCCTGACGTGGAGAAAAGGGCTTTCAGAAAAAACGTACCTACATTCGTAGAAGCAGGAGCGTGCCACCTTGGCTGTGGCCCCGCCTCTCGTTCGGGTGCGCCCGCGCCGCGCTGCGGGGCCGCATGCTGGACTCACTGGCCGTGATGCGCTCGCTCACGAGACCCATATGCACCTTAGTTTGATAATCGCTCCCAATCACTTCCAGTGCTCTGGTAGAACCATCGCATGTCTGAAATCGTCAACATTGTGCACGGTTTGCAAAAAAACAAAGCCATTTATCATTTTATTCATCTTTTATCTCATTTTATCTTTAATGGTAGGGCGTGTGTGAAAAATTGCAAATTAGCGGTCGATTAGTGTTAGAGATTCTATTTAAAAAACGGTTTGGCGCCGCTTTGTTAATTAAAAAAAAATGGTTCAAAACAGCAAATTAAAATATTTTTCTTGAATTGAATGAGTGATCTTTGAGATGCTACTATAAACTTAAAGACATTACATTTGGTGAATTTTAAATATCTAAGAAAGTGCCTCAATTCATTAAGAGACTATTAAAAGTGTTTGTTTTTGTGTTCGCACACAAATTACATAATACCATATCAGAATAAATAAATATTCATCATTATTATTAGAATAATAAAATTCAACGCGATAAAATTCCATTCATTTGCCAAGAGGGCGAATTAACTTTTTTAACCATACTCGTATTATTGAGTGTTTTATCGAAATGTTTTTTTTCTACAAAACCAGAACTTAATCGAATAGAACTCTTTATATAATAAATACTAGCTTCTGCCCGCGACTTCGTCTGCGTAGAATTATACATAAAAAACTTCCTCTTGAATCACTCTATCCATTACAAAAACCGTAACAAAATCCGTTTTGTAGTTTTGAAGATATAAGCATACATAGGGACATAGGGACAGAGAAAGCGACTTTATTTTATACTAGCTTCTGCTCGCGACTTCGTCTGCGTAAAATTATACATAAAAACCTTCCTCTTGAATCACTCTATCTATTAAAAAAAACCGCATCAAAATCCGTTGTGTAGTTTTGAAGATATAAGCATACATAGGGACATAGGGACAGAGAAAGCGACTTTGTTTTATACTATGTAGTGATAGTGACTATGTAGTGATATATATCCATATTATTCTTTTTTTTATTTATGTATATATAGCTAATAGAGCAGTGGATAGCGTGTTTCGCGATCTAGTATTGAGAAAGATTTAATTATCAATATAAATGCCACGTTTACCTTATTCTTGTGCGTTCCGAGTGTACTGACGACCAAATAATCTAATAGTCTAGAAGTTCCGTTCGATTCCCGGTCGGACCACATAATATAAAATGTAACAAGTTTCATGTTCAATACGTTCAAACATGTAGAAGGTTGTTACTTTTAAGCTTAATTTTTGTAAAAGCGTTATGTCGGCAACATTTTTCGATATCGATCTTTGTGTCAGTTATTGTGAAGGTAGAGCACGTTTTACGCAGGTCTTTTTGATTTTTTTGTGACGCAAAGTAACCACCTGCGCTGGCACGAACCTGACAAAAACTGCGCATTATTCGGAGAGGTACCGATTCATAGATTACCGCGAAACGTGTGTGGATTATGGTTTCCGTGCATTCGCTTTGAATATTTTTATTTGATTCGATTATTTTGGTATTTGCTACATGTTTAACCTGATTAAACACTTTTTCCATGCCTAAATTAAACTCAACTTTTTGTATGGCTGCCGTAATGGGGGACTATCGTTTCTTTGCTCACCAGTTGGCGCCACTGTTGACTAAGGTCCAGAGGTATAGCTGTTAAAGGCGACTTTAAAAGATCGGCGCCGAACCAAAGTTTTAAATCTTGAAGCTCATTAAGTTTATTAATTATAAATGACTATCATCATATCGAGTAGCTATGCCACAATGTTGCGCAGTTCCGTTTTGTTCGGAAAAAGAAATCCAATTTCAAAGCATTACCATTCATCGCCAAATAATTCATATATGCGATAATTTCACGAAGAAGATCACTTTTCAACAGGCAAATAAAATAAATTATAATTTATGTCACGAAGCCCGCCAAAACCAGTGAAAAATGAATGTTATTGGACCTCACGCGACACTAGCGCCTCTAGTGGCAAATTCACACGCGATAGCCCCCATTCAAGAGTCGCTGGTCGGTGGTCGGTGGTACGAGTGCCAGTGCCGCTTGGGAGTTGGCCTGAAGAAGTTTAATCCGTCGGACTTGCTTCATCTTGGAACATTTCATTAAACTCAAATCGATATCGAATCTAAGTGATAATTATTTAACAAAAATTAAGAAGGACACTTCGTTATTTTGTCTGAAGTTGACGCATAAAGAATAGTCCGACAGTTATTTCAAATGAACTCAGAAATCGCCAGCGATAAAAATGTATAACTTAAACTTAACTTGTGTCTAAAAATAACTTTTTACAGTAGGGTATGATAATTGCTAACGAATATAAAACAGTTAACGAATTACATCATACGTTTTATAAAATAAGTCCAGTGCGAGTCGGACTCGTGCACTGAGGGTTCACAACGACTTCAAAGACGAGCAAAAATAAATTTGTACCTATTTCAAAGACGAATGCGGCAAGTGAATATAAAAATCCAGTGTTACCAGAACACTAATTCCAAGAATAAGGGAGGCAGTGTGCAATCATGTTGCATTAGTAATACATAACCAGACAGACATCAAAAATTAAGATTTTTAGATTTATTTTATAATTGTGCTACTTAAGTAATTGCTATTTTCATAACAAATTTCAAATTCCTCGGACACCTGTAATCTTTTGATCGCGCGGACTAAAGCAAACTTTTAGGACCAAGAGACCTTAGCCTCTAGTATTTTAACTTGATATCTGTACCTTTAACATTTCCTGACAAAAATAATCTTGACCGACAGGCACATGCACTCAACGCGCACAGACGAACAACCAAAAAGAGACTGCTTAAGTCAAATATACAATTTTATTTATGCTATTAACTTTTTAACAACGCCAGGGGACTGTGATTTCTAACTTTTGAATGAATGTTATATCTGGTCCATAGAAGAAGGTGGCTTATAATGTTATAATAAGAATTCACAAAATATTGTAAAGCTTCTTGATATGCCATTTTTGCACGAATAAGTGCGCTACCTACGTCTTCTAGATTGGGGTCATACCATAGTTTGGCACGCTTAGTCAGCTAAGTATGCCGCATACCAAAACCAATACATACGCATTGGGGCAAAAAGAAACTACTAAGCATGCATAATGACAAACATTTGCAATGTGACGAAGACGAATAAAATACAAAGGAGTAATCACGGTAACTAATATTTTTGTACAACCATTTATTAGTCTACTTCTTTATAATGGGGTAAATAAAATTAGACTCAGGTAGGTACCAGGTCCAAGCCGCACGGCCTGGACTGGTACTACGAGCTCGTATTTAATGTCAATACATTTAAACCATAAAAAGGATTTAGGTAGCTCATCATTTTAGCCTTGGTAGTAAAATTACGTAAAGTCTTCCTACAGACTACGTCAATCGTTTTAATTAAGTAAGTAAGTGTATAAGTGACGTCAAAATTGTGTTCATCAAAACAATATTCGTTCGAAGGCAGAAGGCGAAGGCGTTAATTGTATTCCTCACTGAGTCGAATTTACCTACCCAAGTTATATAAATAACGTTTACTTACACGTTTTGAAACACTATTTCGGCAAACGGTCTTATGAATATTCATATGGAGTTTTTACCCGTAACGGTGACATAAAATTGTATTGTTCAGTAAAAAATGGCCGCTTCATAAATAACAATTCTGTGCGAAACAAAAGAATAAGATATTTTTAGAATATTGCTTGGACTCGCTATAGTCTATTGTTTTATTTGCTTTAAATATAAACTGAGAAGTTTCAAGTATTACGTAGTTGTAGTACGTATCTATTTTTAAGGCGCGGGTAAATAGAATAGCTAACTTCTGCATAAAAATCATCATTTACAATAACGTGAGTTCTTGACGTTGTAAATGTAAATAGGTGGTTAGGTACATAATGCTTAGCAACACTGCACAAAGAAATATCAAGAATATCACAGCTGTCAAATAAATCGCTAATGCGCGTGGCTTTTTAAGGTAGACTGATTTACAATGCGATGCAAAGAAAGTTGAATGTCATAACAGCAATTTTTTCTTACAAGAGCCGACCAATCAGAAGTTCACATCACTGCTTCTGAGTAGTCGATGTCGATACGGAAAAGAGCCGTAATAGGTACCTAGCAAGGTTTGATGCACATATTTAAAAAATTAAACGTAACTCGCAGACAGAAATCGCAGGGCAGTGGCCGTTTGATACCTAATACAAATTATCAAATTAAAAATGCATTGGAGATAAATCAGTCAATGTGTAAACTTTATTATATCAGTGATAAAGGCTAACTATAATAAAATGTGTAATGAAATAAATCAACCGTGTTAAACATCAAATCGTGATATACTAAATAGTACTTATACACAATTTTGATAAATATCAACTTTATACGTAAGCTACAATATCTTGTACAATACCGATTGATATTTGCAATCCAATGAAAAATGTTTCATTAACGTAAAATTAAAGTTAAGAAAATCCTAGAACGAGAACCAATTATAGATATGAAGCGTATTATTTGCACGCTAGGAAATAATAAAAACACACAGACATATAGTTAAAACATTTTTAATACACATTTTCGGCACACAAACAGAAAACCCTTACATAACATCTGACTCCAAGTCATGTCCATCAAACAATGCGTGTGCACCACACAGGGCAGCGCGGGCGCACAAGGCCAAGCCGCGCGCGCGCACCGCGCGGCCGCGGCCCGCGCCTTTACATCGTTACACGGAACATGATTCAATGCCATTAATGACCATCAAGCGAAAGCTATAGTATAACATAGACAATGCAGAACACTGTTAAGCAATGTTGAACTGTATCATAGCCAACATTATCGATACCACATTTTATACAAACATGATTAACAAAATGAGGATAAATAAATAATATAAAATCTTTTTAGGTTAATTTAAATAGGTACATTGTGGTAAGATTTCCCTACATACCAACTATAATTAATAGACTTTTATTTACTTAACTGTATTAATTACTTAGGTAGCTAGATCTAATATTTAATTATAAGGTTATGCATTAAACTAGTGCTAGTTTTTATGACTAATAGGTAACTTCACCGTGTATGTCGTAATGTACAATAATTTAAGAAACGAATATGAAGATAAATTGTACAGAACATAGATGCTAAGACTAAGGTTGCTTCAATTTGTACCTACTTAACCAAGGTTACAGTCTTGTTTGCACATTGGTCGCTCTACGTACTCCCAACTACCCTCCTTCTGCTATTTAAACATTACTACTAACTAGTTAAACACATGTTTTTACATTCATCACTATAACTACATATGTTGTTGATTTACAATACATACTCTGCACTATTACAAACTAAATCTAATAATTTTGAACAATGATACCTCATAAGCAATAAATATTTCAGACATACATATAAAAAGAACCTATTCTGAAGCCTAGCTTTTGCAAGTGAAATTTTACATAAATATCATTTATCTGTAAAATGTAAGTCGGGGAAGGAAGAAATGTCTATTATTAAGTATAATAATTTAAAATAAAGAATATGAGCACTTTCTAGAAAACCTCATTCTATCTTTGGTTTTAGGAATAATTTAATTTCTGTTTTTATTTTACAGCTAAAAAGAATAATTTAAACCTAACTACATATATTATTTGATACATATCATACATCTGTTAGACTATAAGCAGTCTTGGACTAGGAGCAGGCTTCTGCGCACGCTGTTCGGTCATTATTCAGCGCGTTGTGGGAATCATGTTTCGTATGGAGCGTGGAGCGCGTGGTCTGTCTGTAGAAGACTGACACCTTACTAAAAATGGATTTAGTACTGAAGTGTACTTACAATTTGATTTAAGTAATATTGACCGTGCAGCTTACGCTTTTAAAGATTTGCAATAACATTTAGTTAGGCATGTTCAGCTCTACCCAAGTGAATAAAAAATGCGACGCGATCAGCGCTGCGCTCACCGCATTTGTTGCACATAAAGGGGTCGTTGTAGCCGTGAAAGCCCATATGAATAGTGTGCATAGTGAGGTCCCCAAATGTAATGTCACAATATTGACATACGTAACTGTTTTGAGCTCTAGGCAATAGTATATCAGCGGACGCATCAGAGTCGGAGTCAGACCCCGAAGCATCACGTCTCTCATCCTCGTGCTGGAGCCGAAGAGCAGCGGGTTGCAGCTTGAAGGCACGTCCTTTTCTCCTGTTTTTTAAAGCCGTTGTGGGAGTCACTGGCATCTGCTGTTCTACTGGCGGTGGGGATTCGGTACCATTTGTTTTTGTATTTGTTAAGTCAAGGGCATCATTGCTTTGGCAAGTAGAAGCATTCTGAGATACAGTTGGTGTATGTGGTGAATTATCGGGGGATTTAGAAGGTGGAGGTGTCGTACGGTTTTCCAAGTTTTGTTCTCCATATGATAGACGTTGATGTAATATAGATGGAATAGGTGACGGCTGTCGTTTTTCAGGCAATATTTCTGAAGGTTTTGGTGAAGTCCTCGTTTCATAATTGTTATTCGGTGGGAATAAGAAAGTATGTGGTAGAAGAGGGGGCAAATAAGGCAGATTTACAGGGAAATGGGTCCCAAATAGAGGGTGTGATTGAGGCGGACCTTGAGGTTGGTTATTGTTGTTTATAGTAGCTTGTTGTTCGAACATTTTTGAAATTGGTTTTTGCTTTGGACCACGGCGGGTTCCATAAACGTCGATTATTGGTAAAGGATTAGGCGTACCATCCATATTAAGGACCATAGCCGGATTGTGCTGATATTTGCGCAGATGAAGCTTGAGAGAGTGGCAGTACTTGGTGGCATAATTGCAGTCGGCACATCGGTACTGATAAACATTGGAGTGGGATTTAAGGTGAGAGTTGAGCATCGACTTGTTAACACACGAATATGAGCATTGACTGCATTGAAAAGGCTTCGAACCTAAATGATTTCTCATGTGGTATTCCAAATGATGTTTGTATTCAGTAACAAAAGGACATTTTCTGCAGCATAGCATCTTCTCCGGTTTGATGTGTTCTTTGCTGTGTTCCCAGAAGCTCAGTTTAGTGACGGCAACAAATTCACATTGTTTGCATTTAAATGTTTTCACTTTCCCATGTGAATTGACAGCTGGTACACGAAGTCCAGGCTCTTCGTCAAAATCGTCATCCATACTTGATCCTTCTCTCCCATCTTCACCATCATGTTTCATTCCTTGTGCAGCACTCTCAAATCCCGAGTCATGGAAACGTTCAAAGGCTCTTTGATCATTATCACGATCAGGAGATGGCGGTGTTCTAGGAGGTGACTTTGGTGGCGTAGCATCGGCACGCATAAGAGGCGTCGACACGTGTGCTGGTGGAGCCAGTGTCCGGGGGGAGTATTGAATATTGTATCCCGGCGAGGAATCACGTCCCTCGGTATTTCGAGACTCAAAACCAGGGGGTGTGAGTAAACTGTATGGCACTCCATTGCGATAAGATTCAAGATGCATGCCTAGGTTAGCCTTAGCTTTTAGTGACAAGCTGTCATAGAATGGCAAGGGTTCGCCGACGCTTCCTACACTGCGAGGAGAATGACCGTTTGAATCCTTACTTGAGGACGAAGGCGATGCGCTGTGGAAGCCGTCGGAGTAAAACCCGCTCGTCTGCTCCTTTGAGAAGCTGGCTTCTTCCAGTGGTTCTGACTTCTATAAAAAAAGTTCCGCATAAGTATGTACCTACCAGAGAACACTAGGATATTTATTGTAGTGAATTGTTTATAATTTTGGTTTTCAAAATTGTTTTTTACCGTTAACCGGGGTGATTTTGATAATTTTGGGGCTACTTTGATCGTTTTAAAATTGCTATAAAATCGGCATTGTCCATATGCGGTGAATGTTTGCCATGTAGGCGATCGATGAAGACATCGATTGGAAGTAGTAGGTAAACGCAAATAAAAATTATTGATTTCGTCATTATAACTACTTTTTGAAGTCACCCCGTAAATCAAAGTCAGCCCCGTTTACGTACCCATTATTAAAGGCAAAAGTTGAATAATCACCACCCAAACGCATCTTGTGAATGTACTAACTATGGGATGTGTTACCACAGTGCCTTTGCAGTTTTATGGAGGAACTGTCGCTATGTGCCTAAACTAGAAATTTTGGCAGTGCCATTTAGTACTAACCACAGTAGGAGGCGGTTGCAGGAGGGAGGCCCAGGGTTGCGCGTGTGTGGTATGCGCTGGCGGCATGCCGGCGGGAGGCGCGCAGCTCAGCATACCTGCCACCAACCGATCGTGTTATACACAATTATTTTATTTATTTTACGGAATGAATACGAATCTACTCACACGGGATTGTATTCGTTATATCGGATTGTTCGTTTATTACTCTAGCTCGAAAATGAGTAATAAGATGACTCTTGAAATAGTAATTAAAAATAAAACCCAGTTAAACACACTTATAAACGAAGAGGTTCTACATTATTTCATACTTTTAATGATTTATTTATATTTATTTGATTTAGAAATTCTTTAATCAAAGTTGTTATCAAGTTACTCTTAATGCTTGCGTTGACACTAGCATCCATTTTGGATTAAACCTTAATTGATACACGAATCATTGGATCCTAATATGTACGTATGTACATACCAGATACTTACATGTTTCAGAAAAGTGTTTACTGTTTTTTATTATTAGATAATTTCTTCCCTTGTGATTATGGAGTGCAACACCACGTATGATCATTATTAATTATTTATTTTATTAATGATTATTATTAATTATTACATACATACACAAATCACGTCTTTATCCCTTAATTATTAATGATTATAATCATTCATACGCACTGATGCTCTTTTATTTCGCTCAAGCGGTTAGGCATCCCACGTCGCGATGAAAAATCGAAACTATACCTACCTACTCGGCTAACAATTTCGTCGTTATATTGTTGAAACACATTCATTAGATAACGCATATAATAACGATATTCATATAATATCAGGTGTTTCGTTTCAAATAACAACCGAATATTTAGAAAACTATCCACTAGGTTTATATTTTATTTAAATTAGTCAATATATTCCAATGAATGGTGCTAGCGCCAGGTGAAGCAAATTTTATTCACGATTTTCTACCACGGAGAAAAAAAGGTCGGTATTTAGATCTCAATAGACAAGTCAGTTAATAATAAACATCTTAAATTGTCTACTATTTAAAAAAAATAAAAATATAAGAAACAGGTTTTGTTTTTAAATCAAAATAATTAACAGCACATCAAGGACAAGAATATGAAACAGTTTTAAAATCAATAAAGTAAAACAAAACTTTAAACAAATTATCCTTTTACTGTTCTTATTTAATCTTACCTTCTTTATTAAATAGGCAAATGTTTGAATCACAACACAGTTATAATAAACTTTGCAATAATGGATTCACTAAGTCTTTTATTGTCACACCGATAAAATACTAAAAAGTTAACGTAATTCACTAAACATTTTTAGGACAACCCTTCGCTGCGGTGGCCGGGAGCGATATGACCGCCTCTGCGAGTTCCTTACAATATACTGAACAAAAAACTGTCAATTTTTATGCCCCAACATCGATATTGTATTCTACATTCGCTGGCGACGAGTTTTCTCGAGTAAAAGAGAGAGACGTTTTGTCCGATATGTGCGTTTCTTTCACACGCCCTCAGCCTATTTTATTAGAGCCAATACGATGCGGCCAGAGTTGACACGGGGAGGGGATTAACTTATTAAGTTATTGTTTATAGCAATATCCATAAAAAAAAAACATCACAAGGATATTTTTATCGGAGAGAAGTTGCTGAGGCTGATGTGAAACATGTATTTACGGTTCAAGTTTGTAATATAGTAGAATTTGTTTTATTCCAATAGTTATTTTGAGTATGACATGACATGACTCACACTAGTTGTAGAGCAAGTATTTAAGTGAGCGAAATCATATCCAATATTGGCATATTACATAAGGAAAACATCACAAACAAAGATCAACACCCTTGGTGATGGTAAAAGCAAAAGTTTTGTTTTAATTGGTCCATTACAAAATGAACAATAAAACAATTGGTTGTGCCCTAAGCCCTAAGGGTAGTGCCGCTCACTTTCTTTCTTAAGAATAGGTTTCGTATGTAATGTATATGTACGTACTTCTTTAAATTGTCTAATTTTATTTGTCTGTTTCAATATTTATTAAATTAAGTTAAATATTTATTCTGTATTAACTTTACTTTTGTGATTATAATATTATTATGTAAATACGTACCTATCTGTAACTGTGTCACAATTTAAATGAAAATTAGATACCCCACATTTTTTAACATAACTGTACTGAATACGAAAAAATGGCCAAATTATTGCATTGTTGCAGACGTTGCCGGTTTCTGTCATACAGAGCACTACTTGTTGCCTGCGACTACGTCTGCAACGAATTATTGCATTGTTGCAGACGTTGCCGGTTTCTGTCATACAGAGCACTACTTGTTGCCTGCGACTACGTCTGCAACGAATTATTGCATTGTTGCAGACGTTGCCGGTTTCTGTCATACAGAGAACTACTTGTTGCCCGCGACTACGTCTGCAACGAATTATTGCATTATTGCAGACGTTGCCGGTTTCTGTTATACAGAGAACTACTTGTTGCCCGCGACTACGTCTGCAACGAATTATTGCATTGTTGCAGACGTTGCCGGTTTCTGTCATACAGAGCACTACTTGTTGCCTGCGACTACGTCTGCAACGAATTATTGCATTGTTGCAGACGTTGCCGGTTTCTGTTATACAGAGAACTACTTGTTGCCCGCGACTACGTCTGCAACGAATTATTGCATTGTTGCAGACGTTGCCGGTTTCTGTCATACAGAGCACTACTTGTTGCCTGCGACTACGTCTGCAACGAATTATTGCATTGTTGCAGACGTTGCCGGTTTCTGTCATACAGAGAACTACTTGTCGCCCGCGTCTACGTCTGCAACGAATTAATGTATTGTTATAATGTGGGAACTTTACAATATTCCATGACAAAAATTACCCTATTTTATTCCTTAACTAGCTTTTGCCCGCGTCTTCGTTTGCGTAGAATTATACTGCGTAGAAATATACGGTAGCTAGGCAATTTGTATGGAAACACTATATCTAATGACTGTATCTTTTGATTAAGTTGACTCTGCGGGTTCACTAAACTACGGAACCCTAAAAACATGATGGCATAGTCTCTACTGGCTCTTGTTTTTTGAGAATTAAGTGTAAGTACAGTAGAGAGCATAAATATCGATACAGTTATCACATTATGTCGAATATATGGGTCACCGACCTTATTGTTTGTGGCATAAAGGTGTAGGTATACGTGTTTTTGACATCTTGGTAACATATATATATATATATATACGCCCTTGACTGTGCATAAGAAATATTCCATATTCCGTATAATAGGAAGGAGGAATAATAATGATAAGATTTCCCTTGATCACGGCATCACGCGTGAACGGCTGGACCGATTTCGCTAATTCATTGTTTGTTGTGTTTGCGATTATCAGGAGAAGGTTCTTACGAAACATTTTTTAAAGAAGAATAAAAACTGGAACGTGGGCGAAGCCGCAGGCAACTGCTAGTAGGTAATAAAAATCAGAAAACGTATTGTCCATAAAGGCTAATTAGCTTACTAATTAGGCTCCTACCCAGAAAATTACGCATATTCAAAATGAATCCAAATCACATATAAGATTGATCCTTGTTCAAGAATTGTTTAGGTACCTACATACCTACCTACCTAACCTACTAACACTTACTTATTTACAGAGAGCTAAATGTGGGATGCATGAGTACCTAAAAAAGCATTAACGTACCTACGTAAAAAAGCTTTTAGGTGTAACGTTATGTAAGGGCGTTACGAAAACACGAAGGGGCGCGCGTCGAGCTTTTTACGTCGCCGCAACGGCCAATCACAAAGTCGCTACAAAAAAGGAATGTGCTTTAGCTTTTTATTGCTCCTCCCGCGGTATTATAATACATGCTCATACAAATCTTTTTTAGTAACCTTCAAGCCAAGTGAAATTTCTATTAGGTAAGTAGGTAGGTACGATTCGGTACTCTGCTGGCGTTGTTAATAGTTATTTTATATTTCTGATAATGTCTATTATTCCATTATTTGAATTTGCTTTTTTATACGTGCTTCTTAAGTCACTGTCTATGATTGTCTGTCTCATTATAATTGCTATGTCAGCTGCTGCTTTCATTTTTACTTTCCTCCTACTTTCCTGCTCCTTTTCTGCTAAATAGTTATCGAATCCGCTTCATACTCTTTGTATGTTTTATACGGTTTTAATCGTTGCAATGATGGTAGAAAAATCAATGCAATCTTTATGTTAAATTTATAAGGTAACCTTTTATACTCTTAACTTTAGCTAGGCAGCCAGTGTTTGATTAGTTTATCTGGGTTTTTCTAAGGTTTCCACTAAACAACAAGTTCTCGCAATAAAGGGCATGTGATTAGTGTTTAACGGCACGGCAAATGCCTATTTCAATTAATGCGGCGTCTTGTAGTTTCGATGCTCCGTAATTTTTTAAAGGTTAGTTAACATTTTTGAACTGTCTGGTATTTAATGTTCTTTTAATCTATTGTGATTAACAGTGAAGGAATTTGTGACCACGTAACGGTGTAATGTAATTAAACGACACGACAATGGCATTTTATCGATTGTTATTTAATTAGTAAGTATCGTTTCTTCGTAATCATTATTTTTTATACACGATAACAATTTAAAAATGAACTGTCTCTTAGTATTCTACGGCCATGTTAAAAACAGGAAAAGTGTCTTATACATTGTACATAGGATATCTTATAAACACATTATTACATCATGAAAAAATAATACTTGCTGGGATCCAACCATTCATCTGGAATTCCCACCGATCAAATATGAAAAAGAAAAAGATTCCGACAACTTTCAAAAAGTTTCTGCGATTTATTACTAGAAACTATCAACGAATATACATACCGTCAAACGGGACTGACTTTGATTTACGGGGTGACTTTAAAAAGTAGTTATAATGACGAAACCATTAATTTTTATTTGTTTGTACTGCTACCAGTCAATCAATCAATCGCATGTGGATGATATCGATTTTATAGCAATTATAAAACGGTCAAAGTAGCCCCAAAATTACCAAAGTCACCCCGGCTGACGGTACGTAACATGATCAAGGAATAATTAAAGAAATACCTATTTCAATTCCTAAGGTTGCCTGGTAGAGGTCGCTCTGAAGCGGTGTAATTATGTGGAGTTCGATTAAGGGGCCTTTTATTGTATTATAAAATAGGCGAACGTACTGTTCCTGTTGGTACGACAATAATTAGTGTTTCTTTCCCAATAGATAGACCGTGGTGATCAAAATATATATTACCAAATACCAATTTGCTAATTAAGCAACGCATCAAGTGAAATTGAGCACAGTGTTCGGTTGCTGATGTTTGATTGTTAATTGACGTTTATTTCTATGGAACCTAAACAGCTTTAAAAGTAGAAGGCATGGTGCACCGACATGTTTGAACACATTTTCATGATGATGCAATGGTTAACAGTTGCTTAAATCTATGGTCTTTCTCGTACCTACACACAGTGCCACAGGTATACCTAAAAAGTATTTATCTGGTAAGACTACTCGAAGGGACTGATGAAGTTTAATTATACATGGTTTAAAAATCTTTAACTTTATTCTCAGATAAGTACTAACATACCATAGAGTTAGCTGAACGTGCTTTCTGTACCAACGAACCTTCGGACCTTAATAAATGTTCTCTCGTTCATCGCTCACTAAAAGTGCCCTCATGGAAAGCATCGAGTAAAAAGTAATGCGTTCAGCTTTTATGGCAGTTGCGAGACACGCGCGCTATTGCAAAGGGCAGTCCAGGGCTCGCACGGCACTGGAAGGAAGCACTTCGAATAAATTATAATTATTATACAACTGCACTACCTAACAAGAATTTTATTTAATTTTTGATTAACGAAGGCGTAAAATTCATTTCTCGACTGACACGACAACCTAGATTAAATATTTTTTCATATATTTTTTCCACGGCTAGATATAGCCTACCTAGTTGTTACTTACTGGTTAGTAAGCTAAAAGCTCCCGGTCTCGAAACCCGGTAGGGGCAGGCATTTGTATGATGAATACGAATGTTTGTATTCGAGTCCTGAATGTCGTATGTAGGTATTTAGTTAAATATGTATTTATATCTATATATACATATAAATAAAGCCCTATTTCCCTTGGTCACGGCATCACGCGTGAACGGCTGGACCGATTTCGCTAATTATTATTTTGTTGTGTTTGTTATTGTCAGGAAAAGGTTCTTATGTAACAACAATATGTTGTCAAAAAATCTGGTACGGGGGCGAAGCCGCGTGTAACCGCTAGTAGATGTATAAATAAGTATGTTTATCCGTTGCCTAGTACCCAGTGGTGTTAATTTTCCCATATGCGTAAATAAACTTCTATTAACTCACTCTTAGGTATTTGTGCACACATTTAAAATATCTTACTTTAAGTTAATAAAGCCCTCTGCGATTTCCTCCTCGGCTCGGCTTTAGTACGCCAGTGCCCCGACGTTTGCCCCCTCGCATAAAAAATGATTGTACCTTCAAATCTATCCCGAGGCAGGGTCGCCCCCTCAGGTCAGCCTCCCGGCTCCGTGCTCCCTCGACCTCCTCCTCCTTAATGTGTTTCTCCCCCTTCCTCAGCAACCTATATGAATAGCTCTGCTTCGTGTTAAATAATCATTTCCAGTGTGTAGTGGTGATTGTTCTGTCGGTTATAGAAATTTAAATATGTCTAAGTCATCGCTTAATCTCTTTTAAGATCCAAAAATCATTCTTCGTTACTGCTTACTTATTAGTAGGTAATATTTAAATGAAAGTAAGGTCAAAGCGGTTTTTTCTGACCACGTCGCCACAGATAGTATGGGAACGAAGAGCTTGCAGCGGGTACACCTACTGTATTATAAAAACTGTAAAAAGTTAAATATTGATTTAGTATTAAGGCCGGGTATTCCTGCGAAAGTAGGCATTTAGCGCTAGCCCGGCCACTCGTCAAATAATCGCGCGGGCGCCGCGATCGTGACCCCTGAGCGTCACAGTGTAGAAATAAAACTTTATTTTGACTTTAGTAACGCATTTATTATGATCAATCTTTAGTAACTACCTAATTAATATGTCTGTCGCGGATAAAACTGACACAGGTCCGTCGTCCGTAAGCGCCAGCGCGCGACTGATCGGGCCTGCCGAGCCTCCGCGCTAGCGCATTTTGTAGGTATTTAAACATAGTAATTAAGATAATCATTTTATCTATTCAAACCCTGCGAATTTGTCTACAAATATTTAATGGCTTTAGTTAAGTAGAAAAATTTAATTAAAAATGTGAATAGTTTAGTCATAATATTGAAAATGCTTTACGAAAAGAGGTAACTTTGGGATTTTTTTCTATCGAGTCAAGTTCATTAGATCGTGTAACGGAATACGACTTTGTCTATACTAGATCCTTAAGTAATACATATATTTTTTTCAGATTTTTAAACCCTATTTTCTACGTTTGCGATGGTTTTTAAAAACTCTAAAACGCGGCCTCTGTTGGCCTACCTAGCCTTAACACCTTAGAGTATACATTACAGTACCACTTTATTAAGCTTTATTGAGGTTTTTGGCAATATGTTTCGAAACGAAAGAAGAAGAGTGTTCGTTCCAGGTTGGAATTCCTAAGTGACGCCCGTCTCCGGTGAGCAGCAGTAAGACCTATTTGCGTTAGGCGCACAGCACTCAATATGTCGTTGTAAATGCCAGTAAAAATTATTTACAGAACTACAATTAAACTACCTCGTCTGTATTTAAACAATAACTTGTAAATTCTAAAATTATAACGTATGTTTACTTTTCTGTTCGGCTGTATACAGTTGCATCAGCTGAATCAACTTTAAATAATTTGTCACATGTAGGTACGCACTTTAGTCGGTAATAAAAATATAATAAGTAAATACGTGACGTAAAAACGTATGTATAAGCAAAAAAATATACAATGAAAATTCAGTTGTACAAACATTTCAATTTCGCAATTGATCTTGTACAAAATGTTTGGCTTTCAAGTGTACCTATGTGACTGTGAGCTTCGGATTCCAGACTTACGTTTTGGATGTCTTTTAGATCTGGAAGGTACATTTGAAGTATAACTACTAATAGCATTCCTAACATATGTAAATAAACAATTTCCTTCGTATTTCCACACCACATCGTAAAACCACAACCAAAATTCATTTGATACATCGATAGTGGACACATTTAGGTACTTACTTATAATCTAAACGTTTACTTACGATTATGCGGGTTTTATGAGTCAGATCGTGCTACTAGTTCCCGATGTAAAAAAGAACAACGTAGGTCTAAATAACATTTAACAAAGCACACGTGGCGGTTTTCGCTCGAAATCGCACCACCCGGAAGCAAAAAACCAGTGGCAAAAAGTAAGAGTGGCCCTAAATGCGTATTCCACTAAAATAAAATAATTTATTACTCAACCCTGAAACGAAGTGAGACCGATTGTTTAACGAAACACTTCTTTAAGTGAATTCGCGATGTTTAGCGAACTGCGCTGGGCTTTTGTTGGGTGCGTAATGCGTAGCGACTTTTACGACTTGGTGTTCTTGATGCTTTTACAGGTTGCTCAACACTAGCACCTACATTTCTATCGATACAATCTGCTGTAACATGGCTACTTAATATAATAATTAAAGTTATTTTTACATAATTCGTTGCCATGGGGGAGGCATATGTCCAGTGGACGTCTTATGGCTGATATGATGATGATGCTGATCAATTCATTTTAAAATAGCTACTATCCACATTTTCTACGAGATTGTTGACCGTGATTGCATGCAGCTTCAATGAATGAAGTTGAAATATTTTTTTTAACATAGATTACATTACACTCATGATAGTTTGACATTAATTCATAAACGTAATTCCGGTAAATATCTCTCAGAAAATGTGCCTTACCATTTTTATTTTGACTTTGATTATACTGCCCGCAGTATATACCATTACCTATGAAAGTGAATTTTTAAATGTTTTTGTCTACGAACTGCATTGAGGTATTGAGAGCATTGTTGGCTCGCCGTCATAAATCATGAGCCAGCCGGAGGCAGCGCTGGCACAGGGCGCTACCCGCCGGCACTGCCCGCTCCCGCTGTCCTCGCATTTGCATCCATAAGCTGCTCTGCTGGCCTCTGTAGCTTTACAAAATATTAACTAGGTAGTCGTACAAGCAGTCAAACTCATAGTGACTGTACGCTTTAAGCTTACGTAATCCGTACTTAATTTCGTTTTCATACTATATCTAATTCTGTAACTTAATTAGATGATTTGTCAAATAAACTTCTGTTGCGTATACCAACTGTGAAGTGTTGGTTTGATTGATAAACATTGAGATTATGTGCATAAGATTAGTTCATTATTGAATCGGAGTGAAAATGTACAACTCGATAAAAATATAAACATGTTGTTGAATCATCTTTTATTCTATTACAGCAACTACAAATTGGTCATGAATTGTACCTATAACAGGAAAATATTTTGTGTTAAGAAGCGGGAAACAATACCTACACACAATATTCATATAAAGAAATAAATAATTAAATCGGCACCAAAGTGAAAAAAAGTGGGTCGGCGCGAGCTCCGAAGCGAGGCGCGTCGCATGCGCAAGGCGGCGGCACGCCGCGCAGCTGCCGAACTTCCTCTTCCGAAAAAGAGAAAAAAACCTCTCACAACCGATGCTGTCATCACGGAAATCGCAACAACCTAGGTATCAGTTTACACTCAAAAAGATTTTTAAAAACCAAAATCTAAGGCTAAGGCTGTGCATTATAGATTCCTTACTCTTAAGCACTTAAATGAACAAAAAATATTTACCTTGCTACTCCGCTACTCAACGCGAGCGGTAGAGTAGCGGAGTAGCAAGGTAAATATTTTTTGTTCATTGAAATGGACCTCCGCAAAGTAACGCTTGATGCAATAAAATATGTAAACACTTTTTGTTTTTTTTTGTTTGTGACTGTACCTATGTACAGGTTGGAAGATGGGAAGAAAAAATAATAACAAATGTTGTTCCCACTATCCAACCCCAGGCAGGTTGGAAGATGGCACTGTGATTTCCCAATATCCAACCTGGGTGGGATTGCCTGGTCGGAAGATGGGAATCACTCCTAGCAGCTCTTGGTTTGCTCAGCTTATTATTGAATTTTTGGAAGATTGTTAACTAAACCGTTGAAGATTTTCTTTGTACTTCTTATTCATTTTGATTTTAATACAATTAATTTTTAATGAAATATTTAGCCATATTGTTAAACACATCCTTAATTGAAAATAAAACCTGTACCTAAATAAACAAACTTAATGCTTAAGCTAAATTTGGATTCCGTGATTATCTGTGAGGCCGGTAATTAACTCTGAGTTGTTATTTTTACTAAAACTACATAGTTGTTATTAAAATTGTAAATTTAAAAATGTAACCTAACGTATCTATGTTATTACAGGTTCGTAAAAAACGTCAACTTTTTGTCTTGTTTGTGCCCATTTGTGTTTTATAGAAAACGATTTACGTGATCCGTAAGGTGCCAGAGTTTTTAGGGTTCCACAAAAATACCACAGGTGGCCGCACCCGTGGACGGAGACAGTTAACAAATTGTACTTGACGGGAATTAAAATAAGCAAGTAAGTATATTGGTTATCGGGCTTACTTTTTGTGACATCGTGTAGTAAAAAACGTGTAAACTATTTATTTCACCTCCCTTACTTACTCGGCAACGACAAGCCGAAACACTTGGATCCATGTAAAAGCTGTTCAGCGTTCAGAAGCTGTACCTTCTAAGACAACGTAGAAAAAGAAAGGATATAAGAATGTATTTTGCGAGATTCCCACGGGATAGGATGTACCGCGAAGGAGACAAAAACGTAGGCGGCTAGTGGGCAATATGTAAATAATAATTTGCAATGGCATTCATATACTTTTTTTTTTCTTTATACACTACACAGTTTTCTTTATTGATATACTATTTTTCTCCTTATATTAATCATGCTAAACGTGGCCTTAAGGTTTTGTTACCTTAGGCTCTGTCTAATGATGTAAAGCACACACACCACACGCACACCACGCACACACACACGCACACACACACGCACACACACACACACACACACACACACACACACACACACACACACACACACACACATACACACACACACATACAAACACACACAGCATCGACGGCAAGCTTATAACGCCCCTTTTTTATACGATACGTCGATTGGAATTCAAGCTCTTCACCAGCCAACATTCTGACAAATGCATAATTTCACAAAATCATTATTTAGCAAACGTTATATACTTGCTTGATCGTAAACTTAAAACAACCTAATCGTGTATTTTTTTTACCTTATTAAAATTCAAAAAGTTTATATTTTGAAGACAGATTCGGCAAACGATAATCTTCAATAATGCATTTAAGAATGTTATGATGTAAAAATGGTGTTAAACCATACTGTCGTGGTGTGGATGGAGTCGCGCGGCGCGGCGGAACCGCGCGCAGCGCAGCGGCTCTCGCGCCGCCACTTTTTACACGCCGAGTCTCGGGCGTTAGGGTGCGTCGCGATGTTATTGTGATATTCATCTCTTACACTTTTTTAATAGGTAGCTTTTTTATGGATGAGTGGCGTGCGACCCGACTGATTAGGTCGTGTTAACACGTGTTCTCGTTTTTACACTTAGTCGGGAGTTTTAGGGGAGACCTTGAATAAACCGTGCTTATACTTTATAGTTTTTTTACAACAAAAAATGTGAATGTGCTTTTCTATTGATATTTTTCTTCTTCATTCGAACATATATGCAAGATGTCTGCAAAGTTTATGATATAGTTATATATAGCGTGTCAAGCCAAAGTTCAAGCTAACGGAACTGGCGAGCATCTGTATTTGAAATTGCTCGATGCTAAGGTTTTCAATATTATACTTAAAAGTAATAAAATAAAACACTTATAATAGTGCCAACATCATAACAATACGAAGATCTAAGTATTTACGCATTTATTTTTGCAAGCAATTAAAAAATGTAAAAATACCTATTCAAAATTAAATCTACAAGTAATATTCAACCATTCTAAGGTCTTTTCTCAATTTATAATTTATGTGATCTCAATAAGCTTTGTAATTGGAGTTATTATTACGGGTCAGCTGCCCTAAGATGCCGCGGCCCTTTGTCCGGCGCGGTGGGGTCAAAATGGTCGAGGGTCAGCGATTTATTGCATTTTCAGTAAACTTTTACATCCGTGACATTGTCGTTAAGCCACGCGGCGCCGCACGGATCCCAATGCCAGACGAGTGATACTGAATTATTCTACTAATTTCCCTAACGAGATGAAAAATCCTAATAAGCGTCAACTTTTTTGCTGAAAAGCCATTTTATATCTGCATTTGAATGTGGGGATGTCGGAATGGTTGGAGTAAACTGACAACAGAGCATTTCTTCTCTAATAGGATGGTTGAACATCATCGTAGTTTTGACTAATATTACATTTTGTGTAGGTCTTGTTACCTCAGGCTCTGTTTACCCCGTAAGGAATAAATACGTGATTTGTGTATGTATGTATTGTATGGCCTTCCTTTGCGCCTCGATCTGTTGCCATGCCCTCATTAGCCACTTTACACATGAGCATCAAAAGTTATGTAATACAAGTTTAAGTTATACAATAAAATTATACAATGGTCGAAGCATTCATCATTTTCTGGATTTCAGTTATATTCTCAAGTCCTCGCGTACTTCCTGAAGTACAAATTAATAGCAAGAGTAAATGCTGAATGTACCTACTATACTTCATATGAAGTACAAATTGTTACATGAAAAAATAACTTTAAGTAATATGATCAAATTAAATCTAAAATCAAATAACTGGGACTCCGCGGCTGGGTCTTGAGCGCAACGCGATTTATAAAAAGTCAGGACTTAGGAGGTTATGGTATGGTATTTCGGAATCCTACTTGATTCAGTCGGTCAGCCAACATAGCCTAAGCTCCCAACAAAACGAAAATCTTAAAAGACAAGTAAATATGCTCAAACAAATTATCATTACAGACATCAATATTTTCTCGAAACATTCAAAATGCTTTTTGTATCATGTGTTGGGCGAACTACAATTTAAAGATTCTGCATATCCATTGTAAAAAAAAATGTCGGATAGCCCAGCCCAGTGACCGTTAACCTCTACTCACCAGAAGCGTGCGACCTCTGGACCGTTATGCAATTTATATCTCGACAGAAAGGATCTATTGACCCGTAACCTAAATATCTTACCCATCTTTTCACATTCCAATACAAAATAATCCGTCTCAACTCACAGCTTCCAACATAAATCTACGTTCGAAAATAAGAAGTTCGACATTTAAAAATGTGTCAAAATCGAAAGCAACGGCCAATGGACAATGGCCGCCACATTTACGGATACATTTTATTTTATTTTCGCCAAAAATGTAACAATGTTCAATTGTTATCATGGAAAAAGGGTAGGTTTTAGTAATCTTCTTAATGGCGTGTGTGAAAAGATTATAAATTAAGTTTCTGCAACAAATAAAAGTGACCCCTGGCTATTGTCCGGGTGTCAATATGTGTGCCCGGCTATTGTGCGTGACCCCAGCAGGCTTAGCGCCAATTTGCGAGCGCTTCGGTTCACAGTCGTGATCGCCTCACCCACCGTGCCAAGGATTTCATTTATTTTCTATGTATTGATTTGCTTTATGATTGCAACTATTATGGGTACCTGCTAGCTGTCACCAGCACTTCGTGCGCGTCCTGCGGGTACTTTGCATTTACCCGGAATGAAAAGTAGCAAAACATCATCTTAATAGGATAGTATAGGTATCTTTTAGTGAAGGACTTTTTAGAATCGGTTTAGTAGTTCCCGAGATTATATCATATGTACATAATATATACAAAAACACCGCACTGTCTGACATTTTAAAGTCATATGTCATATGCCTAAGTTCAGTAATTCTAGTATCTGAACTGTAGTAACTTCTCTAGTTCGTAATTTGCTGCACTTAAATCGAGACGTATTTTTCAGTATCTGGCCCTGAATGAGAAAACCGTGGAGCAGCAATAAAATGCACTCAGCAATACACATTAAAATGGCTAAAGTTGCATTGTTATCTTGACCCCCTCGCAAAAATAATGGTTGGGGCAGATAAATTAAAAATGGCTCAAAAATACCCCTTGACGGCTGTCGATTTATAGCCCGACGTATTCTATTTGTGCGTTAGTTTCAATTCTCACACATAGAGAGGGGCGGGATCAGCAACCGCTTTAAACCAATCTATTGCTTATGTCTGTACCTTCTGTACGACATCTAAACTATTTTTTTCATGCATGATTTTTTAACCGCTCTTTAGTTAAACGGTAAATAACAATACAAAATGCGTTTAACTACTATACATCGATTATTTATAATACTTACTAGAGTTCAAAATGTTTGGTGCTTCTATTTAGAAAGTAGGTACCTAGGTAATGGACACTAGCAATATTACTGAGTTCATATTAACTAGACGATGTCAATTAAAAGTCTCGTGTTGAAAAAGGTACTTTCTTAAAATACACTGACGAGCAAAAATAACGGATCACTTCCCATACAAAGCTGTACTAAAAGTGGCCCGTTATTTTTGCTCGCCGGTACGCTAGCTTTTCCGGCGACTTCTTTTGCTCCGAATCCCATTTCTCCAACTATACATATTGTTTTAAAAAGTGATCCGTTATAGTATTGTTTTCCAGGTATCTGTGAATAAAAACATCAAAAACACTTTTATTCTTTGCTTTGTAATTCACTCAATGAACGATTTTCCAAAAACACTTTTTCAGTACTCGCTTATAAAAGGGAAGCCCAGTTATGTGATTGTCTAACTAAAGAAACTTTGCCCGTGGAATTTTTGCTGCGCTCGGTAAACAAGCATATTTAACTTGACCCGTTCCCTGTTCGGTAGCACTAGCAGGCGTTATACGGAGTCAGCCGTCAGGACAAAGGTCGAGCGTTGTCGATGCCATTGACCAACATCAAGACACCTGACTACGTAAAACGCCTATGAGCGAAAGGGTCAAGTTATGATTGTCTGTCAAGCGAAGCGATAATTTTAAGAATAACACCCCATATTAGGTACAAAGTGTCAAGCTTCTAGTGCCAGCACTTTTGGCGGTGTCTTGATTATGTAAGTCAGCCAGACGGTCAGTTTTTCTCTTTTATGTAGGTACCTACTAACGCATGAGCCAGATAACATTTCTATCACAAATAAATAAGCTAAAATCTACAAACGCTAACAGTACGCCGCGATTGGCTGAAATACGTATCAGGGGCAGCAAATTTGTGAATGATAGCGAGGTTATGGGGCCTGCCGACGTGATTTAGAGGAATCCTAAAAATAAAATGTTTTTAATTTAATTTAAGTAATTTATTTATTTTCTTTTAATTTATTTTACCTTAGGGGATAATTGGTCATATTTTACAAAGCACGAGTACCTAAAAAAAAATTAAGCACTTAAATCTATTTTCATATGCAAACGTAAGACAACATGACGATCACTACGGGCTCCTTTCTTTATAGATAACTAGCTAGTACAAAAAAATTAAGGACCTTCACACGAATTTGCAAAAGCCCTTCAACCACCTTAATCCGGCCCTGTGATATTCATTCTAAAATGGCTTGTTCTACTTAAAACTAAGTACCTTTTTTCCAAATTTCAGGTGTCTAGTACAAACAAATCAAGGACTTTCATACAAACTTGCGAGAGCCCTTAAACCACTTAAATCCGGGCCAGTCGTAAAATCCATTCTGAGCTGCCGCCTCTTACCTATAAGCTACCTCCCTTCCAAATTTCATCTTTATTGGTCCAGAAGTTTTCGAGATTTCGTGATTAGTCAGTGAGTGAGTGAGAGCATAGTCCTGCAGTCGTAGTTTATATTTCGAGTCCCAAAAGCTTTCCCTTTTTGTCGTCTTGACATCTAAAATTAGGTATATGTATGTTGCATTTGCATTTCATTTGCATTTCTAGCCTACAATTCGTCCCACTACATGTTATTATGAATGTGAGGTTTGAAATAAATTTGGTACCGTAGTCAAATAGACAATAATATCATCTTTGTTTGACGTTTCCAACTTTTGTTTTTGGTCTCGGTGATAAAAAGGTTCCATTGTACTGATTTTAGGAAGCCAGTCCAAGACACAATTATTAGATGAAGCTGCTTTAACACGTTTCTTAGCAACTTATGATCGATGACTTTTGCTTATTGTATTTACGGTTCTATTTTTTAAAACGCAAACGTGAGTTCAGAACTTGGTCATCATGTCGCCGCGCTAGACACCATAAGAATTGTACACATAAACCAGTTCAAATAAACGCCAAAGTTTTTTTAGATGTATGCCAGCAAACTATTCTTCGTACCAAAAGGTTTTTTATGAATTGCTTTTGTAAATTTAAAAAGGACAAGGCGATTAGGAATGTCCATTTAGTCGCATATTTTTGCCGTCCGTTGGAGGTGGTAAATGCCACAAGTGATGGATGAGCCGAATCGCACCTGCACGTCTTTGATTTGCGCTAAGTGAAATACAAGAGATTTCCACTGAACTAATTAATATAACGACGTCCGTAAGTCTAGCGTTTATTTCTTAGATTACCTTTAGAAATTAGAGATCGACCGACTGTCTGTCCGTCTATTTATCCGTCGTCTATCTGTCTGTCCTAACTTGAAATAGGAAGCTCATAAGTTTTATGTAAGCCTATTTTCCAAACATTATTTTAATTTATTTACTCAACCTATTTGGTGTCCCAATGATGGGCAAAGGCTTTCCCATTCTCTTTCAACCTGACTCTGCCTCGATGGCGCCGGAGCCGATGCAGACTAACCAAAAAGGAGACGTCGGGACGATTTGAAGCTTTCTCAGCCAATCTGTGGAAACTTTGCAAAAGGTACGAGTAAACCCCCCAACACAAAGTTTGTACAACAGTTTTGCTCATCAGTATGTAACTAAAACAGACCAATTAAAAAGTAAAGACGGAGTTCTGCGAACTGCAAAGTGTAACGTGTTTAAATACGTCTTTCCGTGTGCATACAGTTGTACGCACACAAGTGCAACCATACGCGCGCCCGGCGAGGCGTAGTACATATTGGTCTCACGTCGCCGTTCAAAAACTCACTCTTTAATGTTTATTTGCGTTGAAATTAATACGTAACGTAACATCTTTAGAAATACCTATGGTATACAATACAGGAATATGTTCCGACTAGCTAAATACTATACTTAACATAATTATAAAGAATTGGCATTGTTCATTTTTTTTAGTAGGTATGCTCCAATTCTAAAACCATTTGGAGGAAAACCATCAATTATCCGATTTCAAAAATACTTCACTATTGCAAATATTTTTGTAAAAGTACTTTTGACTTTTGTTTGACCTAACGACTCGGTTTCTTGTCAGAATCAGGCATTAATTGTTTGCCACAAAAACGAAAAAAAAAAAAATTAAGCTACGGTAACTATCAGGCTGTCACTGTCACATCTACATCATAACATTGCATTCCAACATAATCTATAAACATTAGAAATAACAGTAAATTCAAATGTGAAATACACAATAGATATTTATCTTGCTAAATGTGGCCTGTAGGTACCTGTTAGGTACCTTAGGCTCTGTCTACCCCGTAAGGGATAAATACGTGATTTGTGTATGTATGTGTATGTGTGTGTATTTATGAAAAATGTTTTGTGCCCGGGTGCAACAATGATTCGAACAATAGTCCCCAAGAAAGAAGAAGAAGAGGAACGAGAAAATTTGCGGAAGAAATGGTGCATGCAAGCTAATGTGGAATATTTCCAAAGTTTACACGATGTATTGCTGCGAAGGCCACTTTAATGTAAGTAGGAGTCGGGAAAGATGTACAGGGATCGAACGGTTTGTTGTGTAGTCAAACGAGAAAAGCAAAAACAGCACTGAAAACAATAACAACACCATTGGACGGAACGATTCGAACACATTGAACGTTGACTGACGTTGACATCACACACATTCACAGATCTATGACGTTGACGTATAGACAAAACAGTTTCTTTTTTATTGCTAAACGAAGGCGATTGTGATCGTGCCAAGCTTATCAAATTATCAAACAGCGAAAAATATTTATTATTAATAAACAAAGCCACGTAAAAGCATATTATTCAAATTAGTTGCTTGAAATAGTCCATTTTATCTAATAAAGGTGTTAAAAGCACAGCTTAAAAAAAATGAACAATGCCAATTGGTTGTCTTGTCATCCCTTAGGCCACGTTCCCACGGACGAGCAGAAACGCGTTGCGTCAGCGGGACCATATCGCAACGTCAACGCCTAGGCCTAGGAGCCAGAGGTGTTCGCATAGACGTAAAAAAAAAACACTTGTAAACTCGTCGCAAAATAAAAGGCCCGTTTTGACAGTTCACGCCCATGAAGTTCTGTATTTTTTACCGATCGAAATGTTTTGAAGGTAATTACATTTTTCATTGATGGTTACCGCCCACTCCGCTAAGTGCTGTGAATAACAATTTTTTTCATACTGTCCACAGACTATTAATAATCGGTTAAGGAAAAAAATAAATCGATCAATATATATTTTTAAGGCCGACTCGCACTTGGCCGGTTTAATTTCTTTAAACACTAGTGTTTGGACAAATTAATTACTGATTTCTTTGGCGATTGAGTGAGTGTTATTGTAACAAAAATATTAAATGAAAGAAAGTTGACGTATCGTAACATTGTATCATTTCAAAATACTTACAATATCAGTTTAAGTTAAATTTTCTTATTAGAACTTTAATCCAATGCACTTTACAGTACATATTCAAATCGATAAAATACTCATCTAAACTGGAATCGATTTATCGTGAGTATCGATTACCGAGTTGTATGGTTACATCACTAGTTACGTCGCGAAGACAAATGTCAAAACGGGCCTTTTATTTTGCGACGAGTTTAGTGCTCACACTGTGCGGACGTATTATGAATTCGATCGAAATGTTGGCAATCGCCGTTTGGTATATTAAGAAAGGAAAAGAAAATAGAAGGCAGTACTGGGTTCATCCTGTTCATTCAGAGAGATATCTTACTGGACAATTTTGCGATAAAATGACTCTGCGTAAAAAAATCCATTATTATTGTCTTTTTATTTTTCTAAATTGTATTTTGTTTTCTTTTTTTTAATATTCTAATTTATAGTCAAAATTTAAAATTGATTTGGCATGTGTTATGTCTCGAGCAAATAGATGTATAAATTATAAGTGGAAACTGTTTTGACTTATGTATTTACTGTATTCATTTAACTATACGTGTAATTTGATGCTGTTTGTTTCCCATTTCAATAAATAAAAAAATATTAAAAAAAAATCTCTTGCGTGTGAACGGATTAGGGAAAGTCCATATATTTTGTTTCAAGGCGTTAAAAAATCACTTCTATGCGCGATAATGTTACGTCCATGCGAACGTGGCCTTATTTAAAGTTAAAAGAAAAATAGTCAGTATATATTTTTCTGTTTTATGTTCGAGCTGTTCATAATAAAAACAGCTAACAACGAGAGAGAGAGAGAGAGAGAGAGAGAGAGTAATAATGTCAAAGCATATTTCTCGTCGACGTGTGGTCAAATAGTTAAAACCGCGTATGAACAGGTGAGCATCGGGGCCACTATTCAACCATTATTTTATTATTATTATTTTCGTCCACCGGGTTTATTTTGAAGCAAATACCTACAAGAAAATAAACAAAAGATTTTATCTAAATCTGCACCGCGATACCTACACAAGTCTGTGGTTCTGTTTCAACGCATCATGAATAAAACATGGCCGTTTGACAGGGGGCGCCGGGAGTGCGGGGGCAGTATGGTACCCAACCCTTTCCCTCGGTTACGCCAAAGATTTAATAAATGTGTTCCACTCGCCCCCACGTTCCCTAAGTTTTTTGTGATACTTCACTAGCAAAGGGATTGGGAACTATGGGGACATTTCGAAAACGATAAGTATTGATTTTATTATTTACTTGGGTGTGTAGTTGATGAATTCACGTTAAGTACTAGTATACATTTTACATTACCTGGACCCATTTTCTAAGAGATGACATAGAAACTATAGATTGATTTTTCGAACCCAAAATCACATGTATTTGTCTTGTTTATTTTGCACAATAAAGAGTTTACATACATACATACATGTGGGAAATTTGATCAAAATCGTTTAAGAGTAGTTTTTGAGAACGACGAGCTCACCAGCAATTAACTAGCCATTTATTTGTTTAAAACTTACAAACCTGTTGGAGCTGTGTTTAGTATGTGACTAACGGAGACTAATGTCAGTCTGACACATGAAGATAAACGAAGATTAAAAATGTTTATGAATAAAGATCAGGACCAATTTAAAAACTTTTCAAATAAAATTGTCATGATATTATACAAACCTTGACAAACAAGTAACAGATAAATCGATGGGTCCAACGTATATGGGCTAATCTAAATCATTCTAGATAGGGTAGTCTAAATTATGTTTGATTATACTTAAGGTAGCATTTACTTTGTAATTTTTTCATGGATTGGCCGTTATACGTTTGACCCATCGAAATATGCTTAATGTAGTCGTAGATGACACCTTACATGTAAGTATACCCCCACAATCGGAGAGTAATACATCGATTAGTTTACTTGAGATGTTTATTTTCTACGGCAATGTTCTCCTAGCCGAGTTATTTAATTCGAGTTACAAATCGATTTCATTTCAATAATGCATATTCCAGTCTCTACTCTTTCTCATTTCGACACAGTTTCTAATTATTGTTTTTTTTTTATTGAACCACATAATTTATCAATCTTCTGAAGCATATTGTTCTGTGTTCGTGGGCTACAGGATAATATAGCAGTACTTGTATCACATTTCAATATTTTGAACTAGGCAGATACTCTTCGTAGGTACTTGTGGAGTTGTCAGTCACATACCTTCCTCGGTTCTCATTACAACCCAAGTCCTCCCTCATGATCGACTCTAAAGGATTATTCCAACGCATTGTACCTACTTATCGTATGAACTACGGAAAATAATAAATAATACCTACATTTACAATAATATTTGGATTAAGTATTTTCAAATATATTTAAAAATAGGCCCGGCCCAATCACAAACATAGCAAGCCCTTATTTGTTATTTAAAGTGCTTTTCACACGTTATGCGATAATCCGTTACTAGAGCAAACCGAGCGCAAACGAGAGCACGGTAAGAAAATGATTATAATCATTTTCCAACGTAAACAATCCCATCAGCAAAAGAATACGACATGATTTATGAAGCGAAATGACTCCGGATTCCCTTTTCATATAACAACTAGGAAACTTTCCCTCCTCTCCCCATAATTTTAGATTCCCTCTGAGGATATTTTTTCCTGCAAAGGTTAAAAAGGGATAGGCACTGTTAGAACGGGACGTCTATAAAATCCATACTTATAATATTTGCAGCCTCCGCACTCAGCACTCACACATGTTAGCCCCGATTTAGCACTCATCGGAGAGCTTCGGACATTGTACATGGTGTATTGAGTTTTAATTTGAACTTTTCCTGGTTTTCCATACCAAAACAGGACAATAACGTAGGTAGGTATTCTTGTTAAATTTTGCTAGACAATCAGTCACGGTACTGTGTTGTAGGTATAGATTGTGCCTATTCTATAATTCCGTTTTTTACATAAGAAAGAAGTTAAACAAACGTTAAAGTACTTTTTAAATAACCTCATAAGTAACCTCTGAAATATTGTGATTTGTTTTGTTATGGTTTTGATTTTCAATAAAGATTTTTGGCGACTGGCTGCAGCGTGGCCTTTTTATAATCTTTTTGTCACGTTTATGCTTCTATATCTTGTTTTTTACGTTTTAATGTCAGTTGTCAAGTGTCTGATCCTGTCCTTGTCCTGTTATTATGAACTAGTAATTAAACCCGTGTTTCTACTAACATTTTAGCCTTTCATTCATACAGTCCACTCAATACCTATCAAAGATCGTTTAACTTTTTCTAGAGTGAAAAAAAACGATGTGTACCTACCTATACCTAAAGTTTAAAAAAATCGTAATGCGATTCTGTTCGCGTCAGATCATAAGAATTATGGGAAAATGGGCAGGTACTAGAAAAGTCTTTAATATTTTTATAATAACTGAACTATGTATATACCGTATAATTAGTTCAACTATTTTTTTTATATCTGTAGTCAATTAGACATAATATTTTGTCAGTCGATTTCGATCAAATTTATTTAAAAATCTGTCCAGCAACGAATAAACATAATTTCAGAATTATTAAAAAAACTAGCTGTTGCCCGCGGCTTCGTCTGTGGAGAATACGTTTGTCGCGAACCCTCGGGATCTATATGATGTATGCAAAATTTCACCGCACTCGGTTAAGTAGTTAAGGCGTGAAAACGAAAACCAAACCCATTTTCGCATTTACAATATTAATAAGAATAGCATCAGGCCTATTTTTTAATAATTGCCCTGAACATAAAGTACCTAGAAGTAAAAAATTATACTTCTTATAAAATACTCAAGCCTTAACCAAAAAATTACCCACAAGCTAAGATTAATTAAGTAGTTAATCAAATCATTATCCAGCAAAAAATTCTAAATCATACATAATTATAATTATGAAAAATCATGACTAAAAAATAACCACGTAAACAATGCTACTTTATAGCAATTGAGAAACGCACGTTCAGATTTGCTAAAATAAAATGTAGTTTTGAGTATTGGAAGCACGCTGTGAATGGACGGGCGCACACCAGCGCGCGGTGCGCTCTCGACGCTCGGCGTCGCGGCCCTGCTGGGGAAAAAATGTACGATGCCATAAAAAATCACCGTCCATTCGCTCCCACAATTTTTACCCGTTTTTTCCCCTCGGAGGGTCGCCGGTTGTCATGGCAACAGGGAGTACGCCCCCACCTCTCGTATAGATCCACTACATAAAAGCTGCGTCAATAATTTTTATGGCAAGTGAAAGCGTCGGAAGGTTGAGCTTCTATAGTTGGATCGAAATTTCATATAATTTTTTGACGCTTTGCAAGAACAAAGCTATTAAGTAGTTCCAGAATTGTGTCTCTCCCACGTTAGTAAATGTACATATCGAATTACTTATTTATTATAGAGTTAAAAAATACGATAATTTCTTCCATGCTGGTCTGGGAGCAAAGAAAAAACATAGAATGTACGAGTTACTTCTCTTCCCGCGCAGATGGTAAAAGCCCATCGAGGGTTTGGGCGAAAATCTTAGGGATCATGTTATATAGGCGGTGGGGCTAGCAACCCATCACTATTTTGATTCCCCTTTTCATCCATACGCCCACAACCATGCTAAACGTGGTCTTTAGGTCTTGTCACCTTAGGTTCTGTCTACCCCGTAAGGGATAAAGACGTGAATTATGTATGTTTGTATTAAAAAATATCATTTTTTTTTCTGATCATTATAACGCCGTGGTAGCTCAGTGGTTTGAGTCAAACCGTTTGACCTGTGGCTTCTCTACAAGAGAATCGTGGGTTCTAAATCAGGACTCTCACCTTTGAGTTTGTTCGAGATTACGTACGAAATTACATTTCATAGTTTTACCATAAGCTGTGAAGGTGAAGGAAAGCATCGTGAGGAAACATACACGCACATCTGCTAAGCTCAGCTGTGGGACGTATATAGGCTGGAGGTGGAGGTGTGATGATTCGAGATCATTATATGTATTGCAATTACTAATTTATGTCTGCGGATTTGCCCTCGTGGAAGAATGAAAAAGAAGATGGTTACTGGTCCCGCGGGAAGCACAAAAAGCGTTCTTAGTGCACTTGACACTAAAGTTTTTTGTCTGCCAAATTTCAAGTGCGATAACGCAGTGTTATTTCTTTGATACTCAGTCACAATATTGCTGTAAAGGTATGAAAGATATACATATATTAAGTAAGTAAATGTATCCGAGAATATTTCATCATTTAGGCAGACGTAGTAGACGTAGTACGTAATAGAGGGTGAATACAACAGAACAACAAAATCACACAGACACAAAACCGTATAATTAGGTCGTCAGCAGGTTGATTGAATCACATTTGTCAAAAAATCATTTTTAACACTGGTTGTTTTTGCTGACGGTACGTCTTTATTGTGTTTTCAATTTCACCGATTTTTTTTACCTCTACACTACTAAATTGAAAGTCTAACAATAATAATAAATAGGTACTCCTGGACACTGCTCGGATAGTCAGGAGGTTCCTCTCTCTGTCACCCTGACCACCGGTAACTCAGGCCTCGCCTCGCTGCCGGCGGCACCCTAGGTTAGGTTTTTATAATGTTTTTATATTTTGTATTAATATTGTTTTATTAATTTTATATGAATGTTGTAAAAACCTAACGAGAGATAAAAATAAATATACAGAATAATAATAGAGACTAAATAAACTTAATTCGAGGGCAATGCATATTTTCAAACTTGTGTCCAATTTAGCCGTTGCAAATATGTCATTTGTGTTCTTAGTAGCGAACATCCACATACATATAGTATTATAAAACAAAGTCGTCCGCGCGTCTGGGTGTTTCTCTGTTCGCGATAAACTCAAAAAGTTCTGAATGGATTTTCAAGCGTTTTTCACCAGAAATAACGATAGTTCTTGGAAGTGTCGGGAAAAGTCACGTCTAGTAAATATTCGATAAATTGATTATTTATGTATTTGATGTGGAAATAGCCGCTGCGGTATTTGATCCCGAGAGCCGGTAAGAAGCCCACGAGCACAGTTTTGGGTTTAGACCGAATCGTAGCTACATTTGCCGAAACCGAAACAAAACGGAAAGTTCGGTCGGACACTAATTTATCAGTTTACGAGTAGGCATCTCTGGCCGCGGTAAGATACCAATGGTACCAGTATCATGTTGTTTCCATTAAGTAGTTGCACAAAGGCAAACAAACGATTCCCGGTAAGTAACTTAATATTTGGAAATCAATTATCCATAAGAAGTGTGTATTTGCTAGCTCCGGAAAATTACGGGATTAGGAAAATAATAGGTATACAATCTCCCAACTCCCATTTGCTGGCTTCCAGTATGTGTCGTGTTTCAGCTGTCTTAATAGATGTCGTGTATGCCAGCTAAAAGTTATATAGAATAGAACCTTCATTTGTATAATCTCCGTAGACGGGTGGTTATGTTTGACTTGGTTATCCTAAGTATTTTGTCAAAAAATAAATTGTAGTACAAAGAAAAATCGGGGGTGAGTCTTATTATAGGCGAGGAAAATAGCCTACACCTACTAATATTAGTACCAGAATACTCGCATATTATTACGTAGCGAAATTTCTTTAAGTACATAAGTAAGTTGTTAAAATAATCAGACTACTCTCACAAAAACTCTCAAATCATAAATTGCCAGAGTTAGCTTAAAACTGAAACTCTATTTAATAAAAAACAGAATACTTAGTAGGTAAAATTAGAAATATTATGTGGTTGGTAAGTAACAATAACGCCCATTTCAAAGGCACACTCCCCAATACGAATATACCTAAATTTAAGTATAAAGAACAGACTGAAATAAAAAACACCCCTCGACTTTTTTAAGTGAAATGCCCTGTGATTGGCTGTTTGGGTTATAAAAAAGATAAAGACGCGTGTTAGTGCGCACGCGCTCCACCATTCAAATTCAAATAGGGAACGCACGCGCTCATGTGCCGCGGGAGTGCGGAGAGCTGCCACTTATTATTACAAAGAAACCAAACTAAAGTTACCCCTCATGCGTCCACCTATTCCCTAGCAAAATGACTGCGTAAAATTGTAAGACAAGTTGTTTCAGGGATCTCGTTAAATTGGATTGGGCGCATAAAAATACTCGCGTGCTGAGAAAAACTGTGAAATAAAATGTAGGAAGTATTTTAAAAATAGAAATGTTGTTGCTCCCCTTCCGTGTTAGGGGAGTGCTGGCTTGATATATTACTAGAGTTACTTGGGATTTTAATAATACGCAGCGTGTGTTAGTTTACTGGGGCCGTAAGATTTGTCAATGTGGCGTTTTGTGGGAGCTATTTTAGATTGGTCGCGTGACGGCTTACCACTTCTTCTTAACTAACCTTCTTGTATGTACCTACTACTTATGAGATAATTATGTAAGTAATACGAATCTAAACTGTAGAACTGAAACTACCAAAAACTTAAATTTACATAATAACTACTTAGTGCTGCCTACTTGTTACGTACCTACTATAGCCTACTTGCACGTAAGTGCAGTAGAGCATTTATTTTTGCGATACAGTAGTATGTTTTTTAATCCACATTGGAGTAGTAATAAAGTAGTGTAAAACTATATATTGGTATTAAAAATGCGACTCATTAATACCAGGCGATACTTATTTTACCTGTGCATGTGCATATTCTTAAATTTCTAAATTGCGGTGTAATAAAATGTCTCCATTTTGAATTTTTAAACGATTTTTTACGAAAATAGGTGTAAGTATGTTCGTGGTATAGATATGTTACATTTTATATTATTTTTATGGAGGCAGTATTAATTGCATACCTAAGCATGAGCATACTCGTATACGGCAAATACAGAAATGTGCCACTTTTTTATAATTTAAGTTCTGCTTTATTTCAGACCACATTTTCTATATCAGAAAAGCCACAAAGACAGCTCAAGTCTTTTTATAAAGTTAGCCATTCTCCATAATTTTTTAGTAAGTATGAAATAAATCAAATTTATTCAATTAAGTTGGCAAGTAGGTACTTAAGTGATGTCACAGCTCGTTATTGCCATATACAATCTCTGGGAAGAATCACATTTTGACAATGACATCTCATAAAAAGTATGTTCATTTATTGATGGCGTCTATGCTGTATACAAGACAAATAATGCGTAGAAGAGCCGAAACATGTAACAATTTAATTATCATTACTCACACAATCCGGAGCCCGGTTAAAACCGTCAATTTATTATTATGAACCCGTATCCAATTTAAAACAACGCGCGGGCGAATGGAGCCATTAGACACGAGGGGGAAACATACCTACATTGTTTTGAAACGGAGAATACGAGAGGGGAATCTTTGCGGAGCAGAAAAAACAGTTTAAAAATAAAATGAAAATTTATAAAAGGGAGGGCGCGGCGCGTGTCATGGCCGCTTATTTATTCCCGTGGCAGTTGTTCAGCTGCCGGTCGGTGGCCGCGCCTGCTCCTGTGCCCGCAACCACCACATATGGCATATTTAAAAAATACGAGTGGGCACACCGCACCGCTCAAGCTTGACGTCTATTAACCTTGACACAGCCATTAAATTATCGCTAGGTCCTGAAGTAACACTAACTTTCTAATCTGCTCCAGGCATGCATCACATACAATGCATAAATATAAAATAATGAAAAAAAAACAATCGAAAGGCAAGTTAGTAACGTTGTTGCGACTACCTATTAGGTCATCTGATTTCTTAGGACACGGACATTTATTAACAATCATTTAATGACGACTTGATTGCTCTTTGCAATTTTTATATTCATCATTTTATTCGATCTCAACGCAAGGTTAGAATGTTATTTAATGAATATAGGATAGGACACCTCCGAACGGTGGCAAGACCTTCTACTTATGCGCCTTTTGCCACGCCTTCTCTCGCGGTTTAAAGGCGGGGTCTTGTTACACGTTTAAAAATTATAATAGTTAATAGCTAACAAAGTTCTAATATAATATGGAGTACCAAAAATGTACATAGAACCATTGATCCCGTATTGTCTTTCTCGAAAGCGATTCGGAGTATTTTATTTACCTACTTCTAATGGTTGCCCGTGTCTTCATCCTATGTTTAGAATTTCGCAGGCACATCATGTGATAAAGAGTAGCCCGTGTAAATTGTGGCTAGAATAGTATAGTTTTTCATTCGTGAAATACCTAACTTAAAAAGAAGTTCAGTTGTTCCAGCGATTACCCCCTGCATACACACAAACACAAACAAACAAATACAGATAGAAGTAGACTTCTTTATTACAATAATAATAACAATAGTAAACATTTAGCATATTAGTACTAGTAGGTATATGCAATATTTTTTTGTAATAAACACCCGCATAAGTAACATTGACCAATAAGAGATCTGCCGTTAACCGTGATGATTTAACAAAAGCATCGTTGATTTGTGGTCACGATAACAAATTATGTTTACGATTGTAATGACCACGAAGAGATTTGAAAGATAAAACTAATCTCATTTCAGCCCCCCTAGCACGCCTAATTAAAACGATGCTACGAGTTTAACATAAACAAAGTCTTGAAATGTATCAAACCGTAGTTCGAAAAAAAAAAGAATTGAGTTCCGCCTTCGTTTTGAAATTCGTCAAAAATCAAAGTACAAATTCCATTATGATTGAGTCAACGTCCCTTCGAAACTTCTTAGGTCGTACCTTCTCTGCCATATTTTGTCTGGTTTTCCCCACTCCCGTTTACGGCTAATACTATGGGTGCATCCCGATATTGGGTACAGAGTACTTGTCGTACCTTACCTACTTAACGACTGAACGAGCTTGTATGACTTAACAATCACAGAAATTTTGTAAATTTAAGTAGGTACGAGTTGGGCGACTAATGTCTTTATTGAATAATGACGAGGTATAAAAATGACGAAATATAACAAAGACTATAATGATTTTTTTCGAAACATAAAAATGTCGACATATCCCTTCGTCTATTTCCCCGTTCGTCCATTTCCCCGGTTCGTCTGATACAGATTCGGTTCTGGCGCTTCACCGGCCGCTGGCGCGGTAAGCTCGCTTCGCTTTGCGCGTTGTGTGATCGCGGTTCAACCTAACACTTCTCCTCGCTTCGCTCGTCGTCATACCTAACAGTACCCAATGGCCAGCGGACATGATCATAATCATTCATTTATTTGCTTAAGTATATAATAATACAGTGTCTTAATCTAATGTATATTGTAACAGTATGATAAAAACGGTAAATGTCAATGTCTAGACAAACGGGGAAACTGACGGACGGGGAAACAGACGCACGGTGAATCTACTCATTAGACAAACAGAGAACCAGACGAAAAGGACCTATACGTTTTATTCCTTATAGTCAAATAAATCCCACTGACGATATTTTATTAAGTTGTAAATAGTCACTAAGGCTATTGGTAATATTGATGGGTGGGCGCCAGTAACGGTCGGCATTTGTAAACCTCGTAATTTTCAACAACTTCGTACTGTGTCGGCATTATTATATTTCGTCATTATTATTACTCGTAATTTTTTATGTTTCAAAATCGTCATTATTATACTTCTTCTTAATTCCTTTTCGACATTATTATACTTCATCATTTTTCTATTTCTTCAATATTATTAATCGAAATTTTTATACCTTGACTTTTTATGTTTGGAAAATTGTCATTTTTATACTTCGTCATTTTTCAATAAACATCAATGTAGTTAAATGCACGTAACCATGTAAATATTTACTTGAATTCATACTTCTCGTCTGCAGGTGGCGGCGGTCAGCTAATTAGTTAGAGACAAATTATATTCAACACATACCGAAATGAAATACGCGTGTACAAATTACCACAGTAGGTATTGTTTTTTTTTTAATTAATACTTCCTAAGTGTTATTTTGTAATACATTTAATTTTAAGTGCTTTCGTAATTTTTCAATTAAGTCCCTGTTTTATTCGTATCCCAACAGATACATATTGCGGTTTTCCTCTGAGCTAAGTTTAGCAATTCAGCGTTGTGATTACGTCGGAAACACACGATCAAATTTCATGAGAAGGACATAAACAACACCACTAGGTACTGTTAAATTTTATAATCATGTTATGGAATAAGCTATTTCAAATTTTTCGTAATGTTCATAATAATTTATATCTTCTTCCTTAAACAACAAGAATAATTCAAAAAGTACAAAAACTCCTCTTCAGCTGTGCGCCATTAAGCAGAAAGGGGGGCTTTAGGGACACATCTTTTTACAATAGCCCCTAAAATGACCGGAAAAAATACTTTTTTTACTTACAATAGAGCTCGTGATGCGAGGGTGGACGATCAATGATCGAACTAAGAAAAAACTGTCCTAAAATAATTGTAAATTTTCTGGAAAGAGATTTATGTAGTCGGTAGCTATTGTGGTGGAATGTTATCGTCCACTAAGCAGTGTCCGGTTGCAGATGCAACCTAATAAAAAATACCTTGTTTAGTCGTACTTCAGGATTTTTTTATCCGACTGTGGCGACGACCACAAGGTGGGTTATATGTTTGCCGCGTGTGTAGGTATGCAAGTATGAACGTAGGTATGTATGTAAGGTGGTTTAAGGGCTCTCGCGATTTGTTTGAAAGTTTTTGAACTAGTGTCCTGAAATTTAAACAGAAGGTAGTTTATAGGTAGTACAAGTCACCTAAGAAGGAATTTTGCTACAGGACCGGGTTAAGCTGGTCTTGGGTTTTCGTAAGTTTGTATGAAAGTCCTTGCTTTTTGTTCTAGAAATCTGTAATTTTATATGTTTAGGCAGCCCACGTCAGTTAATAATAGATTTTACTATAGGACAAAATTACATATATAAATACAAATATCACGAAATCACGAAATCACGTCTTTATCCCTTTAGGAGCTAGACAGAGCCTAAGGTAACAAGATCTAAACTAAAGGCCATGCTTAGCATGATTGTGGGCGTATTGGTGGAAAGGGGAATCAAAATAGTGATGGGTTGCCTATAACATGATTCCTAAGATTTTCGCCCCTTTCCTCGATGCGCTGAAAATCCATCTGCGCTGAAAGAGAAGCAACTGGTACATTCTATGTTTTTTCTGTACTCCCAGACAGACCAGCATGGTAGAAAGGACAGGATCGGGTGATTTAACTGCTTCCACAGATTAGTATGGAAGCTCATGGTTCTTTTCTATTAGAATTGGTCGAGCACAGCACTGCAGCACTGACTCCGCGGAGCGCGAGGTTGTTCAAAGAATAACTCGGATGTTGATTATGCATGAATGGAAATGATAGGAACCGAGTCGGAGGCGCGATGTTACACATTCCTAGTAACAGTGCGCGATCAGCTATCACTAGCTGACGAGGGTACAGTGATGACAAGTTGTTTTTTAAAACTAACATCCGTTTGGTATTTAAAACGAGGCACCCCATCGCAATGCATTCTGAATTACATTTCAGAAGAACTTTATTTACGGATACCATAGAAAGAATACAAAATAAATTATAAAATTTGTGAAGTAGGTATAAAGCCTCGCGGGTTGGACAACATTTTGACGTATAGTGGCCATGCAAGAAAGTCCTTTACCACCCTAAAGTTCAATGTCATTGTACACCTTAAAACATCAAAGACTATTTTAATTCATAAGTCAGTGTGTCATTCGTCCTTATTGTTTGTTTTCTGATGAATTGTAATAAAAAATGGTAAAACGCTTCCTTGGTAGTAGGTCGTAACAGGTCGTAGGCGCACAATCAGGGATCAGGTTTTGTTATTTAAGATTTTATTTTACACTAGCGACCCGCCCCGGCTTCGCCCGGTGCAATCCGTATTTCTCTGCCTTCATTATGCATGTATTATACATATAAGCCTTCCTCTGGAATCACTATCTATTAAAAAAATCGCATTAGAACCCGTTGCGTACTTTTAAAGGGACAGACAGACAGACAGACAGAGGAAAACAACTTTGTTTTATACTATGTAGTTTGAGGATATAGGATCAACTCCTCTCCTCGTATCTTTAAGCAGATTAGGTTTGACAGTACCTACCTATATACCCGTTGCAAGTATGTTGCGAACTCATTCATCAGGCGGGTTTAACATGAAGTGTATGATAGCTGATTCCCCGATGTTGACATTTTTAACATCTCTTCAGCTAGATATAAAATCATTATTTCTAAAAAGTAACTTTTAAGCTCAAGTGCAATTAGATTGTTTTTAGTTTGTTTAGGTTATTGTGATGTTGATGTTCGTTTTGCATGTACGATAGTTTTCAAATACCCGTTCGTATTTTAGATTTTCTGATCTACCTACCCCTGGGAACTTTATTGGTTAATGTTTAGGGTAAATAAGTAACTTTATTGTACTATTTATGCCCGAACATGACCTAGTTTCTGACTTATGTACGGTATTAGTTATTATTCGAATTAGTATTCCATTACGTACGTACGCACGCGTTCACCTGTGTGAGAAAAAGTGCTTATTTCCAATCTCGTGACAATTTTGGAAATTCCCTTTGTAGAGGATTATGTTAGTGATCAAGGTATTTCAATTCTCTAGACTCTAGTGGTTTATGCAGTGAGTTATATGTCTACTACTTGTTGACTTGTGTTTTTCTTGAAAAACAAAATATTTTTGCGGCAAAATACGTACTTAAGTTAATGTAAAACTTTATCATGAGTGCCATGAAATGAGAACCTGCAGAGTCCTATCAAAATAGGGTTCTACCCTCTCCCAGGGCATAGGCAGGGGAAGAAATTTTAAAAAATACAAGGTGTCATTATCTATGTAATATTTTAGCTCTGAATCGAATCTGCTTCATATTGAACTCGCTAATCGCTATCAAATATATTATTATTGTAATAATTGTGCAGCGTTAAGTTAAACCCTATTCAGGCATAATGTCTTATTTACCCCGTCCGAAATTACGTCTAGGGTGAGGAAGTCTTTCTCATGCAGGAAAACCTATTTAATTGAACCCTTTCTCAGGTGTTTACTTTCAGAAACCTTTCAATATAAATAATTGTTACGCATTATGATTGTGTAGGACATAACTATATCATTAAAAGACATTGTAAGTACTAAATAATACGAGTATGACAAAAAGTTTCGCATCACTTACGAGCTTGGTCGTTTAGCATTTTTGCTGTTTTTTGGAGATTTCTTCAGCCCCGTTGCGAGTTCGTTCTACCAGGAAATGATCTTCTGGAATGAGGATATATTCTCGTTAATTTGCGCCATAAATCATCGGAAACGTACAGTTTTTGGCGGGTCGCTTCGGTTGGAGGGCGTCGATTGGACCTTTTTGTCGCTACATTTTAGAAAACGGCATGTATCGAATTTCAAACATTTTAGACCTTTTTTGTTGCATATGGTCGTAGTTAATGAATGCTTCTGATGTGGTTTAGATACGCAAATATGCTCATTGATAACTGAAGTTTCTGACGATTTTTTTTTCAATCGTTTTAGAGTTCCGGACCTGAGAAGGAAAAGCGGAACCCTTGTAAGATTACTTGTTTGTCTGTCTGTTCATTTGTCACAGCCAATTTACCTCGATTCTACATAACCGCCGTAGTTACATTTAAGTATGTGACCTAAACACTGACGTGTAATGTGTTTATAAGTGAATTTAGTAAGTATACGTAGTACATAACAGACATTAGGGGTTGTTGATATCTTGGTACCTAGTTTTTCTTGGCCTCTCACACAAGGAGAAGATAGAGGTTCCAAATGTACCATGAGCTTTTTGATGCAGAAAATCATCCTTGCGAAGCATCATGGTGTGCGTGAAAAACCAAATCTGCTTTGGTCCAGTTTGAGAACCATAGCTAAGCCCTCTCTTTTTAAGTGGCCTGTGCCCAGCACGACATTATGATAAACTAGCTTCTGCCCGCGACTTAGTCCGCTTAAATTAGGCTTAACGACCCTTGTCATGTTTATCGCTATCCTGCGGGGACTATGCAATTTACGGGATAAAAAGTAGCCTATGTTTTAATTTAGGGGCACCAGCTATGTCTGTTCCAAATTTGATCCAAATACGTCCATTCGTTTCAGCGTGAAAAAGGAACAAACATACACACTCACTCACTTACATCCTCACTCACAAAATTTCGCATTTATAATATTAGTAGGTATAGGATTTTCTGACGACAAAGTTTGATCAATAATTAATAATATTTTTATACTATATAATATATATAAATATAGTGATATAATGATGTGAATCCGATACCAAAAAACATAACGGAATGATCGATTCGTCCGATTCGGGGTTGATGGCATGAGTTCGCGGAAGTACTTCCGCGGAACAGTGAGGCAGACCACAGATAATATTATGATTGTTTTGGGAATATGCCAAGTGGTACCCGACCCGTGACTTATGCGGCCCCGGGGACCGTCAGCGCTCAGCGCCGGAACTTCAACGTGTTCGCTCAACTAGCAGCAATAGCTGTTTTTTTTTCAAATAGGTATAGCACGGTAGATTTGTACAAACTTTTGATACATTGTAATCGTTTCACTCAGAAACAAAAGCAAATGGCAAAAGATGCCTTCTCTTGGCATCTTCTTTTATTTACTTACTAGCTTTTATTTGCTTACCCTGATAGTAAAAAATTTTGTTCGTTTATTTTCGTTTTAATATATCAGCTCACTTTTTAACTTAAGTACCTACTTGCCTGGAGGATGTTTGTTTACTGTTTTATTTTACATACAATGCGTAAAGCCTGACATGAGAATTTGATGGTTCCGCCCTAAAAACAGAATAATACATGTTATTATGAAGTTTGTTAGCTGTATGTTTAATAATCGATGGGGAGTTATTATTACATCCTTTTGTTAAGTTTTTCAACCGATTTTATCACGCGAAAATAGTAAAAATACAATAGTACCTAAACATAAACAAGACATAAATAATAGTTATTTGTTATACAAGGGCGCAAAGTTGTATTTTACCCGCGAGTATGGAATGGAACTTCGTGTTTCAATCGAAAGGATTATTTAGTGGAACCACGAGCAAAGCGAACGATTCTAAAATAGAATCCTGAGCGTAGCGAGTGTTTCAACACACGAGAAGTAAAATATATTTGCACCCGAGTGTATGTAACACAAAACTTTTCACCTCACTGTAGCGAGGAAATTCACACATGCAAAAAGCTTTCAGTAGTTTTACAGGCGTTTGATCATCTTCATCACAGTAGTCACTAATTTTTTTAAGATATTATAACAGAAAACTCTGGGAGTTGTGTATTTTTAGTAGTCGATGAGAAAAAAATTGTTGACAATTTTGACATGTCTCACGATGCGCGTTCAGAATTGTATTCAATATCATTATAAAAAAATAAATGTTTCAAATGGAATTTAAGCTTTATGACTTAAAATCATTCATGCTATTTTTTATTAAATTCTCAAACCATTTATTGAATGATAATTAATATCGGAAGAACCATTTTATTATGAGCGTTATACGTTTTGTTATCTGTCAAAAGCATCTTAAACACGCTCCAAAATCAAAAGGAGGACAAAAGACGGTTTTCCGAGGTAGTAAGGGGAAAAATATATTTTTCCCCACTGCTCGAATATGTATAGTTCCTCGTTACATAAACAGCCAAATTCTCGTACAATCATTGTGGAATCAGCGCGTTTCAAAGTGGCTAAAATAGTTTCTTTTTTTTTTACCTTAAGATGAGAATCTGTGGAAATAAAGTAACTAAAGTTGTCTGATTTTTAAATCCAATTTCATTTTAAATACCTTCATAACATTTAAATTTTCAGTTTTACTTGATTATTGTAATTTATTAGGAAACGGAAATATACGTTCGAATGAAATTGTGTTATCAAGAAGAAAATTGGGAAATTCAAATTACTGTTGCGGGAGAAGAACATTACGACAATTTTGTTCAAAAGTCAGTAGGATATGCTAAAAAAACATTTTTGGAGAAAAGCACTACACATGCCTCGGCGGAAACGGCATTTCGTGGATTCATGTTTATTGACGGACTCCGCCACCGCTACGCATCAAAATTATATACTCATATCCACGAATTGCAATTTCCCGGTCTTTGCAGTAATGTACTATTGACTTGATCTTATAACCTTAATCAGTGTCACACGGTTACCTACATAATGACTGGTTAACAGTGGTCTTCAGGAAATGGAGGGCGGCTCGCAGTTCGCGTCCCGTGGGACCCTGCTCATTAGCTGCAGCCTGCCACCTGCGCCCGCACCGCACGTGGATGCCCTACTTGAAACTTTTTGCCCACCAACGGACAGGATTTCACACTTTCGAGAGTTTTATCTGCACGATTGTTCACACCTACAAGAATGTCTCAGAGAGTTCGATTGCAGATACAAGAGCCTTTTCTTCATTACACGCAGCTACCGTACCGTTTTGCTGCCGATGGCCAGTGACTTAGTCCGGGTCGAAATAACATAAAAAGAAAAAACAGGCATAAGTCTAACGTCCCATTGCTGCTGGGTACAGGCCTCCTCTCAGGATGAGAGGGCTTGGGCTGTATAGTCCAATGCGTATTAATAATATGTACCTATAAAACAATGTTTCTAACAAGTAATACAGATGGCCCGACGTGACATATTCTGTATACATTTATTGTTATAAGCTTACTTCAATAACAAACGAGGTCGGTTATCTTCATCTAGATAATTTATCTAAATAAAAAAGTTGTCAACGCACTATCTGTGATTGAATTTAACTTCGAAGAAATTTATTTGAAATGATTTTATTAAATAATTATCTAGATAAGAAATTATCTAAATAACGCCCAACTCTAACCTATTCGTAAAGCTAATACTTAATGATTTTTCAAGATTGATTTCCCAAAAATTTCATTTTCAGAACCCATTATTATAGCGCGTAAAACCCGCGACTTATTTTTTTCTGTTTTTTTTTGTCCAGTGACACTCGGGTTTTCTTTTTTTTTGGGAAATGGTTTATAATGAATAATTAAATAGCTACTAATTTACTTACACCCGTTCGGAAGCAATGCGAGTACCTGCGCTGCCAATGGTTATCTGACTCTTACCGGCGCAGCGCAGACAGAATTCATCTGCAGCTTTAACTTATTCGCAGAGCAGGTGTCATATTCTTGATGTAGAGATAGATCACAAATTCACAAACCACGTAATCCTTTTCAAATATTCGGTTTTTTCTCGATTATTATCATTTCATCACCAACATTTCGGTCGGTCGGTTGGTTATTATGTGGGTTATTCTTCTTTTTAGTGCCGGCTTTTGTGTCCCCCGGACAAAATAATCTGGATCTGCCATTTCACTACATAGTATAAAACAAAGTCGCTTTTTCTGTCCCCAAATCCGTATGTATGCTTATATCTTCAAAACTACACAACGGATTTTGATGCGGTTTTTTTTAATAGATAGAGTGATTCAAGAGGAAGGTTTATAATGTATAATACATGCATGATATACCGTGCGAAGCCGGGGCGGGTCGCTAGTTACTAATAAAATAAAATAAACTAGCACAATTCGTGAAATTGCCGCATTATTTGCTTAACTTTAACTAACATTTACATTTGAATATTTTACCTATTTTAAGATATGTATTGTAACAAAGTGGAGTTTTATGGTAACATAGTTATTATCCATAGTATTGCAAAGTGTCTCCGATCTAGTGTCAAATTATGTCTGTGTCCTCTTAAATGTATGTAATACCTGCATATAAACAAACAAAGTTTAGATAGCTCTTTATAATGTTAGTTAATAAGTAGGTATGCCATCAAAAAGATTAACATGTAATAAAATAAAAAATACAGACGAATTGAGAACCTCCTCCTTTTTTTGAAGTCGGTTAAAAAGATGCAAGTCTCACAACGCAGTTCTTATATTACAAAAAAGTTTTGAAATGTACTTAATATTAAACCACGTCGGTTATTTCCATAGAACTCGATTTCCACCGATTTGCCTATTTTAAAACCGTGGAAGAAATAAAAAGTGTGTGCCAAATTTGATCCGAATTGCCCAGTGGACTAGGTTTTACGCTCTACCACTGACATTCTGAAATGAATAAAGAAATCTAAGATTGATACGGTTACTAAAAATGTTGTTAGTTATTACGTGTATTTTTTCTCAGTTTTGTAGGTTTCCGATATTTGTGTTCAATAAAGTACTGCACTCTCTACAATACTACAATTGTTCCTAATCAAACTAACCCAACTACCACTTGAAGTATTCCGAATGAATTTTAAGGCAGGTGTAGGTATAAATCAAAATTGACATACGGAAATTATCTATATTTCTATAGGTCTACTTGAATAAAAATGAACAGCTATAGTCTGGCAGATAGATCACTGCACTAAAATGACATTTTCAAATTGTCATTTACCACTATACCACATTTATTTCATTAGTGCTCGACTAAGGTCACGTAGGGAATGATTTGATTATATTATGTAGAATGTACGAAATATTTTATGAATGTCAGATCTTAGTTTAGTTTATTTTAAATAGCGCGTTACTTTTGGGGGTTCAAGGTTCATATTAATTTAATGAACAAAAACGACTTTTGCTCTCCGCACTGCAACCAAACTCAAAACTTATTTTGGCAAAATATTTGCGAGAGCGAAAGTGATGTACTATGTTGTTTCTAGCGAAGCAACAGAGGGACCAATAGCGCAGCGCAAATACGCAACGCAAGAAAAAAATATTAATGTGACATTGTTGTTTTATGGCAAACTGTTATTTATGGAATGAGTAGAAAACTGACAACTGATTTGACATGCTTCCGCACATTTCCTAATCGCGCTTTTATACTATTACTAACTAGAAAACATATAAAAAGCCTTATTGACCAAAACATCTTATTAAAATACGCTTTGAAAATTGTCTATTACATCATAAATGACGCAAATAAATTTCATGACATCGTTCTTTCTTTCACTAAGTCACATCACTAATAATATTCGCCAAAAACTGCATGCCAACACAGAAAGTGTCATTTTACTGCAGTGATCTATCTGCCGGACATAAACGTACTGTGTTGCTAAGCGTAAAACTTGACATCGGCTGGAACATCTGATTTAAACATACTCAGCTAAACCTTATGAAAATAACAATGAAAAAATTGAACGACGTCTATCTTTTCAGCTAGTGCCGAATAAGAAATTATATAGGCATCTAGCTACTTGGCCACAACTAAAACTAACTATAAAGTGCCTTTGTTCATTGTTATTTGCACGAGACAACAACAAATAACGCCTAATTCAATCAAATATTCAACGTAATGATATTTAAATCGCCGGTGATTTCTTTCCGTCAGATGAACCGCCTTACCGCCTACTCGGTTCTCAGCTTGGTACGCACAGATTATTGAACAGTTTCCACAGTTTTCATTTTACATATCGCATCGGAGTTCTTCTATTGTTACAGGATTTGTATAGTAAACTCTCTCCTTACATTCCATGTAGAAAATTGGAATATCATGTATAAAAGGCAAGAACACGTATGCGGCCAGGACCGGGATGTCAATTGTACATTTATTTACCGCGCATCTGCGTACTATCGCATCTGCTGGACACAATGCTCGTCTGCTGCCGGTGCAACTTCGAGTTCAGAAAGGGTTTTTGCGTTATTTTTAATAGGTCATTTCATTGTGCAGATTTTGCATAGACATTGATTAGACTGTTACCTTTTTTATTCGTAACTTTGTGACTTTTAGTGCAACAAGTCTACCGCTGACACTACGACATAACAATACATCAACACTCAACTCCACAAATGACAATCAACGCTACATGGTTTTGATAGTTTAGCAGGTACCTATAAAATATTTGAACATCCCCTTTCTTCCTTGTAAAATGTGTACCTATACCTATCTACAAAAGATCTTATTTATTTGCTGTTGGTTTTTCTCAACTTAAACAAAATAGTAAAGCTGCTTTGTAATTGTGCTGTTAGTATGAATCGGGCCTAAGAGCCTCAATTTGCTCCACATTTTATTACAAAAAGCAATACACCTCTTTCTTGGTCAGGTAGTTTTTTTTTCAACGTTAAAATGAAGTCACACAGTTCCCGTCTTTGGTGAAAGTTTTGTACGAATATTGTTACCCATCAAAAGTTTCATATGCGCTTTTTTTAGGGTTCCCTACCTCAAAAGGAAAAAAAGGCTTTATTAAATCGCTTCTTTGTTTGTCTATCTGTCCGTTCATCTACTGAGTTTTGACACTAGCAAATAGGTACCTGAATTTGCCCATTGACTTACAATTATGAGATTTGGTAATAAGCATTAATAACTATTAAAATAACTACTAGCTGTTCCCCGCGGCCTCGCCCCCGTTCCATTTTCTTTAATTATATGTTTTTTTTCTCCATAAAAAAAGAACATTCCGCAGAACTTAACGTAACGTAACATTTATTTATTTCGATTTATTTATATAGACAAAAAAAGAAAGAAAGAAAGAAAGAAGAAGAAATTTATTCCTTTTTGCAAGACACACAAATATAAGATAATATACACAATTTTATAGAAAATAAACAAGGTAAAACAAAAAAAAACATACGACATAAAAAATAGATCATCAGCGTTGTGTGTCTTCGCAAAAGTGAAACAAGGCCTCACAACTAAGAAAAGAAAATATTATATATTTCTATGCATGTATATTTCGGCGATTACAAATTACCCTTGCGGTCTGCAGAATACAAGAGGGATAGGATTTTTTCAAATTAAATGTATGTGTGTAGTTACTTTAGTCCACTTATCTCTGGAGTACAGCACTGTGTGGTGCTTAGGTACATAATTTATCAACTTATTAGGTGTGTAAGTAATTTACCTACGCGTGGGTTGCACCAAGTTACTTTAACCATAATTTTAACCCTAACATTTGTATATAATGTATGTAAACTCTTCATTGAGCAATATAAACATAAAACAATAAGGCGGATTTATACACATTTGATGATTTTATAGGTTTTCTGTCAAAATATATGTCAAAATCGTTAGTTATGGTTAATGTTATTGTTAAAGTAACTTGGTGCAACATACACTTAATGTTTAATTGTTTAGTACGAAACCCGGTGCGCGAGTGCCACTCGCACTTATTATTATTCGCTAATCGGGCGGATTTTTTATTAACCAATCTGGCAAAAAACATTCGGACCTTTCTCCGAAACGTGCACGGGATGAAGAACAAGACCACAAAAGGGGTTCCGATTTCACAAACAGATGCTTTTTTTTATTTAATAGTAAATATGGATTCCTTTGAGTACATTATTCCGTGTCCATAGCAAACGAGCGCTGAAGATTGGATACAGTTGTGACAAAATTAATATCAGATCAGAACGTAGGTAGCGCACACCGAAATAAAGTTTGATTTGATTTCTATGCTTATTTTTCGCTTTTAGGCACATTTGAGACATTTAAACTTTTTTAAACTAATTTAAACTTCTGTGGTGTACCATTTTGAATTTGCCTTTTACTTAGACTACTTTTAGACTACCTTGACTAGTACTTAGACTTTTAGACACATTCAAAACTCGTTTTGCAATCTAAAGTAGATAAGACCTATTAAATATTAAACTGGGGTACTTTAGCAGAACATAAAGTGTTATATAAAGTTAGTACAGAAGCACTTGTCTTGAAGTTATTAACATTTTGTGCAGATATTATTTACTTGGTACAGAGACCATTGTTGTGTTAATTTATAGTACAGAAGCTCACCACAGATTTCATTTAGTCATATGACAGTTCTTTGCTCGTGTTTGTTAGGTTACATAATTTTAGTTTGAAAAGGCACGTAAAGGTTTTGTTATTTCATAGTGCAGGAGCACACAATAGATTTCACTGAGTTTATTTAACTTAAATTTTTGTTTAAAAGTAATGCTATTTAAAATTGATATATTATTTTAAAGGATGTTTAGAACTGTGTATTGTGAGTTGTACCACCATTTTATACGCGTTATTTTGTTAAAATAATTAATTCCAAATTTTTCTTAATTTCACATTAACATGAGTTGATTTAGGACCGCGAAATCAGGACGTCGGCTCGGCATGGAATATTGGGCACGGTTTAGTTAAAGTCACAAAAGGACACAGTTTGTTTGAACGAAAAAAAAGTTTTCGGCACCAGATTGTATGTTTTAAACGCAAAAATGCAAACTATAGAACGTAGACGTTGAATAATTATAACCTACCTTTTTGTAGTCAGTGATAAAATAATAATAAAATAGTAAATTGCGACGTAATTTCGTACCGCCTATTAGCTAAAGCACATTATCTCAATACCTGTTCAATGAGAATTCTCTAGATAATTGTACTTTTTCTAATTGAATAATATCGCCGCATACTCGAAAAAATTTACAAGAATGTATCAAGTTTTCAACCATCCTCCAGTTCACGGATTTAACTTTTCAAATTTCACAAACTTCACAATTTTTTTTTATTGATTTATACACTGAACACTAATTGTATTCTAAATTTGAAGTTTCTATGTCTGCTAGAAGTACTTTAACATTTTGATGATCGTTAAGTCAGTGAGTGAGTGAGTGAGTGACAAAATTAAGAAACTTTGACTAGTTATAATTTCTAAACTACTGGCTCAATTTGAATAAAATTTGAAATATAGAGTGTTTATACAATGCCTGCTTGGTTACAGAAAATTCAGGCTTCTAGTTTTATTCACAACGAAGTTAAAGGGGGGTCGAAAATGGCCTGAACTGCTTCGAGAAAAGATGCTACGGCCGTGCCGCTTTCTTTGCTCGACTTGGCGGGGGCACTACCGTGCCCCCAGATTATTCGTCATTATTTTAATTGTTGGTTTTCAAAATAAATAGTATACGTACTTCTAGTACATTATGAATTTTACAAAACAAACAATTTATTTAATTTGCCCTGATGTATTTTTTTCACTTAAGACAAAATGTTCTCGCTGCTGAGGTGAAAAATTTTATGTTGCACACGATACCAAAGTATTTTGAATCTAGTGTCTTTGAATCCCTTGCTGCAATCAGGATTCAAAATCAACACTCGCACCAAAAATCAAGTTTGCTCTCTTGTTGCACAAATAACTATTGTGTATCTACAAAAAATAAATAGTCTTAGAAATGTGGACATGTTTACATATTATTGCACGTGACTGAAGTTTGTGCGGTTTATAGTTCAGAAATTTACGACTTTTTCACGCCGTGCATTTAAGTTTGACGTCAAAATGCAACTCTGACAAGAAAATGAGCGAGTGTGACGTGTTGATGTGTGATGGATGCTCACCTTTAGCAGCCCTTTGTGTTGGCCTTTAACACGAGCGCCTTTCCATTGCGTTTAATATTTATACAATAATTTGCTTGTCAGTAATGCGATGTGTATTAAAAAAATACTTCGTATCGATATCTATCCTATATCATTCCGGGACTGAGGCGTCAACGCAACGTGACAAAATGTCCAGTAGACGTATTGTTTGGTGGTCATAAAGTACGAGTGTCAAAACGTACAAATATTAAAACGTATAAAACGAAATGGCCAAAATGTTTTGGTGACAAATAATGTCATTGTTAAAATGTATGCGAGTTAGAATGTGTGTATGACAAAATGTCTAAAGCATTAATTGTCTCTGGTCAAAGAGTAAAAATGACAGAAAGAATTTGAATAAGTACCATCATTTTTAAATGTCAGTGAAAATTAAAACACATAGAAAAATCCGAAAAGTAAAGCTATTGCCGGGAATCGATCCCGGGTTCTCGTCACTCCGTGACGCATGCTATACCCCTACACCACCCATGTCAGGTGGGTAGTCTTCGAATTTTTCTACTTGTTACTAGCTGTCACGTGACCTTTGTTACTATGCTAATTTTTGTCGCTAAGCGTCATCTGTTTGAATGATGTGTCTGTACGACACAATTACAAACTCTTCTCCGCTTTAATCCAAACCTGAGCTTAAACTAAAAAATACTAAAAATAGTTGTTGAATAAAGTCAGGAGTGCTATGATATGGTACAAAAATTTAACTTACTACTTACGAAGAGCACTACATAGGTAAGAGTTTTATGAAATCTGTGGCTTTTATAAATAAAAATAAGCATTTAATATAAAAAAAAGAAATTTAATAGATAAAAGCGATAGCAAATGTTTTAACAAAACCATTCTCTTTAACAATGCAAAAATTATAATGTTGCAAACTTACACTTTACTTTATGACCATTAAACAATACGTTCACTGGACATTTTGTCACGTTGGCGTCTCACTCCCGCAATGAGATGTTGTGGTGCAGCGGTACAGCACGCATCACGGAATGATGAGGATCCGGGTTCGGTTCCCGGCCATAGCTTTACTTTTCGGATTTTTCTGTGTTCTAATTTTCAGTGTCGTTTAGAAACTTTGTACATTTATGACTAACACTCAAAATATTACAAAATTGGGTTTAGTTAGTACGTATCGAAAAAAATCGGTGATTTTCAATTAATCACTTTGTACATTATTCACAAATGCAATAATTAACTAATTGAGATTGCATAAAAAAAACATTTATAAAAATCCTGTTAACTTGCCTTAACTTACGCTTAATTACTTATTGTCTATTCAATGGCATTAGTGGTTTTGGCACAAGCCTAATGGTCGCCATTAACAAACGAAAATGCACTATCAAATGAATCAAGAATTTTACTTCTTGGTTTTTTTATGTTTACTTTTACGGTTTTTTATATTATGTATGTATGATACAAGTGTGCTATGTTAATCATTACACAAGAGGTATTAAAATAACCGAAATTCAGTCTAATCTTTGCACATAACTTTAATTTGTTAATGATTCTAAATAAAAGAAAAAGCATCTGGCTGTAACACTTGGTATCCCTTCTGGTACTGCAATTTAATTTCTGTATAAATGCAACAGTAACGTCGAATATTATTATTATAGCGACCTGAAACGAAATAATAATCATTTAAATTGTAATTATCTTACTAACTAAAAGGACCCGTGTACAAAACTTAAAACAGTATGTAATTCAAGTTACCTTTGTCGCCTCATATTGATTATCAGAAGTTTCCGTTATGAACTTTGTCTTTACTTTTTTACTAACAATTATTTAGCTACCTATTCCATCGAGCATCTAGGATTCAGTGAATTCTTGACTCCTACATAAACTAGTAACAGGTAGCTAACCTAACGAAAATGAATGAAGCATGAAAGACATAAAATAGGTAATAATTATCAATTTTAGTTTATAAAAAAAGCAAAGTTTACTTACCTTTGGTACCAGCATTGCTTAACTGGAGCTGTTTTAGAACTTTTCTTTGTCATTTTGTTATTTTAACACCTTGGATTTCTTACTGATATATAACGTGTTCGAACATAAATTAGTATTTTACATATAGTTTACATATTCTTTATTATTTGAACTCGCAATTTTTAAACTAATAACAAAGTCTAAGAATCAACCAAATCTGTGAAAGATGGCGGCAGATATTATTTCACCGCGCCAATCCGCGCGCAGCACTCGCGCATGCACGCTGTGCACTTTGCACGCGCGCGACGAAGACACTGACAACAGACTGCTAAATAGCCTAATATTAAAATTATAATTAACTAATTTAACACCTTAAAAAAAAATTAATCAATGTTTTAGATATGCAAATTATAATAGCTTTTTAGATAAAAATGAATAATTTGTCGAATGTTTATTTATCATCTTTAACCTAAAATAGTTTATTATTGACGAAAATGTTCCTTGTTCTTATACCTACATAATGAACTGTTTGCCGAGATTTAAAAAAGTTTCGAAATCATAATAAGAATCTCTAAGCACTGAAACACATGACAAACCAGATTCGCAAAACACAATCTTCTCGAAACCACCTGAACTCACCTAAGCGTTATCATGTAATACATGATTTTTCAAACAGCAGATTTCCGTTAAACCATGTTTTCGAAATACCAGATTTCAGAACAACAGATCTCTAAAATCTCAAATATCAACCTACCTAGTACGGTCAGGTGCATTCATGCAAACCCAAATTAGCTAAGTGTGAACAAAATCACCGGAATCTATTTAATTTTTATTTCTTCTTACCCCGCTGTTCAAAGATTTCTATTCTATTTCAAAATCAAGTTTAACATATTCGACGGAGCTCCGCTTTCGGAGCTCCTGTTTCAGGGTATTTTTGGCCCGTCGGGGCTGCTGAAGATCTAACATAACCTAAACCTACCTCCCATTTATGAGATTTATTTTGGTCAGTAGTGCCATGGGTAATACACCCTATTTTATTGTTTATCAGTACTTATGTAATCTACTAAACTAAAATTCTGTTTTTTTAGGAATTTAGGCACTCGGAAGTATAAACAGCATCTTTTGTGTTGGTAATTAAATAAACTGGCTATCTTGTATATTGAGTAACTGGTAGATAAAGGAAGTAGGAGTTTCAAGTACATTGTATGTTGCGAGCCTAGTGTTTTCATTATGTGGTATTGTGGGAATTCGGTTTCAAATGGAACATAATGTATTAAGAATAAGTTGCCTTGGGAATTTGATATTTATTTTAGAAATCGGGTAAATCGGCAATCTAGTATTTTGCAATTATGATATTTAGGGAATGGGCGAATTTTTTACAGTACTTGTGCATAATAAGCTGAATTATGAGCTTAGTTGCGGTGCAATAAGACTCAATTTACGAGCTACTGTGTTGAACATAAAAATTCTAAACGACACTGAAAATTACAACACAGAAAAATCCGAAAAGTACTTAGTCGGTTTTGACATGCTACCGTTTTTGATAGCACGGTTCACGGAATGATGTGGATCCCGGTTCAATTACCGGCCATAGCTTTACTTTTCGGTTTTTTCTGTGTTCTAATTTTCAGTGTCGTTTAGAAATTTAAACGAAGATGCTTTAAATAAACAGGTATTTAAGCAAAAAGGTACGCTCTGCTCATTCTTTGCAAGAAGACTAAATAGGTCCCTACATATTGTAAAGTACTTATTACATAGAATTAGCCTCACTCTGGAATCTGTTCAGAGTAACTGTCAAAGTGATACTGACAAGAAAACTCATTATGCTTAGGAAACAACCAGAACTTGACCGTTTTAGTCGTAGGCATTCATCAAGCCACGACAAATGTCAGGACACCCATAAGGACCGGACTGCGTCGCTTGCTAGCGAACGGGTCAAGTTAGGCTTGTCTGCCGAATGCATCTACATGTAACTCCGCGGACATAGTTCCGTTAGAGAATCACACAACTGGTCTTATACTTACTAAAATTAGAATTTCGTCGTATTATACCACCCCGCTGAGACTTACCCCCTTATTCATAAACGCTCCATAGGCTTCTGCTAACTTAGCAATCATTTTGTCCTTATCTGTGAAAGGTAAATGTCATAGCGGCTAGGTACAGACTCACGCGAGAAGTCTTGCCGAGAAATCACGCGAGAACCGAGAAGGCAGCATCTATACTCATGCGACCTTCTCATTCGCATTCTCGAGCGTTATCCGGAATGGACGACAGTACCACATCAATGCCACGGTCGCACTGAGACCGAACAAGAATGTGATACCGTTCTCTTTTCTCGCCCGAGAAACCTTTTGAAGCGGGCAAAAATACCGACACCGATCGAGAAACAGGCGAGCGCGAGAACGAGACGGCGAGAAAGCGATCACATTCACGCTTCTCGGGTGTTCTCGGCGTGAGTTTGGAGGCACTATCAAGGTGAAAGATAAGCACCCACGATTGCTAAGTTAGCAGAAGCCTACAGTGCGTTTATGAATAAGGGGGTAAGTGTTTACGGTATTATAAGAGATTAAACTATTGGACTCGGTGGTAGAGTAGACCTGGGTGACACGTCACCGCACCTGCGCGTGTACCGACCTAGTCCTTATTCTATGAACGAATTGAACGACGACTAAATAAGTACCGCGTACCCAACACGAACGGTTTTTATAAATAAAACTCGACTATTTATTATTTTTAAGGTATTTTATTCCTTACATTATTCATAGGTACTTCAATACTCCATATTTTAATTTAATCTCAAGGCACATTATAGTTCATTTTACAATTTTCGCACTTAAAGAGTCTACTAAGTTTTAATAAATGCAGTTTAATCTCATGACATCTTAAAAATCTAAACTACCTGTAAGTAATAATTCTAATACATATACTTAATAAACTAGATCTAGGTAATTACAAAATAGGAATTGTCATCCACAAAGCACACTAGCGAATGCTTTATGAACAAAAACCATTGGTTTGCTACGTGTTATAAATTGTACCTTTTATTTTGGCAATCTTTATAACAGTTCTAGCAAACGTACAAAAGATTAAATAAATTCAAAATACTGTCTTGAATTTATCATGATCTAAGAATGAGCAAACAAACAGTAAAATGTACACACAATCTGATGTCATTTTAATAGTGACAGTCAGTAAAGCAATTAATTAAAACATAATTCCTGTTTCATATCAAATCTAATTTACTCTATTCACGACACGAATTAATTCGATTTAATTCCATTTTATAAAAGTATAAAAACCGCTATTAGGAAGGGCAATGCAAAAATTAACGTCGAATATTCACCAACCATGTTCGAATTTACCATGGTTATGCATTAGACATTTTACACCAGTTTGAACTCCTTTTTTAAGCTCTCACAGTTGAACAGGGAACAAATGAGAATTATCAATCATAAAGAACTTCTTATTTTTTATTTTGTTAACTATTACTGTCGTAACGTTAAAAATGTAATATTTAATTGGTTTGGGTCGATTTACCTCATACAGAATAAGTAAAAACAGATAGGGGTCGAGTCAGCGTTACATGTAGAGGTCGAAGTCGAAGCCGTTGCCCCCGCTGAGGTAGTCGTAGAGGTAGACTGCCATCTCGTCGAGAGCGTCGAAGCGCGGGTCGGGCAGCGGCTCGTCGCGGGCCGCGCGCGCGCCGCGCCCCGACCGCGACAGCGACCTGCTGCCGAACACATCGCACCAACACCAGCCGTTAATACCATCGCATCGTATCGCACTCGTAGGGTTCTATATTATGAACACAGTCGCTACATGCATACATACATACATAAATACAGTCGATAACTGATTAAAAAAAAAAAAAAACGGGCACAAGTGTTAACTAGATATTAAAATAATAATTTGACTCATCACACGTAAGGTAAGGGAGACATCGCACAGGATCACGGACACAATTTCTTATTTTAAACGGGTTTGTATGGGCTTTCTAAGTCTTTGGCAGAGCTACAGAGTCCTCAACTGAGCCTTATGACGAGTATTTTAGAAAATAGTGCGATGGCATCTCCTTGTCTTCCACATCCACACTGCAGTGGTTTAGTCCGCAGCCGCAGTTCGTTGTTGCTAACAGAAAGCAGAGAGGGTTCTGCTGGCTATGCTACGTCTACAGTTTGACCTGATAACCATAACGCACGTACACGACAACATTTCAAACAGTAGTGTGATTTAAACCTCTAAACGTTGAAGGTTGATAATCGAACAAAATTCAACGTTGAGGACCTTATGTATGTACGGATGTATAACACTTTATAGTAGGTAGGTACATAAAACACATGAAAAAGATGAAATAGTTATCGTGAGTTGTAAAGCAGGTCTTAACTGAACCTTTATGGCTAAACCTGGTTCAATACCTACCAGTAGCTGTCCTACAGCTGTTATATGCTGAACATTTTCCCAGCAGTGCATGGTCAACGTGCGAAACTAAAGAAAACAATCACGGATCTGAGGTCCCAGGAGGTTCTAATCCTAATTCACTCATTTTGTAGGAATAACCAGAGCTATTTTCACACAAGTGATTTCAAAAATCGGCTCTAGGTTTTCAAACCCTACAATACTCGCTGATGTTGAACCTGGTATTTCATCTCTTTATATGAAGACCGAAAGAGGGAGGTATTTTTGTTACGAGGGATGCTCATTCCTTGTAGGTATGTATTTTTTCAAATGTACCTACCAACTGTTTCTTTTCCCTCGTGTAAAGTTCATAACTTCTTCAAAAATTACTGGTAATTATACTTACTACTTGTTATTCTCGGAAATGTTATACAACACAACTAACCTGAAATCAGTGTCGGTGTCTAACTCGTCCTCGCTAGTAAAACGCTCCCGAATATCCTTCATAATGCACGCTTCTAATTTTTTGTGCTGAAATAATAATAATAATAAATATCAATATTATGAAAATATTAAGAGTATCGCATTCCTAACCCTTCAACTAGATATTCGTAGAACTGTTCAGTTAATTAAACTGATATACCCACCTTGTAGCAACGGAAGAAGAACATCGGCTTGATTAGTTCTTGAGAAAGGGGAGCCACGTCTCTTTTAGCGTCGGGGACGCATTGCTGTACGACAAACAATTAAGTAAATATCAGAATAATACTAGTGAGTAAAAAATAGGGTCATTACGTCACTCCGCTCTATGTCCAAGAGGCTTAATCACATTGTAATGATCATAGATAGCGTGCTTAACGGAACCTGATTTCTTTTAAGTTCCTAATAAAATAAATAGTAAAAAATATGAATAAACTAAGTAGGTATAGAGAAACCCACGTGAACAAAACTATAGGTCAATTCACAAGGGCTGGCACGAATGGATTGAACTTAACGTACCTTACCTCACATGTACCTTACCTTATACAGGGTTCTGCAACATTTTTGTTAACTAAGTACTAGGTACATACTTTTTCGTTATTCGAGAATTAAGGAAAAACTACACTTTAAATTGCAGAATATCAGGAAAAGCAGGTCAATGATTGCGATTGCGGTAGGTAAGGAAACTCAATATGACGGTTCGCTGTAAAGATTTAGATCGCAAATAAGATGTTGAGCAGTTGACTGTATTTTAGCTATGCACAAAAAGATATTTTCATTCTCTCAGCTCTTGTGAAACGAACTTTAATTACTTAACTGTAATGTTTGTTAACGAAAAGTAATGAACGGACGCACCGAGAATTTCTGGCAGAACTGCAAGCCATCCTGGATGTCACCCTTGAGCTCGGTTGAGACGGGCAGGTTGGCGATGCGGTGCGTGATCTGCTCGTAGTTGGGTTCGAGGTTGTGGTCGATGTAGCCCAGCTCCTGCATGACGCACGTGATGTTGCGCGCGCGGCCCGCGACAGGCGCGCGGCCGCCAAGCTCCAGGCGGTCCCGCGCGTCCAATTCGCGCTGCAATATTCAATTTTTTTTTACCTATATACGATATGGCGGCACCTTATTCCTGGTGGTAGTTTATTTTAAGCACTTATTAATTACACTTAATTATTTAATGTCCACGCTCGATAATTTTTTTATCGGAGAGGGTTAACAATACATAAATCACACAATACGCAAGTGTTTTTAATTATAATTAGGTATATGCTGTCTAACGAAAGATGACCCTCCTGAGCATTGCATTAACTTTTTAAATGGCAACATTAAAATCAATTCACAAAATCAATCACCTATAGTTACGTAACATGGCTTCATAATTGTTGCAGAAATATGTTGCCAGAATCAACCACATTTTTTTTTATGGTGATTTGAAAAAGTTAGTGTTTTAACACTTAAATAAAAATGAGAAAGGACTGCAGATGCGTTAACAGACTTGCCAGCCTAGAGGGCTAAGATGGAACACTTCATTTGTCAGATATTTCACCGGTTGTGTTGCTCTCCTCGCCGGTACACATAAGTAAGCCAAGCACTACTTCTTTGCGGCAAGTTTAGTGAGTAAGATAGTGGTAGCCATCCGGACAAACCTTGCACAAGGCTCTACCACCCCCATCTATACTTTTAATATCAACATGAAGCCAATACACACTGGCGTGGCTACTACACATGACGTAGTAGACTATTATGTAAGCTGTTGGTAACGACACTATATCAATATTAGGGTCAAATTGAAAGTTTTTAGGCTTTAGGTACATAAATTCGATTTGTTCTCGTAATACTTTTTTGACCTGACCTAAAGAGCGTTTAAACTTTTCGTAACAAGTCAAACGTTTAAACTTTTTTATAATGTTATTTTCGGAAATATCTGTTTTTTTTGTGAACTGTGTTTATTTTTTAAAATTCTGTACACTAAAACATTAACTTAACTTACTTAATTACTTAGTTTTCACGATCGCCGTTTGTGTCCCGTTTTATACGCGATATAAAAAAAATCAAAGCCATTTTTTATTGAGACGTAAGTATAAAATATTGTTATATTAAAAGATAACTATTGATTTATGTAATAAAGATATTTCATAAAAAAAATACTGGAATAATTGTTTAAAAACGTAGGTATTGAAAAATAGCTCCCGCGTAAACTATTTAAAAAACGATTCTAAAAGACCATGTCGTGTTATAAAACGTGAATACGAATTCAAAACTTTACTCAGTGTAGTCTATATATATAATACGCGAGGCCGATTTTTGTACAAGCCATCAGATCTACAGTTATGGTCCGATTTTGATAAATTATATGTCATTAGATTCGTCTCATGCCGGAGAGTTGCAAACTGCTCTTCGTTTTTAGATTTTTTTACGAAAAACCACAAAAAAATGGATTTTAATGAACTACTGTGCGCTACCCGACCAGCCAGTATAATGTGACCCGTGTCATGTGTTTTGACGTGAGATGACACAATAAAAATAACATGTATTGGACTGAAACATGTTGTAAGTTGTTCAGCATGACAAAATATCTGTTTTGAGTCGACCAGATTTTGTCCGCAACACTTACGTATTAAGATAATTATACAAAATACAAAAATATTTTATGATTTCTTTGTTTACAATGAATGACTTACGTCAACTTTTAATTTATTTTTAATGGGGCTCTATTGTGTCAAAATTGATTTGCCATGTTTGTTTATTTCAAAAAAGGATTTAATGCTTCAAAGTTTGATATACAAAAATGGAGGTTCTAATATGGATCGAAAACGAAATGGAAATGACATGAGTGTTGGCAACAGCAGTTAGGTATCTTAGTCACGGATGAGAAAAAAAAGTGGAATTGACAAATGTCTCGATTTCTAGGAATCCGTTTATTTCACAACTAACGTTTGACGTTTAACGTTTTAATTGTGTTTGTCACAGTTTGTAGAAAATAAAATTTTGAAAAAAAAATGCAGCGGGGGCGAAGCCCCGGGCAACAGCTAGTCTTTCTAAAATATTCAAAAATCTGGCATAAACGGCCTTAAAAAATCTTCCGAAACTTGTCATTTCCAGCAAAATTATACAAAAGACGGTTGCGCCCTGGGGCCCCTGGGCAGAACTAACAAAAATTGCAAATCAAATAATTACCTACGAAGAAGCCAAATGTACAATCATTGTACAGAGAACCATTTCATTATTTGGTTTTGAATAATTTGATTTTGCAAATAGTATGGTGTGCCAAACTTTTTGGTCACTTTGGATGTTTCATAGCATATGACACTGACTGTACTGTATAATATACAACGTACCTAAGTCCATTGCGATAAATTTCAAAATACTACCAATTTATTTTTGCTTACCGACATTCTGTTAGATCCGTAGAAAGCTGGCTGCTGATAATAACCCTGTTGGTATTGTTGTTGTTGGTAAGCGTAAGGGTTGTAGGCCGGCATTCCGGGGGGGTAGAACATGCCCGGCGCGCCGTAAGGGAACTGGTAGAAGGGCGTCGCCGGGCTGAACGGCCGGAAGTGCGGGCTGCCGGGCAGTGCGTACGGCGGCGCCGCGCCCGCCGCACCCCCCACACCCGCCGCCTGCTGGAACTGCTGCGACACGTACATCAACGTCATTCATTTGCTTTACACTATTACCAATGCTTATAAATACAGGGTGTCCCAGAAACCGACGATAACCCGTTAAGGGCTGATAGACCTTATTCGATAGAAAATTCGATTTTTCTCCCTCAGTTGAGTTTTGCAAAAATGACAATATCTCGAAAATTAAAAGATTTTTACTAAACCTAAAGTATGATATTCTGGTAGGTAATTAGTAGGTCTATCAGCCTTTAACGGGTTATCGTCGGTTTCTGGGACAACCTGTATATCAATCGTAGCGAAGGCTTAAATGCTTGTAGGCTTATGCTAACCTAGATATTAGATAGTGTTTCGTAGTCAAAATTACAGGTACGGAAACCTATAGTTTTGTTGTGTACGTCCCTCTGCCCGCAGCTTTGCGGTCACGACAAAATATGTAGATATAAGAGTAAAATCACTGCAAAAGTACTCGTAAATACAGTGAAACCTGGATAACTGGGACTTCAAGGGACCTGCGAAATAGTCTCACTTAAAGAGGTATTCCACATACCCAGTGTCTCAGATAGCCAGGTATAAATTAATATCTGTCTCATTTACAGAGGGTCCCATTAATAGAGGTGAAAATAGAGGTTACTATAGTTATAGAGGTGCGACAATGAAATAAAATAATGTGTAGTAAAAACATATACATACCTACATGAGTAAATAAAACAGGTAGTTCACAAAAATAATCAAGAAGTATTTTTTAATATAAATAGTACAAAACTGCACGTAAAGATAATTACGGCATTAATTTCGTCAATTTTCAAAAAGACGCCGATTACAACAAAACAAAACAAAACCTGAGGTCATTGAGGCACAAAATTAGCTAAATTTAGTAAATAAAACGAAAATTAAAATATATGGTGTGCGAGTTACAGAGGTGATAAAATTTTGTCTCAGTTACAGAGGTTATTGCCAGTGAAATTTAAAGGAAACAATTTAGAAAAATTGTTCCTTAAAATATAATCTCAGTAAAAGAGGTAAAATACACTGGATGTCTCAGTTACAGAGGTAACAATGACGATAAAATCGAAACAAGAATCCCAGATATAGAGGTTTGTTTTGTCCCACTAACAGAGGTAATTCAGTGCTAAGGTGTCGGGACCACAGCATGAGTTCCAGCTATGGAGGTTTCTCACTTATCCAGGTCCCACTTAACCAAGTTTCACTGTAGTAATATTCAGTTTAATGAATGTCATGTAGGCTTTGCAAGCTTAAACCTAAACCAAAACAGGAGTACCTAGGTTCGCAGTTCGTCAATCTTTTTCATGTGCATGATCCCCGGCAATTCCTTTAACACATTCACTGTCTATGCATTACATGTAACTCAGTCACTGTCTCATTGTCACAATACTTCGGTTACTCACTACTCGCTCGTGAAAATACCACTAGACAATTTTATTTGTAAGGAAATCATGAGGAATGTTAGAGTTATGGGAAACAAAAGAAAACAGTTTAATAAAGATAGATACTTAGGCCCCCGCGCACTAGGCAGCGACGAATCCCCATATGTTTTAAGGCCATAATGGGAATTAGTTGGCTGCCTAGTGCGCAGGCTCCCATTCAACGCAATAATGTTTTACTGGCTGCCGCAGCCTGGCTGCGCAGCCAGGATACCTAGTGCGCGCGGGGCCGTATGGGAATTAGTTGGCTGCCTAGTGCGCAGGCTCCCATTCAACGCAATAATGTTTTACTGGCTGCCGCAGCCTGGCTGCGCAGCCAGGATACCTAGTGCGCGCGGGGCCGTATGGGAATTAGTTGGCTGCCTAGTGCGCAGGCTCCCATTCAACGCAATAATGTTTTACTGGCTGCCGCAGCCTGGCTGCGCAGCCAGGATACCTAGTGCGCGCGGGGCCGTATCGGAATTAGTTGGCTGCCTAGTGCGCAGGCTCCCATTCAACGCAATAATGTTTTACTGGCTGCCGCAGCCTGGCTGCGCAGCCAGGATACCTAGTGCGCGCGGGGCCGCATGGGAATTAGTTGGCTGCCTAGTGCGCAGGCTCCCATTAACGCAATAATGTTTTACTGGCTGCCGCAGCCTGGCTGCGCAGCCAGGATACCTAGTGCGCGCGGGGCCGTATGGGAATTAGTTGGCTGCCTAGTGCGCAGGCTCCCATTCAACGCAATAATGTTTTACTGGCTGCCGTAGCCTGGCTGCGCAGCCAGGATACCTCGTGCGCGCGGGGCCGTATGGGAATTAGTTGGCTGCCTAGTGCGCAGGCTCCCATTCAACGCAATAATGTTTTACTGGCTGCCGCAGCCTGGCTGCGCAGCCAGGATACCTAGTGCGCGCGGGGCCGTATGGGAATTCGTTGGCTGCCTAGTGCGCAGGCTCCCATTCAACGCAATAATGTTTTACTGGCTGCCGCAGCCTGGCTGCGCAGCCAGGATACCTAGTGCGCGCGGGGCCGTATGGGAATTAGTTGGCTGCCTAGTGCGCAGGCTCCCATTCAACGCAATAATGTTTTACTGGCTGCCGCAGCCTGGCTGCGCAGCCAGGATACCTAGTGCGCGCGGGGCCGTATGGGAATTAGTTGGCTGCCTAGTGCGCAGGCTCCCATTCAACGCAATAATGTTTTACTGGCTGCCGCAGCCTGGCTGCGCAGCCAGGATACCTAGTGCGCGCGGGGCCGTATGGGAATTAGTTGGCTGCCTAGTGCGCAGGCTCCCATACAACGTCATATGTTTTACTGGCTGCCGCAGCCTGGCTGCGCAGCCAGGATACCTACTGCGCACGGGGCCGTATGGGAATTAGTTGGCTGCCTAGTGCGCAGGCTCCCATACAACGTCATATTTTTCAATAAGTAATATTTAATACTTACCTACCGACGAATAAAAATCTTAAACTGTTGAAGGTTTTTTTTTAAATACTACCCTATTTTATTTATAAACTAGTAAATTATGTTTTTTTTTATTATAGAACCAAAATAAACGATTGTTTCTTTTTTAGGGTGCCAACCCTAATACTCTTAATTAAGTGTAGTTACTTTAAAACAGGCCAGGCAAACAGGCAAACTAGCTGAGATTATAGCGCTAACCAGACCTTTATAACGTTATAAAAAAAAACGATATAATAGCGGTATATATCGTTTGTGTTTAAAATTTCGTTCAAACAAATTCTATATTCCTTCATAACGTTATATCATATCATAACGAAAAGAAAACCGTAACTTTACGAAATAGCGTTATAGACCTTTAAAACGTTATGAAAAAAACGATATAATACCGGTATATGTCGTTTGTGTTTAAAGAAAACCATAACGTTATGAAATAGCGTTAGGTATAATAACGCTATGAAACTGATTATGAACGAATGACATGATTTGACAATTCATGAAAACAGTACAGATTTGTCATTGCATATGTTTGTCGCACGTTATATAGAGCGGGTGTTATAGAGTGTAAGAAAGAGATGGTCTATAACGTTATTATATCACTTGCCGAAGTATCGATATATATCGCTATTAATAACGTTATAATGAATACCGCTACAGAATAAATAATGTTTTATTCAAAAACGCTATTTGGTAATATAACGTACTGAAAAATAGCGCTACCTAAAAACGTTTTATTGAAAAATGCTATTCGGTAATCTAACGTTATGAAAAATAGCGTTACGCAAAAATAACGGTAATTAAAGGTCTGGCGCTAACTAAACTCAAATCTTTTCAATTCTACAAACATTAAATCGACAACCCTAACGCTCTATCGGAGCGTAGCTGTATTTATTTTAAAAAATAAGCCTAATTTCCATACTGCTCTATTTATTTACTGTGGTAGTAGTATTCGTCTAGAGGGAAATCATGGGTGATAAATGTATTACGGTTATAATTTATTTTCAACCTTAGTGCTAAAGGAAAGGACTGGTCTCGGAAACCACCACTATCTCGTGGCGTGTTTCAATTGGCCGTATCTATACTAATATTATAAAGATGAAAAATTTGATTGTTTGTTTGTTTGCATTGAATAGGCTCCGAAACAACTGTACAGATTTCAAAAATTCTTTTGCCGTTAGAAAGCTACATTATCACTGAGTGACATAGGCTACTTTTTACCGCGGGAAAATACCTTCTCCCACGGGAAAATTAATTTACCGCGGGCGAAGCTGCGGACGGAAGGCCATATTTTATAATAATACCTAATCATTTTGAAGATCTAAATATATATAACTCAAAGGTGACTGACTGACATAGTGATCTATCAACGCACAGCCCAAATCACTGGACGGATCGGGCTGACATTTGGCATGCAGGTAGATGTTATAACGTAGGCATCCGCTAAGAAAGGATTTTGATCAATTCTACCCCATAGGGTATAAAATAGGGGATGAAAGTTTGCATGAAACTTTCAATTTAAAACCTATCGTGGCTGAGATTTTGCATGCATACTATACTTCTTAACGCGAGCGAAGCCGTGGGCAAGAGCTAGTTATAATATAATATTGGAATTATATCTATTACTTACGCCATGAGGCCTAAAAGCGAGAACACCTCCAAGCGGCGATCCTTTAAGGGAATGTAAATCTTGATTTGGCAAATCATTATCCTGGTTAAGCATAGCGCCATCTGTAGGCTTAGTGATGGTTTGCGAGGTCGGATCCATCGCGAAGCCGGGCGGGAGTTTTCCCAACAGTACCGACGAGGGTATGTGCAAGTTCGGCTGCGAGTCGTAAGATGGCGGGGCTGAGCATTTAGCGTAGGCTTCCTTCATTTCTTGTCGAATTTGTTTTACCACTTCCGGACCAAAACAACTTTCGTATATCTACAAGAAAAACAAACATTATTTAGATAGAGTAGATACAGTCAAGGGCATAAATATATGTACGTTACCAAGACGTCAAAAAAATCTATACAGCTATTGTGCTACAAACAATAAAGTCGGCGACACATCTAAAAATAAATAAATAAATAAACATACATTTGACATGATGGCTGTATCTTTACAATATTCGATTGTAGGTAGGTACCGTAGGAGGTGCCTCTAGGCGATAATGTTTTCTCCGTTTGGAAGTATTCATGGAAATTATTATACCTACATCTGTTTAACGAAGTTGTATATGTATACATAGAATGAAATTTGGTAGGTACCTAACTAAAACCATTGCGTGACTTTTTATGCCTACGTATCTCAAATCCTATAAAAATCGTAAATATCCATGCAGTATTTTGGATCATGGTTGATCATGGAAAGAGATGGTGAATGTTATTGTGAGAATATGGCTCCAGATTATCTCGCAAATGGGTACCTACATAATATTTTATTTGCGAAATGTTACTAATAATATACTCATATTACTTAACCTATGCGAATTACGTACCTTCATCATGGCATATTTCTTGATAAACCTGTCGTCACTGCTTGCCATCACTTGTGCGGTCCAACATATGAAGCAGGTTACGAGAAGCTGCTTACGAAGCATCTCGGAACTAAAAATAAAGCCTGATGTCTATTAAAATGTAATACAAAACTCGCATAAAGTGTAGTTTATCATTAAATATTCGGTTTACGACTTTCCATCGCGCGCATAGCAGGATCGGCTCTCCATCCGTTTTGTACCGTAGAACCGTAACATTCTTACTCTTAAAGCATGCTTTTTAACATTGCAATTCTTTTAAGTTAGTTTCTTCCCTTCGGTCTGCACAACATTTATCTTACTGTTCCTCTTTCTTGCTTTAAGTCCTATCATAACTTCTCTATTTACTATGGCTTCGATCCACTCGTGTAGGTAATTTATCTTCCTTTAGATTTAAGATGAGATACAACTCTACCTACCTATAAAAATCACCTTGTGGTCACTATTTGTCTCTTATTCAATTCTCATACTGTCTTCTTTAAAGATCTACATACTTTTATTATGTGTCTGTGAGTAATTTTAGTATTGTACAATAGCTAGAGTAAGTATCGTACCTCTAATACAAGAACGACGTAAGTAAATGCAAGTACTCGTTACAAGTATAACCTAGCCGACCGAGCTTCGGTAAGTATTGGCAAAGTCGGAATCGGAAAATCGTTGTGGAAAATGTCTTGTCTAATTGGTTTCCGTGGCCCACTTTAATTATATCAAATTAGTTAATCTGTATCTAAGTGGTTGTCGGATAGGATAGATATCACCTTTAAACGCTAAAGATAAAATATGTAAGACCGTTAATTGTCTACCTTGTATTTTATTTTTAATGAAGAATATAATTTGTATTGTATTATACTTATTTATCTGCAGATATATTTGTACTATGGCACCGTTTGAGTAGAGAACTTTTCACAGAAAATATCATAGTGATATACCTACGGTTGGTCAGGATTGCACGCATACTATACGTACGTATCCCGTTGTTCAGTACCATTAGCACAAGCCTTGCACCAAATTGGACTAGGTATTATAATTAATAAAAAAATAGACAACATACCTACATATTATGTACTAGTATGTTATCTAAATTACAAAATGTATTCCTTAATTAATTTGAATAAATAGGGATGTTCAACATGTTTGTGAACTGAATGAGTCTGCGACTAGTGTTGAAGAGGGCGTGTACCTACCTTGGGCACCGCGACTCAGGGCGGTTAGGTAGCTTATCTACTAGTACCTGCGCCTGCGCCTCGGTTCATTAACATCTCTCAGAAGAGTGCAGACCACACCGTTAACATTACATAAGTTCAGAGGAACTGAGAACTTGTCTCCCGTAGATTATCTATGCATGTGGAAAGACACACACATTTTCTAAAGTGCGAGTTGCACCAAATTTTTACTTTCACAATAACGTCAATAACATTAACCATAACCGATGATGTAGACATTGTATTTGTATTTCATAGGTTTTCTGAAAAATATACGTCCAAATTGTCGGTTATGATTAAAGTAACTTGGTGCAACTCACACTAAATACAAGGAAAACAAGTAAACAGAAAAAATATTAAAAGTACAAATTAAATGGTTAAAGGAACAATTTCTCCTGTAAAAATATTTATTTAATAGGATGCACTTGTAGAGTCCTAAAATTAAGAATAAAAAACAAGAACAAAAATAAATATATAAAAACGACTCACTAGGTACACACCGACATACACTACATAGTATAAAATAAAGTCGCTTTCTCTATGTCCCTATGTATGCTTATATCTTCAAAACTACAGTGAGTGATTCAAGAGGAAGGTTTTTATGTATAATTCTACGCAGACGAAGTCGCGGGCAGAAGCTAGTTAGAGTATAATTTAAGAAAAAAAAGAAGTGAGTAATTCTAACAAAAGAAGAAATAGCTAATAGAGATAACCAAGTTAGGGTATTGTTCCAATGGATGGATATCATATCCCGGCGAATGATCTGCCCTCCGATAGCTTTATTGCTCGCGATAGACTAGCACAACAATTAAAATGACTTATTTTCTTATCTCAGACATCGAGTTCATTAAACAAACTGTCCTAGTTTTTGTAACCTCTCGCCGTACCTACTTAATAATAATAACTGTTTTGCGATATACATCCGGTTTAAGCTACGTGATATAAGAATATAACATAACTGTTTCATTACGAACAACAGGCTAACAGTAACAGGCACGGCAGCTCCGATAGTAGCCGGGCCCTTTAGTGCCTTGTCACCTTTACTAATTAAGACTTTTTCTAAATGTTACAGTCTTATTGGTAACCCATTTAACCTTGGTTGTATACCTAAGTTTATTTTATAAATAGTTAAGTATTTCAGTACCAACTTTTTAAGGCTGACTAAACATTCGTATGCATATCATACTGAATATAGGTAATGTCAAATATTTTAAATGTAAACGTAGATGTATAAACAAGATCTCTTATATACTTCCGGAATATTGCAGCACGTGGCTCGATGAGTTTGACTGAATGAACACCCTACAAAGATATTTCATTTAAATTTGTGATTTAAAATTGAGTTAAAACCCACTTTTCGCTTCTCATGCTGTTAAAATGTCACTTTAGTCTCTGCATATCTCCTAATTAATCTCTAGGGATTAAAGTATTTTTTTTAATTTAGTTTTGAAACCTCTAAACAGCGAGTCATGATGTTTGTGATTGTGTAAGTAAAGACAAAATTTAGATCGTGGAAATAACCTCAAAATGACAACTGTGCAAAATATAACGATTTAATTTCGTGAAACACGATTCATGCATGATTACGAATATACATCTATTTAATTATATTAAGGATGAATTCATTTCATTATGCATGGTCCAATTAGTTTTCAAATAGTTTTCAAATTTGAATCTGTTGGCTAAATATGCAAGAATTGAAAGCTTCACTTTACAAAACAGAACAATTCCACGCAACGGAAAAAATATTGGAAGGAATTCCACCGTGTAGTCTATTTTGAATAATAAGCGCGTAGAATACAACATTGCATGGATGAACGTCTCTACCTAACTGACAGAGGTCTGTTTGTGTTATAGATCATAGATAAACTAGTTTGTCTTTAGAGCACTTACGTCTACCTTTTGAATTTATTGTACAAGTTATCCATTACGTTTTCTTTTTATATGCAATTACGTGTAGAAGTGGAACCCATCGGCAAAGTTCATTGCTCCTCTACTCTACGGCCTTGCTACAGGTATGCGCGCACGCAGCCTCCCCGCATCAACTATCGGCAATAATTGCGTAATGATCTTTTATACATAAGTACGTCTACTGATAAAATGTACCTAATCAGTTCAAGTTTGTAAGTAGTTTTTTTTAAGTACTGACTCGAGATCATTTTGATTTTACTTGTTAGTTGGTTTAGTTACTTTGTAGTTTAGTAAATTAGTACCTACCTACCCCCAACAATATATATTTTTAAATTATTTAAACCTTTAATCTATACTTATTATGAGAAGCGGAAAAACTTGATAATATGACAACGGTGTGGCAAACTAAACTAGCCCATTGTTTTAGCTGCAGTGTGTGCACTCCACATAATTTGTGAAATAAATGAAAACATGATTGTCAATAGTGAGACTGTTCTATTCATTCTATTTGACGTATGGGCGATAGAGACAGTAATTGTACTGCAGAGGCCGGGAATAGCTAAGTCCGTCAATAAATACGAATCCACGATTTGCCGTTTCCGCCGGGGTAGGTATGTATACTGCTTTTCTCCAACATTGCGAGGAAGTAAAAAAATATTTTTTTTACATAAATATTTCATTGCCTTGAATTGGAATAAATCTCCTAACTACTTGTAATTTCCCATTTTTCCTCTGATAATACCATTTCATTCGAAAGTATAATTCTGTTTAGTGTAAAATTGTAATAAATCAACTAAAAGCGCTAATTTAATTGTTATAAAGGTATTTAAAATTATACTGAATTCAAAAATACATAGTATAAAACCAAAGTAGCTTTCCGCTGTCTGTCTGCCCCTATGTATGCTTAGATCTTTAAAATTACGCAGCAGATTTTGATGCGGTATTTTATAAGATAGTGATTCTCGAGAGGAAGCTTCATATGTATAAAAAATATAGTAGAGAAACACCGATTGCACCCGTGCGAAGCCGGGGCGGGTCGCTAGTGTAGTATAACTTTTTAAATTTGCGTTAGCCTGTAACGTGGATCTTCGTGTACTAGTTTTGCGACAGTAAGTATATTTCCATAGCGGAGAATTCTTTTTAAGGTTGTGATATAATATAAGTAATTTTCTTAATGGGACTACAAAATAATAATGTTATAATACGCACGGGATTAGAATCGATAAAACATGATATATTTCCAACCTCAAAGCGTGAGAAAAGGGAAGACAAAAATGCTCTGCAACTCTACGAGTAATGGTTGTTCAAAACGCAAGTAATTCAATATTTGCCGTATGTATACATACATACATACCAGTATAGCACCCTACACTGAGGATGCCCTGGCACGAACTTGGCCGGTTTTCATTCGTGTTATTATGAGTACCCGCCTAATTATATCAAATGATCATAACAAGAGTATTGCTAAAATTGCCACCGCCAATTATTAAAAAATGCTCATAAGAACAACGATAAGCAGCCAGTTTTTATTAAATCGTGACTAACACCTTAAAATACTTAAGTCCGTTGACAAGCAGCGTGAACGAAGGCAATCTAAACGAGTTGTCTGGCGCTCGTGCCGTACGTACGCGCTTCATAAACTCCTGGCCCCTATTTCACCAATTCGACAATTGGGCTGGTCTACAATTTTTTACCTATCCTTTTTATATATTTTTTGTGCAGAATACTCAATTATAAGAAACCAATTTCAATATTTTCTCATAGAACTCGGTATTTTTTTCACTATTAATTATTGAAAGTATTTTGGTTGATGACGTCAGAGTTTCCACTGCCGGTGCCCCACATCTGCTTATTGGATAAATTGATCATAAAACGTATGTGATGCACCGCCATTAACGTCGTCTTTTCTATCTGTGGTGAAGTTGGCAAACTGTCATTAGTATCAATGTCAACATGATTCAACAATAACATAGGAAGATTCACGCGATCTTCTCCTATGAATTTTATATTTTCACAGCCGTTCCACATACCATAACATTCTGCGCGAAGCAGAAAGGTCCATAAACACATACCAGGTATGATCGAGACAAAACAGGGAACTTATTTCCGGGCATAAGACAGTAAACTCGGCGAAAGTAAACCGAAAAACGTAATATTTTCGCTCTACATTAAAATATTTAGCGGAACATCTTTCATGTGAGCGAAGCACATCGCTGTGCGGTTACACTCTTGCCGAATTATCTACCGAAAGTGCTTCTAAATCTAAACTATAATACAACAATATGAAAGTAAACAGTGGAAAAAACAAGAATGACAGTAACAAGATTGTCATTTGCTTGTCATCTGTCATAAGATGAATGAAATGTCAGATTGCGGGTCCAAATTGAACTCCGTAGTATAATACACGCGTCAATAGCATATAATTTGTAACCTTTGCAAATAAAGTACATTTTGGACCGTCTACGTCATATCTGGGAATGTCAAATGAAGGTCATTGCTTATTTTTCATGTAATAAATTCATTATCACTATCACTACATAGTATAAAATAAAGTCGCTTTCTCTGTCCCTGTGTCCCTATGCCCCTATGTTTGCTTATATCTTCAAAACCACACAACAGATTTTGATGCGGTTTTTTTAATAGCTAGAGTGAGGAGGAGGTTCAAAAGGAAGGTTTATATGTATAATACATGCATAATATACCGTGCGAAGCCGGGGCGGGTCGCTAGTAGTAAAATAAAATAAAGTAAATACAGAAAACGATTTGAAAAGCATTTATCTCGAAATGGTTTTCGATTTACTATACATTGTAAAAAAATAGACAATCCTAATTGTCGGTGACTAGTGACAATTCGATTTGCAGTGTGTGGCCAACCGACGTAGATTCTGGTCGAGTTTGTAATTTAAACAGAATTGTCACTCGTCAAAAATAAGACACGTGTAACTGTAATTAGCTGTTGCCCGCGACTTCGACCGCGAAGAATTAAATATAGCCTAAGACACCCACAAATAATGAGGCTTTCTATTGGTAAAATATTTTTCACCTCACTAACTCACAAACTCACAATCTTTATCTCTTTATAAGATTAGTTGAAGAAGAATATCGTGCTATAGTCGCTCACGATAAAGCATATGGTAAGCTGGTTCCCCAATCGCTGCATGCATACTACCACCATCTAATGTTGACTGTTGTGGTACAAGCTTGCAAAGATAGCTGAGAAATGGGGCACCGTTACTCATGACCAGATGAACCTTATCAGCTTCATCGAGAATTACGAACCGATTATAGCGCCGGGAGCTGCGAGTTGGCTCGCAGGGCTAGGTGATTACACTGATGCCACAGGAGTAAAGCACGTCATGATCTCGACCGTTCCTAACGATCTTGGACATTTCGGTCGTGCGACAGCAGACACGCATCTGTCGTATGAGCATTACCCCGCCCCGGCTTTTAGCTTGCAAAGAGTGGTTGAAGACACATTTGCAACCCGGGATCGCGATTATGATAACCATAATCAATGGGATATAAACGTAATTAGTACAGATTTAAAGATCAGCGGATTTTAGTAGTAGGCATTAACAGCATTACAAGGGATTGGGCGGAGTGACGCCAATGCTCACTATTTTGTGAACATGGCTCTAAAACAATTACAATATTGGTACGTAATAACTTAATTTGTAGAAATTAGATTTGAATTCCGGGAAGTAACAAATTCCAGAATAATCTACCTTAGAAAATCCCTGGTTATGTATGTATGTAGACAAATACAATTGACAAACACTGAGATGTATGCACGAAGGCGAACTTATCCCTTTAAGGGATCTCTTCCAGTCAACCTTTGAGTGGATGAAAGGAGTATTAAATTAAGGGATGGATGAGTGTATGTAGTGTATGTAGGTACATATATAAATCACGTCTTTATCTTTGACGGGTAGACAGAGCCTAAGGTAACAAGACCTAAAGACCACGTTTAGCATGATTGTGGACGTATAGGTGGAAAAGGGAATCAAAATAGTGATGGGTTGCTAGGCGCATCACATATAACATGATTCCTAAGATTTTCGCCCATTCCCTCGATGGGCTTTTAGCATCTGCGCGTCAAGAGAGAAGAGAAGAGAAGCACAGTTGCTTCTATGTTTTTTCTTTACTCTCAGACCAGCATGGAAGATCGTTATGTATGTAGTTGTGGTAAAAACAAAGTATTAGAAATATTAGGATGAAAGTTAAGACATATGATTTTCGTGTGATGTGATGTCAGTTGGAAATCTGCCGCTTATCTTAATTCAGTCCGCCAATCGTATACAATAGTGCGAACAGTATAAAACGGTTAAAGTTGTCTAAATTTACATCCGCCATAGCAAGGTATTTATTAAAACGTGAGAAACGGCGTGAGTGAGTTCAAGTTAAATTGCTGTAACCGTTACATTATTACCGCGTAGTCGGACTCAGTGGCCGTATCTCTATTATCACAGTTTGTTACGTATCGTGTTCTAACAATGACTTATAGAAGTTATAATAACGTTGAAGAACAAGCGAGAGTATTGGCGCGATTGATAGTCCTGACGGGTAGGTTGGCTGAAAGCAACAGGGGCAGGCTCTCGCTACACCGGAACATTTAATTATGAATATAACATTTACTATACCCTATCCTTCCGCCCGCTGAAAACAATTGGAAAACAATTACATTAATAATGTGTTAATAAATTGGTTAATGTGTCATCTCTCCATTCCACATAAATTATGATTTGACTATGACTGAAACTATTTATAGGTAGTCTATGTAGGTATCTTTTGCATCCACATCAATACAATCTCGCTCGTCAACCGCATTGTCTGCATTATTTTTCACCTAAAAATTTATTGAGCCATTTAATATTTATAAACTCATTTGCAAAAAAACGGGCACCCAAAACTTTTCTGTACAACTATGGAAATATTAAACAAATGAGAGTTTATATGCACTCAATTAAATTGTCTACGTATTAAAAAGTTCTGGCAGGTACAATAAAATGTTACAAATTTGAAAATTTGAAAGTTATTTAAAAATATTCTATTCGATTCGTGTATTTGCTCGCAGTTTGTGTTTAGATATTGTGCTATAAATAAATAAAAAAGCGTTTTACGTCATTTTAATGAATTGATATTGATGCAAAATTGTTTAAATTGGTTTTTGGTGTCCAATTTTACACCGTAAAATGGCAGACAAGACAATTATCGCTGGTAATATAGTGACTCTTCTTCAAGAAGGCTGTACTCAATGTTATGTGTCGGAACGGTTTGGTGTTAGTCGTTCCACTGTTCAGAGGACCTGGACTAGGTTTCAAGAGACTGGTTGTTTAAAAAGAAGACCGGGATCAGCAAGAAAACGATGTACTGAGCCCAGAGACGATCGATATATTGTGACCCTAGCTTTACGAAATCGGGAGTCTACCTACAATAACATCAAAAACAATCTTGAAGATGTTAGAAATGCGAGTGTTAGCGTATGGTCCGTCAGGAGGAGACTTCTAGAAGTTGATATACACAGCCAAAGACCAGCTAGGGGTCCTAAATTACTCCGTGGGCACCGTATTGCAAGGTTAAGATTTTCCCAAAATTGTGCGATGTGGACCGATGTGGAATGGAGTAGGGTTTTCTTTTCTGATGAAGTTAAAATACCTGTATTTGGTGAGGACCGACGTCGTAAAGTGCTAAGAAGACCAGGAGAGCGTTATGCAGAAGTATGTTTTGAAGAAATTACGCCGTACGGTGGGGGCTCTGTCATGCTTTGGGCTGACATAACTTCGGAAGATCGTACGGAGTTAGTTTTCGTAGAAAATGGCTCTCTAAATGCACAACGCTACATCACGGAAATTCTAATCCCTCATGCAGAACCAGCGTTAGCTGTTACAGGAAGTGCTGCTGTGTTTATGGACGATAATGCTCGAGCACACCGAGCGGGCGACGTAGACGTTTACTTAAGTGAGGTCGGGATCCGCCGTTTAGATTGGCCAGCACGAAGTCCCGACCTCAATCCCATTGAGCATCTATGGGACGTTCTAAAACGACGTGTTAGAGCTGTACACCCAGCCCCACAGAACATCCGAGAGCCCAAAATTGCTATTACGGCCGAATGGGAGCGTATTCCGCAAAAACTCGTAAAAAAACCTTGTCCAAAGCATGCCACGAAGAATTGCAGCAGTTATTTCAGCCAGAGGAGGCCACACTCGATATTAATTTTTCACTTTATTGTTTGTAATTTTTACTAAAAAAAAGGAGAAAGTCAATTGAAGGTACCTTATTTTTTGGCCAAAATGAGTAATTTCCTAAAAATCAAAATAAAACAAATTAAGAATGACTTAATTACCAACCAAAAGTGTTTTACCTCATTAAATAATATATATTTTATTTTGTTGCATCGAATCCTTTTTCCAACTGTTAATACTTAAAATACTCGAATAAATCAAAAGTGCCCGTTTTTTTTGCAAAGGAGTGTATTTTGACCCATGATTTTTTATAACGGACCCGTTTCCTGTGCGAAACTAACGCGTATCTTATCTATACAGGCTTGTCAGAATTTTATGAAGAAAGTTAACAACTTAATGCTCGTTTAAAGGTTTTAGATATGTATTTTAATTAAGAGGTAAATAAGCATTTCCTAATATCATTGCGCGACGTTGAAAAGCTATTTTTGTAGATAGGTAAAGGATAAATAAACTAAATCGAACCGCTATTCAAGTACAAACCACGCGCTGGGTGATTGACTTCTCAACAAATAATGGCTATATACGTGAATACATTTTTGTTGTAAAAAAAATATCCTTTTGTCCGGGTGTGCAAAAACGTAGTCTGACTAATTCGCGTTTTGCTTAGACCAACCGAGAAATAGTCGCACTAAGACTTAGGCCTAATGAGTTTTTGTCCTAAAGCGAACTTGGCACAGTGAGACTCGGACGTATTAAGATTTTGTTACGTGAGACTTATTACGTATTGGTCTAAAAGCGAATTTGACACGAGAGCATTTTTTAAGTCATAATCGAAAAAAGTTTTTATACCAAATAATTTATAAGTAAAATGGATATGGGTACCTTTTTATTACGTCATCTGAGTGGGTACCTACTGTCTATTAAACTGTCAGAAATATAGTCAGTTCTTGACTTCAACGGATATTTAGTGCCTACTTGATATTTACCTATATTCGTGTAAAACCATGAGTGATGAGAACCGAGAACCACCTGCAAGTGCTCAGTAATCATTGCGGATTAAGAAGAGCAGTCCAGCTGCTTGGTCGGCGAGTGCTCAAACCTACCTCTTCTACCCGTAACGGATTTTTACAAAGCAATGCTGCTGTGTAATAGTACATTACTGTGTAGGCCAGGAAGTAGGCAATTGCTGGCTGAGTATTAGTTTGAACGGGCGAGCTTGCGAGTCTGTTTAATAATACGAAGCCAGCAATGCTATTCTGGCCGAGGCAAGTACAGTGCTTTTCTCAAAAATCGAAAAGAAAACAACAACAAAAATAAATGAAAATGTAATTGACATTAATCATAAATTATTTTTGCTTTACCGCCTTTTTCAATCAATGGCATTTGAAGAGAGTATTTTTCTACCCAGAACACCTAACGCTATTTCAGACACAGATAAACACGTTGTCGTACTAGTTTTTTTTTTAATTTGGTGTTTTAAGTCTTGTGCCTTTATTTTTTATAATGGTGATTTGCATTTAAAAAAAGTTAATAACTAGTGCAGCATTATTTTTGCTGCATGATGATGTAGCCTTTTTATTGTAATTCTTATTAGTAACCTTTTTCCGCTGTTCATACTGGTTATTCATTATTCTCTTGGAGCAGATTCGTTTGAATTTAAAAATTGGTGTTCGGTATGGAAAATCAAAATTGACATTAGAAAAACAAGTCATTCAGATCTGTGTTTTTCTGCTGAGAGGTGAATATTTACCTGAATCGACCAAGTTACTCCGTGTTTTGATTTTTCTTAAATACCGGAGGGTTGTGGTGTTTTTGTGGTGCAGAGTTCTTATAGAACTATTATACTTGATTACAATAAATTGTGGGTTTAAAGCCGGATTTTTAATTTCGGCTTTTCCTTACGGAGATTTGTTTTCCGTGTGACTAGTTGACTTGTGGACCGAGATCCTCGGAATTTGCTGAAACTCCGCAAGCAAAATCGTTCAAGCCTTTGGGAGTCCTTGACGGCCGGCGAGATTTGATCTTGCAACCCGAAATCCACGCCACGACTGCAGACACACGTTAAATTCCACGTATCTCATTAACCATTACTTTTAAACCGTTCCTTCCTAAATTTTCTTACATCCCATTCCCCTTATCATATCTTTAATTGTTGAATGACTGCATATTTATTAAGTTACTAGCTATAGCGAATTTACGCCTAAGTTGTTAGTTTTGGCTTTGCATTAGGTGGTTATATTTTAACAGGTTTTTGTGCGCACAACGACTACGCCATATGCTTAGCGACCTTATTTTGACCCTATTACCTGCTTTGACGCCCTTAATTGTATGCAGTTCAGCCTAAATTATACCTACGCTTTTCCTAAATTCTAAAAGCCCTTGTAGGCCTTCTTTATTTTGGCTTCCTTATTTGGCCTGGTTAAACACAGTCCTACCCTACTACCGCCGTACCAGGATTTGGCCATACAAATTTAACTCTGTATTATTTATAAAGAAATTATTTTGTTAAATTTGTTTGCGATTATTTCAATACAGGACCTTTAAAAAAAATAAAGTTAATGTTTTAATGTTTGTGATATGTTTTATTTCAAGTGTTAGACCTGTGAAGTGTGTAAATTCAACGTGTAAGTAAGTCTATTTTTTGTGCTGCACTAGACAGTAATGAAATTCGTATGCAACATTACCGGAGAGTTAAGCGCTACAGTATTGTTTTTTTTTTTAATTTTGGACTGACCGGCAACAATTAACTTCCTGTTCTGATATGTAGTTAACAATGACCTACTTAAACTGTCTCCAACTTATTTCTTGTATTGGTTGTCTGGAAGAGATCGCTATTAAGCGATAAGACCGCCTATTGTCTACTTTGTTCTTTGTTTCTGTATTGTTTTGTACTGATTTGTGGTGTTCAATAAAGAGTATTTGTATTGTATTGTATTGTAATGACGACTTTAACGGACATTTTTGAGAAACATAATTTTGTATTATATATTGAAAACATAACTCGTCTTATCTAACTTATTCATTTCCTCACTCTGTAGTTATTCTATACAAGGATAGTGTTATAAAACTTTAACATACCCCAAGAATTTACCGCACAAAAAAACAGATAATAAATATGAATTTAAGTAGATACTTATTCAAGGACAGGTTAAATAAGTTTGATCTGTTAGATAATCTGTGTTAGGCTGTTTGTCCACCGCCGCCGTCACCGGACCGTCGCCGATAACAAGATTATTTCGGGCCGAGTTTAATATGACGTGACGGCGATCGTTTGTCCACCGCGACCGATGGTTTAGTTCACTGAGCTCGTGTACGGTGCGACGGCGACGGCAGTGTGTGGACAAGTTCATACGTGTTTTGTATTGCCGGCACATCGGCCCGTCAAAATCTCGGGCCACGTTCTAGCGGTCACGCCGATCTACTCGCAATTTCGGCGGCCGGGATGACGGCGCTCGGGTGACGGATGTGCGGTGGACACGCGGCTTAAGTAAATGTATGTACCGCTACTTCGGCGCCGTCATCTCGTTCTCGGTGACGTGACGGTGACGGCGGCGTTGGACAAACAGCCTTATTGCAGAAGTTTTGCGCTGCCTCAAAGCTGCTCTAGGACCCTTTAATGCATTCTGTGATAGGTTTACCCGTGATTTATTATACAAAAAATAACACAATAAAAAAATACACTAAAGCCAACCTTTAGTGTTAAATAAATAAGTACACATAATTAAAACTAAAAACAGTAGGATACAGATCGCATTAGGTAGCCATAATAAACAAAAAATAAGCAACATCATGATACATTAAAATTTTACGAATACTCGCAGAGCATAACTTTTTTTTAATATTAATTAGGTGTGAAAGAACTACAGTATTTAGGTGTCTATCAACATTTTAATCTACCATCGCTTTGTCTTAATTTTTTGCCTAGACTAATTGTGTCCCACTACTAAGCAAAAGATCACTCCTTGATGAGTTGATGTCCGACAATTTTGAATAAGAAATATCTATAATATTTATTCACAAGCTAATCCCATTTCTTAAAACCTCGTAACACAAACCGATTAAAAATATTATGTATAAAAATATATTTGCCAAATTGATCTACAATTTTATGTGGCTCATAATATTTATTATGATGGATTTCAAAACGCTTAAACGAGATATCCAGACATCTGTTAACAATTTAATTAAAACTTGAATGAAGCCTCACCTCTAGTATTGCCAAACATCGATTAATTTAATCATTGTATTGTAAGGTAGAAATATACTTTTGTTATAAACATAGTGCGTAAGCGAGATAGCAACAGTGGATGTCATAGGTTAGAGAGAGAAAAAAAAGAATAAATGAGTCTTAAGATGGCTTCCATGTGTTTAATTTGTTTTTTCTACTCCTGCACTATTATCTGTGATTTATGTTATCACGAGCATCACTATAAGAACACTCATAATAAGACTTTGGATAAGTCTATATTGTCTATTCTCTCTTAAAGCACTTGTTGGCTTATGGTTCTTACAGTGCTCCATCGTTAGTCTGCCAGCCATAGACTGCCAGACCTAGGTACAACTTTTACACGATCGACATTAAATTTACGATGAAAATGCATGACTACCAACTTAACAATTTTTTTCATTCATATATAGTTTTTATAGAACTAAAACTTTCTGAACGAAATGCATAACTGCCAACATAAACAAGAGTTTTCAATGATGTCACTGGCAAGTTGTTAAACGTTTTGGCTAAATACGCCAAGAACGCAAGGCTATAAAAAAAATTAAACGTTAGTTAAAAACAAAGTTTACCATAAGCAAACTTTCAATTTTGTCGTTTCGTTTGTTGTTTTCATGTTTCCCGCTCGTTCGTGACTTGTTTGATCGCACAAATTTTTACAAAGTTTTGTAACTTATAAAAAAGCATGGAAGCAAATGAAATACCATCAACACAGGACGAAATATCCGCGGCGGCCCAGGGAGTAATAGAAAATTTGTTGCCGAGAAAATCTCGGCAACTTTATGACAAAGACTACGAAAATTTTATGGCCTGGAGGCTTGAACACCGGACAACTTCGTTTTCAGAGAACGTGTTACTATCCTCAACCTCGGCCAACTTTCCGAATATCCCATAGCACATAATAGTAGGTATTCAAAATTTACATCCGCACTTTCATGAATAAATTTTTCTGTCTAAAATTATTTGTCATTTAATTGGTACCTAGTCGTAGAAAAAATATTGTATGCAACGTCGAATAAGCAGTCAAAAAAAACTCGTGGCGTATATCTTACGATGTTCGCTGCGCTCACATCGTAACCCACGCCACTCGACTTTTTTGACCCCTCTTATTCGACTGTTGCATAAATAGTACATTACTGCAGAGGCCGTGAAGTAAGGGATTGCTGGACGAGTTTGGGGTAGGTGGCCGAGTCGAAGACGAGGCCAGATAGAACGAGTCCTGCAATCCCTGTTCCGGCCAAAGCTTGTATAGTGCTTTTCTCAAACAATGTGAGGAAATATTAAAATTAAAATAACTACTAGACAATCAAGTAAATCATAGTTTACTTTTTTCCGGTAGCATATTTTGCATAGCTAAATTTGCCTCCTCTTTTAAATGAGGCGGAGTACAGTTCATAAGTTCCCCGTCACTTTCATCACTAGAAGTCATTTTTATTTCTGTTAAATTATAATAACAATCACTACGAAATACGCATAAGCAGAAAAAAAGATTTTCGATTTGCCACCTTTTTTATTTTTTAAATGTACTAATTTGATCCAGCTATTTGAGCACCATGTTTAACCGCACATAAATATAGTACCATAGATTTTTTTTTTATGTCGCAATTATGCTTATAGGTACAGATTGTGGTGGTGGTTGGCTGTATGTAATTTTTTCCTTTGCCAATTTAATTTTAGTATAGAAATTTTAAAAATTTGAGCAGCGGACAAAAATGGATTTTCATACTAACATTTGTGGCCTAAGCCAAGAAGTAATGTAGGGAGCCATAAACGAGAAACTTCATGTCCTCATATCGGGACATTAACGCATACATTTCCGAGCATGTTTGAGAAAATACTATTACATGGCGCTGCGGACGCACACTCGCAAACAGAAACAGATAGTATAAATAAATACCAAAAACTGTAAAGAAACAAAACAATGTCGGATAACAAAATTCAAAATTTGAAGAAAAGGGTTTTATGGACTTGCAATAAAATAAAAATGCAGGGGCAGAGACCATAAACATACTCAAATCTAGCCCTCTTTCCAATGTAAGATCCATAGAAAAAAAAATCCAAGATCAATAAAGACCCAAACTCATTAATGAGTACTATGACTAATATTAACCTTAAATACCCTATTATATTTCGAAGGGACCAAATAAAATTAGAAAATGTTCCTGAAGAACTTTACTTAGCCAGGTCAGATTTTAGAAGATACAACAGAAACCTTTGTCGAAAATTCAGCATTAAAGAATTTGATGGAGTGTAATGCAAAAAGGCTTGAGAAAGTGTTTACATACCCTTGGGAGGATGTCAGGTTCAAAATAGGAAATATTTCTTTGTCAAGATCTCTTGTTCCGGTTAATCCCAACGACATAACAATTCCAAAAGAATTAATTAAGCCTACATTTCTCCAAGCTTTGGGTCTTAGCAATATGATAGAATTTACGGACATCCCTGACTACTATCTAAATAAAGTGATAAAAATTATAAATCTATGCTTCATTGCCAAATAAATAAACTTCCTTATCATGCATTAAGAAATTTAGTTCAGTCCATCTTAATAAATGACTACACGCTCGTGAAAATATTGTTGAGTACAGGTGAGAACAAGTTTACTAGGTTTGTAAAAGGTGTGATGGGGATGAAAATAATACCAAGAGTTGAGATTGAAGGTATAAATTTGTATCCAAAACCGAAGAAAGTATTTGAAACAGTGCACAACAATGTAGATGGGACAGAATTTAGGAGGATTAATGGCGAAGAAACAGTACACTTTGAGAGCGATATTTCTAAAGGTTTCTTCGTTCACAATGCTTTGCTTAACATCAGTACAAATAGGACTACAATAAAATAATTAGTTTTTGTTCTATCTAACATAGCTGTTTTTCTTACATCAAGATTTGAGAATATTAAAGGGAAAACAGTGAAACAGATTCGGTACAATTGTAGTAGGTATTTTCAAAAAAGATTCTACGAACTTGTTGGGGTCCAAGAGAGTGAAGTGAGGCTAATGAAACAGAATATAGATTCAACAATAGATGAAGACCGAGCTTGGAGCACTGAGATAGTCAAATCATCTAGAAATTCAAATAGGGACCAGAATCAGGCTATGTTCAAAAGAACAACATTAAATGAAATAAATCAGGATAAATATTATGTAATGCGCCCATTATTAATGGCATGGTTAGATTAGATGATAATGTTAAAATATCGGATCCAACAATATATTATATAATGAGTCCTAACAATCTGTTAATAAAAGCTATACAATATTTATATCAACACTAACTATTGGACAAATAAGGAAGAAAATAGGTGAAGGAAATTTTGAACCAGGATTCCCCAAATCATTACATACAACCCGTGTCCTTACAAGAGAGATATAACAACTTTCTAAAGAATATTCTTTCAGAAAAAGAAAATAACAATTCGAGGGACAATCTTTTTATATCTGTGTTTTGTCAATTTTTGTATAGGGAACTACATTGAAACGATGAACAACCCCCCAGCATGACGGCACAAGGCTCCACAGTTTTTATTTATAACCAGCAGAGGGCGCATCACAAACAAACCGTGGACATATAAAGATTATATGTAAAATCATCAGCATTCCCCAATTTAAATTATTTCAAAGTAGCTAAATTTGATTTGTGAAAAGCAAGCCAGTTTTATACAACCAATAAATTCTAAATAAGTTCAAATGATCTGTTTAAATTTAAAATTAAATAAACCACTGGTTTGCAATAAACAAAGTAAAATTACACTTAATGCAAATGTCGAAGTTTTTATATAAAATAAAAACATTACATGTTCACATAGCTTTTATATTTTAGGTATAATAAATATAACATGGTACTATTGCATGCAGTACATTGTTGATTAGTTTTTTATTGTATACAGTAAAGCAAGGAGAAAATTGTAAACAACCCAGTTGTTACACTTAGTATGCATTTAAGGCAGCCAAGGCCGCTTTAATCAATTTAGTAATATTTGAAAATGCTTGCAAACTATATATATCTATAGCTATTTATATTTTATTTGGAAGGGCCAGCCTTAGCTTGGTATAAGTATATATATTCAAAATATAAATATAGCTATATATTAATAGCGTTTAAGAGGAGAGGGAAGAAACAAATTAAACACAATGTAAAATAAAAAGTTTATTTCAAGCTTAAGAGTAATAATTTATGTATACAGAAGTCAGTACAAAGGGCAAGTAAGGTATTATTAGTTTAGCTATACGATCATTAAATAGTTAATGGAAGTTTCTCATTAATAATAATAATTAAAAAAAGACTTACTTATGTTACATACCTAACTCTGTTTTGTTTATATAGTTACATATTACATATGGCATAGAATTTGTAAATTAATAAAGAAAATAAAATATCCTGTTTTCTTTAGTTCATTTATAGGGCATATACTTTTGTTACAAACATAGTGAGTAAGCGAGATAGCAACAGTGGACGTCATAGGTTAGAGAGAAAAAAAGAATAAATGAGTCTTAAGATGGCTTCCGTGTGTTTAATTTGTTTTACAGTAGATATGTTGGGACTACTAGAAAGATGATTAAGAAATCACGTTAAGACTAGTATATCTTCATACAATATGGCGATCATTATGTAATTCTTTCAAAAAATGCATTAAACTTACTGTCAGTGCAGAACGGCGGTCACTGGTAAAAGCACTGGGTGCGCCTGGCGCAAGTATGCGATGCGCACGAGAGGAGCAATGACTTGGACGCTCGCACTTGACCTTGCGGGAGCGAATAGATGCGACTCAGCCGCCTGTACTCGTTTTATACTCAGTTTGCGGCATGACACACGGCGTCCAAGCCTGAAAAACTTTCAAATTGCTGTTTAAAAAATCCAAATCAAAGGTTTACGGGTAATCTGCAAATACTAGTTTTGAAAATACCAACGCTTTTGGAAAGACCACCGTCATCACATATACCTACAAATAATAAGATTCAACTTTACCACTAATACAATTAGCACAAACTAAGAATGAAAAAGTTTATTTTCTGGGACGGATAGGGTATTTAATTAACGCTGAGTACTATGAGATGTACTTAGGTACTGTAACAACTTGAGTTTGTTTATACAAAGGTTTGTATAGACAAATCAACTTGCTGGCAAGTAACGCAATTATTTATAATTTGGTTTTCGAATTTAAATAGAATGAGAAGAAACAAAGTCTTTCTTGAGAGCATTACCTGAACAGCCGCCTCCGAAGCCATGACTGCTATATCTCAGATCATATAAGTTCCTAAGCTTGAAATAATATACGGTTAAAAACTGGTCTTCATATTATTATTTAAAAGTATCATTACCCGTAGCGTTAGGCCCTCGTACTTACGCTTAAACCCAGGAGTTTCATAATAAGTTAGTGTCGACCTGGCTACAACCCTCACAGCCTTACAAATGGTGGAGGTCGCGCTCGCGTAATCTTCCCGAAATCGCGCGTCTGTTTTCTGATTCCAGAGTGACCGCAATGCCGCATGAATGCACCGCATAAAAAGGCGCGTTATAATTCTTTAAACCGCATGCCCATACAAGAGAAGAGGGAATTGTATGGAAAAAGGGTATGGTAAATCTATAGAAGATATCAAACGTAAGTAAAATGGTTACTTAGTATCTAGAAGGTGCATGTGAAAATCCCAGAAGAAAAACGAAGAAAAGAAAAACAAAGAAAAGAAAAAAATGGAGAAATTCAGCGGTATGACGGACTGTGCGGATTTCATAGAACAATTTAGTCAAGTGGCAGTAATCAAAGGATGGTCAGACCCGCAGAAACGAGCTGCCATCGCGATTTATTTAGAAGGGCCAGCTATAGCTTGGTATAAAGCAAATTACTCCAATTTGGCCACATATGAATTGCTCGAACAAAAATTGTTGGAGAACTTCCCTGCGCAAGAGGACTACACAGCGAAATTCTATGGAACGTCTTCACTTTAATAGGGAGAAGCAGGAATTCTTGGTCAATTTATTAATGTAGCTCCATTAGAGTTAAGTTTTCAATTACATGGATTATGTTATAGACTAACTACTACTACTACTATGTTGTTGTTTAATATATGTTAGCATATAATAACCAAAACAAACACATTAATCTGCGATTGTGAGTACCATTTCTGCTTGAAATCTGGAATAGTTAGTAGGTACCTACAGTTGAACCATCTCGTCAACATAACAGTGCTTTAGTCGAAGACATTATATTATTGTGTATAGGTATTGGTCTGTGTTTTTGTGTAGGTATATTCTTATTATTATTATTATTCTTGTTATTACTTTAATGCTTCAGTTGTTTAGGTTTAAGTTAGGGTCATTGCTCTTCTAGCTTTCTAGCGTGTACTCTCTATACTCTGGTTTCTGTTGTCCTGTCGATCGTTCGAAGGTTAAAAGGTAGAGATCCCTTTAAGGGATATGTTCGCCTTAGTACATCTATTTAAGTATCTCACTACCTGAAAAATTAATGTGTTTTATGTACACGTATATTCTGCAATAATTATTTACCTTGCGACTCTAAGCAGCTACGGCCTTTAACATGATTATTGCTATACCGCGGGAACTATGCAATTTTCCGGGATAAAAAGTAGCGTATTTTATTTTGATTTTTTTTTTGAGAAATGTTCTATTAAAATTGTAAAGAGGAAAGATTTGATTGTCTGCATTGAATAGGCTCCGAAAGTACTGGACTGATTTGAAAAATTCTTTCACCGTCAGAATTCAACATTATTCCTGATGAACATAGGCTATATGATTAAGGCCCGATTTTTCAACCCTCAGATAAGCACTTAACTGACAGATACCCATAGAGTTGTTCGTCGAATAGGTCCTATCTGACGATTGAAAAATCGACCCTAAATTCTGCGCGGGCGAAGTAAACTAACTAAACTAATATACTTACCTAGGGTAACAAAAAACATGTGTTGCACTGGTATACCCTAATTTACATCAACAGCAAACTCTGAGCCCGAGTCTAAAATTAAAGTTACATTTCAACCTAAAACGTCAATAAATTCCGAAAGTCTAAAATATACGTGATTATGACCATAAAATAAAATATCTATACAATCATCGTGGACTTGTTAAGGTTTTAGTTGTTTGGTGCGATACACGTTACGGCCGAACGTCGTCGAAGGTTCACGAACCACCCAGTTTACAGTGAGCTCCCACGACCCGCGGCCCCTAACGAAAACTAAAAAAAAAAGCAACCGCTAGTAAACCTGCCTGAACTGGACATGTTCGCATGGCGCTCGATCGATTCTTACATGTACCAACGTAAGTTTACCGTATTTATTTAGTTTTCTTGCTTATTTACATATTATGTATCTAAGTAAACTAAACGAAATATACAATTCCATAAAGCAATAAGCATATCCGACCCCGTTAACTACCAACATTTTGTTTGCGATTTCTACAATAATTTGAACTAGTTACTAACAACTTCGTAATCATGTATCAATCATTTCAATAAGAATTTAATCCATATATACTTAACATGGAATCCACTGGTAAGACCTAAGAGCTCTAGTGTAAATAATTCCAACAAAAACATAAATGTGAAATAAGAGGCTATAACAACATTTAGAATAGATACGCCAACAAAAGAATTGATATCCTATAAGGGTGGTAACATATCATAACAAATACACCGAACATCTGCCCAATTCTAATACTCACTAACCAGAAATGATAGATTGGTTGACAATCCTTAATATCCCTTCTCCAACTTCTACCTGCGAAATCAAGAAATTCCTCGGGACTGCAAGTTGGTATAGACGCTTTGTTCTAGACTTCAGCACGCTAGTAGCTCCTCTTCTTTTGATTGTGGCGTTACAAGTCGTTATAGCGAGGACAACTTCGCCAATGTCGGTAAAAAAAAAAAAATATAAAATCTTGTGACAAAATTTCGGCAACGTTGTACGGTAACACGGTCAAAGACCCCCCTACCCCACCTGTCGGGCTCTTAGCCAACGGTCAATGATATCCCTCAGATACTGCCAGGAAATCATTAGCCGTTGCCCAGGGTGCTAGTAGCTCCTCTTAAACTTACTTCCACCTCCTCTCAGACTTACTTCCACTTCCAAAAAAGCACCTCCCTTCAAATGAACCTCAGAATGTGATAAATTTATTAAAAAAATTAAAGAAGCTTTAGTTTCCAGTCAATGAAAAAAGTGTAGTATGGTGGCTATTGTAAGTACTATGTACCTTATCATTACCATTGGTTAATAAAATCTTTAAAAAATTATAACTTTTACTACATCATTATCAGAGCCCGGGATTTTTCATAGCAAAACAAAACACTATCGTAATCTGGCTAGTGATAGGAACATCATTTTATCGATGTCGCGTACTACATAGTATAAAATAAAGTCGCTTTCTCGGTCCCTATGACCCTATATCCCTATGTATGCTTATATCTTCAAAACTACACAACGGATTTTGATGCAGTTTTTTTTAATAGATTGAGTGATTCAAGAGGAAGGTTTTTATGTATAGTTCTACGCAGACGAAGTCGCGTGCAGAAGCTAGTTATTTATAAAATTGATTTATTCAATAAATAAAATAAACTTTCCTTTCAGCTTTGCCATACCCAGGCAACAAAGAGGAAGGTACAAGTTTAAACGAAGTGATTATCTATACCTACCACCTCATTGAAAATAATAAACACTTCAATTAATAATAGATACTCACTACTCCATAAGACATTATAGTACTAGAGCCCACGACCAAAACCATGTCTCATAGCAATACGGCAAAAACCCTATAAAATCGTTAGATTGTATGATTCTGAACCCGACTAGGTGTGTAGTAACGGTCGAAAGTGTAGCAACAGCGTGGGAGGCCATTTCTGCTGTGTCAAAAAAAAGGCAGTCGGTATTATAGCAATACGTCTGATAGTGAAAATGTACATAGATTTTATAATTGTATTACGAAAAAGTTTGTTTTCAGACATTTTGCGCGTAGCATATAGCCTGAGCGCATTTTTGAAAATGTCAACAAATTTAGCCGACCTGTATCATAGCAACACGGATATTTTTTTTTTAACTTTTCGTATTGCTGCCAGGATTACCAAAAACCTGTTTTCAGAATAAGAAGAATAAGAAGAAGAATAAGAAAATTTATTTTGCAAATTGGCCGCCAAGGGCTCTTTTACATGTCTTTTTGAAACTACCAGCACATTCGGAAAGACCATCATTGCCAAGAAGAATGCGCCGCAAGAAACTTGGCAGAAAGTCATTTTTTCAAATAATAATACAGTAAGAATACTTAAATTCTACTTACATTAAATACATTTATATAAGGGATGTATAAGGTCCCCGAGCCTTAAATTATATTAATCTATAAATAGTAGAGATGTATAAAGTCTCTACTGGTCAAAAAAAATAAAAAACAAAAAAATAATAATAATAGTAAGTTCAGTGGAGGTGTAAAACGCCTCCACCGTCAAATAAACTAATTGGAGATGTCTCCAATGTCGCAGGAAAAAAATTAAATATAAAACAAAATTATGAAATATACATTTCATGTCAAGTAAGTAACCAATAAGCTTTTGGATTCCGAAGGCAAGCTTACGTCTGCCGCCCCCAATGTTGGCTATCACTTTAAGTGTAGCATATACTACCAAAAACGAAAATAACGTTTCGGAGTTGCCTGGCCGACGCCTCTGTTAAATGTTTTTTTAAATTTACAGCCTTCATAGAACCTAAATCTTTACCTGCTTTCCATGCAATGACCGGCTGCGATTATAATCCCGCGTTATATCGCAAGGGTAAAAAAAGACCATTGACGATGCTGAAAAATTCGAAACGCTATCAAGAAGCTTTCGGTGATTTGGGCAGCTATACTTCTGATAGTGACAAGGTACTCCCCGTTTTGGAAGAATTCACGTGCAGATTGTACAACGAAAAAAAAATTAATAACGTCGATTTAGCTCGTTTAGCTTTAAGGGTATCAGCGTAATTCGTCCCATTCGTTTTTCGTTCATTTCTTATGTACGTCTCATTCTGTGTTCGTCACTCATTCTTTATTCGTCTCGATCGCTACATGTCCCTATCGTTTTAAGTACAATTATGTAACCTGTCTCTTTCTTAACAAGTCTTTTTCGTTTTTCGTCACGGTCGTCCTAGGACTCATTCTTTCTTATTCCCTTTCGATTTTTGTCTCATTCACTTATTCGTCTCATTTTTTTCATGGATTCGTTATTAGTCACATTCGTGATTAGTCTCATTCATTTTCAGTCTTATTCTAAGTTCGTTACATTCGTTTTGCGTCTCGGTCACTATTTGACTATCTTTTTCCGTCAACCTTATTTTTTTTTAAATTATATCTTATTGACCGAGTGATCGTCATAATTTCATGTAATTTCATACATTTAAAATAACACTTTGAATTCTGACAGTTCATTTCCTTGGAAATGCTAAGGAGGTATGACTCTATTCATACAATCTGCGTACTTAATATTACTGGCCACTTAATGATAATTCTAATGTGGACTCAGATACAAGTTCGAACAGCGATTGTGAGAATTTAAAATTTATTGAAACTAAGCGAGGCTGCAAAAAACTACTAAAAGATGGGTTTCAATACACTTTTGCTCTTAAAAATAAAGACTCCACAAAATGGAGATGCACGAACAGATATATGTGCAGTGGGTCAATTACTTTGTCTTCGGATACGGAAACAATTATACGAGAACGTCAACATACATGTTTTCCCGATTTCAGGAGAAATAAAATCGACGCCGCAATGGATATACAGGGTGTCCCTAGCCTCTGGACAAATACGAATACTACTGGTTCAGTAGGATATTTAAAACTAGACTGCAAAGTATCATAACGATTGGTCCAGTATTTACCGAAAAACTAAAGGTTTTCAATTTATCACTTTGGAGCAGCCTGTATGTAGTTGCATGGTCTAAGAAAGTATTCAGAAGATAGCAAACTCTTTTAATTTGCATTAGAACTAGAACTCCATGTTAAGTGTCAGATTTTATGAAACAAAATAAATTTTGTGTACCTAAGTGTGACATTGACATAAGTTGTAATGAATAGTTTTATTGTAAAATAATTACAATACCTACACAATGGCTTATCATTATTCTGCTGAGGAATACTTAAACATGATTTTAGTTTATGGAGAGTGCCATCAAAGTGCTAACCTCGCACTAAGAGTTTATCGCGAGAGATACGAAGAAACGCACCGATGCCCGACTAATCCACGCACAAGCACGAGCAATTCAAAGAATTAGGAAAAATCGGCGAGTGGACCCAGACACTGATCGTGAAGGCGTAATAACGCGTCGTTTGCCTGTTTGGCAAGAATATCAAATTCTTCAGCACTTTGAACGTACTCCGACATCAAGTTTCCGTCGAGCAGAGCGTCTGTTTAATGTCACCGCAACGCTATTCACTCAGTTTTAAAACGTGAAAAATGGCACCCCTTTAAATTTTGAAAGGTGCAAGCACTTCTGCCTCGTGACAGACCTGTAAGAGTAGCGTATTGTCGGTGGCTGCAACAGAAAATTGCACAATCTCCTGGTTTCTTAGGTGACGTTTTGTGGAGTGACGAAAGTACTTTTACTAGAAACGGTATGTGGAATCGTCATAACTATCACTATTGTAGTCTCCTAAACCCAAACCTATGTCGTTGGCCGCCTATTTCTGGAGCTGTTAAATGGGTCGGTGACTGATTACTTAGACAGTATCAGTCTTGAAAGCTACCGACGTGTATGGTTTCAATTAGATGGAGCACCGGCACATTCTGTAGTGGAGGCAAGACACCGTCTAGATCAGATGTTTGGAGAGAGGTGGATCGGACGTTATGGACCTCAAAGATGGCCAGCAAGATCTCCGGACTTAACGCCCCTCGACTTTTTCTTATGGGGTTTTATCAAAGATGAAGTTTACTCCCAAGAAATAGACACTATCGAAGATTTGCGAAATAAAATAGTAACCGCATTTTATAAGTTACGATCCCTGAGTTCAGATGGCAGCTTGTTGCGTAACGTAAGAAACAACATTAGGCGCCGGTTGAACCTTTGTATTATACGAGATGGCAGACATTTTGAAAATGTAAAAATTTAAGTAAACTTTGATGAAATAAATTTCTTGTGTATTTTAGATTATTTTTTGTTTGATTCACGTAGCGAGTACCTAGTTAATTACTTTTTGAATTATTAGAGATAGCTAAACACAACACACTCACGCACACACACATTCGTCTCAATCTCACATGTTATGGTCACGTCAAGAATGTCACTAGAATCTATTCGGGTTGTCATTGTTCAATGACAAGTGAATAAATACAGTATGTTATACTAATTAACGATAAAGTTTAAATTAAATTTGTGAGAAATATTTTTTTTTTGTTCTCTTGTCTAATTAAGCAAATAACTATTTTACAATAATGCTGAGTATCACTCTTATCCAGGGTTTCACTATTTGTCCAGAGGCTAAGGTCACCCTGTATGTAAATCTAGATGCAAAGTTGAATATAACCCTGTCACAAAAATTTACGAAGAATGTGTTCAGCAATTGAAAGGGCAAGTTCCCGACCATACCATACCTTTATTTGAAATAAAGAAAGATGGTTTCTACAACGCCAGAAAAAAAATTTTGAACGTGTCCAAAACGGTGTTTACCACAAATAAAATTAAATTTAATAACTGAGAAAAGCAAAGGATTGTTCCATTATCTGGACATTTTGAAAAAAGAAGGAAGACATCAGGCAGGAGATAAGGGCAGCTCAAATCCAAGTCGGACTGCAAAGAAAACGAAGAAAGAGGTATATAAATGTCGATGAGGCCATTACATATGTAACAGAACAACTGATGGCTGAAAATATTACAGTTGAGGAATGTCTAGAAAGGCTGCGTGTTGTTTATTATACTGATGAGATGTGACGTCTTGCGGTTTTAATTACCAATTATTAGTAGAGAAGGTGATGAGGTCGGTAGTGTTTAATTTTTTGAGTTTTCATAGGAAAGGAATAAATGTTTATGTTGCATAAGTGAAAATAAAACTATTTATTTAAAACACTAGTTTATCATTGTAAGTGTTGCAAAAAATTTATGTGACATTAACTTCTCGGATCGCGTTCGCAAATCGAGAGGTCAAACTATGATTGCCGTTTATATAAATCATCAGATTACCATCATAATTTGACCTCTCGATACGCAAACGCGATTAAGAAGTTACTGTCAAATCAAATTTATATTAGACGCTCAGTACACTCCTTCGTTAACCTTAAACGTTTGACATGCGGAATTCGAAAATGACTTCTGTTTTGCATTCCGAAATGGCAGTCATGATTTTTTTTTGTAAAAACTCGTACTCGTTTTCTTAGTTTTTGTGGCTGTGGAATTAGAAAATTTGCGTTTCAAGATGTTGGCCATGATTTTATTGTAAAAGAATACCATGACCATTATTGACGGCATATCAAAATCTATGTTCTTTATAATAACCTTTATAACAAATGCAGTTATTCTTATTTTTTCATATGAAATAATGTTTATCTTGAGAAAAATTAACTATCTTAAGTATCTTAAGTCCCAGACCCTTCAGGGCCCTCATTTTTTTCCGTTCTGTGAATGTACGGCACATATAAACTTCAATTTGTTTATGAATTCCGATCCGGAGGACATATGAATAGCAACTAAGACCTACTAGTACGGGACGATTAGCGAACGTGCCCAAAAAAGAACGGAACGAGTTACCATTAAAGACAAAAAAAGAGTGAGACGAATAACGAAAGTGACTAAAGATAAAGTGCGAATGATACCAAAAAAGAGAGACACAAACAAAGACAGTCCTAGGAAGACCGTGACGAAAAACGAAAAAGACTTGTTAAGAAAGAGACAGGTTACATAATTGTACTTAAAACGATAGGGACATATAGCGATCGAGACGAATAAAGAATGAGTGACGAACACAGAATGAGACGTACATAAGAAATGAACGAAAAACGAATGGGACGAATTACGCTGATACCGGTGGATAACATAGAACATTTGCATGATTTTAATCAAGAACATGTGCAAGACATAGTTGACTTAATGAAACAAGTCCTTGAGTTAATTCATTTTGCAGCATTAAAATAATAATATGTTTCACATTGCACAATCTTTTCTTTTCACCAAATTAACTCAATCATCATCGATCAGGTGGAGCGTTATGGTAGGTTGGTATTTCGCTAATGCTATAGTTGGTATCTCGCGAATATGGTATTTAGCGTGATTGGTATTTTGCTTAAATTCATGTTGGCGTTATGCGTAGTTGGTGTTTTGCGTAGTTGGTATTTTGCAAAAGTGGTTTTTTGCGTAGAGTTGGTATTTCGCGTTTGTGGTCTTATGCGTCTAAAGGACACATGGGCTTGAGTTTTCTTCTTGGTCTTTTTTATTTTAGGTTTGCCATCTTCATCATCATTATTCTTGTTTTCTTTTGTAAAATAGCTTCTACCTTTCTCTCTGGCTTTTGAATTTCATTTCTTGTCCATGTTTCTGGCTTTGCTTTACCTTTCCGTGCCCTGAGGTGACTCTTGTCTTTTTTAATGTTGAAGAACTCAAGTGACGAACTGCTATCTAAATTCTCAGAATAGACGTGCCATTTCGTGTTACAACCACCTTCATCACAAAGCAAATCTTTTTTATTTTCATCGTCGGAGTTGACAGGTATGAAAAATCCTGTTTCACAGTCTAACAGCCTTATTCATAAAAAATCCTTAATTGAGGCTTGATCAGTCTGTTAGTTAACAGACTGATTAAGCCTATTGGACGATTGTTAAGAAGTGTGATTTATAAACGCTTGCTAGCAGTCTGCTAACTAATGAGCTGCTAATAGGTTGATTAGACGCGTTATGTTGCCGATATTGACAAATCATAGACAAAAAATGGCCCACTCGTGAATTAAAAAAAAAAATGACAGCGAATTAATGCGGGAAACTGCAAACCGCTTTTGCAAAGTACACTTATTTTATTATTTTATTTAGATATTTAAAATGAATACTACAAAAAAAAGGAGTGATAATTGGACAGCGGAGGATAAAGTAAGAAAAGCAAATCATTTACCTTTGTTTGGTGATATACAGGGTGACCTCTAAGACGTAATACAAAACCAATGTTTTAAATACGTCTCTCATTAACTAAAGTTCTTAGCTAGGTCTCATGTTGTTAAAACGATCATTAGTATTCTTTTTTTTTGTTTCAATTGTTCCTAATTTTTTCGGTTTAATGTGGTCACCTTACCATTATTTTTACAGTAAAAAGTTCTTATGTAAATAAACCCATTTGTCTTTGAATATCTGACAAATAATTTATGAAGAAAACTCATTTTGATTATCTTTGACGTTAGTTGTCTTGTTATGATCGAACAACAATAAGATTCGTCGTAAGTTTATGTAAAATATTAAAATGCCTCGTGGTCATGCCTATCCTTACACGTCTGTCCAGCGGACGGATATGGTAGCGTTCTATTTTACCTCTCAGAGTACAGTGCAGACGCAAACACTCTTTCGCGAACGTTATCCGGACTGTCCAACCCCTACTCGTGGATTGATAAACAGAACTGTGCAAAATTTAAGAGATTATGGACAGTTCTCAGTCCCAGTGCATGCCCAAGATAGAAACCGACGCCCGCGGCACTCAGAAGCGTTTCGGACACGCATCTTTCAGTATTTTAGTCGCCACCCTGAAGCAAGCACAAGAGACGCAGCTGCAAGATTTGGTACGAGCCAATTTTTTATTTGGAAGCTATTAAATGCCGCAGGATTACATCCATTTCATTTCCAAAAGGTACAAGATATTGTGCTAGCCGACTACCCCCGAAGAGTTCAGTTTTGTCGTTGGGTGTTACAAAACCGACACTTAAATATTTTATGGTCTGACGAAGCAACGTTTACAAGAGTAGGCTTGTTTAACGTTCATAATGAACACTTGTGGTGTGAAGCAAACCCTCATGCAACTCGCAGAGACTCCTTCCAGAGTCGGTTTTCGGTTAACGTTTGGGCGGGTATTCTGAATAATCATCTGATAGGACCGCATTATATTGATGGAAACTTAAATGGACCAAAGTATGAAGACTTCCTAAGAAACATATTACCAACACTACTACAAGAGGTACCACAAGAAAACATAAATACTTTGTACTATCAACAAGATGGGGCTCCCGCACATTTTTCACTAGGTGTGCGAAATTACTTGGACGAATGTTTCCCTGAACGATGGATAGGACGCAATGGCCCGGTCGCTTGGCCGCCTCGCAGCCCCGATCTTACTCCGCTCGATTTTTTTTTGTGGGGCGAGCTGAAAAGACGTGTCTACACACGAGAAACAAATACCGTTGAGGAACTTCGCCAAAAAATAATAGAGGCTTTTAATTCTGTAAAAGCCAATGAGTTTGTTCTCGGCAGACTTAAGGGTAACCTTAGACGACGGGCAGAGTTATGTGTACATGAAGGCGGTGGTCATATTGAACATAAGCTAAAATACGTGTAATTAAGTATTTTCGACCTTTCGATGTAAAAGATAGGTAACAATAAATTTACTTTTTAAATTGATATCTCTTATTATTCGATTTAATGTATCAGAGTAAGTACGGCCAATGACTTTAATTTATGAGCTACCATGGAACATTGTCAAAGGAAAAGTCATTACGATTTTCCTTGTTAAGTAATGCGGTGTCGCTATGACGCTTACTGTGAAATGGTTCTATGGTGGCTCATGAATTAAAGTCCTTAACCGTACTACACTTAGCAGTACGTACTCAAAAGTTTAAGATTGATAGCTGATAACAGTGATAACATTCGTAAACTTGACAAGAACTTTATGACATTCGATTATTGAATGTACGGTGACCACACTCCGAGATTTTTATTATTTTTTTTGTTTGAAAATAAGGAAAAATTAAACAAGGCTAACCCTTACAAATGAGTTAGTGTAGTGAATTCTCCGTCATTAACTGAGCCCGAAACGTTAATTTTGTATTACGTCTTAGATGTCACCCTGTATTGTGTTGTGAATCATTGCTTACCTACCTTTAATGTTCCTATTGAATCTAAACACTGAACGTCCTTTCAGATGTTGCTTCAAGAGCTTGTTAAAGAGAGACTGGCAATCTTGGAGGACAAGCAAACGGATACAAATACAAATAACCGCAAGATCGCTGCGTGGGCTGATCTTCGAAATAGGTTGGTAGTTATAGGGCATCAAATGGTTGGTAGTACTACACCTAAGTTTACAACAACTTTTTCCGAATAGAAGTTTATATAAGTAATTACAAGTCATTAAAATTACTAAGTACCTATCATTGCAAACACAATGTAGTTAATATAATATACCTGCACCTATTGCTTTTCGCTTTTAGTTTCAATATCATGCGGAACGGCGCCGAAAGATCTGTGGCGCAATTAAGAAATCAGTGGGGAACTCTTAAATCCGCTGAGAAACGGTTAATTAGCACCGAAAGAAAAGCGCGATTTAAGACCGGAGGTGGCCTGCCTCCGCGAGAAGAACCCATTTCTTCGAACTCAATAAGAGCCTGGTTGCCGCAAGAGTTCGAAACCGACAACAACGAGTTTGATTCGGACTGTATAAATCAGGTTGGTATGATTTGGTTATATGTTTTTTATGTTTTACTTTCGTTTTAATGCTGAAAATGTCCACAAGTTTCAGTTCCAAATATCTTGATATAACGCTTGCGCCATCACATCATCAATATCATGATATATTTCAGGATCGTATTATACAAAAATTGTATTGCATTAAGTGATTTGTATTGACCGACGTGAGAGAAGTTGTAGTATCAGAACGTATCTACGTATTGAAGTGGCAAATATTGACACCTTGACGTTTTAAATTTGACGTAACTGTAGATAGATACAGTAAAATAATAATATTACTTCTATAAGGCCTATGAAGTTCTGTTGCATAAGTACTTGATAAATTGTCAACAAACAATATCATTTATATAAACTACATAATAAAACTGCTTTTTAACGTATTAAGGAGTTAGCTTGGTGTGTGCGTGTGTGTGGGTAGCGAGCGAGTTCAAGTTTTAAGTACTGTTGTTGTCAATAAAAAAAATGTTGCTGTGAATCGTTTTATCCATTGTTAATGCTACTTATCATAATCCTGATAAACAGCCGCTCTGCAAGCGAAGGTAGCAACCTAAATTTCAATGAGGAAGGGCTGTGCAGTGCATGAAGACAGTATTGGTAGGTTAGTATTTAAAATCATGTGAATAAGTCAATATAATTTAGATAATCGTGCTTTAAATATAGGTATCCATCCGAGGTTGTTTACCTGTCTAAATAGTATACTAATCGTTATTTTCATACTTATGTTTTCTTCTTTAAAGTGCCATAAATTTCATGCAGGAAATAACAAGTTTTAACAGTGAACAAAACAAATATGTAATTTAATTTGACCTGTTAGATAACTGTTGATGAGATTATGCCCCAAAAGAATATCTATCTCACTTTGTATCCCTTTGATATCTGTAAAATCAATGTTAGTCAATCAGTCAAATTATCTTAACAATAAAAGGCTTCAATCAGGTGAATACAACCAATGAAAATTTAGTACCTGCTCGCTCACACAGTTCTTACGCATTTACATCTAAAAAATAAGATGTGTTCTAAGGAAGTTTAGGTAAGCTTACTTATAGAGAATACCCGTTGGTAAGGCAGGGTGGGACATTTGTTGCACCCGGCTCTCTGACCCGAAGCTAAAAATATTTAGGCATAATGAACATAATGAAAAAAAATATTATTTCTTATTTATGCTGCCCCACCCCTTAAAAATGCAGGGTATGCCCATGGTAGATTAAGTTAAAAACAAAAGTATGTCAGCTCAAAATATATTTTAATTAAACAACTTTTTTTTCTTCAGATTCTGACGGCTCCAGTAGTGCTCAGTACCAGTGTTCCAGTAGTGCCTATTACCGCTGAAACACTGGTTCCAGTAGTGCAAATCACAGAAGACACACCACCTGCCGACCCTGCCGTGGAACCTTCCCTAGCCCCACATGATGGGCCTGCTCGGGAAGTTTTGGCATCACGCTTTAAAACCAAGAAAAGAAAAGTAAATTACTTCAATTCTAATTATGATATTATGATAGGCCTAGGTATAGATATGTTATATTGTTATGTTATGTTGTAACAGGCTGTTTTCCGCAACTCGACGACTGTAAACTGCGCCTATTTTGTGTGGCTGCAGCAATATTTGTGCCAGCCCAGCTCCTGAAGGAAGCCTAGCAAATCCTTTAGACAACTTTCTGGAACGTCCTTGGTGACCCGAGGTGTTGTGCCCTGTAGCTCGCCACTGCAGAACACTCGAGCAGAATATGTGTGACCGTTTCTTCTGCGTCCATGCACGCTCTGCATAGGAGGCTGTCTGTGACACCTAAGTTATAAATAAGTGTTTGTTAAGCAAAGCATGTCCAATCTGGGCTCCGATTAGTAGTCGGAGCTGGGGTCTTCCATACCCGCGAAGTTTGTGATACAATCCGGGGTTGATCGTCGGGAGTGCCTCTGGTATATGTTTATATTTAATAAGTTTTTTTTCTTTCAGATCTCTCAACCTTCTGGACAGTTGGCAGCAGATATTGCTGCCAACGAAATCAAGTGTCGCAATGAGCTGCACAAAATACAGCTAGAAAACGAAGAGAGGAGAAAGGATAATGAAATAAAGAAAAAAAAAATTCTGGATTTAAAAGAACAATTACTTTTAACCAAAATTGAATATTTTAAAAGAAAAATGAATAATTAGTAGTTCAATTTTGTTAAAAGTAATTATTCTTTTAAATCCAGAATTTTTTTTTACTCTTTGTTTTCTAGCTGTAATGCTGAGCCAGCGACCGTTTCACTTTTGCGAAGAACCCACACAACGCTGATCTATTTTTCTTGTCTTAATTATTTTCTATAAAATTGTGTATATTCTCTTTTATTTGTGTGCCTTGCAAAAAGGAATAAATGTCCTCTTTCTTTCTTTCTTTCTTTCTTTCTGTGTTATGGATTTTGTAAATTCCCAAAATAAATGTATTTTTTTTATGTCATGACATGAAGTTTCTTTTACTTATAATTTTTTCATGTTATTTTCTCTATCAACTTTAATAAGTAAGCAAAATTGCAGATAAAAATAAATAAATGAAACATGTTATGCTAGAAAATATTATAAATAAAAGGTTAGGTACAGGTATGAACACACATATTTTTTCAAAAGTAAAAGTATAGACATCTTTAAAGTTAACTTTATACATACAGCCAGCAGCATACTTTTGTATAGGTAGGTATAATTTCATACGTTATTGTGTTTTATACTTTGGAAATAAAGCTTCTTACTAAATTAAATTATACTTCACTATCACTACATAGTATAAAACAAGGAAGTTTTTATGTATAATTCTACGCAGACGAAGTCGCGGGCAGAAGCTAGTATTTTTATATTACAAGAAACGTAATAAATGAATGAATTAAATAGGTATTAATGCTGCTACTGTTACACAATATGATTGCCATTGGCGACTCTTATGCTTATGAACGGTTTCTACTGTACGAGACGCCCCGAGGTCTTCCTTTGACTCAAGTAAGGTAAATCTGTTGAGCCCGGGTTGATGGAATTGCACTTATTGATAGAATAAAATATAATAGAATATTTATAATAAATTTATGTAGTGTAAAAAAAGTGTGTACCTAGGTAGGTACTTATGTATTATTGCACATAAAACATTTACAAATACAAGTTTACAGTACAGATATATTGTACAAAGGCGAACTTATCCCTTAAAGGGATCTCTACCAGTTAACCTAAAATTATCTTAAATTAATAATGCAATATAAAATAGTAATTAAAAGGGCACCAAAATGGATGCACTCAGCATAATGCCGATGTCTGAAATTCTTCAGCCATGGCGCTGGTTTTATAACCTTCTACAATACAATACAAATACTATTTATTGAACACCACAAATCAGTACAAAACAATACAGAAACAAAGAACAAAGTAGACAATAGGCGATCTTATCGCTTTATAGCGATCTCTGCCAGACAACCAATAAGACAGAAATAATATCATTTTTTATTGGAAGTGGCGATGAATAAAAGCACGAAGATATGCATTGTTTGCCGCCCTATTGACTGCTGTAACAACCACATCTTCTTCTCCAGGTTCTGATTCATCAGCACCATCTTCATCAGCATCTGTAAGAAATACATGTCAATCATTACACAAAATATATGCCTGCTTTACAATTAACCCATGAACCTACATAGGTATTAATATTATCTAATTATTATTATTAATTAGAAAAAAGCCGTGGTAGCCTAGTGGTTTGACCAGTGGCCTCTCAAGCAGAGCGTCATGGGTTCAAATCCCGGGCGCACCTCTGAGTTTTTTGGAATTTATGTGCGAAAATTACATTTGAAATTTGCCATGCGCTTTTCGGTGAAGGAAAACATGGGCACTCGTGCTCTGGCACTGGGCGCGCGTGGGAACTATAGCCCAAACCCTCCAATACACGGAGGAGGCTTATGCCATGAGGCACGCCGAATTACGCGACAATTTAATAATAATAATAAAAAAACAACAACAACATAACTAGGTACTTACTGAAATTGTAGCGATTTCGGAATAAAAAAGGCTATATTATTATTTGATACCTCCACCGATAAGGTAGAGTTTATTACAGGATAGTAAGTAAATGAAGTAGGTACCTACCTATCTCATTTTGTTCCTAAGTTCCTATTTAAATGCGAGCAAAGGATAAATAGATTAGAAAATAAAATAGGAACCTACGTTACACTTATCAATCATTGTGACTATAATAAGTACGATATAAATTATTCCTACCTGGGACCGGGTCGTTGTGCTCGATGGCAATGTTTTGGAGTACTGCCAGGGCGATGACGGTATTTTTTACGTTCTGCAGCTTTACCGTCATGCCCTGCAGTAGGCACCGAAAGCGCGCTTTCCACACTCCGAAGCAGCGCTCTACTGTATTGCGTGTCCCTATGTGGGCCGCGTTGTAGCGTTCTTCGGAGACAGATTGAGGTCTCAAAAGGGGTGTAAAGAGGTAGGGCTCCAATTTATACCCCGAGTCTCCCAGGAGCCTCTTCCCACTAAACTCCCCTGCCTCAAAGCGATCCTTCAACGAGCACTCGTTAAAGATACGGGCATCGTGCGTGCTGCCGCGCCATCTTGCCACAATATCCCGGATTTTGAGGTCAGCGTCACATGTAACCTGATAATAATTCGAAATGTAACTAATTAGTAACTTATTAGCAGTAGGTACCTAGCCAAGCACTATGTAATTATATATTTTCTCTGTATTTACCTGGACATTCAAAGAATAGTATCCTTTGCGGTTTATATAGTATTGGGCTGCATTGCCGCCGCATTTTTTAATTTTAATATGGGTGCAATCAATGCACCCAATAACAGAAGGAAACGATCGCAGCGCGTAAAATCGGCGACAGGTCTCTTCCCTCTCGGCCGCGTTAGAGGGCATTTTTATAAAACGAGCAGAATGACTCGCCAGTGCTCGCGCCACTTCTGCACACACCCTGCTCACCGTCGGCTGCGAGAGCCCGTGAAGCTCTGCAGCATCATCTTGGCACTGAAACGTATGGTTTTATTAACGTGTAAAATTCGGTCCTAGGCGCAGGTTATTGAATGTAAAGGATATTTCAGGTAGGTAGTAAATAATATCTAGATATGCTTACCTCTTTGCGCCCCCAACATCTTATCGCAGTAAGAACCTGCACCTCTGGTGTCAGGCCCGCGCCTCTCCGATCCTTGGTAAGATCCGCCCTCACCAACTCCACAATAAAACGGATCGTCCCCTTGTCAAACCGGTACCGCCGCCGAAATTCTACATCGTGCAGATCCTTTATAGGATCTGCTCTTTTATTATATACTTTGCGACGCCGCGGTTGTGGTAATTCATTTACAGCTTCTAAAGCCCGCATTGCTTGTATAGCTTGCATTGCACGAAAGTAATATTGAGTCAATATAATATATTATTGACACAATAACTTTTTAAAAAGCAAGATAAGTTTTTGTTTTCCCGCCATTTCCGATCCGTACCTACATGTAATGTTGTAAGTGCAAAAATCCGTAACTATTTTAATCATCTTAATTTTATTTGTTATTATTATATATTTATTATTATACACGTAGCATACTAAATACACAATTATAAGGAAGAACAAAACCCACTTTATAATCCCTTCGTTAAAAATCTTCTCTTGGGTATGGTTTTACTCTTGTCAAAATCAGCTGTTCACATTTTTGGCGGCCATTTTGTGAGTTAGCAGAGGGATAAAGGAGGGTCCACGGCCCTCTAACTTATGGACTACTTAACAGAGCCTTGATGGACTGATTAGCGCTAACAGACGTTTATGAATCACGTTTTTTTGCATCAGTCCTATAGCGAGCCTATAGCGAGCCTCTAACTTTTTATGAATACGGCTGTAAGAAACCCCGTCCAGTAAAAGGAACCCATCAAAACAAAACTTGTAAAAAAAACCAAGTCTCGCAACTCAGTTCTTCTACCGTAAAAAGTTGTGAGATCCATGTAATACCAAGTCGGTTAATTTATTCAGTCCCTACTAAAGAGACCTCCTGTCTTAAGTTATTACGTAATTAGCTAACCTAACAACATATAATGCCCATATAAAATTAAAAATGGTTTATGTTATAAATAATGTCGGGAACCAACCTCTTTCAAATGTGGCTGGTGTTGAATGCGAAGGAATCTGCGTGTTTCCTGGCGGAAACATTCTACCCCGCAGACTCAAAGGAAACTGACGATGCACTACATCTCCACATGAGAAACTTGGCTGAGAAAGTGAATGAGGGAGACCATGATGAGCATGAAGATCCCCCATTCACTAGAGAAGAACTGCATGCTGCGTCCAACTCCTTTAACCAGAAAAAGGCGCCTGGAGCTGACGGCTTCACAGCGGATATCTGCGCCCATACAATCCTTGCAGCTACGGAGTACTTTCTGGCCCTGGTAAACAAATGCCTGAAATACTGCTACTTCCCGAAGATATGGAAAGAGGCAGTAGTGGTGGTACTGAGAAAGCCGGGCAAAGAAACATACACCACCCCAAAATCACACAGACCCATTGGCCTGCTCCCGGTGCTGGGGAAGACATATGAAAAGATGCTGGTGAACCGCCTCAAGTTTCATTTGCTTCCTCGATTTAGTACTCGCCAGTACGGCTTCATGCCACAAAAAAGCACGGAAGACGCCCTCGTTGCACTGGTCAAGCGCGTGAAAACCAAGAGAGACGAAAAGAGGTTGGTAACTCTGGTTTCGTTGGACATCGAGGGCGCCTTCGACAGTGCCTGGTGGCCAGCGATTAAGATCAGACTGGCTGAGGAAAAATGCCCGGCAAACCTGAGGCGGGTCATGGGCAGCTATCTAGAGGAAAGGTCGGTGGAGGTCCGATACGCTGGGGAAAAGCAGCAAAGGGTCACGGAGAAGGGATGCGTACAGGGTTCCATAGGGGGACCGATACTGTGGAACCTGTTGCTAGACCCTCTCCTGAAACAAATGGAGAGCCGGGGGCTGTACTGCCAAGCCTTTGCCGACGACGTGGTGCTGGTGTTCGACGGTAAGGAAGCCCGAGAGATAGAAGGACAAGCCAATGCCGCCCTCGAACATGTCCGGGAGTGGGGTGTCAAAAACAAGCTGAAGTTTGCACCACATAAAACCAGTGCGATGGTAATAACGAGGAAGCTGAAATTTGACACACCACGACTGAACATGGGAGGGGTCGACATTGGAATGTCCTCCGAGATCAAAGTCCTCGGGCTGACTATCGACGAAAAAATGACGTTCAACGCACACGTCTCAAACGTCTGCAAAAGGGCTGCGGGTGTGTATAAACAGCTGGTCAGGGCCGCGAGGATAAGCTGGGGTCTTAGCCCAGAGGTCATCCGCACAATATACACCGCAGCGGTAGAGCCGGTGATCTTGTATGCCGCGGCGGCGTGGTCTCCGGCGGCGACCAAATTGGGAGTCCGCAAACAGCTCAATGCGGTACAGAGGGGTTTTGTGCAGAAAATGTGCAAAGCTTATCGCACGGTGTCACTCAACTCGGCTCTCTTACTCACGGGGACGCTCCCACTAGACCTCCGAGTCCGCGAGGCGGCCTCATTATACGAAGCCAAGAAGGGAGCACCTAGACGTGAGTTGGCGGATAGAGAAGTAGAAAAGATGGCACCGAGGACACAAGCCCCGCACCCCGCAAAACAGGTAGCCCTGGAGTTCACAAATCTGGTGGACGAAGATCAACATGCGCGTCACAGTGATCATGCTGTGCGAATTTACACAGACGGTAGTAAGATTGAGGGCCGGGTTGGAGCAGCACTATCCATTTGGAATGGTGCTGCAGAAACCAAGGCCCTCAAGCTCACATTGCCGTCTTACTGTACCGTCTACCAGGCGGAGCTCCTAGCAATGTGTAGAGCGACCGACGTCGCCCTAAAGCGCAGGGAAACAAATTTTGGCATCTACAGCGACTCGAGCGGCGTTGCAGACCATAACGAACTCCGATTCCCCTCATCCCCTGGCAGTCGAGGCTAGAGCCAACATCGGACGCAGTAGATCCCAAGGCAAGGTTGTATCACTGTACTGGATTAAGGCACATGCGGGACTGGCAGGGAATGAGAGGGCCGACGAGCTCGCGAAGGAAGCGGCTCTAAAGTCGAAAAAGAGGCCGGAGTACGATCTGTGCCCCATCTCATTCATCAGACGCTGCATTCGTGCAGAGACGGCTGAGGAATGGGACAGGAGATACCGAACGGAAGAAACGGCCTCTGGAACGAAGTTGTTCTTCCCAGACGTGGTGACGGCGCATAAACTAGTGCGAAAAATAAAATTTAATGGCCAAATAACCCAGCTTCTCACGGGGCACGGTGGATTCTCCTCGTACTTGAACCGCTTCAAGTGCAAGGAGAGCCCATCGTGTATCTGTGAACCGGAGGCGGAAGAAACGGTGGAGCATCTCATAATTGATTGCCCTGTCTTCGCCAGAGATAGATATGATGTTGAGCACCTCCTAGATGTCAAGCTGAGCGCAGAAATCCTACCACACATCATGAGAAGCAAAAGCAGAGAAATATTTTTTAGTTATTGCACGAAAATTGTCAAAATAGTTAATAATAGAAATAGGGTAGACTAAGCAAAGTATGATATACTGATATACTGAGTTATATGGGCAATATCATACAGAACTTGAATAGAAGTAAGATAAAATAAGAATATTACATGTAAGAGCAAATAAAAATTATAGCAAATAAGTTCTGGACCCAAATGCGATAGGGTAATAAAAAATGATTGAGCTGTTACTGTTATTCCCCCCAACCCCAAGCATGAAATTGAACAAAAGATGAAGAATGACAAAGAGGACAGCTTAAATGATGGAAAGAATGATAAAGAGAACAGAATGAACGTAATAAATAAATATAAGATAGGCAATAAGTTAGTAAGCAAAGATTAGAACAAAGCGAGAATGATGCATAGTGAAAGAAAGAACAAGTATGCAGAATGGCAGTACGAGCAGAAGCAAAAGCGGGAACTAGTATGAGTGTAGAATACGAAAAATTGTTAAAATAGGCTCCGACTACGTTGGAGATAAAAAAAAAAAAAAAAAAAAAAATGTGGCTGGCTGGTAGACGGTCTGACGTGGCGTAGCTGCCATGTGTCAGACGACTCCTGCTAGCCTACGGCTCTGCATATAATCCGTTATTTGTTCCATTTTCTGTTAAATTGTACTAATACCACTCATAAATTGTACTTGTATGTGTTGAATGATCTCAAGTCTTTCATTAGGAACCAGAAGTTCCTTATTTCAGAAGTGGGATTCCGATAAATTCATCACAAACCCAGAATATGCTAGGCTAGAATATCGTAGGGATTACAGACCCCCAAATTGAAACTATAGCAGGTAATGCTAAACTGGCATGCAAAACCATATAAATTTTGTAAAATGTTGTAGCATTGAAAAAGGATCTCCACTGACATATCCGCAGGAGTCAATGTGATGTTGCCACCGACATTGCAAAGTCCAATCCAGTGGCGCGGCGAGAATTTTGTAGAACTGCTGCCGTTGAACTGCTAAGATGAAAGCGTATGAAGATGGTCGTGTCAATGAAAAGCGCTCTACCCCCGAATTATCAAGTTGGCGACCTGGTGTTCGCTATAAAACACTGGCAGGCAACAGGAAAGTTGGATCCCGGAATAAGAGGACGTATACTCGAAACCCCACGTCCTCTTTCGCCCATACTGATGCCTAATCGTCGGGATATTGCACAAGATGTATCGGAACATTTCTACGACTCCGTCGCGGGTGAGCAGTTGCATCCTCATGGTGCGCGTCATGTTCAGTTTTCGCGCAAAGAAGAGTCACTTACTAAGTGGAACTTTTCTTTTTCTGGAAAAACTTGTGTTAGAGAGTTTTTTAGCCGTATTGAGGAAGAACGTGTGGCTCGTGACGTCAGTTCTAGCTAGATCGTACGTCGGTTCCACGAACTGCTGACAGATTCAGCACTGAAATACTTCCGTTCGATAAGAACGCCAGATCTTGATTTTTTGCAACTCAAAGCGGCATTTTACCGTACCTTCGATGTAATCGACTTTGACTTTAAGGTTGAACGTGAACTGCGCGAATTGCAACAAGTTTCCAATCAATCGGTTCGGGATTTTGTCATAAACGCGAGGGATTTAAACGCCAGGCTGCGTACACCCATTAACGAGGAAAGTTTGTTCACGATTGTCAAATATGGCATGCACCCGCGTTTCTATCCTTGTTTGGCAACGAACTTAATGAAGGATATTGATGGTCTCCTTCAAGTTGCAGGGAATTTCGAGACATTCCAGGTACCTACTCGGACCAAAATTAATGTGTCACCTCTTGAAGTTGAAGCGCCTCCGCTCTGTTTAAAATGTGGCGACGTCGGACATCAGTATCGCGCATGCGCAAAGTTTCCTGGATCAGTCTGTTTTCGCTGCAAACGCATTGGCGTAGTCACGCGTGATTGCGGATCGTGCAATCCTGCTTCTTCAAAAAACTTAGTCAAGGTGTACCGTACGCGTCAACGGTGTCACCTGTTGTTATTTCTAATTCTACTGATAATCGGTTATTCGTTGAGATTTATATTGCGGGCTCTCCCGTTAAGGCCTTACTCGATTCTGGTGCGCAAGCTTCGTTGGTTGATGAATCACTTTTATTTGATTTGGGAATTTCTTTTTGTTCACAGATTCGTCCAACGTTAGTTTCTGCCGATAATTCACCGATCGTTATTCTAGGTTGTGCGGACCTCCCGATCCATTTTAATGGATCAATAATTTTTCATTCATGTTTGGTTGGCAGAGGTTTACCTATTCCGTTTATACTCGGTATTGAGTTCTGGAATAGGTTTGGTCTTACTGCTGTTCTTAGGAGGGCTTTTAAGCAAGAATTTTCGGGAAAATTGCTATTTACTGTGAATTCTCCATTGTCTCGTCCTGTTTGTAGAGTCGATGAGTTACGGTATGAACATACATTTATTTATTTTATTTCTTATTGGTAAGTCTGAATTTATTATTGTAGCTGTTTTATATGGAGGAACCGGACGACCCTGGGGGCGGTGTCCCTCAGGTATTTCACACAGTAACTATTAGCGATTGTATAGATACTGACCACACTACTGATGGCTCAGTATCATTAGATTCTAATAAAATTAGAAAACGGATTCGTCCGTCAAGGAGGGTATGCCGCCATTGTAACAAAAAAAGGCGTAGTAGTAAGAATTCTAACAAGACGGAACATGATTGTATTTGTGATAGTCCTGATTCCATTATTGACAAACCTGTAGTTACAACAACGCAGAATATTCCCGAAACTAACAACACTTCGCCACCTCAGCCTACAGACAACTTCAGGAAAATATATATAACCACCGACTGTTCACCTTTCTTGGTGCATGTACAGAAAATAGAGGATGCACCTAATAATGGCACCTCGATTCATCCCAATTCTTTTGGGAAGTTCTTAAAAAAGCACTCATATAAAAACATAATTAATGGCAGTGTGAAAATAATTGGGAGGAATAGTTACTCTGTCATTTTCCCTCCTTGATGATGCTAAAAATGATGAAAACCTCACAGAAAGCAAATACAATGCATTTATCCCTTCCTTTAGTGTAATGAGGATGGGAATTGTTAAGGGTGTTCCCGTTGAGTGGTCTTTAGACGAAATTAAGATGAACATCTCGGTACCTTTGGGTACAGGAGAAGTTATAAAAGTAAGAAGATTGAATTATAAAACCACGGTAGAGGGTGTAGCTGTGTGGAAACCATCGCAAACAGTAGTTTTAACATTCGATGGGCAAGTGTTGCCAAAAAGAATATTCATGTGTTATAATGCTCTACCTGTAGATTTGTACATTTTCCCAACTATCCAATGCTATAATTGCTGCCGATATGGTCATACCAAGACACAATGCCGATCTAAACCACGCTGTTACAAGTGTGGCCAAGGTCATTCTGGCTCTACATGTAACATCGAAGAAGACTCTATTTCTTGCTGTTTATGTACTGGTTTTCACTTTGCAATAAGCAAAAAATGACCTGAATTTGAGAGACAAAAAAGAATCAAATTATCTATGGCACAAAGCTGTTTATCATATTGCCAACAAAACGTGGCCTGCAGGTCTAGTTACCTTAGGCTCTGTCTACCGCGTAAGGGATAAAGACGTGATTTGTGTATGTGTGTATGTGCTTATTTATACGTGTGGAGTGTGAAGTCGGTGCCTCAGCTCAAATAGTTCTAAGCCGAACAGGTACTATATAGGCACATAGACTAGATACTTTCTGCCACGCATGCCACACATAAACAACGACGTTATGATGGGAGTGTGGGTGGTAGCCCGAGTTGAGCTGAGGCACCGACGTCAAACATATAAATAAGTAGGTAGCACTCACCGAAAAATATTGTTAATTTGACATTTCTAAAGTAGCGTAATGAATATAATTTATTATTATGAAATCTATAGGTGGATTTAGGCTACATTTGAATTCGATTTTTGACAAAATCAGTTATTTTGGTCAGTAGGTCAGTTGTATTAATAGTTAAGTTAATTGTGTAAGTAGGTACTACTTTTTATTTTGAAAAATTTACTTCCTACCAAGTTTCTTGCGGCGCATTCTTCTTTGGCAGATGATATTTCCGAAAGCGCTGGTAAACTCAAAAAAGACATATTAAAGAGCCCTTCGAGACCTATTTGTAAAAAAAGTTTAAATCTAATTTTGCCTTATCGCAATACAGTCAGACGCGTTCATCCCTTACAGGCATATAAGCAGTGCTTGTAAGCATACGTAAATGTGCCCGACACGCTTCGTACCAATATGGATTTTGTTGGCAATACGCCTACCCTCTGTCAAAATCCACTGCACGCCCCTGAATACAGCGGCCGTATCATGTAAAAGATATAGGACATACATGCATAGATTCATGTTCAAAAATATTTTTTTGCAGCGGGCGAGAGCTACGGAGACGGCGCTGAACCAGCCGGTTACTGCGTTGCCCAAGGTAAGGTTGGAGCAGGTCTCTGCTTACACTGGTTTATAGATATTTATAGATAATGGTACGCACTTGGCTGGGTTTTTTTTTCAATTAAAGCGTTTAAATGTAAAACTTTTTTTATACATTTTATCTTAACATTTATCTTAATTAGTTACTTTTCTCACAAGATGAATCCATGTCGTAAATTAGACCTTTGTCCTGAAGTTGAAACTTAAATTTAAAACGCAACGCAACTACTGAAGACAAACTGAACACTAATCAGAGTTTACTAGGAGCAATACAAACCGTTTAAAACAATAAATAATACCGTTTTCTTTCACTACTATTATCTTTTATTTTGATAGGCACGGTTCACCAAGGGGCACCCGTTTTTAGAGGTAACAACTCGCAATGTGTAGCCATGTCAGCGTGTGCTTGCGTGTACTCGGTCTGTAGTTATAGAACTTATCGCGATTTTGACGTTGATGTCATACTTAAGAGTGGCGACGAATTGTACATGCAGCTGTTACCTATGTTAGAACGAGAAAATCAAACATATTCACAGCCGGAACAATTGCCATCCCATATACGCTCCGGGAACTTTTCGGCAGAAATAGAACCAATGGACGATGGCAACAATTGGATCGCTAATGGTTTATATCCAGTAAATATTCACAACGATAATGGAAAAAAGAGAGACCTGGTGAATATTCTTCAGACGCAAGTTTTTACATCGGATCATATCGATGCAACCGATAGTATCCTTTTTACCGGTCAAAGTTACAGCGTTTCGTTCTGGAGACATCAGAATTCATTTTATTTATTCAATAGTCACGGGGTAGATTTTAATAATCGTACAGCAGACGAATGTGCGCGGTTGTTCAAATGTAATTCGGTGCAAAAGCTGGTGGACTATCTTTTCACGAATAGTCGCTTTCCAAAGAATATACGAGATACGGAATACTCGTTGCACAGAATTCGTGTGAAAACTTTCACACCATCATCTCCCACGTTCACAGTGTCGTCGTTGATCAGCTCATTGTCGCATCCTGCCACTGAGGTGCTATCGCCTACATTCACGGAATCGCTATCACAGTCGGATGTATCTCGGCCACGTTCGCCCACCTATGCCGAAGTTTGTGCGAAGAATTCTTGTGAGCGTGTCAATTCCGTATCGCAAACTTCTGCAACTACGACAAATATCGATGCCGCGCAACCCCAAAAGAAATCAAAACGTACGAACTTTAATCCAGTGGTTGTAGTCGATAGAGTAGAAGATTTTAAACTGTACGTGTTAAATCCTGTTGTCATCGTCCACAATATGTTTTCGGAATTACCGTTAGACGAAAATGAATCAAATCTCGATACGGCAACTGCTAACAGAGGTAGAGGCCGGCCCAAAAAACTAAAACGTGAAACCAAAACTAATGCTCATTTAGATGCGGTCAAAAAATACGCAAAAAAAATCCTCACGTTAATCGTGAAGCGGTTAAAAAATATGTCGATAAACATCCCGAAATTAATCGTGAAGCGGTTAAAAAATACGTCGAAAAACATCCCGAAATTAATCGTGAAGCGGTTAAAAAATACGTCGAAAAAGATCCCGAAATTAATCGCGCCGCAGTCGAAAAGTATGCTAAAAATAACCCCGAGGTTCATCGCGCCGCAGTCGAAAATTATTCGCAACGAAACCCTGAAATAAACCTTGACGCCGTTGAGAGATATACCACAGTTAGTCGTGATGTCGAAGTAGAATTACGGCGGTCAACAAACTTAATTGGGGAATGGAGGGAGTCGGAACTTGCCAATATGCCCCTGTTTTCATTAAAAAAGCCGTCTTTGCTGGCTGCAGATATTTTTTCGTGTCCGAACTGTAACGCGCGTCTTTTTGAAGAAGAGCGGGGTCGTAAACAGTGGTGTTGTGGGTCCGGAGCGTACAACGTTCAACAGTTTTCGCCTTTGTCAGAAGATTTCTATTCTGATCCCTCGTTTTTGCGTGCACCGCGAGCGTATAATAATTTGTTTGCCTTCAGTGCCTTAGGCGTCTCTCATGGTTATCAGCATCCCGAGCAGGGTATATCCTTTTTAAAAATGCAAGGACGTATTTACCACCGCGTTTTCGATCTTTCATATGAGGAATCCACCAACAATATCGGGCTTTACATCAATGACAATAACGAACGCGATAATATAGCACAAAGTCCACGCCTCAATAGGGATGTTATTGTTTGTATCACAAATTATTTGCATAATGTCAACCCGTTTAGAATGCTTTAAACGCTTGAGTCGGGAAACGTCCGATCAAGCGTACATAAGGTTCGAAAGAACTACACGCGCAACGCACGGTAACATTTTGGGCGACTTACCTTTAGGCACAGAAGTGGCTGCCATAATAAGCACTGAGAGAGAAACTTTCCAACCTCATTGTATAGCCATCTGGAAAGTAGGCCATAAGAAACCACACACTGTAGATATTATGAATCCATTGTACGAAGCTTTTCAATATCCGTTGCTTTACCCCGAAGGCAATGCGAGTTGGTTTCCGAATAAATCGGACAATAATCAAAATAAATTATCTCAAGTAAAATATATCCGGTGCTTACTGCTGTCAGAGACGCGTTTTTCAAAATTGGGTAGATTGTCCGAGGAGTGGTTGGTAGATGTTTATTGTAGAATTTGTGAAGAGCGTCTCCGCTACATCACGAACATGCAGAAACAAAATTCAAATCATGCATTAAGAACTGCTCCACTCGAAGAAATAGAAATTAGTGTACAACAGATTCGCAACGATGAGACCATAGAAGGGGAGGGTTATGTCCCGGGTCGCATATATTTGCCTTATAGTTTCACGGGATGTCCGAGATATATGAAAGTGAAGTACATGGATGCGATTGTAATAGTAAATACGTTGGGTACTCTCACGTATTTCCTAACTTTCACATGTAATCGCAATTGGCCTGAAATTAAACTATCTCTCGAAGCAGGTCAGCTGGCAGACCCACTTATATGTGCTCGCGTTTTTAATTTAAAATTAGCGCAACTTTTACGCGATATCCGGTCCGGTCGGTGGTTTGGCAAATGTTTGTACATGTTTCATGTAATTGAATTTCAGAAACGCGGTTTGCCCCACGCGCATATCTGTTTTAAAGTAGAGAACGGCCCGATACACAATGTAGATATTGATAAAGTAGTTCGAGCGGATATTCCCAACTCGTCGGAAGCTGACGGTAAATTGAGAACGACGGTTTTGAAACACATGATCCACTGTCCGTGCGGTCCTCCACATAGGGAAAATTTACCGTGTTGGGATAAGGAGCTACGCAAATGTTCAAAATTATTTCCAAAATGCGAAACTGCCGTTACGTTTGCTGACGACAAAGGTTTTGTAAACTTACGCCGCGACAGTAAGAACGAGGCTACGATCACATATAACAGGCGCGAATTGGTTGTGAGCGATTTATGGGTCGTGCCATACAATGCGGCTCTTCTATTAAAATATGATGCCCACATGAATTTGGAGGTTTCGTCGCAGCGTACGATTGTTAAATATCTGTTTAAGTATATGTCCGGATGAATCGCGAGTTGCTGTTGTGTCCGAGGAGCATTTAAATGACGAGGTAGAGCAGTACGTCACTAAGCGATAATTAGGATCGGGTGAGGCGGCGTGGAGGACCTTAGAGTTTGACGTGACGGCCCGCGAAACTAACGTCAAACAATTGGCCGTGCATCTCGAAAACCGTCACAACGTTTACTTTCGACCAGGCACTGAAGTAGAATCCGCGCAGCAATCGACTTCTAATCTTCTAACATATTTTAACCGTCCCGCCGGTGAAGAGTTTGACCGCTTAACGTATTGCCAATTTTATGAACAATATTTAGTCCACGCGTCGCGACCAAATACAAAAAATACCCAAATCTACGAGACCGGTAACAACAGGTTTGTGACAAAACGACAACGCGGAGAACTTGTAGCGCGTCTTTTTTGGGTCGCGCCTAATAGAGGTGAACACTTCTACTTAAGAATTCTGTTAAAGTCACACCCGGCTCGAAGTTACGCGGAACTAATCAGTCTTGGTGGTCCTAATTGCAACACTTTTCAGGAAGCTACTAAAATTGTTGGACTCGCGGACGACGAAGTAGAGTACGAAAGGGCCATGTTGGAAGCTTCAACTTTCTATACAGGACCACGCCTTCGTAGCTTTTTCGTACTTTTAGCTTGTAACGGTGCTCCAGTTGCGCTACTGTGGGACACATTTAAAAACCAACTTAGTGAAGATTTTCTTCACAGAAACCTGGGAAACGCTGATATGGCATATAATTTAGCGTTGATGGAAGTTAATAGAATCCTCCGAAAACACGGGAGTTCGCTTATAGAACACGGTTTGCCGCAAGTGCACGATCTTACTACAGAGTTGAGCCGCGAGCGCGTCGAATACAGTACGAACCGTCTCGAAGCCTACGTCGACGAGTGGCTACCGCGTTTATCGTCTGACCAACGCTTTGTTTTCGATTACATCAATAGGCTATGCGTTGATGATTCTTTTCGCGATGCAGCAAATTCCGCGATATTCATCGATGGTCCCGCGGGCACCGGCAAAACCCTCTTACTCAACGTCGTTACAGCGCACGTGCGTGGTGCTTTGAAGGGCGTCGTACTATGTACTGCGAGTTCTGCTATCGCCGCTCAGAACTACGAAGGGGGAACTACTGCGCATAGTATGTTTAGATACCCGATAGACATTGTCGACGACCTCGGTTACTGGAACATTACCAACGGCACTCAGAGAGCTGAATTGATAGCAAACGCGCAAGTTATAATTTATGATGAAGCGCCAATGGCTCACAAGTATTTAATTCATTTGCTAGATCGTTCGTTGCGTGATATAATGCGAAGTGAAAGATTTCGGTGGAAAAATTATAATTTTTGCAGGTGATTTCCGCCAAATTCCGCCCGTTTTTTCCAATGCGAGAAGCAATTCGGACATATTTAATTGCTCGGTAAAATCGTCTCCCGTGTGGCAAAGACTTAAATTATTTTCTTTGGTAACGTCTCAAAGATGTAGAGTAGATTCAGTATTTGCAAACTTTCTGTTGGAATTAGGTTCCAACCGCTTAACTTCTGTCTCTGACGGTAACATTAAAAATTTAATCGATTTAAGTTTAATTGAACACGTAACGGAATTGAGCGATCTGATTGATTTCGTGTTCCCGTCAGAAACCATCAATAGGCCCGACGAATGCGCGCGTAGAGCCATTCTCTGCACTCGTAATGATGCCGTGAATGAGATAAATAATGCCATCTTAGACCGGGTTACGGGAGACGTGTTACGATTCTATTCCTGCGACAAAGTAGACAACGATAATAATGTCAACCAAGTTTTCTATGGCATTGACGCATTAAATCGCATCGAGATCACGGGTGTTCCACATCACGAGTTAAAGTTAAAAGTAGGATGTGTATGTATGATTATGCGTAACCTTAGTTTTGAAGATGGGTTGGTGAACGGGACCAAAGTTATAATCGTTAGGTGTTCGGCTCGGCTAATAACGGTACGAAAACCCGAATCGTCGGATGAATTTCTAATTCCGCGTATTCTTTTCAAACAGCAGATTGACCCGCGAAGCCCGTTCGAATTGTGTCGCCGTCAATTCCCGTTGCGTTTAAGTTACGCGATGACTATTCACAAAAGTCAGGGGCAAACCATCGGTCGCGTCGGAGTAGACTTGAGGTCCGACATCTTTAGTCACGGGCAATTGTACGTCGCGCTGGGAAGAGTACGTGAATTAAATAATATTAAAATTTTAGTGCACCGCGATCGTAAACAAAATCAAAGACCCTGCGCGATAAATGTCGTGATTCCTGAATTGCTTTAACTTCCATCATTAAATAATCAGATCTTTTAGCACTTCCTGTAAAGTTGAATTGTTCGTCTCTATTATATAGGATGGCAATCGTAATCATGTTTTATTAGGTTAGATTATTCCAAAAAATCATGTTGACATGGCTATTCATGCGAGTTTATATATATTTTTTTGTAGTACACACAAGACACTTTTTCATACACTACACTAACATGATAGGATTTTAATTCTCATTCTATAGTCATGATACAATTGACTTTTTCAAAAGAGTGTTATGATTTAGATAATTAAATATTGCGTCACAAATCGATGGTAAATCGCGTATTTCAAGTAGGCGTGTACCAACTTGTGTACATTTTTCATTGATAATAACGATTCTTTATCGTTGACGAAGTAAGAACTGTTGAGACAGTTGGATTTTCACATAAGACCGTATAATTTATCCGTCGTATGGACTCTAAAAGTTGAACGGTTAGGGGGTTAGAGGGAGGTTGTGGAGGCTGTAGCGTCAAAGTGATGGCATTATGGTAAGCGATATAACGGATGGGTTGTCGAGGCCACCGATTGCCAGGTTACACTGAAGATAATCCAACCACCAAGTCGACGCACCAGCCGGCAGATTGGTCAGTTCGGTTAGAGATCAATTGAGCAGTCGTAGTTACCACTGCCAAATCATCGACTTGGGTTGCAAAGGTCGAGTCGGTGTCCGGAATGACTGCGAACGTTGATATATCCACTCTGCATTTTTGTGGGTAAGGAAAAAAAAAGTAAAAAAAAACGAAAATCGAAGGCAAAATCAATTTATCTTTATTCAATTTGGGCTCTTTAAAAGCACTTACGAATGTAACCACCGCTTCGGAAAAGGCTACTAATACTAAGAGAGTCGCCTAGAAATTCAATGTCAATGACAATTATATTTTTTCAAAAATTGGAAGTAGGTACACATGCCAGTCACAGTATTTCAGAATTGCAACACAGTAGGCGCGCTTATTGAGATCTCACACAAGTGCTGGTCGGAATCATTTTTCAAACAACCCTATCTCTTCATCATCCTCTTGCCCTTATCCCATTATCTGGGGTCGGCGCAGTACGGCTTTTTCTTCCATTCGTCTCTATCTTTCGTCACATTCACGTCCTTCACACACATATCATTCTTCACACGTTGTACGATTACCCTCAAGGACTCGGAAAAAATCAAGTTGAAGACGATTCAAGACGAATAAATCAGACGATATTATCACGAATATAAATCGAAGATATTAACAGTGCCGAAAGACTCCAGACGCAACAGCAGACAAGCAGATTTTGACGACGTAAGTGTTGGAATATGGCGAAGTTTTTTTTTTTTTTTTGTGTTTTAATTTTGATCTTGCAATCAGTCCTTAGACTATAAGCAGATGAGTTGAAGTAAGGTTGAATTGTCGTAGAGGATACCCATTGGAATCCTCAGCTCCATTAACATTCACGCTTTAGCTGTCATTACGAATTGCTAAATCCATTATAGCTGGTCTCTTCAGGCGCTTTTTATGCGCTGTGTGAGCTAGACTGGTGGCCAGATGATTTGGGTGCCTTTGCAGTCTGTGCTTGTAGCGAATGGCAAATGAGGCCACTTCCTCTTGTACTGTTTCAATTTTGAGTTGCTCATGTACCTCCGAGTTTTTGATGAACCACGGTGCATTTGAAATTGTTTTTAGAATGGCATTTTGCATTCTCTGCAGGAAGTTTATGTTAGTGGTGGCAGCAGAGCCCCACAATTGTATGCCGTAAGTCCATACCGGCTTTAAAATTGTCTTGTACACCAGTAATTTATTGTCAGAAGCCACTGCAGTTTTCTCATATATCGCGAAGATAGAAAAGAAAATTACTTAATCAGAAAAGAAAGGAGAGCACTAAGTACAACAAAGGGGACTTAGTTGCCATCAAAAGAACCCAATTTGGGGTTGGAATGAAGTTAAAATTGAAATATTTAGGTCCGTATCAAGTCGTTAGAGCTACTGGAAGAGACAGATACCCAAGTCCAGAAGGTTGATGACTCTGCCGAAGGTTCTAGACTAGAAACACCACTACCTTCTGTGAACATCTCCTCCGCATCACACGCCCATACCACGCTAAACGATTTCCTCTCAACTTTTCGGGGTACGCAGTCATAGGTTTTTCAACGTCAACGAACACCATGTGCAGGTTTTTTTTTTTTTTACATTTTTTTTTAAATTTTTTTTCTTTACATTTTTTTCTTTACACCTCCCTTTACTCCTACCCTCGACGTTCGACATCGATTGTTCCTCTACCTTTATGCCCAACTCAATTTCCAGCTGCACTCTCTGCTCTGCTGAATACAGGGCATTCGGTCAATATATGTTGCTATATATATTGACCGAATGCCCTGTATTCAGTCTCGTCAACGTCAGGGTCGCAAATACATGACGGGTTATTCTTACACTTGAATCTATTCAAGTATTTGGAAAACCCGCCATGTCCCGTCATTAGTTGTGTCCGTATATTCGTCATTATCATTTTCCTTATTGTCCTGTATGCCGCCACTGCGTTGGGGAAAAAAAGCTTAGTAACAGCCGCGATGTCTCCCCTACGTATCATGCCATACCATACCATGTGCCGGTTTTTTTTTTTTTTATTACCTTAAACAACTGAAGAGATATTTAGATACAAACGGTTTGGAGCTTTCAGTTACCAAAACATCAGCGGTATTATTTTCAACCAGAACAAAGACGTGTAATTTGAATTTAGTTTACGATGGGTCACTCATTTCATTTAGCAATGAGGCTAAATATTTATGTGAGGGTTCTTTAAATATAATAAGATGTTTAGCCGGAGTTTGGTGGGGTAGTCACCCTTTTTACTTAAAAACTCGTATACAATGCTGTCATTCGAAGTGTATTGCATTATGGGTCCTTTTTGCTACGTCCAGGTACAGATATGGCTTTCCAAATTCTTAATAAAATTCAAAATAAGGCTTTGAGAATAATACTGGGAGCAATGAAGACCAGCTCCGTCAATGCGATGCAGGTGGAGTGTGTAGATCCACCGTTACACTTACGTCAACAGTTTTTAGCAGACAGATTTATTTTTCGTTCCATGCATTTTTCAAATCATCCTATTATATCTAAATTAACTACTCTATACAAAGAAATAGAAACATCTTCATACTGGCGCAACAAAAGTCCTCCCTTTATTATCAATAGTTATTTAAAATTTTTACCTCATAAAACTTCTAGCCATCGATATACGAGTCTTCCTCTATTTAATGTTAAATTTGAAGCTTTATTACTTAAGCCAACAGTTTTACTCGATACAGGTATTATCAAGAGCAGTACAAATGCAAAACCTTTATTTAACCAATTACTTAATATCCATTGCTATGATTGGCATTACATTTACACAGAATCATCCAAACCTTCGACAACCAGCTGTGTTGGGGTTGGGGTGTATCATCATCAATTAAATATTGTGCAAAAAATTAAACTTCCCCTGGAATCATCAGTTTTTACAGGTGAAACTTAAAGCTGTTGAGTATGCTCATATGATGAAATTAGGGAAAACTGTAATTTTTTCTGACTCAAAAAGCAGCCTACAAGCATTATTACACTCTGCGTTTAAATTTAAAAAAATGTATCCTCTGATTTTTGATTTTAGGGCTCTGTTATACGAATGCAGTACCAAAAGCCTTGAGATTCAGTTTGTATGGGTGCCGAGCCATTCCGGGATAAGTGGGAATGAAAGGGCGGACCAGTTGGCTCTTGAGGCTGTCCATTCGGGGGATATTTTCCCTTACAAAAATTATGCCCATGATCTCTTAGCCCTTCCTAAGAGACATCTCCAGAACTCCTGGGAATTCTTTTGGTTTTGGAGTTCCTTGGAGACTGGAAGTTACTATTACAATATACAAAAATAAATTCCGCGGAAACCATGGTTTTATAATTCAAAATTAGACAGAAGAGAAACCTCTATTTTGACTCGAATGAGACTAGGCCATACGTGCGCCCCCTCTCATCTTTTTAGATTTAATATAGTAAATAGCGAGACGTGTGACTGTGGAGCTGAGGTGGCAGACTTGAATCACATTTTCCTATCCTGCTCATTACTCGACCGAACTTTATTTATGGAATCATTAATTTCTCAAAATATACCTCTTCCTACAAACATATCCTCCTTGTTGACTTTTCCTAACATATATAATTCGTTAGCATTATTTATTTCTAAAAATAATATCAAAATATAATACTCATAATATGCATATGTATCTATACATTCTACCTACCCTGACCCTTTATTCCAAATTTCGCACCTATCCCTAAGACGAACCATTCCTTATCCGTGTCCAATTTCCTAAACTTGAATATGGCTAAGGGCAACACCAAAAGCCCAAGTCCAAAAGAGAAAAAAAAAAAAGTAACTAGAGAAGAATTTTGTGTGATGATTTATTATGACTACAAAAGAGGTCTAACATTTAAACAATCTCACGAAAATTTATACGCAGCTTTTAAGGAATCTCGTCCTTCATTAGAGTTTAATCGTGGTAGGGAGTCCGTCAAAGGCGAAGCAAGACCCGGAAGGCCTCCGACTGCAGTGACTCATGAAAATGTAATCAAAGTGGAGTGGCTAATTAGAGAAAAGCGAAATATTACACATAGGGAGATACAGGATGAACTTAACATTAGATCACAAGCTGTTTGCAATATTTTAAATAACTATCTGAAAGTACGGAAGGTTTCTTCGCGATGGATACCGCATTTGCTTACTGAAGCGCAAAAAGCCTGCCGGGTAGATTGGTGCAAATACATGATCGAAAAATTTGACAGCGGCAGATCCGTACATCCTAACGACTGATGAATCGTGGATATATAGCTACGATCCACTTACAAAGCAACAGTCAAGGCAATGGGTGTTCGAAGAAGACACTTCGCCTACGAAAGTTGTTCGTGGCAGGACAGTCAGCAAAAAAATAATAGCTGTTTTTTTTTCGACGCAGCGGTCCTGTGGCAGTCATTCCTCTCGTAGACAGAAGAACTGTCACTAGTCAATGGTACACAGAAGTATGCCTGCCTCAAGCCTTCGAACAGCTCGGCACAGACCGTCCGAGGAGTGATACCCGCGGCATTCTTTTTCACCAGGATAATGCCCGAGCTCACACTGCTGCTGGAACCCTCGATTATTTACACACTTCTGGTGGTCAATTATTGCCGCACCCACCATACAGCCCCGATCTGGCCCCATGCGATTTTTTTTTGTTTCCCACCATAAAAAAAAGCTTGCGAGGACGAAGTTTCAACAACCCAAATGATGCAGTTGATGAATTTAGTCGTGCATTTTTCGACCTTTTCTTTCGAAAACGACCCATTCTTGTTTCGAAAGCTGGTTTAGACGAATGCAAAAGTGCATCAATATCGTAGGGGAGTATTTTAAAAAACTGTAAATAAGTAATAACCATATCTTAATGTTTTTTTGGGTAGCTAGAAATTTTCGGAACAGCCCACGTATTTCATTTGAAGTATGGTGTTCTTGTCTAACATTCTGGGTCTTATTGCTTTTTAAATGATACGATGCTATACTATTCTAATGATGATACAATTCTTGTTGGTTGAGTTTTATGGTTTTGCTTAATTCGTTCAGTTGTTTGCTGTTATGTTGTTGACGTTACCGCTTAAGTACACACAGCAAAGCAATTCGATATGCCCCCTCGTTGTCCATGTGTGTCATTCTATACACACATCCGCATTTATCCGCTGCCTTGAGAAGTTATTAAAGTAACCATAACAACGTCAGCTTCCGAGGAAAACGCGGTGGTCATTGGTTAACCTTTTGTTTAAACGTAACTGTAGCCACGCCCGCTTCATTGGTCAACAGAGTTCGGCCAAAGTCGTGATTCCAGCCTCGTAAGAGTCCGGACCCCGATTTGTATTACACGACCGAGTTGCGAACATTGGCAAGTGGTTCAGAATTCGCGTGTGGTGACATTACACTGACAATGTCAAGTTGTCGAGTCGAAAGTCTTGGGCAAATCACAATAATCACAAATCACCATGGCCGTACATTGCTTTTATGTAATTGTGAAACGATATCATCTACTTACGTTGCAGCCAGAGGAAAAGTGAACAGAGTTTTACCATAACATAGCACAATCTTCACTATCCAGTAGCTAGGAGCCATCATTGTAAATGATGTGCAGCCCAAGCTATGCAACAACCAGAACAGCATCCTGCATAGTGTAGCTGTTATCCTACCTTATCGTCAGAACATAGAATTTTCTAATTCTTTCAAAGAAAGCCCTACTGCCGGCATCAGAAGAGCTGTTTGTTTTACATAACAGTATGAGAACTGTGGGCATCTACAAGAACAACTGAAAGAACATACAATTTCCAAAATAGTAAACCGTGCTACTCAAAGATTACCCAGTGTCATTTGTGGTCATTGTTTGGTTGGACTCAATAAACACGTTTCTTAAACATGATTATTTTATTGTTGTTAACTTTTTTAGCTTACCTTGGGACTAGTTTAATTGGTGTGAATTGTCCCGTGATATTTATTATTTATTTATTTATTTACATACGTACAATGTATTAATACTTATCGTAAACCTTTGAAGCACTTGAGCATCCTTTTTATTGACGTATGTGTGACTAATGTTTGCGTTCGTGTCACGTTCAACGAAGTATTCCGTGTATTGGTACGATCGTGAATTAATGGCTGCCGGGCATGGCTGCTGTACACTGCGGGTGCAATTAACTTTGTTAGAAAATAACAAAAAAAGAAATTAAATTCAATTAAAGTGAAACCACTTGGATTCGAGTACAGACAAGTTAAAACACCTATCTTTTGATTTATTGTTCCTGTTACAGGAAACACAAACATCCTTAATGCAACTTCCGATTGTAGGTACTGTACCTACTGATCCAAGAGGTCAGGTATTAAAAGTTTCGTATTAAATTAAGGTAAAAGGTTAGAGTACGGGTGTGAAGTTAGCAGCCTAAAGTTAGCAGCCCAAGGTAACCCGACCAAATGAAAAAGTCTTTGTTTCGAACTGTATTACATCAATGAAAATTCAAATTAAGAGGACGGAAAATAACGAATAAAAGAAATGGCGTCAATTCCTGTAGCCAAAATATCTGAAAACACAAATAAAGCAATAATTTTATTCGCATAACTCAGGCTGCTAACTTCACACATGCAGCAGCCTAATTTTTTTACAAATGTTTTGGTTATTCTGAGCGGAAGATGTCCAGATTACACTAAATGTTTAGCACCAAATTGAACCGTAGCAAAAGCTCTATCAATGCACCAAAAACAGTCTATATTGAAAGAACAAGACACCCTCAAAATTAAGAAAAATCGTCAGCAGCCTAATTTTTTTACAAATGTTTTGGTTATTCCGAGCTGAAGATGTCTAGATTACACTAAATGTTTAGCACACAATTAAACCGTAGCAAAAGCTCTATCAATGCACCAAAAACAGTCTATATTGAAAGAACAAGGCACCCTCAAATTTAAGAAAAATCGTCAGCAGCCTAATTTTTTTACAAATGTTTTCGTTATTCCGAGCTGAAGATTAGATTACACTAAATGTTTAGCACCGAATTGAACCGTAACAAAAGCTCTATCAATGCACCAAAAACAGTCTATATTGAAAGAACAAGGCACCCTCAAATTTAAGAAAAATCGTCAGCAGCCTAATTTTTTTACAAATGTTTTCGTTATTCCGAGCTGAAGATTAGATTACACTAAATGTTTAGCACCAAAATAAACCGTAGCAAAAGCTCTATCAATGAACGAAAAACAGACTATATTGAAAGAACAAGGCACCCTCAAAATTAAGAAACATCGTCAGCAGCCTAATTTTTTACAAATGTTTTGGTTATTCCGAGCTGAAGATTAGATTACATTAAATGTTTAGCACCAAAATAAACCGTAGCAAAAGCTCTATCAATGAACCAAAAACAGTCTATATTGAAAAAACAAGGCACCCTCAAATTTAAGAAAAATCGTCAGCAGCCTAATTTTTTTACAAATGTTTTGGTTATTCCGAGCGGAAGATGTCGAGATTACACTAAATGTTTAGCACCAAAATAAACCGTAGCAAAAGCTCTATCAATGAACCAAAAACAGTCTATATTGAAAGAACAAGGCACCCTCAAATTTAAGAAAAATCGTCAGCAGCCTAATTTTTTTACAAATGTTTTCGTTATTCCGTGCTGAAGATTAGATTACACTAAATGTTTAGCACCAAATTGAACCGTAGCAAAAGCTCTATCAATGCACCAAAAACAGTCTATATTGAAAGAACAAGGCACCCTCAAATAAAGAAAAATCGTCAGCAGCCTAATTTTTTTACAAATGTTTTGGTTATTCCGAGCGGAAGATGTCGAGATTACACTAAATGTCTAGCACCAAATTGAACCGTAGCAAAAGTTCTATCAATGAACCAAAAACAGTCTATATTGAAAGAACAAGGCACCCTCAAATTTAAGAAAAATCGTCAGCAGCCTAATTTTTTTACAAATGTTTTGGTTATTCCGAGCGGAAGATGTCGAGATTACACTAAATGTTTAGCACCAAAATAAACCGTAGCAAAAGCTCTATCAATGAACCAAAAACAGCCTATATTGAAAGAACAAGGCATCCTCAAAATTAAGAAAAATCGTCAGCAGCCTAATTTTTTTACAAATGTTTTGGTTATTCCGAGCGGAAGATGTCCAGATTACACTAAATGTTTAGCACCAAAATAAACCGTAGCAAAAGCTCTATCAATGAACCAAAAACTGTCTATATTGAAAGAACAAGACACCCTCAAATTTAAGAAAAATCGTCAGCAGCCTAATTTTTTTACAAATGTTTTGGTTATTCCGAGCGGAAGATGTCGAGATTACACTAAATGTCTAGCACCAAATTGAACCGTAGCAAAAGTTCTATCAATGATCCAAAAACAGTCTATATTGAAAGAACAAGGCACCCTCAAATTTAAGAAAAATCGTCAGCAGCCTAATTTTTTTACAAATGTTTTCGTTATTCCGAGCTGAAGATTAGATTACACTAAATGTTTAGCACCGAATTGAACCGTAACAAAAGCTCTATCAATGCACCAAAAACAGTCTATATTGAAAGAACAAGGCACCCTCAAATTTAAGAAAAATCGTCAGCAGCCTAATTTTTTTACAAATGTTTTCGTTATTCCGAGCTGAAGATTAGATTACACTAAATGTTTAGCACCAAAATAAACCGTAGCAAAAGCTCTATCAATGAACCAAAAACAGTCTATATTGAAAGAACAAGGCACCCTCAAATTTAAGAAAAATCGTCAGCAGCCTAATTTTTTTACAAATGTTTTCGTTATTCCGTGCTGAAGATTAGATTACACTAAATGTTTAGCACCGAATTGAACCGTAGCAAAAGCTCTATCAATGCACCAAAAACAGTCTATATTGAAAGAACAAGGCACCCTCAAATAAAGAAAAATCGTCAGCAGCCTAATTTTTTTACAAATGTTTTGGTTATTCCGAGCGGAAGATGTCGAGATTACACTAAATGTCTAGCACCAAATTGAACCGTAGCAAAAGTTCTATCAATGAACCAAAAACAGTCTATATTGAAAGAACAAGGCACCCTCAAATTTAAGAAAAATCGTCAGCAGCCTAATTTTTTTACAAATGTTTTGGTTATTCCGAGCGGAAGATGTCGAGATTACACTAAATGTTTAGCACCAAAATAAACCGTAGCAAAAGCTCTATCAATGAACCAAAAACAGCCTATATTGAAAGAACAAGGCATCCTCAAAATTAAGAAAAATCGTCAGCAGCCTAATTTTTTTACAAATGTTTTGGTTATTCCGAGCGGAAGATGTCCAGATTACACTAAATGTTTAGCACCAAAATAAACCGTAGCAAAAGCTCTATCAATGAACCAAAAACTGTCTATATTGAAAGAACAAGACACCCTCAAATTTAAGAAAAATCGTCAGCAGCCTAATTTTTTTACAAATGTTTTGGTTATTCCGAGCGGAAGATGTCGAGATTACACTAAATGTCTAGCACCAAATTGAACCGTAGCAAAAGTTCTATCAATGATCCAAAAACAGTCTATATTGAAAGAACAAGGCACCCTCAAATTTAAGAAAAATCGTCAGCAGCCTAATTTTTTTACAAATGTTTTCGTTATTCCGAGCTGAAGATTAGATTACACTAAATGTTTAGCACCGAATTGAACCGTAACAAAAGCTCTATCAATGCACCAAAAACAGTCTATATTGAAAGAACAAGGCACCCTCAAATTTAAGAAAAATCGTCAGCAGCCTAATTTTTTTACAAATGTTTTCGTTATTCCGAGCTGAAGATGTCGAGATTACACTAAATGTTTAGCACCAAAATAAACCGTAGCAAAAGCTCTATCAATGAACCAAAAACAGTCTATATTGAAAAAACAAGGCACCCTCAAATTTAAGAAAAATCGTCAGCAGCCTAATTTTTTTACAAATGTTTTGGTTATTCCGAGCGGAAGATGTCGAGATTACACTAAATGTTTAGCACCAAAATAAACCGTAGCAAAAGCTCTTTCAATGAACTAAAAACAGTCTATATTGAAAGAACAAGGCACCCTCAAATTTAAGAAAAATCGTCAGCAGCCTAATTTTTTTACAAATGTTTTGGTTATTCCGAGCGGAAGATGTCGAGATTACACTAAATGTTTAGCACCAAATTGAACCGTAGCAAAAGTTCTATCAATGATCCAAAAACAGTCTATATTGAAAGAACAAGGCACCCTCAAATTTAAGAAAAATCGTCAGCAGCCTAATTTTTTTACAAATGTTTTCGTTATTCCGAGCTGAAGATTAGATTACACTAAATGTTTAGCACCGAATTGAACCGTAACAAAAGCTCTATCAATGCACCAAAAACAGTCTATATTGAAAGAACAAGGCACCCTCAAATTTAAGAAAAATCGTCAGCAGCCTAATTTTTTTACAAATGTTTTGGTTATTCCGAGCGGAAGATGTCCAGATTACACTGAATGTTTAGCACCAAAAGAAACCGTAGCAAAAGCTCTATCAATGAACCAAAAACTGTCTATATTGAAAGAACAAGGCATCCTCAAAATTAAGAAAAATCGTCAGCAGCCTAATTTTTTTACAAATGTTTTGGTTATTCCGAGCGGAAGATGTCCAGATTACACTAAATGTTTAGCACCAAATTGAACCGTAGCAAAAGCTCTATCAATGCACCAAAAACAGTCTATATTGAAAGAACAAGGCACCCTCAAATAAAGAAAAATCGTCAGCAGCCTAATTTTTTTACAAATGTTTTGGTTATTCCGAGCTGAAGATTAGATTACACTAAATGTTTAGCACCAAATTGAACCGTAGCAAAAGCTCTATTAATGCACCAAAAACAGTCTATATTGAAAGAACAAGACACCCTCAAATAAAGAAAAATCGTCAGCAGCCTAATTTTTTTACAAATGTTTTGGTTATTCCGAACTTCTTTCTGCTCTAAAATTCTACCTGGTGAATATTTATATCTTCAAATGAAGCGATTCATATAATAATGATCGAACTTCACTTGAGAAGTTCGTTTGATCTTATATTAACTATCTGTGGCCTCCAACTTCGTCAGTAAAGATTTAGTTTGTTGTGATGCCACGGGAGCTATTACCTATGTAATTTTCAGGGATAAAAAGTTTCCGGATTTCGATGACAATTTGTATTATTTAGAAGAAAAAAGACAAGACATAGTTTGAACTTATTTACGACGAAAGATTCTGTTTATCCCTAAAAATGGCACATTTCCCAAGGGATTTTCAAAATACAAGCTGTGGTCGAGAACCAATAAATTCTGTGTTTTATAAGTTTAACTAGCGACCCGCCCCAGCTTCGCACGGTATATTATGCATGTATTATACATATAAACCTTCCTCTTGAATCACTCTAGCTATTAAAAAAACCGCATCCAAATCCGTTGCGTAGTTTTAAAGATTTAAGCATACATAGGGATATAGGGACAGAAAAAGCGACTTTGTTTTATACTACTACTAGCGACCCGCCCCGGCTTCGCACGGTATATTGTGCATATATTATACATATAAACCTTCCTCTTAAATCACTCTATCTATTAAAAAAGACCGCATCAAAATCCATTGTGTAGTTTTGAAGATATAAGCATACATAGGGACATAGGGACAGAGAAAGCGACTTTATTTTATACTATGTAGTGATAATGAAGCTTCTGCCCGCGACTTCGTCTGCGTAGAATTATACATAAAACCTTCCTCTTGAATTACTCTATCTATGTAAAAAAAACCGCATCAAAATCCGTTGCGTAGTTTTGAAGATATAAGCATACATAGAGATATAGGGACATAGGGTAGTGATAGTGATAAACTCAGGTGAACATTGAATTCTACACTACTTAAGATGCGTTTTGTAATAAAACAGAAATAAAATTAATTGTTACCTTATAACATAAAGTTGTGTCATTCTAACATTGCAATGCAAAACACCTAAGAACTGGAAGCAAAGATAGATAGATAGGTTTTAGATGTAGAAAATTACTTCAATTTCTGATGTGCGTTCTAAGCAGAAAACAATTTTTGCCCTATCTAATTAAACAAGCCACACAAATAAAAAAAAAACTGCACATGAAACTAACTTTATAATATTTAATGCCATGGTATCGGTTTTTAATTCTTTTTAGATGTATTAAGCAGCGAAAATTATAATTTGCGTTTTTTCGCTCTCCTGTAAAATTTATCAAAACTGAGATACTTGAAATTAGCTTATTGCAGCCGATTTGACAATCGAGAATGTAATCTAAAAATTTGCTATAAGGTAAACTTCGGATGACAAAGTTAAAACCAAACGATACCATGTAAATCGCATGAGACATCGCCATCTAACGCGCCTACTTACAACTTTCATTTTGCTTTATCGATAAAGATGGCGCTACCTGTACTCTTTTTCAATCATTTCAATTTGTTTTAAAAATGAAATAGTTCGTAAAGCTCATAACCTGAAATCATTAATCCAAATCGCTTGATACAAATTCTGCTTCGTCTGCGTAAAACTTACCCCTTTTTTTGATTGGAAATAGTAATGTTACCCCAAAAAACGAGTGCATCTGGCGCCATCTATTGAATAATGAAAGAGGTATGTTGCTATACTTTCCAATCATTTCAATTTGTTTTAAAAATGAAATAGTTCGTAAAGCTCACAACCTGAAATCATTAATCCAAATCGCTTGATACAAATTCTGCTTCGTCTGCGTAAAACTTACCCCTTTTTTTGATTGGAAATAGTAATGTTATTCCCACAGAGCAAAAACAAAGAGGTGTGGTAATAAGATTTCCCTATGAAACATCGCGTGACATTTTGCGGGGTGAGGGGTTGTGGAACTCCGCCCACTTTTCAATTTTCCATCCGTCGGTTAGTAGCAAAACCACTCGCCTAGCAAGTTAACATCGATACATTGACGTCACTACGTAGTTCAGCTATCTCATACTAGATGTCAATTAGTGTAAAAGTAATGGGACGTACTCAGAACTTTGAGGTTCAAAAAGTTTGTGTAATAAATGAATAAAATAAGGGTAACCATTTTTACTGATTTAGATGTATATTGTACTTATGTAAAATAATAGACAAATTATTATAACGAACATAATTTTATTTACAAAATTCAATTACCTGCGAAAATAACAGTTTTGGTTAATTGTTGTCGGTTGGTTACCCTATTGTTTTGTATGGTTGCGAAATGCTTAAAACGAATATGTATATATTTTTCTGCTATAGATTTAATCAGAAGTATAATATGATTAACAGTCGGTGATTGGTCAAACATATGCTTGGCCGATTGTTTGGAACAATCTTGTCCAATAAGGGACTTTAATTTATTCAATACAATTTTATGTTTACGGAAATTAGGAGAATTCAAAGATTGCGATTTAACACAACGGATACTGCATTCGGTTCGTATACATATATTTATGACATCTTTAGATGGGAAAGTATATGTATACAACTCAGAACTTTGTTACTTCAAAATATTTGCTATTAAAATGTATTGTTATTTCATTACTGACCATAGCCGTGCGTTATTCGGTAAAATTATTTGATTCTAATTACGGCTCTGGATATTTAGTACGTTGAAAATAGTTGTTCTAATTGACGATAGATGGCGGCCTGTTCACAATATACTTATAAAACTTCTAAAGTACTGTTTTGGCGACTAAAAAGTATTTAGGACTAAATGTATACTTTAGTTTTCAGTATACACGTATGATTATTACAATATACTAATGCGGAACTTTACGTACTTATATTTTTAATTCACAAAAGTTACGCCATCTAGTGTCGAGAAGTATAACTTTTACTTGAAAGCCGAAAATTTTCTAGAACTATTTTAATAATTACGTATAAAATTACTTACAAATGAAATGTGATACCATTCATAGCATCAGAACGTCTGTCTGAATAATTTTGACACGATAAAACATAACACTTCATCCTGTTCTTCTTAAAACCGCCGAAAACACACCGATAATGCGAGTCTCGATACATGTGCACCTGACGAAAGCTGACAACATACTAACTAAGCCCCGCCCACAATGATGACGTCAGGACCTAGTTGAAAATCACAGTGCACAGTTGCTTAGGCCAGCTCCTCTTTGTTTTTGCTCTATGGTTATTCCAAAAAAACGAGTGCATCTGGCGCCATCTATTGAATAATGAAAGAGGTATGTTGCTATATTTACACTTTGTGGCGACAGACCATATTCTGGGGAAGAGGTGCGTGTATAATATGAATCTAGGATTGGAGCAACAGCAGGTGTTACTGAAAGCATGCCGCAACTAGAAGCATCAGGTGATGGTGCGACTTCGTTGTTTATCTTTTTCCATAAGTTGTATATTCTATTACGATTCTTGAATATATTGGAGACTTTCAAATAATCGCAAAGTTGCACGTAATATTGCGAGTGAATGTCTCTAGGGGAACATGGACCGACTTGAATTTTTAAATTTTTCAACGCTAGTTGGAGGTCACTTAGTGATAATTTCGATTTGTGCTTCATTTTGTATTGCTTGTTTTCTCTAACACAAACTAGAAAACAAGCCTTCGATTCTAAACCTCAAAAATTAACAGATGAGACTTAAATACGGTTCTAGCCCTAGTAATAATATAACGAAATATAAAAATCAACTTATTTTCTATAAACCAAACAAGGGTCTAAATTCAACGGACCGGATTTCTTACAAAAAACCTTACACATTGATGATTTCAGGTTGTGAGCTTTACGAACTATTCCATTTTTAAAAACGAATTGAAATGATTTTGAAAGTATAGCAACATACCTCTTTCATTATTCAATAGATGGCGCCAGATGCACTCGTTTTTTTGGAAGCAAAATGAAAGTTGTAAGTAGGCGCGTTAGATGGCGATGTCTCATGCGATTTACATGGTATCGTTTGGTTTTAACTTTGTCATCCGAAGTTTACCTTAGCGATGCAAATTTTTAGATTACATTCTCGATTGTCAAATGCGATTCGCGATTTTTACGCTGCTACTTACAGTTTATCGTTCGTTTGAAACTATTGTTTGTAGATTGGTTGTTAGAGTTGAATTCGTTTGTGGTTTTCGATTGCGATCTTTTCGTACTTTAAAAATAGCTTTCATTTCTCTTGTGCTTTTTCTTTTGTCTTTTGTGTTACATATTTGATTTAGTCATAAGTTAGGTTAGGTTAGGTGGTAGTTATTATCTTTTTTTTTGTAGGTTTATGATTGATTTGTTATACTTTTTGTAAATATATAGTTATTAGGTTTTTTGTAAGAAATCCGGTCCGTTGAATTTAGACCCTTGTTTGGTTTATAGAAAATAAGTTGATTTTTATATTTCGTTATATTATTACTAGGGCTAGAACCGTATTTAAGTCTCATCTGTTAATTTTTGAGGTTTAGAATCGAAGGCTTGTTTTCTAGTTTGTGTTAGAGAAAACAAGCAATACAAAATGAAGCACAAATCGAAATTATCACTAAGTGACCTCCAACTAGCGTTGAAAAATTTAAAAATTCAAGTCGGTCCATGTTCCCCTAGAGACATTCACTCGCAATATTACGTGCAACTTTGCGGTTATTTGAAAGTCTCCAATATATTCAAGAATCGTAATAGAATATACAACTTATGGAAAAAGATAAACAACGAAGTCGCACCATCACCTGATGCTTCTAGTTGCGGCATGCTTTCAGTAACACCTGCTGTTGCTCCAATCCTAGATTCATATTATACACGCACCTCTTCCCCAGAATATGGTCTGTCGCCACAAAGTGTAAATAAGACTTCTTCTTCCATATCTGATTGCTCTTCAGACAAAAATCGCGATCCATCTGATTTCGATTCTAATGTAGACGTGTACATACCATCACCGACTGATAGGCCTAAATCCATTCCACGCTTACCTGCTTTCGACATTTCTGACCAAGCTGATCCCGCACAGTTTGAAATCGCAACCCAACCATTGGCTAACCCTGGCAACGAGTCAAATAATGCAAAAGAAAAACGTGTGTCGCCTGAAGTTGAAAAAGTACCGAAAGTTATTTTAAACATTTCGAGTGCTAATACTTCTGGAATTATTTTGCCAGTTGGAGCGCAAAATTTGCCAACACTCGAACCAAGGTTAAATTGCGAAGTAAATGAAGGGTCGGCAACCATCAGAGAGCAAGTATGGATGGAAATGTTTGATGGCGATAAATTAAAAAAAGACTATTATCCGTATATATTGAAAAAATATATTAAAAATTATATAAATAACACCTGCCAGATCATTTTCAAGTACGTGAAATACTTAAAAGACAAAAAAATCATGATTAAAGCTGTATGCAATCATAAAAATTGTAAAAAGTTCAAAATTTATATTAAAAAGGACAGATCTGTGACAGTTTTGAGCGAAAATATGCACTATTGTCATACAGATAGAATAACTATGCAAGTGCGAGGATTGGAAAGAAAATTAGTTCAAAACGATCTTCTGCATCAAAAAGCGTTTACGTTTAAGAAAAAACAACTTTTAAATTTAAACGAAAAGCATTTTACGCAAACACTAGATCTGCAAAAAGTTAAATCGGACGCCACACTTCGAAAAATAAGATCAGAAGCACTTTCTGCAAATGATAGGGACAAAAATGACATTTTGGATTTGCTCGCCTACCAGGAAGATCACAAAGATTACGTGAAAGAAGTATCATTTCCTCTAAACGTCAAGTTATATAGCATGGAGCAAATTGAAACTTTAAAGGACGAAGGCCCAACATTGTTATATTTAGATGCCACGGGCAGCATTGTTAGAGAGCTGAAGCCAAATGACAAAAACGCGAAGAGAATTCTGTTATATTCAGGCGTTGTACAATTGAAATCGACTCAACGACTTTACCCCGTTTTTTCCATGATTTCCGCTGTGCATGATGCTAATAGCATTCTCAAAATGCTCAACGATTTTAAAGTGTTTTGTAAAAAAAAAAAAAATTGGCCCGCCTTCACTGGCGTAGTAACAGACTTCAGCTTTGCTTTAATCAATGCAACTTCGTCAGCGTTCAATCAACGCACGCTGTTGGAATATTTGAATTACTGTTTTATTTATCTAAGCGAGGACACAAAAGGTAATTTTGAACTGACTCCTTTGTACTTATGTGTTGCGCATTTAATGAAATGCATGTGTATGGATGTAGATCGTCTCCTTGTAACAAATAAGAACGAGATAAAGGAAATGCTGGCAAAAATATTTCTGCTCACTGATTTCAACGATATCGCGAATTATGTCAAACGCGTTTTTATTTTGCTTAAAACAGAGTTTGACACTTCTGCCGTAGTGGAAGCACGGCGATATATTACTGATATTGCAAAAAATTATGACCAGTTCGAAGAAGTCAAGCTTCCGCCAACAAATACAGATTTTTCAACATTAACTCCTAATTGGGGAAGTAATTATAAAAAAAATCTATTTTTCAACTATTTCCAGGACATCTACGAAAATATAAAATTAAACGAAGATGGTGAAAAAGGTAAACCAAATAATTACTACAATGCAGAGCTCATAAATATTCTCTTAAAAAAATATTTACCTTTTTTGCCTATGTGGACAAATGTCTTGAAGAAGGACCGAGTGAGTAACGCTCCTATAGAAAATTATTTTGGGCAATTGAAGGCGCATACTTTGGGCGGCCGAAAAAATTTGAAATGTACCCAGTTTATAAGAATATTACGTACTGAGGCACTGGCACTGTCAAAGGAACAACTGATGAATATTAAAAAAAATAAACTATGCGGAAGTAGACAAGAAAGACAATGTGAAGAAAAAGAGGAGGAAGAATCGTGGAACAAAAAAAGAAAAACACATTTTAGTCACTTGGAGGGAAGATACTTGAAAAAAATGCGTGTCGTTGAAGAAGTTGCAGCCGATGAGGCAGAAACAATACTAAATTGTTTGTATTGTGGTCGAGGAACCAGCAGCATAAATGCTTTCACAAACTGGGTGCAATGTGATGCTTGCGACCAGTGGGTGCACCAATCATGCGCAAATGAGGTTGATAAATGGGACACGTCTTGCTTGGATAAAAATTATTATTGCAATCATTGCAATGAAACAAATATTATTGCTGAAGATTTAAAGACTGATAATCAAAAAAATGATTCCGATGCGTGTGCAACACAAAATAAATTGCAACTCTTAAAAAATGGATTGGTGGACGATATTAATTATTATAAAGAAATTGGAAGAGGTTATATAGTAAACTATATGGATGGCCTACAACATACGAATGTAAAGAGCTTATTGATTGAAGACTATGTTTCATTATCCGGAAAAACATATTTACTATGTGGTGTTGTGGATCATTTGTGTCATATAATTAATAAGGAGAAATTTCATTTAGTAATGGTAGAGAAATCCCTTTATATATTTGGGGATCACACTTTGAACACGTCTTTTATCAACTCGATTCAGATGGATTCTAATAAAGATACGGTGTTTCCAATCTGCCGCGAAAGCCATTACACCATGGTCATTGTTTCTTTAAAAAGTAAAACTTTAGAAATAATAGATCCCATGGGACACGAAGATCAATACAAGGACTTATATATTCGTAAGATAAATGATTTATTAGAACTGAAATCTATACCATTCAAATTCGCAACATTTATTAGCCGGCAGCATTATAAACAAAAAGATACATATAATTGCGGGCCTATAATGCTAGATATATTTAACCACATAGTGGAAGAAAATGAAAAGCAGCCCAAACGAAAAAATTTCGACAAGTACCGAGACAAGTTAAAACATCTTTTGTTAGAATCCAGTGACGCAATGAACCTTCGGTGCGTATTCTGTGGGCGTAAAGTTAAGCCAAAAGATAGCATTGATTGTAAAACGTGTTTAAGGAAAATACACGTGGATTGTTATGCGTCAAAAGAAGAAAAGTTGGAAAAGATCGACCCAAAACAAAAAATAATTAAAAATAACAAGCAATGTGACTTGTGCATTGCATATTATTAAATGTACCAGGAAGATGTCGAGATTACACTAAATGTTTAGCACCAAATTGAACCGTAGCAAAAGTTCTATCAATGATCCAAAAACAGTCTATATTGAAAGAACAAGGCATCCTCAAAATAAAGGAAAATCGTCGGCGTCCTAATTTTTTACATTAAATTTTGCTTGGATGGAGCTGAAGATGTCGAGATTACACTAAATGTTTAGCACACAATTAAACCGTAGCAAAAGCTCTATCAATGATCCAAAAACTGTCTATATTGAAAGAAAAAGGCACCCACAAAATTAAGAAAAATCGTCGGCGTCCTAACTTTTTACATATATTTTGCTTGGATGGAGCTGAAGATGTCGAGATTACACTAAATGTTTGTCAGAGTGATACGCCATCGACATAGACGTGAAATTAACTTGAGAGAAAAACTTATTCAATTATGAGAGGACACTCTGAACCGAAGTGAAAGACGCAGCGGTTGGACGGCAGCCGAGATGTTTTTCTAATATATGCTTCCTTTAGATTGATAATACAAGCTGCTGATGTACAATATAAAGATTCAAAGTGATACGCGATCGATATGTAGCAGAAAATACTCCGAGAAAGAAAAAGTAATATTTTTAGGCAATGCTATCTTTTGGCTTAACTTTCCGCCCACAGAATACGCACCGAAGGTTCATTGCGTCACTGGATTCTAACAAAAGATGTTTTAACTTGTCTCGGTACTTGTCGAATTTTTTTCGTTTTGGCTGCTTTTCATTTTCTTCCACTATGTGGTTAAATATATCTAGCAATAGGCCCGCAATTATATGTATCTTTTTGTTTATAATGCTGCCGGCTAATAAATGTCGCGAATTTGAATGGTATAGATTTCAGTTCTAATAAATTATTTATCTTACGAATATATAAGTCCTTGTATTGATCTTCGTGTCCCATGGGATCTATTATTTCTAAAGTTTTACTTTTTAAAGAAACAATGACCATGGTGTAATGGCTTTCGCGGCAGATTGAAAACACCGTATCTTTATTAGAATCCATCTGAATCGAGTTGATAAAAGACGTGTTCAAAGTGTGATCCCCAAATATATAAAGGGATTTCTCTACCATTACTAAATGAAATTTCCCCTTATTAATTATATGACACAAATGATCCACAACACCACATAGTAAATATGTTTTTCCGGATAATGAAACATAGTCTTCAATCAATAAGCTCTTTACATTCGTATGTTGTAGGCCATCCATATAGTTTACTATATAACCTCTTCCAATTTCTTTATAATAATGAATATCGTTCACCAATCCATTTTTTAAGAGTTGCAATTTATTTTGTGTTGCACACGCATCGGAATCATTTTTTTGATTATCAGTCTTTAAATCTTCAGCAATAATATTTGTTTCATTACAATGATTGCAATAATAATTTTTATCCAAGCTAGACGTGTCCCATTTATCAACCTCATTTGCGCATGATTGGTGCACCCACTGGTCGCAAGCATCACATTGCACCCAGTTTGTGAAAGCATTTATGCTGCTGGTTCCTCGACCACAATACAAACAATTTAGTATTGTTTCTGCCTCATCGGCTGCAACTTCTTCAACGACACGCATTTTTTTCAAGTATCTTCCCTCAAAGTGACTAAAATGTGTTTTTCTCTTTTTGTTCCATGATTCTTCCTCCTCTTCTTCTTCACATTGTCTTTCTTGTCTACTTCCGCATAGTTTATTTTTTTTAATATTCATCAGTTGTTCCTTTGACATTGCCAGTGCCTCAGTACGTAATATACTTATAAACTGGGTACATTTCAAATTTTTTCGGCCTCCCAAAGTATGCGCCTTCAATTGCCCAAAATAATATTCTATAGGAGCGTTACTCACTCGGTCCTTCTTCAAGACATTTGTCCACATAGGCAAAAATGGTAAATATTTTTTTAAGAAAATATTTATGAGCTCTGCATTGTAGTAATTATTTGGTTTACCTTCTTCAGTGCTGACGATTATTCTTAATTTTGAGGGTGCCTTGTTCTTTTAATATGGACTGTTTTTGGTTTATTGATAGAGCTTTTGCTACGGTTTAATTGTGTGCTAAACATTTAGTGTAATCTCGACATCTTCAGCTCCATCCAAGCAAAATACAATGTAAAAAATTAGGACGCCGACGATTTTTCTTTATTTTGAGGATGCCTTGTTCTTTTAATATAGACTGTTTCTGGATCATTGATAAAGCTTTTGCTACGGTTTAGTTGTGTGCTAAACATTTAGTGTAATCTCGACATCTTCCGCTCAGAATAACCAAAACATTAGGACGCTGACGATTTTTCTTAATTTTGAGGGTGCCTTGTTCTTTCAATACAGACTATTTTTGGATCATTGATAGAGCTTTTGCTACGGTTCAATTTGGTGCTAAACATTTAGTGTAATCTCGACATCTTCCGCTCGGAATAACCAAAACATTTGTAAAAAAATTAGGACGCTGACGATTTTTCTTAAATTTGAGGGTGCCTTGTTCTTTCTATATAGACTGTTTTTGGATCATTGATAGAGCTTTCGCTACGGTTCAATTTGGTGCTAAACATTTAGTGTAATCTCGACATCTTCAGCTCGGAATAACCAAAACATTTGTAAAAAAATTAGGCTGCTGACGATTTTTCTTAATTTTGAGGGTGCCTTGTTCTTTCAATATAGACTGTTTTTGGATCATTGATAGAGCTTTTGCTACGGTTCAATTTGGTGCTAAACATTTAGTGTAATCTCGACATATTCAGCTCGGAATAACCAAAACATTTGTAAAAAAATTAGGCTGCTGACGATTTTTCTTAATTTTTAGGGTGCCTTGTTCTTTCAATATAGACTGTTTTTGGTGCATTGATAGAGCTTTTGCTACGGTTCAATTTGGTGCTAAACATTTAGTGTAATCTGGACATCTTCCGCTCGGAATAACCAAAACATTTGTAAAAAAATTAGGACGCCGACGATTTTTCTTAATTTTGAGGGTGCCTTGTTCTTTCAATATGGACTGTTTTTGGTTCATTGATAGAGCTTTTGCTACGGTTTAATTGTGTGCTAAACATTTAGTGTAATCTCGACATCTTCCGCTCGGAATAACCAAAACATTTGTAAAAAAATTAGGACGCCGACGATTTTTCCTAAATTTGAGGGTGCCATGTTCTTTCAATATAGACTGTTTTTGGTGCATTGATAGAGCTTTTGCTACGGTTCAATTTGGTGCTAAACATTTAGTGTAATCTGGACATCTTCCGCTCGGAATAACCAAAACATTTGTAAAAAAATTAGGACGCCGACGATTTTTCCTAAATTTGAGGGTGCCATGTTCTTTCAATATAGACTGTTTTTGGTGCATTGATAGAGCTTTTGCTACGGTTTATTTTGGTGCTAAACATTTAGTGTAATCTGGACATCTTCCGCTCAGAATAACCAAAACATTTATAAAAAAATTTGGCTGCTGATGATTTTTCTTAATTTTGAGGGTGCCTTATTCTTTCAATTTGGACTGTTTTTTGATCATTGATAGAGCTTTTGCTACGGTTCAAGTTGGTGCTAAACATTTAGTGTAATCTCGACATCTTCAGCTCCATCCAAGCAAAATATACGTAAAAAATTAGGACGCTGACGATTTTTCTTAATTTTGAGGGTGCCTTGTTCTTTTAATATGGACTGTTTTTGGTTCATTGATAGAGCTTTTGCTACGGTTTAATTGTGTGCTAAACATTTAGTGTAATCTCGACATCTTCAGCTCCATCCAAGCAAAATATAATGTAAAAAATTAGAACGCCGACGATTTTTCTTTATTTTGAGGATGCCTTGTTCTTTCAATATAGACTGTTTTTGGATCATTGATAGAGCTTTTGCTACGGTTCAATTTGGTGCTAAATATTTAGTGTAATCTCGACATCTTCCGCTCGGAATAACCAAAACATTTGTAAAAAAATTAGGCTGCTGACGATTTTTCTTAAATTTGAGTGTGCCTTGTTCTTTCAATATAGACTGTTTTTGGATCATTGATAGAGCTTTTGCTACGGTTCAATTTGGTGCTAAATATTTAGTGTAATCTCGACATCTTCCGCTCGGAATAACCAAAACATTTGTAAAAAAATTAGGCTGCTGACGATTTTTCTTAAATTTGAGTGTGCCTTGTTCTTTCAATATAGACTGTTTTTGGTACATTGATAAAGCTTTTGCTTCGATTTAATTTGGTGCTAATTATTTATAGACTACAGGCCCACGTACAAAAATGTGGGTCATATGAACCACCAGGTGTAGTATATAGGACGATATAAGAGCATAAAATAATAAGATTCAGCACTATGCTGTCACTTGTAAGCTGTCCAACTGGGTGCTGGTGAGAATTCAAAAGTGCAGGTAGAGTGAGTACATTTTGGTCATATGGTTATGTACGGCATTTTTACCATCAATAGATCCATGAAAAATAATAAGAAAGCGCGCAGTGCCTTAAAAAAATGGTGAGCCACAAAGTCGATATTTTCTTTTGATTTTCTGACAATTTCCCGGGTAAATTTGGTCATTTGATTCTGTACGGCATCAGTTTCATACTGTTTCAATACAGCTTCTAATCCATTATTCCGCAACGCCGTACAAAAATTGTACGACAAGGGGACAAAATCGAGGGTTGCAACCCCCTCTCTTTCCGTGGTCCGGGGGGTGATTTTACACAACATAAAATTAATTTATTTTGAAAGTATTTGATGCATAGATAATATTTTTTTACATGCCGTACATTTTCGTTGGTCCAAAGGTTTGTAGGGAAAAAACACTCAAGGAACGAACCCATAGAACGAAATGTATGAAAAAAATGGTCTGCATTAAAATGTACGGCATAATTTTTTCCTAATTTATTTATCTTAATACTATATAAAACAAGGGAAAAATTTAGAAAATTGCTATGTTCTATTAATCTATGAATATTTAAACTTTTCCAAATTCAGTTTTTGTATTTCTCTATAATTTTTTTTAGAACAGTTTCTTTTGAACGGCACTACTATATAACAGTTGTATTTTACAATATCATGTTAAAAAAAAAGTTCCCGTACAGAGTCAAATGATTTTACAGCTTTATAAATCAAGTATACCATGAAATTAAGATAATCATTCAAATGAACAATAATTTTTTGACGGCATTATTTGTAATAGTACTTTTGAGTGCTAGATAATGTTTTGGAACCGAAGCCGTACTTTTTCAAATCACCCCCCGGACCACGGAAAAAGAGGGGGTTGCAACCCTCGATTTTGTCCCCTTGTCGCACAATTTTTGTACGGCGTTGCGGAATAATGGATTAGAAGCTGTATTGAAACAGTATGAAACTGATGCCGTACAGAATCAAATGACCAAATTTATCCTGGAAATTGTCAGAAAATCAAAAGAAAATATCGACTTTGTGGCTCACCATTTTTTTACGGCACTGCGCGCTTTCTTATTATTTTTCATGGATCTATCGATGGTAAAAATGCCGTACATAATCATATGACCAAAATGTACTCACTCTACCTGCACTTTTGAATTCTCACCAGCACCCAGTTGGACAGCTTACAAGTGACGGCATAGTGTTGAATCTTATTATTTTATGCTCTTATATCGTCCTATATACGTCACCTGGTGGTTCATATGACCCACATTTTTTGTACGTGGGCCTGTAGTCTATTAGTGTAATCTCGACATCTTCCGCTCGGAATAACCAAAACATTTGTAAAAAAATTAGGCTGCTGACGATTTTTCTTAATTTTGAGGGTGCCTTGTTCTTTCAATATAGACTGTTTTTGGATCATTGATAGAGCTTTTGCTACGGTTCAAGTTGGTGCTAAACATTTAGTGTAATCTCGACATCTTCCGCTCGGAATAACCAAAGCATTTTTAAAAAAATTAGGCTGCTGACGATTTTTCTTAATTTTGAGGGTGCCTTGTTCTTTCAATATAGACTGTTTTTGGATCATTGATAGAGCTTTTGCTACGGTTCAAGTTGGTGCTAAACATTTAGTGTAATCTCGACATCTTCCGCTCGGAATAACCAAAGCATTTTTAAAAAAATTAGGCTGCTGACGATTTTTCTTAATTTTGAGGGTGCCTTGTTCTTTCAATATAGACTGTTTTTGGATCATTGATAGAGCTTTTGCTACGGTTCAAGTTGGTGCTAAACATTTAGTGTAATCTCGACATCTTCCGCTCGGAATAACCAAAACATTTGTAAAAAAATTAGGACGCCGACGATTTTTCTTAATTTTGAGGGTGCCTTGTTCTTTCTATATAGACTGTTTTTGGATCATTGATAGAGCTTTTGCTACGGTTCAATTTGGTGCTAAACATTTAGTGTAATCTCGACATCTTCAGCTCGGAATAACCAAAACTATTGTAAAAAATTAGGCTGCTGACGATTTTTCTTAATTTTGAGGGTGCCTTGTTCTTTCAATATGGACTGGTTTTGGTTCATTGATAGAGCTTTGGCTACGGTTTAATTGTGTGCTAAACATTTAGTGTAATCTCGACATCTTCCGCTCAGAATAACCAAAACATTTGTAAAAAAATTAGGACGCTGACGATTTTTCTTAATTTTGAGGGTGCCTTGTTCTTTCAATATAGACTGTTTTTGGTGCATTGATAGAGCTTTTGCTACGGTTTAATTGTGTGCTAAACATTTAGTGTAATCTCGACATCTTCAGCTCGGAATAACCAAAACATTTGTAAAAAAATTAGGCTGCTGACGATTTTTCTTAATTTTGAGGGTGCCTTGTTCTTTCAATATAGACTGTTTCTGGTTCATTGATAGAGCTTTTGCTACGGTTTATTTTGATGCTAAACATTTAGTGTAATCTCGACATCTTCCGCTCAGAATAACCAAAACATTTGTAAAAAAATTAGGACGCTGACGATTTTTCTTAATTTTGAGGGTGCCTTGTTCTTTCAATATAGACTGTTTTTGGTGCATTGATAGAGCTTTTGCTACGGTTTAATTGTGTGCTAAACATTTAGTGTAATCTCGACATCTTCAGCTCGGAATAACCAAAACATTTGTAAAAAAATTAGGCTGCTGACGATTTTTCTTAATTTTGAGGGTGCCTTGTTCTTTCAATATAGACTGTTTCTGGTTCATTGATAGAGCTTTTGCTACGGTTTATTTTGGTGCTAAACATTTACTGTAATCTCGACATCTTCCGCTCAGAATAACCAAAACATTTGTAAAAAAATTAGGCTGCTGACGAATTTTCTTAATTTTGAGGGTGCCTTGTTCTTTCAATATAGACTGTTTTTGGTGCATTGATAGAGCTTTTGCTACGGTTTAATTGTGTGCTAAACATTTAGTGTAATCTCGACATCTTCAGCTCGGAATAACCAAAACATTTGTAAAAAAATTAGGCTGCTGACGATTTTTCTTAATTTTGAGGGTGCCTTGTTCTTTCAATATAGACTGTTTCTGGTTCATTGATAGAGCTTTTGCTACGGTTTATTTTGGTGCTAAACATTTAGTGTAATCTCGACATCTTCCGTTCGGAATAACCAAAACATTTGTAAAAAAATTAGGCTGCTGCATGTGTGAAGTTAGCAGCCTAAGTTATACGAATAAAATTATTGCTTTATTTGTGTTTTCAGATATTTTGGCTACAGGAATTGACGTCATTTCTTTTATTCGTTATTTTCCGTCCTCTTAATTTGAATTTTCATTGATGTAATACAGTTCGAAACAAAGACTTTTTCATTTGGTCGGGTTACCTTGGGCTGCTAACTTTAGGCTGCTAACTTCACACTCGTGGTTAGAGTAGCTATTTGGTTGCAAACCTTGATAACAATAGGAAACCTCCTTACGTTTAAGAGTGCAAGTGTCAGTTTGGAAAAAAAAGAATAGGGGACGGGGGCTGTCAAGGGAGAAAAAGGGATTAAAAAAATTGTTTTGGGATAGAAAAATATCCAGGAATTCCAAGAGGGCCCTAGCGACGAGAGATGTAATGCATTACACGGATAGACGAACCTATGATTGAGGAGCGTCATACATTATCTTGGGATTACAATAACTAACCAAAGGATTGAACGGGTGACAGAAAGCGAGTTATAACTGGTATTTACAAGGCCCCTTACTAGGAGGACGGCAACGTCCCACGCCCATGCCCAGATTGGGACATCAGTAGAAGTAATACTTGAAAGGGGAATCTGTGTCATATCGGTTATCAATCCCTCGGGAAATCTCACAAATAAACCTACCTAAACTCCAGTGACACGGACTACCAACACCAACTTTATCATAACAAGTGTTTGTGTCGATATTGTGTGGTTAACCTTAGTGTAATCGAAAGTGTAGTTTAGCGTAAATAGTGAAAGTGTATGGGATATTGCCGTAAGTCCATGGTATTGCTGTCTATTATACTTTCCAGGGGAAATATGGCTGTATGGAGGGCTACGCTGGGAGTGTCATCGCACGTCACCGCTGAATATCTACGACGGAAGGCGAAGGAGTGAGGGGCGAAAAGGACCTTATATAAGTTAAGTATTGCTAAGACTCACAAGGCGCTAGGCTAGTGATTCAAGTCAATTGAGAATGAATATAAGACTGTCCTATTATCCCGACTGAACCTCCCAACAAGTCCTCTTCAGATATTAAATTAACTCTAATTTATGAGGGAGTACGACTGCGGAGGAACACCTTCGAAGAACTGCACGTCAACTGTCATCGGGCCGGTGGAGTGCTGATGCTGAGCTTCGAGCGTCGATTGGGTAGTGGAACCTCAGTTCCTGAGATAAGTGACCGCTTCCCTATATTACGCAAATTTGACATTTTTAAAACCCGTCATTGTGAAATTAGGTTAGACATTTTATAATACTCGCAAGTTATCGTGACACTGATGACAGGCGGGAAGATTTGAATTTAAATTTTAGGAACGCAAAAGAAACCAAATGTCGGTCGAATGAAAACTAGTCATTTGAAAAATAGACATCATTCCGAATAGATTTACAAGTTTATTTAAATCACATTTTTAAATATTTTGAGAAATCGAACAATTCCAATTTTAAATATTCCCAAATACTTAAACCAAATCAAAATAAATCCGGGAGTATAACAGGATTTGAAAGGCAGCTGCTTGACTGAACAGTCGTGAATTTAATTCCGTTGGTTGTTACCCGCAGTGTGTGTTTACGGACGAGTGTGTTATAATACCAAGGTAATTCCAGTTTGTTATTTTATCAACAGATTATTCAATATTTTAAATTTGATTAGATTTTATATTCCTGGAAATAGAATTCTATTTCGACATTAATACCGAAGTAAATTGATTGATTTTGTCGAGTGCTCTTGGAGTCTTCAATGGGTTACGACAACGCCCCAGATATCCTAGTGTTGAACTTTATGGAGTTTGGACTTGATTCTAGTCGAATGTACACAACCTATTCCAAATTACCCATCAATATTTCTGGTATAAACCTGACGACATATTCCGGCTCTAGTGAGGGGCATTATGTATAGTGGAAGTCAATAGGTGTTTTTACTTTACGATGTAGCCAAGTATTAGGAGTGGATATATAGTCGTTACAGGAGGCAATTCCGCACTCCTATAGTGACTATTGTACCCGATTGATTTACCGAATGGAACTAGTGTGCCACAGATACGAGTACCAATCTAGTTGATTGAGTATCAATGGTCATTATTGCTCGCAATAGACTAAACAAAGTACCTTTACAGACTTCTCAGATCTATTACGGCCCATGTTCCATAATAGAGTCTGTAGTAATGCTCTAAATTGTGCTTGGGGCGAGTGTCTCCAAGTATATGTGGTTCGCCACGAGTGTTCCTCACCTCTGTCCATAAGAATGGTTATGGTTAAGTGTATGTTGAAAGATACAGCACGCGTGATGAAGACGATCATAGCAGGGCATATGGGGAGGGAAGGAAGGCACGCCATTTGGTTGTGGATGACATTATGGAGTATCCTGTAATCACACATACACTCTTAGAGTTGCTTCCTCGTAACGACGTATATGGGCGGTTAGAAGGGCTTCCACTAGGCTAGGGGTCACTCTGCGTAAATTGGATAGGTTTATAAATCCTGCTTCCAGAGTGACTATAACTTGCGTTACCCTCTTGCCATTTGCAGACAAAGAACAAACAGACTAGACTAAGCCCTTAAACGATGAACCCTAAAGGCACGAAGCAGGCATGGAGGAGGGTGACCAGTCAGGTGACGAGCCCTATCGGTTAGAGCGGGGTGTGGGCTCTACCCTTGCCTGAAACTATCCCATGTATGAGCCATGTCCTAGAATCAGAACAATTATGGGCTTTAGTTTTCCATTTAAGACTCCAATTGGCCTTCACAGCTACCATCCTTAAATACCTTTACTCTGACTTGTGCCCTCACTAATGATCCACCTAAGTTGAACTAGGGTTATCCTAAAGACGGTCACGCAATCAAGGGGTCCTATACTACTAACGATCACAATAAACGGCTAAAATTAATAATTATTAAAATAAATAATTATTAGAATAAATAATAAAGGTTTCTGACTCGGCCTGGGGTCCGGGAACAGTACAGTACCTACGTAATTGTGCAACTCTCGTGCCACTAATGCAAAATTGCATATTATTAATTTGTATTTTCTTATCCTTTTAATGAATTTAGTTTTCCTTGCTCCCTACAACATTGAAAATAAGAAGTGTGGAGGGGCAGCATTATTCGTTTTTTACTTTTGCACTTAATAGTAATTTATCATTAGCATTTTGATCTTAGATTAGTAGGTACAACTAGGATTTGAATCGAAGGAGGTTGATCATAATTCTGCAGGCAGAAACACGCCTAGTGTGTGCAAGCCTTAAATACTTAATTAAATCATACATAAGTAAAGAGATCCGATTGCACATTGTGTACATCCTGGTTTGAAATAATTTCTGTTTGACATGAAATGTCTTTGTGACTGACTTGCCCTTCTAATGGAAAGAAATAACAATAACAAACGTTGCCAGCTCGTCCTATGAGGCATTGTGTAACTGGTGAACCAAAAATAATTTATTTAATTTGTATAAAAAGTTAAAAAAGTTAAAAATAATATTTCGACCTATTAGACTACAAGCCCATGGAAAAAAAACATGTGAAATGAACCAGCGTGAAACACGCTAAGAAGGCTGTTACTATATCATAAAATAACTCTGAGCGCTATGCCGTCTTTTCTGAGCGGCACAGGTGAGTCAGTGATGGAATGGATGGAATTTCTCAGGTCCAAGTGAGGAATTACGACTAATTATTAATGTACGGCTTTTTTATAGGTTATAGTGTTAGATTCTATAAAAATAAGTGGTTGGTTGAAGCACCTACTCTTTTGTAATTCCGTAGTATGTCGACAGGGGGGCTACTCCCAAGATCGAAGTTTGGGGTTTGTGACGTGGCGTCCCTCTCACTCTCCAATTAAACACCATTAGTGTGAGCGGGACGGCGCGGTACGGGGTTCGGGTTTGGAGCTTCGGAGTAGGCCGCCAGTTAATTTGATATTTTTGGTATGTGTCCGTTCCGATTACTTTCCTTAAGTTTAGTCAATAAATGATATAATGTTTATTTTGGCAATAATGCAAAAGGAATGAAGTTCTTTTAATGTTTCTTTAATTTATACGTTTTTGCTATGATTATAATAACAGTTATTAAAATGTTTAATAAAATAAGTTGCTGATTGTAACGAAGTACTTGAGAACTGTCAAGGCCATCGCACTCGGCGGGAATGGCGTCTGAAAGTATTCCATGTATCTAATTTTATTTGATTATAATAATATTGTAATTTATATCAGCCGTTTTATTTAACTGGAGAGAACTATAACAATAGGATGATTAAAAATAAATGTCGGAAAACCTAGTGCCGTACTAAAGTGGAAGTGCCGGAAGTTAGTGCAAATTTTTAATTCGCCGGTAATTGTGGAAGCAATATAGGTTATTTGTTACTGTACGGCATTTGTGTAATTCTTTTTGTATACATATACAGATACTTTACCCATGAACGCCGTACATTTTTTCAGCGCAGGGGTGGAAAGCCAAGCGTCGCAACCCTTATCTCTGATTAGCACATAGGTGGCTAATTAAGTAGCCTTACTTAGATAACCAAATAAGTATACCCTTACTTTATGAAAAATAAATCAGATAAGATTATTTTTTTCAAAGTAGTGACGATAATTGGTTTAGATACGATATTTTTGAACTTACGATTACTTACTATAATGTCGATTTATCGACGTTGGAGTTTGTGCAGCATACTAGGTGTATTTTTATTAGTTTAATGCGTAAATAATTTAAAAAATGAAAAAATCAGATACGAGTTTTCTTTTGAAGTAGTGACGATATGTTTCTACAGGGTGGGAAGGAGTATACCGACAGATTGAAACCAATAATTCTACTGCCTATTTGGACAAAAAAAAGTAATACAAATATGGCTCGGTAAAGCCTAATTTTCAAGATATTAAATTATTTAAGTAATTCACAAGTTGAAAAATCTCAAGGGTAACACGCCTTTATAATATGACGTAATCACACACACAAGTACAACCGCTATCAATTTTAACTACGAATAAGTTTTTATTAAAAGTTGAGATTAAACAGCAAAAAGTTTTCATTGTATTGGGATAAATGGAATAAAAATTAAATTTGGCACATTTCTGTGTCTGGACATACTAGGGGTAAAATCATGTGTCATACGGACGTCATACTCCACCACTCGTCGTTTATCGTATTTTGTCGGAGTCATTCGTGAAGTGTGAAATTTTCTTTTTCACTCTATTGACTAAGGCTTTGTTCACAAGGTAGTACTATCGATATTAATTTTTTTGTTCCAGAAATTAACTAAGTTAATAAGGCAGTTTTGGACCCATGTTGATATAACATTGTTTACTCGTTACACCACCAGGAATCCATGGTTAAAATCTGTCGGTATGCTCCTTCCCACCCTGTATATAACTTCATACAAACTATGTATGTTTTTTATGTTGTATAGGTATGTTATTTTATTTAGTCACGTTTTTTATTCACAACACGATTATCGATTACGATAGTGTTTTGTTTTGCCATGAAAAATCCGGGCTGTGATCATTGTATCTAGTACCTAATCTACCTATTTACTCACACTCTTATTTATTGTTAAAGGTGACCTTGATTTTTGGAGTGAATGGTGCTTGCCGTGGAAATGAGCTCGTAAATATTAAAATGAGTGATATCAAAAAGCATTCAGAGATATTACTGATAAGCTTATCAGATACGAACAAACAGAGAACGTTCATTCGTAGTTCGTGAAGAGTATGCACGAATTGTCGAGAAGTACCAAGCTCTACGCCCTCTAAAATAAGTTCCAACAGATTTTTTATAGGCTACAATAATGGTAAATGCACCAGGCAAGTCATTGGCAAGAACAAAATCAGCGCCATGCCAAAAGAAATCGCAAAATACCTCAAATTGCAAAATTCCGAGCTCTACACGAGCAATTGTTTTAGGAGAACATCGTCAAGTCTGTTGGCACATTCAGGAGGAGATATGGCCCAAATAAAACGTCACGGTGGCAGGAAATCCGACGCAGTAGGAGAGGGTTACATAGAAAATTCTATTCAGAAGAAAAACAGAAAAAGCTGTCGTATTGGTCACAATATTAATTTCATGACTTCGCCGATTTCTGAAGATCCTTGGACACCGCAGCCATCCACATCAAAAAACAGTTTACCATCGAGGCCACCGCCACAAACACCACCTTTACCAACATTTACGGCACCAACCGCCCTCAAACACAAAGTTCTGAAGCTTCGGGTTCAATATCGCGCCCGTGATATAACACAGTGCTTTATGCCCTTGGTGTACAATGTACTATTAATTGATATAAAAACAATGGATGAGGAGCCGGTACATAAGATGCCATATAGTCAAGTGTTGTCGAGACAAAGGCATTTTATTGATGAGGGCATGTTAAAGCATGGGATAATTCAGGAATCGACGAGTCCACCATATGCATCACCGGTGGTTCTAGTGGACAAACCAGAAGGACCAACAAGGTTCTGCGTTGATAGTTACAGGGAATTAAAAAAAAAGGTAAGTTATTTATATGGTGGTCGCTTTACTACGAAGTCATTAAGAGATGTAGGCTTTCTACATTATGGTCATTCTGCGAAATAAGAACTGAAGAACCATATCGACTAGCAAGAACTTCCGATAATGGAGGGAGGTGTGTCTTTCCCGGTTGCTCAATGGAACCGCACTCGAAGCTGGAAAACTTACGAAGACTTAATTTACTTCATACCAGAAGCTTATACATTTGTGCCTGCCAGCTTTCGGGTGTGTCATCAACATTTGTCATTAGTTGACTGGAACAAACTGAGAGAAGGTCCTCTCTTTGAAGATTTTACCCAGGAACACGAGCGAGATATATGAAGAAAGAAATCACGAGTAAAAGAAGCAAACATATAGACGTCAAATATTATTATCTGAAAGAAAAGATTAATGAAAACCAAATTTCAGTCAAATATTGTCCTACAGGATCTCAGTGTCTTTTGGAGAGATCAATATTTAGTGCGAAGCATTGTTTCATGAAATTATTACATGAGAGTGGCATGGTACACCCAGTCGAAGTACAAATCTTTGCAGATTGGATTGACTTCGTAAAGGAGAAATCATTAGCTTCCGTTGATTAAGGCATTTATATAAGGACTTCCCCGGAGGTTGCGGTTCATCGTGTTAGGACTAGGGATCGATTAGAGGAGAAGTCCATTACCATTGATTATATAACTCGGGTCCACGAGAAGCATGAGGAATGGCTTATGAATCCCTTTTGGAAGGAATATTTTCAGAATTTACGTGTGATTAACGGGAATTGTTCGCCTGACGAGATAGTAAGGCAATATAAGATGATAGAAGAAGAGATCAATCGTCAATAATGAAAATAGTTTAACGGGATTCATTACCAAAACCCTACTTTTATTTCAGAACTACAATATGAGCAGAATGATTCGGGCCAATGCAAAGGCACGATCTCAACCGGGGAGTATCAGGACTGCGTCGGGTTCGGGCAAGTCAACGAAGTCAACTCAACCTTCGACGGTGATAACGATATTGATGAGAAATATGCGAAGCACTATTGGTAGATTAAATCTGAGGTTAGCAGAACTCCAAGATCAGATTCGAGTAAAACAAACGACAACAAGGTTGAATGAGAAGAATTCACCGCCAGTAGTATGTTCGGTCATTGATAGCAGGTTAGATAGACCTAAATACCCTGGGAGAAATGATATTCACCCTGCATCATTCATAGAAGACCTCTATTCCTATCTCAGAAGGTTCCCGTCTAGAGAGAATGTGATTGATCTTATAATCGGATGTTTGGAGGGTGATGCCAGAAGATGGGCAAGAATCTACAAGGATCGCTGGCGCACTGTAGAAAACTTTAAAATTGATTTTATGGACACATATTGGGGAGAACCTGAGCAAAATTTGTTAAGAAGGAACATAGTATGTGGAGTATGGGAAACGAGTGCTCATAAGACCATGATGGGCTATTTTGTGTCATTAGCGAAACAAGCCAAGATGTTGAGTACTCCACTACTTGAGAGTCAATTAGTGAATGATTTGATGCATCATTTCCCTCGAGAGGTACAATATGCTTGGAGATTGAAAAGGGGACTACAATAATAGAAGGTACTGAGTTTTTACGAGTGTTAGACGACGTGGAAGAACAAAACCGTTATACTGGAGAAAGAACAAACAATAGCGCGGTTGGAACAAAACGACCTACGTCTACATCTACAGGATCTAAGGTTGGAGCCAAGAAGCCTAGAGTAGTCGCTAGCCTCGAGTTAGAGGATAACGAGAGCCACGATGAAGAGGAGGTTGGCGGTAAGAGTTTAAACTAACAGAAGCTAACTGTAATGCTCCGGAGTTAGCGTATAGTTGTAGGGCCAGGTTCTTTAAATTCGCATTAAGGAATATGTTAAAGTTTGGATGGTCACCAGGAGAAGGGTTAGGCAAATTTAAAAATGGCAAACTGTATCCAATTTCAGCCAGTAAAGCCAACCCTTAACTTGATAGATTAGGAGTTGGGTATACTACTGACAGTCCTAATAGACAACCTAGAGTAGATAATGATGATTTTCCAGATCTTTCGTCGAGGTTAATAGAAAGAAGTGTGATTGTTGAAAATATAAAGATTTCGTTACTGCGTCTTTGTTTGATGAGGAAGAATCCTTTGATAAGATTGAAGACTAGGTTAAGGCTGAAATTAGGCTGAGATTCTTGGAGACGAGGTTCGTTGTTTAATAGATGCTGGAAGTGAGGTGAGTTGCATTTCGGAAGAATTATTTGAATCATTACAATTAAAGGGGAAACCGAGACACTTCCAGTAAAACCTATACAGATAAGAGGTGCAGTAGGACAGAAGAGTCTTAAAATCCAACAATTAGCTTCAGTCAAGTTAGCAATTCAAGGGGTTAGTGTTGATGTGGGGTTGTTGGTTGTACCTAGGCTAACAGTTCCGATAATCTTAGGATTTGATTGGTTGCTTACAAACAACGCTACTATTACATTACATAATCACAAAGCTTTAACCGTGGTGATTGGGAAGAAGAAGCTTGTAGTACCGTTCATTGGTGAGGATTTAGAAGTTGCCGGCGGCGTTAGACAAATAACAACTGATAGAAATGGTAACGTAAACCTTACACTTCATGAAGAGACTATCTTAAATGATGTTAAAATTGGTAGCGATTTATCTGATAGGATGAAAGATATGCTTAAACAAGTGTTAAGGAGACATCAGATTGTGTTTACCAAACGGCTTGGAAGGGCAAATTGCTATGTCCATGATATCGAAATGCAAGAACATATTCCTAAGGTTAATAGGTCTTACCCGATTCCTTATGCTCATAGAAGCAAGGTGGAAGAAAAGTTACTGGAGATGGTGGACATGGGAATTATTTCGAGAGGTTCAACCCCTTATAGTAGTCCTTTAATGTTTATATCTAATATAGGGAGATTAAAAAGTACATTATAGCAGAGTCAGAGGCTCCACCTATGCAAATATATATTTTGAAAGCTTTTCATGGAGTAAACTATATAACTATCATAGATTTGAACAATGCTTATTTTCAAATCCCCATATCAGAAGAGACTAAACAATATACCGGATTCACAGTGAATGGAAAATCTTGCATGCATAACGTATTGCCACAGGGATTAAAGACGTCGGTAGGAAGCTTTAGTCGAGCCATGGATGTAATACTAGGTGTAGATGTTAGGGGATTTTGCGTAAATTACTTAGACGATCTAGCATAGAAATTGGGAGGATCATCTAGAACAACTAGACTTAGTGTTAGGTCGGTTAGAAAGGGCTGGGATGACTTGTAACCTAGGGCAATATAAGTTCGCTTGTAAAGAAGTGAAAATGTTAGGACATATGGTAACTACCGAGGTGATTAGAACAGATCCAGCCAAGGTTGAATCAATACAGGGTTTTCCTACGCGTAAGAAAACTAAACATATAGGGTTTTCCTAGGATTGTGCAATTACTACACATACACAAATCACGTCTTTATCCCTTAAGGGGTAGACAGAGCCTAAGATAACAGGTACCAACAGGCCACGTTTAGCAAGACGGTTAAACATACCCCAGCTATCCTAGTATTTGGACGCGAACTTGTCTCTTGCGGCTCCATTTACAAATCAAAAGATCTAACCGACGACATCGTATTCGCACCACGAGACGAATATGCAGATAACTTAGGGTTTCTCAGTCTGATCCTATCCGAATATTAGAATTGTAACGAAGGTGATATCGTTTGGAAGCGCAATTATACTTTAAGCTTTTCAGACAAATATCATTCAGCTAAACTTGCACGGAAGTTCATTAAATGCGTTGTTAAAAGAAATATTTCTTCTCTAGTATATGAACATGCCGATACTTTTTGTTAACCTTTAGGACGTTGGCATATTAAGGACATTAAGCCGACTTCTAAAGCCTTAAATCAGAACATAGGTATCTTCTTAATAATCATTCTCTTAGTTAATTCTGTTACTCTTCTCCAGTTACATGTAGAACCCTGTATAAATTTAGTTCATTTTTATTATAGGTTAACGTCATTAATTCATTAATACCCTTTTGATTATCATAATTACAATCTTGCTAAATGTGGCCTGTAGGTACTGCAGCATAATTCTGCTGCATGATAGTGTACCTTGTTTTGATAAAAAGTTTTGTTTGGTAATAACCTATTTATTAAAATTGCATACTGGTCGTTTTGTTGATTTTCTTTCAGTGAAGATTTTGTTTAAATTTTAAAATTTAATATAGAACGTTCTACGTGGCTGTCATTGAAATAGGGGCTGTCAGATAGATTTTTCCTGTTGTAGCGGCACCAGCATTTTCTGTGAACGTTTTTAATAATGTAATTTTGGCTGAAATATGTGTTTATGCAATCTTGTGGAACAGTAAAAGTGCCAGCGATACGTTCAATTACACAAACGGACCACCATCCACCCGCCAGACTTTCCACTATCCGCTACGAGCTTGTGGTTAAAGATCTCTTCTGTTTCCAAAAAGCCGGATACTATTTAGTAGTTTCGGGTATGTATCTTTTTCTGTTGTGTTGTTCGTTCAGGATATAGTTTGCTGTTTCTTGGTTCAGTTGTTCATGATCAGTTTTCACCCTACGGCGTTGTATTTTTTAACATCATGCTGCGCTTGGCCCACGGTTGCAGGCGAGCGACGAGCGTAGTATCTGGTCATACTTGGTGACTTATCTACCGGATCCTGTGACGGGGAATCTACTTCTCACCTACCAGCACGTTAAATGATCTTTATCTATTGACTAATTATCTTACTTATTTTGACCGTTATTCCTATTTTTTACCTTTAAACTCTACCGTCTAGTATTCTAAATTACACAGATTCATGTTTTCAAACGGCAATATGTTTTGCGGTGTAGTTAGTACAGTGTTGCCAGGTCTCCTGATTTCTCAGGAGATCTACTGAATTCCAGGTATGCCTACTGATCTACTGAATTTCCTCAAGAGTCTACTGATTTTTTTTACTTCGGGAATTTGTCACACTTTCGAATCAAACAAACGTCATTTCACATCGTTATATCGAATACGTAAAATGAAACTTATCGTCGCTGTCAATTCATTTCGGGCTCCCGCCAAAATATTTTGATTGACTTTGACATTGACATAACACTTGTCGCATGACTCTCATGACTTTCCGTTCATGCGATGCGAAATTCAGCTCTCGGTCGAGGTACATAGATTTGACAATTGATTTCATGCGAGATGGATCTCTCATGAAAATTTTAATCTAGTTGTCTGTGTTTTTTTTTTGTCTTGTCCTTGTCAGTCATGTCAATACAAGTTCAATTCAAGTTTTCATTTTCACTATCGAGTCCGTACAAGTAAAGTAAGAAGTAAGTTAGTAAAGTTCTGTTCTGTGTTCTGTTTCTGTCTAAGTGCAATATTGAAAATATTGAAATTGAGTGTGTTAAGTAATCATTATATTTTGGTTTTGGTGATTAGTGGAGAATGCGAAGATAAGAAGTATTGTGTGTGTTGTACATTTTAGGTAAGTAAATTTTATAAAAGATGTGCATGCTTTGTACTTCTTATGTTAAATTTGTGTTTATTTGTTTCGCTGGCATTTTAACAATTTACCCCTTTCCTGAAAAACACCTTATTTTTTGTTTTCTTTCAGTGTGTTGTGGTTTTGGGTTCGTTTTATGTATATGCATCATGAGTTCTAACAAAAGAACAAAGTATGCACAAAAGTTTAAAATTGAATGGCTGGAATTAGAACCATTTAAAAAATGGTTAACTAAAAGCAATAAAGGCGATGAGTATGCAAGGCATGCTGTTCAGATATTAATATAAGTGGGGGTGGCAAATCTGATGTGCTCAAACACAATTCTACAGTTAAACACCAAAATAAATCAAAGACTATTGTTGGCCAAAAAACAATTCAACAGTCAATGCCATCCACATCTACATCTTCTGCCTCTTTAGTAAAGACTGCAGAACTGAGATTGGTATCATTTCAAGTGGAACATAATATAGCATTTCAAACTATAGATCATTTGAGCAAAGTAGTAAAAGCCTGCTGTCCTGATTCCAAAATAGCACAAAATATAAACTTGGGACGAACAAAAGCTACATCTATAGTAAAAAACGTAATGGGAAGGACTGAGAAAGAGGAATTGTGCAAAGCAATGAGAGGTCAGAAATTTTCACTAATAGTGGATGAATCAACTGACAAAAGTTCAGTTAAACATTTGTGTCTCATTGTTCGAATTTTGAGGTATGGCAGGGTAACTGATGATTTCTTTGATTTAATAGCAATAAATACAACTGCAACAGCTGTCGAACTCCACAAAATGATAACAAATAGTTTTGAGAGTAACAACATTCCTTGGAAAACAAATTTAATTGGGTTTGCTGCTGATGGAGCTAATGTCATGATGGGCAACCAGAATTCTTTAAAATCATTACTGGTCCAAGATGTGCCTAACATATTTTATATGAAGTGTATCTGTCATTCTTTTGCACTTTGTGCATCATATGCATGTAATAAGCTGCCAACTAATGTTGAAGAACTGGTAAGAGATGTATATAATTACATACAAGGCAGCCCAAAAAGAATCGGAATATTTAAAGAGTTTCAAACATTTTTACAAATAAAGCCAAATAAATTGTTACACCCAGCCCAAACTCGGTGGCTTTCACTGCTTGCTGCTGTGTCAAGAGTGCTCCAACAATATAATGCCCTGAAGTTATATTTTACAAAAGTGGTTTTTGAAGAAAGGCTCCAAAGCTCACAAAATATAATAGAAAACTTAAACAATCCATTTGTGAAACTATTTAGAGTTTTTAGATTTTATATTGCCACATTTCAACAACATGAATAAGTTAATGCAATCAGAGTCAACCCAAATTAATTGCTTAAAAAAAAACTTAGAATCCCATTTAAGAACAATATTATCACATTTTATGAAGATAAATTATTTGAGATCAACACCCATAAACAATATTGACTACAGAAATTCAAGACATTTTCTTCCGCTTGAAGAAATTTATATGGGTGCTAAAGTTATTGTGGGCTTAGAGAAAATAGCCAATACAGATCATATCAAAAGTTTTAGATTAAAAATTTTGGACTTTTATATAGAGGCAGTATCCCAAATTTACAAAAGATTTTCTTTTTCTGACACAACATTTGAACAATTAGAGATCCTTGACCCTACAATAGTAAAAGAAATGAAATACAACACAATTGCCCCACTTGCAGCTAAATTCCCAAATTTGGTTGATGAAAATAAACTCCAGGATTTAGACAATGAGTGGAGGTTGCTTGCTCATACGGACCTAGGGGAACATTACAATTTAAACCCAGAATTGTTTTGGCTGCAAGTTGAGAAAAAAAAAACAGGATGTGACTTGCCCGCCTTTCCTGAGCTATCCAAATTTACGAAAAATCTTTTATGTCTCCCGCACTCTAGTGCGTGTGTAGAGCGCATTTTTTCCACCATAAATTTAAATAAAACCAAACAAAGAAACAGACTTAATACAAAAACTTTATGTGGAGTCTTACACACAAAAAGATGTTTTAAGGAAAAATCATGTTATGATCATGATGTATCCAAATGTATCCTCAAATTTAATAACAATATGTATGAAGATGACTCCAGCAGTGACTAACAGGTGCATGAGCATGTGGTTTGTATTTACTTACATTTCATACATGATAAATCTAGTCTTGATTCCTTTTTCCACCAATACGCCTACAATCATGCTAAACGTGGCCTTAAGGTTTTGTTACCTCGGGCTCTGTCTTCCCCATAAGGATATAGACGTGATTTGTGTATGTGTATGTGTAAATCTAAAGTCGCGTCCAGTGTCCGTGTTTTGAACACAATGTTCAGACGCACATGTCAATGTGTCATTATGTCATGTGTTCAAAATACAGTATGATACTGGCTGCTGGCTGGACGCGGCTTGACACGCACAATCTAGCAACATAATATTGAAAGGCATGAAGGTTTTACGAACTTTTCCTAACCTTAACATTAACAATATTGACATGAGGTGCCTCAATGTATAAATTATGGGTTTGGCTACTGCACACTATATAAACATTGTTTCAAATTTTATTTATTATTATTATATTTGATCTCTTGTGAAAGGTATTTTTTTTTTGCAGACAAAATTAATGTTAAGTAATTGTAAAAAAAATTGTAAAATAATTAAATAGATAAAATGAAAAAATGAAGATTAAAATCCTGTAAAGAAAAAACTAATCTGGAAAGCATTAGGAACTTAATAAATATAAGGTATGCACTATGGAAAAACATTCTACTGATTTTTTTTTCCAAACTTCTGATTTTTAATGCTCATATCTTCGGACTTTTTCAGATTGGACCTGGCAACACTGAGTTAGTATAAGTTAATTTTTGTATGGTTATAACTATAATGATTTCCCATTAGTTGCTGCAATTTTCATATCTGTGGAATTCTAATTGTTACGCTAGCGTAAGTTTTATATCTTTAGTTGGTGTACCACTTTACGTCACGATTTTGTATAGCGTGAAACTGTGAAAAGTTGCACTGCGTTTCCAATTTGCAGTTTAGTTGAAGTACCATTTTTGCTCATTTGGTAAATTGTAGGAACTGTACTTTTGTTAAAGCGTTACTACATGCGTTTACTTTTAAAGTTTAATTTTTCTAAATTTTAAAAGTCCACAGTAGACCTCCTATATGTTTGTGTATTTTTTTCGGCTAAACATTGTTTTTCGTCAACCCTATTAAAAACCTCGTGTTTTTATAAAATAATTCAACTACGTTACGTTGTGTTTTAAAATAAGTAGAGTTTACAAGTCAAATTAACGTTTTATTTACTGTGCATCGCACGTAGATGTTGTGTGTGGGGCTTGCCCGAAGTTTTTCTTTTTCCGGGTAGGCTTCACTACAGTACCTGTTACCTTAGGCTCTGTCTACCCCGTAAGGAATAAAGACGTGATTTGTGTTTGTTATTTTGTTTTTTTTTGATTATCATACGACACGATTATTAAATCGGTGGATATACAAATACATAATGTAATATACACAGTCGACAAGAATTGCGGATTAATATGAATACCTTAGGTAACAATAGACACGCCGGGTTGGTTTTAAATTTGACCTCATTGTGTCTTCAAATAAAAGTTTTTTTCTAATCGTTGATTTTAATCTGTCAATTATGCGTTTATAGACAAAATTGCAATCACATACTTTTTAATCTTAAATAGTCTATGGCACTTCGGACTCAACTATAATAATTATTATACAACGCTCTAGGCGACTATAATAAATTTTTTCTACTCGTTGATTTTAATCTGTCAATTATGTTTTTATAGACAAAATTGTAATCACATACTTTATAATCTTGGATAGTCTATGGCACTTCGAACTCAACTATAATGATTATTATACAACGCTCTAGACGACTATAATAATTTCAAAATTAGAACTTGGTTACTTCGATTGAGCGTCGTGAGCGTTTAGTGGAACGCACCCAATGTAAAGTTGGAAATATCTGGCAAATTTGCTTCCATTTGAATACACCAACTTTTTTCTTCTGATACGTGATTGGTCAGTAATTGAAGTAATCGGCCAATCAGAAAGAGTCTTATAACGACGTCTCATTAGTTCATTTTTGTGCTACGAAAATTTTAAAGTTTTGTTTGTTATTTGACACGAAATCGACGGTGTTAAATAAATAATCCCTAATTCGAATTAAACATGAGTGACAGTGACGAGATTAGTTTCGCCGCTACTCCAGAGGAGATAACTACTATTAATTCATAAGTGGAAGGTACAATTTTCAAACTTAACCCTATGTACTTTACAAAAGGTTATGTACTTATGTATAGACGATGATGATGATGACTCGTAGAAAAAGTATTGCATACAATAGTTACATAATTAGCTCTTAAAATCTCGTACCTTACTTAGGCCACTCGGCCGATTCTAAGAGCCTTCATTATGCAACGATTGTATGAAATACTATAAAATTAGAACTTAGTTACTTCGATTGAGCGTCGTGAGCGCTTAGTGGAACGCACCCAATGTAAAGTAGGAAATATCTGGCAAATTTGCTTCCATTTGAACACACTAACTTTTTTCTTCTATTACGTGATTGGTTAGTAATTGAAGTAATTGGCCAATCGGGAACAGTCTTATAACGACGTCTCATTAGTTCCTTTTGCTACGAAAATTTAAAAGTTTTATTTGTTATTTGACGCGAAATCGATGGTATTAAATAAATAATCCCTAATTCGAATTAAACATGAGTGACAGTGACGAGATTAGTTTCGCCGCTACTCCAGAGGAGACAACTACTATGAATTCATAAATGGAAGGTACAATTTTCAAACTTAACCCAATGTACTTTACAAAAGGTTATGTATTTAGGTACCTCGATAGACGATGATGATGATGATGACTCGTAGAAAAAGTATTGTATACAATAGTTACATAATTAGCTCTTAAAATCTCGTACCTTACTTAGGCCACTCGGCAAAAACACGGTACTCGACTACATTATGCAACGATTGTATAAAATACTATTAAGAATAGATTTACAGCGTGGCATGACATTGCTGTAAACTCGAAGTTCTCAAGTACCTATCTAAAGTATTTCATAATGCCTTTTCGGGAATATACTGATGTCGAAAATCAGCACATGGTAGAGTGCTACAATGACGGTGGGAGCGTCATAACTAGTGCACGCGAGCTATATGTACAGCGGGGGTATTTCATTTAGGGAAATCACCAATTTGTTTACCTACTAAGCATGTACTTTTTCCTAGTCGCTGTCGACACTAAGTCAAGTATTTTGTTAATAGTGGTAAATGTATGTGGTAATACATGGACAGAAAATGGGTTATAAATAATGTACACACTGATAACCTTTTTTTAACTCATAGTAGTTTGAGTCCACTTCCATACAGGACGGTCCTACCGTAAATGCTATGGGGACAGCCAGAACAGGACAAACTGAGAAGAAAGATTGTTTGTGGCGTGTGGGACAAGGAAAAACATAAGACCATGATGGGATATTTCCTTCCCTTGACTGGACAAGCCAAGATGAAATACGTTCATACCTGAAAAACAATTAATCGACGACTTGATGCATCACTACCCAAAAGAAGTTCAATATGCATGGAAGATGAGAAGAGGAAACACTATCATAGAAGGAACGGAATTCCTGAGAGATTTGGATGATGTCAATAGACAAGAACGATATAATGAAGACATAGTCGCGACCACAAGTGTACCTGGAGTGAAGCGTCCACTATTTGCTACTGCAAAACCAAAGTTTGGAAATAAGAGACCTAGAATGACGGCGAATCTAGATTAGTAGATGGGGAAGAAGTTCAAAATCAAGAAGAAATTGAATCTGGAAGTAACCTTTTAAACTATTAAAGGCCAACTCGATTGCCCAAAGGTCGGCCTTATTAATTCTATTTGGCCGATTTTTCATCGGGTAAGTTCTAATGCCTCAGTTTTGTGGCGTGTATACGGTTAGGTTTGTGTTTCATGTTAGACTTTATTTACAGCTCCACCGCTACCCCAACCATTTCATGGTTCTGGCCTAGTAACACCGTTGCAGTACTGTTAACGAAGAAAAAGAGTTATTCCTCTTTACAGTTCAAGCCGTCTGAACTTAATCACGTCCTTCAGATAGACTTAATAGGATATCATCATCACGAAGACAACCCGCTCGTGACATATTCCTTTACTTAATACCTTTTATATGCATTGTTTTACTTGAGCTATGCGATTTGTAGTTAGTCCTTAATTTCTATGTCTATCTACTATACAGGGTATTTTTTTTTATCAGTGCACAAATTCTAATATGTGATTTTGTATCGTTAATATTATGCAGTCGCAGTTAAACCAGTCCATTAAAAAACATTTTTTTTTGTTAATTATCCTACTTTTACCTTCTTGTGTGGACACAAAGTCACACTAGAAAATCACTTGAAACCTCAAAAGTAAAAACTTTTATATATGTAAATGAGGTATATAGCTCCTCATTTAACTTGTCTATGGCCTTGTCTTTGAAGGTTGTCAGTTAGACTTGAATTGACAAGAGAGATGTAAAACGTAATGTTTAAGATATTGGAATTATTATAATAAATAGAAGAATATGCGAAATATTAGCATTTAATGTTGTTTCTCCTTTCAGGTAAAGTGTTTAGTTTATATTTTACATGATATAATTTATGTTTGTAACAGTGTAATTAATAAAATGTTCTCCTTTCAGAGCAACACAATTTTGTTTTTGTTTCGCCGTTTTTACGCTAAAGGTGTAATGTGTTTATAAACACATTATAAATAATTTAACTAGTTTTTTTTCGAATAGCGAAACTTCAGCTGACAGCGTCATGTCATGACACTACAATTTTTGCAGTTAAGACAATTGTTTTCATCTGGAACAAAATCTCACGCGATGTCTTACGAATATTCTAACGTTGAGTATTACGAAATGGTCCGGTCCGGAGTCCGGTCATATTCAGATTATGCCAGTTTAGTCTTAGGTCAAAAAATGAGTAAGTAGGATTCTGATCATAACAGATTCGCCGCAAGTCTGTTTCTGGTTCCGATAGATTTGTTATATGACCTATGAAGTCGAAATCAGTTTCTCTGGAAGTGAATTTCTGAGTAGGTCAGATTCTAAGTGGGTCACGGTCATAAACGTATTTCGTCGTTCGAGGTATAAGTCTGTTTAGGAAAATAGCATTTTCTTATTAGGTCAGATTCGTATCGCGTCGTTTTATAAATAAATCTGAATATTATGTCAATTCATTCTGAGAAGTTTTATATTTTAGTAGGCCAGATTCTATACAAGTTGAATACTGACAAGGATAGGTATAATTCGCAAGTAAAATACCACGGATACTTACTCAGACTTATTAAGGTTATTAGATACATATCAAAGCTATTGACCACTTAAAATAATAAAACACGATAAGCATAACGTATTATTCTCAATGACAATGTCATATTAATCTGTTAATATATTTCTGTTTGAAAGGCGTTTGTAAAATGGAAGAGGAAAATTTTAAATTAATTAAAACTGCTAAAAATCGACCCTGCCTACTTTTAAATGGGTTTAAGTATTGCTACCAACTAAAACATCAATCCCGATTTACAGTAAACTTCAGATGTTCCAACCGAAACATGTGCAGTGAGTGCGTCCTTAACAATGAATTCAGAGATGACTACAGTTTGTCGAGTAAGTGAACATACATGCTTCCCCGATTTTGATCGAAATTCTATTGAATGGGCAATGTTCACTTGCAAAGAAAAGGCAGCGGGATCTTTCGAACCTATACAGCCCATTTTTGAACAATCGCTACAGGATCTGGCACATCTACATCATTCGATACTGCTGCCTACATTCGCATCAAAAAAAGATTCTATATTTGCATGGAAAAAAAAATTTTTAGGCACCGACGCTTTGAAATTCGACCGTATAAAAGACGTAGAATAAGAATAAGATGTTTGGATGTTTGTTACTCTTTCACGCCAGAACGGCTGGACAGATCTGGATGAAATTTGGAACATAGATAGGTTATAGTCTGGAATAACAGATAGGCTACTTTTATCCTGGAAAATTGCGTAATTCCTGCGGGATAGCGATAAACGAATTCTATGCAGATGGAGTTGCGGGCAACGGCTAGTTTAGTATAATTGTAATTTTAGAGCAAAACAGGACTCTCTCAGCTTGAAAACCCCGGAACGTCACTTACAACCCTGACACCGATAGATGCGTCACTGCCAAACTCAACGGACACTGAAACCCCTAATCCTTCTCGTAAGGAGTAAGTTTCATTACCATAACTTAGATAATTCTTAACTCACATTATTACTGTATTTTCCCCGGATAGTTTAATTCGAGAAATGATTTATTATTCCATATCTCACTCGTGTCGTCCTTGTCTCAGAAAAAAAAAAGAAGCGTGAGACACCCATAAACATTATAAGTAGTCGATATACGCTCGACATGTGTCGGGTTCGTCCGAAACCCTTAATCATGAGCGGCCGCAGCACGTTTACTGCGCGTGGTCGCTCGCTCAGCTCAGCGGAATTATTATGAAATATTAGAGCTTATTACGAAAACGCTTGATTATTATCCTATCTCTAAGTCGGAATATCATTATATGGCTTCTAAGTTACTTTAAAAAAAATGGCGATGCTCGCCTTGGCTGGAATGGCTGGTCATGCTGCCGCTTGTCTAGATGTTTCAATTTCTGCCGTCTAAAAATAATGTTTTTATTTCAGGGCAGAAATAACTTGTCGGCTTAATTACCCTAGGTCATCTCTATCAACTCTAGAACACCTACAATCACCAACTGAGTATGTGGGTCAATTTCAATAGTACTCATTTTTTGTATCATTTCGGTGTGGTCCCTTATATGTGTTTTTTTTTAGATTTTTAAATGTCGAACGACACCTTAGACTATTTTGCAAGACATAATGTAAAAGGGAATCTGAAACCTTAAATAGTTTTCGAGTTATTAGAGGTCGAATTTCTAAACACACAGCGGAACGGAATTATATATGTCCCCACACCATGGCGATGATAAATGCCCACGTTTTGCTCGGAAACGTTCGCCGTTACACACGTCTACTCTCGCTGAGGTCCGCAGTTCGACTAACTAGTAACTATCGCTCGGTAGTGGAGGCAAAATACGTGAAATTTCCCTTAAGTCAGGAAATAATTCTAAGAACTGATAAAAACAATTGTTTTTGATTTGTATGGGTTAGAAATGGAACTTAATACATCACTTGGTATATTCACCCCCCCCGGAAAGGGGTGGAATTGGTTGAAAATGGTGTAATAGTAATAACTAAGAAGAAAAAATAGGTGTAGTCTGTGCAATTTGCCATACGTTTTATTACATCTTAATCTATATTTGCACCCATTATTTAGCTCAATTCAAGCTACGGAACATACAAAAAAAAAATCATATAACTAAAAATATACTTTTTGGCATTGCGGCCCCGGGAAAAATACAGAACGCGGTGCAAATTGAGGAAATGATGAGAAAATATATCAAAACACAATACCAAATTTGCACCAGGGTGCGACACCCGAAAAGTAGTTTTCTATGTTTTACTGTCTTTGTACTTCGGGGGAAATTTTGAAATTAATAAAAATCGTCACAATCGTCTTAACTTGGTTTGATTTACATTCGCACCCCATAAAAAATTGACATTTCTACACGGAACATGCGGTTCTGTAATACTACCCGCTACCTAGCGTTCGCTGCTATTCCTTGCGTTTAGATAGAACTATGTTTACCAAACTTCCAGTTAAAATTTTCTTTTTTTTATTGAGTGCGAATGTAGTATCTTTTACATATGTGTTATTTATAAATTTTCACGACTATCTTAATTTCCCCCGAAGTACAATCTACAAAAGAGTGAAAAAAAACATGTTCCATACTTTGCACGGGGGTGCAAAGTTACCTGGGTGTTTATAATACTTTGAAAAGCTTAATCTAAGTTTGCACCAACCGTCTGAATTATCCTCGAGCCGCAATCAGAAAAAAATATTTTACCAAGATTCTATACATCGTACACCTTTTTAATTAACATACATTATGTACCAAAGGGGACCCTTCACGTGGCTAAACTTGCGCTTAATACCTTTTATCATACTCCAAAATAACGGCATTTGAAGTTTATACCTAATATTTTAAAGTGTTCCGTACATGATAGAAAGGTGCAAACCGAGGGAAAGCATCTAGTCGTGCCCTCTAACAGTTCCACAAAAAAACACGACTACACGAATTACTTCCATACTTTTCCGTAATTCGACTATACTACGGGGTGCGCGGGAGACTGAGGGGCTTAAGGGTCAAACTCGGCAAATAAATCGTTCCCAAAATTTGCCCGCGGAATGAGAGCGTGTCTCCGGACAAATATATATGCATATATTCAGAGGTTTACAAATGAGGTAAAAATCAGGCGATGTGCTTTTTTTGTTACCTGTTTATATGGTAATAAAACAAAGATTTTTTTTTGTTGTCACGCATAGTGTTAGACTTATCCGGCATTTTGTAACTTAAACCGGCTCCGGGACAACCCACCTCGATGAGAAATATGGTCTAAATATATTTTTTAAATGATTAAATAACATTATATTTTAATTTTAGCTGTTGCCCGCGGTAGACAATAGGAGGCTGTTTCCTAAAAAAAATAGTTCTACATTATCAAAGCTTTCTGCACCTGCGTTTTCAGTCTTGCCATCAAAATTTACTGCTTGGGAAATCCTATAATGTATCATTAATGAGTCCATTAAGTATAAATAATATTACTTGCAGCATTTTTTCCTAACTTTTATTTTGATTCTGTTGTCATGTCATTTTGATCATGTGTCACTTATATTATAGGAGAATTACAGGAATTACTTCGGCTGGAATCGGCTATTCCCAGTTTAAAAAAATCACAGCGTGCATGGATATACCAATATTTACGGCATCAACTTATTCAAAAAGTCAAGATATTATCAATGATAACTGGGAATTAACCGCTGTTGAATCCATGGCAGCAGCAGCTAAGCGTGAGCGTGAAGCGGCGATAGAAGAAGGCAAACTCAGAAAAACGTCAGATTTACAATGAAAGCTCGACATGTCCATCCATATTTTACAAGTGACGAAAATAAGGAAAACATCGCTTCTTGCTCCAAACAATTAACCTTTGAAGAGCTATAACTACGGTGTGCGCTGTCAATGCCGTCATTGATAAAAACACGTCTATTGTTACCACTATGTGTTACTATTTACATTAAATTAATATCAAATGAAGCATATCTTTTAATTAACCAAAAATAAAGTATTTTATAATTTTCGGAAAGCTCCGGAATTTACTTCAACCAGAATACGGTTACGAACAGAATAAGGCCATGCGCGGGGCGCCCTGCATGCGGCTCCACTTCATGTCTGCTTCACCCCCGCAAATACCTAAAATTCGTCTATAAGCGCGCCTTAAGATCAAAAGGTACATTTCTAAAATAGTATAACGACAATGCCACGTACATTCCCGCCACAACATGTCGCAGATATTATTTTTACGTACGGCTTGTGCAACGGTAACTCCGTGCGGGCCGTTGAGGAGTACCGGCGAAGATACCCTAATCGGCATGTGCCCCATCGTTCTACGTTTATTGACCTATTTCGACAATTAGCAGAAAGAGGAATTCGGCCGCACAACTCCGAGCGAGCTGTGGGATTGAATGACGCGACTGAAAACAGGCTGCTGAATTTAATTACGGAAGATCCTTCCTTGTCAACTCGACGTGTAGGCATTGTGTGTGGGGTTAGCGACCTCACCGTATGGCGATGTTGGAAAAAGTATGGCCTTTATCCTTACCACCTCAGGAAAGTTCAGGGACTGATCGATAACGACGAGTTTTCAAGAGTTATTTACTGTCAGAGAATTAATGAAAAACTTCTTCAGAACCCAAATTTCCTAAAGACTATTTTATGGACTGATGAAGCCCAATTCACGAAATCAGGGGTATTCAATTCACGCAACAGTCATATGTGGATGGAAGAAAACCCGCACGCAGTCCGGGAGTCCTCGCACCAACATCAATTTTCAGTCAAAATGTGGGCAGGCATTATTGACGATAAATTGATAGGGCCGGTAGAGCTCCCTGCTAGACTAAATTCAGAACGCTACCTAAATTTTTTGCAAGACAACTTGAACATTCTCCTCGAAGACATCGATTTGGAGACTCGGTGTTCCATGTGGTTTCAACACGACGGAGCTCCCCCTCACTATGGTCTCATAGTGAGGGGTTATCTTAACCAGCAGTTTCCAAATCGATGGATTGGTCGAGGATCTCCAACGATACAGTGGCCTCCAAGATCACTGGTGGCTCACCATTTTTTTACGGCACTGCGCGCTTTCTTATTATTTTTCATAGATCTATCGATGGTAAAAATGCCGTACATAATCATATGACCAAAATGTACTCACTCTACCTGCACTTTTGAATTCTCACCAGCACCCAGTTGGACAGCTTACAAGTGACGGCATAGTGTTGAATCTTATTATTTTATGCTCTTGTATCGTCCTATATACGTCACCTGGTGGTTCATATGACCCACATTTTTTGTACGTGGGCCTGTAGTCTATTAGTCCTCTTTCCGAGAACCTAGTCATAAGTCAAGAATTGCCTTTCCGCAGTCACAATGAATCGGCGTAATCTCTGAATAAACACAATTACTTAGAAATGGTCGATTTATTAGCTAAATATGATGGCATTTTAGAAAGTCACTTAGAAAATTCGCCTAGTGCATTTTCCGGGCTTTCGAATTTGATCTCGAGCGTCGCTTCTGTAGTTAATGAAAACATCAAACAACAAATCAAGGAGTCTGACTTTGTTGCCGTCATGGTGGATGAAACAGCTGACGTTAGTGGTCGTGAGCAATTAGTTTTGATTTACGATATGTTCATAATTCCCAAGTAGTGGACCGATTCATTACGTATGTAGATGTTAGCATAGACCGGACGGCAGCAACGTTGAGCTCAACTATATTTCAAATTTTAGAGGAATACGATTGTCTCTCAAAATTAATCGCGCAGACATATGATGGTGCGGCTTTTTTTATCGTCTAATCAACGAGGTGTGCAAACCTTAGTGAGGGAAAAATGTCCGCAAGCATTGTATGTTTGGTGCTCGGCTCATATTTTAAATTTGGTAGGTACTGTCAAAATCTTTTGAACGGATTGCCGAAACAAAACGGTTTTTCAGCATAATTAAATCGATTGCGAATTTTTTCACGGCGGGACTAAGCGTTTTGCTTTTTATAATCAGTTTGCCGACATGAAAAAATACCTCGTGTCGCCGAGACGCGCTGGACATTTCATTCGCGCATAGTTAACGTTGTTTTAAGTGAAAGATTTCACTTCGTATCTCTTTTTGAGGAGATGCAGGAAAATCAAGATAATAAATGAGATGGGGACACTTAACAGCAGGTTACTGCGTTCCTATTTGATTTAAAAGAATTCGAGTTAAATTTCTTTTTAAAAACATTTTCGGATATTTTCGCGGAAGCGGACATTTTATACGACATTCTACAGAAAAAAACCAGTGACATTGGTTATTGCGTGAAAAAGATTCGCGAGTTCGAATTATTTATGACAAAATACAGAAGCGCATTCGAGGCAAACTTTAACGACGCAGTAGAAGTGGCCGGACCACCTAAACGAAAGCGGAACATATCAGACACGAAATTGCATTTTAAAAGGGTGTTCATCGAAATTATTGACAATGTTCTGAGCGAGTGCCGGCACCGCTACAGTAACATTAAAGAATTAAAAATTTTTCGAATTACTTCCAAACGAAAGTTTTGCGAAAAATTCGAATTCAATGCCAGAAAGTGTACTAAATGATCTTGTAAATACTTACGAAGGATAATTTGATATAGATCGCTTAAAAAACGCATTTACAAATCGCCTGAATTCAAAACGCGTTTAGTATCATTCAGAACTTGTACAGCAATAATCTGCATAATGTGTTTCTTCAAGTCTTGTGTTTAGCAAAACTTATCACCACGGTCCCGGCGAGGTAGCGCCTCTGCGGAAAGGTCGTGCTCTTGCATGAAACGTATACACACATACTTACGAAACACACACGGTCAACAAAGGCTCACAGACCTTCTTATGATTTCCATAGAAAAAGAGCTTTTAACTAGCGTTAAACGTTCACCAACTTTTTATGACGATGTCTTACAATGCTATTTAAAAAAAGACAGGCGTCCGGATTTAGTTTATAAATGATTATTATATATTATGTACTGCAGCATTATTTTTGCTGCATGATGATGTAGCCTTTTTATTATAATTCTTATTAGTAACCTTTTTCCGCCGTTCATACTGGTTATTAATCATTCTTTTGAGCAGATTCGTTTGAATTTAAAAATTGGTGTTCGGTATCGAAAAATCAAAATTGACATTAGGAAAAAAAGTCATTCAGATCTGATTCTCCTGCTGTGAGGGAAATATTTACCCAAACCAACCAAGATACTCCGTGTTGTGATTTTTTTCTTAAGTACCGGAGGCTTGTTTTTGTGGTGCAGAGTGCTTATAGAACCTCTTATTATACTCTTTGGTGCAGAGTTCTTATTATACTGGATTACCACAAATAGTGGTGTTGAAGCCGGATTTTTCCATTTCGGGTATGTATGCTGTTTTGGTGTCTATTCGTTTAGGGTTGTGCGCGTTCAGGCATTATATTTCATTGTAAGTTTTATTTCCAGCTTTTCCGTACGGAGAGTTGTTTGACTAATTGACTCGTAGACCGAGATCCTCGGAATTTGCTGAAACCCCGCAAGCAAAAACGTCCAAGCCTTCGGGAGTCCGTGACGGCCGGCGAGGTTTGATCTTACAACCCGAAATCCACACCAGGAGTGCAGAGACGACGAGCTACACGTTAAATTGGGATTGTCTAAAAAAAAATACCTATCCTTTTTATATTTTTTTTGTGCAGAATAGTCAATTATAAGAAACCAATTTCAATATTTTCTCATATAACTCGGTATTTTTTTCACTATTAATTATTGAAAGTATTTTGGTTGATGACGTCAGAGTTTCCATTGCCGGTGCCACACATCTGCTTATTGGATAAATTGATCATAAAACGTATGTGAAGCGCCGCCATTAACGTCTTTTCTATCTGTGGTGAAGTTGGCAAACTGTCATTAGTATCAATGTCAACATGATTCAACAATAACACAGGAAGATTCACGCGATCTTCTCCTATGAATTTTATATTTTCACAACCGTTACACATACCATAACATTCTGCGCGAAGCAGAAAGGTCCATAAACACATACCAGGTATGATCGAGACAAAACAGGACCCGGAATAAAGCCAGTAAACTCAGTAGGGGAAAGTAAACCGAAAAACGTAATATTTTCGCTCTTCATTAAAATATTTAGCGGAAAATCTTTCATGTGAGCGAAGCACATCGCTGTGCGGTTACACTCTTGCCTAATTATCTACCGAAAGTGCTTCTAAATCTAAACTATAATACAACAATATGAAAGTAAACAGTGGAAAAAACAAGAATGACAGTAACAAGATTGCCCATTTGCTTGTCATCTGTCATAAGATGAATGAAATGTCAGATTGCGGGTCCAAATTGAACTCCGTAGTATAATCCACGCGTAAATAGCATAGAATTTGTAACCTTTGCAAATAAAGTACATTTTGGACCGTCTACGTCATGTCTGGGAATGTCAAATGAAAATGAAGGTCATTGCTTATTTTTCATGTAATAAATTCATTATAGTAAAATAAAATAAAGTAAATACAGAAAACGATTTAAAAAGCATTTATCTCGAAATGGTTTTCGATTTACTATACATTGTAAAAAAATAGACAATCCCAATTCCACGTATCCCATTAACCGTTACTTTTAAACCGTTCCTTCCTAAATTTTCATACGTTCCATTTCCCTAATCATACCTCTAAATTGTTGAATAACTGCATACTGATTAAGTTACTAGCTTTAGCGAGTTTACGCCTAAGTTGTTTGTATTGGCTTCGCATTAGGTGGTTATTTATTTTTAACACTTTATTGTGCGCACAAGAACTACCCCATATGCTTAGCGAACTTATCTAGACCCTTACCTGCTTCGACGCCCTTAATTGTGTGCAGTCCAACATGAATTATACCTACCTTTTTTTCCAAATTCCAAAAGCCCTTGTAGGCCTTCTCTATTTTGGCTTCCTTATTTGGCCGTACAAATTTTATTGTGTGTTTACGATTGTTTTATACTAGTTTTTTTTAAATAAAGTTATTGTTCTAAGTGTCGGTGATTTCTTTAATTTCAAGTGTTAGACCTGTGAAGTGTATAAAATTGAACGTATAAGTTAGCATATTTTTTTTGTGCTGCAGTACATATTAGATTTTATAGAGTTTAGTTTTCGTTGCGAACCAAATATTAATATTAATATGTATTTAATCTGCCCTGTGTCGCAAAAAAAGTGTAAATTCATATCGCAAAGGTCTTTCTAAAGGCCACTTCGGATATCTTCTAAGTGACTTGTTCAAATAATATCAACCACTCAGATAGATAGACGTGGTGGTCACATACTATTCGTCGAACTGCATCATATCAACACTTTTAGTGATCTTCTCTTCCAATGCTCCAATATTAAAGTACCACTAACTACGAGACTAGATAGGGTGAATAACACTGGTGTTTTTTTGTGGTTATAAACAGGCAAGCGGACTTCTCTACCCTGTTGAAAATGTCTGTGCACACTGTCCATGAATATTGATAAGTTAGTGGAATCATTAAATCGGCCATATCTTTAGTATTTCTTAAGCTAGAGTAAAAATAACACAACATGTTTTATTGATTAACAATAGCGAAGCAAATATTAAAATTTGTGCACCTATTAAAAATTACCCTGTATAGTATCTCTTTCACCAGCGAATTTTTAATAACATCGTTCCGTAGGTACTGTACTGATCCAAGGGGTCAGGTATTATAAAAAAAATTCGCATTAAATTAATTTAAAATAACTAAATACTCTTTGAATAAAAATAGATTAAAACCTTAGAAAACTTTTATGGAATGTCGGTGGAGTGAATGACAGGAACAGAAGAAAAAGGGGATTGACAGGACGACCGTCACGGGATGAGGGACAGAAAGTGATCGGAGAATATTAAAAGATAATTAAAAGATTACTGAGAGGAAGGACACCGTTATGAGGAGGTAAAATCAATTAGCTATGAGTTTACTAGTGAAATATATATAAAGAATCAAAAGGGGAGCATCCAAATTTGTCCATATATTCTGACGTTTGGGAATAGTGACGAATGGCGCTTGGCGTGAGAGTAAAAATTAAGCAAAGATTATAATACTAATAATTACTAATTTAGGGCGCCTTTAAGTGCCTTTTTCAGTTAACTGGATGGCCAGGAGGTTTAAGTATGTAAATGTAACAGTGGTTTAGGAATAGCAGTGCCCAGGTGAGTCAAAACTTAGATTAAAGCGTCGCGAAACTAAATGTCAAATAAATTATGATTGTCAGCTGGTCTTAAGGAACACTCCTGTCAGTGAAGATCTGAAGGTTGATTGAGGGAAGTCTGATAATGTGAGGACGGAATACTGACTGAGTATATTCGATTCGAAGAAATACGATAAGACGGACAACTAGGGATAGAGTACTCTAATATTAGTATCACTTTAGGAATGCTTTATTATAGTATTGATTGGATTTATTGAGCAGTGTAGGGAGTGTTAAACTGGTGAAGATTATATTGCCATAGATAGATCCAACAAGTTGTAGATTGAATAGTTGTACTGTCACTAAGTTCGTTGATTTTCATATCGGAGCGAAATGGGAGGAGTGATGTTCAAGGAATTGGAAGCTGTACGGTCCCACTATGATACTCGAGATACCAGAAGATGAATAAATACCCAAGCCAGATAAGTCCCCAAAACTTTAATTGTAGATTAGAGTTAGTCAAACGGTGTGCGTCATGACAGAAAGCCTCGAACCGCTAAGATTTAACTTTCGAATAGATTGTTTACGAACTGGTTGTTTGTAAACAGTATTGAAGTGTCAAATGGGGAAACTGAATTTAAATTCATTCTTATACGGGATACCGGCCTAGTGGGGTCAAATAATATACAACGACTTTTATAAAAGATTATTTAAATTTTCAAATAAGCGAATTCCACCCAAATCAGAGCGATCTAAATTTAAAATTTATTGAATTCATTATGAGAATACAACCGGGATTCAGTCGAATCATATCGGTGATTAAAAGAATCGGGCTCTATAAATAATCGAGAATATTCGCGTGAATACTAAAAATATTTATTTAATTAAAAGTACAAGTGTAAATTACTAATTGAATTAAAAGATTAAATCCGTTATCGGAAAACTGGTGATCTAAATATGATTACGTAAGTACGCTGATTACGACTAATCCTTCATTATTTGTTCTAGAACTGTATTCGTCCGGTTCTCTTGAGCTGCGAAGCCTCGTAGTAGAACTCCAATTCCTTATAGTTAAACTATAGTGATGAACTATGTACACGTAGTGTACTGCCGGAATATTATTCCAATACCTAATAAATTCTAAAACTTAATTATAAACGTACAAGCAATTGACCGTCCTTCGTAAATGCATAATAACGTATTCTATTTCTATTCTTTGTCAATAAAATGATTGGAGCATTAGAAGGGGGGGGAACGTTGGGTGTCGTTTATATTTAAATTCAACTACTCATGCACTACATAATAATATCTTAACTTGCGGATGTCGGAATGAACTGAGGCAATTCATTCATTTCTATAGTGACTATTGTACCCGATTGATTTACCGAATGGAATTAGTGTGCCACAGATACGAGTACCAATCTAGTCGATTGAGTATTAATGGTCATTATTGCTCGCAAGTACACTGCACAAAGTACCCTTACAGACTCCCCAACTAATTGTGATACTGTATCACCATGGAGCCTGTAGGTTGTCTAAATTTACCTTGGGGCCCTGGCGTTACCAATATACACGTGGTCACTAGGGGTCGTGTCTCTCTGTCTCTGCTGAATGTCGGTGTTCGGAGGAGAGGCCTAACCAGTCGCTCTGCGGCATGAGAGGGGATGCCAGATGTTCATTGATCTACTTACTGGGAAAGGTCCCAAGGCATGGGGTTGCAGCAGAGAATCACACGGGGGTCTTCGTGGGGCATGTGGGAGGGAAGGTAACATCCAGTTCTTGGTTGTAGGCTTCTTTGTTGAGATAGTTCGCAATTCACACAAACATTTACCGAGTTGCTTCACTTATTCTAAATCTGGGGGGGGGGGGGGGTTTGCTCAAAATTGTGAATGACGAGTCATGCGCTTCGAAAGGGTAAAAACATGTTCACCCTTGCAATCGAAGGCAATATAGGAGCAGGGAAGTCCACACTATTGGAATCCATACGGAACAATAGTCTAGTGACAGTTTTGACCGAGCCCATTCAAAGGTGGCGAAATATAAAAGACAAAAATTTATTCGAACTAATGATGAGAGAACCAAAAAGATGGGCTCATACATTTCAAAGCTATGTTATGGTTACTTTATTAGAGCAACATGTCCAAATTGTTAATACGCCTATACCTAAAGGTTCTAGAAAGGACTATATTTAGCGCAGAACATTGTTTTATTAAATTATTGAAAGAATACAATATATTACATCCGGTAGAATCAGAAATTTTAGAACATTGGATTTCTTTTATTAAAGCTCAGTCGTTAGCGGTAGTAGATTTGGGAATCTATATACGTACATCACCCGAAACCGTCATACAGCGTATAAGAAATCGCGGTCGAACAGAAGAAACAACTATTACGGTAGAATATCTAAGGCAAATACACGACAAACATGAAGAATGGTTTACAAATTTTAACTGGCAAGGCCGGTTAAAGGATGTGCGTATAATAGATGGAGATTGTAGTCCAGCGGAAGTTGCGAACCAATATTTGATGATAGAAAAGGAAATCATACAACATTGCTGAAACCTTATTTATAACACCCAAATCCTTAATCTCATTGCAGAGCATCAGAGATGGATAGGATGTTGCGAACAAACAGCAAAGCAAGATCAATCCCGGGGACATCAAGGAGTACATTCGGTTCGGACAAACGTCAACTAGCAACAAACCCAAGACCAACTCTAGCAACATATATGTTGAGAACGATGAGGAGAACGATTAAATCTACGTGTAGAAGAGTTACAGAAACAACTACAGGACAATCAAAGGAAGGGAGAAGCATACAATAAAGTTTCGCAACCGTTGGTGTGTATTTGATGGAAAGATAGATCTTCCCAAATACCCAGGAAAGGGAGGAATACACCCGGTGACTTTTATTGAGGATCTGTCAGCTTATTTGAGGGGTTAGGTTCGTAAGGACTAGATTGCATAACGACTCTATAAGCAAAACGTCTTAGTTACATAAGGTCTTGGTAGCTAAATGTCTAATTGTACAAACGTCTTAATAGTAGAATGCCCGGGTTTAAGATTGGACTTAGTTCTATTACGTCTTGTTTGTATAACGCCCTAATATCAAAATGTTGTAATAGCAAAACGAATAGGTAGGCATATCGTCAAACATTAATAACGTCTAAATGGCATAACGACTAGATGGTTGAATGACAAGAAAAACTCAAACGTAGTTTGTGAAGGAACTCTTTGATAAAGAAACTTTAAAGTCGAGTTGCTGAGTTTACCTAGCCGGTATGCAATCATGACGTTTTGCTACCAAGACCATATGCTATCCAGACACTTTTCCTTATGCGTCGTTTTACAATCAAGACTTATTAATAACTTGGACGTAAACTCTATTAGTCATTTTGCAACTTCGGGCGTTATGCTATAGTTGTCGATCGAACAACTAAGACATTCTACTCACTAGGGCATTCTGCAAAAAAGACATTGTGCTTACCAAGACCTTATGCAACTAAGACGTTTTGCTTATAGAGTCGTTATGCAATCTAGTCCTTACGAACCTAACCCTATTTGAGGAGAACCCCAGACAAGGAAAATGTAGTTGATAATATTATTGGGTGTTTAGAAGGAGACGTGAGAAAATGGGCTAGAGTCTATAGAGAACGCTGGATTACAGAAGGGGACTTCAAAAGAGATTTCATGGATACTTACTGGGGACAACCAGAACAGGACGAACTGAGAAGAAAGATTGTTTGTGAAAAACATAAGACCATGATGAGATACTTCCTTTCCTTGACTGGACAAGCCAAGATGTTAAATACGTTCATACCTGAAAAACAATTAATCGACGACTTGATGCATCATTACCCAAGGGAAGTCCAATATGCATGGAAAATGAGAAGAGGAAACACTATCATAGAAGGAACCGAGTTCCTGAGAGATTTGGATGATGTCAATAGACAAGAACGATATAATGAGGATAAAGTTGCGGCCTCAAGTGTATCTGGAGTAAAGCGTCCCCTACCAACTACTGCAAAACCAAAGTTTGGAAATAAGAGACCTAGGATGATGGCGAATCTAGAAGTAGATGAGGAAGACGTTCAAAATCAGCAAGAAATTGAATCTGGAGGTAACCTTTTAAACTATTAGAGGCCAACTCGATTGCCCAGAGGTCGGCCTATAGGAGGATGGGCAAACACTTTAGATTCCCCTTAATTCTCATGTTAGCACAAGGGTGGAAACCTGGTATAGGGTTAGGAAAGGGGGGACGTGGTCGATTATATCCATTGCCTATTGTAGGAAAAGAGTCGAAATTGGACAGGGTGGGACTTGGGTATGACCCAAATAATAAAGAGGATCAAACTCCAGTAAATTTAGCTAGATTTCCAGATTTGACTCCAAGGTTATTAGGCTATCCTATAATGACTGAGAACATACAGCGTTTTGTTGCTGCATCCATATTTGATGAAGAAACAATATTAGATGAAGTGAATAGTAAAGTCAAAGCTGAAATTTGGGTAGAAATTTTAGGAAATAGTACACGTTGTTTGGTGGACACGGGGAGTGAAGTCAGTTGTATGTCCGAAGAATTGTTAGAATCCCTAAAGTCTAAAACTGGTACCGAATTCCCTTCACTACCAGTGAAACCCATCCAAATACGGGGAGCTGTATGGCAAAAAAGCTTGAAGATACAGCAGTTGGCTTGTATTGAGTTATCAATACAAGAAACAAAAATAAACACAGGGCTATTAATTAACTATACCGATGATACTTGGGTTTGATTGGTTATTGGCACATAACGCTTGTATCAATTTGCAGGATAATAAATCTATAACCATAGAGGTTGCGGGAAAGCCCGTAACAATACCATTTGTTGATGAAGGACTAGGAAACGTGGATGTCAGATCTATAGAAATAAACAAAAATATTGAAGGAAATATAGAACTGCATAAAGAAACTTTCTTAGATAAAATTAAAGTGGGTACAGATTTAACTATCAACAAGTTAGAAGCGTTGAAAGGGGTCCTTGAGAAACACAAAACGGTATTTACAAAACGACTAGGTAGAGCCAATTGCTGTCCACCATATCCAGATACACGAACATACACCTCGGATTAACCGAACTTATCCTATTCCTTATGCTTATCGTAGTAGTGTAGAAGAAAAATTACTTGAGATGGTGGATATGGGAATTATCTCACGGGGATCTACTCCATATAGTAGTCCGTTGACTTTCACTTCTAAATCAGATGGAACTATACGAATTTTATTAGATGCAAGAGAAATAAATAAATATATGGTAGCCGAGTCTGAGGCTCCGCCAATGCAGATAGATGTCTTAAACGCTTTTCATGGAGTTAGGTGCATAACGATTATCGATTTAAACAATGCTTATTTCCAAATCCCACTATCAGAAGACAGTAAGCAGTATACATGGTTTACAGTTAATGGTAGGTCTTATGTATATAATGTGTTACCTCAAGGGTTAAAGACCTCAGTTGGTAGTTTTAGTCGAGCTATGGACATTATACTAGGGCCAGATGTTCGAGGATTTTGCGTGAATTATTTAGATGACCTTGCTGTTTTGACGAATGGAGAATGGAAAGAACACTTAGAACAATTGGATCGGGTATTAGAGCGTTTGGAAATTGCAGGTTAACTTGTAATTTAGAAAAATGTAAATTCGCGTGTCGAGAGATTAAAATGTTAGGCCATATAGTTTCCACAGAAGGAATCAAGACTGATCCTGCTAAGGTTGAATCAATTCAGAGATATCCAGTCCCTAAGAAAGTGAAACATATTCGAGCATTCTTGGGTTTATGTAACTATTATCGTAAATTTATTCCAAACTATAGTAGCTTAATTGTGCCTTTAACAAAACTGTTGAGGAAAAATCAACCGTGGTATTGGGATCATACTTTAGAGGAAGCCTTCCAGAATTTAAAGCAAGAGTTTTCAAACACCATCTTACTTTCCCACCCAGACGTGCACAAACCTTACTACTTACACTGACAGTTCGGGAGTAGGGATAGCAGGAGTATTGTACCAATATGACAACAATGATAGTATGAAGATCTTGAGTTTTTGCAGTAGGTCCGTAGGACGACCACGGAACAGGAATTTTGGGCCATCATTTATGGACTAAAGAAATTTGAGACATATTTACGTGGAGCTGAAGTAATTACTAGAACTGGCACAGGAGACTGAAATCAAAATTCATGAAAAAACTACCTGTGGTGGAATTTATATATAGACTCAAAAAAGAAGCGAATCATTTTGATTATATCATTAGAAACAGTCTGTTTTTTCAACGAGAAAGAATAGACGGAACACGGACATTTTATTCGATAAGACGTACCTATGAGAAATATTTAGTAGAAGTAATCGAGGAAGATATTACACCGATAGAGCTTCTTGACAAAGTTATCAGGTTCAAATTACAATACAACATGTTGGAACGCTACTAATAAACGTTCGAACTTATAGTTTTGGCGGAGAAACAATGAAAAAATCTTTTTATTTTTATTTTGAGTGTAAGCAGGGCCATTTGGTTTAGTAGTTTTGTTTAAGATTAATTAATAAATATATTTTCAAATGTAGTTACTCAGATTTTTATTTTATTTTATAGATAACCGTCTGTTTTTGAATTCAGCTTGTTTGTTGATTGTTAGTCGAAATGCCGTAAAACGGATCAGATGGCATGGACACATGGAAAGTGACCCGTTTCTATAGCTCTTTTTTTAGGTCTTGAGTGTATATACCTAATGCTTATCCATATTTATTGAATATTATTCGTTTTGATTTAGGAACTAGATGTTACGAGGGGATGAATACGTTCCGTATATGTATTATTATAATCCTGGACCTATGTAAAGAAAGTAGTCATTTTTATATTCCGACTTGATAAGACTTAGACATTTGTATACTTTGAAAGTAGTCATTTATATATTCCGACTTGACAAGACTTAGACATTTGTATACTCTGAAAGTAGTCATTTTTATATTCCGACTTGATAAGACTTAAACGTTCTGAAGTATTGGCTTTCTAATACTAAGACAAATTTATGTTTTACAGGTAGACATTTTTATACATCGCCATGTTTCCTTAGAGTCCATCCACGCATAAACCTGTGACACAAATAACTACTTTCTCAACTATCAAAACAGCAAATGCGCACGAAAAGTTTATAGGACGCAACAAATTTGCTTCAATGCCAAAAGAGATCGCAACATTTCTACAGTTAGATAATCCGCGAAATTATACAGGACATTGTTTTCGAAGAACTTCCGCCATTGTCTTGGCCGACTCAGGAGCAAACCTCACGACGTTGAAGCGACATGGCGGCTGGAGATCTGACCAGGTGGGAGAAGGCTACATCGAGGAGTCCGTGGAGTAAAAGTTTGCCAAGGTTTGCAACATTCTAACTGAAGCAATTAATTTAGTTCCGAACAAGCCAGTCTGGTGTTAATTACAAAGTAGAACAATGACAAAATAAAAATACCATAACCACAAAATGATCTCAAACGACGTAATCACAAATACAAACTAACACTCAATTTGCCAGGAAAAACCATTACATTAAATTATATCAAATTGCTCCAATGCCATTTTTTTTTTTGCATTATTATTGTTTTATTTCTTTGCAATCTAAGTGAAAACCCGAGTGTATAACTCATTTTACCCAAGACGTACGTTGTATAGTTAAGTCGAGGGGCTAGTTTTATGCACTTGTTCAACAATCTACTAATGTAGGGTAGAAAAAGCCGGCAAGATCGAAGACGCGGGCTGTGGGGCGCCGTTGGCGCTGCAGGAGTCGCGAGCGCGGGGGTTACTTGCCGCCCTAAGGTTTCATGACACGAAAAAAGTCCGAGCGTTTTATATGGGGCACTACGGCCAAGTATGTTTTGATGTATGTTTTGTAACTGTTTACATGCTTCAGAGATAAAAAAATAATAAAAGGTCTATTGTGCTGTGGCATGCTTCAGAGATTTCACGTTTTAATTAAGGTCGGACAGCTACGGAACCCTGACTAAGCATGACCGGTTATTTATTTGAATGAATTTAGTTTAAGTTAAGTTAAATAAAGGTTTTTTTTTTTTTTTTTTTACTACAAACTGAAAATTGTAATAGTTATAATTATTTCTTACCACTATTGGTTTTTAATTTATTTATTTTAGATACTTCTTGCCACCCGCATTTCCCCCAGCCAACTGAACGGTCTTGTCACTTACTGCCCTTGGCTGACAGCGGGAAACATATTGCCGTCTTATAATTCGGAAACCCGGAAATTCTACTAATATTATAAATGTGAAAGCTTGTGAGTATGGATGTTTGGATGTTTTGTTACTCTTTCACGCCAGAACGGCTGGACAGATCTGGATGAAATTTGGAACATAGATTATAGTCTGGAATAACACAACACATAGGCTACTTTTTATCCCGGAAATTTGCGTAATTCCTGCGGGATAGCGATAAACGAATTTTATGCAGACGAAGTTGCGGGCAACAGCTAGATATACATTTCTCTTTCTCAAAAATTGTAAAACAAAACCATGCTGTGCATATTGTTAAAGTTCTTGACTCATTGCTATATATTTTTTAAATTTAATATTGTTTTGATTTTGGTTACGTTTAAAGTTATTTATTGATTGTATGCTGTGAGCGTACAATCTGATCCTATGAAACAGACCTGGTCTGGAAAATAAATTATTAAATTTCATTTCATTATTTTCATATGAGCATGAATGCTGCTTCTTTTGGGTATCACGCGGCTTTCTGTAGATTTAAGGAACTAGTTTCATTTTAGATATTAGTCTTTATTTAATTTTTCAATTTGTGTAGGTATTATTTTCCTGTAACTATTGTATTAATATTATTAAAAGAAGAAAATTTGTGTTTTTGTATGTTTATGTTTCTATGCTACCGGCCGAAATATATTACCTTTGCGTTTTTAATACAAAACTTTCTTTATATTCTAAATATTTCCACCTCACTACATCATGTAGTTGGTAGTTTATAGACTCCAGAGAGTGAGCGATAAGAAAACCTTGCCACATGTATAAAGGTCATCATTTAGTTTTTTTTTTTGTTTTACTTCAGAGAACACACTTAGACAGTATTCCTAAAATCATAATGTCAACATGAAGTTATTACTGTGATAACAAAAAAAAACAAAGGTGTGCTATGAACTACAGATGCAGAAGACTCATGGGCCAAAGAATTTAGACACCGATCAGCAGAAGGCCATTGTAGCCAGCTACAAGCAGGGGCATAGCCATAAAGAGCTTTCGCAGCTGTTTGGTGTTTCCAGATCCCCTATTACAAAGTTACTTGAGCATTTAAAGTTCAATTGGCCATAAAACATGAGGCAGACTATGTTTGTACTCGATTGAAAAATTTTATGAGTCACATTCAAATGCCTACTGTAGAACATAACAGAAACTATTAACCGACAGCTCTAAGTCTTACACATAAAAGCTATACAGCATGCGGGCTAAAGACTCATTTCGGGGGCAGACTCCTTCCAAATCTGTTGAGCCGGGGGCAAGGTGTTATTTACTTGGACACATATGAATATTTCGAGCCATGTATAAGTTGCATAAAATGTTTGTCAGGCACATTGGCATACTCCACTGGAGCATTTTAAGTTTGAATATGGAGAGACTGACGCGAGGAGTGACAAAATGCGATCTAACCAGGATGTTACGATTTACTAAATAAAATCCACTCAAGGCGGTTTCTAACTAAATGTTCCATGACCTTTGATAAGACTGAAGAGAGCGCTATTGGACGATAAATGAACATATCACTAGGATCTTTGCCTGGTTTCAGAATGGGGATGACTACCTGTGTTTTCCAGGAATCAGGAACTACTCCAGTAATTAAGATCTGGTTAATCAATTTAAGGAAGAGCACTTGGTAGCCGAGAAAGAAAGAATTAAAAAGGAATAAGGGATACCGTCGATCCCCGGTAAAGAATCCTTAAAAAGATCGAGAACAAAATACTTCTTCTTCTTCTTTTTAATGTGGCCCCATCGATCGATGCGATGATTTCACCAATGTCAAAGTAATAAATACAGCATTCAAAAATCTTGGGAGTAAACAAAATAATTGAACTGACTGGGACTCACAGTAACTGTTGTGTTCTGTTTGACATGATTTTAAATGACATGACAATGTATTATTTTTCTTTTTTGGAATTTTATGGCCTGGTACACGACAATGAAAAACGTATTAAAAATGATCAAAGAAATGAACAAAATGAGCTGTTACGCTGTTATGCTGTTACCAGAATGTTTTTTTTTTTATAATTTATTTCTGGCGCTGGGTGCATAGCCCTTCAGCCGAATACAAAAAAGGAATGTTTACAATGTAAAATAAATCTTAACTTACACTAACAACACAAAATTCCTTAAATCTAAATTTAATCAAATTTTCTCCACTGAGTTTAATATAAATTTATAAATGGAATAAAAATAAACTTCATTAGACAGTAATTCCTGAGTGTGGCGGGGAACACTTAGCGAGTTTTCGATCGAAATGTCACTCAACTCTGCTCAGTAATCGCTGCATACTAAACGTCTCAGTCTCACATTTAAAAATCACATGGGCGATATCCGTATTGGTGTCTGAACAATAATTGCATTTTTTGTCACTTACAATCTTAAGTCTGTTCAGATGTGCAGGAACCAAACAATGACCAAATCGGAGGCGATTAATGATGGTGAAAAACTTCCTGCCGCAGTACTTAAATCTATTATACCAGGGCTGCACTGGTAAGTCTTTTCCGCATACCACTTTCCTTTCGTTTCGGTTGTCTTGGCCCAGTATTGCTGCCACATTCTTCGTGCATTCGTTTTAAATAGCTGATGAAAGTCAGTAAATGGCGTTTTCAAAATCTCCGTGTGATCTTCATCATGATCCTGCCGAGTTTTCAAATCCACAATCTCATTTCCGCTTATGCCACTATGAGAGGGGACCCATACAAATTCTATGTGTTTACTTTGTTTTAACATTTCCAATATGTGTTTAATTTCGTATACAATATAATTCAATTTAAATGCAAAGTTACTGTTACATAAAGTGGATAAGACACTCTTAGAATCAGTAATTATTAGTATATTTACGTTTCTTACATGGCTATGTACAAATTTCAAAGCAGTTAATATGGCATAACTTTCTGCTGTAAAAACACTACAATTATTTTCTAACTTAACACATTTAGAAAAGTTTTTTTGAGGGTCATAAAATGCTGCTTTAACATTGCACAAGCTTTTAGAGCCATCTGTGTAGATGATGTAGAAATCAGATTTACTATCTAAAAATTCAAGAAAGTCATACTTATTTTTAACAGTATCTAAATTACAATTAATATCTAGAAAATTAAGCAAAGAATAGTATGGACATTGGTAAATTGGCCATTTATCAGTGATATTAATGTTCCTTGTTTGGTTTTTAACATATGTCATTATATATGAAATTTCAGGCAAAACCCTGGAAACAAGTGTGTCTGCCGTGATATTAGAGATAGCAACTGACTGAGACATTTCTAAAGGATACAACAGCTTGTCGAGGACTATGCTATTATTTGAAGATAACTCCTTCAAACAAAATCTCTCGGCCAATTGCAAGCATCGTAAGGATAATGGAGGTATGCAATTTTCAGTTTCCATCGAATTGATAGGAGTAGAGCACATGGCCCCACTTATTATCCTCAAACCGATGTTTTGTATCACATCAAGTTTTCTCAATAAAGTAGTACTCGCATTCATATAAGCAAGGCTGCTATAGTCAAAATGACTTCTGACAATGCTTTTATACAGCATACTTAATGTTTTAGGATCAGAACCCCAAAATGTTCCTGCCAAACATCTTAACACATTAATACTTTTCATGGCGTTTTGACATTTGACTAATATGTAGATTAAATTTCAATTTATCGTCTATTATGACACCTAAGAATTTATGATGACTAACAATAGGAATAACATTACCACTATAGGTAAGTTGGACAGAAGATGGAGCTAGTGGATCTGTACTAAACACTAGAACAGAACTTTTTTCTGAACTAATTTCTAATTTTAAAATGTTGCTATAATACTGTTCTAATTGATTTAGTGCAGTGTTCATATTACTAACAGCTATACTTAAATTTTGATTTACACTGTATAAAAGCAAGTCGTCGGCAAATTGCAGGATTTTTATTAGTGAAGTGTCTAGAATATAATCAAGAATTTGAGATGTATACAAATTATATAGCAGAGGTGACAGTGTTGCTCCCTGCATAGTCCCTTTATTTACAATCTTAGGTCCATGTAATTTATTGTTAAATTTAACAAATAAAGTCCTATTGGACAAAAATTTAAAAATCCATGTTAATGTTTTGCTTGGCACACCTAAGCTGTGTAGCACCTTAATTAAGCACTGAATATTTACATTGTCAAATGCTCCTTTCACATCTAAGAAGGTGCACACAACATTAGAGTGACTGAGCTTTGCTTTTTTGATATCAGATATAAATGCTACAAAACTTTCAGAGCAACTCCTTCCCTTTCTGAATCCAAATTGTATGTTGGGCAGCTTACCCTGCGTTTCAGCAAAATAATCTAATCGTAATTTCAACATATTTTCAAAAAGTTTACCTAAACATGAAGATAAGGAGATTGGCCTATAAGAAGAAGCACTATTCACAGATTTATTTGGCTTTAAAATGGGGATGACATGACACACAGGGTTTTCCATGACTCTGGTATAAGTAAATTATTCCAAAGTCTGTTGTAAATATTGAGCAATATTTTGAGCGCATTAGAATGTAAATTTTTAATCATCATGTATGGTATATTGTCCATTCCTGGTGTTGTATCTTTCCTACTCTTAATAGGGCAGTCATTGAAGCGAAAAATACGGCCTTACCTCCGAATTTTTTTACTGTGAACCGATTTGCATGAAATTTTGGAATTAGACTCATCTTACCCTTAACTTCAAAAGTGAAAATGATTTGAACTCCGCAACCACCCTGGGGGTGGTTGCCACCCCTTCTCGGGGGTGTTTTTTTTTTTTTCAAAATAACCTCAGATATCGATAGAAGGCCTAATTTTAAGTAAAAAATCATTTATAAAGTTTTTCAAAAAATCCAATACTTTTCAAGTTATTGGCAATTGAAAATTCGCAATTTTTTCACCTTTTTTGTCGGTTTCTTGCAAATATCTCCAACAATATACGTTTTATCGAAAATTTTATAAGAAACAAAATTGTAGCAGGTAAAACAATGAACAATTTGGTATTTTATAAAGTATTCTAAGTGCAATACTAAGCTAGATATTAAAGATCAAAGCCGTTTTTTATTGTGTCTGAAATTTAATCGATCTGGTCAATGCCATCTAGCGGCGAGCAGATGCATTTTATGCATTCTAATACAAAAGGGTTTTGTAGTGCTTAAAATAAGCTTTAAAATGAGCATTATTAAAAGTCTTTTGCACATAAAATAAGTGAGCTGTATTGCAAATAAGGGGAGCATCTAATGTTTTTTCTTTTAAATCAATGGGTTTCATAAGTGCCATTTCCACCAAAATTAAAATTAATCGTATTCCGCCTAGAATTAACTTTATTATGAAGAGTTTGATAGACAGTATCAGTTTGGCTGCTTCAGGACACATATTTTTCTAAAAAGTCACGATTAAAAAAAAACAGAGGCTGTGATTGCGCTGCCGCGCGCTCTTTAAACAATCATATCTCCGTCAATTTTTGTTTGACAGAAAAAATAAAAAAACCAAATTGTTTGTCAGAAAAATGCCTAAATTTTTAATCCATACACTTTATACGTATCTGTCGTCATTTTTGAGATATTATGAAAAGAAAGTGGGTTTTTAAAAAATTTGAAATTTTGTTTTTTTTAATCGTGACTTTTTTGAAAAATATGTGTCCTGAAGCAGCCAAACTGATACTATCTATCAAACTCTTCATAATAAAGTTAATTCTAGGCGGAATACGATTAATTTTAATTTTGGTGGAAATGGCACTTATGAAACCCATTGTTCATTGTTTTACCTGCTACAATTTTGTTTCTTATAAAATTTTCGATAAAACGTATATTGTTGGAGATATTTGCAAAAAACCGACGAAAAACGTGAAAAAATTGCGAATTTTCAATTGCCAATAACTTGAAAAGTATTGGATTTTTTGAAAAACTTTATAAATGATTTTTTGCTTAAAATTAGGCCTTCTATCGATATCCGAGGTTATTTTGAAGAAAAAAAAAATTCACCCCCGAGAAGGGGTGGCAACCACCCCCAGGGTGGTTGCGGAGTTCAAATCATTTTCACTTTTGAAGTTAAGGGTAAGATGAACCTAATTCCATAATTGTATGCAATTCGGTCCACAGTAAAAAAATTCGGAGCAATAATGCTTCAATGACTGCCCTATAAGTGAAACAAGAAGTTCCTTCAGTGTAAAAGGTTCGTTAAGAAAAGAATTATTGTTACTTTCCACAGACTGGCCCAAAATATAATTTATGTAGTCTTCATCCATCTGTGAAGAATCTGCCAATTTATCTAGAAAACTTGGTATCCACTCATCATTTAGATGTCTGTTCTGTGATCTACCTATCCTCTTGAATTTTTTAATATACTTCCATATTCTAGCAACAGGGGTCATTCTATTAAAACTACTACACAGTTCATGCCATGAATTAATGCGTTCTTCCTTTAATATTCTCTTTTTTTTTTGCATCAAGTCTCTTATAATTTATAAAGTTAGGAATGGTTGGTGATTTTTTATACTCTTTAAGAGCATCTTTGGAATGTTGAACAGCATCAGCACAGGTTTGATTCCACCAAGGAGCTGGTTTTCTTAACATTTGCAAAGTTTGTTTTGGTTTTTGCTTAGGGACAGTTTCATTTCTAATATCATCCTTACTAATATTATAAATGCGAAAGTAACTCTGTCTGTCTGTCTGTCTGTCTGTTACCTTTTCACGCTTAAACCGCTGGGCCGATTTAGTTGAAATTTGGTATACAGATAGTTTGAGTCCCGGGAAAGAACATAGGATAGTTTTTATCCCGGAAAATTGCATAGTTCCCGCGGGATAGCACAGCCCAAACCACTGGAATTTTTCAAATTTAAGGCGGAACAAAGTTCGCCGGGTCAGCTAGTACAGAATATTTACAAAATTACCATACAAATCAAGAGGCTGAGCATTTTCTACATCTAAGTGACAAAATTTGTTTTCAGACAGTGAATGAAATTTAGACCAATCTGCTTTATTATAAACATACCTTTCCTCCACAGGACGAACCTCATACACCGAAGGGCGCACGTTGACTTCTACCTGAGTTGGGTAGTGATAGCTACCCATTGGATCACCATGGACACGCCATTCACATAATGGTGCTAATGTGGGAGTAACAAATGTTATATCAATAGCAGACGCATTTCTATTAGGATACTGGACAGTGGTTGGACTACCATCATTCATAACCACAAAATCGAACTCATCTATGATTTTGTAAAGGGCATTCCCTCTACTATTATTAGCCTGGCAGCCAAACAATAAATGGTGTGCATTAAAATCTCCCATGACTAAACATGGCTGAGGAGTTTCTTGTAAGACTTTTTTCATCTTACTAGCATCAAACCTGCTGCTATTTGGTGGACAATATTCACATAAAACATGTAATTTACCTAGGGATGTCTCTACTGAGATACAAATATTCTGAATTGATTCACTAAAAGAAGTATTTACAATGTCATATTTTAAGTTTTGTTTGATTAATATACCAACACCATTGTGTGAATTTTTGGAATTTTTCAAAATGAAATTATATGTTGGAAACCGAGGAACATTGCTACTACTTTTAAGCCAAGTCTCATTTAACAAACAAATGTCTATATCTTGATCAATAAGAAATTTTGTCAGTAAGGCTGTTTTACTCTGTAAGCTTTGTATGTTAAACTGTACTATATGTAAATATCTATCCATGAATTTAAAGTAAATTAGTTAACAATATTTCTTTTATTCTTGTGTTTGTAATGGGGACATTATCTTTATTGTTGCCTAAAGTAATAAGGGTTTTCACCAACGCATTAATTATAATATCATTGCTGTCTATCTGGTCAGCACTGAGTGTCTTATCAGGTTTGTTTACATTCTTATCATTTGTATCGGGTGGGGATTGAACTTTTTTGGGAGGTAGAGGAGGGAACGACTTGTTATTGAAATTGTTAGGCATACCAGTAACATCGGCATAGGATCGATTGAGATGTCTATTTTTCTTTTCTTGAATTTTCTTCTGCTTCACTGGGCATTCTCTTGAGATGGCCAGGTGATTTCCGCTGCAGTTGACACACACAATTTCTTCCACCTCGCAATCTCTAAATGAGTGTTGACCGGCGCACGATGAGCACATCTGCTGGCCTCTACATACCTGTGCAGAGTGGTTAAATTTCAAGCACTTGTAGCACTGTACGACAGGGGGGGATGTACGTATGCACGGGATATCTGAAAAGCTGTATATATGCATACTGTGGTAGCACCGTGGTCGCAAAAGTCACCGCAATGGTGCCCAGCGGGGTAAGTTTCTGGTCTACTTTGCGCATAAAGCGTTTTACAGAAATAATTTCCTGGTCGCAGGATAAATTCTTGTAAATATCTTCATTCGACATGTTGGTAGGTACATGCCTTATTACCCCAGTTACTTCAGTGAGGTACGCTAGTATACAAGCCTTCAGTTTATGACGGTTTAAAAAACTGTCCATCTTTAAAAAGTTATTTGCCGGAGCAGGCTTTTTGAAGGAAACTCCTATTTTGTAAGCGTTCACTCTGTGAACACCCACGATTCCTTTCACATTATCCGTGAAAAGTTTTGTCAGTCAATGGATTTTTATTGCCAACTTTTTCCTGTACACTGGACTCCACAAATACAACACAGTCACCCGTGTGATTTTCAGAGAAAAGCCGCTTATAATTTGCTTTTGTGAACATTTTATAGCATACTTCTTTGTCCTTGTTGCGATTGTCCAATTTCCTTTTTTTTGCAATTTCGACGGGGTCTTCCCCGTCGCTATCTACACTCATGTTTCAAATTATTTACACCAAACTTATATTAAATTATTATACACTTAACTAGTTTTATTTACAAAATTCTTAGAAAATTTTCACCTAGTTCGACTTCCCGCCAAAAAGTCGTTACCAAAATGACAACGTGATGTGTTGCCAGTACCAAAAGATCCAAGACGCCAAGACGCAAAGCTCAATGTCAAAAGTAGTTTTTTTAAATGGCTTTCATCCTTGCTTTATTTTACCGGCGTATTTCGCCAATGTCGACGTAGTGACATATCACACGTGAGGAGATGGTTCAGTTTTATATAATTCTGATTTTGGGGAAAAGCTGTCAGAAAAACAACACTTAAAGCAATATATATGTTATTTAGACGTTTTTACAAGTAATTTCTAAATGTCTATGAAAATTAGAACACATTTTACAAGTTTTTTTTGTGAAGGTAACTAAGTGGAAAAGTGAGAAGCATGTCAACATAGTTAACGGACTTAGAAAAGGGAAATTTAATTCACAGATTAGAGAGATAATTAAATAATAGTACAACGAGCAAGCGAGTTTCAGAAGGAGGTCAAAAGTAGTAAGAAAGTCGGTAAATGAGGCGCTAGTCTGTCTGTCAATAATTGTCTGTCTGTCGAATGTTACTTATTATTTACCAGAATTTACTAGGTCACGTTCTATCAATGATCATTAAAAGGAATGCGAGTCGGATAACCTCCGCGTGTGATCAAGAGCTGCGCTTCGTTTTTGGATACGTCCGAGGGAAGAGCAAAGCTTGATCCGGTAACATCGGAAGCATCGGATTAATAATGATTTCCTGGCAGTTTCTGAGGGTCGAGGGATATCATTGTCTGTTGGCTTAAAGCCCCACAGGGGGAGAGGGGGTCTTTTGACCGTGTTACCCTACAACCTTGTCGACATTTTGTCAGAAAATTTTTGAACATAATTTTCATTACATTGGCGAAATTGTCGTCGTAAGGTAATCGGTTAAAGAGAACCTACTAAAATTTTAAGTGCGTACTTTTACATTTTTTCATACAATTACTAACTACACAATAAAAATCCTGTTTATTGATACTAAATAAATTCCTTAGAAAATCAATTAAGTAGTTACAATATTAAATTATATTTTATAAAACCTAATTATTGTAAAATTACGACTTGGCAGAAAGCGTAAAATAGGATTTAATAAGTATTGTCATCTTGCGTTTATGTATAAATAAATATGCACTCAATAATTTTACGGAACCGATTGTTGTTAGCACTAAAATATAATCGATACCTAAGCATTAAAAATATGCAGGTTGTCACAATGAAACCTCGGCATTAGTAAATGTTTCAGCTATACTTTCCTTATTGAAACAGACTTTAGATCCAGAAACAAAACGCCATATTAGGGGAGAAGGGAGAGTGAGAATGGAGAGTGAAACCCGTCAGTCAGACAGCTATAATTTTACCATACCTACCTAATCGTTTATTTTACACTCTTCTGCAGAGACATGATTTCAGCAAAAATTTGTGTTGACTTCGCCATTATGTTGTTGATTCAATGGATACATGTATATTGTATACCATACATACATACGTAAATCACGTCTTTATCCCTTACGGGGTAGACAGAGCCTAAGTTAACAAGTTAGGTACTATAATTGTATGACTGTAATTAGTAGCTAAGTACAATAAAGTTGAGTATTTCAAGACTTTCATTTCTAGTATCTACTATCTGAAACTGCAAAATACAAAATGAAGAGATTCTAAAATTTTCCAGATATATTTGCTAGAATTTTTTTGAAGAATAAGAAAAAAAAAAAGAATTCAAGATAATTTCGTCGTTAAGACGGCAAGCAAAAGCCACCATTTCTGATCAGTCACTAAATTGGCAATACTGAGAAACTGACTGACTGACGTAAATGGACGTAAACCGATTTTTTTGTTCCTAAATTTCTTGATCACTCTTGGAATAAACAAAGGGAACATAGTCTATACAGACAACCACGAGTGACAGGCCTTATAAAAATCCGTTTCGCTCTCAAAAAGCAACTATATGCGAAAATATGAATTACAATTTTGTTATCATACATAAATCACCTCTTTATCCCTTTCGGCGTAGATAGAACCTAAGGTCTCAAGACTTAGGCCACGTTTATGGGCGTATAGGTGGAAACGGGAATCAAAATAGTGATGGGTTGCTAGCTGCATCGCCTAAAACATGATTCCTAAGACTTTCGCCCATTCCCTCGATGGGCTTTTACTATCTGCGCGGGAAGAGAAGCGACTGGTAAATTCTATGTTTTTTCTTTACTCCCAGATCAGCATGGACCAATCAAACCTTTTACAAAAAAGGCTATCTTTATGCAGTAGTGTAGTAGAATCATGTCACTTGAAATGAAGAAGTGTAGGAGCTATAATAGAAACGCTATCACAGACATGAGAAAAAAATAACTGTAGAACACTGTAGTGCCTATTTTTTATTTATTACCTCTAATTTCAATTAGTATCTCTTAGTAGTTAGTTTGTGATGTTACTGATGTTAATACAATGCATGTAAAAGACTTGTATCCAGGCCATAATTTAAGAAAAAAAAAACTTGAAAATGATTTAACCTGCGAAGTTATTGATTGTCATTCATATTGTTGTTTGTCAAAGTCAAAAGTCAAAATATCATTCTGATCCGCCATTATCCAGCTTGAAAAGGCGGTTAAAAATCGAAAAATGACCAGTAAGCCAAATTCAAAGCGCACGATTTACGTTGGTGGCTTGGCCGAAGAAGTAAATGAGAAGGTTCTCAACGCCGCGTTTGTGCCGTTTGGAGACCTCGTTGATGTGCAAATACCGCTTGATTACGAGACAGAAAAACATAGGGGATTTGCTTTCATCGAATTCGAGAATGCAGAGGATGCTGCAGCGGCTATTGACAATATGGTTTGTATTTCTTATTAGTAACTACAATATGTAGTCGTTTGGAGTGCGTTTTCTGCGGGTCTGGTTGAGTTGGAGAAAATAAACACCGGTGTAAGACCGGCGATGTATTGTTAGGTTAGGACCCCCTTTTCTTATCATAATGTGGTAGAGCACTCTCAGGGAGCAATTTACGTAGGTTAATTGAATCTGGCCGTAAGAGGCACCCAGACTTCGAGGGTGCGCTGTCCCAAGAGATGGCTCTTAATGGTGGAAACATATGCCAGGTTTTGTAGCGGAGTAGCGTCGCGGAATCATGCACATGCACATTTAGAGCACACAGGAAATCTGGCCTGCAATTATTGACTGTAGGGGTAGGAATAGTGAGTTCCCGAAGAAAAAACTGAATACGAACAACCATTGAAGATTTCCCTCCTCCGGTACCGGTTCTGGCTGGGCCATCAGAACTCCACTAACAAACTATTGTATTGTCATCTGACTTACATTAATTCAGCTCAATCGGTTGAAGAATCTGGTTCAAAATTAAGTCTCAATATTCCACCTGGTCAAACATACTTTAGCAAGCTAATAATAAGGCTTGTAATAAGTACTGTATTGTTTTGTGGTGACAATGAAGAGTAGATACTTGTATTGTTTTGTGAACTTTTTCAGTGTGTAAAGTGGGGTATACTCATCTGAGAGCTGTGACTATAACTATTGTATGTTACAGCAACCAAAAACCCTGGTGTGGATGTAGCATTCAAAATCAGCAACTGAGCATATAAAAACTTTTAGTTCTTACGCTATGCTTATTCAAGACTGGTTGGAAGTAGAAAAGGTCTTGCTAAGGCCTAAGCTATTTTTTTAAAGCTAGTCTGACAACTGTAACAGTTAACCCTCTGAAATGGCTATGAAGATTATCAACTTCAGAAAATTGGTTAACTCTTGAAATTCATTAATTAATTACCTTAAATTTTAAGGTATTTATTGATTGTGGCACAATTTTATTAAGATTTAAGAAAAATCTCACTCAATCCAACATAATTTTACAGGCAAATTTGAACCTTCCATTGTACAGTCCAGGGCATAAATATTGATATAGCCGCCATGTGAAATATATGTATCACCAACTTTATTGTCTGTGACATAAAGGTGTATAGATTTTGATGTCTTAGTAACATTCATATATTTATGTCCTAAATGGTTCCGGAATATTTCAGTAGGTGGTGGGGTTAATTTGACTATACTCCTTCCGGCGAGTCATGATCCCTATGACACTTCTAGTGACAGGTCATTTTATATAACCTTGTAATGTACTGATGTTCTGTCAAATTGAATCGTTAAAACGCCAAACTTAAATAAAGTCTAGCACATCATAATATAGAATTATAATATTTGAATCAGAATATAATTAAATTATTAGGTATTTATCATCCCTATTGGATGGAAAGAAGGTCACCAAAACTTACATATATAGACTAAGGAGTAGGCATATCGATAAGCATGACTAGGAATATCGGTTAATTTAAATTGTATATGTATTAGGTATATTATTGATATAAAATACTAAACTAATAATAAAAAAGTATTTGAGGAACATTGATATATGGACACTTTACTTTCTCAAGGTATCTGACTCAAGCTTCTGATAATAATAAAGGCTGCTTTCCTATCAAATGATTGCGTCAGATAAGAGGTTGAGAGAGTAAAGCAACAATATCCTTTTAGTATAAATGCTTGTAAAAAACCTGATTGAATGCAAGACATTATAATTATCTTTGCCTGAAAATAGAAAAATTGATACTGGTGCATCACTATTAGAAATGTCAACAGAACTGTTATAGGGATCAAGATTCGCCGCAAGGAGTATAATTAGCCCTATAAATGATTTTCAGGATTTTTGAATCATAGTTGCCAAAGGTTTCCATACATTGATCATTGAAATAAAACAATCTTCAAAATAACCTTGTATGCTTGCTATAATATAATAAATTTTCCATGCTGGTCTGGGAGCAAAGAAAAAAAAGAATGTACCAGTTGCTTCTCTACCCGCGCAGGTGGTAAAAGTCCATCGAGGGAATGGGCGAAAATAAGAGGAATCATGTTATAGACAATGAGGCTAGCAAGCCATCACTATTTTGATTCCATTTTCCACCTAGACGCCCACAATCTTATAAATGTGGCCTGCAGGTACCTGTTACCATAGGTCTGTCTACCCTGTAAGGGATCAAGACGTAATTTGTGCATGTGCATGTGCAAAATAACCACTAAAAAGTGAAGAATGATCATAGAAATGTTATAAATTTCGGTGTGCACTTCCTAATGATCAGATTGCAGTTGGTCTCTCAGTACTTAGCAATTTCTATTGTTATTTTGTACTTTTTGAAGTCATTCTCGGGGTGGTTTTTTTTCTTCTATTTTGTAGTGTTTGATGTTTACAATTTTGTTTGTGCAAAATCTGGAATTTAAACATGATAGTACCCAATTATTTTGTTTATTTCCCAATTATGGTTATTGATTGCCATGTCTTTTATTTTGTGGATGAGAATATTGGGTTGCACTATGCTGTAATTTCAACAACTGGCAGCTTGCTACCAGAGTTGTTGCCTTAACAGCAAGAGTGTGACCCATAAATAATAATCTACATGCCAAACCTTCGTCAAACCTATCTAAATATCAAGTCTATCCAAGAATATGTTGACAGTGGGGCCTGCAAAACTTTTCAGAATGATTCGGAGCTGTTTGGCCGGACTGTCAGAGTTAACATTGCAGCACCACAGCGCATCAAGGAAGGCTCTACTCGACCGGTATGGTCTGAAGATACATGGCTGCAGAAACATGCAGGGGAAACCCTGCCTTTAGAAAAAGATGGTGGTGCAGAAGCAGAACGAAAAGATGATCCTGAATTACAAAATAACACAGTGAGTAGATATATATACTTCACTTCCTTTCTTACAATTAGTTAACTTACTTATAGATAAATAAATAAATAAATAAAAAAGCCTTTTATTTCTGGTTTACAATTACAACTTACATGCTAGACATTAATATATTTAAGTTATAGTAGGTATAAAAAATAGAAAAGGCATTTAGTGTTAAAAAAGAAATCAATAATGAAATAATAATAGTAGAAGTAAATTCACACCAGAACCCTCCTATGAGGTAAAGGCCTCTTCCAGAGACGTCCATGAAGTTCTCTCTTGGGCCCTCCAAGCCCAGTTTTTCCCTTCTGCCTCTGCTATTTCGTCAGCCCAGCGAGCCAGTGGGTGTCCTCTCTTCCTTTTCCCCACGACCCTTCCAGGCTGTTGTTTGAGATGCCCATCTCCTGTTGTGTAGTCTGGCAACATGGCCAGCCTATTTCCATTTAAGTTTCTAGGCCTGGCCAAGTGCATCTATAATCTTGGTTCTACTTCTACTTTTTGAGTGGTTTATATTCTGTTTTTTTTAATATTCATCATGCTCCTCTCCATTCCTCTTTGGCACGTTATTAGCAATCTTTTGGCCTTTTTCCAGGTTTCCAGGTTTGGTATGCGTATGTCAATGTGGGGAGAAGGCTCGTGTCCATAACCTTCTTCTTCAGCCGGGTAGGTAGGTTGCTTTTTGAGTTTCTTTTAAGCTCCAGTACCTATTCTAGGTGTTTTTAATTCTCCTCTCTATTTCCTGTTCGTTTGCTTTTGGGTTGACGCTTATTTGTTTCCAAAGGTATATGTACTGGTCGACTTTGCTCCTATTCTACACTTATTCTTTCTTTGTCGCTGTTTGTCATTGCTTTGGTTTTACTATAATTCTTTTCAAGTCCCACCTTTTTGTTTTTGGTGTTCAAAGTGTTCATCATTTAATTTTGTTCGAGATTTGAGCTACTATTTGCAAATAAGGCCAGATCGTCAGAAAATCTGAGACGTGTCAGGTTTTTTTCTCCAACGGTAATGCCATATAATTTCCAATTTAGCTTTCTGAAAACTGATTCCAGCTCTGCTATCAAAATTATCAGGGATAGTGGTTCTCCCAGTCTTACACCTCTTTCTATGGGAAATGCTGGGCCAATACTGTCCATTTGTATTTTGCTTGTGTTATTCTTGTAGGTGTTTTTAATTACTGCCAGGTAGGTACGCATTTTGTACTCCTTGTTCGAGTAGTGTTTTCTAAATGGCGGCATGTAATATTGTGTCGAAAGCCTTCTTATGCGATTTACAGCGGTATATTATAATCTAGATGTGTCTCTATGATTTGCTCGATTGTGTGTATGTGGTCTACTGTTGAAATTGTAGTGTAATATGTGGTCTACTATTCAACAATAGATAAATATTACTTTTTCTATTATTTCTTAAAAATCTCTAAACCCTGAGGCTTGATTTTAAATGAAACAGCTCAAAAAATCCAGTGTTATCAGAACCCTGCTCCTAGGGAACATGAAGGCATGTAAGGTTATTTTGTATTGATTATATTTACATATCAACATATAAATGATCATATATATGATTTATTCTATCAGTTGTGCTATACCACAATTTCAAATTTCTAGGACAACTGAAAGTACCCCATAGGTTTTTATGTGACGGCAATTTGTATGTAAACAAGTTTTCTATTGACTTTATGCTTAGACCAAGGACTGGAAAACCCCTTCATTTGCTTTAGCCTCTTCATAGGGTAACCCTATTAAACTGTTACCCTATGATATGGTAAGCTTATCGTTGTGCTAAGCCTATCATCATGGAAAACGTTTTGAAACTTTTGAATGAGGTTAACCGTTTTCTATTTATTTATATACTAGCTGTTGCCCGCAACTTCGTCTGCATAGAATTCGTTAATCGCTATCCCGCAGGAATTACGCAATTTTCCTGGATAAAAAGTAGCTTATGTGTTATTCCAGACTATAATCTATCTATGTTAAAAAATTTCATCCAGATCTGCTCAGCCGTTCTGGCGTGAAAGAGTAACAAACATCCAACCATCTATACTCACAAACTTTGACATTTATAATATTAGTAGGATTTTAAAAAGCTATTTGCCGGTCTCCCTGGATACAGCAAATTGTATACTTTTATGACCATAATAACATCTTGCTAAATGTGGCCTGTAGGTACCTGTTACCTTAGGCTCTGTCTACCCCGTAAGGGATGAAGACGTGATTTGTGTGTGTGTGTGTTTGTATAACATAAGTGTACTTTTAAATATGTGCCATAAAGCGAAGACCGGTCTTATTATGACATGTATATCATTATAATCATGTCCATGACCAGGGGCGTGCAGTGGGTTCTGACAGAGGGTAGGCATATTGACAACAAAACCAGTATTGGTACGTAGCATATAGCGGGCACATTTACGTATGCTTACAAGCACTGCTTATATGCCTGTAAGGGATGAACGCATCTGTCCATGACTCTTGAATTACATTTATTATGCTGTAGTCCGGACTAGAAAATTTATTTGCCACTTCGTCTTGACTATACTATAATACATAATGTTAAGTTTCCTTGAGTAGGGCCTATTGTCGTCGGGTGGGCCTCAAGTAGAATTAGGGGGGGGGGGGGGGGGGGGGTCTGAAGCTGTCTATACATTTCGTTATCTACTTCTGCCAAAACTGAAAAGCATAAAGCAGTGTTAGCCTACTGGTTTGGACATATTATATACCTAACTATATACATGGTGTGCATGAGCATTGCGAGAGATTTTAACAGTGTATTCCTAAGGTCAGAAGTCGAATTATGCGTTTTTAAATTTCCTATTTTGCATTGGTACGATCGACATTATGTGAAAGAACAAAAAATATTTACCTTGCTACTCTACTACTTAAGTAATAGTATGTTTTTTGTTCATTGAATGAAATGGAACTCCGCAAAATAACGCCTGATTAAATAAGATATTATGTGAAGCTGAAGCTGTTCAAATCTCTCTCAATGCTCCGCACGCTATGTATATACTTCGAACATTGGTTTCTAATCTTAACGTTCAATGATGAACAGCTTAATTTGTACTATTTATTAACTGATCTGTATATCTATTTTATTACAGGTAGAGACAGTAGCAAAACCAATTGAAAAACGAAACCCTCAGGTTTATTTCGACATGAATGTTGGAAAGCAGGAACTTGGTCGTATTATCATTATGTTAAGAGCTGATGTAGTCCCGAGAACTGCAGAGAACTTTAGAGCTCTGTGTACACATGAAAAAGGTTTCGGATATCAGGGAAGCAGCTTTCATCGAATCATTCCTGACTTTGTATCCTTTTCAATACCTTTTTTACATAATAGCAACTTTAACCGCTTAACCGCCATCGACATCTAGTCGTGACGGCCAATGGAATGCCCCATAGGTTAATAAAATCCATTTGCACATAAGTACCTACAAGTACACGGAAATCGGGAAATTGAATGTTAATCAGCTTAAGGTATTAATTCTCAATTTTTAACCGGCTTCAAAAAAAGGCCGAGGGTTCTTAATTTGGTTGTTTTTTTTGGTCCGTCAGCCGTGGACCGATCTGGATTTTTTTTTGATGGGAATAGCTTAAGATCCCGCTATACAACGATCTCCACCGAGATGTTTATTTGATGAAACGTATTTTATATTTAACTAGCGACCCGCCCCGGCTTCGCACGGTATATTATGCATGTACTATACATATAAACCTTCCTCTTGAATCACTCTATCTATTAAAAAAAAACCGCATCAAAATCCGTTGTGTAGTTTTGAAGATATAAGCATACATCGGGACATGAGGACAGAAAAAGCGACTTTATTTTATACTATGTAGTGATATATCAATAAATATATTGCATATGGGTTGCCTAAAGCCGCATTCACATTTGTCTGTCGTGTTGTGTTGTGACGCATCAGAACTGTATCGGTTTCATACATTTAATTCGGTTGCGTTCACATTTCTCTGATGCCGTGTGTTGTGACGGCTTATGTTGTGTCGCATCACAAGTGATCCCGGTCTGCGACAGAACGGGTGAGGTGCGGGGGGCGGTGCAGCGTCACGTCAGAAAAGTGTGCACGCGGCCAGTGTTGTGTTGTGACTCGTCAGAGCCTTAGACATTCTAAAATACTGATGAAATTTTTCGGCATCACTCTCAAGCTCTTTAACGAGACAATGAAACTCGCCTTTACTTCCTAAGGGATGGATCCAATATCTTCTCCTCTTTCTTTGTTTTATTAGAAGCGTTGCCAACGTCAATAAGTGCATATCTTCAATATCTGAATCGGAATCGGAAGAATCTTGAAAAAACATTGCGAGCGTGTGAACTCTTCGGGTGCCAAGATGGAACTGATGAAAAAATGCGTCTTAATGCGTCATAACACGTCATGCAAATGTGAACAGTAGCCATCACGATAGAGAGCATCACAACACAACACGACAGACAAATCGCACCCTTCGTGGAAGAAAGACGTAAGTCCTATTGACTTAACATGGGACTTACGTCTTTCTTCCACGAAGGGTGCTAAATGTGAACCTGGCTTAACAAATTTTAGTCCAGGGTATGTTTAATTAATAATTAAAAATTATTTTAATATGAACACGGTGGTATAGGGTTGCCTGCGAAAAATCAGTCCCGAATTCCGGTTGTCGAATTTTGATACGTAAAATATTGCTGCGACTGAATGTGTGTGACTGAGAGGTACCAACCAACCATCCCATAACTTGAATACCCAGTTTATAAAAGGTTCATCATTAAAATCAATTATATCATCATCCGAATCACACAAAAAACACTTTTTTGCTATTTTTTCCAACAATAAATAGTAGCACGTTTTTTCAATTGTACCTAACTACAGCGACAATCTATTCCAAAATGATGCACAGCATATACGAGTCTATCGCTACCCTTTTCATTTTCAATAAAAAATAGCATGCGCACTCTCTTTCTTTAAATGGACGGACTTCAAACAGGTGCTATGCTGTGTCCTCTTCTATCGCATGGGATGGTTGGTTGGTTGGGACCTCTCAGTCGCACACATTCAGTCACAGCAATATTTTACTTTTCAAAATTCGACAACCAGAATTCGGGACTTAGATTTACCTGTTTATACCTGGCTACCCGATAGTTGTGACCGGAAAAGAATAGGCAACCTAACGTTTGCATATTCTATGGGCTTCATACTTTCGATTGGTATATAATTTATCTAATAATCAAACCGGTGGAATGTTAAAAAAATATATTTTTTAAATTAATTAAATATACCCTGGACTAAAATTTGTTAGGCAACCCATATGCAATATTTTTATTGATATATTAAATCACTTCACTATCACTTCATAGTGTAAAACAGTGGTTCTTAACCGGTGGTCCGCGGACCCCTGGTGGTCCCTGGAAGCATCCAAAGTGGTCCGCGGGGCCAATCTAATTAGTAATTAGATAAGTGATAACCCGACACAACGCGTGAATGTGCAATTCATCCATTGGGGCCGATCGAAGCCATACGTTAGATTTTTTGTAGTTACTTAGGTGGTCCATGGCAAGACAAAAATTTTGTCAAATGGTCCCTCATGTCTGAAAGGTTTAAGAACCACTGGTATAAAACAAAGTCGCTTTCTCTGTCCCTATATCCCTATGTATGCTTAAATCTTTAAAACTACGCAACGGATTTTGATGCGGATTTTTTTAAATAGATAGAGTGATTCAAGAGGAAGGTTTATATGTATAATACATGCGTAATATACCGTGCGAAGCCGGGGCGGGTCGTTAGTTAAATATAAAAAACGTTTCATCAAATAAACATCTCGGTGAAGGTTTGTATAGCAGGATCTTAGGCTAAAAGGAAATACTTCCAGTTTGGACCCATTAACACCAAGTGAGGATATGATGACGAGATTTAGATATATTTTAATGTAACTTATGCATTTTCCTTCGGAAAGCACTATTTGGTGAATTGGAACTGATTATAAAGACCACAGATGGTCAATGAGTAACTGGGAATGGATGATTATTTTAAAAGTGCTTGGTGATTTTTCTATTGATAGGAATAAACCATCCTTAGCTACAGAAAAAAGTTACTGATTTTTCCGTCGAGTCACATCACTACATAGTATAAAATAAAGTCGCTTTCTCTGTCCCTGTGTCCCTATGTCCCTATGTATGCTTATATCTTCAAAACCACACAACAGATTTTGATGCGGGTTTTTTTAAATAGATAGAGTGATTCAAGAGGAAGGTTTATATGTATAATACATGCATAATATACCGTGCGAAGCCGGGGCGGGTCGCTAGTATTTTATAAAAATGCTACCCACATTGGCCCAAGCCTTACGGCCGCCGTTAAGGGGGAAATAATAATTAATCAACCAGTGCTACCCATCAAAATAAAAACATTAGTTTAATGTGTTTTTTGTAAAATGATTTCATTCACTACACAATATCAATATCAGATGTGTCAAGGCGGAGATTTTACAAATAACAATGGAACAGGTGGAAAATCGATATATGGACGAAAATTTGACGACGAAAACTTTACTCTTAGGCATACTGGCCCCGGCGTGTTGAGTATGGCCAACTCCGGCCCTAATTCGAATGGGTCGCAGTTTTTCCTTTGCACTTCTAAGTAAGTAAAACATTATTTCCATTTTTAAATGTTTTTGTTTTGTTGTTTTGTTTAAATGTATGTACGTTCACGCATCCAAAAACATATTTTGTGTCCCCATACAAACATACATACAGAAATCACATCTTTGTCCCTTACGGGGTAGACAGAGCCCACTCGTCACGAGTCCTATGGATACTTTGTGTTGCCCGTGTTTACCCGCCTAATTCACCTAGGTCTATGAGAAAATATTTTTTCCTTTAGTTCACCTGGGGCTGCCGAGTAGGTACCGTGTATACCTTAAAGCCTAATCTGAAGAATAATCCTACTGTCAGTTAACGAACGTGGAGAATAGTAAGATCTGGCGAAAAGCATTTCTGGCTTAGACGCAACATGGCGAATAAGAGATCTGGCGAAAAACAAATCTGCCAATAAACAGGCCTGACGGAAAACGATTCTGTAGAAGAAATTATCTGACTAATAGCGAATCTGGTTAAAATAGTAACTGACCCAATTAACGATTCTGACCAAAATCCGTCGGATCCGTTCAAAAACGTATCTGACTGTCATCGTGAGGTCCCTTTTTCAGTAAGCCACCACTACCCAAATCTCATCGGGATCGATCTTTAGTCTTTAAGAGCTCTTGCACTTTTCAGATTAATCAAGTTTAAATATTTTTGTTGCAACAGGACTGATTGGTTGGATGGCAAGCACGTTGTATTTGGACACGTAATTTCAGGCTTAGACGTGTTGAAGAAAATAGAAAGGTACGGTAGCAAGAGTGGGACTGTGTCAGCCAAAGTCGTAATAAGCAACTGTGGTGAATTACAATAAGTTACGTTTCATACTGTGTTTTTTTTCCTATTAATCTTCTGAACGTTCGCACGCTTTAACCCCGAATTTGAGACTGAGGCAAAACCAGATTAGTTCCCGATTCCTGAAGTGGACGACGAATATTTTTATTTATGTTGGTTCAATTGGTCGGATGATAAGTATTTCTCAGTCTTATAGTCGTAGGTACTAATCGAACTAATAGGATTTCAAAGTTTAAGTTGTCCTATCGATCGAACCATGAGACCTTTACAAATCCCTGTTATCCGACTACACACACATCTTTATTTATTCCTGATGGATGGTTCGAGCGATACGATTGAACCATAGAGAATTTATCAGTTCATAGTTCACTACATAGAGCCGAAGAGAAGGTATTTTGCGCCTTGTAAATAACCAAATTTGATAAGTTGCTTTCTATTATTCTCCGTATCACTTTGCCTGCAACCACTAAAAAGCGAGAAATAAAGTGGGCGCGTATACCGTGTTTTAAAAATATTTTTGAAACTTCTAACGGTTAGGAATAAAGAGGATAGTTTTGAGTTGCCGATATAGTACCTTGGTTCAATATAGGAGCGTGTACTAAGGATAACTTCCACCAAACAGCTCGCATCGCATCAGATCGGAACGGATTTTCCAATCTTTAAACGAAATTAAATCATGTCAACTATACAGTAGGTATTTAAAGTCTAACCGCCTTATTCATAAACGCTCTATAGGCCTCTGCTAACTTAGCAATCGTTTGTCCTTGTCTGTGAAAGGTAAATGTCAAAGTGACGGATAAGGACAAACGATTGCTAAGTTAGCAGAAGCCTATAAAGCGTTTATGAATAAGGGGGTAAATTACCAAGCCACACAACAGTATACTTTCGATTGCGATTGCGTGTCGCGGAAGACGCCTTGGAATACTGTGTATATGATTTAATGTCTTTTAAAGATTGGAAAATCCGTTCCGAGCCGATGCGATGCAACCAAAAAATGGACAAATAAACAAACTTTTATAAAAACTGACTTCAAAAAAAAAACAAATGAAAAAATGAAAAACTTGAATGGTGTCAAGGGACACCCGGATAGAAAGAAGTTCCTTTCGATTAATTAGTGAAGGAATTGTAATATATATATTTTTTAAGTTATAATAATATTTTTTTATGTTTTGTACCATTGTATTTTGTAATTTTTTTCTGTCACAATATTCTCTACCTACATCTTTGTGCATTTGTCTTTTTCCTTGATGTTATAGTTTGTACCTCAGTAGTCGATGCTTTAGTTGATTCGCTATTGAAATAAAAATATATATATATGCACTCTGTCTATTCTTTCGTACACGTCATAGATGTGCGGGACTTTGTAAACACAAAGTGTGTGTATATATACTAGTATTTCGCGTGGGGCCCGCGGAGGTCCCGTGCCACCCTGTTTTGTTTTAATAATTCTAACCTTTTTTACTATATTCTTTGGCCACCGTTTTGAAACCGCCACCATGGATAAAGTATTTTGCGTGGGGGCCGCGGAGGATAGGTACCCTACCACCCTGTTTTTTCGTATATTTGTAACCGTTTTTACTTAATTCTTTGGCCGCCATTTTGTATCCACCCTCTTTGAAAAAGTGTTTTGCGTGGAGGCCGCGGTCCCCGCGGGGCCTCTGCCAGCCTGTTTTTCTTTCAAATATTTCTAACCTTTTTTACTTAATTCTAAGGCTGCCATTTTGAAACCGCCACCTTGGATAAAGTATTTTGCGTGGGGGCCACGGGGCCCACGGAGGATACCCTGCCACCCCGTTTTTTTTCGAATACTTCTATCCTTTTGCACTATATTCTTTGGCCGCCATTTTGTATCTGCCAACTTGGAAAAAGTATTTCGCGTAGGGGCCATGAAATTACTTATTCAATGAAAGCAACGCCATCTAGCGTAAAAATGATAAAGTAATGGTAAATGATTGATAGTTTCAGGATCAGCAACCTAATGTTACGTGTGCCCGCTAGATGGTTTTGGTTATAACCTTTTATTTTTAAATCAACGTCAATAAATCATTGAATTTTATCATAGTACAATCGACTTAGGCGACATACATATCTCCAAAGAACTGATGACTTCAAACAGGCATTTATTTCATCAGCAGGAGTTGATCGAGGAATGGCAGGCAATGTTTGACGAAAATCCCCCGACAGTAATATCAAAGCACCACGAAAAAGCTGTTGATTACCACGTAAATCTTGCATTGTTCGATTAAATGCTTCTAGTAATTTTTTATTCGCCATTGTACACTCGTCCCATAAAATAATCGACGTTAATCGCGAACTTTTGCCATAGCAGAATTTCACGAAATATTGCAAGTTGGAGTTTCATGGCAATTTTAATGCAGAGTGTGCGGTCTGACCACCTTCTAATAATGTAGTAGCAATTCACGAAGATGCAAGTGCCAATGCAATTTTCTGTTCCGATCGAATAGTCGCTAAAATCAATGATATAACGAACGTTTTGCCTGTACCACTAGGTGCATCCAAGAAATATAATCCACCTGCATTATTGGAAACGGCTTGCATGATTGTGTCATATACATGTTTTTGTGTTAGAAAGATGATTAGTATCACCACAGATATAAAAACGCATCTTTGGTTTTTGGTGATATTTTTCGGAATTGAAAGCATGTGTCTTCGTAGCAGTCTTCTTTTTTATTTTGCTGTATAATTCAATTTTCTTCGTGTACCTAATCTTTAATATTGCTTGCACCTAGGGCTGCCACCTTTCAAAAACAGTAGACCCGGAGATTTTAGAAATATAGTTTTTTTATTAAAATAAAACATTTCTTTCAAGTTTTAAGTATTTCATGAATTAAGGTAAGTACAAAGTAATGGTAAATTACTATTGGTAATGTTTTTTTAAAAATATAAATTACCTACCTAGCTAGTGCTAGGCTGACTTGAACTAGATTGCCACTTAAAACTATATTTTTGCGTTACGTGCGTTGCGTGATAGATGACCAGTTGTCGCTTCCCGTTCCACTGACCCGGAGATATCGATGTTAAACCCGTAGCCCGGACATGCACCATGCAAACCCGTAGACTCCGGGTCAAACCCGGAGGTGGCAGCCCTATGCACCTAGCTAGTTGTCTCTAATACCATCGATAACATATCCCATCAATGGTTCATCTTCTATAGATCCATACAATGCTAACTCTTTCATATGTAAAAAGTACTGTTGGTTCGTCTGATTATTTTTCATCTTTCGTGACGCAAGGTTTTTGGTTCTGTCGCGAATGGACCCGTTCGCAATTCGTCCCGTTAGCAAGTCGTCCCGCATTCGCACCTCGTCCCTTTCGCGACTCGTCCCTTTCGTAACTCGTCCCGTTCGCAATTTGTCCCGTTAGCAAGTCGTCACGCAGTCTTACGTCGTCCCTTTCGCAACTCGTCCCACTCTTTCTATTCGTCCCTTTTGCAAGCTACGCATTAGTGAAAACCACATCTGAATCGGTCAAGGGGTTTTCGAGTTTAACGTAGGTATACAGTCAAAACATAATTAAAGTATAGTTATTAAAATACTCTATACTCAATTACATTATATCCTAGTCAACCACGCTTTTATCTCAATTAAAAAAAACAGGATTATTCATATTTATATTCAAAATAAAAACAAAATTAATGAGTTTGCTTCTGCTTAACTTAAAAAATATTTTCCTTAAATAATGTATGTGGGTCAATCAACTTTTTCTTGTTGTAACGGAAAAGAACAAATCAAAATAAAAATGTAGAAGTTTTAGCATTATTATATGCTTTTATCGTAGAGCAAATATTAATCTTTTAAGCTGCGAGAGTTGCCGCGGACTTGTATGATTAATATATGTTTTATATGGCTATAAACAGAATTCAAGCTCAAAAGTGGTCCCCTGGGTAACCATGAATAAGTCAATAATACACCATGTCAACAAAGATGTAATCAGTACAATGGGTAAATAAACACATTCTTGTCGCTTACACATGTGAAATATTGTGGAACACGTTGTATGTAGAAAGTTACAACTACTAAATATGTCTCTTGAGTCACTGGTGACAAAAACGGTGCAAAAACTTTTCTTATTGTCAGTAATAACTAATCCAATTAAAACATACATCATAAGTTTTATTTCTCTCTTTCATTTAAACATATTTCATGTAAAACCAAGGCCAATACCATAAATCTTCTCTATAAAAAATAAAAAAATGCGTCCATTTTTTTTGGGGACAAGTTGGTCAGTCAAGAGACAAAATGGTAACTCAAGAGACTTTTAAAGTGCAATGGACTAAATGCTTAGTGTGTGTGTTTTATAGTTTAAATCAAGGCCAATACCATAAATCTTCTCTTTAAAAAATAAAAAAAATACGTTTTTTTTTTGAAACAAGTTGGTCAGTCAAGAGACAAAATGGTACCTATGTGTTAGCCTTTATTATTGCAAAGAGAATCTGCTATTTATTGAAGTCTATTTTTCGGGAATAAAATAACAACAAAAATGTATAATGGAAAATATTATATTAAAAAAGAAAATAAAGAAAAACTTCTAAATAAGTCTGCTCTTAATAATAATCACAGCAAGTAGGTAATAGAATAATTCTTATTTTTACCAATCAACAACAACATAAAAAAGAGATCTTAGATATTCTTGTCCTTATTTTAATAAATGCAACAATTCAACATACAATGAAATCTTCATTATTTAACTCTAATAATACTCTCAGGTATGATTATGACAATCAAAAAATATTTAAATTAAAATTTACTTTTCTAAAATGTCAACGACATTTTTGAAGTCAAAATATTCCTGCTGTCTTTTGATTGTAATGACAGGTTCTTGAAGAATTTTGACTACTTCTTTAGGATCAATGTAAGAAAAATCGTTTTGATCAAGCCGAAATATTTGTTTTCCTCTCACGTTCCGCAAAAACATGACCAGCATTTCGCCATCATCGTCTAAACCATTAACTTTACAAACATATCTGAATAGTTTACCCTTGGGACCAGGAATATTTACCAGTAAAAAGTCCCCACAATGTACTGGACGGTTTTCTTTGCCTTGAAGCCCCGAAGTACATGGTTCCGGGTTATTGTAGACTGACTCATACAAAGTTCGTTCGTGAGGTTTACACAAATCAGACAAAGTTATTTCTTGCAAAGGCCTCTCTTTCGTGTTCTTCAATCCGCTTAACGGAACGTCATCATCAGAAGTGAGCTCTTCATTAATACCACTGGTTAAAACTACCTCGGCATTATCATTATTGAACACAGGTGTGTCTTTAACGTTAAGTGGCTGATAAAGTCTTGGGTTTCGACATTGACAAAAACCTCGTTCACAAAAACAACTCAGATCACGATATTGCAACTGACCTGGCACAGTTGTGAAGAGTTGATGCACACTGATGGTACCTTTCAAGGTAGTTATATTCGATGGTAGTTGTTTCTGGAAACTTTCAACGTCTTTTTCCGTTATGAGAAAAAGCTTAATTTTGCTTTTGTCTTTCAGTGCATTGTAAAAAACATCATTTGTGATGGTGGATGAAACATGGATTCACCATTATACACCAGAGACGAAAAATCAGTCAAAACAGTGGACGTCTACTAGCGAACGGGCCCCTAAGAAAGCTAAAACCGTTAATTCGGCAGGAAAGGTAATGGCCACTGTTTTTTGGGACAGCCAAGGTGTTATTCATATCGACTATTTACAGAAAGGTAAAACAATAAATGGCCTTTATTATGCTGCTTTGTTGGAAAAATTTAACGCAGAAGTTCTGAAAAAATGGCCACATCTGGCAAAGAAGAAAATGCTTTTTCATCGCGACAATGCACCTGCACACTCGTCGGCAGTCGCAACAGCCAAATTAGTAGAATTGCGTTATGAAATACTGCCACACCCACCCTATTCTCCAGATTTGGCACCGTGTGATTTTTTTTGTTCCCTAACGAAGAAATGGCTCTGTGGGTAAAGATTTTCATCAAACGAGGAAGTCATAGCTGAAACTGAAGCATATTTTTCGGGGTTTGACAAAAAATATTTTTTGGAGGGGTTACAAAAACTGGAACATCGTTGGACGAAATGCATCGAGTTGAAAGGAGATTATGTAGAAAATTAAAAAAAAATCTTATGAAAAAGTTTTTTTTTTTTTTACTTAAAGTCACTGACTTATCAAACCGCCCTCGTAAGTACAGAAGGGTGAAGCTTTGGGAGCCATTGATTGTGGAAATAATCTTGAAATTTTCTCATATTTTCCGTGTCTGGGGCATGCATTGTTATATAAGACCAGGCTTCTGCTATAAATTCGGCCGGTACCAGAGGAAGGCTTGCACAACATCTTGTTATTTTTCTACCCTGCCTTGTGGAAGCGACATCTAAAGCATTTGCTTTTTTCCATACGGCGGCATTGAAATGCCTGTAGCACCCAGTCAAATTTACACTTGGAACCATACAAACTGCGTTCATCTGAGCGACCTCGAAATCGCATTTAAAGTGGTTTATTGTAATATTCAGTTTAATTTTTATCAGTCTGAAGAGCCTTGTGTACGTGTCTTCCGTTTTGTTCGGAAGTAATGCAAATATTACCGGCACAACGTTAGAGCATTTAGGGTTTTAAAAAACATTCAAATCTGCTGTATACAACTGATAAAACGGCCTAGGAGCTGTCTTGAAAGTCCCGTCACCGAAGTATTGAGCTTGTTTTAGCTTTTTCATAGCTTTTCTGGCCGTTCGACTGCAAAACAATAAGATATAGGAGTCATCTTCATCATGCGAGATATAAAAGTCTTCGGCTAAACATTCAGGGATGATTATTTCATTAATCTCATTAAAAATTAACTTTTCTGCATTTAAAAACAGTTTCCGACTTCTGTACAGGGTATCTTTTCTCGAAATGAACGAAGGTACTTCCACTCCTTCGATATCTGCAAACTACGATCAAATATTTCCGGAATAGGTCCTAAATCAGTGCAGACATCCTTTTTTGCCTGGTCCATTGCCATAAAAATCTTGTTTTCTATTTCATCAGATTCACTGGTATGCTGGTGATTGATGAACAACAGCATCTCGCTTCACGCATCTCCACTGGGTAGATCCACTTCTATTAGTTCTGTTTAAATTATATCGGTAGCCTTGTAAAACTATAGTTTTCTGAGCCCTTTGAGTTATTGCGAATTTGAAAGGATAATTATCACTCATATTGAAATTGCAATGAACAAGACATTTGTTCTCTGAATAGCAAATTCTTCATTGCGAAGCTCCAAGAGGAAACATTTTTTGTTCCTTCAAGTTTTTCAATGCTCTGAAAAATGTTCTGTGCCGGTGCCGTAGAGGTCGCCGATGGTGACGGATTCCCGTTTGTCTCCATAGCACGTATTTTAATTACTGGGCCCATAACCTATTATTTCGTTTAAAGAAATCAGTATATTAAAGCAGGAGCTTAGTACTCAGTGGGTTTTATTTTCAGAGTGGCAAAGTCAATATATATTGTTTTATTAAATATTGTTTTATTACTTTTTACATAAACTTTGTAAAAACCTAACTTAAGACAAAAGGAAATATACAGATGATGTAATTTTATTTCATTTAAACGGTAGGTACTGATCAAACATAAAGTTTGGAAAAAAAAATTACGAATCCATAAAACATAAAGATTGGAAAAACATGCGAAAATAATTGTTCTAAATATAAAAAAATAGGATTTAAATCCTATTTTTATTGTATTTAAGAAAATTATAGTGAACAACGTAATCAGTATAAAGTATCGTTTTTTTTGTTTAGATATCAATGTAACATGAAATCTTACGTTTAACGAGTAATTAAAGTGTAAATTAAAATAAATAGCTCAAAATTGAACATAATGGTTTTTTCGTTTATTTGCATTTTCTGAGAACATTTACCATAGTAATGTATATCTTTTTTTATACCATCAGAAAGTAGAGATTTCAACGAACAAATAGGCCACCGACTTTTTTAAAAAAGCAGATATTTTGACGTGAGAATTTGCGATTGAAAATTATGGTGCTTTTTCGATATTAAGTCAAAATAAGGTAAAAAAATGAATCTTTTAAATAAAATAAAAAATACTGTATGTTCGGGACATAAATGGGTAAGTTTTCACCAAATTTCGTGATAAAATATTTTTTCTTGCTAAAGATAAAAATAAAAAACCAAAAACTTAGTTATTTGAATTTTTCACATAAATTTTGAGGTTATGTGGAAAAAGTGTAAGAATAAAAGTTGTAGATCTTTTTATTAACTACAACTTTGCGATTTAACTTTTTTTCATAAGACTTGTAGTTTTGCCGGAAATCGAGATAAACCGCTTTTCACCCTTAAAATTTCACCCCCTTCCCCTTCCCGACCTCAGATCGACCGTAATTTATTTTTCCTTTCATTTTTGTAATATTCACTACCTTTTCTAATGGGTTTCATCCTACTATAATTTTTTTTGGTCTCAAAAATTATCGACTCTGGTCTATGTAGTTATTAGCAGGATTTGTTTCTTATCGTTAATTTACCATGCACAGTGTACGCTAAATTGAACTTGTCTCTATCTGCATCTATTTTATTATAAGCTTTTTACTAACTTGCAATGTATGTATGTATATAAGTATGTTTGTCCGGGTGGAACCTTGCAACTCAATTTTGAAGCATCTGGCATGTCAGATATCTATCTGACAATACAATAAACCGGTACTAGAATTCTGGTGCCTGGTCAGGACCGTCTCCGTAGGAGACAACTCTTCGACGGTTGGTCCAATTTACTTGAAATTTGGTACACATGTAGGACGTATGACAATGCAAGTACCTATACAGTTAGCATAAAAGCTTTTATCAAAAATTAGGTTAGGTTATTTCCTTCTTTTATTGCAGTGCACGCCATTTTCGAAATTATTAATTCAGAGACTCAAAAAAAAATCGTATGGTGCGTTTGTCACCCTATGCTGGGGAGTCAAGGCTACAAGCTGTCACTTGGTTTCCACCAGGGGAGCCGTCAGGGGAGTCAAATCTACAAAGGCAAGTAAAATAATCATTACCTAGGCATTACAGTTAAATGTACATAGAATTATTCTTTTAGATGAAATGGAAGGAAATTACAAGTATTGTATCAGGAGTAGAAAATTTTCATCGGTTTTGTTTATAGTCAAGTTCGGGATACTTTAAAATATTACTTCGTTTACTCGCGTTGTTGAAAAAAAGCACTAAACATGCCTAGGCGGAAACGGCTATTCGTCGTATTGATTCGTAACTGTCTACTCGTCCACGAATTGCTATTTCCCAGTCCCTGCAGTAATGCACTATTACAGTACTGCATTGAACAGCAGTTTCGCGGTATGGGTAGGGGCAACGGGGTGCAGGAGGCAGCGCAGCGCGGTCCGCCCCCGCTCGGCGCTCGACGCACGCTGTGCGCATTTCCCGCGAGATGGGCCAGATTTCCCGCCAGTTTCCCTAGAGATACCGGCTCACTCGGACGTTTAAGAGCGAGATTTATATTTTTCCCGCTCTTTAGATAAATTTGTGCCAGTTTTATCGCTTCGGCGTAGGATTATTTGACCTTAAAACTTAGTATTGACTAATTTTTGAGTTTGATATCGGTGGATATACTTTTATTTTTTAACTATAACACGGTTATTATGTCTTAGTGGTGGATGTAAGTATACAAACGCTCTCAATTTGTATCGTCACAGGATTCTACCTTAATACGACGTCGTTATCACTCAAAATCAAACAAAAATGTTCTTAAATCGAAGTGCTATTTCCGGATCAATAACCAAACTTAATTCGTTCATATTATTGCATCGTCTGTATTCTGGAAAATGGAAGAGTGCTCTTTTAAGTTATTAGCATTGATGATTCGTATTAAGAAACCAATATACGATTAATTTATAATGTGTACTCTTGTGCTCATAAAAACTTATAGTCTAAGATCCGAGCCTAAGTCGACCTTCACCGAGTTGATAATAGAATGAAACATATTTTATAATAGATTTAGTACATTAGGAAATATGTTAAAAATGGGTTGGCCAAGAAATCCTGGATATCTTAAATAAATAATTAAATAAATAAATATCTTCGGACAAATTACACCAATTGACCCTGCCCCAAACTAAGCAAAGCTTGTACTATGTGTACCAGGCAACGGATAAATATACTTATATAATGTAGATAAATACATACAACATCCATGACTCGGGCACAAACATTCGTATTCATCATACAACTGTCTGCCCCTACCGGGATTCGAACCCAGGACCTCTAGCATCAAAGTCAGGGTCTTATTTAAATACATACATGTATGTACATGATTATATATATATTGACTTATAAGTATTATAAGAATATGTATATATATATAATAGAAAAGATTTTGTAACTCAAAATATGATAGGTAAAGTAAAAAGTAACCATCCCTTCACTACATTTACTGCAAATAAAGATATTATTATTATTATACTAGGTTCTCCCCACGACTTCGTCCGCGTAGAATTAGACTTAAGAACTGATGTTGATATACTCTGCAATAATTATTAACGTCGCTACTCTAGGCAACTGCGACCGACACGTTATCGCTGTCCCGTGGGAACTATGCAATATTCCGGGATATAAAGTAGCTTATGTCTAGTAGCTTATCTAGGGTACCTGCTATCTCCGTTCCAAATTTTATCCAAATCCGTCCAGTCGTGTCAGCGTGAAGAAGGAACAAACGTACACACTCACATCGTCACATCCATCCATCCATCCTCACAAACTTTCGCATTTATAATATTAGTAGGATATATGTTTCACTAGCTGTTGCCCGCAACTTCGAATTCGTTTATCGCTATCCCGCAGCAATTACGAAATTTTCCGGGATAAAAAGTAGCCTGTGTGTTATTCCAGACTATATTCTATCTATGTTCCAAATTTAATCTAGATCTGTCCAGCCGTTCTGGCGTGAAAGAGTAACAAACGTCGATCCATCCATCCATCTATACTTACAAACTTTCGCGTTAATAATATTAGTAGGATTATATCATCAGCTCGGTGAAGGTCGATGTAGGTTCGGATCTTCCTACTATTAAGAAACCTTAAAATTCAAACAGCACTATCTGCTGCCATTTTTTTTGTATTTTAGTCAACAAATCATACATGTTCGCTAGAAATGTGAACATGAAAATTTACATCCGCTAGGTAATAATGTATAAATAAGTTATTCAGTGAAATATGCGGATATGGAAAAAACGGGTGGCTATGCGATGCGATTGTGTACCTTGTAGTTGTACGTTGCCGAGCGATTTTGATTGCAATGCTATCAGTAGGCTTCTACGATATTTTAGTGTTTCTTAATATTACTAATTTTCCACTTAACTGAAGTGTATCACTCCTACTTCACGCTATTTATCTATCTAGTTATGGAAGATGTATGATGTCTAGTTATGGCTCTATAATCTTGGCTGCGTTCATATGCAGTCCAAATAAGTATCTGTTACACATTCTAATAATTACTGTGAACTCGAAGACTCGAATCTGCTCTGGGTTGGGACATACAATGTACACCAATCGACCTAGTCCCAAACTAAGTAAAGCTTGTACTATGGGTACTAGGCAATGGATAAACATACTTATAAATGTAGATAAATACATAAAACACGACTCTTGCACAAACATTCGTATTCATCATACAAGTGCCTGTTCCTACCGGGATTCAAACCCGAAATCTCTAGCTTCAGAGTCAATAACAGACGGGGCAATGAAATTATTTTGTTCCGTTAAACCTACACAAAATGTTATTTTACATATCGTTCTCAAAGTTATTTTAAGGTTTTTCACAAACTCTCGGCAACTTTTTTAAAAATCGTACTTTAAGGGTTTCGCTTTAAAATTGCATTGGCATTAAGTGCTATAAAGGTGATTTTTTTCAAGAGATCTTTGAGACCATTAGAAATTATTCCTAAATTGTCACGTTTACGCCGATTATTGTCTACAAAATTTAGTGATACTTTGGTTGAGGACACGTATGTGTTGTCGAAAAATCCCTTGTGTAGAATTAATGCTCACTAAAATAAAGTGAAAAATTATCAAACTATAATTAGATAAACCGATAAACCTCAGTGACCCAGGTGCAACTCGCAGAGGCCTTCAGATATAATCTTATAAACATGTTATAAAAAGTCACAATGCGTACAATTTTTTAAATTAAGTTTAAAAAATTAAAAATTAATAAATAATGACGTAATTAAAAAAAAATTAAAATGCATCCATCTCCGAAACCTTACATAGCCACACAAAACAAAACTGTAGAAATAATTGTTTAAATTTTTAGGGTTCCTTACCTCAAAAGAAAAAACGGAACCTGCCTACATTTTGCTTAGCAGCAAATCTCTGCTAACACTGAATTTTAAATATACAGTTGCCGAATTTGTACCGAACCTTCGGTGTACGAGTCCGACCCGCACTTGTTTTTTTTGTTAATTAATCAAAGATTTATGTCATAGGTAAAGAAGACCGGGTCTTTAACAACAGATAAACATACGTATAATACACAAATAAATGTTTCATATTAACATCCATAACTCGAGAACAAACATTAATATTCATTACATTACTCGTGTCAGCTCTTACCAAGATTCGAACACGGGACTACCCGGGACGTTTAGCTACATTAACCACTGGGCTATCCGGTCATCAAAATTGCACTTGTTTTGAACACAAAACACTGATTAGTTGTCAGTATCACAAATAAATTCAACTTCTTCAAATCATTTCATTTCAATCTTTGGGGGTTAAATGTAAACCTGGAAAACTTTCTCCATCAGAGATTGAAGACATTAATGGAGTGACTAATTTTTGGTTTGATGTTAAATTGTGCTTGAATTGATTTTCTGTAGTTTAGCCCTATAAATGCGTTTTGTTCGGCTTAAGCATTGACCACATTTTACACAAAAATCGAAGCAATCTGCGGTTATTGTTTTACATTCAGCACAACGTAGTTATAGTATAGGTCAGGGGTCGGCAAGTAGTTTTAGGTGGGGTCCGGATACTGTAGGAAAAATTTAACGAGGTCCAGAAAAAAACATTATTTTAATTAATAAAGGTATACGCCTATCTATGTATTAATTGATACTTGGTATAAAATACATTACAATATTTCGCGGTCCGAGATTCGACCTTTCGCGGTCCGCAAACGGACCGCGGTCCGCCTGTTGCTGACCATTGGTATAGGTAGTTGCAACAACTGAGACATTAACTTCGGTTGTCCTGGCAATGCATAGAATTTATTTTTCAAATAAGTATTAGGCTCGCGTTATCTTTTCAAAGACATTTGATGTCATTGTTTTAAGACATTTTGTGTTGTAGGTATAATAACCTATGAAAATGGCAATGCCCGACATTACTGATCATAATTTTCAGCCATTTTACATCGGGTCATCTAGTTTTTAGAATATCCTTGAATGCAGTACTTACTTTTAAAGATAACATCTATATGTTATCTTCGCAATGTTCGTCTTCGTCTTCGTCTTTCAGCAAAATATCCTATTTAATTAAATTTTTGTATACCACCATAAATAAGTAGTATATTCTAAAATGGACATAATATTCAACTTAGCATTGCAAACTATAGTGACAACCATAAATCATGACCATGCACTTTACTCGTTGGAGCATGCATTTCTGCGCATTTTAAACCGGTCTTTAGCAAGTGTCGGTGCATAACTGAGATCATATTTCGTTGGCTTACTTGCGAAGTCTTAACGTAAGTAGGTCAACAGAGTACATTGCGTTGTTCACAGGAGCATTATATGACGAGATTTCCCGTTAGCTTAGCTTAACACTGCATTTCTTCTGCCATATTTCATGGGGGAGAAGTAGGTATACTATACACGTATAACACAACATCTACACTCACTTCAATAGTAGATTGTACACTGAGGGGATAAAGCACTGTATTATGTCACGGGCGCGATATTAAATCCTGAGCGCAGCAAAGGACTCTAGTTTTAACTCCCGAGCGTAGCGAGGGTGTTGTGAGTTAATTCCTGACGTAGCGAGGGAATTAAGATTGAGTCCTGAGTGGAGCGAAGCATTTAAGCGCACCCAAGACATATACAGTTTTATCTCCGAGGAGTATACTCTACTTTTCTCACCTTTAATTAAAACAACAGTAAAAAAAAAATTAAAGTAAAAAATTTGGAAATTAGAAAAGAAATTAGTCCAGTTGTGTAATGAAATGATACAGCAATATTTTTATTTGGAATCCTAGCAGTTCTATGCTTGATATTACAGCGTCGGCAAACACTGGCAGCTTTTGTTTTATTTGAAATTTGTTTCATTCGTTTGAAAATCAAACGCCGCTTGCCGTGGCCGTGGCGTGGCCATCTCGATTTACGGAGCCGTGCGATTTTTACCAAATTGGACTTTAAGAGAATAGGAATAAGAACTATGAAAAGTGAGAATCATATTACTAACCTACGGGTTATAATGAGTTTCAGTACAATATTACTACCCGGCGAAAGCCAAGGGGTATAATGACTTACTTTGAGTAAGGTTTACATGATATATAACAGGGATGTTGCGAATATTCACATCTCAAATAGACCGGCTAGCAAAAGCAAAAATATAACTAGATCGCAATGTGTTGGTGTAATCAGAGCTATTTTCTGCACAGCATTTACATGTATCTATACATATAATAAAATAGTTAAGACCAAAAAGTCCGTCGTACAGTCACCAGCGCTGCAAAATAATCTGATCATCTATTATTGGGCTCAAAAGTATTTGACGGCACTACCGCGGTAAAAATAAGTGACGCTTTGTAGCCGACAAAAGCATATACCCAGTGAGTAGGTTAATGGTACCTAATAAGTAGGTCAGAACTGACTAGGGAGTAGGGTAACAGTAGGTACCTATTGAGTAGCTTAGAACTACCTATTAAGTAGGCAAGAACTACCTAGCTAGTAGGTGTATATTACCTATCAAGTAGGCTAATAATACTTTTATAGTAGGGTGGATGTACCTACCCAGTGAGTAGGCTAGAGATACCTATTTAGTAGATTGCTATTAACTGTTCAGTTGGTTTAAACTACCTAGAGAGTAGGTAAATGGTACCTATTTAGTTGGTAAGAAGTACCCAATCACTAGGTACAGGTAGTCCTAACCATCTTAATTGGTACCTTACTATTAACTGACTAAATTAGGTAATAGCACAAACTATCTCGATTGTTAATGGGTCAGTTCTCACCGAGATGGCAGCGGCCGGCAGGAGTTGTGAGCAGTTTCAGTGCTAAAATTTGCAAAATACAACGTAAATCCTAGCACTAAAACTGCTCACAACTACTGCCGGCCGCTGCCATCTCGGTAAGAACTGACCCATTAAAAATATTTGTGCTACCTTGCGATTACGGTGATACTTTTACCTATTTAGTTTATAGTACCAATTAAGTTGATAAGGGCTACCTAGTATTTAGATACTCTTAGGTTGGGTTCTATAAAGGCCCGTTATATCAAATATCCGACCTAATTATATCATATTAAGAGGCTTTTATGAAACCCAGCCTAAACGGACTAAATAGGTACTTATCATAACTCTACTCCCGAGACAGTTTAAACCAACTGAATAGATCTTAGCAACCTACCTTACACATAGCGCTAAGTAGGCACCTATAACCCATTCACCAGGCAGAAACGATGCTGAAAACAAACAACTATTTATGTTATAATTTATTTAGAATCATATAACAGTAATTATTTTGAAACAGTAACTTAAAAGTTCTACCTTATAATTATGTACTTAGGCTACATAATCTATGTATTAAAGTAATTGACAATAACTTAAATTACAATCTATAACAATGACTATATTGTATTAGTTACTCCAAGTTATAACATGTAACTAATATTGGCTACATATCACGATGTATTATCGCTTGCACTACAGAGTTCGCGACAGAGCGCACCGCTACATTCCAGGACGAGATATGTATATTCAGCTTTAGTTTATAAGCGAGGCAGGCAAAAAACATACATGTGTTGACACCTGGCGTTACTTGCATAATAATTAAAATTCGTATCCTTAAAAAAAATCGTTTTGCTTTGAAACAAAATACTAACGTCTTGCAGGCCTAGGCCTGCAACGTTGTATTTTGAAGCCTATTTTTAGGAACACAACATAAACATTACATAGCGTGTGTGAGAAAAGTATTTTACATCAGTACTTTCTTCAACTTCATAAGCATGGAAATGTGTAGGTATCAAAGAAAATTGTGCGGAACTTATGACATTCAAACATTATCTCACACGTAGCTTGCTTAACGTAAACAGCAATAACTTTAACAAAACTGGGCTAATTAAAATTATTTTCATCCAATCTAATGTAAAGAATGTCTCGAGGGCGATACGTAATACTCATCGCCGTAGCATGAGCCACGGAATGGAGGGTGGCAGTAATCGGTAGATCAAAAATGGATTTTAAATTTACAAATTTATCCCTAGTCAGCTCTCTCAATTTACCACGCTCAAATTGAATAGGCAAACTGTTTTGAAATAAAAAGTGACTCAAATGAAGTTGTCCAGCATTCACCCGTGCGATATTTTTTCTAACACGATCCTTAGACTCATACCGCATCGACCATAGGTGAACAATAGACCCGAATTTTGCCATCATTCTAGGGTAATGAATCAAGAAAGTTCAGGATATACAGCGTCTGTTAAAATTATGTCCAGTATTTGTCTTAAAAGTATGTAAAAAGTATAAAATGTGTCACCTAAAGGTATCTTATCACCGACCAACAAAGAGAAATAGGTCACTAAAACCAGACATTCACTAGAAGACATTGACTCCATCCACATTGATTGCCATGACAAAGCAGAGGGTTTCGGGTTTGAATCACAAACGTAGTTAAATTCTGCTATATGCTAGTTTAAAAAGGTCAAAGTAAAATAACCTTTATCCAATAATCCATTAATGATTACAGTCATGGAATATCCGCAGACCCCTTCTAACATGTCATGCATGCAATCAACAACAACTTGATCACATTCGTCGTTGTCGACATTTCGAAGCAAACTGTTGTCTTCCATTGTTGGAGTTGATGACAATTCCTTAGGAGATCTACATATTCTACCCCTAACATGGAATGCAAGCCCAAGTTGTCTCCAAGTATAGCCCCTAAGTGGAATTTAATAACACCGTCAAATCCATCAGCTATAACGATGCGTACGCCCTCCCTGGATAAAAATTTAGTTCATCTATCAAAGCTCTAAAAAGACTCAAATTGTCGTGTGTGCACCAATAAGATGAATGGAAAAGCAGAGCTAAAAATATGAACTTAAGCTGAGAAGCAAAACGAGGAGGAAAACAAGGGAGGGTAATATAAGGAGCATCAAGTTTGTGTATAGATGCATGACTACCCAGCGGGTTTCCAGTATCGTAATCATCAAAGAAAAGAAACAGTGGATATATTTTATCATTTTCATTAACAGACACTTTCTCGTGTATTTTTTGCCAAACGTTAGACTGGGTGGAGTTTATGAAGTGAGGAAAGTTAGAACATTCTTTTATACATAGATCCATTTCCTTGATAAGTCCAGGTATTGATAATATTTTCTGGAGAACAGACCTCAAGGGAAAATTGAGCTGTAGAAGGGACTAAAACAGCATGTGACGTTTTAGATACTTTCATCCTTTCACCCACTACTACCGGCTTAGTCAAAGTTTCAAAAATAAGTACCATACACTCTTACACCGGCGTAATAAGGTCGTGGGACATATTTTTGAGAAGTTCGTATCGATACTTATTTTTGCACTTGACCGTACCTAACTCAGTAAAAAAAATATCTTTTATAAATTGAACTAAACTTGCTAGTAGTTATAAGCTTATCGTGGAAGTGAAATTTTCAACAAAATATTTTAGATGATTGCATTCCACACCTGCTACTTAATGTTTTTAACTCTTGTTGCAAAGCACAATTCAAACCGTCATTAATAAATACATCTAGTTGTCTATAAAAATATTGAGCAGTTTTCAAATTTAATGCGGGATTGAAGTTCAGAGAGCTAAATAAAGATGCTAATTGGTTTGACAGGACTAGCTCTGAATTGATATTCTCATTTACAGTAGTAATACTATCTTGAGAAGATGTAGGAGTTGGTAATTCAAGAAATGGATACTTTAAGTCAAATGCAAAAAAGAGCTTGAAGCACACTTGAACGTCTAAAATATTATTGTACCTGTACAAAGGTACATCGACGTAAACGTGCATACCGTGCGTGTCACAGCAGCCCAACTGCTGCCAACAGCAATAACTAGGGGTTGAATAGAAGTTCCCTTGGGAGTGTTTTCGTTGTTGCAGAATAGTTTCTTCTCCATCGGCAAGAGAGTTAAAAAGCGAGATTCATGAATGTTCTAGCTGCTTCCGCTCTCGACGCTCATTGGCCTTTCGCATTTACTTTTCCACCCGACGAAAATAGAAATGGTCATGTAGAAACTCATGTAGTACCAGTGCAGTTTCAGTCTCACTTCCTAAAACTATAATAAAATGTTAAACAAAATCCATATCAATGACCTGAATAATAATATCATATTATGATATTGATGATATCAAAACCTACCTAACTCTATACTTTTAAATATGTTATCAAGGATGTGCTTCTGAGTTTTGTCCCTGAGTTTCGAGTATTTCTGTTTAGCCTTCATAATAATAGCTTGTTCATGTTTTTGTAGCTCTCCAGCCAGGACAGGTCATCGCGGACCAATGACGAACTTTCTTCGAAGTCTAAATCAATTAGATGTGTGGCGATTGCTTGATTTTTCAATACAGGGATTTTTTTCTCCTGTAGTGTCGATTTGCCAAGACAGCGCAACGCTCTTGTCTACTTTTCTTCCAGGCGTCTCGAAGATAGTCTGTGATTACGTTACCCTGAAAGTCTTCAAAATTTTGTAGGCAACTTTCGCGGTCTGCATCTGTAATCTCTGTTGCAGTTGTTTCTGATGAATCAGTGCTAGTGCCTCCCTTTTTTGTAAAATAAATTATTTTTTTAGAACGCAACTTTTTTCGTTCGTTATTCCAATTATCCCAAAGGCAACCGTAGTATCGTCTACCTTTTGGAGGTAGCTGGCGACTGCCAAACGGTTGCCTGTTTGTGGTTAAACCTGTTCCTACTGAAAGATAGTAGAATTTCTTGTCTTCCTTGGTAAACAGTTCTATTACATATTGAGCCCACTGTTCAAGTTGCGCTGGCTTCAATATCGCTCCTGGAGTTATATCTATGCTATGAGATGTGATACGACGCATCAAGGAGAATCTTTCCGTTTTAGTAAGACGTGTGCTGGATAGCAGTGGTGTAAGGCGGATTTGTTCCTTTAATAGTTTCTTTAATGGATTGCTGCGCTCGTGCGTATCTTCTGCGCTACTCTCCGGAGGTACAAGCGATCTTGTAGTAATAGCCTCCTCTGCCTGAAACAATGATTATTTTAAATTTGGTTAACAAGAAGGTGATTTTGTTTCATATTAATGTCTTTTTCTCATTTGTGACACATAATGTTCGCCAATTGTACGGTGGTATGTACAGTCGAGGTCAAATATATATTTACAATTGAGTGTTTGAAAAATACCTTTACATGCCTTTATTTAAATGCCTTACATTTAAATAAAGTCGGTTTACGGACGATAGCTTAACGTGACAACAGGCGGTCACCCGTCCAAATACTGACCGCGCCCGACGTTGCTTAACCTCGGTGATCGGAAGACCCATACCAACCCCCCTCGCACCCCTCCCCCCGCACCACACATCACATCCTTGCGCGCGCTGCTCGTCGCGTTGTACGGGGCATAAGTACAATACGTTACATATAGTTAGCATTAAGCTTGTTTCATTGCTCAGTTTTTTTAATTCCTCTGATGAAAAAATCAGTGTTGCCAGTCGGGTCTTGTCAGAAGTAACCTGAAATATAAAAAAAGTTTATTTATTTATTATTAGGATTGTAATGTCATATACATTAATTATATTAAAAGATGTTACAAATGATTGGTCAGTCCATGACGCCCTGCAAGGGCACACAGTTCCTTTTAGTGTAAAAATAACCTTTCATATTTTCATTACTGGAAAGGTATTCAAAGTTGATAGAATAGAATGCTAGTCGTATTGACTTACAGAAACATCGATGAATTTTTGAGCACTTGCCCGCATTTCTTGATTTATTCATATTGAAACATACGTACTAAATATCAATTTCAATTTCTTTATTAGTTGTTATAATTCCAAAATTTATATTTTATATAATCAACTAGTGATCCTGAAAAATAAAATTAATAAGTACCTAAATACTCGTAAGTGTACAATTTAATATTTGTATATTAAAATTTGTAAATTGATACTATACATATTTTTTACTGGGATTTTATTACCTGTATGTCTGACTGCACCATAGATATGTATATTAAGTAGGTACAATGACGGATTGTAGTAGGTACAAAGTTATATTAATTAGGTACAAAAATTGTGATTGTTGCCGACCGATCAACCAACCTTTTATACCTACTTATTTACTTCTTTATGTTTTTATTTTTAAAATTAAAAAATAAGATTATTGTCTATGGTCTTAAAATGATACAGATGAGGAGGTAATAAAAGTGCTGTTTTCCATGTTTCAGTGATTATGAGACTAAAATAATTATATGAAATTAAAAGGAGGACTGAAGAGTACATGAGCGAAGACAGCACATCAGCATCTGAAATTTTAAAATCATAATAATATTTTTTCTGCGTTTTCAAATAAAACATTCGAAAATATTCTCTTCGAAATTTTTTTGGGGTTTGTGAAAAAATAAGAAAAAACAGTAGGACCGGCTTTCATCATCATCATCACTATCCTTGCTGTAGTTTATTCTAGCATGCATTAATGCTTTCGATGACTCAAATGTTGTGGCATTTTTTACAGCCTCTTTGGTAGCCATCAAAGCTGCAATTGTGTCCGTATTTAGTCTGTTTCTGTGGTCCGATTTTATCAGTTTTAATTGGCTGAAAACTCGTTCCACACATGCATTGGAAAATGGCAAAACGAGCAAAACCATTATGATTTCCTTCAAATTTTATTCCAGTATTCTTCGACCTGCAAGTCAGGTGATGATATGTTTAATTCACTGAAGTCGAGAAAAGCGTGGTTCTTCCATTCTTTATGTAAATTTTCTGTATCAGTAACAAACAATATTTGGGAATCTTTTTGTTACGCATGATAAATCTTTTACTTCAAATTTTTGAGCTCTGATTGGGTCTAGAACATTTTCTAATAAATCAAAAAGAGGATCTTCAAAACTAAAGCGTTTTCTTATTTGTGCTAAATAAGCGATTTATAAAGATAAAACATGTTTTTCGGAAATCGGAAATTTGTATTGGAGGTATTTCTCTCGAAAATTCATCAATTGATTCCTGTGCTGCCACACCTAAATATATCTTCTCAAGTTCTCAAGTGGCAAATAGAATCTTGGATTGGCATACTCTATTTTGTAGGCATCAGTAGTCTTACAATAACTGAAATCCATATAATTACTGGCTATTGTTTTAATTAATTTGTGTACTTCTGGTTTTAATTGATGTAGCAATGGTTTTTCAGATTTAAATAGTCTATTAAAGTCATTGAACAGATTTAGTACGTGAGACATAAGTTCGAGATCCATTTTTGCAGTCGCTTGAAGGCGTATTGGCTCGATGGATCCTCTTAAATGAATGTGATGTGTTTTGTAACTTGTGTGTGTATTTATATATTTATATATTATGTTGTATATTTATTTATTGTGTATTAGTTTATCGTATTTATCTATTATGTGTAGTTTATTATTATATCTTACATTATTTAAATTTTAGTCATTTAGGATTATTTTGAGTTTCGATCGGTTCTTTTACTTTTTCTGTGTGTCTACTCTTGCCTAATACTTATGTCCTGTCAATCGTTCAAAGGTTAACTGGAAGAGATCCCTTTTAGGGATAAGTTCGCCGTTGTGCATGTGTGTTATCCTGTATTCATCTTTTTCTTGTGTTTTATGTACAATAAAGAGTTATACATACATACATACATGTATTATTTAGACTTGTATGTCTTCCGTTGTTTTGCTTGGATCCTCGAATACTTCCAATCTGAAGTACTCACACACAACACATGCCTCTAATGATAGCCACCTTGTTGTTGCCGGGCTTAATATCTTATGAATGTGGACTGTAAAAAAATCATATCCTTTACAATTCATCATATGCTATGAATCATATGCTTTACAATTTTAAAACAGAAATAAAGTATAAACTATTTGTAAGAGTACAAAATACATTACAAGTTTAAAATAAATCTAAGCACTTCACAAAGAAATCATGTTTTATCTTAGGTAAGGCTTTTGGAAAAAGATCTGCCTCTAATTCGGCCGAGGGCTTGTAAGCCAAACATATTACTTTGCGTTCAACACATTCCTGTATGAAATGATGATGAACATCTATATGTTTTGTTCTACGAAAACATTCTTTCTCCACCATTTTAAGAGTGCTATGATTGTCATTCATTATAAATAGTAATAGGATAATGTTGTGATTCATTACCACAATTCAACTCTAATAAAAAGTTTCTTATGAATTTTGCCTTTTTAACAGCATTTCCAAGAGTATTCAGCCTCTGTACTAGAGCAAGCAACATTTTGTTGTTTGTGGCTATGCCAGTTTACAATACAACTACCAAGCCTACTCACAAAACCATAATAGACATTTTTGAGTGACATACTATATAATTCTTCTTCTTAAAAACTGCCACAGACAAACTTTTTATAAAAACTCTAAAAAGGTTATCCTAACAATTTGTTACAGCAAAGCAATATTTGTAGCCGCAATGGTTTTTTTTTACCATGTTTCGAAATTACGAAATGTAATATCAGCTGACTTTCACCGTGTGAACTAGCAGCCATATTCAAAACCCCTTTACCAAATTGCTTTCAAGAATAGTTTAGGTTTTAATATTAAATAGGTACATGCAGCTGACTGATACCTCTATGACAACTGACATTAACATGAGTAGTTAGATATCTTAAGTGCCTAGATTAGTGTATCTAGAAGAGGTTGTAAAGAACCTCATTTTCAACCTTTTTATTGCGTCTCATATCGACTTTACTGACCATTCTGAAGCAGTCATATATCTTTGCATTGTCTACAGCACTTCATGAACAAGCATTAGGTACAATACTCGTACAATACAAATATTCTTTATTGACCACCAAAAGCAGTACAGTGGTTACATTAGATAAGGTTAATAACATCAGAGTACGCAATTCGTCATACAAAATATAAGATCAGCGACTTTTCAATAAAATCGGAACGTTCCATGACGTAAAAATACCTGAACATTTGTGGAAAATTAACCTTACATAGGTTTACCTTATATAATAATAGATTCAAATTCCAAACCAAATTCAAATAGGTATGGTTGATATGGCATGCCGAATTGGAATTTCACTGTAATTTAAACTGTTTGTTACAAAGTTAAGGTTATTTTCCACAAATATATCTTTGTGATCAGCCTGACTGCATCGATACCTTTGACGATCTGTGACGTCCCGATTTTATTGAAAAGTCGCTGCTCTTTGATATTTGAGAACCTCGCCCGCTACGATATATCTGATGGCGACTGTACACCAGATAGGGGTAGACAAACGTTCCACAAGATACGATAATACCTTAGTATAAAATAACGAATAGAACATAATCTTCACAGGCGTAGTTAGTATAAAATGTTGACACTAATTTAATCTCTTAAATGTAGCACTTGAAGAAAACACAATCGTCGTGCTCGTCTTTACTTAAATTCGCTTTGCTTTGATGCGACCACCGATCGTTTCGATACTACCACATTCAAATGCAGAATACATAAAATAGATGGAGTGAGAGACTATTCAGCAATAACCAATTAATACGATGAGTTAACTTAAAATTCACTCTCACTTGTCTGGCATCCTTAATGTGGTTTGTGTATTTTCCGTCTTAGCATATTTCAAGGCTTTTTCTTATACAAGTATTGAAATGTTTACTCAAAAGGGTGCTGCGTATAAGTTTAGCGTAAATAATGTTGAGACTTACTTAGCAGGAATGCTGTCGCATTACATATTTAACTTAATTTAATGTCTTGTTCTTACAGATAGCTGAAAAAGAAGAACATTATGCCAGACGTCAGAACAAGCCAGTGACATTTCACAGATATGCAGATAGCTTAAACACAAGCAAAAAATGAATAATCGGCATGTTGAATTTGACCGGTTTGCCATCGCATGATTACAGATGTACTTTCACAACTGCTGTAGCGTGTGGGGTCTCGTCGTATGGTTTTAACTGCCAAGAAAATGGACTAACAACTATTGAAAACTATTATCAATGTAATTTAAATATTGATATCCAAAATGAAACTTCGTACACGTGCGGCCGATGTTCCAATGGAACTTTGGATTTTTATCGCAACGACTCGACATGCGACGTTGACTTCAAGCTAATTATGGCATCACTTGTGTTTGAAAGTGCGTTGAAGAAGTTATGGTTAAGTCTCCCAGTAGTCCCAGTACCTCAGATCTGTGACTGGGATCAGTTATCTTGTTTCTTTAATGGTTTCAATCGAACATTTCAAATTAATATGGTCAATGACACCTTTGAAGATTTTCAATGCTTGTGGAATTTTAAAAACATCTCTGAACAGTCGTTGGGTAATCAAATTGAATATGATTGGAGCTTTCTGTTTGTAATTATGTTTATTATTGCTGGTGGAGTGGGTAATATCCTGGTGTGTTTGGCAGTTTGCTTAGACAAGCGACTACAAAATGTGACTAATTATTTTCTATTATCACTAGCAATTGCTGATTTACTTGTCAGTTTGTTTGTGATGCCAATGGGAGCTATACCGGGATTTCTTGGTGAGTATTACTGTGTTCCATAACATTTAAGGTTGATTGTAATTACTGAATGTTGCACTAAAACTTATGAATATCAAAAGATCTTGTCCGTACAATAAACGCGTTTATTTCGTTGAGGTAGTACGAAACCCTTCCTGCTAAAGTACGACTCGCGTTTTTGTCTATGTCCCTACTATGGGAGAGAGGAAAAAGATTTGCATGATTCCGCGCGGACAAAGTCGCGGGTAAAAGCTTGTTAAGTAAATAAGTGTTTTTCAGCATTGGATATGTTATAAAAATCGTAATATGTATTTTAAAGTCGAGTTAAGCCATTTACGTCGAAGACAAAGGCCATGGCAGGGTAAGGGAACATCTTGTGCCTTAATAGCTTTTCCGCTTGATTTTTTTCTGATGATAGGTCACGACGTTAGTGAGTGCTATATCTACAAAATTTCAGCATTCTCCTATTCTTATTTTTGAAGAAGAAAAAAATAAGATAAATTAATTTTCTTGAATATCTGCGCTTAAATGGAACGAATAATTTCGTGCTTCATGCATATAATACACTTAGCTAAGACACATAATATGCCACTATAACCCGCATGACATTCTATATAAAAAAATAAAAATAGATCTTTTGACATTTTTCAAAAAAAAAATATTACTTATAAGATAGACACCACCAATTTTTTTACTTATCATAGCAATTTTAATTAACTATAACATATATTTGATTCAAGCTTCTAGCATTGGTGCATCGTAACAAAGAGAAAGGCTCGACTCAATCGTCCTCGTCACTATTTTCATTAATTACCATACTTAAGCCATTTTTAAACAGATTAGGTACTCAGTTTCTCGGCTGGTCTTGGTATTTTATTTAAAAACCTACCATGTGATAATACACGATTGCAAGAAGGTTTAATTTCATTTAGTTTTATTACGTCAAGGGGACATACCAACTTTTTAAATAATTTTGTTACGATGCACCAATGCTAGAAGCTTGAATGAAATATATGTGATAATTAATTAAAATTGCTATTATAAGTAAAAAAAATTGGAGGTGTCTATCTTATAAGTATTAAAAAAAAATAAAAAATGTCAACACATCTATTTTTATTTTTTTATATGGAATTTCATGCGGCTTATAGTGACATATTATGTGTCTTAGCTAAGTGTTTTATATGTATGAAGCACGAAATCATTCGTTTCATTAAAGCGGAGATATTCATGAAAATTCATGTTTCTTATTTTTTTTTTCTTCAAAAATAAGAAGAGGAGTATGTTGAAATTTAGTATAGCACTTACTAACGTCGTGATCTATCATCAGAAAAAAAATCAAGCGGAAAAGCTATTAAGGCAGAAGATGTTCCCTTACCATGCCATGGCCTTTTTAGTTTCTGATTTCTTCTGTGTAAAATAATGTTGATTGATCAATCATTGAATAAAAAAGAAAGCATGGCGTTTTGTGTTCAGGCCACTGGCCGCTGGGCGTGGCATGGTGCAACGTGTACGTCACGTGCGACGTGCTGGCGTGCTCAGCCAGCATCATGCACATGTGCTTCATCAGCATTGGCAGGTTAGTGTTCAGGGCACTGGGCGCTGGGCGTGGTATGGTGCAACGTGTACGTCACGTGCGACGTGCTGGCGTGCTCAGCCAGCATCATGCACATGTGCTTCATCAGCATTGGCAGGTAAGTGTTCAGGGCACTGGGCGCTGGGCGTGGTATGGTGCAACGTGTACGTCACGTGCGACGTGCTGGCGTGCTCAGCCAGCATCATGCACATGTGCTTCATCAGCATTGGCAGGTAAGTGTTCAGGGCACTGGGCGCTGGGCGTGGTATGGTGCAACGTGTACGTCACGTGCGACGTGCTGGCGTGCTCAGCCAGCATCATGCACATGTGCTTCATCAGCATTGGCAGGTAAGTGTTCAGGGCACTGGGCGCTGGGCGTGGTATGGTGCAACGTGTACGTCACGTGCGACGTGCTGGCGTGCTCAGCCAGCATCATGCACATGTGCTTCATCAGCATTGGCAGGTAAGTGTTCAGGGCACTGGGCGCTGGGCGTGGTATGGTGCAACGTGTACGTCACGTGCGACGTGCTGGCGTGCTCAGCCAGCATCATGCACATGTGCTTCATCAGCATTGGCAGGTAAGTGTTCAGGGCACTGGGCGCTGGGCGTGGTATGGTGCAACGTGTACGTCACGTGCGACGTGCTGGCGTGCTCAGCCAGCATCATGCACATGTGCTTCATCAGCATTGGCAGGTAAGTGTTCAGGGCACTGGGCGCTGGGCGTGGTATGGTGCAACGTGTACGTCACGTGCGACGTGCTGGCGTGCTCAGCCAGCATCATGCACATGTGCTTCATCAGCATTGGCAGGTAAGTGTTCAGGGCACTGGGCGCTGGGCGTGGTATGGTGCAACGTGTACGTCACGTGCGACGTGCTGGCGTGCTCAGCCAGCATCATGCACATGTGCTTCATCAGCATTGGCAGGTAAGTGTTCAGGGCACTGGGCGCTGGGCGTGGTATGGTGCAACGTGTACGTCACGTGCGACGTGCTGGCGTGCTCAGCCAGCATCATGCACATGTGCTTCATCAGCATTGGCAGGTTAGTGTTCAGGGCACTGGGCGCTGGGCGTGGTATGGTGCAACGTGTACGTCACGTGCGACGTGCTGGCGTGCTCAGCCAGCATCATGCACATGTGCTTCATCAGCATTGGCAGGTTAGTGTTCAGGGCACTGGGCGCTGGGCGTGGTATGGTGCAACGTGTACGTCACGTGCGACGTGCTGGCGTGCTCAGCCAGCATCATGCACATGTGTTTGATCAGCATCATCATTCATGGCATGTTTATAGTGCGTTTCGATCCATTTCACACGCGTTTGTAAGCAAACACGTCCTCCAAGTTCATATAAAAAATAAATATAATAATCATTAAGTATGATTCTTCAACATTCTGGTGGATGTGATGACTACATATAATGAATAATGAGTGATTGTGTGGGAATTTAGATGAAATTATTTTGTTTACAAACGCGTATAAAATGGATCAAAACACTTCACGTACAGGTGGCCGACATATCGAACTGCATCACATTTAATATGTAACTCAACTTTAGCTGCATTACAGTATCATTTGTCATTTATGTAATTTTATTAGTTGTCACTGAGAAGATTGTAGATATTAATACAGGAGGTTATATCATTTTATTTCAACATGAAACTATCTTAAGACTAGGAGAGGAGCTTAAGAAGAGGAGCGCTTGCCCCGGCGGCAGCGAAACGGACACCCGGAGGAAGGACTACGAATTAGTCCGAAACATGTTAAGCATAACTCAACTTTTATACGCGAGTTATCCGTTTGTGTAATTAATTTTTTTTCACTACTTAATTTAATAAGATGCTAAATTTCCGTATGCCAGGCACCATAATCGTTATATTTTGGTCTAAAAATTAAGGGTTATCTTTCATTGCCTTACGTTTTTACATACTGTAGGTACCTAAAATACGGAATACTTCATCAGATGGTTGATTTAGTTACAATACATTTGTGTAAACGTTTTTTTAGTTTTTTATAGTGGTTTTTAAATTGAAGATGACAAAATGCGTACGTAAATTCGTCGATGTTCAATGTGTACCATGTCAAAACGGTAACTTAATTTTATAACCAAAACTACATTCTACACATATACATTCTATCTGGTCTATTCTACATATACATTGAAAAACCTTTCATGCTTTCAGCCCAGTGGGCTAACCACCTGAGTAGTAGCACAGATGAGACGATGCAGGACCTACATGTTTCATAAAAACTACGCCTTGTTATAGAACGTCTATGAAGGATTCGATAGCTTTTAGCAGTAAAAGAGCAGAAGTAAAACCAAAGCAGTTGACGTAACAAATATAATGAGACAGACCAACAGACAGTGACTTATGAAAAAACACGTATTAAAAAGCAACTTCAAAAAATAGAACAATAGACACAAACAGAAATATAAAAGAACTATTTACAACGCCAACAACGTCTAAATGAAGGGGGGCGTACGTTTTTTGTTAAACTTACTATTATTGTGTAAAAAATTATAATTTGGCTATGACGTGCCGAATAATATTTACTACCCAAGTAATTTAATGGACAAAATTAAACCATCGATCGATACATTAATGAATTTGTTGTAGGCGTGCTGGAGTTGTTCCGTCACCCGCCATCGCTGGCACGCGTGGTGTGGTCCCGGGTTTAGATGGTCTGCGTCTCCATCCTCTTTCTACGCTGCTACGGCTCATTTAAGGACTCCTCCTTTTCTAAGGGCGTACAGACGATTCCTTATTTCGCCCTGATCTTTTTACCAAATTACTCTGTTAATTCTTCAATAACTTGCTACTTTTTTTCGCAGATATGTGGGCATTCGAAACCCATTAAAGAGCCGCCATCATTCTACCAAAAGAGTTGTTCTTATCAAAATAGCTTTAGTTTGGCTTCTGAGCATGATCGTATCAAGTTCTATTACAGTCTTAGGTAAGTTCCGCCAAGTGTAGAGATAGAAAATAGTACGCAATAAACTCGTAATGAGAGTTTTGAGCATTTGAGACGATGTCAAATATTAAGCGCAGACTTATTGGGCAAATCTGTATGAAGCATATTGTATTTTTTTTTCCAGCGGCCATGAATGATTTTTACACATAGATATATATCATTTATAACTTTGAATAATATCGGAGCCGAGATGTTGAACATTTAAGTTTTAAATAAATATGCCTGGTTAACAATGTGTGAACATATTTATTCCCTACTAAAGCTAGGTATTTCTTATTATTGTGTCCAAGAAAACTGCCGGAGGAGCAAGATGATACGTAGGCCGCATATTTATCTGATGACATGTTGCAAAACTACGAATATGTTATCAATTTGCAAAAACGAACCATTCTTGGTTGACATAGAGCAGTAAATTGTACCTATTAAATGATTTGACATTTCACGAAAAGAGTGCCTTATTGTCATTGTATATGTCTGTCTCACATTTTACTCCATAACAATGACGGGTTCAAATTGCTTAATTGCGAAATTACCTATATGACGCTCTGAGAGAAGGTGTGAACTTTAATAGTATTTTACGCATCTGCCGTATAAGAAGGGTTTTTAAATGCGAATTAGTGTGTAGCGTACGTATGAGCCCTAGGTTATGCTATGAAACAAGCCATGAGTGTTTTAAGACTAAGTTATACAACGTTGTGTACAACACTTTTTCTACAACTTTTTAAATTATCATCATCATCGTCATCATTAGCAACCGAAAGGCGATCATCGTTTGATCTAGGCCTATGTACTTTTAAATTAAAAAGAAATAAACTCACATCTCACATCTCCAGCCTATATACGTTCTACTGCTGGGCACAGGCCTCCTCTCAGAACAAGCAAATAAAACTCTGCAGATACATTATTCAATAATTTTATTTATCACATTTTAACTCTTAAAACTTAAAATTAAATTCTTTGGAACTTAAATCTTTATTTCCTGCCCTATTATCTAGTTATTCAATATTTTTCTTTGTCCTTATTATCGAAATATTCAACTTAACATTTTAAATCCTAAAAAACTTAAAATTCATTCACTGGAACTTTATCCAAATGTTTTTTGTTTTTGTTTCCCACTTTTCTGTTTTAGTAAAATATTTACGTGTAATTGTTTAATACCTACTATAGCCACCACTTGCATTTATAACATCATTCAGTCTGTCTCGCATGGACATTACCATGTTGTAGCAATGATCCAAACCCCGCATGGATTCCCACATGTCGAAGCAGTGCCGAGTCAATGTTGCCTTCGTTCTGGCTTGTGAGGAGTCCCAGTGCTGTGTCATTATGCCCCACAGGTTCTCAATCGGATTTAGGTCGGGGCTTTTGGGCGGGAAATCCAATAGCTCAATTTTGTCTTGTGCGGAATTCGGCTATTGTAGAAAGATCGACCAGTCACTTGGCACAGTTCTCCCGGCCCTGCAGACGACATCCACCCCCAAACTCCGCATGAAACACGACCCGATCTTCTATTTTCCATGACATTAATTTCGTTATAGCGCATGTTATTCAGTCTCCATAGTGACACTCTGCCATCCATACTAGACTGAAAGACTTTTTCGTCCAGAAATACGAAGTTTCTGAAGTCGAAGTTTATGTACTGATTTGCGAAATCCTGCCGGAGTTCTTTGTGTCTATTTTGGAGCACAGGTTTTCGAGCTGGAACTCGATTTCTTAAGGCGACTAGAGCTACCAATGACCTTGGCCGTCGGGGCGGGGCCTAGGCGCTACACCCGCACGCATACCACTCCCCGCACTGATCAAAGAATACGCGGAAGCGCAGAAGTGCGCACTATTCGGTCAGCATTATTGCCTACACGCTAAAGAATCTAAGAGACTGCAAGGCCGCCCGGTATTATAGCATTTATTCTTATTCCAGTTGCCTGAAAATTCTATTCAAATATAGGCATGTAGGGTACCTACTTGAATTGTGCTAAGTTAATCCCAGCAGAATAAACTGCAGGTTTGGATGGATTTACTAACTTTCACATATGAATGCAGTGTTAGACTTATGAGTTATGACTTATCATATCACAGACTAGCTTCTGCCCGCGACTTCGTCCGCGTAGAATTAGTAATTAGCTCAAGATTTTTTCAAATTAAATGGTTATAAAGCTATCTCCATTTTAAAATTGCATCTTAGCGTGAAATACCTAATGAACATACTAACTCATACATGCACACACTCATAATAGTATTTTATGCAACAGTTACATAATAAGGGTTCCTAAAATAAGATGGGCCAATTTTACAAAATGAGGCGCAGCCGAGTTTTGTAATAAAAGGCCTGAGAATTTTAGGACCTAATTTGTTGCATACATATTTTTTTACGACTACTTTTAAATCATCATCATCAATACATCATCCGAAAGGAATCCACTGCTAGGCCTAGGCCTACTTTTGAATGAAAAACAATTAATTTTACTTAGATTAGAAAGAAAAGAAATCGTGCGGCCAGGTTTAACGAAATTGACACCCATGTCGATTAAGTATTGTCAAAAGTGTAAAAATGTGGAAAATTGCACTTGTACATATCCAAAAAATTAAAGTTGCGGAGAAGATTAAAATTTGATGTAATTTTTTTACAGTTGATATGGCTATAATAAACATAATTTAGGTAGTTGGACCTTGGAACTGATTTTTATTAATATAATAATTTTAATGATTATAAGTTATTTTTAGATTTTTTACGAGTAAATTTCCCACGTGTAGTATTGAATTTAGTATTTGAAATTTAATTGCCTTTCACAAAATTTGTCTCCAAGATAGACTACACTGTATTCTTCTTCAACATCACATTTTTCAATTGCCCGGTTAGCTTCATCATAGACTACACTATATTCTTCTTCAACATCACATTCTTCAATTGCCCGGTTATCTTCATCATAGACACTATATTCTTCTTCAACATCACATTCTTCAATTGCCCGGTTATCTTCATCATAGACTACACTATATTCTTCAACATCACATTCTTCAACCACCCGGTTATCTTCACCACACAGTCCTTGGGATATATCTTTGAGAGAATATTTCGTTCATTTCTATGATCAAGTATAACATCGCCATCCTCTCGGTTACTTTTGACATTAAGATTTTTTTTTTCCTCATTTTCTTTAATTTCCTTAACGTTTTCATGAAATACTCGTTTTTTAAACCCTTTATTGGTTTTAACAACTTCACTTGTTTCAGTAGGATTCTTGTGCTTGTAATAATTTTCTTTGTCATCTATCCTTCGTTTTTTATTATTATTATAAGTCGTTTCTTGGTTTTCTTCAGCTGGGGTTTCCTTGTCTTTATTGATCTTTCCTTTAGCGTCATTCTTTTTTTGTTTCTCTTTTAGAGCTTTTTCTATATATTCAGGATCCCTCCTCCTGAGGCCCAGCTTTTTGAAAACTCTAAAGTGCTTGACGCCCAATGTACATTTTTTTGTACAAAATAAAAATTTGCTGTCCGGCCCAGACATATTTGACTTCATAACTTCAAAAGCAAAAAAGTTATATACGTAATACTTTTTTTACATGTAAGGGGCTACGTATAGAATACAATGACGTAGGTCAAATCGTTCTATAATTTGTACAAAAAATTGAACATTGGGCCCGAGTTCTAACTCAACTCTTTTTTAATTTGTGCAAAAAATGTACATCAGGCTCGTATTACTAACCTATTTCGTACACGTGGGAAGGGATAATAATAAACCTATGATGAACATATGTTTTATTGGGGGCGCAGAGTTTTTATTTTGCCATTCGCGATTAATGTTTTGCGGAATCCCGTCTTCATTTTCATCAATATTTGTGCCACGGCCACGGCTACCCCTCCCGCGACTGCGTCGCCCGCTCCTGCCTCGCTGGCTACTGCCCCGACCGCGACTGCTTTGCCCGCGACTATTTTTCCCACGACCTCGAATGGTTTGAAGAGGCAAATCATCTTCAGATGAAAAATCTGAAGAAGAATCACTCGAAGTGTCCTCTGAATCCTCACGATCAACAGGTACAAATTCATCGTCAGTACCGTCATCGATGTATCCACCATAATCCGAGTTGTGGAGACATTCGAGTATGTCTTGCTCTTTGAGAACTGAAAAAATAAGTCAGACAACATTATAACCGCATAAAAATAGGATATGTAACTGAGACCCAATGTGCAAAAAATTGGACAAAAACATGCACCTCAGCTATCCGGCTAATAAATGTCTAACTTTGAAATCATCGCTTAATTATAAGGATTCGATCTTATCGTACATATTGGTCACAAAACTACGACGAAAACAACATAGATTTACAAGATTTATCAAGATTAAACCTACCTTTTCGGTGAGCAGGCCTCATGGTTGCACTGTCACTCACGTGGTTTTGGCAGCTGTCGCTTATTATGCAGGTGGCACTACTCAGATGTTTAAAAAGTGAAACTACTTACTCTATGGACTGTCAAAATGAACCCGCGAACGTTCAAATTTGAAAGCGGTGCTTCTGAACATTTAGTGCAAAAATTTGCACAGTGGGCGTTTATGACTATGCAATCTCATTTATATTGGGGCCGGAAGGGTGAACTTTATTATGTACAAAATTTTGTACCGGGGGCCTTAGGAGGATATTGGCATATTTCTTGCATATCTTGAGTCCACCAATTCAGGTAGTAAACAATGTAAATACAATTTCTTTAGTTTGTTTTCCATTTCACAGTCCCACAAAGAGTCATCTTTAGTTATTATTTCAGTTTTTAAGGGCTCGTTTTCTCCATACCAGATACCCAAGAGGCATTTAGTTTTGTTCGTTATATGAAGTTGCCCCTGTATCTGGAAATACCATTTATGGGTTTTATTAATTTGTAAGACACCATTTTTGTCAAATTTATAAAAATTCAATTTTCTTTTCTTGATCGCTTCATCGATACCTTCGTTAAATGCAGTAACTGGACATTTAATTTCGACAATCATATCTTCACCCACAACGCCGTCGGGAGTAGCTCCGAGGAAGGGTATCTCTTTATCTATATATAACCCGCATGGTTTTAGATCAATATTTTCTTGTATTTTTAGTTGTTCTATAGCTTTCTTTTCACTATCTCTTCCATGGTTAATTGATGTTACATGGGATAACGAATCTTTGTATAATATATCCTTCACAAGATTTGCGCAACTGACATTTTCACGTCTCTTTATTACTCTTCCAAAGTTGGAAGCAGTCAAGATAGTTCTTCTGATGTCCATCCACTCACTTCACATACTTTGCAGTAATGTTTCCTTCTGTATTTTATCTTTTTCTTCTTCGCTCCGACTTAAGTTTTGTAAAAAAGTGTTTTTCTCTTTCTCAAATATTTCTTCCGTCATGTCCGGTTTTTCGCACTTTTCTCCGTAGTTTGCGTCATTATTTCCTTTTTAAAACAGTAGTCTATTTTTCTTTCGATTGACTTTCCTTAAATCAATCATCCTTTTTTAAACGGCTCTTTTCTAGAAGTTTTATTTTGCCTGTTGGACTACGACCCTGAATGCGTTTGTAAATGGAAGACATTAATTTGTGTGAGTTAAACGAAACTAAGGCAGCTTGGCATCTTGTTTGGTAGGAGCCTTTGAAACTCAAATTTGTTCTTTTTCCCCCAGCAAGCTTCGCCACAATGCTGTTAAACCTTTCGACTAAGTTGCTGTCCACATCATGAGTCAGGCTTGGTGCATGTGAAGCTACATTAGACATGATAAACGTAATTCTACTCCAGAGAGTACTTGTAATTTTTTTTAAGTCGGCAGCTTCCGATCTCAGGTCCGATTTATTCTTCTCTGTACAAAAACTTGCTTTGCTAAACTATGATCTGATGCTATGATATGATAAACTATGATCGCCAAAAGTGTGTAAATGAGCCGACAGAAGATCATTATAAAACGGCTCAATCGGCTAAACGGCTCAAAAAGTCGCCGGAACACCTTCTTGTACCACGCCATATTGCGTGACCTCTCTATGTGATGGGCGGCAAGAAGCTGGTCTTTTTTATCCACGCCACCCATAGCCTGGTTGTAAGCGCAGACGATTTCCGGTTTATATTTGTATGTACCGTATTTTTCTTTAACACCAACTTCACCTGTGTGATAGGTGGAAATCATAGAGACAATATATTTGTATCTCGCTACAGCATTATACTTATATCTCGGCTATAGGTTTGTACCACGTCCCCAACCCGCAATTCTGTCTTAGCCAAGCCCTTAATTGCTTCGGGGACAAATTCTTGGTTAGTTCTAATGAAAATGAAAATGAAAATTTATTTTTGCAAATTGGCCGCCAAGGGCTCTTTTACATGTCTTTTTGAAACTACCAGCACATTCGGAAAGACCATCATTGCCAAGAAGAATGCGCCGCAAGAAACTTGGCAGAAAGTCATTTTTTCAAAATAAAATAAAATACAGTAAGAATACTTAAATTCTACTTAAATTAAATACATTTATATAAGGGATGATTAAGGTCCCCGAGCCTTAAATTATATTAATCTATAAATAGTAGAGATGTATAGTCTCTACTGGTCAAAATAAAAAACAAAAAAAATAATAATAATAGTAAGTTCAGTGGAGGTGTAAAACGCCTCCACCGTCAAATAAACTAATTGGAGATGTCTCCAATGTCGCGAAGCAATAAGTGTCCCGAAGCAATCCGTCTTTTGGGATTTAAGGTATCGCGCTAGTAATGGAGAATTATAAAAATTGTCCATTACTAGCGTGTACCCCTTACCAAACAAGGGCTTGGCTAAGATTTGCACAATCTGTGCAGTAGCGTTTTGGGGTGGTGGTGGCAACGAAGACGCCGTCTGCTGGCTGCCCGTCGTTTGTCTGTCCGTCGTTTGTCTGTCCGTCGTATGTCTGTCCGTCGTCTGTCTGTCCGTCTGTCTGTCGTTGTCTGTCGTTATGTCAGTTAGATCAATTATGTCGTCTGTAGTCGTTGTGTGTTCGGAGTCAGTCGTCTCTGGTCCCATCTTCTCTCCTTTCCCCGTATAGATGAAGAAGCTCCACAAGTAGCCCGTATCGGATTCGCACAGCTCGTAATTCTTTACGCCGACCTTTGCTGCTTTTGTGGCGATCTTTTGAGCAAACGAAAGCCGACCGTGCCACTTGAGGAGCGACTCATCTACTGCGATATTTTGCTTCGGAATGTATGACCCGCTGAATTTTTTGTTGAGGTCATCCATTACAGGCCATATTTTCCGAAGCTTACGCTGGGAAGAGGAGAGTCCAGTCAAATCAGTCTGATTGTCTGTGAAGTGTAAGAGTCGTTTCAGTAGTACAAATCTGTTGTACGGCATGAGGTCTTTAAAATACTTTAAAGTCAGGTAACCGTTTTCCTTCCAATAGTCATACTCAACGTTTAACGGAGCTAAACCTTGCAGTATGAGTATTGCTAAGAAAACGACCACTTCTTCCCTATCAGTATTTGTCCAGTGCAACAGTCGTGAGTTCTCTGTCGTTATTTTGTCAACCAGTATGTTTGAATGTTTGTTAGTCTGTGTCGCTATTAAGTCCAGTAAATCATCGTCAAAAAATTTCCGAAAAACCGTCAGTGGTGTTGTGTCGTTGTCTAATGTAAATGTTGGTCCTGGTGTAGCCGTGAAGGCTTCGCGCTGTCCTGTAAACGTCTTGGGGTCACAATTCTACTCAAAAGTTAAATGGTCGATAGGTATCATTTGTCGTATGGTCCGGTCAGCTTCTGCGTCTTCGTTGTGTAACCATACTCGGGATTCTTCTGGCATGTTGGGGGGCAAGATAGCTGTTTCCAAATTAACATCTATTGCTGTTGATGTTGGCTTCTCTGTCTCTTCTTCGTCATCGTCATTACTATCCGACTCCAACTCTTTGCACCAATCGTCAAATATGTCCTCAGCCTTTTTTGTACCGTAATCTAAATTAAAAGAATTCATTGTATAACTAATAACAACGGTTAGAATTGGCACTATTCATTGTTTTCAGTACGCTCAAATTCAAAAACCATTTGGAGAAAAACCATCAATTATTCGATTTCTCTTGTCCGATTTCAAAAATACTTTACGATTGCAACTATATTTGGAAAAGTACTTTTGACCTTTGTTAGACCTAATGACCCGGTTTTTTGTCAGAATCGGGCATTAAATGTTTGCCACAGAAATGAAAAAAAAAGTTTAGCTATGGTAGGTACCGTCAGGCTGCCACTGTCCTCTATCAAATAAAGAAGTAGGTAACATTTAAATAACTAGTTAAATGCTCAAAAACCTTAGACTACCTACTTGAATTAAGTTATTACAAGTTGAAGTGGATGAAGTGTATATTATTTATTTACTTACCTAAGCCAGTAATCACTCTTTTAGATACAGAGGTGCTTATTGGTTTCAAGCCTGGTCGTGGAGTTAGCGGTGGCGGTTTAAGAGGTTCTAACTCGTTGGGACCTGTAATAAAAATCAAAATGTAATAAAAGGCTGCCTATATCATACATAATATCAACATAAGTATCTTTACTTGAAACACTAACCATCGTGGCATTGTGATGATTTTAGGTCCCCCGTTCTCCAATCCACGCGCATTGGTGACAGCTCAGGGACTTCCACAACACTGTTTAACTAACCGTGCTAGAAAAATAAGTTTTTTTATAAATTTTACATATTGACTAAAAAAGTAGAAATACAAATATCCAAAACGTTATTTCACCTTGTGGGAGTATCCTAGTCATGTGCCGAAGCATGGGGCGGAGTTTTGCTGGCTTCTTTTGTCGCCATTAGAACTGGTTCATCTCTGTACAAGTAATACGTATATATCAACCACCAATATCATTATTATAATTATAAAAAACAATACAAGAACATATACATATAGCTAAACTAACATTATTTCCCACGGCATCAGCTTTCGAGCTGGTGGGGTTCTTGGAATGCCTTCACCCAAACGGCACGGCGATCTTGTTGGCGACGGTTTCCTGAAATACGATTTTTCCAACTTATATTACAACTGTATTTAAATAATAACTCCGTGTTTACAGTCACATGAATAAAAAAATATTTATCACCTTATCTGCTTGCGAGGGGGAGCATCAGGTAAAAGGAACCGCTCCAACTGGCTTGCCCTTTTTTTGCCGACGTATAAGTTGCGCGTTTCGCATGGCAAATCCCGAACACGTTTTTTGGTTTCGGCAAGTGACTTCAAGAGCAATTTTTTTTCTTCGTCATACGGTCTAAAATGAAGCAATAAATTCAACGTTTTTTTGTCATATGCATATTTGAAGCGAAAACAAAAAAAAAATAACCTGGTACTGGGTCCCGCAATTGGTGGTGGAATAGTAGGTAAGGGCGGAAAAAGTTCCTTGGCACTTCCCTTTCCTCGCCCACGTCCACGTCCTTGCCCACGTCCCCGTCCTCTATTTCTACAATGACGTTAAAGACCCCATAAGCAAATAAATAAGTGCAAAAAATCTAGAAGAAAAATCATGCAATCATTTCCTATTAGTCACAAATAAGAATTACTTAGGTAACAACATTAAGGAATCATTAAAAATCTCATGCCGTTGTGCATACTTTTTTAATAGTGTTTTTCATTACTTGTACAAAATGAGCAAACACTTAAAAAAAACTGATTATCATGTTATCAATTAATTTGTTGTAAAAACAGCCGTGAAAAAAGCAGTGATTTCTTTTAGTTGCAAATATCGCTTATTATTTTACATAAGTTTCTGTCAAAAAATACATTTTGAATACAAGCTTTTTTTGTTGACTGTACTTGCATTATCATACGTCTAAACATATGCGTACCAAATTTCAAGTCAATCAGACCATCCGTTGAACAGTTCGTTCCTGTGGAGACGGTCCTAACCGCGCCGCCAGAATATCATTAACATATTATTATATTGTCACCTGACCTACTTAGGTAAATTACAACATAACCAAAACACGTAGGTACTAATAGTACGCACAAAAACAATCAAGCTCGCTTACAACACACCTTTGTAAAAAATATACAACACCAAACTCAAGAATCAAAACTTGTGAAAGTTAAAAAAAAACAGTGCGTAAAATGCTTTCCGTCACCCATTTAAACATTTAAAATCACCTCTTTTTGCGTTATTTACCAAAACCAGAACTGGTAGTGTGTATTTTTAAACTTAAAATTAGTAGTAATATTAGTATATTAGTAACGTTTTTTGCTAAATACCAAAATAAGAAGTATTAGTAAAAAACAAAATGAAAGAAGGAAAAACATCCCAAATAAGTATTAAACGAGACAAGTGTACCCCATGCCTTACGACCGGTCATGCGGTCAAAGCGTATACCAGAAATGATTCGGGTAGTTACAGTCACCGGGTTGTACTCACAGTTAACCGTCACATGTTTTGTTCGCTTATCCTGTGTGATAAACCGTGGTTTAATACATTTTATGGTTTATAAATACAAGAAATATCTGCTAATCTTAGAAATATAGGACAATAAAATACAAACTTTGTCAAAAAACTACTTAGATATTCTCTTAAAGTGAGATTTGTTGATGATCAATATGTAATAGGACTAAAATATATATTTGATCTCATACACCAATAAACACTGAGTAGTTTAATGTATAATACTCATAGAAACATATAAATTTGAATACTTACGGCATTTTAAAAACACTTAGCACTTTTGGCGATCGCACTGTCGAGACATCTTGCAAAGTAATCCTGATTTAAAATATTTTCGTTATTGGCAGAGTGCAAAGCGGGTGGAGGGGGTAGCCTAAACGATTACAGTGCTCGCTACGGCTAAAATTGACTATTTTGTCGCTGACTTGAGCTGTCAAATCCATATTGCAGTAAACATTTTCTAATCGTTTTTGAGATAAAATATGGTCCTAGTAAGATGTGTTGTTGTGAATTGTAATAACACCAAGAAGAATAGCGACTGTAAATTTTACCAATTTCCAAGACCGTGGTGGAAAAGAGACCAAAGAAATAAGTGGATATTAGCCGTAAGAAAAAAAAAGTAAGTTACCTAACCTCTAAAATTTCACTGAAAACAACAATTTTAATATTATTGGCAATAATGTTACTGACTACCATTGTCCAAAATTGTGTAATATAGTAAAATAACACAAGATTTCATTAATATTTTTCACAATATTTACTTACTTCTTGTTTGACAGCGGTGACAATATTGTCCATAATGGCCGTCTGTACGTGGCGCTGTCGTCGCGCTCGGTCCCAATATCAAATACGATCAAATATTTTTTAAACGATGTTATGTTGGTTATTCTGTATTGTGAAAATGGTTCATAGCGTATCTGTGGCACCGTTTACAGATTAAAAATCAAAAACCGTCTATACTCCCCTTGGTAGCCAGAGCTACCAGAAGCAAATTAGACGTGCACAAAGTTGGTAGCTACAGTTACCAGAATCAAGTGAGTGGCTATGTAAGAAGGAGGATTACCAAAATAAATTCACATATCCAATTAAACGTCAGAAAGAATTTTGGTTTTTAATTCATATTAAGTAACTTGCATTTGCATCAAAATTTGCACTAAAACTTCTTCCTCCCATCGAAAATGAACGCGTTTCTTGTATGGACACCCACAGCTGCCATTATTTATAGTCCGTCCTTTTGTTCTGTGGAAAATCCCTTCTTATAGTGCCAAAGATCCTCAAATAATATAGGTACTTATCTGTTCGTGTATGCCAAATTTTAACAAAATCTGTTTAGCCGTTTTAGCGTGAAAGAGTAACAAACAAACTCACGCTCTCACAACCGTTAGGATTTATAATAATGCTACTAATATTATAAATAATCTTAGGAATCATGTTATAGGCGATGCGGCTAGCAATCCATCACTATTTTTTTCCCTTTTCCACCTATACGCCCACAATCATGCTAAATGTGGCCTTAAGGTTTTGTTACCTTTGGCTATGTCTACCCCGTAAGGGATAAAGACGTGATATATGTAAAATAAGCAAGTCTTGCAACGCAGTTATTCTATTACGAAAAAGTTTTGAGATGTAATGTTAAACCAAGTTGGTTATTTTATTCAGTACCATCGAACTCAATTTCTACCAACTTGCCTATTTTAAAACCGGATGGAAACACGTTTTACAGTTTTCAAACTTACGCGGCACTGCCGTGCACCCAGATTCTTGAATGCAAAAATGTGAGACAGAGATATACAATGACAATACAGCACTCTTTTCGTGAATTGTCAAAACATACTGTACAACATAATTTTTTGGGTAATCATATATTTTTAAGCGTCCCGATCCAATATTTTTGCTGATATGGTGTGACGGATGTTTTTGCCGGCTACATAGCATCACATATTTTTACCGCGGTAGTATCCTCAATTAATTTGGACCTCAATGCATGATCATTTATTTTTGCAGTGCTGTTCACCATCATTATATTTATGCTGGTGACTGTATAAAGTAGATCCAGCGAAGAAAGGTAAACATAATTTTTAATTTTTCAGGCTTAATCAATAAGAAAAACGTCATGCCAAATCAAAAGGTGTGTGTTATCAACAATAGACTTTTCTGGATTTTTGGCTCACTCGTCGCATTTTACATACCAATGATGACAATGGTAGTGTCATTTGCATTAACTGTTCATCTGCTGAAAAAGCAAGCGAAATTGGCTGCTACACCTGTCGCTGGAGGAACTCAAAGAAGGTAGGCGTCAGTTTAGTTTTTTATTAGTGTGGTCCCGCGGCTGGGTAATGAGTAATGAACTAACCCGAGGCCATATTGTCAGACGCAATTGGAATTAAAATCCAACTCACCAGTTTTTTCCTTCGCACGGTATGATCTCACCTGAGAGCAGAAAGAGATGGTGAAGGCGATTGTGAACGTCTTATCTACTTTCATTAAGAAATGAATCAAACAATTAATCTTTTGAATCATGTCCATATTATTGCGAGTATTGACGCCCATTATTTGTCCAATCTTGGGAATGACAGATGGAGACGGAATTCGTTATGTAGATAATTGTAGCTACGTTTCTGGAACAACAGAACTAACGAGCCTAAGGACACTTTGTTAAAGGTACTTTGTTGGTTTTAAAATTGTACATCTTAATTTTAAAAACGTCCCAGATTATGCGGTTTTGACCCAGGACATCACGGCGTACGACGGGTAGGCGCAAAAAGTTCTCCCAATCTGTCATCTGGTCGGTCTGTATCTAGACAAACTACTTGGAGGGTTACCGGTATATCTGCAAGGTAAGAATAATTATCACGCGCGTACATTTGGTTGCCAGTAGAACAGTTACAACTTTTTTTTTCGGCGCTCTACCTTCTAAACTGCCTACAAAAAATGCCGTCCTATAGTTTTTATTTTCTGATTGCCATTTCATCTATCATAATCATAAGGTTTTTAATTTTTAATCCTTCAGAGATTCAGTTGTAAATCCAGGACTAGAAAATTGGTAAACTATATTAAAAAAAAACTGACATAATCTGTATCTTCGTTGAATAATGGCACGGAGTCAAAGCAAAAGTGCGAAGTGCTGGTGAATATTTTCATGTACAGTCAACTATAAAGAGATGTATCCATGTCAAACTTACAAAACGATGTAGGTATCCTGCGAATACCATAATTACTTAATTTTAGGTAAGTACCTTGCCGTAGAATGACGACTGGTATCCACCGAACCTGACAGAAACATGTATGCCTCTGTGCTAATGTGCAATATTTATGTAATCCCCTACATTTACTCAGAAATTTAGGTATACTAACAACCTAAATCTAATATATATCTATCCACAAATTGTGACAAAAAAAAAATCTTTAAATGTTCCAAATTAATGTAACCATCTTTGACAAGTTGTTGGCCCACTATAACGTTCTATGTTACATTTTGACGTTAATCAAAGTTTGAACTTGAGTATTTAGTCAAGAAGTTAAATTTTGAATACTTAACAGTGAAACATAGAACCCTTTAATATTGAGCCAGCTAAGTAACAGCTAAACAAAACACTTTGACGCTTCACGAGAAAAGTACCTACCCTAATGTCAATATATACATCTATCTCACGTTTTACTATGATTGGATGATGGGTGAAAAAATAACAAAGATTGCTTTTAGTTCATGTAATTCAGTTAATTTTTTAAGTTTTGATATTCAATTCAAATTACAATTCAAGTAGGTACTATACATGTTTATGTCAGGTTCGTTGGATAACATTTTTGTAACATTAACTTTGAAACATCTCTTTGTAGTTGACTATACTGGGACCTTTCCATGACGTCTTAATGCGATTCAATTATGATTCAGTTTACGTTCGCTCGCTGTCAGATCCATTCTAAAAGGACAGGTAAAACCTGAACTGAGTCGGAACTGAATCGCATTAAGGTGTCATGGTAAAGGCCTAGATTTTTTTTTTGTTCCTCTGCTGCCTAGAATATACCCAATATAAATCAGCAATAAGCTTACTCATCATTAGATAGAGATTCTGTGAGAATTTTATTGACTTTGGACAGTTCTTAAGTAAATATCAATATAATTTTATTACTTTATTTTCTAATACACTACAGCCAACATCACTTTCTGACGACGTTACATTGTTGTCCGATGATCTAACAGCAATAATTCTGTCGATCTATGAAATTATCAACGTGGGCATTCCTGTCCCTATCAGCCAGGATTCGTTCTTCGATTTTAGATTATTTTTAACTAACTACCTACCTAACATAACCCAATAACGTCTCGTTATTAATAAATTTTACTAAAAATTTGCACATGAAAATTATGTAAACGAAAAAATTAAACACTGGTTCTTATCAGAACGTATTAATGTAGAATACGAATTATTGATTTATTTCTATGTAATTAAAATTTGTTGTATATTGCGTAGTCATTATTTTCGTTAACGCTAACAGTTACGTTCATCCATAGAAACATAGAAACTGTCGTGTATAAAAAGTCTGTAGTCGACGTCCAAACATATCCAGCGGGGTTGCCAGCAGGTACTAATGTTATGTGGTATGGTAACGTAAATTTCTGTTGCTTCGAGGATGAATATTTTATCTTTAATGCGCGCGCACCAGTTACTCCGCTGTGAAATACGTAATTTTAACAGGCTTTCTCGATGGAACTGCACTTGCGCGTGTTTTTTTTAATACTTTTGGTACTTCAGTCATTTAGATTGTTTATTCGTATTAAAATAGTATGATTTTCTAAGAAAACAATAACGTGAATGAATTTCATATTTTAGCTTGCAGGAAAATTAACTTTGTAATTGGTTACTTCTTGTGCTATATTTATTTGAATTTGATTGATATTAGTCACGAAAGAAACAAGATGGGCATGAGTGTTTCCCACCCACAACTGAGCTTCATGCATGGGCCCGAGGGCGGCAGGAGTAAGAGAGCACGCAACGTTAGCACTCAGACTCCGTCGAGTATCGCTGCAGAGACCAGGCGAGCAGTAAATAGACCACTGAAACTGAGTATTCATGCTCCGAACTCCTTGACACTGAGGTAAGCTCATTTAAGTAACGTTACTTAAGTAATTCTTAATTAAAAGCTTTGATCTTCATTCATATCATAACTTCCCTACAATATTTTCAGAAACGATAAGCAACGGCCTAATAAAAAGATCTGTGCTTATCTGGTTGCACGACTGTGTAGACCATTTCTTTCAAAATTTTCAAACTTTCGAATAACTCAAAATAAAACTAACTAAATACCTACGAATTTTGCTGTGAAATATCGAGTGGAAAGATGAGTAATGGCGGCAACGGGAGTGACATAGAAATGTGCCAGAAATCCGGGACGCCGCAACGACCGTGGTAAACAATAAGAAAAAGATTTCATGGCCACAATTGCGGTGAAAATCACCATCACTATCTGAAAACGCATTGGTATTTTTCGAACATTTATTACCTACTTACTACCAATATAAGGACGTTTCTCTGCAATCATTCTATTCCATGCTTAAAAGTGTTAGGTTAGTCTATTCATAATGTTGGCCAACTGCTGATTCATTTCGTATTAATATCAAGCTGCCAACGTAATAGGTTTGAGACTTATGTTTGTTTATGGTTCTTTCTGTAACTTTCAAATTAATTTAAAAAATATTGAGCCATGTCAAGACGATGCTGATTTTATTCGTAGTTATTAATTCTAATATTAATAGGTTATGGGTCCAGGGCTTTGAAGCATTGACGAACGCCTTTCCGGTGGAAATGTTATTCCCTCCAATAGTATATGATGCCTACCTTCCAATCCGTATCTAAGCTCCACTCTTTTTAATTCTTCATCAGTCATCTTACTATGACCAAGTCTTACCTCGTTGAAACGATGGCTGAATACGGCGAACATATCTAAGTAAGGCCCCATTGTTCCATATCAGTTGTTTTCATCATTGCTGTCATATTTTTTGTATTCCAAATCGTTATCTTTTATTATGTTTTTCCAAGCGGCTTCAGTTTCTGCAGTATCTAAGGGTACCTATATCATCACCAAAATATCTTATCTTATATGAGCTGGTCTTATTTTTTGCTTCCATGTTTCCACCAAGCCCTGATGCTTTCTGTCTAGCAACATTGTGCAAGGTAAAGATGTTGCTGATAATTGAGTTCCCCGTGTTGACGTTGTACATTGGTCCATCCATGGTTTTCTTCTTTGTACCAGTGGAAGAGGATGCTGTTGTGGGCCGATCTTCATCTATGTCCATAAACTCCTGTCCTGTTGCTAGCTTGGTTGGAGCAGGCTTTGGCAGCAATCCATTGATACATGCCTACAATACTAGACAAGCATTTGAATTTCTTTCCAGCGTCTAGTGGCACATTTGGTTTCTTTGCACTTTCAACTGTCTTCACGGCTGGGTCTACTAGGACTTCATTGATCTTCCTCTTAGTGGTGGCCATTTCGTAATGTTTTAATTGTTGCTATTGCAGATTTAAACAGTAACAACCAATAGCTCAAAGAATAAACAGATCCTAGATTTGATTTATTAGCCTAGTAATTTGTCAGTCGATAAAACACAGATAATCACTTTGTCCTCAAATACCAGTTAAAATTAAGGACACCAGATAAAAAGTTCTTAAAAATCTTAACAAAGTGGATATTTCCAAAGACCATAATGTAAGCTGATTGCATTGCTGAAACGTATAGCTGAAGGATACAGAGGAAAACCATCAAAACCATTTTTACCACCTGTAGCACTCGACAAACTCTTCGTATCTTAATACTAAAGCATCAAAAATAAGTATCATACGCTCTTACACCGGCTTAAAAAGGTCGTGGGATATATTTTTGAGAAGTTTGTATTGATACTTATTTTTGCACTGGACCGTACATAGGAAGTAAATACATTGCCTTTAAAAGTTGGCATAAATAAATTTGGATCACTCGGCAAAACCATAGGCCAGGTAGGTACCTACGTATTTTAACCGTGCAACCTTAAACTGTATTGGGGCCACTGTTTTCGCAGAATATCTGCAACGTTAGTAATTGTTGCAGTAGAAGACGTTTCAAACCATAAACGTCATGGAGGTTGGAAAACTTTTGCCGAAGGCTATTTAGATAAATCAGTTATAGTTGTCTTCAATCAATCAGTACAAAGTACAAAATATTAATTTATTTACAAATAATAATTTATTCAGAAAACTAATGAAAGTATGCAAATCTGTTATTTTAACTGTAAAAACTTTCTTCTAACAAAAGCGTTTTACATACAAACTAGTATATGCGAATCAAATAATAATAATATATGCCACGAGCATTGGATGCTGGCACTTTTGGCGGAGGGCGAACGCCTGTCAAGGCGTCTCCAGTCTTATTCCTCCGAGTTAGAACCTCATGATTTTGTATACCAAACTTTGGAGTATTACATTCTTTTTGAAGTAAACAGACATAGCAAATCAATTTTGACATAATAGAGCCCAGTAAAAAAGAAATTAAATACATACATACATACCGTCACGCCTCTTTCCGACAGGGGTAGGCAGATACTACTTTGTTCCACTTGCTACGATCCTGACATATTTTTTTCGCTTCATCCACAGTCATTAATCTCTTCATACATCCTCGTCGGTTTCGGGTACTCCTGACCAGACCTTTATCCAAAACGTCTCCTATTTGGTCTCGGAACGCCGGTCTAGGCCTTCCCCTCCCAACGTAACCATTCACACTCCCCATATAGATCTGCTTAGTTACTATACATTCATCCATCCGCTCTACGTGCCCAAACTAACTAAGCATACTTTTTTCTATCCTAGTCACTATATCCTCTTTCACACCAGCACCTTCCCTTATCACATTATTCCTTATTCTATCTTTCAGTGATACACCTTCCATACTCCTTAATGCTCTCATTTTTACTGCATTTTTTTTTTGTATGAATAGGAAGGCAAACGAGCAAGTGACCATTTATTCTACTTTCATGTTTCTTTTGCCATACTCAAGTTTCGCTACCGTACATTAATGTTAGAACAAGCACCCCTCTGTGGACAGCCAGACGCGCCTTTTTCGACACCTTCTCACTGCTCAAAAGGGCGCGCAGCGCCCCATCAACCATATTTCCTGCATTCACTCTTCTTTCAATATCACTTTCACACTTCCCATCTTTCGTAAACGCCGATCCCAGATATACAAACTCTTTTACCTGTTCGACTTTCTTACCCGCAATCACAATCTCACATTCAGTCATACTGTCGTCTTTTTCAAACACCATAACTTTCGTCTTGCTTACATTAACATTCATACCTTTCGTTTCCAATGCACCACATTAAATGTTAGTCATCATCTGCAAATCCTCCTCCGACGATGCCAACAACACTTGGTCGTCGGCGTATAGGAGGTATTTGATGGTTAACCCACTCATTCTTAGTCCACAGTCATTCCCTTTCAAATCACTCAGGCATGTATCCACGAATAGGTTGAACAGGAACGGTAACGCAACACACCCTTGTCTAACACCTTCCTCAATGCTAAACCATTCAGTGTACGCTCCGTTTATCCTCACACAAGCACTAGAATTCTCATAGAGAGATTTTAGTGCTCGTATCAGATTACTGTACACCCCATGCATTATCCATATAATGCTGACCACAACTCATTCCTCATCACTGTCATAAGCCTTCTCCAAGTCCACGAATAAGCAGTATATTTTCTGGCCCTTGGTCATATACTTTTCGGTTATACACCGCAAGGAGAAGACTTGATCCGTGCATCCCATTCCCTTTCTAAAACCCGCTTGTACATCCCATATTTTCTCATCGGTCTCTTTCATAACTCTTTCAATCAGTACCTTTGCATACAGTTTGCCGACAACGCTGAGAATGCTTATTCCGCGGTAGTTTTTGCAGTCTAGTTGTGACCCCTTTCCTTTGTACAGCGGCACAATCACGGCCTTGCACCAATCCTATGGTACCGGACCGTTCGGCCAACACAAGCTGAAAAGGTGGCACAACTGACTGGCTACCACGCCTTCACCGGCTCTCAGCATTTCGACCGACACTCTATCATATCCCGCAGACTTTTCTAACTTCATTCTTTTCTTCCATGCCTATCTCATTTTCCTGACTACTTTCATTCATCCCTCCGGCATGAGCCGGCACGTGCACTGGTTCTTCTGCTCTTTCAAACAAGCTTTTAAAATATTCCTTCCATCTTTTTAACACACACTTTTCTCCTTTTATAACACTTCCATCAAGAAATTAAAAGTTGACGCAATATGTTTGTCATTGATTGTAAACAAAGAAATCGTAGATTTTTTTTTGTATTTTGTACGTAAGTGTTGCGGATAAAATCTGGTCGACTCCAAACTGATATTTTCTCATGCTGCACAACTTACAACAGGTTTGAGTCCAATACATGGTATTTGATAATGTCATCTCACGTCAAAACACGTGACACAGACACAGGTCACATTATACTGGCTGGTCGGGTAGCGCACAGTAGTTTATTAAAATTCATTTTTTAGGACTCTTTCGTGAAAAAATCCAAAAACGAAGAGCAGCTTGCAACTCTCCAGCATGTGACGAATCTAATGACATATAATTTTTCAAAATCGGACCATAACTGTAGATCTGATGGCTTGTACAAAAATATATAGATACGAGTATGTCACATGTCACATTGACAATGAAATAATATTGTGCGACAACTCTATGACTTAGTTTCAATGTATTTGAAAGTGTAGGTCATATCTGTACATATTGTAGAAACCTTAAGATATGCATGTAGTTAGGTATGTATACGTATATGTATTAGGTAGGTATATATACATAATTAGGCATCATGCACTAGTCACCAGTACAGTACTGCAGAGGCCGGGAAAAAGCGATTTGTGGATGAGTGGAATTCGATAGACGAGGCATAGTTAAGTCCATCGATAAATAAAAATCCACTAATTGCTGTTTCCGCGAAGCATTGTATAGCGCTTATCTCCAACAATGCGAGGAAATAAAATAACATTTTCGAATATTCCACTAACTTTATATTGAACAAAGTCGACGTAAATGCTAATACTGTCTTAACAGTACTTGTACTTTTTCTAATAATGCCATTTAATTTGTAATAATAATTTTGTTTAGTACAAAAATCGAATAAATCAATAAAAAGTATATATAAAGCCATTTCAAATGAAATTGGATTTAAAATTCTAAACCCTTATTACTTTTTAATCCAGTTTCTGATTTCTCGGAAGTTATTTAAGACGCTTTTAAACGCTGGTTCTATTAGGTTGCACGAGCTTCTGGTGGTTCGCAGTGAATTTTCTTACTAAGAAAATGAATGAAAACTGTTAACTGTACAAACCGTCTAAGTGCGAGTCGGACTCGCGCACCGAGTGTTCCGTACAAATTCGGCAAGACAAGTGTGAGATCATTTCAAATCAGGCAAAAATAATGTTTTTAGTATTTTGTTGTTATAGCGGCAACAGAAATACACCGTCTGTGGAAACGTCAACTGTTTAGCTGTTATGGTTCATGAGATTCAGCCGGGTCACAGGCAGATAGACGTACAATGGAGTCTTAAGTCTCCGTTTTAACGTCATAAACATACCTAACGTTGTAAAATTGAGGTTAACAATAAACATTTTGTCTATTTGCTAATTGTAACGTGATACTTTTTCTTAACCAAATGTTATCCATATCCAATTTCAATTTACATGTACTCCTACTAAGTTGTAATACGATTTATATTTAGATTTCTGTTACAATTTAAAATTCGAAATGTCGGCATTTTAAAATTAAGTAGGGGAAAGTAGTACGAGATGATCACCTTAAGCGGGAATCGCTGTAAAATACATATTTTTCAAGGTAAACCAAAAATAAAGGCGATTACTACTAGTATATATATCTATCCAACTTTCCTAATATTCAAAACCAGAAATGAATTGAGGTTTCATTAAAATATGTCTTTTTTTTAAAACCTTACAAAGTAATCATCTTGTACACCCCTGTGGGTAAGATGATCACCCAGGTCGGGTTAAGATGATCCGTATGATCATCTTACCCCCATTCCGAGAAAACAAATATTTTTATGAGGAAAAATGTTATAAAAACAAAAAAACGCAATAATGAAACATATTATTTATTTAAAATAGTCATACATTAATATGTATGACTATTTTCATATTAAGTAAGATAATAAAATTAACAAAATCAACAGTCAGATGACTTTAAAAGTCACAAAATAAAAACGAAAATAAAACAGTCTTCTTAGTTAGTTATTAATTTGTACCAGTTACATTAATCATAATGAGATCAATCTAAATATCGTATTCCTTTCTGAATACCTAATTAAGCGAACAAATCGTTCAAAAGTAGCAAAAAAAACTAGGGATCATCTCGTACATATAGAAAGGAATCATCTTGACCCAAGTCCCACTTTTTCATTCAATGTTTGCTAACATAACCTACAAGCACGCGGCTATGTTCACGTGGCCAAAATATTAAAATTAAGCATAATAGAAAGCCTCAAATCAACAGTATTTACATTTAACATTATTTGAATAAAAGTAACATAAGCTCAAAGTCAGGCCTATCTTAGACCAGCCGTACACAAATTTTATTTTTTCTCGTCAAAATCGATGTATCGTTCACGCCGCCATTACGATTTGACTGAGGCGGGGAGGTGTCCGGAGCTATGTATTACCAGTGAAATCAACTAGATAGCGTTAGTGGTTTCAGCACAATCGCGAAGGAACATCTTACCCCAGGGAATCAACTCGTACTACTTTCCCCTAATAGTGTTTGAAATTTATCTTTGCAGATTTTTGCCAAACCGTAAAAAGCATCGTTCTATGACTGCGCACGCTGTGGCAAACGAACAGAAAGCAACCAAAGTGCTTGGCTTAGTCTTCTTTACATTCGTACTCTGTTGGGCTCCTTTTTTCTTATTGAACATCTTATTTGCTGCCTGCCCAACATGTTCTGTCCCAGGTAAATAATTAGTAGCTAGTATTGGTAACAACTGCATAGAAATAAACCCTTTGTTCCACCCAGTCAACCAAGTTTGATACCTAGTTATATATGTAGAAAAAATATTCTTTCCGCAGAGAATACCAGTTGTGTGGGTGGATAGAATTATAATTACATATTGTTTACAAAGTTGGATGACTGCATATCCAGGGAGAATGTGTCTTCCGCATAGAAAATTAGTATCTGAGTGGAAATTGTCCTTCTATGTTCGTAATCGTATTTGATAGCTAATTGTCCAAGGGGAACGTACCTTGTGCGTAAAAAACTGGTTAACATTTGGACTAAGATTTCCTTGTGCATAACTAACAACAAGCCGAAACATAAGTGTTAACTACGCTACTGTACCTATTTGGTAAAGTACATTGTTGCACTTCGGTTTTTGCAAAGAGACAAGTGGCGTCACGTAAGTTAGAGCCAGACAACACCACGAAGCCGAAATTAGATGAGAAGACCGATATGCAATTGATAATGTCGGCTGATGATTCCTATGATTTTCGCCCATTCCCTTGATGAGGAGCTGACAGGACACGACTACTCGTAGGACAGACTAAGACGACTGCTGTGTGACAGAACTTATAATCCGAAAAAAACTGACATAATAGGTAGTCCATTTTGATATGCCAAGCATGCTCCATACCAAGAGTTGACTAAGACTGAAAGCATATTGGGTTCACATTAAAACACGTTAAAACACGTGTGTATTACTGTCTGGCTTTGTATTTTGAAAAAATAATTAAACATGCAGTATTATTATAAAATGTGTGATAGAAAATGTATACACGACCTCCCGGATTTCTGAATATTAAACATCAGTTTTCATAGATATACCTACCCTAGGTAAGCTCGTTCCATCGTAACCTATATTATCGTCAGTGACCTTCGGGCTTAAATCAGGTCAAGAGAAGTCTCGTGCGAATTAAAATAATTAGGGAAGGTTATTTATGTTCGGCGGATAGTAAATTAATTGTGATGTAGTAGGTACCTATAGCAAATCACCGAATATTAGTTTTTTTGGAAGTACGCAACTCCTACAGTAGCGTCACGAAATAGCCCTGGAGATATGTATTTTATTTACTAACTTACTTCTCAATTAACGTAGTTAGGTACCTATTTGAGCTAGTGTGCCTACTAATATCAATTCATCACGTTAAGTTGTTTTTTCTTTCGGCGCAAATCAGTTGTTTCGTTTTAAAAAATAAATATTCTTATTGACGTTATAAGATCGTGACTTGACTTTAAATAGTACATAACTACAGAGGCCGGGAAGTAAGGGGTTGCCGGCCGATAATATATACATGGCCGAGCGTGAGCGAGGCTGGATATTTGCTGCTGGCAACCCTTTTTCCCGCCGAGGCATGTATAGTGTTTTTCTCAAACATGCAATGAAATAAATGAAAAACCTCCAAGAAAGCATAGTTTTATTTCTAGAGATACTTAAAGTAAACTAGACAAAGTAAAATTGCAAAATATAAGCAACCTCGTTTAATGTTTTTTTTTAAATGAAAGTACTGACAGATGGCGATATGACTTAGACGCATATAAAGTAGAGTGGCAGAAGCAAGCCCTCGACCGGGGCGAGTGGCGGAAAAAGGGGGAGGCTTTTGCCCAGTAGTGGGACACTCAATTAGGATAATATAATAAAAATAGTGACATACCTTCGATCAACAATACAACTAGATTTAAGGTCCCATACAAAATCAAAGCGAAAAAGTGGCCGTGTTGCTTATGCTTATAGGTATATCTGTTTTACCTTCTTTATTAACGTAAAATAAACCTTAAGTCTAAGCAACAAAGATCCAAATAATTATAATTGTATATAATACTTACGACGTTTCGTCACAAGACGAGCGAAAGCGTTCGATAAACAAAAGAACTACCTTCTTCTTCTTCTTGTTTGTGGCGTTTTAAGTCGTTATAGGGACGACAACTTCGCCAATGTCAAAGTAACAAATATATGATTAAAAAATCTTGTGACAAAATGTCGGCAACGTTGTACGGTAATGGTCAAAGACCCCCCTCCCCCCCTGTCGGGCTCTTAGCCAACGGTCAATGATATCCCTCAGAAACTGCCAGGAAATCATTAGCCGAAGCCCAGGGTGCACCGGATCAAGCACTGCTCTTCCCCCCGGACGGATCCAAAAAGGAACCGCAGCTCTTGACCACACGTGGAGGTAACCCGACTCGCACCCCAAGAACTACCTTCGTTTCAAAAATATGTCATTCTATTTGAGGAACAGGGTAATAATGGAGTCGCAATTAAGTATATAACTCAGTTATATTTGACAGATATTTACAATTAAAAATATTAACATGAATTTTAATAATTAAGCCTATCTACGTTCCACTGCTGGGCACAGGCTTTCTTTAACAACGAGAGGGATTGGGCCATAGTTCCTACGCAGGCCCAGCCAGGCAACAGCCGCAGTAGCCTAGTTGTTCGACCTACCGCCTCTCAAGGAGAAAGTCGTGGTTTCCAACCAGGCCTCGCACCTCGTTGAGTTTTTCTGAATTTATGTGCAAAATTTAATTTGAAATTTACTATAAGCTAATGGTGAAGGAAAATATCGTGAGGAAACCTGCACAGATCGGCGTAGAACTTAAATATGATGGCTGTGAAATTATCCGTTTATTAATTACCCTTAAATAAATTTTGTTTGTTATATAGCTGTCTTTTAGAGCAGTGCTTTGCCTGAGAGGATTCTTTTTTACATATATAATGCAAACATATATCACTATACTTTTCTATTATGAATGTAAGCTAATTTATTTTGTGATTATGTTCGGGTTTCCCAGCAAACAGAACTTTTTCGACAAATGATTTTGAGACAACCACACGGATAAAGTTTTTATCATATTTTTTTTGTATTACTTTACCGCCACTCTTGCGAATACAATTGCGTATAACACGTTTGATGTTCATACATATGTTGAAGACATCGTTTGAGGCATAACACAAGCCACCCATGTCTCTTACGTCTATTAATTTGAGGAACCATAATTTTCCTGCTGCTAATATGTCCTTTTTGCAATCGTCGCAGCTAAGATTTTTTATCAGGCTACTCACTACGAAACCAGAAATATAACCTACAATTTGTGAAGAAACGTCTGAAATTGGGTTATGGTCTAATTTTTCACTAAGTTCATTGCAATTTGTCTGATATTTTATCAAAACTTTTCTGTAGGTACAGATTGTTTTTTTTTAGTTTCTGCAGTACTTATGTTTTTTCTTCGGTTGCATCATAGCGATAGCCCTTCGAGAAACTGTTGATTTTAGTGAGGGGCGATTTCTATATAACTATACCTGCAATTTGGGAATCGCCTTTTTTGTAATCTACGCCTTTGGCTATTTCCAGTTATGTCGAATTTGTCAAAATGAATCGAACATATAGCAGAATTTTTGTAAGGCCTGTAAAGTTCTTCTTCTTTTTCTCTCGCGACAATAGTTATCCATTCCGCACAGCAAAAAGGATCACTAGGAAATCTACAAAAAAATACAATTCAATTTTATTTTAAAACGAGAACTACTACATGAATTTCTTGTTCTAAAACCACCGATTATTGTCAAGATGGTGGGCCGAACAAAAAATTATTGATTTTAAAATGTAAACTGCAAATTTTTACGTACTTTATGAAATACTGACTTGTACTTACTTAAAGAAAGATATTCCTTCCGAAGCCTTAGTGTTTCGGTGGCTGTTTTTGCAATTTTTGAACGCACATTGTGGCATTTTGACACATCCTCACGTTGGCCGCGGTTGGCGCATACTGTCAGAAATAAGGCCATTCATTTTGTGGTCTTATTACTCAAGCCGTTTTCAGAGCTATCACGGTGAATCTAGTTGTATTGTTGACCGAAGTGACAGACTGTCATCACGCCAGAAAGCAAATATTGCTAGGTTTTTTTTTAAATGGTTGAATGCGAAGATGTTGTGTTACAATTATGCGTGAAACGCAAATTAAAAAAGAGTACATTGCCGGCCTTGGCCTGAAATTTTGTATGAAATCCCATTAAAGACCTCTCGTCTAGTCGCTCCTGAAACGTGACACTTCGCAACCTAATATAATAACATCAATATTTCATTGCATGTTTGAGAAAAATACTTTGCGCCATCAAGCAGGTGATCGGAGTTGTTGGGTCTGTCCAAGAACACCCAAGCAATATTTTTTACGTAATTTGAGTTGTTGACCCTCGGCGCGGATCCCCTGATATTGAATGGTTGGAAAATAAATTCAATGTGTTTGTATAGAGATTTTAATAGGAGTGACAAAGTCAAACGAACACAGAAGGAAACTCAAATTTTAAACTTCAATTCAAATAATATTGATTAGCCAGTTACAACAATATAATTGGTTCACGTCCCTAGATAGAGTTAAAAAATCATCAAGGCATGTGCTGTGCAACATTTTATATTCATTGATTTGTTTAACTTTGTTCACCAACCAGAACAATTGTAATACTTCTCTGTATAATATACAAATTAGTTTAATAGTATATTTCTTTTCAGACAACGTAGTGGATGTTTGCCTATGGCTGGGCTACGTTTCTTCAACTATCAACCCAATAATCTACACTATATTTAATAGAACTTTCCGAGCCGCTTTCCTCAGGCTGCTGTGTTGCAAATGCTCAAGGTAAGGAAAAGTACCTTACTGCAGAGGCCGGTAAATTGCCATTCGTGGATGATTATACAGGGTGACTTATTGGATTGGTAATACAAAACACGTGATTTGTTGTTAAAATTATCTGTAATTAAAGTCTCGAAGTGTGGTTACCCTACACGTCATTCCTTTCCGTCTATGTTATTTAGATCTAAGTTAAAGTACTGATATCGATTCAATTAGGCACTCATACAACTAAGCTCTTTTATCTTAAGTGCTCTATCTGGTACGTTAAATTAAATAGTAAGTAGGTACCCAATTTAATTAAAATAATTTATTGACAAATAAAATAATGTACAAATGTACAGATAGCGACTTAAACATATTTTAAAATGTGTTCTAAATGACCACCGCCTTCCCGGATACATAACTCCGCTCGTCGCCTATGATTGTTCTTCAGTCGGCCAAGAACAAATTCATTTGCTTTTACATCATTAAAAGCCCTGATTTCTTTTGACGAAGTTCATCGACAGTATTCGTTTCGCGTGCGTAATACTCTCCTTTGGATTTCGCTCCACAAGAAGAAGTCGAGTGGTGTGAGATCGGGACTTCGAGCCGGCCACGCAATTGGACTGCAGCGTCCAATCCATTTCTGAGGGAACTCCTCACTTAAGAAGTTTCGCACACCCAGGGAAAAATGTGCTGGTGCACCGTCTTGCTGGTAATGAAGATTGTCCAAATTTTGCTGCGTCACCTCTTGCAGCAATACCGGTAACACGTTCCTAAGGAATTCTTCGTTTTTCGGCCCATTTAAGTTCCCGTCTATGAAATGGGGCCCAATTAGACAATCGTTCAGAATTCCCGCCCAGACATTGACCGAGAAACGAGTCTGGTAGGAATCCCTGCGAGTCACATGGGGATTTGCTTCACGTTCAGTCCACCAGTGTTCATTGTGAACATTGAACATGCCTACTCTTGTGAAAGTTGCCTCGTCGGTCCATAAAATGTTCAAGTGTAGGTTTTGAAGAAGCCATCGACAAAACTGAACTCTTTTAGGGTAATCGGCTAACACCGTATCCCTTTGAAATTTAAACGGATATTTTCCTTCAGCATTCAATAATCGCCAAATAAATAATTGGGCCGTGAAGAACCTTGAGGCAGCGTCCCTCGTTTTGGCCTCTGGGTGGCAGCTAAAATATTCGAGGACTCGTCTCCGAAACGCCTGTGAGTACCGCCGTCTCCGGACTCGAGCTTGGGCTTGCACTGGGGCAGCAAACTGTACAAAGTCACGTAAATTTTGGATAATGCTGTTTATTAGCCCACGAGTAGGAGTTGGGCAGTCAGGGTATCGTTCATGAAATAATGCCTAAGTTTCCACTGTACTTTCAGATGTAAAATAAAATTCTACGATATCACTTTTCTGAATGTTCATGTACGGATAAGGCCGAGGCATTTTACTTTAAGTAAATAGGTATTCAATGTTACGCAAAATCCTATTTTCTTTGACAAGTGACAATTCGCACCCTTCGTGGAAGAAAGACGTAAGTCCTATTGACTTACAATGGGACTTACGTCTTTCTTCCACGAAGGGTGCGAATTACTAACAGACCTTTAATTACCGTTATTTTTGCGTAACGCTATTTTTCATATCGTTAGATTATCGAATAGCGTTTTTCAATAAAACGTTTTTAGGTAGCGCTATTTTTCAGTACGTTATATTACCGAATAGCGTTTTTTAATAAAACATTATTTATTCTGTAGCGGTATTCATTATAACGTTATTAATAGCGATATATATCGATACTTCGGCAAGTGATATAATAACGTTATAGGCCATCTCTTTCTTACACTCTATAACACCCGCTCTATATAACGTGCGACAAACATATGCAATGACAAATCTGTACTGTTTTCGTGAATTGTCAAAACATACTTTACAAATTTGTTTCGTGGGACTAGGCCATAAAGTTGATATCATAGTAGTAGTTCATAATCAGTTTCATAGCGTTATTATACCTAACGCTATTTCATAACGTTATGGTTTTCTTTAAACACAAACGACATATACCGGTATTATATCGTTTTTTTCATAACGTTTTAAAGGTCTATAACGCTATTTCGTAAAGTTACGGTTTTCTTTTCGTTATGATATGATATAACGTTATGAAGGAATATAGAATTTGTTTGAACGAAATTTTAAACACAAACGATATATACCGCTATTATATCGTTTTTTTTTATAACGTTATAAAGGTCTGATTACTAATTAACATGCTCGTTTTATTCATAAAATAATGTGTCAGATAATCAGCCAAAGAGGAAAGTAACACTTTAAACCTCTTTGATTATAAACGCAGTGGTAGGCCGTAGTAGGGTAACCATAATTAAGCTAAAAATTAAGGATTATTTATGAAACTTAAAAAAAAAGTATTTCTGATTAAATTAACAACACAAGACTTAGTAGTGGGGTTTAGTTAAGGGAACATATGTGTAATGTTCCCTGATTTTGTATTACCAATTTGAAGTCACCTGTATAGTTTGGCGTTCGACGCGTACCGGAGTCCGTCAATAAATGCGAATCCACGAATTGCCGTTTCCGCCGAGGCATGTATGGTGCTTTTCTCCAATAATGCGACAAATAAAATAATATTTTAACATATTCCACTGACTAGCAATTGGATTCAAATAACAGACAACTTTAATTACTTTTGATCTTAAGGTAAAAAAAAACCTATTTAAAACAGTTTTAAACGCGCTGGTTCCATAATAATATGATTGTACGAGCATTTAACTTTTTGTGGTGAATGATCTTAGTCAAAACATATATTTTTATAAGTAAAAACTGTCCAATAATTTAATTGTATTCATTTGCCGGCCGCTAACTGTACAGTAATGACTTTAACTTTTAAAATTTGCGTTAGCCTGTAACGAAGAAAAGGAGCATAATGGAGAAATAACTATTTATTAATGTCTTTAGCTACTACTGACGGAAGAATTTAATTTCTAAATTTTTTCACATAAAGAACCAAAGCTATTGACTGTGGTGTACCGATTATTTGATGTATCGAGTACCGCACCTAAATATTTTGACTGCGTATTAACTAAATCGCGATTACTTTGGACCTAGAATTGGCATTGTTAATTTTTTTAAGCTATGCTCTTAACACCTTTATTTGATAAAATGGACTATTTCAAGCAACTAATTTGAATAATATGCTTTTACGTGGCTTTGTTTATTAATAATAAATATTTTTTCGCTGTTTGATAATCTGATAAGTTTGGCACGATCCCAATCGCCTTCGTTCAGTAATTAAAAAAAAACGGTTTTGTCTATACGTCAACGTCATAGATCTGTGAACGTGTGTGTGATATCAACGTCAATGTGTTCGAATCGTTCCGTCCGTTGGTGTTGTTATTGTTTTCAGTGCTGTTTTTGCTTTTCTCGTTTCACCACAGAATAAAACGTTTGATCCCTGTACATCTTTCCCGACTCCTACTTACATTAAAATGGTATTCGCAACAATATATCGTGTAAACTTTGAAATATTCCACATTAGCTTGCGTACACCATTCCTTCCGCAAATGTTCTCTTTTCTCTTTTTCTCCTCTTCGATTTTATTTGGCTATTGTTCGAATCATTGTTGCACCCCAGCACAAAACATTTTTCATTAATATCCTTTGTCTATTTCACAGTTTTATACTGTAAATTTGCTTTTATTTCTAACGTTTGTAGATTGTGTAGGAATGTAATGTTATGATGTAGATGTGACAGTGACAGCCTGATAATTACCGTAGCTTAACTTTTTTTTTTCATTTTTGTGGCAAGCATTTAATGCTCGATTCTGCGAAAGAACCGGGTCGTTAGGTCGAACAATGGTCAAAAATACTTTAACAAAAATATCTGCAATCGTAAAGTATTTTTGAAATAGGACAAGATAAATCGTATAATTGGTTGTATTCATCCAAATGGTTTTCGAATTGGAGCATACTAAAAAAAGTGAACAATGCCAATTATACTAAACCGATAATTTTACTGGCTCAATATTTCCATTCATAATTAACATTAAAATTTACCATTTTATTAAATTGGTATCAATTGAAAAATATCGAAATAATTAAAACTGGTTTATTACATTTAAATAAAAATTTAGGAACCTAATCAGTCAGAAAATAAATATATGAAATAAAATAATATGTGACATGGAAGGAGTAAATTAAAATCAGTCCTAGGAACACAATTCAGAATAAATTAAATGAATATAAATAATTTGTCATATTAAAGTAATTTGCTAAGCACCTACTTACTACATGGTACTTAATAATATTAACGATACAAGCTAATTAGGTCGAATGCAACTTTGCAGGCGAGGACGTTGTACATTGTACCGCTCCGCAGTTGGATCCGCGCGGGGCGCGGCGCAGCTGTGCGCCCAATCCGCTTTGCCGCTGGCAATATCTATTCGACCTTCCGACATGATAGAAGAAGCAGCAGTGCCCGAATCTACAGAGACCATCATGATCGAGCCGCCGCTGCAAGAGTATCAGCGTTATTAAACAAGGATCGTACACGTAGCACTATTCAATGTAGTCGAATGGTATAGTGCCAATGCCAGACCTGAACGTCTTAATTAAGTCGATAAAGCTGTTACACTTAAATATATAAACTAAGGTCATAAAATAGCTTTGTCTTTCCTTTTTTAGTTAAGCCTGGCATTTGATCATCATAACTGTTTAATAGTGTTTCATCTAGAACAAGCCAGATGTGCAAAATTAATAAAATTAATTAATTAATAAATATAAAAGATGAGATAAATTAAAACTTTAAAAAATACTTATGTTAGTTATAAAAGCATATCGACGGTACTCTGACTCAACTTCGTATATAAAATTTTGATGAAATTGAGATAATTCCATCTAGATCAAGCCAGATGAGCAAAATTATTAAAATTAATTAATTATTAAGTATAAAAAATGAGATACATTAAAACTTTAAAAAATACTTATGCTAGTTATAAAAGCATATCGACGATATGTACTCTGACTCAACCTCGTATATGAAATTTTGATGAAATGGAGATAATTCCTTTAGATCGTGCATAATATCACTACGCATGTTATCACAATCACTTACAACCATGAAGCATCTACTTCTAACGTAACCTCTAATATCGGTGTACGAGTTTGCGGCGTAAATTTTGAATAAGGTAAGTACAATTATTAGTTGTACACTTACAAGTTTAATAGAAATAGAGGTAAGTATACATAATATAATTAATAATCATCGATCATCGTAATTATACATATCGTATGAGTACCCTTAGCATGTAAGTAGGTAAGTACGTTTAGGTAGGTATGTAAAATTGTTTTCATGAGTGTTTGGAAATAATAATAATATGTCCTTCATGGCAATGCGACTCCGCGTACTTATTCCTGGCGACTTAGTGGTCTGTCTTTAATTTGAACTTAGAATTCAATAAAAATAATGAAATTTATCATTAATCAAACTGATTTGTAACGAAATAATTATTTTATAACTTGTGCAGTTTTCGATATTATACATAAATAGAGGAATTAGTCGAATAGGTGAGTAATAAACTCTTCACTGTTTATTTCTATTAAATATAAATGTCTTATTTAACGGTGGATGTACTTAACATGTACAAGTAGGTATAACTTAATTACATGAACTCGTGTTGTTTTAGATTGTAAAAATGTCTGGATTGAAAGATGAGCCACAAAAACCACCAGGTGTTCTAATTTTATATGAAAGTACTGGTAATTTCATATACGGCTGCCCCTTAACTGAGCAAGATTTAGAAGGCAATGTTTTTACTGATTATTCACTATGTGAGAAAGCAGGATATATGGTATCTAATTCTGATGTAAAATAATGATGATACAAAAATGTACAACAGTGATGAAGTTTCTTCTGATTTTTCTGCACCTTGTGACGACGATATTGGTATATCCACGACATCATACCAGCAATTAGATGTCGAATCGGGAGTTCTTACAAGGAACCGATCACGAAAAGGATTGGGCCACAAAAGCCAATGGTCAAGAAATAAAATAGTAAAAGCCAGGGAACAAGGTAAAAACTATTATAGTATTGTTAGGAAGAAAAATCAAAATATTAAAGGCTTAAAGCTGCAAAGAAGCTGAAAGAAAGGTATATCAAGACAGCTATCACGTCTCTTAAATGTTTCAAGAGTAGGTACTTCAAAGAATTGCTCAATGATTACAATGCAGTGATATGACATGGGAGCAAAGAAAAACGTATGTGTGTGTAACAAAAGAAACTGTCTGCGGAAGCAAAAAATTACGAAGCCAAAATACTCTTAAAGTGTTTTCTCAAAATTAATGATCAAAAAGTACAAGTTTGCAAGTCATATTACTTTGAATAGTTTGATGACGGAGGGGCGAATCCAAATTATTATGACTTGTATGATTTGTATTGTGAGTTTCGTGCCAACAGACGTAGGTACACCTAACCCTCATACGTTCATAAATTTAAGTATTTATAATTGAATACTTAATTCCTTCTTTCATTAGTTCTTATTTTATATTGAACAAACCATAATTATTATTGATACAGTTACACTGACGATTTACGGTACTGGGCTTGAAAAAAACTCCTTACGAAAGGGATAATGATTTAAGATTGCAGGATGAAGACGGGATCGTAAACATTAACTTTATGAAACCAAAGATTTCGTCTCCTAAGACGTTGTCTGTTTCTTTTGTATTGTCACATTTTAGCATATTAAAACCTAGACGTAGATTTTGTCTTTTATTTCAATTCAATATGCTTAATATTATAAGATGGATCTACCGCCGGAAAGATTCGATGTGGACCCGTCGCAGAATAGTGACCCCAGAGAATGGGAATATTGGAGAAGGACTCATACATTTTCTGCAGGCCTAAGTAGGAACCGCCCGCATCGGATCAGTTGAAACTCACTTTGCTTATAAATCACTTATCGCCACATAAGCGAATGTACACCTTACGATCAAGCGTTGAATCTCTAGTCTTTATATAAAGCTGAAGAGCATTCTATATGCGCGTCATGCGCTCGCCATTCGTAAGCAAAATAGCAACGAAACTGTAGACACCTATATGCAAGTCCTGAGACATTTAGCCAAATATTGCAATTTTGTCAGCGTCGATAGTGAGACTAACCGAGACGACAATATTCGAGATGTTTTTATTTCTAGCATCTTATCTAATAAAATAAGAGACAGACTTCTCGAGATTTTAAATTAACATTACACGAGGCTCACAATAAGGCATGACCACTGGAAATGGCTGAAGTTTATAAGCAGCATTTTTTATTTTTTATATATATATAAGAGGAGGCAAACGAGCAGACGGGTCACCTGATGGAAAGCAATCACCGTCGCCTAGGGACACCTGTAAGACCTGGGGAATCACAAGTGCGTTGCCGGCCCTTTGAGGAACAGGAATGCTCGCTTTTTAAAGATCCCTAAATCTACTGTGATACAGGGCTAGCATAGTACAACACTAGTTATATTTTTACGTTTTAAATATTGACGGTTGACCACGGTATAATGCTGGTAATAAGAAATATAATAAAATTAAAATAAAATTGATGTTTCGAATTTGGTTCTTCAGCATGGTTTTTGTGACGGTCGCTTTTAAGATAATTGAGAACATTGCATATCTTTAGTTTTAAATGTGTATCACATTATGAAGCAGTATAAAGCGGAGGTCACTTCATTGTACACTTAATTCAGGGTGATTGGCTATCCAGGTTTTGATCCAATCATGCACATTACTCATTTTTACCAAGTCCGTTTCAAGGCGTTTTGTTTTAAAATACGAATATTACCTAACGCAATTTATACTTTATCAGTGTCATACGTAATGAAATGACATTCAATGTCTTATGGAGTACTCATTTTCTTAAGTGTCCATTATTTTGAATAAGGTGGTAGAGTCCCTTCATTCAAAGTTTTATCTCTTTGTTACCCGACTACGGCAAATCCAAAAGGAAAGTGTAGCTAGTTACTTTAACACTGGCCTTACTAGCTGAGATAGCGTTAACTAAACAAAATGTATTTCAATTTTACAAAAAGTAAATCGTCATTTTTTTTTGGTTTAGATGGAATAGCAAATAAGTAGGTATAAAACAATCCCGTAACTTACCACTTATTTGCATAATTATAAATGAACTGTGCGAATGACTATAAAATAATGTACCTAAATATGTCGACATGACTTTTTTATATATGTAAATTATTATATACATCGATAAAATTCCGATCTCTGATTATGTCAGAACACTTACTAAATCGACATTGTCATAAATGTGTTCGCTAAGGGCGATCGACTGACACGTTTGCCCTTCTACTTGTGAAGTATAAATATACGGAAAAAGTTAATGAAACTCGAAGAGCTCCCTGCGTCTCCAGCAGCGCTTCAGCTTTAATCCCTTTAAGGCCATCAATTTTTATATTTTATATATAACTAAGGCGGCGCTCTTCACGTGCAATTTCTTGCTCTTCTTCAGTGCTTTCATTCGCAATCTTTCGATTTACTCTTGCATTACGGCTTTGTCGAGGAAGATTTGATCGTCTTGGTCGCGGCATGGTATTTTTATTGATGATAAACGGCACAGCAATACAATATTAGTAATTTTGAAGTTGAAGTTTGCTTTGTGGCTTTTTATTAAAAACTTTAAACCGGCAGAGAATATTTATATTCCTTGCTTTAAACGAATGCATCAACCGGTAAGACTTTTTTTAAAATATCCTCAGCTGTCAGTTGCGTTTTGTTATACCATTTTTAACAAATGAACCGCTTTTGCCCGCGACTTCGTCTACGCAGATAACGTCAGAGTGACGACATCCTACTAATATTATAAATGTGAAAGTTTGTGAGTTTGGATGTTTGTTACTCTTTCACGTCAGAACGGCTGGACAGATCTGGATGAAATTTGGAACATAGATAGATTATAGTCTGGAATAACACATAGGCTACTTTTTATCCCGGAAAAATGAACGGTTCCCGAGGGATATATGATGATGATGATGATGATGAATATATTACTACTAAGTGGGTACTATTACTACTATTACGTCGCGATGTAGTAATAGTAATTATAGTAATAGTAAATAGCGAAAAAAACAAAAACAAATATATCCCTCGGGAACCGTTCATTTTTCCGGGATAAAAAGTAAATCAACCATCTGCGAGCTATTCTGGCGTGCGCTGCCAAAACCGTTACACATGTACCCCCTTATTCATAAACGCTCTATAGGCCTCTGCTAACTTAGCGATCGTTTGTCCTTATCTGTGAAAGGTAAATGTCAAAGTGACAGATAAGGACAAACGATTGCTAAGTTAGCAGAGGCCTATAGAGCGTTTATGAATAAGGGGGTTAATCTATACTAATATTATCTATACTAATATTATAAAGAGGAAAGATTTGTTTGTTTGTTTGTTTGAATTGAATAGGCTCCGAAACTACTGGACCGATTTCAAAAATTCTTTTGCCGTTAGAAAGCTACATTATCACTGAGTGACATAGGCTACTTTTTACCGCGGGAAAATACCTTTTCCTACGGGAAAATTATTTTTTTATAAATGTGTGGGTATATCTCATCATCATCATCATCATCATCATCATCATCATCATCATCATCATCATCAGCCTATGTTAGTCCACTGCTGGACATAGGCCTTCCCTAATGAGCGCCACAGCGCCCTGTCTTTAGCTTGAAGCATCCAGCATCTGCCTGCAGTCTTTCGCAGATCGTCATCCCACCTGGCCGGAGGGCGTCCTACACTACGTTTGCCAAGTCGCGGTCTCCACTCAAGAACACGTTTCCCCCAGCGGTTGTCGGTTCTTCGCGAGATATGGCCGGCCCACTGCCACTTCAGCTTACTAATTCTTTGAGCTATGTCGGTCACTCTGGTTCTCTGTCGGATGTATTCGTTACGAATCCTGTCCTTCAGAGAGACTCCGAGCATAGCTCTTTCCATAGCTCGCTGAGCGACTTTGAACTGGTGGACCAACCCTACCGTGAGTGTCCACGTCTCAGCTCCGTAGGTCATGACGGGTAGGACGCACTGATAAGGAAAAAACGGGAATTATATATTCGATTCCGAGTGACGCTATCTCAGTAACTACAATAACTAGACTCTTCAAATTTGATACAAAAGTAAGTGATTACAAAACTAAGAAACTAATTTCAGGATGTTTGGAGATTCCCACGGGATAAGGAAAAATCGGGATTTATATATTCAGTTCTTACGGGAACGGGAAAAACGGGAACAGGCAGAAAGTTGAAATTTGTCACGTAGGTTTATTCGGGAGTGTAGGGGAACACTAAGAAAGGATTTTCCGAAACGCCCACAGGGACGAGAAAAAACGGGATTTTACGTTTCGAGACGAAACAGCGGAAGAAAGAGACTTAACATTTATAACGTGTGTTTCTTTAAAGGCTTTAAGTGAACTCCGAAAGCACTCCCCAAAATTTCCACGGGAACGGGAAAAACTTATTTTTTCGTTTTACATCTTAGCGCGTACGAAGTCGTGGGCAAAAGCTATTTAGGATATATTTTAGGACAGCCCTATAGGTTAGGTTAGGTTTGTTTTATAAAAATCCTGCAATATTTACAGTTTCAGAAAAATTAAGGCAGCGGGGCAATGCGGGGGCTTGCTTGCATGCTTGCTTGAGTCCTTGCTTTGCATGCTTGATTGCATACTTGCTTTCATGCATGCTTGCTTGCGAGCTTACTTGCATGCATGCTTGCTTGCACGCTTGCTTGGCATGCTTACTTGCATGCTCACTGCGTGCTTGCTTGCACGCTTGCATGTCATGCTTTCATGCATTCTCGCTGAGTGCTTGCTTGCACGCTTGCTTGCATGCATGCTTGCTTTGCCTGCTTTTATGCCTGCTTGCGTGCCTGCTTGCATACTTACATGCTTGCATGCTTGCTTGAACGCTTGCAGTTTCGCTTGCTTGCTTGCTTGCATGCCTGCTTGCATACTTACATGCTTGCATGCTTGCTTGCATGCCTGCTTGCATGCCTGCTTGCATGCCTGCTTGCATACTTACATGCTTGCATGCTTGCTTGAAAGCTTGCAGTTTCGCTTGCTTGCTTGCTTGATTGCTTGCTTCTGTGAAATGCTCATGGTTCACTTGCTTACTTGCATGCATGCTTGCTTGCACGCTTGCTTGGCATGCTTACTTGCATGCTCACTGCGTGCTTGCTTGCACGCTTGCATGTCATGCTTTCATGCATTCTCGCTGAGTGCTTGCTTGCACGCTTGCCTGCATGCTTGCTTGCATGCTTGCTTTGCCTGCTTTCATGCCTGCTTGCATGCCTGCTTGCATGCCTGCTTGCATACTTACATGCTTGCATGCCTGCTTGCATGCCTGTTTGCATGCCTGCTTGCATACTTACATGCTTGCATGCTTGCTTGAAAGCTTGCAGGTTTGCTTGCTTGCTTGCTTGCATGCCTGCTTGCATATTTAGATGCTTGCATGCTTGCTTGCATGCCTGCTTGCATGCCTGCTTGCATACTTACATGCTTGCATGCTTGCTCGATTGCTTGCTTCTTTGAAATGCTCATGGTTCGCTTGCTTACTTGCATGCATGCTTGCTTGCACGCTTGCTTGGCATGCTTACTTGCATGCTCACTGCGTGCTTGCTTGCACGCTTGCATGTCATGCTTTCATGCATTCTCGCTGAGTGCTTGCTTGCACGCTTGCTTGCATGCTTGCTTGCATGCTTGCTTTGCCTGCTTTCATGCCTGCTTGCATGCCTGCTTGCATACTTACATGCTTGCATGCTTGCTTGAAAGCTTGCAGTTTCGCTTGCTTGCTTGCTTAATTGCTTGCTTCTTTGAAATGCTCATGGTTCACGCGTGCGAAGCCGCGGGCAACAGCTAGTACCACCATACATCCACTCATCTCGCCAAGTATAAGGTTTTTATTTCCTATCCTGTGGGAAATACGCGTTCAAAACGAGCTTGACCTATTTTAGTTTCATTTAAAATTGAGAATAGTCGTGTAAACCGGGCACTCCATCACACGAGCACTCAATAAAACGATAATCACGGGCGACTGCAGCTGACAGCTCTTGCCGGCTCGCGTGCCGCGAGTGTTGTCAGTGTCAACTCCATCAATCACACAACCGTGTGACATATGCAATTTTGATCTTTATTCAGTTCATGTCGAATTCTGGATCGTTACACTTTTTTACTACGTTGAACGTAAGCAGTGTATGGTAGGGATTATAAAGTTTATGCAGCAGAAAATAAGGCTATATATAACCTCCCTTGATAAAACTGGTTCGCTGGTTATACAATTGGGATTTCTGGAAATTAGCTGTTTTCAAACACAGTGTTTTCTCATAGCACGGAAGAAGTGTCGACAGTTTTACTTTGAACTTGGCTGACACGCTCCCGCGTGTCTAGAAAATGCACATTCATTTTAGTATAAGGTGGCCAATTATTGAAGGGTGGCCATTAATTGACACCTTATACTAAATATTAATTCTGCATAATATTTTTGCTTTAATCCGCAATTATTTCAGCTTCCTTATTACATCCGCCAAAGATACACACATTATTATTTTCGGGAGTTCTTATTACTCCAGTATTAGCATCACTTTGTGACGGGTGGTCGTATTCTTTATTTTCAATATTCGTCTTCGACTTAATTCACAATTAAAAGTATAAAATTTAGGTTTTATTATATTTAGATCTTAGTGGACGGAGGTGCATGCATCGCTTTCGTACCCATCCCCACAGGCTCACCATGGGGACGTCTCGGGGACATCGACGTCGTAAGCCTGCAGGCTAGAAACTAGACTAAACAATAAAAAAACCATAAACCTACAAACGACTAATACAAATTACTTCTACTTTGATTACTTATGCAACTGAGCCCTGGTTTATAATTTCATTGTAATGCTTTGTTTTGTAGCTCAGCTACCCTCATAATTTCCATTTATGCGGCAAAAGCCGTAATAAACAGGCAATAAAACTTTCAAACTCATAAAATAGAAGACCTCATAAACCGACCCAACAACAAACTGTTACTGAAAGTTGAACATAAGTTACCCAACCTCTTTTCATAACAAATGTACCGTTAGTCTCACGAAGCTGAAAAACATCACTTTTATATTTGATTTTATTTTGTTGCGTTTCAGCGGCAATTCAAATTCTTATATGTTAAGGTAAATGCCAACTTTTGTCTAGCTAAATCGTAGTTGGAAAGCCCTGAGTTCTCTACCACTGACTTCAATACCTTTTAGGATTTCGTAGTCAGTAAGGAACCCTTATTTATAGTTTCGCCATGTCCGTCCGTCCGTCTGTCTGTCCGCGGCTTAGCTCAGGTATTCTTAGTACTAGAAAGCTGTAATTTGGCATGGGTGTACAATGTACATATTAACTACGCCGACAAAGTGGTAAATAAAATCTTGAATATTTTGTTTTAGGGTACCTCCCCTATACGTAAAGTGGGGTGTCGCTGGAACGGTCGTTAAACAACATTATGGGTGTGGAAAAACCATTTATTTATCCAGGGATCCATTTGAGAAATATTAAGCTTTAAGATTCTAATTATTGTAAGAGTCGATGAAGCGGATAAAAGTAAGTGGACTGTAGTTTAATGTATGTGAATGAAAATGCAGTTCCTCAGCTCAAGACTTGATATAATACCGTCAAGCAAAATACTACAACTGACAAAAGCCATATCAAAATCAAAATCGAATTAGAAAAATACATAAATGTCATAGAAAAGGCAAAGAGTTCGCAACAGTCTAGGTATTTGGATAGGCGAAAAAATATATAGTACCTAGGTAGTAGTATAAATATATATAACGAAGTTTAAAGGAAAACCATCACAGCTAAGTTGGCTTTACAATTTAACGAGTAATATTTGACCAAATTATAAAATGTACTTGGAGAAGTAAAAAGAAAAATTGTATACAAATTCCATTAGGCATTATGAGTGTATGCTCATGAGTATTTCTCAAAATAGATGTACATTTGTGGATAAAAACATGTCGCAAAAGTTTACTGTTTCGTAACGAAAGAAAAATATTACTTTTTTCGGGGCAGTACTTCTGAATTGTATATCAACTTAATAATAATAGGTATAGGATAATTGTTTTTTTTTTTTAGGTTCTGCTTCATATTCATTTATTCAAAAACAATACCGACATGAAGTATTTAAAATAAACAAACTATTGACAAAAGCAACGCTGAAATTCTTATTTTATTCAAACAAACATATTTACAAATTCAAAGTTAATACGAATAATTGTTTAACTTAATTACATTGATCAAATTCCTTTTTTTATATTTAAAAGACTTCTAAAACTGTTAAAGCACTCAATGCACACTCAGCTTTAGTATATCTACTATTTCCTTACGATATTTCATAACATCTTTTTCGTTACGTACATCTTTTGTGAGAAATACTCTCATACTCATACTCATTCATTCATAATAATTATAGTTATTACATGTCTATTAATTTTTACAATGACATAAATATTGCTATGTCGTATGTGTATTAAACTAGGTATTAGGTAGGTATATTGTTAAGCTTATGGATTTCCGGTTTAATTTTTTTCTTATTTTTTTTTTCTTTTACTGTTTAGTTGCAGGCTAGCGACGTCGAAGTTCCTAAAACGTTCCCATAGTGTGCCTGTGGGGACGGAAGCGAGACATGCCCTCGGTACCGCTCTGCTTTCAGAGCAGGACATGAGTGCGTGAAAGCCAACATTGGGGGCGGCAGACGTAAGCTTGCCTTCGGAATCCAAAAGCTTATTGGTTACTTACTTGACATGAAATGTATATTTCATAATTTTGTTTTATATATAATTTTTTTTTTCCTGCGACATTGGAGACATCTCCAATTAGTTTATTTGACGGTGGAGGCGTTTTACACCTCCACTGAACTTACTATTATTTTTTTTTTTTTGTTTTTTATTTTTTTTTGACCAGTAGAGACTTTATACATCTCTACTATTTATAGATTAATATAATTTAAGGCTCGGGGACCTTATACATCCCTTATATAAATGTATTTAATGTAAGTAGAATTTAAGTATTCTTAGTTACTGTATTTTTATTTGAAAAAATGACTTTCTGCCAAGTTTCTTGCGGCGCATTCTTCTTGGCAATGATGGTCTTTCCGAATGTGCTGGTAGTTTCAAAAGACATGTAAAAGAGCCCTTAGCGGCCAATTTGCAAAATAAATTTTCTTTTCTTCTTTTCTTTTCTTTTCATTATTGTACTAAGAATAAGTATCAATTATTTTACTTCATTTTATGTCGGAACAAGTCATAACAATAAAAAAAAATACAACTAAAAATTTAAATACAACAACAAAACAAATGTCTTGCGATCAGTACAGTAGGTTTGACTGTCAGTAAAAGAACTCGTGGAATGTGTATAATGTGTGCTCGAGAACCAAATTCCTTAGTTTAATTTTAAAACTGCTTAACGACGAGGCCGAAACGATTGTTTCGGGCACTGGCTATACACTGCCGACCCATCAAGTGGGCCACCTTTCCGGATTTCGCAAGCCGCCGTTTGACTGCACAGAGCCTCTGAGGATGCTGCGCAGCGAGTGGTCTGTCACAACTAAGCGCCTCTTAAAGCGCATTGAGATGGTACGAGTTTCTCGTCTTGACTTTACGATTCGGTAATCGTATAGCACGGTTAGCACGAGAAAAATAAGGGTAAACTATACGTACCACATCGCACGAGAAGGGGCGATAATCGCCTCGCCTTTAATGATTGGATGTCTCCGTGTAAACAAAATTTGAATTCGAGACTCGTATTTCGAGTTAATGTGGTGCTATTCAGTCGCCATCATGAGTGCATTGCGAGAGGCTGTTCTGTTTATGTCGGGACTCTTAAAACAAGAATTGTTATTAATGATAACATTCAATTTCAAAAATTAAAAACCCCCACGAATTTTAAAAGAAAATAATTCAATTTCTATTGTGCGACTGCGTACTGTGCAACTATCAAAATGAACACGACGGCGATTGCGAGCGTGTTAGAAAATAAGCCTACTGGTCTTGAGTAGAGGTTGTGGTGTTGGCTACCGGCCCTGAACACACGCCAACTCAATGATGTCCTGGAAGCTTAGTAACCCTTTTTCCTAGTTACTCAAAGTATATAGTATAGTCTACACAAACCCATATTGAAATTAATATTTTTTTGGTTTTCATCTTTAACTGGTCTATGTAACACCAACTACTGACGTAGGCATGCCAGTTCAGTGGAACTACAAAAATCTATAGTAATGAACGGTCGCAATCTCGCGTGCTCCAGGGATCACGCGATACGAGTATTGTGTCCGACCAGTCAGCGAAAATCAGTATGAGTCTCTGTAGTCGTCTATTTTAAACTTAATCGTTTGGTGAACGTTTACGTTAGCAGTATTTCGAGATTAGAACACTATTGTGGTGTAAGTCTACGTTGTATTACTACTACCTACTTGTGCTAACTATTGATACTGCCACTAAACTACTAATGCCTGATGGCTAAAGTAATATTGTATATTTTTAAAGCCGTTTTTCTTTTTTCTTTTTTCTTTTCTTTTCAAAACCTAATGAGGAGTCGCTAGTGACACATTCCCAACTGGTTTTCATTTTCTGAAGCGCTGATAGATCTAGTAGTTCGAGTAGATAGCACGCATTTATCAGAGAATTTTAATAATTTTTATTTAAGTGGGTGTGAAGTTTTTATTGAAGTCTAGTTGGTATGTTGTGGTAATGAGCGTGACTCTCGGTAGATTTAAAAAAATATATTTATTTTAATACCTGTAATGGCTGTTTTACATTTCTCATTCAAATGAGTCTTACGTTGGTTGACTCTCAGCCTGAAAATGCTGTGCAACCTTACTACTCCTATGCCTATATATTAATTCGATCTTGATTCTGATCCTGATGATTTTGTTTGAATTCTTATATGATTATTTGATTTCAGACAAAATGCCGAAGAAACCAAAGCAAGCTCGCACGCTTAAAAAAATACATGATTGTGAGCCTCACCGTGACGTGAGTGAGGTTTTTGAATCTTAGTTGACAAACGTTTCCATACATAGGTGATGTGCAAAGGGAACCGCGTCTAGGGCACGCCGAAATTTTAAATCTAAAATTGAAATGTAAAATCTTTGTAGTGGTGTTCAGGCGTACTAGTCCAGCCACCGCCGAAATGTTTTCCAGACTTTTTAACTTGCGGTTGCCAAATGTTTTTATACACTGGTCGATGTTTAAAGTGTAAGGCGTCATAGGGCGTCACATTTTACATTATAGTCCGACAGATACATCACTGCAATAAAATGATACTTTCAATTTTGACAGTTTTTTGGCGAAAATTAAATAGTGATATGACTTAGTGAGTGAAAGAAAGAATGAACGATGTCATGAAATTAATTTGCGTCATTTATGTTGAAATAGAGAATTTTCTAATTAGTAGAACCTAGCGTAAGAGCGTGATTAGGAAATATGCGGAAGCATGTCAAATCAGTTGCCAGTTTACCACTCATTCCTCAACAGTTTGCCTTAAATAATACAACAATGTCAATTTGATAGTTTTTTCTACCTTTGTATTTTACTTAAAAACTGAAATCATTTCGAGCCAGTTTCACTGCTAACCCAATGAAGTGGACATGTGTAACTAGATAACACTATGCAGCCAGTATAACAGGCGCAATACAGTCTCCAATAGCATTACCTAGCCTCTATGATCTTGACAATACAGGATGGCACATTTAGATCGGTCATTATGGGAAAGTCTAAAAGTGTAAGTACGCTGTTCTTAGAAACCATGTCATCGATCCAAAACAGCATTCATACATTGAAAAGAATTGTAGGTACCTAGTTAGCTAGGGAATCAAACCCGGACGTAAAGGGAGTAATTGGGCTAAGTCAACCTTTTTTTTTACATTCTTTATATTTCCCTTTCAGCTACACTTAATCTATTAGAATAAAAAATATCATTTTATTAGCATAAATTTCGTTAAAATCATTGTATAAGAAAATTGGTGTAAGATTTCCATCACAAATCTATTATTATTTTCCAGGACTTTTTGCTTACAATGACAAAAATATTTAGGTACTCTCGCTGGTTCGGTGTAGCAGGTTCCGGAAATTTTTTTTGGAAGACATTCGGGGTCGTTGTGTTACTACTTCTTAGCGTGATAGAGGGAGTTGCTATCTGGCGCGTTATTAAAGCGCTTGCTGGATGGGCAGTTGACATCGTAGGTCATCGTAAGTACATAATAGATGTTTATGCAACTGACATATACTGAGAGGTCTAATTATGTATAGTTGCATACATCACTTTATTTACACACATGCCGAAGGCAAATTACCTGTGGTTTGGTTAGTTTGATTGAACAGCCTGTAAGTGTCACGACACATGTGTTTATACATTTGTCGACGTTCAAAGTGTAGGACGGATAAAGGGGTGATTTAATTTTGGATAAAAAACTACGGTTAAATACCATTAACCGGAGGGTTCCATTAAACTACCGAACCACCTTGTATACCTTTAATATTGCTCTAAGAACTTAGTAGGTCGTTGATTTTCTCTTTTTGCATCAATTTATACACCCATTTTCTGAAATATACATCTTTTCTAGTAAATGTGATGTTAAAACGCCAGAGTCTTAGTCCATGTGCTCACTAAGCACGATCTGATATTTAGTTACCTACGAATATTCCATTTATTCCAGGAAGCATTACCGCGCGGCTGGCTGGAACTATGTTTTATGCTTCATCTATCATCACTCTAATACTTTCTTCGAAATTGTCATCGTCATGGGAAGAATTAGCTAGTTTCTGGGCCTCGGTGGACCAAAATATGGTGATCAATGTTCCGCCTGATAAGAACTTGAAGAACCGTTTGGTGTCAGTCATTTCCGTTATGACGGCCTGTGCAATACGTGAGTTGCATTCAAATATTACCGATTGTACAGATCGACCACACAGACAAATTACTCACACAAAAACTGAACATTTGTTTCATTTGTGTCACTTTGATGTCCGGCCGACTGTCATTCTGTAACCAAGATATTTTTTCTCAAACAGTAGATTTTATGACATTTATAGCATTTATACTATAGTCCTCGGCTGGTAAGAAGCCGATCCTGACACATTGCACAACTATGAAGTTCTGATTATTGTTAATGTCATTATGTCCAATCACAAGAGAAAAATACAGGACTTGCTTTTTGCTTGTGATAGAATAGTGAGTGGCAATAATACCACGCTATATAATAATATCCATTCACGTTAAAAAGTTCGTACCTATAGCAAAAATATTGTCTAGATGTGCATTAATAAAAAAATATTGTAAAATTAATTATTTTAGTAATATTCTATTTCATTTACACTGGCATTATAAAGAGGAAGGTTTCGATTGCGTATGTTTCTTTATTGGTAACTTCTAAGAACAGAACCTTTTTGAGGGTAGGTACACACAGCAAAATAATGCGGTTAGCACAGCCACGCACACGTCTATGCGTGTTGAGTATCGACATGAACGTTAAGTAGAATCTATGACATGTGAATGTGTGAGTGAGTTCGATCATAAAATCTACCCCCTAAGTACAGATTTTTTAGCAACAAGATGAATGAGCAATGTCACTGTAAATTACCTGTTTATTGAATAAACAACAACTAACTATAAAATAACAATGAAGAAAGTTACAACTATTTAAGTTAGTTTATAATAAATTAAGTAAAAAATAATTACAAATTAAATGAAAATAATCCCCGCCGGTATCGTGTCACACTCAAAGGCTGAAAATGCAATATCTCCGGTTTCAGTTACTTCTACAAAAATAATGTAAAAGTACTTTTTTTATTTAGACTGTCCTAAAAATATTTTACCTAATCTTACATTGGATATTGTCATCCCCAGTGTAAGCGAGAGAACCGAATCGAAGCTTCCTTCGACCTTGAATCTTCAAATTTATGCAATCCCACGCATTGAACTATTATTACTAGCGAAGAGTAGTTACCATCTCACTGATGCGACGATGTTATATTATTATTTCTCAACAAGTCTGAGATTCCAATTCCAAAGCAATATTCCTCACAACCAGCATGGCCATTGAAATAACATCCAAAAATGTCATTTTATTATTACTATTTTATATTCCGTTTTCTTCGGATACGAACCCGGTTCACTATAGCACAAGTCAAATCTTCGACCTGTCTTTGACCGCTAGGCCACCGAGGTATGCAAGTTACATGGTGAATTTATGAATTATGTTCAATCTGCGACTACTGTATTGCAATTTGTGTAAATAGCTGTTTTATGAGCTTTGAAATAAGGTTGAAATTATAATTTATTTTTTTCCGTAACTATTTAATTTTATGGTGGTTGCAGTCTATTGTATGTTTAATTTTACTCTTATATAATATGTTAAAAACGCAAACGCATTGTGTTTTCTTTTAATATAATTATTAATAGGTATGACTCTTTTTACTGGAGTTTAAAAGTTGCTAGCTGATGGCTATTTTGGTCGTTATCGTCTTAAACAATATAAAGTGTTTTCTACCCTCAAATTTCTAATAATATGATTTTGTGAACAAACAACAACTGTCACCGCTGGCAGCCATTATTAGCTGCGGGATGAACCGTGTGTTATACTTACGAACTGTTTAATTTTGCCTTTGCTGCAAAACATGGATTTTCATTTATCTTTGTTGAAAAGAGCAAAACAATATAACTATTTATATAAGGAATCGCTAGGCGTTTTTTGATATGGGTAAGTAGACAAACGGTGTTAAAAACAATGACTTATTATTTTATCGGTAATGTTTTAAACAACTTTCTTTGACGAAAAATGTTTTTATTTAAACTTCATTTATTTTGCAGCGGAAGACTGTGCCATTATGGATTCACCCTTACGCAGACTTCGGACACGATAAAAATATTCGTTCTGGGCCTAAACCTGAAGCCTCATCTCCTGCCATTTGATTTGGACATTATGTTAGTTGCCGCACCCGCTAGTGACCCATTTCACAGCAACAAGACACAATGCTACGTTGCAACCTGTGCGAAACCATCTGCATGCTGCAGGATTGCATGGCCGTAGACCAGCAAAAAACATGCTTTAACGGACCAGCATAGAAGAAACCTTTGCTCGTGAATATCTTGACTTTGATTATTACATCAATCAAAGTCAAATGTAGTGATTTTTAGTGATGAAGACGAAATATATTAACTTAATTAAATATATAAACACAGTAATGTTTTACAGTGCAGAACGAGTGGCAGTGTTACTTTAGGCTATGGGGTTGGATCTCATCGATGGGCCCTGGTATCCAAATCCAAACCAAATCGAGATAGGTAGCTTAGTCGCTTCAAAGTGGAGATTATAACCCAGTGTGAAATGATGTTATTGTTAATGGCTGTCATTTAACATGTCTATTCATTTCACCACTGACTTACACGTCCGCAAATAAAACGTTTCGTTCATCTTTATCAGACTTAAACCTAATAAACCAGAATTTAAGATATTAATTATGTGTCATCTTAAAAATAGCCCTATTATGGTTGTGTATTCAATTTGCAAGATAATTATTATGTTAGTGACATAAGACTTTTTAGTAAACATAAAATCATACTGGCCTCTAAAGTGTGTGTTATTTTATGAATATTATTCTATAAGGAAAAGTGTGCAGTTTTATTTAGCTAATTTAATTACTTTTGGTAATAATAATAATAACACAAATAGTTAAATGTTGCAATAAACAATTTGAACCAATAATTGCATTTTATCGTTTTATTCTTTTACGTCCTTTTTTTCTTGTTTTAGGTAAACATGAGTTTATTTTGAGATTAGTAATTTAAAATTGAAAACAAAAAAGATACACTTGTGCAGGATTCGAACCCGGTTCTTTAGGTTTCATAACCCTAGGTCAATACACCTGAGCCACCGCGCTTATAATACTGGTGGCAAAATTATGCTTCCATTGAACAAAATACCAGCAGGTTTGAATAACTATGCGTGAAGGTAGTCAGAAAACACAATTAGCACAGATAGGGCATTTTGTTGTGTGCGTAATAAGGCAGCGGATAAGTGCGGATGTGTGTATAGAATGACACACGTGGATAACTAGGGTGCCCACCGATTCGCTTTGCTGTGTGTACCTACATAGAGAAACCTTTTTGAACATGAATGCAAGTTTCTTTATTTGTTTACCATATTTTCTGTCAATCAGTTCCATAAAACGTCAATATGATAAAACAATTTAAGTGTTGCCTTTACATCCCTTCCAAAGTTTGAATTTTGTGTGGTTAACATTGGGACAGATTCTGTTAATAGATACTGCCTAGTGCTTTACCTCTTGACCTCTTGCTTGCGTTAACTTGGAATTTAAAAACGCTTACTATTTGGACTTGTTAAAATGCCGAAACGATCGAAGAAATTTGTTCTTAACTGTCAGTAGAGACATGTTTAAAATTATTATTTTCGTAAAGAGTACCCAACGTTATAGAAATTAAATAGTGCAGATATTAAAGGAAGCTGGCGTATTTTCTAAATCAGAAAAATCATTGTCGAGGTATTAAAAAACATTGGATTTCGATACAAACAATGCGACAAGGATAGGTGCTAATGGAAAAATTCGATATTGCCATGAAAAGGGTTGTTTTTTTACGCGAGCCAAAAACTTGTTACGTATCCCTAAGAAGATCGCCGAGTTAGCGGGTAGTTCATCCGACCCGGAATTGAGGCCGCGACTCACGCGCAGCCGACTCAGCAGCAACGTGACGCGCGTTTACCTCGCGCATAGTTAGTTCATTATAAGACCGCACTTCCGTCTCTAACGTCGAGCGACTGTCATCTAGTTTAGGATTAGTTTTGTAACAAATTAATTAGAATCTCTTTAATTAAAATTAGTTTTAGAGTTTCTGAGTTTTCTTTGGAGCCTCTGGCTGCTGTTCCATAACTAACTACAGAAGATTGGGATAGTGTTGTTTTTTTGGACGAACCGTGGCTAAATGCCAATCACACAGTTGGTCGCTCGTGACTGAGACATCCGCTACGCAAACAGCAGCGGCAGCAGCAGCATTCGGCTGCCCTAGTAGACCGCGTAATGTCCTAATAATTTTCCACAGTCGAACACACAATGAGCATGATGTCGCAAGTCGGGTTTGATTGCCCGGCGTCGCTTTTACTGAAGCGATATACTCTTATGTCACACGGATTTCTGTTGCTAAGAAGTAAGTCATGATTTAGTACAACTTGTGTATGGTTGGGACGTACGAAATTTATTATATGTGTATGTTTACATTTTTTTGAAGCCGACTATTCGATATGGTTTGCTATACCGCTCCTATTCATGAGTAAGATAGCGACCATACTTTGGAATTACCAGGACACACTAATTGTGGCGGTGAGCATGGGCCTCACATCGCGGTATTACAGACTGAACCATTTCGTAGCTACATTCTCAGCAGCAGTCAACAAGAACGCACCCAGGAATCAGGTGAGAATGATTGCACAGTAAAACAAATCTTTTCGTTTAAAAAATGCGTCCCATAACATGAATTCGTTAAGTATCCTTTATGTGAATAATGTATGAGCTTATCTCAAAACATTTTTTAATTTACTTCCATGCTGGTCTGGGAGCAAAGGAAAAACATAGAATGTACCAGTTGCTTCTCGTCCCGCACAGATGGTAAAAGCCCATTAAGGGAATGGGAGAAATTCTTAGGAATCATGTTATAGGAGATGCGGCTAGCAACCCATCACTATTTTGATTCCTTTTTCCACCTATACGCCTACAATCATGCTAAACGTGGCCTTAAGGTTTTGTTACCTCAGGCTCTGTCTACCACGTAAGGGATATGGACGTGATTTGTGTATGTGTGTATGTATGTATTTTTTGATCTCAGTCCAATTGTTAATCTTGTGAAGGTTTGATTGAATGATAAATCACCGTAACGAGTGTAACATGTAATATTGAATGGTTTTAGCAAAGCAACGGTCGTAATGAGTATACGTGGCGGAAGATTCGGGAAGCATATGTTAAGCAAGCCATGCTCGTGCGCCGGGTGGACGCGTGGATGGGCAGTCTCATCCTGCTTTCTAGTCTTGTCAACTTCTACTTCATTTGTTTGCAACTGTTTTTAGGAATAACGTGAGTGTTAACTTAATGGTTTTTGCAAACGGTTTTATTTAACTTGACTCGATTTTTGTATGTTATAATTTTTGTTCTGACCTTTAATTGCGACTGATCATCAATTATATAGCCTATACAATTCCTTCCAACCAAAGTTTCAAACCACATAATATTCTTTAGTTTCTTCACACATATTGCGGGTGAAGAAGATGGGATAGTAAATGATGGACCGTAATGGTTGTGATAGTTTTTAATAATGCAAATACAACAGAACAGAACAACTAAAACACAAGACAGCCAAGCACAGGAAGCAGAAGAACAGTCGATGAAGTAAAGGCGCATGGGAATCGTTTCGAGAAACTAATAAAAATCACACTACACACTATTTACACAATGAAATATTTACACGAATTAGAGCGTAATTGAACATAGAGTCACGCACGCGAGTAAGCAAAGAAGAGACCCCGCGCAACCGTAACCTTTGTCAATTCCCGGTTCCCACTGTAGCGGAAACCGGAAGTCAACTAAAACACTTACATGACTATTTACAAAGATATGTCCTCAGTATCTGTATTTGACATTCACTTTACCAGTGTGTATAGTGACCTAAGTAAAAACCGTCACTGATGTCAAACAAGTGATTTGTTTTCCTTGCAATAAGTTCATACAAACATCGATGTCTTCAACCCTGTAAGTGGGGGTAACTCCATACTTAAGTACTTTGTTTAATTATTGTATTGATACAAAATTGTGTTAAATCCATAGGCAAGGACTTTCTGGGTCATTTATAAAACGACTATATTACTTGGTATCTCTGGCATGGCTGTGCGTGCGCGTGAGCTGCGTCGTGCTCGCGGCCGCCGACGTCAACGTGCATTCGCGGAGGGCTCTCCGCTATCTTCACGCTTGTGACGCACACGGCTATAACATCGAAGTAAGTTCACTGCGCAAACAAACGACCACTGTATCTGTAAATCAGTGACCTATATTAAGTAAATTAACTAATAAAATATCGTTACCTTGTAGGTTGAAAGACTTCAAATCCAACTCAGTAAAGAATATATTGCATTGACGGGAATGGGTTTTTTTTCTCTGAACAGATCTATTTTGTTGAAAGTACGTAAAAGGGTGTGAATTATAATCATCTTTGTTTGAAAATTGCTGCTACTAACACGGCCTCTGACAAGAAAACACATTTTAGAGCACCCTGTCGCACCAATTTCTTTACAAGCGAATACATTCTTTAATACTAATCATCTCCAGGCAGATGATTCAGTACTAAAATAAAATTTAATTCCTTTCCATTTAAATTTTTCTTCAGATGGCCGGAGCGGTCATAACGTATGAGCTTGTTCTCATACAATTCGATGATAACGGATCAACGGCGCACAAACCATCTCAAAATAATGTGACGTTTTAAGATATCTGTCGAAGAAGGAGGCACACAGAGTTAGATAGACCAACAGACACCGCGTCGGACTGGCCGGGATGGACTCTAATGAGCTTTCTTGGTAGCCAAGCATGGGTCGCCATCTTTGGTCATCATTTAGGTCGGTTGGTGCGAAAGAAATTACCACAACGTGTTTTACTCAATTACGGCTTATCATAGACGCTAGTTGGTTTGAACATCTATATATGTATGTACGCGCATAACTTCCAAACGATTGCACCGAATTGGATAATTGTTATTTAATTGTGTGTGTGTTACTAAGGTTTATAAAAAAAAAACAAAAAAATTGCGGTGGGAGCGAAGCCCCGCGAAAAAAATATATATTTTCTCAAACATGCAATGAAATATTGACGTTATGGTCCTTATATTAGACTTCGAAGTGTCACTATTTAGGTGAGACTAGACGAAAGGTCTTTAATGGGATTTCATATAACATTGCAGGCCAAGGCCGGTAATGTACTCTTTTTTGATTTCCCTCTTAATGTGAAATTTGCTGCTCTGCATCTCGGCATTCAGCCATTAAAAAAAAACTATAAGCAGTTAAGCTATGTCACCACCTTTATTAAAAATAAAATAAAATAAACGATGATTGTTATATTTTGCAGTTTTATTTCGTCAAGTTTATTTTAGTTTGTCTAAAATATTTTTTTTTATTTCGCGGTGTTGTGCAAACCGAGCTTTACAAGGCTTGCAATGACACGAGTTAGGCAATCCATGTTTCCACCGAGAAATATATACTTAGTGCTTTTTTCAAACAATGTAAGGAAATAATAAAATACTTGTAGGTACACCTATCTACATTATATTAAATGTTATGTTTAACATACCTATTTGGACACTATGAAATTTTTTTTTCTGGTACAGTTATGTACCTACGTCTATCAAATGAATCAAGAATTTTACTTCTTAATTTTTTGTTTACTTTTACGGTTTGACTGTTAGAAATTAAATTTCTGAACGACACTGAAAATTAGAACACAGAAAAATCCGAAAAGTAAACCCCGGCCATAGCTTTACAATTTCTATCGTAAATCTTTCTGTATCACAGAATAGGTAAGTACTATTGTAAAGTAGTCAGTTCTGCGCTTTATTTTTCATAATCAATGACAAACCATATAGGTGCGTCAGTCTCTATCGCAGCAGACGGTGGCGGCGGCGCCGGGTCGGTCGCTCGGGCGCCCCCTTTATTTGCCAGCCGTCTTTAAACTGACGCTGGAGACAAAGGAAAAGCTTTGCAATTTTACTCTGAACCATCAAAATATACAAGGCTTTTCCAGCAAAGAGGTTGAAATTGGGCTTTTTTTAGATGCCTGTAATATGGACGTCCAATACACGGAGGAGGCTTATGCCATGAGGCACGCCAAATTACGCGACAATTTAATAATAAAATAAAAATAAAAAAACAACAACAAAATACTTACTGAAATTGTAGCGAATTCGGAATAAAAAGGCTATAATATTAATATTATTGATGTGGACGTGATGTGTAGGTATGACAGAACGCTGGCTGAAACGCCATGAATTATTATTCAACTATAATAATTATAAAATAGTCAGCTCTTTTGTTAGAAAATCGGCGATTCGTGGTGGCTCAATAGTCATTGTTAAAGAAGAATTTAAATGTAAGGAACGAAAAAATATAGTTCAACTTTCTGTTTAACGCGTCATAGAGATTGCATGTGTTGAATTAGAAAATCATGTATCGTGTGTGTACAGGCCGCCGTCTTCGAAATGTTTTTAAATTAAAGACTATTAAGAAAGACTCGACCAAAACAATGTTCAGCGAGTGGGCTACGGTCGGTTTATTTAGAAGCAGGACCAAGCTTTATGAATTGTACGAGATGACAAATAACAGCAACGATGTAAGATTGGTAGAGTATGTCAAGAAGTATTCAAAGTTATTTAAAAGGGTTTGTGCTATTGCAAAAGCAGACTACTTTAGCAATAAAATTAAATCTGCAGATAACAAAGTGAAAGCAGTTTGGAATGTAATTAATTCAGAGACAGGCCAAAGCAATCCCCGTAAATGTCATTTCAAACTGAAAGTAGGTGATAAAATACTGACCTCGGATAAGGAAATAGCAGACATCTTTGAGAACTTCTTTGTAAACATAGTTGTAAATACTACCCATAACCTAAAGGCATTTACTGAAGAATCAAGCTCATAGGTATTTGTCTATGAATGTAAAAGCGTGCAATTATAAATTTGATTTTAAATATATAGACTCGCGCGAGATTGTTGCAACTATTAAATCCCTGAAGATAAAAAATACGGAAGACCTTTGGGGAATCTCAGTTAAAGTCATGAAATTTGTTATTCACGTGGTAACGCCATATTTGGCTATCATTTTTAATAAGCGCGTGGATGAGTGCGTGTTTCCGGTCTTGATGGATTTAGCAAAGTGATTCCTTTTTTCAAGTGTGGTGACAAATGTGATCCATCTAATTTCCGTCTAATTTCTGTTCTTCCGGTGCTTTTGGTTTCATTAAAGGCCGATCCACCACAGATGCGGCGGCTGCACTCATTAAGTATGATCCATGGGAACATTCGCAAGATGCAATAGATAGGGATCTACTGCGACCTCTCCAAAGCATTTGATTGCGTGCTTCGCAGTACATACACGATGTGATTATTGTACACACACAAGAATTACAATTCCCTTAAGAAAGTGTCAGACATCCATGATATCAACCCTCGTAATAAACACAAGCTTCTCATTCCTAAATTTCGTCTACGGAAAGTAAGTAAATCTTTCCCGGGAAACTGTGTCAGGTTCCACAACACAGTGCCTTTAGATGCGTGGAAATTGCCATATGTGTTTTTTAAGAATTACATAAAGAACATGCTCTCAAAGAAAGCATATTACACAGTCGATGAATAGCTACATGTGTGATGATAATATGATTATGGCCATCTTTGGTAAAATTACCGTAAGAACCGTAAGAATCCAGTGTGTGTGTGTGTGTGTGTTTATTATTCATCTAACACGTATAATCGATCATTTCGTAACCTTTGTGTAGTAAAATAAGCTATCGGAAATATATTTCCAGTGTTTTCTGCTTTATTTACTCGAGAAAATGACGAAAATGCATAAATACAATAATTGCTCGTTTAAACGTATATATAGATATACTTCCGTTGTAAAAAAAAGAAAACAAACAGTCAATTATTTTATACTAAACTATAGTCTATTTATATAAAAAATAATCCCTATTTCCCTCGGTCACGGCATCACACGAGAACGGCTGGACCGATTTCGTTGGTTCGATTCTTTTTTGTTGTGTTTGTTATTGTCAGAAAGTTCTTATGTAACAATATTTTGAAGAAAATACTGGTACCTACAGTGATAAAGCCGCGGTTAGCAGCTAGTTAAGAATATAACCGATATGGCGTAAATAGGTAAAATGGTGTGGCATGGTGTGTGATTTAAATTGATTTTATTATGGAAACATTTTTTCATTTTCTCTTTACGCCTGGGAACATACACTCTTTCAACACTTCTTTATGGCTTAACAATGCATATTCTCAAGAAAAACGATAAATTAATAAATAATAACTGTACAGTGCTACGGAACCCTCCGCGCTAGAGTCTGGCCCGCACTTCTAAGGTGTCTAGGGTGAAAAGTAAACGAAAAACAACAAGGTTTTTTTAACAGAATGGTTTATCAGCATGGGGCTTTTTCTCTTTACGCCTGGGAACATACACTCTTTCAACACTTCTTTATGGCTTAACAATGCATATTCTCAAGAAAAACGATAAATTAATAAATAATAACTGTACAGTGCTACGGAACCCTCCGCGCTAGAGTCTGGCCCGCACTTCTAAGGTGTCTAGGGTGAAAAGTAAACGAAAAACAACAAGGTTTTTTTAACAGAATGGTTTATCAGCATGGGGCTATCGTTGTTTTACACCCGAATATCATAAATTGAAAAGGCATCGCAATTACGAACCAATCATGCCCGGCGTGGCGTGTTGTGGCTCCACCACATACTCGCATCGATAAATACTATAATTTGAAAAATAAACTTTATTTCACTAACAGTAAGTTTATAAAGTAGCAGTCACATATTTTTCCATAACAAATGGAAAACTACAATTTTGAACCAGTTATTACTTTACTTTGTATGTTTTAACTATGTTGATTGAAGATATAATAGTTATTTGAGGAAATTTGTTTGTTTGCGCATTGAAACGAGAATGTGTTGCAAGGTAAGTGCTTTGGACTTGTATTTTTCATAAAATCTACCTCTTGAATGAAAGGTAAGGCGGTCACGAACACCGAACCAATTCAACTATGCCGGTGACAAGCTTAAGGTCTTTGCGACTGTAGAAAACTATTTTCCTTAGAAACTATTTATTATTTGTGTTACAATTTAAACATTTAACTTTCAGGAAATATTATAATCAGACAGCAGAATACAATCGATGTCTAAACAATCCTTGACCATGAAGTCTATTCAACCACGTCATAAAGACGTAAGGATGCACTTAACTTTAAAAAATAATATAGAACAAGCCTTTTATTGATATTTGTAATATTCGTTATTTACTTGTTACAGGATTTTCTCTGCACCATTTCTTTCATATTTAGCAGTGCGAAATGGTTAGGAATTCCTATGCAGAGTGGTATGATAGCAATGTGTCTATCAGTCATCATACTTCTAATGCTTCTAGGATTAGAAGTTATCGCGATTTTTAAGCTAATCAGGGCCTTCGGTGGCTGGGCTGTCGTTAAAGGTAAAATGTATGAGTTCCATAAATATTTGCTACACCTATATTGTCCTACCATTTAAAGATACCTACAAATAATACTGGCGATATTTATTAAATTCATATTTGCTATATTCTTGTAGGTAGTACAACAGCTCGTCTTTCTGGTGCTATATTTTATGGAAATGCGCTATTTTCACATATTCTATCATGGAAGTTTATATCTTCCTGGGAAGACTTATCTTTGCATTGGCTTAAAATTGAAATGGCCGAGATCGTACGTCTCCCTCAAGACGATAAAATAAAAAAGAGAATGACTATCGTCACTAGTTTTGTTGCAGCGTGTGCCGTGTGTGAGTATACGTATATACCTATCCTTTTAACAACTTTAACAACTTTGTCACATTGATTTGTAAGTGAAACTAGTCTTTGACGTTTAAGCCGTACAAATGGACGTTGAGTCTTAGGACGGTAAAGAAAGTTGGTCATCAGAACTGAACATTCATTTAACTACCTAACCCTAAAATTAGATAGCTAATAAAATAAGTGGGTGGCAAGTGTCAAATAAGTTCTATGTTTTGCCGTTTCCGTGCTATTTGGAATGCATAAATTTGATGAAGCGCAGCAAACTGCTATGCCTCACAAATGTAATAATGAAATTCACTTTCAATTTCATATCGCAATAAGGTATAATAGGCACGTAAAGGCAAGTAGATCTTTCGTAGTGTGTGCATTCTAAACACGAAAATATATTTAATAGTCATTGTTGTTGAAGAAACTACGCAAACACTTATAAGTAGGGTTTCCGATTTCTCGAGGTTTTTTAGTTCTCGGGTGTCGCGACTTCTCGAGCCTGATTTCTCGGGTCTTCTCGGGTTGTCGAGAAAAAATAAAATACGTCTAAATTTTTGTTTAATTAATAAAAAGAGTCTTTAATTTAACTGTGTTTATTTTACATGAAAAAAATCAACATAATTTTTAACAAAAAAAACAAGTTCTCAATAAAAAATCAGCTCAAAACAAAATTGCTAACTAAAAACAATCATACTTCTTCTCCTTATCATAACTAATCTCAATTCTCATCTCACTAATCTGTAATAAAAAACAAAATCTCTGTTAACAATCAGCTTAAAACAAACATCTTAACTAAAAACAATCATACTTCTTCTTATTATAACTAATCTCACTAATCTTTAATAAAAAACAAAATCTCTGTTAACATTAACAATCAGCTTAAAACAAACATCTTAACTAAAAACAATCATAATTTTTCTCATCATAACTAAAGATCACTCACTAATCTCACTATGTGGGTGGTATGGTATCACAATTTTTGGCAGTTTTAATGTAATTAAATAAGAGATATCTATCTACTATTAATACGAAAAATATAACTGTCTTTAAGCCTGCTTATTAATTCGGATGCCGCTGCCGCCTCGCATTTACAAAGAAAGCTAAGCGTAAAAATGTTTATTTAAACTTCTCGATGTCTCGACTTTTCTCGAGCTGAATTTCCCGGGTACGAGACCGACCGATTTCCCGGGAATTCCCGGGACGAGAATTCCCGGGAACAAACCCTACTTATAAGTTATCGATTAGTGTAATAAAACCTCTACTCCCTGTCGCCCGCGACTTCTGCGAAGTATTAATTAAAATCTATCCCGCAGGCTAACGTACCTACGTATTGATGAAGCCACCATATTTCGTACTTAGTTTTACGTTTCATTTTAGCAGTTTCGGGGAATACAACTACCAATACCGTTGTCAGAGGATCTCCCTGTCTGAATCATCGCAGTATTAGTTATTGTTTGTTTTTAAGCTAATTCGACTGATTAAAAGACTGAATAAGGCTTTTTTGAGAATGGTGTGGGATAATATTTGTATAACTATATAATTGGAAATGGATGATTATTTTAAAAGTGCTTGATAATTTTTTTCTTCTTCTTATGGTGCCTCTCCAACTAGTGAAGGTTGGCAGTCAGCTCCGCATACTTTACACGGTCTCTGGCCAGGTTGAAAAGCTCCGCTGCACTTGTGATTCCAGTCCATTCCCGGATATTTCGCAGCCAAGATTTCTTCCTGCGCCCAACAGCTCTTCTTCCAGCCACTTTGCCCATGATTATAAGCTGTAAAAGCTCGTATCTTGTGTGCCTAAGCACATGTCCCAGATAAGCAACCTTTCTTCTTTTGATGGTCTGCATCAGTTCACACTCCTTTCCAACCCGACGCAGGACCTCAACATTGGTCACGCGATCCGTCCATCTTATGGCCAACATGCGTCTATATGCCCACATTTCAAATGCTTCTACACGTTTACGGAGTTGCTCTTTAAGGGTCCAGGCTTCACATCCGTATAGAAGTATGGGCCATATATAGCATTGCAGTAAACGGATGCGCAGACGTATTTTGAAACTGCGACTGCAAAATATCTTCCTCATGTTGTTAAAGGCACTACGGGCGATTTCAATACGTGTTTTTATTTCGTTATCACTGTCCCAGTCTTCATTCACCCATGTGCCTAAGTACTTATATCTGCGCACCCGCTCCAGTGTCCTGCCCTGCACAGAAATCATGGGATTTACCACCTCTTTCTTTGTGACCACCATAATTTTTTTATTGATAGGAATAACCATCCTTAGCTACAGAACAAGTTACATATTTTACTCAGTCTCTTGTCGGCCCGTATCGACTGGAGAAGTACGTCCATAACATCACAAAGAAAGAAATGGCTGCTAAAATGTGTGGTACACATTGACGTTTGTCACCGACATTAACAGCAAATGTCTCTCGGAAGCTAAAAGAAGCAACGGCTGAGTGGCGCCGTCTGTAACCAATCGCTGTTACTTAGTTACGATTATTAACTACTACTATTTAGTAGTAACAGTTACTACTATTTAAATAAAGTTACCATTTTATATAAGTGTAGCTGCGCATACCATTCACCGCACTCGCCGCCGCCGCGCGGCCAACAAATCCAGCGATACGAAGAGCGCGCGCGGAGCGGACGCAAGCCAGTATTTACGTGCGCAGAGTTGAGACAGCATAAGTCTTTCGCCCCGTCTCTTTCTCGCACGCGCTTAGTCTTAGAGCGTTATCTGATTGGTTATTATTCCCTGTTTTCTATTGGATTATTGTTATTTTTGTTTTAAGATTTAAGGTATAAAATAAATATGGCTATAGGCCTAGTCTCAAATAAATTCATTCCTACTTCGAACTGCGACTTTTACTCATATCTCTAAAGTAACCCTAAATAGGTATTCTTTTACAGTTTTTGGAAATTTTAAGTTCTTTCTGTTCAGGATCAATAAGAATACTATCGTTTCTTATAGAAGAAAGTGTGTCTCCAATTTTACATAGTTAATTTTTTCTGTCGGAAACTGACCCGGGGACACATTTTACATTTTTTCTTGTGTATGAATCTATAGTGCTGTTGATTCTGAGTAGAGATAACCCAAACTTTCCAAAATGTGAGAAAAAAATATATGTTGTCATTTTTATGGAAGTTCCCCATGCATGGTAGTAGTAACATCGATTATACAGACGGCGCCACTTAGCTGTTGCTTCTTTTAGCTTCCGAGAGAGCCGTGCTGTCAACGTCAGTGACAAATGTCATTGCGTAACACAGATTCAAGCAGCCATTTTTGTTAATTTAAGATGTTATCGACGTCAGAGTTGGGCGTAATCAATTACTTTTGGAATTAATTACACGATTACATTACAGTAATCGTGATTCTTCAGTAATCGATTACCTAGATAATCAAAATTACTGTAGTACTGTACTAAGATTACATTTTGAAATCCATTCCTTTGGAATCAGTATTGTAAACCACTACTGTAATCTTGATTCCTTGGTAATCAAGTACTTAAGTAATCTGGATTACTTAACTCCAGTTCCACTCTAGATTACTTCATTGGCAAACCTTATTTTATAATTTTGTTAATGTCACTCAAATAAAATTGTTTCTGGTTTACATCATTCATTACGTCATTCTAGCATTTCACTTTCACATTAAATTTTGGTGTTGAATCCGTAGAGATAAGGGGTTAATATTTTTATACATATTATATACACAATGGCATGCATTATTAATGTGGAGGAATTTCGTTGTTTTAAAATGGAACTTTTGGTAAAATTAGAAATAATAAACTTCGTCAAGGAAATGCCAATTACGGTAAGATATTGTGGGCTAAATAATAAACAGATTAAGTCCACTTAAATAACTTTATGTAATTGCAAACAAACTAAATAAACGATATACATTTAAACATAAAAATCATCACTGAACTAAAATAATCTAATGTCAAGAAAAGCATCTGACAGGTAAAACAAAAGACGCGGCGCACCAAAGAGTATCGAAACAGTCCTCCATGGTAGACCGCCACATCGGCCCCCCTCTAGACCTTCAAGGTCGATAATAATCGGGAAAATGCACAGAACGTCCGTAACGTGTTTGTGTAGCTGGTTGCCGGGAGGTCTGCTGCTGTTGAGACAAGTCGGCTTCCTCTAACAAGTGTGCGGGCTTTAACCGATCAATAGAAACGTTAATAAGCTTTCCCCGGACGTCTATCTTAAACACCTTTTCACCTCTCTCAAGCACTTTATGAGGCCCAGTATATGGAGGCTGCAGAGACTTTCGAACAGCATCTTGTCTCAAAAACACATGAGTAGCCGTTGTTAGTAAGTCTTTGTGCACAAAAACTCTTGCCATCCCATGACGTGCGACTGGGGTAGGCCGAATATTCTGAATGTGGCCGCGAAGTCGACGCAAGAAATCTGGATAATCTACTGGCAGGTCTGGAGACGATTGAAAGAAATCACCGGGCAGCCGTAAAGGTTCCCCGTAAACTAAATCGGCTGAGGATGCTGACAAGTCTTCCTTCCAAGCCGAACGAATCCCAAGCAAAACTAAGGGAAGGCAATCTATCCAGTCCTCTCCAGCGTGACACATTATTGCAGCCTTCAACTGTCTATGGAACCTTTCAACTAATCCATTTGCGGCGGGATGATAGGCTGTTGTGTGCACTAGCTGAGCGCCTGTCATGGCGGAAAGACGATGAAAGATATCCGAAACGAACTGTCGACCCTGATCCGTTGTAATTTTTTCCGGGCATCCGAATCGAGAGATCCACCCGGAAATGAACGCGGCACTCACAGTCTCTGCCTTCATGTCGGTTATGGGCATTGCTTCCGGCCATCTGGTAAACCGATCTACAGCAGTTAAACAATATTGATAACCACGAGCCGACGGCAAGGGCCCTATCAAATCAATATGTACCTGGGAGAACCGTTGAGTTGGCATGCTAAAAGAGTGCACTGGAGACTGTACATGCCGAGCAACCTTCGAACGTTGACAGTGTAGACATGCCTTAGCCCAATCGCGGCAGTCTTTTCGGACACCTGGCCATACATACCGTTGCGTCACCAGCTTAATTGTTACCTTGGCACCAGGATGGCTAAGCCCGTGTAACAAGTCGAAAATTTTTCGTCGAAATGTTGGAGTTACAAACGGACGAGGAGCAGCCTGCGAAATATCGCAGAATAGCTTTGTGGTAGAACCAGGTATCTCAACTTTCTTCAAACACAACGAATTTCCTTTATCAAGATAACTTTGAAATTCGGGATCTGAATCTTGCGATGCAGCCAACGCATCAAGGTCAATGGCACTAATAGCTTCAACGGGTCGCGATAAAGTGTCAGCTACCAAATTGTCACCTCCGGAAATATGCCTGACATCAGTTGAGAACTGACTTATAAAATCCAAATAGCGAAACTGCCTTGGTGAACACTTATCGAGAGGCTTCTTAAAAGCAAAAGTAATCGGTTTGTGATCCGTTAATATTGCAAAGGCCTTCAATTCTAACATGTGCCTAAAATACTTCACTCCTTCATAGATCGCAAGCAACTCTCTATCGTAAGGACTGTATTTTCTCTGAGCTGGGCTTAATTTTCTCGAAAAGAAACCCAAAGGTTCCCAAGCACCTTTGTTTCGCTGCTGGATGACTGCCCCAATAGCTACATCAGAGGCATCAGACACCAAAACAATTTCTGCATTCGGACGAGGATGAGCCAAAAGTGCAGCGTCAGCTAAACTAAGCTTACAATCAAGAAACGCCTTTTCTAGCTCTGGAGTCCAGTTAATTTTATCTTTGCCAGTCACTTTGGATCCTGCCAACAAATAATTCAGCGAACACTGTATACGAGCAGCATGAGGCAAAAATCTATGGTAAAAATTCAGCATGCCTAAAAATCGACGAAGTTCTTTGATTGTGGCCGGTTTAGGGAACTCCTGAATGGCTATAACTTTGTCTTGCAATGGTTTAATGCCTTTATTAGAGATTTGATGACCTAAAAATGTCACCTCAGATTGGCCAAAATCACATTTCGCCGTGTTCAGGAGAACGCCATGCTCTTTTAAACGTTCAAAAACCAGCTTCAGATGATGTTCATGCTCGTCCTGATTCTCCGAAGCCACCAAAATATCGTCAATGTACGGAAAACAAAATGGCAAGTCGCGTAGGAATCTATGAATCTTTGAAAAGTCTGCGCGGCATTCCGTAAACCAAAACCCATAAAAGGAAACTCGAACAATCCGAATGGCGTGGTTATAGCAGTCTTTGGGATGTCTTCAGGAGCCACGGGTATCTGATTATATGCACGCACCAAATCAATTGTAGAAAAGACGCTACAACCATGTAGAATGTGGGAAAAATCAGCTATGTGCCTTACCGGGTATCTGTCAGGAACGGTTCTTGCATTTAAAGCCCGGTAATCACCACAAGGCCGCCAATCACCGTTCTTCTTCGGGACCATGTGCAGCGGAGATGACCAACAGCTGTCCGAACGACGCGCAATACCAGTGCGCACCATGTCTTCAAACTCATGCGTTGCTATTTTCAATCTGTCCGGGTCGAGTCTTCGAGGTCTGCAGAACACAGGCGGACCAGGGGTAGTATGGATGTAATGAAGCGTTTTGTGTTTGACTTCACGCTCCGTAGGATCCCCAGCAGGCCTGGTGATCTCAGGAAACTGCTGCAACTGCTGGTGATAACGAGATGAACCTGCAACAGCTTTCACGTGGCCAATAGCACCAGAAACGGGCAAAGCCGTGGCGGATAGTTTAGTGGAGCTGTCAAATAAGCGATGATGCCTGGTGTCGACAAGCAAGCCGTAAAAACTTAAAAAGTCTACACCGATAATGGGCCTTGTTACGTCAGCTATCACAAACCGCCAATTGAAAGTGTGACGTAAATTAAAATCAAGCGAAATACTAAACCAGCCGTAAGTAGCGATACTAGTACCATTCGCGGCAAATAGTTCATAGTTTGTTTTATTGCGTTTTTCACCACGCAAAAACTTTAGGGGATAAACACACACATCCGAACCAGTGTCCACTAAAAACTGTACCTTACTCGAACTGTCTGTTACAAACAAGCGGCCTGACAAAGAAGCACAGTCACTCGCCGCTGATAGCGACTGGTCTACTGGTTTTTTGAGTACGTGCAAGGTGGAACACATTTGACTGCTTTATCAGCAAAGTTGGCATGGTACCAGCAAAAACGCTGGCCAGCGGCAGTGGAGCGACTGCGGGAACGAAAACGTCGCTGGCTACTTGAGCGGGAACGAACGCTACGGCTGCAATTGCGACAGCCATGAGAGGGCATTGACAAAGCGTCCAATCGGTTGGTCAATTCATCAAGCTTACTGTTTACCGCCGACAATTCTTGCTCTGAAGATACCGATGTTCCAGCCACCTGCAGCACATTAGCTTGTGGCGACTGTTCTAGAATCGTATCTGCCAGTTTGGCCGCGTCATCGAGATTCAATTTGTCTTGAGTAGCAATTATAGCTTACAAAAATATAGGTAACCGATTCAACCAAATAGTTCTGAGAAAATCATCCTCCACATCGTTTTGAGCCAGCGTGCGGAGATGCCGAAGAAACTGGCTAGGCTTCCGATCGCCCATCTCTTCTGTATGTAAAAGCTCGGTACGCCGCTGATGCTTTGATTTTGACAGCCGACTAATAAGCTCGCACTTCAAAGTGAGATAGATACTTATCCGATGCTGGTGGGTTGATTATTAAATCTTCAACTTCCGTCGCGTATTTATAATCCAAGGCCGATATGACGTGATAACATTTGGTATCCTCCGCCGTCACATTCGCCAATGCAAATTGCCCCTCTAGTTGCGCGAACCAAAGTGCGGGTTTGTCCGACCAGAAAGGTGGCGCTTTAACACCAACACGACACAATTCCGGCTCACTAACAGAAGACGTGCCTACACCAGCAGCATTCATTGTTTACTATAATATAAGTCCGGTTGCCACTAACACAAATTATTCACTGGGGTCACCACTTGTGGGCTAAATAATAAACAGATTAAGTCCACTTAAATAACTTTATGTAATTGCAAACAAACTAAATAAACGATATACATTTAAACATAAAAATCATCACTGAACTAAAATAATCTAATGTCAAGAAAAGCATCTGACAGGTAAAACAAAAGACGCGGCGCACCAAAGAGTATCGAAACAGTCCTCCATGGTAGACCGCCACAATATAAAACAAATAATAATAATTATTATAAAAACCCTAAAAAGGTCATGTTTATTAAATGTTACCTGTTTATTTTTAACAGAGCCCAATTTATGCTGCTGCCTGTTAAATTTTCGTGAAAGATGCCTGAAGGTGATGGTCAAAAGAATCCACTTTTTAAATTTTGACAATTGTTGGGAAGAAGTGATGGAGGTATTTCGAAAACACCAATAAAACGGTCTTCGCGAAAATAAAGACCCAAGAGTTGGTAATGGTACATGTGTAACACAGTCGTCACATTTAAGAAAACAATTATTGAAGATACCTACAGAAATATTTGAAACATTTTGGTTTGAGGCTGTAAATAAAATTGAAAAATATGCAGATAACTACTTGTAGTGAATATTCGATCTCAACCGCACCAGTTCTTTAAGATTTGTCCCGCAGTGAACGTGTTAAATAAACAATTAAGATGTTAAAGTTGAATTTCCAAGGAAGTGTACCTATATCGTCGTGAAATCGCCTCTGCCTTTATAATTGTGTGACGACAAGATCTATTTTGATAACGTCGAAGAGTGCCTCACTGACAATGTCAATTGAAGTTGACAAATGTAACTACATTTCAGCGAGTTTACAATCCAATTATCCATAATACACCTCTGACCTCTTCAGCTCCCCTAGAACGACTGTTCTCGTATGCGACGATGACAAATACTCCAAAAAGCAACCGATTAACAGACGAGAACTTTGAGCGACGAGTTATATTAAAAGCCAACTTGAATAATGGAAAACATTCTTAAATCTAGGAAATATCATTTTTGTTCTAATCCAAATTCACTTAGCGTTGTACCTGACAAATAATTCGTATTGTAAATTGTTTCCGCACCCTGCTAACATTCGTACATTTTAATTTAGGTACTGGTCCCACCGCCAGCGAGCAGCGATAAGAAACTGTTTTTAGTATGAAAAATTTGTCACTCGACGACGAAACCGGTAAAATTATCATATACAGAAAAACACTCGTGTCTCGCTGCTCGCCGACGGCGGGTCCAGTGCCATAAAGCTGAAGTAAAAGCGATAAGATTATTTTTATTTTATTAGTATTAGTATAATAAATAAAACTATTGTTTATAATTAAAGAAAGCATTTTTATTTTATTCATGTTGTGTGATGTGGAATAAGGAATATCTTGAGCGCTGCTCGCTACGGAGCCTCACTCGGCGCGCGCTTAGGGGCAAAACACAATTGTACCTGGGTGATCCAAATAGGTGATCCTAGTGGACATCGCAGTTAAGATGAACGTGAGGGCTTAGCTTATGATGGAAAGAAATGGATGGACCCATACTTTCTGTGTTTTTCTCTCTTCCTTTTGCGACTTCTTAATAGCAGCAGGGCATAGAATAGGTACATTTGTTGCGCTCCAAAACTCTCGATCTACTGCGATATTTTTTATAATTGTGTTAAGCCCTCACGTTTATTTTAACGACACGACGTCGTGCCGTACGTCGTACCACGATACGACGCCGTGTCGTAAGCATTTACGGTTTACGTCGTAGATTTCCACGACACGACATCGCAGCGTGTAATTGTGTTTTGACCCTTGCTAACTAGGAAGCGCCATTAATGTAATTATTGTGCAATTTCTCTGCAGAACTGATCTGAAAATAAAAAACAAAAAGATAACTCAAATTCGTTTTGAAAATTTTCAGTGGAGCATGTTTTGAGCATGATGGCAGCGACGGGGTTTAGCTGCCCCCCCGCAGAATATTTTCAAAAGTATATTTTAAGCTCTCACGGTTTCCTCATACACGCATGTAAGTACGTACAGTCAAGGTGATAAAAATATGTACGTTGCCAAGACATCAAAAACATCTACACACCTTTATGCTACAAACAATAGGGTCGGTGACACATATATTTGACATTAATATTAATACCCTGTATTGATATTAATACCCTCGACTGTACCTACCTGAAACACGTTTGAATAAAGTGACAAAAGTATGTTATATAAATTGTTTTGTTATATTTTCAGGGGAATACAGTTTATGGGTCGGAATACCAATATTCTTCCTCAGCAAAGTCGCCACTATTTTATGGAACTTCCAGGATTTGATTATCATACTTATAAGTATGGGACTGACTTCTAGATATCACAGATTGAACTCGCGTGTAAAATGTATCATCAAGTGTGAGAAACATAAAAGGAAATTAGAAAAGGTGCGATGGTATCAAATTTTTAATAGAAATGGATGTCTTAATTTATGCAACACATATTTTTTCTTATTTACGTTAAGAAGCTGACGACACGTAATTGTTCTCTTAATTTTCTTTTTAATTTTCTCCTTCAAAACATTCCGTGGAACTTAAGGAACAGTACGTGGATGACCAAGCTTTGCTTGGATTTTTATTGGTACGTTTTTTCTAAAATGAAACCTAGCTAGATCGATTATCGCCCTCGAAACCCCCAACATACCATATTTAATGAAATTCAGATTACAAGAATTACTCGTTTATAGGTATAAGATAGATGTATGAAAACACTAGCCGATTTGGTCCAGCCTCTCTCGTGTTTTACGCTTAGCAACATTCATTTTTATTTATTGTATTATTTCTAAGAGTTCACAACGTGCACCACGCTGCCTTAATAGTTTATTATTTTTCACTAATAGGCACGTGAAAGCTATGCGTTCCTCAAAGTCATGTCATTGGTAGGTACTTGTGCTGACTTTTCTGAAACCGTGCGGTATTCTTATTGCAATGATTCTTTGAAGCTAGAGGTAGTGTTTTATTTACATCATCATCGACTATTTGCACATTTATAGTTTTTTTTATATACAACAAAGAAATCAAACGAACAAGTAGGTCACCTGGTGGTTAGTGAGTACCACCACACATGGACACCCATATCATAAGAGGATCGCAGATGCGTTGTCAGTCTAGATGGCTAAGACGGAATACCATAGATAGATAGATGCTATATGGGCGTACGTCCCAGGTGGGAAGATAAACAAATAATTGAACTTTATAGATAACTATTTTGACGAGTTCAATGTTGTGTAAAATGTGTTTTATACATCTATCCTGTTGTCAATGATTATCCCTAGCTACTTGGTCTGTGCTATAAATGGAACATGATCATATTATTCATTATGCATCGGAAGCCTAAGGGGTGAAACCCAATCGCATTCTATGAATGCATATTGGACCGATTTTTACTCGGTATTATGGACACTGTACTCCCTGCGTGTGTACACAATACCATTGGCAGTGAAATTGCGAGCGAGACCTCCCATGTAGAGTATTGAAGAAGCCGCTTTCATACAGAACGAGCTAAGATACCAGTGTCAGTAACGTAAAGTATACCTAAAAAGTGTCCCTTTAGGTTAACGTAAAAAAAAACCATGTTGTATAAGTTGGAGGCCACACGTCAAGATTGTTTAGAATTCACACATCCATCCGTTCCCAGTAATTAATTCTACGCTGTGCGCGTTGTGAAGCACGTTAATAAGTAGGTATTATTAAGTATAAAATTTGTAAGAACATTAGCCACACAAAAATATCAGACAGATGTTGACTATAATGTAATTTCAGTTCGGAACAGAGAAATATGCAGAAGTGCAAACATGGCGGCGGCTCAGGGAAGCGTACGTCCGGCAGGCGGCGCTCGTGCGGAGGGTGGACGGCAACCTCGGCGCCTTGATCTTGCTGTCTAATTTTAACAACCTGTATTTCATCTGTTTGCAACTGTTTCTTGGAATTAAGTAGGTATTTTACGCTGCTTTCAAAGCGTAGCAAATAATTGATATCATTACTACATAGTATAATACAAAGTCACTTTCCGCTGTCTGTCTGTCCTTATGCTTAGATCTTTAAAACTACCTACGCAACGGATTTTATTGCGGTTTTTTTTAATAGATAAAGTGATTCAAGGGCAAGGTTTATATGTATAACTCTACGCCGACGAAGTCGCGCGGAGATGATATATAATATAAGTAAAGCTCGTTCATCACTAATAATCGGAGACGTGTAGCAATATGTTCCTGTGACGTTAAACATACCTATATAATACCTAACTAACATGGCTATGTTGTTACGCTAAAAATAAAACAGCTAGTTCGCTACCATACGTGCAAGACAGCCAAGCCTGTGCAAAATATATTTATATTATTATGTTTCCACATACTACTTTGGTTACCTAAACTATCCCCACCACCAAAAAATCCGCTGACGCGTTTTGAAACCTCTACGCATCCATCGTTGAATGTACGAAATTACAATACAAAATATGCACAGAAACTTACGATGTGCAGATTTTGAGTGTTTATTGACGAAACGCGTGACTACCTAAATTGGGTCGAAAATGTATCGTTTTCTATTAATGCCTTTGATTATAAACACTGGTAATAAATTCCATTTAGTAGCATCTAAGGTGTCGGAATCCGTAAATGGTGAAACTATTTATCAGTTTTACGACATTACACTGAACTGATTATGTGCTGATGCCGACTCCGCTGAAAGTTACAAACGAAAAGTGATCTAATTATCTAATGATCTAATTAAAGGGATTAAATATTAAAAGCTGGAAAACTGTAGAAACATGCATATCTTCAAATATTTGCATGTAATGTAACGTAATAGTTTCTCAAAATGTAGATGTGATGGTATAATATACTGATCCCACCAAAAACATAAATGTAAAAAAGGAGAGCCAAGTTCAATACAAAAATTATGCTTGGCTGTGGGCTTCGCCGCAAAAAGAATGGAGATCTAAATGAGTGCCAAGTTCTATGCAAAATCCAAATATGTATTTATAGGAACAAAATAACATGACGAACAAGTATTAAACTCTATTTCTTTGCTTTATTGGATACCTATAACAATTGCTGGTATTTAAAAATGTGAGATCTTAAAGTAGGTTAGATTTGACTTGGCCAGTTTTATCAGGATTAAAAAATATATATAAATATATATGTTGAATAACTTTATAAAATGACTGATGTAATGAAAACTGGCTAAAACTACCCTGCTCGCATGTATGCAAAATATGCAAGGGACTTTGTTGCTCCAACACTGACTTAGACAAAAGCATGGCCCCAGTAGACATCGAAGACGATGATCTCATTAATTTCGGAGAAGATTAAAAATAAATTTAATATTAATAATTAAACATGTTCATTATTGACACTTAACATAACATATTGAACTTAACTAGTGAAAAAGTGTACAATTTGTTTTGCTGATTAAATCCATTATTGTTTGTAAATTTTTTCCTTTCCTTCGTCTTTAAACTTCCACAATTCCGAAGATGTAGAATATAAGTTAAAACCCAAATTTGGGAAAGTATTTTTTGTACATAATAAAATATTTCCAAATCAACTCACAAAATTTTGTTGAACTATAAAGCACAAAGTTCAAGATAAAAACACTTAAAATTGTAAAGGACATACATATCTAATCTAATCTAAATTATAATCTAATTTAAAAATAATAACTTAACCTAAAAAATTCATTTTTGATACAAGTCTTTTTACAAAGATAAACATACTTACACACACACACACATATCGATACCTTTAGGGTCAATTGGCGTAAAGGACAAAATGCTACTTTTCAGGAGAAGCAAAAAACGTTTTTTTTATTTTTAAATCTCTTGTATTTTTTTTATTTGTGGACCTGTATCTTCGATGTTTATGACAAAAGTGCTTAGAATTCTTCCCTTTTTGCGGTAGAATGGTAAGCATAACGATAAATAGCATATTTTAGAAGTTAAGGGTCCTTTACACCCCGGAAAATAGCGTTAGTAGTCCTTTACGCCACTAACGTTTTAAAGAAATCTTAAGTTTTGAGGTTGTAAAGGTCAGTTTTATATAAAATTATACAATTTTCGGGTGTATAGCTCAGTATAATTTACACGTTTTTGGTTATTTTCCTTACATAACTGTAATTAAAGGAATCAATTATGCAAAATGTTTCGTTATTTGCTAAAATTTAACTTTTGGAAATATTATATTTTTATATTATTGGTTATGAATCATTCAAATGTCATTAAAGACGCTGTACACAAGTAAGTTATATTCGTGAACTGCTATTTTTGTAGTGGAAACATGTAGATTATCCAAGGTAGGAATAATGTAAATGAAAGCATGAATTATAGGTAATAATTGTAACAAAATGTTTATCAATTTAAATATTAAATCAGATATCATAAACGTTAAGGAAGTACGTCACTTATTCATCATTTAAAGGAGCGACCACACCGCTTCGTATACGCAGTGACGTGTCGCATGCGTCATGTTCTCTCACCGTTTCTTCATACATTTTGTTGCGTAAACGCACCGTCGACGTCTTTTACGCATTGGTGTGGCCGGACCTTAACGCAACTATACACAAAATGAGATTGTTTAAAAGTTACATTTTATACCATTAAGTATTTTTGTGTTTTTGGTTTTATATTGGTAGCAAACAAACATTACTTTCAACATACATACAGGCATAAGTCATGTCTTTATCCCTTACGGAGAAGATAGATCCTAAGGTAACAAGACCTAAAGCCACGTTTTGCATGAGCATGATTGTGGGGGCTTTCAAAATTGGTTTTATTTCTGGTAACAGTAATCTTATTCTTCTACGAGTAGGAACGTAATGATTTCAGTTCTTGTGAGTTTCAAAACTTTAAATCAACCAATTTAAATCAACAGGTATTCTAACAAACAAAAATCTTACACGTTATGTGACTGAATGAAAGTATTTGAACTGGCAACAGCCATATCTTGTATTTCTTTTTACTGTTTAGTATTGGAAGATTTCATGTACCATTTGTCATTAATTATTGCTCACAAAAACTGAAATCATTAAGTACCATCAAGTATAAAAATAGGTATACCTAATGGGACTGACTTTGAAAGCAATGTTCGTTTGTTAGCAATATTTAACAAAAAAGCACCAAAATACTTAATACTTAATTCTACTTATAGTTTTATGACAATGTGTTTTATAATTAGTAGGTTTTAGTTTTAGTATCTGCATGTATTATACCTATATTTAAAGGTAAATGATACAAAATTTTACTTATAAAGATCTGATTTTGTACGTACTTAGTTGGATTGAATAATTAATAAGTGTCGTGCTTAGTATTTGTGAGCTCTGAGGTACTTGATTTAACATAATTATATTGATATTTGGACATTTTGTTACCATTATGACTATTGAGCTTTCATTTACTATATAGTCCTGCGCTGGTAAATCTTCGTGTTTTTATTACAATAACAATCGTTTACGAATATAACTAAACTGTGTAAAATGAAATTTCAATTCTGTATAATTAACAACATATTAAAATTACGATTGCTAACGTTTAACTTTAGCCATTTTCAGCATAATTGTGGGCGTATAGGTGGAAAGGGGACTCAGCAATTACAGTTATAGTGAACTATACACCCCAAAATTGTACTATTTCATGTGAAACTGACCTTTACAGCCTCAAATAATTTTAATTCTTTCAAATTTTATGGGCGTAAGGGACTACCGGCGCTTTTTTTCAGGGTGTAAAGAAGACTTAACTTTTTAAATATCCTATTTTTCGTTATGGTTACCATACCACTGTGTAAAGACAAGAATTCTACGCATTTTTGTCATAGACATTGAAAATATAGGTCCACAAATAAAAGAAATATTTAGCTAAAAAAATATATTTTGCTACTCCTGAAAAGTCATCAAATAAACGTTTTATCTATCTGCTATCTATCTAAAAGTAGCATTTTTGTCCTTTACACCAATTTTATTGAACCTTAAATTGTTGAATTTATAGAGATACACTTACCTTCTCATCAAAATTAGACCTAAGTATTTATATTTGTGTCTTAGCCAGGTCGTACAAGCAAAGAAATAAATATCCATTCGTATAAACGTCCTTTACGCCGTAGTTTCAATTTGGTATTAAAGTATAATGTATAGAAGTAAAGGTCGTAAAGGGCAAATAAGTAAATTAAGTCCTTTACAAGCAGGTATTAAAGGACAATATAGGTAAATTTAGCACTATACGTCGTTGTTTATACTTCATGATTTCCTTTACGTTCCATGTGATTTTAGGCTTGTTACTTACACCCACAAAAAAAGCCAAAAATATGGGGCGTAAAGGTCCTATTTTACGAGATATCAAAATTTCGAATATACAGTTCGATAGAGCTTGAAATTCTGAACAAAACTGTATATTTAACTCATTTTCGGCATTTTGTCCTTTACGCCAATTGACCCTAAAGGTATCGATATATTCATACATATCATACATACATTGCAAGTTAATAGAAAGCTTGTAATAATAACTATACGTCATTTTCGTGTAAAATGAGCGATAGACTATAAAGGAGAGTAACATGCGGTACCTACCTAACCTCAAGTCCTCAACACATATAGAGCCTTAGGCACATAGAGAGACATTACAATCTGTGTGTAGATAAAGCAGTGTGTGTCATTGCACATGAGTTATTATTTGTTATGAAACAGTCATATAATTTACTATAAAAAGTGTGATTTATGAGAGCAGATTAGCACAGTAACCTCTGAACCATTGATACTAAATAATATTAGATACTTCTTAAATTTAATTCCGGAAAACTTTTAATAAAAAAATCTATTGTATTGTAATTGTAGGTTTAGGTGTTATAAATTTTAAACACAAGTCGCTAATATAGAGAATTAATGTTCCAGTAACGAACAAGGACCTCTCATTAACAAGGTTTACTACTTCCTATCTCTTGGCTGGCTGATATTCCGCGCTTGCACTGTGGTTCTAGCCGCGGCCGACATCCACAAGCATTCAAAAAGCGCTCTGCCCTTTCTCCATGCCTGCCCGTGTAGTGTTTACAACGTAGAGGTAAAATTAATTCATTGTAAAATTGTTGACAATAGCTTCATTCTAGAATTGTTAACAATAACTATTGTTCAAATTGTGTGCCCAAATAGAAAAGAGAATTGCTTTTTAGGGTGCTTTAGCCAAGATGGTATAAATTATGGTGCCCTACGGTTATTGTTACTAATGTCGGGTAAGGAAATTTTGTTGATGAGTGAATTTGGCTGTATGTACATGCTCACGGTAATGTAAGATACGTCTGAAAGTTATAGTTATATCAGTAACTTTTTGGTTTTTGGATAAAGTTATAGTCATATCAATAACTTTTTGATTTCTGGATAACCTATTTATGGAGCTATATTCTCCGAAAGTGGTTTAAATTGTGCCCCCCTCACCCCTCTGACGTTTGAATAGTGGCATCAAAAAACAGAAAAATCGAGATAATAGTGCGAAGCAAAAACTTTCAATGTAAAATTTCAACATTGTAGCTATTATAGTTTAAGGGATATCGCCCAAAAAATGTTCTTAGACAAGGGAACTTAACCGCCATGGTTTTCCCATGAAGATACGTTCTTATGTTTTAGCGGCTTGACACTCGTTGCAAGAACGCTTCTTTATGCCTGGTACCGACACGCATTTGGCTAGTTTTATGTATTTCATGAAAGAAAGAAAGAGAAACATTGAAGAGATAATTGAAGGCTTCTTAAATCTTCTTTTACGCTAAAGATACCTAGACGCGCTTTTATTGACAATATGGCATTTAAATTTAGATTAAAATTATAAAAAGTTTTTTTACCACAGCGAATTTCAATCGATTTCGTTTGTTTTTGTTCCATTTCAAATCAAAAGAATGTTATAAAAACGAATGAGGTGAATCAATTTGATACTTAACCGGAATTATTTAACAAGTCACCTGTTAATTTACGGTTTTCAGATCAGCAGACTTAAAACTCAGCTTACTTATGATTTTGTGGCGATGAAAGGAATGGGTCTCTTTGCATTAGACAGAAAACTACTGTTAGAGGTACGTATGGACTTTCCAAGAATAATTCACAATTATACAGTCATGGACAATGATACACAACAAAATATCAAAAAATGGCGTATTCAGTAAGACCATGAATTAGGGAACATTAATAGTAATTAATACAAGCAGTAGGTTCAACATTTACGTCCTCGTCAATCTACGCATATATTTATTTAGAAACACCACAAAACCCACAAATATAGTGATGTCAGCATCCATCTCGAGCAGACCAAAACAATAACGTATGTTCAGCAAAAATTTATAGTCTTAGAAAATTCGATTTTTCTAGTTTTTTCGTAAGTAGGTACCTTCTTGAAATTTATCAGTTTTTCTTGATGATTTTCTCGTGTGAATGATTGCTGAGACAGGGTTTTTATATATTTATTTTTCCAAATAAAGCTCAAACCTATATTTTGGAGACATTTAAATGTCAACCTAAAAACTTGCGCTTTGATTGTTTTCTTAAGAAATGGCCCTCCATTGTTGAAATGGATTTTGAAGTGACAATGACATCTTTAACTCGGGCTGAAAATCATCTTCAAGTGCGCTTATGCAAAATGCTAACACTAAATTGGAGCACAATGTAGATAAAACGGGTTTCAATAGCATGTAGATCTCGAAAAGTACATTCTAACTCAGTGTAGCCCTTGCTCAGTTGAAGTGATCTTGGGAGTAAGAGGGTGATCTTACATTACCCGGAACGAGGCGAACAGAGAACAGACTTAGTAATATATGTAATCCGGGCAATAACGTCATTCCTCTCAAGTTCTCTATTATATTAGAGTTAAATTGTTCTGTCAATAGCTGCTGTTATTCCGTGGCTGAATTTATTGCTTTAACTATTTTTAGTTTTAGGTTCCATTCTTTCAAACTTACGAGGTATAATTCCATTCTGATTTACTTTCTTTCACTTCAGTCAAATAAATAATCTCTTTATTGTTTCACAGGTAGCAGCTGTAATCTTTAAATATGAACTGGTATTGATTCAGTTCGATAAATAAGATTGTATTGAATCTCTTCTTTAACGAGTATGCATATTATGGGGCTACATAGCTACGCATCCCCTGAAGCGACATTATATTCCCCGTGTACCCGAATTAGCCGAAGGGTAGAATGTACTTCCTTTGCAAGGCGAAATAGTAGTGCAACAACCGTGAAGGGCCGGTTATCAATAATGTATAATTTTGGCAATAATTCTATAATTTGTAATTCAATAAAGAAATGTTTTCACACATGCGTGTGTATTATATTCAGTTTCTTTACAATAAAGGTATTAAAGTTCATTTTGTGTTACATTAAATTTTTTACTTCTATTGCAGCAAAACATTGTTTCGTTATTTTTATTACGTACCTATACGATTTTCTTAGTTTCACTACTGTTTTTTTTGTAGTTTCAAAATCTTGCCACGTATATCGGCTCCCTTGCAGTTGCGTTGTAGAGTTACGATGACAATTCATAACTTTTTGCAAAGAGGTTATCTGTAATGTGACGCCTTTCGACGCATAGTACCAAATTCGCAATGTGCCATTTGGCGTTTCACGGAATGTTATTTTTATATACGCAAAGCACCAAATTCTCACAATACCAAATTCGCTTAGTGCCAATACGCGTAGTGCCAAATTCGCAATGTGCCATTTAGCGTTTCGCTGAATATTATTTTTATACAGGCAAAGCACCAAATTATCACAATACCAAATACAATGTGCCATTTGGCGTTTCGCGGAGTGTTATTTTTATACACGCAAAGCACCAAATTCTCACAATATTAGTGCCAATACGCATAGTGCCACATAATATGTTGCGGTAGAGGTAGAGGATAGTTTGAAAGAGTATGTTGACGACCCACGCTATAATACACGGAGCGGAGCAACCAAAGACAAATGAAACTGATAACGCGTACCGTCAAAACAACCAGCTACTCTTAAAAATACTCAATATGTTATTTACTTCATCCTTATTTTTTTAACCTTCAACAAAAATAGAACTTAAATGGTATAACTACTTTTAATACATAATGTTATACATATAAGGTATAAGTGAAAGCCTGCCATAGATTTAACCTTTCCCCCACCACGTCAAATACAAGATACGTCACCCATACGCCAGAGTTCTTTATTGAGATGCCTTAAGTTGAACCTAAAGTTAATTGGATGAAGGTTGCTTTTGCATTGAAGTAATGAACGTATTATATGGGTCGTTGGCGTCGAAAAGGTTAAACCATGGTTTTAGACCAGTCTTGAATAATTTTTGTATGGCTGTTTGTTTTGTAGGTTCTGTATACGTTTACCTATCATATAATCTTAGTGTTAAAAATAACATCTACATGTTCGATGTCATTACTTCAAATTTCAGCAAAATTAGCTTCCGAAGGTAATTAATATTGCTAATTTGGTTTTTTTTCAAGTTTTTTCAAGTATTTCTTTTTCAATTTGTCAAATCAAACATATAGTACAGAAAAGCAGTGACAATCACAATCATAGTCCGGATCCTAATATGAAACCTGTAAAAGACTTTATCCCAAACATGAAAAGTATAGCAGAGTCCGAGATGAAGGTTTGTGATATAATACAAACGTGTAAAGCAAATGTTCCTTCCTCTGTAGTGGAAACTTTGCCATCGACTTCCGCTCTAAAGCAAACCATTTACCGCCACAGAAGGAAGCAGTGTCGTTAAGGAACCTAGTGATATTTTTTTCAAGATAAACGAGCCACTAACGTCAATCAACGGTGATAACTTCGTATTAAAAGATTGTATTTTTGAGAATAATAAGCGAGTACTACTGATGTCTACGTTGAATTTGATGACCATTTTATTTTAAGTAAATCCAATTACTGGATATTAGATGGTACATTTAAAGTCTCACCTACGTTATTCCAGCAACTGTACACCATACACGGAAACATTTTCAGTGATAATGCTAAGACATTTCCTTTATGTTTCTGTTTATGTACAAACAAGGATAAACATACTTATGACGTCATGTTCGAATTAATAATAGAATACGGAAACGAACATAACTTGAACATGTCACCAAACGTCTGCATATTGGATTTCGAAAAAGCCAGTATTATAAGCCTACGATCAAATTTTGAAAATATCGTACTACATGGATGTTTGTTTCATCTGGGACAAATACTGTTCAGGTAAGAATTTTCATATAAATCCAAAACCACACCATCAGAAATACCTTTGAAAATCTGAGCAGTTCGTTTCTGGCGTTTCGCCGGCCGCTACCGCGGCACACTCCCAAAGTGGGGTCGCAGTTCTAACCTAACCTAACCGACTTAACCAGAAATTCATTTTTCTAATTTCATTTATTTTCTTACCATATTTACATGAAAAACGTTTTTTGTTTCAGGCAAGTTCAAGCTAACGGTTGTGTAAAAAAGTACGCATCAGACACAACTTTCAATAAGCAAGTCAAATGTTTATTAGCACTAAGCTACTTACCGGAAGAAGAAATACCTATATATTTTAACAAGCTCCTACATTGTATAGAACAGTGTTTTTCAAACTGTGGGCCGCGACCCCCTGGGGGGTCGCAAAGCCTCGACAAGGGGGTCGGAAGAGGTCACGGAAACTACCACATCCAAAAAAAAGTTGCTTACTATGCAAATGCATAAATGTGTCGTATTAATTGAATATTTGTAACATAAATAAAATACCTACATGAAGAAAAGAAGGGACGAGGGGTCGCGAAATATTTTTTTCATACCAGGGGGTCGTGTTGTGAAAATGTTTGAAAAACACTGGTATAGAAGATTTGGACTGGAAAGATATAGCTTTGTGGTTTGAAGAAAATTACATCAGCAGCGCAGAGAAGACGCACCCAATTATTGGAGTTGCCATAACATGAATGTACTGAACATACCCAGAACTTCAAATTCAGCCGAAGCTTGGCACCATAAAATAAATGTCATAATTGATAAAAATCATCCGGGTGTGTATAGCTTAATTAAAACATTGATTAAAGAAACTTTAGCAAACACCGGTAATATAGAAGCAATTTTATCAGCCGCACCACCTCAAAACAAGAAAAAGAAATATGCCAAAAAGGACGAAAGAATTGAAACCATTTTGCAACACAAAGCTGAATATTCTGAGCTGAAATTACTAATGCCTATCGCGAGTAATTTAAAAATTTAAGTTCAAAAAACACTTACAAAGTGCTAATTGGGATTGTCTATTTTTTTACAATGTAATCGAAAACCATTTCGAGATAAATGCTTTTTAAATCGTTTTCTGTATTTACTTTATTTTATTTTACTATAATGAATTTATTACATGAAAAATAAGCAATGACCTTCATTTGACATTCCCAGACATGACGTAGACGGTCCCAAATGCACTTTATTTGCAAAGGTTACAAATTCTATGCTATTTACGCGTGGATTATACTACGGAGTTCAATTTGGACCCGCAATCTGACATTTCATTCATCTTATGACAGATGACAAGCAAATGGGCAATCTTGTTACTGTCATTCTTGTTTTTTCCACTGTTTACTTTCATATTGTTGTATTATAGTTTAGATTTAGAAGCACTTTCGGTAGATAATTAGGCAAGAGTGGTACCGCACAGCGATGTGCTTCGCTCACATGAAAGATTTTCCGCTAAATATTTTAATGAAGAGCGAAAATATTACGTTTTTCGGTTTACTTTCGCCTACTGAGTTTACTGACTTATTTCCGGGTCCTGTTTTGTCTCGATCATACCTGGTATGTGTTTATGGACCTTTCAGCTTCGCGCAGAATGTTATGGTATGTGTAACGGTTGTGAAAATATAGTTTTATAGGAGAAGTAATTTTTCATAGGAGAAGATCGCGTGAATCTTCCTGTGTTATTGTTGAATCATGTTGACATTGATACTAATGACAGTTTGCCAACTTCACCACAGATAGAAAAGACGTTAATGGCGGCGCTTCATATACGTTTTATGATCAATTTATCCAATAAGCAGATGTGTGGCACCGGCAATGGAAACTCTGACGTCATCAACCAAAATACTTTCAATAATTAATAGTAAAAAAAATACCGAGTTATATGAGAAAATATTGAAATTGGTTTCTTATAATTGACTATTCTGCGGTAATCTATCACTTTACAGAAAATCGATTCATCGAATATCTGTTCCCAGAACACTATTCGCAGAATGTCGTTATGACTTAGGAATCATTCATCGAACTTCAGTTGATCGCTGTTACATTTCTTCGAATTACCTGTTACACCGGAATCGAATCATCGAATTTTACTTCACTATTTTATTTGTTTATCACAATAGTTGTTCATCGAATCACGTTTGCTAAAATTTTGATTTAACGTAAGTTTGAGTTCCCAAATTTCTTATTACACAGAAAATCATTTCATCAGTGTTACTATACATTGTAATCACAACGCGCTCACGTAGTCCCGAGGTAGGTTAGGGTTTTTTTTATGTCCTGGAAGCCCGACACGCTCACGGAGTCCGAGGTAGGTTAGGGTTATTTTTTTTTTATGACCTGGAAGCCCGACACGCTCATGGAGTCCGAGGTAGGTTAGGTAGGATAGGGAAGTAAGTAAGATTTCCCATAAACGCTTGAATAAATCGTTCGATGAAACGTTACTACGATGAAATGTTGTTCGAGGTAGTTATAAAATATGAATGGTACCATTATTGAATCATGTTTCGATAAAAGGTAAATTCGATGAATCGTTACTGCGATGATTTGAGACATATTCGAAACAATTTATGATGAAAAGTTGTTCGACTATTTGAAAATCGATGAATTTAAAATTATGTGTATAGAAAATAAAACGTAATTACATTCGTGGAATAGTTTTCGTCGACATGAAAATCGATGTATTCAATTTCGATAAAGTGATAGACACCCCTATTCTGCACAAAAAAAATATAAAAAGGATAGTGTATTTTTTTTTAGACAATCCCAATTCTGATTAAATAAAATGTTATAAATAGCTTTTCACGCTGAATTGAACAAAATGATCCTTAAGTTAATTATGTTACCAATTAATATTCCAAAAACACAGCTCATTGTTTTTTGTACTGATTAATACGTACAAACTTTTTTTTAGTTTATGAGAATAAATATTATGATTGAAAAAAAAGAAGAAAAAAAAGATTTGAAAAAAAAAATACCTGACTGTTTTGATACTATAAATTGTACGAACTATTTTTTTGTTTAAGCAATTAAATATATAATTTCTGCCATTTGTTCATTTTATACTTAAAATTCCTGCAATGTACCTACTATTGTATTACTGCAACGGTAAAAAATAATTATCATTTGCCAGATTTTTGCTATAGGTAGGTATACCATGCAAAGAGTCATATTTGGGAATTTTATTTTTGGAATGTAATTTATGACAAAACAAAACATTTGCTTAATAAAATCTTGACGAAGATCTTCTGTCGGAAAGGTTTTACGATGCTATAAGGAGAGGTTAACCATCGAAAGGTAACCCGGTTCCGGTCGAAAAAGAGGGTTTCAGAACAAAATATCGTTAAGAAAATGAAAACTGCTTATAAGACTCATCCTAACATTTCCGAGCGAAAACTTGCCGAAAAGTTAGGAACTACTAAGTCTATGGCTCATCGAGTTATACAAAATAGTGAACTAAAACATTTCAAGTCCAAAAAGTTCCAGACAAGACGCCCGAAAAGGAGAAAGTGGCTAAATCAAGGGCTAGGAAGTTCTATGTTGCTAGTCAAAAGGATAGTGTCAACCCTAAACATAAATGTAAAATGGCCAGCAAATATCAGTGTCCAGTCTAAAGCTCTAAGAATTATCTGTGGAGCCATGAAAACCAGTCCAATTAATGCACTTCAAGTGGAGTGTGTTGATCCTCCTCCCTATTGACGGCGTCAATATCTTAGTGATCGATATCTTTTTCGTTGTGCTCAGTTATCCAATCATCAGCTCTGGTCCATTCTCTCTTGACACTCCATATTTGATTAGAAGCTTTGACAGATTTAAATCTATTTTAGCACCCACATTCAATTCGTCAACACTACCCATTTATCAGTATGAATATGAATCTTTAACTCTTGTTCCGTCCATCTTAAAAACAGGTATCTCTAAGAATGATGTGGAACATAACCGCCAGTTTTTGGGTTTCATTGGAACAGAATCAGATGCTCGGGATGCCCAACATATTTACACAGACGCTTCGAAGGTCTCTCTAAATGGGTGTGTTGGTGTTGGTATACTGCACTCTCAGTATAACATTGTACATACAATAAAACTGCCACCGGAGTCTTCTGTGTACACTGGAGAGTGTTTTGGCATGCTGAAAGCAGTAGAATGTATCCTTTTAATGAAACTTAAAAATGGTGTAGTATTCTCACATTCGCCGAGTTCATTACAGGCTATTTCTAAATTTCCTTTTAAAGCAAAATCTTACAATTCACATATTTATAAATTACGGAGTTTACTATATAAATGTCACCAGAATGGATATGTGGTTTCCTTTGCTTGGATCCCAGGGCATAGGGATATTAAAGGTAATGAAAGCGTGGACCGGGTAGCTCGTGAAGCCATTGATCACGGTGATCTCCATCCATACAAAAATATTGCGGAGGATCTCCTAGGCCTTCCAAAGACATACTTACATGAGGCATGGAGCCAGCTCTGGGCCGCCCCTGGTGTAAGAACTGGTTTGCGTTATCGTGACATCCAACCTAAAATCCATGCCAAGCCCTGGTTCTCAAAAATCTTACTTTCCAAGACTGCAACCAGTATGATATCTTGCATGAGGATTGGACATGTATGTTCACCCGAACGTCTTGCAAGATTGGGAATTGTTGATAGCTCAACATGTGAGTGTGGAGCTATTTCCTGTGACCTCAATCATATACTTTTCGCCTGCCCTCTTTATGATCGTTATTCCTTCTTTCAACAACTGTCACTTCTTGGCGTTCCTTTTCCTATATCTGTCCCACCCCTTCTTGTCATTAATGACAAGTCTTTATATTAAAGTATTATATTCATTCCTATCCGACAACAATATTAAATTATTGTTGAGGTTGCTAATCACGCGACATTTAGTTTGTCACTGGTAGGTTATAATAGTTATAAACTGTAATGAGAAAAAGCTGTGTGACACTTTTGATAGAACTGTTTGACCTTCAAGAATGTAAATGTGAAACTGTACCTAAATAAAAGATATTGAATATATACAGATAATGAGTTAACTGTCGTTTTCTTTTAATAATTATAAGTAATTTCATTTATCTTTAACCCTTCCTGATCTTTTCGTCTCCCTTTTTTCCAAATTCCGATCCTTCATATCACAATATAAAGGAAATGACGTACAAAATTATTCACTTGAGACAAGAAGGCGTGTCTGTGACAGAGATCTCAAACGAGCTGGGTATATGGGTAAGTTACTTTTCTATTCTGTTTCGTGATAAATTAGTAATATTTATATCAGAGATCGAATACCAGTAATCTTCTCCAAATAGTACAAAATGAAGTCGCTTCCTGCCGTCTGTACACTTAGATATTTTAAACAACACTACGGATTTTAATATGTGGTTTTCACCAGTAGATATAGTGGTTCATAAGTATATATCTTCGGAGTCTCGCTTATTATACAATTTTTGTATTATATAATACTTTTGCTTTTGCAGCAAGCTGTGAACGATCGCTTTGTTAATGCAAGCAATCTGTCTACAGAATTCGGGGTGTCAATCAACTATAAGACTCCGTTTTCATGAGAATGGTATATATCATAGAATACCTGCTAAAACCTACACTTACACCGAGAGACAAAGCACTGCGTTTACAATTTGCACAAAATTATTTAAACTGCAATTTTAATAACGTTGTTTTCCTAGACGAAAAAGTGTTTTGTTCATCAAGCCGTAAAAGCTTGTGTCTGTGGAGAATGAACAACATTTTTCTATCACTTAGTCTCGACTTGAACCCCATAAAAAATTTGTGGGGCAAAATGGTGCAAGTGTGGAATAGCACTCAAGTGAGGAATACTGTATCTTTATGGAAACGTGTCACTGAAACGTGGGAATCGTTCCGAATTTTCTGCTACAATGCAGCCATCCATGCGTCAAAGGCTTAGGGATGTAATTAATGCCGAGGGCTGATATACACGTTTTTAGCTTTATTCCCTACAAGTCTTCGAAGAATAAATTATGGGCTAAATTGTCTGCACTCTTTAGTTCGCACTGTGAACTAGTGGTTTTTTTTCAGCTATACGGAACAAAAACGTTGCGAAAATGAATTCCCACTTGTCTACTCTTCTAGTTCGAAGTGTGATCGAAAGGGTGCGGACAAGTGGGAATAGCCCTAGATTTAAACTATTCATTGTGGTCAGGTAATATTCATGAATGATTTTATTTTAGTTTACTTTTGAACCGACTTGAAAAAAGCAGGAGTTTCTTTCTCCTACCGGTGTGAAGTTAGCAGCCTAAAGTTAGCAGCCTAAGATAACCCGACCAAATGAAGAAGTGACGTTTTCTTAACTTCTTAAAATCAAAAATTAATCGTTTATTCTAAAGAATATAAATTAAAATCATTACCTACGTTAATGTCAAATAAAAGCATTAATAATAAACAGCAGAGACGAAAATTAAAATAAAATTTAATTGTCAGGTAAGTCATACTTGTCTCATTTCAGCAAGATAGAAGTAAAGCCAGGAGCAATGGCCATATGTATCGTATGGCTATACAACCAGAGGTCTAAGAACTGGTAAGTCCCGGAGTGATACCTAACTTAGTTTTGGATAGAAGAGCCGGCGAAAGTTAGCAGCCTAAATGAGTCGAACCATTAAAACCGTATTTCTGATAACTGGAAGTCAAGCCAGGAGTAACTGCTATATGTGTCATATAGCTTAGGTACATGAGTTACAAACATGCTAAAGTATGGAGTGGTACCTACCTCCCATAAGACAGAACAGAGGAAGAAACTAAAAAAAAAACACATTTTGCTTCGTTACTCTGAATGGAATCCTTTTTCAGAAAAACAGAAGTAAAGCCAGGAGTAGTGGTCATATAGACCGTGTACCCACATTACTAAGTATATAGAAAAAGAAGATATATCCTGAGTGATACCTAACTTGTTTTAGAAGAAACGGAAGTGTCAATTACAAATTCTGCAAAAATGTGCAGAAATTGAGAGGTAGTGTCATATTTCAACAAGATAGAAGTAAAGCCAGGAGCAATGGCTATATGTATCGTATGGCTACACCACCAGTGGTCTAAGAACTGGTGAGTCGTGAGTGATACCTAACTCAGTTTTGGATAGAGGAGCCGGCGAAAGTTAGCAGCCTAAACGAGTCGAACCATTAAAACCGTATTTCTGATAACTGGAAGTCAAGACAGGAGTAACTGCTATATGTGCCATATAGCTTAGGTACATGAGTTACAAACATGCTTAAGTATGGAGTGATACCTACCTCCTATAAGACAGAAAAGAAGAAGAAACAAAAAAAAACAAATTTCCTTCGTTACTCTGAATGGAATTTATTTTTCTGCAAAACAGAAGTTAAGCCAGGAATAGTGGTCATGTAGACCGTATGCCCACATTACTAAGTATATAGAAAAAGCCATGTCCTGAGTTATACCTAACTTGTTTTGGAAGAAACGGGAGTGTCAATTATAAATTCCGCAAAATGAGTACTCGGAGTCGCAACAGATTAGCAATAAAATGGAAATCGAGGAAGAGACTTGGAATAAGAAAACAAAGAAACCTTTTAGTCACTTCGAAGGCCGGTTTCTCAAAAACTTGTGCCCACCTGTAGAAGCGGAAACAAAAAGTGATGTCATAATTAATTGCCTGTACTGTGGTCGTGGCGCATGGCAGAATTCACAGTACACGAAATGGGTGCTATGTGACACTTGCGACATGTGGGTCCACCAAAAATGCGCTAAGGAAATTGATGGTTACACTTCACCGGATTTTGTCAAAAAAGATTTTTTTTGCCAACATTGTAGTAGTACTGCAAAACAAGAACCCACAAACCATTTTTCTCAAGAAATGGGATTGATTAGGCCGATTCTTTCTAACGGCTTAATCGAAGACGTTAAGTATTATAAAGAGATTGGGAGGGGTTATGTAGTCAATTACATGGAAGGAATGACAAACACAACGTATAATACTCTTTTAATAGATGACTTTCTGACATTAGACGGAAGAAAATATGTAGTAGATTCCGTCATTGACCATGTTCTTCACATTTTTAACAAATTTAAATTTCACCTTATTTCAGTAGAAAAATGCCATTACATATTCCAAAACACGGTCAGCAAATCTTTCCTTTCCTTTCCTAGACACAATCAACATAGATCAGGATAAAGATACGGTTTTTCCAATATGCCGCCACAACCACTACACAATGGTCATATTGTCATTTAAAAAAAAGAACTCCTCATAATTGACCCCCAAGGCAATGAAGATCATTATGAAAACCTGTACAAAAGTAAAATTAACGCACTATTAAAGTTAAAAGGCATTAATTTTGAAATAGAAAAATGTACTCAGACAAATCACTTCATTCAAAATGATAGCTATAATTGCGGGCCAATAATGGTCGACACATTCAAAAACATTGTAGAAGGAAAAGACAAGATAAAGAACAAAAATTACAATACGTACCGAACACAACTTAAAAAACTGTTATTAAAAAAAAGCGATGACATGCAGCAACGTTGTTTGTTTTGCGGTAAAAAAGTTAAACCAAGAGATGGTTTTAACTGCAGCCTGTGTCGAAGGATTATTCATGACAGTTGTTACATTTCCATAGACGAGAGAAAAAGGAATGTAAATATATTAAAGAAAAAAGAGAAAAACCAGGGAAACTGCGATTTGTGCTTAGCGAATTTATTAAAATCACCACACACTATTATAGACTTAGTAGAATCAAAAACTTGCTTCAGAGCCTCTTCCATGACTGATTCAAACTGGCTAAAATCCGAAGACGGCGGCCTGTACACACATAATACAACATGATTTTCCAATTCAACACATGCAATCTCTATGACGCGTTCAACAGAAAGTTGAACTATTTAGTAGTAGAAATACGGTTTTAATGGTTCGACTCGTTTAGGCTGCTAACTTTCGCCGGCTCCTCTATCCAAAACCGAGTTAGAAATCACTCACGACTCACCAGTTCTTAGACCACTGGTGGTGTAGCCATACGATACATATAGCCATTGCTCCTGGCTTTACTTCTATCTTGTTGAAATATGACACTACCTATCAATTTCTGCAGATTTTTGCGGAATTTATAATTGACACTCCCGTTTCTTCCAAAACAAGTTAGGTATAACTCAGGACATGGCTTTTTCTATATACTTAGTAATGTGGGCATACGGTCTACATGACCACTATTCCTGGCTTAACTTCTGTTTTGCAGAAAAATAAATTCCATTCAGAGTAACGAAGGAAATTTGTTTTTTTTTTTGTTTCTTCTTCTTTTCTGTCTTATGGGAGGTAGGTATCACTCCATACTTAAGCATGTTTGTAACTCATGTACCTAAGCTATATGACACATATAGCAGTTACTCCTGTCTTGACTTCCAGTTATCAGAAATACGGTTTTAATGGTTCGACTCGTTTAGGCTGCTAACTTTCGCCGGCTCCTCTATCCAAAACCGAGTTAGGTATCACTCACGACTCACCAGTTCTTAGACCACTGGTAGTGTAGCCATACGATACATATAGCCATTGCTCCTGGCTTTACTTCCATCTTGTTGAAATATGACACTACCTCTCAATTTCTGCAGATTTTTGCAGAATTTGTAATTGACACTTCCGTTTCTTCTAAAACAAGTTAGGTATCACTCAGGATATATCTTTTTCTATATACTTAGTAATGTGGGTACACGGTCTATATGACCACTACTCCTGGCTTTACTTCTGTTTTGCTGAAAAAGGATTCCATTCAGAGTAACGAAGCAAAATGTGTTTTTTTTTAGTTTCTTCCTCTGTTCTGTCTTATGGGAGGTAGGTACCACTCCATACTTTAGCATGTTTGTAACTCATGTACCTAAGCTATATGACACATATAGCAGTTACTCCTGGCTTGACTTCCAGTTATCAGAAATACGGTTTTAATGGTTCGACTCATTTAGGCTGCTAACTTTCGCCGGCTCTTCTATCCAAAACTAAGTTAGGTATCACTCCGGGACTTACCAGTTCTTAGACCTCTGGTTGTATAGCCATACGATACATATGGCCATTGCTCCTGGCTTTACTTCTATCTTGCTGAAATGAGACAAGTATGACTTACCTGACAATTAAATTTTATTTTAATTTTCGTCTCTGCTGTTTATTATTAATGCTTTTATTTGACATTAACGTAGGTAATGATTTTAATTTATATTCTTTAGAATAAACGATTAATTTTTGATTTTAAGAAGTTAAGAAAACGTCACTTCTTCATTTGGTCGGGTTATCTTAGGCTGCTAACTTTAGGCTGCTAACTTCACACCGGTAGGAGAAAGAACCTCCTGCTTTTTTCAAGTCGGTTCAAAAGTAAACTAAAATAAAATCATTCATGAATATTACCTGACCACAATGAATAGTTTAAATCTAGGGCTATTCCCACTTGTCCGCACCCTTTCGATCACACTTCGAACTAGAAGAGTAGACAAGTGGGAATTCATTTTCGCAACGTTTTTGTTCCGTATAGCTGAAAAAAAACCACTAGTTCACAGTGCGAACTAAAGAGTGCAGACAATTTAGCCCATAATTTATTCTTCGAAGACTTGTAGGGAATAAAGCTAAAAACGTGTATATCAGCCCTCGGCATTAATTACATCCCTAAGCCTTTGACGCATGGATGGCTGCATTGTAGCAGAAAATTCGGAACGATTCCCACGTTTCAGTGACACGTTTCCATAAAGATACAGTATTCCTCACTTGAGTGCTATTCCACACTTGCACCATTTTGCCCCACAATTTTTTTATGGGTCACTTCTTCATTTGGTCGGGTTATCTTAGGCTGCTAACTTTAGGCTGCTAACTTCACACCGGTCTTTCTCCTTTAGTGTTTTTTTCCATTTAAATTTTATCAAGATCTGACCAAAAGTTTTTGAGTTATCCTTAATAATGTTTATTTAACTGCCACAATTGAAGTCGGTTATTTTGTTTTAAGGGAAAATAGTTATTTAATAAAACATACTGGAATGTAAATATAGTAAATAGCGAGTTTATTTCAAGTTGAATTGAAGTAAATTTAATATCCAAAAGTTATTCGATAAATTCTGCCAGTGTAAACAAAAGTAACAAAACACGGGAAAAGGCGTCAGGCTCCAAATGAAAGAGATGAGACGATCACTGATATGTTGGTACTCTTCTCGGTGATTGTCAACGTCAACAAGAGATGAGCTTAGCTAGAATTAAAAACACATCACGGCATATTGAATCTTATGACATGTTTATTTATTCCTCACTCGACACGAGAATAAATCTTATACCATTTAAAATAAAGCTCAGTTTTCTAGTGTGTTCCATACTTTTGGATACTTTGGCTGCTACGCTACCAGTGGCGGTTTGGAAGTTACGGTACTAATGTCAGCTTGAATTTTACTAAGTGTTTGGCGATGTGCATGCTCTCCGGTACACGATGGATTTGACCCGAACAATTTGACCGCTTTGGTCGAGTCACTTTGGGTGTTTTCAAGTATTTGAAGATCTTGACTGCAGTAGCAGTCTATATGACTCTGACTGTACTATGAGTAAGCACAACGTAGTATTACAATACAATACAATACAATACAAATACTCTTTATTGAACACCACAAATCAGTACAAAACAATACAGAAACAAAGAACAAAGTAGACAATAGGCGGTCTTATCGCTTATAGTATTGTGAGTGGCTTAAGCCTATGGGCACACTAGGCAAAGCTATTAACTTTTTTTTAAAGTATTAATTACAGTTCATAGTTCGTGAATAAATTTTAAAGGGTTTTTGACACCTGTATATTTTCAATAAATTATGTGTGGAATATTTTTTGTATCAAACCAAGGAACTATTTTAATTTCGTCACATTTATGTTACTACGGATAACGATGGTACAACTTTTGGAACTACACTGTGTAATGACGATAATGAGATTTTCGGGGTAAAAAATTAGTGCCATTTGCCCCACGGGACTACTGAAACGAAATCGGCTGTGTCGTCAGCGTAAGTGATAAAGTTGGTTTCAGCACTAACCGTGATATTTGCGTAATCTCTAGTAAGTACATCTGGCACCTGTGATCACCCCTCAATTCCTCAAATACCTATATGGAACTGAAAACTTCAGAGATGAATAAAGGGATCAATTTTTTTCACCACATTAAAAATGAACCCAAATGTACAAGTCAAGGGCAAAAATATATGAACGTTACGAGAAACGTCAAAAACCACCATTATGCCACAAACAATAAGGACGTTGAGACATACATTTGACATGATAGCTGTATCGATAATTTATGCCCTCGACTGTACAAAAAGTGCATCTGAATGTGCTCATAAGTTTTTTATTTCCACATAAATTACAAAAAAAATGGTTTTACATTTTTACAAGTTATTTGAGAGCCTTGCTACTCGTTACATTAATGAATATTGGAACAGTGACAGTAGACGGCGGCGGAGTCGGCGTTACCCCTGTGAACTGCATCAGGACTAACTCGTAGGTCACTATTGTCCCTGCGATCTGAAAACAAAAATCATGTTATTAAACAGCACAGTACTTATACGCTTAAATAAAAAAAGGAAATCAAACTTACTGTTAATACCAATCCACGTTTTACGTTGAAGAACTGAAGACCACTCAAAGCAATCGTGTCACCATGAATTTGATCCAGAAATCTTTGAACCTAAGTACATATTAGTGACATATTAACACGAGTGCTGTGCATAACTAACTGCAAGTTGTCGAGATTGACAGCTGATGTTAGCAGCCAACTAACGCAAACTGGTGGGGTCACTGCCGTTTCATTCTAATGGGGTGACAGACAACAGCCTGATAGTTGATACGTGGGCGGTTTTATAAGTCAGCGACTTAAAGTGGCAAAAAAAAACTTTTCCAATTTGTTCAATTTAATTTTTGTACATATTCTCCTTTTAACTCGATGTATTTCGTCCAACACTGTTCCAGTTTTCGTAACCTCTCCAAAATTTTTTTTCTGTGAATCCCTGATAAAAAAAATGCTCAGTTTCAACGATCACTTTCGCATTTGATGAAAATCTTTTCCCACCGTGCCATTTCTTTATGTTTGGGAGTAAAGCAGACGAATGAACAGGAGCATTAACATGATGAAAAAGTATTTGTTCACGAAACCATCAGTGGTCACTTCAATGAGCCTTCTAGAGCGTTCTGCTTCATTGGTGGTGATGCGTCCAGAACGAAATTTTGTAAACCATTTATGTACCATGCCATGAGATAGATGGAGTAAGTTTTCCATAATATTTTTTTAGCCGGCCTTTGGTCTCTTTAATAGTTATTTCACGAGTCCACGTAAAAAACAATGTTTAATTAGCACACAAAACTCGCTTTTCTCCTTTTTCCAACAATTTTCCGACCTCGCCTGACATATCACTTGATTTTATTCCCACCATTTATAAAATAGCAATAACAGCCAGTCAAGAATTAGAAAAAAAAGTTCATATATGAAAATGTTTTTTTTTGTACTTGAAGTCACTAACTTATCAAACCGCACTCGTAGTGGCCAAGCATGCAATTGGAATCTTGTACATTTGTACTGGACTAACTTTGCAATCTAACTGATGTTTACACAGCTATAAACAGAAACAGTCATCATGCTATACCGCCAACACTCGCGCGACGCAACACGCAACGTCTGTTGTGACACACATACACATTTGTTTGCATTTTTAGTTATAACTTTAAAATAGCCTCTCATTTGGTTTTATAAAAGAAGGGTCTGTGTTATATCTAGTAATGGGTCATGTGACAACGGAAGCGAAAGAACATTTTGCCTGTAAACATACGTGTCACAAAGACCTAGCAGCATTGCACGTGTGGTTACTGTTTTTGGTCATTGATACGATCCTCCGCAAAATCACTGTTGGAAGAAAGAATAAGCAGCATTTGTTGGATTTGAAACGTTTTGCTTTGTCGGTTCGGTGACTGCTGAAAATGATTGTTACCTCTACACAATATGCAGTGGAAGGTACGAAGTACAGCGCTTGCACGGGTTCCCGACTAGCGGTGTGCACGCGGGAGGCTATCAGCGACACGGCCAGCGAGCGCGCGATCAGGAACCCGAACGAATACACGAAATACGCCGCCTGCTCGTAGCCCCGCAGCGGCCTACAACGTTGTTATGAACCCATGCATAAAGGGAAACATCGTTGGGGTATAACACAAGTGCAAATGATCCAATGTGTGAGGATCAAAACAAAGTGTAGTAGAGGTTTTTGTTATGCGTCGCTAACATCGTTCCTTTTTATCATTCGATTCGATTATGAAGCTGAAATTAAATTGATTAAAAACATATGAGTAGATATTGAGGTTATTTATCTTCAACTTTGGATCCAATTACGAGTAGCTAAGTAGGTACTAAATTATTACTGAAGAAGACATACAAAACGAATCAATAAGAAAAATGTCAAAAATGACATATTATTTAACTACGACTATACATGATACATGAATGAGTAGAGAAAAAATATCCTAGTACATTGTAAAATAATATAAGAAATATTAAATAATTATGGGGTGGTCAGTCCAAATGGGTCAGTAGGGAGAAGTCAAAAACTGTAAAAGATAGCGTAATCTGTTTTTAGGAACCCTGACATCGATTAAAGATTTCAAAAAATAGCATTCAATTTTAAAAAACATACATAACCGGGAATCGAACCCAGGAATAGAATAATTTTCGAGTTTTTCTTTTAATTATTTAATGAGATTCCATTAACCTTTTCGCCGCCACATCAAATACAAGAGACATCACCCGCACGCCGGACTTTTTTATTGTGATGCGTTAAGAAACCCAATTGAACGAAGGTTGCCTTTGCATTGAAGCAATGGACGTATATGTGGGTCGTCGGTGTTCAACCTGCGATGCTTATACACGAGTCGCTGGCATTCAGACGGTTAAGAATGTCTTCATTGCGACTGAATAATAAGTAACACCACCATCAATATTAACGGAAAACCCACTGACCCATTTGGATTTATCAACCTGTATATATATATTAATGCAATTAAAAAGTAAAATTCTTCCGCTTTTTGCCAATATCTTTGAACTAGTCCCTAAGTACCTACCTATCGACCCTGGTACCACGACACTAAGCGACCGATGAGAGATCATATCGCAATGCTTAACAATCTATTGATTGTATATTTTAATTTGAACGGCTATTTCCGGAAAATTTTAGGACTTTGAAGCATTAAGGTATTTTAATCATGCCTGCTAATAAAGTAAGACACCTGCAATACAATTTATTGTCCCTGTTTCAAGATCATGAGTCACCCAGTATTCCTGCGCAATGGCGGCTTCACTGCACTATTTACTCGTGCTAAAGTGCTACGAGAATCCTTACCCAAGATATTGAGTATTAACGTGGGTACTACCTTTCATCGGGCTCTCCAAATCGACATGAAGGGGTCGCGTTGATTCCGTCCCTGTTTTGAAATAAACTGTTTAACTTTTTCCTTAATTAAAGATGTAACTTATAAACGAAAATAGTACATTTCGATGCTAGTGCGGAAAGTATGTCATTACTTCACGAGTCCCGAGATATCCTTCGCCGAGTGTGCCTTCGGGTCGTGGCAAGACTCGGGACGAGTGAAGAATGACATTTCCGCGCGTGTATCAAATTTTCAAATTTTCAAATTATACTCCTGCGCTTTGAGATGACTTTTTGAAGACAGTCAGATTGATTTTTTGTGAGAGACGTGTCATCTGTATATTTACACTTTTTCTCAAGGAACCATTTTAATTGTTTGGTGAAGTAATTTGATGCTGATTTTTACGACACGAGAGCAGAGTGCTACGTAAACCCTGTGGGTTTTCCCGTGTTGAGTCGCCATCTCAAAGCGCAGGAATATAATTTGAAAATTTGAAATACCTATTCCAAACACCTTGAATAATACGAATTAGAAGTTAAGAAAAATCAGCCAATGACGCCGAAACGAAAAAGGTACGCAATGGCTAGTATCTATGCGGTATGATAATGCTGCAGTAGGTAGGTACAAACTAACATAATAACTCTTCGGTAAGTAGTAGTGAATTCGAACAAGTACAAATTAAAAAAAATAGTAATGTAATTAGCACTAGTGCGCAAAAACAACCAAAAAAGGGCACTTTTTGAGCAACTGTATTAAAAAATCTGTTTCAAAGTTCAATGCATAGGGAACGTGCACGGACGTTAGAGGCAGCAGTACTAAATTGACAAAAGAGAAACTATAAGAAACTTCATGTAATGTTTTTACTAAATTGCGGCGAAGCCGAAAAGGAGGGTTGTGTTTGTCGCGTGTGCACCAGTAGGTATGTCCATTCCTCTCCGCTTATAACTCCGCAATGGTTCAACCGAATTTTAATGTCGCGAGTGTCACTGAGTACATAAAAACTGAACACAAAAATCTACAAGTGAAGGAAATAAAAATCACAGTGATATTTAAATGATCATTGACTTTTCCCTTCACTCCAGTTATTTAATTTTTGCTTCAGACTCTTTCAATTACTGCGAAGTATGTGGGGTTGAGACGCCTAGGGGGGCAAGGCTAAATAAGGACATAATATTGAGCCAGTCTTTCAAGACATCGAAATTATCCGTGTCCACGAGTTTACTGAATTTTTGTACGTTATGCAGCACAAACTTCACTTCTAATAAAGAGCAATGACGCTTTTTTCATTAGGTGACCACTAAAATGGCGATTGGCGAGGCGAGTTCAAATGAATTATTTCCTGACTGGAACGTAAGTATTTTTAATATATTTTTGCTAGACAGAGAGAGTGATAAGAGTTAGTACTTAATAGCAAATACTTCATATAAATGTTTTTTAACCATCTCACTCGTAAGAGTTAGTACTAGATATAAGTATAACTGAAGACAACTGTGCCAGTGAGCCAATCGGATTGTAAAAAGTGTTTTGCTTTTCGCTATCTTTGAGGAATTGAATGAGTCAAGCTGCTAACGTAAAACACATACCTATGTACCGACTATTTTTTGTAGGTATCGTCAGAAGAACTGAGCGAGATAGTGGAGTCCAACGAGACAGCCTCAGAGAGATCAAATAACGACGACCATCACCAGGTACCACCGGAAATTAAACCGGATAGCATTTCGGTGGTTGATGGAAGTGAGGGTAGTGACGACAGTGTGTAAAAGTGATAATATTATTATAATTTTATTTAAAAAAAAATTGGTTAGACTTGCAATTAGAACTTTACGTAGACAATACAGTTTAACAACGATTCGACACAAACACGTTTTTTCGTGACTATGGCAAACGCGGACCGTTGTTTTACCACTTCTACTGTTTTTTCTGTTCTGTAATATTAGTAATATAAGAATGCCAGCACCCCGGCTTCCGACGTAACAGGTAGAGCGACCCGTGGCAGCACCGGTTCACGAATAGCCGCGAGTAGATCAGCAAATCAAGTAGCTCAATTCAAAAGTGCGCTCAGTAGTACTCGACCAGTAGTCCACAGTCTAGGTAACTTGAATCGGCGATGTAACTATTGCAGAGCTCTTCATTTTCAACTAAAAACAAATAAAAGTGAAATTCGTTCTTGTTGTCATAATGGTAAAGTCGTTCTTCAACCATATACTCAATGTTCACTTATTCAGGGACTGTTATTAGGAAATGACGCTGATTCAAAAAATTTTAGATCAAACATTCGATTTTATAACGCAGCTTTTGCCATGGTTAGCTCAAGTGCAAACGTTGAGCAAAATTCGGCTGGAGGTCCATACTATTACAAAATTAATGGACAAGTATATCACAGAATAGGGACTCTACAACCTCCTTCAGGACTTTTACCTTCGTATGCACAGATTTATTTGTTTGATACTGAAGAAGCGACTCGGATTAGGACAGACCATACAGACAATCAACAATGTTTACCATCAGTCATGGAAAACATATCAGACCACCTTTAGCAGCATAATCCATTTGCTCGAGCATTTCGTAGTGTCAAAACCATTATGAATGAACTTCCATCAGATCAACGTAAAAGTGTTAGAATGGTTATTTACACGGACCGAAGTTGTGATAGACGAAGATTTAATTAACCGACAGCAAGCGATGTAGCTGCTGTTTTAAGAGCAGATGATGGCTGTCCAGTTGGCGAAAGAGACCTAATCATATACCCTATGGAAGGTGGCCTTCAAATGTTTGGATGCTATAATTCAGCACGAAATTCAATGGCATACCCACTTCTCTTTCTATTTGGAGATGAAGGATGGCACCGAAATATGACTCATGATGAAGCTCACGCAACTGCCATACGAAACAAACTCACTCAGCTTCATACCGTTTGGCAATTCGTGATGATTTCAGCACGTTGCATAGTTCACAAAAGCTTTTTCTGTGCTGGGTGGTGGATATGTCCACACGAATTGAGGGTGGATTAGCGTTCGCTCGTTCTCAGCAACAGCTTCTACGAGCTGAGCAGTATCTTAATGTGCATGACGCTGTCCATAATCGTGCTGAAAATTTTGGTCTTCGCGTAGGTAGACAAGTGATACTTCCAAAAAGTTTTCAAGGTAGCTATTGAAACTCATATTTCAACTACTTAAATGCAATGGCAATAGTTCGCCAATTTGGTAAACCAGATATATCTATACTAATATTATAAAGAGGAAGGATTTGTACCTATTTTTGTATGTTTGTAATGAATAGGCTCAAAAAGTACTGGGCCGATCTGGATGAAATTTGGAACATAGATAGATTATAGTCTGGAATAACACATAGGCTACTTTTTATCCCGGAAAATTGCGTGATTCCCGCGGGATAGCGATAAACGAATTCTATGCAAACGAAGTTGCGGGCAACGGCTAGTTTATTATATTTACGTGTAATCCGAATTGGCACAAAAGGATTTCCGAAAGATTTTACCACTCACACTCGAGACAATGTCAATGGATATCCCATTTATCAAAGAAAAGATACTGGTAACACAGTTGAAAAAATAGAGCAACTGTTGACAATAGATGTGTTGTTCCATATAATCCGTACCTTCTTCGTAACTATCAAGCGCATATAAATGTTGAGGTGTGTAGGTACAAAAGTTAAAAGCGTGAAGTATATTTACAAATATATATATGTATATATATATGACGACCGGATAGCCTAGTGGTTAGTGACCCTGACTATGAAGCTAGAGGTCCTGGGTTCGAATCCCGGTAGGGGCAGACAGTTGTATGATGAATACGAATGTCTGTGCCCGAGTCTTGTATGTTGTATGTATTTAAGTATGTATTTATCTACATTATATAAGTATGTTTATCCGTTGCCTGGTGCCCATAGTACAAGCTTTGCTTAGTTTGGGGCTGGGTCAATCGGTGTAATTTGTCCGAAGATATTTATTTATTTATATATAAAGGATTTGACTCGGCATCGATCGTGTTCAAAGACGGAGATGTTCTTAACTATGATGAAGTTACTGGGTATCTTACAGTTCGATGGATCGGCTCGGCCGAGGCCACGTGGCGTGTAAATATCCTTGGGACAGTTAGTGTTTTAAGAAAAGTAATAATTTCTTGCAGATAGTTTATTTTATGCGTTTAATGCATGCATGTTTTATCTACAGAAACCTCTGCGATGCCGGGGCGGGTCCCTAGTCTATATCTATACTAATATTATAAAGAGGAAAGATTTGTACCTATTTTTGTATGTTTGTATGTTTGTAATGAATAGGCTCAAAAAGTACTGGGCCGATCTGGATGAAATTGGAACATAGATAGATTATAGTCTGGAATAACACATAGGCTACTTTTTATCCCGGAAAATTGCGTGATTCCCGCGGGATAGCGATAAACGAATTCTACGCAGACGAAGTTGCGGGCAACTGCTAGTTAATTATAATTAACGTTTTGATTGTCACAGTCTAGTATCGGTAGGGTAAAAGTTTTCGATTGGCGGCATAATAGCAGTTTTTACGATGTGCACGTTCCCTATTTTCATACGAAAATCGTGAGAATCAAATATGGACGACATAAAAGTATGAAATTTAGGAAGAAGTAACGCTTTATAGTACAAGTCAAGGAAAAGGTAAGGTAAAGGAAGTAGGGCCTTATCCGTAACATAATTATTAAACTAATATATTTTAAGGTATCTTACGCAAGAGTGTGTAGCAATTGAAGGCAGATGAAAAATAGATTGTTAGCGAAAGATATAAATATGATTCCTCCTATAGCGTCGTCGACCCGTCTCACCAGATAGGTAAGTCGACTGTAATCCTCGCGCATTGTACGCCAGAAGGACGCGGGCGCGAACTGTGGAAAAAGCCCGTACCCATATCTTGCTTTAATATATGTATTAGAAATATGTTAAATATTTACATGTACTATATTGTTATTAAAAATACATTAATTGAATTTTATAGAATATAAGAAACTGAGAGTTAGCTTCTTAAATAATTTCCATTCAATATTGTCATATAATGTATATACTTAATAATTATACCACTGCTTCAATATTGACTCGGTATGCCACCGGTTCACATAATAGATAGAGCTCAGTTTTGAATAATATGACACAATCACTTACTTTTCCATAAACAGCGAAAATCCTGCGGTTCACTTGGTTTAATCTTGACGTCAAATAAAGACTGATACATATCACAAACAAATCTGAGAAGTTCCAGTTGAATGTAAACTGAATGTTAATAATCTGTAAATTAACAGTATGTTAGTTTACTTAATTTTTCTTGTACACATTATCTTTAGTTGTAAGTAATTCGATACTTTTCATGAGACACAGTGTTATTTTAATTTTTCATACTATTTTGATCGACTTTCTAACAGCATATAAGAATATACCAGATATCAGTCCAATAGGTGGCGCATCCACCTGATATGTGCAAGAAAGCGAACCAGAACCCACCACCAACAGGAAAGGAATGCTGAAGGTAGTAGTGTAGGAAAATGGATTAGGTACTGGTGGATTTTTCTTTGCTTAGCATACCGCTTCCCTTTCTCGCACATCTCTCGTGTTATATATGCATGCAGCCTTAGGTGTGTATTGAAAATAGTTTTTGGTTTTTCATATGTACTGAACACGTTATTACGTATTACAATAACCCACTTCAACATAATAATTATATTCAAAAAAGGACCCCGAAAAAGTTGTTGGGAAAATGGTTAGTTTCAGTTTGATACAACGTAAAGACGAAAATATACCTGTACAATAGTCCCAACGATGTGGTTGTACCCGATATAGTTAAACACCCACGGGAAGCTGGCTGTTATGAAGGCTTCAGCGACGTTTCTTCCTTGCTGGCAGTCCATGGCCCCTGCGAGTCCCGACAGATCGGATAGCAGATGTTCAACTGAAAGCATTGAAGTCACATTTTTCGAATATCTTAAAGGAACCCTTGACTGGGTGAAATAAATAAATAACATTAGTAACAATACGTGTTTTGAATTAGATACACGATTCTTAAGGTTATCAAACTCTTAGTTACGTTTTATATTGTCAACCTGAATTTAACACTTACCGAGAGCTAACGATAATACGAGTATACATGAAATGTTGCATCTTTTTATTAGAGTTTTATCCGTGTTAGGATCAGATGATTCTGTTTTGGCGATTTGCTGACTAAGTCTCGGCCACTTTGATGCCAGTCGAAGAAACAGCATACTTGTTATACAATTTGAAGAATAAAATACTAAAGATGCTGTAAAAACAGATTTCGCCATTAACGCTATATCACACGTGGCCGTTTAAAATGCGTACTCGTAGATCAAGTCAAAGCTATTGACGTAGAATTACAATACAATACAATACACAAATCACGTCTGTATCCCTTACGGGATAGACAGGCTTGAGAGTGAGCTTGACACTAAATCAGGATTTATTTTTGTAGCAAGACGGTCTGAGAAACGTTCATACCATTAGCAGATAAATTGGGGTTTGAATCTGTGAACAACTTAAGAAAACAAAAGCAGACTAGAGAACCCTGTCCAACAATTGATATCAGGCTGTAGGCAAATCTCCATGATTGTATCCGAAATCTGTAAAAGATGCAAATTTAATTACGATAGCATACTTATTATGAATGACGTACTTAAAACTTTTGTTATTCATTTGAACATCACATTAATTGTAAGCAAGGCTTCAACGACAAATTGCCCTTCAAAATGGCCCTACAAGGTTCCAGACCTCAAAAAAAAAACTAAACCCTTAGTTGGATCACTTAGTTAGCTAGCCCAATATTACAGGGTTCTATGATATATGAAAATTGAATAGAGATACCATAAATCTTGCAAAATTTAACATGGAATAGACCAAACAAAGAATACCCATTAAAATATTGTAACTGTGAGAGGGAAGGGGCTGTTTTTTTTAAACTAAACTCCGCCTAAAAGTGATTACTTTACGGCGTCTGACAGGAAATGAAAATGGGAGAGTCGACACTTTATTAGTATTTGCATTTTTCGACAAAATTACCATAAAATTCGGCTGGCAAGGCATTTAAATAAAATACATAAGTGATTGGGATACAAATTATCTATATGGGAGCAAGATACGTTTTACGGTAATTTCGAACTTTTGGACGATGAAATGATACAACCCTGATTTCTGGAGACTATAGCTAAACACCCATAGAATTACGTAAGTAGTAATCACAACTCTTATTTTTGGCTTAAGGCTTAATATTCAGCAAAATTTAATCTTTAGTATAACAAATAAACGAGCATAACAATATTTTACATTCAGTAAGACTTTACTTGAGCATTCCGGCTAGGCCTTTTCAACTTAATAGAGTTAATTGATTCAGTGCGTAGTTTTGCATAACCACCAGAGCGCAAGTCCAACGGCCGCTTGACTTAAGTACTGGTTTTTAGTTTTTGATTTTGAGAGACGGAACCCTAAGAAGTACTCAATAAACAATGGGAATTATTAAATTTCACATTTTGAGGAGCGTGTGCATTAAGGTATTATAAGAATAGATTTATAATTTATTTTTATTTTCATTTTATTTATTTAAAAAAAGCTTAGAAGAAAAAAGCTTAGAAGAAAAGGGATATAATCCATTTTTAAAACGTCTAAATGAAAAACATGCCAAACTCTTTCATTGATAGTTTACTCAATAAGCTCCTCAAACACAGTAAGTAAGTAGATAGTACAAAAGTAACATTATTGGTGCAAACAACGACCAGGGATATTTATTTTATGTCGACAGTCATCAGATAACTCCACAAACTGCCTACTAACCTTAATTTGGTGGTGTCAGTCTCGCTAACGCCCATCACGGGGTTAAGTCCAAAGAGCTGGCCAATTATGATGGTTAATTTCATAGCAGATTGAAAAGTAACACGGTAACCAGTGTTTTCATTCGCTATCAAGGGTGTCATAAATATTTCCGGTTGTGCCTTGAGACGGTCTGTAAAATATCATTTACATAAGTATAACAATACTACACCAATATTTAAGTAAAAAATTGAAAAGTATAGCGCAGAATGGTACTTACGGTGGTTCAACAAATCTGTTTTGCCGTTTGTTAACTTGGCCCCCGATACATAATACATGCCTAAATATTCGCGGCTCGAGGCACCTTCACATACCTAATAATGTAAATGCAAATCAGCTATCAACTATTAATCTTTTTTACACATAATTTTTATGCATTTTCTTGAAATGTTTTAATCATCGTGTACATTTTTGCCACCTACATATTTACTCAGATAAAAAGACCTTTACATTCATACAAGAGATTTATTTAAGGAAATTGTGTAAGGTTAGACCAATTCCTCTATGTAAGCGTAAGGGAAATCGTGATTCGAAATGACTGTGGCTTAGTAATTTACTTTCTATTTTAAATAAAAACCTTGTAATTTAGCACGACTCCATCGATCTCTTTCACTACAAAACCTGTTATTGTGCTGTCACGAACTTCTGGCGGCAGCATGTAACACGAAATCTTTTGAAGCCTTGTTGGTAAGCAACATACAACTCTGTGCGCACCGCGAAAGGTTACAAATTACTCATTGTATGTTTTATTATTTTATACCCATCCGTTTGTGATCTTTACACTTTTAATTAATATTGTGCACTATGAACTGTTGGTAACCTCGAAGTGGCAGCAGCGCACAGACACAAGAAAAAAACGTTAATTCAGTTAAATATACACTTGTTATCTCTTTTATCTTGATTGTTTTGATAAAATAAAAAAATATTTCATTGAAGCATTTACAACATTATTTTTACAAGTTTTGATTTAACTTTTACTGCTCGTATGCAAGTAAGACTAATACTTATAGTATATCATAAAATTGACAAAATTTGAATATAAAATGTCTACTACTTAAATTGACAGTGCGAGTGCAGTCAGCGAAAAGTACTTACGTATTAATAAAAACATTTTTACCAAGTACTTATTTAAGATATTTATATTACAAGGGCTATTTGGGTCACTTTTGGCTAACTAAGCTACAAACAATGTAATCAAATCTTGCAACCCGATTTTTTTCTTACTTCTAATGGTCCTACTGACCTGTAATTAGTACACTTTTGAGTGTGTGATCTCTCTAATACCAACGCAATAATTATTTTGATACCGTCAGCATCATTTAAAACTTATTGCATAAGTAATTTTTGTTGAATTTTAAGAGCTTTTAAATGATTTAACTTACGATATTGGAGTTTTTTAGTTTAGTGCACTGAAACAATCTACAAAGGAAAATTCCAAGTGCACGTCCGACTTACGCTAAGCGATATTTAACCGAGTTTCATCGTGCATTGGTACTGATAATGTTTATACATATTTAATGGCGTTCGGCAGAACCAAAGAAAATACGCCCGAACTGTTATAAATAGTCATTTTGTTTGTTAAATATTTCCCGAATGTTGTGAGTATCAACATTGCTTAAATAGTATAGTCGAATTAAGGAAAAGTATGGAAGTAATTCGTGTAGTTGTGTTTTTTTGTGGAATAATTAGAGGGCACGACTAGATGGTTTCCCTCGGTTTGCACCGTTTCTATCATGTACGGAACACTTTAAAATATTAGGTATAAACTTAAAATGTCGTTATTTTGGAGTATGATAAACGGTATTAGGCGCAAGTTTAGCCACGTGAAGGGTACCCTTTGGTACACAGAAAAAAAAGATGTCTTATTTCAAAACGCAAAACTCTCTCAGGCACTGTTTGTTGAAGTGAGAAATATAACTCTTCATCAAATAAATATATCTCAACTCAACAATATCTCATTTTTTCAAGAAAGAACCTAAATTAATTAGTTCAATCTTTATATACTTTTGTGCCAAAAAAGACATTTTTGAGTAAAATAATTAATTGATTTGCAACAAAACGCTACAGCGTTTTAACAATAATATCAGATTTCTTGAAAATGTTATTTGATGCAAGTAATCTTCTTTAAAATAAGCATGTACACAAATTTCAAATAAGTATTACTTAATATTTCCTTCAATACTGTTACTTTTTCGGATGAAAACTGCCAATTCTTGGTTTAATATTCACAAGCTACAGTCAAGATCTAAAAATTTTAATTTAAAATAGACCGCGTTTTTACACCAAGATTCATTACATTTTCGGACGAAAACTGCTAATTCTTGGTTTAATATTCACAAGCTACAGTCAAGATCTAAAAAGTTTAATTTAAAATAGACCACAGTTTTACACCAAGATTTAGTACATTTTCGGACGAAAACTGCTAACTCTTGGTTTAATATTCACAAGCTACAGTCAAGATCTAAAAAGTTTAATTTAAAATAGACCACAGTTTTACACCAAGATTCAGTACACTCTTGGCTTGATTTACATTTTATTTGCCATTTTTTCATCAAATGTTTTACTATTTCAACCAAGAAACTGGTAACTCTTGGTTTAATATTCACAAGCTACAGTCAAGATCTAAATAGTTTAATTTAAAATAGACCACAGTTTTACACCAAGATTCATTATATTTTCGGGCGAAAACTGCTAATTCTTGGTTTAATATTCACAAGCTACAGTCAAGATTTAAAAAGTTTAATTTAAAATAGACTACAGTTTTACACCAAGATTCAGTACATTTTCGGACGAAAACTGCTAACTCTTGGTTTAATATTCACAAGCTACAGTCAAGATCTAAAAAGTTTAATTTAAAATAGACCACAGTTTTACACCAAGATTCAGTACATTCTTGGCTTGATTTACATTTTATTTGCCATTTTTTCATCAAATGTTTTACTATTTCAACCAAGAAGCTGCTAACTCTTGGTTTAATATTCACAAGCTACAGTCAAGATCTAAAAAGTTTAATTTAAAATAGACCACAGTTTTACACCAAGATTCAGTACATTCTTGGCTTGATTTACATTTTATTTGCCATTTTTTCATCAAATGTTTTACTATTTCAACCAAGAAGCTGGTAACTCTTGGTTTAATATTCACAAGCTACATTCAAGATCTAAAAAGTTCAATTTGAAATAGACCACAGTTTTACACCAAGATTTAGTACATTCTTGGCTTGATTTACATTTACATTTGCCAATTTTTCATCAAAAGTTTTAGCATTTCAACCAAGAAACATACGAAAATTAGTATTTCAACCAAGAAACATACAAATCATACAATCTTAAAGTAAATAATATTGACGGAGGTATATCTTGTTCATCTCGTGGTGTTGCCATAATAGAAAATAATACCCTTGTAATGGGACAGCCATCATAATTCACATATTATTGAAACTGAAATAAAATAAAAAACCCGCATAGAAAACTTAATTTAGAATTGCCTATTTCAAAACCAAGGAATTAAAATAAATAAATAAATAAATTAAATAAATTTAAATAGTATAAAATAATAATTATTTACGTTGGGTTGAGCTAGTTCTTCTTCAATTTATTTTCATAATGAAGCACACGACGTATGAGTAGGTATGACTGATTGGTCGATATTGTCGATTTTTTTAGTTTAATGTTTTTGCAGTCGAGTTTTTTTAATAATTCAGTTTTTTGTTATTATACGATAGTGCATATAAAAACTTTATCACAGCTTTAAAATATTAGTTATAAACAAAAATTTTAACAAAAAAAAACCGACTTCACAAAAGGAAACTATTCCAAAACAAACTAATACGCACTAAAAAGAAAAACATAATTGCATATTCTTCTAAAACTTAATAATCAACTTAATTTTTCTACTTATCAATATGTAGGTACGATCTATCTAATGTTGTTACAATTATTGTTATTTCTGGAGTCGGTGTCAGCCAACATAGGCTTGTAAAGAATTACACACATAGTTATAGGTGAGATGTGATTGTGTATAAAAGTTAATTTGTAAAAAAAATATTTATTAAAGTATTCTCGTATTATTATTGCCAGACATATTGTAGTGTTTCCTTGGCTGACACCAACTCCAAACATAACAATAATTGTAACAACATTAGATAGATCGTACCTACATATTGATAAGTAGAAAAAGTAAGTTGATTATTAAGTTTTAGAAGAATATGCAATTTTTTTTTTTTAGTGCGTATTAGTTTGTTTTGGAATAGTTTCCTTTTGTGAAGTAGGTTTTTTTTTGTTAAAATTTTTGTTAATTTTTTTATATTTTTAGTGAATCTGAAGTACACTAACATTTTTTTCTGAATATGGGTAGACCTATTAAACGTGCTGCTCATATGACACAGCACCGTTTAAATGAAACGGACATACTTAATGCTAAATGGAGGTCTAAAGGAGAGGCCTATGTCCAGCAGTGGACTTGTAATGGCTGAGATGATGATGATGACTTAATGCTAATTTTAGACTTGTATGGTTTTCTCATGGGTGTCATCGTCAGAACTGGACCAAATTGAAATGGGACCACACGGAAAGCACCAGCTTTCAAATAAAAAAGAATAATTAAAATCGCTTCGCCCAGTCGGAAGTTATGAGGTAACAAACATAAAAAAAAACAGACGAATTGAGAACCTCCTCCTTTTTTTGAAGTCGGTTAAAAATGGTTGTTAACCAACTTTAAATCGTTATAGATCCTAAATGGTCACTCAAAATTAAAAATTATTAAATTTATGAAATCTAAAGATGATTTTCAAAGTTAATAAAGGGTGGGGCCTTTATATTTTATACCATTTGTCCAAAAAATATGGAAAACAATTCACAGTATTTAAAGCCGTGGTAGTACATGTAGTGGCTTGACCTATAGCCTCTCAAGCAGAGGGTCGCGGGTTGCAACCCTGGCTCGCCTCTGAGTTTTTCAGAATTTATGTGCGAAATTTCATTTGTAATGTATCATGAGATTTTCGGCGAAGGAAAACATAGTGAGGAAACCTGCACACTCCTGCGAAGCAATTCAATGGGGTGTGTGAAGTTCCCAATCTGCACTGGGCCCGCGTGGGAACTATAGCCCAAGCCCTCTCATATTAAGAGGCGTCCTGTGCCCAGCAGTGGGACGTAAAATAGGCTGATGATGATACCAGTATTTTAGTCAGTCAAATAATTACTTTCAAAACAAATTATTTTCAAAATGGTCAAATATACCGTTATTGAGTTAATGCCGAAAACTGTGCTTCTCAACAAAATAACTTAAGCTTAAGTGCCATGAAGATACCTACACTCTTTTATAAGTTATTTTTTAAGGTCGGTTCCCAGACCTTAAAACTTTAAATATTATGAACGCGAAATACTGCTACTGCCAAACGAAACAAAATAGTCCTCGAAATTGCCTTAAAGGGTAAAATATCAACGACAGTTGGCAACTCTATGTTCCTTTGCTAGCCGAGCCATTTTTGTAATTGTTCGATCGCTGTGCGGCTGTTTGCTGTTTCATAAAAATCAAAAGGTAAGATTATCATTACTTTCATTACGGATATATACATATTATGTGTGTGTGAATTACGCCAGTCGATTTATTGTTAGAAGTTTGTCTTTTTTGTCAATAATGAGTTTCACTAGGTACCTACGTAACTATAGTTTCTCGCATGGTCATTACTTTGTGTTCTTATAATTATTTTTGTGTTTGTTTTAGGCTGACTTCCGCAGCATTGAGCCGATCATCTCAAAATTATTTCCTTGTTGCTGTTCAGTGTTCACATGCCCAAGCGCAAACTTATTACCTAGTGGCCGCCATTAAGGGAAACAGAAGTCTCGCATATTCTTTGCCACGTGTCCTATGATATACGGTTACAATGGAGGAAACAGTCCTTCTTCTAATGAAATGGAGCATTTCTGAAGAAATCATCAAGAATTTCCTCGGTAAATACCCAAATCTTGTTATTAATTAGGTACTTGCATTCGTAGATTCGAGCTTTAGTTAGCAGGTTTGTTTCATAGTAAGCAGGCTTATAAATCGAATATTATATCCGTTATTTTATACTTATCTTGATTTAGGTAATGCCAGGATTATCTGATTATCGGCGAGAATAGATGAATAGGCACAATAAGAGTATATAAGTGACTTGTTGTTAGGATGTATTCGATATTGGCTACAAACACTCATCCGTTCTCCAGTCAATGGCTGTTTTTTTGGCGCGTTTCAAACTATTATTTTGTACGTTTACAAGTATAACTCCGAATACTGCCGAATATATTATGTATGTATTCGCGAATACTAGTCTGTTCTCCAGCCATCCATAGCACGGTAAGGTTTATCCACCCATTTTATCTACTAATGACTCGGAGGAAATAGATAAACCTTACTTTGCTAGGGCCTCAGGTGAATATACAGGTAAACAGGGTTTATGTACTCGTATTCGCGGCTAAATGATGTGGTGAGTAAGAAAGAATGTAGATATTATATAAGCAGTGTTGACGTCATGACAAGTAGAGCCTAAGTTCTATCTACATATAGCGGCAAACAGCTAAATGCACAGCCAGTCTCGGTTTGGTCTTTGCCGCAGTCTAAACTAATTATATTTTTTATTTTTTTTAGATAATGACATAACTATAGAAAAGTTCAAGGATTTGACACGGATATATCAGTCATTGTCGTTGAAAAGGTTAAGTATTTACTTTCGTGAACCATAAGCATTTCAAAGAAGCAAGTGAACCCGCAAGCGTGCAAGCAAGCCGGCAAGTCTAGTTGCTGTCCGTGACTTCATCTGCACAGATTTCGACACCACTAATATCCTGCTGAAACTATGCAATTTTCCGGTATAAAAAATATCCTAATATTAGTAGGATTACAATTTGGTTTATGAACTTTTTATTCAAATGAGTATTGTTTTTCAGATCAGTTTGGATTTTGAGGAAATGTATGAAGAACAATCATTAAATTTCTTTATAAATTGGCACATCGAAAAGCTCCTGAAGTTGAAACAAGACCAAATTAAAAATGAGACTGGGATTTCAATATTGGAGACATTGTTTGCTTTAAAAGACGATGGTAAGTTTTTAAGTTTAATTTATATTTATGCACTTTAGAGAACCTGAATATGAAGGTTAAGGTCCCGGGTTCGATTCGCGGTCGGGGCAGATATTTGTATGATGAATACGAATGTTTGTACTCGAGTCTTGGATGTTTAATATGTATGTACAAGTATGTATTTATCTATATATGTATGTTCATCTATTGTCTAGTACCCATAGTACAGGCTTTGCTTAGTTTGGTACTCAATTGGAGTAAAGTGTCCCTTGATATTTATTTATTATTTATTTATTTATGTACAGTCAACAAAAACTATACAGTCAACTAAACAAAAGTTTGTATTAAAAATTAAATATTTATGGTTACTTTATTATGTCTGGCCAGGATCGTCTCCGCAGGAGGGAACTCTTCAACGGTGAACCACAAACATTTAATTTTTAATTCAAGCTTGTGTTTTGCTGACAGTACTTTTTGTTGACTGTACTTGCATTGTCAACGGAGCTCTATACAGGTACTTAATTTCAAGTATTATTTAAAAATAAACTTTTGTTGTTTTGTTTTTAGATAAAAAAAATCCAGTACAAATGACATTACGAACACCTGCAACTAATAATGATGGGCAAAGTAGCCGGCAGAAGAGCCGTCGGCCGGAGGAAGAAGTCGTGGCTGCGCAATATCCGGGAGTGGACCGGAGTCGCAAGTGCTGCCGAACTTTGCAACCTCGCGAAGGTTGGAGGAAATATGCGGAGCTGACTGCCAACCTCCACTAGTTGGAGAGGCACTATAAGAGAGAGAGAGACAAATGACATTACTGGGACACCTTTATTCCGCCTAAGGGGAGGATATCTCGAAAGATAAAGTTTTCGTCAATGGAGGTGATAGAAAGCCTGATTGTTCGCACAGAGGTAAGTTTCGGTTCTCGTTGTTTGTCCCAGTTAAACCTTACACTACCTAACCTAACTGGCATAGCCAGGTAAAAAAAATATAAGTGAAAACTGATACTGTGAAAATTGTTAAAATGACATCCATTATCAAATCCAAGATTTATATTTTCTTAAAAATCGATAAGGCTCCACACGCACAGAGAGCGGTAGCGGGGTGGCGCGGCACGGTGGCGTTATCGCTACCGCTCTCTGTGTGTATGGAGCTTAAACCTGGTTGTACGATGCTGAACCCAACCCAATTTTTGACAGACATTGAATAAATGTATAACTTAATAAATTTGTGCATGTGACTAAGCAGCTTATTTTGTTTTAGGACGCCGGAACCATCGACACAGTAATCAAAAAGAAAAAAGAAAACTGTAGAATACCGGTTACCAGTTTAGTCGGGCCTCGCAACATAGGTTTCGCAATTAGTTTAAGTTAACCGTAGGCCTAGATGCATTTGTTTCCAGCGACGACCACCCGGATTCATTTGATGCCAAGTTACCAAGGAAAATTGATATTTTTTTATTTTCACAATAATTAATTTGTGATCATAGGTTAGTGATTGTTTTTCGTATAATAAATGCATCTATTACTTTTCAATTACGTATTTTGTTTATTTTTGTCAATGTCCAACGGCAAAGTTTTTTGTGTAATTCTGGATAGCTTTCTAAAAACTAAACGTTTATTTTGCTAATTAAACAATATGTAGGCAAAGGCAGGAATGTAATCGATACAACTATGTTTATTTGAGATATTTATCTAGATTTCGCTTACTGCAGATGAGAATATAATTAATAAAATTGATAGTTGTGAGGAACGCTGTTATTAATATTGCTGGTGTGGAAGACCAGTAATACTAATAATTGCAACAACCTCATTTGCAGTTAGGCCGCCTTTACACCTGTAAATTTTAGTTACGGAAGCTGTTTACGTAACTAAAACTTACAGGTGTAAAGGCGGCCTGTATTGACTTATTGTTTCTCGATTTAAATATTTCCAGAATTACAGGAAAAATTCGAACCTCTCCCTACAAATAACAATAGACTTGAAGCAAGACATAAATATATCTTACTTCAAAAAACAATGTACTTGAAGCAAGACATAAATATATCTTACTTCAAAATACAATAATCTCTACTCAAGATAACAGTGAAATCAAACCAAAAGATTTCATTACTTGGATAAAGATTCAAGTGTATTAAACCAAAACATTTACTGACTTCAATAAAAAGTTTAAAATACTAATTTCAAGTAATATTCTTTCTTCGTTTAATGTAGATGATGTTTTGATCAGAGATTGAATATTTATAAATTTAAAAGATAATTGTTTTGGTTCAATAAATTTTACTTCTCACATTAAGACATTATCATCTTTAAAGTAATTGGGTGAATATGAAACCAAGAATGAAAGTTACTTGGTACAAGTTAAAGTAAAGTTTGGTTTGAAACTCAAGTGTTTCACACTAAGAAACAACAATCTCATTCCAAGTAGTGTTAGTAATTATTTTGAGAATGATTGTTTCAATTCAAGAAATTTTGTTTCTCACATTGAGAAATTATCATCTTTAATGTAATTGGGTGAATATCAAACCAAGAATTAAAGTTACTTGGTACAAGTTAAAGTAAAGTTTAGTTTGATACTCACTGTTTCACATTAAGAAACAACAATTTAATTCCAAGTACTGGAAGTCATTACTTTAAGACCGATTATTTCAATTCAAGAATTTTAGTTCTCAAATTAAGAAATATCATCTTTAAAGTAATTGGGTAAATGTGAAACCAAGAACTAAAGTTACTTGGCATAAGTTACACTGTTTCACATTAAGAAACAACAATTTAATTCCAAGTACTGCAAGTCATTATTTTGAGACTCACAAACTCTTATTATGAGTAATATAACTATATGCAATTAAGAGACGATACTTCTTTGTGTCAAGAATTTGTGGATTTCTTTCTGAATAACGATTTTCATGAAACAAAACAGTCGCACTCTTGGAATAAATATTAAAGTTTTTAAAAAAAGAGTGTTTTATGTATTGAAAAAAGAGATTTAATAGTTGGAGGAAGTAATAAACTCTGAAACATTTTATGTCTTATTGCAAGCAATTAGTGTCTTCCTGATATAGGAAACAGGATATGTCTTGAACGAAATAGGTTTATTTGGTTGAAGACATCTTTTTTCTCTGTGTACATAATGTATGTTAATTAAAAAGGTTTACGATTATAGAATCTTGGTAATATATTTTTTTCTGATTGCGGCTCGAGGATAATTCAGACGGTTGGTGCAAATTCACATTAAGCTTTTCAAAGTATGTATTATAAACACACAGGTAACTTTGCACCCCCGTGCAAAGTATGGAACATGTTTCTTTCACTCTTTTGTAGATTGTACTTCGGGGGAAATTAAGATAGTTGTGAAAATTTATAAATAACACATATTTAAAAGATACTACATTCGCACTCAATAAAAAAATGAAAATTTTATCTGGAAGTTTGGTAAACATAGCTCTATCTAAACGCAAGGAGTCGCAGCGAACGCTAGCGTTAGCGGGTGGTAGGAGCGGGGCGCGGGGCGCGGGACGGCCGGGCGGGAGAAGGTGGCGCAGCGCTCGCGCTCAGTACGTATTTCGACGGTGCATAAATAATAATATTTGTTTCTAGCAGGGGTTGGCAATTTTCTATTTTTTTTAGATGACCACATCACCAGATCATCTTAATAGTACCAAATTAAGTATTGTATTGTTATTTATTGTAAATTAAGTATTGTAATTTATACACACAGAACAAGTTTCATTTCGATACGACAAATCGAAGTAGGAACTGACAGGTAGTGTAGCGACAGCAGAAAGGTCTTTCTCTACGTTGCGCAGAATTAAATCGTGGCTAAGATCTTCAATGGTTGAAGATCGCCTAACCGGAATGGCACTTCTCCACGTTCATAAAAACGTACCCATTGACGTAAGTGACGTAATAACGCGTTTCGGGAGAAGACGTAAAAGAAAAATTGATTTTGTTATTTAAATATATGTATTTTGTCTGTTTCTATTTTGTTTGTTGAAAACCCTTGTCGTACCACCTCTTCACTTTTGCGGAGTTTTGTGTCATACCCCTCGACATACCTCATTCCGTGCGTGATAGTGCTTCTCTGGATGTTCTTCAAGAGAAGATGGCAATATTTACGTGCATATTTACAAGTCATTATGTGTTAAGTACAGCTGGAAAGTGAAGATGTCACCAATCTTGGGAATTATCGACCCATTTCTCTACTTAGCCCTGTCTACAAGTTATTTACCAAAGTTATAACTTTGCGGCTTACCACCAAGCTTGACTCAACGCAGCCTGTGGAGTAGGCAGGGTTCAGGGGCGGCTTCTCGACTATTGACCACATCCACATAGACAAGTCATAGAGAAATGTACGAAGTATAACCAGCCCGTTGTGTGGACCTTCATAGATTACGAAAAGGCGTTCGATACAGTGGAGCACTGGGCTGTCATAAACTCTCTCCAAAGATGTCAGGTTGATATGAGGTATGTGCAAGCAATTAAGGACGTTTACGAGTCGGCAACCCTTCATTCAGGTGATGCTGCATGACCTATCAGAGCCGGTACCCATCAAGAGAGGATTGAGGCAGGGGGACACGATATCGCCCAAGATGTTTACAGCATGTCTAGAGGACATTTTCAAGCTTCTCGATTGGTCTGGTAGAGGCATAAACATTAATAGGGGATATTTGTTACACCTTCGTTTTGCAGACGATATCATCCTTTTTGCCAACAATATCGAGAGCCTGTGAACTATGATGGAGGAGCTGCACTCCGCAGCTCTCAGTGTCGGGCTGAAGATGAACGCTTCAAAAACCAAGATTATGTGCTGCGATACCGACACTGACTACGTGGATGTCCACGGCCAGCAGATCCAAAGGACGGAGGAATACGTCTACTTGGGTCAAGTTTTGAGTCTGGGAAAGAATGGACACGAATTGAAACGCCGCATCCAACTAGGGTGGGGAGCTTTTGGCAAATTGTCCGACGTACTTAAGGATAAGCTAGTGCCACTGAACCTCAAACGTCAAATCTTTCAACAGTGCATCCTCCCCGTGATGATGTTATGGATCGGAAACTTGGGCACTGAGTAGACAGCTGATCCATCGACTGCAAGTTATCCAGAAGGCTATGGAGAGAGCAATATTGGGCATTTCTCTCCGCGATCGGGTTCGCATTACCGAAATCCGCAGCAGAACAAGACTCACGGACATTGCGAAAATATCCCCTAGTCCGGTGGAGTGTAATTCGTTATTTTTATAACAGTGGGACCACGAGTCCGTAGTGGGTGTCAGGCATAATAAGTTGGATAAATTACAAAATGATTCACTAAAACGTCGTCTGTTTCTGGCTCGATTTTGACGTTTGAGACGCTGCATACAAGAAAAAGCGCAAATGGGGAACTCATATAACTCATATTATTATTTTTGATCACCTTGTCCGCTCCGATATAATTGATGGTGACTGTACATACAAAATCATTTATTTAATCATTGTCAATCAATTAAATTCTCAAACTTGCTGCTGCTTGCTGTGTCTCATCTTCATCCTACTTTTTATTTTAGTTACGAGGACAAACTTCCTATGTATCATTTTTGAAACTCCATTACCTTTCTCATAAGCAAAGAGTAGACTGGCTTTGGCTTTTATTGAGATACGTTTTTTAAATCAAAATAACTACAATAATCATTTTTTAAAACGAAAAAAACTGTTTGTAAACTAATCTTAAAATATCCACACATGTGATAGTTAAAGTAAGTACCTACTATCATCACGATCACGTCGTATTTACGTACAATAATTAATCTTCATATAGTGGGGTGTTGTGTTGTTCAAATCAAAACAACGGATCTGAATACAATTTGTTGTTGAATGCTTAATACTAACATTTCAAAAGGGTGTCACTTTGATGTTTTTGTTTACTCAGAACCCAACAAATTATTCCGACATATCAATGAAAAAGATCGCGCAAGTTTCCCCGGTAAAATATTATTTTTATGTTACTAAAGCAATGGTGGAGATACTTGACTCACAAACAAAGTAACTAGTACGTCATGTTTGTTGTTAGTGACGACTTACGATGACAACCAATAACCGCGTTAGCCGCAAACCGTAACAACTATTTAGATTTACTGGTCGAGTTACACAGGATCGCTTTTGATTCTACTACCTTAAACTATACTGTTGAAGATATTTTACTAGGTTAACAACATGAAGATTCACAGTTTCCAATTTCATAATGAACCTTGCCTAATGCATTTATTCCTGCAATATCCTATGCGACTATGCAAGTGGGCTGGATTTTTTCCAGTTGAGGCTTTAAATCAACCGCTGTCTGGAAAATTAAGGTATTAAATTAAGATTCCCTTTTGAAATTTTAATATCAAATACGAAAAGCAATAGTACTTATCTGCAAGGTTTATCGACATTCTTAAAACTATGTTTTCTAAAAAAATACAACATCTAAACATTAAAGTTAGGCGTTATCAAGTTAATGGGATATTTTCTTTGAAATGAGACGACATTTATTTATTTATAGACTACTTAGCGTGCAGAGGTAGAAGTTTGGCTCTTCATGAGATCTGAAAAGTTTTTGACAGGGCAAGCCATGTGGTCTCGTCGTGACAAAATTGTACATGAAAACGTGTTTGGTGGGAGATTTCACTTCTTTTTGTGATTTGCTTATATGACAGTGATCTTTTTCCTTTTTTGGGTGTATTTCATTCATTCCCTCTACGCATAAGGACATATATTCACTAAAGTTATATTCGCAAAACGACCAATACGCATAACAAAGAATGGCCAATACGCTGATGGACCAATACATAAATGGACCAATACGTTTTTGGACTCATACGCATTTGGACCCATACGTATTTGGACCCATACGCATTTGGACCCATACGTATTTGGACCTATACTCATTAGGACCTATACGCATTAGGACCTATACGCATATGGACCATAATCAAATAGATTGAAAGAGTTATAGTATTTCCAATTATTTATTTTCTCGATGACAGGTCCCGTAGAATGTAACTGCGCTTTTTACGCAAAAATTAAAATTAAGTTTTAAATGCGAGGTATAAAAAATATGACAACTGCCTAATTTTGTTCCTTGATTCCATATAATATTCATCTAAGACAAATTGAGTCCATATATACAGTAATATCTTTTTAAAGTACGATAAACAATAAACGTTTTAATAAAGTTACATTGTATGGGAATACAAAATAGTGATGTTATGATTGAAATATCGATATTGTATCGGTATTGTGTATATTGAACAAGATGTGTTCCCGCGACTTTGTACGCATTGTATTTTTTTACCGGGATACAAAATAGCCTATGTTACTCAGGAATAATGTAGCATTGTAATGGTGAAACATTTTTTGTTTGTCCAGTAGTTTTTAGTTTATTCATTACAAACATACTGTCATTCGGCCATTTTGCACGCTTAGTAATAAATTAGCATTCAAGTGTGTAGAGGTTTCATTCACATCAGTGGCGCCTTTTTTAATAGTTCACCCTTCGCATTTACTTTTTTTTCTTCTTTGGTTTACTGTTTATAATAAGTATTATCAGGGCACATTTTGGCACTTTAGGCGATTATATTCGACTATAGCGGGCTGTTATGCTTTGATACAACTGACGTCAATAATTTTAGAAGGTGGACACCTTGCAAATGAGAGTGACTACTCAAAACAGTATAGCCATAAGCTTGCCCTGGAGAGAATATCGATCGCCCAATATAAATGAGAGCATTATTCAAACTTAGCCGTTGACTTTAGTGTATGATGATAGCATACGCGGCGCAGATTAGAAACTGTTCACGTTATACAAATGCTCTATTGATAATTTTATATTTTGTATTTACAGGTGGTAGTTTGCGTCTAATACCGCTATTAGAAACTATAAGCACTCTTCTTGCTTTATTCTTGTCGTTAGAATCCCGTTCTACTTTATCAACAATGACTATATCACTATTGACAATACCCAAATAATGTCTATTTTGTTTCGTTAACCGGGGTGACTTTGATAATTTTGGGGCTACATTGATCGTTTTAAAATCGCTATAACATCGATATTGTCCATATGCGGTGAATATTTGGCATGTAGATGCAAAAGCTATCCATGGAAATATCAATTGGTAGCAGTAAACGCAAATAAAAATAAACGATTTCTTCATTATAACTACTCTTTAAAGTCATCCCCATAAATCAAAGTCACCCCGGGTTACGGTAGCTTTACTTTCATTCCATTTTTAACTGTAACAATTTTTAGAACAAAAACCTATAGGTACCTTACTACCGCATTACCGGGCTGCTGCATAGAAGGAAGGATGTTCAGGACTTTATTCTTTTTACCGTCCCACCCAAGGGTACGTTTCCATGGATGCGAAGTGGAGGCGCGCAGAATAGACATGCACGCTCCGATTGTGATGTGATTTTTACCTACTAAACCCCAGTACGGAGTAACTGATGGTGGCACGTGCCCTCTAGACGGTATTTTTGTGTAGTGTGGACAGTACATATCTACTTCAAGTTAATTTCTAACAATTCTGTTATTGTTGTTTTTTTTTGCCCGTTCGCCCCTTGTGCCCCCCCCCCCCCCCCCCCCTACCCTACAAAAATCCTGTATCCGGCCTTGTAACTCGTACACGCAAGTATTGAACTTGAAATTTATTATCATAAAAACTCACCTCTTATTTATAAAATCACGCATCTCGACTAGAAACCAAAAGTATTTCAAAATTGTTGACTGTTTAAAAACAATATGACTAATGCAGTTGAGATTTTTTCTCTGGAATTATGAAATCGATTCGAAAAATTTGTTTAATAATTTGCTATCACTGAAACAAAGGCCTCATTTTATCCCGAAAAAGCGCTACGTTCGCGTGGGACCCAAACTCAAACAAAATGTCATCAAGATAGCTGATCAAACTTAACTGGAAAGTTTTATTGTTTGCTAGCGACATTTGTTTTCACTTCTCCTGTTCCATCTCTGTTTAATTTTCATTGAAAAGTAATAAAAGGATCCATCAGTACAATGAAATTCAGTTTCTATCCGTAGTGATTACTTCTATGCACAGACGTAGGAATATAAAATAAATGTTCTCTTATAAGCTACAAAATGTTCTCTAGGTTACTCGTTACAGGCAAACGCGAATTTTAAAGAGTTAAAAATCATTACTTTTGAGTCTCAGCACCCTGGAAAAAAGAACAAAATTCCGTAATTGTGTTGTTTTTTATCTTTTACAAAACACGTTTTGACATAGTAATAGGTGTGTAGTTTCAAATACTGGAACATACTAATCCTGTAAGTATTTACTTATGGAAATTATCTATGAAACTCGACTCAAAAAACAATAAACCTTTAATTACGACTTTCGGCTACTCTTTCGTAATTCCTTGCTTACTGCCCTTGAGACATCATGCTCCGTTTCACGTTCAGTTGATAAAAATATTTGTCTTTGCAGATTCAATTTGTGTTGTCCATACAGCTTTTACTACACAATGACAGTCTTTGGACAAGCTACTTTGACTGCGTTTGCTCTATTTCAGCTGATTACTCATCACTTGACTTTAGCAGGTCTCTGTACGTAGTCCATCTGTTCATTTTAATTTTATACACGTGATTGAAAGTAATGAAAATGTTTTGTCTAACTATTTTTTTTTTTCAGCAAACTTCTTGTTTAATGGCACAGCATTTATTTCAACTATTATGCTGACACGCTTAGCGCGAAGTTATTCAAGTTTTTTAAAAGAAATCGTTAAACTTGAGCATTACCTTGCTGAAGTACGTTCAAAAAAACCACTTAACTATCGTTCTAAATCAAACGCTGTCGCATTTATTGTCATGGGATTGGCTTTAGGTAAAAACATATACTTCCACGTTTTTTAAACTTTTATTTAATTACACATTTGTAGAGATACGTGAGCCATATTGCATGTTTCTGGATTCTGTTAAAGTTACGACATATTTATTGTTCTTCTAAGTCTTTTCTCTCCTTGTTTTCAATGTTGTGTCCTTTTAGAGATTTTGTTTTTCAAATTTCGGAATTGTTTTATTTCTTTATTTTTATAATTAGTGAGTTGCAGTAACTTTCATAAAGTATGTCCTAGGTCATTATGTACCTGGATGTGACACTTTTTGTAGGGTGTGCATGCTTATTTCAAATCTTAAAAGCCGAATTTCACCCAACTCTAAGGTTGGATTGATTTGGTTAATTTAAATTAGTTTGGATAGCGGCCAAATACAGTCAATCTAAAGTATCGTCCGCAAAAAGCTATTTTTTTATCAACAGTTAGAAATTGGTTTATTTTTGTGCATGCAAACATGAAAAGGCCTAAATAGGTCAGTTCACACCCACACGCGACGCGGCACATTTCATTGAGAGAAAACGTAAATAAAGTAGCATTGAAATATTCTCAGGGAAATGCGTGTCGTCGTAAGCTCAGCATGAACTGAGTTTAGTGCTGACTTTCATCAAAAACGAAATACAGTAGTCTTAGCTCAGTTCAGTAGTGCTAACGTATAAAATCTCTACCGTAAATTCCTTTATGGAAAATGTTAGTAAAACACCTTATTTGTCATTCAAGCATCTTTTCATAATTTCCAAGTTGGTTCTATTTAACTTTAGCATTAAAAAAATGTATCAATAATAGTATGAATATAATAAGCAAAGGCTTAAAGGGGTAAAGACCCCTACTGAATAGATATTTATATGATTTTTATGTAAATTTTACGAAGATTTCCGTTACTGTATTTCCATTTTTCAGTGGAAAATTTGCTATCAGTAGTATTTGTGATGAACCTGGTAATGGACTGCGTCGATGACTTTACACTGTCAGCTGAGGTATTCAGAACATACTTTATGTTCAGGATGCCAGCAATATACAAATACACGCCATATAGCTTATGGAAAGCACTTTTGCTAGAGGTATGCATGTACGTTAGTTAGTAACAAGTGATAGTACTAGAGTCCACGACCAAAATTTTTGTCTCATAGCAATACGGCCAAAACCGCATCAAATCGATAGATACGATTATCCTGAACTCGGAAATACCAATATCAGACATTTTCCGCGTAGCGTTTGATCTGACCGAATTTTCAAAATTGTCAAAGAATTTTACCGAACTGCATCATAGCAATATGTCTGATTTGCAGACTGTAGTTGAATGATAGTTCTGAGATACCGGAAACATATTTTTCAGACGTTAGTGGTGTAGCGCAAACCCGTAAAATCACTTAAAAAAATTAAAAATGAGACAAAAAAAATGTCTCATAGCAATACGTCTGAAAATCTTTTTTATTAGTAAATTTGGTTATTTGATGCGAACAAAACAATTTTCAGACGGAAATGTGAACGCATTAAATTTTGAGACCGTTTTGAAAATGTTAACAAATTTTACCGATCGGTATCATAGCAATATGTCTGAAAATTGTTGGACATGATAAAATAAGTTGTCCACATGTGCAAAAAATTTATATCAGACAAATTAAGTGTAGCACCTTCTCTATCAGACAACTTTTCGATACTCAGATATCATTTAAAAATCGTATTGAGGCATCTTGAATTCTCTGTTACAAACCAATGAATACGTTGCGACCCTGAATTTATTAGATGATAATTAACAAAGAATTTACCCGAAACCGTAACATTGAAGTTGAAGGACTGAAATAAATCGCACAAAAGGAAACTGGGATGAAGTTGAAAAAAAAAACGGTTTATTCAAAGTTACAAAATATTCTCGTATTCAATCGCTGTCGGATTCGGAATCGTCGTCTTCGAAATCAACAGAAGCGTCGGCCAGGCGACTCCAAAACGTTATTTTCGTTTTTGGGAGTATATGCTACACTTAAAGTGTCTGAAAACAGGTTTTTGGTAATCCTGGCAGCAATACGAAAAGTTAAAAAAAAATAATATCCGTATTGCTATGATACAGATCGGCTAAATTTGTTGACATTTTCAAAAATGCGCTCAGGCTATATGTTACGCGCAAAATGTCTGAAAACAAACTTTTTCGTAATACAATTACAAAATCTATGTACATTTTCACTATCAGACGTATTGCTATAATACCGACTGCCTTTTTTTTGACACTGCAGAAATGGCCTCCCACGCTGTTGCTACACTTTCGACCGTTACTACACACCTAGTCGGGTTCAGAATCATACAATCTAACGATTTTATAGGGTTTTTGCCGTATTGCTATGAGACATGGTTTTGGTCGTGGGCTCTAGTACTATGAAGTTCTTCAAAAAGATGAATACTTACAAACAAATACAAAGTAAAAATAAAAATGCAAGACTTAAGTGATATTGCAATGCATAATAAGTTCTTACCCATAACGTTCATTTTACATTTACTTTTCAGGTAGCAAACTTCCAGGCAACATTTTTATGGAACTTCATTGATGTATTAATCATGTGCTTCAGCGTCTATCTTATTTCATATTGTCAAGATATAAATAGGATTGTATGGTACATGAAAGAAAAAGTACGAACTTTGATGCTCTTATTACAATTTATACTTTTCTTGTTATGATGTGATAAGTTTTTTTTAATAGTCACAATAATTGTATTTCTTTTACCGCAGAATATTGGCTCATGGGAAAAAATGCGAATCCATTATTGCCACTTGATGGCGTTGGTTGCGCTTGTTGACTCGAAGCTGAGCTACTTCGTACTTTTGTCATTCTTTATCAATCTGTATTTTATCTGTTTGCAGCTCTTCAATACCCTTAAGTACCTATGCATCTTATTTTTTAATTATCTTATATACGTAAATTAAAAAATTTGGTGTTTTAAAATTGTGATCTTACATTTTAGCCAAGGATACTCCGGATTTCACACTTGCGGTCAAAAAGGCTTAGACGCGTAAGTTTACTGAACAGATTACAAATAAAGTTTCTGTCATTTAACTATTAAGATCTATTCAAACTTTAGATTTCGGCCTGCCTAAGGGTCAGTACAGACGGACTGCATTCCGACAGCAACGTAACCGCCAACTGCCTACTGCCTGTACATTTTCTATGGCAGTTCCATTGCAGTCGATACAACTGCGCGCTAACTGCGATCGAAATTTATGGGCCTCTGCCCACTGGCAGCTGCAGTTATAGTCTAGCCGACAAGTTCAAAATGGTCTAAAATAGAGATACTGCTCTTAAAATGATGTGCGATAGCTCATTGGATGCAGAATGACGCCTAGAAAATTGTGCTAAAAGAGTGTATTAGCACATAAAAAATTGCAAAAGTTATAAACAATTAAAGACGAAAAAAAGGCATTTGGTTTTTCGCCAATATTTCATAGACTATTCATATTTAAGAAATTTCAAAAATAGAGTTAAACGATTGTTAACTAACAGAATTTTCTCGAACTTCCGTCTTCATTGTAATTGAAAAAAAAAATGTTTAAATAATTGTCGTAAAATTTTTTCGCTTCGCGGAGCTTTTCTTATGATACACATGACATGATCACGCCATAAAAGTTAAAAAAATATTCATAATAATTTTTGTACTTGAACAAATTATAAGTTATTACGAAAAACATATTTGTTTAAAATTCATAATAATATTAATATAATGTAGCTGTGAAAAAAAATTGAAAAAATATTTAAATAATCAATTTGTTTAGAAAAATGTTTACAAATCAATTAAAATCTTGCATTGATTAAAAAACGATAATATGATGATTAAGAAAAAAAAGTTATTTAACAAAATTACTTGGATTATTCAGTTTTTGTTCAAGTACAAAACTTATTATGAACAAAGTATAAATATTTTTTTAACTTCTATGGCGTGATCATGTTGAGTTTGTATATAAAAAAGGCTCCACGAAGCGAAAAGGTTTTACGACAATTATTAATTTTTTTTTTCATTTACAATGAAGACGGAAGTTCGAGAAAATTCGGTTAGTTAACAATCGTTTAACTTGCTGAAAAATTAACTTTAAGTAAAATTTCCAGCGGGGATAAGTTCTTTGAAGTGCTCCAAATACAATACATTTTTTTCAAATTTTTAAAACAATATTCAATAGCTTAAAAAATTAATCAATGTGTCGTACTCGCTTTTGACACCACGCGCGAAACCTAAAAATGAAGCGCGGAGACTCATTTTCAGCTTAAAATTAAAATAATGGAGATAGAGTTCCGGAAGTAAGAAGTTTTTTATTGGAAATTTTCTCCTCTTTAAGACTCTATTTTTGAAATTTCTTAAATATGAATAGTCTATGAAATATTGGCGAAAAACCAAATGCTTTTTTTATCTTTAATTGTTTATAACTTTTGCAATTTTTTATGTGCTAATACACTCTTTTAGCACAATTTATTAGGCGTCATTCCGCATCCAATGAGCTATCGCACATAATTATAAGAGCAGTATCTCTATTTAAGACCATTTTGAACTTGTCTGCTAGACTATTACGTTGCAGTCGGAATGCAGTCCGTCTGTACTGGCCCTAACTCGGAGATAGCTTTGTCGCGTAGTTATTATCAAACAAATATTACATTAATTTACGTTATCGTGTTTCAGGGCTCTTAACGGACTTGCACACTCTGCATATTACTCGTTTTCCTTTTTATTTCTCTTATTGAGAGCCATGACGATGTCTCTGTTAGCGGCCAACGTGCATGCTACCGCTCGCAAGCCAATATTTGCTTTAACAAGCGTTTCCTCCTCTGCATACACCGTCGAGGTTAGTGTTGATAACATTTTTTGTAACTTTAATTTAGTTATTTCATGCAATCAAGTGACTATTTTACGCTAAGTTCATTAAGAAAAGTAAGGTAAATTTACTTCTCAAAAATAATGCATCATACTTAATGTTCATAATTTGTATATTCATTGATTGAGTGCCTACATTTTTTTTGACAATTATCTTAACACACAAACCCTGTTCTTCCAATTTCCCTAACATTCCAGCCGGCCCAGGACTGGAAGATTTTTATTTGCATCGCTTCTAATAATTTTATCAATGGCTCTTTTTACAATGCGTTTTTCCTCTGTAAATCTCTAATTCCAACACAAGAATAATTTGCTTGCTGTATTAATAATTTATCGATTTATCTATTGGTATAAAATAAAACAAGTCAACCTCACTTGTCTCAGGTTCAGCGTTTCCAACATCAAATTAGCTACACCAAGCTAGCTTTAAGTGGTCAATTTTTTTATGTTACGAGAGACATAATTCTGAAGGTACATATTTCTATATACACATATTATACTTAAGCGTCGGCCCATATTATAATAGGTAAAATGTTTGTAGGTAAACCTTGTTTGTATAGTTGGAATAAACTAGTAACAAAATATATTTTCACTTCTCAGGCTCATAAAGTTCGTTTTTGTACTCAACCTGCGGTCCGCAAATTCTTTGTGATTGGCCCACCGGGAGTTATAAATTTATTGAATTGTATTTATTTACTAACACTTACATGATGTCTCTTTTTGGCCCGCGACACCATGACTAAAACGTGTTTCTGGTCCCTGTAAAAAGAAAGATTGAGCATCGCTGCTCTAGTCCATACAGTAAACTCCTTGTACCAATAAGCTCGAGGCAATCAGAAGCCAATAGCCAGCAGAGTACGTTCATAAAACCCATTTTATGCACTTATTGTATGTCTACTGTTTGTTTCCGATATAATATAAGGCAATATTTGACCGCTGTGAAAGATAAAAGCAGACAAGGCACAATGTGCTGTGGAAAGAATCAGTTCTGACGGGATTTGCAGTATGGTCGACCTGGATCCTTCGTAGTTTAAGTTGACTGTTAATCTAATACTATCGGCAGACAAGAAAAATGGTCACATTCTTTACTTATTCACAGGTCGCGGCAACAATAGTTACTTATGAATTGGTACTGTTGCAATTCAGCAAAGGGCATGGAAAGCATTCTTCAAAAAATGATGAGTAAAAAATAGTCATCCAAAAGTAATAGTATAAGCAATAACATTAAGGAAACCTGTTTGAACTTAAATACTATTTTCTTTTAATATTGGTAACTACCAGTATCTTTTATCTTGACCAGTGCAGATAGCACATGTGCTACTGTAAGTTGTAGAGTAACTTATTGTGAAATTGCGAGCCTACGCCGCGGCATCTGTTGCCGATGACGGGAAATTTTGGGCGCCATCTGCCTGCGACCGAGGCGCGCCCCGATCGTGCGACAAGGATTAAGCCACGGCACCATCGAAGAGAGAGCGGGCGGGCAAGAGACGCCGGTCGATAGAGACAAAGAAGTAAAAAAAGAGGGATAGAGCCAGACGCGAGAATGACTCACGGTTTCGGCTATTGTCCCAGCGGCGAGGACAGCGAGGGAGCGGTTTGGGGCGCCGCCCGGCCCAAGCGTGAGTGTGCGATAGAGAGGTTCATGAACGAACGAGACAAATGTCTATGATGTCTATGTATCGTTTACTAGTTCATTTCATCTATCTAAATATATATAACTCTAAGGTGACTGACTAACTGACATAGTGATCTATCCACGCACAGCCCAAACCACTGAACGGATCGGGCTGAAATTTGGCATGCAGGTATAGAGACTAAAACATATCGAGTAACATAATAATACTAGCTTTCAATAACTCCTTTGATCTTTGCGTTTGTAAAATCCAGTTTGCATACAAAATATGCTGTCAGCATAAATGCATCTATTTTCGGTAGATTATTCGATTGTGCTTTGACAAAACCAGTTTCAGTCATCGTTCTAGATTCACTAGAAATCACCACAGGAATACAGTTTTAAACTATTTTTCTCACTAACACAGTACCTAACTATGAATTTCAACGCTGATAAATCTACTGTTGTGTTGTGACAGCTCATGTCACATTTCGTTCTGACCTGACCAATAGTGACGCGTCTTTTAAGTCTGAAGTTCTCTTCCTTATTTTTCATTTTTTATATCATATTTTATGGGTTTAAAATAGTTTAAATAATAACTAAATTTAAATGAAAAGCTTTTAATCATAATGTGACGATAATTAAGATTCTTTCGAGGTCGAAAACACCAGATGTGTCCGTTTGTTTCCTATATTTTAAATGCTATAAGTAAAATGTGGTAATTAAATTATTTAATACTCTTATTATAGATGGTCCATGGAAGTGCGACCTTCAACGATTTGTGATAACCTTAGCAGAACAGAAATAAAACTGAATCGTGTTGGCGAATTTTTTTCTATTATATCATACTGAAAGTTGACAGTACATCCTGTTGAAGTAGTACAGGCATAGACATTCTCTATTATTTTAATTATTATTTTAATTTAACAATTTCACTGACAATGTAGACTTAAACAATGCTGACTTTAGGTAGGTACTTGCACTGTCGTGCATTTATAAGTATTAGATGAAATTTGTCATGCAAAACCAAAACAAAACCAAACATCAGAGGCAATTGCTCCCATTTAAACGAAACAATAGATAGACAATAAAAATAGGTCGTACGCGTCTTCATAACGAAATTATGACAGGTCTCTCCTCTTTTGTAAAGAAGGGTGACACGTTTATATCTCAAAACTTCTAGGACCGGCATTGTTTTAAACAATGTTTTATAAAGGCGCTCATAACACGTTATTACTTTTAATTTCTCCATATTTTTAATGCCACGGTTGAAAGTTAGCTTGAGGGGGGAGAAAATTTTGCCAACTTTCAGAAGAAGGTAATCCCTCCTCAACTATTCACCAGAAAATTGTTGGTAAGCATCTGTATGTATATAAAAAAATTAGACCCATCTAAAGGGTGGCTTTCACAATAATGCTTGCAAAACAATGTCACGTTCACATTAGCTATACAATATCAGATTTAGATTTTTTTAAGCAATAATAGTATTCACGATGATCATCTAGATACAAAACGTTTAGTGGAAATTCTACAGCCTCCATTAAGTCGTGAATTGCTAAAGGAAATATCAGATGTCCCAATATAGGTAGCCTTGCTGGGCTCCAACTTGCAAGGAGTTCTTCTTGTTCACATAATTATAATCCCATTAAAAACATTAGGTGCACGTAAAAAGAATCAAGTCTCGCTCTCTCAACGCAGTTCTTATATTATGAAAAGTTTTGGAGATATAATATTAAACAAAGTCGCCGCTTCGCTTATTTTAAAACCGTAGAGGAACATAATCTACTCACGTTTACAAATGTATACTTGCTTGTTCTACACTAGCTATGCAAGACGTTCCCGGCCATAGCTTTACTTTTCGGATTTTTCTATGTGTTCTAATTTTCACTGACAATTAGACATGCAAGATGTTTTTTAAATAGTGATAACCATTTGTTACCTACTGCATCAGGATCTTATTGACAAAATGTATAATACATATAGTAATGAGTATTTTTATATCTAAAAAAATGTATCTAACAGTCACTTTTACTACAGGAAAAGTGAGCTGTCATTTTTCCTGACATGACATGTCTATTATATTTGTTCAGCATGTGATTAAAGGAAGGAATTTGTTAAAATAATAATGTTAGTTCATGTCAACTGACGTCTGTTTATTTAGAACACGCATTAGTAGTCCGGGGAACCTTTACACTTGGTTTGATGTTGGCAAGGACAGCTTGTGAAGAGATTATTGAAATTGTTGACTATTTCATCATTGTTGTACCATTATGAAAACGGCTGATGTCATTAAAGTGAAGCCTGCTATAGGTAGGTAATTAAATTTTTTGTTGTTTGTTGTACAGTCAGCAGCAGAGAAAGGTGACCCCCTATCGCCCGTAATAGCGGTGACAATACTGAGGGGGTCATTTTTCTCTGCAGCTGACTGTACAGTCACGGTGTATTGACGAGTTTGTAAGCTCATAATTCACAATCCATGCTTCCATATTAATATTGTAAATGCGAAAGTAACTCTATCTGTCTGTTACGCTTTCGCAATTAAACCATTGAACCGATTTCAATGAAATTTAGTACAAAGATAGACTAGACCTTGAGAATGGACATAAAAAAGGATAATAAATAGGGCGCACCGCACCGACAAGTATACTAAAGTTGTCTTGCATTAGTAGGCAGATAGAATCCGAAACTGAAAATTTTAAAACACAATACATCAAGCCATTAATTAAGGTAAACGCCACACCCAAAATAATAAATACATAAGTTACTTTAAATACTGTCGTTCCTATAGTACCCAGTTTGTCAGTGGAAACCTATAAAATAGTAGTTTTTATTTGAGACACATCATCATTGTACAACTAATACCATTTTCATATTTCATTAATTATAATAATATTTTCTTAGGAAATTGAATCAGCATTAAATCGTAATAATTACTAAAAACACAGTAAGAAATTTGTGATGGCAATATGGAAAAGTGCGTGTCTGTGTTTTTTTACTTGGTATCAACCATCAAACAACATTACTAATGGCCTTGGTTGGATAATTAAAGTACATCAATTATTTAAAAAATAAACGCTTGCCATGACAGTAGTAGGTTCAATTTAAAATAAACTTAGAACGACTCCTGACGTATCGTATTCATTAGAACAAATCCAATGCGTACACTTAGGTAGCGTTCAGCTCGAGTCGACCGACGCGGCGAGAATGAAGTTTAAGAGCATATAATTAATCACTTCAGTATAATTATTTCTAGTTTATAATAAACTGCGCCGACTGCCTTTTTATGACCATCGGCAAATCGATTCCGGTTCATTCCAACCAAATATGATAATAACGTGTTCCTAACGTGTCCCTTTTTGCTTCTGACGACTCCCTCCTGGGGATGAAAATATTTGACATTTTATTTCAATTTTTATTTCCCCTGTCTTTATTAATTAAATTGATTAAGTATTGTATTGCATTCGATATTGACGATCTCAACATAAATCATTGTACAAGACATCAAACTCGTTTATACAGTAATTTTATGCTGAGAGAATAAATAAACTAAACTAAACTAAACTAGAATATTAAAATGTCAAAACAGATTATTCTCATAATGTCTAAAGCTCGAAATGACTCACGCCTATTTTCTTAAATTACCGTATTCTTAATATGTTTATAAATTCGTTTAGACTCTATCGCGTTTGGATAAATTTTCAATTCTACCATTTCCCAAAATGTCTAAAACTCAAATTAACTAGATACGAAAACGTCACATTGTCAAAATATCTAAAATTATGTTGAAGTTTACAGTTTTTAAGCAATGAGTAATTAAATTTATTCTGTACAATCGAGAATTCATTAAGTAAGACTGCTTGGAGGTACGAGTACTGATATTGTTAGATACTGGCCACTTGCAAATAAAGTGCTTTTGAAAGATAAATAGTGACAAATGCAATGAATTCCTTTTGCCTGAATATTATTACAATGGCGATATTTCATAATGGATAACAATATACCTTTCCTTATGATTAGATTCCAAGTTTTAAGAGCGTTTGTTCCCACTGAGCTGGCAACGTCACATTTTGGTGTTTTTTACGATTATTTCACAGAAATTTAATGAAAGTTTTAAATGTGTGTCTGTTGTGTACTTTGTTTTTAGTGTATCAATGTGTGCAATGTATTAATTAATTGAGTTATCTCAAGAACATTCACAAAAGAAGAATTTAAATTTGCGAAAAAACTCTTGATATTGTGGGCTAAATTAAAAAAGGTTTAAAGTCTACTTGAATAGCTTTCTGTAATAAGTAATTGCAAACAAATTATAATCGTTATACATTTAACATAAAAAATCAAAAGTGAATGAACTAAATCTAATGTCAAGTCAAGCAACTTACAGCAAAACAAAAAACGCGGCGCGCCAAAGAGTTTCGAAACAATCCTCCATGGTAGACCGCCACAGTAAGTAAGTATGAATCAACTAATTATGTGAAGCAACATCAACATAACTATTTTAGCTTGTCCCCAAACTGAGCGTTAGATAACGTGGTCTTTGTAGTTTTTTGTTTTATTTTAGAGAAAAGCACATACAACCTTCTACCATTAAGTGCCACACTGGACTCGTACATGGAAACCGTACTCGTGTAGTATGGTTTATTTACTGGCCTCTTCAGTAACGTACTAATATACTATAATAACAGTGTTCAAGCACAATCATAACTCTGTCTTTAGGATAATTTGTTTAACAGGAGCGTCAGTTGATCATATGTATCGGGAGTTAGAGCTTGGCAGGTTTAACGACAAACAGCCGAGGTAATTTAAGCGATACTTGTTGAATAATCTAAAATGCAAAATGTGATATCTCTGTGGAGCAGTTTCATAACCTAATTATTTATTTCAGAAACCACGAAAGCATTACAAAGATTATTGGAAATAAAAGAAGCCTAAAAATTGGTAAACAATTTTTTTTCCACTGCTTATATGTACATAATATCATGTAAATGAAATCGTGTAACGGGCATAATAACATTAGATCATGTTAACATCCCAAAATCCACTTAACAAATTAGTAAAGTAGTCTTATACCAATAATAACTTACAGACTACTACCATGTGGGATTGTGGTATCTAATAGTTCAAGAAATAGTGTTATAGTAAGAATTTTATACGATTCTTTATTCGTATAAGGCTTAAATCTTTTAAATTGATTATTTCAATAGAAATTGATTATAACGGCGACCACGACACAGCCTGTTGTTAGTTAAGTGACGCATTTATAATGTAACGTAACATCTTGAAATATAATATATCCCTTAATTTGTGTTGAACAGATCGAATAAAAAAGGAAGTAAATTCTCAACTCGTGTCATTTCAACGAGCTACTAAATGGTTGATTCTATTGGGCCAGGCAGTGGGCTTGATGCCAGTACTTGGTGTGTTAACTAAACCTCCTGCTACAATTAGGTAAGTATGGTCGGCAAATAAACACAGACAAATAATTTATTTATGTTCACCACACACAACAGAAATCGCTAATTTTTGATGCTAAACATTTTATAATACTTGTACCATTTAAGTGACCTAACTGATACCTAACTGATAAAAATGTCACAACATTCGTCGTATTCAATTTTACTGATTTTACAGGTTTAAAGTTCTGTCATTTCGATTTTTGTACAGCATTGTTTTGGGCGCATCACAAACCGTGATTGCCGTAATTTGCTTAGAAAGGCTTTTTCGTGTGAATTTGTCCGTTAAATCTATAAGTAAGTATTATTTTCTAGAATTTTAACAAAAGTCAGTAACGAAAATAAAAGAGAAAAAATCAAATATCCCATAATAATAAAATTGGCCTCATCTGCACCTTCCACCAAGTGAGATAGAGGTCAATCACTGGTCAGTTTGTAGTAAAAAAAAAAAAAAAAAATATTCCAGTTATCATTCTTCTCAAATCAAGTCAATCATTATGTTTCTATTAAGTCTTCTAGTATAGAAAATATTCTCAGCATCCAAATTTTCATGGTCTTACTTTTAGAAAAAAAAGGACTCACGTTCCTGCATGAGTCAACCAATCAGCTATATAGTTACTGCGCTTTTTGACGCCCGTACGTTTATTAATATTTATGTTTCAGGCTTGTTATCATTTTACTTGGCGAGCGCTGTAACGACCATCCTTTTTATTCAAGCAGCGATAAAATGGCCTACTCTTATTCAAGAGCTACCGCACTACAAGTTGGACGAGTTCGTAGACCCGAGAATAAAAATGAAATGCAACATCGCCATAACCATATTTCTAGTTTCAGCTATCGGTTTGTATATTTAAACTGTAGTAACGCAAAAAATTATCACACTCAAGAAATATGTATTAACTAAGATAAGATAATTAATAATGGGAGTGAAAAAAAGTATTTTTTTTTGCTTCAAGTAAGCAAGCAAAAGCTGGTGGCGTATTTCTTACGATGTTCGCTACGCTCACATCATAACCCACGCCACTCGACTTTTTTGACTCCTATTAATAGTTGCATAAAATACTGTTTAAACTACATAATGGATTATACGGAATTCATCAGCAGATAGAATGGTTCGGGGGAAATTCAATGTGTACATTTTGATTACCTGTGCGATGCCGGCCGGGTCGCCAGTACATAAATGGGAGTCTTTTTGAGTCACGCAAAAAATAGTGTCAAGCATAACAAACTTTAAATTCCATCCATGATAGTATTGATAGCACATGCCAAAACAAAGTTTAGTGGTAGATAGTTTGCTTGGATAATAATGAGGATGAAAACGAGGGTAATGGTGAGCCGCCTTCAGCTGTGCCGAGTAACCGCGCGAGCTGGGCCTTGACGCATGGTGTTCGTGTCGTGAAAACGTTCCCATGAGAAGGAATACGAATTCGTCCGAAACGTGTCGAGCATATCTCGACATTAATGCACGAGTCATCCGTTTTTGTTCCGCGCAATTAGCGAAAACTTATCGTTCGGCAAAAGGTAAATGCCGCAGAAAAATGCAGACTGGGCATCGTTGACATGGCTGTTGGATCGGTATCAAAACAACTAAATTTACAAAAAAGTGGCCTGTTCTACATAAAGGGCTATATAAAAAAACTTTTATTTTGTAAATACCATTGGTGGCCGCCAAGGGCTCTTTTGCATATGTAAATGTTTTTTCTTAGCTAAGTACAAGAAGCCTAATGATGTATCCAAAATTTGACTTTATACTATACCTCTAGGTTAGCAACGCATCTGCAATCCCCCCGGGGTTGCGGGTGTCTATGGGCAGTGGTGATCACTTACCATCAGATGACCCACTTGCTCGTTTGCCTATTAGATAGTCATGCGGGCCCACTTTGATGCTTTCACAAAGAATAGATGTTTATGAAACATCGAGATTGTGTACATAATTTTTTATGTAATGTTGTAACTTTTTGATGCATTAAGAAATATGTTTGTGTACTTCGCTAAGAAAAAACATTTACATATTAATGCACATAACTGCTCACTTATGTTTCAGTACCTAGTTATCAGAGAATGTATGACAGTACAGTTGCAAGATTATATTTTCTTGTTATTAATTAACGATATTATATTTCAGTGGAGCACATCTTTTCTGAATTGTCTGCTTTTACCTCAACGTTAAGCTGTTCAACCGACTACAAGGATTTGTATAGCAGTTTCGTTGAGTACCTTTTTCCCTGGCTCACGGAACTTAATCTACCTGGGCATTTCTTTTTTGGTTTAGTTACACAGGTAAAAATAGCACATTGTTTGCATTCCCCATAACCCAACCCATAAAATCTTCCATAAAAACGCATAATATGGATTCGCCTAGTAATTTATTTAGCTGTTAGATGTTATATTGGTATAAAATAATTTACACGACGTTAACTCGCATATATTTATGTAACATATCGTTAATTTGCATAATTTAAAAAATATATAAACTTAAAAAAGGTATAAAATTATCTTATAAAGATTGTTAAACTTCTACTTTAATCTCATTCGAGAGAAGAAATAATGTGTGTGTATTAAACAATACAATACTTGTTGGCGATGTAAATAGGTCTTTTATATTTCTCTTATTGTCTTTTATTCTTTTATTTGAAGTTGCTTTTTTAATATGTTTTTTATAAGTCACTTTCTGTCTGTCTACTTAATTCATTTGTCACATCAGCTGCTTTGGTTTACTTTTCTGCTCCTAAAAGCTATCGAATCCTTTATATTTTCAACGGCTTGCTCACCACCGCCGCCCGTTCACATACACCGGATTGAATTACTTCGGCCCAATCAATACTACAATCGGTCGCAGACAAGAAAAGCGCTATGGAGCCCTGTATACGTGCATGACGTCTAGAGCCGTTCATCTTGAGCTCGTACACTCCCTCTCCGCTGATTCAGCCATAATGAGCTTACGACGTTTTATTGCGAGAAGAGGAGCTCCTGACACGATATATTCCGATAACGGCACTTGTTTTATTGGTGCCGACCGCATCTTGCGAGAATTTTACAGATCAGATGTCAACGACTTTGCTGCCAGCAGAGGCATAAAATGGAACTTTATTCCAGCTGCTGCTCCCTTTTTCGGCGGTTGTTGGGAAAGACTTGTCCGTACTGTCAAAGTCGCGCTGAACGCGACCCTACGTGAAAGAGCACCAAACCCAGAAGTCTTAGTGACACTCTTGCAAGAAGCCGAGGCAATAGTGAATTCTCGGCCTCTGACTCACGTCCCTGTTAGCACTGACGACGACGAGACCTTGACTCCATTTCACTTTCTAATTGGCTCGTCATCCAATCAAGTTTTGCCTGCTTCTCTAGACGATCGAGATCTCCTGCGACGAGTAGATTGGAGGAAGGCTCTTCGTCTGGCCGACCATTTTTGGAACCGCTGGGTAAAGGAGATTCTTCCGACGATGCAGCCCCTTCAAATAGGCGAGAACAGGGAGCGTAATTTGGACATCAGCGACTTAGTACTGATCGTAGACAAGAACCTACCCAGAGGGGTATGGCCACGAGGCCGAGATGCCGCAACCTTCCCTGGAAGAGATGGTATTGTTAGGGTGGTGGACGTAGCCACGACAGGTGGCCTCCTTCGTCGACCCTCCAAAAAACTAGTCAGGCTGGACACGTAAGATAAGTTGTAAGATCTTGCCTAGCCTAGCTAGTTTTTGTGTGCTTTCGCACACAAGGGGGTGGGATGTTGGCGATGTAAAAGTGTCTTTTATATTTCTCTTATTGTCTTTTATTCTTTTATTTGAAGTTGCTTTTTTAATATGTTTTTTATAAGTCACTTTCTGTCTGTCTACTTAATACATTTGTCACATCAGCTGCTTTGGTTTACTTTTCTGCTCCTAAAAGCCTAAAAGCTATCGAATCCTTTATAATACTATTAATATAACGTGACAGGGTCGACGAAACTCTGCTTTAAATATGACACCAGTTATGACACCAAATTTATACTTGTTTTGCGTTACATTACCTTTCAGTTTATAAATATTACTGCGACGCTAACATGGAGTTACTCCGATTTGTTTATTGTTTGTATAAGTTTATATTTGAACTCAATATTCGATGGAATCTATAATAAATTGATGGATAATAGAACTAAGGTAACGTGTTAAACATTCTTTTATATTCAATTAAAAACTTGAAATTAAGAAAAAAAACCGTGTTACTATGTTAACTTGACATCTAGTTTCAGTATTCGTCCTCAAAGTTTTGGGTTTCAATGCGCGAGGACTACAGCCGCGCGGCGCAGCTGGTTCGCGCATTTGACGGCGTCACCAGTGGAGTGGTCTTCGCATCCTTCGCCAGCAACTTGTTCTTTATTTGCCTCCAACTGTATAATCTACTGTCGTAAGTGAAAAAATTGCAGCATTACGTATTTATTTCTTCTTTATACTACATAACATTCCGAAGGTGGTGAAGTAAAGAATGTCTCAGATCGCAGGAACTTATCGCACGAGCCAAAGGCGAGGGCGATAAACACGCGACCTGGGGCTTTCTTTATCACCGCCCGAGGTGTGTAGGTATACAATTTTACGTCTTCCCCTGGCCAGAAAGCGGAAATTTCCGCTCGCGTAGCGGGCGGTAAGTTGTTACTTACGGCCTGAGGCGACGTAAAATTTATTTAAAATCAGCAGGTCAGAACTCGGATAACAATGTATATTTCACGGGCTTATTAATTTGTTTGAATTGTTTTATCAGAGATGGCGTTCATCAGAAAATGAACTCGAAAAAGTGCCCAAAAATTTCGCACGGGTAATTTTTTATTTAATTATTATGTGTGAATAACGTAGCTTTGGACGCATAATTAGAAACACCGAATACAGGGATTTAAGTTTAAAAAATTGTTTAACCGTAAATTGTTGAACTTAAGGTTCATATATGTACATATATTATGTGCATTTTGTTTTGTGTCGAGGGACTTAAGAGAATATTTAATGAACTAAATAAAATACTTTGTACTTTTCAAACTTCATTACCGTTTTAATTTAGTAGCTACTAATTGATATATTTTAGGTGATACCTACATAGTTGGTTGTCTTGAGAGGAGGTCATGCTTCGTCGTGTCCACGTACTTGTAACTTTGAGAATTAACTCGCAAAGACATTGAATAAAACGCAGTAGCGGCTTGTGTGATGTCAATGATAGTTGGGTCCGTGTGATACAACACATGTAGATTTTTGTGGAATCGGAAGACGTGTTTTCGCGTGAAAAATAGAGATGTAATAGTAACGAATAAGACCGTATTTGTGCAGTCGTAACTATTACAATTAGTTAAGTACTCGGTATAATCGTATCGTTACGTTATTCGATACTTTTGATACCTCGTAACATAGCTTAGAGCAACGAATCGAAATCGAGTCGTATTGCGTACGCGTACGGTGTTCAGTTCAACGACAGTACGTTGTGGTGTCGCATCATTCGTAATTTGTAGCATAATCATATTTATGCATAATTACATATCTAGTATAGTAGGCTGCATTTTGTTCAATTTACCGTATGTTGATACACGGGTATGTTCTCAGCGTAAGCTTGTTGCTGTTTATTTTATTTTTTTAATTCTGATTCTGGTGACTGTTTTGCACTTGCTTCGGACAGATTTTTTATGTAAGTTACTGCGAAGCAGACTTTGATAGTAAGCTGCACTCTCTGTTGGCGACAGACAACCTTTTTCCCGTAAAAAAAATATTATTCCAAAATTTCACTAAGATGCTTTTAACAAGAGCCATGGCGGCTGCTTCTACAAATGCGGCAGATCAAAATAACCTGTCATCCGCCGCGGAACAAACTAAATTACCAATGCAGCCATCCAGTGAAAATTCGCAACGCTCATCAGCCTCACCCCACGCACAGCGACTTGCGGCTAAAGCATTTCACGCGCGTCGTGTTGCCGACTTAGAGGCCGAACGCGAGCGCGCGGCCGCGGAGTGCGAGCGCGCGGCCGCAGAGCGCGAGCGCGCGGTCGCTGGCATGCAGCTAGAGGCCGAACTAGCAGCCTTGGATGAAACCGCCAGGCAGCAGTCGTCATCCAAAAGCTCAATGGGTGAATAATACCCATCTTTAAGTCAACATATGGAGTTCCTGCTACCTGCTCAACAACCCCAACAAGCATTAATGTTCAAAGGGAGGGCATTGACGGCTCATGAAGATCAACTATCAGACGCTGTCAACTTGCCTGCTACGTCGGCGGTTTGCGAGCGCGCGCTATCTGTCGCGCCAACGTTACTTGCGTGCTGTGTCTTGCGAGCGCCTTATGTCTCAGGCGCCGCCGCACTTCCAGTGCGCGAGCGCGCGCACCTCCGGTTGCGCCAACATCACTCACGTGCTGTCTGCAACCACCATCGGAAAGGCCCCGGAAGAAGAGCTACTGGCTACTTTGTTGCTGGAAGCGCTTACCCCAATCACTTTTTCCTGGGTACGCCGTCTACAGAAGTCCTGAACCCCTGCACTGACGCTGACTTGTTCCGCCGTGTGGACTATAAAAGGGCGCTTCGCTTAACCGAAAGTTTCTGGGCCAGGTGGCCTTTTTTAATGCCGGAAGCACGTTGGCTGTCGTTGGCCAAGCAATTGGTGCTCTGCACCGGGGGGTAGTGTTGGCGCCAGACAACCTTTTTTATGTTTTTGTATTGTCAATTAAAAAAGGTGTATTTTTTGTTTGCTTTATAAATACCATGTGATTTGTAATGCCATGTAAAAATGTGTGATAATAACACTCTCTCCAATTCGAAGGGGCAATTTGATGTGTTAGGGGCATTTGCATTGCACCAAGCTTACACGCGAATTCAGTCTCTTTTTAACAAAATTCACAACATTTCCAATTTCAAATAATTACTAAAGTAGGTACCGACAACCATTTCGAGCTTTGTGTTTAAGTATTCCATTCCATATTTTTTAGATTTTTTTTATTACCTACTTATTTAACGTAATATTCACAAAAATCCTCAAAAAATCCGAAGTAATTATTTATGAATAAAATTGTCAATGTCAAAAAGTAGTGTCCGACCGAAACACGATTTTTAGCCGAAACCGAAACCGAAACCGAATATTCGGTTTTTTTCTGATTTCGGCCGAAACCGAAACCGAAACCGAAATTTTGAAGACCTATCAAAATATTCAAAATTACTATACAAATCGCAAGGAAAAGGTTATTGCAAGGATTTCTTATATGAGAACAGTTTCTTTTTTGTTAAAAAAAATAAAAAACATAATTACACATAAACGGATAACTTACGTATAAAAAGTCGAGTGATGCTCGACATGTTTCAGACTATTTCGTAGTCGACTTTTTATACGTGAGTTATCCGTTTATGTGTAATTATGATTAAGTCTCACGGTAGTTTCATGTTGAAAATAAAAAACGTTTATTTTTAATGAAAATAGATATAATTAGACTATACCTACCCGGCCGAGCGCGCCCGAATTAAGCCGAGCGCTGCCGATGCATAAGGCCGCGAAGTAATTTCGGCCCGGCCGAAGGTTTCGGCCGGATTCTGGCCGAAACCGAAACTTCGGCCGAAATCACTTTTTTGGCCGAAATTGGCCGAAACCGAAACCGAAACCGAAACTTCGGTCGGACACTATCAAAAAGCTGTCAATGTCAAATATTAGTGTTGTTTGCCGATCGATGTTGTTTGTTCGTTTTATTTTGAAAAAGCATTGTTATATTTATTAAATTGATTTGCCATGAAAGTTTCGGACGGTTATGCCATGGCAGACAGCCGAAACCTTCCCAAGGTGGATTATATGATGTTGTTGCAATACATGCGTGAAAACGACTTGTTTAACGTTGCCGAAATCCGGGGAGCTAAGGTTTTGTTGTCATCAAGGGATGCTTACGTTGAAACTTCTGTAGGCTATGTGGAAGTGAAACGAGAGAATGCTGTGTGTTTTTTCAAGGGTAGAGTAACTCCTGAGCACCGAGTTCGTACTAAAATGTACTTAGTTGTCGCAAGCATTAACGAGGCAGAAGAAATTATATTGGATGTGAAATGTGGAGATTGTGCTGCAAGTCAGGTTGGATGCAAACATTCAATTTGTTTTATTATGTGACTTATTAAGCGGACTAAAAAGCCTTCAGTCACATCTGTGCGTTGCTATTGGATCCAGCCAAAACTTTCGTGATTGACCATACTTCGGCACGTGGAAAAAGTGTTTTTAGGATTCATTATAACTGTATTTTTGCAGGTGGGAACGAACTAAGTAACGAGGGGATCTAACTTACGAACTCGTTTATCCATTTTTGTTGTCAATTATTTCCAATTCAGTCCAGAAAATGCGATTATATTAATTAATTCTTATATTATTTAGTTTAATAAAATAAGTTACAAATAATGTAATCCTAAGAATCTATCTATACTAAACTAACTATAAAAACCTAGATTTACAAATAAGAAATTACAAACAAAGTCAAAAGAAGAAAACCCCGTCTAACTCTGCTGGCTGCGGCAGGGTGGTCCCCATGAAGCTAGCGGCATTACCCCTGTGGACCGCAAGTGCGAACCGCTGTGTTGTGCACGCCAATCATTGTGAGTAATCACGAATGTTTGTGTGTTGTGTGTACGCGCACACTTGGGCGTTGATGACTCATTCACAGTAAAACGGCTGAACTGGTTTAAACTAAGGCTCACATGATGCTCGTAAAAAGAAACAAAATATATGATACCTATTCTTTTTCCTATATTCTCACGGGATTCCGTATAGACTATCCACATTTCGGGAACCTCATAGTCAAGTCTACGTAATATATAATAGCTTTTGCCGGCGACTTCCTCCGCGCAGAATCAAAATTTTCACTAAAACTTTCCTCTCTGCCACCGAAAATGTGCAAAAACCGGCAAAATGCAAGAGTACGAAATAAACAAGTTTCTTAAATGAACACCCTATTCTTTTTTAACCCGTAATTTAGAAATCCGAAAAATCCCTTTGTAGTGCACCTCTTTGACCCTCAAAGAATACTCGTATGTCTGCCAAATGCCTATATTAGCAAGTTAGTTACATAGAACAATTGTCTTTTTTTCTTATCCCACGGGAATTTCGCAAAATCCTGACATCGGTGTTTAAATATCATTATTACCTACTGGTATGTAAAATTTATAGATTCTAGTAATAATAAATACTTACACTATTTATTTAGATAAGAACATTTCAAAGTTACGACATAAATCACTTTTATTCCCTATCCCGTGGAAATTTCGAAAAGTCCTGAAATTAACATTTAGCTGATATGATTCCCTACTTGTGTGCCAAATTTCAAGACTCTTTTAATTGTAATTACCAAGATAGGGCCTTGCCAGCCGACTTATAAAACCCGATTATTCCATATCCGGGGTGAATTTTGAAAAATCCCTTTGTGCACGTCTATGATACACAAGGAATATGTCTGCCAAATTTCAAGTCTGTAACTTCAGTGGTTTAGGCGGTGCGTTGTCTGTCCAGTCAGTCAGCCAGTTTTGTAAGAATAGATTCAAAGTTCCGTGTTTCTAATTATACGACTGCTGCTGCATAAAATGTGCTAGAAAATTTTATACCTACCAATACTTTCAAAACTGATAAATTCGTGATTTGTATCAAAACATGAATTTATTGAATGACATAATAACAAGAACAGCCGTAACCCGGGTAACAAAGTATAGAGATAAAAAGGTGAAATGGTGAAGGTGTATATCAAAAACCATTGCTGCTTATCCGTATTTATAATGATTAAATAATGTAATTATCATAATTCAAAGTGATAATAAAACAAGTATAAATCGCCTCCCAACGTATTAGTATTTAATTTTCTAGCACTCTGTGTAACCCTTGATATAATTGGCATTGTTCATTTTTTTTAGTATGCTCCAATTCGAAGACCATTTCGAGGAAAACCATCATTTATCCGATTTATCTTGTCCGATTTCAAAAATACTTTATGATTGCAGATATTTTTGTAAAAGTACTTTGAACCTTTGTTTGACCGAACGACCCGGTTTTTAGACAGAATCCAGCATCGAATGTTTGCCACAAAAATGAAAAAAAAAAGTTTAGGTGTGGCAACTGTCACGTGTCACTGTCAAATCGACAAAACCATAGACAAAGCCGTTTTTTTTATAGCCAGCCGAACGAAGGCGATTGGGATTCTCTCTAAATTCACGAATTATCAAACAGTGAAAAAATATTTATTATTAATTAACAAAGCTACGTAAAAGCATAATATTCAAATTAGTTGCTTGAAATAGTCCATTTCATCAAATAAAGGTGTTAAAAGCACAGCTTAAAAAAAATGAACAATGCCAATTGCCACATTAATTACGATATTTGTTTAAAAGTCTTTCTCTTAGAATGCGCTGCATTATATAGGTATGCGTGGTCACTTTATTTAATTTAGGATCCATTTTGCAAAGAAATCCTTTGAAGTGTCATTGACGATGACAGTTATTCAAGATTGAGTGGGTCCTATTTAAATTGAAGAACGTGACTGTGTCTCATAGCGGTCCCATATATTATGTACATTACTTACTCGATTTTTCGAAAGATAAACCTATTAACAATATAACCAGCATAATTATTGTATAATATATCCCTACTCAGCGGCAAAAAAATTGGCCCAGCCTCCGTAGATTTTTTTTTGTGAGGGGCACATTTTTTTCCACTTAGTACCATAAAAAAGTATTAAATTGTAATGTACGTGCATTACACTACATCGGAGTTAGAAGAAGCTGGTTTAAACAAACAACGTGAATTTCTAGTATCAAAGTTCTTCCAGGCCCCTGGGAGGATATGAGAACGTTGTATATTTTACTTACTCTATGGCGTTTGTATTATTTCGGTATTTATCTGTCTCTCTGATTGCTGCTCGAGTGCACACAACTTCGCAATCTTTGGCTCCCGTTCTTTACGGAGTACCGTCATCCGCGTATAACGTTGAGGTAAGCATATTATTACATTATATTACAAGTAGGTATACTATTGATCCGCCCCAACTTCACACAGCATTACGTAAGGCAAGGGAAATAAGTGTCCGTGAAAATAATTCTTCATTTGTATAAGAATGATATTTATTAAATTAATTATAACATATAATTTAATTATACATAACCATGGTTGCGTAACATTCGAGAGTTGGTATTGCATCGTTTGAACAGATGTTCCGTCTGGCTATTGACAGAGAAGAATACAAGAAGCTAACGGCCAACCTTCAGGACTGAAGGGCACGTGAAGAAGGAGAAGAAGAATATTAAATGAATCGAAATCTCTCTGTTGTAGGTTCAAAGATTTTTGGACCAAGTTCACCACGACACCGTGGCTTTGAGTGGTCTCCAATTTTTTTACGTCACTAAAAGTCTTGTTCTAACTGTAAGTAACTACGTTACGTAGAAATAATAAACTCATCTAAAGTTTCTAACACAATATTTTATTGCTCAAATAAACTTATTGCTTGGTTAGGTAGTACAGTCTGCGTTATATAATATGAAACATTCAAGGTCGCCAAAAAGCTCGACACACCGAACTATTTGACCGACTTGGATGCTTCAAACTATATGACGCTAACTGTACTAACTTACCTACTCAAAAGTCGACCACCCCGCGTTACATGATGTAATAAACGCGCACGTAAATCTTATCACCGAAACGATTTCCACAAACTTATGTGTTTTCGATGTTGTTGATTTGATTCCAATTCCATTTCATACAACCATAAAGTAACTTCATAACTGCTGTTACCGAAGTGATTTTGCAAAAACGATACACAGAATGAAGATTTTCTCAAACATTTCACGAAGGGCCTTGTTGACGGCCGAAATACATTGCAGGCGCGATTTTCCGACCATGCATTTTTTAAATTTGAATTGCTGGACTGTTTTTCATTTGTTTTTAACTTTTTAAAAGTCAAAGACACTATGGAATAATGAACAACAATGTCATACAGCCAAGCCGATGGCCGAGGAGTGCGCGTTTTGTTCGAGTCTAACATTTTTATCAATGTCTCGAATAGCTTACAGTGCAATTGCTGGATTCGTAACTTTAAAAACACTCACAATTGGCTACTTTCCAGGCCTCGGCCTTAATCTACTATTGTTTACACACCATGTCTTAAGATCAATCCTGAATTCTTCAGCAGCCGGTCGGGCTAGTTTAGACACCCCTGTAAATGTGCCTTTGCAGGATTGTTCAATCAAACTCGCACAACCATTGCTTAAATAATCCAAAATAATTTTAAGACATCTTTTAGATTGCTGTGTATTAGTTAGTGTGTAGTGTCGGTCTTGTATTCAAATCTTATACGTTATCTGACACTTAAAAGAAATTGCGCGTAAGTTTCTATACATTATTCACCAACCGGTCCTTGTTGCAGGTAGCTGGTACAATTTTCACTTACGAACTGGTGTTACTGCAGTACGGGGGATAGCAATAATATAGTAATAATATATTTTAAAGTACGTAGTTTAGTGTATGAAATAAATATTATGTGTGTATATGGTTCTTTTCTGACTTGCAACCTTATTTATATATAGATAAGTCAAGTGTAAATTGATGTAATATACTAGATGTTGTTAAGCTCCTTGTAAAAAAAAATTAGCTTACTAACGATAAGAACTCTTCACCAACCAGGGACATATCCTTGCCTAAATCAACGTCAATACTGTGAAATTGATGTCATTTCGAGCTTTAATAAAATTGTTATTAAGCGCCGACGTGGCCCATCTCTTATCGTAAAGTTGTTTTATGAAGGGGCCCTTACTAAGCCAGATGGCAAATTTAGATCAAGTATCTTTCTTGTACAGTCAGGGGCACATACAGTGGTGGACATATAATTAGAAACACTTGCGACGTATTTCACATTACACAAAACAAATTGACTTAAAAGTTTTGTTTTTGAAAATTAAACTAAAAAATGCAGAGAATACGTTCAACAACTTATAATTCAATAAAAACATATAAGTATCCGAGTTTACGACTACCATTTAGATATTTAGCTACGTACAAACAACTAAACGACATTTGCAGTACCATCCGTCATGGACAAGTAATTAGAAACAATAAAGAAACGAGGTAAAAATCAAAGTTGTTAACGTGTTAATAATCGTAAAACTATTTAATTATTTATCTAATTATTTATGTAAAATTATGTTTGGTTTACTAAATTTACTAAACAATAATATTTAGTTGCATAGCCTTTGTTATTAATGACGGCTCTGCAGCGGCGCGGGTTCGATTCAACTAATTTCATGCATTTATCAGCGGGATCGAGTTCCATGCTTCAACAAAGGCTTCGTAAAGTTCATTTTGACTGGAATTACGTTTAACGGAGACTTTTTTTTAACGACGTACCACAAATTTTCAATAGGATTTAAATCGGGACTATTTGCAGGCCAGACTAACATATTAACACGTTGCTCACTGAGAAAGGATTTAACACTGCGGCCCGTGTGTTTTGGGTCGTTATCGTGCTGAAAGATGCAGGTCACAGGCAAATGGTCGTCGGTGTAGGGAATCATTGTCTCTTCTAAGATGTTTTCATATTTAAATTGATCCATTATACCTTTAATCTCACGGACGAGTCCAACTCCGCAACCAGAAAAACATCCCCATACATTAATGTTACCACCCCCGTGTTTGACTATGCTCCTCGTGTATTTATAATCAAAAGCATGTTTTATTAGACGTTTAACGTAGCGTTTGACGTCTGAATTCACCATATTTATTTTTGTTTTATCCGAGAATAACATTTTTTTGCATTCTGGTACGGTCCAAGTAAGGCTAGGTAGGCCAACAGTGTCTATGTATTTATATTTTGGCGAGGGCCGGGGCGAAAGCCCCTTTTTATCAAGGGAGGGATCGAGTTTAGGAGGGGAAAGGCGGGCGGTAGCTGCCGGGAAGCTGCTCTGCATCTGCGGCCACCACTGGTGCCCGCTCCAGGGCGGGCACGAGTGGTGCGTTGACCGTACACTGAAAAAAATGGCTTGTTGGATTTACCAAATTTTCAAAGGTTGGCTGAATTACATGGAAACTATGATAAATATAACAAAATCTCGCTATTGAAATTACAAAACTAAAAAGATTGAAGGCGGGACCAGAGTGTATGGTGTAAAATAACAAACAGTATTGTACATTTTACAAAACACATCTCAACAATTTGGTTTGGTTGATTTTATCATAAAATATGATAAATATAACAAGACATTGCGGTTGAACTTACAAAATTAAAAAGGTTGATGTCAAAATATAGTCCTTACCAGAGTTTATGGCATAAACTATCAAAGAGTATTGTACATTTTACAAAACAAATCTCAACAATTTAATTTGGTTGATTTTAACATAAAAATAAGATAAAATATAACAAGGCCTCACGGTTGAACTTACACAACTAAAAAGGTTGAAGTCAAAATATAGTCCTTACCAGAGTTCATGGTATAAATTATCAAAGAGAATTGTACATTTTACAAAACAAATCTCAACAATTTCATTTGGTTGATTTTAACATAAAAATATGATAAAATATAACAAGGCCTCACGGTTGAACTTACACAACTAAAAAGGTTGAAGTCAAAATATAGTCCTTACCAGAGTTCATGGTATAAATTATCAAAGAGTATTGTACATTTTACAAAACAGATCTCAACAATTTAAGTTGGTTGATTTTAACATAAAAATACGATAAAATATAACAAGGCCTCATGGTTGAACTTACACAACTAAAAAGGTTGAAGTCAAAATATAGTCCTTACCAGAGTTCATGGTATAAATTATCAAAGAGTATTGTACATTTTACAAAACAAATCTCAACAATTTCATTTGGTTGATTTTAACATAAAAATATGATTAAATATAACAAGGCCTCACGGTTGAACTTACACAACTAAAAAGGTTGAAGTCAAAATATGGCCCCTACCAGAGTTCATGGTGTAAATTATCAAAGAGAATTGTACATTTTACAAAACAAATCTCAGTAATTTGGTTTGGTTGATTTTATCATAAAAATATGATAAATATAACGAGGCCGCGCGGTTGAACTTACAAAACTAAAAAGGTTGAGGTGAAAATAATAGTCCCTGTCAGAGTTCATGGTGTAAATTATTAAAGACTATATTGTAAATTTTACAAAACAATACATGCATACATAAATCACGTCTTTATCCCTTACTTATGGGGTAGATAGAGCCTAAGGTGACAAGACCTAAAGATTCCCCTTTCCATCGATACGCTCACAATCATGCTAAACGTGGTCTTTACAAAACAAATCTCAGCAATTTAGTTTGGTTGATTTTATCGTAAAAATAAGATAAATCGTTTTTGTTTTAAGATTCCCGCGCGTACGCATGTGACGCCATATTTAAACTCTGCTGGCGTTTTGAAGATGGCATATCGGAGAGAACTTCACCTTTCCTCATTGCTTTTTGGTATTATCAAAAATGGAATACCTGAATACTTGTTCCAAAAATTAAGATGGCATAAAAGCAGATCCAGCACACATGGGCTCCAAGAGGTTAGCAATGAACTAGCTGTTCCGTATCACCGGACTGCCGCTTTTAAGGGTAGTTTTAAATACACTGCCACAAAGTGTTGGAATAATTTGCCACCGCCATTCAAAAAATCGATCACTATTAGTAATTTTAAGTTTAAAGTAAGTAAATATCTAATTAATTTGCAACAAGCACTGCCGGCAGGTGGGAGGGCTGCTTTTTCTTACCTCTGATGCGGCTACCTTTATTTTAATTTTAAACACAGTTAAAAACAGATTGTACATACCTACTATATGTATACGATATTGCAGTTTTTGGTAAATTTATGTATTTTATTATTAATTTTATTTATTTACACACTTTTTCTACACAAACTTATTTGTGCTGATTCCGGTCCAACGCGTTTGATGCAAAGATGTGAGGGGTTTGGCTGAAAATCAGCGCTGTAGTAGGCACCTACTGCAGCATAATGCTGAGTCAAATACCTTTTCGGCATCATCAACTCAGTATGTTTTGTATTAGTTTAAGAGTCTGTGTATTTTTTGATGTCGAATAAAGTTATGTCTATGTCTATGTCTAAATATAACAAGGCCTCGCGGTTGAACTTACAATAATAAATTACTTTAAAATTATTTAATAATTTAAAATGTTAATTATTGGGTGAATTTCAACAAGGCCAAAATTTACCTAATTTTGCTGGAATTTTTTATTTTGGTTTTTTGCGTCTAAATTATGTGTCAACAATACACGTAACTAGTCATAATCAATATTGTGTGGTAATGGCCTTACATGTATAGTTTTAGAGATATTATGATTTTAGTAATTTGGTTCCCACTAAAATTGTTTCTATAGGTACTCTAAAATTAGATTTTGTGATTATTCAGTCATTAGTTATATACACCACCAAAATTGCGTTAAAAAGTATTTTAACACACCAAAATTAGATGCCTACAATACAATAACTCTTTATTGAACACCACGTATCGCTACCTTGGGGCTCAATTGTCGTATAAGCCATTTTGACGAAAATGAGATTTGAATGCAGTCTTGCTCAGTTTTTTTTCTCTATCGACCACTTGAACAATCTTTTTAATAATAACAACGTAATTTGTGTTCTTTTTTCGTTGGCATTGATTTTTACCTTCAGCAATATATATATTATTTTCTATACGAATTTTTTGTTACTTACCAAACCCTGAAACCTTTTTAATATGAATGGACTTTGAAAGTTAAATACGATTCTCAAACTGATTTGGTTTATACCTACCTTATCATCATTATCGCAGTAAAGTAGTTTGGGGTGTATATAGATGATTTATTTTTTTACAGTAAAGTACCTAACCAAAAAAAGAAAACCGGTGACTAATACCTTTGATTTTTTCAAAAATCGTAATAGCTGACTTATACGTCCTAAGTAGCATGTATGTACAGCAACTATTATTTTGGGTCATAAACGTCATTCTGTTTGGTTTTAAGAAGCGTATAAGCCATCTATTTTCTTTGTTATGGGTTCTATCTTAAATATTATGAATTCATATTGTTCTACTCATAATTTTAAGAACTTTCATCCTACGAAGCTTCTTTATAACAGTTAGAACAAAAGAGTTACAATTTGTTTTTGTTTTTCTTTTTAGTTTTTTGGCTCTCCTGAAAAATCGACTTTTGGCTTATACGACAATTGAGCCCCAAGGTAGCGATTATAACAACCAAAACAGAAAAACATAGATATAATAATTACAATACAATACAATTCAATAACTCTTTATTGAACACCACATATAACAACTAAAACAGAAAAAAGGTATACAGAATATTATAAGGTAACAATAGGCGGCGTTATCGCTACAGAGCGATCTCTAATTACTAAAGAGTATTGTAAATTTTACAAAACCAAATCATTGTAAAAGTAAAAAAAAGTACTCGCACAAACCTGCAAGCATAGTTCCATCCTACTCAATTTATGAATATAAAAGTGAGACGCCACCACTTCCCTCCCGCACTCCGCACTGCCCTGCGGAGCAGAGCCGCCAGTGTTGCCTATTGCTAAAGACCAATATCCCGTATTTTTATGTCTAAAATCCGTGTCAAATCCGTACAGTTAACTTTTGCTAAATTCCGTATGAAATCCGTAAAACCTAAAATTAAATTTGTTGACGAAGTTTTTTTCTCATAAAATAGACTTACTTAGTACCTACTTACTGAACGACGAATAATTCCTCGAAGTATGCATCGAATTATTCGATATTTATATATTCGTATTCTAGATTTTCCGTTTTAAAAATCCGCATAGGTATTAGCCAATTCCGTTGAATTCTGTATAAAAATCCATATGCTTGAGTCGTCTGTTTTAAACGTATAAAATCCGTATATGTACGGATAAATCCGTAAATATGGCAACTTTGGCTGCAGACTACAGGCGCTGGGGCGCTGCGCCAGCGCCACCTACCGCCCCGCGCCCCGCTTCACTCGCTTGCCTCTCGCGTTCAATTTTCAATTTCAGTTTCAGTTGCGGCCAGTGAGTGAATCGGTTCAGTCCCGTCTAGCTAGTTCTGAGGATAACTTTTGCGTGTTCGTCCATTTGTGTGTTCATTCAACTTTAATTGCGTTGCGTGGTGGATTTAATATTTATTGTACCATCAATCAAATTATGGATAGTGACCTCGAAGACGTATTAAGTGTGGGAGTCGCAGACTATTTAAAAGAATGGGGATTGTCTGAATCCACCATAGCAAATTTTGAAGGTAAGTATTTTGTTCGATATTACATTAGTATTAGTACCCATAATGATAATAATGATATTACCTACTTTAGTTGTTATACTTGATTAGGATCCTATCTTATGGCGAGATATCGACCCAGAAATAGTGGTTACCTAGGTGCCCAATTTACCAACCAAGTAGGTAGGTACCTAATTTATCAATTTACAAAACTAATTTCAGTAAAATTTACCAGATCAGTTTAGTTGGGCTTAAGAATAGACTAATTGAAAAGAAACATCGAAAAAAATTGAACCTACTTATAGCTTTCACAATCCTCTCTTAAATAACAAGTATCGTAAACCCTATCTTCGATTTCCCGCCGTTCTATTCCCCCCGTCGCCGCGCCGGTGCCGTCTGCCCGGCCGTTATTTTATTTAAATTAGGCGCGAACGTAACCGTTTGAGAACCCTAGTTTTAGAAAATTTAGATAAAACTAATAAGTTCTTGTACGATTTATAAGAACTTGTAAATTAATATTGAAAACCGCCTTTTCATTCCGCGCTGGGTTCACAATAAAAGCTAAAAGACTGATTTACATTATTTACAACTCTTTGTTTTTTTTTAGAAAACCAGATTCCATTTAAATTGCTGGAGTGCATTGAGGAGAACGAGCTAAAGGAGCTGATTCCCAGCTTGAAAGAGAGAATACTATTCAAGCGGGGGTTGAAAAATCTCCAACACATTATTCATGTAAGTATTCTTGTCTGTTGTACGTTTTTTTTAACGGGTTTTCATTAGCGAAGAGAGGCCTAGGTAGTGTGGAGGTGGAGAAGCTCTTTGAAACACTGGACAGAGTAGCAAGTACGGATCACGATGTGGCCTAAACAAACTGTGTAGCTGCTTAAGGCCTATATACTTGAAATAGAAATGCAAATATTATGTTAATACTAAGTTTAATTAGCTTAATAAAATTGTACGTTACAAAATACCACGGAAACAGTTTGGTTTCTGGTTCAAGCCGATCTGAGGGCTGGCTCTCGAGTTCTAAAACAAGTTCATTGAATAAATCGAACGAGTGTTCGATTTATAAAACTCTAGCACCCACGTACCAGCCAGTTCGTAAACCTGCCATATCGTCGCTGTGCCTGCAAAAGTCACTATGTGTTTTTTTTTTCAATTTTTGGTTTTTTATGCCATTTTGAACCTTATGTCCATGTACGTATGCTCCAAAAACGTTGTCCCTTTCTAAACGCGCGCTTAACCCCCGAATGCTTCATATAAAATTGCTTGTTACAGGCAACAGAATCTGACGACACATTAAGCGTTGGCAGCGACTTTTCTGCGCCTAGTCCCACGGCTAGCGTTAGCAGCAACGAATTACCGACCACACAAGAGAAATCTGAAATCATTAAAATGCTCTGGTTTTAATGATCATTTTCAAGCGTATTTAATGGAAGGAGAAAACGATTTCATGGAGCTGTTGAAACCAGAAAATTTGATTATTTCTCCCACTAATCTTCATGTTATTGCCACAGGTGAATCTTATTGTCGATTTAGTTACTATTAAAATTAAATGAAAAAAGCCAAAATCAAAATCAACAATCATTTATTAGCAAACAATTAAAAAAAAAATAACAGCAAGTTTAAACTTAAAATCCCTGGAATATTGTCACTGTTTTGATGTGGTTTTATTCATATGTAAATTTGTTCCTCAACTATACTTCGGGTTTTTTTAGCATTAGAAACAAGGTAAACAATCTTGACATTACTTTTTATTAAAAACAGTTTAAAAAAATAAATAATAGCAAGTTTAAATTTAAAATCCCTGGAATTTTGTCATTGCTTTGATATGGTTTTATACATACATATCGTCACGCCTCTTTCCCACAGGGGTAGGCAGAGACTACTTTATTCCACTTGCTACGATCCTGACATACCTCTTTCACTTCATCCACATTCATCAATCTCTTCATACATGCTCGTCGGTTTCGGCTACTCTTGACCTGACCTTTTTTCAAAATGTCCCCAATTTGGCCACAGTACGTCCGTCTAGGCCTTTCCCTCCCATCGCACCCATTCACACTCCCCATATAAATCTGTTTAGCTAACCTTCTTTCATCCACCCTCTGCGTGACCAAACCAACTAAGCATACTTTTTTCTATCCTAGTCACTATATCTTCTTTCACACCAGCACGTTCCCTTATCACATTATTCTATCTTTCAGTGATACACCTTCCATACTTCGTAACGCTCTCATTTCTACTGCATTTATTCTACTTTCATGCTTCTTTTGCCATACCCAACTATCGCTACCGTACATTAGTGTTGAAACTAGCACCCCCCTGTGGAGAGCCAGACGGGCCTTCTTTGACACCTTCTTACTGCTCACAAAGGCACGCAGCGCAGTTACCTGCATTAACTTCTTTCAATGTCACTTTCATACTTCCCATCTTTCCTAAACGCTGAGCCCAGATATACAAACTCTTTTACCTGTTCTACTTTTTCAACCGCAATCATCATCTCACATTCTGTCATACTATCGTCTTTTTCGAACACCATAACTTTCGTCTTGCTTACATTAACATTCATACCTTTCTTTTCTAAAGCCCCGCATAAAATGTTAGCCATCCTCTGTCACTTCTCCTCCGACGATGCTAACAATACTTGGTTGTCGGCGTATAGGAGGCATTTGATGGATAACTCACTCATTCTCAGTCCGCAGTCACTCCCTTTCAAATTACTCAAATGTGTCCATGAATAGGTTGAACAGCCACGGTGACGCAACACATCCTTGTCTAACACCTTTTTCGATGCTAAACCATTCAGTATACGCCCTGTTTATCCTCACACAAGCACTAGAATCCTCATAGAGAGATTTTAGTGCTCGTACCAGATTACTGTTCACCCCATGCATGTATAACGCTGACCACAACTCATTCCTCATCACCCTGTCATAACATCACCTGTCATATGGTTTTATGACATGCCAAAATTGTTTACCTTCTTTCTAATGCTAAAATATCGAAATATAGTTGGAGATTTAGTTCCTAGTCACGATCTCGTATGGCATTTTTTTATAATTTTACTAAAAATAATTAGATTATAATTACGTAGCGTTGAACTTTGATTGGTGAAATAAATTTTATTACATGTACCTAAAAGCGGTTTAATTTGTGCTAAACCACGGTCTTTACTAAGCCCTTATATTAAATAAGGGTAATTCGACGTATTCCTTTTAACAGTGTTATCTGAGTAAAATAAGACAATTTGTAAATGTTCACTTTCTAGAAACTGCTCAAAATGAGCTTTACTATATCTCCCTAAAAAGGAACACGTTGAGTTACCAATAAGCTTGTATACTTTTGAAGTGTTTGCTAAACGGTCTTAAATTTTTTTTTCTTTCAGATTCTGTAAGCTTTTTTCTTCTGCTATATTTTTAGGGTGTGGATAAGAATAGCTACTTAGTTTTGTTACTCTCATACCATGTCAGCAATATTGCAGATTCGATACTATGTTTCTAATTTTGAATGATAACCACACCCTATTAATATTCTGAAAATAAAAAAAAATGTTTTGTAACATCTACCTAAAAAGTTGTGTACATTTTACTAGCATTAGTTTCATAAATTAACTAAACTAACGCCAGTGAAATGTACATTATTTATTTGGTATGATTTACTAAACAAAGACCGGTACAATTAGCAAAACAAGCATTGATAAAATATTGGTAGATATTACCAGTAAAAATGGTAAAAACTACAGTACGAATCTGTTAGATATTACCAAATGAAATTTAGGAAAAAATACGAAACACATGATAGAAAACACTTAATTAAATTTGATAAAATCTGCAAAACGCTTCTGGTAGATAATACAATATCATCTTTGATGAAAAGCACGTTACACATCTGATATATTATACTAAGCTAACTTGGATGAGAACTACGTTACACATCTGGTAGATATAACTAACAACCTTTGGTGGTAACTAAAATATAAATCTGGTAATTATTACCAAACTAACGCTGATAAAATAAACCAAACATGTTAAGCAAATACTGGTAAATTTGTTCGTTAGAGTTTACCAAATAAAATAGATTGTACTTACAAGATAAGTTCAATTTTTTCTATCAAACTGATTTAATACATTCTACCATATAATAAGTGCTATCTACCAAATCTTTGTTGAAGATTTTACCAAATAACTTTGCATTTTCTACTAACTAATTTCGGTAATTTGGTAAAACATGCAAAAGGTATTTGGTAAAAAGAGACGAGTATGTTTGGTAAAATATAAAATATCTGTTTGGTATATTGCACCAAACTACTTCCATAGAATATTACTAAAGTAGATTTGTTAAATATCTACTAAAGTTCTTTGGTGAGAAACGTTACTAAAGTACTTTGATAAATTGGTTACTAAAGTACATTGGTTAAATATCTACTAAAGTTCTTTGGTGAGAAACGTTACTAAAGTACTTTTCATCACTTAAGCTCTGAAAGTAGGTTGCATTTAACTTGAAATCCGAGTTGTAAATTCGATTTACATCCTTAGGGATGTAAGTAAATTTAAAAATCGAATGGTGCTCCTTTGTATTCAAAAACTGCTAAACAAAGAGATTCCATGCTGGCATAATGCTGCTGCCCAGTGCTGGCTGAATGTGTCATGCCAAAGAGCGCGAGGCTAAAAAAAAAAAAAAAAACGGTTTGGCGCGATAAATTTTCTTCCGCTCTATTAGAAATTGCGTATTTTCTTCCTAAATTTGAATTGAAATTGCGTATTTTTTTTAACAATAATGACGAGTTCAAGTGAAGATTTGGATTTGACGCCTGAATCGATAAAACTAGAGGCAAAGGCAGTTACAGAAAACTTACTACCTCCGATTTCAAAGGAAAGATATTTAAAAGCTTATGACGATTTTATTAAGTGGCGCACTGAAAAGAAAGTGAAATCTATGTCGGAAAGTGTATTGATCACGTATTTCAGTGAGTTATCGAAGAAACTAAAGCCCTCTTCTTTGTGGAGTATTTATTCCATGTTGAAATCCACGATTAATACGAAACATGACATAGATTTGAAAACTTACGCCAAATTGATATCGTTTTTGAAGAGACAGTCCGCCGGCTATAAGTGCAAAAAATCTAAGGTTTTTACTGCAGAACAAATATAAACGTTCTTAAATGGGGCCCCCGATGAAATATATTTGGCAGCAAAGGTACGTTCGTGAACAAATACCAATTATACTATCCATATAATAATAAACGCATCGCCCGTGTAAATTATTGATTATGACTTATTTTTTTCAGGTTTGTATGATTTTCGGCATAAGCGGTGCGTGTAGAACAATCGAACTGACAAATTTGACTACAACAGATGTGGAAAGCCATGGCAACTTGCTATTAATAAAATTACCTAACACCAAAACAAAGATTGACCGAACCTTCGTAGTTAAAAAGGAGTTTGCACAGTTTGTAAACAAATATCAAAATTTGCGACCAGACAAAATGCTATCCAACAGATTTTTTCTGAATTATAATAATGGAAAGTGCATAAAACAGGTAATTGGAAAAAATAAGTTGGCAAGTTTCCCCAAATTAATAGCTAATTACCTAAATCTGCCGAACCCGGAACTGTACACAGGGCACAGTTTCCGTAGAACGTCGGCAACGTTGTTGGCCGATTCGGGAGCGGACCTAACAACAATAAAAAGACACGGGGGGTGGAAATCCAACGCCGTAGCTGAGGGTTATATAGAAGATTCCTTCGAAAATAAGAACAAAATATCCAACAAAATAACGGAAACAATTACTTTGCATGCTAGTTGTAGTTCAAGTCAGCCGCGCCCATGCTCATCCAACGGTACAGGTGACGACGGTAACCCCATCAAGCAGGCAAAAATAATGCCTGTTTCTGAAGAATCTGGTAATTCCATGCAAGACAATCAAGCCGCATTGTCACAAAACATGCAACAAAATATTCACATACCAGGGAAACCGGTAACTTTATCGCTTTCGAATTGTTCCCATTTTACTATTAATTTTCATTAAAAATTGTACCGGTGTTATTTCTTGAATAAACAAATCTGTTATAAGGGTTTTTCTTTATTTCCTCGCATTTGTGATGAAAAGTAGAGTGTTCAACTCGAGTGTAAATGATCAATTACACCCGCGAACTATAAGCACCCTCGCTCGCTTTGCTCGCTCGTGCGCCTAAATATCTTGGGTGTAATTGATCACTTACAACCCTTGTTTATCAATCTACTATTGATAAATTGGTTACTAAAGTACATTGGTTAAATATCTACTAAAGTTCTTTGGTGAGGAACGTTACTAAAGTACTTTGATAAAATGGTTACTAAAGTACTTCGGTTAGAAATGTTACTAAAGTACTTTGGTAAGACATTATACTAAAGTACTTTGGTGAGAAATGTTACTTAATTACTTTGGTAAAAATGTTCCTGAGTACTAGAAAAGATTGGTGTAATCTACTAAATAAATTTGGTACAACACCAATTTATTTAGTTTGGTAAAATCAACCAAAATTCGTGATAGGACCGAAATCAACCGATAACTTTGGTACAATTTACATGGAATCTGGTAAATCCAACCTAACATTTTTTTCAGTGTAGCTCTGCAACAAACCTGGAGGCGCCAAACGCCTTTTGGGGGGGAAGGGGAGCCTTGGGGCGACGAGGGACAGAAGCGTGGGGTGCTGCCTGGCTGAACTGAGCCCCTACCGAGTAGCCCCTCCCGCCGAGCTGGGGACTCGGCCTGGAGCTGGCGAAAGGTAGGTGACGCTTTGCGGTTACCGGCAGGCCCTGCGTTCTCTGAGGGGGGGAAGCCTAGGGGGGGACGGGGTGTGCGGTAGCTGCCGGGGAGCTGCTCTGCATCTGCGGCCACCACTGGTGCCCGCTCTGGGGCGGGGACGAGTGGTGCGTTGACCGTAGCTCTGCACCAAACCTGGAGGCGCCAAACGCCTCGTTCGGGGAGGGACGGGGGCGAGTCCAACCTTGCTGTACCTGCTGTTCGCCCCGGGCGGGGAACGGAAGGGCGAGCCTCATGCTGGCGGCGGGCGAAAGCCTGCCGTCGAAGCGGTGCGTTCCGCAAGGGACGCGATCGCGAAGCGGAGTGACCTCGGTCATTTTCGGTCGGCACGTAACCTGGTCCGTAGGGCCGGGACCGTGGGCCGCCTCGTCTTTTTCAAGATAAGGGGGCCGCGAGGAGAAAACCTCTATAAAAATCCGGAGGAGCGACGTGACCTCGGTCACGGTCGGACGCCACGTAAACCTGGTCTGTAAGGCCGGGACCGTGGGCCGCCTCGTCTTTTTCAAGATAGGGGGGCCGCGAGGAGTAAACCTCTATAAAAAACAACAGGGCGGCGTGATCTCGGTCACGTCGGTCGTCACGTAACCCCGGCCCGTAGGCGCTGGGAACGTGGGCCGCTGAGGGGGCTGCGAGGAGTCAACCTCTTTAAAAAACCAGACGGTCACCGGCGGGAGAGGGCGGGGAATCCGGAACCCGCATTCAACGGTGCCGTCGCCACCTGCCCCATCCCGGGGCGGCCAGTGGGCGTCGCGGTGGTCACCGCAGTGCGCCCGCGGCGCCTGCAGTTCAAGGCCTGGAGGGAACGTGTGTTAAAAAGGTAGGCCAACAGAGGCCGCGTTTTAGAGTTTTTAAAAACCATCTCAAACGTAGAAAATAGGGTTTAAAAATCTGAAAAAAATATATGTATTACTTAAGGATCTAGTATAGACAAAGTCGTATTCCGTTACACGATCTAATGAACTTCACTCGAACGGATACGTTAGTTTTTCGACGGTCACATTTTCGGTCCAATACGGTCTGGCTTTGAGGATTGCAGCATAAGTAGAAGCATCTCTGTCTCCTATCATTCGCTCATATATGATGCCATACATTGGGATCGACGCCTTAAAACCGTCTACAATTATTTCCGTCTCCATGGAGCTTGAAGAACCTTTATAATTCTTAAAGCATTTGTGTTCCTTTGGTGGCATATTTTTGTGCTCAGCTCGAGCGCATACCAAGCAATATTTATTTTTTATTCCAATGTAAAGGACTTGACCTGTTCTTCTGCCGATTATGGCTGCTGTGCCTGATGAAGCTTTATAGTTTGTACCGTAAGATCTAGCGCACCATGAGCCGTCAACGTAAACATCAACCACAGGGATGCCGTTTTTAGTTCGACCTTCTGTGATAGCGACATCCTTCTCCATTTGAGCTGCTGCTTCCATGGAATCACTTGCCGTCTTTTTCCATTTTTCAAATACCTCATCCTCTAATTTCGAATAGTATTTAGAACTGAATACCGGAATATCCATAGCTGAACATAATTCCTCAAATATAGAAAAGCCGATACCCGAAGCTACAATTCCAGTAGTGGCAGCTATATTTAGATTCACTTGTTCTTTGTCATGTGGTTCTTCAGAGTTAATCAAGCAAACTTGTTTGCACATATTGCATTTAAAGCGATATACCGATAAAAGTCCTCGTCGTTTTCACTCATTAAGCGAAAGTTACCTATTTGTGCAGTCAAATAGGCCGTTATGACGAGCTTTTTCTTGTAACTCATGTAAAATATAATTTAAATCAATAATTCGTCGTCCCGAAACAGTTTGAAATTCATCTTCTTTGAGTTCATTCCGCGACATTCCACGTGCGTGTCTACTATCTACAATTTCCGGCAATAAACATTTCATGTAAAGTTTTACCAACTTTGGCTCCATTTACGTTTTCCAGAAATTATCATCCCTTTCGATGCGTTTTGTAAGCAGGGGTTAATTTTCTCCAGCCCAGATTCCAAGCAGACAGTGTGTTCTTTCAGTCACGTGAAGCTGCCCCTGTATCTGATAGAACCAATTAGATGTTTTTTTAATTGTGCTGGTGCAAGTCTTTTTGTATTTTGTTTTGCTGTATTGCATCTGTTAGCCCTTTTTTTGCTGCAGTTAAAGGGCACTTGATTTCCACTAGCATATCATCGCCTACTAATCCGTCAGGAGTTGCGCCAATAAATGGATAAGTTTTGTCGATGAACAAACCGCAAGGTATAATATTTATATTTTCTTGTTTTTGTAGCTGTTGAAGTGCTTGCTGTTCGTTCTCTATTCCGTGTGCCACAGCAGCTACATGTGTCAATTTTTTTTGGTATAGTATGTTTTTCACCAAGGGAGAAGTATTTAGACTATCTTTTCTTTTACATATTTGCCCAAAATTACTTGCGGTGATTAGGTTTTTCCGTATTTCGAGCCATTCACTGCTATCTCGTTGTAAAACTGTAGCTGTCTCGATAGCATGCCTATCAGAAGTAAGTATTTTTAAATTATTTAAAAACTCTCCTTTGCTTCCTTTAATTCATGTGTTCGACGTCGAACGGATGGAACGAACCATGGATCCTGTTTCTAGTTAGTTGTCCAAGCAGCCTGTAATAGAAATTTAACTATCATGATATTAAAAACTCTTAATCTAAAGATGGAACAGATTTCTTTTTTTATATTTTATGAGTTTTTTAACCCATTGGCTATATGCTGGCATAGTTAATAGTGATTTAATCTATATATTTTTACTTATAATGATAGTTCATTCAGTGTTTACCTAAGTTTTATGTATTGTTTCTAATTATATGTCCACCACTGTATGTACGTTACCAAGACGTCAAAAATATCTATACAACTTTATACCACAAACAATAAGGTCGGTGACACAATTATATTTGACGTGATGTGTGTATCGATATTTATGCCCTCGACTGTACAGAATATTTCATTCGTTTAATATAAAAACATTGGTATTGAAACTAAGTTACATGAAAAAAGAGCGAGTCAGTGCTACTAGATAAGACTAAAATCTTAAACCAACACGTTGTGAGCGAAGCTGAATCTCTTTCTTACGCGTAGCGAAAGCCACATCCCTCCCGCCCACGTACCTAGTTAGCGACAGCACAGAACTAATACAGGCGTCTTGTCACAAGAACGTGTCCATCGTTAACATGACATGTGTTTAAAAATCATTTCAGTTACATAGAAACGGTTTTTCGGATTTGTCTCAGACGTGTTTTGTGTTAGATCAGGATATTCCCACACTTTTGGTATTTTGGCAATTGAAGTGGAAGTTTGTATTATCTATACATATAAAAAATTATGAATAAAAGCCCGTCCTAAAATTCAGTTTTGTAATGAAACTTATTATTGCACACTGAATTTATGAGCCATACCGTATTTGCCGTTACCAATAAAATAACTGATATACTTAACTGTGGCAGTAAACTTGTTTTTCGCTATAACTTAAAACCATGAAACACCTTAATTTATAAAATTTTTCATCATAAGGAGGCGGCATGTTGAAATTGATTTTATTAAGTCTACTGTGTTCGCGTGAGTACATACATACATAAATCAAGTCTATCCCTTACGGGGTAGACACAGCCTAAGGTAACAAGACCTAAAGACCACGTTTAGCCCGATTGCGAGCGTATGGCTGGAAAGGGGAATCGAAACAGTGTTGGGTTGCTAGCCACATATGGCCTATATAAATTGTTCGCGTGAGTAAAAACCTGCTAGTTTTAGAAATGATACAGTTTCGTCAAAATCATCAATCGTAATTACGTCGGTATTGACCCCATTGAGTTTTATAGTGGACATTATATTTTATCCGACTCGGCTTTTTTAAAAGTCAGTGTTGAACTAGGGACAAATCCCATTAAGAATATCTTTGTTCACTTTCTAGTATTGAGATTGTAAATCTTCTTAATTAGTAACAGGAAATTATAATTATTTACATATTATAAGTCGGTAAAAATTCAAATACCTAACTCAAATGCCAATCATTGGCATAGCCTACCAGAACGGTAGTATTGTATTTGAATAACTTTTTTTTTTAACGTGTGGAAAATGCACCTTATGCATTACCGCGCTCGGGGCAGCAGCGGGAGGGAGTATGACGGGCTCTCCAGCTCGCCGCTGCCTTCCCTATGGAATGAGGGGAGAGGCCTACCGTCTAAAAACACACATACGTTCCCTCCTGACCATGGACTGTGAGCGTTACGGGAGCACTAGGTGTCACCGCGAGTATTTGAATAACTTAGGTTGACTGATGGCAGCTCACTTGGGTTGACGCTATTATTGGCTTTGACGCTCTTTTTAGTTTTGGGTGTTTTTGTAACATATTGCATAAAACGCCTCTCATAAAGGTGTCACGATTCAAAGATATTTGGGCAACGTTCCGCTTGAACCACGTTTTGAAGAAGCATGCGACTCTGTCTGCATGGATCTGCCGGCGAACGACATGCAACCAGTTTGCATGATGTTCAGCCGCTACAAGAAAGGATATCTCTTCTTCGTAAATCAATGTCACGCAAGACGCTCCATTTGTAGAGAAAATCTAGGTATGTAAAAATAATAATATACTACTTTGAATTTGAAACTCTACGAGCGCAGTAACGTTTCGCTACTGGTATAAAGTATAAAGGTAGAGTACGGAAACCTCGGTGTGCGTGTCCAAAACTGTCCAAAACTTTTCACGCAGAAATTATGAAATACCTTATTTACATTATTTATATAGTAAAAATAATATTATTTATATTGTTTCCATTGCAGTGTTAAACATGGTTCATCCAAATAGATGTTATAAAACCAGACAATACTTTATGCCAATTTCTTAAAACGATAAAGCAAGTAAAATATGACTGATGTCCAGGAGGGTTTACACTGAGCACGTGTTATAATAATTTTCGTACGTATTATTTTCATAGTCATTTTCAGGTTGCATATTGTTAAGTATATATGTTTAAAAGTATTTTCTTTATTTATAATAAGCTAAGATCTGTTTCCATAACGAAATTATGGCTGACACATTCACTTTGACAAAACCAACGAATATCGTTTAAATCTTAGTAATAATAATAACATCAATCGGTTCCTCACAATATCGACTGAATATTAATTTATAATGAATTGCTATTTCGACAAATTGTAGTCAAGTTAGATACAGTGAAGATGTTGTCATGAAGACATTGACGCATTGTTTTGAAACGTACCTACATCGTTGTTTTAGATCATTCTGACATCTTTACAAATTTCTCGAGTCTCAAGTTTTACTCGTTTCTGTAATAATAATGTGATGTCAGGAGAGTGCCCTTTCGGCTTATTACCTAACTCGCTCGCAATCGCCATAGTGTTCATTTTGACAGTTCTTGTATGAATGTGACAGCTAGCTGATTCCGATGCCAATTGTCAGCCCACTGGTCTTTATTTCAATCTGACTGGGCAGAGTCTGGAACCACAAAGCGTTAGTTTTGAGCAAAATCGCACTGAGTAATAATGTCACCCTCAAAAATAGACGATTTTAATAATTTGTAATACCGAGCTTGCTGATCTGCTATCTAGGTTGAGACTTCATGCTGAGCAAAGACTGTTGACGAATTCATCAGATGGAAGAACTTGCGTGGCGATTGTAAAAAGGTCTGTACCAACACCCATGCATCAAACTGCACATTAGTCACTTCACAGTCAGATGAAAGCATCAAAAGTTAAAGATTGTTTACACAAACAATCTTATCTTATTTTCAAAGTACGAGGTACATAACACGCAAGTTTTTCGACTGCAAAGTTGAGTAAGAGAGGAATTTAAAAGAAAGGCAGTAGAACTCATTGTAGAACCATGCAATTAAGACTTAATAGCGCACGAGCCCTGTACTGATTAGATAGGGAAAGTAATTAGTAAAGTTTCCCAGATCGCCCGCTCATAAATCTGTGTGCAATGATGGAGGACCCCAAAATAAGGTCAAAACGTGATCTGAATTTTCAGAACTACCTGGCAATTTGGTTTTTACCTAGTTAGATATTCAAAAATTACACTAAGAAGATACTTTTTTTAAATTATTCAATAGGTATATCGTACTTCTTGTGGTTATCAAAAACATCGCCAATGGGACATAATATTATAATGTCGAAAATGTTTGTGTCATAAACTCCTTAATTGTAAACTTTTCTTTTGTATTTAATTTAACGCAGATAAAACACGTTATTTATCAAGGGCAGAAGATAATAAAATGTACGCCGTGGTAAGATACTAAAAATACAAGCCGCGTAACGTTTGTCAGATCAAGTGGTAATCGTCAGCGACTAAAACACCTGAGTAATTCATTCCGTCAAGAAGTTCTTCGTCACAAATGTATTTTGTTGTGATGTTAATTTGCTTGGAAAGCGTACATAAGTTTTTCTTCTAATTTACCTGCTGGAATTGCGTAATACAATATACTCGTTTCTTTCTCGTGGAGATTTATTACCTGCCTTGATGTTACCCCTTGTTATTCCCGTGGCGCTGCTCTTGCCCGAAGGCAGCGGAATAAATGTATCTACTATAAAAAAGCGCTTTAAGTCGATCCATCTTGAAAATATATTACATATTTGAGGTAATTACTTTTCTTTTATTTTAGCTTTATACTAGCTTTTATCGGAACTGGGTGAGAAGCACAGAAGGATAATGTTGTTATCAGCCTATACATACCTATATACCTATGTATATAGGTACACAGGTATGAGACAGACCTTTAGATATCGTTATTTTTGCGTAACGCTATTTTTCATAAAGTTATATTACCGAATAGCGATTTTTAATGAAACGTTATTCTGTAGCGGTATCCATTATAACGTTATTAATAGCGATTTATATCGATACTTCGGCAAGTGATATAATAACGTTATAGACCATCTCTTTCTTACACTTTATATCACCCGCTCTATATAACGTGCGACAAACATGTATCTATGTAGGCGAAACCACTTCAAAGTGGCTGTCGAGTCGTGAAATCAATAGGTGTACCATCGCAAGATAGCTTTAGCGATTGTGTGTCTACTTATTTGTTAGTAAAGTACGCTTACTGAAATAGAAATTTGCTTTGGTCACAGCATTTCCTCAAAGCCAAGAATATAAAGCCTAATGAGATGAACATAGCTCGAGTATCATCTATTTAATGAAGCAGCCATTATAAACTTGGTGATCCTATTTTAAAATAATATGTTTGAATGTTTGAATGTTTAGAAGTTTATTGCTCAATCACGATAAACGGCTTGACAAATTTTGATGAAATTTGGCAAACAGGTAGTTTATAAGTTGGAGTTGTTTTTCCTGATATAGGAAGTCATTTCTGCGAGAATAAAACCATTCATCAATTTGATCATCATCATCTTGTTCAGTCCCATACGTTTCCCATACCATGTCACTTTTCGTATTTAAGTGGTACCGGTGACCTTGTATTCATCACGGGTTAATATAAAGATTTTCGTCAAAAATTGGAACTGTTAAATATTGACAAAATAATGTGATGAATATTATGGTACCTCCGCGCGAGCGAAGCCGTGGGCAAAGGTCAGTAAACGTTATAATTTTACAATTAGTATTTAACGCACTCGCATAATAATATTGTAGGTACTTGAGTTTTAAATTTCATTACACGATTTCGCTTTATTGCTTAATTATGAGAGTCATTAGAGTTAATCTGCTTTGCAAAATTCCGTTGGTTTTACAATTGTATGAGCGCTACGCTTTGTATACAAAATAGCTGCTTTGCTGTGTGGACAACATACTGCTACATTTCTTGAAAGTGTACTCTTGCAAGCATATAAATATTGTAGGATATCCATTAGACTTAGACCCTTGCTTTTATGTATGTTAATATTTAGCATATGGGAAACTTGTAACGGGTCAGGCTTGAGTAAGCATGAACTCGCAAGATCATGAATATATTTCATACATTGAGAGATAGTATTATTTAAGAATATTATTTATAATGCCATCTTACGGAAAGTCGTTAACACTGAAAGTACTATGGCCGGCGAATTTTATGATGGGTAATGAAACAGGCGTCATAGTTTTCTATAGTTTAATTTCTATAGTTCTTAGGTTAATTATTGGATAATGAGGTGTAGGAATGATATAAATATTTTTTCAACGCAATTGCTCGTAAATTGAGTCTGTTGCACCGCAATTAAACTCGTAATACCTGCATTGCACGGTCTCATTGTCTAAGGGAAGACGGGCCCAGCGCACGGGCCCTCCCCTTCTTGGCGCAGTCCTGGCGGAAGCCGGGGCCACCGGGGGGCGTTTGTGGTGAAACCCTAGTGGCATCCCATTGCGTCCCTGTCACACCGGACTGAGGCAACGTCGGAGAGTTTTTGGGGAGTCCCACATAACCCTAGGCATCTTCGTGCCTAGGGCATTCAAAAGGAATGAGACGGAAAACGGAAGCGTAAAGGAAACTTCGACGAGACAAAGAAGAGTACAAAGTTTGGAAAGAGAAAGGAATGATAACAGATTTGTATTGTTGTATAGAATGATTCGGCGTACGGTGGGAAGTTTAACTACAAAGATAAATGAAATGAGCGACGAAATGAAGACTAATTTAACAAAGGGAAATGCGAATCAGGCAGAGGGAGAAAAATATATTGAGCAAGTAGATCAACTTAAGGGAATGGACGGATCTAATTTAGGAAATACTGAAACATCAAAAGATAAGGAGATGAGTTTGTTGCATAAAAATTATAAATCGATTGTCTACAACGTAAGGAATATGAATTTAGAAAAGCCAAAGTTTGGAAATAAGACTGATATGAATCCAGTAACATTTTTAGAGGATTTGCAAAGTTATTTAAATAGAACCGAAAATGAGAGGCAGAAATTGGATTTACTGCAGGAATGTTTAGTAGAGGACGCAAGAGGTTGGGCGCGAATTTACAAGAGTCGTTGGACGGGATTGGAAGATTAAAAAATATATTTTTTGGCTACATATTGGGGAGAGGCGGAACAAAACATATTGAGAATGAATATTAGTAACAACACTTGGGATAGAAAGGTTTCACTTTCTATGTTGAGCCATTTCTTACGTATAGCTGGTAAAGCACAGATGCTTACTTATAGCATGCCCGAAAAGCAGTTAGTCGCACAGGTAAATAGGTCAGTACCCGAAATCCATTCAACAAAATTAGGTTACTTCAAACATAGATAGTAGGTCAAAACAGCAGAATTTTTAACGAAAATGGATAATATTAATAAACAAGAACCACATACGTATGTATCATCTAGTTACAAGCCAAACAAGAATTCAGATTTTAAGAAAACTAAAGTAAATATGAATAAAGCTTATCCAAATTGGCGAAGACCAACAGAAAATCAGGACACTGTGAAGCATCAGAAAGCATTGAGTGAAATAGTAGTAGAAGATGATTATAATATATCGAGAATGTGTTGTGTATGGATATGAGGAGTTAAAATGAACGAGGTTGAAAAGTGTGTTCCCGAATCAACCTCAGGCATAGGGGACAAAATTTTATACATGATGAGCAAAATGAATTGGGTACCCGGACAAAGGTTGCGCAAAAATGGTCGGGGTTTAAAGTTAATAAGTAAATTATTAGATCGTAAGAAAAATGAAGGAACGGGGTTTAAAATAAACGAGGAAAACAATTACAAATTAAGAAAGAAATAGTCGAGGTGTTAAAATTAAAAATAGAACATTCATTGGAAGAAAATATAGAAAATCATAAAGTAAGTTCAGTATTTGAGGAAGAAAAGAATGAATTAGGTTGTAAAAGCAAGTTTAAATCTGAAATAAAAGTAAATATTTTAGGATATGAAGAGGTGATTTTGCTAGACACCGGTAGCGATAAAACTTGCGTATCAGAAGAGTTTTGGGAGATTTTAAAACAAAAATGTCCTTGTTTATCACAAATGCCTATAAAGCCGTTTCAGATTGTTTCTGCTGTGGGACTCAAAAGTATAGATATTCGTAGAATGGGTTTACTACCTATCAGACTAGGAAGTAAAATACATGATATAGGAGTATTGATAGTACCAGGGTTAGCGAGATCAGAAATTTTGGGTTTTGATAGAATGAAAACGAATAGAGTAGTATTGTCAATGAATTATGAAAAAGGACTTTGGATTAACATAGAAGAGAGAAGGGAGTTAGTAAAATTTTATGAACCTGTCATTGATCGAAATGTAGAGGAAAACAGTTTAAGTTGTAGGAGCAGTTTCAAGGAATAAAGGTAGGAGTCAAATTAGGAGAAAAAGATAAAGGAAAATTGAGTACCTAGTTTGTTAGAAAAGTATAAAGAATTCTTTTCGAAAAAATTAGGTAGAGCAAATTGCTATGGGCATGAAATTAAGATGGAAGATCACTCAGCGCTTGTAAGAAGGACTTATCCAATACCTTACGCTTATAGAGAAAAGGTGGAGGAAAAATTACGGGAAATGTAGAAATTAGGCATTATAAGTAGAACCGCGACGCCTTATTGTAGTCAGCTACGAGGGGCGTCTGAAAAGTTCTAAGCCTAAGGTATTTCGAGGTTGTATATGCGTTTATGATACTAGCCGGTAGAAAGGCCATTTAAAAACAAATTATTTAAAAAAAAACATGTCATGTTTAGATTATTCTGTTTCGAGATATTCAACGAAAAAGTACATCATGTGTGAATTACCAACGAATATTACGAAAATTGAGCACCGTGCTGTAATTAAGTTCCAGATAAAAAGTGAAAAATCACCGCAATGTATTTTTGAGAAAATAGCTATTATTTACGGTGCTTCTGGACCTTCTTATGCCACAGTCAAAAAGTGGAGTCGCTTATTTAAACTCGGACGGGAATCGATCGAAGACGACCCCCGCTCAGGGCGGTCAATATCGGTAGTGACCGGAGAAAACGTAGCAAAAGTCAAAAAGTTGGTATTAGAAGATAGAAGAATTAAGATTTGGCAAATAACTGAGACCTTAGGCATTAGTAAAGAAAGAGTCGGAGAAATTTTACATGAACATTTGCACATGAATAAAGTCAGTGCTCGTTGGGTACCGAAAATGCTGACGGCCTTCGATAAAGAAAGCAGTGTTGAAACTTCTCGAGCGTTTTTAGAATTGTGCTAAGATAATTTAGATGAAGTTTGTTCCCGAATAGTGACTGTAGATGAAACGTAGATCAGACAGTATGATCCGGAGTGTAAGTCTGAATCGATGCAGTGGGTTGAAAAGGGTGAAAGGCCGCCGAAGAAATTCAAAGTGCAAAAGTCGGCCTCTTAGTTAATGGCTATGGTGTTTTGGGCCTGTGATGGCATTCTTTTAATCGATTATTTAGAAAAAGGCTCCACAATAAATGCACTTTATTATGCGGATCTACTAAGACAGGTGCGACAAGTCATAGTTGAGAAAAGGAGGGGCAAACTAAGGAAAGGCATTTTGTTTTTGCAAGATAACGCACCCGTTCACACCGCTCATGTTGCGAGGCGTGCTCTGAAGGAAGTTGGTTTCGCCGAAATTGACCATCCACCCTACAGCCCAGATCTAGCCCCAAGCGATTATTTTCTGTTCAATAATTTGAAGAAAGAGTTGAGGGGAAAACGATTTAGAAGTGACGAAGAGATGAAGGCGGCTGTACAGGAGCATTTTGAAGAACAAAATAAAGAATATTTTTTAATGGCCTAAAAGCACTGTATAAAAAATGTGAAAAATGCAATAAATTAGGAGGATATTATATTGAAAAATAAACATAAGTTAATTTGTGTAAATTGTTTTTTTCTATCTTAGGCTTAGAACTTTTCAGACGCCCCTCGTAACTTTTACTTTAAAAAGGGATGGAACAATACGTGTATTATGAGATGCAAGAGGAATAAATAAATTTATGATAGCTGAAACGGAAAAACCTCCAGTTCAAATTGACGTTTTAAATCATTTCATGGAGCAAATTTCATTAGTGCCATTGATCTAAATAATGCTTATTTTCAAATTCCGATATCAGTCTAGTAATAAATATACAAGTTTTTCTGTAAATGGGAAATCTTATATTTATAATGTATTACCACAGGGACTGAAAACTTCAGTAGGATGTTTTAGTAGAGCCATCGACCAAATATTAGGACATGATGTAAGAGAGTTTTGTGTCAATTATCTAGATGATCTAGCCATAATAACTACAGGTTCTTTGGAGCAACATCTACAGCATTTAGACATAGTATTGGGGAGATTGAGTTAGGCAGGATTGACTTGTAATATTAAAAAGTGTGAATTATTATGCAAAGAAGTAAAAATGTTGGGTTTTATTATTTCAACAGAAGGAATAAAAACTGATTCAGATAAAATCAAGGTAATTCGAGATTTTCCAGTGCCGAAAAAATTAAAGCAATTTAGATCTTTTTAGGATTATGCAATTTCAACAGAAGATTTATTCCGAATTATAGTGAGCACATTCAGCCTTTAAAGAAGCAATCGCTTCCACTTGGATTTTCCACGTTTCATAGTTGTCCTGAGCGAGTTGTTCAATTTACACGGTTGACATTAAATTTCGATATTTCAATTTTTTATATCCTCAATATCCACAAATCCTTAGTTTGTCCTTTCTGGCCCCATAACCATTGTGTGGGCAGATGCCTCAACGTGAGGAAAAACTATGGTTTTCGATCGTTTATTATAGTAAAAGCAACTGTACAGCAACAAATCTAAAATAGGAGTGACACGATCAAACTCAAGTCATAACATCAACTTGACACCGAATAATTAACTTTCTCTTTATTTAAATAGACATATTAAAACCTAGTTCAACACCAAAAGCTTGACTGAGTACCTACTACATTCACAGCAATGAGAACACTCGTTTTACTTAAGTTACCAAACTATACAGGTAAACGTTTAAGACGACGAATTAGAAATACTGCTTGCTGGGACAAAACACCATTAATTTATATTTGGGAAAGTAACATGGCTATGAGGGTACACACACACACACACACACACAGACACACACGCACACACACACGCACACGCACACACAGACATCGACATCAAACTTATTACATCCTTTTTGCATCGGGGGTTAAAAATACACAGCTCAATCACGTACTTGTAGTCGAAGAATACTTGACATGTTTTGAACTAATCTTTGGTTCCTTGTCAAGGTGAGCTCCGACGAAACCGCGAGCAACAACAAGTGTTATAGGACAAAAATTCAGTCAAGAATCATTTATTGTAGGTAAATACCGATAGCGGAACTGAAAGTTAGTAGCTATTTACAATTAAATTCATAGTCCAATTCCAATACCGTTCTCGTTCTGTAGGGTCAGCCAACGAAGTTCTCGCTGTATTTTTTCCAGCTGATCTTTGTTTTCTGCAATTTTTGCTTCACGCCATTGGGTGTCGGGATCCTTCAACAAATTAAAAGGAGGTATTTCAAATACATAACGTAACAGTGGCAAGACATGATTCGTTAGAATAAAGTACACGGGTCACTTACGTATTTTTAGTCAGGTAAATTTTTGATTTTGATAGTGAAAATTGTGTAGCATCTTAGTAAGTAAATATGGCTCATAAAAATACACCCTTCGCTGCCAAATTATTGTAATATATCCAAACCAATTTTCAAGTCAATCTGACCACTAGGATTGCATCAAAATATGCCTATTTCAATGTATGCGACACAAATTACACTTTCAAATATCCACCCTGTCGAGGTATGCCCGATATGTTTCGACTAATCAGCGGTTGTTTTCTCTAACTTGATTTCTAACGAAAAACCAATCGAGAACAGCTCTAAGCTGCAAGAACTACCCTCATCTTCTGCACAATTATTATTGTCATAGTAGGATTGCACACTCCATTAACCAACCACACCACTTAAAATCTCGTCTACCTACACCTACCACTTGCACAGTAGAAAGATACGCACAACTTGTGACACTAATAGTTGTGAACTGTGAATTAAAAATACAGGGAGTTGACGATATGAGAATGTGGCCGAGTTTTGTTATGACAGTGGACCCTTCTTGACGTGGAAGAATGCCTGTAGACTAACACTTTTTGAACTTATATTTTAAATTGTACTTTACCTCATATCTTCTGGCTTTAATTATGTCGTCCTGTATGTCTCTAGTTCTCCTATAGCTCAATTCATCTTCATCCCTATAAAATCTTCTCGCCATATTAAGTGGCAACACGTCTCTTCGTCTAATAAGTGCAGTATTGTAAATAATGTTGTCGTCCGTCCAAATACGTGAGAATGGCAAAACTAATATAAGAGTAACAATATTACACAGAATTGTCGAGCCACCCATGGTATTATTACTTGTGTAAATTTAATGTTCAGTGTTATGGTTTTGTTTGGTTTTATAGTTTTATTGTTCAGAAAAAAATCTTTATTGCAATTGTAACGTTTAGTGCTACATTATATATATAAGAAAACGTACTTCAACTAGAACTATATTGATTTATTTTTCGTCGTCTAATTTTACGGAAACAAATATTTTGTCTGGGCATTAGCCTATACTATCTACTTAACAATAAGTACAATAAGTAATTCCTGACAGAATCTTTGATTTGGCAGATCTTTTAGGGCTACTCATTGTGAAGATTTGAAGATGGTAGAACCCCAAACAGACTCAACAGTATTGTATGAACGTAGTAAACGGTTCAAAAGTTGAGTTAAGACAATTTATCGGAAAGTAGTGATAAAGTTTCATTTGAAACTGGGATACTCGATCTTTTTTTATAGGGACAACAAACACGTTCTATTCATGGAAAATCATTTGGGTGTTAATTAGTATAAATTAATAACTCCAGATGGGAATGGACGCACTTTACACTTGTAGATTCAAAGGTATTTTGTAAACATTGCTCGAAAAGGTTTTCGTAACAACAACACTGAGTGTATTAAAGAAATACTATAATTTTAAATCCACTTTATCATATAGAGTACGAGCCCGCGATGGCCAGACCTTCGTTATTTTCTAAAAGCTGAAAGTTTCTCTGTGCATGTCTCCAACACAGGTAAGAACGACCCGCGACTATAGAGTTCCGATTGTGGTTACTTGGGCAGCTTAACAGGTAGGAAAGGTGTATAAAATAGTACCTTAAATTAGTCTATTATTTCCAATTCTACATAATTTTTCAATAAAGCATGTAAATGAATCGAATAATAATCTAATTTTCTTGAGTGTGAAAACGTTAGCACTTCGTACAGCTTCCTTCCGCGTTTAATACGTCTTGTAACCGTCTTCGCATGGAACTGGAACCGACCAGGCTTTCACATAATATATGTTTCCCCCTCCCAGACGTTGATTGCGTGGCGTTTTAAAGCATCTTTTGTGCGACACTGGCTTCCGTCAAACTCTTGTACCATTTTACCATATAGATTTTCTATGGGGTTGAGATCGGGGCTTTTAGCTGTTATTTTTATACGAATCAGCACATCTCTGTGGTCATGAATCCATCTTTTTCCTGCAAATTAGTCTCACAGAGACTGCGGCATAAGTATTGTCGTGCTAACTTTACCTTCGAATCCCAAAGCTAATCGCGGTTTGATAATATGAACTGAGCTGTTATAGCACTACATAAATTGAGCCATTTATAAATTGATCGATATGATCGAAAGGCCACTTGTGTTGACGGACATTTTACAAGTAGGTAAATATCAAAACAACAGATAAGAATCAAATTCACTTGCAACAGCAACTTGGCGTGTATGTATTGGTGCCGTACCTGCTGGATTGGACGTACATGCGATTGCAATGTTTACTTACGGGCACGTACTTATCCAGTTTTACCAAGTTTAACAATACTCACTTTAACAAAGCTTTGGGCTTCATTCAATTTAAAAAGTTATCAAAAGAGTCTTGAAAGGGTTGTTTTCCTTTGAGTACTTGTGAACAGGCTCTGGAAGGGTAATAATAAGAACTTTTCAAAGTAACACGTGAAATTATTTATTTTATTAATATTAACAAACAATATAGGCCAAAGACGAATTAATTTTTAAATCTTAAACACTTGTTAGGGTAAGCTTTTGTTAGTTATCCTATGGCTGCTGACCTCGCAAATAAATTGAGCATTTATTTTTCAGTCTTCATAATAGGTCGGTACTATTTTCAACGTAATTTACTTAATGAAATATTTATATACGTAAAAAAATTATACTACTGTATTTCAATAGAGAGGTGAGGGGGTGGGCAATGAGCTTCGCAGCGAAGTATAGATCTGTGGGTTCTGTAGTAGTACAAAAATAATTTGCTGGGTTGAAAGACCAGCTTAAGAAGTACCTGAATATTTACTTACATTTTAATCTTAGTAAAAATTACATCAATCACGGATAGCCATTTTAGTTAATTTGACAAAAACATGAATGTGTACTTATACTTGCAGCAAAAGCATTATAGCCCTTGGCTTGTTCAAGTTGCTGACGTTTTTATTTTTTGGATCGTTTCATTGGGAACTTTTACTCACTTTTTGTCGGTTCCTGAATAAATGCCCCTCTCATCCGCATTCCGCTCAAAAATTAACAGGAAGAGATCCCTTTAAGGGATAAGTCCCGCTTAATGGTCTTATAGCCGAACATAATTAATTTGAAACCATTAGCTAAATTTATTTTAATTGACATAAATTTGAAGTCGGTAAATGTGACTGTTTTAGTAAAATGTACATTGATGAACATACATCAATGGTTTGAACAGGTTGCTTAGTTGTGTTACCCAGTCTTTTTAATTATGTTTTTAAGGAAAATAGCTAGGGAACTCTAACCTGCCGACACGACATGAAGATTGTTGATGTAAATGGCCAGTATCCATTAAGGCAATTACGGGTCCAAAAACAAATGATTCTAGTGAACAGAAATAATGTTACTTGTATACAAATGCTAGAGGCTGAACAAATGAAAAAAGCCGACGGCTTAAAGAAAAATATTTCGTCATGGATATCAAAAAGTAAGAATTATTTAATACTTACGTGTGTCAAAAGCCAAACTTATGTTTGTTTTTCCTGTAGACAGACAACACCAAAGAAGTTAAAGTTTACTTACACCCAATATTATTTGGGCCCTAAAAATTTTCAGCCTATTCAAAGAAATCAGATCAGATGTTTGGTGACTTCATGCCCACAGGAAAGGCAACTATAATATTTTTTCTCTATGTGACTCAGTTATTTACGATAAAATGTATTTTTTAGAAAACAAAGTCCATGCTGCTGAACCAAAACCAACTATAAAAACTGTATCTTTTGAAGAATCTTCAAGAGCCGTTATAATAATCGGTCACGCTTTTGGTCTCTTGCCTGTAGATGGGTTGTTTAGGAGGAACAAAAAAGGCATGAGGTATGTGCTACTTTTATAAATATTTACTCAATTCTATTATCTGATTATTACTTTTGAGTAACTTACGATAACTACCCCTAATTAAGTGTTAACGGGAACGGCCGAGTGAAAATTGAACCGAGCGTGCCATTGTGTACCTACCTTAAATAATTATATGACTCGAGTTGAATATCGATGAAAGTCTATCGTCAGTTCTCGAACGAGAAACATCTAAAGGCCTTGTCCCGGGGTCGCTAAACCCCGGGACCCTGCGAAGCCTCTCTCTCTCTCTTTCTCTCCTACTGTATTATTTGAACATCATCTTAAAAGTCGGTGCCTTATACTCTACAACCGGGCCCTGCTTCACTAATCGCTGAAGACTAGACCAGCTGTCGCCTTGGGTGCGTGCCGCTTGCCGCACTCACTCCTCTGCTTAACCGTCATCATCAACGCTGTCTCCTTGGGCGTTATCCGGTCACCGCACCCACTGGGTCCGTGTGTTTCTTCTGATCATTGTGATACTCCATCACTACTTCACCGAACGCCGAGCCCAATCCACCGAACGTCAGACGCTCAGAACCCCTCTATTGCAATGACCTATCCGGCTTCCTACCGCCTGCCTGCCTTCGATTGTAATCTTCTCTTCTTACTCACCACACACATACACTTTTACCCATTACATATCACATAATTACACCAACACAATTCATCTTTTATATTTGTTGTAAATATTTATTCTTGTACCTACTTAAATAAATAAATAAAAGAAATAAATATCTTGGGACAAATACTTTGGGACTTGTAAATAAATTGATTGTAAATATTTTAATTTCCCTTTTTTTTTTTTTAGTTTTAGGATTTAATATATTGTCGCTTCACGGCATTTTGGCGCCCAAAGTAAATTTAGTCTCTTTTACTTTATTCTGCTTCTCTTTTCTATTATTTATGCGCGCCTTGTCTCTTTCCCTTTTACTTTTTTTTTAAACTTTCTTTTCGCTTCAATTTATTTTCCTTGTATCATATATTCATCCTTTTCGCTTTTCAAAATTCAAAAACAACGCTTCATTTAGTGTTTCCTATAGTATTTGGCTGAACATTTAGACGAACATGTTACTTCATTTGATATCACATTACATTCTATACTCTCACTTTACACATTCTAGCGAATAACAAGGTATCGATTTCCTTTCTCATTTTACTAGCATGGCTAAAATTATCAAATATCTTAACTTTTATTAATCATATTTTTTTACAGATTGGAAAGGATTGACATAGATTTATATCCAAACTTTAAATCAACTTATGATGATTTGAAAAACAAATTTAACTCTATTGCGACACAATTTGAGTCTCTTCGTCCTCCTTCATCTGCAAATGAAATCCCTTCATCTGATCGCCCTCGTATTCAAATTATAACTGAATTCAACATCCCAATTTCTCTTCCAAATCCTATCAAAGTCGGTGCTCCACATACTCTGCCTCCTCCTCCTCAAAACAACAATATTTTCAAAGGCCTTAAGAGAAAAAGCTGTCCAAGATCCTTTCTTCAGAAAATTGAGGAATTCTGTATAGCTTTTTACCTAAAGACTCGTTAATTTCACGTTATCGAACTATTCACAGATAATGCTTTACATTGGTTTCGATTCAAATATAATCAAAATCCCAATTTCTTTATTATTAATAAAAGGGTTGGTCTCAGACGGTCCTGAACGCAATTTGCCTAGTTGGAGTTTTGCCTGAAACGCAATATGACTACCGCGTAATACGTCTTAAACTGAAAGTGACTAAAACGCATAACACCCTAAACACAAAATGGCAAAGACGCATTTTGCCTACTTTTGTGTTTTGTTTTTGCACGTACAATCGCAAAGAATCCACACTCGACTCGTCATCACAGTCAGTCGGAAGTTTTGTTTCTGTTTCGTGCCATTGGTGGCAGATATCCAGGGAGTCTAATAAGGGTAGCCAGAGAACATACACTTATCCTTTTCTATCATCAGGTATTATACTCTAAGAAATGGATGTAGGAATAATGTCAAACTACCCTGCTAGCCACAGCTTTCGGTAGCCTGGATCTACAGTGTGGCTATTATAATTCTACTGCGGTAGCAATTCGAAAATATTTTTTCTCAAACATGCTATGAAATACTTTTGATAAGGGCCTTAAAATCGGCTGCGAAGTATGACGTTGCAGGTCCGGCTAGAAGAAGAGGTTGATAATAGAATTTCATACAAACCTTGCAGGCCTAGGCCGGAAAAGTTGTGTAAATTTGACCGCCGCTCGTTTGTAATAATAAAACGGAAAAGTATCTAATAATGGATCAATTGGTGGGATCTATTTCAAACGGCCGCCCTTTAAAACGTGCAAAAGGAAATATAAACCAGTGTGTATTCGGCTGCACAATGATTCCCCTAATGACAATACCGCTTTTACATAAAGCCATTATATTAACAAAGTATAACTTTTATTTACCACCCGACACAAGAGTGTGTAGCAACTGACTTGAAAAGTAATTCTAACTTTGATTATAATAATTGGACTAATTGGCTTACAACTCTTAAAATTTAACTTTATCTGGTTTACTGGACTCTGGCAGTTCAGTTACTATTTGAGGCAATAATTCTCATCTATAAATTCTTAAACTGGGCTGCAAACTTTTCAAGTCAGATTTTATTACTATTTCTACAGCTAGTAATCAAAAAATTAACTCTTTGGGTTATTTTGATTTGCCTGTTCATTTAAACAATCAAACTCAGTTAATTAAAGCATATTTCTTTCCCGATCCTTAGTGGATTGCACAAGCTTCGTTCGTTGATGAATCTTCTTCCATCACAAGAAAACGGCGCATTAAGGTGAAGGTATTGTCATCAGTGAGTTACGGCAGCGGTTTCGTATTGTTGGATTCCGATTGGCCGTAAAATCTGTACTTAAGGCTTGCCTACAATGCAAGTTGAGGAAAGATTCTCCATCACGCCTGTCAGTTGGTGATCGTCCGCCAGAACGCCTAGCTCACCATGTCCGACCCTTCACTCATGTGGGCTTGGACTACTTTGGGCCAGTAACAGTCGCCATTGGAAGAAGGCAGAGAAACCTTATGTGGCACTATTCACTAGTCTGTCATTTCGAGCTGTTCATCTTGAAGTCGTTGGAAGTTTAAGCACAGATTCTGCTCTCATGGCTTTGAGAAGATTTATTGCAAGACGAGGTTCCCCACAAACCATTTATTCCGACAATGGGACAGCATTTGTTGGAGCCAATCAGGAGCTACGCCAGTTATATGAGGAGCCAGTCCACGAGTTTGCATCAAACCATTTAATTCGGTCGAAGGTTATACCCCCTGCTTCTCCCTTTATGGGAGGATGCTGGGAACGTCTGGTCAATTGGTTGAAAGAATACTTACCAGCTCTCATTCCTAGAGTATCAACGCCTGATAGTAAAAATCTCAGCATTGGCGATCTTGTGCTCATTGCAGATGGGAATCTCCCAAGAGGAGTGTGGCCCCGAGGTCGCATCCTGAGAGTATTGCCAGGGTCAGACGGAGTTGTCAGAATTGCCGACGTGAGCACTGCTCACGGGGTTCTACGTCGACCTACAAAGAAACTTGTCCGATTGCTCGTTAACCCTCTGGAGCCTCCCGTCAGCGTGATGTCGCCTTAAATATCCATGTATTCGCACACGAGGGGGGAGGATGTCGCAAACAATAGCGACCTTTTTTATAATTTGATTTTAAATTTAGATTGGTATTTTTTTAATATTTTTATTATTGTATTTGACAGTGGGATTAAAAGTGAGTTTAAAGAACAAACATTGTTTTCCTCAGAACCATGTTTGAAGGTGTTGTGATAACCTTGTTTTTCTATTCTTGATTCCTGACGTGACCTATTTTATAACAAACTAAATAAAGTGTTTATGTTCTAAATTGTACGTGTTTAATTTACCCCGTAAGGGAGAAAGACGTGATTTATGTATTATGTATGTATGTATGTATTAAGTTATGTTAGCGTTATAGGGCATTTGAGTGCACCTAATTGCTTGAATGTTCTATTATGGTTCATTAGGTACCTAACTATTCCAATTTTACTTAGTACTATTTTCACGTGGTAACTTGCACTTTTAACAGTTTGTGATGAATTGAACATAACCTTTAACGGTGGACTAAACAATGAATTTATTTATTTCAGTTTTGCGTGGTTTTCGTGGAAGTGTTTGTATTCTTTTTTATTATTATCGGGACAAATATACATGTCCCTTATGTGTTTCTACGACATTCTTCAGTCTACAGCTTCGCTGAACGTCACGAGTACGTATTCTATAAAAAATATACCAATCTAGCTTTTGCCTGCGCTTTGGCTCCTGTAGAAGAAAAAGAACCTCCTCTTTTTTTAAACTCAGTTAAAAATAGCCCAGATCTTTATCACCCCAAAAATCTAGACAATCCGAACTTTTTCCCTTTCTGAATAATACGGAGTCGGAAAATTAACCTTCAAAATCTCTATTATCTTGCTCCAAGACAGGACAGGACTTTTTTTATACAGTAATTTATGTGCGCAATCACATCAATGAACATATTTATGTACCATAATGGTTTTTTCACTCATTTTTTTCTAGCACCAGCCATTTTTTACGGCACCACATGCATTACGATGACAATGTTTCTGCTTGTTGCATCAAATTGGCCGGAGTTGGTGAAACATATTGTTCACACAGAAGATTTAGATCCCAATATGGATAAGAGTCTTACATTTAAATGTAACATGACTTGTGCCATTGTTCTCATCTTAGCTTTATGTAAGTATCCGTTGAAGTTTAGCAAGTTAACTTTAAATTGGATCCCCTCCATATAATTTTGTACCTGGCGAATCCAAATAGTGGAGCCTAGTGGATATAGCCGAACAATCTTGATAATAATATCGAATTCGATCTTATTATGTCACATGAATTTCGAACATCCCTGAAAAACAAAACAATTTATTTGACCTCAATTAAAATATCAGTCGAGATGACGTTTTATTCGAAATGAAGTAACAATTTCGACAAATCTCACGATTGATATCGAACGTTATGATAGTTGAGACCTACTCTAGGTTGTTTCTGAAAAATACATCAATGGATACGCGCGTGACATACGTCGAAAAGTTTTCATTTACCGCCATTTGTCGTTCTGTTTATTTAATTGCAAAAATTATCTAAGTACTTACTTTGTTTTGTTACAAAATGTAATATGTTCGGGTAGAATTTTGTAATTCAATTTTGAGGCAGATAATTATCGTCAACCTATCAATAGTATTGAAGTTAAAGCAAGTCACAATATGACAATACAACAATATGGGTTGTGAAATTTTGGTAGTTGCCAGCTAGGTAGAATCTGACAGTAGCAGTAGAAAAAATCGTAAAAAAGCAGTAACTAGATGCAGACAAAAAACAATGTTACATTTTAACAATTTCACCTTTGACTTTGTCTACACGTACTTAGTCATAATATAAAGTTAACCCATACTCGGAGACCACAATAATTTACACCTTCGATTCAATATCAACTCTTGTGTTCATGGCAAGAGGCCGTCTATAAAGTTCCTCACACCAATTTCATCATTTTTAAACCTTCCCCTCTTTGTCACACGGATTTCTACGAAGACGAATTATTTTGTTCATGTGTCACAAATTTCCAGGCCCCCTCCCCGTCCTAAACATGTGACGTACTTTATGGATGGCCCCTAATCTAATAATGAACTATTAAGAAAATTGAGTATGGCGCATTAGTTTCGAGACAGAGAGGGTGTCAACCAAGTGGGAATGTCGAAGTTCGTATCATATCGTCCCTTTCACTCTGCTGTAAAACGCTATTAGTGTGAACAGGAGGACACTATAGAGACAAAATTTGTTTCTGACCAACTTGATGCGTGATTATCCTCGTCCTGAAAATAATGTTTTTAGTCGCAATTCGCAAAAGGAAAAAAACTATTTTCATTCACTAGGTATGTTGTTCTCTATGGTATACATGTTGTCAAGGAAACAAAAATAGTGACGACTGTCATAATAAAGCAAAAATCTAAAGTTTACAGGAGTTTAATATTTTTTCGTTCGTATTGAATCACAATTCTATAATACACTATAGTTGTGATGATGTATTTTAAAGATTATGTTCATATTTATCAAAGCCGGCTGAATAATTATAAGTTTAATTTAAATTGTTAGTCTGCTGATGTTTTTATTATAATTAAAATAAGATGTTAGCAATTATTTCGATATATTTCCTAAAATCTACAACAACTGAATTTGGGGGTCACTGTTTAATTATTATTGTTTATTGCAGTGGAACATATCTTATCATTAGTGTCAGCATTTACTGGAGCAATGGTCTGCTACCCGAATACAAATTTGTATGAAGGATTTGTAAAATTCTTTTACCCATGGGTATTTAAATTTTTGCCGTATACTACAGTTTTGGGTCTCATAACTCAGGTAGGTTAACTCAGTTTATGTAAGCCTTGTGGCTTTCGTAATTTCTAATACTTGCATAATATATAGCATGTGACTTTCATAAGAACATTAATTTTAACCTTTTCGACGCCAAAGACATAATTATCACCACCGCAGGTTCAACGCCAACGACCTAAGTATATATACGTCCATTACTTCAATGCAAAAGCAACCTTCCTTCAATTGGGTTTAGGTACAACTTAAGGCATCGCAATAAAAAAGTCTGGCGTATGGGTGACGTCTCTTGTATTTGACGTGGCGACGAAAAGGTTAAGGAAAGATAGTTTCAAGTGCTGTGAAACGTTATATATATAAAAAAAATGGTCTTATCTAATTGAGAGTTATTAATTTTTCAATATTTTTCGAACAGCAGTGTACCTACTGGATCCATTTATTTGACACTTGAGAATGGCAGGCCTAATCATTAACATTTAAATTAATAAATACATTAAAGTGTCTCATAACTGTTAATAGACGACGTGTACTTTCTTTTTTCCTAAATTGTACACTAAAAAGTAGAGAGAATTAAAGTTACTTCGATGTTGGACACACAAAATCAATTTATCTGCGATTCATAGTCATCACATTTGGGAATCACATTAAGGACTGATTCGAAACGGATTTACCCAATTCGAAAACTACTTTTTTGTAAGAAATACACATTTATTTCGGCTTAACTTTAAATAAACTAAGAGAATGCATCATTTAAATAATTATTCTGGTATTTTCTATTTATTTTATTTTCTCTCCCACGCCTGTCGTAACTTTTGGCGAATACCCTCCATTAAACGGGCGACAGTAGTATCTGTCGCCTTCTTGCCGGCTGAATTCCACTTGGCAAGGAAATCCTTGTTGTCACGTACTGACTTACCCGTTTTACGCAAGACTCCCTTGACCAGAGCCCAGTACCGCTCAATAGGGCGACGTTGTGGCACATTAGGGGGATTCATGTCTTTAGGCACTATTTGGGTGGCATTACGTTCAAGGAAGCTGAGGGTATCTTTGGCATAGTGAAAAGTCGCAAGGTCCGGCCAGAATAGCGTTGAAGAACTGTGCTTTCGAACAAAAGGTAACAGTCGTTTCTTTAAGCACTCGTTGATATAAATTTCTTTGTTGACTGTGCCTGTTGTGACAAAGGCCCGGCTGCGATCACCGCATTGACAAATGGCTTGCCACACAAGATATTTGGAGCCAAACTTCTCCATTCCGATCGTCGTTTGTGTATCTGGAAGAGCCTCTCCTTCTGCAAGCGTATAATACTGGTCAAGGCTGGCAGTGTTGAAAAACCAGCCTTAGCATAGGTTTTGTCATCGAGTACTAAGTGAAAATTTTCAGTGCCTAGAAAGTCGTACAATTTACGCGACCTCTTTTTGATGGTTGCTTGTTGTTTCGCCGTAGTTTTTGGCACCTTCGACTTCTTCTTGGTCTTCATACCAGCACGTTTTTTGGCACGTCTTACCATAGATTGGCTCGTACAATTTTTTTTCGCTTTATCTCGTTCAGACATACTGCGATTCTTGCGAATCGTTCGTATGATATTTCTTTCGAGGTTTGGGTCCCGTGGATAAGGTCTCTAAGTAGCGTTTTATAACTTTATCAACAGTTCTACTATGGATTTTTAATTCTTTTGCGATGAAATGATTGGGACCATTAGGATTTGACGGCCACTTGGCAACGATTTGTTCTCGCCATTGAATTTGATTCAGTATACTGTTTTTTAGGGAACAAGTACAGAAAATATTTTATAACACAATATTTTAATAATAATCTATATATATATATAATTCAAAGGTGACTGACTGACTGACTGACTGACTGACATAGAGATCTATCAACGCACAGCCCAAACCACTGGACGGATCGGGCTGAAATTTGGCATGCAGGTAGATGTTATGACGTAGGCATCCGCTAAGAAAGGATTTTGATCAATTCTACCCCCAAAGGGATAAAATAGGGGATGAAAGTTTGTATGAAACTTAGTCAATTTTAAACCGATCATGCTGAGACTTTGCATGCATAAAGCTACTAAGACGTAGGCATCCTCTAAGAACGGATCTTAATAAATTCCACCCCTAAGGGGATAAAATAGGTGAATGATTAAAGTTAGTTAGATGAAAGATTAAAGTTAAGTATAGGTTTTGTCGGTTAGACTTTTCTAAAATGGCTAAAGAAAATCTGAACATTAATGGAAAAGTTGAAGAATGTACTGTCGTCCCTATTGTTGGTGACGGTGCATGTTTGTTTCTTGCTCTCTCTTAATTAATGTGCGGAACACAAGACAGAGCGATGGAGGTGCGTTCAGAAATTGTCAGATATGTGGTTAATGACTGGAGCAAGTTTTCAATTATGACCCACGACAGGAATGGTGATAACTACGTAACCCCTGACGAATATTTTGCTGATATGATGAAAAATGCTACTTATGGCGGATTTTGGGAGTTAATAGCAGCAGGATTAATATTCCCATTTAAGTTTGAAGTTTATAGAAACGGTCTCATATATACGGAATCTGGATCTAACGACTATCCGGTAAGGCGATTACGATTCAGCCAAGATTTGTCCAGTGGGCATTTTGATGCCTATCTTCCCATAGCAGCACAGAAAATTACTCGGCGTCGTATGGAGGTAGCTGTAGAAGAACATGATTTTGGAATTGATACACCTTCGCTACTTAAAGTTGATAAGGGTTGTCAGGAGGTACCTGTTTTAGAGCGTGAACATTCATTCACCTATTGTATCTTCAATAAATTATGATGAAAATTTAATAAGAAGTTTATTGTCCCAATCTGAGTCTGTGACATTAATAGAAAAAAAGAAAAACAAACGTAGGGCAAGGTTTACTAATTACACACGAAAAAATCAAATAAAAAAGGCACAAAAAAAATATGGACAGACTCTACCTCAATCCCACCGTAAAGCTGTGTCTGAATATAAGAAAAAAAACCGCAGTAAGAAAAAATGAAGCATCCTTGAATGACGAGCAACAGGAAGTTTACAGTAAAATTATCACAAGTGTAGATGCAAATGACGGTCGAATATTCTTTTTAGACGCTCCAGGTGGAACTGGTAAAACCTTCCTTATTAATTTAGTTTTGGCGAAAGTAAGAAGTACTCATGGCATTGCCCTGGCTGTGGCGTCGTCCGGCATAGCTGCTACATTACTCGAAGGTGATCGAACTGCTCATGCTACTTTTAAGTTACCACTTAATTTAATCACTGACGAGACTCCCATTTGCAACATCTCCAAACAAAGTAATTTTGCTGAAGTTTTAAAGAGTACAAAAATAATCGTGTGGGACGAAATAACGATGGCTCATAAAGGTGGCATTGAAGCCTTAAACAGATCACTAAGGGCAGATTTTTCAATCCTCGGTTAAGCACTTAACTGACAGATACTCATAGAGTTATTCGTCAAATAGAACCTAACTTGACGATTGAAAAATCGGCCCTAAGGGATATAAGGGGTAATACAAAATTAATGGGTGGCGTAACAGTTTTGCTGGCCGGAGACTTTCGGCAGACTCTACCAGTGGTGCCAAAAGGATCCAGAGCTGACGAAATAAAGTCGTGCATTAAAAAATCTAATTTGTGGCCCCAGGTTAATATTCTTAAGCTATCTAAAAATATGAGAGCACATTTGGGCGGCGATGATTTGGTCTGCTGGTAGATTTTCAGATCTCCTTCTTAAAATCGGTAATGGTGATTTTCCATCGTTTGATGGAATGATAACCATCCCGGAAGAATTGCGCACAGTTGTTACTACGGTTCAAGAATTGCTGTCTAAAGTTTATCCAGACATTATTCAAATACATGACAAGCCTATTGAATGGTTATGTGAGCGTGCCATACTTACTCCAAAGAACGACCAAGCAGCAGCTATCAACAATATCCTGCTCATGTCGTTTGAGGGCGAAGAAAAGGTCTATATTTCGATTGATACTGTGGTTAATAAAGATGACGCTACTAATTACCCTGTAGAATTTTTAAATTCATTGAAACCGCCAGGTTTGCCTTATCATAAGCTTATTCTGCGGGTGGGCACTCCAATTATGTTGTTGCGAAATTTAAAACCACCAAAACTTTGTAACGGTACGAGACTGCAAGTGAAAGCGTTACATCGCAATATAGTGGAAGCCACTATATTAACTGGGTGTGCGAAAGGGGAAACTGTATTTATACCACGAATCCCATTAATACCTAATGATATCCCGTTCGAATTTAAACGGTTACAGTTTCCCCTAAAAGTTTGCTTTGCCATGACAATAAACAAGTCTCAGGGGCAAACTCTCAAATTTGCGGGTATTGACTTGAGAGAACATTGCTTCTCTCATGGACAGTTTTATGTTGCTTGCTCACGAGTAAGTTCACCCAATAGCTTGATAGTTTTAGCGCCTAATGACAGATTAGTTAAGAATATTGTGTATAAAGAAGTTTTGTAGGCCCTAATTTTTTACACACGCTAAACAAAAGTAAAGCCGCAAAAACTATACTTCTTAACGCGAACGAAGCCGCGGGAAAACGCATGCATGCTTGCTTGCACGCTTGCTTGACATGCTTATTTGCATGTTCTCTGCGTGCTTGCTTGCACGCTTGCATGGCGTGCATTCATGCATTCTCGCTGAGTAGTGGAGGCAAAATACGTGAAATTTCCCTTAAGTCAGGAAATAATTCTAAGAACTGATAAAAACAATTGTTTTTGATTTGTATGGGTTAGAAATGGAATTTAATACATCACTTGATATATTCACCCCCCCGGAAAGGGGTGGAATTGGTTGAAAATGGTGTAATAGTAATAACTAAGAAGAAAAAATAGGTGTAGTCTGTGCAATTTGCCATACGTTTTATTACATCTTAATCTATATTTGCACCCGTTATTTAGCTCAATTCAAGCTACGGAACATACAAAAAAAAAATCACATAACTAAAAATATTCTTTTTGGCATTGCGGCCCCGGGAAAAATACAGAACGTGGTGCAAATTGAGGAAATGATGAGAATATATATCAAAACACAATACCAAATTTGCACCAGGGTGCGACACCCGGAAAGTAGTTTTCTATGTTTTACTGTCTTTGTACTTCGGGGGAAATTTTGGAATTAATAAAAATCGTCACAATCGTCTTAACTTGGTTTGATTTACATTCGCACCCCAAAAAAAATTGACATTTCTACACGGAACATGCGGTTCTGTAATACTACCCGCTACCTAGCGTTCGCTGCTATTCCTTGCGTTTAGATAGAACTATGTTTACCAAACTTCCGGTTAAAATTTTCTTTTTTTTATTGAGTGCGAATGTAGTATCTTTTAAATATGTGTTATTTATAAATTTTCACGACTATCTTAATTTCCCCCGAAGTACAATCTACAAAAGAGTGAAAAAAAACATGTTCCATACTTTGCACCGGGGTGCAAAGTTACCTGGGTGTTTATAATACTTTGAAAAGCTTAATCTAAGTTTGCACCAACCGTCTGAATTATCCTCGAGCCGCAATCAGAAAAAAATATTTTACCAAGATTCTATACATCGTACACCTTTTTAATTAACATACATTATGTACCAAAGGGGACCCTTCACGTGGCTAAACTTGCGCCTAATACCTTTTATCATACTCCGAAATAACGGCATTTGAAGTTTATACCTAATATTTTAAAGTGTTCCGTACATGATAGAAAGGTGCAAACCGAGGGAAACCATCTAGTCGTGCCCTCTAACGATTCCACAAAAAAACACGACTACACGAATTACTTCCATACTTTTCCGTAATTCGACTATACTAGAGTGCTTGCTTGCATGCTTGCTTGCACGCTTGTTTGCATGCTTACTTGCCTGCTTTCATGCATGCTTGCATGCCTGCTTGCATGCCTGCTTGCATACTTACATGCTTGCATGCTTGCTTGAAAGCTTGCAGGTTCGCTTGCTCGCTTGCTTGATTGCTTGCTTCTTTGAAATGCTCATGGTTCACGCGTGCGAAGCCGCGGGCAAAAGCTAGTGACAATATAGTTTTTTAAAAGTTTTATAAAATAGGTTGAATAAAATGAAAAAAACCCAGAAAAATAATTTTAAATTTGGTACATCCGTTTCGAATCGGTCCTTATTCACTGTACCAGACAATTAATCACTGCACATAATTTTATTTCACCTCTTATGAAATCACAATACCTAATACCTAGTTTCAAACTTATGTTATCTTGACACTTCAACTCAATGAATGCTAAGTTGTCAATTGATCGGTACTCAGACGATATGAAAACTGCTGTGATTCCGCCTTCTTAGGTAGTTTACGCATTGTAAACTTTAATTAAGTAAAAGTTTTTGAAACAGTGTACTAGCTGGTATGACAGGAGGCCGATGGATTGGCAGCCGATGGATTGGCAGGTTTGGGCCTGGACGTTGTCCGGCCCGTTCACCGGACCTCACAATGTTAGACTTCTTTTTATGGGGGGCCATAAAAAATGAGGTTTATTCATAACCACAAACATCTGTCGAAGACCTCCGAAACAGAAACACTGACGCATTTCTAAAACTTCAGCAGAACACTAATTTTCAAAGCGTACATCAGTCGTTAATACGCGGATGCAACACTTGCATCCAAATGCAAGGCGTCACATCGAACACCGTTATCTACGCCGAGTGAATCGTCAAGACTAAGCAATCAATGCTTTAATACATTAAAATAATAATACTTTTTAGCATTTGTTTCATTTTTAAACGAACACATAAAGATTGTAGGTACCGAAACTTTTATGCAGTTAGGAACTTTTTTTACGGAGTTAGCATCTTAGGCGGTTGTCGCGTTGAATGCGAATCGCACGTCGCTGCGGCGTGAGAGCGGGACCTCGCCATAGACATTAATATACTAGCGTAATAGACACAGGGAGTGTGCAAGCGAGAACGCTGACTCTTAAGGCACTAATACGAGTGCGAAAGGGACAGCGAATGAAAAGCCGTTAGAACCGATTTGAGAGATCGTAGCGTCACTTAGCGTCACACTGCGGATACCGTCCTTCAGTATTTTAATTATTTTTCGAAGAATCCTATAAAAATAAATAAAAGTAGTGCTAGAAATAACAATGGTGTGTTGTTCGGTGCCAGATTGTGAAGTGAATCACAGGAATAATCCAGATAATGAGACATTTCACAGGTAATTACGATCCATGCAATGATAATTTTGAGGGTCTTATTTTCAAGGTATTCAAGGCCCAATGAATACGATAAATTGTGTAATAAATAGAAAATATCGTGTAATTTTGTGTTTTATACATATTTTTCATTATTATAAATACAAAATCAAAATATTGTGTTCGTGAAAATTTCCATAATTTGGGTAGTGATTGAATACATACTATATTATTAATATATCGATATTTTTTAGTTTTTTCTTATACGAAACCATTTAAATAAAATTGTATTATTTAAAGGACAGTGAAAATGTTAAATAAATAAATAATTGATACTGAAACAATGTTGTTTTTTATTAGACTAGCTGGTGCCCGCGACTCTGTCTGCAAAGAATTCGTTTATCACTATCCCACGGGAACTATGCAATTTTCCGGGGAAAATTTATCTTGTGTTAATCCAGGTAATATCTATAAACTACCTGCGTGCCAAATTCCATCCAAAACAACTTAATGTGACAGTTGCATTTGTATACACGACTGTAATAACATGTCACTAAAGTTGAAAACCGGATAAAATTCAACGAAATGTCATGGAAATACTTTATGCACTACACCTGTACTCTGTTCTATTCATCGATATCTTGTCGATAATGTAGGAACATCACTAAAATTTATTGCACACTTGTAAAAACACGCACACGAAGACGTTTCTGGTTTGGTGACGCGGGAAATAGAGAGTCTGTTCGTCTATTACGCTAGTATATTAATGTCTATGGACCTCGCAACAACAGTGATTTTTGGCGGTCTTATCAAGTGTCATTAGTGTCAACAAAATGGAGGTAATTGACAAGGAGTCATTAAGAGCGAAATTTTGTGTGAGTGGTTAGGTTTGTTACCAATTGCGTGCCGAATTAATTTGTATGAAAAAAAAAGATTGTTTTTTTATAAGTTATGAATTTATGTTCATTACGGATCATACTTTCTGCTCTTATATATGTTTTTATAAAAGTTACAGTCTATATATGTAGTAGTATTAAATAAAGTAGTAGTAGTAAGTAGTATTGAACTACACTATACACTGACGAGCAAAATTAAAGAGTCACTTTCATACAACTTCGTATGGAAAGCAAATCCTTTGTTTCTGCTTGTCAGTCAGTTACATACATAACGATTTGTGTTTTACCTACATTTAACTATGACTTTCTGTTTTCAGTTCCTTCATTTTCAGGCAACTTTTATATGGAACTTCTCTGATTTATTTGTGATTTGTATGAGTTACTACCTCACTTCGCGTCTAGAAAATATCAATAAAAAGTTGGTGTTGGCACAGGGCAAAGTAAATAAAACAATGAATTCGATTTTTGTGAATTTACACTCCCAGACACACGATATGAATGAAGCCAAATTGCATTCTTATTTTAATTATGTGTGATATCATTCGATAAAACGCATGTTTCAGTCTCGTTCGCGCCAATTTACCAAGGTATAGGTGAAAAACTTAAGTAAATGACCTTTTGTATGTAGTAGTGTACAGAACTTATATGGAACTTAAGTCATTTTTTCAAATTTGACACGTCAATTCGTCTATTCGCACACGTTACTCACACATACAACAGGTTATTTACTTAAGTTTTTCACCTATAACAATAATTAAACTTGTATACAAGGCCATTCATGTCTCCATTGAGTAGGACGAAGTGCACGGTTAGCGCTCGATGGAATTGTACTCGATGATCTCGCAGATCCTGAGAAAATCAGCGAGGGTTGCGCTTCATGTTGGAATATCTTCATCTTTAAATTGGCTCTAAAAAATGTGTGACTAGGGGGTGTATTATATATGTAAATATATGCAATTTTTTTATTTGCAGTATCTGTCAGAGTTGTTCTGGCGAACAACACGAGAGGATTATGGCCGTGCTACGCAACTAGTTCGTAAAATTGATGAAGTTATTAGTGGAATAGTGTTTATTTCATTCGCTAACAATCTGTTTTTCGTGTGCCTTCAACTTTTTAACACACTAGAGTAAGTAACCACACTAATCTAATTCTCACTATTGCTAAAATATCAGAAAAGAAGCTTTCTGACTTTCAGATTAGCATTAGAGTTTTTAATAATTCTTTCACTCTTCAAAGTTACTTCATGTCAGTCAATCATTATGAGGACGGTTAAGATTTCCGCCGTGTGACAAAAATGCATTGATTTGTCTTAATCTATCAGTTGTGCAACTACTGGCCGACATTTTATTCTGAAAAGTAACCATAACCTTTGGATGTTATAAAAACTGCAAGTAATCAACTCAGTGACAGAATTAAGAATAAACACCGATCTTGTAACAAATATGTGTACAATATATTCATAAAATTAGTTTTCAAATTAACTTTTTTTTTATGAAATAGTTCGCAACACGTTCACAAGTATTTAGTAATTTTCCTGTAATTACTTTTACAGAGATGGTATTAAGGGCACTGGGGAGTGCCGTGGAAATCGTCTTGAAGGGTGAGCATTGAGCGCTGTTTATTATACAACATGACGACTAGTGTCTGTACACTACAAAACAATGGCTCGACTTATTCTTGACATCTCACACCGTCATATTCTTGAGTACCTATTAAAGTACTGTATTTTGTTGTATGTTTCAAAAGAACGAGTCCGTTTGGTGGATACGAGGCCGCCACGTACTTCTTGTTTTCATTGATTTACTTGATCAGCCGGTCAGTTGCAGTATCGTTGATCGCATCTCAAGTCAACAGTGCATCGACGGTGGCCGCGCCAGTTTTGTATGATGTACCTTCACCTGTTTACTGTTTAGAGGTAAAAAATATCAAAAAACATTTACCTTGCTACAACGCTATTCAAAAGCGCAGGCAACGGACGGTGAGTAGCGGAGAAGTAAGATAAATCTACATTGAAATAGACATGGACATAGTTTTGTAACACCTGTATTATGTACCTATATAGTCAAAAATACAACAGTATATTTACGGGGATATGTGTAATATTTATTTATTTATTTATTTATTTATTTATTTATAAACACACTTAACACTACCATAATATAATAATATGGCTTCGCGCTCATCATACCATTCTCAGGGTGTTGAGTTCTAAGTTATTCAAACGTTTTTTATTATGCCACGTTGTTTGAGTTATGCCAAACTACCTGTTAACGCATTCACTGCCGATCGTCAGACCCGAGATATGAGCAAGTGATACAAACGCACACATGCATTCCAATTACTGCAAAAGCAGACAGCGACATTGGGCGGAAGCGGCGATAACGCGCTACGCGTTCCTGGCAGTGCATGCGTTAACGTTCTTTATTAGAAACTAGCGACCCGCCCCGGCTTCGCACGGTATATTATACATGTATTATACATATAAACCTTCCTCTTGAATCACTCCTATGTATTAAAAAAAACCGCATCCAAATCCGTGGCGTAGTTTTAAAGATTTAAGCATACATAGGGATATAGGGACAGAAAAAGCGACTTTGTTTTATACTATGTAATGATAGTGATATTGAAACTATTTTCTGTTCATAGTCAACGTATATTTTAAACTTACGAGTAGGTATTCAGTCGTCAAGTCATCGTAAAGTGAATAAAATATGTAGAACTATAGCTCTCCGGTCGAGAAATTTAATTATACTCAAAGCAGTAACTGCTTTCAGGTGCAAAGATTTATTGATCAAGTTAATGGAGATAAAGTGGCCTTAAGTGGACTACAGTTCTTTACCGTAACTCGTGGATTACTTTTAACAGTAAGTAGAACAAAATCGATCTTATACAGTACATTGTTTTTCCAGACCGAATGGATGTGTATCAAAGCACAACCAAAACTACTAAGCTTACAAGCAAAAATGTTGACTGAACTAACATTCCTTATGTAACGTAAAGGCTGGTTTTACATTATCCTTTTTCGAGGGCGAATCAGCAAGCATAAGCTATTAATTGTCATACAATACATAGCAGCCTAACTAGCGTAGCCTAAAACTAAACGAAATCCCAATTTCAGATTGCAGGTACCATCGTCACTTATGAGCTAGTAATGTTCCAGTTCAAAGCTCCTCAACAACCAGCCAATTCACAAACTACGCCCAACGTCACTAATTAAGAATAGATTTAAGTTACGCTTAATTAGCAAGTTAGTTACTATTTTAGTCTTTGTTTTACTTTTATTTCCTTTTGTCCGGGTGTATCTAGAACGTACATACATACATATACATAAATCACTTATTTATATCTTACGGAGTAGACAGAGCCTAAGGTAACAAGACCTAAAGGCCACGTTTAGCATAATTGGGCGCTTATAGGTGGAAAGGCGAATCAAAATAGTGATGGGATATGATTCTCTCGATGGGCTTTTACGATCTGCGCGGGAAGAGAAGCAACTGGTACATAAATATTATGTTTTTTCTTAACTCCCAGACCAGCATGGAATATTATATAGAACGTAATCTTTTAAATGTTTATATTTATTTATTTAGAAATTTAATTTTTATTCGTAAATATAGGTTTTTTGTTATTCTTAATGATTATATTTTTAATTGATTCTGAACGTAATCTGACTAATTCGCTTTAGAAGTTTACATCGTAGTTGGGTACGTCATGCGTGTGTCAGAATATTGGCAGAGAGTATAATTAGTACATTGTTGTAGAGGCTAGAACCTAAGCAATAGATGGAAAGAAAGAAAGAGAAAGAGAAACATTTATTTACACACATTCGATGCACGTACCTAGATAAAACAAGGAGAAATACAATATACTAAGGAATAGTACCGATATGGTGTAAAATGGACCCCACTCAGCATAATGTTGCGGCAAGCCGCAACGCTGTTTTTCAGTGGGACCCAGGATATACGGGATAGCGAGTTAGTACGAGTCCATCTATTGCACTTTCGGCCGAGGCTTAACACAGTGCTTTTCACTACCACTGCGAGGAAATAAAAATCAATTCTTGTAGTGAAGGGTCTGGCCAGAAGACTACAGTAAAATCGATCCTGGCTAAATTTGAAATATTGTTATGCACGTTTGTTTGTTTTATCATAAGATATGATTTTATTGAATATTAAACCTTAATAAATGCTTGCGGTTAGCGAAAAAATTAAAGGTTTAGTTTTTTTTACCCTAACTACGAAGTCGATAATTTTGGCTCTTTCAGTTTTCTTTTTTTTTTACTTGCATGTTAGCGACACCTACCATATTTTGATATAATATACACAATTTTATATTCTATTACATTTTTTTTTTAATTATTCGTTTGGATCGGACAATTTGTATTGACACGTGTTATATTCAAATCGGTTCGATACTACCATTCTTCATTATTCTTTAATTAATTAATTTCCCCCTTAATGGCGGCCGTGAGGCTTGGGGCAATGTCAGTTTAAATGACATGAGTGCGGTTGATTCTATCCACGTCAACGAGTAAGCAGCAGCAAGGAAATAATTTGGTAATTAAACTACTTTTCGGCTGAGTGCTGATGTGGAAGTCACCCTAGGACAAACATAAAATTAATATGAATACACAACTATTTGTGCACAGGATAGATTTAGGTCTTATACATATTATTAGAACTAATAAAATCACACAATATGTTACCAAAAGGAGTAAAGACGAAGGAGAGATTTAAAGTTAATAGGACGGGGAATGAAGGAAGGAAGAAAATCATACAAGGAGGAAGACAATTTTGGACATTCGAAGAATACGTGATCCGGGAAACCCTCATCCAAGCCACATTCACACAAAGAACTGTCTCTGACACGAATTTTATTGCGAAAGACAGGAGTACAAGATTGGCCTAGTCTAAGTCTGCAGATCGGACCTTGCTCGCTTCGCGAAATTTAAAAAACCAGGGTTTCACAGAAACCCTTACCTGAATGTCAGAGTAGTGCAGCCATTTCACTTGACTTGATCTAACCCAATGAACAAGCCAGTTATAGTCAAAGCGGACCTTAGCCAGGGCAATCAGGTATATAGCACCTAAAGTGAGAGTCACAGCCAGAACGGGTCGCCTCCTTAGCAAGCTGATGCGCCATCTCGTTCCCCTGGATGCCAACATGAGCAGGTATTCAGGCCACCGAGAACAAAGAGGCGATGAAGAGCCTGTTTTATATTAAGGATCACCGGAAATTTGGTTTTGCCGCGCAACTGGTTCGATAAAATCGCCTGTAAAGAACTTTTGGAGTCTGTGAAGATAACACAATTATCAAGATTGTCAGATTCAATATAATTCAAAGCCTCAAGGATTGCCAACGCCTCTCCAGTGAAAACCGATGAGAGTGATGGCAATTTGTAACTCAGAATAATTTTGAACCTGGGAATCCAAACAGCAGAACCTACGCAACCCTGGTCGGAGACCCGAGAGGCATACGTATAAAAAGCAGTCCAGTTAGGCCAGTATTTGACGATGGCACGTCTTAAATCAATATTGGCAGCTTAGAGGAAGGAACTCTATCAATGTTTAGGTTAGGTCGGATATCAGGACGGTACATGATTGCATCAAAAGGAATTTCATAGAGGGGGTTTAATCTACACTGAAAAATAGGGCATGGAAGGCGTGAAAGGAATTTTGACATAGCTTTTAACCAAACAGGGGAGATCCTTGTTGGACCTGTAAGGAGAGGCAGATATTACAGTTTTCAGGTTTCGATGATTCTAGGTCGGGTGTATAGCCAGAATGTAATTTAGGGCCTAATTCTACACAACTGTCGTTTTATGAACACTTTCTTGATGAACATCTAGTCAGACAAATAGTTTATTTTACAAATAGATATCATCGCTTTTTTGTTTTAAAAACTCGACTTTGTAATCATTCAAGAGTACGATACTGGCAAGATGTCACGATTTCAGAAATGTATATATTCATCGCTGTTACGATGTTGATGACTCGTAACAGCATTTATCTATTGAAGAGCATTGGAGTACGGATGCCTTGCTTTCTTCGATTATGTCTAATATTATGTCGCGTAATCGATATTGTACAATTTTAGGAATGCTTAGTTTTTGTGAGCCCGGTTCCACAAACACAAATGACCCGAGATTGCATAAGATCAGATTACTTATAGATCCAAAGAGAATAATATATAATCACTACGTTTTAAGAGACGGCACTTTCATCAAAGCCATAAACTGAATTATGAACGTAGTTTCTACCAACTTGGAAGTGACAGTCAGAGGTACCAACATTAAGTGTCAATGTTAAGGCCTTAGAGATGTAGCACTATGCCATCGATACATATATTATCGATATCGATAAATATTAAGTAGTACCTAGGTAGGTACACCGTGATATTTTCCTAGATTACTTGCTCAGTAATTTTTTTACATTTTACCAGGAAAATAATTACAAATAACACATCCATAAAATTTTATAGAGGTATATTTAGCTTTAATGTAGGATAGGCATTCCTCTTCAATCTATTTCCCTGTTTGTTAAACATATTACGAGGAAAATGATCTCCACAGATGAACTTATTTTCATTCAACCTCTGTATGGGTATGTAGACCAAATCCTCATTGCCTGTATATTTAATCCATATTCGACATCTAAAATAAAAAAAATATCGATAACTTCAGCACAGCACTATGTAATAGTTATATATGAAAAATAATTGAAGGGGCAAGTAGATGAAGGGGGTGTGTCACAAAAGCTTTATTTTGAGTAATCCGAGGTTTAGTCTTTTTAGATTATAGAAAATTAAATAGACTAGATACAGCGTTCTAACTTTTACGAAATCGTGCCTAATGAAAAACCAAACACATTTATTACATTTTGTCTTGAAAATATGCATTTGGGTAGATATAATTACAAAAAAATGTACATAACACTTTCTTTCTCATTTTGCTTGTGGAGTGATTAAAAGAAGTTTAAAGTATAAAGGTGTTAAGTACAAAAGAAAATTATTTATTCTGAATTCTGAAGTATTTATAAACTACTTTTAACACGAAAAAGTCGTTTTATTGATGCTCGTAGTTTCGCAAATGAACCCGTTAAAACATGGATGAGGGAGTTATGTTCGTACTTAACACTTTCTTCTGTTACACGCACCCAATATTTGTAGCCACGTCGGGGGCTATTTGCCCTTAGCGCGTTTATTCACGTCAACATTAAGATGATGCTGCACATAACACCTTTATCTTTTGAGTTTAAAGCCCTTAAAGCCCAAAAATACAAAAACTCAAAGTGTGATGCCGTGCATTAGGACCTAACACCTTCATTTATGTCATAAAATGGAAAAACGTAAAAATGTGACATACCCCCTTCATCCACTCACCCCTTCAATTATGTTATTGCTAAATATTACTTAGGCTCATAATATTTACTGTTAATGCGACTATCATTAACACTGTTTTACTCAAATTTACCTATACAACTAAAAAAACATACAATAAAATTACCTGTTTGGGTCAAGCGGAAATCTCCCCAAAAATATGTCTTTGCTCAATCTTCTCACTCTCCGGACACCACAAATTTCACACTTTCGCAAAGATTTGCCACCCATAATGTTTGTTTATGCAGTTAAATTGCAGTTTTTTAATAATAAACATGTAGTTATTACTTGCTCAGATTCGACTTGATGGCGGCAATGGCGTACGTCACGTCACATGCTTGCCAACATGAGGTGATGTATAATGCGGCTAAATTAGCGTGTCGGGGTTGGTATGCTAAGACAGAACATTAACCAACTCTTTTATTTGGCAAGGTAGTTTTAGTTTTCAATGTTGGCACAAAGTACGTTCATAATTCCATACATTGTTTTTTTTATATGGAGTGTCGATAGGCTGTATAGATCATACTCGAAATACATTTAAAAAATCATTTACGCCTTATGCCGATATATGCATTGATGAAAGCATGGTACCATTTAAAGGTCGATTAATGTTCAAACAATATTTACCAAAAAAACGCAACCGATTTGGAGTGAAATTATTTGTTTTATGTGATGTCAAAAGCAATTTAATTTTAGATTTTATAATTTATTGCGGTACTGCTACTGAAATAAACAATTAAATACAGAATTAAGAGTTAGTGGGTCTGTTGTGATGACATTAGTTGAAGACTATATTGGTACATATCGAAAATTATACACCGATAACTGGTACACAAGTCCTTTGTTGTACAAAGCATTGCTGGAGAATTGTATGCCGCTTTTTTTGCTCGACTTGGCGGGGGCACTACCGTGCCACCAGATATACGCCTGTGGCACGGTAAATATTAAAAGGGTGGGTATGCCAACTTTTAATGTTTTGCAAAAAGGGTGTGTTCAAGCTATGTATTCCGGAGAATTGCTGGCTCTAAAATGGAGAGACAGAAAAGATATCCACATGTTGTCTACTTTTCATAATGCCTCAATGGGGCCGCCTAAGAAACTCGACAGAGAGACAGGATTGCCTGTAATGAGACCAGAGTGCGTCATTAATTATTCGCTTAAAATGGGCTCAGTAGATAATGCAGATATGATGATCAGCTGTGTGCAATCAATCAGAAAGACTGTAAAGAGGTATAAAAAACTTGCGTTGCACATATTTGACATGCATTTTTTAAATGCATTTTACTTTCTCAGGTCTGTAACAAGTGTACCATGGCCACTGGCTAAATTTCAGTTGGAATCAATCAGACAAATCATTTCGAGATACAGGCCGACCATGAACGAAACGCCACCATTACACCGCAACACCACGAAGAACCCCTTACGGATTCTACCCAGAGATGCTGTCGAACACATGCCAAGATATATTGCGAATAACAAATCTCTAAGATGCAAAGTTTGTACAACACGGGGGCAACGAAAAACCACACGATACTTTTGTAGTATATGTAACGTATCGCTGTGTGTCGTTCCGTGTTTTCAGGGTTATCATCAAGATCAAGAATTAGAACTACACTCTAAGTGAATATGCAGAGATGCATTATTATTGTGGTGTAGCTCAAGGCAACGGACATTAAGCGGCGTGGCTGTACCAGCAACAATTGGCATTGTTCATTTTTTTTAAGCTGGGCTTTTAACACCTTTACTATTTGATAAAATGGACTATTTCAAGCAACTAATTTGAATATTATGCTTTTACGTAGCTTTGTCAATTAATAATAATTATTTTTTCGCTGTTTGATAATTCGTGAATTTAGACAGAATCCCAATCGCCTTCGTTTGGCTGGCTATAAAAAAACGGCTTTGTCTATGGTTTTGTCGATTTGACAGTGACACGTGACAGTTGCCATAGGTAAACTTTTTTTTTCATTTTTGTGGCAAACATTCGATGCTGGATTCTGTCTAATAACCGGGTCGTTCGGTCAAACAAAGGTCCAAAGTACTTTTACAAAAATATCTGCAATCATAAAGTATTTTTGAAATCGGACAAGATAAATCGGATAATTGATGGTTTTCCTCGAAATGGTTTTCGAATTGGAGCATACAAAAAAAAATTAACAATGCCAATTAGAGCACTGGGAAGCCCCACGGCAGCATTACCCGGACCACAGAGTATTCATAAACACACAATTGACACTGATGGCTGGACGCGTTCCTGGCCATCCAATTCATGAAGGAGTTCCCAGAGTGGATCCAGATAGGAGGGATGAAGTTTTGGCAGAAATCCAAAGAGACCCGTCTACAAGTTCAAGGAGGATTACTAACAGAACTGGAATACCTCGTACCTCGGTCCTAAGAGTTCAGGTCAGGTAAGTTTAATTTGTGGCGTTAACGTCAATTTGGCAATTTGGCAGAAGCCTTTTAACAATTAATCAAAATCTCAAATTTCTCAGATTACACTTTTAGTCAGAATTTATGATTATTGTATGTTTTTTCTTTCAGAGCGTAGCTAAGTTTCCAAGCTATGCTGCAGAAATCCACAGAAGACGCAGATCTTTTTAAATAAATTTTATGGAGCGACGAATCGCGGTTCGATAGGACTGGAGTGTTCAACATCTATAACTACAACAGCTCTGCTGCTGGGCCGGTGAGAACCCTCACTTAGGAAGAGGCTCCAACTTTCAAGTGCGATTTAGTGCGAACATGTGGTCAGGGATTGTGGATGGCCAGTTAATTGGGCCTTTTGAATTGCCAGCGAGATTAAATGGAGCCGAATATTTGAATTTTTTGCAAAATGATTTAAATGGATTGCTGGAGGATGTCAACCTCGAAACGAGGAGAGAAATGGTGTTCCAGAACGATAGTGCTCCTTGCCACTATTCAAGGGCTGTAAGAGACCATCTGGACGCAACATATCCCAGCAGGTGGATTGGGCGTGGCGGGCCGATTCCATGGCCTGCGCGGTCGCCGGATTTGAATCCCATAGACTTCTTTGTCTGGGGATATTATAAAGAACTGGTTTACGCAAGGGAATCAAACACCGAAGCAGAACTCAGACAAAAATTAGAAGAAAGCAAAAGGACAATACAAGAAAATAGAAATGCATTCCGGAGACTAGTAGCGATTTTTTTAAGATGTAGGCTATGTATCGAAGTTGACGGCAGAACATATTTGAAAATCTTTTATGAATAACGAGTTTAAATTAAATTGTATTGTTTTATTTGATCCACGAACATTATTACAAAATCAAACTTCGATTTGCTCAAAGGTAAAACGTTCACTTTCGGTCAATTTTATTGTAACTTGGCTCAAGGTTGGGAAGCTGATTATTTTACGTGTGAAAGTGCAGTTTGTGAGGATAATGACATAAAAAAACACGTAACCAAAAAAGTTACATGATAAACTGCTCGGCCCGAAAATTCTTGTAAAAACCTTTAAAAATTAATTAGGTACTCGAAAACTACAAAAAATCGGCCAACATACTTGGGGTATATTCGGATAGCCACGGATGTGAGGCATGTAATTTTTTTTTTAGACGTCAGTCTTTGGACCACCCTGTATCATCTTTAAAAAAATATTGCGAGTTGTTTTATTGGCTCCATAGCTGAATACTTCTCAACTACTCGTATATATATAAAATTGGATCAATATCGTATCTACTGATCACTTATTAGGTCACAACACTATAACTATCAAACTACATCTGTCATCGAGAAAATAAATGATTGGAAAGACTATACCTATCTTTATTGTAATTTCATTGATATACAGGTATACATTTTGGCACCTAAGTATACAGTTACTTTAGAAAAAATCACATCGACCGACTTGACGCTTGTATGAAAAAGCAATCACAACTGCGCGGCGCTAGTCACTTTTATGACATAATTTGGTTCAGTTTTCCCTTGAATAGCTAAAGTAACTTTGTCGAATCGCAGGGGATCGTTTCAAGGGTTCGAATATAAAGTAAAGTGTGCTGACCTCGGGTCTTATCCGAGACTTAATTGAACAAATGGAATACATTGGAAAGCTCTGGAAGAGTTCTTTTGAACGTGAATCTTTGTTTGCTTTTACTGAGAGTTTGGAAATAATGTAATATATGGATTTTCACTGATCTGGCAAGTCTTTTGTTCGGGTGTTGTCCATTGTATCAAGATGCATTAACTAATGACTTTCGTGGTCGTGAAGGTACTCTCAAATTTCAAAAATCATACTGAAATCTGTTTGAGCTGGCGAGTTCACTTTGCCGTCTAGTTGTAGTATTATTAAGTTATAAACATAAAGGCAAAATTTGACATGTTTTGATCGTCATATTTGTTACATCGTTGCCATGGCGATATTTCTTCTAAATTCTCACTCACCAGCAGATTTCATGAACAACCTGACGGAGCTCGCCAAAAAACTATAACAGCAAGCGTACCGGGAGCGAACGCCAGTTTATCGTCAGTTCTCGAACGAGAAACATCTAAAGGCCTTGTCCCGGGGTCGCTAAACCCCGGGACCCTGCAAAGCCTCTCTCTCTTTCTCTCATACCGTATTATTTTAAAAGTTGGTGCCTCATATCCTACAACCGGGCCCTGTTTCACTAAAATCACCTTAAAAGTCGGTGCCTCATATTCTACAACCGGGCCCTGCTTCACTAGTCGCCGAAGATTTGACCAGCTGTCGCCATGGGTGCGTGCCGCTTGCCATACTTACATTTTTTTTTGCACTTACAACATTACATGTAGGTACGGATCAGAAATGGCGGGAAAACAAATACTTCTTGCTTTTTAAAAAGTTATTGTGCCAATATTACTTTCGTGACAATGCAAGCTATACAGGCAATGCGGGCTTTAGAAGCTGTGAACGAATTACTACAACCGCGGCGTCGCAAAGTGTATAACAAAAGAGCAGATCCTATAGAGGATCTGCACGATATAGAATTTCGGCGGCGGTACCGGTTTGATTAGGGGACGATCCAATTTATTGTGGAATTGGTGAGGGCGGATCTCACCAAGGATAGGAGAGGCGCGGGCCTGCCACCAGAGATGCAGGTCCTTACTGCGATAAGATGTTGGGGGCCAAAGAAGTAAGCATATCTAGATATTATTTACTACCTACCTGAAATATCCTTTACATTCAATAACCTGCGCCCAGGACCGAATTTTACATGCTAATAAAACCATACGTTTCAGTGCCGAGATGATGCTGCAGAGCTTCACGGGCTCCCGCAGCCGACGGTGAGCAGGGTGTGTGCAGAAGTGGCGCGAGCACTGGCGAATCACTGCTCATTTTATAAAAAACCCTCTAACGCGGCCGAGAGGGAAGAGACCTGTCAGCGATTTTATGCGCTGCGAGCGCTTCCAACGGTTATTGGGTGCATTGATTGCACCCATATTAAAATTAAAAAATACGGTGGCAATGCAGCCCAGTACTACATAAACCGCAAAGGATACTATTCTTTGAATGTCCAGGTGAATACAGAGAAAATATATAATTACATAGTGCTTGGATAGGTACCTACTGCTAACAAGTTACTAATTAGTTACATTTCGAATTATTATCAGGTTACATGTGACGCTGACCTCAAAATCCGCGATATTGTGGCAAGATGGCGCGGCACCACGCACGATGCCCGTCTCGTTGAAGGATTGATTTGAGGCAGGGGAGTCGAGGGAAGAGGCTCCTGGGAGACGCAGGGTATAAAAATTGGAGCCCTATATTTTTAAATCTGTTTTGAGACCTCAATCTGCCTCCGAAGAACGCTACAACGCGGCCCACATAGCGACACGCAATACCGTAGAGCGCTGCTTCGGATTCTGGAAAGCGCGCTTTCGGTGCTGTAACCTTACAGACGTGACTGTTTAACTGATGAGGTGGATTGGGCTCGGGTCTACCGTAGAAGGTGGAACAACGTAGATGACTTCAGGACAGACTTCTTAGCGACTTATTGGGGTGAAACAGAACAGAATAGGCTGCGTAGAGAGATCGTACAAGGCACCTGGAATAAAAATGAAACGCCAACTATGTTAAATCATTTCCTGAAGATTACAGGCAGAGCGAAAATGCTAACCCATCAGATACCAGAAGGTCAGCTCATTTCCGATGTCATCCGTCACTACCCCAAATATGTGCAACATAATTGGGCTTCTTCAAATGTTACCACAATAATAAAAATGGCAGAATTCTTACGGAATACGGATGATATTAACAAACAGGAAACTCACGTATACACACAGCCTGCTGCATCCACGTCACGACTCAACGAAAAGAAGAAGGAACATCAGCCGGCGTATCGTCAGTGGCAGAAACCTGTGCAGTCTAAAGATAAAGTAGTGAATCTAGTAGAAAACTCTAGCGATAATATATGTTAAACTGCAGGTGTTCCCGAATCAACCTCAAATATAGGGAACTTAGGTTTGCACATGATGACTAGGATGGGCTGGAAACCAGGACAGAGTCTAGGTAAAACTTTTGAAGGTATTAAGGTACCCATTAGTGCGAGTTCAGTGATGCGGAAAGACTATGAGGGTTTTTTTTTTTTTGCGTGGGAGTGGAGAATACTCATGATATACTGCCAGGCCGGTCCTGACAGCATGCCCGCCTCATCTGGGAAATGCTCACCAGACGCCTACGGACTAAACTCCACTCCCTGTTTAGTGTTTACTCCGAGACGCTCCGCGCTTCTGGTTTACACTTTGCGTCCGGGTGTGTAGTTGTGTAGTTGTGTTTTGGGTGAAGCGTGATTGTGAGGGTGAGTTTATGTTTAGTGTGTGTTGAATGTTTGTTTAGTGTACCTATGTAGGGAATATATACGATAAATATATATTTATATATATAAGGATGTCGTTGCGGGATGTGAGTGAGTTGGTGTGTTAGGTGGTGTTTGTCGTGTTTCGGTTTGTGGGATGAAAGTGTTTAAGTGAATTTTATTGTTTGAGATTACGGACAATGTGTTCGATTAGTGTATGGAAGGCAATGGTGGAGGATTCTGTGGATAGGACGCTGTTTAAATTAAGTGGGTCGGTGTTGCTGAGATTACATGCTGTGGTGAAATTGTGGCGTTTGGGAGAGATTCTGGGACAGTGGTGGATGAGATGTTGGAAGGATTGTATGGTGTTGTTGTCGCATGGGCACAAGTTGTTGTCCGTAATCCCAAATCTGTGTAAGTATTGCTTGTGGTACCCGTGATTGCTTATGAACTGTGTTGTGGCGAATGTGGGAGTGTTATTGGAGATGTATGTGTGAATGTCTTCGTGTGTGGGGAATAGGGTTTTGGTGTACGTGCAGTTGGTAGGTTGGTTGTATAGATCGGCTTTGTCTTTTGCTTTTTGGGTTTTGTGTTTGTGTTTGATGTAGCTGATGGGGATGTAGTTGTAGTCAGGTGCTTTGTGTATTTTGGTGGCCGCCTTTGCTGCTTGGTCGGCGGCTTCGTTGCCTGCAATGCCACAGTGGGCTCGTGTATAGTAAAAGTGTGTGTCTGTGCTATGTTTGTGTGTGTGTATGTCATTCACCAGGAGATTGAAGTTGCTCGGGTTGGCCATTTCGGTAAGCCCCGACTTCCTGTCCGAGAACACCAGCACCTTTTGTGGGCGTTGTCGGCTCTCAAAGACAGCCCGGAGCGCCTCCCTAATGGCCAGCAGTTCCGACTGGAATACTGAGCAACAGTCGTGCAGCTTCAATTTCCTGGTGGTGGTGTGTCCGTCCGGTTTCATTATTACGAAAGCCGATCCGACCTTATTGTGTTTATGTGTTCTGTTAGTGTGTTTTCCAAATCTATTTGTGTATTGATCTCTTTGTGTGTGATGATTTCCCTTTGTGCTGGGTGTAGGAGTGCTGAGGGTGGTACGGGGGATTCTATAGGGATGTCGTTTGGGAGAAAGGAGGTGTAACCGCGAATTCGTGTTTGTTCGAGATCTGCAACCTGTTTAATTTTACTGGGTAGGGGTGTCATTCTGGCCATTGTGATTGCTAATGCTGTGCTAACTGTTTTAAAACCCCTAATGGATTTGATGGCGAAAAGTCGTTGTAGTGAGAGTAGTTTTTTTCCAACTGATTTATACTTGAGTGCACCCCCCAAATTGACGCTGCGTTCAAATATAGTTTTAATGTTGTCAGGGTGCACTCCCCAAGTGGGTTGGATGTATTGTTGAATTTTATAAAATATTTTTTTTGTGCGTTCTATACTGTATATTGCGTGTTTTATGAAGCGGAGTTTGTTATCAATTATGATTCCCAGGTATTTAATTGCTGGTACGAATAATTCTATTGGTGTGCCGTTTATGGCTAGCTGAATTTTGGATGCTTTGGGGGTGAAGGCGATGGGTTGGGTTTTCTCGTGTCCAAATTCAAGTTTGACTGTGTGTCCCCACTCAGTTACGGTGTTGAGGGTATTATTGGTGATTTCGCTTAGGTGTTGCACAGAGCTGGCGTGTCAAATCAGGAGGACGTCGTCTGCGTATGCCTGAAGGTGGCAGCCCTCCGGTAGAGATGTGTCTAGGAGCTCGTCCCTACGGGAAGAATGAAAGGAGGGAATTAAATATAGAGAATAGCATCATAGACGTACTAAAATTAAAATTGGAATTCGGGTCGGATAATGATAGATTTGCATTAAATACGGTATTTGAGGAAGAGCCTCAAAATAAATATGACAAACAAATGTATAAATCAGAAGTTTTGGTGCAGGTATTTGAATATAAAATTATCGGGTAACTAGACACGGGTAGCGACATCACGTGCATATCGGAGGAGTTATGGAATTCTTTGCTAGTGAACCATCCTAATATCAAGGGGATAAATGTAAATTAGATAAGTTGATTAAGAAATATAATAAGCTATTTAGGGATGATTTAGGTAAAGCTAATTGCTATAAGCACATAATCAAAATGGAAAATCAATCGCCAGTAGTAAAGAGATCTTACCCAGTGCCATATGCTTATAGGCCTAAGATAGAAGCTAAATTAATAGAAATGGAAAACCAAGGCATAATTAGCAGAGCTTCGACTCCATACTGCTCGCCGCTGACCTTCACGTTAAAACGAGATGGGTCGATTAGGGTGCTCCTAGACGCGAGGGAGATCAACAAATACATGGTAGCGGAAACAGAAAAACCAACCATGCAAATCGACGTACTAATTAATTTAATGGGGTAGATTACATTAGTGTTATCGATTTAAATAATGCATACTTTCAGATACCCATTTCAGAAGAGAGTCGAAAATACACGGGGTTTACGTTAAATGGGAAATCGTTCGTTTATAATGTACTACCCACAGGGTTTAAAGACGTCGGTCGATAGCTTTAGCAGAGCGATGGACATCATATTAGGGCACGATGTAAGGGATTTCTGCGTTTATTATTTAGACGACCTAGCAGTCCTGACTTCCGGATCTTTGGAACAGCATCTAGAGCACTTAGACATAGTATTAGGGAAACTGGAGAAAGGCGAGTTAACATGCAATGTAGGTAAATGTAGGTTTCTGTGTAAAGAGGTGCAAATGCTAGGTTATGTCATATCTACCGAGGGGTTAAGAACGGATCCAGAGAAAATAAAGGCGATACAGAATTTCCCGGCACCGAAGAGTTTGAAACAACTAAGGGCCTTCTTAGGGTTGTGTAACTTTTATAGAAGGTTTGTTCCGAACTATAGTAAGCATACACAGCCTTTATGTGAACTATTAAAGAAAAATATACCATGGCACTGGGATACCGTACAACAACAAGCTTTTGACAGTGTCAAGGCTAGTTTTATTAAGGTGATTCAGTTGCATCATCCCGATTTTAGTAAACCATTCTACTTGTAGACTGATAGCTCGACTATAGGATCGGCCGGAGTTTTGTATCAATTAGATGAAAATGGCGATATGAAAATATTAGGATTTCATAGTAGGGCACTACGGGGGGACAGCTAAATTGGACAATATCTGAGCTTGAGTTTTACGCCGTTATATGTTGTTTAAAAAAATTTGAAACGTACCTAAGGGGGTCAAAGGTAATAATACAAACTGATCACAAAACTCTAACATTCGTGAAAAACTGGAAGCTTTTCAATGCCAAAGTAACCAGATGGATTAATTATTTGGAACAGTTCCAGTATGAAATTCAACACATTAAAGGGACACAAAACGTCATTGCGGATATTTTATCTAGATATCCTCCGGAAGGAGAGTTGTTGCAGGAAGAGAAGACGAGACTACCTGGGATATTGTACGTGGAGGACTCGGTAAATAGGAGTTGGATTTCAAAATTGAAATACATGTCTAGACTACAACATGAGGATTCTGAAACCAAACAAATAATTTAACAACTACAGGATAAAACGGGTACGAGGCCATTGACTAAAATAGAACAGAAATGTACCTTGGAAAACGATATACTATATTTCACTCCAAGTAATAGCAACAGTAGAGTCATTTATTTGCCAGAAGCTTTGCGGGTAGACTTAGTGCGGCAAATACATAAGGAGATGGGACATCAAGGGATGTATAAAATGATCCAGTATGTAAAGGATAGGTTTTACTGGAAGGGAATAACTAAATTAGTTAAATCAATCGTTAGAACTTGTCATGATTGTCAACTCGCGAAAAATGATACAGTTAAAACTGTAGGTCCTTGTCAATCGATAGTAACAAAGGATATAGGAGAAATAGTGATGGTCGATTTATATGGTCCACTGCCAACTGGACAGTTTGGGATGAACTACATATTTGTGGTGCAAGACTCCTTCAGTAAATTTGTCAAGTTTTACGCCCTAAAGAAAGCCACAGCTAGTTCGGTGTTAGGGAAAATGAGGAAATTTTTCAATATAATTATGCCGAAAGCTATTATGTCTGATAATGCGTCACAATTCGTGTCTAAATTATGGGTTGACAATATGACTGAAGCTAATATTAAATTAATTAGAACAACAGTCGCTAACCCGCGCCAAAATATTGTAGAACGAACAAACAAAATTTTTGGTCAACTGTTCAGGACCTATTGCAGAACAAACCACAAAGGTTGGGTAGCATTGTTACCAAAATTAGAAGAATTGTACAACAACACTTTTCACGAGAGTACAATGTTTACGCCTTGTGAAATTATGTATGGACAGTCAACTGAACTATCATTCGACAGGGAAATATCGAAGGATAATGAAGTCGATGTAGGCCAGGTCAGAGAAAAGGTGCGGGAGAATTTAATAAATGCAAGTCGAAGGCGACAATATAAGTTTAATCAACGCTATCGGCTAATAGAATTCCAGATAGGTGATTTAGTTAAAATTCGAAAAATAACCAAATCTGATGCTAAACGCAAAATCACAAAGAAGTTCGCACCGCTATATGAGGGTCCCTATTCAGTGGCTGCAGTGCCCTATCGTAATGTTTATATATTAATGGACCCTAAAACTGGAAAGATTAGGGGCAAGTTTAACGCAATACATTTATCAAGATACTATCACTAATCTAGAGTTTAGTTGGGGTTGATTTGGGACACTATTCATTTACGGTGATGAATGATTGTGACTAATTATGAATAATACCTATTAATCTCTTTGATCAATAATTAACATTAGATTATGCATGATATAATTATATATTACTAGATGACCCGGTGAACTTCGTATCACTTACCTCTTGATATAAACCATATGTATTTTAGAGCCGGTAACTTTGTAAAGACATCATCAGATAGTCTAAGTATCGGCTCCTTTAGGGGTGGAAAAAGTGGGCAAATCACGCACGCATTTCCATGTTGCATGACACATTATATTAGATTAAAGACGCTCATGTTAACAAATAAGGTACCAGCCTACTTTTTTCGGTCTGTATCGATTGCGCCCCAGTACTAAACCTAATAGTAGTTTAGTAACCTGGCAACCAAGCCATATTCTCCAAAAAAAAGTAACCTTGCAACACTGTCAGTGTCACTGTCACCGAACTTTCGAAGAAAATATTGTTAATATTTCAAAACTACGGCCGCCATTAAAGGAGAATAGAATAGATATTTCAAAATAATTTTTCCTTACGGCCGCCATTAAGGGAGAATAGAAAACAATATTTCAGAAGAAGAATTAACTCATAACAATGCATTGTCCCTTTTGCAATAAGTGGATGGAACGGAATAATAAAAGAAGCACTGCAGCTCAACATCAGCAAGTCGTTAAGTCCTGGAGACATCATCAGCAAGCCGGGTTCTTAGATCTGTATTAATCCTTTAGATCTTCGACAGTTAAATTAAGTTCGGAAGGTATTCCCTTAGGTGATGGCTCAGATGATGGCATTGTTAAGACGAACTTCGGTTTTAGCAACAGTTGCTTCACTCGATTTTTTTGTTCCTTAGCCCTTTGTTGTTCGATTAATTAAAAAATATTAGAATTATTTTTAATAAAAAATATTAGAATTGTATCAAATTAAATTTTATTTCATTATGTATTAGTTACAACAAATATACCGATAAATCAAAAAAAAAATTAAAAAAAATTTGATGTTTTTGAAATAGTCTATGTTGTTACAAATATAAAATTTTCTGTAATTGAGTGTTGTTTCTGATGGTTAAAATTGAAAAAGTTGAGGTTATAATTATGTTTACAAAATACGTAGGTACACTTGACGTATGTGAGATGTGTTGATACTTGCTATGTGATACAATGTATTACGGAAATATTTCGATTAATTTGTAATTGTATACACTTAGCTACATATTAATTGTTAAAATATTTTATGGTGTTTTATGTTTATGTGATATTCAGGTAAATCGGTCAGTACAGTGAGGAGAATTGTAGAAGGGGTGCAGAATAATGCTGTTTTTTCTACACCTGGAAAACACAGACAAGGTCGTCCCAAAATGGAATTGGACGACTTCGATTTGTGTGCAATTAGGCACACAGCCATACGCCATGGATGTTAGTACATCAGATGATGAATAAAATAAGTTATTTGTCAAAAATGTCTTCTTTACTTTAAATGTTTTTCATGAATAAAAGCTTTCTCTATTTCCTATTTTATTTTGATTTAATTTTATTTAGCTCAATATTTGTATATTATTTTGTTTGCAAGTTAAGTTTGTCCCACTGCTAGTGATCAGATTGATTTGAAATTTGGTGGGTATAGGATTTATTAAAACATAACACTCGTATCCCTTAAAGAGGGACTTTATCCAAGTGAGCGTAGTCACGGGCAAAACAAAAGCTAGTACATTAAGTAAAGTATCAATATTTTTTCGTCGTACTATATGGTGTTGCTACAGATGCGACAGTGGCGCCCCTATTAATTTCTTGACTTTTTTGTCGGGCTATAGTGTAAACTGGGGTCGCTTCCCGCTGTTTGTCTGTCCCTGTGCGTAAAAAAAAAAGAAGGAAAGGTATGGCAATGACAGTGTCAAAATAATAAACTCGAATACGAAGACGATACAATTTGACCTTCTAAAAGATTAGTTTTGTGCATATTCCTGTTGGAGTTCCATGTGAACAAAACTTCTATTTTAACGAGGGTAAAATAACTGAATATGGAAAGGTTGGGAATTTTGTGGGGCTATATTCCGGTTGTAGAGGTTGCTTGCTGTGTTTTGAATTTGTACCCAGTCCTACAATTACTTGAAATATGCATGAATCTTCATAAACCCCGAAGTATTGAATGTATGCCCTAAAAATTACACTCTTTGTATGATCTCACCTAAGTCGGGCAAGGGTCATACTAACAACAACCTTATTCAGATTAGCTACGTCAACTACATGTACTTGTATTGAATGTTATAATAATAGATGTGTACGAAATTGACTAGTTGGTCAAAATGCATTCTTCAGCCGTTAATGGAAATGTGGTGGGAAACACTTATAGTTAATGATAGAAAAAAAAAGAAGAAACACCAATAATGATTTTAATTAAAACAACATAAAAATAACGAAAAAAAGAAATTATCAACGTAGAATGGTAGTAAATAACAGAATTAAATAACAATAAGCAAAATGTTAAATTGGAAAATTTTGGTCCATCTGAAAACAAAAAAAAAGGGGAACAGATGAAATTTGTGAGTGTGCACAATAAACATTTAGAGATAATATAAATAACACAAGAGTACTCACAGGCAACAAAGAATCTAGGAATGAAGGAGAGAATAGGTCAGGGTCAGGGCTACCCCCGTTCAATGGAATTTCAGCTAAGGGTGTTAATTTAATGGACTTTGTAGGTGAGGAATATTGTTAGATGGCTGGTTGGTTGATTCAGCGATGGGAACCTTGAAGGAAAGATGATAATAATTGATTAGTTAACAAAATAATAACAAAGATGCACATGAGATTAGTTTTCTAATTGGGTGATCTGAAGGGTACCTATAAAACAATACAAATCAAGTATATGCATGTTTCGCGTCTCTGTCTCTGGAGGTTTGGGGTGTGGGGTGATCGCTAAGTTGCAATTGGCTGGTGGGTCACCTCCACTTTTATATTTATTCATTTGACATGAAGGCCTATCGCGACATGGTCCTAAGTGTTGACATGATGATGATAACTTACCTAGATATAAACTGAGTCCAGAGTACCTAATAGAAAAAAAACTTACATATATATATATACATAAAATAGCAATTAAATACATACATGTATGTGGTAATATATCAGTTAAATGAAGGTGTTCTTCCTTTTGTTTATTTCGCATTTCGATAAGTTGAAGTCATCACAATCCCATTGTTTACAGACTTCTTTTTTTTTATACAATATCTCGTTTTGTCATTGTGGTGTGTAGGTTTCTACTATCATGTTGTGTGCGGTGAGAAGACTTCATGGGAGGCAATTTAACTGCATTATGCCAATTTTTTATTCTTGGCCTACTCCTAACTTCTGCACCCATGGGTCTCCTTTGTTTAGTATAATGTTCCAGTCAAAATGTTAATAAGCTAAGTAAGTAAAGTTCCAATGTCAAAGCCTCAACCTCACTGAATAGTCTAAATCCATTCTTTCACTATCTAACCCCTTATCATACATCCTTCCTCATCCGCTCTTTTATAAGCACCGGTGCCTAATCGATCCCACAGACCCCAGCAGCAGACACATCAAATCCAGGAAAAGGTGCCAAGAAGCCCTACTTCAAGAATTAAATTTAATTTCGTCACACAAGTTTTCTATGAAAGATCTGAAAACTATGATTAAAAGCCACCAACAAAAATTACGGCGAAATAAATGTAAAATTGGCAAGGAAAACGTGCCCCCGGTAGGTTGGATTTTCTCGTCATACCTAGTACCTTTCCTTTACTATAATAACCATATACTAGGTCCTTTCTAGCGTTCTAACATTGATTATAATATAAAACAAGTTTTAACGCCACCACACATTTACTGCATTCGTCTATCATAGCTCAAGTGGCTACTGATCTCAACATTATTACCCTTAAATAAGACTTCACCGCCATTTTTGGTAATTTCTGAAACTGAGAGTAAATTATGAGTCAGGTCCGGAACACAAAGAACGTTTTTATTGGTACAATTTTCACCTAAAAATCTCCTTCACAATTTGCTTTAAGACTACAGTCTTTTTGAGCTGTGCCAATCTTGGAAGTTTTTGCTCTTAGGTTGTACAGTACTTTGTTGTTGTTTACCATGTGAACTGTGCAACCGGAGTCTACAACAAAACTTTCCAAATTGTCACTATTATTTTCATTACCTAAAAGAATTACATTATTTTTCTTTCTAAAATAACAATTACTTTCTTTGTGATTGGTTTTCTTACAAATCTTACAACATGTTTTACAGTTTTTGGCAATATGACCGGGTTTTTTTTACATAGAAAGCATATAATGTTACCTTCTTTTGACGAAGAAGCCTTTAAAGCTACCTGAACACAGTCCGTCTGGTTTCTTCTTTCTTCTTCTTTTATCAGCCTGACTTTCAGATTTTTCAAATTTCTTTCTTTAGATGGTGTGCTCTCCCAAGCTGTAATAAAGTTCTGAAATTTTTCATCGAGTTTAGTTAAAATTTTTGATTCTATCATATTTTCGTCCAAATTGACATTCAATTGTTTCAACCTGAAAGATAAATTTTCAATTTCCGATCAATTTTCTTCCATATTCATTTCAGGTTTAATTTTGAAGTTGTAGAAATCTTGCAATAGGCTCATTTTCCTCCTTTCTTCGGAGCCTTCGAATTGGCTGCAGATTATATTAAACATCTCCGCAGAAGTTTGACATTCAAGTAATTGAGACACATGTCTTTTGTTGATGCTTCTTATGATATAGAATTTCGCTTTCGCGTCTTCCTCGTCAAATGAATCGGAGTTTTGGTCTGTTTTCGCTGTATAAAATCATACTTTCTGCTTTGAATCTATTTAACATTTTGGATGAAAGGTGTTCTCTCCAGTGCCTGAATCTACTTCGTATAAATCAAAAAAATTGGTTTCCATAGTATTTGTCGTGTTATTAAATGAAATAACTGATAAAGCACATTGTTTTTTTACTGTTGTCTGTTGTTTCATCAATGATGGAACTAAACAAATTGCCGGGCTCTCTCAACCGTTCTATAACCGTATTTTACAACTCTGGGCCTAACACTTGTTTAACGACTGCTTGAGCTCTCGTGCGACAAAGTGTCATGTGTTGTGCAATTTCGGAGTCAGGAAAAACATCTTTCAGTAGCGGTGTCAACGTATCTAGGTTAAATGACAAATTTTTCGACGCTACAAGACCAGAAGGCTTTCACTCGGCCCTCTTTGCTTGAATTTCACTTGGTTTGGGTTTTATCATATCAGGGATAGATTTTGATGTGGCTGCATCGTTTATTAAAGCTTTATGTTTTGTGGAATTTGAGTGTTTCAACAACGCAGATCTGTGACATATTAAATTAGAACAACAGACTTTGCACTTCGCAGTAATGTTGCCTTTGGTGTCAGTGGATTTTCTAAGCCAGTTTTTAAAATTTTTGTCCACAAGCCAGGCGTCATTAAAATTATCTATTTTTTTCTTTGGCTCCGTTTTAACTGTGTATTCGTAGCTGTGGATTGTAACAGTGTATTTTTTTTTTCTTTGGCTCCGTTTTTTCATTGTGGCTCCGTTTAAACTGTGTATTCGTAGTTGTGGATTTTAACTGCGTATTTTTTTTTCTTTGGCTCCGTTTTTTCATTGTGGCTCCGTTTTAACTGTGTATTCGTAGTTGTGGATTTTAACTGCGTATTTTTTTTTCTTTGGCTCCGTTTTTTCATTGTGGCTCCGTTTCAACTGTGTATTCGTAGTTGTGGATTTTAACTGCGTATTTTTTTTTCTTTGGCTCCATTTTTTCATTGTGGCTCCGTTTCAACTGTGTATTCGTAGTTGTGGATTTTAACTGCGTATTTTTTTTTCTTTGGCTCCATTTTTTCATTGTGGCTCCGTTTCAACTGTGTATTCGTAGTTGTGGATTTTAACTGCGTAATTTTTTTTCTTTGGCTCCGTTTTTTCATTGTGGCTCCGTTTCAACTGTGTATTCGTAGTTGTGGATTTTAACTGTGTATTCGTAATTGTGGATTTTAACTGTGTATTCGTAGTTGTTGATTTTAAATCTTCTTGGTTGTTTTGTACATTTGGGTTCGTGTTATCATTATCAATATCATCATTTTTGCATGCGCGTCGGACAAGATACTTCTCCATGTTAATCTACCACCAAACAAAAAACACACAACAAAAGCAAAAACAAACCATTACCCATTTATGTAAAGCGCAATAGAATAATTTTTCTCTTAATATGAATCAAACCACATATAATTTTAAAATGGTATTATCTGCAAACTTTAAAACAATTTTCATAGTTCCAAAAATAGTACAATTTTGATAGCTCTGGCAACACTTGCAGTTATGTGAAGTGAGTGAGAGTGAAATCTGAACACACTAACACAGTAGGCGCGTTTCACCTAAAGCCCGCAACACCCACGACGCCCAAAAATCGACCAAAATATATGGCAAAATCGCGATCGTGGGCGTTGAGGGCTTTTAGTAGAACGTGGCCAGTAGTATGTATAGAAATATTTCAGACATCACACTACTACTACACACACCTGCGTCTTAACGCGATAACGGAGAGATGCACTTTATTGTTTTCACATGAACGAGCGAGATGAAACACGATAATTATCGCGTTAAGACGTAGGTGTAGCAGTAACATAACAAGATGGGTGCTCTATGGCCGGAAAACGAGCTGAGCGAGAGCAGACTTGTAGGGTGTTTGTCCCTTTCTAACACAAAATATATATACATCGTGTCAATATCTTTTCGTACTGTCAGTTGTTTGTTTGTTGAACAAGGGCGCACTCCGACGATTCTTGTTCCGACACGTTTAGATATAGGTACTATAGCAATATCAACCATAAAATACAAATTAATTTTAATTTGTCAAAAATCTACTGTCCACCGCCTTGTTAGTAGTAGAACTTCTAAAAGTCTTTCAGTACTTTTTGGCCAAAGGATTGGATTCCAAGCCCAAAAGCAGGACATTCTTAAATACATATTTTAATTCGTACTTGTTTAAGTTCAGGGGGCTACTCTGAAATGAAAAATTCGAAGTTCGAATCCGATGGTCCCTCTCGCTCTCATTTTAGCCTATATTGGCATGAACGGGACGGACGGATACGAACTTCGAATTTCAGAGTAGCCCCCCAGTTTACCAAACAAAAGGCAATAAAAAGCACCGCATGAATAACGTGCAAAAATGTGAAATAAAACCCCTATACCTACATATAAAACAAATCGGTTCCGGGTTCATACATGAGCGGTGTAGTATCAAGTCAAAACCTACTTACGGTTACTTTCGGAATAATTTCACTAACTACTTATTATAGTACCTATACTTAATTAACTGTAAGTATAAACTTGTTAAAAAAACGAGTGTAGTTTTTGGTTGATCTTAGTTTATTTATGGCAAGCATAATAACAGTAATTTAAGCTAGAACAGAAATTATGGATATAAAATGAAATAAAAATCCATTATAAAGAACATCGAACAACGAAACCAACAATAAAATGAGTTACCTATTCGCTGATAAAGGAGCTTTTGATTTGATCCTGAGATTGAGATCGTTCTTTGCAGACGGATTTCTAAGTTTTAGTGAAATGATACCACACCCTTCAAATAGCGTGGATCAAAGCGTAGATCTAACATAAATTCGAATTCGACTTACCGGGTTTCAGAAGTAAACTAAAGCAAAGCAGGATTTTTATTGTATTACTATGTTTTACTGTATCTTATAACTTCACAGTACGTAACAACGTATTTCGCTTGCTTGTTAAACATAACACTTTAAATATTCTCTTCGTGCAATGCAATGTAACTTGAAAATATTATCACAGACAGTCACAGGTTTTCTCTTGCTCTATATCTAGTCTAGACAGCAGGGAGTCGTATTTTGGACACTGTTCGTTGTTACCTAAATTGGAGTAAAGTGTTACCAGTGATACGTAAATTTGAAGCTGTGCTCGAACGAAATCCTGATTATGAAATTTTACGAGATATATCTGAAAATCGTACTCAAACTGAAAATTATACAATGAGTTTGATAAATTACGGAAATTAAGGAACACGGCAGGTTGGCGCATTAACGTCTGCAGATCGCGGTACACTGGTTACAGTTGCGGCATCAGTAAACGCACTAGGGAATGCTTTGTTACCAATGTTTATATGATCGCGCCTGAGATATCAAGACCACTTCGTGAGGGACGCACCACCTGGCTCTGTAGGAGCTGGCAATACTTCTGGATGGAGGGAAGAAGCCCAATTCCTAATATTCTTTCAGCATTTCCAACATCATACAAAATCTACTCGAGACAGCAAAGTTTTGTTGCTACTGGACAACCACGCGTCCCCCATATCCATAAAAGCTTTGGATTATTGTAAAAACCATGGCATTGTAGTACTCTCGTTTCCGCCGCACTGTTCCCATAAACTCCAGCCCCTTGACCGATCTGTTTACGGGCCTCTTAAAAAATACGTCAATACTGAGTGCGACGCGTGGGTGCGGTCCCATCCTGGTCAGACATTGACAATCTACAACATACCGGAGATAGTGGCGTCTGCTTTTCCACTAGCATTCACACCACGGAACATACAGGCAGGTTTCAGAGTATCTGGAATTTTTCCGTACAACCGAAACATATTTGACGACAGTGACTTTGGGCCATCATTCGTTACCGATCGGCCTGCGCCTGACATGACCAACGCCATTCAAGATCCAGCGATCACTGCACGCATTACTCTAGTAAGGGATCAAATAAAAGAATATTCACCGGAAATCACACCGCGACAAATCACCAATCCCCCTCTGGAACGTTAAGACGCACCTTCAACATCTTCTAAACACTTAAACCCTGACCAAGTATGCCCGTTGCAGAAGGTTCATCCAGTTGCAGATCCCATAGAATGTTTGGAAGAACCTTCAACATCTAAACATTTCAGCCCTGAACAAGTTCGCCCGCTGCTAAAGGCACCTCTTCGCAAGACTGGTAACCGCGGCAGAAAAACTAGAAAGTCAACCATTTATACTGATACTCCTGAAAAGGATGTCATTGAAGAAGCCAAAGAACGTGAAAGAAAAAAAAGGGTTACGAATATGAACAAAAATATTAAGACCTTGAAATCAAACGAAGAATAGTACATTACTGTCTAGGCCAAGAAGTAGGCAATTGCTGGCTGAGTATTGGCTTGAACGGACGAGCTTGCGAGTCCGTTTCATAATACGAAGCCAGCAATGCTATTCTGGCCGACGCAAGTATAGTGCTTTTCTCAAAAATCGAAAAGAAAACAACAACAAAAATAAATGAAAATGTATATGACATAAATTATTTTTGCTTTGCCGCCTTTTTCTATCAATGGCATTTGAAGATTTTGAAGAGAGTATTTTTCTACCCAGAACATCTAAATCTATTTCAGACACAGATAAACACGTTGTCGTACTAGCTTTGTTTTTTTTAATTTGGTGTTTTAAGTTTTGTGCCTTTATTTTTATAATGGTGATTTGCATTTTTAAAAAGTTAATAACTAGACAGTAACGGAATTTGTATGCAACATTAGGTACTGGAGAGTTTAGCGCTACAGCACGACGGCCCCTACGTAAGTCATCGAAAGTCAAAATTGTCGTTTTTTTTTTATTAGCGTAATTGGTTTAATATTGGGTTTTTAATGCATACACGCTTTTTAAAAGTTAAAACAAATGAATTTTAACGGAAATTCAAAACGTAAATCATCGAAAATAACGTAATATTTCCGATGTATTATATCGAAACAATAGATTCGATTGTATACGCAGTGATTGGTGGGGAGTGATTTTACTATAGTAACAACGTAAATCATCGAAAGTACAAGATTCGATGTTATACTACGAACTGCTTCTTTTAATTTATATTGAAAGTGGTAGATTCGATTATTAACGTTGATATTTATGAAACGGAAAATATCGATACTAACACTTTCATTTTTTTTCAATGCCGACTTAGTTTAATCACAAATCGGAACTGGCTGTTTCGATGTTTCACGTTAGAACATTGCATGAGTTTCGATGCTCTAATGTTATAATTAATTCGTTTTTATGACAATAATTTACACTATTACTTCAGAATCACCATTACCAATTACGTGCACCTTTGGAGACTCGGAATGGGCAGCTTTAGAGGGAATAATATACGAAGAACTATCATCCGACTCTGCTTATCCACCGGTGACGAATTTACTTGAAAATACGTTGCTCAGGTCACCTAGTGATCAAGACTTGTGTATTTTAGATAGCCTAGAAAACACTCACCGTTTGGTCAATATTTAAAAAAGTTTTCCAACTCGGGGGCACCGACCATCCGCTATGCCGGTTGAAATTGGGATACCGACTTATTTCAATGGATTTCACGTACTTTCCGCGGAATGAAAAACTTTTCTCTCGCCAGTACGGACACCTTATCAAACCTAATATAATGCGTCGAATCAGATTCCATCGAATGTTCAGCGACAGCAGACCCCTTGTCATCCTGTTTCTTCATATTGCGTATGTGCTCCGCCAATTTTGTGGATATATTACGCCCGGTCTCTCCGATATAGTTTTTCCCACAGGAACAAGGAATCATGTACACCCCGGGAACATTAAGGGGCTCTTTATCTTTTGGTGAACGCACCAGCTGCCTGAGCTGCATGTGGGGGCGGAAAATCGATTTGATGCTATCTATACCTTGGTGCATTTTTATGGAGTGGTTTGAGGGTAATGCCTTAAAGAACGCTCCCGTGGCACCGAGGTATTGGTGGCGTTATGCGGATGACGTTTTCGCTGTTGTGTCTAGAGATGGTTTGTCGGAGTTCTCAGACTACCTTAACACGTTGCTTGATAAGGTTAAGTTCACGGTGGAGAGGGAAAATGAAGGAAAGTTGCCTTTTTTGGATGTGTTGGTCATACGGCGACCTTGTGGGAGACTCATGACTACGGTGTACCGCAAGCCGACTCATACTGATCGATACCTTAGGGCTGATTCACACCACCATCCGTGTCATTTATTCTCTGTGCCTAGGACGTTGATAGATCGAGCCTTGACCATTTGTGATCCGCAATATGTGAATCGTGAGCTAAGTCACGTAAAGTGTGTTCTGGTAAGCAATGGCTATAACTGGTGGCAATCGTGTGGTGAATGCATCAGCCCGTTAGTGGCCGGCGGTAGTAGAGAGGGTACCGGTATACTTGCCGTTCATAAAAGGGGTTACAGATAAGATCGGTAACTTGTTACGCCGTAGGTATAGCATTAAGTCGATTTTCCGTCCCCATATGCAGCTCAGGCAGCTGGTGCGTTCACCAAAGGATAAAGAGCCCCTTAATGTTCCTGGGGTGTACATGATTCCTTGTTCCTGTGGGAAAAACTATATCAGAGAGACCAGGCGTAATATATCCACGAGATTGGCGGAGCACATACGCAGTATGAAGAAACAGGATGACAAGGGGTCTGCTGTCGCTGAACATTCGATGGAATCTGATTCGACGCATTATATCAGGTTTGATAAGCTGTCCGTACTGGCGAGAGAAAAGTTTTTCATTCCGCGGAAAGTACGTGAAGCCATTGAAATAAGTCGGTATCCCAATTTCAACCGGGATAGCGGATGGTCGCGGTGCCCCCGAGTTGGAAAACTATTTTATATATTGACCAAACGGTGAGTGTTTTCTAGGCTATCTAAAATACACAAGCTCCAGGAAGAAGGACTACGAAATAGTCCGAAACAGTCATGTCGAGCATCACTCGACTTCTTATACGTGAGTTATCCGTTTATGTGTAACTATGATTAAGTCTCACGGTAATTTCACACTGAGTTAAAGGTAATTATAATAAGAATTTTTAATAAATATTATGTTATACGAATATATTTTATAATATTCACAATACTTCTACATCGAAAGTTCTAATTCTAATGATATTTAAACGAAGTAAATAATCGAACCTGGTAGTTCCATTTCTAAATGAATAGATTGATTCGGCGTAAAAAATGGCAACTGGCAGTTTCGTCAAATTATTAATAAAAACTTCCATTGTAAATAATCGAAACTAACAGTTTCGATATCAAATTAAGTTCAAATGACGTCGTATACTATCGAAACTCAAATTTCCAGAAAACTAAGATATATTCTGTTGTACTAATGTAATGCTAATAAAGTGCCTACCTTATTATATTTAACTGATATGACAGACTTAATCTAATTGTTTTATTTTGAGAACTATGCAAATATCAAACTTTAAATCACTGTAGTGAAAAGTGCCTAAAACCTCTTTCGATCATTTACGTAGGGGCCGTCGAATGTTTTTTTTTTTTCATTTTAGACTGACCGGCCACAATTAACTTCCTGTTCTGATATGTAGTTAACAATGACGACTTTAACGGACATTTTTGAGAAAAATACTAAAAAGGACAAAGGAAAGGGAAAAGGCAAGAAAACAAAAAAGAACAATAATACCAACAAACCCACTGATATGGTAGTAGAACAAGAGTGGTATTGCCTTGTTTGTACAGAACCTTATAGTAATGAAACCTGGATTCAGTGCAAAAAATGTAAGTTATGGGCTCATGAGGATTTACTGAACAAAAATTGAGATACGCTTGTCATAACTGAGTAGTTGCTATTTCTTAGGAAATTATTCAGTAACCGTTGATTCTAACTCTATTTTTTTTATAATATACGTATTATATTTTTTAACAATGACTACCTCACCAAGTTCCAGCATAAAAATGAATGCAAAGATCCACTTTATACGCTATCTAGAGTAGCAAAGAAAATTAAACGAAAATTTAAAAATTTTCTATTATTTTCGTCGTTTCGATAATTTTTCATGCTGGCGGGTAAAATTGAGTTTTCTGTGCAGAATTAGAGTTATGACTAATTCATTACGTTATGTTTCGTTATGTTTTAAATATTTTATTTTTATAGTTTAGGTCTAGTAGGTAGTCGTACCTATTTTTATGGCGTTGGTGAGGAATAATATTGCATTTATGTTATGCATCAAATGGTTGGAAAATGTGAGTTGATTATATTTTGACCAATAACGAATAATGATTGATCTCTTCGATTTAAAGACGTATTTATACCTTTGATTCATCCCGACGATTCATTCCGATATTTTGGGACGTATATAAATTATAATACCCGCAATGTTATCTGTTTCTACTGAATCAGATCATACTAAGTGCTGCATTATTTAAAAATAATTTGTTGGGAAGGTTGGGGTTAATTGTACCAGGGGTCAATTGTAACTGTATGGGATAAGTAATTGTTAAATAATTCGATATTTATGTTGTATTAAGGTGTTGTTATTACTAGAAAGGTGTGCTATGAGCATCCTTTAAGTAGATATTTAAGTAGTAATAAGTAGACATAATATGTAAAAACTTGGAGATTATTATAATTAGTTTAGTTCAACTGAAATGCTAGCTTTGTCTAGTCTAAATACGAGTTTATAATTAAGACTGATGTAACGTAACAGACTGATTCGTCTTAAGAAATTAACAATAAATACTGACTGATTAGTGCATTATTTCGGATTTTATTTACCTTTATTTTTCTGGTACAATTGACCCGTACGAAGGGTCAATTGTAACACAAGGACTTCATGAACAACAACTCAATTTGCACCATTCTGATGCAATCAAATATAAATTATTTTCTAGGTTGATAGCCAACTAGACTAGAATGTTATATCTTAAGCGATTTCTACGTGGTGGCCTTAGATTCTGAGTTATGGGTCATTATTTGGAAACTGGTACTATTGCCCCCGGTCTACCCTACTGAAGGATCCAATAGGTATACTACTGAAGAATCCAATACACTACTTCAGTAGTATTGTATTGTTTTCAAACAATCCAGTCTTGATGAGCGTTCCGTTGTTCAGCTGACCAGGTCAGTATCTCTAATGACAACTTAAAAAGAAGATCCGTTGACCAGGGTAGAGCCAGCCACGTCTCCCGTGTTCTTAGCGGTGATTTAGAATAATTCTTCATCTCCAATAGAACAATGACTCGCCGGTAAATCTAGATCATTTTAATTTCTCCGTAAATACGCTCTGATTAACACCTAAGTGGACTGCACACATTCTAGCCAGCACCTGTGACTCTTTTTCCTTAACAATTCATTAAAATTTTGAAGTGTAAATCAACGCACAGGCACCACGATGACCTAGGATACAGTCTAAGCTATTCGGTCAGGTCGGGTCAGTCGGTGAGTAGGAGTGTGAAATCACTGTTAAGCTACGTTTAGACTACGACAGAAATTCCGACATAAATGTCTGTACTGGTTCCACTTGAACGTATTTTTGGTGTCTGAGTAGTGTCTATTCGCAAGTGTACGGAAGTAGTGTCCGAGCTGTTCACACGCCAACCAGTTAGTGATTACTCGGTCATCATGGATAAACGTCGTGCAGCCGCTATTGCTACTATTGTTATAAAAAATCAAGAAAGACAAAAACGCAAAAGAAGTATTTGGGTACATCAGTGGATTCAAAAAAGGCAAGCATTAGGAGCTTAACATAGATTACTAAATGAGTTACGCAACGAAAATCACCAAGGTTATGAAAACTTCTGTCGATAAAACATTCCAAAGCTCTGGTAGCCCTTCTACAAAAATTATAAGGTTTTTTTTGGCCTCCTTGCTCCACGTAAAACTCATTTTGTGTACTCCAACACGGTGCGGTGTATTGAAAATATCAAACCTGTTCGAAAACTTTTCAAGTACACTAGACACTTGGACACAACGTGTTTACACAGCGACTGATGCGACACTAATTAACGTGTCACAATAAATTTTGCAATTGGAGACACTCGTGTTCATACAGAGACACTCGATGTATACATTGAGTGTACGGTGTATACTTGTATAGTGTCTTAGTTTAAACGTACCTTTACAAGTCATTATTTCAAGAGAGATTACAAGAGAGAGAGTTTACAAGAGAACCAACATTTACATTAGTGAAGGAAACTGATGTTGTAGATCTCATTTTATAGGCAATTATTTTTTGTTTGACGATGTTTTATCTCAATTACGTGTAGTTTCTTCTACAAGTAACGTTACTGATAAAGAACTCAGTTCATTTCTGAGGTCACTATCTGGTCAAGTGAACACATCTTTGTTTGATAATATCAATGGGTCAAGATTGTGTGATACATGTATTTAATTTACCGGTTTAACGTCCGATAAAATTAATGAACTTACGGTTTTACTTACTTCTATGAGAAATACCTCCGCTCGAAGTATCAAACAGGCATTAATTATATCACTCTTCAAGCTCAGAACTAGAAATTCAAACAAATTGATCGCTAGTATATTTGGTATAAAACATGAACAGCAAGTAAGTAATATGTGGAGGGATATTTTACGCAGCTTTGAAAACGACATCGAATTCGGTTATACTTCTAGCTAACTTAACGCATACAGCTCGCCGGTTGCTGGGCCTATTAGATGATCAATTAGCGTTGATTTTTGATGAAACGTATATTCGTCATCAAAAAAGTCAGAACAATGAATATCAACGGAAATCTTATCCAGGCCAAAAAAAAGTACCATTGTGCAAACCCTTTACGATTTGCACAACAAACGCATTCGTTGTTAACTTCGCTGGACCATTTTATGGTACCCAAAATGATGCCACCATAATGAAACTGGTAATGGAAGAGTCTGATTTCCAATCTCTTCTGCGACCAAACGATGTTTTCATAGTTGACCGTGGATTCCGTGATGTATGTTCATACCTAACTGAAAAGAGTTAGGTATGTTGTACATGTGCCTGGCTTGAAGGGTAAAAGGGCTCAACTTCCCACAATTTAAGCAAATGAGTCCAGGCGAGTAACTAAACTACGTTGGGTAGTAGAAGCCGTTCATGGAGCCATTAGCCAGTAATATCGGTTATTACACCACAATCTCGATAACAAAATACTACCAAAGGTGAAAACCCTATGCAAAATAGTGGGATTATTGCATAACAAATATGGAAAGAGAACAGATTCTGGCAGCGACATTGATGATGAAATTATAGACCTAATGGAAAAAAAATGCATGTGCCGAATACGTTGTCGTGGTGTCCTTACTCTATCTGTTGAGTTATTAGTATCATTGTTGAACTTCTATATATGTGAAACTTTTGTCTAACAATATTATTGGTATGAATGAAGATGTTTATTTGTTAACGACATAGAACAGGACACCTCGACAAAGGTATGAACTAAAAGTCTCTGAATCCTACCTGTAATCCAGCTTGCTGGGTCAGGTAGGGACACACACTGCTTCGCTGCTCTCATCGATAGCCTGCCTTCACCACCTGTAGTGTTGAAGGATACATATGACACCAACTGCTATTAGTGTCCTAAGCACTTATCATGGTTTGGAGTTAACTGTCATAATGTCTCAGTCTGATCTAGATCAACGGTATTATGTCGAGCCAGTCATGGTACGTCACAGGTCGAGTCAATAGGTCCATGGAGCCTCTCTCGCAAGTCGGGCTCCGCCCATCACCACTGACGAGCATCTACGCTCAAGCATATAGCGAGCAACAAACAATCTGGCGCCCGGTCTTGGCACCTCAACTAGTCAAGTCAAAGTCCGTGGAGCCTCCCTCGCAAGTCAGGCTCCGCCCATCACCACTGACGAGCATCTACGCTCAAGCATATAGCGAGCAACAAACAATCTGGCGCCCGGTCTTGGCACCTCAACTAGTCAAGTCAAAGTCAGGTAGGTTCAAGTTCAGGTCACAGATATGTCAAAGCTTAGGTTAAATCCTTAGCCTAGATACTTAGGTACTTAGCTTCTATTCCAGAAAACGGCTTTACACTACACACAGGTTACACAGTGTCTCCGAACAGTATATTCGGAAAGAGCGCCAAATATACTTTGACATTGACATTGACGTTAGCAATAGACAAGGGAAGTTCACTTACCAGAGATAATTTGCTAAGGGACGATATTGCCAGCGTTGATATATACAAAGTATCGCGACCTCGTCAACGACGCGACATACGTTGAGTAGTGAAGCGGAATGCAAAAGGTGGAGTCGACGCAAAACGCTTTTAAAAGCGTTATCGTGTTCAGAAGTTTTAGATTTCCCAAGATTGACTGAGTACCAGCTAAAAGTATAATTTACTGGTACTTATCAGTTATCACAAGCTGTGTCGTACTTAGCCGAATGACTGGATAATAAAAATGAGCTGTGCATTAACTGTATTAAAGAGGCGGCAAATATTATACAATGCAAAGTGAGATCTCGTCATAGAAACTCTAAAACGTACCGAGTTTACATCGATTACATACCAAATAGTACCGAAATCGAGGGGTTACGACGATATTGTTGTGACTGTCTGAACGGTATCAGAAAAATTGGATGTTGCTCACCAGCCAGCATTGTATATTACTTAAGTCTAAAAGCTATGTAGAAGAGGAATCCAATTTTTCCACAATAAAAGTAAGTTTTAAATGTAAATAAAATTGAATGTATGTATATGTATATTAGTAGCAACTTTGTGTACACACAGCAAAGCGAATCGGTGAGCACCCTAGTTATCCATGTGTGTCATTCTATACACACATCCGCACTTATCCGCTGCCTTATTACGCACACAACAAAATGCCCTATCTGTGCTAATTGTGTTTTCTGACTACCTTCACGCATAGTTATTCAAACCTGCTGGTATTTTGTTCAATGGAAGCATAATTTTGCCACCAGTATTATAAGCGTGGTGGCTCAGGTGTATTGACCTAGGGTTATGAAACCTAAAGAACCGGGTTCGAATCCTGCACAAGTGTATCTTTTTTGTTTTCAATTTTAAATTACTAATCTCAAAATAAACTCATGTTTACCTAAAACAAGAAAAAAAGGACGTAAAAGAATAAAACAATAAAATGCAATTATTGGTTCAAATTGTTTATTGCAACATTTAATTTTTATTGTATTAGCCTCTATTTGTGTTATTATTATTATTACCAAAAGTAATTAAATTAGCTAAATAAAACTGCACACTTTTCCTTATAGAATAATATTCATAAAATAACACACACTTTAGAGGCCAGTATGATTTTATGTTTACTAAAAAGTCTTATGTCACTAACATAATAATTATCTTGCAAATTGAATACACAACCATAATAGGGCTATTTTTAAGATGACACATAATTAATATCTTAAATTCTGGTTTATTAGGTTTAAGTCTGATAAAGATGAACGAAACGTTTTATTTGCGGACGTGTAAGTCAGTGGTGAAATGAATAGACATGTTAAATGACAGCCATTAACAATAACATCATTTCACACTGGGTTATAATCTCCACTTTGAAGCGACTAAGCTACCTATCTCGATTTGGTTTGGATTTGGACACCAGGGCCCATCGATGAGATCCAACCCCATAGCCTAAAGTAACACTGCCACTCGTTCTGCACTGTAAAACATTACTGTGTTTATATATTTAATTAAGTTAATATATTTCGTCTTCATCACTAAAAATCACATTTGACTTTGATTGATGTAATAATCAAAGTCAAGATATTCACGAGCAAAGGTTTCTTCTATGCTGGTCCGTTAAAGCATGTTTTTTGCTGGTCTACGGCAATGCAATCCTGCAGCATGCAGATGGTTTCGCACAGGTTGCAACGTAGCATTGTGTCTTGTTGCTGTGAAATGGGTCACTAGCGGGTGCGGCAACTACATAATGTCCAAATCAAATGGCAGGAGATGAGGCTTCAGGTTTAGGCCCAGAACGAATATTTTTATCGTGTCCGAAGTCTGCGTAAGGGTGAATCCATAATGGCACAGTCTTCCGCTGCAAAATAAATGAAGTTTAAATAAAAACATTTTTCGTCAAAGAAAGTTGTTTAAAACATTACCGATAAAATAATAAGTCATTGTTTTTAACACCGTTTGTCTACTTACCCATATCAAAAAACGCCTAGCGATTCCTTATATAAATAGTTATATTGTTTTGCTCTTTTCAACAAAGATAAATGAAAATCCATGTTTTGCAAATCACAAGGTATTCGAAAGGCAAAATTAAACAGTTCGTAAGTATAACACACGGTTCATCCCGCAGCTAATAATGGCTGCCAGCGGTGACAGTTGTTTGTTCACAAAATCATATTATTAGAAATTTGAGGGTAGAAAACACTTTATATTGTTTAAGACGATAACGACCAAAATAGCCATCAGCTAGCAACTTTTAAACTCCAGTAAAAAGAGTCATACCTATTAATAATTATATTAAAAGAAAACACAATGCGTTTGCGTTTTTTACATATTATATAAGAGTAAAATTAAACATACAATAGACTGCAACCACCATAAAATTAAATAGTTACGGAAAAAAATAAATTATAATTTCAACCTTATTTCAAAGCTCATAAAACAGCTATTTACACAAATTGCAATACAGTAGTCGCAGATTGAACATAATTCATACATTCACCATGTAACTTGCATACCTCGGTGGCCTAGCGGTCAAAGACAGGTCGAAGATTTGACTTCTGCTTTAGTGAACCGGGTTCGTATCCGAAGAAAACGGAATATAAAATAGTAATAATAAAATGACATTTTTGGATGTTATTTCGATGGCCGTGCTGGTTGTGAGGAATATTGCTTTGGAATTGGAATCTCAGACTTGTTGAGAAATAATAATATAACATCGTCGCATCAGTGAGATGGTAACTACTCTTCGCTAGTAATAATAGTTCAATGCGTGGGATTGCATAAATTTGAAGATTCAAGGTCGAAGGAAGCTTCGATTCGGTTCTCTCGCTTACACTGGGGATGACAATATCCAATGTAAGATTAGGTAAAATATTTTTAGGACAGTCTAAATAAAAAAAATACTTTTACATTATTTTTGTAGAAGTAACTGAAACCGGAGATATTGCATTTTCAGCCTTTGAGTGTGACACGATACCGGCGGGGATTATTTTCATTTAATTTGTAATTATTTTTTACTTAATTTATTATAAACTAACTTAAATAGTTGTAACTTTCTTCATTGTTATTTTATAGTTAGTTGTTGTTTATTCAATAAACAGGTAATTTACAGTGACATTGCTCATTCATCTTGTTGCTAAAAAATCTGTACTTAGGGGGTAGATTTTATGATCGAACTCACTCACACATTCACATGTCATAGATTCTACTTAACGTTCATGTCGATACTCAACACGCATAGACGTGTGCGTGGCTGTGCTAACCGCATTATTTTGCTGTGTGTACATAAAGATCTCTTTCAGATGGAAGTCATAAAATGTAAAGTGTTTGGGCTCGGCTTGCCATCGTCAATAGCCAAACAACTGTTTTTACAGTCTATAGCAGAGGTTGAAATATCGGTCGATGAAGAAAATATAACTTTAAAAGGATATTGCGATGAATGTAAGGTTACAGTGTCCTACACCTGGGACGACGAATATTACGACAGTCAATATCTATATGACTTATATTGTAATGTGTGCTCAAATGAGCTATTTATTTCAACATAATTTATGGCGTAAAATGAAACCAATTGATTTTCATTATTATTATAATAAACATGTAACACATCCGTCGTTTCGTTAATTTAGTAGTTACTAATATTAGTTTAAAATGCTAACACAGCAGTAGTTTAGCGACATGACAGCTATACGTTCAAGATAATACACCCTTAGTTGCTAAGCAACAAACACAAAACCTTAAAACGAATTTTCAAAAGACTTTAGACTTTTTTTTGACTACTTCGTTATTTTTTTTGAGTATGTTCCACCAAATATAATTAACTGATTTTGCGTATGCTAGTAGCTAATACTAGAAGCAATACATATGATTTTTTTCATAGTTGTACTTTCAAAAAACTTGTTGAAAAGAGCTGTCAAAAAATAATTTGATATTTATTTCTTTTATTTCTCACGCATAAAATATAAAACATTAATAAAATTATAGGGTATACTCCCACTAAACCTACATAACTGTGATTTTGTTTCAATGCTCTAGCTGGTATGGATCAGAAGATACAAGAGTTTGAAAAAAAATGGGATAAAAGGCATTTTTGACATTATCTCTGTGACAGTTCAAGATAGAGGGCTGAAAGTTGGAGTGATTACTAGTTATGAGGCCACCAACAATTGACATTTACCAATTCGAATATTCCTGACAGGGGCTACACGTCCTTCCTTAGCCTGCTAAGCCCTTTAAAACATTAACTGACAATTATGATTTCACAAGATGTAAAAAATGAGTTGGCTCATAAAATCAAAATACAGAGTGAAGCTAAATAGTGGCATTGCCTTAAACAGGCACGAATAACAGCATCAAAACTCCACGAAGCAGCGCACTGTAAAGTAGATGGCTCACTTGTGCAACCAATTTTGGATGGGTACAAAGTACCAGATACAGCAGCAATAAGACGGGGGAAGAAATTAGAACAGTCGGTCCTCAAAGAGGTTGAAAAGAAACTGAATTTAAAAATAGAAAAAGCCAGATTAATTTTACTTGATGGTTTAATAGGTGCATCACCTGACGGTGTAGCTCATAACTTTGTAATAGAAATCAAATACCCAAGCTCGGAAAAAAGCTTTTAAAAACTACATTTACAAAAAAGAAATAAAACCAAAATTGTAAGCCCAAATATGTCTGCAAATGTTGACTACAAAAAAAATTAAAAGGTCTGTTCTGTGTAACAGATCCTGAATTTGAGATTAATAAAAAAATACACATGCTCTGGGTTGATTATGACAAACAGTTTACTGATAAGCTCGTCAAAAAGTAATTAGAGTTTTGGAAAACATACATATTTCCTAAACTACTGAAAAGTGCTCTTTCTTAGATTAAGTGAAGTCTGTTGAGGTTGGTAGGTGATATTGTAATATATTGTTATTGTATTGTATTGTCTTGTCATATGAGTGGTCAGTCACAATAAATAATATAAACTATAAGTCTATTAAATAAAACAATTTTTATTCTTTATTCGCTTTTTGTAAATTAATTAACCCACACACTATTAGAACGATATGGTCCATATAACTCACATGTTTATATTTAATGACAGAATGAGGTTTTAGAAGTCGAAACTCTCTAACTCTCCTGATAACTCTCTCAACATGTACTCTACTGAGACTTGCTATGACTTTAGTTTCTATTAACTCTGCTTTAGAAGGTTTGACGCCAGCGTACACGCTGGGAGGGCGGAGCAACTTGATTCCTTTTGTCATGAGATCGGTTTCTATTCCTTTAAAGCCCATGTCTGCAATGACAACCGAATTTGGTGGCAAAATATCAAGTTGGTTTCAGCGAAGGCCTCCCTTTCATTAACTTCCAGTACTGATAATTTTCCAAATCTTCTTCCAGCTGTTAATTGAATTAAAAAAAACAATATTAGGTCAAAGGTTCAAAATCTAAATAGGTTGAAAGTTAAATTATTACATACTTAGGCACATTATATTATTATGTCATAACTGAATCATTTATTCCGATTTTATTTTCATTCTATAATTCTCTGTAAATTATGACAGTCTGGGCTCTTTACTTTTATTTAATCTAAATCAATAGTAAATTGATAGCACATCATCACATACCTGCGACAGAATAAATATGTAAAATAAACTACTTAGGTACATTAAGATGGTCCTCACAGCAGTAATACTGGCGTTTAGGATCAAATTCAATATTCAATTCAAGACACCATGACCTCTTCAAACGGTTGTTAACGTGTAGGTACAAACACTTTTTGTTTGTTATTGCGATCAGTGTTAGGGCAACTTGGAACCATACATTTTTGTGTAATTTGGGAATCCGGGAGGCAAGCAAAGTTCAACGTTGAAGCAGGTCCTATCTGACACTTGGCCCAACATACCACGGAATGATAAATATTAATATTAAAATTCCACAGCTCCTTAGCACAGTAAGTGCCCGCGTTCCGAGTGTAATCAAGAGATAACACGAAAGCAATTTAAAACTCTCGCCTTACTTATACGAAATAAATCACCTATCAACGTCGACCTGGCAGATTAAGAAGGATACGATCTAGTCAAGTTTTATTTCCTTTCCAATTCCAATTCCAAACTGCTTTTTAGAGTAATTCTATTTAAGAGCGTTGATTCATATTGAGCTGGCAAGGTTGTATTTTTGGTGGTTTTTTTTACGATTATATCACATAAATTAAATAAACGTTTGAAACGTGTGTTTGTTTTTGTGTTCTTCGTTTTTAGTGTATCAATGTGCAATGCAATAATGAATGAACTTTTATTTTCTTATTAAACGAGATTTGTTCTTATAATCCTTGCAGCATTATTTTTGCTGCATGATGATGTAGCTTTTTTGTTATAATTCTTGTTAGTAACCTTTTTCCGCCGTTCATACTGGTTATAAATCATTCTTTTGAGCAGATTCGTTTGAATTTAAAAATTGGTGTTCGGTATCGTAAAATCAAAATTGACATTAGGGAAAAAAAGTCATTCAGATCTGATTCTCCTGCTGTGAGGGAAATATTTACCCAGACCGAACAAGATACTCCGTGTTGTGATTTTTTTCCTCAAGTTCCGGAGGCTTGCTTTTGTGGTGCGGAGTGCTCATAGAACCGCTTGTTATTTTCGTTGGTGCTGAATTTTTATGATACTGGAATACCACAAATCGTGGTCTTGGAGCCGGATTTTTCCATTTCGGGTATGTATGTTGTTTTGGTGTCTATTCGTTTAGGGTTGTGCGCGTTCAGGCATTATTTTTCATTGTAAGTTTTATTTTCAGCTCTTTCCGTACCGAGAGTGGTTTGTTTAATTGACCCGTGGACTGAGGTCCTCAGGATTTGCTGCCGTGCAGCGTGCGAAAACGTTCAAGCCTACGAGAGTCCGTGATGACCGGCGAGGAACGATTTTACGCCCCGAGACTACGTCAGGAGTACTGAGACGACGAGCTTCACGTATCGCATTTACCGTTGATTTTAAACCATTCCTCCCAAATTTCCATATGCTCCATGTCTTATTTATTTCGCCAAATTGTTGTTCAACTGCATACTAATTAAGCTAGCGGTAGTGAATTTACGTTTAAATGTCTAACTTGGCTTGGCATTAGGTGATTTATTTTTTTAACACGATATTGTTTTTGTGCGCACAAATCCAACACGTATGCTTAGCGAAAATACCTAGGTCCTATTACCTTGTTACGTGCTACGACGTCCTTAATGGTGTGCAGTCCAACCTGAATTCCACCTACTTTTCCGTTTTCCAAATTCTAAAAGCCCATGTAGGCCTCCTTGACTTTGGCTCCCTCATTCGATTTGCTTTATCCACGAAAAAAACCAAACAATCAGTTCAACCCTACTACCAAAATCTAGACCCACGTATTGTCATCCTATGTATTTCTTCCTTTTGACCATCGTTAAACATGTCCGCGGTTAATTTTATTTATTTCTTTAAAAATAAAGATACTGTTCTAGTGTTTGTGTAACGTTTCATTTCTAGTGTTAGATCAAGATTGTACGAAAATTCAACGTGTACAAAAGCTCTTTTATTATGTGCTGCATCCTTTAATAATAGCTCAAAGCACAACTAATGAAATAAATCTAAAAATCTTTGCACATTTTTTTGTCTGCCTATGTAAGTACATATGCGAAAGTAACTCTGTCTGTCTGTCTGTCTGTTACCTTTTCACGCTTAAACCGCTGGGCCGATTTAGTTGAAATTTGGTATACAGATCGTTTGAGTCCCGGGAAAGGACAGGATAGTTTTTATCCCGGAAAATTGCATAGTTCCCGCGGGATAGCACAGCCCAAACCACTGGAATTTTTCAAATTTAAGGCGGAACAAAGTTCGCCGGGTTAGCTAGTTTAATATAAATTTACCGTATATTGCTGTGAAAATAGAAAATTCATTAGAGAATATTGCGCGAATCATCCTTATTATTATTGAAGTGATACGGTGCCAAATATCAAAGCTAAAAGAACCATGAAAGTTGCTCTTATAGCTTCTTCAACTAGATAAGTGCTGAAGATAATATCTTCTAATGCTGAACAGTTTGTTATAATAGACAGGTATGAAGGAATAGTGTAGTGACGTAGTAGCTCATAAGACCCAAGGCATCACTAAATTCACCAAAACTAGTAATTAAACGGTGGCGCGGTGGAGGTCTCGCAGCTTTTCTTTCTAGTGAAGCCGGTTTGATTCCAACTACCCGAATGTATCTTTTTGTATATATTTAAGTTAAGTCATAGCATTCCTTCCGGCACTTGTGTCCTAACTCCTCTGATTAACTGTTCACAAAATTCACATAAGGTTTATTTCCCGTACTTATCATTTTGGACACTTCCTGAATTTCCACTTTCATGTAATATCTACTTTCTGAAATTCCCACTTTTCAGAATTCTCACACTTGATACGTATCCTCTTCTCTTTTAAATTAATACTTACAATGATAACTGGCCACTTTAGATTTGCGCGGGTAGAGTAGGGCCTTGTGCAAGGTCCGTCCGGATCGCTACCACCATCTTACTCGCTAATCCTGCCGCTAAGTAGCAGTGCTTGCACTGCTGTGTTCCGGTCTGGAGAGTAAGACAGCCGGGGAAATTACGGGCACAAGAGGCATTTCATCTTAGTCCTCTAAGTTGGCAACGCATCTGCAATCCCTCCGGGGTTGCGGGTGTCTATGGGCAGTGGTGATCACTTACCATCAGGTGACCCACTTGCTCGTTTGCCTACCTATTCATATTAAAAAAAAAAATCATTTTAATATAGTTTTTAAAAAATAATTTAATATAATTAACGTATTCATAAAGATTAATTATTTGTGTTATCACTTAGAAATCGTTTGGCATTAAAATTTTATTAAATTCCTCTACATCCGCGTCACTATATAAATCTTGAACCGTTTTGGCAGTGCTTTCTGTAGTATTTTTTTTTTTGTATAGTAACGCTTTGTTCATCCGACTGTATTCACTCTGTGATGGATCATACGTTGTGCAATCGTTTTCTTTACCTCTAACTCGTTGTTTAGCTAATAGCACGCCGTGTACCGTCGAAATTGTCATTTTATTGCGAGCCTTAGTTTTAATTAAGTTAATTTTGCTGAATATGCGTTCACTGTCAGCATTCGAGTGTGGAAGTGAAATTGTTTCGAGCACAAATTTTGAAACGTTTTTAAAAGTCATTCCTTGGTCTCCTTCTTCACATTCCAATAGCTTTGCCCAAAAAATATCGACCGGATCATTTACATCAATACCTGCCGGGAGCTCGAAAGACGGTAATTGACGCCACTCGTCATCGATTATTTATTTTGATGTTGATCACTTGTCTTGATGCAATACGAGGCAAAGCCTTCATCAAGGGCAGCAAGCTGGGGACAATATCCCTGGTCTTTCTCAACATTGCTTTCGACGGATTCAGATACGAGACTAATTTTAAAACAGGATCTGAAAAATCGCTTTTTAATTTCTTTACAACCTTCAATTAGAAAATCGGTACAAGTCGTTGCGAAATCTGATTTTAATTTTTCATTATTGCGAATTTCGACCTGATCTTGCATTTTTCTGACTTCAACTCCGAAGTACATATTTTCCGGACGTAAACGATGCGACTCATTGCATGGGTCTAGTTCACTCAAATTGGTCCGATAAATATAACGTCTGGACATGTACGTTTTCTAAAAGTTCTTGATAGCTTTTACACATTTTATCATGGAGGCTTGTAACAACTACCGACGATGACTGAAAGAGTTCATTTAGTTTAGTAAATTTAGGTAGTATATAGTCCAGAAAAAGATAAAATAGTTTGATGATCGGATTGTTGAGAGCTTGGACAATCTGTTCAACAGATTTTAATCGAATAGTTAGCATTTGGTCTCTAAAGTATAATTCGAGTGCAGGCCACACTGTTCAATTATCCTCGAAACGACCGCTTTTAAAGATAACCAACGCGTTTGTGCTGGGCGGAGAATTTTGTGAACATCAATTTCTAAAAATGTTTGGAACTTTTTGAACAAGTGCTGTCGTTTAGCGCTGTTTTTAAATTCACCATAGACATTTCGAGCCAGATCTTCACAACTTCTTGGTAATTTTTTACATGCATTGCTAGCACAAAGATGCAATGAGTGGCATATACATTTAAAAATGTAAATGCCAGGGCATTTTTCGAGAAATCTTGAAGCTACCGAGTTATCTTTTCCCATCATTGTACTGGCTCCATCCGACGCGAATCCAATGATGTTCTCTAATGGAATCTCGTAATCTTCAAAGGACTTCATTACTAGTCCGAACAAATATTCTGCCGTAACACTCTCCACCTCCGAATCTTGCTCGAAAATTTGACAGAGATCCCAAAACTTGCTGACCACTCGACCCTCTTCAGCGTCAAAATACGTGTTTTACAAAATTTAAAATATAAAAACACATAATAGATAATTATTATCCGTAAAAGAAGTGAAATATGATTATTATTTTTTACCTCACAATGATGCACATCGTTTGTATGCCCCCAATATCGGTTGATTCGTCAATTAAAACACTGAACCGACTGATCTGCATTTTTTTTGGAGACATTCTTTTTCGGCCTCAGCAATGACATTTTTTACTATCGCAGTCCCTTTCGTCGATTTCATCTGCATGTTCTTAACAATTTCAGAGTCAGGCACAGAACTTTTCAATAGTGTTGTCAAATGATCTAAAGTGGTGAAGGATATATTATGTTCGGCTAGAAAACCACATAAATTTATTTCAAGTGCTTGAGTTGCTTTGGCTTTCGTGCTGATTTCGTCAGTTTTTTTATAAAAGTAGAAATTGACTGTTGAGATGCTAAAGGCTTTCGAAGATGAATTTTCGATGTCATGTGATTTTTTATCACAGTCAACTCTGCATTCATTATTACATTGCATGTACGGCATTTAGCTTTGTACTGGTCGCCAGGCACTTTACTAAGCCATTGCTTGTAATCTTCATTTTTAAGCCATGCGTCTCTGAATTTTTGCTGGCGATGCTTGTTAACCTTGATGATTTTTCTGGGAGGTGTAATATCCAAGTCTGATTCAGTCAGTTGACTGCTCGTACTATCTACTTTGCATGTAGGACTCATTCTTCATTGCACAGATAAAAAATAATTAATAGGTTAGTAAGTTATAGAAAATATACAGCCACTGAAACAATGTATTTGATAGATATACCTACTTGCCAATGATAACAATCACTCCGAGTGTGTAATCAAAATTTTGCTGCTCTAGAAAATTACTTCTTTCTTCACTTAATTTGAATAATTCCTTTTGTCAGAGCGAATAGAGACATATAATCATAATAATATAACGAAATGACTGCCAACTTTTCTACACAAAATATACGATACATATGAAGTGTGAACATAAAATATCGAACTTATATTCTCTTGTTCGCATTGGTAGATACTATACTAACCAATAAGAAAGCGTGTACAGCAGGCGCTGGATAAAGTTACAGTATCGGCAGTGGTGAAACTTAGCAGAGCGGATCGTAAGAACCAATAGGAATAGAGAACTTGTATTTCCCGGTATTTTCCCAAGATTTTATTGGACAAAATAAAATCATGCTACTGCGATTTAAACTATCAGCGCATGAGTGAAATAATATAAATTCTCAAATTTTTTATCATGATAGAAATTATCGTACAATCTGCGTACGATAATAATATGCTATCGTACATCTTAGAGCAATAAAATTGATATATTATGTCACTTGTCATTTGAAACGTTTCGTTCAGAAACGTGATCTGTGATTTTTTATTTTAGCAGTCCCTTATATCTCATGTTGTAGAACTCGATTTTGGCCAATTTAATGCTGAAGGCTTCTCCAACCATGATTTGGTATACGCCTCCTTTAGAATTCGTCCTCCAAAACGTAAGCACAAAATTGTGCTGCGAAGGAGCCTCCGTGTACCTGCAAGCCTTTCATAGCGACCTGAGCGGTGTCGATTGGCACGCTGTAGAGTGTTCCTGACGTGGACCTTAAGCTGGAGGCTTTTAATAGCGCATTGCTTGCGATCTTTGATAGGCACGCTCCATTGAGGCCTACTCACGTTAAGCACAACCCGGCGCCCTGGCTCACGGAGGAGATCAGGGGATTGATGGCGAGGAGAAACAGAGCTCGCATTAAATTACAGAACGACTCTTCTGAGGAAAATCGTCAAAATTATGTATCACTGCGAAATCACTGCAATAAGGTGTGCAGGAGTGCGAAGCGGCGGTATATATACCAGTCGATTGATAACTGTCCTCCTTCTGCATTATGGAGGTTCCTTAAGTCTCTTCGGGTGGGCAAATCTCAGCAACATACTTCTACCTTGACTGACCTCAATGGCCTCAATAAACATTTCAGCACTTCACCAGTTCAACTGGACCCTTTAGCAAAACAGCGCACTTTGTCATTTCTTGCCAGTATTCAGCACCCCGAAGTTGAGCTTGGACATGCTTGTGCTGCGGGCGGAGATTATAGCTCCAACTCTATCCCACATCATAATTTTTTCATTCTCTTCAGGCTGTTTTCCATCGATGTGGAAACGTGCTCATGTATAATACCTCTTCCTAAGACGCCGAATCCCAATTCCTTTTTTCTTTTTTTTGTCGATTTCGATATACTTCTTGGTATCCTCAACTGCATTATCGTGGTTCCGTTCCTACCTCTGTGAGAGGCAACAGCGAGTCAAAGTTGAAGACGCTTTTTCAAGCTGGTGCGACCTTACCGCGGGTGTTCCGCAGGGGAGTGTACTTTCCCCTCTCCTTTTTTCTATTTTTATTAATGGTATTACCTATTCTTTGAATTCTTCGTACCACTTGTATTTTGCAAATATATTCTGCGGCTGATCTTGACGATTTTCCTCTGTTGATTGATCGCATTAATTCAGATCTCATCACCATTCGTGACTGGGCTGCGAGCTTTGGACTCATGAATGCCAAGAAGACGCAGGCAATCATTATTGGTAGTCCATTTTTTATTTCTCGGATATCTGACCTGGTAGTTCCAAACTTGTATTTTGATGGTACAGTTATTCCTTTCTCGTCTACCGTCAGAAATCTGGGGATCATCATGGACCAGACGCTTTCCTGGATGGCACAAGTTTCCGAGGTTAGTCGGAAACTTTTTGCCTCGTTTCACTCGCTCAGGCGTTTGCAGAACTTTCTGCCTATCCAAACAAAAATAACACTAGCTCAATTTCTTTTGCTCCCACTTCTTGATTACGGCGATATTGCCTATCTGGATCTCACTGAGGGGCTACTTGACAGGCTTGATCGTCTTCAATGTATGTATTCGATACATTTTTGGACTCGCGAAAGTGAGATCGCGGGAATATCCATGTTCTGTCATTACTTTTCAACATTATTTTTAATCCTTCTGCTCCTATGTATCTTTACGAGCGATTCAGCTACTTGGCTGCCGGTAGCCAGCATCGGCTACGGTCGAACGCTAATCTCCTTTTGGCCTATCCTCCTTCATCTTCCAAAACTTACTCCAAATCCTTCACAGTTCACTCTGCTAGGCTGTGGAATCGGTTACCGACCTCCATCAGGCAGTCTGCCTCCGTGGCGTCGTTCAGGGAAGGCTTGCGGAAGATATGGCTCACACCATCTCCTTAGATATTATATGTGTATACTCTTATTGTATTTTGTATGTATGCATGTGTGTAATGATATTTATTACTTTTTACTCAAAGGTTAACTGGTAGAGATCCCTTATAGCGATAAGTTCGCCTTTGAGCATATATCAATGTTATTTTTTTTTTTGTGAATTGTATCTGTTTCTTTACATTTGTACAATAAAGCATTTACTTGCTTACTTGATTTTTTTGGGATTATTTTAACGTTTGAAAATCAATGTTAGCTTTCTAATACATAAACACTTATTATATGCAGTCGAGGAAACTGAATCAGGAACCAGGCTGTCAACATGACATCAGTTCCATCCACCCTGGTGCGTGATTCGGTTTCCTTGACTGTGTGATGGTAACTAGTTATAATTTAAGTCTGGTATAATATTAGTTGTCTGACGAATAAAAAAAAAATGATTTCTAGGAGTTTTTATTTATTTCAGTGCATGTTTGAGAAAAGCACTATACAAGCCTCTGCGTGAAAGAACTTGCCAGCCTCGTATACCTGTCCGTCTATACATACTCAGCCTGCAAGCCCTTCTTTCCCGGCCTCAGCAGTAATGTACTATTTCTTGAATCATAGCCACGAACACTCCTGATCTAAGTATTTTATGCAAGTATTTTGAATAATAATAAATTTTTCGGGTTTCAACCTTTTTGGCTGTTGGTGGCTGGCTGGCGCTAGACCGTTGCCACGCGCCGCGGCACATAATAAAAAGAACAAGGCGCCAGTCACTTGTTTTCATATTTGTTGGTGCATGGTCGGTCTTTTTATGCGGATTTATGTTTAAACTATTGTAAATATTGATTAATGTGTGTAATGTTTGGTGTAAAAGTGTAATCAGTGTATATAACATTACGGATAGTCTTCGCGGGTGTTTTTACTAAGCGGCGACATTGGCTAAAATACTCTACGGACGAACTCTACACAGCGTTGGTCGAAGCCGGCTTCCTCAAGGTTTGTGGCTCTGAAATTGATTGCTAGACCTAATACTGCACAAGGGACAGTTAAACCACGGCCTTGGTAACAGTCACTATTTGTCTATCGAAGGATATATATTATACAATTTGAGACAGCACGATATACATACACACTTTAACTTAGTAACCTCTCTGTTTGTTTATTTTTAAATAATACTGAAAGTTTTGTGGTATTTACAGGATCAAAACCAGGCAAAAAAAGGACCTATGAACGCCAGGGTAACTACCAATCGTCCCCAAAGAGGCCGTGGAAAATGTTATTGTTAAAATTGCATCAATGACCACTGAGCATAAATCCAATAATGAACTGTTGGACATCACCTGGCCTATGCCTGGCCTCACTCTCGAGGCTCATTAACTTGTGGTAGATCATTCTTAAACTGCCGAATTATCGAGCCTGACGGGAAACAGAATTGTAGAAATTCGGCAAGTTCTGCTTTGGGCATTTGAAATAGAGCGCTATAGATCAGAACGCTATAGTAATTCAATTCCATTCCGAAGAGAAAGACGGCTTCCAGTCCTCTTTTAGTGTGTGATGTGTGGCAAAAGATTTTCCCACAAAAAAGCGGAAGATGCTGCAGAGGTGAACACAGCATTTGTATGGGGTGCAGTTACGGGCGGCAACTACTATAGCCAGGCATCGCGCATAACAAAAATTACGAATATTCCTAGAATGTCGGCATCAAAATTGCGAAAAATAGAAACGTTCCTCGGATAAACATAGATCGATCACATGACAAGTACAGTGCCGTGATGTACTAATTATAACGATCCTGGGGCAAACCATCCAACTAGGTGGGTCTAACTTCGAGAAGTAGGCGTCAAATCCAATTCGGATCTTCACACCGAGCCTCAATCTCCAGAAGAAAGGTTAGGCACACACGCTGGCACTGCCAAGCGCGGAACGTGGTGGAGCGGACAAACGGGTACCTCAAGGGCTCTTTGCGGAGCCTCGGGCTGGACCGGTCCCTCCATTACACCCCGGAGAAGGCCTGCAGCATTATTTATGCTTGTATTACCTTATAAAACATTAATGAAACATTACCGGTAAGTAGAACGGCAAAGGTTTGAAAGAATAATGTTTTAACTTGTTGAATTGGTAAATATTATTTATTAAGTTTAATGGTTTTTTTTTTCAGATGAGAAATGCAACAAGTCGTAGAAGAGCAGCAGGAAACTGAACCCGAACAGTTGTTAGACACCCCTTCAGCACTCTCACCCTTACAAGCGGTAATTGAAAGGCGTAATAGAATTATAGCCAACTTACCCGTAGGTAGTTTATGTAAATAAAACGTACTAATTTCAATCTTTGTTTTTTTAATACGAGTAAAATGTAGATGCTTAAGTGCACCCGTGTAATAATTGTATTATAGACTTAATATACCTACTCCCACCCTTCCATTATTTTATTACTAGGTAGCAAGAGTGGTGCGTTACATTAAGGCCACGGGTTTTCGATTGTAATTGGTTTCATTAAAACATTGGCTTTTACAAACACCTCGTGTAATGATAATAACGCCCATGGTTGTCTGCGAGTGGAAACATATTCCTAAATGCATCTATAGCTGGTAACTCAGTTCTGTAAATTTGTGTGGTGTCCAATCTGGTATTTTTGACTTAATTAACGAAAATAATACATTATTTTTGTCTTTCCTGGGGCCTTACCATGACGTTTTAATGCGACTCCATTTCAATTCAGTTTAGGGTCGCTCGCTTTCAGATCCATCCTAAAATGTCAACTAATACCTGAACTGATACGGAACTGAATCGCATTAAGACGTCATGGCTTTAGCCCCTAAAAGCAATGCATAAATCAATGGTACAATTTGATTTGTGTCTTTAGAGCTACCATGAATAGTGCATTATTCAACAAATGGAGCTGGGAAACTTTGAAAAGTACCGCCGCCTAATAAGTTTTTAAGGTTTGACATAAGTAAAAAATGTAGTATATTAGAAAATATAATAAAAATGGGTTGGCTAATAAAATCCTGGACAGACTATTTAAATATATTACATATATAAAAAAAAATATATCTATTGATTTAAAAATATAATATATCTATAAAACAAAAGTTTAATGAATACTATTACCTATGTTAAACAATAGAACATCAACGAAATAAATATATTTAAATATATATTTATTGACTTAGAGTTAGTGACCCTGACTATGAAGCTAGAGGTCCTGGGTTCGAATCCCGGTAGGGGCAGACAGTTGTATGATGAATACGAGTGTTTGTGCCCGAGTCATGGTTGTTGTATGTATTTATCTACAGTGTATAAGTATGTTTATCCGTTGCCTGGTACCCATAGTACAAGCTTTGCTTAGTTTGGGGCTGGGTCAATTGGTGTAATTTGTCCCAAGATATTTATTATTTATATAAGAATACTAGTATCTAAGAATATATCTATAATAGAAAAAAAAGTGTAACTCAAAATATGACAATGTAAATAATAACCATGCCTTCACTTCACTACGTTTACTGCAAATAAATACTTATATTATTATTATTGTAATTATTATGAAGAAAAAATAGTCTGTCCAGGATTTTTTTAGCCAACCCATTTTTATTATATTTTCTAATATACTAAATTTATTATAAAATATGCTCGGTGCAGATCGACGTTATATTCGGATCTCCTACTATAAAGGACGGATCTTATTCCAACAGGCGCAGAGATTAAACCTCGGTTGGGATACAGAGCTTCCTCAGGCTGAAGCATCAAAGTGGTCCGACTTGTTCCAAGAACCCTCAATAGTTTCCTCTTTGAAAATTCCCCTTTGGTATTCCAAGGCGTAAGACTCTGAGCCGTCTTTTAGAGAATTGCACATATCTGTAGATGCAAGCGAGCTTGCGTATGCTTTTGTCACATATTGGCGATTGATATACTCCGATGGGCAGCACCAAACTCGGTCTCATCTCCGGCAAGACTACAGTTAGCCCTGTAAACCAACGTCAATTCCTCGCTTGGAACTTCAAGCTGCTTTGATCGCTTCAAGACTTGCGGTCACTATTAAGGATAGTCATCGTAAAAAACCAAATCACACTTTTCTTTGGACTGACTCGATGACTGTTCTCCAATGGATACGTAGCAAAGCGCGCTCGTTCAAGCCTTTCGTTATCCACCGGTTAGGCGAAATCATGGAAAATTCTTCTATCCAATATTGGCGACGGGCACCGACAGACTTAAACGTGATGACGCAACCAGAATGCTTTCGATTAACTTTTATCTATGGTTTTCTGGCCCATCATTTCTTTTTGAGTCTCCCGAGGACTGGCCCAAAGAGCCCGCCTCTGTCACACCAGTTAGCGAGGAACTTAAAATACCTCATTCAAACGAATTGGTGGGACTAACTTTTGCAATTACGGAGGTACCTACCCCAGTAACTGCAAATTTCGATAGATTCGGTGATTGGTTGCGCTTATTGCGCGCTACACAGCTCGCATACCTATATAGTTAATGAGTTTTATTTTTATTTTCGGAAAATCGTTATTGTGTTGGGTTTAGTTATTTTATTGGGTGTATTGAAAACCGATAATATTGACGCTCTTGACAATATTTTCCGTTTCGTAACTTTTTTTTTCGTTTTACTTTTAAGTTTTTTTTTTTACATATGTAGGCGAGAACCCTTAGTGCCTTAAAAGTACCATTAGATGGAGTTTTCGCCACAATAGGTATGCGTGACGATTCATATTTATCATATTTAACATATTATATCTTGTCGATGAATACCTGAAAAAACAAAACGTTTAGTTTCTTGACAGAGGAATTTTTTGAAGTCGGTGAACAAGAAAGAATCATTGCCATCGAAACAGGTCATGTTACAAGCAATGGAATCTCCTACATTACGGTGTATGTCGATGGAGGATGGGCAAACCGATCCTTTGGCCATAACTTAATTCGCTGTCTGGAATGGTGCGCTAAATCAAATAAACGTTTAGTTTCTTGACAGAGGAAATTTTTGAAGTCGGTGAACAAGAAAGACTCATTGCCATCGAAACAGGTCATGTTACAAGCGATGGAATCTCCTAAATTACGGTGTATGTCGATAGTGGATGGGCAAACAGATCCTTTGGCCATAACTTAATTCGCTGTCTGGAATGCAATGACACAAAATACCAAATATATTAAAACAATAAAAATAGATGAGATCACCACATACCAAGTATAAGCGGCTTACAGTAAAATGAATTAGATTCAAAACGACAAGTATACATTTTTTTTAGGCTGGGATTATCGGCACAGAATCCAAAAAGCGGCTCACAAATGCGCTATTGAATTGGCTTCAAACTAAGCAGATTCCTTTAAAAAACTTCGTGGGCTTTGCTTCTGACACCACAAACAGTATGGTTGGGCAACACAATTCCGTATTCAGCCACTTAAAAGAGTACCTCACATTGCATGTGTAAAGTGTAGTTGCCATATGATTCACCTCGTGGCTTCTAAAGCTTGTCTCAAGCTTCCGAGATTCGTGGAAGATTTTTTAAGAAGTGTTGGATCCCATTTTAGCCGCAGTTCCCTAAGACAGGAGAAGCTAAGAGAATTCCAACATTTTTTTAAGGTTGATGTGCATAAAATTTTGAGTCCTTCAGTTACAAGGTGATTATCCCTACAGGCTTGCGTCAATAGAATATTAGAACAGTACGATGTACTTTCTGAATACTTCAGAACCGAAGTTTTAGAAGATCCAAGTAAAATCACGGAAGATATAATAGGCACGCTTGATAACAAACTCACTAAAATTTACCTAGAATTCATGTCTTACGTCCTAGACCTATTCAACGATTTCAACCGCCTGTTTCAGTCTGAAAAACCCTTACTCCACAAATTAAAACCTGAAATCCATAAATTAATAAAAACAATAGCCAGCAACTACATGCAATTCAATTACTGTAAAACCACAGATGCCTACAAAATAGAATACGCAAACCCAAGGTTCTTTTTGCCACTAGAGAAAATATATTTAGGGGTAGCTGCACAATCATCAATTGAAGAATTATCTAAAGAAATTCCTCAACCGAAACCTCAAATCACTGATTTCAGAAAAACCTGCTTAACGTTTTATATTGAACCGATAAAACAAATTACACAACGCTACGATTTTTCTGACCCGCTTTACGATATTATAGAAGTCATTGAACCAAGCAAAGCTCAAACATTTGAAATAAAAGATTTATCTAATGTGATGATCAGATTCCCAAACCTAAAGAATGATATTGACGTTGTGGAACTTCAGAAGGAATGGAGAAAGCATGCCTTCCTTGACCACAACGACTTAAATTTATCCCCGAATGCTGAGGAATATTGGGTAAAAGTTTTAAAATTAAACGATTTCACCGGTACTCCAATGTTTCCAAACTTAAAAAAACTTATTACGCTTTTACTTGTGTTGCCCTTTTCCAATGCATGCGTCGAACGAGTTTTTAGCCAGTTAAAACTCATAAAATGTGATAACCGGAACAGACTCAACACAAAAACGATTTCTGCTTCAATGACAACTAAAGCAAATATTAAAAACGCCACAAGTTTGAGCCTTCAAAAGCAATGATGCACGCCAAAATAAAATATAACAAGAGTGGTGAAGGTACTAATACTACTAATTGCTTCATCTTCTGTAAATAAATCTCATAAACTTTAATAAATTTTGTGAATAGGGTGATAAATGATAATATTAATGCTTTTTTCAGGTTCAAGTTCAAGCTACCCCGCCTCATCTCGATAATACTGATATTACCTATTGCAGCATTATCATGCCGCTTTATCATTACGTAGTACCTTTTTTTTGGTTTCGGCGTTACTGGCTGATTTTTCTTAACGTCTTAATTCGTATGATTCAAGGTGTTTAGAATAAGTATTTCAAATTTTCAAATTACATTCCTGCGCTTTGAGATGAGTTTTGAGAGACGGTTGGGATTGATTTGTTGTGAGAGACGTGTCACCGGCATATTTATATAATTTTCTCAAGGAATAATTTTAATTGGTTGGTGAAATAATTTGGTGCCCATTGTTACGACACGAGAGCAGAGTGCTTCATAAACCCGGTGGGTTTTCCAGAGTTGAGTCGCCCGTATTCGGGTATGAATTCTATTTGGCCGATTTTTTTATCGGGTAAGTTCTTGTGCTTCTGTCGTTGTGGCGTGGATAAGGTTTGTGTTTCATGTGGGTTTTTAATGTTAGACTTTATTTACAGCCCTACCGTTACCCCAACCATTTCCGGGATTTGGGCCTAGTAATACCGTTGCAGTACCTACGGTGTACGAAGAAAAAGGAGTTATTCCTGTTAAGACTTCAAGCCGTCTGATTTTATCGTATTCTTCAGGAAATCTCAGTTGGATACCAACACCAAGAAGACGATCCGCTCGTGACAATATTCTTATATTTAATACCCCATATATGCGTTCTTTTTTACCCGGAGCTATGCGAATTGTAGTTAGTCGTTAAATTATGTGTCTATCTATTATATAAGATCAACTTTGCCAGCGAATGTTCAATAGCTTCAACTCATAACAATCGTTCTCTTCCCTTATAATGTATGTACAAGGTAGATATATATAGCGACTCTGCAGAGTAGTTAGATTGCCTACTTTTCTGGGTACGTTTTAACTTACGACTTGCTTTTTGCGAACAATTGTTATACGATATTTTCTAATTCTCTATATTCTAAAAAAGGGTTCATCATGTTCCTACTATACGTTTGGTTCTCGATTAGTTTACAGGATCTGTACTTTTCATAGGACTCGCGCGACTCTTTACTTGTTTTAAACCGTTGTGATAACCTTCGCATTACCTGAATAAAATGTTTGTGTTCTAAATTCTACGTTTTTAATTTATGTTAGTGTCATAGGACATTCAAGTGCACCTGAGTGTGCTTCAATGTTTTATTATGCTACATAAAACTATAGGTTATGTTATGATGACGTTTAAATAAATTGGTTACCAAAGTAAGTTGTTATTGAAAGACATTTCTGAATTAATTGGTATATTACTTTTTTAATTATTCATTGTATGAATTAATCATTGTATGTATGTCTATCTTTTTCAGGTTCACCAGTTTATTATTCAACCAATATTTTTCATTTTTTTTCCAAATGAGTACCTAATAATCCGCACTGTGTTCGCGTGGGAACTATAGCCCAATCTCTCTCTTAGTTAGAGGAGGCCTGTGCCCAGCAGTGGGACGCATATAGGCCGATAATGATGATGATGATGAGTAATAATTAACCAATAATTGTTATGATTATTTCGAAGCTTATCAAAAGGAGAAGATGTTTTTTTAGGTAATAAAATTTCATGTTAGTACAGTGTTAGAGTCGTTTTCTACGTAAAATAAGTTAATGTTATTTTTCTCGTGAATATGTTACTTTTTGAGCTGTATTATGTAACTTTTGACTATAGGCCACTAGCAACACTGGTACAATGACGTTTGTGTTACAGAATATTTTTTCCACGTTTGACAAACAGACAGACGAACGGACGGACTGACGCCGAGGTGATTCCATAAGTACCTATTCCGTTTTCTAAATTTGGTCCGGAACACTACTAACGAGTAAGTAATTGAAAATAATATATTCAATTACTTACTCGTTATTATTTGTGAGTATATGTTATTGTTATACATACTCAAAACTAATAAGCTTACTTTATATAATTTTAATTGGTATAGTTAACGAAATGTATAATGAAAATATAGGTATGATTTCATAACTCTTAATGGCTGTAAATATAATATTGTTCTGTATAATATGTAATTAAATAGAAAGTATCTAGGTGTGTACAACAATCGAAATTAGCTGACTTAAAAATAATCAACATAAATAAAACAAACTAATGTAAACTTGGACCCTTTTTGGTAGTAAATGTGTTGAAAAAAAAGTAGTTTCATTTCCATAGCTGGCTCAAAATCACCAAGGTGGTAAATCCACTTCTGCAGCAAATAAACGCCTAAACTCTGTTTTTTTTTTTACATTTTACCATTAGTAAACACTTAACTGTGTTTACTTTTACCACACATCACACAAAATAATTAAAAAGTCTTATATATTACATTTTATATGCACAAATAAGTACAAAAAATCATTTGGAGAACGCGTCCTAAGTAGCAATTCTCAAAAGCTAACTCCAGAAATAGTCATAAAATAAAACATTTTTAACGGTTTTTAATACCCATTCACCTTCAATTGTATCTAATATTAAATTATTGCAAGCATTAATAAAGAAGAAAAACGAATTTTAAAAATGTAAGTCAAAATATAATGTCCGCTAATGTAAGCATCATTTTAGTGAACGCAGCTTTGATTGCGCGAAAAAAACAAAATTCGAACGCATCCCTCTTTAGTCTATGGTACAGCTGTAGAGAGAGTTGTAAACAAAGTGGCTGTGAAGAAAGTAGTTCGCCAAAAGAAATTAAAATAAGTGGTAAGTGTCTTTCAATTCATTATTTACAGAGCGTACATCAATAGGTCGTCATATGGGGAACGCGTTTTTCAATCAAAATATTGCAATAATAGCTTTTATAGTGTTGTATAACAAATGTTAACCTCAAATATTTTACATTAAGGAAGCGAGAATTTCTGTCATATATGGCTGCCGTTTAAAAAAGGCGCGGTTATTTGAAAATATCATTTGGTGAACGGTCATTTGGGGAACGTTCTCCGATTTGATAGACCGTTCTCGAAATGATGTTGTTGTTCCCCAAATGACTATTTAGTTACTTAGTGGTACTTTCTAGTACTAACTGTCAATTTTGTGTATGTCGTGCTTACGAAGTTATCAATAGGTATACTTATTTTATTTTTACAGCAATATGGAGTCTGAGAAAGCTGAAAAAAATAAAAACCGTTCGAAAAAGCAAATAAAGAAAAACAGTACGGCTTACTTGCGCCAAAGAGAAAAAGCTAATGCCAGAAAAAGAAAATTTTTAGATAAGATGACAGAGGAAGAGAAGGAGATTAAAAGGGCTAAGGGCAGAGAATACTATCATAAAAAAAAACAAGAAAAGAAAGTGAAGATCATAGCTGAGATGACTGAACGAGAAAAGCGAAACCAAAGAAAAATGTGGAAAGAAGCTTCAAAAAAATACAGAGAAAAGAAGAAGGCATTATCTGGCATATTACACAATACACCGCCACATTCCGATGATGACTTAGCTGCATCAGCTTCAGTGAGAAAAACAGTAGGAAGACAAATGGTGCGGAAGGATAGAGCCAAAGCATATCGTAAAATAAAACAACAAGCGAAAACCATTGCTAAAATAAAATATAAATATGACACTTTAAAGAAAAAATTAAGAAGACAAGAAAAAATAAAAGAAGTGAAATCTCAGAACCCTACAACTCCCAACAGCAAAGTTAACGCATTGTTAAAAAACGTCGACGTACCTCCTGAAGTGCGCAAGAATCTTTTATTTAACGAAGTATTGACTGCCCAATTACAAGATAAAGCCAATACTTTGAGAAAAAATTCCAAGGAAAGGGAAGTTTTTCAAAAATGTGTTAGCGGCACTATGGTAAGGCACTACAAAATGCTTCATATGGCTAAGATTTTTTTGTCAAAAGATAAAACTAGTACTATTCTCAAATCTGACGCCAAAATTCGTGAGGTTGTTTTGAATAAAGAAGTTCGCGAAAAAGTCAAAGAGTTCTTCCAAAGAGATGATGTCAGTAGGATGTGTCCAGCCAAGAGAGATTTCGTAAAGAAAAACGGGATTAAGAAACAAAAACGCCTCCTTTTATGTTCAGTTAAAGCACTGACGTCAAAATTCGCTAAAGAAACTGGAATTAATTTGTCTTATGCGACATTGTTAAGAGCAAAGCCGTTTTGGGTGGTAGCTCCAAAATTAAGAGACAGAGAAACTTGTTTATGTGTAAAACATGAAAATTTCGAGTTCAAATTAAACAAATTAAAAACATTACAACAGGTTAATCACGGGACTATAGAGAAAACTATCGAGGGTTATAGTTGCGACGTAACTTCTTACGACTGTATGAATGGCGTGTGTGAGAAATGCAAAAATCCAACACTTGAGCCAGGTGATGATACAGCTTCTGTGACATATTTTCAATGGAAGTCTGTTACTGAAGAAAAAACTGTAAAAGGCGAGAAGAAGAATTTTAGGATAACAAAAAAGGTTGCTGTTTTAAGTACAGTAAAAGAATTAAAATTGGCTTTTATTGAAGATATTCCAGTTATGAAAAAACATCTGTATGGTATTTATATTTACAACAAACTGAAAAAAGAGTTGAAAGAAAATTTAACTGAAGAAGAGGTAATGATACAAATAGATTTTTCAGAAAACTACACAACTAAATACGCAAACGAAATCCAGTCAACTCATTTTGCAAAAAATCAGTTATCTATACATACAGGTGTATATTATATGCGAAACGTTGACAATAGTTTGCAGTCCAAATCATTTGCTACAGTGAGTGAAAATTTAGACCATCAAGCCCATGCAATATGGATTCATATGAAACCTATTCTGCAAATAATACTGGCAAAAGAAAATATTCACACTCTTCATATATATTCTGATGGTCCAACATCCCAATACCGTAACCGCACAAATATACATCTTTGGATACAAACATTAGTAAATGAATTCAAACAGATAACAAAAGCTACATGGACGTACAGTGAAGCTGGGCATGGCAAAGGACCTATGGATGGCGTAGGTGGGACTCTTAAAAGGACTGCTGACAGACATGTGTTAATGGGTCAAGATATTAAAACAGCCTCAGACTTTGTTAATTTATTCACTAAGTCTACTATCTTTGTAAAAGAAATTCCTGATGATGACATCTCTAACGCAAAAGACTTGGTTCCGAAAACTTTAGATGCCATACCGGGTATCATGAATATTACAAATATTATATGGCAAAAAGGCCCAACAATTACAATTAAGTTATACCGATATGAACGTCTTGAAAAGGAGCTGACAATGTCAGCGTTATCTGGCAGTTTATATCCAATAGTTACACCCATAAATACGGATATACTAAGGGAATCTCCTGAACCGAACGAGTTTATGGACACAGAGGAGATACAAGATGTACTGAAATTAAAGAAACAGAGCATTTATAAAACCATTTATAACTCTTCATCATCTGATGAGGACGATTTAATGACGATTTCTAATCGTCAACGGACTCCGCGAAAACTTACTGTTGAAGTCAAAGCCAGTACATCTTACAGTCATGACAAGGAAAACATACATCCTAATTTAATATCCCCTGGAACATTTTTATTAGTTAAAGTACCTACACAAAAAAACAATGTCAATTACAGATATGTTGCCACCTGTCAGACAGGTGTCGATGACGATGATGGAGAAATCCTAGTAACCTTCTTAAGTTCGGTACGAAATAATGCCAAAAAATTTAAATTAGAGCCACACGATGTATCTCAGGTTGAATTTGAGCAAATCATTTCTATTCTTTCAATGCCATTACTGAAAAAAGAAAAGAATCGAGAGTATTATTACTTTGACACTGATGTCGACGTTTTAGAAAAATTCTAATTATTTCGTTTTTTAAGTATATTGTTTCTTTTTTTATAAGAAGGTATTTCTACCTAAATTAATAATGATTAAGAAAGATTGTTTTTGTTTAAAAGTTTAAATATGACTTTACAGAACTATATTATTTGTTTAGATGGTTTGATCATCTCCAGCAATATCCAAATTTAATATGATTGTTAAGAGTTTTACTTGGCTGTGTGTCATCAATTAAAAGACTAAAAAAGTGATTTAATTTAGTTAAGCTTAGGTTTTTGTTAAGGATAAACCTTATAGCAAATAAATAAATAACAATTACTTCCTATAATTTGGCTTATTATTAAATTTTACAGTGAATTTCACCCTAATTGTCTGCATATCGTCATTTGGAGAACACACCCATCATTTGATGAATGCCCTTATCATTTCGGGGAACACCACTAAAATCAACGAAATGCCATTATAACATAAGGTATTTAGAAATAAAGCCTGATAATATTAGAAATGGGCGGAATCCCTATAGCTACCGCAGATTTATTTATATGCAAGTGAGCGATATTCACGTATTTAGTTAATTTAAAAACTTGAAACAGTTATAATAGCTTAATTTACAGCGAAATTGTCCTTAGAAACGTTTTAATTCCAAATTTTGTAAAAGTTTTTAATTTCGTATTATTGGCTACATAACTCCGCTATCGTACAGGCTAAAAATTAAATATATATATTTTTTTAAATTTAATTATAAACCTCCGAATAACGTTCCCCGAATGACAAATTTTAGTGATAGCACACTTAAAAATTGAAATTTCAAGAAAAGTATTTAATTATATGCCCTGCCAAGGTAAATATAGTTTAAACATAAGTTTAGTTATGATTTAGAGTAATTATCAATATAATAGCTTCTACTCTATTTCATCATAAAACAGAATTCAGAATTTCCCACCTTGGTGATTTTGAGCCAGCTATAGCCAAATCATTTCTTGCGGACCGTTGCTTCTTTTCACTTATTTGTGATATGAGGTTCATTCGGAAAACTGAAATAAAATTGCAACATGCAGTCGAGCGCGTAAGCGACGCCGTATAAGCCGCACTTACGTCCTTTTTCTCGCGGACTCGTCAGCGCTTCACCCGGCTGCTGGAGCATGCACACTGGCGCCGTAACGCGTTAAGTTACGAAGCGGTTTCCCGGTTACCTTTCCATAAGAAGTTATCACTTCAAAATGCACATGACAGTTTTTTTACAGCTTGCGTTGCTCCCAAAATCTAACCGGTCAGTAACTTATCGATATGCAATATCGACATGCCCTCATCTCTTTTTTCTTTCTCCGTGACGTTACCCCTGCCGCCCGCTTACGTCGCATTTCGTCAATGCCGGCAGAAGTGTTTGCTTAGAAATTCGTAAAGATGGCAAGTCTCTAGGCTGTGGTCTGTGATAGCAGGGTAATGATTTAACATGAGAAAATTTTACAAATAATAACTAAACTAAACCAAAAACTTACAAATAACAGCAAAATAATTCTATAGATTGATAATTACAGCAAAATCTGGTTATGTTTTTTCCACTTTTTGGCGAATTTTTTGTATGCCTTTTTTGTATGGGATCCCCTTTCTTGCACCCTGACCCAAAATCTTTATTACATACAATATACTTAGCTACTTGTATGTTTACTTATGAACTTATCATTGCAGGTTGTTTTAATCCTGGGTATCAAAGGCGCATGTAGGGGAATAGAGCTAACAAATATCACTACAAAAGACATTGAATTTCATGGCGACGTAGTAATATTTAAGTTGCGTGAACCAAAAACTAAAACAGACAGATCATTTGTGATCCGTGACGAATTCATGAACATTTTCAAGAAATATTATGCCTTTCGGCCTCCGAATACACATACAGACACACTTTTTCTAAATTACCGGAATGGAAAATAATAATAATAATATCTTGGGACAATTGACACCAATTGACCTAGCCCCAAACTAAGCAAAGCTTGTAATATGGGCACTAGACAACGGATAAACATACTTATATAGATAGATACATACTTAAATACATATTAAACATCCAAGACTCGAGACCAAACGTTCGTATTTTTCATACAAATATCTGCCCCGACCGGGGATCGAACCCGGGACCTCAAGCTTCATAGTCAGGTTCTCTAACCACTGGGCCATCCGGTCGTCATCGTCGAAATGTTTCAAACAATGCATTGGACGCCATAAAATTGTATCCATGCCAAAAGAAATAGTTAATTTTTTACATTTAGATAACCCGGACCTGTACACAGGACATTGTTTCCGCCGGACATCAGCAACACTCCTCGCAGACTCTGGAACCAATCTTCTGGCTGTCAAAAGGCATGTCGGGTGGAAGTCCGACAAAGTAGCACATTGTGGATTCAGTAGAAAACAAACAGGAAATTACAAAAAATATCACCAAGAACATTTTATTGGCAACAGCAGACACTAGCAAACACACAGCCATGTCTCATGAAAATTTACACCACCCTTCATCATCGCACCAGCAACATCCTTCACTGTACATAAATCCACAGCCAGATAGTTCTCGTGACCCTCCAATTTTCATACAGCATCATAATCCTCCGCAAACCAAAATTGATACCTACCCTGCCAAAATATTCTGCCCATAATCAAATGCCAGATGTGCCACAGTCTGCAATTGGTGGACCAGATAGATGCTCAACAGGAAGTAAGGGCAAATTAACAGTCCACAACTCTCATAACATCACAGCCAGGTTCATCCTCAGAAATCCAGCAGACCAACATAAGACGACTAACGACGACTAATACGATAACTAATTGCCCAAACATGTCCAATGTAACATTTAATATTAATTAAATATGTCAATAACTTCGCACCTAAAATAATTTTCCTTGTAGTACATATGTATATATGGGCGCCATCTATTAAACCATTTTTTAACTTATTGCCTTCTCTCTAGTTCTAGTATTTTTCCACTTTAAGAAAAATGGCGCTGGCGTTTATCGCAGTACAAACATAATAATAACTTATTTACTATATTTTATTAATATTGACAGCATTTGAAGTTCTATAGCTTGCTTTAATTTTATTTAATTTTATGGAAGATGTTTCAATAGTTTATTAGCATATTTATGCATTAAATAAATTAACAGTTAATGGCTAAACCGGAAACGCCTCACGGCTATTGATAGAGGAAGTTGACAACTAAAATTACTTAATTCTCTTTTTGTGATGAAAACTTGCTAAAATCATGTAATAAATCCTGCAGTTTGATCTAATAAATTAATTCTATAAATAAAACAAATTTGAAATAAAACATACATACATACATACCGTCACGCCTCTTTCCCACAGGGGTAGGCAGAGACTACTTTGTTCCACTTGCTACGATCCTGACATACTTCTTTCGCTTCATCCGCATTCATCAATCTCTTCATACATGCTCGTCGGTTTCGGGTACTCCTGACCTGACCTTTTTCTAAAGCGTCCCCTATTTGGTATCGAAACGTCCGTCTAGGCCTTCCCTCCCAACTTAGGAAAACTCTTGTTGTTGGTTGAATTTGATTGAATGAATCAAATGTAAATAGGTTAGGTCTCAAATGTCACAATTGACAAGTGTTGTTTTTTTTTAATTATTATAGTATAAAGCATTGACTACAATGCCATGAAATTTTGTTTTAGTAGTTTAGATTTTAGTTGCCTTACAAATAAATACTGTTTTTTTTGAAGTTTTTTATTTATTTCATTGCATGTTTGAGAAAAGCACTAATGGGACCGAGCGCGACGACAGCGCCACGTGACAGGTGGCCATTATGGACAATATTGTCACCGCTGTCAAACAAGAAGTAAGTAAATAAAAATGAGTGAAAAATATTAATGAAATCTCGTGTTATTTTACTATATTACACAATTTTGGACAATGGTAGTCAGTAACATGTATCAAATGATAACGTACTTAAGTAAAATTTTAGAGGTTAGGTAACTTACTTTTTTTTTCTTACGGCAAATATCCACTTATTTCTTTGGTCTCGTTTCCACCATGGTCTTGGAAATTGGTAAAATTTACAGTCGCTATTCTTCTTGGTGTTATTACAATTCACAACAACACATCTTACCAGGACCATATTTTTATCTCAAAAACGATTAGAAAATGTTTACTGCAATATGGATTTGACAGCTCAAGTCAGCGACAAAAATGACAATTTTAGCCGTAGCGAGCGCTGTGATCGTTTAGGCTACCCCCTCCACCCGCTTTGCACTCTGCCATCGGCCGGAACAGGGGTTGCCGGCCTTTGCAGTAATGTACTATTTCGACAAACGATATGACGTACGGCCAAAAAAATGAGTCCATCGCAAGTTGCAACTGAAACGCAAAATCAGGTTCGACTCCTGTTTACAGACCGGCTTTTTGGGTGCACACCTGGATGGTAATTTTCTATAACTTTATATAATTATACATTTGTTTGAATTAGCTATAGGTAATTGAAATAATATTCTTCTTCTCCCCGCAGGTGTTGTTATTGACGCAGAAAATGCAATAGTAGAGATCAAGTATTTTCCTTCGCTGTAGTAACATGCCGTAGTAACATAGTCAGCGAGGGAAATAGTTATTTCCCCGTAAAGGGCGAGAACGGCGAGCTACAGTTAAATAAAAAGCACACCTAATAGGTTCTATTATCAGGTTTATAAGCCTTTTTCTATGCTTTAGAAAATTACTACGTATCATACCGATGTTTGTGTAACTTTTTATTATTGCATGGTGTTTTTAGATACAAAGGCAACTTCGAATTATGAATATGACAAGGTGCTATTTTGTGGGATTCAATGCCACCACACCTCCGCTCACAATTTTACTATCGCGGTAGAAAAAGACCAACCTTTCATTGATGAAATGATAGGTACCTAAATCAAAGTTTGGTTTACCCGAAATAGTTTAGAGACCAGCCCTCAAAAAGGCTAAATATGTCGAACTCGAATAAAGCTCGTCGATAGGGCTCATCCTTAATTCTTAAAAAAAAATCTGCTACGCTTACATTGTAAAATATCTAAAACCAGAAAGGTTTGAAGCGGGCCCGCGCAACGGTCACAATCAGCAACAACAATGGCTATACTGGAAAAAAGATGTTTCAAAACTTCTAAGTTAAGTCACAGAAAATGAATAAGCAGGTGTGTTTAACCCATGGCGTAGTATCTAAACAGGACTGAGTATTCTGAAAATTTGTATTTATTAGTATTTAGTAGGTGAGTAGTGTTATGTTATGCTTTAGGTTAGTACTAAGTTAGGTTATAATTTAGCTTTCAGTTTTAATTTTTTGCAATCCCCTCCCAGGGCTATTCATATTGTATTTTAATAATGTAATTTGATGATGCAAATAAATGAAATGAAATGAAATGAGAAAGTATCTTTTTGTGTTGCGCCTTACACAGAGGCTAATGCGCCGAGAGGGATAGCAAAAAGGGAGGATTATGTCTCGATCTTTCATCTTGCCAGCCTAAAAAAATGCTTTTGATCAAAAATGTTGTTTAAAAAGTTGAATCTAACGCTGGCCATGAAGATTTTTCAGAATGTTCTTTTCTATGAGAATAGCTGTCATTGTCTGTTCTGAGTTTTCTACGTGAATACGGTTTTTTAATAAATAATTTTAAACATTTAAATATAGAGTATATTATTAAGGATAAAGACGTGATTTGTGTGTGTGTGTGTGTGTATATTATTAGCTTAAGTGAAGCTAGTAGAGAGGCGGTGTTCCTACAAGCGTTATCAAGAGAGCTCTTAATGTTGCGTTCTTGTAAGATTGTGTTGTACTGATCACATTACAACACAATTATTATCAAATCAATCAGCTATGCAGCTTGTTGTTACTACAGTGCATCACAAAAGGAGCAAGCACATCGAAGTTAGGTATCATTATATTAGAGATATGATAGACCGCTTCGAGGTCCAACTTTTGTACATCCCTACAGATGTAATGGTAGCTGATGTTTTCACCAAACCACTTGGTAGTACAAAACATGAGCTATTTACCAGCCAACTAGGCGTGGCATAGTGACGGCCTGATGATGTCCACGTTATGGGGGAGTGTTGAATCTAAGGCTAAGCGCGCACCACGATTTTTTGTCGTGCGACAATTTTGTCGCAGAAATGCAACGTGAGGGTTTATATGTCAATGCGCGCATATATTTTCAATTACTAAATGCGCGCATTGACATATAAACCCTCACGTTGCATTTCTGCGACAAAATTGTCGCACGACAAAAAATCGTAGTGCGTGCTTATATGATTGCCCATAGGTTTAGACGCTGCGCAATCCCGGTTAAAATTACATTATTTAATGCTTTTTGTACGTCGCTATATCGATGGCCCAGACGAATAAACGTGCAAATGTCATTACAAGTAAATGACATTTGCACGTTTATTCGTCTGGGCCATCGATATATCGCTGGCCTATGGACTAGTCACACGCAACGGTCGCTCAGCGCCTTACGGGTCCAATTCAATAACGCGTTCAGGGCGCTGTTGCGGCTGCCGCGCTGGTGCAGCGCGTCGACTATAGTATGTTCGCGCACGCGCGCGTGGCCGGGCTGCCCGCCATCCTGCGCGCGCGCTGCGCGGCCGCGCTGGCCCGGGTGCGCGCCAGCCGCAACACCCTCCTAGCCGTTATAGCTGACAGACTTGACAGCCGGCTCATCTTGCACTGGACCGGGGTGCACGCAATTATGGCCACCTATACTTGACTGCACTCTGGGTCAGTGACTAGCCCGCTTAGTTATTTATTTATTAATGTTGACTAACACTAGTTTTGTAAGCACTGATACTAACATATATGGATTAATAATCTGAAATAAAAACATTTTATTTTATTTTATTTTATTATTATTTATTTTATTATTATTCTTGCTAAATGTGGCCTGTAGGTACCTGTTACCTTAGGCTCTGTCTACCCCGTAAGGGATGAAGACGTGATTTGTGTGTGTGTGTGTGTTTTAGGTATGGTATGTGTATAACACAGGAACTCGGTAATATTTTACGGGTGATCCTACCGGGTCAGAAATGTCAACACAAAAGTTCACTTACGGTTTATTGTCCGGTAAGCACTAAATCCATACACAAAGAAATTCGGAAGGCACAAAAGAATAGAAAGCACAAGCACAGGAACGGTGAGAAAGTTTATAGAAATTAGAACAATTAAATAGCACAGGCGCGAGGAAGCGTAGAAAAGAGAACTTAATTAGTAAGGCAATAGGGTGCAATTTGCGTAGGCCAATCGTAGGATCGTTAAGCATACGTTCCGCGTCAAATGTTAGGATATGACTGGTTTGACCTCCACGCGATGCGCCGGCGATGCATCGGCCGCCCGATGCTAATTCATTAGCATAATAGGGCGTAGGAAATATCGATAGCTTATATCGATGTATCGACATATCGACCAGTCGATAAAATGTTTGTGTTGTTGTTATCGATATTGTTGTGTATATAATGTATTAGGTTAAGCTGTTGTATTGTGTGTTTAGTATTAAGTAAGTAGATTATAAATAGTTAATAAGGTGTAAATATTAATATATATATTTATAATACGTGTAATACTTTAATAGTTAAAAACAATAAAGGTGGACACGATTGTAGATTGTGGATTGGAATGAAAGAACCCTACAGTGTGTTATTTTTTTTTTTTTTAGCCTAACTCTGGCCATCAAGAATTTCCATGTTCTTTTCTATGAGAATAGCTGTCACTGTCTCTTCTGAGTTTTCTACGTGAATACGATTTTTTAATAAACCATTTTAAACATTTAAATATAATATATTCAATAAAAACTCCGTTGAAACACTTGTATTTTCATTCATTAATTTCGTTCTATTCAATTATAAAAGATTTATTTTTGTACTTTGTTTTTTTTTTATTTCCAATGGTAACCTTTCACAGCGTAGGTACCTACCTAATATTATGGCGGTGGTCCCAGAAGCCAGGCCATAAAATTTAAAAAAGAAAAAATGACATGGCGGTATTAGAGTAAGATCCCAGAGCGATCAGACATAACTTATTTTCTGACGAATGAAACCTTAAGTTTTCAGTAGCGTCTCGTGTGCCTTGAATACCTACGCGCTTGTGAAAACTTGCCGAGTGACACCTGGGCAGGTCCACACAGCAAAGCTATTCGGTAAGCAGGATAGATACGGCGCGAGCGTGCGTAGGTGCTTACCTGATTATTTTGCCGTGTGTACATGTCTGAGTTTTGAATATGTTATTGAAATATTTATTTAAAACTTATATTCAATCAGTCAGACAAATCAGAGTGACCAAACATCCCCTAAGACAAAAAATATTCAGTCAGAAGTATGAGGGCGAGAGCACTGTGTGGACCTGCCCAGGTGTCACTCGGCAAGTTTTCACAAGCGCGTAGGTATTCAAGGCACACGAGACGCTACTGAAAACTTAAGGTTTCATTCGTCAGAAAATAAGTTATGTCTGATCGCTCTGGGATCTTGGACTATATTGTTTGTAGTATTTGTCTAACTTTTGAAAATTAAATTAGTGTTAGGAATACAGACTGAAATGGTAAAATGTTGTTGCATTTCTACTTGTAAAAGTGGTTCGTTTAGTGGTTGCAATATATCGTTACACCAGTAAGCTAAAAATAACATTATTTTAAATCTGTATGTTGACCATTAATATTACAGTTTCCCAAAAAAATACCAAAAATTCAACGGTAAGTAACTATGCAGTTGACATTTAGACCTTACTGCTTTAATATCGCTAATTCCCGACGATTATTAAAAGACAACACTTAACCAACGATTTTTGTCGTGGTAAGAATATTTTACTATTACGAGGGCGACACTGAAAGTTTTTAGAACTGGCCACTTGTAAACAATATAATAAAAAAGGAAGTTTAAATTTTGAAAATGGAACTCTTTGCCAATATTATTGAGTATATATTTCATTCATTCGTCATTTGTTTTACGATTTGGCGGCAAATTGAAAATTGTCTGTGTCACGTCAACATAATGTAACGCGAGAAAAATTTCGTGCAATGATTTTTGGTTAGGACGCATAATGTCCCACTCGCAGAATGTCCCTCCACCAAAATGACGTCCCATTTGCAAAACGTCTTCTATGCAAATGGTCCCTTATGTAAAATACTTAAGATTGCATATTTTTTGCATTTAAAGCATCTTTTGGTTGGCGGAAATGCAATGCATGAGGTGTGTTTTTGGGCTTGGGTTTTTATTTTATATGATTTAAACAGAACAGTTAAATCAAAAAATAACCAAGAACCCAGACCATGCGGTCGTAGACGTGGACGAGGACAAGGAAAGGGCTCAGCTCAGCCCAGAGAACTATTTCCTCCCGAGCAAATTTCATCAACAATTCCGCCATCCCCGGTTCCGGGTCCTATACTTCATTTAATTTAGGATGAGAAACCACAACAACATTATATTGCGGCTCGTGAAGTGTGCTCTCTTTGCAATTTGTACTAGAGTAATTGTAAACGACACGAAAATAAAGTGGCATCAAAACAATTTTATTTTGCGGCTCCCAGACTATTGCACTGTACTATTTGCTAGGTAAGAAATAGTTGACCAGACGCAATTTAATGTTGTTGTGGTTTCTCATCCTAAAATAAATGAAGTATTAGTACCTACTGATTACTGAAATTTGTATGTAAATATAATATATTTTCAGATCATATGAAGAAGAAAAGGCGATAATCATAAAACGGCTCGCCGAAACCAAAAAACGAATAAACGCGTTGCCTACAGAGACCCGGAATATCTATGTGGCTAAAAAGAGGGAGAAGCAGCTAGAGAGGTTCTTGCTGCCAGACGCTCCTCCTCGCAATAAGACGAGGTGAGATATCTAAAACCACAGTTATACATATTTATTACCATTGCGGCATACACAAAAGTAACTGTTTTAAAATATAACGATTACGTTTTAGGAAACAGTCACCCGATAGAACCGAGTGCCGGTTAGTGCCTGGGTCTCCGGCGACACCTCCAGCTCGGAAGCTTATGCCATGGGAGATAATGTAAGATGTTTGCTTTGTATAATACGATACCGTATAATTGTAACTCCCGCTAGATTATAAACTGACGTATTGGTTTGCTTAGTTTAGATTACAATCTCGCTCGTTAGATTATAAACCTACGGGCGTTTACAATCTTACGATGACAGGTATATGTATAATGGACTGCAGAATTGTTTGACCAATTTATAACTGAATTTATTTACTGAATGAATTTATTTTGAAGCTGTGGTAGCTGCAAACGCAATGGATGACTTTCAGAGAATCAATCTAGTAGAAGAAGACCAGACTGATCTACAAAATAAAGTCAATTGCAGTCACCTAATTTGTTTCGTCGAAATTAATATTTTCCTAAAAATCAAAATAAAAAAGAGCCCGTTTTTTGCAATGGGATTTACATAATATAAATGCACTAGTAGGTACTGCGGAAATCACGCAACAGGTATTGTGTGTAATCGCATCCTCTATACTAGAACCTTTATGGAAAAGACTTAAAAGAAATAGTATCATACTTTTTTGGAAAAAAGTCACTAACTGATAATCAAATTAGCCCCTAGCCGAAGGCTAAAGAAATAGAGTTTATATTGGGGGCATTGACCCATCCAAGCAATTGGGCAAAAACTATTTTATGGAAAATTGCACACTGGAAGAAGATTCAGCTATAAAAGCAGCTGGAGCTAGTGGAGAACTCAGTACAGATCGGGGTTCGGAGAGAGACTCAGAATTTCGCGGCAGTATTAGGGCTAGACACCGTACCGTGAATTCCGCAGATGAAACTGTTGGTTGCCAAAGCAATTATACAGTAGAATCAAGTCATTACACGCTGTCAGAATTGGCAGAATTACCTATATTCAGATCATCTTCAAGCAGACCACAAAGAGAAAACACAGAGAATTTTTCGAAGGTCATCTGATTCATCTAATCTGTTCCCGTGGCTGAGAGCCAGTTCATCAAAATACTGTGTACTCCTCAACAAAGCAAAATCATTCAGATTCCCTCAAATAATCGACGCAGCTTACTCGGCAGCTGCCCACATAAAGCCCAGATTCAAAAATTATCGAAGAGCAGCAAAAAATATTTGACGGCGATCGCATCTCATCAGGCCGATGTTATGTTGGTTAACACATTTGCCGGTGTCAACACCAAAGTGAAGACAAACCTTACACTGAGCTCGAATTTCTTCAAATTAAATACCTACAGACATTGGGCTAGAACCATAGAGCAAAAACAAAGAGGAGCTGGCCTAAGCAACTGTGCACTGTGATTTTCAACTAGGTCCTGACGTCATCATTGTGGGCGGGGCTTAGTTAGTATGTTGTCAGCTTTCGTCAGGTGCAAATGTATCGAGACTCGCATTATCGGTGTGTTTTCGGCGGTTTTAAGAAGAACAGGATGAAGTGTTGTGTTTTGTCGTGTCAAAGTTATTCAGACAGACGTTCTGATGCTATGAATGGTATCACATTTCATTTGGAAGTAATTTTATACGTAATTATTAAAATAGTTCTAGAAAATTTTCGGCTTTCAAGTAAAAGTTATACTTCTCGACACTAGATGGCGTAACTTTTGTGAATTAAAAATATAAGTACGTAAAGTTCCGCATTAGTATATTGTAATAATCATACGTGTATACTGAAAACTAAAGTATTCGTTTAGTCCTAAATACTTTTTAGTCGCCAAAACAGTACTTTAGTAGTTTTATAAATATATTGTGAACAGGCCGCCATCTATCGTCAATTAGAACAACTATTTTCAACGTACCAAATATCCAGAGCCGTAATTAGAATCACATAATTTTACCGAATAACGCACGGCTATGGTCAGTAATGAAATAACAATACATTTTAATAGCAAATATTTTGAAGTAACAAAGTTCTGAGTTGTATACATTACATATTATTCTCCGTGACTGTTCATGAATTGAAAGAACTTCGAATATTATTAAATAAACATTTTGGTTGGTTTCGATATTGTTTGTATAATACGATAATTGTTTGTATAAGCTACTAAATAAGAGTTATGACGAAACAGAAGCCGTTCTAAAAAGTATAAGTTAAACACACACACACACACACACACACACACACACACACACACACACACGCGCACACACACACACACACACACACACACATACATACACAAGCACAATGTATAAATAAGGTGCATATTATTGTATTGTAGTGCTAGTCTAGACCTTAGTGTTGTCTAAATAGTTTGTATCATGCATGTACCTATTCTGTTCTTAAAACATCGTGCATTTTTAGGGGGAGGAGCGCTGCTTATCCTATAGCACAGGTTTTTACCTATTTAGGGAGCAGAGTTCAAGAGAAAGATACCTTTGTAAAGATGTTTTTTGAGAAATAAATATTATTATTATTATTATTATTATATAATCAACTTTTAATTATTTTGGGAGAATAAGTATGTACCTATTTCATTTTATTTCTTATATTACAGCTTAAAAGAAAATTACCAGAGCCCGCACTATCATCTATGGAGCCTACCACAAGTGATTTAAACGATTTTTTGATACTTCATGATTCGCCTAGAAAAAAGAAACTTAAGCAAGTAAAAGAACAACTTCAATATAATATATTGAATTTTGTAAATAAAATTATGTTCGTTATAATAATTTGTCTATTATTTTACATAAGTACAATATACATCTAAATCAGTAAAAATGGTTACCCTTATTTTATTCATTTATTACACAAACTTTTTGAAGCTCAAAGTTCTGAGTACGTCCCATTACTTTTACACTAATTGACATCTAGTATGAGATAGCTGAACTACGTAGTGACGTTAATGTATCGATGTTAACTTGCTAGGCGAGTGGTTTTGCTACTAACCGACGGATGGAAAATTGAAAAGTGGGCGGAGTTCCACAACCCCTCACCCCGCAAAATGTCACGCGATGTTTCATAGGGAAATCTTATTACCACACCTCCTCTTTGTTTTTGCTCTGTGGCTAGAACACAATGCGGAAGAAAGAGTTCGGGAGAAAATAGGACTCAATACAAACAATAATACTATGTCAATGCAAGATACAGATAAATATAAACGTTAGACAAGAGAATAATAATCTAAGTATAAAAAGCGAGTTGGACAAGTTGTCTAAAATAACGGCTATTAATTTAGAAATTAAAAATGATTTAGACACATAAGATTTAAACCGAAAAACATATATTGCAAGTTAACAGTTTGAAATAATAAAAAGCTGAATAAAACCTTTTGTAAAAACAATAAACGCATACATACAACTCATGGCCAGAGACCATTGTAAGAAATATCAGCTCAAATGTATCGGCAGTGTGTCCCCAGTGATAGGCAATGAGTTGATTGATACCAAAGAAACTTTCTCGACTCCCTTAATGAACACCGCAGATCTGATTTCATGCGGACAGATTGATCGATGGATTTCACTTCGATTACTGATCTGGCAGGTCGAACGTTTAAAAGGTTATTCCGATTTTTAAGACTGTAATATTATTTTCACCTCACTTGCTCGAAAAGGCTGACTTTCTCCTTCAAAATCTGCGTGAAAAATTGCTTTTTCCCCGCTTGCGTGGAAAAGGTTTTTGAAATTCGAACGTGACGATGACCACCATTGCCCACCTACTCAAATACTCAGAAATTAGAACTTTGAAACGTATGTTGTCGTCTCGCTTATAATATATAGTACAATACTTAATTAGGTGAATGAGAAGGACGGAATAATGCGAACTTCAAATGTCGAACTTGTTATCAGACCCCTTACTTTTCATCCGATAAAAAAAAACATAACGTCACGTTCAGAAACGCGATCCGGTATCCATTATTAATTTATTTTAAAATCCGTTACTTCCTAAGTTATTTTCAAGATGTGCTAACTTTCGTTGCTAAAAGAAAAAACGATATAGGTTTTTATTAATTAATTTAATTTATGGTTAACCACAAAAATAGCAACCAAACAGGAAAAAACAGATATTTATGATGCAAATTCAGTACGCGCCCCATTTTTTTTTATTCAGTCTAGTTAGTGCGATTTTTTAACTTTATTTTTAAAATATATCTATGATTAGAAAAAAAAAAGTTTTTAGAGATTGCTCGTCGGGAAACCGAAAAGTTGACCAAAATTGTTGTTTGGTTTATGATAAAACAGTATAATACACAAGAAATTAATGTGATAGAACAATCAGAAAAAATAGTTTTACTTATTAGATTATTAAACTAGGTTGTTTAGGCTTAGATCCTTTTACCTCTCTTATTTAAAAGAAAAAGAAAAAAAAACTGATTTACTATTAGACTGTTTTTCTCTCATCCACCATTTTTCTCGCTGTAGTGTGTAGCTGTGCATTTTGATATTCTCTAAACGAAACTGATCCATAAAATCATCGATACTAGTAAATATCTAGTAAATGCTTTATTCTACAAAAAAAGAAACAACAGTTGTCTAACTGTCAAAAAAGATACATACATAAATCACGTCTTTATCCCTTGCGGAGTAGACAGAGCCCAAGGCAACAAGACCTAAAGGCCATGGTTAGCATGATTGTTGGCGTATAGACGGAAAGGGGCGAATCAAATAGCGATGGGTTGCTAGCCGCATCGAATACAACATGATTCCTTAGATTTTCGGCCATTCCCTCGATGGGTTTTACAATCTGCGCGGGAAGAGAAGCAACTTGTGAAGGATAAACTCTTTTATAGTGCAAATGTTGTACTCTTTGGTAGCTGGCAGCTGTAAACCTCGTGACAGCAGCATCTCATTTTTTAATATGGGATCCAGTTCGCTACGAACCACGACAAGGTGCTGCTGCCACGAGGTCGCTCATTTCATGTTCTATACCTACTTATACATTAAATATCAGTTCATTGTCATAATTCGTTTCCAATTCTAAATACAGTCCACCAGTTCGCCACATTTTGGTCCATTCTCACCGTCATTAACCAGCTTTTCATTATTTTATCATGCAATAGTCAATTAGTTTTGTAATTATTCATTTAAATCATTCACTGAATTTTCTGCTAAAAAAGTAGATAATTCGTGACCTACTTTCGTCTTCTTTGAATACAGAAGTGAAAAAGTTGACGTTGTCATTGTTGCCTTTTTTCATTTTTGATTGTCATATTCGTATTCGAAGTGTAAACCATTCATTTAAGTTTATTTGATTTTCGTGTGGTTTCTTTTTGTGTGGTGCGTGATGGGAAGAGTAACGCGATCGCGAGCGCTCGCTGCCGCGGCCGGAACTGCGCAGCATCTCGAACAGGAACCAAACGAGAGTCCTCGTGGCAGCACCAGCAGTAAACAGCCTCTTTCTCTCGTGACAAGGTCGGTGGCGAATGACAACGTCAACTTTTTCACTTCTGCGTTCAAAGAAGACGAAAGTAGGTCACGAATTATCTGCACCAACAGTATCTCTGCAACTAGAGTGGCAAGAGTTGATATTTCAGAGGCCTGCTTTACGGTCTTCGTCAAATTAATTATATCGTCAATACACGGAATATGTGACATGGGAACTACTGGATGGCGTAGTATGGATTCCCTAACACTAGAAGGACATGGGGAGGAAGTGTCAGGAATAGTGGAAGGGCATGAAAGAATGTTCCTCGGGAAAAAATAGTAATATGGAGAAGTTCTGCTTATAAATCCTCTTTTTATTGCATGTTTCATTTATATTTAGTTTGTCCAGATATCTAATCATTGTGTGTTTTATTAATAATTTAGTGAGTTATCACATTTCATGGTATAGAAAAAAAAAAGAAAGGCCCAGAGGCTCGCTGACCATTTCTGGGCACGTTGGGTCAAAGAATATTTGCCATCTCTTCGGCCTCCACACTACAGTGGCACTGGCACCGAATTTAAAGAAGGCGATCTGGTTCTTGTTGCTGATCCAGCCCTGCCACGGAATACTTGGCCCCTTGGAAGAATCACCCAGCTGTACCCAGGCAGAGACGGGTTCACAAGAGTAGTTGACGTATTGACTCGTGGAATCACCTTAAAGAGACCCGTGACTAAGATAGCCCTACTGCCCGTGCACCGCCGCGAAGGAGGTTCAAGTTCTGCTCCCGACCAGCACCTCTTTATCCTCGACCAGCAATTATCGTGAAGCATCACTGGAGGGGCAATGTGAAGGATAAACTCTTTTATAGTGCCAAATGTTGTACTCTTTGGTAGCTGGCAGCTGTAAACCTCGTGACAGCAGCATCTCATTTTTTAATATGGGATCCAGTTCGCTACGAACCACGACAAGGTGCTGCTGCCACGAGGTCGCTCATTTCATGTTCTATACCTACTTATACATTAAATATCAGTTCATTGTCATAATTCGTTTCCATTTCTAAATACAGTCGACCAGTTCGCCACACAACTGGTACCTACATTCTATGTTTTTTCTTGACTTCCAGACCAGCATGGAAGTAAAACAAGATAACAAGATATTATTATGTCTAAAAAGACAAACAAGTTTGTAGGGATAAGTTTATCCCTATAAAGGATCTCTACCAGTTAAACTTTGAGTGGATGCAAGCTGGCAATCGAGTATACAAGCGAGAATACCGTCGTATTAGAAAAATGGTCATAATGAAAATGGTTTCTGTTACACAGACGACAAGAATTGCGGATTAATATGAATACCGAAACAATAGACACCAGGTTGATTTTAAATTTGACCTCATTGTCTTCAAATAAAATAGATTTTAAGAATACATTTACAGCGTGACATGACATTGCTGCAAATTCGAAGTTTACAAGTAGGTACCTATCTAAAGTATTTCATGATGCCTTTTCGGGAATACACTGATGTCGAATATCAGCTCATGGTAGAGTGCTACAATGACGGTGGGAGCGTCATAACTCGTGCTCGCGAGCTACGAGGGGCGTTCAATAAATTCTCGGTATTGATATATTTCAAACCTCTTTACTTTTTTTTGATACTGACCGCTAAGTGTCATTTATTAAAAAGTATAAAAAAGTAAAATTCAAACTGGTAAGTTTTTTTGTTTCTCTGTAACAGCGGAATAAACGTGATCACCATGAACGATTTTGCAATGTTAAATAAATTAGAGCACCGAGCCGTCATAAAATTCCTAACAAAACAGGGGAAAAATCAAAAGACCATAAAAGAAGAAATGGATTCTGTTTACCGTGAGTCTGCTCCTTCTTTATCTACAATACAAAAGTGGTCTAGTGAATTTAAGCGTGGGAGGGAGAGCATCAAAGATGACCCTAGGACTGGTCGGCCTGTTGAGGCTACTTCACCAGAAAATGTAAATAAAGTGGAGAAAATAATTTTAGAAGATGGTCGAGTGAAGGTGAAATCTATAGCACAAAGGACCAATCTTTCTATTGGTAGGTACTGTACATGATATTATCCATGACCACCTTAATATGTCAAAAGTAAGTGCGAGATGGGTGCCGCGAATGCTGTCACCGCTTCAGAAAGAAACGCGTGTAGCTTGTTGTTCCGAGTTTATTGACATGTGCGGTGAAAATCCCGATGAGGTACTTCAAAGAATTGTTACCGGAGATGAAACCTGGGTTCATCATTATGATCCTGAGAGCAAGCAAGAGTCCATGCAGTGGCACATTAAAGGAACACCTCATCCTAAGAAGTTCAAGGTCATGCCTTCAGCTGGTAAAGTCATGGCCACAATATTCTGGGATTTTGAAGGAATATTACTAATCGATTTTAAATCAAAGGGTGTAAATATTACCGGAGAGTACTACGCTAACATTCTACGCCAATTAAGGGAAGCCATCAAAGAGAAGAGGAGAGGAAAGTTAACCAAAGAAGTTCTGCTGCTGCATGACAACGCCCCGGTGCATACGGCTCGTATTGCCAAGGCCGCTGCTCTTGAATCCGGGTTCGAAACTTTAACTCATCCGCCGTATAGTCCAGATTTAGCCCCTAGCGACTTCTTTTTGTTTCCCAACCTCAAAAAGGATCTTCGAGGAAACCGATTTTCTGACGATGAAGCTTTAAAGGCAGCGGTTCAGGAGCATTTTGTCACCAAAGACAAAAAATATTTTTATGAGGGTTTAAAAAAAGATCGACCGGTCTAATAAGTGTATAAACATAGGGGGGGAATATATGGAAAAATAAAAAAAACTCACTTTCGCATTCTTTTGTTTTCATTCTATTACCGAGAATTTATTGAACGCCCCTCGTATATGTACAGCGGGGGTATGTGGAGGAGGGACGTGTTCCCGCAGCCAGAACGATACTTGGTGTGGTACAGCGACTGCGGGACACGGGGTCTTACAGGCCGCAGATGCGAAACATCAATGGTGGGAGACCTACTGCCCAATCCGAAGGTCATTTGTGTTGTCATACTTTAACAGATTTCAAAATTGATATTTTTTTTGACAACTGCTATGAAAAACTGAAATTATGTATTTTATTTTTAAGGTGCCAGAACAGCAGTCGTAAATTTTTTTGCTCAACATCCCTGGGAGAGCATTAGAAGAGCGAGCCGTGCTCTATCTAGGTTTAAACAGAGGCTTTGTGTGGAATGTGTTAAAGTCAGAAAAACTTTACCCATTCCACTTAACCAAGGTACAGCACATACTGCAACCAGATATCCACGGGTACACCCCCAAAATCGGACACGGGGCACGGGTCCGATTTTGTGAGTGGGTGCTGCAAAATCGCCAGCGCAACATACTTTGGACGGACGAGTCAACCTTCACTCGTGGGGGTTTTTTTAACGTGCATAATGAACATCATTATGCACGTCAAAATCCTCATAAAGTGAAGGTTGTCTCGTTCCAACATAGATTTAGTCGGAACGTGTGGGCAGGCATATTAAATGGTATTGTGCTCGGGCCGGTTTTTTTTGACCGACTCAATGGTAGCAAGTACCTCGCTTTTCTCACCACCCAGCTGGAGGACATGCTAGATGGAGTCCCATTGGCTGAAATAAGAGACCTGTATTACCAACAAGACGGCGCGCCGGCACATTACTGGCGGGTGGTACGGCAATACTTAGATCAGCGTTTCGGGGCGCGCTGGATCGGGCGCAGCGGACCTGTAGCTTGGCCGCCACGGTCCCCTGATCTTACCCCCATGGATTTTTTTCTGTGGGGTAAAATCAAGGATCTGGTTTACACAAACCAGCCCGACGTCAGCAGTCCTGAAGAGCTTGAAGAACGTATTAGAAATGCGTTCGACGCGGTGAAGAGCGACACGGCCGTCCTGCGTAGAGTACGACAGCACACGTACTCCGCAGCAGAGTGTTGTATCGCTCAACATGGCGGCCATGTCGAGCCTTTCATGAGGTAGTCTTTTTATTCACCGATCATTCGAAGACGCCTGAACCGATTTGGAATTATTTCAAAGGCTACAAGGCTCCTCAGGGGGTCCCATGTAAGTTTTATCAAAACCGGTCAAGTTATAATAGGACTCCGCGCGCCGAGGGTTCCGTTCAAAATTGTACGTTTGTAAATAGTTCTGCAAGTGCTAGCCCGGCTATTATTTAAGCTGGTTTTAGGGGTTTAGTAACATTTGGTCTAAAAAAGCAGCTGGTCTAATTAGCAAGCGGTCTAAGTAGCAAGTGGTCTATAAAGCAGCTTGTACAAACTGGTCTAAAGGGAACAGCGTGTTAGATCGATTTTCGCGTCTATAACTCCGACGATGGTGCAAAATTCCACACAAGCCATATCCCGACGAGCGAAGTTGTGTATTCAACAAGGCGGCACACTGAGCCGTTTCTGTAAAATTGACGTTTATTATGAAAAAGTAAGTGTTCGTTTAGGTTGTGTCGTTTGGTTAGGTATTTTAAAATGTTTGTCGTTCCGCGAATTAGGTAGAAATGTAGGTAGGTACATTCTGCGTAGTTTACTCTTTAATTTTACTTAAATAGGGTTTGCATATCAGTGAAAATATTTTTTTTTTTGGGGTATGTTATACAGCGTTACTACGGTTCTTAAATATTGTGAATGGACTCTTTATAAGGCCCCATTTAACCTCTTTTCGGCTTTACGGGTACTTTTGTAACGCCCTGTACAATAAATAGTATTTGATTTTAACTTTAATACACGTGGTTTAAAATAAAACTTGTTTGTAGAACAAACAGAAAAGAGTTTTACTCATACTCATACTCATTTTATGCCTCACTTGAGAAATACCGTCCTTAGAATTATAGAAGTTTTATATATCTTTTTGTTTTAAAAATTTTGATTATTTTTAAGTTCTCAGGGGCACAAGATTTGACTGATTGTTAATTAGTTCATAGGCTTTGGCTATTATATTATAAATATTATTTGATTATTTGATTGTAACTTTACTACACGTGATTTAAAAAACTTGTTTGTAGAACAAACAGAAAATACTTTTGCAACACTTTGATACTAATTTTATATTTCTTATAATAAAAGATTTATTTCGAAACAAGAACAGAATTTTATTTAATAACTCAGACAGGTTTTCTTGTGAATCTGGAATATAATTACCTAACTAAACTGCAAGTTTTTTCTTAACAAGCCTCTTTTGCATTTGATAATAATTTAAATAATAAACAGACCTCATTTATTTTACTCCTATAAGTTTTTTATTTCACAATAACAACGGTGACTAAATTAAAAATCGGCCAGTATTACAGTACACCACCACTTTCTGAATATAGACACTTTTTCAGATAGGTCAGTAACCGTCGCGGACATTTTTGTAAGATATCGACTTAACTCTAAATAAAATGTTTGTTCCTTGTATTTTACATAAAAACTACATAATTGTTTTATTTTTAAATCATAATATAAAAGTACACATATTTAAGATTGTGTCCAGTTTTACTTTTGAGCTACACCTAATAGGTCCCATTATAGAGAGGTTTACAGAAAATTGTCATGTAGTAAAAATAGTCTTTCGTCGATTCCCGAAATTTTGCGACTTAGGAATGGGTCGTTGTTTTATTAAGAGTGCGATATATACAGGGTGTCCCAGAAACCGACGATAACCCGTTAAAGGCTGATAGACCTACTAATTACCTACCAGAATATCATATTTTAGGTTTAGTAAAAATCTTTTAGTTTTCGAGATATTGTCATTTTTGCAAAAATCTCGATTTTTCTCCCTCAGTTGAGTTTTTCGTCTGCCACAGCCTCAAATGACCGAATTTAGTAAATTTGATTACTGATAAATATTGCAAAAAACATGGGCTTTTAAACGTGATACTATTTTATTTTATTATTTAGTCAAACTTGGATGAAAAACGACTTAAGAGACAGTTTTCAGATATTTTACTATTTCATCCCTTAACTTTGGTCCTCCATGGTATAAAAAAAAATAACTACGCTAAATTGGCAATGGATATTAAAAACATGTCTAGCTAATGTAGTTTATAAAATGGTATAACACTTACTTATTTGTTTAATAAATTCAAATTTGTTGCTATTTCATTACAGAAGAAGCTCAAATAAAATTGAAGTCACTTCCAACTACACATTAAAATAAAATGAAATATTTTTAGCAACCCAATTTTACACAGCCATTTTGTCACAGAAAATTTTCAAATTGCCTGCCACCAGCCCTAATACACGCATGACATCTTCTTAAAAATGCCCGGGAGATGCGTCGAGCACTATTAGATACATTTTCTTGAGCTGCTGCCGTAATGCGTTCTTTGAGGTCTATTAAACTTTCTACTGGTTTTGAGTACACTTTCTCTTTTAGATAGCCCCAGTAATAAAAATCCAAAGGATTTAAATCCGGTGACCGTGGAGGCCACAAGATAGGTCCAAGACGCCCGATCCATCTCTCTGGATAAGTCTCATTTAAGTAATTACGCACTTGTGTTGCGTAATGAGCTGGGCAGCCATCATTTTGGAACCACATTGACATTCTATTAGCCAAAGGTACATCTTCTAAAAGGAGCGAAAGACCATTTTGTAAAAAATCGAGATAATTTAGGCCATTTAGAGTCTCTGGTAGTTCAAAGGGGCCTATTATTTGACCATTTAGAATACCAGTCCAAAGGTTGACTTTAAACTGATATTGCGAACGTTCTTCTCGCATTGAATGTGGGTTTTCAAGGGCGTACCTATGCAAATTATGCATGTTTAAGAAGCCATCTCTTTTAAAGGTACTTTCATCTGACCATAAAATGTTGTTTAGGAACTCAGGATCCTCACTGTGCTTCTGCAGCATTGTTCGACAGAATGCCACTCGAAGTGGAAAATCGCGTGGCAGCAAAGCTTGAACACGTTGCACATGAAAGGCATGATATTTATACCGTAGTAGTATCCTGTTTGCTGTAGATTTTGATATGCCTGTATTTTCCTCTATTTTTCTTGTCGAAGTACTTGGGTCATTGTCAACTTCCCACAAAACTTCATCGTCACAATCCATACGACCCCTCCCTGGTCCTCCGCCGTTACCTGGCAGCTGGCCTTCTGAATATGATCGGTGTACATTTATGAATACACGATAGTCGGGATGTCGCAAAGCATTTGGGTACCTTTCCCGATAGAGATTAGCGGCAGCGGTAGCGTTGCCTCTACATTCCCCATAAATGTAATGCATGTTTGCATATTAATGTGACGAATACGATACCATTCTAAGTACAACCGTGAATGAAAAACAAATACAGATAACAGTCCAGAAGAATGCCAGGTCAGTTCATTAATCTTTACCACAACAAATTCGAATCACTAAACAAAACACAGAGTCCAGAATGCAGCAAAATCAGTTTTGTCTCTTACACACCAAATTAAAATCACTAGGCAAAACACAGAGTCCAAAATAAAGCCAAGTCAGTTGGAATTAATGTACAAATTAATCCAAATTACTATAAAAAACACCTACAAGACAATACAAGAAATATTTCATGTACCAGCAACGAAAATTCACAGTCTACTAAAAGCAGTGACACGCTAGCCAAAAACGAAGCAAGTTCGATTTTCAAATTCGAATTAATTTTTTTAAACTTTATTCGAAATTTGAATGCAACTTTACCAGCCTTATAAAAAACAAATAATTCTGCCGTCCTCAGACTAAATGGCGGCTCACTAGATTAGCTTCTTCAGTAATGAAAAAGCAATAAATTTGAAATTATTGAACAAATAAGTAAGTGTTATACCATTTTGTAAACTACATTAGCTAGGCATATTTTTAATATCCAGTGCCACTTTAGCGTAGTTATTTTTTTTATACCATGGAGGACCAAAGTTAAGGGATGAAACAGTAAAATATCTGAAAACTGTCTCTTAAGTCGTTTTTCATCCAAGTTTGACTAAATATTAAAATAAAATAATATTACGTTTAAAAGTCCATGTTTTCTGCAATATTTATCAGTAATCAGATTTACTAAATTCGGGCATTTGCGGCAGTGGCAGACAAAAAACTCAACTGAGGGAGAAAAATCGAGATTTTTGCAAAAATGACAATATCTCAAAAACTAAAAGATTTTTACTAAACCTAAAATGTGATATTTTGGTAGGTAATTAGTAGGTCTATCAGCCCTTAACGGGTTATCGTCGGTTTCTGGGACACCCTGTATAAAACACTACGTTTACGACTTTCAGCGTCGTAAATAAAATCGAACTTGTTTTACGATGGTAATAAACATATTTGCTTTACACCACAGTTTTTACTTCGAAGGGTTTTAATCTAAAATTTGTCCGTTATTTTTGAATCTTATTTTAAAAGATTGCGCGGATTGTGTAATTTTCTTAAATTGGGAATGGATGATTATTTTAAAAGTGCTTGGTGATTTTTCTATTGATAGGAATAACCATCCTTAGCTACGGAAAAAAGTTTCAGATTTTTCCGTCGAGCCATATATTTTATAAAAATAAAAACATTTTACTCAGTCACTCGGCGGCCCCTATACGGAAGTAAGCAGTACGCCAATGACATAATCAAATTAAAAAAAAAATGCTGCTTGAATCTGTGGTACATTTGTCACTGACATTGATTGATAGCACCGCACTCGGAAGCTAAAACAAGCAAAAGAAACGGCTAAGTGGCGCCGTCTGTAGATTGTTGTTGGTACTAAACCACCTATTTGGGATTTCATTAAAATTACCATACATTTCTCATATAACTTTCAGTAGTGTTTTTGATTCGGAGTAGAAATAACCCAATAATTCCAAAATCTGAGAAAAAAATGTATATTATGGTCATTTTTATTGAAATTCCCCATGTTTGGTTAGTAACACGAACAATCTACAGACGGCGCCACTTAGCCGTTGCTTTTCTTAGCTACAAATGCCATCGTGTACCACAGATTCAAGCAGCATTTTTTTTTTTAATTCTATTATGTCATTGGCGTACTGCCTTACTTCCGTATAGGGCTCGCCGAGTGACTGAGTAAAATGTTTTTATTTTTATAAAATATATGGCTCGACGGAAAAATCTGAAACTTTTTTCCGTAGCTAAGGATGGTTATTCCTATCAATAGAAAAATCACCAAGCACTTTCAAAATAATCATCCATTCCCAATTCTTACGTTGTTAGTTCGATAGATACCTACTTTAGATCAAAAGTGTAATTTATATTTTATTGCTTAATATGATGTTAAGATTTAGAAGAAATAAACAAAACATTATAAAACAATCTCTTATTTAATTTACCACTTCTTTTGTATATTGTAACTTAACTGACGCGAATGATAATAAACTTATGTAAAAATATATCGGCATGTTTTTTCAGTTTCTTTGCGGCGGTCCTTGTTTGATAAAAATTGGTCCAGCATGATGTAAGGCCTTATTAGCATAAAATTGAATGATTTTTGGTTTACGTATTTACGTATACTTACTCTATTACGGGGTGGGGGTTTTTTAAGTTTTAAATTTAATGTTATTGTATAATAATATTCGATATCGATACCAATAAAATGGTTTTTTTAAACACTTAGCTAGATTGCGACAGCATTTTGTTTTGCGCATTTTTGAGGCATTTAAGATTTACTAAACATGCTAATCGTGGCCTTTAGGTCTTGTTACTTTAGGCTGTGTCTATCCCGTAAGGGATATAGACGTGATTTATGTATGATTGTAGTGTATGTATGTAAGATTAAGTCAGGTCTTAATTTATCACTTGGGATAAGAAGCTTGCTTTCTGGACGTGTATTAATGTTGAATATATGCATCTTTGTCATTCCTTATATTTTTAAATGAAATGGTTTATGTTATTACGGGTTATGTCCTGTATACAACAAGTTCATTATGAAAGCATTTTCGTTACACGTGTTATATTTCAACATGGGAGAAACAACTAAACAGAGGTCCTTAAAATTTACCCTCAGAAATAGTTCTGCAGATGTGCCTTAATGTTTTAAATAGTTGCAACTACCCTTGCTTGTGGTTTACGAACAACTCGTTTAACTTACTTACTTATTTAATAACCAAACAATCTATCTTACGCTGGCGGCTTGACCCCCTTTGTACGTTTGCCAGTCCCGTGGGCATTTCAATTTATGAAGGATTATTTTTCTTAGTACGAAACTAGTAGCACGACCGCCGACGAAACCACCACTAAGTAACCAGTTACGTGGGAAGAATTATTTTTTTTGCTACGAAACCAGTTTCTGACACATCTTTGAATTTGTGGGAAAGGGATACAACACATTTTTGTATTTTGTTAACACAGGTTACTTCCATACTGGTCTGGGAACAAAGAAACAACACAGAATATGTCCATTTCGCGATAAGGTCTATTACGCAGTTCATCCATTTTGCGATACCTAGGTCTATTACGCAGTTCGTCTATTTTGCGATTGGCCTATTACGCAATTTGCCCATTCACTGTCCATACTAATACATAGTTTGTTTGGTTCTCATTTTAAAACGGCGCACGGCTGCTTAACATGAAACTTTGTACACACAATGGGATCCGCCATATCTTAATAAGATATAGGCTTTTGTTAAAAAATAAAGCAACCATAAAGTTTTTTAGGTCCTTTATGAGACTTTGTACCTACTTAAAACGAAAGCCCAACTACGTTTTATGGAGAATCGCCCGTCCTGGAGAATATTAACGACTGATTTATTTTATTTTATTTACCTAACTAAATAATGTTAATTTAACATTGCATTTCAATGTTCATTATATTGAAAAAAAATATATATATTAATAGAAACAAAACAGCTTAACCACTAATAAACAACTGAAAAAAGAAAAAAAATAGTTGAATTGTTGCTAAAAGGAAAACTTAATATAAAACATGCTTGACACATTTAAGTCGGGTGTGACGTGGAGCAAAATGATTTTATTATATTTTTATACTACCTACCCACAAATTAATGGCAGATGTGTAATTATTAATTATATAATAAGGATTAGTTTTAAAAGAGTTTCCTTACACTAATCAAATCACCTTTATTATTATGTACTGCAGCATTATTAAGAAAATCATTTTTTTTATTCTATATTTGTGCCCTTTTTGGTATAGTCTAACCTTTAACTTTACTAATCCGTTATTTTATTTTAATGTTTGCAGCATGTTTCTACAAATGTGCATGTTTGTTTGGTGACTAATTTCGAGTGTTTAACCATGGATAAGTACTTGATAAAAGGTGGTGAATCCTGTTCAAAAACGATGCCTAACACTAAAACTTGTACAGCTACTAGCACAACAGTACCAGCAATTTCAACAAAAACAACAACAACAACAGCTTCAAACATATACTCCCCTCTTGCCAGTACAAGCAAATGTTTTGGTAGTGCATCCCAAGCTATGACTGTTTTGCCTCCAAACATAGCTGAGCCTGGTCCTAGTACTAGTAGACCTATTATGTCAGAATCGGCTAAAGAAATTGAGATTGGTTCAGAGCCCCCCACTAAAAAACTAAGAAAAATGAATAATTTCAACGAAAAATGGCTTTCCATGAAGGAATACTGTACATGGCTGGTGAAAAAAAAAACTGAAAAAGATGAATCCCATGCCTTTTGTAAGGTGTGTGACATCAATGTCATAAATCATGAGTCGACATTAGACAAACATACGTCGACAACAAAACATAAAACAAATACCAAAACAATTGCAAATACTAAACAAATTGAGAAATTACTTACTCCCAATACTAACGACCACCTTGTACGAAGAGCAGAAATTAAAACTTGTGCATTCTTAGCTGAACATAACCTGCCAATATCGTTAGCAGATGATATTCTAGTGCCTTTTATGTCAAACATACTACCGGACTCAACAATTGGCCAGAAAATTAAATTAGGTCGCACTAAAGCAACTAACATAATAACTAAATTGCTAGCACCAGCACTTACTAACGATTTGATCAATAAAATCAAAGAACCGGGAAACTTTTTCAGCATTGTAATGGACGAAACTACTGACGTTTCAACAAAAAAAACAGTGTGCATTAGCCATAATATTTTACAATAATGATACTCATTTGGTAGAGACTCGGTTCCTTGACTTATTATGAAGCCAAATCTGGCAAAGGTGAAGATTTGAGTGATGCTGTAATAGACTGGTTGAAGCTACGTTCCTAGCCCTCTGACAAATTTTATTGGATTTGCATCAGACACAACTAACAGCATGGCGGGTGAACATAACTCAGTTTTCAGCCATTTAAAACGGCAAATACCAGATATTGCATGTGTTAAATGCAGTTGCCATTTAATCCATCTTGTGGCCTCAAAGGCATGCTTAAAGTTACCGAGGTCAGTAGAAGATATGCTTAAGAATATTGCTGCGCACTTCAGTCGGAGCTCGAAAAGAAATTTAAAATTACAGGAATTTCAGAAGTTTTTTGATGTAGACTGCCACAAAATTTTAAGTCCAGGAAATACCAGGTGGTTGTCCCTCAAAGCATGTGTAGATCGAATTCTTGAGCAGTACGATGTTTTAAAGGAATATTTCCGGGTTGAAGTATTTGAAGATCCCAGTAAAGTAACTGAAAACATTTTGGAAACACTCAACAATAAAATTGTAAAAATCTATTTGGAATTCAGGTCATACACTTTAGAGCGTTTGAATGAACAAACTTTTTCAATCACAAAAAACTTTGTTACACAGATTACAACCTGAAGTACAAAATATAATTCGATTAATAGCTTGCGATTATATTCAATTTAACTACGCGAAGACTGCGAATGCTTTGACAATAGATCATGCCAATCCCAGTCATTTTTTGCCCTTGGAAAAAATCTACCTCTGTTATTAACACAAATATTATTCTTTTTGATTTCTATGAGGTAAAAAAAAAAAGATTTCAATGAAAATGGAAAAACGGGACTTTTTAGGGATGGCTGTGTAATTTTCAAGGGAAGTGACCTGGCAACACTGTGCTGCATGGTAACTACGACACCGTATGCATAGCGAACTTCTAATAATTTCATCTTCTATTTTCGTCAACTAAAATTTAATTGTATGCAGTCCAAGCTAGACTATACCCTTTTTTCTAAATTCAAAAAACCCTTGTAGGCCTCCTTGATTTTGGCTCCCTCGTTTGATTTACTTGATCTTCAAAGAAAACCAAACCAACCCTACTATCAAAATCAAGACCCGTGTATTTTTATCCTATGTATTTCTTCTTTTTAACCATTGTCAAACATGTCCGCGGTTATTTTTAATTATCTCTTTAAAATAAAGGTATATTTTGTAGTATTTTAGTCTGCTCACCATTCAATTTCGTCCATTATAAATAGTCATTCAAGGCCCTTCTCGGCCTCTCTATGTTATGTTTCACCACACATTTCACCTCACTTTCATTTTTACTGAATTCTGGAACGATAAAACACAATTGGAGATCATTTGCTGCCGTTTTAAGTATAGTTGAATCATCGAGAGCGTGGAATTGCATATGTAGTAGTATTGTTTGTTTACAGGCATTCTATATTTGAATTTCCTATTTTCTTGTACTATCAGCATACAAAGAGGTTGTTATATATAATATCGAAGAACTAAAAACAAAAATAATGTCAGTGTGAAATTGTCAATATTATTTACGTTGTGCGTATATTTTTACATCTGATTTGATTGTATTCTCAATTAATTATTGTGTCCGCCCGTACGACTACGAATAATTTCTATATTTTAAAAAAATATGGCTGTAAGTAATTTTGGTCCTATTGAGAGTCAAAGTAAGCAAATAATTTTCAACTGTTATAAATATTTTGAACTTGAACTGACGAAAAATTTAAACTTGCCTTACACCGCTACCCAGTTAGTTGAAAAAGCTACAGGTGTTTGTCTCTCTACTGTTTATAACATTGTGACTGAGAGCAACAGCGAGAAATTCGCAACAACAAAGAAATTCACCTCCCCGAAGAATAAAAAGTTGCGTCCTTGTCCGTCATCAGCAGTAGACGATTTTGATCAGGAAGTCATCCGGAGAACTATATACAATTTTCATCTGTCCCATAAGCAATTTCCAACCTTAAAGGGACTCCACTCTGTGTTAAAATCCGATATAGATTACAAATTTGGCATTTCCACCTTACGAAAACAAATACAAAAATTAGGATTTAAATGGAAAAAGACCGAGGACAACCGAAAAATATTAATGGAAAAACACAACATACGACTGCTAAGAATAAATTACCTTATCAAAATTTCGGAATATCGATCTCAAGATAGACCACTAGTTTATACTGATGAAACCTACATCCACACTTCACATGTGTCCGGAGAAGCTTGGACCGATGGAACAGAATTTGGTGTAAAAAAACAAATCAGTACAGACCAGCGGTTAATAATAGTGCACGCAGGAGGAAAATATGGTTTTATTCCCAACGCTTTGTTAATGTTTAAGGCAAACCAAAAAACGGGAGATTACCATGACCAGATGAACTTTGTCAACTACGAAAAATGGTTAAAAGAAAAATTAATACCGAACCTCAAACCGAATAGCGTACTTATCGTGGATAATGCGTCCTATCACAACAAACTTTTGAATCGTGCTCCAACGTCAAATTCTAATAAACAAGAAATGATGGATTGGTTGACAGAACACAACATTTCGTATAACCGGTTCATGTACAAAACCAGTTTGTATAAATTAATTAAACAAAATAAAGAGCGGTTTCGCGAGTACCACATAGATGCAATTTTAAAAGAACATGGCCACTCCGTATTACGATTGCCACCGTATCACCCGACATTCAATCCGATCGAAAATATTTGGTCCATGGTAAAAGGATATGTAGCAAAAAGAAACGTTTCATTAAACATGCAAGGCATTATGAGTTTAGCAACTGAACGAATGAATACCATCACTGCTGAGGACTGGGAAAATATTTGTCACCACGTCGAAAGTGAAGAAAATAAATATCGATGTCAGGAAGGAGAAATGGATCAAATAACAGACAATTTTATTATCAATACTTGTGACAGCTCAGATGAAGAACATGATAGCGAATAAAAGAAAAAAACAGAGGACTACTAGTTACTTATTCCACTTCTTGGGTATGTCATTTTATTAAGTTAAGAGAAAATTATTCTCCTTTTGTTGCAAACGGTACAACCACTACAAATGCAATTCCATCTTCTCGATAATTCAACTATACTGATTTACGAAGAACGAAAAATGTGTAACAAACCATGTACTTTCCGCTATGTTTTCCAGAGTTCAGAGGAACACCCACCACACACTAAGTACATTAGCACTATTCATCTTTTGTAATTATTATTGTAAATACTGACTTTGTAAATAAACTAATTGTAAATATTTAAATTTATTTTTTTTATTTTTATTTAGCTTTAGTTCTTTAATTATACTATCGCTTCACGACCATTTTCAGTGTTTGTGTAACGTTTCATTCCTATGGTTAGATCAAGATTGAACGAAAAATTCAACGTGTACAAAAGCTCTTTTTTTAGTGCTGCAAAATTGGCGCCCGAACGTAAGTAATTTTTTACATATTTTATTTAATTTGTTGTGAAGTAAATACATTTTAAAATATTTTGTAGGAGGGAGGGTAACCGATCCTCGGTCATCATTTAAATTCTTTCAGCTTTGTTTTCAGATTTTCCCGTGCCTCCCCATCTCCAAGCGGACCGACATAATTATGTATAGGGGAGCCTTGGGGAGACGAGGGACAGAAGCGTTGGGTACTGCCTGGTAGGTATCGCTTTGCGGTTTCCGGCAGGCCCTGCGTTCTCTGAGGACGGGGTGTGCGATAGCTGCCGGGGAGCTGCTCTGCATCTGCGGCCACCACTGGTGCCCGCTCCGGCGGCGCCAGCTGGTGCGAGGACCGTAGCTCTGCAACAAACTTGGAGGCGCCAAACGCCTCGTATGGGGAAGGACGGGGGCGAGCCCATCCTTATACCTGCTGTTCGCCCCGGGCAGGGAACGCAAAGTAAAATAATAAAACAATATACACGTAGAGAATTACTTAATTCTGCTTTAGTAACTTTAAATTAAGTCGTACTATAACTACATTGAATTAATTCCTCGTGTAGGTAGCTGAAAATAAGTGAAAATTCATCAAATTCGTTCTAAAAATCACTAACTCACAATTAATATATATTGTTAGAGGGAAATAACCAATTAAATATTAAATAATGAAATATCTCTAAAAACAGTTAACTTAATTGTACTTAAGCAATTGCAGCATAGACTTTGACACATTTTCTATTAGATAAGATCATTGAAATCGTAAAAATGTATTACCAAAAACCAGTTATGTTTTTTTTATTTATTTTTTATGTAATCCCTCGTATCTCAAAATGGCTAAAATGCAATTTGGTGACTTTTCGCTCTACGGAGCCGATATACAGGTGTTTCGACCACTCCACAATTATTTCCGGCTTAGTCTCTGCGTAATGGTATTCTACTTCGCAGAGTATCGGTAGATAACCCACTCGTTGACGACCCTTGGAAAATAGTTCTGCCTGCTTCTAAAACAAGCGAAGCAATAGACGAAATTCACAATGAATTTCCTAATGTCCATCCTGGAATCATGAAAACTTATTTCAAGACATGAGAACTGTACCTATTATTGGCCTAACATGTATAAAGATATTACTTTACGTCTTTCGTTGTGTCAAATTTGTAAATCTTTTAAAATCGCTAACACTCAGCCAAGAGGACAGCAGTTATACCCGCGTGCCGTAAGTGCTCCCCTTGATCTACTTTCAATTGATTTGGTTGGACCTTTACCTACTGCATATTATGGATACAAGTATATCCTCACGATGGTCGATGTTTTTTCGAAGTTTGTATGGTTAGCACCGTTGAGGAAGTCCGATACAAAGTCAATTACGCACGCATTAGAATCTGAAGTAATTTCGAGATATGGTACCCCACTTAACGTTCTATGTGATAACGCTACTGTGTTTAGAAGTAGTCAATTGGAAAATTTCCTTAGGTCGTATCATATCTCGCCACCTATTTTCACTCCCTACTATAGCCCGAATGCGAACGTAGCTGAGAAATTTAACCAAACTGTGGTCACTACTTTAAGTATACTCGTGACCAGGATAACCGAACTTGGGCCAGGTAACTTCCTAAGGTTACATTGTATTTAAACTCATGCGTTAATTTGGCTACAAATTATACCCCAAATTTCCTTATATACGGACGTGAGGTTGATGTTCCCTGAAATCGCAGAAGAGTTCAGACTGTTAACCCTGGGTTGGATAACAGTCGGAACGATCGTGCGGAAAACCTCAGATCGCTACGGGAAGTTTACGCAAAAGTTGCCGACGCGTTGACGCTAGCTTTCATTCGAAATGCCCGATATTATAATCGAAATCGCATTCCTGTCTTGTTCGAAGTTGCTCAGGTTGTATGGCGTAGGAATTTCCAAAGGGGCACCTCCAGATGTTGAAAGGGGTGGTAAGTTTGCTCCTCGTTTCATGGCGTGTCGCGTAATTCACCTCAAGTTTATGAATTAACTGATTTAGAGTCTCCACATGTTGGTATTTACCACGTAAAAGACATCTTAAAATAATGCTAATCTGTTACGGTATAGGAATTTATTTAACCATAATTTTCCCCCTAAATTCCGAAAGACGCATCGTCCGACCTATTCTTTTCTGGTCTTCTATTCGACAAATAATGTACTTCATTCACTGATACATAAACTCCCCTAAATTCTGAAAGACGCATAGTCCGTCCTATTCTTTTCCGGTCTCAGATAATTTGTCAAATAATGCACGTTATTCTCTTTGTTACATAATTTTCTCCAAAAGACGCATCGTCTGTCCTATTCTGTATCGATCCCACACATTAGGTCGAAACATTTTTATTTTTTATTTTTTGGTGGTCGTTTTTTTTTACGCCGACTGTATCATAGGTGTAACCTAGGTACTTGTATTTTTTCTATACTGGCATTGCTGGGTCAGACTCGAGTTTTGAGGATTCAACAAGAGTCGGACTTGCCAGGTCTCTTGTAATTATTCTCAACCTATTGTATTCATTCGTAGTCTAAGTTGTTTATTTAGGTTACGTTCTACGAAGACCACGTTCTGGTGTTATGGTTGCTTCAAGTTGTGGTAGAGCCGTCTCATACTTTGTCGCGTCCGTACCCAGGTTTCGTGCTTCGATAGTTAGAAAGTTAAGTTAGCTTAGGACCTTAGGTTAATAATTGTAGATACGTGTCGTTCGCAGTACTAGCGGCAGTGTGTTAAATTTTTTGTAGTTGACTGTATATATGAGATTCCGTAGTTTCACCAATAGTGGGCGTTTTAGTTCTGAAATTTTATCTCTGACAAAGGGTGTTGGTTCAGATTCAGTCCCATAGATGGCGTTGTAAAGTTTGTTCCTAATATTAATTATCCCTTCATGGCCATCTGAGCCTCTAGTGTAAGTTTTCGCATATTAAAACGTCTCGAACGCGTTCACGTAAACGTCATAATTATACTATGGAAAAATTGGCAGCGCCACTTGCGGATCGAAATGGCAACAAACTATTCTCATAGTATTTGACATTTTAACGAAAACGCGGTCGAGACGAGAAAACTTACACTAAGCATACTGATCCCACATAAAAATCATCCCGCGGGCTGAATGACCCCTTTCGATTTTTCGCGTGGGTGAGTCGTTCCACCTGTCTGGCCAACTGAGCCCGCGGGTTCAGTCGACCACTCTCCGTCGATTTCGATCACTGATTATGACTCAATGTTTATGAATTAACTGCTTAATATCACGTAATTTAATTACAGTGCAAATTTGGTTTTCATATAAAATTCATTAAAGAATAGGTCAATCAAGTCCAGCTGTAGCAATTTTAGTCTTTTTTAGTAACTTTATAGATATCTTGATCCAAAAATGCATAGTTTAGAAGTTAAGTTGAGAATACCCAAAAAAGTACGAGAATAACGCGGTTTTTCGAGTGCTGTAAAGTTAGCACAGGTCTTTCGATGCTGCAAATTTAGATATATAGTACTGGTAGTGTTGTAGTTTATAACTAAAAACTAATCAATGTCAATTCAAATTTTATAATTAGAATAATCAGCTGTGTGTCAAAATAATATTTTTACTTCAATACAAACATTCAACGTAAACACATCTTATTATTTATTTCAATACCTTATCAGCACGAGAAGGCTCTTAAAAGCATTTAATACGCTTATGCTTTAGTGTAATATAGTTGTGTGTGAAGTCAAAATTTAAATTCACCTTCACAATTCACAAGTGAATTTTTTCACGAATTTTCAATAAAAGTGCGGATATGTCAGATCACACAAAAGGATCTAGTCTGCGTTCCCTTGCTGGGATTTTATTAAGCGGTAAGCAAGATTACGCTATTTGGAAATTCAAAATGAGGATGTACATCATACATGAAGATTTGTGGAGTACTATTGTGGGCTATTCAAAAGATGTTCCCGTAAGTGCTAAGGACAGAGAAGATAAGTCACATTGGCAAAAACATGCTTGAATCTAGAGACCCCTGCAATCACACATGTACGAAACAGTACGACGGCAAAAGAGGCGTGGGACGCATTAGCGGCGGCTTATGAAGATAAGTCCATGGGTCGTCGTCTAGGCCCTTGAACGTAAACTCTACAGGTACAGTTTAACTGATTTTGATACTATAGAACTTTACATCAACGCCGTTATGTCGACTGCCCAGGACCTGGCAGACATAGGCAAAATCATAGAAGACGCCTCTGTCGCAGCGATTCTTTTAGGAGGATTAACAGCTCGCTTCGATCCTCTTATAATGGCCATAGAGAACTCTACCAGTACCATCACAAGTGAGTTGGTCAAGACAAAATTGCTATCACAATTTTCAAGAAAGAAAGAAAGAAAGAAAATTTATTTTGCAAATTGGCCGCCAAGGGCTCTTTTACATGTCTTTTTGAAACTACCAGCACATTCGGAAAGACCATCATTGCCAAGAAGAAAGATCAACTTTAAATGGTGAATGTTCGAACTCTCAAGGACTCTCAAGTCTATTTGGTGCGCTGAACGCGGGTACTGAAGACATTTCGTCTGATAAATGGTACATAGATTCTGGTGCTAGTGCACACATGTCCGGAAGATCTGATTGGCTAGTAAATTACAAAGAATTTTGTAGTGGTCAGGTAAAGATAATCAGCTGTGTGTCAAAATAATATTTTTACTTCAATACAAACATTCAACGTAAACACATCTCGCACCCTTCGTGGAAGAAAGACGTAAGTCCTATTAAGGTTCTACAGGAGTTACGTCTTTCTTCCACGAAGGGTGCGATCTTATTATTTATTTCAATAGGTAGTCATTTTAATAACACATTATTATAAATTCATAACTAGCCGTTAGTTTGCGGTTTTAGCGTTTGTGTTAGATATGACCGACCTAAAGCTGATAAATCTAGAAATAGGTTGCATAACTCCTAATTACTGACTCGCATTAATCTACGTATCTGTCTTCTAATGTCACTGTCTTTGATTTGTCATTGAAGGTTTCTTCGCTTTCAAGTTTCTTTGGGATTTCCACGGATATTTAAACAAAATGCAGCCATATCCATACAAACCGGGTGCAGCAACGTCTAGTTCGGATACGAGGGCCACACCGAAATGATCGGGAATTGAGTACCCGGGACTGAGTTAGCGTAACACCTTTTTGGTGACGTGAGTACTAGCTACTTACGATCAAAATGACGTTTATAAAATTAAAAAAAAGTGTTTTGTTTTTTTTTTTATTCTCATTTAAACTTGACAAGTCGATGAGCAAAATGGACCTCACGCGAGAAAATTTTCGCGCCATAATTTACCACAACTTTCGTCGCGGGATATTGCGAGATGAGTGTATCGCTGAGCTTGTATTTATTTATAATGATGAAGCATCAAACCAAACAACAATATATCGTTGGTACTCAAAGTTTCGGCGAGGTCGTTCCTCTCTCAGCACCGTACCTCCTACCGGTCGACCAAAAACAGGGGTAACGGCCGAAAATGTGGCGGCCGTGCACAAAAATATTTTAGAAGACCAACATATTACCTATGAGCAGATACGAGCGACTATGGGCATTGGAATGACTGCAATTCAAAAGATTTTGCACGATGGACTGGGTGTCAAGGAGCTTGTTTCCCGCTGGGTGCCTCATAATTTGACTGAAGAGCAAAAGGCGGCTCGTGTTGATTGGTGCCGCTTTACTTTAAAACGGTTTAATGGAGGAACGTCAAAAGCCGTTTATAACATCGTCTTAGGTGACGAAACATGAATTTATTCCTATGAACCCGAAACAAAACGTCAGTCGGCAGTTTGGGCTTTCGAAGATGAGGTGAAACCAACGAAAGTGATGCGTTCCCGTATCTTTTCTAAGAAAATGATCGTATCGTTTGATTCCAAAAAGGGACATGTGACTACAATTCCACTACAGGAAGGCAGAACGGTTACAGCAGATTGGTACACCTCGGTTTTTTTACCAGAAACGTTAGCCAAATTCCGTGCAGGCAACGCTACTCGTCGGGTCATCTTGCATCTGATAATGCGAGCTCCCATACTGCTCGCAAAACAAAAGACTTTTTAAACGGGGAAAACATTGAGTTGATGTTTCAGCCTCCATATAGGCCCGACCTGAGTCCAAACGATTATTTTACGTTCCCCAGAATTAAAGATATGTTGCGTGGTCAACGGCTTAAAGACCCAGAAGCGGCAGTAGAAGCTTATCAATCGGCCATTTATGAAGCAGCTACTTCCGATTGGAATTATTGTTTCAAAAATTGGTTCCAAAGAATGCAAAAGTGCATTAATTGCAGGGGAGAATACTTTGAAAAACAATAAAATATAATTTAGGTAAAATATGCGTGTAGTTTTTTTTATTCCCGATCATTTCGGTGTGACCCTCGTACTATAGAATTTGTATCCTCGCAACGAGGCGGTCGTATAATGATGCGGTCAGGGTTCCGTTACAGTATTAAAAGGAAAAATAAAGACAATTCTATATTGTGGAGATGTGTACGTACAGGCTAAATGCTATGCAGTCGTGAAAATGAGTGATGACGAGAGAGTCTTATAGACTACAGGCCCACGTACAAAAAATGTGGGTCATATGAACCACCAGGTGACGTATATAGGACGATATAAGAGCATAAAATAATAAGATTCAGCACTATGCCGTCACTTGTAAGCTGTCCAACTGGGTGCTGGTGAGAATTCAAAAGTGCAACCATCGATTTTTTCCCCTTGTCGCATGATTTTTGTACGGCGTTGCAGAATAATGGATTAGAAGCTGTATTGAAACAATATAAAACTGATGCCGTACAGAATCAAATGACCAAATTTACCCTGGAAAAGGTCAGAAAATCAAAAAAAATTACCGACTTTGTGGCGCACCATTTTGTACCAACTTAACAATTTTTTTAATTCATATACAGTTTTTATATTAACTAAAACTTTCTGAACGAAATGCATAACTGCCAACATAACAAACAAGAGTTTTCAATAATGTCACTGGCAAATTGGCTAAATACGCCAAGAACGCAAGGCTATAAAAAAATTAAACGTTAATTAAAAACAAAGTTTACCATAACCAAACTTTCAATTTTGTCGTTTCGTTTGTTGTTTTCATGTTTCCCGCTCGTTCGTGACTTGTTTGATCGCACAAATTTTTACAAAGTTTTGTAACTTATAAAAAAGCATGGAAGCAAATGAAATACCATCAACACCGGAAGAAATATCCGCGGCGGCCCAGGGAGTAATAGAAAATTTGTTGCCGAGACAATAAATTAATACCAGAAAAGCAGTCAGAATCTCAGTGCTCACCAACTTTTACACCTCAATCACATAGCAGTACCCAATCTACAGAACCGTCCAATATAGCACAAATAATTGAACAAAACTCGGATATTCATATTAATACCTCAACCTCGGCCAACTTTCCGAATATCTCCATAGCACATAATAGTATTCAAAATTTACATCTGCACTTTCATAAATAATTTTTTCTGTCTAAAATTATTTTTCATTTAATTAGTACCTAACCTACCTAGTCGTAGAAAAAATATTGTATGCAACGTCGAATAAGCAGTAAAAAAAAGCTCGTGGCGTATATCTTACGATGTTCGCTGCGCTCACATCGTAACCCACGCCACTCGACTTTTTTGACCCCTCTTATTCGACTGTTGCATAAAATACTAAAATTGGGCAAAGTTCATATCAAGCGGTTGTCGGCTTTGGCCCATTTACCGTTTAAAGAATTATTAGATGCGTGGTTGGAAGTATGCTTTTGAGGTAGGACCGAAAACAAAAAATACAAAGGTTTTTAACAACTATTTTTTCGAGACCTGGATGAACCCAAAATCTATGTATTTTGGTCGATGGACTTGCTATAAACAGCTAAACCGCACGAACAATGCCGTCGAGGATGGCATGCTAAAATAAATAAACTTCTGAAACCAAAACCCAACATAATTCAACTACTGGCAGTACTTCAAAAGTTGATGAGAAAAGATGTTGACAAAATAAGGACAAATGAGTGGTCTAAAAGAAATCTAGATAGATAGAGTCTTATTTTTATATATTTTAAGAAAAGAAGCGAGGTTAAAAGATATTCGGTTAAATTTTGAACGGTCACGCAGATTGCGACGTCATATACAGTTCGACAAAATGTACAAAAATGAATGACTAGTCTGCAGCAAAGTAATATTACTGTGTGGCAGTTTTTGGATAACATCTCACGAATAAAAAAACAAATTTTTCGTGAAAAGCAGTAAATGTCTTCTTTTTTTTTGTTTTGGAACATAAGTATAAATTATTTTGTTTATCAATAGCAATGAATTTTCGTTTCTTTAAGTTTAATTATTTTAAATAAAATAATGTTAAAATGTTAATGTTGTTTTTGTTGACCGTGTATTTTAAAAAGTAGTCATTTTGCGATGAAGGTAGTCTACGACGTAGTCTTAATACAAAGTAGCTGTTATGGGAAGTGGGTCTCTTTCGTCGTTGGCGTTTTGCTATATAGATATTTTTCTACATAGACATTTTGCTATGTAGGCCATTTGCCTCCTAGACATTTTGCGTTGTAGTTTTTTTTACCATGTAGTCATTTTGCGAGGTAGGTATTGACTTCTGGACCCATAAAAAATATGACTATAATATTTTGCATTATTTGCATTATTTAATGGAATTTTGATTGTATACAAGTTTTTGGACTTGCCAGGTACATATCGAGGGTTAAAAGCCAAATAGGTTTAATCGACATTTTGGGTGAAATTGACTTATATACATATTTGGAATCGGCAATTTTTTCTGCATCGAATGGTCTGGGTTGCGGCTGAATCGAAGCATTTTTTGGCGCTTCAATCAATTAGACTTTTGGTTCTATTTCTCGAAATCCATTGTTTAACCGACATAAAATACACAAAATTATGGACGGGTAGGACATCAAACACGTACCAATGTTAGAGTGTGTTACATAAGCTGTTTTAGCTTTTCCATTGTATTTTTAGATGGTTGTTAAAGCGTTTTTGTTAACATTGTTTTGCTATAGATAGGTCGGATAAGTCATTTGTCTTTTTACATAAAATGACAAGACATGTCACTTAAACATTTTTTCTTGTATATCAAATCCATAAAGATAGTCGCTTGAAACAATTTGGCTTTAATAGGTTTTAAATACCTTTGGCTCTTAAACTGTTTTGTTCTTAATAAAACATTCTACATTATAGACTTCAGCTGTTTTTGGTACTTATTTATTTAAGATTATTGTCTTTTAAAACGTTTTTCCTAGACTTATTACGGACAATGTTGATATTTAATTCAACTCGTTTTTGTATGAACCCTTATGATTATTGTCACATAATACTACCTAATATTTCGCGCTCACTGCTTCAACATGCCGACACAAGTATGACTCGGTCCGACGCGGGCGCTTCATTCGGCCGCGAGACACGAGCGCGAGTGAATGTGTGCTTTCGTTCTGGCGACTAATGCTACGGTAGCGTGGAAATTTTGATTTGCAGGTAAGCAGTTGTTAGTACTTTGCTTAACGATTAGGTTGTAATTAGTATAATCAAGTACACATTGGTTACAAAATAATAATATTAATGATGAAATTTACATTATGAATAAAATATAACATTGTGAAAAATGGCGGTCAGTGTTGTAAGTATGTAACTACAGTGGTATCGTAGTTTATTTGAATAACAATGTACCTAATATAATTTGGTGCTTATTAACTCACGGAATATCAGTCGTTTTTTGATAGTAATGCTTGTATTTAGTCTGTACTCAATTCAATTCAATGTTTGTTTGGGAATATGGCTCCATCAAATTTTTGATGATTAGTCTGTAGTCAATGTTTTGTTAATCTCTATCCGATTGTCAGCGTTGGTCACACTTGTAAATACTTGCTTACTATATTTTGGTATATAGCCTAAAATATCAAGTACGGTGTCGTACCGGGATTGGTGAGCCACTTGCCATTGTTCGCAAGTTAGCCGTGTAATGCAGATCTTGTACAAAAATTACGTCAAAACTATGCCCGATTGCATTACACGGCCAAGTTAATAATAACATTGGTAAGTGGCTCAACAATCCCGGTTCGCGACTCTACCTAGTCTGCATTAATCACGGAAGTCTTTAGACATTACATAATTTTTCAGTCAAAATGGAATCGAAGAGACGAAAGTTTTTTAAAAACCAATGTAAACAGTTGTCGAATACGGATGCCAGTCAGAAGCCACGAAAGAAAGAATCGAACGCTCCTGAGCCGTTAGACAAACCTAGACGAAGTAATAGAAGACATCAGAATCCTAGTAATATGGAAGTTACAGTTTTAGGCAGCCCTTCTTATCATGACCAAAATAGGAGTTATAGTTCCATTACAAATGAAAAAAAAGAGAATGAAGATAATCATCTCAGGCAAATGGATGAATGTAACAATGAAAAGAAAATCGTTAATATTCAAGAAGTAAGTAAAAGCAATTAAGGTCCGATGCAGGAAGAGGAACTTAGTTTATTTTAACGGCAACCACAACACAAAACTTTGTGGTTTATTAGTATAAGGGTCCGTATTTATTTTCCCCCGGCGTTCCTCTTACCTCACTTGACTTTAATTATTATTAATTATTCAAAATCATACCTAATTATTAAAATTTGATCAAATATGTTTTTTTTTAGGAAAAGCAACTTGAAAAAGACACTACGCTCCAATCAAATATACCTGATAAAGTAACAGACTTAATAAAAGAAGGCGACGTATCAATAAAGGATTATTATGACTCTATTGTTCGTATTGAATTAGAGTTGGAAGAAGACGTGGTACGAAAGATTCACATACGAAGATAGTTTTTTTTTCGTGAATTAAACAAATAACTGAATTTATTAACTTTATTTTCAGGCTGAAAATTGGAGGAAAATACCTATTGAAGACGAAAACCTAATAAATAAAACCGACATAACTTATACAAAAGAAAATACAACGGAAGATCTTGAAGAATACTTACAATCGAAAACTGACAATCAACAAGTTGCAGATCCAGAAAAAGAAACGGCAACAGACCAACAATACAATTCAAACCCTGAGATTACAGAAAAAAGTCAATATATAAATGAAATGGGGAATAGAGAAGTACATCCTCAGCTACCTACAGTTACTAAGCTTTCACCAATAATTGAAAAAAATGGTGATCAAATCCTAAACGCATCCGAAACAATTAATCAGCCAGAAGTAATACAAAAAACAAACGTAATATGTAATATGATAAATGAATCCGTAACAATTAACTTGCCGGTAGAAATAGAAAATACAATAAATGCGGAAAATCAAGAAAATGAAGGTGAATATGGAAATACAAATTCAATAAATTTAGAAATAGAAGCACTTTGTAGAGATCAAAACATTACGGAGACAAATGTAAATGCAGGTGAAAACGTCGGGGTTAGACAACAGCAGCCACACCCAACACCTGTATCAATACCGGATAACGAAATTGACATGTTTAGTAATTATTTGAAAGAAAACAACAATACCGATAAAGAAAACCGATTTTTATCAGAAGACATTGCAAAACAAACAAAAAAAAGCAAACGTAAAATAAATAAAAGTTACGTTGACTTCATTTCCGAAGACGAAGATTTCTTTTGGGATTCCACATCGTGGAAAGAAACTGGCGATGATACCTCTGCTAGTGACCAGGATAAACCTAAAAAGAAAAAGAAGGGAACTGTAGACGGAAAAGTAGGAGAGGAAGGGTTAAAGAAAAAGAAGATTAATAAGAAAAAAGTGCGAAAAGAATTAAAAAGTAAAGGAGAGAGCTATGTAAAAAAAGAGGGTATTATTGTTAAAGAAAAAGAGCTACAACCAAACCCCTGTACTAGAAAAAGTTGTTGTAATAAGTGTGACGAAGTTAGTGAAGATAAAAGAAAAGCATTGTTTACCTATTTCTGGAATTTATCTTCACAGAGAAAGAAAGATTGGTTGGTAGCCATGTCTTTAAAGAAAGAAGTTCAGAGAAAAAGGTCGAAAGACTCAAATTATAGACAGCAAACGTTTAACTACTTCATTAATGATGGAGAGGGACGACGTCAAGTACGTCAAAAGTTTATTATAAATACTCTCAATATTACCCAAAGGTATATATATTATACATTAACAACGTCAACACAAGGTGTTTCAAAAGAAGACGCTAGAGGAAAAACCATACCCCACAACAAGACGTCTGATGTAGTCAAGGATTCTGCCAAGGATTTTATCAAAGCTTTACCAGCACTTCCTTCGCATTATTGCAGAAAGGATAGCACGAGATTGTATCTCCCAACCGATTATAAAAATTTAAAAAATCTTTACAGAATTTACAAACAAGAAAGGATAAGTAAAGGAATTGACGTGGTGAATGAAAATCTTTTCCGGGACATATTTAATAAAGAGTTTAACATTGGGTTTCACGTCCCGAAAAAGGACAAATGCCTCAAATGTTTGAAATTTGAAGGCCAAGATCCTAAAACCATACCTGAATTGAAAGAACACCTAGCAGAGAAAGAAGCGTCAAAAACACGGCTTGATTGCCATCGAGAAATAGGTAAAGAGAATCCCTCTATCCTCTGCACTTCATTCGACTTGCAGAAGGTCCTTAACACACCCCATGGTAACAGTATGCTTTTATTTTACTCGAGGAAATATTCTGTATTTAATCTTTGTTTTTACGAAAGTGTAACGAGGAATGGACTGTGTTATATATGGGGTGAATCCGAGGGTAAGAGGGGCGGCAACGAAATTGCAACCATCCTCCAAAAATACGTTGAATCTGTTGATTCCCGTGGATCTATAAAAAGTCTGATTTTATATTCTGATTGTTGCCCCGGACAAAATCGGAATAAAATTGTTCTAGCTGCTTTGCACAACGGCTTGTTGCAATCAAACAATATTGAAACACTGCAAATGAATTACCTTCTTCCAGGTCACACGGAAATGACCGTGGACAGTATTCATTCTACCATTGAAAGCAGTGTCCGGAATACGATTGTTTGGGCCCCTTCGCAGTGGATAACTATTTGCCAGGTTGCAAGAAAAGAACCCAGACCATACACTGTAGAAGCTCTTACGCATCACGATTTTAAAAGTTTTGATGAACTGTCAGATAAATATTTTAAAGGTAATTTAACAGGCAAAATCAATAAAATCCGAACAGCGACTTTCAAAAAATCTTCTCCGAGTACCATGAAAATTAAGTTCAGCATGCAAAAACATGCTCCAGAGGAAAAAATTGCCATTCTTGCTAAGCCCAAAGCAATAAACCGCCGTTATAAATCAACATTACCGATAACAAAATCCAAATACAACGACCTCAAAAAATTATGTGATAATGGTACCATACCAAGAATATTTCATAGTGAATACTTGAATTTTCCGACTTACAATGGAAGAGATGAATTACTAGACACTGATGTGGAAGACAATACTGAAGAGAAAGAATAAAAGTGAAAAAGGGAAGAAAAATGTTAAGCAGTGTGTTGATTGGACTATTTTTATTGGAGGGCGATATTTTAATTGAAAAAGCAGAAAGAAATTTGCTAGCTAAGTAGTTTGATTGTTTTTTTTTTAAGTTAGTAGAGAGAAAAATTAACACTCAATATTTTATTTTTGTTTAATTTTGTTTGTGATTGAAACATTGATCTCTTTGTTTGCCATCTTTTATTGTTCTTAAGAAAACTTAAAAATATGTGACTGTTATCTGTGATTATTAAAATTCTGTCAAATTGTTATGTAAGGCTACATTGTTATTATTATGTTTTGACCGTGTATGGCCAGCATTAATCAATAAAAGCGTTCTTTATAAATATCTATCTACTTTAATTGTCTATCTCTAACTTGTTCAATATCGGTAAAATTTTGACTTACAAGGCAAAAACTTCCATAACCAACATGACTTATTGGCCAATCGCGATTTTAATCTTGGTAATGTTGGTATTTCATACAATTGATATTCGGAGCCAATAGTCGTTTGAGATACTTTGCTTCCCTGCAATACAATTTTGAATGGATTTTAAGCTGTTTGTCCTTTATTCGTCTTTATCGGGTTAAGTTGGTTCATACCAATTGCTTTATATGTATTTATGGTCAAGTAGTAACTTAAATCATTTTGCTTTTTCCTGATAATACACTAGACTGGATTTCAACCGTTTTTCCTTCAACTGAAATTTAGACAAATTGTGGAATTTTGTATTAAGCGACTTTTAAATCAGAAAATAACAATATATTTTTTGTTAAAAATATATAAAATTAAAGGTTATATTAATACAAATTCTTGTAGGGTACTTTGAAGACTCTAAATTAAATAGTATTTCAATGATGATTTTTTTTCGAAAAATAAATCTTTTAAACAGCTCTCCTGTAAAGTTCAAAAAATGTCGCTTAAACCAATTAGGCTTTTAACCCTCGATATTTATGTTGCCAGTGTAGTTTGCATATTTATTACCATTTGAATGAGTATATATCTTTTTAACTTTATATGATTACTTATTTTCTTTCACATTAGTTGCATATATATCTTTGCCCTTGACTTTACTATGGGTCCTAGATGACAATAACATACTTATATAGATAAATATAATACTTAAATAGATCTTTTTATCGCCAGAAAACTTGAGTAAATATTTCATTATTAAAGACATCTTGTACGAAGTGTCAAAAGTTAACATTTTAGATATCTCTAATTATAAATCCGTGGGCCGAGTAGACTCTTTAGTTGAAAGTAGTAGTCGTCTGAGCCCGCGGGTTGAGTCAAGTCCACTCACCCACGCGAAAAATCGAAAGGGGTCATTCAGCCCGCGGGACGATTTTTTATGTGGGATCAGATGACCATGAAGGCTTAATTATAGATGGCATTGGCAAGATGAAACCATTATGTGACAGTTTCTTTGTCAGCTTGAGTTTCGCATTGTTACAATCAAGTTACAATGGTCTGTAGTTAGATGGCGGAACTTCAAATCTGTCATTACGCGTCAGGTTCATTTTGGTAGGTACGGTATTGGGGCATGCATGTCTTTCAGTTGGTTATGCGGTTGTTTTGTTTTATGGTGTGATTGTGTGTGTGGACATCCACGTTAGTTAGCTTTTCTAACGTTCAATAATGGTGCGACGAGCGGCGGCGCGCCGGAGCATCGCGCAGCGCACACCGAACAACGCGCAGGCGAGCCGCTCGCGGGGCGCGCGGCCGCGCCTGTATAAAACCAGCCTGCAATCTCAAAGCGTCGTGCAGTGTTGCGCGCTCCGCAGAACTGGCCACGTGGTGGGAACTGTGATCCAGCTCACACCACTTGACGGCCAGGAGTCCGAGGACTGCACACCCCTACCTCCCCTCTCCCCCTGGTTTGCGGGCGGCTTGGCGGCTTGGTTAGCGCGTTGGCGTTACCGCTCCGGCTCCGTGGGCGACCTGGTTACCCGGGCAGCGCGCTGGAGCTACCCCCTGATTGGGCGGCCTGGTTCCCCGGGCAGCGCGGTGGGGATAGCACCCCCTGGTGGGCGGCCTGTTTACCCGGGCAGCGCGTCAGGACCCCCGCATCCGGTAGGCGGCCTGGTTCCCCGGGCAGCGTTCCTGGTGTATCCCTCCGCTAGGCTAAGTTAGCGATAAGTCGCCCTTCCGGCAACCGTAGTAGGAGGCCCTTCAGGCCCCCCCTAGTGTTAAGACGCCTTTCAGGCACCACTGTACATTAGATAGCGCTTAGATAAATAAACACCGTATTTATAGTTAGCAGATCGTTGTTTACATTATCTCCTGCACCATATTCCACCTGAGCTAGTACTTCCACTCCCTGCCAAGTTAGATTCCCGGCCGGAGGTTGTTAATGTTGATAGGGTTCCCGGGCGCTCCGTCACAATGGTTATAGTTATTATTAGAGATGCGCCGAGTAACGAGTACCGAGTTTTACTCGGCTCAATTTTTTTTCAACGGAGTACTCGGCCGAGTAACTCGGTTCAATCAAATTCGCATTTCGTGCGCGTAAACAAGTACAAACAGGTTTGCGCCGGTCAAGACGTCGGCTCGCGTTGATACACCCCTCACCCCGCCCACGCCTTTCAACTACTAGTCACTTGATTGTTTGCAAACAAACACGTCACGTTGCGCGTCATAGTAAATAAATAATTGAAAAAGTTTGTTAATTAACGATTGACTGTGTGTAGTAGTATCTGATCAGTGATTGTTGACATAATGACTTCACGTAAAAGATCCCGAATTTGGGCGTTTTACGACGAGATTGTAGAAGATAAAGCAAAAGTGAAATGTACTTTATGTAATTCTCTAATTTCACGTAGTGGTGTTGGACGAAAGGCTTCTACGACAGCAATGTTAAACCACGTTAAAATAAAACACACAGAAGAGTTTAAAAATTTGGAAAAAGAAACTTTGCGGGAGTTATCTCAAAATCGTGAGCCAGTAGCATCAACTTCGTCGTCGCAATCGAATGCAATGAAAATACAGCAAACCCTTTTGGACTCTTTTACTAGTACTACAAAATGGGATACAACTGACTCACGTGCTAAAGAAATTCACAAAGTTGTAGCGGAGATGATCGCGTTAGATAACCAACCGATATCTATGTCGGAAAATAATGGGTTCCAATGATTAATAAATATCTTAAAACCCAAATACCAAATTCCTAGCAGAAAATACATTAGCGAGGTTGTCATACCAGAAGTTTACACCAAAGTAAAAAACGCAGTAAGAGCGGAAATTGCAAAAGCTAAAGCTATATCAATAACTACTGATATTTGGACCGGCACGAATAATTTACTCGGATTCTTAAGCTACACCGCTCACTGGCTAGACGAGGAGTTTGGGCTTCAGCACAGAGTGCTGCAGATGTCACATTTTAGAGGACCCCACACGGCGGACAATATTCGATCAGTGCTTTCAGATTTATCCGTGAACTGGGATATTGATACTCGCATTCATCTTGTTTTGAGGCACAATGGACCCAACGTGGTGAAAGCCATAAATGATAGTCAATATGTTGGCAAAGGATGCTATATACATACGCTGCAATTAGCTGTAAAAGCTTCGTTGAAGGAACCAAACGATATCGACGTTATTGCCTCTGCTAGAAAAATTGTAGGCCACTTTAACCATTCTGCAGCGGCACAAGAAAAACTGACCCAGATTCAAAAATAACTAAAACTGCCAGAGCACAAACTCGTGCAAGATGTTACCACAAGATGGAACAGTACTTTTTACATGATAAACAGATTGATAGAGCAAAAAAGGGCAATATCTCTCTACATCACGGACAACCCAAGTACAACCAATTTACAACAATTAACTGAACGTCAATGGGAAATCCTACGAGAGTGCATCACATTACTGAAACCATTTGAAGAAGTTACTAAAATTATAAGCTCCACATTGGCATCAATTTCTGAAGTAATACCCCATACCAATGCCCTATTAAAATATTTATCAAAACCTGAAGTCTCCCAAACCTGCCCAAATATAGCAGATATGAAACAAAAGCTTGAAGGTGAAATTCAGAGCCGCTTTCAAGGATTAGAAAAAGACAAATATTATAGTTTGGCAACTTTGCTAGATCCCAGATTCAGGATGCGATTTTTTCATCCAGAAAACTATGAACTGATAAGGAATACGCTATTTTTAGAATCAGTAAAAAGAAGTGATATTACAGACAGTGCTAGCAGTAGCGAAGAAAACGAATCTGAACTATTACCACAGTCGCAAGATCCTCATGCATCTTTCTGGAATTGCTTCGAAGAATTAGCTTCCACCCAGCCACTGGAGCGCGATGATGATAAAAGCCCCATTGCTTTAGAATTAGATAGCTATTTAAAAGAAAATTTATTGATAAAAAACAAGAGTCCTTTTAACAATTGTTTTAATTATATCTACCTAAATATATTGCTTTTCTTAAACAAAGTATGTATACTCGTTACTCGTTATCTAATAACCGAGTTATTCGGCCGAGTACGAGTATCAAAAAACCCGCCGAGTACGCAGAGTACCGAGTATCAAACGAGTACTCGGCCCATCTCTAGTTATTATTGTCCAGTAGTTTCAGCGGCTTTTTTGAGTTGTTTTATTTGTTTTTTAGGTTTCCGCATTCTTCCAATTCAAGTTTCTAGAAACATTTGGATTTGAAATGGGTATTGGTACATATTAAGTGGCGTTACCTTTTGTTTTGACTTTGTGGTCATTGACCTTTTTGGGTTCTTTAAAAATGTCGTTGTGGTATTATTTTCGACTTATGATTCGGAGTCTCGTTAATCTTGGTAGTAGGGCTGTTTAGATTTTAGACATCCAGGGTTGCCAAAAACATTATTTAATAGGGTTGTCAAAATTTAATTAGTTCTTGATCTTTTTATGTTAATATTCTTTCCTAAATTCGATTTTAATTTCGTTTGGTAGGGGGATGACTGCAGCATTTATTTTGCTGCATGGTGATGTAGCCTTTTTATTGTAATGTTTTTATTAATAACCTTTCTTTAGTATTTCTTACTGGTTAGTATATCTATTCTTTTGGCCCATATGTTTAAATTATAAATTGGTGTTCTTTATGGAAAAATCAAAATTGAAATTAACAGGTAAACAGGGCATTCAGATTTGTGTTTTTCTGCTGAAGAGGCGAATATTTTCCTGGGTACTAAGATCCTGATAAGAGTTTTAATTTTCTTAAATACCGAAGTATTGTGGTGTTTATTGTGGTGCAGAGACCCTGATTAATTCATCGGTTGTTTTCACTCAACACAGAACCATTGTATTTGGTTGCCATAAATTTTGGTATCAAAAAGGCCGGATTTTTAATTTCGGGTATGTATACTGTTTGGTGGCTGTTCGTTTAGGTTAGTGTGAGCTTTTGCATTACATTTCATTGCAAGTTTTATTTCCAGCTTTTACCGTACGGCGTAGTTTTCGCCGTACGATTTACGTTGCTTTATTTGCGCACCAAGATCCCCTACGTCGTGCTTTTCCCTCACCACTGCAAACAAAAGCAGCTACGCCTTTGAGCGCCCATAACAGCCGGCGCGTTTGGATCTCGCGACGGGAGATCCACACCACGACACCTAAGACATCGTGTTTCCACGTCCAAATTTACGTTTTCAAACAACTTTTATACCATTTTCCCTCTGCTCTCCCCTCCAAGTCTGCCTCTGTAAGCTGCGTATAAATTCAGTTTTTAGGTCACTAGCCTTAGCGAGTTTTCACCTATTTACCTACTTATATTCTGTAGTTTTTAACTGGTTTTTGTGCGCACAATAACTACGACGCCATATGCATAGCGAACTTCTAATAATTTCATCTTCTATTTTCGTCAACTAAAATTTAATTGTATGCAGTCCAAGCTAGACTACCCTTTTTTCTAAATTCAAAAAGCCCTTGTAGGCCTCCTTGATTTTGGCTCCCTCGTTTGAATTACTTGATCTTCAAAGAAAACCAAACCAACCCTACTACTAAAATCAAGACCCGTGTATTTTTATTCTATGTATTTCTTCTTTTTAACCATTGTCAAACATGTCCGCGGTTATTTTTAATTATCTCTTTAAAAATAAAGGTATATTTTCAGTGTTTGTGTAACGTTTCGTGTTAGATCAAGATTAAACGAAAAATTCAACGCGTACAAAAGCTCTTTTTAGTGCTGCAGTACTTAATAATGTCAGTCTTTCACTGCAGACGAAAATATACCCAAATTTATTTTAAGTTCGTTTTGGTCAGTAGCGTCAAAAACAAACAGAAATTAAACTTATTCGTCACAATGGACGAAAAAAAAAATTTGTTTGACATGGATTTCCGCAAAGTAACGCCTGAATCTATACAGTTTTTACTACTGACGAAAATGCACAAAAAAATCATAAATGCGTTTTTAGGAACTTAGTTGAAAAGTGACGAATGTGTCTTCTTCTTCTTATTTGTGGCGTATCAAGTCGTTATAGTGACGACAACTTCGCCAATGTCAAAGTAACAAAAATATAATTAAAAAAATCTTGAGACAAAATGTCGGCAACGTTGTACGGTAATGGTCAAAGACCCCTTCCCCCCCCCCCCCCCCCCCCTGTCAGACTCTTAGCCAACGGTCAATGATATCCCTCAGAAACTGCCAGGAAATCATTAGCCGATGCCCAGGGTGCACCGGATCAAGCAGAGCTCTTCCTCCAGGACGGACCCAAGTTACTTTCTCACTGAATTTTATTTATGTTTTTGGTTGTTTACTTCTTAATATTTTAATTAACTAAACCGACATACCGAATTCAATTATTTAAGTGAGTAAAAGCGCTAGAATTAGGTTCAATTAATTTAATAAAAACCATTCGACACTAAAGAGGGTTACCAAAATAAATCCATTTAATTGCTTTCGTTTTTGAAAGCGACTGCGACGGTTATCGAAACATTTTTTTTTACGTAATACCAATGTTTCAAGGCGCGCGGAATCGTAATCACAATCTAGTAATCGTAATCATAATAGGCCTGCCGATCAACCAATCAGTCATTGGTTGGGATTTGACCAATGTTGCTAGTTTAAAATTGTATCATGTAGCTTCGAGAAACGGGGCACTTGCCACCGCTCAATGCAATGCACCACTAATATGAAACAGAACAGAACAAAAGCGCCATCTTTTAGAATTCAGACCAACAAACGTAACGCTTGACGTACTATCAGGGGAAAGGAAAAGGGGCCAGCTGTACGCTAGCCAAAAGCTTACATACTTACGATTCGAATCAGGTTAACGTGATTATAAATCCATTTCCCACCGCTAGATGTCACCCCAGAAAACAAATTAAGCATTAGGTCGTTATTTATTTACTGTACCTATTTCGTATGTGTGTTGTAATTTATTTTTACGCTATTCTCGGTAAATTTTGTTTTGTTTTAAAAATAATACACTAAAGCGGGATGGGACAGGGATTGAAAAATCTGTCATTCCATATCCCTACGTCTTATGTCAAAATATATATTAATGTATATTTTTATGTCATTATTTTTCACTTCATTTTCGCGTTATCGAAGTGATGTGCCGGTCAAAAGTATTTTTTTAACCGACTTCAAAAAACGGAGGAGGTTCTCAATTCGTCTGTATTTTTTTTTCTTATGTTTGTTTCCTCATAACTTTCGACTGGGCGAAGCGATTTTAATGATTCTTTTTTTATTTGAAAGCTCGTGCTTCCCGTGTGGTCCCATTTCAATTTGGTCCAGTTCTGACAATGGCACCCATGAGAAAACCATATAAGTCTGAAATTAGCGTTAAGTACATTATGTGCGACAAATCATCCGTTTCATTTAAACGGCGCTGTCATATGAGCAGCCCGTTTAGAGGTCTACTCATATTCAGAAAAACATTTTAGTGTACTTCAGATTCACTAAAAATCAATAAATAAACAAAAATTTTAACAAAAAAAACAGACTTTTATATTATTATAAAATATGAATCGTGGTAAAGTATTAAGCGGTCAGTGCTGCGAAATTATCTCCAATGTAGGTTGATGATACAGACACTTCTGATGACGATGGTGCTATGAGGGAATGGTTTTTTATGGAGTTTCTAAAAGTTAATAAGTACATTTTTTTTTATTCTACATAAGTAGGTAATATAATTTCATGTTTTTTTTAGCTTTACAACATCATTGTATTAAAATTCAAGAACGTCGTATGTGCTCAAATTTCAACAAATCGTTACAGCCTTTTCGGAGATCCCGGATATTAATTAATAAATGAATATAATTAGAATTGCTCATTTAAAAATATTTTAAATAAGGAAGACTTTTGTTTGTTTTATTTGTCTGCAGAAAATGCACTAAACAAAAAATTACTGTAGTCTTCTTTCTTCAAATTGTAGACTATCCTGGCGTTAGCTTTGTCCTTATCTACGAATTCATTTGTGACAATACCTCGTTTGGTACCTGAAAATGAAAGAATAATAAGTAGAGCACCTAAGTAATCTGCTTTTTTAATTTTGTATTATTTTAATCTCATTGATCTTTTATTTATTTCTTATATGTGATTAGTACATATATTATATCATTAAAAAACAAAGCCTCCGCCGCGTCTGTCTGTCTGTTCTTGATAAACTCCAAAACTGCTGAACGGATTATCGTGCAGTTTTCACCAATTAATATATAGTAATTCCCGAGAGAGGTTAAGGTGTATAATTTATCTCAGATTTGAGTAAATTGGTTGAAAATACAATAATAATTGTTAGCAGTGTCGGGAAAAGTCAAACTGAAGGATAAAAAAAAACTGCGTGGACGAAGTGCCGGGCGACAGCTAGTTAGTCAATAAATTATGATTATGTTATTACATATTAATAATAAAGTGGATGAAATAAGAAGAATAAATAAATAAAATCATATTTAAGTAATTATAATGTTGAGGTGAAATACAAGACCGATAGAGTGACTCGTTAAAGTCCAGCCGACACCTTGAAAGCTAAAATATTGTATACTTTTCATCTATGATGCAGATCACGGAGAATCAGTTTATTATAAAAGGTATCTTAAAATTATTCCGGAGTTTTTCAGCAGGGCAGGTGCTTGGGTTACTTCGATTAAAATGTTTCTGTACCTTCATTGAAAGATGTTCAAAATGAAGCGCGTCAATGGTGGGACAGAGCTAAATTAATCAAAAATTTATATGAAAAATCTTTGTAAGGGTGTCCAGTCGACCACTCGACCATCTGCTGAAATATTCCGGAAAAAATCTGATAGATCTTGTATATACGAGATTCGAAGTTACTCACCATTCCAAACAATGTCGTTCTTGGAATATTTATACTCTTTTACCAGATCCGGCTTAACTGCTATTGCAACAACGGCTGGGTCAAGATCAATCCAACGGTCTTCCTCCTTTAAGACGGTTTGTTCATACTTATTTATAGCTTTGACAATATCATTGTTTATGCCACCTAAGACTTCTAGCCTCCAGCTCTGGAATTACATTTCATTTATTTTTAGTATAACATAGATAGGGAAAGAAATGCGTAAGCAGGTCATCGGTGATATCGTTGGCAGATCTGTTATCACTACAAAGTAATGAGAGAAAATTCTAAAAGAAAGAAAGAAAAAAAGAAAAACAATTTATTGCCACAAAAACAGATTTACAAAAACTACAAATTAAGTAAAAATAGCGAAAACGGTTTGTGACAAAAGGTGTCGACGTCAGCATAAGCTGCTGGTGCCGGTTCCGAGGAACGACGCCCGCAGCGCTGGTTTTCAGCCGACACCCTGACTTATTACTCCTACAGTCCTGCCAGGTGCGAATTAAAAATTAAAATTAACGTGTTTGAATTTAACGAGGTGACAAATTGACACAAAAACTAAAAAAAAAAACAAATAAAAACGGGAAAATCATTAAGTACGAAGGCATACAATACCTACTTTACTAATATAATACTATTCGCGGGATCCAGAACCAGGAAATTCTCGACATGGGGCCTTCATTTTTGTTTATTCAATAAAATCTTTTATACCTGTCCTTTAAAACTTAACAATGAACCACATATTAGCTGTAATTCTACACTTTCCCAGAGCTAAAGACCCAGTTACTAATCATAATGTTAAGGTCCAATCTATTAGTTAATTAATGGATTTCCGAATGTTCGGGGAAATGGGGAATTTGACAGCGGGGAACGAGCACAACGAAAGGCGAAGAAGGTGCCGTCTAGCGCCGCCAATCAGATTTTTTTATCGTACCTATCAATAATTGACACCGAGTAAATATTAGTAGTTTAGGTGACTGTATTTTAATACAGTCAGTGTACAGTTACATAGGTACTGTAACAACTTAAGTTTGTTTATACAAAAGTTTGTATAGGTATACAAATCAACTTGCTGGCAGGTAATGCAAATATTTATAATATGGTTTTCGAATTTAAATAGAAGAAAAAGAAAGTCTTTCTTGACGGTATTACCTGAACAGCTGCCTCCGAAGGCATGACTGATATAGCTTAGATTGTATAAGTTCATGAGTTTGAAATATTATACGGTTGGAAGCTTACTTATATTACATTGATAGTTAGAGCGCAAGATACCTGTACTCTCGCATAAACCCAGGAGTTTCATAAATAAGTTAGTGCAGACCTGACTACAACCCTCGGAGCCCTACAAATGGTAGAGGTCGCGCTCGCGTAATCTTTCTGATACCGCGCGTCTGTTTTATGTTTCCAGAGTTCTGATGAGTGCACCGCAAAAAAGGCACAATATTTACATTAAACCGCATTCCCATACAAAGGAAAAGGGAATTGTATGGAAAAAGAGTATGGTAAATCTGTAGAAGATATCAAATGTAAGTAAAGTTGCTATTTAGTATCTAGAAAGTGCATTTGAAAATCCCAAATGAAAATCGAAAAAAAAATGGAGAAATTCAACGGCATGACGGACTGCGCGGATTTCATAGAACAATTTAGTCAAGTGGCAGTAATCAAAGGATGGACAGACCCGCAGAAACGAGCTGCCATCGCGATTTACTTAGAAGGGCCAGCCTTAGCTTGGTATAAAGCGGATTACACCAGTTTGGCCACATATGAATTGCTCGAACAAAAATTGTTTGAGAACTTTCCCGGACATGAGAATTATACAGCGAAATTCTATGGAACAAAACAACAAGAGTCCTTGCTTACTTCATCACTACATAATATAAAACAAAGTCGCTTTCTCTGTCCCTATGTCCCTATGTATGCTTATATCTTCAAAACTACAAAACGGATTTTGATGCGGTTTAATTTAATAGATAGAGTGATTCATGAGGAAGATTTTTATGTATAATTCTACGCAGACGAAGTCGCGGGCAGAAGCTAGTATTATTATAAATTAGACTGATTGGCCCAAAAAGCACCAAATAACAGATGATGCGAGGTTTGTGAAGCATTTTATCAAATCCCTCGGCACACAATATCAAATGTTATTTCCAGCTAGACTCTTTTAGTTAGGGAGCTGGCGAGCAAAATTTCGATATGATCAGCACACAAGGCAGACTTTGTTAATAGTGATATTTATGCCCTAAGAAACATCATTGTCTGCCACCATGGTGGCGCTGCGTTGTAAATTCACAGCGTTTCAAAAATGTTAAAAGTGTTAATGTCTTTGTAGACTGTAACTTAAACTGGATAGCACATATCGATAACATATGTAAAAAACTTAGTCAGTACTCTTACGCCTTGTACATGTTGAATAAAGCTGTTAACAAAACGGCTGTGTTGACAGCTTACCATGCCTATGTCACGTCTACGCTTAGATATGGTGTCATCTTCTGGGGAAATTCTACAGAACGTGAACAGGCATTCAGAGCTCAAAAAAGTGCATAAGAGCTATCTGTAATCTAAAACCCTTAGAGTCATGTAAACCCCATTTTATAAGCTTAAAGATCATGACGTTGCCGTGCCTGTACATCTATGAGACTATTAATTTTGTGAAAGCTAACCTGGATCTGTTTAAAACTTTCAACAGTACAAGACTTTGTGGCATAAAATCATTTCTGTCAAAGAGTGGACAACTCTCAAAGGGAATTCTTGGGATGGCTCCTAAACTTTACAACAAGTTACCTAAAGCTATAAGAGATATCGAAAATATCCCAAAATTCAAACTTCGCTTAAATAAAATGTTGATTGAAAAAGCTTACTACTCTGTGCAAGACTTTATGATTGACGAGTAAATTGTTTGACATAAATCTGATAATGTATATAGTTCATTTCAATTAATAACAAGAAAATATGATTGGTAATAAAGTGAATTTGACATGAATATGATATTGTAGATACTTTAATTCATAGTATTAAGTCTTGACTGTTAAATAATAATGTAATTACTTATGTTCGATCAAAAACAATGAGAAGAACCACGGAAAAATAGTGTGCTAACATGTTGCCTCTGAGTTGTCTATTGACAGTGTTCCTTATGAAAACAAAGAAAATCGATGAGGCAAACGTTCAGGCCTCTGATAATCCAAAGGTAGACAGTTTGAATTGTTTTTAACCCGACGCTCGTGCCACACCAAGCAGGTATAAAATATCCCCATACTTCCTTTCGTGGTGTCTCTCTTTTATTTGGCAATATGAGTGAGAACGGTATAACTCAGTTCCGACTTTTTCCGTATTGTATAATGTTAAAAAAACAAAAAAGGTCAACGAGGGACGATACGATTTTTTTTTGAAACCATACGACGTCTCAAACGCTGATGCATCATTCAAATTTTCTCCGCGCAATTTCGACGCTTCAAATGTGCCCCCATGCCGCTGTGAACTGATGGAACACTTTCTCAGGAAAAATTTGGAAATATGCCCACAAAAAGATCCTGTTGGTGATTTGGACCCGAATGGATTGTGGCTGGCTACAAAACGATAACACCCTGAATGTCAGATGGTTCAAAGGAGAACAACTGCCCCGGTTCTATAGCGACGTCATAGAAGAATCCGAAAATCAATCTGGTAAACATTTTTTCGTTCAGATATATATAATGTAAAAATTTCGCGCTATTGAAATGTGAACACGTTATGTATTTTTCAGACGAGGAAGGAGACATGGATGAGAGCGCCGACAGGGATAATTGGCAAGGTTTCTTGTATACCAGCGATGACGACGCTTGCTAAATAGTAGTTTTTTTTTTTAGTTTTTCATTGCAAAAAAAAATGGAGTCTTGGTTAAAAATCTACTTATTTTACACAAATAAAATGTGATTAAAAAAAGTTAAAGACTGTTCCTATCCAGATCCTAATCCTATTCAGATTACATTCAAGCATGCAATTTAAAAAAAATACTTTCTGATAAAAGTTCCAAGCACATTTCGTTTCTGGTTGACATTGTGAAAAAATATGATTGCATAGATTTCAGCTCCAGAAGTTTAATCGTTACCGTGAGTTTAGAGGATAATATTAAACAAAATTATAATAATAACAATAATCCCATGCAATACCCGCTGTCCCTTGATTCCGTGAATTTCAAACAGTTATACAGCTGAAAATCAGTGAGCAAAGTGTCTGCCACATTTTTTTTCGAATCCACGGAGTCATAGTGAGTCCTGAATGTCTGCCTCTAGAAGCATAGGTACATGTGCAAATGATTTAATACCCCGATTTTTTAAAGCAACTTCATTCAATCCGCTGTAACGCGAAAACGCAGCGACATAGGACCTTAATTGATTGAACCAAATCAATTCGTAATGATTTAAACTGCAATCCACCTCGGCGTGAAACGTGTGCAAATCATATACCGAAATGCTCGCCAGCTCCCTATTTAGCTCGAGAGAGGAGCTCAGGAAATCGATTATGCAATTAGAAGATGTCTGTAGCGGAAATATAGACAGGAAAACACAAGAATTGGCGTTACCGATCGATTTTCCTAATAGTAACATGCATTCTGGTATGGTAGTGTTGCAGCTCGTGTCGGAAACACACCGCGCTCGGAATACAACATATCTCGAACCTCCAACGATGACAGTACCGCAAGCACAAACGCAGCAGCAAAGAACCCCATTTACTCCAGGAGATACGATTTGCGACCCAGGCATCTTCACCAAGAACCGCAACGTCCTCCATATCAAAATCCGGCAGGCCAGCCTTCAACCTCCAGTGCAGGTCAAGCGAGATGAGGTTATCAACCAACCTCTACATACAGAGGGCACCCAAACGCACAACCGAGCCGATAGAGCTTCCGAAGAATCAGGCGGGGAAGCATAATCCCTCAGAGAACATTTTCCATCACATAAAAACCTTAAATGTGAATAGAAATGATAGGGTACCAATGATAAATGTTTGCGTTAATAATGTAGTTTGTGATGCGCTAGTAGATTCAGGAGCTTCCGTTTCCATAATTTGGGTATCTTTAGCAAAGAAAATGTGTTTAAAATTGGATGATACACCGAATGTATCACTACGGGCCGTAGGGGATACACGTATTGGGACTCACGCATCAACTAGCGTATCAATAGAAATTAGATGTTATAAATTAAAAATAAAGTTGCTTGTCGTCCCCGAATCAATTGAAATGATTATTCTTGGTCAAGATTTTTTATATGAAAATAAAGCATTTATAAATTTTTATTACTCCAAGCACTGTGACGTTGAATAATACATTAGTAATACCTTTCCTTTTTATGTCTGATGCCCAGAAAAAGAATATAATTATATCTAGTGAGAAGGCCGCCGTTTCATTTACCGCATAAAATGTCATCTACCTATCTCTATGTAACAATGTGTTCTCGTTATGCACTTTGTAACTTCTGTGGTGAAATAAAGTTTTTCTTATTCTTATTCTTATTTCACAGGTAACAATGAAGGATGAAAAGTTTGTTACGTTAAAGACGTCTGAATATGCCTATTTTAATGAATTGGTGTATAATAATGAAGAATATTTTTATTCGCAGTACAGTCGGAGAAGAAAATTGAGTATAATTTGAATAATTCATTATCTCAAGAATATAAGAAGGATCTAGAAAATCTTTTAGTAAGTTTCAGGGATACATTTTCGTTTGCCCCAGGAGAATTGGGATGTTATAAAGACTCACTGATTGACTTCAAGACAGTGGATGAAGAGGCAGTGATTAAAGTGCCATATAGAGTCTCGCCAAAGCAGCGAGAATTAATTGAAGAACAAGTTGAAGAAATGTTGAAATATGGCATAATTGAAGAGTCAAGGAATCCATAAGCTTCGCCAGTAGTATTGGTGGACAAGCCAGAAGGGCCCCCGAGATTCTGTATAGATTATCGTGCTCTCAACAAGAAAATAAGAAGTGATTCATATCCCATTCCACGAGTAGATGATTTATTAAGTTGTTTGCAGGGAGCAAAGTACTTCGCGGATCTTGATATGAATTCTGGTTATTGGCAATTCGCCTTGGGTGAAGGCAAGGAGAAGACAGCCTTCGTGACACATTCAGATCTATATGAATTCAATGTGTTGCCGTTTGGATTAAAAATAAGCCAAGCAGTTTTTCAAAGAGCCATGGACAAGGTATTGGCTGGATTGACGTATCGAAACGTAATTGTATACGTAGATAATATTTTAGTGTATGGAAAAACATTCGAAGATTTTTTGCAAGTGCTACGAGAAGTCTTATTACGCATGAGAAAAGGTAATTTAACTCTTAAACCGTCCAAGTGTAAATTTGGCTTTCAGAAAGTGAGTTTTGGGCCACGAAGTTTCTGCCGATGGCATTGGGCAAGATATGAGGAAAGTGAATCCAAAATCTAAAAGAAGTAAGAGCGCTACTAGGATTGTTCTCTTACTATATAAAATTCATAGATAATTTTGCGAAGAGTTCTACCAATCACCATATTAACAAGAAAATAAATTTTGTTTGGGCAAGCGAAGCCCAGCAAGCTTTTGAAGATTTGAAGAGTCAGATCTGTAAAGCGCCAATTTTAGGATATTTTTCAGCAGCAGAGGGTTTGACAACTCGTTTGTTTCTCGACAGTAGCGGATATGCAATCGGATGTAGTTTAATGCAAGGATCGGATGTACTGAAACCTGTGGCACATGCATCAAGAAAGCTTAGCGATGCTGAGCAAAGATATTCCGTTACAGAGAAGGAATGTCTATCATTGATATATGGGTTAAATTGTTTTAAAAATTACTTATATGTTTGAAGTTTCAGGTTATTACAGACCATCGAGCATTGGTATGGTTAAAAAGCAAACGTGACATAAATGGCTGGCTAGCACGATGGGCCTTGTCAGTACAAGGTTGGGATTTTGACATCGTATATTGTCAGGGAAAAGAAAATGTCGTTGCAGATTTTTTAAGCAGGAATCCGCTCTTGGGGGAATCAGAAGGTGACATAGAAAGAATCCAGAGCAAGAGGATGGTCTAAAATTATATGTCATCACCACAGTAGATATTCGGATGTACAAGAAGATATTTTATTGAATCAGGCGTTACTTTGCGGAGGTCCATTTCAATGAACGAAAAATTACACACAACGTAGAACGTAGGTACATTATGCTTATATATACAGTTTAGATTCAGTACGACGTTGGTTTGCATGTGTAACGGTTGTGTTTAAACTTTGATAATGATCCCGTAGAGGGATCGAAACGCGTCAGTGTTTGTGTGGTGTAAGGGATAATTAAGTTTGTGGGATTTATATGTGTTTTATTGGCAGCAGTGGAGGGAGGGATTGCATGAAAAACATATATATTTCACACAGGCTTGGTTATTTTGCACGTGAGTAGCGGAGTAGCAAGGTAAAAATTTTTTGTTCAGTACAAGAAGATGATTATTGCAGAACCGTAATAGATCGATTGCGTAGGGAATAACTAATTAAAAATGCTTTTCTTCACAGAATAACACATCACATCAGTAACAGAATCCGAAATATAATGGTCTTGTGGAAAATGCAAATAGAATTTTGCTCAATGGGATAGCGAAGTACATTGATGAGCGCCAATCAATATGGTGTTCCATGCTACCACTAATTTGTTTTGCTTAATAATTCCAGTAAACATAGGTCTGCCGGAGTCTCACTATATATGGTATTAAACCGTAGAGAGCCTTTTTTTGCATCAGATATAGAATTAGGCATTAATTGTGTTAATATTTCAGAATATATTCGAGATAAAATGAGCAGGCAAGCAGCTTTAGTAAATGTCGTGAAGCAACGGATAAGTCGTGCTCAGGCAAAACAAAAACGTTACTATGATAATAAGGCCAAGAAAGTGGTTTTTAGACCTGGAGATTCGGTAATGTTATTTTGTCCTAAAAGGCTCACTAGAAAAAGGATGAAATTGGCGAGGTTTTAAGGGACCTTTCAGGATTGTAGCTAGGATTAATGATGTAAATTATTTGATACGTAGGTTAGGACAAACTAGATTAGGAAATAGTAGCTTAGTAAATATAAACAGGTTAAAACGATTTTTTAACCGTTCTGATCTTTTAACTAATTGATTTTTCATGCCTGATTATTTAAAACATTTTATCTGCGGCAGATGTTAGTACATGACACGGATATTTTTTAATGTAAACTTTTAATTTCACAGACTAATAAAAAAAAGTGTCTTTGTGTCTTTGAACATATTATGAGATTCAGTGTAATGAGACGTTGAAGACGGTGTGTGGTAGTTTTATTACCATAGTGTAAACTCTATATTTTTGTAACAACTGATGTGATCTGTCAGATAATGATTTTAATTTTTGGTGTAAAAATAACATGTTGTGTTTTCATGTTCTGCTCATCCGCGCTGAAAATATCTGGTGAGAGATAGCCGCATATGCAGAGGAAAATTCGTTGAGTTTGTATGGATGCAGAATGTCCATAATCATGAACGCATTGAGTAAAGTTAATTTGTATATTTTTTAGTTAACAGCGCACCCTTTGGTACATCATTGATACGAATACAAAATAAAACAAACTGAACGACAAATGTCGGTAAATGAAAACTTTTTCGACGCATGTCACGCAACAGTAGTTTTTTTTTCAAAGACAAACTAGTAGAGTGGTCCCAACTAATGTGATATTTGTCGAAATTGTTTGCAATAGTCAATTGACATTTCATTTCGAATAAAACATCATCTCGACAGATACTAGAATTGAGGTCATGTCAAAAAGTTATATTTAAAAAAAAATCACATGCAATTGGTTCTGGTTTTCATATATTTAGTCAGAAAAATTTGCCGCGCCAGCTGTATTTATTAGTACATTACTGTCTAGGCCAGGAAGTAGGCAATTGTTGCCTGAGTATTGGTTTGAACGGACGAGCTTGCGAGTCCGTTTAATAATACGAAGCCAGCAATGCTATTCTGGCCGAGGCAAGTATAGTGCTTTTCTCAAAAATCGAAAAAAAACAACGAAAATAAATGAAAATGTAATTGACATAAATTATTAATTATTTTTGCTTTGCCGCCTTTTTCTATCATATATGAAGAGAGTATTTTTCTACCCAGAACATCTAAAGCTATTTCAGAATTTTCAGACACAGATAAACACGTTGTCGTACCTACTAGCTTTTTTTTTAATTTGGGTTTTCAAGTCTTGTGCCTTTATTTTTTACTAGCGACCCGCCCCGGCTTTGCACGGTATAATGCATGTATTATACATTATAAACATTCCTCTTGAATCACTCTATCTATTAAAAAAAACCGCATCAAAATCCGTTGTGTAGTTTTGAAGATATAAGCATACATACGGATTTGAGGACAGAAAAATCGACTTTGTTTTATACTATGTAGTGAAATGCTAGTGATAGTGGTGATTTGCATTTTAAAAAAGTTAATAACTAGACAGTAATGGTATTTGTATGCAACATTACTGGAGAGTTTAGCGCTACAGTAATGTTTTTTTTTTGAACTGACCAATTAGCTTCCTATATGTAGTTAACAATTACGACTTTAACGGACATTTTTGAGAAAAATAAATAAAACAGTCCTTAGATAAGTAATAAATAAAAAATACTGGGTAATCCTAACCTACCTTGCTAAAATTGAGATGTAGCTGGACCTGAGAGTACGGTAAAATGGTAACCTTGTCGGGATTGGCTTTTTGTAATACGATATGGTATGCATCGATATCAAATTGCGCGTTGAATTCTGGTGCCGGGAAATCATCACCTGTAATAAGAAAAACCGGAAATATAATCCCTGTGCGTTACATTTTGAGATCAATATAAATGTCTACTGTCGGGAAGCAACCTCTTTCAAAGGTGGCTGGCAGGTAGACGGTCTGACGTGGCGCTAGCTGCCATGTGTCAGACGACTCCTGCCCGCCTACGGCTCTGCATATAATTCGTTATTTGTTCCATTTTCTGTTAAATTGTACTAATACCACTCAAATTGTACTTGTATGTGTTGAATGATATCAAGTATTTCATTAGGAACCATATGTTCCTAATTCTACATTATACGGAATGGCCAAGCAGTAGGTATCGCTTTTTATTCATTTTTCGTTCAGTAGATTGACTAGTGTTTTTATACCGATTTGAAGTGCTTTTCCCTGGATTTCGATTACCCCAACGAATCCCGCGATCTGTGCCGGTAACCAGAACTTAGCCTACAAAAAGAACAGAAAATGTATTGTTCCAAGTTGTGCAATTACTAGTCAAGTATTTGTACACGCAATCAACAGCTTGATATTTCTGCTGTGAAGATCATCGCAGTGAAAGTAATTGATATTACACTAGCCTTCCGTCCGCAGCTTCGCCTGCGATAATAGTACATTATGATACAAGTGTGCTATGTTGGTCATTACACATGAGGCATTATTGTAAGCGCGAGCCGTGAGGCGAGCGCGATAAGGAAGCCGAAGTGTGTAATGACCAATGCACACGAGTTGGATACGACGTTTTTCAACACAAATGCGAGGAAAAAAACAAACTTGTATTGTTAGTAATTTTTAATTATTAAAACAATTAGTGAAAGTGCAATTATCAAAATGATACTGAACAGTTTTGGTTGGCATTTTTACAGTTTGTGTTATGGTGTTGCTATTATTTATTAAGTCGTTGTTTTCTTGTTCTTGGGTAAATGTCGGCGATGACAAAATGTTTTCAGAATAGAAGTTGTATGAATGTTGCAAATTACTAGGAACAGGCGGCGCTATATAATCAGTGTCACGAGAAGTCGATGGTCGCGGCTCAGGGCAAAACTTCTTCACCTGTGGCGCCAAATTAATGGCACGTGTTATTTTAGCACTAATGTTTGCCTTACTATGCATGGAATCTTCGACATAAGATTCAGCAACTGCGTCAGACCGCCATCCGCCATGTCGCTTTAAGGTTAACACATCGGCTCCCGAATCAGCGAGCAGAGTAGCCGAAGTTCTTCTAAAACTGTGCCCAGTGTAAGAATCAGCCTCGGGCAAATCTAAATATTTTGCAATTTCTCTTGGCATTGCACCAAATTTGTTAATACCAATGGGTTGAGCTGTACATTTACCCTTTTGAAAGTTTTGGAAAAAGCGGTCATTTTTTGCTTTCGTTGAACGGAGAGTTTGATATTTTTTTACTACTTCATAAAACGGGCCATGGACTGTAAAAGACCGTGGAACCTTGTTTTTGGTGTTTGTAATTTTTACAAGCAACATTTCACCGCAGGTTTCTACATCCTTGGTTGTTATATCATTGAGCTCTTGACTTGACGTCTACACGCACCAGTAATACCGAATATTAACGCAACCTGCAAAGAGATCAAATAAGTATTGTTAGTAAAGTTGTAGGAACGTATTGCCATAGTAACGCAATTATAGAGCTGATACATAAATTTACATTTATAACGTGTAACTGACCTTTGTTGCCAAGTACTGACTGTCCGGAGCTTCTTTTAAAAACTTTTCAACATCGGTTGGTGACAACACTTTTGACTTTCGACCAATATATCCGTCAGAACGTCTCTTTAGAAATGCCGTCAAGTTACTATAAGTTTTGATATCAATTTCATTTTTGGTCTTTACTGTGCTTTTCAACATGGAGTATATACACCATAACGAGCTGGGCTTGTATTTATTTGCCAGTTCATTGAAGTAGGCTAAAAATACGTTCTCCGAATATGACTTGGCGTTTTTGCTGTTTTTCCATTCATTGAATGTTTCGTAAGCCGCTAGGTATTTATCTCTGGATTTTGGCGGCAACAGGCTATCACTCGCGTTTCGTGCCTCGATAAGTATTTCTGGCGGGGTTGAATTAATATTTTGCTCGTCTTCACTATTTGAAGTAGACATTTTTGATAGCAGTTAACCACACAGCAGCAACTTTACCATATATTTACGGAAAATGGCGCGTAGGTTTTGTTTTTTTCGCGCGCCGCACTTTTGATGCGCGCGCAGGTTCAATAAAGGCACAGGAAAAGTGGCTGTTCAGCCGGAGTAGCAGCAATTATTATAAAAAAAAAAACTATAAATAAATGTTTGTAAATACAATAGTTAAGTTAATTTGTGTTTATAAATATACAATTTGATGACATAAAATATTTATTTGTCATCTTAACCCTAAAATAATTTAATATTCGTAAAAATATTCAATGTTCTTAGACATAAACTTATGCTCAAAATTAAAAAAAGTTTATATTATAGCACTCGTACGGTAATGTTATTACAGCACGAGTGTGGTAATATGCTGCATTATGAAACTAAAAACTGTGTAATAATAGTCAATTTACGAGCAACTGTGTTGAAAATTAATTTTCCCGTAGGAAAAGGTATTTTCCCGCAGTAAAAAGTAGCCTATGTCACTCAGTGATAATGTAGCTTTCTAACGTCAAAAGATTTTTTGCAATCGGTCCAGTAGTTTCGGAGTCTATTCAATTCAAACAAACAACGAACAATCAAATCTTTCCTCTTTATAATATTAGTGTAGATTAGTGTAGATAGTATAGATAATTATACTGCAGTAGGTAGGTAGTTGTGAAAAACGCGCTATAAAGAGTTACTACAGATTTATACTCCGAGATATTACTTAACCAGTTGGTATTCATTTGGTAAATGCTGATCGCATCGCTGGCGGGTGCACTGCTCAAAAATCACAAAAAGTCTAGAAGACAAGACATGACCAAATTACCATCACTACACACGTGGTGGTCTCATTCCATGTTATTGCATGACGCAATTTACCAACAATTGACATTGAACGGCTACTGTTGAATAATTAAATAATGCAAATCTTCATCAAGGAAATATTATAATACGAATGTCAGTCAAGAACATAAACAAACGGTAACTAGGTTATATATATATTCTAAATTGCACCACCTGCTCAGATCTGTTCTGTTCTCCAGTCCATTATGGTTGCCTGGTAGAGATCGCTCTGTAGCGATAAGGCCGCCTATTGTTACCTTGTATTCTGTATAGCTTTTTTCTGTTTTGGTTGTTATTTGTGGTGTTCAATAAAGAGTTATCGTGATGTATTGTATTGTATTGTTACTCAATCAAGTATATGACACGCCTCCGCCGTGATTCCACGGATCAGAGGAGCAGCTGGTCCAGGTGTCGGATCCACAGAAGTTCACCGTCTGTCCTTATCTCGTATGCCGAGTTTGTAGGTACTATTTGCATACTTACTTTGAATATGCCCGGCTCCGATATATAATTGTGCCAGTCTATCAATAAATTCAGGATCTAATCTTAACGCAATAGCGATATTCGTTAGAGGTCCTAAAGTCAACATTGATAGTTCACCTGAAAAACAAAATTGATAAGTAATTAGTGCAAGGGGTTGATCTCAGGTTGCCTTAGGTCGCAATGTCACTAACTAACTACCATTAATGACTAGATCGCAAAATGACTATATATCATTTCGCCTATATCTTAAAATCTGGTACCAAAACTTATTCACACGCGCCAATCACCCTATGGCTATGTGGAACGACCCTAAATAAAGTGGAAATTTTATGTATCTGGGCCATTGGGTGACCGAAACGCTGAAAGATAATGATGACATTTAGCGGGAGCGCAGGGCGTTTTCCGTTCGTTGCAATATGTTGGCCCGCAGGTTTGCTCGTTGTAGTGAACCAGTTAAAATCACGCTTTTCAAAGTCTATGGTCCAGCAGCCACCGCCTGTTTTCTTAATTGATTAATAACAGGCTGAATCTTCTAGAGTTCGTATGGTTCGACGAGACGCCCAAGTTTTTCCTCTTTGCACGTTCTCAAAGAGGTAGGTAATGTAGTGCGCAGATGTAATACATGTCGATTTGGTAGGGTGTCGAAATTGTCTGACTAACAGTTTTTTTTTTATTGAAATTTCAAGATAATATGATAATAAACTCGGAAAAACAACTGTCCTACAAAATCGAAGGTTTGAGTTGGAGCGTCCTCCACGCCGAATAATACAGGGTGAAACATAGGTCGTAAACAGAAATATGGTTTTCTTACTGCTTAACTTTAGCTTAAACATGTGGACGTGATAAGGGGCAGAAATATGTAAACGTTGTTTTTTAATTAGTAACTAAAAAAAATGTTTTAAATTTAATGAGTCTTATGTTCACCCTAGTTGCTACGTTAAACTGTCATAGACTTAGATAAATTAATCATTCTACCTCTTTGTATTGGCTGGTAAGAATGTTAAAAAAAAAATTGACAATGACAAAAAAAAAGTCATAACATTAGGCTACGAATTTAATTTGTAAATTAATAATTCACCTTTACAATGCCGCCTGCGTATCCTTATACTTTTATCGAACGTTACGATATGATAAGATTTTACGCTCAAACAAATAGTACAGAGCAAACACGAGAAGCATTCCGAGAACATTACCCAGAGTCACCAGTCCCGACACACAACTTGATTCGCAGCTTGATTCAGAATCTCCGGGAGTATGGACAGTTTACCGTTCCAGCTCATGCACAGGCGAGAGGAGGGCAGATTATTCGTCCGGAATACCTGTACAGGCGGATACGGAACTTCTTTAACAGAAATCCACAAGCGAGTACTAGACAAGCTGCTAGACGCTTTCGTGTAAGCCAGATGTACGCGTGGCGCTTGCTTAATGCGTCTGGCCAACATCCGTTTCATTTTCAGCCCGTACAGGATCTCGTGGAATTCTGTCGGTGGCTGTTGCAAAACCAAAATACAAACATCCTATGGACCGACGAAGCGACTTTTACTAGGATCGGACTTTTTAACCAACACAACGAACATTGGTGGAGCGAACAAAACCCACACGTCGTGCGAAAGAATGCGTATCAGGTTAGGTTCAGTGTGAATGTTTGGGCGGGTATCATCAACAGTGATTGGGCCTCACTTTATTGAAGGACGTCAGAACGGAGCGAACTATCTCCGTTTCCTACGTCAGGTTCTTCCCGGATTGCTAGAAGTAGTGCCTGAGGACGATTCAGTAAACTTACATTATCAGCAAGACGGAGCTCCTGCTCATTTTCAACGCGACGTCCGTAATTATTTGGACAACGAATACCCTGAACGCTGGATAGGCCGAAATGGACCCATACAATGGCCACCGCGTAGTCCTGACTTAACGCCTTTGGACTTTTACCTATGGGGCGAACTCAAGAGAAGGGTTTATGAACAGGTATCCCATACAGTGGCAGAGCTTCGTATTAAGATCATAGCCGCTTTTGACGAAGTAAAGGCCGACCAATTCGTACTAAGGAGAGTCAAAGACAACCACAGGAGACGGGCACAGTTGTGTGATGAATTAGAAGGCGATCATTTTGAACATTTGCTAAAGTACGTGTAAAATTAGCGATTAATTATTTCATAATAAAATAATAACAAACCAATAAGCGTGTTTACATTAAATGCATAATGTAGGTTCCTGAAGTACACAGAATGATCTTGTTTGATAGCCTAAGTACTCGATTGATAAGAAAAATAAATTCTACTAATTCTAATTGTAAGTACTTTAAGCTACGCTACAGTCCAAGTCTTGTCGGATAGGGTTGGTGTTTTTGCTATTTTAAATTAGTATAAAATAAGTTTAACTGTTTCGTTTAAGTGTTATTGCAAAGAATTCGCCTTAAAATACTGCAAGAGAAACCGAAATTTCTGTTTACGACCTATGTTTCATCTTGTATATGTCGAAATAACGAGGTCATAAAAATTATTAATAACCAGCTGATTTTTTGTATGCAGCTTGGTAAATATTAGTATAATTGAATGGCCACAAAGTCCTACAAATATAGTGGTAGGTTTTCCTAGTCCTACACTTGGAAGTTGTCGATTCCACGGTTACACTTTTTTTATTTCTCTTTTTTTAAATCGAGCCGTACCTAATGGTATATAAGACTTTGAAACGCCGATTTTTTGTCTATGCAAGGTTTAATAATAATAAATAAGCATTAAACATAAGACAAAGTAAAAAGAAATGGGTTCATTTTTGACACGAGTTGAAAGAACTTATTCGTAAAGAAATAACAGCAATCAAGTTTCTTTAAAATACATCTTAAAACAAATACATGCTTCTGTAATAGAATAATTTACGAGTAAAACAGTAATAATAAAAAATAGCCGACTGAAATACCTATACTCTTATTATTTATTTTAATATTTTTATTTTTAAGCTAATTAATATTATTATTATTATAAAACTAAATAAATATACCTAACTACAAAAAGAAAACACCATCTAAAAGGCCCTTCTGCGGCATAGACCCTAACACACTGGCGGCATTACCTCTCTGTACAGCCAGAGAAATTCGCTGGGAGAGGTAAGCGCCAGCTCTGGGGTCTCCTGAGGTCTCTATCAGCCGGGACGACAAGGCTCTTATGAAGGCCCTCATGTCAGCCGACCAGGGACCCATTGTCTCCACTGCGAGCGCCGCAAACTCATAGTCCTTTAAAAGAGAAGAGTATTTGCGGCGCTTGAGAACTTGGGCCTGGTCAGCTGCAGCCCCGGCCTGTGAGCGGGTTGCCTGGATGTGGGACTGTGCGAAAGTGTCGACACACGTTGCGTCCCACACCAGAGCCCTACCCAGCTTCCATGGCACCAGAGTAGCCCCGTCGGGGTGCTTGCCATCGTCTCTGGCCATGCCCACGGGTTCAAGGACTGCGGGCACAGAGACGGTGGCAAGCGAGCGGCGGACCAGGTCATTAATGGAGCCATGGCGGAAAAAGCGACCAGCGCTTGTGGGACTAAATTAATAAGGAAACCAATTTAGTCACCGTTGAAGTATATTTATTACGTGTTTACATAGCGAAATCGTACCGCAGACTCGTTACAACTAAATCTAAACATCTTACATACGTCATCTCATTCTTCAAATCGAATATTCATCGTCTCGCTCATAATATCGTCCGTCACCTTCACACTCTTACGTTCCATTCCACATTCGGCCGTCCTGCTCTAACATAATAATAATATTTTAGTTTCAAACTTTTATTTTTAGGTTTCAAGTTACGTACATAATGGTAATGCATAAAAATTAACAATCCTAAATTGATGAATAAGCTGTCTAGAATATATTCCGACCCAGTAATTTTTGTGCGATGTACTCAAAGCAACCTAATCGTTTTGCGATCAATTAAAAGTGAGATGAGTTCAATTAAATTCTAGGCGGAATGATATGTAGTAATTTTGCGATATAGTCATTAAAGGTAACTTATTTGAAATCAACCAGTCTACGTGTTATGATAGGGACTTAGTTGTATTATATAAGTTTTCATGAAATACTTTTATTGATTATTTTCGATTAGTATTTACCGGCGTGTGTTTTTGATAGCTCAATCATTGCTGATACTGCATTTTTCTCGTTTGCGTCCACCAAATTGGCAATCTCTTCGCCGGTGTCTCCGAGACCATCAACACCGAAATAATTTCCACTCTCGAATTCCTTTAATAAGGAATCTTTAGCTCCCCTATAAATAGGTATCTATAACAAAATTATAGAACTTTTGGTTGATTTGAATTAGAATTTTATGTTTTATTATTTATTATTAATTATATTTCGCCTTTTTCAAACTTGTTTGCTTTAATACGAGGGCCATACCCGGGACTGACTTAGCGTAAAACCTTTTTGGTGAAGTGAGTACTGGCTACTTACGATCAAAATGACGTTTATAAAATTATAAAAAAAAAGTGTTTTGTTTTTTTATTCTCATTTAAACTTGACAAGTCCATGACCAAAATGGACCTCACGCGAGAAAAATTTCGCGCCACAATTTACCACATCTTTCGTCGCGGTTATTGCAAGATGAGTCGCTGAGCTTGTATTTGTTTATAATGATGAAGTATCAAACCAAACAACAATATATCGTTGGCATTCAGAGTTTCGCGAGGTCGTTCCTCTCTCAGCACCGTACCTCCTACGGGTCGACCAAAAACAGGGGTAACGGCCGAAAATGTGGCGGCCGTGCAAAAAAATATTTTAGAAGACCGACATATTACCTATGAGCAGATACGATATGGGCATTGGAATGACTGCAATTCAAAAGATTTTGCACGATGGATTTGGTGTCAAGAAGCTTGTTTCCCGCTGGGTGCCTCATAATTTGACTGAAGAGCAAAATGCGGCCCGTGTTGATTGGTGCCGCTTTACTTTAAAACGGTTTAATGGAGGAACGTCAAAAGCCGTTTATAACATCGTCTTAGATGACGAAACATGAATTTATTCCTATGAACCCGAAATAAAACGTCAGTCGGCAGTTTTGATCTTCAAAGATGATGAGAAACCAACGAAAGTAATGCGAGCTCCCATACTGCTGGCAAAACAAAAGACTTTTTAAACGGGGAAAAAGTTGAGTTGATGTCTCATCCTCCGTATAGCCCCGACCTGAGTCCAAACGATTTTTTTACGTTCCCCAGAACTAAAGATATGTTGCATGGTGAACGGTTTAAATATCTACTCTGAAGCGGCAGTAGAAGCTTATCAATCGGCCATTTATGAAGCATCTACTTCCGATTGGAATTATTGTTTCAGAAATTGGTTCCAAAGAATGCAAAAGTGCATTAATTGCAGGGGAGAATACTTTGAAAAACAATAATATATAATTTAGGTACAATATGCGTGTAGTTTTTTTTATTCCCGATCATTTCGGTGTGACCCTCGTAGGACAAACTGGCTCGAACGCGTATTATGCTAGTACAATATGTTTAATTTTAGAATTTGGATTTCGCCTAACGATCTTCGGCGAAACAATAGAGGGAGATTCCTGGCTGGTCTTTCGTGGTAGTAGACTTAAGTAGACGGATCTGTGAAACTAAATTATTTATTTATTTCCTTGATTTTGGGAAAGGTTTTGTTAAATATTATTAATTTCTAACGGTTAAAGATCACAGGTGGAACAAGATCGCCCACGTCCCGTTGTATCCACAGACTCAATGAATCCCAAGAGTGGGTGTAATTTATTTACCAGACATTTGGTTGTTGGTTTTCTCTTCATTTCTTTTTCCTTTGTTTGCGCGTGCTTAGCTTTTGCCCCTAAAATATTCAGACAAATCGATCTGGAGGCACAACCATTCGTTACTTTTTGACAGTGTTACACTTTAACATACTACGCATTTTGGCATTTGACCTGTTACCGATGAAATACCCTTGAATATTGCAATGTTGTGGCAATTAGGTACACCGCGTTGGCGGGGCCATTTTGCAAAATGCAGTTGTTAGATATAGCGTGTAGCATTTGCTTGTGTTAAACCGAATACTTGTTTAATAATAAAACCTTCATTTCAATACATCAACATCGATATCATATCACTAGGTATCAGTTCTTAATAAAAAAGAGTTTTGTTGCATTTATTGATGTACCTAAGACTTATACTTACGTCTTGCCGGTTAGCGTCTTTCAAGATTCTTCGGTTGTTAATGTTTACATTGCTCTCAATCGTGTTGCCCTTAACGGTAGTCAAACCAACGATTTTCGGCCTGGAATTCGAACTTTATGATAAGTAAGTAGTAATATGAAGTTAATCTTAATGAAAAAAAAAACGCATTACGTAGGTACTTATCAAAACTTTATAAACGATTTTAAATTTTTATATAAATAAATAAATGATTAATGATATGATTAAATAAATTATTGAATTACATTTTACTTAGGTATCTTACCTAAGTAAAATAAATAAGTAGGCATTATTAGTCAATTAATTAATCAAATTCGTATTTAGTAAAGTTTTAAATGAAGTAGGACATGAAATAGACAAGAAATTAACAAATTCAACTTCTCTCCTCTTGGCTTCACCAAACTTAGTGTGCGACTGGCTGAGTTGGCGCCTCCTTTTAGTACTTACATAGTTTGTATGTTAATTACTTAAATTCCAATTTTCAAAACTTTATTTTGTGCTGGCATCTACTTCTAAGACAGTTGCTGTCAGGTTGCTATCGACCATAAACAGCTGTTCCGTATTGGCTCCTAGTTACTTTGTTTTTATATTAGTTTGCGCTATTAAACCATTTAAACCATAGCGGAAACGTTTTTAAATTCCATCATCAACACTTAGACTTAACGTCCAGGGGGGTTACCATGACGTCTTAATGCGATTCAATTCCGATTCAGTTTAGGCTCGCTCGCCGTCAGATCCATACTAAACATGACAGCTAAAACCTGAACTGGGTCAGAATTGAATCGCATTAAAACGCCATGGTAAGGCCCCCTGACCTGTTAAATCAACTCCCATGTCAACCATCCTAACCGAAAAATATTTCAATAGAACTAACGGAACACCGCTCCCAAAGACAGGTTAATGAAAACACTATCATAAGTTACCTTTCATTATTTTCTGCAGACATGGTGCGGCAAAACGACAAAAACATCAGAAAGAATATAGGCTTCTAACTCAATGACTTTTTTTTTTTAAATTTAAATACTTATAATGTGTCTTTCAAAGTTTTTGTTGTATGTACCTAATTGCTTTACCTACTCATACTGACCCATTGTAATATTTCTCATTGAGAAGCGCAAGAAATATTGCAATTGCATCATCGCCGCCCGCGTCGTTATCAATTAGTAGTTTGCCTGCACTGGTTTTTTGTCTGAAAAATTAACAATTAATCAAGAGCATGGGTAGCTTGTTTCAATCGTTATTAATTTACTATAAAGGAATTTCAACAATAATAGGAGCTTCTGTGACGTACGGAACCTTAACGATGGCTCAGCACCCCAGCCCCCCTCACCCCCAAAATAAATAAAATTTTAACAATTAGCTTCGAATCCATTCCTATGAAAAGTTAAGTTGCCATCTCTGAGCCGAACGGTTATTACATAAGTCGGTCGCTAGACGGTAAGTTGCTCAGTTTACCCGAGGCTGCAGTGCAGAGGCAGAACCGTTTTTTGGGATGCTTGATGCGATAGTACGATCGCATAGTAACAAACTGCCTTAGATTTTTGTACTGTCACATCCTTTTTTCTTGTTTTTGTGTAAGGTCACTGTGGGGAAGACCGGCATAGCATACTTCATTTTTTACTACTTCGGAGTGATCTAGCTGCGTTAATTATTCACCTACGTTACCTCTTGTAATCGCATACGATGAAGAATTTCATAAATAACAGTTGAACTATAGTGACAGATAATTTAAATCAAAAATTAAGCAAAACCAATACTATTTTTTTAAAATTCGGGAAGTAGACGGACTTCCCGTGTAGTTTATAAAAAATTTAACAAGATGATGAACTTACTGTACCGACTTTGAACTTGTTAAAATAAGGTTTAGATTCGAAAGAAACCTAATTTTCCCAATTCAAAGGCCAGTCCGGGGCATAATACGTAAATGGGGTGGTAAACCTTTTTTGGAAAATATTTATATTATTAGTAATTTTAATGTATACGTCGTCACCAAGCACCAGCACAAGCTTTGCTTAGTTCAGGGCTACTATTTATTTAATAGGTATTTATTTATTTATATTTTCCTTGACATAGTGCTGAGGGCGAGAAACACATTTCCTTATTAGTTTCGAGATTAAAATTGTTAATAAACACAAACATCATGTGCAATGTCGAAAGATCTATGAAGTTTACCTTATGAAATCGTAATAATATTGAAGTCGAAAATACAGTTGGTAACCTCTGATTCCAGGGAAGTCCTTCCCCCGTCCAGGCATATGACGGACTTGCCTTGTACATAGTAGACGGACATTCGAACTTAACGAAATTTTAATGTGATAAATGATGGAACATACCTATAACTATATACAAAACTAAGCCAATTTCTGATAATTTCAACACATAATAAAGATAGCCGGTTCTTAAATTACTTACGTAGTTACTTTCTGATGCAAAATCTTGTCACTAACTATTTTTAAGATTTTTTTTTAGGAGAGACCGTCACACTAACACTTCGAGTTCCATACACGTAACGATTTGGGAGTATAACTGGAGTGCGACACCGAATGTGCGATTTTCGATTGTGCGACGTTTGTTTAGGCGGATTGCTCTGAAGTTCGTTGTCACAGCGCCATCTGTTTTAAAGTGAGGTAACTAGCGCGACAAACTGCTTTATCAACTGGACGCATTGACGTACAATAAACAACTAGACTCCCAATCACGCTCAAAAACTGTCCGAAGCAAAAGTCTGAACGACGCGTCTATTGTTCAGAGTTTTGGTTCAGTTGTGTTTCGACCGCGCTTTGATAACAATGTATATGTCTCTTTCGCACCGTAATCTTACTATTGAGAACAAAAGAGACAGGCAGGTTTCCAGCGCGTGGCGTCGTGTCATTACTTCTCACGATCCTACGCCATTGATATTAAACATTACTGCCACGAAATAAGGTGTCAATTTGAACGAATATGTTAATGTTATCTGTCTAAGTCGATGTGTTGACACACACAACACATAGGCAAAGCAACTCGGACGTTTCTTGAGGAACCTTTGTTAGCGACTGAGAGTCTAGTTGTTTATTGTAAGTCAATGACTGGACGCTAAAGCGGTAAATGCTTTCAAATTCAAAAGTGTTAACGTGTTAACGGACTCGCCTTGGTCGGGCGGTCTTCCCCAGTGACCTTATAAAAAATAAATGGTAACCTTGATGCACTTGATTGACGTTCGTCAAAGTGACAGCCTAGTTACAGTCAAGGGTATAAATATATATATATACGTTCCCAAGGCGCCAACAATACCTGTACAGTTGATTAGCCAGAAATATCTGTACGGTAATCCGGCCAAAAAATAAGTGATCATTTAATTAGTCAAAAAGATCTAGACATTTACATTAGTCCGGTCAAATTAGACCAAAAAATAAGAGTAAAGTTACCTAAATTCCCACCAAGCTGAAAATCGGTAAGATTGTTTGAAATATCATTAAAAACAAAATTTGAAAGTTCCCCATCTTTCCCCTGTAAGGAAAAAATTTTATTCAATGTCAAAGGTAAAAAAAAATGAGTTTTTCGCGATTTTCAGCAAAACGGTAAGTTTAATCATAAAAATATTTCAAACAAAAATTGTAGATCATAAAATTATCTACAAAAAATTAATTAATACTTTTTTTTCTACGAGCCACCGTTTTTGAGATATAACGATTCAAAAAGTTGTAATCGTCATAATATGCATGAGTACGCCACGTCATCTCTATAGTTGTAATATATGTTAAAATATTTTTCTATCGGTTATTGTAACTTACACTACTAATATAAAATATACATAAGTTATAACTATAAGAATATCAGGTAAAATGAAGCCCAGTCCCTTAATTTATAGGCCATTGAAACCTTGAGAAAACATCTGTCCCCTGTTCAATTGTGTGCGTGGCTAGGGTCTTATACCTGCTATAATAAATGAAATACTGTTAGTCTTGAACGCCAGTTAGTAGTGAAAACACGTGTTTATCCTAGCCTATATCGTGCTGTTTTGAGTTTTATAACAAAAATGTCAGATTATTGTTTTATTTGCGCTAAACTTTTAACTGAAAGTGAAATTGTTACTGTTGAACGTGGTATGAAGACATTAATTTATTAATGCAAGTATCGAAAGAGCAGATGAATTTTCGGAGTATCTAAAAAATCAAAAATCTGTGACAATACATAAAAGTTGTCGTAAAAATTATAATTATATATATAATTATAAAGTCTTCTATTGCTGCAGCTAATAAAAGACAACGTGAAGAACAAGAAGCCAGTACATCCACAGAAAGTCCTCCTCGTACTAGATTAAATTCGAGTGAATCAGCTTTTTGTTCTAAAAAACAATGTCTATTTTGTGGCCAGGAATTGAATGAAGAGTATGAGAAAAAAAACCCTCAGATATTCGCCGTCGAATCAGTCAAGTAAGTACACTTCGATTTAAAGATTCAATTCTGGAAATAGCTCAGACTCGTAACGATACTACAGCAAAAGCTGTTCTTGCTCGACTCGAATTTGAAAATGATTTAGTTGCTGCAGAAGCTAAATATCATCACGATTGCTATGCTTCTTTCATGAAACCTTCCACTGGACTTAAAATCGGTCGTCCTAAAGACGAAGCTACGAATCGAGCAATGGAGGAAATATTTACTTACATGCAAAATAGCGATGACTGTCAGTTTACTTTAAACGAATTAAAGAATATTTGCAAAACTACGACTTTAGATAACAGAACGATTAAGCTACGACTAAAACTGAAGTATGGTGATAAACTTATTATCACTGAGAAATCGGGAGCATCAACATTCATATGCTTAGTAGATAATCATCATGATATTTTGAATCAAGAATGGTACGAAAAAAAAAATGAATAAAAAAGAAGAACGATTCAGAGTCCTAGAGGCAGCTGCAGATATCATTCGCGAAGATATTCAAACCGCAGTGTTTGATAATTCCAACTACCCTCCACCAGGTCGCATGTTTGAATATTTAAATAATGAAATCCCAGAATCGTTGACATATTTTGTAGAACGAGTGATTTTAAAGAATAAACGATCAAATTTAGATCATTTAAAATTAGTATGCACAAATATTTGCCATAGTATCATGACAGCTGTTCGACCAAGACCTCATTGGTGTCGAGGAAACGTGTGCATATTATGACGATTACAACTTTTACAACTTTTTGAATCGTTATATCTCAAACAAACAAGTGCAAGTGCAAGTGGAACAAAGTAGTCTCTGCCTACCCCTGTGGGAAAGAGGCGTGACGGTACGTATGTATGTATGTATGTATATCTCAAAAACGGTGGCTCGTAGAAAGAAAGTATTAATTAATTTTTTGTAGATAATTTTATGATGTACAATTTTTGTTTGAAATATGTTTATGATAAAACTTACCGTTTTGCTGAAAATCGCGACTCATTTTTTTTACCTTTGACCTTGAATATTTTTTTTTCTTACAGGGGAGAAATGGGGAACTTTCAAATTTTGTTTTTAATGATATTTTAAACAATCTTACCGATTTTCAGCTTGGTGGGAATTTAGGTAACTTCGAATGTCAAAATTGACCGGAGTACATAGCCATAAATAAATGTACGATGTCAGTCAAATATATTAAGAACAAAACCCAAGCAAAAAATATCTATACAGTCAAGGGCATTAATATGTATACACGGACCTTATTGCCATGGTATAAAGGTGTATAGATATTTTTGACGTCTTGGGGACGTATATATATTTATGTCCTTACTGTACACATACATCCATACATAATATCACGTCTTTATCCCTTACGAATAGATTAGATTAGATAGAGCTTAAGGTAACAAAACCTTAAGGCCACGTTTAGCATGATTAAGGGCGCATAGGTGGAAAGGGAAATCAAAATAGTGATGGGTTGCTAGCCGCATCGCCTATAACATGATTCGTAAGACTGGTAAATTTTATGTTTTTTCTTTACTCCCAGACCAGCATGGAAGAACAAATAACTCTAATTATCATTGACATTAACAATATTTTAAAGAGGTTTATATCAGCACTATAAATACTGGCGCCACTTACTCGTATCTACTTAATGTTAATAATGTATTCGAATGTCAAGTTTGCCATTGATATGCGTCAATTTGTTTTGTTATGTGTAATAATCTAATTTAATGCTATTCTGGATATCGGTACACATCGACATTATCGAAAGTATTTAAAAATAATGTACAGGGTTTCAGACCATATAAAACACCGCATCGTAGTGACGTGGGAAGACAAAATTCCTATATCACAAATTGCTGATGAATTGGGTGTAATGGTAAGTGAGCTGAGCATACATTTGAGTGATCCGAATGTTTTTTTAATACCCCTTTTTTTGTAGCTTACTGGAATTCATTGGCTTATTGTTATTATTGTTACTGTTAATTGTGTATATTTATGGGTGAAAAGGTATAGAGAAGAAAAAAATATGTAATCAATCACCCAACAAGATCATCAATTGGCTGAAGACGTTAAAAATCAACGTTTCGTACGCACTACCGACCTAGCGATGCCTCTAGCAATATCCACCCCCACAGTGCGACGAAGATTGCTTGATTGAAGCTGGCCTTAAACACCGTACGCCAGCCTAAAAACCATTGTTGACTCACAGGCATAAAGAGATGCATTTGGCGTTTGCAAACCGCTATTTAAATTATGATTTTGAAAACGTGGTATTCATGGATGAAAAAGTTTTTGTGTCGGACACCCAAATCCAGGTACGAAGAGCAAAACGTATTACCAAACAGACGTAGTGGCAGAATTTCAATTGGGTTTTGGGGGTTTATAAATAGTGGCGGGCCTATAGAGTTGTGAGATCTCTGGTCGATTGAACAGCCAGGGATATCTAGATCTATTACGGGACGTATCTGTGCTAAAATAGTGTATCCAGATGGACACGCAATTTAATTCATGCAAGACAACTCTGCAATCCACAATGCGAGACGCGTCACGGCTTGATTAGACAGCCACGAGGAATTAAATTTAATAAAAATGCCCCCACGAAGCCCTGATATCAACCCCATACAGAATCTTTGGGGTTTTAGCAGGAGATCTAAGGTCCCGTTTTCTAAGGGGACCTTGCATTTTGGAGACAAAGCAAACCGCTTGGAACGGGTGTTCCTGGGGGTGATCTGAGCCGATTAAGCCCGGTTGCCAAGAGGTTCCCCCCAGCAGGTGGGCAGGGGAGGGGGGGAAAAGTGCCTCCGGCGCGCCTCACTCTAAGCTTTATATCTGCATACATATAGCAACTATATCAAGTTTGGTATCTTTTTCGTGTAATTCGAGGATGAAGAATTCATTTCTGTGACTAAACTTTCACTCACCCATACAAAAAATTCGAGAAATTCAAAATTAAAAAAAAAAACTTTTGAATTTTTTTTCGATAATCCTCTACAAAATTAAAACTATGAGGATTTGCTCTAGAAAAAAAATACCTGTGAATAGCCCAGTTATCATACTATATAGAATAGTAAACTTGTTAAACATTTTTCTTTTATAACTCTGTTAAAAAAAATGATTTGTGTCGCGCGGCGTACCGTGCTGAAGTAGGTACCTACACGCATTTTGTTTAGGCACGCATTCATTTTAAAACTTTATATTCTACATACGCACGTAGGTAAAGAAAGTAAGTAAATACTTAAAAAAAAAAGAATTTATAATACGATGTAACTGATTATTGGATTCTACAGACCGAATCTGTCCAGGATTATCGACATCATTCCGACACTGCCGCTAATCAAGAACTATTCATGTGCGAAGTGAAATCTTTAATAGCAACGATCAAGGAACTCGGCAGTCCGTTTCTGGAAGAGACGAAAGAATAATATTGATACAAAGAATGTCGCTTCTTCGGAAGTAGTAGAAACAGTTTTCAATATAGAAAGGTTTGGCAATGAGCAGTACCAAAATTTTTGTAAGGAAAGACTGAATGGTGGGAAAAGTTTGCTAGAGCCGATCAAACTCAATAAGTATGCTCGATTTAGTACCAGTACAAAGAAGTCTGACAGCAAAACGAAAGCAAAATTAGTTGGGCTCAAAAATGATTGTAGTCTCTTCAGCAAGCTATATATAGCTACGTGTGAGCACAGAACAGGGAACCTGGATTCATTTTTCGCTCACGAAAATCAAGCTACACCTCCATCATTATCAGTCATGGGAAATATGCGATCAGGAACCAAATCAGATCTTTTGAAATGCCTTATCAGTCATTGTGACCCAGCTCACACAGCCATAGTGCCGAGTTCACCACCAGTATCAGCCAAAGTTTTAGATGGTTCCGCCTTAGTGCATATGCTAAGCCCTGGACACAACAAAATATTTCATGAGTATGCTGACACAGTATTTATACCTTTTTTGCATAGAGAATTTGCCACTGTATCACGTATAGATTTAGTATGGGATAGGTATGACACTGAAAGTCTCAAAAATACAACAAGAGAGAAACGTGGCACTGGACAAAGAACACGAGTTACCCTATAGTGATGTAACGAATATTCGCATTCGCGGATATTCGCGTATTTTTGGATATTCGTATTCGCATTCGCATTCGCAAAATTTCTGCGAATGTTTTGCGAATATATATGAATATCAAAAAGAAACAATTTGAAGATAATGATAGGTTAATAAAATCAAAAACCCATTCATTTCTTATGTTTTTAATGCAAGAAAAAGAAACTTCACCTCATAAGCACATTAACAGTCTTCACTTTATCATTTGGTATTATTTATTCATTATTTTACGGAATAACAGTTCAGTCGGATGAGTTCGTATCAACTCGGCAATTCTCGGAACAAAATACAAACGGAACGCACCCTGTAACTGCCAGCAAAGCCATAGACAATTGGCGCCAAATTTGAACACTTCTACATTCGCATTCGCATTGGCATCCGCGAATGTCAGTAGCAGACATTTGCATTCGCATTCGCATTCGCGAATGTTTGAAAAATGACATTCGTTACATCACTATTACCCTAAACACTAAGATTCCCAAGGGTTGGGCAAATTTTCTTAGGGATAGTACAAATAAAGAGGAATTATTCCATCTTCTGACGTTCCAGTGTCATACCGCAAAATATGTAAGCAACAAAGAATTGTACGTGACGAATGGAGAGGGAGTTCTCAGCAACAGTAGCAGAGACAAACAAAAACTAGAACCATGCAACCACGAGGAAGCAGACACGCGCATGATTGTCCATATGGCTGATGCTGTAGCCCAAGGTCACACGAAAATAATGTTACGCATAGTGGATACTGATGTTGTTGTTCTCGCAGTTGCATGTATGACTCAATTGCCGGAGCTCCAGGAGTTATGGGTACATATTGGCACAGGAAAGAATCACCAGTTCCTCCATTAATTGTAAATAAAATCAATATATCACCGCAGTACGAGACAGGTCATCTGGGCAATTGGTCACGTGCTGCAAACGTTCTTTAAATATATCATATTATTTGTAACGCATAGATATATAATTTATTTTACAGGACCAGAAAGGGCAGAAGTTTTGCCATTCTTCCACGCCTTTTCAGGTTGCGACACTGTTTCATTTTTGTGTGGAAAGGGAAAAAAAAGCGTATTTCAGGCTTGGAGCGCATATCCTGCTGTAACGGAGGGATTTAAATACGGCAAACAAGGCAATATTGAGCAGGCGTTGCCAATATTGGAAAAATTTGTTATGGTCTTGTATGACAAGTAAGTCTTACAATATGAAGTCTGAACAGATTTGATTTACGAGGTGTGAATTAATACCTAGACATTATTTTAACACTATGTATTTTGTTACTGATTTTAGATCAGGGACAAGTACGAGTGTAAATGAGTGCCGAAAAGTACTGTTTACAAAAAGAAGTCTCCAGTTAGAGAATCTGCCTCCAACGGAAGATGCGCTACATAAACATATTCTCCGTGCAGTTTATCAAGGAGGCTATGTTTGGGGACAGATTATAGCCCCTATGCAACAGCTACCATGCCCTGCTGACTGTTAATCCGCATCTTTGTCAAACATCTCCTATGTTAATTTTATCACATTTATAATAACTCCACTGGCAAAAGTTTCCCCAACGTCTTTATTTATATATTTAATTTATATTTGTACATATATCACGTCCAGAAGTAATTAATAATGTAATCTACAACCAGCAGATTAACAACTTATCAGAAATCATCTAAACATACTTAAAAATCCTAAAAGCTGCATACCGCTCTTACAATGCAGGTATGCCGCGCGACACAAAACATTTTTTTCAACAGATTTATAAAAAAAAATGTTTAACAAGTTTACTATTCTATATAGTATGATAACTGGGCTATTCACAGGTATTTTTTTTCTAGAGCAAATCCTCATAGTTTTAATTTTGTAGAGGATTATCGAAAAAAAATTCAAAAGTTTTTTTTTTTTAATTTTGAATTTCTCGAATTTTTTGTATGGGTGAGTGAAAGTTTAGTCACAGAAATGAATTCTTCATCCTCGAATTACACGAAAAAGACACCAAACTTGATATAGTTGCTATATGTATGCAGATATAAAGCTTAGAGTGAGGCGCGCCGGAGGCACTTTTCCCCCCCTCCCCTGCCCACCTGTTGGGGGGAACCTCTTGGCAACCGGGCTTAATCGGCTCAGATCACCCCCAGGAACACCCGTTCCAAGCGGTTTGCTTTGTCTCAAAAATGCAAGGTGGTGGACCTTAGATCTCCTGCTATTTAATGGTTCAGGACTGGGACGCCAGTAAAGCTCGCACGCACATCTCCCACCTTAAGAGCACACGTGCACGAAATTTGGGAGCAATATAGAGGCACCGACGTATGTGCAAATACGGTTAACTCGATGAAAGACCGTTTGCAAGCGGTGAAAGATGCAGATGTAGGGTATATAAAATATTAGGTTGTTAATATGAAGAAAATATGGAGTTTTTATGATGAAAGTAGGTAGTTAATTTAAGTTAAAAAAAAATGTGTTGGCATTTTTTCATGATGAAAGTAATTCAAAAAAATTTCAAAAATAAAAAGTAACTTATAGTAATTTGTTTTATTTGTTGATAAGTAGAAGTATCAAAAATAAACTCCGGTGTGCACATGCCCCTAAACGCCATAACGATTCTTTACAAGTATAAATTAATTAAAAAAAACCCGACGGCTTCTAAGTGACCTAAATTATGTACTTGGGTCGACACCTACTTTAAAATGTAAGTACGGTCAAGTGCAAAAATAAGTATCGATAGGAACTTATTTTTGCACTTGACAGTACATATCTAATTCTGTGTGATGTTTATATGAAAATGATAGCTTAAAAGTGTTATAATACCTACGTATTATATTCAGAATAGGCTAAATATTAGCTTTCATTTCATTCCCATATTATTGCAATATAAAATATTATTTTTAAACCCCCATATTTTTTTCACGGACGCTGTATTGAAATAATTATTATCTTTCTTCAATATATCACACCGGCACTTAAGAACAAATCTAATGGACCTCATAGGTTGAAATCCGTCCAGCCGTTTAGGCTACGGAGGGTGATAACAAAACAGAGATACATACATTACATACATACGCTTTGAAAACATAACCCTTCTTTTCTTCGGATAGTCGGGTAAAAAGAGAACATTTTGTGCTTCTGAAGGCACAATTAATAACAAAGTGGCTCTTATGAGCTCATAAGATTGAAAATGTGATCTTTTATATAGGTACATAATGCAAAAAAAATCTAAGTGTTCCTTTTAACAACGTTTGTAATTTTACGAAATCAAATAAATTTGCGAAACCGAAAGAACTTTATTATTATAACCCACGTCTAGTATTAATATGTTACAGACAAAATTCTGCATCGGACAAACGGTAACGTAATATTTACGAGAAAACCCACATGAAAATCATGTATGGTGTATAGCTGTGAAGCAGAATCTAAAATAATAGGGTGGAAGGTAAAACAAATGACACGTCAATGACGTCACGATCAAAATGAAAAGGACAAAGCGATCATGACAGAACGGTACTTTTTTCGGTGATTGTCATAATTCAAAATTAGAAAACTTGTGTGTTTGTTGTATAGATATTTTTGACGGTGTAAGTGTGTAGATAAATAGAGAGTTTTTTTTAAGTTTTAGAAGTTTTAATTGTGTAGATATTAATGCCTTTGACTGTATATATATTTTTGGTTTGTGTTTTGTTCTTATGCAGGGTGTTACGCCCTGTGTATGTGAGAATTGCGTGTATAGATATGTATGGCCTCCTATTTGCCTACATATATTTGACTGACATCGTACATTTATTTATGGCCATGTAAATGTCTAGATCTTTTTGACTAATTAAACGATCACATACTTTTGGCCGGATTACCGTACAGATATTTCTGACTAATCAACTGTACAGATATTTTGACGCCTTGGGAACGTATATATATTAATGCCCTTGACTGTACAAAATAACCTTAATGCAACAAAGTTAGTAGCTCCTACATAACAACCTATAAATTTCAATTGACGAGCTAAATACTCGTACCTACCTATACTCAGCGGCAAAAAACGTGGCCCTCATATGTATGCAATATATGTAGGTGATTTTGTACGGACTGGGCCAAATTTTGTGCCGCTGATCACTACATAGTACAAAACAAAGTAGCTTTCCGCTGTCTGTTTGTCCCTGTGTGTATGCTTAGATCTTCAAAACTACGCAACGGATTTTGATGCAGTGATTCAAGAGGAAGGTTTAAATGTATAATTCTACGCAGACGAAGTTGCGGGCAGAGCAGAAGCTAGAGTATTATAAAAACGAAATATCGAATATAGACTTACATTTCTTCGCTGTTGATAACAACAAGACAAAGTAACAGAAACACAACACATGATGAACCAATCATGTTTTTTCTTAACTGGCGTGTATTAACGGTTGCTGCTTATAAGTAGATAAATTAAATCAACATGACCTCACTTGACAAGTTACCGATAAGATTGCATGCAAGTATTGCGTAAGACGTCTCATAAATTTACATATTTAGGTAACATTAAGTGTTTTACATGGGTAAGACGTTTTTTAAACGCATTTAGAGGATGTTTTGATATTTAAAAGACGAAATTATTCCAAAACAAAAACCTCGGCGACAAAAACGATTAATTTGCAACAGAAAATCCTTTACATTAAACATTGAGTAGTACATTTTTGTGTGATTTGTAATTTAGGTTTGTTTGTTTAAAATATATGTATCGACGTGATAGCATCAAAATAACTTAAAGAAGTAACAAAAAACTGCGCAATTTTTTGAAAACAAAAATCGTTATTTTAATTTAACTGCTTAAAAAACAACTTTTTACATGATCATAGTGGTGTTCTCTAATTATAACCAATATAACTTAATAATTTGTTATAAAACTATTCTGACTACCATTAATTTATTTACTTGAACAAAAAAATGATTTTTATAGCTCTTTCCAACATTACGCGATACAAAAGTTACACCCCTCGTCTTTTTAAATAACAAAGCAATATACATTTTATATTAGATAAAATGTAAATGAAACCTAGGTTACGCGCATACAACAAAGGAAATCCAGGATTCTTTGTACAGGGCAAGGAACACATTTTTATAAATAACTAGCGACCCGCCCCGGCTTCTCACGGTATATCATGCATGTATTATACATTATAAACCTTCCTTTTGAATCACTCTATCTATTAAAAAAAACCGCATCAAAATCCGTTGTGTAGTTTTGAAGATATAAGCATACATACGATAGAAAAAGCGACTTTGTTTTATACTATGTAGTGATAGTGATGTAGTGAAGTGTTTCAGGTGGTTCGATTCCCATACTAATTGATTCATTCAATAATTATGGGCAAACGTAGCGTAGTTTTCCATTGAAACAGGTTTAGTTAGATTTTATTTTTATATTTTTTGCGTGAAATTGCTTTTTTTAGATAGCCTTAACGAGATCAATATTTTGGTTCAAATTTGTCAATGTGTGAGTGAACAGTAACACTGTCATACGCTAAGGGAATGTTCAGTAGTGTGCATTGTGCTACGTTGCCAGTTCGCCGAAAATGCGACGTTGCCGCTCTTCTCTCACGCGTCACTTCACTAGCCGGTTTGCCAAAATACGTCAATTTAAAACAACAACGCCATCTATTGGTGTTTATGGGCTCAGCTGACAGTGACGAACCACCTTAAAGCACAACAACCTGCATAAAGTTCAGGTACCGTAGATACTTGCAAAGGATTTTTTAATCTGGGGCAACGGATGAAAAGACAAGATTTGAAGTTTGGCCAGCTACTTCCCGAAATTATATAGATTTTTTTGTGCCGAATTCTGCATTATATCTACCCCGTAACATTTTTTAAGTATGTATGAATTCTGCACAGTTCTTTGGTGACGGAACTTTTTTCAGTGTCCCATCGATTTTTATCAGCTGTACAGCATAGGTACATGTCGATCTAGGCTCAATTCCGAACTCGGTAAATGTGGCTCCGATATACTTGGTTTTTTGAATTCCTTTGGGATGTGTTATACTTTAATATTAACAATTTTAAATGTGATTACCTACGAGCTGACGGTGGTGAATGCAGTGTGACTTAAAAGCCACACTATCTCTTATAATATAGGGCCCTGGTATAGGAACAATAAATTTACCTGAAAATCCCTTACATAATTAGCAGTCATAATTAACACAGACGACAAGGATGATGTTGCATATATTATTATCATACTACAGAAGAGAGTTTGAACGCAATGCACGCAGCGAACATCGTCCAAATTTTGAGACGTGCTCTGCAATTAATTAAAGTAACTGTTTTATCAGCTCTGGAATAAATAAATAAATTCACTAGTTCATTATTAAAGGATGGTTTGCCTAGATAAGCGAAAATGTTGCATTTTTTGTACGTGAACAAATAAACCCGTGGACCAGTGGGCTTAGTAACAGTAGTATCCGTAGTCCGCCCAGGTGAACCACGAGCAGAACAAGTGCCCATAGTCCACACAGGGGTCGTTCTCTCATTTCGTGCAAATCGCCTTTAATCGAATATTGTGAAAAATGTAATTGATTTTACGTGATTTTATTATTGCCAGCTTGTCACATAGTTGGTAGGTACAGTATTGTTATCTTCAATAACTGATAATAATAACTGTGTGGTTTTTATTTTATTGATATAAAATATCCATTTTTTTCATTCACCTCTGTGCCTAAAGTGTGTTTAGTAAGAAAATTAAAGCACTTGGCTTAGGTCCGTGCGAAGTATTTCCTCCTAGGGAGAGATTTAGTTACAAATAAGAATAATAATAATATCTTGGGACAAATTACACAAATTGACCCAGCCCCAAACTAAGCAAAGCTAGTACTATGGGTACCAGACAACGGATAAACATACTTATATAATGTAGACAAATACATAATTAAATACATACAACATCCAATTTATATATATTTTACTACCGCCGACAAAAACATCGTTCATTGGTCAGTCAAGCACGAGCCGCCCCAAGCGATGCGGGTACGCAGCTTTCTGTAGAAATACCTACATTCTCTCGTAGGTCGAACGAGATTGTCACGTTTTAAGTTTCATCACCATTCAGCTACACAATCAGTACCTAAGTACTTAAGTACAATATCTATGCTCTTTCTAATTTGTTGTGTTTGTAAACTATCTAACAGTAGGGAAGTTAAGTAAATTCAAGGTCAATTACAAAACGAGTTAATTGAGAAAAACTCAATATTTCATTCATATCCGTTTCATTACCTTCTTTTCCTTCCAAATTGGAAAAGGAGGGTAATGAATTTTTTAAGAAGGTAATGATTAAATCCCAATTGAGGAGGATGGTAATGAATAGTTCGAGAAGGCAATGAATACATGGCATAGTTCTAACTGTTGTTACAACGAAAACTAGATTGAACGTCTTCTGTTTTGTAAAAAATAATATAATTTTAACATTGCTCGTAAAACTTGACTCATGAACACCGTAATAATATCTGTAATAGTGATAAAAATTAAACAGTTTAACTCCTACTGCAATGCTACTGGTTGGGTTATATATATTTTAGGTGTGTTATTGACGAATTTTTATTTAAATTTTTTGAAGTAAATTACCATACTAAAATAAGTTAATATATTTAAATTTGATTTTATCAAAAGTAACTTTCTTTATTACAACTTATAATTATGGCTAAGCCAAAAAGAAACAATCCAAAGAAGGTAAATCAGCTAAATACCGGCAACGAAAGAGAGAAAAATGTGGATTTACAAAAAGCAACCCACAATTACAAAAAGAAAAAGAAAGAAGGTACCTAATCGTTATGAAAGAAACAGAAAAAGATTAACAGCATGAATTAAATGGCCCCAGAGCTCAAAGAGAGCGAAGAAAAAGATGGCAGGTAAACAGTACAATTTTTTTATGGAAATAAAAGATGTACCTACAAAAAATTTAAAGAATTCTTTTAGATAAGTCGCCTCCTCCAAGCGACACGGAAATTTTAATGTAGAAAAAAATATAGAAACGCTTGATTACAGGCACAAAGATGCAATGAGCAGACTTCTCGTCAAACTCTAGATGTTGAAACACGAACTCGAAGATTGCGATACAAGCACTTAAAAGAGGTGAAACAGCTTAAAACTGTAATAAGACAATTAAAAGAAAGAATAAACAAAAAACTGAAGAAAAAGTTGTAAACAGTGGCAAACATCCAACCCAAAAAAGAGTTGACAATTTAGTATTAGATGTACCAGAAGAAAAACTAGAAAAAATAAGCAAGAAGTTGTTTTTTGCGGAGACAATGTCAAAAAATATCAACGAACAATACAAAAACTTAACAATAAAAATAAAAAACCGTGTGCAAAACAAATATTAAATAGTAGAATTCAAATAAAAAAATATAAAATACTCAATCTAGTTCCTTTCTCAAGTCGACCACAAAAAAAAGCAAGTTCCTAGAAGTTGATTCTAATAGCGCAATGGCTCCCGGTTAAATGGAATACAGTAAATATAAAGGAATAAAACATCAAAAACGATATTTATGTCACATTTCTGATGAATAAATGATTACAACACATCGTTTAGTCATTATCATCCTAAGGTGAAATTACCATCTTTGCTAATTTCATTACCAGCGAGCACTTCATTACCAGTGGTCATATTTTATAGAAAGTAATTAAGTAATCAAGGTGCCTTTCACATTCACATATTCAATATATGTTCAAGAACACATTAAACCTTTCTATTGTACCAATTTAAGAAAAAAATTTTTTTCGAGAGAATACCACCAATTTGCACAAAATGAGAGAACGACCTACAGGTGAACTTGTCAGGTGGACCCCGGGTAAGAAAGGCAAGAAAGGCAAATTTAGTAGCCATACCTGACACGGTGAAAGGAAAAATAATCTTAGAACACAACCTTATGTGAACAACAATATTAAATGGATTTTGACCACAATAATACCCACGACACTACCAGGTTGGGAGTGCGGTGGAGAAGGTTTTTTTTCATTTTGTCCTAGGCGTAGAACTAAATCGTAGGACAAAACGGACTTCACCCGACTAGTAGGTACCTAGGAGCTTCACCCTTGAACCTTGCACCAAAACTATATCTCAATTTACCTGATCTCTTGTTAGGTCTAGGCATAACGCGATTTAGTCAGACTGCGTTTTAGGTACTGAGCGGCTAAAGGACTAAAATCAAGTCTTAATCCCGTTTTACTTTTCAAATATTAACAACTTTGATAATATGTGGGGGAATAATGCGTGGGGGTGTTTAGTTTTTTTTTGTTTTATGTTATTGTTAAATACCAGTGCGAAGCCGGGGCGGGCCGCTAGTATCAGAGAAAGTCATATCTTGACAATGAACTGTAGAACACCAGGGAAAAATTAATTTTCGATAGTTCCCTTAAATATCAGAGAAAAAGCATTTTTTCCATAGTCCAGTGAATTGTACCAAGGAAAAAAAAGTTTTTCTGTAGTCCGGTTAACTGTATCAGGGAAAGACATGCTTTTTCCCTTGTTACTCGTACATAACCGAGTTACATTACCAGCAATGTACATGAAAAAAATATTACCGGGTATTAAGAAATATTTTTTCTTTGCAGATTACCCATAACATTTCCGGTTTTATACGTGGATGTAAATATTCTTCCTACATTACTTGGTTTTGCTCTAAGAAATCTTCATTCCGTGTAGGTACAAACAAAACCAAGGAGGTTATCCGAGTAAATAATAAATAAAAACCTAGCTATCAATGTGAAACTGTGGACGCACCAAACGCTTATATGTACCTATTGACAAAACTTTCATGGACCGTTAATGTTATGTCCTCTTTTGTAACAATTTTTAAAACAATTACATGTTTTTCACCCTGTCACTGTGACTGACTATTCTAACAAATTAATCAATATCTAATCACTGCTTGGTTCTAACAAATAAAAAGATATTAGAACGTTAACCGCAAATACCGGAAAAATGTCGGGGCGCAATGGAATAAACGCCCGAAATAATAGATGTTTGTGTATTTCCCGGATGCATCTGAAAGGATTTCGGGGAAGTTTCCAATGTAAAAAGAATTAACTTCCTTAGCAAGCTGAATTTTTTAATATCTCGAGGTACGAATGTCTGCAAGTATCATTGCAGTTGGTGAAGACGAATGGACGGAAGTTTTCGAGTCTCCGAAAAACTGTACGAATTTTGGCACAAGCCACGCAGAGTCAATTGCTGACCTTTTTAGGTTTTCCTTAAATATGGTCCATGACGTGGTGCCAAAAATGCTGTGCAATGTTCTTGAGTAAATAATAAAATAAAATAAAGTAAATTATGTTTCTCAAACAAAACAAAACTTTGCACTTTTGGTAAACTAAAACAGGTACTGTAATACTAATATTTAAGGTGGTAACTAGTATGTGAGGTAAATCAAGAAGTAAAGTTTTTTTTAGGTCACTTTATCCCGGCAGGCCGAATAGATTGTTTTCCGTCACAAATGACCTAACTTATACTAACTTCTTATTTTAACTTATTACAATTATTAATCTTAGTTGGCTATAACACACACTATATCATATGTGTGGTTAGTTCGATGAGTTACAAAAAGGCTACCTCAAAGCATTTTAATTTATTATCCTATTATTCTGTGTATTTATTTTTATCTCGAGTTAGGTTTTTACAATATTCATATAAAAAGTAATAAAACAAAATATAAAAACATTACAAAAACCATTAAAATATTATCCTAATTATTAAATTATGTTAGATATATCCTACCATATAATTAGTGGGTAATTGGCTGAGTAACAAAAAAAGGCTATTTCAGAAAAGTTAATAAGCATGGTTTGGCTGATCAATGTTTGTATAGTTAATCAAAAATCAAATAGTCAAAAATCTTAGCTGCACCCCGGAAAGGCTAATCCGCTGGCAACTGCTGCCGGGCTCTTGGCTCAGGTAGATCGGCATAAGCAGCCGGTACTAAGCTGGTATTAAGCGGCCGGTACCTAACAGCCGGTGCCTAACAGCTTGTACTTAACAGCCGGTACTTAACAGCCGGTGCTTAACACCTCCTGAAATACACCGGGGTATTTGGTTGTAGCAAAGCGGTTATGCAGGCGAGTGTGGTGATTTTACATTCCACTTCTATTGTGCTAAAGTGAGGTGGGTAGGCTTAGAAAGTTGAAAAGTGGCAAGTGGAATGGCTCTAGGTGGTCTAGCAGTGTAGTATGCACAAGGGACTTCTTCCCTGGTATCTTCCGAGGTATCATGTTCGGGGCAGAGTAAGAAATTTAGTAGAAATTAAAATATTATTATTAAGAAGGTAAAAGTAAATAGGTAGGTAGGTAGGTTACGGTTCTAGTTACCCAACAGTAACAGAGCACAAGAACAAAAATATGCACAGTCATGGCGCGGATTAATTAATAATTTATATTGTAAAATAATGGAAAAATCAATCCAATTCTTTTAGAATAGGCAAGGCTAAGCTCAGGGGAATAAAAGTGGTTGAGAAACCAGCGTTAGGAAGAAATGTGGGCCCACAATTGCCCACAAGGCATTTTGTCAATATACCCTTAAACTAGCATAGATATGCAAAAGGTATGCGAAGCGAACCAACTTGTCAGAGGCGGAATCCGGGTAACTGCTGGGCGTGGACGCTGTGACCGCTTCTGCGACCCGGCTCTGAAGGACGCGGTGCATGCAAAAGATGTTCGAAGCTGAAATATGGAAACCAGGATTAATCGAATGTTCCAACCGAATCCCTAATCTCCAACGCGTAATTCGCTGTACTAGTCAGGGTAGACCTCAGTCTTGCCACGCAACAGGCAGGGACGGAGTAAAGATTATGGAAGTCTTTTAGGAACAGCGCGGAACGTGACGCTGCAATGAAAACTAGAGAATAGTCTCACGAAATACTTTACAAACTCTCGCAAGTTAAAAGTATAATTTGTAGGAACTCACCTGAGTAAAACGGGGATTTAGATTAGCACTGATCGTACGGATTAAGAGACGACTTCTCGTCGAAGATTTTAAGATGTAAAAGTGCTGGTCACGATCCATACACACCAATTAATCTCCTTGATCGAACGAAACATCAATACATTCCTTATCCGAATGAATGCATTCATGAATGGAATTTGAATACCAGACTACGAAAAAGTTCATCAACTCAAAATACAAGTAAATTAATTTTGACAGGAGTCATTCAAATAGGAGTAATTCGACATGATTAGTCCAAGATAAAATATTCTGGAACTCTGAAACGATAAAAGATCAACAAAGAAAACTGTAGGATTAATAAACAATAATTTTTAAAATTAATTAATGTTTAGACAAAAAGTTATCCAGCCGTCGTAAATCTGGGGGTTAATTTTGGAAACTGGTATCACTACGCTATGGCTTTTTTTTTTTTTTTTTTTTAAAGATTATGGCCTGGATACTAGTCCTTTAAGCCAGTACTTATTTTGACTTCACTTCATTTTCATTCAGATTTTAATCATGGTACTTTTGATGTATTTATATAACGCAACGTAACTGTCAGTATTTTGAAGAATGTCAATAAGGCGGCGGGGGACATCATTTTTAAACACTTCACTTAAATCACTTGCAAGTATTAGTCTATCAAAAGCAAAAGCTGGGCACTGAAATATTAAATGTTCGACGTCTCCTACACTACCATTCTGACAGTGAGGACATATATTCTCCGTTATTATTTTAAATCGTGCTAAATGTGCTGGCGCACAGTTGTGCCCAAATCGAAGTCTATTCATTGTTGTAATGAATCCGCGACTTCCTAACGTTATCTTCTCATACCAAGGCTTTCCAGGTAAGTCAGGTTGTATACTAGCGTACCATCTTCCTTTAGTTTCTCTGTCTTTAATCCATAAATCAGTCCAGACCTTAGCGATATCTTTCTTCACTAATGCTTGACAATCGGTCATAGGAATCTTAGTACTAGGCCTTACATCTAATTCATTAGTACCTATAAATGCAGCTTTATCTACAATTTCGTTTCCTGTTATCCCAGAATGTGAAGGGATCCACATAAAGTTTATATTTACATCATTACTACTAAATTGTAATAACATCTCTTTAATTTGATACAAGATGAAATTATTCTTATAATGCAACTGTTTGTTTTGCAACCCATATATTAAGCTAAGTGAATCAGTAAAAATAAAGAAATGTTTATATTCTAGTACTCTTTTTATACATTTCAGGGCTTCAAGAACCGCATAAGCTTCAGCTGTGAATATGGAACACATGTTGTCAAGCCTGAAACTCTGTACAAATTTTATTTGAGGATCATAAACCGCACTTCTCACATGTGATTCTGTCTTGCTACCATCTGTGTACAATTTATAATAGTTTGGAATTTGATACAAAAAGCTTAGAAAATCAGTGTTGTTTTTAATTAATTTGCTACATACAGTGATATTTACAAGCTTACTGCTATAACTATCATTATAACATGGCCAGTTTGAACTTTGAAACATATTAATGAACTTGAGTTCCATTTGTAAAAGCATTTCTCCAATCTGGGGACTTCTTGGTTGAGCCTTTATTTTCCTAATCACAATTTTATTATCGTTGGCATACAATTTAATTAAATACCTGTTAGCTAAAAGCAACCACCTCACCGGCAAAGGCATAATATTCGTTTCTATTTCCATAGCTCTGATTGGAGTTGAGCACATAGCTCCAGATATTATCCGCATTGCCTTATTCTGAATTATATCTAGTTTCTGGGAATGAGAGGTACTCATATGTGCTAAAAAGCTGTAATCAAAGTGACTTCTTACAAGTGATTTATACAGTATGGATAATATCTGAGGATCAGCACCCCAAGATATTCCGGCCAGACATCTCATAATATTTAATCCCTTGAGAGATTTAGTAATTATATGTTTAATATGTTGGTTAAAATTTAATTTATTATCTATGATCACACCTAAAAACTTATGAGCTGGAACTTCTTTGATAATTTCATTGTTATAAAGAACATTAACATTTGATGTGTCTTTGCCTAGAATTAACAGACTACTTTTATCAGGATTTATTTTTAACTGGAGAAAATTATTGTAGTATGTGTAAAGCTCATTCAGTGCCATGTTTATATGTTGTTTAGCTACATCTAAATTTGAATTAATACAATATATTACAATATCATCTGCAAATTGCAGTATATTTACATTAGAACTTTGTACATATGAATTAATCTGACTAGTATATATATTATACAACAGGGGAGACAGCGTTGCGCCTTGCATTGTGCCTTTGAAAACTGGACGAGGCCCATGTAAGATGTTGTTAAATTTTATATACAGCTCCCTATTATTTAAAAATTCAAATACCCATTTGCAGATTTTCCCAGGGATTTTAATGTTTGATAAGATTTTAACCAATATTGTAGGGTCAACATTGTCAAACGCTCCCTGCACATCCAAAAATGCACAGACAGTATGTTTCTTGCCATTTTTAGCTAATTCTAAGTCAGATATAAGTGCTATGAAGCTGTCAGAGCAACTTCTACCACGACGAAAGCCGTTTTGAAATGTAGGTAAAATCTTATTATACTCAATATACCAATCAAGCCTAGTTTTAAGCATATTTTCAAAAAGTTTACCAATACATGACGAGAGAGATATTGGTCTGTAAGAATTCGCGTCATTAGCCGGTTTATCTGGTTTCAGTATTGGTATTACACATTGTGTTTTCCAGGTGCTTGGTATTTCTTCGCGTGACCACAGCAAATTCATAATTTTAAGCAAAACTTTTTGTCCGGAATTATCCAATTTCTTAATAAGTAAGTAGGGTATATCATCTAAACCGGGAGTAGTATTTTTCCTGGACTATAAACTTACAATAAATTCATCCCAAGTAAATGGTTCAATGAGATACTTAGAACAGTCGTTATTATTATTTAACTCGAACAAACTTTCGATTGAACTAGAATCATGAATGATACTATTACCCTGTGTTAGTTTTGCCATAAATGGTTCAATAAATTCATCACTTTTGTGTCTTTGTAAAGATTTAGATCCTTTAAATCGTTTAATATAGTTCCAGATTATACTTATAGGGGTAGTTCTGTTAAAAGACGTGCATAAGTTACGCCAACTGTTTTTCTTCTCCTCTGCTAACGTTCTTTTCTTAAGTGCATCCATTTTTTTATACGTAATATAGTTTTCAATTGTAGGATTACTTCTATAATACTTTAGAGCCTCGTACGCCTTTAATACGCAGTCCTCACATTTTTTATTCCACCAAGGAGAAGGTGGTCTGCTAACAAAGTTTGTTTTCTTAGAAAATTTAGGTATACATTCTCTTTTTAATGATTCGATCTCCAAACAAAAGTGATTATAGGATTCTAGGGGATTATTATAATTAAATATGAAATTCGAAAATACTTGTTCAGAAAGTTCCTTATATTTGTCCCAATCAGCTTTAGCATATAGAAATTTATCTATTGGATCATTTACTTGGTACTTCAGAGGTGAAATCATAATATCTGTTACAGTAGGGTAGTGATAGCTACCCATAGGATCGTCATGTACTAGCCACTCGCACAAAGGAGCTAAATTCGCGCTACAAAAGCTGACGTCTATAGCCGAAGGATTTCTATTTGGATATGTAACTGTGGTTGGTCTACCGTCATTTAAAATACATAAATTTAAATCATCTATTATGTCATACAGCATGTTACCACGGGACTTATTTGTGGCGCAACCAAATGCAACGTGATGAGCGTTAAAGTCACCTGATACAATTACAGGCATGTGCAGATGTTCAATTATATTTTTCAATCTATCCAATCTAATGCGCGTACCCGCCGGGGGACAGTACACACATAGAACTGACAATGGTCCTCTATCCGTCTCAATTGATACTGCTATGTTTTGTATATCTTCATAAAATATTGTATGTATGAGTTTATGTCTATATATATTTTTAATAAGAATGGCGACTCCGCCGTGTTCGTTCTTAGCATATTTACAAAAGGTGTTATAATTCGGAATCTTAATTGTCATGGGAGGTTTTAACCAGATCTCATTGAGGAGACAAATATCGATGTTACGTTCTCTTAAAAAAGATGTCAATAAAGGAATTTTGTTTCTAACGGATTGTATATTAAATTGCGCTATACGTAGAAAAGGAGGAAAGTTTGAAGAGACAGAATCCATTATTTAATATGTTTAAGGAGCATGTCTTTAATAACATTGTTCGTGATAGGACTATTATCTGTTTTATTACCTAACTCAACTAGGGTGCGAACTAAGGCACTTAATAAGTCAGAATTTTGTAGTAGTTCAGCTTTGAGGTCAAAATGGTTCTTCTCTGCTGGTGCAGGAGGGACTGTGTTTTGCAGGTGGGTATTTACATTATTTACAGGATTATTATTAGAGTTAGTCTTAATTAGAGGTGGGAATAATTCAGTTTTCTTAGAGTCGGCTACTGAGGCATATGTGATATTAGATTTTTTGTCCATGATCTTTTTGAGCTTAATAGGACAAGCTTTGGAGATGGCCAAATGCGGGCCGCTGCAGTTAGCACAGCACAGCTGTGTTGGATTGTCACAATCTTTATAAAAGTGCTCTTTTGAACAGATGGAACAACGCTGCCTTCCGTTGCACACTTTCGCTGCATGATTGAACTTAAAGCATTTAAAGCATTGCAAAAGTGGTGGGACATATTCAAAAACCCTGTACGAGAATAAATCATATTGTACATTATCAGGGAGCGAGTTAGAGAGGAACGTGATACTCACTGTCTGCAGCGGTACCCGGTCTTCTCCGACACGCTTGGTAAAGCGCCTGACGGCGAGAATGTCATAGAGTCATTCGGGTCAACAGCACGCACTTTTTTTTTGATGGCCTCCCAGACCTATAAAGAATTGTATAATTGGCATGTTATGATATTAAATCTGTAGAATATTCAATAAATTTTCACTATTTAAGAAAATTTTCCATCAAGATTAATTAGTTTTAGCCCTACATAGGCTTAACTGAAAACTTTTCCAATGCGTACTCTTGACTCGATGTGTGGGTAAAATTACGCAAGTCTTAGGGTAAAGTTACGCACGCGGGGTAAACGTACGCAGTCATTCGGGTCAAGAGCACGCATTTTTTTTTTGATAGCCTCCCAGACCTATAAAGAATTAAATAATTGGCATGTTATGATATTAAATCTGTAGAATATTCAATAAATTTTCACTATTTAAGAAAATTTTCCATCAAGATTAATTAGTTTTAACCCTACATAGGCTTAACTAAAAACTTTTCCAATGCGTACTCTTGACCCGATGTGTTAGTGAAATTACGCAAGTCTTAGTAAACGTACGTATTCAGATTTTTAAGAGAATAAAATTAAGATTGGCAATAATCAACATTTATTAAATCTTGTGAATAACATTATAAGAACATTAACATTAAAAAAATTAAGAACTCTTTGTATTATATCTATTATACGTGAATCTTTTCTTAAATTATTTATATTGGTAATAGTCACACTTTGAGATCAAAATAATTGGCAAATAATCCTTAGTTATTAATTTTTAAATCAAATTTAAATGTTAAACCTAAGGTTAGATATTAGGTACACAGTAAGATTTACTCATTACAAAAGTCGCATCGAAATATTCCATTCGTATAGGCAGTACAATTTTCATGAAACCAGTCATTGCAAATTAAGCATTGGATCCAATCTTATATAAGAACATTAACATTAAAAAAATTAAGAACTCTTTGTATTATATCTATTATACGTGAATCTTTTCTTAAATTATTTATATTGGTAATAGTCACACTTTGAGATCAAAATAATTGGCAAATAATCCTTAGTTATTAATTTTTAAATCAAATTTAAATGTTAAACCTAAGGTTAGATATTAGGTACACAGTAAGATTTACTCATTACAAAAGTCGCATCGAAATATTCCATTCGTATAGGCAGTACAATTTTCATGAAACCAGTCATTGCAAATTAAGCATTGGATCCAATCTTCTGTTAGTGGTTCTTCATATTTTTCACAACAAACTGGACAGGATATTAACTTATTTGTTTTATCAATAACCTTTTCATTTCGTTTCTGTTTTAGTTTCTCTGTTGATTTATTATTGCTGCGTTTTTTGTTAATAACCTTTTCATTTCCTTTCTGTTTCAGTTTCTGTGTTGACTGATTATTGCTGCGTTTTTTGTTTATTCCCGATGGTCCTGGTTGGGGTTCAAAAGCTAACTTCTGATGAACTTTCTGGCTATTTTTCAATCGCTTTTCCTCTTCTAATTTTTGTTTTTCTTCCAACTGCTTTTTGTAAGGGCTAGAAGTTATAATTTCAGATTTTAAGCTAATTCTTGTTCTCTTTTTTTGATCAGTCATTTTTGGAAGTGGATGTAGCTGAGCTATTGTTATAATTTGAGAGGTTGATGGAACAGAATTTATGTTTGAAGAATCCACTTGTTTTTCTTTAATCTGTGCCTTTTTACATTTGGAAACAAGTACGCTTTCCTTGATAGGATTCGAAGGTATACCTTGGGACCTCAAGCAGATTCTGGTTTGTTTTTTATCAGTCTCTTTTGGACGTGGGCTTAATTGAGCTACAGTTGCAGTCCGAATTGTTGCGGCAGTATCCTTGACGTTTGAACAATCTACTAGTTTTTCTTCTACTAGTGATGAAGGAAATGATTTAGATTCTTGAGAATTCTGTCTACATTTAGTCACAAATTTGTTTTCCTTGTTGACTTCAGCGTCGTCTTCAATGTCACTTTCTACATAAGTAATGTCCGAATCAATCAGTTGGTCTTCGATTTCATTACCGATGGTAAATATAGTTGGACTTACAGGTGACTGAACTTCGCTTATCATTAAAGTAGCATCAGGAAAAGTCACTTGATCTATACTTTCATCACGGGCAGAAAATATAGTAGGACTCACAGGCGATGAAATTTCCATGATCATATCTTGATCTTTTGAAGTAACGACATTGTTATTTGCTGTGGCAGGATCATTTTGATCTGTTACTAAAGACGGGGCAAATTCAGTTTCATCAAATAGATCATCTGCAAAGGGAAATATTCCTGTCGCTCTGAAGCCAGACTCGGCATTACCTATTGTGGCAACATGTTTGAAGGCAGTGTTAAAGAGACTAGCAACGTGAAATTGAGTTATACCTCTGCCAGGATGCTGATTCATCCACTTTTCACATTCAATGGCATACTTGGTTTTCAAAGGGCCATGAAGAGCCACATCCAGTGGTTGTAGTTTGTGACTACCATGTGGTGGGAGAGTTAAAATTACAATGTGATGTTCCCGGGCATAGTTAGTTCCCGCCAAACTGATATGCGAAGAGTGGTTATCCATAATAAGCAATACGGGATCATCTTTTGATGGATGGACGAAGTCCTTGAAATGATGTAACCATTCGACAAAGAGGCTTGTGTTTACATAACCGCTATCTGACACCATACATATACTCTGTGTTGGACCACCATCTAGTAATTCTGGCCGTATCCTTTTACGCGGATATATGAACGCTGGTGGTACATAATGCCCTGTAGCACTCATGCACATTATAGCAGTGATAGTAGTACCCCGTTCAGCAGACACAACTTTACCGACCACTTTTTTGCCTTTGACAGATACAACCTTAGGCGTTTTTTTTGGAACTGTACTCATTCCAGTTTCGTCCATATTATAAATTCTGTTTGGTCTAAAATTATGAGTGTCATAGACTTCTTTGAGCATATTGTAAAATCGCTGTACTTGAGTTTTATTAAAGCCAATTGCTCTGGCCAAGCTGATGGGCGCTGACTGACGTAAACTTAGGTGAGGATTTCTTTTAAGAAAACTTTCTACCCAGTCTCGACCAGCCATCTTGGATGAATCATCGAAACGGTGTTCTATATTATTGGCTGTTGCAAACTCATATGCCAATCTTCTTAAATCATTAATAGTGATACCAAAGTACCTACTGTCCATATCTTCACAATGAACTGCAAATTGCGCTTCTTGGTCTTTGGTGAATGTAGGTTTAAAACGACCTAATGATGTTGGCACGTGGGTAGATTTTAGCCTCTTTCGTAAGGCGCCCTCACTGATGCCAACTTCTTCAGCAGCACGTCTTTGACTTTTCCCTTCTTGCATGAGTTTTTTCGCTTTCGTTATTTGCTCATCCGAGATGAGGGTTCGCTGAGGGGCCTTCCTTACATAATGTCTTGGCATCTTGTTGTATTCTGAAAAATTGAACAATTTTTGATATTTTTATTTCATTTGGGGTATAAGTACGCAACGGGGGTCACGTACGCGTGCGTACTATTAATCTCGTACTCTTACCCCAATCGGCAAATATACCAAATAATCAGTCACAACACACACGTTAAATACTTTTTACGAATATGATAAACTTACATAAAAACTACATTAAATGAACAATAGAAATATGGTATACTTACTGGCACAGACCTTTCCACTTGATTACAGCACACTTTTCCTCGGCACAAAAATTAAAGGAATTAGGCGTGCTGCGAGTATTCGGCGACGTGTCGCGACCAGTACTAAGATTGCGTCAGCGCGGCGCGTGGCTCCTAAACGGCGACAGTAGCGCCACTCTTTTTTACAAACACAGACCTCGGCCCCCCCACCCCTGTCGGAGATCGGACCACCACGTACTCTTACCCACCGCGTGCTGTTACCCCGAATGACTCTACTGAGACGACAGTTTTGTAAATAACTCCTTATTTGAAATATTCTGCGGAACAAAACGAATTATTCCTGTTTTCTCAATTTCTCTTGCTGGAATGTACGCTTTTAAGCTATATTTATTCAGGAAAGTCTCATCAAGGAGAAAATTGTTAGCGTGGTTCAATTGTTTGAATTTCAGTGCCAGCTTATTAGCGTTGACGCGGTGAACCGCCACTACGCCTTTAACGTCTCTCGAAAAAATGTGATTCAGATATATAGGGTTCTTGTTGCCGAGTTTTTCTTTATTTACACTTTCTACGAACACTTTAAATTCAGAGTGCAAAGAATGTTCTGGATACAACCTTTTGTATCCTGGTTTTAAATATGGTTCATAACTTACAACCCCGCCGCCGCCGTCACTTGTTTCACTTAAAGGTCTTTTAGCTATTTTACTACGCGGAGCACCATCAGAGTTTCCTCCAGGCTCAACAATTTCTACATCACCAGCCATGATGCCGGTTAATTAAATTACAAACCACACGTATTTACAGTTAATTTACACTACTTTTTATACTTAAATTCAATTTTAAAAGTTTGTGAAAAAATATCTCAACTTCTTCGTTCAAATTCCCGCCAAAGACCACCCTACGCTATGGCTCTGATTCGTTACCACAGATTACGCATCGATGGAACTTGAATGGATCGAGATGAATGAGCGGTCTTTCATAAAAAACATAGAGAAAAAACCATAAACCAACGGCTGTATACTACACTGTTACGGAGGAGTAAACGGTTTGGCAACATAACAAAAGCAACATGAGTTGAGTTTTGACGTTTAAGAATGGGGACTATCGTTTCTTTGCTCACCAGTTGGCGCCACTGTTGACTAAGGTCCAGATGTATAGCTGTCAAAGGCGACTTTATAAGATCGGCACCGAAACAAAGTTTTAAATCTTGAAGCTCATTAAGTTTATTAATATAAATAACGATATTTAATTTTAACTTTGAGGCCGCTTGTTTTTGCGCCTTTTTTTTAATTCCGCTTCCAAAGCGTTCACATTCATCGCCAAAGAATCCATATTTGCGATAATTTCACGAAGGAGACCACTTTTCTACAGGTAAATGAAAGAAATTATAATTTATGTCACGAAACCCGCCACAACCAGTGCAAAGTGAATGTTATTGGACCTCACGCGACACTAGCGCCTCTAGTGGCAAATTCACACGCGATAGCCCCCATTGACAAGACGGAGGGTACACGGGCGTTTATGTGCCTTAAACAGATTTCGACCGTTCTGCACATAGACATTAATATACTAGCGTAATAGACGAACAGACTCTCTATTTCCCGCGTCACCAAACCAGAAACGTCTTCGTGTGCGTGTTTTTACAAGTGTGCAATAAATTTTAGTGATGTTCCTACATTATCGACAAGATATCGATGAATAGAACAGAGTACAGGTGTAGTGCATAAAGTATTTCCATGACATTTCGTTGAATTTTATCCGGTTTTCAACTTTAGTGACATGTTATTACAGTCGTGTATACAAATGCAACTGTCACATTAAATTGTTTTATAAATAGAACCTTATTCAAACATCGTCGTTATAAACCGCAAGGGATTCAACGAAATGTCATGGAAAATAATTTTCCACTGCATCTGTATCCTCTATAGGTATCTTAGGCGTGACTCCGCGCAGTACAACATACAAGGCGTGGCGTGGTCAGAAATTGAAAAAAAAAACAAAAAAATAATTTTCCTTTGTCTGTTTGTGATATAAATTTATATACAGAAAAACAGTATCTTCATTACTTGATGACATAGCGCAATCACGCAAAAATAGCACAATGGATTTGGATGAAATTTGGCACGCAGGTAGTTTATAGATATTACCTGGATTAACACAAGATAAATTTTCCCCGGAAAATTGCATAGTTCCCGTGGGATAGCGATAAACGAATTCTTTGCAGACAGAGTGGCGGGCACCAGCTAGTCTAATAAAAAACAACATTGTTTCAGTATCAATTATTTAGTTATTTAACATTTTCACTGTCCTTTAAATAATACAATTTTATTTAAATGGTTTCGTAAAGTCACTTGAGACAGATTTTTTACTGTAGTTTCATATCGTAAACGAACCGTTATGAAAGTTTCAATTACGCCTAAAATAATGTTCACACTGTTCACAAACAAAGATAACATCATTTGATGGATATATTAAAAAGCCTTCACCATCCATTTTTCTTTGAGCACAGCATCAGATGGAAATCTGAAAAAAGTAGCTTTATCTGTTAATATCAACTCCTGTAAGCATATAGTCACCATACGATTCAAAATAGTCTGCATTTATAAGAAAAAACTAAAAAATATCGATATATTAATAATATAGTATGTATTCAATCACTACCCAAATTATGGAAATTTTCACGAACACAATATTTTGATTTTGTATTTATAATAATGAAAAATATGTATAAAACACAAAATTACACGATATTTTCTATTTATTACACAATTTATCGTATTCATTGGGCCTTGAATACCTTGAACTTGAATTGCATGGATCGTAATTACCTGTGAAATGTCTCATTATCTGGATTATTCCTGTGATTCACTTCACAATCTGGCACCGAACAACACACCATTGTTATTTCTAGCACTACTTTTATTTATTTTTATAGGATTCTTCGAAAAATAATTAAAATACTGAAGGACGGTATCCGCAGTGTGACGCTAAGTGACGCTACGATCTCTCAAATCGGTTCTAACGGCTTTTCATTCGCTGTCCCTTTCGCACTCGTATTAGTGCCTTAAGAGTCAGCGTTCTCGCTTGCACACTCCCTGTGTCTATTACGCTAGTATATTAATGTCTATGGTTCTGCACGTACTGTCAAGACTTGTCAAGTCATTAATAATGAAGGCTACGTTTATCACTTTCCCCCTCCCCACCTTCCTCTGTTTCCCCTCAACACAAAGCATAGTGATTTGATTATATTCTCTTTGCTCAACACTAGCGGTTGAAGTATGAAATTTTTGGGGCGCGGCCATTGCAGTTTCTGCGTCAATTAATTTTTGTACTTTTTCCTCCGCAAATCAAAGAATAAGAAAACTTTATTGGCTGATACAGAACAATACACATGGATAGTTATTCCAACCAGCCAATTGGCCGCCACTCAGCTATGTGTCACGAAAAGATCCAGGATAATATCAGGATGATTGTAATCTACATTTGAGTTACACAAAATGTTTCACCATTGTTGCATAAATTGCCCGTTAACCATGATCGAGCTAAACTTTGGCTCGAAGTGATTTCGACGAGTGTCTCATCGGATTTTCTGGAGGAGTTTGAGGACCTAACATGGGAAGAACTTAAGAAGTATCTACCAGAACCAGTGAGTTACACCTTTGGCCTCATCTGCACCTTCCACCAAGTGAGATAGAGGTCAATCACTGGTCAGTTCGTAATAAATAAATAAAAATAAATAAGTCACATGTGTGCCACAAACACTAGTAGTATCTCTTAGTAGTCTGTGGGAGGGTATTAATTTAATCCGCATTCGTATGACAGTTCATGGTCAGCGTAAATATTATTTCGGAAGATAAATAACTATGTACTTTAAATGTGAAAGTACCTATGCTAATTATCAGCTTTTGCTACTAATTCTTTTCCGACTGAAACTTTACAAGTGTGGTTTTTAGTGTCCATTCTCAATGACAAAAGCTAAGGGAACGCTGATGAAAATGCGAATGATCGTAAGTTGTTAAAAAATAACCATTATAGTACACCATACACTTGTAATAATCTATAACTGTATATGCTTATTGCTTTAGCATTAGCATGATGGAATAATAAAAACAGTGAGGTCATTATATAAATGGGCATATTTATTCGAGACAATGTCCTGTCGTTATAAAATGGTTTTCTAATTGAGAAACGGCTCTATTTATTCAAATGTTAACTTTGATGTCATTCATGGTTTTTCTTAGAATGATTTTTTTGTCGAACTTGGACATACAGACACCGTAAAATGTGGCGTCGGCGTGGGAACAAAATACGAGAATGTATCTGCAGTGAGTGGGATGGAGATGGAACCATGATGAATATGTTATTTGTATAATAATTCGAATGCTCAGGAAATAAGAGTTGATGTTCTTTGATAAAGAGGTTTGTTTTGATGTGATGATTATTTTGACTTCGTACAGTTAGAAATTAATGTTATAATTTATTTAAGTCTTAAAACAAACAGCTGACAGTTCTAAGCCGGTATAAACCATGAAAGGAAGTTTTTAGCCACACCCACAGCTAAAACACGATACTTCCTTAAGTACCTACTCGTATACGTTTCTATACTTTGATTGCGACGTCAAAAAAATCGTAAGACGCCCGTGTAGGGGCTCAGGCTCGTTCTGGTCGTTTCCTAAAGTGGCCTCCTTCCCACATTGACATTGTCAGTTTCCTACGACGTCTACTTCTGAAAGTGTCTCTTTCCAAAAATGGATTTTTTTAGTTTATTTTTTTATTAATTCTTATCTATTTTTTATATGATATAAAATACATATAAAATACAAATACCAATTATAAAAGCATTTGTATGTATTAAATGTTATTTGTCTTGTTTATTTTGCACAATAAAGACATATTTCATACCTGATTTTGCTTTGATTGTCCATAGTCGTGCACGCCTAGCTATTCGCTGTCCTTCATTTCTCTGTTCGTATCGTGATTGTGTTATTCGGTGCTGTTCAGGGTTCACCTGCTGATAATTGCCAACTGCTTGCCTATGAACCTCAGGGTGAGTCTGTTGGTACTGTGATGCAGCTTGCCTATGAACCTCAGGGTGAGTCTGTTGGTACTGTGATGCAGCTTGCCTACGAACCTCAGGGTGAGTTGGTACTGTGATGCAGCTTGCCTATGAACCTCAGGGTGAGTTGGTACTGTGATGCAGCTTGCCTATGAACCTCAGGGTGAGTCTGTTGGTACTGTGATGCAGCTTGCCTACGAACCTCAGGGTGAGTTGGTACTGTGATGCAGCTTGCCTATGAACCTCAGGGTGAGTTGGTACTGTGATGCAGCTTGCCTATGAACCTCAGGGTGAGTCTGTTGGTACTGTGATGCAGCTTGCCTACGAACCTCAGGGTGAGTTGGTACTGTGATGCAGCTTGCCTATGAACCTCAGGGTGAGTCTGTTGGTACTGTGATGCAGCTTGCCTACGAACCTCAGGGTGAGTCTGTTGGTACTGTTACGGTATCTTAGAAGGGTGTATAATTTAAAACAATAAAATAGAACACAAGTATTTATTAAATAGAGAATCCATACAAAAACAGCAAATAATCAAAGTGTCACCAACCTTATACGAAGACGCCTCGTTCCAGAATGAATCCAACGGCGACCGACTGTAAGTCGGTAGTTATTCATTCATTCACTGTGACGTGAGAAAGTAACAATGTTGCTACTGTAAATATTGAGTTGATGTTATTGACAGTGACGTTACAGTCGGCCATCCTTCAAGGAACGAGTCTCTTCGTTCAAAACTAACACGTCTTACTTTACTCTAACTTAAATTCATGATTAGTGTTGTATTACAAAAGCTGTTCATTAATTTTACTAACAAAAAAAAACTTTACTCAGTTTACAATTCATGTCTAGAGTCAAGTGTGAACGAATTTCTCCGATCTCCTTCAACATCATATATATATACATATAAATATATCTAGTCTCATTGTCCTCTTATTATCTATAGCCATGAAGTGAGATAGTTAATTGCCTCTCAAACCGTCCCACTGTCATGACTGCGATGCTTGGGACCACTCCTGGGCGGTGAGTTCCTACACCAATCATGCCCGATCCCAAACCATCCTCAAAAGGCAGTGTGAGAGCTACTTCCTTCGCAAACACACCACTGGGTACTATGAATGGATTTGAGTCAATCCTGGGCGGCGAGTTCATACGCCAATCATGCCCGGCTCGAAAGTCCTCACTGTCCTTGACACTAATCTAATCATGGAATTTGAGCTGTTCCTGGGCGGCGAGTTCATACGCCAATCATGCCCGACTCAAAATTCCTCACAAACCAATATCCGAATAATTATTTCAATAATCTTATTCCTATATTAATAATGATTACACTTCACATTAAATTATATATTAAATTGTCAAGCTCACAATTTGATCATACCTAGTCATTAATTAAGTTACATGCAAACACTTCTTCATCGAAGTTATTCGTCAACCCTATCACCATTGTCACTATCAGAGTCACTTGAAGAGCAAGCAGCGGCATCAAAGCTTAGCCATGGGAAGATTTTGTCGATTGCAATGACTGTTTCGTACCTAGCTCCCTTTTTAGTCAAAGGAGTATCCTCCACAAGAAAACGGTCGTTTGGTAAAACCTTTTTAATTCTATATGGACCCTTAAGCTTTGGTTCTAGCTTTTTAGATTGCCCTGGCCCTGTTACTATTGTCCTAGCAATTCTCACTAAATCGCCCTCCTTATACGTGGTACTACTCTTTTTATTTTTATCATACCGATCTTTCATCTTTTGCTGATTTCGTGTGATCCTTTCAGATGCTTCAGATCTAATGTCTTCTAATGTCCTGTCTCCTACGTCAAAATTTTGAACTTCGTCCACTATTCCATTTAAAATGCCCTGGGATGGATTTGTTATTGTCCTGCCTAATAGAAGTTCGGTGGGCGTCCTTTTTGTCACGTCATGAACAGTCGTGTTCAGTCCTAACTGTACGTCAGGAAGTAAGTCATCCCAAATATTTTTGTTTTTGCCATGCACCATAGAACCAAGGGCAGCCAAGATCGTTCTGTTGTAACGTTCAACTTGCCCATTGGCTCTTGGTGTGGCTACGGCGTTCAGAACGTGCTTTGTACCTATTGACTGTAGGTAGGTTTTAAATTTCTTACTAGTGAAGCTTGTGCCTCTATCTGTTATCAATCGAGTGGGAGACCCGAAGTAACTAAAGAGAGTTTTAAATGATCTTATACTCTCTTTAGTTTTAGTGCTTCGAACCGGAAACAGACTAACGTATTTTGTAAACGCGTCAACTATCACCAATATGTACGTAAAACCGCGTCTACTCTTCGGGAAAGGACCGAGGTGGTCGGCGTGAAGCGTATGAAACGGGATGTCGACTTTTGGGATGGGATGTAATAGTCCTTCCTGTGAACCTGCGGGCAACTTATGATGAGCGCACTCTAGGCAGGCAGACACGTATTTCCTTACGAACTTTCGCATCTTTGCAAACCAGAACAAAGATTGTATTCTTTCTAGCGTCTTGTGAAATCCAAAATGCCCCACGTTATCGTGGTTAGCTTTTAAGAGTTGCCAGCGCACCCCTTTTGGGACAACCCATCTCGTTACACCGTCTTTTAGTACACGAAAGACCCGTCCATTTTTATAATTTTTGGTGTTTCTGGATCTTCTAGGTTACCCTTTATGAGCTTGATTTCATCATCAGAGGACTGTACTGTGGAGATCCAGTCTTCAGTGCCAACCGACAAAACGTCCAGTGTATGTATTTGTTCTGGCTCCACTGATACAGGTCCTCTGCTGAGGGCATCAACATGGGACATCCTCTCGCCTGGACGATATTCGATAATGCAATCGAACTCTAAAAACTGTATCCACCAGCGGGATATGCGTGGGATGAGATCTCTTTTGGTGAATGTCGATCGCAAGGCATTGCAGTCACTTACAATTGTAAACTTTATACCAATGAGGTATGTACGAAATTTACTCAGTGAGCTAACGACGGCGAGTGTCTCCAGCTCGAATGAGTGAAATTTCATTTCATCGGGCTGAGTTTGTCGGCTAAAGTACGCGACCGGCCGCCAGGGTTCACTCTGTTTTCTCTGCAATAATATGCCAGCTATGCCAAACTTGCTTGCATCGGTATGTAATTGTGTCTCCGCAGTATGATCGTATAATGCGAGAACGGGTCTGTCTGTCAGTTTGTCCTTTACAGTCTGAAAGGCCTGGTCTTCCGGTTCACTCCATTTCCAGGGTGTGTCCTTCCTCAAGAGACTCGGCAGTGGTCTCACTATCATTGCAAATCCCTTGACGAACCTCCTGAAAAAGCTGGCAAGTCCCAGAAATCTTCTGACTTCGTGCTGATTAGTCGGCTTTGGAAACTTTGCCACAGCCTCAGTCTTGGAGGAACCAGGCCGGATGCCATCCTTATCAATCTCAAACCCAAGAAAGTCTATTCTCTCTTGAAAGAAATGACATTTTTCCATCTTCAGGGTGAAACCTGCCTCTCTTAACAACACGAGTACCTCTTCGAGGCGTTCAAGCCCTTCCTCAAACGATTTAGACGGTATGAGGATATCGTCCATATAGATGACTATGTAGCTGACTTTAGATTTACTAAGAACCTTATGGATTGCCCTCTGAAAGACTGCGGGGGCGTTTGCCAGCCCAAAAGGTACCCGATTGTATTCATAAAGCCCATCGGGCGTGACAAACGCGGTCTTTTCCCGTGATTGCTCGGCTATCGGGATTTGATGATAACCTGACGCCAAGTCTAGAGAAGTAAATAGCGACTGACCGGAAAGTTGATCTAATAAGCCTTCTATGTGTGGTAGGGGATAATGATCACGTTTAGTGCGGCTATTGAGAGCGCGGTAATCCACGCAAAGGCGTTTCTCCCCCGATTTCTTTTTAACCAGTACAATCGGGCTGGCGTATGGTGATTGTGACTCCCGCACTATCCCATGATCCAACATATCCCCCACCATATCTTGGACTAGCTTACGCTCAGAGTGAGCCAAACGATACGGCCTGTAAACTACCGGGGATGTGTCTTTAAGATGAATTTCCATTTCAGTCACATTTGTGAATCCCAGGTCATGCATCCCTGTCGAAAAAGAGTCTTTATATCTGCTAAGTAGTTCATTGCACTTTCGTACTTGGTCATCGGATAACTGATTACCATAATTGGGACTCACGGGTGTCTGAGGGGGAGATTCACCGCAAATTTTCAAAATTCTCCTATCAGTACCAATAAATCTAGCTCGAGTAATGAGAATCGTAACGGTTTTGCACTGACATTCTGGATTAGCAAATTACAATCGACACCCCTAACTTGATATTCGCCTGGCAAAAGATAATATTCCTGACCTACAGGACCTCTAACAGATCCACCAACATAAATACTACCGTGGCACGAAATGCTGGACCTAACTGGGATGGATATCATTTCGCCTGCATCTATGGATACGTCACATGTTGTATGTAGTTGTACCTTCAAGTCATGTTCATGTTTCATTCGTTCAAATCGCAGGTCTGTTGGTGTCTTAAGAATTGTCAATGAAGGTCTTTCTGTAAAACTATGCCCAAGTAAAACGTTACAATTAATCAAGTGGTCGTCTACTACGAATACTTCGACATCCCTTTCTACGATGCCCTGAACTTCAATATTGACCAGCGCGGAACCTACTGGTAAATAAGGTATGTTACCCAGTCCTCTTAGGTAAGGACCAGTGACATCCTTCCAATGCATACCCATATCCAAGGCAACGTTTTTACGAACTAGGGTAGCTTCACTCCCTAAGTCTACCTGACATGTTACGGGAAGATCGTTCAATTTTATCAAAATTTTATATTTGTCATTCGTGCTTTCAGAAACAGAAACTTCAAGAACGTTTTTAGTCGTATCCTTAGGGGGTTGGTTTTCCTTTGCTTTTGAGCAATGTGAGGAGTCATGACCAAGAAAACCACAGTTGGTACATTTGATTACCGGTTTCGGGCATTTGAAACTAGGGTGACCTACACCTTGACAGTTGAAACATTTAATAGGTCCCTTATGGCTATTGTTCTTAAATGTAGCGCTAACTGGGACAGTGGCCCTCGACAGATTACTATTGAAACTAGTATTGTTGCCTATACGTTTGTCGCGGGTCACGTCTTTCGGAGTGTCTAATTGGTTTCGGTTGTATGACTTTACTGTCTTAAAGAATTCCAACACATCTTCAGGCTTGTCAAATTTAGCTGCCTGAGCGCCTACTCTTACACCCCTATCATCAACTGCATAAAGTAAACAATCTACTGCTTGCTTTCCAAATATTTTACATCTATTTAATAGATTAAGCTTCGCAAAATAGTACACTTCAAAAGATTCCCCAGGGCGCACTCGTCTATTAAGCATTTCCGTCAGAAGCTCCGCGAAATTTTCGGTAGCTGGAAAAGATTCCCTCAGCATTTCTTTCCACTCACTCCAGGTATGCTTAATCGACGGTAAGCCCTGGTACCAGGTCTTGGCAAGTCCAGTAAGCTTAGGCAGGGCATAGTGAATCGTTTGTCTTTCGTTCCAACTATAAATTTCTGAACATTCGTCTACTTTGTCGAGCCAATTATTTATTGTCTGTTCTTTTATCATAGGATCATACTCCGGTATTACGTTATTTAAACTAGCACCGGAAAACGACTCACTATTTCCTGCCTTAGCTTTGATTACGTGTAAAAACTCCTCAAAGAAGTCTGATGCACTTTTATGATTACTACGTTCTTTATTATCCTTAGGGTCAGTAGATTTACGCCTTTTTGTTGGCGTTTCCAGGCAACGGTCACGAAGATGACGGTGTTGACGTGCAGTTCGGTCCCCATTGCCATCGAGGCCAGATCTCGATGTTAAAGATCGGGCGTCATGTCCCTCGTCATTTACTCGTGATCGTTTCCTACGTACCTCGTTTTCAAGGGTCCTTATCTTATCCCTCATCCGAGTCAGTTCGCGCTCCCGCTCACGCAGTGATTTTGCCGAGCTGACACTCCGGCTTCTTTGACGACTGCGACTGCGACTAGGCCTCGTCCGGGAACTTCGATGACCACGACTGCGGCTGCTACGCCGTACGCGCGCGCCATGACCATCGCAGCGGCTGGGACCGCGGCTACGTCGTGAACTTCCTCTCAAATTCCGCTCACTCTCTCGGTCACTCATTTCCTGAAACTCAGATTTATTTATGTGAGCTTGTGTGCTTCTCGATTATATTTCAACTATTGTTATTATCTTTAGCCCCAGTAAATCGAAAATCAAAAGGCGAGAAATAACTGTATGGAGCAAGACTAATATAGTTCACTGAAAACACCGTAATAACGTACATTTTATTTAACTTCAATCACAACCGCACATCGTTGTTTTGCAGTTTATTTTACACTACAATACATACAATGAGGTTACAAGGTAAAGGACAGCGTATTATTATATGGTATACATATTACAGTTCCTTTTAAAATTCAACGGCCGTCATTACGGATTTGAATCCATGTTCATGAGAGTGATTTGTTGGAACATTAGTTTTGTTTTATTTTTACATATATTTTAGCGAGTAATATTTTTTTGTTATGTTAATTGGTTATCTCATCTGAATTGTGGGTAGGTAGTTACTTCATCCGTTTTCATCCGCTTACTGACACAACATTTTTACAAACAATCGTTTTCACTTTGTATGATTAAGGCTATTCTATCTATTTTTGTAATTATTTTTAGTTACGTAACACTTGTTCAAAAATAAATAAATATATACAAGTATAATAACTACCGTTGGTTCGTTTTTTCATTAATAATCCGTTGTAATCTGTTTTATTTGGTTGATTATTTTCATTAAATAGTTACCAACTCATATAATTATTTCATGTCCTTCTATTTCCACACATATTTTCACTGTTACAGACGAATAATTGTTAATTTTTTTTTATTTTTTTTTTAAACCCGTCAAGCTTTAAATGGCGTGGATCGAACGGATTTGTTCGTAAAAATCCCACTTCTGAGATGTTACGGTATCTTAGAAGGGTATATAATTTAAAACAATAAAATAGAACACAAGTATTTATTAAATAGAGAATCCATACAAAAACAGCAAATAATCTAAGTGTCACCAACCTTATACGAAGACGCCTCGTTCCAGAATGAATCCAACGGCGACCGACTGTAAGTCGGTAGTTGTTCATTCATTCACTGTGACGTGAGAAAGTAACAATGTTGCTACTGTAAATATTGAGTTGATGTTATTGACAGTGACGTTACAGTACTGTGATGCAGCTTGCCTATGAACCTCAGGGTGAGTTGGTACTGTGATGCAGCTTGCCTACGAACCTCAGGGTGAGTCTGTTGGTACTGTGATGCAGCTTGCCTATGAACCTCAGGGTGAGTCTGTTGGTACTGTGATGCAGCTTGCCTACGAACCTCAGGGTGAGTCTGTTGGTACTGTGATGCAGCTTGCCTATGAACCTCAGGGTGAGTCTGTTGGTACTGTGATGCAGCTTGCCTACGAACCTCAGGGTGAGTCTGTTGGTACTGTGATGCAGCTTGCCTATGAACCTCAGGGTGAGTCTGTTGGTACTGTGATGCAGCTTGCCTATGAACCTCAGGGTGAGTCTGTTGGTACTGTGATGCAGCTTGCCTACGAACCTCAGGGTGAGTCTGTTGGTACTGTGATGCAGCTTGCCTATGAACTTCAGGGTGAGTCAGTTGGTACTGTGATACAGCTTGCCTATATATTTCAGGATGTGTCCGCTGATATTTAGCTGAAGCTTTACGTTGTACTGAAGGTTTGTTTTGTTTATATTTCTTTAATGCGCTTTTAAGCTGCATTACATGAATCAACAGCAGTTTCTGATTGAAAACACCGAGGAGCTGTATGTTCTACGTGGGAACGTCGCTTGGTAATTTTTTTACTAACAGGTGCACGGCTAGCTGTTGTATAGAAATTTATTACAGATATAGACTGATCATAAAGTAACTTACATGTACCTACATTCCAACAAACAAACTAAATACAAACTGACACAGAACGTATCATTATCTAGCAGGTACCTACGCGTCGAAATGGCTGCTAGACAGATCTTGCGAGAAACGTAATCGTTTGATTGGTTGGCCTTCATAACTTCAAACACAAAACTATATAACTGTCCTGCCGCCGCTATTTCGCACAAACCACCATAAGTCGAGTGTTTCAACATGCAATGTCTGCAGAATACTCCGCCTCTGATGAATAATTGCCCCCGTTTATGTTATGAGACATAATAGCAAATTCTTGCCAATTATTTATCACATAACCGACTATTTCTTTACGTACCTCCATTGCTCTATCTTGTGTGCTGTACATCAAATAAGAAAGCGATCGGAATAGACACACCCCATCGCCTACGATTGGAATAATGGTATGACTAATCAGCGTTCCATTAATCTTAAGTAGGTAGTTCTTTCATAGCCATGCTTGTAAATTTGACAAAAGATCTAAACCGTAACAAAAATACTTACTACTAATATTGAACTTAACTTCCCGTAACTTACGAAGAATTTATTTAAAATGTGTAGTGTTACTACCTACCTAATTTAGTATAGGTACCTACCTAACTAACAATAAATGTACGTAGGTACTTAAATTCAAAAAATACCTACTTATCTAAATAACTAGTTATATTGATAAAAATCTAAGAGCAAGGTAATAAGCGCAAAAATTTCTGAAGAAAGTATTGACTGATCAAACGCGTTATCAAGACAAAGGTGCAGGCAGAGATCAATGAGCGCGTGCGGGCTTCGCAGCTCCTATTTATACTCTCGGCTTCCGCGACGCTGCGAAGAACTTTGTCGCTGTAGTATATTTTACTTTCATGTTAGTCACACAATAATTGTAATGAGTAAGTAATTATTACTCACAGACCGAACTGATTTAGATGTTACCTAGCGCGTAAAATATTACAATTATGTAGTACCTAGGTAAGCCTATGTGCCCAATGAGTTTTTTTACTTGTAAAGTTGAATCGGTAATAAATAATAGTGTAAGTACCTACATATTTAGTTTTATTTGATACAGAAACAAACGCGATTTTAGGATTCCGGACCTCAAAAAAAAACGGAATCCTGGGATGGGATCACTCATGTGTCTGTCTGTCTGGCAGCCCGACCGTCTGTTACAGCCGATTAACTCCGAATCTACTTACTGAACCAATTGAGTTGAAATTTGGTATAAATGTATTTCTGGAACCCAAACACGGGCGTGTAATTAGTTGTAATAAATATTTTTCTTTCTTAACGTAAAAAAAATAACTTAATATTTTTCAATACTTTTGGTCAAATTATAAAAAAAAGTTTTGCAAACTGTACCGTGTACCATATCAAAGAACTGAATATATGTATCCCGTTTTTTTCCGTATCCCGTGGGAATTTCCAAAAATCATGAAAACATTATTTTACTATTATAATCACCTACTTCTATGCCAAATTTGAAGTCTCCCAGTAATTATAGTTCATAGGATTTCGTTAAACTGAATATATAAATCCCGTTTTTTTCCTTATCCCGTGGGAATTTCCAAAAATCCGGAAATTAGTTTCTTAGTTTTGTAATCACCTACTTTTGTATCAAATTTGAACGAGTCTAGACTGAGATAGCGTCACTCCGAATCAAATATATAATTCCCGTTTTTTCCTTATCCCGTGGGAATTTCCAAAAATCCTTCCTTAATGGATGCCTACATTGTATAAGGTATCTATGTGCAAAATTTTAAGTCTCTAAGTCCAGTTGTTTGGGCTGTGCGTTGATATATAGTTAAGTCAGTCAGTCAGTCAGTCAGTCAGCCAGTCAGTCAGTCAGGACTTTGAATTTTATATGTATAGATTGAAAACTCATTTATTCAAAAAATGACACAAAAAATTAAAAAAAAAAACAAAAATATGCCTATAGAAAAACGAAGTAGCTGTAATATTTATGTGAACACAATATGTAGATAAATATCCTAAGTTAATTCGGCAGAAAATATTGATACTAAAAGGTCTTGATATTTTTGTTGTAAAACTCCGTCCACTAGCTTCACATTTGCGTCTTCTTTGCTCGTGAATTCATTTGTGTTGATTCCTCTTCTGTCACCTGATGATTAATTAAGATTTTTATTAAGATTGAAAATTATATAGCTATTATCAACTATGAATATTAAAATAACTATTATAAATATAAATACTGTATCTATTTTAATTTGTTTTGTAATTCTTCATTTTAATAATATTTATATTTATATTTTTATTTTAATAATATTTTTATTTTTTATAATTATTATTGTTTACAATGACATAAATATTGCTATGTCGTATGTGTATTGAACTAGGTATTAGGTAGGTATATTGTTAAGCTTATGGATTCCCGTTTTCATTTGTTGTTTTATTTTTTCTTTTACTGGCTAGTTACAGGCTAGCGACGTCGAAGTTCCTAAAACGTTCCCATATTGAACCTTTGGCGACGGAAGTGATACATGACCTCGGTACCGCTCTGCTTTCAGAGCAGGACATGAGTGCGTGAAAGCCATCATTGGGGGCGGCAGGCGTTAGCTTGCCTTCGGAATCCAAAATCTTATTGGTTACTACTTACTTGACATGAAATGTATATTTCATAATTTTCTTTTTTCCATATTTACTTTGTTTTACTTTGACAGTAGAAACTTTATACATCTCTACTATGGACATATAATTTAAGGCTCGGGGACCTTACACATCCCTTTTATAAATGTATTTAATTTAAGTAGAATTTAAGTATTCTCACTGTATTATATTTTGAAAAAAATGACTTTCTGCCAAGTTTCTTGCGGCGCTTCTTCTTGGCAATGATGGTCTTTCCGAATGCGACGGTAGTTTCAAAAGAGACATGTAAAGGAGCCATTGGCAGCCAATTTGCAAAAATGAAATTTAGTTTTTGTTTTGTTTTTTTGTGCACTTGAACTGGTCAAATTGTAAAAGAGACTAAAAGCAACACAAAACCGTACGTACCGCAAAGAACGATACTATTTTTTGAGTATTTTGTCTCGCTGACGATGGTTTTATTGAGCGCAATACCCATAGCAATAGGATCTAGTAGACTCCATGAATTACCGTCATCAATTATTGATATTCTTTCAAATTCATTTAGAGCTTTCATTATTTTAGTCGGTATAGCACCTAAGACGTCTAGTCGCCATTCCTGAAACGAATGTAAATGCTTAATAACTGAAATACATCAATAAAACTGCAATAGGCGAAAGACTTATGTTCTAATTTTATTCAAAATTCTGAAATTACTAAGTAATTATTAGAGCCTTCTATCCTCCTACTACTTCCTACTCATATTATAAATGCGAAAGTAACAACGTATGTCTGTCTGTTACGCTATCACGGACAAACCACTGAACCGAATTTAATAAAATTTGGCACAAATATGGGTTTAACCCCGGGGAAGAACATTGAATAGTTTTTATCCCGGAAAATCGTATAATTACTGCAGGTTAGCTTCTATGTAAGAATTATGAAGACACTGAGTATTTCATGACGGTAGTATCTTAATTATTGTCCTGAAACTAAAAAAAAACCGGTAAAAAAAGAAAACAAAGAAACAATATTGTATGACATGCTCACACACACACACACACACACACACACACACATACCAGGTTTAGTGTGTGCGAGTTAATCTTTGTTCATTTTATAATTTTATTAAGTAGGTATATAAGAAACCATTAGTAAACATCAAGATTGTTTTAGGGGGAGGAGCGCTGCTTATCCTATAGGTATAGTTCAGGTTTAATACCTATTTAGGGAGTAGGGTTCTACTTTTAAGGAAACCTTGTAAACTGATGTTTATTGCAATAAATTATTATTATTATTATTAAGCGAATTCTGCGCAGTCGCGGGTAACCGCTAGTACTACCTACATAGGTACATAATAAGCTGTCTCATCCAGCACTATGTATCACAGATCTGTAAAATTTACCTTCGACACATTCAGTGAGTCAACTTGCGAAAAGGGAACAAACGTTATTTTATCAGGATCTGAATTCTTGGCTATTACATAATAAGACTCTGCGTCCTGTTCTGCATTATATTCTGGAGTTAAATACTCAGCTCCTGAAAACAAAACAAATCGCCTTAAGTCATCGTGTTCGTGTGTTGGTCCAAGACGACCGATAATTTAATGACTTGTATAGTAGACACAATAGTGTCGATGTTTTACCACGCATTTAAAGGTAAACTTGAAAAAATAACGTTTCTTAAGTACGCTGCAGCGCGCCCAGTTTCCTTTCAGTAAAATTAGCTAACTAAGGGTCGATTTTTCAATCGTCAGATAGGACCTATTCGGCGAACAACTCTATGGGTATCCGTAAGTTAAGAGCTTATCTGAGGATTGAAAAATCGGCCCTAAAGGATTTAAGGTAGTTGCCGTCCAGGGCCCATAATCACTACATGATATACTAAGGTACTGAGTTGGTTTAACATTACATAATGTTTATGTATAGGTAGTATAAGAACTGCGTTGCGAGGCTTGCATATTTAAAAAAAAACAGTTAATTATAGTTTAAGGAATAAATTGGGCACACCATTTTAGACCAGGGTCGATACTTTTGAAAAAGATAAAAAGTAAAAAAAATATATTGTAGAATGAAACCCATTAGAAAAGGTAGAGAATATTACAAAAATGAAAGGGAAAATAATTTACGGGCGATCTGAGGTCGGGAAGGGAAAGGGGGTGAGTTTTTAAGGGTGTAAAACGGTTTATCTCGATTTCCGTCAAAACTACAAGTCTTATGAAAAAAAGTTAAATCGCAAAGTTGTAGGTAATAAAAAGATTTTTGTTTTTACACTTTTTTCACATAACCTCAAAATTTATGTGATGAAATTACGTGCCTATTGAAGTACTGGTACAACAACCAGAAAAATTATGTTAGATGGGGTGGTGCTCTCTCGGATAGCTACAAACTAGAATGTGAGACAGGGAGGAATTACTTCACCAAAGCTGTTTAATCTTTATGTCAATAAGCTTATAGATGAGCTGAGCAGTGCTCGTGTCGGTTGTCACATAGTAGTAGGTCCCTGGCTGTCAGATGCAACATGTTGGCCCGAAGCTTCGCGCTATGTACTGAGCAGGTAAAGATTACGCTTTTCAAAGCTTTTTGCCAATCTTTTTATGTATGTAGTATGAGGACTAGCTTTAGGCAGACGACATACAATAGCCTGTGAGTCCTATTGGACTCACAGGCTAATAACGCGTTCCGGGTGCTGATGGGGCTGCCGCGATTTTGTAGTGCCTCAGGTATGTTTGCGGAGGCGCGCACAGCCGGCTTTGCGGCAATAATGCGAAGTAGATGTGCCTCTCTGCTACACCGACTCCGCGGCAGCCCCAACCGCATCATGAACGTCATGACAGACCGCTGGGACTCCCCTATTCTCGTCCGTTGGATAAGACTGCATAAAGTCAAGTAACAGCAGGCGGCATACTTGTTTTTGTTTCTTTATCCATTTGTTTGTTTTGTCAATTACTACTAACCTCTTAATTTTATAAGTTTTAATGTACTACTAACCATTTTATTTACTCAGTCTGAAATAAATAATAATAATTATTATTATTATTATGTGAAAAGTTCAAATAACCAAGTTTTTGGTTTTTTATTTGTATCTTTTACAAAAATAAATCTTTTTTCCCGAAATTTGGTGAAAACTTACCTTTTTTATGTCCCAAACATATCGACGGTCCCTATTAAAAGAGTCGGATCTGCAAAACGGCTTCTTTTCAAGAGAAGCATTCAAAGACATTTTTGTTTATAAAATTGTCAATTCTTGGTATTTGGCTACGAAACTTGGCATGAAGTATTATTTTTATTGCACTGTGAGGTATGTATGTAAACATTCATCAACCTCCTATCAGAACATGCTAAAAAGCGACTTGACAGCATTTTAACCGGAACTATATCAACGAGATTTGTCGAAAGTGTCACATACAACAATTTTGATCGAACTCGGTAAACTACAATTTGTCGGATGTGCCACTATCGGCATTATTAAATGAACACTGTCGAGGACTTTTTGTCGTAACAGTAACATATGACATTCATATTCGGATATAGTTTATTTTTTAATGATAGATCCGACACACTCGAATGACTTTATCGGTGTAAATAAAACAATAATCTTAGTTTAACTGTTTTTATTCAGAGTTATCATTACTCTCAAAATAATAAAAATAGAAAATTGCTTAGGCACAGGCCTATAAAAAAAACATTTCTTATCCAAAACTAAAAAGTTATCTTCTTAAACACATAAAAACACCGTATCAAAATAAAACTTCTATAACAAACTCAAAGTAATATTTTACATACATACATACGTACACAAATCACGTCTTTATCCCTTACGGGGTAGACAGAGCCTAAGGTACCTAACGCTTCCTTTTTAAACCTCAATTACATTTTGCACAAGAATACAAGATATCAAACAGTTATAGTGTAACGTTACAAAAAATGTCACAATTAGTCTTAGCCATAAATCAGTCTAATAATTATATTTTTCTTTGAGATCTTTTTGTGTGAGGAAGATCCTTGTAAAACGCGTGATATTTTGCGGGAATAACACCGCTATTGCACATATCTGTGAGATCTTTATGCTTGTCATAGGCATAGGTGATAGGCAAGGGACCGTTGTATACGTTTTTCAGTTCAAATTCTCTGGAAAATCGTTCAGAGTTACGAGACGCACATCTAAGAACCACAATTGTTTTCGAAGGTTGATCGAATTCATATTTATATTCGATTCTGTCATGTTGTTGTACATTTACTTTAACTTCTCTGACACGATTCCATTGAATTTTTTCGTTTGATGTATTTTTTGAACAATTTTTGTTGGTCAATAAGACTTTGAAATCGTAAAATTCGTTCGTAGTCATTTTTCACCATTCAGCTTCAGATTTTGCCCAACGAACTAAGCAGTACCACTCCTCGGGAACAAAAATAATTTTCCCTTTACAAGCTCTCGATGGTGGCGTAGACGCTGTCACCCTCATTTTGGGTGTGGCCTTTTTCTAAAAATCGGTGAGTAATTGTAACACCAAATTCCCTAGCCGCAAGCATGTAAAGGGTAAAAACGATTCTATTTCGGTTTTGGCCGCCACAGTTATCCGACCAGAAACGAAATTCTTTGACACCATTTTGAGTCTGTTCTTTTATAAAATTATACAAACAACTAGATACTTCATTGGCTCCACGTTTTGCAATCCCTTCGTGCCACATGTAACATTTTCCTTTTTTTCACCCATATTTAAATACAGTAAAATTTAGAGTTGGTAATTTACGCTTGTAATAAAAGATGCTAACATCTCCGTGAGGAGTAGGATTCTTTTAAGTTTCGATCGGTTCTTTTACCTTTTGTGTGTCTACTCTTGCTTAATACTTATGTCCTGTCAATCGTTCAAAGGTTAACTGGAAGAGATCCCTTTTAGGGATAAGTTCTCCTTTGTGCATGTGTGTTATCCTGTATTCATCTTTTTCTTGTGTTTTATGTACAATAAAGATTTATATGCATGGATCATATAATACTTTTTCATTTACTATCTTGCCTTTTGCATTAGTGAAACTTTTACCTGTATTCTTGATTTTTTTCCTTCCTATTACTACCCAATTATCTCTGTGTAATTGTCTTTTCTTGCCTTCATCAATTTTGTAAGTTTTTTTCCGTTGTCCACTTGTTGAAGGAGTAAACGGGCTACCAATAGACGCAATTGTAGATGGTGTTGGAGGTTCGCTTACATCTGTCAGCACAGTATCAGTTTGCTCAGAAGAACATTGAGAGCAAAACTGACTGTCGCAAAGATCAGGGCTCAAATGTATTGGAGAAGGAATAGGCTTTTCCACTATTTTAAGATGGTTGGTTTGCGGTTCAGAATGGTTTGCTGTGGAATCTGTTGGTACTACAGAACCGTACATTTCTGCCGTATCTGGGATCATAGGAGGCGGTGAGTTGTTTTTTTCTGGAGATTTTTGAGGCGTGTTCTCCAAAGGTATATCCAAACGTTCACTTTCTACTACTGCAACGACACTGTCCCTTGATGTAATTAATCTTAAATCTTCCATCACAGAACCGCACATTTCTGCCGTATCTGGGATCATAGGAGGCGGTGAGGGTGAAGAGTTGTTTTTTTCTGAAGATTTTTCAAAGGTTCATACAAATTTTCACTTGCTACTACTGCAACGACACTGTCCTTTGATGTAATTAATCTTAAATCTTCCATGTTCAGTTCTTCACCACGAAGGTTGCTACTTTGTTTCACACATTCAGCAGAAATGTTCATGTCATCGAACGTAATATCGCAGTGATTTAATTCATTTTTGTCATTAAACACATCTCCGAGTAGATCTTGAAATTGGATTAACTCATCCTCAAAATGTCTTGGTATAGGTAACTCACATTTTCCTTAAAAAAAAAAGGATAAAAGCAAAATAATGTAAGCAAAAGCAACATAAGACCAAAAAAAATTGATTAAGCCGACTAAGAATGTCGGTAAATGCATTTCCTATGATTATAAATAACACCCGTCCAATTAATATTGTCAGATTTACCACTTAAAACAAAAAACGCCAAACAATATCCAATCAAAAAAGTCGAATGTGGTACTACAGACAAAAGCAGTAAGAAATGTCCTATTAAAAATGTCTGATATGCCATATCCGACAAAAAACTTATGAAAAGCCAATTAAAATTGTCGGAACTACCACATCCGACAATTATGCGTCGGCATGCCCAAATTTAAATTTTTACTAAGCAAAACGTAATTTTAGCCACATTATTAGTAGTTAAAGTATATAAAAAGAATATAAACGAAATTATTTAATTTTTACCCTAAACATAATTATGATTTTACTTACTTTTTCCTTCGGATTGATTGTTGTAGTTAAAATTTCCAGTATAAGGTTTTGTCTGTTTCTGTGGGATATTGCCAGAACTGTTAATGCCTAAGGCCTTTTCTAAAATCCTTTTTGATCTACGACCAGCCATAGTGATTTCAATACAGATGTAAACGACACTTTTTCGAAATAGCGAGAAGCGTACCTAGCGACCGTCTCTCCGCCAGACCTTTATAACGTTATAAAAAAAAACGATATAATAGCGGTATATATCGTTTGTGTTTAAAATTTCGTTCAAACAAATTCTATATTCCTTCATAACGTTATATCATATCATAACGAAAAGAAAACCGTAACGTTACGAAATAGCGTTATAGACCTTTAAAACGTTATGAAAAAAACGATATAATAACGGTATATGTCGTTTGTGTTTAAAGAAAACCATAACGTTATGAAATAGCGTTAGGTATAATAACGCTATGAAACTGATTATGAACTACTACTATGATATCAACTTTACGGCCTAGTCCCACGAAACAAATTTGTAAAGTATGTTTTGACAATTCACGAAAACAGTACAGATTTGTCATTGCATATGTTTGTCGCACGTTATATAGAGCGGGTGTTATAGAGTGTAAGAAAGAGATGGTCTATAACGTTATTATATCACTTGCCGAAGTATCGATATATATCGCTATTAATAACGTTATAATGAATACCGCTACAGAATAAATAATGTTTTATTAAAAAACGCTATTCGGTAATATAACGTACTGAAAAATAGCGCTACCTAAAAACGTTTTATTGAAAAATGCTATTCGGTAATCTAACGTTATGAAAAATAGCGTTACGCAAAAATAACGGTAATTAAAGGTCTGCTCTCCGCGCAACATGGCAGGTACTGGCAGAAAGTTACGCGTAGATGGCCGCCCCCCGCGCCCCGCCAAAATTGTCGTTACGTTACAACCGACTTTATTAGCGGCCGTTGTACCAACATCCTACATTTTTAACCAAAATATCTCGGAAAATAGCCAAGATAATGATATTTTTTAATGTAGTATTAAAATTTATTGTTTTTTATTGACTTTAATGCAATAATCCCAAAATGGCCAAATTGGAGATCCGACTTTTTTAATAGGGACCGTCGATATAGTAATTTTTTTAATTTAAAAGATTCATTTTTTCACCTTATTTTGACTTAATATCGAAAAAGCACCCTAATTTTCAATCAAAAATGCTCACGTCAAAATATCTGCTTTTTTAAAAAAGTCGGGGGCCTTTTTGTTCGTTGAAATGCCTACTTTCTGATGGTATAAAAAATATACACATTACTATGGTAAATGTTCTCAGAAAATGCAAATAAACGAAAAAAACATTGTTCAATTTTGAGCTATTTATTAAAATTTACACTTTCATTACTCGTTAAACGTAAGATTTCATGTTACATTGATAAACAAAAAAAATTACGAATCCATAAAACATAAAGATTGCAAAAACGGGCGAAAATAACTGTTTTAAATATTAAAAAAATAGGGTTTGGGACATCAAAAGGCAAGTTTTCAGCAAATTTCGGGAAAAAATATATTTTTTTGTAAAAGATAAAAATAAAAAACCAAAAACTTGGTTAATTTCTAAATGTCTATGAAAATTAGAACAGAAAAATCCGAAAAGTAAAGCTATGGCCGGGAATCGAACCCGGATCCTCGTCATTCCGTGACGCGTGCTATACTATACCCCTACTCCACCCATAGCAGGTGGGTAGTCTCCTAATTTTTCTACCTGTTACTAACTGTCACGTGACCTTTGTTACTATGCTAATTTTTTGTCGCTAAGCGTCATCTGTTTGAATGATGTGTCTGTACGACACAATTACAAAAACTTGGTTATTTGAACTTTTCACATAAATTTTGAAGTTATGTGAAAAAAGTGTAAAAACAAAAGTTATAGATCTTTTTATTACCGACAACTTTGCTATTTTTTTTTTCATAAGACTTGTAGTTTTGCCGGAAATCGAGATAAACCGTTTTTTACCCTTAAAAACTCACCCCCTTCCCCTTCCCGACCTCAGATCGCCCGTAATTTATTTTTCCTTTTATTTTTGTAATATTTTCTACCTTTTCTAATGGGTTTCATCCTACTATGGGTCGTTTCGTGACTCATAGACGGTTCTGGCTGAAAATCAGTGCTGTAGGTGTCTAACACCTCAGCGTAATGCTGAGCCAGCGACCGTTTCACTTTTGCGAAGACACACAACGCTGATGATCTATTTTTTATGTCGTATGTTTTTTTTTTGTTTTACCTTGTTTATTTTCTATAAAATTGTGCATATTATCTTATATTTGTGTGTCTAGCAAAAAGGAATAAATTTCTTCTTTCTTTCTTTCTTTCTTTCTTACTATATTTTTTTTTGGTCTCAAAAATTATCGACCCTGGTCTATTTGTTCGAGGCAGAAAGAAAGAACACTGTGGGTCGTTTGTTTTTATGACGAAAAGTAATGTTAACACAAGAATCTTACTATAAACATGTCCTGCGGCAATGTACAGATGCTCCAGCCGCCTGACAAACGTTGGATCCAGCCTTACTGCTAGTGCAATGTTAGTTAATGCGCCTAAAGCGACTATCGTGATTTCACCTGAAAAAAAGTAAGATTGACTAACTGAAGGACCATATATTATGAATTCTGAAATAACATAACCTAAACATTTATTTTTTAATAGAAGCTTTTTATGCTGACGCTCGTCGTCGTCGCTTTTCGTTGTCTGTCCCTATGTATGCTTAGATCTTAAAGTGGGTGACAGACGGGCGAGTAAATTCGTTCAGCCATAAGTACGCGAACTTACTCGCCCGTCTGTCACCCACTTTAAAACTAAGCAACGGATTTTGATGCAGTTTTTTTTAATAGATTCAAGAGGAAGTTCCATATGTATAATTCTACGCAGACGAAGTCGCGGGCAGAAGCTAGTTGTACATAAAACACATGAAAAAGATGAATACAGGACAACACAAATGCACAAAGGCGAACTTATCCTTAAAAGGGATTTCTTCCAGTTAACCTTTGAACGATTGACAGTACATAGGTATTAAGCAAGAGTAGGAACATAGATAAAGTAAAAGAACCGATCAAAAACTAAAATAATACTAATTGTCCAGGATTTTTTAGCCAACCCATTTTTAATATGTTTTCTAATATACTAAATTTTTTATAAAATATGTTTCATTCTATTATCAGCTCGGTGCAGATCGACGTTATATTCGGATCTTACACTACTTCGCAAATCCGACGATTTAGCCTAGATTAGAACGTTTTACGCCTTAGACTAAACAAGGGGGGTCACGTAGCTGTCACAAATAAACCACTGTTAACACGAAACTGCCAACAAATACGATACGAACACGGCCGGTAGCCAATACGGCGAGGCCATTTAAGAGGAAAATTGAAATATTCACCTGAGCTGGAAGATAGACACGCCGGTGCGGCAGCAGAAGGCCTCAATCCGTACCTAACCATTGTTTTCGTTACGAACCTGCTTATTCTTCTAGTTTCTTATAGGATATTTCAAATTACTGCAGTTACGCCCTTTATAAGGTTAATAGAAATAAACTAAACAAAAAATTAAATATTGAAAGATTTATAAAAAACTTACTGGAACAATTTTACTGGAATAATGTGAACCGGGCATAAGGACCTTTTTTGTTGTAACTGGCTAATAAGAATTATTTAAATTGAAGTTTTAAAATGTGTTTAGTTCTATGTTTATTTGACTTTGTCACTCCTTATTAAAATCTCTATACAAACACATCATATTTTACTGTTTATTTACAAAATAACGCTATAAAGCTCTCAAGAATCCCAACATTTTTGCTATGAAACGTCACATTTTTCTCGGGATAAAATATTTTTTTCTACTTACCAATCTACCTACTTCAAACTTAAAAAAAAAAGGTGCCAACCCTAAGCGTTTTTTGCTGGCGGGCAATGTGGACAAACATACAGCTAAACTTCACTGGATAATTTTGCCCATCATGATAACTTTTGTTATATACGAGTTACAGTAACGAAACAATCATCAAAATACTCAGCACATCGTTTTACATTACAAACAATCGATAAAATTTACTTGTGTATTCGCCATGACGCACAATTGACTACTAAATTTCATCAGTAATTGGCCCCCAAAAATAAACTCCGTCCTCGACAAGCGCCGACAGGTTACTGGATGGAGTCGGGTGCGCACGCGCTACTCTGTGTTGCCACAGGTATAGTTTATTATCTACCAATGTCATGAATGTTGCCATAATTCTGTAACTTTTTTAACATTAGTAGATTTCCTTAGAAATTGTTTTTGGGCAAAATATACCCTGGTGGCAAAGTTGGAGTGTTTTACGGTAGAAAATTTGGCTAGTGAACCCGGCTATGGCTAGAAAACCCATTTTTTACGCCGTATTCCATTTCTTGGGAATCTATGGCAATAAAATAATTTGTAATAATGCATAATATCAATCTTCATACTAGAAAATAACATATTTTATTTGAGCGCATCATGTGAGAGTTATATTATACTTCATGGAAAAAATAATGTCAGTCACATGTTGCATAAAACACTTTCCAGAGTCGTCAAGTATGGTGTCCTAAAATATTTATTTACTTACATATGAAAGGTGAGTCCTCCATTTTTCATATCTGAATGGCTTCTACACCACTTCACACAACACGATGCCATATTTTTCTAATGTATTAGCGCAAAAATACAATGATAACTTCCCACGGAGCGACTGCACGGCTCGGGCGTCCCGGCCTAACTAATTCGCCGCGGTACATATTTTAAGCCCCACCCCCTGCGGTCCACTTCGCGTGGAGTGTTTTTTCGGACTTAGTTTGAGTTATTATTATTCGTAGGTAGTAGTTTGATCCACAATGGATTCATCTAGTGCCAGTGACTGTACGGACGCGCTTACGCCTACCGAATCACAAGAGGCTGCAAAGTCAGTCGTAAATAATTTGTTGCCAGCGAAATCCCGGGCAAAGTACATGAAGGCACATGAAAACTTTATCTCGTGGAGAAATACTAAGAAAACGAAATCTTTTTCGGAAACTGTTTTGCTCGCATATGTACTCGTATGTATGTATGTATAAACTCTTTATTGTGCAAAATAAACAAGACAAAATACAATTGACAAACACTGAGATACATGCACAAAGGCGGACTTATATACATACATACACACATACGTGACATATTTCGACGAACTCTCGAAAACTCTAAAACCTTCCACGTTATGGGGTATTTATTCTATGCTTAAAGCAACAATGAACACCGAGAACAACATCAACACCAAAACATATACAAAATTAACAACTTTTTTGAAAAGGCTCTCGAACGAATTCAAGTCAAAAAAATCAAAAGTATTATCTGCAGAAAACGTCGAAAAATTCCTTAAGGAGGCCCCAGATGAGCTTCACTTAGCGACAAAGGTGAGTGAAAAATAAATATTTATTAGTACCTACCTAGTATGTACGTCCTAAAATCGTATGTTATTATAAATAGGTACTTATCCGTTCTATCGTTCACAAAACCTAATGTCTTTGTTACAGGTCGTATTAATATTTGGAGCGAATGGTGCATGCAGGACAGCTAAACTCATAAATATTAGTGTGAAAGACATCGAAAACCATAACGACATGATCCTCGTAAAATAGCTTAACACTAAGACAAAAATAGATCGGTCGTTTATAATCAGGGACGATCTTGACATAGTAAAGAAGTATCAGAACTTGCGACCTGAGAATGTCGAAAATGACAGATTCCTTTCGAATTATGTTAATGGTAAATGCACCAAACAACCAATAGGACGGCATAAACTTGCCGCTTTTCCAAGAGTAATCGCTACCTATTTGAAGCACCAAATGCTGAATCCTACACCGGCCACTGCTTCCGCAGGACGTCAGCAACTCTTCTGGCAGTTTCCGGTGCTAACTTAACTACTTTAAAGCGCCATGGTGGATGGACCTCGGATAAGGTAGCGGAAGGCTATATCGAGGATTCGGTGGAGAACAAAGTTAAAGTAAATTATAACATAAATGAATCCATAAATTTGCGTCAATCTTGTTCAACTGAGGCAACAACATCGCATCCATCAACATCTCGTGAAGACGTGAAGTTCACACCACCGAGACCCTGTCATGAAGGACGTCCAATGACAGAAACAACAAATTAACACCCCACAGCCTACTGAAATGACACAAAACACTAATATTATGTTTCCGGCAAGAAAGGCGACTTTGAGGGCAAGAGGGGAATCCTGATATTTGACGAGAAGATTCAACGGTATAGATTATTTGGAACTAAAGTCGACAGAGTTTCAGTGAAATTAAATAAAGGAGAAATAATGACAGGAATGATTGCTGAGTTTACTAAGACAACTAGAAGAAAAGTCCAGCGATATGAGGGATGGAGATAGGGCAAACATATATATATGCGGGGAATTATACACTGCCATCAAAGATTCTTCAATTGCTTATAGTATGGAATCAACTGTCAACCGACACATGAAAGACGTTGTAAAGAAAATGATTAATAGAGGTGAAGTGTTATTTGGTAAAAGGACCTTCCTTCCCGCTCTGAGTGAATCTGACGAGATGCCGTCTACTAGCAAAAGGCAAAAACTATGGATCAATCTATCTCAGAAATGTGGGGTGAATAAGGAGATATCGACCATGAAACGATAGATTTTAACAATTACGATGAGCTCCCTGAAGGAGAGGATTTGCAGTTTAAAAAAGTTTATATTTTTGTCCAAATGGAAATGTTTAAGAAATGTTTTTTAAGAATATGTCGCTATCTTTTAATTATATTTCGTCGTTTCATTCTTCAGATATAATATATAACCAGGTACTTATATCTTCGAATGAAACGACTCATATAATAATGATCGAACTTCGCTTGAGAAGTTCGTTTGATCATCTATTATATTTCGTCGTTTCATTCGAAGATATAAGTACCTGGTTATATATTATATCTTCGAATGAAACGACTCATATAATAATGATCGAACTTCGCTTGAGAAGTTCGTTTGATCATCTATAATTGTCCTAACGCCCACATTAATATCACGTTTAATTAAAAAAAAAACCGAGAAACGTTTATTTCCTCGCAGTAGTCGTGAAATGCACTCTGTAATGTCTCGGCCAAAAGTGCAATAGATGGACTCGTCTCTCTTCGAGGGCCTCACCTGCCCGGCCTCACCTGCTCGGCCCTCGAACTCACTCGTCCATCTATTGCTCACTTTCCAGACTCTACAACAATGTACTATTGAATCAAATTTTACTCACCAATTTAGACTCCGCCATTCTTAACTCACGGATATTTAGATCATTTTAATTGTTGTAATTTAATTTCGATTAACATTGAAGTTTTTTCATAAAATATAATGTAATTTGATGCACTAGTCCTATTTAAAGTTACTTTTACGTAGCGATTTAAAAAGTGTTTTTTACTACAAGTGCCCTTCCCATATTATTTTTAAAGTGATAACTTGGGACTAGCTAAGAAAATTTTGCTGGTTAAATTCTATAAACTAATGTAGTTTTTAAAGTACTTTGCCGAAAAAAAAGTGGTGAAAAAAATATAAAAATGACCTATGACAATTTATGAAATTTTTTGATGAACTCAAATTATTGAGTTTTATTATTTGTTATAAAATGTATGATGATACGAGTTAAAATGGAATTGTTACTGGTAAGACCCGCTAACTCACTACTTCCAAAAAAAAAATCACGGTCGTAGGTCGAATAGTTTAGCTACCCACTAAGAAATTATACCTGAAATCCGACATTTCTGAAATGTTCATTAAAATGTTCATAACTCTGAAACAAATGAAAATAGCTGAACATACATGGGGATCGATTTGGTAGCTCCTGAGGTCCCCTACCCCCTAGCTCCTGAGATCCCTGAGGTCTTCGTCGGTTGATCCTGACACCTTGCATAAAGAAAATATTGTAGCTAACCGGACTAAACAAAAGTATGCCAAATTCTACGGCAATCCGATCACCGGAAGCGAGTAAAATCTTTTTGCAATACAGAAAGAAAACGGGACAGGTAAAACTAAACAAAAGCTTGTAAAAACAATATACTTAGATTGTAGAAGTCTTAACAATGTTACGTTTCAAGACTACAAAACCGAATACTTAAAGGGGGTTATCTATCATGTCATTGAAAGTCGAATATACTAAGCTTACCTGGATATTTATTAGTTAGTTCAATGATAGCAAGTGCTGCATGTTGTGGTTGAGCATCAATAGCTTTTATTTGTTCATGATCATTGTCACCTAGCCCATCTTGTCCGAAATAAAAATCCGAGGGCACTGAGATCACTAATGAGCAGTTACTGCCTCTGTAAATAGGTACCTGTAAGATAAGGTAAATATGCAGTTGCCTGGTCGTACAAAAATGCAATTGGCCCAGGTCCGTTGTTAGATTAGATTACGTAATGTTCACTTAATGTTGATCACTTATATTTCGTTTTTTTTACCCGACTACGGCAAAGCCAAGGGTTATGACTTTGACAAGCTATACAGGATGTCACAAAACCCTTTAACGATAATTCACGAACTTGTTCGCTATAGGTATTGGTTTGAACACCCCTGCAAAGTATGAGACCCTAATTAAAAGTAAAAAAAAAAAATATAAAAAAAAAATAGCTTGCTCAGTGTGCCACAGGCTTAAGCTACTCACAATACTCCAGTAGTGTTTACTCATTATACTACACGTCAAACTATTGTTGGTGACTACTTCGGCATACGGAAGTTTCGTAAATCAACCAATCAGCCTAAATGAATTAGTTCAAAATCAACCAATCAGCTATCACTTTCGCAACATAAGCGACACACAATGTCCGGTAGCGTAACTAATTTTTTTACCGGGAAAATTAAACTTTTGCTGTGAATATTCAGAAGTACAAGCCAAAAACCTAAAGTTGTGAGCATTCGCATATTTTGTATTTCTTGCTAATCTTATGAAGTAGGTACTTAGGTATTGATTACAGACCTTCAGTTATTGTGTCCGTTTTAGTCACTCGCACACATGTCAAGTCACATTACCACTCAATGTGAAGTACCCCGTAATCACACACAGTAACACACTCGAACATCATTTCGCTTTACTATTTTAATACAAATATTTAAAATAATTACAAAAAATAATAAACATGGCCACTCAATATTAACTGACGGCCGTGAGTTTTGTTTTGTTTTATAATCTTTTCCACTAAGGAAAGGCAAAGGGATCAAAGCCCGACAGCCATGTCTGATGTAATAGTGTTTTTGTTAAGTCCTGTCACAGTCAGAGTCGCTCGGTCCATCCTATTTTTACAGGAATGTATACCTAACAAAATAATTTAGGTACAAGATAATTTAGGTACTTGAGAACTCGAAAACTGTTTACGGCAACCTGTAAACGCTGAAAACTATTCTTAAAATCTATTTTATGTGAAAATTGATAAGACATAACGAAGTCAAATTTAAAGTCCACGCAGTATCTATTGTTAAGGTATCCATATTCATTCGCAATTCTTAATTGTAGACTGTGTAACAAGACTAACTATTTTCAATATGATCATTTTTCTAATTCAGCAGTATTCTCGCTTGTACCTATAATCGATCGCCTGCTTGCACCCACTAAAAGGTAAACTGGTAGAGATCCTTTAACAGAGATAAGTTTGTCTTTGTTCATGTATCTTATCTTTCTTTGACAGTTGTTTTTGTTTCTTTATTTTTGTACAATAAATCATTTACTATTTACTACTACTACTACTACTACTAAACCCTGGAACATAAATCGACAGTAAAGGACATAGTGGACAGCGCGCATATTACATAGTGATAACGGTTTGCAGCCGCGAGCGACCCTTTGATGTAGACGCCCAAAACTGACTGGGTGTAAAGGACAACTATGCGATTCTCTAAACGAGACTCATGATCATGAGTGAACGTATAAATGAGCTTATTGGTACACAATATTATAATGATTTGATTCTTTCGGGTGCCACACGCCCGATAACAAGCAAGACACATTGTCTGCCAACTGAGTGATGACTTCATGAATCAGAAATTAAGGCGTGAAAATGGGTATGAAAAATGAAAAAAATAAATAAGAGACTCAAAAGCCATCCCACACTCACATTCATGCTTAAGTGTTGACGTCCCACAAGTAGAGAGTGAAGCTACCATAAACAAATAACCACCAACCTCTTACAAAGGGCGCGGGCGATCACGCGGTATTCAGTCAAATATGAATAGCCAAAAAACATTTTGTCAAAACATCGTGTTTGTAATTTTCGACGTAGAGTCCAATTTTAGTTTCTTTTATGTGAAAAAGAGAAATAATCTAAATAAAACTGTGTTTTTTGCGAATATCCGCTCAACAATTAATGTGTGTGTGTCAGAGTGTTTAATAATTGTGGCTTTAAGTGTATTACGTGATTTCGTATTGATACAGAATAATGTAAGTATAATCATAAGCAACAATTACAGATATCCATTTTATTCCATCTCCTAACACATAATCCTTTTAAAATCATCTGTAGGTACTTCTTTAAAGCAGACAAAGAATTGTAATTAGATTATTTTCGCAATTCACTTCACACGCACGCTAACGTTTGCCAGGTCGTACTGTGGATTTTCTGAAACGAATCTAGAACAACTTAAAATTATCATTTATCATTAAGGAAATCCGGTCAAAGTTTTATGGTAGTTAGTTTGAAAGCAAGTGCGAGTGCGAGTGAAGTTTTAGTTACAAACAATAACGTTTCGAGTAGCGCTCCTCATGTAACTTATGAATGAAAAGGTACACTGAGAGCATAGTCCTAAAATGCATCTTAAGATTCGTTAATTAAAGGGTCAATTAATTAACCACGGGCGTCAAAGTTTGCAAGGGTGTTCAGATAGACTTACCTGACAATTATGTAAAAGGACGTTAAAGGGTTTTGTGACACCCTGTATATGTATGTATGTATGTAAGTATCTATGTTCATTTGTTCCCTCATTTTACTTGAACGAAGCAAACCCTAATCGGAGAGTGAGATGTTATTTCTTCAATCGGGCCAGTAAAGAAAGGATCAGTCAATTAAAAATATAAATTACTAACTTCAGCTCTCCCCGCGATGCCCAGAATTCTTTGGCTATTGTAGAAGGATTGGGTTTCGTCTACGTTACCGTGTGTTGTCGTGAGGCCTATTACTTTCGGCCTGAAATGGAAAGTTAATGAATTATATTACGATATAACACATCAGCAATAGTTTTGTCTTATCACTATTTGATATAAAGTATATATAAAATCATAAAGTTTTAAAATAAAATTTGCACGCGCTAGGTCACAGATTGATTAGTCAAGTTACTAACACGTTTTTAGTGTGACAATATTTTGTTTGACATTATTTTTGGAGTTTTACATATATCATTTTTTATACTTAATTTCTTCTTTTGTGATTGATGGTGAAAATTCAACACAAAAAGGCTAATTTAGTTTGACAGTGTCTAAGATTGTAAATGAGTCAAAAACATCCAAATATAATGGACGCCCATAACAACTACATTTCAACATTCTGTATCAAAAAAACCAGTAGCTTTTTTCTAAGAAGTTTGCTACCTAATAAAATCAATCTGAAATTATTGTCAGGCATATTATGACCACTTGTTTACACTAATATTTTAAAGACGAAAGATTTGTTTTTTTTTCATTGAATGGGCACCGAAGCTTCTGCACCGATTTGAAAAATTCTTTCACCGTTGGAATCCTACATTATCCCTCATGAACATAGGTTATATTTAATTATGCGCGGATGAAGTCGCGGGCAACAGCTATGATTGATAAAATAGTAAATGGACATATTTATCAACGGCACATCTTGAAAAATTTAACACATTGACATTCTTTCATAATCAGAAAATGAAAATATAGTTGGCAACACACTTTTTCAGTGTGTAATACTAGTGTTGCCGAAGCTTTGAATTTGGCATATAATACCTTGAAACGAGCAATTCTTGTAATATACATACAATCTCATCCAATCACTATTTTGATTCCTTTTTTTTGCCATCTATACGTCCACAATCTTGCGAAACGTGGCCTTTAGGTCTTAGGATAAAGACGTGATTTGTGTATATGTATGTTTGTATAATATATAATCTAATAATCTGAATCTCGGAAAAGATTTTCATGAAATTTGGTCATAAATCGATCTAGCAGCAAGGTTTTATTTTTAGAAAACGTGTCAAAAAAAAACCGAGCAAAGCAAAAAATGGCATGTGAAATTGTATTTTTCGAAAGCTTGCTAGTGTAATTACATACCTACTATATTAAGAAATTTGATATTGGAAAAAATTTACAAAATTTTCTGTTTAATTGAATTAGCTTCTTCTTTTGCTTGCAGACTTGTTTTGTTCTTACCCATTAAAATATTGTTCATAAATTAAAGCCATAAAAATAGCCATAGCGTCATCAGCTCCTCCATCATGATCAATAATGAGTTTTGGCCCCTCAAGAATAATGTCCGATCTGCAAAAAAGTTTATGAATGTTGATTAGGTAGGTACCGCAAAGCGGGGTGAGAAGGGATTCCGGGGGGAGTAGGGATAGATTTAATATTTCGTGTTTTCACTTGCTACTTCAAGTTTCTGGCTCAGTTTGCTCTAAAAGTGGTTTAGTTTTATTTTTAAGAATATTATCAAAAATAATTGCTTCTTATTTTACATCAAATTTCTTCATTTATTATTTTATCTGTAATGTTTTCAAATAACTTTCTTTGACGAAAAATGATTTGCATTAAACTTCATTTATTTTGCAGCGGATGACTGTGCAATTATGGATTCATCGTTACGCAGACTTGGGGCACGATAAGAATATTAGTTTGGACATAGTTGCCGCACACGCAAGTGACCCATTTCACATCGACGAGACACAATGTTGCTAACTGTACGAAACCATCTGCATGCTGCAGGACTGCATTGCTTTATTGGAACAGCATAGAAGAAACAATGCAATTTGCTCCTGAATATTTATAATTATTATTGGAGTAATAATGTAGTGATTTTTAGTGATGAAAAAGCATTTACGTCTGATAAGGATGGATTTAAAATATTGTGTAAAAAAAAACGGCAAACAAATTGTGCCCTGCACTGCGGACGCATAGTCAAAGACTGGCTGACCACACAACAAGATTTCTTGACTGTCAGTGACTGGCCTGCTAAAAGCCCCTATTGCGATATTTGTCCAGCCGTCATCATTATTGACAGTAGGTACAAAAACTATAATATTACGTGAAACCAGTCACATTTGTATTGCGCAGAGAATAAAAAATGAGATAGCATAGGCAGCAAGGGCAGTTTATGAAAATGTAAATTTATGAAGACGCACTCGAAGAGTTGAAGCTCAAGGGGTAGCTATATACAACATATATGCCAGCTTTCGAATCGTTGAAAATCACTGTATAAAGAATAAGAAAGAGGTTTTGAAATGTAATTAATAGTACATTACTGTCTAGGCCAGGAAGTAGGCAATTGCTGGCTGAGTATTGGTTTGAACGGACGAGCTTGCGAGTCCGTTTAATAATACGAAGCCAGCAATGTTATTCTGGCCGAGGCAAGAATAGTGCTTTTCTCAAAAATCGAAAATAAAACAACAACAAAAATAAATGAAAATAAAATAGTGAAAATTGTTTTGCTTTGCCGCCTTTTTCTATCAATGGCATTTGAAGAGTGTATTTTTCTATGTACACTTAAAGCTATTTCAGACACAGATGAACAGTTGTCGTATGGTCTGTTTCATTTAAAATGACGAAAAGTACTTAAAACCGACATCTATTGTTCAATTGTTAACTTCAAGTGGGGTTGTAAAACCATTAGCGTCTGTCCAAGTATACCGTGAACAAACAATCTTGATAGTTTTGATGTTGTTGGCCGGTGTTACACTAGATGACGTGCGTTTCTAAAATAATAATTATATACTGTATCAAAATCACTTTGCACAATTGTTTAATAGTAGGTATAAGAAATTTTTACCTGAGTGTTAGCCGCACTGTAATTGTATATGGAAAACAATACACCTATTATACTTAAAAGGGTCCAATTCAGGTAATCAACAATAATCAATAGGAGGGGATACTTTCCAGGCTTAAGTGCAATATTTTTTTAGTGTCTAACGGGTGTATTAATAATCATATTTTAAATAAAAATTAAAATCTTTCATTTCAAAGATCAAGATGGGTTGAGCTACTGCAGTACAGGTGCCATACTGCGGTCAGTTTTTTTATGTCTCTTTGTTATTTTTTCCTTTCATATTCAGCAACAAAAGAAGTTGTAAAATACCGCGTTAATTGCATTTCGTCATTTTAAATAAAACAGACTATACTAGCTTTTTTTTTAATTTGATGTTTTAAGTCTTGTGTCTTTATTTTATAATGGTGATTTGCATTTTAAAAAAGTTAATAACTAGACAGTAATGGAATTTGTATGCAACATTACTGTCGAGTTTAGCGCAACAGTAATGTTTTTTTTTTAATTTTGGACTGACCGGCAACTATTAACTTCCTGTTCTGATGTAGTTAACAATGACGACTTTAACGGAGATTTTTGAGAAAATTACATTTTAATGCTTTGGAAAAAGTAAAAATACCCGAGGCAATTGCGAAAAACTTGTTTGTTACGGAAAATGGGGACTGACAAAATTGTATTATTTTCTTCCCGTCTAAGTACCTATGTAAATAATGTAAAGGAATATAATGGGGTATCTTACTACGGTGATGGCACATTCAAATTGTGCCCAGAGCTGTTTTACCAATTGTTCACTATTACAAAATGGCTCAAAATAATGGTTGACAGACTGACTTGACAATTTTTTCATAGTTAATTAATTTATTAGTCTTCCATTTTTTATTTGTTATTTCTTTCTAATGTATCTTTCTATTTATAGTTTATTATAATGGTTTTTTCCCATGACTGAAATAAGCGGTTGTTACCATCATTACAATGATGCCCTTTGGAACAAAATATTGATGAACTGGAGTGTTTCTTAACTAGGGAAGGGAGAAATTTTGACAATGCTCCAGATTGCGACCAAATTAAAACTTCATAAAACATTTCCTTCGCCAATGACATCCACTCCTGTTACAAATAAGTTGTGCACACGAGTAACATCGGACTACGAACTCGCTGGAAGGTGGCGTTGGCACAGAGGACTGAATGCACGAGTAAGAAATATATCGCACCAAGTCACCAAATATATTTCATTTTTATTATGCGTTTGCAGAAGGAAGCACCTTAAAATTAAATGGGATGAAAAAAATCGAAGACTGGTAGACAAGTATTTTGACAAAAAAATAATTACCTACTTAGAGAAATTTTGCGTTGCATCAATATGAGCATACCAGACTAGGTATTAATATTTCGTTCTAAAGAAGTAAAGTGTGAAAGAATATAATATGTAGATGCGACTTTCAAGAGTTCTACATGAGCATTTTCACAATGGCTAAGCTTTTTTTTATTTGAGTTACTTTTTAGTGTTTATTTTATTTCATTACCTATCTCTTTTTCTCTTTTTGGCTCTGAATTTCATTAACTTACGTATTTGTACGCCACTGCGCCAGAAGGAGGGTTATTTTATTTTATTTTAAGATAGTATCAGGACGAAACCTGGATGGCATTACAGGTAAATTTTTTCATCGGTCTTGACTAAATTCATCGCAGGTTTTTCATGCGATTTCGTTCCTAGCTAATCAAATCTCAAATTTAAGTAATTTTGTTTATAAATTACCTAAAACGTATAATTGCTAGACAGACGAGACACATTACGATAGGCATTGACGCTTGGCCTTACTATCGGCTCAAAAAATCCTTTAGAGGTAGGAAGGAGGCTACTTATACATAGTAAGCCATATATGAGGAGAAGAAGACTTTGTTGAAGGCAGACATCTTATGTTTGGGTCGAAAATAAGCTCCAGAACTATCACGACGAGATGACCGCAGCTTGTTTCGAAGAGTCGCTTGAAAGTATTGTACCTAAGTAGGTACTTAAATTTAAGCCTAACTCCGTGGTCTGGACAGCGTAACCATATCTTTCCTGAGAACTTAATTCAAAACCACGAATGTCATGGAAAATATTGAACCAAAAAGGTATTTTTGTATTCATTGTACCTTTGCACTTGAGTTATGTCTATTGCGAACATCAAACCAGCAAACCACCACAAAAAATGATTTTCTTATGATATAGAGACCCACTATTCCTATATTATTTATGAGTTTGAACTTATTAAGGTAAGTTATAATATTTGAATAATCCGAGCATGGCACTGACAAACGACAAATACTATTGATTACATTAATAAGACGTACATTTTATTTCCAGCCAGACATTCAAGTGACATTTAGTCTATAGGTACGTGTTAAACCTATTTCTTACTTCGTACTTTTATTTCTATGAGTAGGTACCTACCTACCTGTCCTGTGTATTGAATTTAAGACGAATTAAATTTATAAAGAGGTGTATTTATAATATCCAGTGGACCCACGTGAAATGAGACTGCAGCAAGCTAGTAGTAAATGATAAATTTGTAATCTGGAAAATGGAACGATAGAGCAAGATAAATTTATCTTATCTATATTTATTGTGTATAAATTAATACCTATTTCTTCTTTTAAAAAAATCATGTGCTATTATATTCGACCAATACACAAAAGAGATTGTTTCTAGAATACAGATTCCATTGAATAGAATACAAGCAAACAAACAACGATAATTTTTAATTTAGACGAAAAGCTGGTACTTAAACGGCAAATTCAATCTCTATCAAGGAGCGTCAAACACTTTTGAGAGTCAACAATGTTTGATTGGGTGTTTAATATGTATTTAAGTATGTATTTTTCCGGTAATACGTTGTCTAGTTACCCATATTACAAGCTTTGCTTAGTTTGGGACTTGGTCAATTGGTGTTAATTGTCCCAAGATATTTATTTATGTATCAGTTTTATTGTTCAATTTACAGCATTATCACACCGTTTCCAATTATCGCATTTTGAAAAAAAAACAATTAATAATAATATAGCCAAAAACGTTAAAGTTATTTTTTTTTTGGACAGTAAAGTTGTGCAAATAATACAAACATTGCACCTATTAAGCAATATGTTTAATGCCATTTAGCACGGTAAACTCAGATTGCCATGATTATGACGCATGATAAAGAGATGATGAATACAAATAAAGTGTAAATTAATAGTAAAGTTTTTTACCTGGTACGTTCACGAACAATAAAATAAACTGACACTGCCATAACAGTCGCCAAAATAGGGATCAGAATCCAGAACTTGTATTTCGAGAACTCCATTATTCACTAATGACTATTCAAATTAACATTAATATTTACGATTAATCATGATGGCACTTACTACAGCTACGTATTGCTAGCTACATGGATTTGGAACATGTGCTACATTTACCAGAAAGGCGGCACTACTAAGTCTAAAATTGAAGTGTTTTTAATGCCATCTGTTTGCAGAGGTCTGCATTTCTTACTTAAGTTCTACAGTTTCGGATTTAGTTAGTTACAATAATTCTGGATAGATGTCAGTAAAAAAGCTTAGTCCAAGCAAATTGTTAATTTGCTAAAAGGTGTCTAGGATTAAAAAAAACATCACGAAATCTTATAACATGAACAGTTCATGTTATAAGATTTCGTGGTGTTAAGACCGGAGTTCCTCCGGTCTTAACACATTTTGATGTCTGTGTTTACTGTGTAAACGTGGCGCCACCATCTATGAAAAAGCAACAAGTATCTTCAAGAATGTGTTACTTTTATTAGTTTCATTTCACACCACGGTAGGTGTTCAGTTAGTCTAAACTGTGATTAGTCCATAATGCATAGCCGGGATGTACTGAATCGATTGAAGAGTACGTAGGCTAGACGTGGACGAAATGGGACAACTCCTTTTAGATCGTATTAAATGCGAGTAGGTAGGTAGGTAGGCGAAGCAGTTTACCTGAAAGGCACGAATATTCGGCAGTGGTGCGACCTGAATTTCAATTGTCAATTCGACACTTATTTTGGAATGCATGACGTTGACGTATAGTTTGGGAAGCAATTTATTAGACGTTGCTGTTACCGCAATTTCGTTTGCATGTAGTGGGAAATTTGGACTATCCCAGGATAAAATTATCATGCCTATCGGTAATGACGTAGCTTTCCATCAGTGAAAGAATCAATCAGCATTTACTAAGATACAAACACAGGAAATTTTATTTTATTATCTTCACATGTTTACCACGGTAAACATTATTTAAAAGGATGACTCTTGGTCCCGGGCTGCCTTCTGGTGCCTTTGCCCTACGAGTTTAATTTGGTAACAGGTCATCTTGGTACATATGCCAAAGTGCATAGAACGTTGTCATGTGACATTGTCAAAAAGTAAAAAATGTTTGTGTCACCAGGTCAATTTGTCTGAATATTTTAGGGGCAAAACTTGCTATGGCCTAGATTAGATGTCTTTGTGTCTGGAAATTTGTTAGGACAGAATACTCTGGGGTCAAATGTTCAAAATGCTATTTGACATGACATTTTACAATCATTTTGACATGAATGCTTTTTGACTTTTGTACAATTTGACAAGGGAATTTTTGAACCCATTGAGTATTTGGTATTTTGGGGTCTTGACTCTTGACCATTTATATTCTATTAGTTTTTTCTGTCATAGAATTAGACTTTTAGGTTTTAGTGGCATCTAATTGGTTTGTCTTTTGTTGAATATAACATGTTCACATTTATATACTTTTTGACCGTTGTGCATTATGATAGTGAAAATACCTAAGAATTAGTGGCAATAAGCAAATATATTCTATATTATCTTTAAGCGGTGTGTGTTTTTATTATTGTTTAATTAATAACCGAGTTCAGTTGGTTCAAAAGTATGATCTTTTCTTTATTTATTATTATTTAAGTTTAACAGCTAAAAATATTCAATACTGGGTTAATTTCTCAAGCAGTAAATTTGACAGCAAGACTGAAAACGCAGGTGCAGAAGGCTTCAATAAGTACCTACTCAATAACAAATTGTAAATGAGTTACACTACGTAAATAATAAAAAAGTGTTTGGTTATGTTATGAAGCAAATAATACGGAATAAAAGTTTTTACTATGGAACCCTACTTTTAAAGGTTCCGTGCCTCTAAAGGAAAAAAGGAACCCTTATAAGAGCACTTCGTTGTCCGTCTGTCTGTCCGTCAATACCCATTTTCTCAGGAACGTGTGGAGATATGAAATTGAAATCTAATACTGAGGTGTGCGGTTCCTTAAGGCTGTAAAAAATGAATCCACTGAGTCAAAATAATCAAAAAGATACAGTCACTAGAAATAAGCATGAAATTAGAATAAATGCAATAGAAATGAGAGCGTTAAGAAGTATGGAAGGTGTATCACTGAAAGATAGAATAAGGAATAGTATGCTTACTTGGTTTGGTCACGTAGGGCGGATGGATGAAAGTAGACTAACTAAACAGATCTATATGGGGAGTGTGAATGGTTACGTTGGGAGGGGAAGGCCTAGACGGACGTTCCGAGACCAAAATAGGAAACGTTTTGGAAAAAGGTCAGGTCAGGAGTACTCGAAACTGACGAGCATGTATGAAGAGATTGATAAAGGATCGTAGCAAGGAACAAAGTAGTATCTGCCTACCCCTGTGGGAAAGAGGCGTAACGGTATGTATGTATGTATGTATGTGTTTCTATACATTTTGCCAAGCTTGAAAAACCTATGGAGTACTTCCAGTTCTCCTAGAAATTTGAAATTTGGTATGAAAGTCTCATAGCAAAATTAATTAAATAAATCTAAAAATATAATGTTTTGGTGTATTTCTGTCTGTCTGTCTATGTAAGTAACTAGTATAAAATTAGCTCACACTGCATACATTTTGCTTAATAGCAGGGTTCTTCTAACACTCGATTTTATAATAAATTGGCAAATTTGTACGGAATCCTCGGTGCACGAGTCCGACTCGCACTTAATCGATTTTTTTTTACTTTCATTCCGGAGGATAATCTTATAATACATTGACCTAAACAATTGTACCCGTCAGGTAATTATGTACAATCCATTTAAATTTCCGATCCATATAATATTTTTACGATGTTTTATTGCGGATGATTTGCCTATTTAATTCACTTTGCATTATAGTCGGCAGCAAAAGCTTCGTTTTTAATTCAGAGATGAAATAAAACAAATTCGAGTTGGGCTTGATCCTGCCATAGAGTAACTTTTTATTGGATCCTGGTGTTCATGTTTTGTCGCCAAGCCTCGACGACGTTGTTGGTGCGATGTCGATTAGGTACTGACCGAAGCATGACGACGTTAATGTTGCTGAGAGTGGTCCACTGATGTGGCATATAAGCAATAAAGATGACGATATTTTGCGGCGTTGGCGATTGTGACTGACGTTAAACCTGCTAAATATAAAATGTAGCGCAGCATTTGCCTGACTCGTAACTCATACTCATTCGTCAATCGACCACGGCTTCTGCAATATGTATTATTACATAGGTAGGCTCTGAGTAGGTAACCATTAGCCAAAGTAAAATGAACACAAATTTCGTTTTCCACTCATAAACAAAATGATTCCAGCTGAAGCCCCGGCCGTCATCATCGAAATTGCAACCTTACGGATAAATTAGAAATCAATAAAAAAATAACTCGAGTGTATTTGATTTATTTTTGCTTAGTTTTTAAGAGGGTGCCGATTATCTGAATCGAAGTGAAGTGTTATTCGCATGTTAAATAGTATAAATTAAATTAGTAAAATTAGTACAAAGCCTTGTTACGCATAAGTTACCAGTTCAGTTATAAAATATAGTTTGATTATTTTCTTTTTACGTGACCGAAAAACGACCAATTCCGAGTTTCCTCCGTTATTGATGGTAAGAAAACGTTATATTCTGGAGCTTCCTGCGCAATCTGTTTGTGATCAAACATGTCCTAAAATAATATAAAAATAAGATTGATTGTACTAAATATCAGATCAATCTATGAACAGAAAAGGGATACATTTCATTACATAATTTGGCCCAAACCAATACGTATAAACAATCAAACAAGGGGACATGCTAAATACAATCATTTAATGAAGTACCTTATACCTAGTCAGATAAAAAAAAACAGGCCATGATTGCAGCGAATGGACATTTCAGCCAGTACCAACCGTAAAACGGGTGAATAGGAAAGGCAGGGAGCGTAGAGATGCCAATCTAGAATTTATTTTTTCATTTACTACTTTAATTTCGGGATATGGTTGCTCTAACTAAAAATAGTTTATGTGACTACCATAATGAAGGGCATTAAAATACAAGTGTGGGTTCAGAATACCGCTTATTGCGACCAGTATTGCAGCATTGATCGCAGTAGTACCTGGGTTAGTTTTACTAACCGTGGCAGCACTGGCAGCCGGTTGCCGATACCTGGGTTAGTTTTACTAACCGTGGCAGCACTGGGAGCCGGTCGCCGATACCTGGGTTAGTTTTACTAACCGTGGCACCACTGGCAGCCGGTCGGCAGCACCTGGGTTAGTTTTACTAACCGTGGCAGCACTGGCAGCCGGTCGGCAGCACCTGGGTTAGTTTTACTAACCGTGGCAGCACTGGCAGCCGGTCGGCAGCACCTGGGTTAGTTTTACTAACCGTGGCACCACTGGCAGCCGGTCGGCAGCACCTGGGTTAGTTTTACTAACCGTGGCAGCACTGGCAGCCGGTCGGCAGCACCTGGGTTAGTTTTACTAACCGTGGCACCACTGGCAGCCGGTCGGCAGCACCTGGGTTAGTTTTACTAACCGTGGCACCACTGGCAGCCGGTCGGCAGCACCTGGGTTAGTTTTACTAACCGTGGCACCACTGGCAGCCGGTCGGCAGCACCTGGGTTAGTTTTACTAACCGTGGCACCACTGGCAGCCGGTCGGCAGCACCTGGGTTAGTTTTACTAACCGTGGCACCACTGGCAGCCGGTCGGCAGCACCTGGGTTAGTTTTACTAACCGTGGCACCACTGGCAGCCGGTCGGCGGTATCAGGGATAAGTTTTGCCTACCACTCTATAAGATAGTACGTAGGTTATAACCGCCGTACCACACATCGGTTAGTTGTACCACAGTTAGTTGAAAATAATCGTGGTACCGCCGAGTTTTCAAGATATTATGGTTATAACCTCGGTATCCCCTTATTTGCTATAAAATCAATGGCTATAAAATCACATTCTATAAAACCATTTGCTATAATGATTCACTTTCTATAAATTCAGATGCTATAATCATTGCTTGCTATAATGCTCACTTGCTATAACACTTAAATTCTCTAAAGTTACTTTCTATAAATTCAAAATCTATAACATTCATTTGCTATAATATTCATTTGCTATAACATTCATTTGCTATAATATTCATTTGCTATAACACTCATTTGCTATAAGGATTAGATAGTATAACATTTGTTTTCTATAACTATTGAAATCTCTAAACTTTACTTAGGCAGCGGTACTACAACTGAAAAGTCGCGGAAAAGGGGGGTGTGCGCAGCCCCCGCCATTAGAAAAACACGTTACCAACATCCAATTTAAGACAGATAGGTTTGTTAGTTACCTAATGTCCCTCAGAGCAGAAAATAGGAGCCCCGCCCAGCGGGGCTCCGTCGACTTTACATTTGAACACCTGGCTCTGTTTTATAGATTTTGATGCTTATAGAATGTGAATGTTATAGATTTTGAATGTTATAGATTATGAATGTTATAGAAAATAATCATTATAGAAAACAATTTTATAGATTTTGAATGTTATAGATTATGAAATTATAGATTTTGAATGTTATAGATTATGAATGTTATAGATTTTGAAATTATAGATTTTGAATGTTATAGCATGTGACTTTTATAGCAAATGAATGTTTATAGCAAGTGATTTTATAGCATATGAACTTATAGATTTTAAATTTATAGCTTTTGATTTTATAGCAAATAAGGTAGACCCTATAACCTCAGTACCACACGCCAATCTGTTGTACCAAGGTTAAGTATAGGTATCTGTGGTACCTTTGTTGGTTCTATCGGGCGGTTGTACTACCGTTAAGAAAGGGATGCGTCTAGCAACCCATCACTATTTTGGATCCCCTTTTCACCTATACGTCCAAAATCATGCTAAACGTGGCCTTTAGGTCTTGCTACCTTGGGCTCTGTCTACCCCGTAAGGGATAAAGACGTGATTTATGTGTGTAGGTATGTAAAAGTAATTTTAATATATTTTTAAATGTATTTGTATTTTTTCTGGCTATACAACATAAAAATAATTTGAGGATTTTTATGGGGTGAGATGGGACGAGTACGAGGGCAGTTGGGACCTGAACGAGGCGAGTAGGTCTTTGTCAAACTGGGTTGTCAAGGATGTATAAAGCCTATTTCAATAGATAGTTTAAAAAAGATTTCATACTTTTGACTTCCAAAACCATTTTTTGTTGTCTTTCGCAGCTTCATGAGACGAGACGCCTGCTTCGGGTTTCTCCGTAACTTCACTTTCAATATTTTTCAAATACAGTTTATTTCCAGTATTATTGTCATCACGTCTTGAGTAATACAATTTCTTTGTCTGATTTAAGGCGACGTACGTATTCTGCAATTTATATGAGTTATTGAAGACTTTTAACGGATTTCACTAAACACAAAGAAGTTAGATAAACTTAATACTTAATTTTTAATATTAATATCAAGTACCTACCTTGTTTCCTTTATTTGTTACATAATTTCTGGAATTTTTCCTATAATTAAACTTAAAGCTGATGTTCAATTTTAAGTTTAACTTATTGCGACGATATTTATTTACCTGTTATTAACTGGGTCACTAAATTTTCTTAAAATGTTTAGAAGAAGTCTGCGTACGGCATTTTTTCTTTCCTGGACATAATAGCAAGTTTAATATTTTATAAAATAACTTAATCAATGTGTTGTATATTGTGTACGTATGATTTACCGTGTCTGAATCTTCAGTCAGTAGAATATAGCTGAAAAATATAATAAGTATAAAACCTAAGAAAATAAAACTCAAATCGTTGAAGTGTGATGGATCAGACAATTTTAGTATAGATTGTATTGTTACAAACGCCTACAGCCGTCTCATGCACGTCGACCTGGTTATAACGTGGCGTGTATGTATACGCTCTTGTTTCTTCTACTAGATACTCGTATTAGCCTCATTAGCCCTACTTGAAATATCGAAATTATCACTTGGTGAAGGTTGATACTAGGTAAATTAGTTTCAAAATCTGATTTTTTTTAATGAATAGCCGTAACTTACATGATTTTAGGATTCCCTGCTGATGAATAACTAACTTCTCTCCGATCCACCTTAAAAAACATAACTATATTAATAATTGTATCCTTTTAACAATTGATGGAGTAAGAACATGAATTAAAAATAATTAAGTACTTTTAAATAAACTGTAGTAAGTATGTATTGTGTTCTATAGAGATTTCTCTTCATAATATGTAAGTCGGTTACTATCTAGCGCATACATATAATAAAGCTGAAGAGGGTCAAAGGTCTGTAGGTACGTAGAGGATAGACCAGGTATTAAAAAAAAATTGGCTGGGTATACTTAAAATCGATAACAGAACACGTTCCAACAGTTCTTAGAATATTTGTATGTTTGTCTGTGCATCTGTTTATCGGCTTTGTCTGTATACCTAGAGTCGCAACGTAAATAAATATTGCTTGCACTAAGGAGGGATTTTTCAAAATTCCCACGGGATATGGAATAAATGGGGTTTGTAAGTCCGTTGAAAAGGGAGCCTATATCCATAACTATAATTACAAGTCTTAAAATTTGGCACACAAGCAGGGAACCATAACTGCTGAAAATTAATTTCAAGACTTCAAAATTCCCGCGGGACAGGGAGATAAAAGAGATTAATATTATTACCTTCGTTGAAATGTTCTTATCTCCGTAACTATTTATACTAGAGTCTTTAAATTTGGCATACCAGTAGGTAATTAATTATGATAATAAACTGATTACAGGATTCCGGGTAAGTCCCGTGTTATAAGAAAAAAAAGAGTAACTGACTTGCTAATATTGTTTTTTGGTATTTAGCAGTCGTGTTCTTTGATGATCGAAGAGGCTCACTACAAAGGGATTTCCCAATTTTCCCACGGGATAAAATGACGGCTGAGAATATATTTATAGACTGTAATTAGTAGACAAGGTCTGTGAAGATCACGTAAGCAGTGATTTTTCAAATTTCCCGAAGAACGAAAGGATGGGTAAAAAAATAATGGAAGTGGGTATCCATGCAAGAAGCGTGTTAATTTATTGAGGTAGGTAGGTAGTACGAAACCTTCGTGATAAAGTAAGACTCGCATTTGGCTGGTTTTTGTACATTTTCGATGAGCGAGAGGAAGAAGTTTTAGCGCAAATTTTGATTCTGCGCGGACGAAGTCGCGGGCAAAACCTAGTAGTAAATAAACTTGTCGAAACTATTTTATTCATAAAATATATAAGATGAAACAATAGACGCGCTCAGTTCCAGAACGCATCCATTTGTAATTTTACCTTTTTATCATCAGAAAACATTCGCCTGAATCCGGTGTAAAGTACTCGTTCATTTTTGCCGTCATATCTGTCGAAAAAGGACTTGCATAAAAGAAATCTCGAATTTCATTCAATTTATATGAACTTAGAAATAATTATTGGTGTTACCTTATTCCCAAATTATCAATATGACCGTACACGCCTTCTCCGTTCTCATTTTCTCTATGTGGAAATTTTATAGCAGACTTTAACATCCCTAGAGCAGGCCTTAGAAGCGTGTGACCAGGTAATATGGGTTCTGCAGCGGGCAAATGAGATGATCTTGATGGGACACCTATTATCGGCCCCCCTTCATATCGATTGAATGTGAAAACTCGTCTCTGTAAAATATTCGTCAAATAATAATAGTCAATGGAGCCACTGTCTTAAAAAATTTACACAACTTTCGTTGCACTAAGAAAAATTCAAGTTTGCAATGAAATTCCCGATAAAGAGACACATAAATTTTAAGTAGGTACAAACATAATATATACTGAGTGTATCGCAGGTCGGCTCATACTCATACTCATGCTCATTTATCATAATAATTATAGTTATTACATGTAATTTTTATCATTATTTTATGCTTTTTTTGCTGACGAATCTTCATCATTGCAGTGTCTATTAGGAGGGACGAAAAAATAATAAATGCACTAGAAAAATTTAAAGAATTAATTTACATACAAAGTGACTTACTGTAGGTATTTTATCGTATCTAGGTAAACTTGATCTCCGAATTTCCTGCACCAAAATAAACATTAGACTAATTAAGAGATGAATTCTTATGTGGTAAAGCTTGGACAAACTTACATTTATGTGGTTCAACTGCTCTCGTAATGAAATTGCGAAGATTTCCGTAGCGAGCTGAAAACAGGTATTTATAAACTAAGATCATTCAAAGTATAAGTAGGTACTTAATGTATTTTTCTGTTTTTGATTATTAATTTAAGGTGCTACACTATTCCAGAGGTCGGCTAACCGCGGCTCGAGGGCCGCATGCGGCCTTTGGAAGAGTCAGTTAAGTTGTGGCTCATCAAGTTCCCATCGAACGAAATGTTTACACATCTTTACTTCAATTGAATTAAAATCTTAACTCCAGGTTAAAATTAAAGATTACTACCACTAGCCTAACATAAACAAAATTTCGACCTGAACGATGGTTCACATTGATTTTATGCAAAAAATAGTAAGTAGGTATTATACATTATACAAGTCTGTATAATCAAGAATTAGATAAGTTTTATAGTATTCCTATTGCCTATTGTATATTCTTTTCCAAAAATTTGGTCTAAACGTCTAATAATGAAAAAATAACAAAATTATTCTTACAGTGAACAAAACAAGAATTGGTTTCGTTGCCATCATCTTAGCTAATATAGGCTATAGTAGCTAGTTTGAACATTTTGAACTATTTTTTATATATTTTTATTATATTTTGTGATTGAAACATCAACAAACCGTGAAATTGATTGTAAGAGTACCTACGCGACATTACGTATATAAGTAAATGACTTAAGTACTTAACTCAATCAATTCCAAGAATAATATTAATGTGGTTTTCGTTCGCCGTTGCCAACCTAATTCCTTATTTATTATTTTTTGGAAATATCTAAGTAAACCGCAAATTACTTTTTCTCAAACATACTCGGAAATGTATGCGTTAATGTCCCGATATGAGGACATGAAGTTTCTCGTTTATGGCTCCCTACATTACTTCTTGGCTTAGGCCACAAAAGTTAGTATGAAAATCCATTTTTGTCCGCTGCTCTAATTTTTTAAATTTCTATACTAAAATTAAATTGGCAAAGGAAAAAATTACATACAGCCAACCACCACCACAATCTGTACCTAAGCATAATTGCGACATAAAAAAAAATCTATGGTACTATATTTATGTGCGGTTAAACATGGTGCTCAAATAGCTGGATCAAATTAGTACATTTAAAAAATAAAAAAGGTGGCAAATCGAAAATCTTTTTTTCTGCTTATGCGTATTTCGTAGTGATTGTTATTAGATTTTAAAAGAAATAAAAATGACTTCTAGTGATGAAAGTGACGGGGAACTTATGAACTGTACTCCGCCTCATTTAAAAGAGGAGGCAAATTTAGCTATGCAAAATATGCTACCGGAACAAAGTAGAGATTTACATGAAAACATACGATGCTTTCATGAACTGGCGAAAAGAAACCCGGACAACCTCCTTTTCAGAAACTATGATTTACTTGATTGTCTAGTAGTTATTTTAATTTTAATATTTCCTCACATTGTTTGAGAAAAGCACTATACAAGCTTTGGCCGGAACAGGGATTGCAGGACTCGTTCTATCTGGCCTCGTCTTCGACTCGGCCACCTACCCCAAACTCGTCCAGCAATCCCTTACTTCACGGCCTCTGCAGTAATGTACTATTATGTACCGTCTGCGTCAAATAGTTTGAAACATGAATATCGGCCAAATATTTTCGGTATACACCATAGAAATAGTATGGTGTGTCGAACTGTTCGGTCACTTTGGATGTTTCATACTACATATATAACGCTGTCTGTACCTACGCCTACGGGTCAAAGCAAGAAAGGCTACGGTCGATGTTATTAGATAGTGTTGCACCGAAACCGGATACCTCTACCAATCAAATTGATTTAACTTGAAAAGAATAGTACCTCTCCATGGGCTCTTCTGCGGAACCAAGCGAATAAAGGATGCCGAAGTAGGAAATATACCATCTGTCAACTTACTGCCTAATCATATCTATTGAACTCGAAAGGGTATTATTATTTAGGTATAGGCTGGCAAGCATAGCCAAAGACCCTGAACAAAAAAAAATCCCTTTGCTGCATTATTAACCTTAATTTCGTCATGATCGTAGAACAGAGACGGATGCCATATTTGCCAACTTTATAGTACAACTGTTTTAATCTTGGTAATTGGTATTGGTATTGGTACGGGTATTCCACAAGGCGGCGGCTTTTGCCGGAGAGGTGGCTTGATTGAGTGCGCTTTATACTGAATATATAGTGACTGCAGCTTCAGTAATTGGATATTTGTTTACTTTAAATGTTATGGTGTGTAGTGAATAAGTTTTGATACTGTATTTTCTTTTATCTTTAGTTGCTGGTGTGTGTTTGCGACTACGCGCATACTTTTGTTTTGGTTGTTAAAATATGTTTCTAGTTGTGAGAGCCTATAAGTTGGCTTTAATGTTACTATTATAATAAACCCACTCTGTAAATTATAGCTGTTGCATCTCCGAAAATAAATAAATAACTTTTAAACTGTTACGCATTTTTCTATGAAACTTGGCAATAAGGTTTTGACAAGGGTTCTTTACAACGTGTGCTATAGATTGTTTCTTTATTTTACGTAGATTTCGTAAAAAGTCACTTACGCCTATATTCGAGAGATATTATATTAAGGGTGGATGTGAAATGATCTTCAAGTTTATGTGTTAAATAATAACAGATTTTGATCCGCCATTATTTAACAGATAAACTTTCTCTGACATCTGACATCACATTTTCCGCCTATGTATTTATAAGGGAATAACGTTGATATTGTTTTTAGTCGGATTTGAAAGTTAAATTATATTGCAATTATTATACTCAAAAATTACATATTTATAATAATTAAATAATAGCTAGTGGTACTATGCCACGGGCGCCCCTCCTTTTTTAATTATTTTATTTTAAGATTTGTTTTAGTTTAGTTTTTAATTTAGTCATAGTTTAATTTGTTTTTAATTCCTCGTTTGTATTTTTTTCATGAATAAAACTGTATACAAAAATTATAATAATAGCTTCCTGCTAAATCAACTACAAGAAAATATACAGAACTGCATATGGAAATAAATCTTTACCATAAAAAACACAACATGTTTTGAAATAATCTTCATTCACATTCATGAGATCACATAAAACAGTTTTTTACATCAGCATTATGACAAAAATATCTTTGTAGGTACAGTCAGCATCAGAAGTTGATAAACAGTCAAAGAGCTCAAGATAATCTACACACCCTCTTAATGCTCTCGCGATAAAGTCGCGATTTTGAGCTCTTAGACTGTTTATCAACTTCTGATGATGAATTTTGACTACCTACCTTCATTATTAATAGAATAACTGTTAAAAGTTTTAGCAACGTTATGGCTTATAACTAAATATATTCAATGGAAAAAAAAAATCAAAATCAAAGTTAATTACTTATGAGATCATTACGTTTCGCATCTATCTTAATACATTGCACTTATTTTTGCATTAACAAGTTTAGTACCTACTGAAATCATGTAGAATAATCATCGTCGCTCTGAATTGAAACGGCACGCAAATGCGGCAAAGAATTGAAAACAAATAATGTTTACTTGGTATTATTCCTGATTTAGAAAGGCTAATAAGATATTTAATATGTCATTAGAAATAGAAATAGGTAATGATTTTTTTAAGGCATTTTTTAGTATTACTGACACACCACCTATTCTTTGCGAGAACTAAAGTTTGGTAATCTTCTTCGAATATGTCTCGGAGGAATAAGACTGGAGACGCCTTGACTGGCATTCCCCCTCAGCCAAAAGTGGAAGCATCCTGTGCAAGACTGCACAACCTTTTTAGATAGTATTTGTACCTTTTTTAATTGTTTATGGTTTTTTAAGATGATTTTGAGGTATTAGACTTTTGTTTCTACCGAAAACCAGTGCCTTTTATTTTGCTCCCAAATACATCCAATGCATGGACGTTATATAAAACTAGTTGAGCTATCATCGCAACACACAATGTCAAGACCGTCGTGGCTAACAGAGCTCGTAAAAAATGCCGGCCTGTGCAGTTTCTGTTGCACGAAAAAAGTCAAAACATCTAGTTTACAAAAAGACGGAGTCACCTTCCATTTGTGAGTATAATTTGTATGATTTAAGTCTTCTTTTCATTCATAATTTTAGGATTTCATAAGTCATTGAAACTACTCACGTCATGTAGTTATTACGCACTCACCACGAGACGACTATCTCTGCTCTGTCTCTTTTCTCGCTATAGCGCTATACAGAGATAGAGACCTATCAAAATATAGGCATTAATACGCATTTCCTAGTAAAATATAGTGATACCACAGTGTCAATTAAACATCGATAGTGACGATTTAGGAGTCTAAAGGTAACGTGGAAAAAATAATTAAATGTGTATTGCTTTAAAATGGTCTTCATCTACAAGTCTAATTGTTAAGTAACATAAAATATAAAACGTGGATTTAAAATAATAATGGCAATTAACGGTCAAAATGATTAAACTAGGTCCGAGAGGGTCTATAATTGTACAAGAGAAGTGTTTTTTTCTGAAGGGGTGCTCCGCAGCCCTTTATGTTCAATTTCGACTCGTTTTTGTAATTATAGACCGACCGAGGGGCGCGGGCGGGGACTCATTCGGTCTGTCTATAGTAGGTACTCGTATTCAATTTTCAGTTTTCCTAAAGACATCACCCAGAGAAAGAAATGGGTTGATGCTTGCAATGTAACCTGGATATCTACAAGAACGAGCACCATTTGCTCAGTACATTTTGAGTCATCTCAATTTCAAAAGTTGACCTAGGAAAATTATTTGCCCATGCTATGCCAACGTTATTTTTGACCAATCCTGTAAGTTCAGTATAATTTGGATGACTTAGAATTACAAATATCTTTGCAATTTATTTGAAGTAGTTCTTATTCAAATCTCTAATAAGTCTATCTCGCACCAGGTTGTCGTGTAATCAGCATCTTCAACCATGACCCGCTGTTGCCTCTTCCAGAGGTAAGAACGGAACCACGATAAAGCAGTTGAGGATATTTTTAGGGAGTTGAGGATACTCGAAAAAGACTGTTGCGAACTCTTTGGTTTTTTATGACATTTATGTTTTTATAATTTGAATTTGATTTTGATATGACTTTTTGTCAGTTGTTAGTATTTTGCTGTTCGGTAGTACAAGTCTTGAGCTGAAGAACTGCTTTTCATTCACATACATCCTTAACTATACAGTCCACTCACTTTTATCCGCTTCAAAGACATTATCATTTTCTAATAACGCGTTTACGTCAGACTTTCCTCGATCGATACTTTGATCGTTTTATCGAGGTTTCAAATGACATATCTAGATATATTGAATCACAGAAAAACCTTTCGTCAACATTGTCTACACCAGCTTACATCAGTTGCTATAATAATAAAACAGTTTTCTTAAGCACTTGTTTATTTTGATGAGGTAATTTTTAAATTCATTCACCGGAATGGCACGTAGTCGTCCTGCAATCAAACAACAAAAATATAACATTTTATCAGTATCAATCAAGTTTGTCTTTTATCGTAAGAGGGACTTACTCAATAACGAAAAGCTGTTTTCCCGGCGCAGCCAAAGAGGAGGGCGATGTGTTTTAGCCTTGCATAAACATATTGTAGCGGAAACCGCTATAACTAACTATTCCCTTATGCAAACGAAGTTAAAATATTTAGTTTCAGAATGTGGTATTTGTGCGCTTGATTCAGATACAGAGTCGGGCGAAAGAGGTGGATTCCAGTCTGGTCCTCGACTCGGTGTAGGTAGGATGTTGTTGTCAATTATTTTGTTTTTGCATACAGTTTTATTCTTAGTGTGAGTTGCACTAAGTTACTATAACAAAAAGCCGTGGTAGCCTAGTGTTTGAACTGTGGCCTCTTAAGCAGATGGTCGTGGGTTCGAATTCCTGGCTCGCATCTCTGGCTATCGGGAATGTTTGTGCGAAATTCCATTTATAATTTACCATAAGATTTTTGGCGAGGGAAAAACATCGCGAGAAAACCTGCGCATATCTGCGAAGCAATTCAATGGTGTGTGCGAAGTTCCCAATCCGCACCGGGCCCGCATGGAAAATACAGCCCAAGCCCTCTCATTCCAGGAGAAGGCCAGTGCCCGGCAATGGGACTTATATAGGCTGGAGATGTTGATATGTGCATTAAAAGTTATTATTGATTCTATCAATAATTCGACTTTTTCTTTATTTAACCCCGCGATTTTGTACGCGACGCTGCCTATGACTCTAATAACCTCACCCATTTACTTCCTAAGTTGGTACTTAATGAACTAATTGAATTTAATTTAATGTCACAACGGATAGATACCAAGAAATTATGTATTATGATTTCCATTTTTCTTAATTATGCCGAATCATTACTGTAGTTCAATATTACAGTGTAATTTTGAAGTTATCTCAAAAATATATAATTTAAGGAAACGAATGTAAGAACCCAGATTTCCTAACTCACCTGGTTAAAATACCACCATTTGCGTCCAAAGAATAGATCAGAACCAGTTGGCCCCAAAGAGTTGAACTGAGGACCTCTTGGGTTTACGTTCATGTGATCGCCGGTCATCTGAAATTGATATATACTTAGTTACAATTGACTGTTCTCCGCAACTCAACGACTGAAACTGCGTAAGTTTTTCATGTACCTAAAAGAAAAGTTTTAGATGTATGGATATTAATAAACATTATTATAAAGATATGTGTAATTGAAGACACTGAGGGGCTGTTCCTTTCTGTTAAGTTCCTGACATATTTAGTGTCAGATATCTGTTTATGGTAACTTCTCCATTTATTATTACGAAATAGATAAAGACGGCATCATAGATATTTGACACAAAAGTATATGTAATTGTAATAGAACGTGGTAGTGAGATAATCACGACTGGAGCTGATGCACGTTTTTGCAACGATTTCCGGGTTGTATGCCGTTTGGGCGATTTGAACTGACCAGGTTCTCCTTGACATTTTTGTAAGTTCAACTTCGTAACAAAAAAACACAATGTTTGTAAGTCTTGAAGCCAACATTGACGAAGATGTTGCTAGTTTGGAATCAGATTTCGCAGCAATGATTCAAAAAGCCGTAAAGTTGGTGGTCATTAGACCACTTTTTGGCATCAATTAATTTTACACCGTTAAATTATAAAGTTACGAACAAAACCGACACCAGTTTTTTTACATCATAACATTTATAACGTTACTTTTGTTCTACCATGTGTATAATCCGATAGTTAATTTTTAAGACCGTTAAATAACTTTGATGCCTATATAAAAATGACCACATGGCTTAATTTCGGGACAGCATCTTTCTAAAAAATAGGTACAGACTCATTTTGTTTGATCAGCATGATGAGTCCAATGGTCTCATATCACCTCAGGAAGCGGCAAACTCAAAACGTCACGCTTGAGCTCACAATATAAGATTGTTCATTTCAAATCACAGTGGCTGACCGGTAGCTACTGATAGCGTGCGCGCGCAGTGAGGGTGTTGAAGCTCTGGGTCGCATGGAGCGGCTCGATAGGAGATAAAACTTTCGGGTGGGTTACATGTTAGTATATGTATTTAGATGTCATTAATTTAGTGAAGTAGCGACTTGACTGGTAAAATTTAAGTAAAACAGAGGTGCATTAGCTTTCTATTAAGAAAAAGAAACCAGGCAAATACCAATATTACTCAACTGCAAAATTCCACATCCAATTTTGTTTGTACCGATTTTTGTGTACTGTGTAAGGATTTCCGGGATTTTTCTCATAGTCAGATGAGTCTTCTTCAGAATCCGATGATTCGTCGGTCTCTCCGGAGGTATGGGTCCCATTTACTTCAATCTCAGACGCGTAATATGGTTGTCTTGTTTTGTGCCTTATTGCACGACGCCGAAAAATATTATAGTTCTGTAAATATAATCATTTTGTTAAATTTAAAACTAGAAAAGAGGGATGCCCGGCAAGTAGTGAAGCTAGATTTTTTAAACTTAACTCGCTGATGTTTAAAACCATATTAGGTCTCATGTTGATAAACTGGCCAGAATCGAGAAGTTTATCAAGGGGTTTATCGAGCTGTTTAAGTCGCAATATTATTTGTAATTAGATTTAATAAATACATATGTACGGTACTCGGCCATAAAGATTGCACTTCGGACTTTGGAAAGAGATAACTGGTGTAAGAGGTAACGGGTGTAAATGTACTTAGTCTTATGGAAGTCACCACTTCATGATTATGTTCTGCCAAGTTTAGGTAAATATACCTACTCTGCCTATTCCTATCACTGGTACCTACCAAGACACCATCCAATTTGTGTATGGTGGTTTAATACACGGAAGAATTTTATTTGAAATTATACACATTTTTTTTCGATTTTTTTTTCGATTTCCTACTCACAGTCACAAACAAAACAATATCGAGCAAACAAAATGTTAAGGAGTCGTTATTGTCTTGAGTTTCATGGCAAATGCAAGTAGGGTTGCCAATAATTTCAAAACAAATGAGTAGATACTGTAACAACTTGAGTTTGTTTATACAAAAGTTTGTATATACAAATACAAATAAAAATAGCGGGTGGTAGGGCCTTGTGCAAGGTCCGTCCGGATTTCTACCACCATCTTACTCGCTAATCCTGCCGCTAAGTAGCAGTGCTTGCACTGCTGTGTTCCGGTGTGGAGAGTTAGACAGCCGGGGAAATTACGGGCACAAGAGGCAGTTCATCTTAGTCCTCTAGGTTGGCAACGCATCTGCAACACTTGCTCGTTTGCCTTCCTATTCATATACATATATAAAAAAAAAAAAAAACAACTTGCTGGCAGGTAATGCAAATATTTATAATTTGGTTTTAGAATTTAAATACAATCAAAAGAAACAAAGTCTATCTTGAGAGCGTTACCTAAACAGCTGCCTCCGAAGCCATGACTGCCATATCTTAGATTGTATAAGGTCATAATTTTGAAATAATATACGGTTAAAAGCTTAATTATATTTTATTGTTAACTAAAACGAACTTGGCTCAGAGCGCAAGAACCTGTACTCTCGCATAAACCCAGGAGTTTCGTAAATAAGTTAGTGTAGACCTGGCTTCAAACCTCGGAGCCCTACAGTACCTAACTTGTTGCCAATAATTCTTACAAAGACCCCGAACAAGATACCAAAAAGAAAAATATTGCCGACGTGTTTAATCCATCACATTAAATTAAAGTAAAAGTCCACATTTAGGTAAATAGGTATTTACTTCACTTCCGTCAAATATCGTTATTTTTCAATTAATTTGTAGGAAGCCTTGACAAATTATATAATTTCCTCGTGAATCACTTTGTGTACTGGTATGGTTAAAACCGCCATGAAAATCCGCTCAGCAGTTGTCGAGGTTATCGCGAACAGACAGGCAGAGGCGGTGCATAGTGATGATATACCACAGCCCGGAATAATCTGACTTGAGAAAAAACCGGAAAGATACTCAACGAGCAGTATTGTTTCTCAAGCAAACTATTTGCAAGCACGCAGGATACTATTTGTGTGGCCAGTGTAATGCCGCTGTTCAACAACAACTCGTATAATAGTTATGTGATTTTCTTAGCTTTTTCTTTTTAATTTCCTTACAATGTTTGCGAATAGATATAGTGACGATTAATTACTGAATATTAAAGTGGTAAGCCATTTGCAACAAACTTTGAAATTCATTTTTAAACCAATCTAGGAATTAGAATATATTATTTTATTACAAGTGCGTGCCATGAGAAAGGCCTATGTCCAGCAATGGACTGACGTGGGCTGATAATAAGTTCGAAGCTTTATGACGATGGATATGGATTTTATTGTTACGCTTTCGCGCGAAACTTACCTGCATACACTTACTAATTTTGATGGCAGACTGTTAATAACCTGGTTGTTAATCTTGAGCGGCAAAACGAGACTGCTGCGATGATGGTAATGGGAGTTTTGGGACAATATTAAAGTGCTAGTGGGGTTTCATTGGACTACTGAGAAGTGAGATGAATAGTCCACGGGAGTGATGGGACAGACGATTAAGTTCGTATTTAAAAAAAATAACTACTTTTTAGTGGTAACTTCACAGATGCGATCCTAAAAACCTTCCAGACTATAAAGCGCGTGTGAAGTTGGGATACCTTTAGTCACAGAAAATTGCAGAGTTGCTGCGGGATAGCGTAGCGAATTCTTCGCGGATAAGGTCACAGACAACAGCTGGCCTTTTAATAAAATAGAAACAGAGTAACACACTTACTTCGTCACTTTCTGAAGATTCTTGATTCCTGTAAAATTCAAGATTCGTTTTACCGTGGTTTCCATATTTATTTATTCTAAGAGATGTTTCCAGTATTAAGTAATGTATGTCTGTTACTAGCTTATTGGGAAGAATAAAAAAGTAGGTGAGGAACACGACTATAATAGAACATTTCGATGGTAGTGCAGAAAGTATGTTATTACTTTACGAGAACCTGCTGTACGTCTTTCTTCACCTCGGTATTTTTCTTTGTACAGATACCTAGAGTCGTTAAAGTCTGTAGTCATTAATTTTATATCGCTGCCCGTGTCTGTCACCCTTGTTCTTCGTACATTACTGAATTACATTACTAGTAATGTACAAACAAAAAAAACCTTTGTACAAAACCGAATAATGTAAGAAGAAATGTCCGTTCTTTGCATATTACTAGTTGCGTTGGCAGTTATGTACACAGAAGTAAATATTCTTCCTACACTACCCGGTTTTGTACAAACAAATGGCTGTTATCTTATGGTACTTTGTATTGTACTTGTGGTTACAATAGTTAAAATTTAGATTTTTCCAGGATGACAAAAGAAAACCTAACCTATCCGACTTGCTTTTGCACTGGCACATCATGCCCGTTCGCTTCGCTCGCCCACTGGCTTAGCTTAGCATTTAGTTGAGAGAGTTGTGAATGCTCCTGATCCGCAGCAGTGGCTCGGCAGGTTTTTCTTTAACACTTAAGTAATACTTCCATGATGCTGGTCTGGGAGCAAAGAAAAAACATAGAATGTTGCTTCTCTTCCCGCGCAGATGGTAAAAGCCCATCGAGGGAATGGGGGAAAATCCCATCACTATTTTGATTCCATTTTTTGCCATCTATACGCCCACAATCTTGCTAATCGTGGCCTAGGTCATGCCACCTTAGGCTCTGTCTACCCCGTAAGGGATAAAACTTGACACAGTTACATTATTAATTACTAGACGTACTAGGTGTCTGTAGAAAAAAAACAGCCCATTATCATAAAAGGGCATTTTTGCTTCCCTTCTCCTGCTATGGGCCTTTTGTATGATCGAGTGGAAATCTGTGATGGAAGGACGACTGGTATTCCCAAACATCTTTTTGGAATTAAAAAACATTGAAAGTTAATAAGCGCAAATAAATATAGAATGAAAAGAATTGTTGGTCGTTCCTACACATCCGTGTTGGTCCAACGCTTCGACTCCTGTTATATTTATGTATTACAATTTTATTATTTTGTATAGATGACTGATGAAAAACTTTGAATGACATCAAACTTAACATTCGGATAAAAAGAGATGTTTCAATGGAAAGCAATTCCAACTAAAGAACGTGTCCCGAAAAAATTGCCTATTTATATAGGTTATGACCTCACTGTTTTTATCATTCCATCATTCTTAAACAATAAGCATACAGTTGTTATTTTAAGTGTCTGGTGTACCTGTCTACTGAATGAGTTGTTGCTGATTGGTCGCCTAAAATGTTTTGGTTCGCTGTGTCCGTTCTATACACTAGTACTAGTAATAATAGTTCAATGGGTCGGAGTAACTGTATTTGTATGCTCAACGACAAGACTATATAAATCTTATTTCCCGCTTCGCCGAGAACACACGTGATATACTGTTAAAGATATATCGCGGGTACGCATACTCACATGTCTAACATTTCTCTCGCATCGTTCCCTGCGTCTGAATTCTCGTCGTTTATGGTGAACGGATTTTCACCGCTCTCGTGGTATGAATGCTGCAAGTTTAAACGCGATCTCCGTGGTGTCAAATATGTTAGGGCAATTATTTTAAAATATTGTGGTTGCGACAGTAGATTCAATCGGTATGGATAAAATATAGTAAAGTTATGTTACCTTGTCGTTATCGCTCCCGGACTCGAGGCTAAAGTTGATATATTATTGATTAATTGGGTTTCTTTTAGATACGTTATTAATAAAATAACCGATTTTTATTTTAAGACTAGCCAGCCGCCATGCTAGTTTAAAGTGTTTTCGCTAAGTATACTTAATCCCTATTCATCCTATTTTTTTCAGATAACTTTTTCACTGACATTTTTAATCAAATTACAAAAAAGTATTGTGCCTACTGCAAGTTAATTCAAGTTGTGTTTTATTGAGGCTATTCGTACCGAATCGGTACAAACTTGTACCTACTAGAAACAATAATAAAAACCGTGCGTGAACTCTTAACGATTTCACCAGCGCTACCAAGGTGGAGTTCGAGCAATGTATGCCTGGCTAACGAAATCGTGACCGTGACCTGAGTAGCTGAAGCTAAGCTCTTGTTAAAGCAATTAGGGTGATATTTCCGAAAATTAAAAAAGGAGGATCATTTTCATAAGGCAGTATGGAAAGAAGAATACTCGCATTATCAACGACATTGCCTTTGCTGGCTTATAACAAAATACAAAAAGGGTGGCCATATAAAGTTGATTTAAACCTTGGATGAATCAAAAATTTATAATATTTGAAATGGGTGTGTAATGATTGATATAAAAATATTTAATATATTTTCTATCGATATATCAACATTTGATATAATTTCAAAGGGTATAATCACTCATTGTGTATAATAAACGTTTGGTATAATTTTAAAATATATAAATTTATTTCGTATATTTATCGTTCGGTATAACGCTTATTTCTTATAACGATTATATGGTATAACGCTCATTTTATATACAAAAATATTTTTTATAGCAGTTCGTTTTTGTTGGGGGATGCAGTTTAAACCTAACCTAACCTACTTTTTGATATCAGTTCGTTTTGTGATTATGTCTCTAATACATTATATCAATAATGGTTATGCCAATTGTTGTATTTTATATAAAAATAACGTTATACCATAAGTGGTTTATTGGAAAAGAAAAACAAATCATAATAAAACAGTCAGGAAATAAGCATTATACTTAAAGAATGTTATATTAAATGATATTATATCAAATGATCATTATAAGAAATGATAATTATGTCATATGTAAATATATTAAGTGTTGTTATATGATTTAATAATTATATCAAATGAGCGTTATTGCTACTAATATTATACCAAAAATTTTTATATACATCGTTACGCACCCATTTGAAATATTTCGAAAAGTTATGAATTAAAAACGAAAAATTTATCAAACAGCGGCGCGTATTCGGAAGCAAACACCGGAAAAATGATTTTGTTGAGGCTTGACATTTCACAATGACTTAATCGTAAAAACAATAAAGATATGTGTTTACATGTAATCTAATATAATACTATAGATAGGTACTCACAATGTCTGATCTCGAGAAGGTTTCTTCTTTAATATTATCTGAAACAAAAAAAGTTAATCAGTTCGCAACATCCGGGCCATAAAAGATGTGATAATTGTCGGTAGAATTTTAACCTTAAATGCATATTGTTGCCAAATGTCTATAAAATAGATTAAAAAAAGGCTTGTGTATCTGTTGTAAAAACTACTCAAAACAATCAAAGAATCTCTTAGCGACTTAATTATTTTATTTAAAAAATATATAAACAGGCTTGAAAATATTCATAGACTACAGGCCCACGTACAAAAAATGTGGGTCATATGAACCACCAGGTGACGTATATAGGACGATATAAGAGCATAAAATAATAAGATTCAACACTATGCCGTCACTTGTAAGCTGTCCAACTGGGTGCTGGTGAGAATTCAAAAGTGCAGGTAGAGTGAGTACATTTTGGTCATATGATTATGTCCGGCATTTTTACCATCGATAGATCCATGAAAAATAATAAGAAAGCGCGCAGTGCCGTAAAAAAATGGTGAGCCACAAAGTCGATATTTTCTTTGGATTTTCTGACAATTTCCAGGGTAAATTTGGTCATTTGATTCTGTACGGCATCAGTTTCATACTGTTTCAATACAGCTTCTAATCCATTATTCCACAACGCCGTACAAAAATTGTGCGACAAGGGGACAAAATCGAGGGTTGCAACCCCCTCTCTTTCCGTGGTCCGGGGGGTGATTTGACACAACATAAAATTAATTTATTTCGGAAGTATTTTATGCATAGATAATATTTTTTTACATGCCGTACATTTTCGTTGGTCCAAAGGTTTGTAGGGAAAAAACACTCAAGGAACGAACCCATAGAACGAAATGTATGAAAAAAATGGTCTGCATTAAAATGTACGGCATAATTTTTTCCTAATTTATTTATCTTAATACTATATAGAGTAAGATCCCAGAGCGATCAGACATAACTTATTTTCTGACGAATGAAACCTTAAGTTTTCAGTAGCGTCTCGTGTGCCTTGAATACCTACGCGCTTGTTGTGAAAACTTGCCGAGTGACACCTGGGCAGGTACACACAGCAAAGCTATTCGGTAAGCAGGATAGATACGGCGCGAGCGTGCGTAGGTGCTTACCTGATTATTTTGCCGTGTGTACATGTCTGATTTTTTAATATGTTATTGAAATATTTATTTAAAACTTATATTCAATCAGTCAGACAAATCAGAGTGACCAAACATCCCCTAAGACAAAAATTATTCAGCCAGAAGTATACATAGTGCTCTCGCCCTCATGCTTCTGACTGAATATTTTTTGTCTTAGGGGATGTTTGGTCACTCTGATTTGTCTGACTGATTGAATATAAGTTTTAAATAAATATTTCAATAACATATTCAAAAATCAGACATGTACACACGGCAAAATAATCAGGTAAGCACCTACGCACGCTCGCGCCGTATCTATCCTGCTTACCGAATAGCTTAGCTGTGTGTACCTGCCCAGGTGTCACTCGGCAAGTTTTCACAAGCGCGTAGGTATTCAAGGCACACGAGACGCTACTGAAAACTTAAGGTTTCATTCGTCAGAAAATAAGTTATGTCTGATCGCTCTGGGATCTTGGACTAATATAAAACAAGGAAAAAATTTAGAAAATTGCTATGTTCTATTAATCTATGAATATTTAAACTTTTGCAAATTCAGTTTTTGCATTTCTCTATAATTTTTTTTAGAACAGTTTCTTTTGAACGGCTCTACTATATAACAGTTGTATTTTACAATATCATGTTAAAAAAAAAAGTTGCCGTACAGAATCAAATGATTTTACAGCTTTATAAATCAAGTATACCATGAAATTAAGATAATCATTCAAATGAACAATAATTTTTTGACCGCATTATTTGTAGTAGTACTTTTGAGTGCTAGATAATGTTTTGGAACCGAAGCCGTACTGTTTCAAATCACCCCCCGGACCACGGAAAAAAAGGGGGTTGCAACCCTCGATTTTGTCCCCTTGTCGCACAATTTTTGTACGGCGTTGCGGAATAATGGATTAGAAGCTGTATTGAAACAGTATGAAACTGATGCCGTACAGAATCAAATGACCAAATTTACCCTGGAAATTTTCAGAAAATCAAAAGAAAATATCGACTTTGTGGCTCACCATTTTTTTACGGCACTGCGCGCTTTCTTATAATTTTTCATGGATCTATCGATGGTAAAAATGCCGTACATAATCATATGACCAAAATGCACTCACTCTACCTGCACTTTTGAATTCTCACCAGCACCCAGTTGGACAGCTTACAAGTGACGGCATAGTGTTGAATCTTATTATTTTATGCTCTTATATCGTCCTATATACGTCACCTGGTGGTTCATATGACCCACATTTTTTGTACGTGGGCCTGTAGTCTATCAAATTATTTTTTAAATTGTAATTTAAAACATCGAATATTTGCGCTGTTCAAAACGCCACTATTGAGTACGCGTTTTTGATGACGTCATTTGTTAAATCCCGTGTTTGTCTACGCTAATATTATTAAGGAAAAATTAGTATTTATTGTATTTTTGTATGTTTGTTATTGATTCACTCAAAAACTACTGGACCTATTTTAATAATTCTTTCATCAATAGAATGCTACATTATCCCCAAGTAACATAGGCTATAGAATATTTTCAAAAAGTTAGGGATCCGTATGAAAACTTCGATAATGCAACCCATGGTTTGAAAAAAATACCAAAAAATTCTTATATTGCGTACGGCTGGAGAACCTGTTGACAATATAGCAAACTGATGTACCTACTACTGTTTTATAGAAGACCTTCAATATCTACTAAAAGTCCGCAATACTATGTTTAACTATTAGGTACAGTTATGATACAATAAACTACTTTTCAAAATCTAAATTTATAATATCTCTCTATGTAAATAACCAGTATAAAATGACCTCACACTGCGTACATTTTGCTTAGTACCAGGACTCTGCTAAAATTGATTTATATTCGCTGCCACGGTGCGCGAGTCAGACTCGCACTTGGCCAGTTCTTTTATTAAGCCCCTACACAAAAATATCGTATTTGATCGTAGTTTACTCTAAGCATTTCAGTTACTTCAATATCTACACATTTTAATAACCTTGCTCAAAAAGGGCTTTTTTGGCTGATTTGCGTGCAAAAAGTTCGTTTTTGCGCACTGGTGGGATTTACTTTTCTATTTTTCTTAATTTGTACTTTTTCCTATTTACGACTACTTACCAAAGAGTTTTTATAATATTAGATCGTACCAAGATGCGATAAAACTAAAAACCTATTATTAATGTGAAAATATCAAATTAAAATTGTATGTATATTCCCTTTTACGCTGTACGGTGGGGGCTCTGTTATGTTTTGAGCTGGCATAACTTCTGAAGATCGTACGGAGTTAGTTTTCATAGAAAATGGCTCTCTAAAACGACTTGTTAAAGCCTACACCCAGCCCCAGAGTATAGGTACATCCGAGAGCTTAAAACTGCGTATCCCCCAAGAAATCATAAAAAACCTCGTCCAAAGCATGCAACGAAGAATTGCAGCAGTTATTTAAGCTAGAGGGGGCCACACTCGCTGTTAAATTTTAATTTTATTGTTTATAACTTTTACTAAATAAAGGATAAAGTCTATTCGAAGTTACCTTATTTTTGGCACAAAATGAGTTTTTTCCTAAACATCGAAATAAAACTAATTATGATCGACTTTAATTTGCATACAATAGTGTTTTTATCTCAGTAAATCCCTTTTCCAATGTAAAAACTTAAAGTACCTATATTCAAATAAAGCAAAACAGCCCGTTTTTCTTGCAAAGCAGAAATACTTATTCGGAGTCGGAAGTAAACGTTAGAAAACTTGCCCGGACTGCATTCGTCCTTCAATGACCATAAAAACTTAATAGAAAATCGTCTGGAGGAGCTTGCCAATTCTTCACACTTTCTAAAATTCACAGCGAAATCAACCGCAATTGAGCCACTCCCTATGTCCCTCCTTTAAGGCGGTATAATCAGGTATGAAATTCTGTAACGATACTGGTAACTTAGGAATTATACTTATTTTTACTTACTATCACGGAATGCCTGAAAAATTAAAACATACTGGTTATATTTTGTTAAATAAAATTAAAAAAAAGAAATGATTTTTAACAACTTCACTTGTTTGTTGTTTCTAGAGGTCAGATGTAAAGGTTTATAGATAAAGTTCCTTACCGTCCATGTCTAGGTTTAGAAGCCTTTTGAATTTTTCCAAAGAGGTCTTCCTGTGTAAAAAAAAATGGTTGACTGAGTCGATTCATTTCAGATCCCATTTGATCGAGTTGCCTAACATAAGAAATATACCTGATAAAGAGGCTTCGCTAAGGAGCTTTTTGCCCTAAACGGGATGCCAATGAATCAGTATGCCTGAAAAGCGAAATTCACTTAAAGCGATGAGTCTGAGTTACATCATGCTTTTAATGAACAATATTCCTGGTTTTCTGATGCTTTCGTCGGGGACTGGCAATAATATCCGTAATTAAAGGCTTAATGTTTCGTTTTCGTCATTGCAAATATTTTTTTTATGTAAGTACTATTTTTGGTACAGTGCTAGGGTTGACCGTAGTGAATGTCTCAGATCGCAGGAACTTGTCGCACGAGCCAAAGGCGATGGCAATAAACATGCGACCTGAGGCTTTCTTTATCACCGCTCGAGGTATGTAGGCATACAATTATACGTCTTCCCCTGATCAGGAAGTGGAAATGGAAATTTCAGCTCGCGTAGTGGGCGGTCAACTAGGTACGGCCCGGGGTGACGTAAAATATTTTTTTCATCAGACCTCTCGTAACCCTGCTGCCGTAATAACTCTTACCTTCTTCATCATCATGCTTCATGTAAAATGTTTCCTGATGAAATAATGATAGTGTATGGACATTGGAGGGGCAGGACGTACCTCGGACACCGAAATAAGGCTGCTGGTCTCCAGCAATTGAGTTTCCTCGATCTTCTAGATTATTCAGCTGTTACTCGATTTGAGCTTCAACGAGACTATACACGTAAACACTATGAACCACACTTTCTTATTTTTAAGGTTTTTTCTTGATAGTTTTTGAGTTAATTTTTAATAGGACATTTTTAGCATCACATTGTTGGGTCTTCTTGTTTCGAAAAACGGTGCGGTAGTAGGGAAGGGATGGGAAAGGATGTGTTGCTAATGTAAAAAAAAATGTTTGGGAGCGTTCAAGTTGTGCATGTTGGTTGATGTGTGTTTACGAATTGAATTATGACTAATATTTCTAATTATAATCGGCGCAGCCAAACAATAATTTTCATTACCTTTTCTGGATGAAGTAAAATCGAAAAAATATTAAAATCTTAGCTTTTTGTTGCTGATAGCTGATAGTTCTTTTTGTTGTAAGATTTCTATAATATTTATTTCCAAATATCTAAACAAATTGTTGTTACTCTAAGAAAATATTTTGCATTTTCGAGAGGTACATTGAAATGCGCTTTTGATACTATTTTTACGTCTGTTACGGATGAAAAGGTCCCCGCTGGGCTTTATTGATCAATATGTCGGCCTTTATCGAATGTACCTTATTTATAACGTGTGATTCAACATGTTTCAATAAAGAGCTTTCATTTGATACCACTTTAATAGACCGACTACTTAACTGAGTCCTTGCCCGCGCGGGTACAGGGGCGCAGGGTAGAACGACAAAGGGGTCCGAGAGCAGTGCGAGCGGGCATTGCGCCTGTTGCCCGCACCCCTCTCGGTCCCCTTTGTCGCCAACTCCACGCCTCTGTGCCGCGCGGGCAAGGACTCAGTTAAGCGATCGGTCTATAAGTATCTAGGCCTTAAAACAACAGCGGGTCCCGCTTGTTCCATAATAATGTCAAAGGCATTTTTTACCGTTATGGTACATTGAAAAAAATTATGTATTTCGCGAGGTACATTAAAAATCCTATCAACTGGCACTAGTTTGATCCTTATAGCTCAGGGCGCCCCGTTAGGTATTACTACTCGAAAATTTCACTAAGCGATATAAACATGTAAAAAAAAATGCTCACAATTTCCACCTCATGCTATGGCCAGCAACATAAAACTTTCTACCTTTGATTTACATTGCAATATTATCATAACAGTGTTCGTTTCATAAAAAATTGAATTGAGATGACACTACCGTGAGACTTAATCATCATTACACATAAACGGATAACTCACGTATAAAAACGACTTTTTATACGTGAGTTATCCGTTTATGTGTAATAATTGAATTGAGGTTGTAAATTCGCTGATTAACTTACCAATATGTTATTGTTTCTCCTGAAATCCGAGTATTGTATTCGGTTTCTCGTTTTGCCATAGCTGAAATATTGGACGTATTATTTTTGATTGTAATTAAAGCCAAAGGTATTCATTGCTTTAACCATAATGCAAGCTCACAAGCCACGTCTTTAGGGTTTTTGGTTAACCGTTTTTGAAATTATCACGTCGTAAAAAAGCAGTAGGTACAGACACGTATACGCACATGGGAGGTATACACGGTAATTTTTTTATCAGTGCACAAATTTGAACATGTGATTTTGTATCTTTAATATAATACGTATTATTACGACAGTTAAATCAGCCCACTTTTGTTGTTGTTGTTAATTATGATACTTTACCTTCTCGTGTGGACACCAAGTCACACTAGAAAATCACTTTTGATAACCACAACAGTAAAAACTTTTTTGCAATTTAACTAGTTTCGTTCGAATACCGAAACATAAGCTGACAGCGTCATGTCACTACAATTTTTGGAGTAAAGACAATTGTTTTCAGCTGGGATAAAATCTTAACTACCTAAATAGCGAAAACGGAGACTACTGTATAGGGCGTGGAGCACTTCAGGTGTCATGGCCAGCCAGAAGCCCGGACCTCACGCCGTGTGACTTTTTATTGCGGGGTGAAGTCAAACGTCGAGTGTACGTTGAAGAAGCACAGTCTCGACGATCTTAAAACGAAAATTATGACAGCGTTCGATGCTATTAAAATTGACACTCGACTTTTAGACAAACTAAAGAACAATTTGCTAAAACGTGCAAGGCTTTGTTTAGAAAATAACTGAGGTCATTTTGAGCATTTGTTATTGTATTGTAGTACCAGGAAACTGAACTGCTCCTTTACTGATATGTAACAACTAACACTAATGACAAAAGACTTCAAAAACAAAACGATTAGAAAAAATATAAAAAAGTATCAAAAATATAAAAAAATATAAACGTGCAAAACGTTACGTATATTTTTTGCACCTTATTTACCATGAAGTAAGATCTAAAAGTGTAAACATAATATTTATGCCAGTAAATAATATGTTTTCAAACCTTCTTCATAGATATAGATAAGACATTAATACTGGCCACTTGCATACATAATAGTAGATGATAAGGTGACTGATATATTGTTTTACTGCGGCGTGTGACAGTTTATTTTCAATTTAATTGGATTCGATTGTGTTAGGTTCAATTCATGTGCAAGCAGGAATAACATTACCTCAAATAATCGTTATGCCTGCTTGCAACACTTGCTATTTTGGGTTTTGGAGGCAAAACCGATATACTTTTGAGTCGCTAGCTTGGGGAATTCTGGATTCACCACCCCTTCCCGAGCGATCGTTACGGATGAGACGGAATCCAGGTATGGAATAAGAAATGGAAGGAAGGCACGGTTTAAGCCAGGATTCAGAAACAAGAATAGCATGAAGATTTTTTATATTAAAACTAATTACAATATCGTTAAAATGAGCTGGGATACTTTGCGCGTTAAAATGAACTACGTGAAAGTTATTAGGTAACCCAGAAAACTCTGCACTAATAGTGTCAGAGAGTGTGGGAGGTAATGAACTAAAACTAGTTTCACTACTGGAGTCTGAAGAAAAAGAAAAATACTGGGCACTATCTGCACTGCTGTCATGGCCTAGTATAGACATACACTATAAGTACGTAAAATATATGTATCCACACAGAAACAACCGGGCGTAAAACAATTTTGCAACCACCTGCCAGCAGCAAACACCATTTTAGAAAGTCTTATTCAACATTCACTAGATTTTCCAAATCATAGAACTATTTTAATGAAAACAATAGTTCAACTCTACATACACATTCGTTTTCATTATATCGCCAAAAAAGACAGAAAAAATTAAAACCCAAAGTAAACGGCAACTCTTTAATAAATTAACTTTATTTCAAGGAAATTAGAATATTAAAAAATAAAGTTTTTTTTTTTTTTAATCAATTTGTTTATTTTTTTCGCATGGCCACTCAACTAATGACTACTCCACTAAATTCTTTACTCTTTAGGCGGTTTCCAGCGCGTGACGTCATGTCACTACTTCTAACGATCGTATACAATTGACATTAAACATTACTGCTATGAAATAAGGTGTTAATTTGAATGAATGCTGTTAATGTTATCTGTATAAATTGATGTATACGTACACACAACGCCGCTCGGACGTTTTTTGAGGAACTTTTGTTAAGCGATTGGGAGTCTAGTTGTTTATTATACAATACATCAATGGGATAAATGGAATAAAAATAAAATGTTATGTCTAATGTATGTACCAATAGCAGTGTACCAAATTAAGATACAACTAGACACTCATAGCTTTGCGTATGATATCTTTAATCAGAAACAGTACTTTTTTGTTTGCTTTGCTGTGTCTTTAGTTTTACTTAGTTTCCTGTTCTTTACCAGCGAGTCGGCAAATGTGCAAACTTTTTCTGTTGAATAAACGTACTGGCCGTAAATCAGATTAAAAAAGGTCACTAGAAATCACTTCAATCCAGCAATTTAAAAGGTAAATTCTTCAAGAACATCCAAAACCGAATACCTTCAAAACCGTGGTTTTTCAAGGTAAAGTTAAGTAAAAGAGCAACAGCAGTTTTGATTAGAATGCGATTGGGCCATGCTTGCACTCCTGCTCATCTGGCAAGAATAAAAATAGTTAGTAGCCCTGCTTGTGAGTGTGGGAATGAGTATGGGGACTTAAATCACATTTTCTTTTCTTGCAGCAAGTATGACCATGCTTCCTTTTCCATGACCTGATCTCTCTCCATGTGCCACTCCCTTCCAATATAAACTTCCTTCTTTATTCCGCTAATCCAGATGTATATTTATCTCTTGCCTCTTTCATATCTACCAACAATATAAAACTTTAATTCTTCTTATTATTTGACACACTTTATGTATTTTTACACGCTCGTATTATTATCATTTATTAAAATATATTTATAATGTATACCCCACCATCCTTACTGATCCATATCCTTTCTGGCTACTTGTTTTGTTAGTTTAGATATTTTTTTTCGTGTAAATAGTTTCCTTAATTTTTAATAATAATAAAAAAACTTGACTTATGGCAATGCATTCGTGCGGGCCCAAGAAAAAAAAAATGTTAACCAATTGTCATCTGAGTCAACTTGACATTGCTACTCGTAAAATGAAATTATTATGCCGGAACATTTTTCTTCTAATCACTTAGCGGATATCCATTTTATTTATGGATACCGTACTTAATGGAAATTCACGCCAAGCAGTTGCTGAGTATAGGAGACGATTTCCTAATCGTCGCACTCCGAATTATACTACCTTTGCAGATGTTCATAGAAAATTCCGTGAAAAGGGCTTACGACCAAGGCGTGCAGAGAGAGCAGCAATTAATTTAGACTTGCGTACTGAAAACCATATCATGAATCTAATCATCGAAGATCCTACATTGTCGTCAAGAGCTGTGGCAAGAATTGTGAACGTCAACTACAGAGTGGTGTTACATGTTTGGAAAAGGTGTGGCCTTCATGCTTACCAGTACAGTAAAGTTCAAGGGCTAATACCTAGTGATGTGCTAGCCAGGGTGGCTTACTGTCAGATAATAAACCAGAAACTTGCTGAAGATACGGATTTTATCAGAAAAATATTATGGACGGACGAAGCCCAGTTTACCAGGGAAGGAATTTTCAATTGCATATGTGGCTTGAAGAAAACCCACATGCAAAGTGGGTACATTCCCATCAACACAAATTTTCCATTAATTTGTGGGCTGGGATCATTGGTGACGTTTTGATAGGCCCGATCGTGTTTCCGCAGCGGTTAAATTCCGAAAGTTATTTAAATTTCTTGAGGAATGACTTGGCTCCTTTACTCGAAGATATTGATTTGCAGACCAGAGCCACCTAGTTTCAACATGAGGGTCCCCACCCCACTTTGGCCGTGCATTGCGTGACTGGTTGGACCGAGCATATCCTGGCCGCTGGATAGGACGTGGGAGTAATTCAATAGCCTGGCCCGCCAGATCACCCGATCTTACACCTTTAGACTTTTTTTCTGGGGAGCATTGAAGGACAAGGTGTACGCAAGACCGATAAATTTGAGAGAAGAATGATTGGAACGGATCATGACCGCTTCAAATGAAATACGAAATAGTAATTTCTCATTATATCGTGAATACAGAAGACGATTAACTCTTTGTATTGATAACAATGGTTCGCATTAGAATTATTTCGTATTATATTGACATTCATTTTCCAATAAAAAAAGTTAAAACTCATAAACAAAATCCCTGCCCCGTGGCTCACGGATGAGATTAGTGAACTTATGATTAAATTTAATGATTTAAATGAAATTCTCCATCAATATCCCGTTGAGGAGATTATTTCTGAATGCAAGGCACAATATGCGGATCTTATTAAGTCAGCGACACTAGCTGCGCGTAAGCAGTACAACCAACAACGACTAGCCACTAGCAAACATCCTTCCAAGGAGATCTGGCGCATTGTGAATGATGATGTGTCGGAGAAGCGGAGTAGTGGAACTATTTGCATTAAAAATGACAACAACACAAATGTACCTGACGATGACATACCGGACAAATTTAACACTCACTTTTTAACGGCAGCTTCGAGCTTTGCATTGCAGTGCAACTGTGATGAAAGCATTGGCTATTTGCGACGCTGCTTACGTGATTTAGACATTCCCGAATTGACCTTACCTGAAGTGACACGAACTGACCTTGAATTGGTGCTCAATAAGATGCTGAAGACGCGAACCACTCTAGACATTTACGACATCTCGGTGAATACTCTCTTGTCAGTCTGGCCTGTACTGGCTGACGGATTAGTTTCACTGATAAATGTCATGTTCCGAGAAGGCGTTTATTCTGATGCTCTAAAGAACACGAGAGTCTGCCCTGTATATAAAGGGAAGGGTGACATTGAGAAGACTGATGCATACAGACCTATTACAATTGTATCAAATTTTTCAAAAATTACGGAGAATATTATATCATCTCATGTTATGAAACATCTAGAGACAAATAACTTACTGACTGACAGACAGTTTGCCTACAGACGTAATATGTCGACAACTCATGCTGTACACCAGATATTTGACTCCATCGTCATGAGTCTGGATAGTAAACTCAAAGTTGCTGGCATATTCTGTGACCTATCCAAGGCGTTCGACGTTATAAATCACGACCTTTTATTGGCTAAACTGAAACTGTATGGTATCCGACAAAATGTGTCTAAATTGCTGAAGTCGTTTTTGGGAAATCGTAGGCAGACCGTTGAGGTGGTGACGACCAACGGGAGAAAGTTGAGATCTGTACCGGGTGACGTCAAAATAGGGATAGGTACCTCAAGGATCTTCACTTGGAAATACGCTTTTCTTGTCATTTTTAAATGACCTGCCATCCGTTATTACTGAAGGTCTCACTGTTCTGTTCGCGGATGACACCACAGTCGTAGTATGCGCTACTACATATGAGCAGCTGAATGAGAAGATAAATAAGGTTTGCGGGCAGCTGCTGCACTGGTTCTCGGTGAACGGACTTATTATGAACCTCAATAAGTCTAACATAATGTTATTCTCTGGTAGAGGTATCGCGACACCACCCTCGATGACATGCCCCATATCGCTATGCCAGCAGTGCAAGTTCTTGGGCTTCACCCTGGACTCAAACATGAACTGGAAGAGCCACGCGGAATCTCTATGCTGTAGGTTAGGCAGTGCAGCTTTTGCTTTACGTAAATTAAAGCCATTAATTTCGGATAGCGCACTAAAGCAGGTATACTTCGCATATTTTCACTCACTGCTTTCCTACGGTACCTTATTGTGGGGAAACTCCACGGATTCTAGCCGCGTTATGATTCTGCAGAAAAGGGCCATCCGAATTCTGGCAGGTATTAAGCAGAGGCAGACGTGCAAAAAAATTTTGGCAGAACTTGATATCATGACCCTATTTTCGTTGTATTTGTTCCAAGTTATTATCATGTATACGCGCACAAATATTAGTAGTTTCGTTCGAATGGGTGTTGAGGGCAAAACCACTCGTAGTACAGGTCGCTTAAGCGCGGTACGCCACCGAATGGCGTTAGCGGGAAAAAACCCGCGTGTTATTGGCCCCAAATATTATGAACACCTACCCCCCGATCTTAAAAATGAACAAAATGACGAAACATTTGAGCGTCGACGGAAAGTCCTTTTGTTAAAAAATCAATTTTATTCTGTAAATGAGTTTCTGACTATGACATTTTGATTTACCTATTTATTTAATTGCATAGTTTCGATTTCACCCATAAATTCACCCTTTATTATTTCAATATTTATAAGCAGTGACGATCCCTAGCGGAGAATTAATTTAATTGTTCCTTATTGTTTCATTATTATTGTTGTTCATGTCCTGTTTTTGATTTTGTCATTTTTGTAATATTCAATTGATTGTATTATTTAATTTTATTTTATTTACTCTTGATGATTTCAATCTTAATTCTTAAAAATTGACATTGTACAATATGATGTAATTTTTATTGAATGAATAAATAATCTAATCTAATCTACCAAAGGCCAATTTTTTTAATAAATACCTCGCCTGGCAAGCCATAGACCAACATGGTAATACGTCTGAACCATATATTTGTACAGGTTCTATGAACTCACGAATTTATCTGAGAGAGTGTATTATAAAGCGATTGATTCCATTTATAGATAAACATTACCACAGGGAAGAAATTATATTCTGGCCGGATATGTCGTCATGCCACTATGCCTCAGAAGTCACTCAACATTTAGAGGCTGCCGGGATAGACTTTATACGAAAACAGAAAAATGCCCCAAATGTTCCCCAAGCTCGTGGTATTGAAACTTTTTGGTCTTTGTGCAAACGAGAATATAAAAAACAAGCAGAAAAACCCAAATCATTGGCTGCTTTTAAACATAGATGGACCAGATTGGCTAAAATCGTGGCAGCTAGGTCAGGAAAAGCTGTTATGAGGCGTGCAGCAATAAACCTCAGAAAAATTGGATGTAAGGCCTGCATTACGCTGACATACAGGATAGGGTTCCCGTGAAACCTTGGTTTTTTAAATTTCGCGAGGCGAGCTAGGTAACTACGTTTAAGATCTGCAGACTTAGACTAGGCCACTGTTGTACTCCTGTCTTCCTCAATAAAATTCGTGTTAGAGACAATTCTTTGTGTGAATGTGGCTTGGATGAGGGTTTCCCTGATCACATATTCTTCGAATATCCAAGAATGTCTTCCTCCTTGTATGATCTTCTCCTTCCCTTCATTCCCCGTCCTATTAACTTTAAATCTCTTCTTCGTTGTCTTTACTCCTTTTATTAACATATTGTGTGATTTTATTTATTAGCGCTAATAATATAAGGCTTTAATTTAACCTATATCCTCCATTTGTGTAAGTAGTTAAGTACTCATACTAATTTTGTGTTTGTCCTAGGGTGACTCCACATCAGCACTCAGCCGAAAAGAGGTTTAGTTGCAAAATTATTTCCTTGCTGCTGCTCACTCGTTGACGTGGACAGAATCAACCGCACACTTGTCATTTAAACTAACATTGGCCCAAGCCTTACGGCCGCCATTAAGGGAGAATAGAATAGAATAGAATAGACATAAAGGTAGTAGGTGAAATGTGTGATGATGCCGCAGCTTTCGAGAAATTTTGTACATATTTTGAAAAACTACAGGTACCTACCTTTCTTCGAAATGTTGAGCGTGGCAAACGAAAACCAGCGAACAACGAATCCCGTGGAAGGGTGGCACAGCCGACTTAACAAAAAGTTCCCGCGAAGCCGAATGTGCTGTTGTTAATAGATATTTTAAAGAAAGAAGGACAACATTATGACATTCATATCAAAAGAACAGTACCGATGAATAGAAGGAGAAGATTACGCGATATTCGCTTCAACGAGTATTTGAAAAATAAATTGAAATTGTTGAAAAAGTGTCAGTTATCCGCAATGCAATTTCTGAAAAAAATAATAGGTAGGTACATGCAAAAATGTTTCCGTATTTTTTTTTTTGAATTTTTAAATTTCCCCTTATTATCGTACTTAGGGTCACTGACCTTATCACCAGCTGAATTATAAGTCGTTGGTTTTGTTACTGTTTTTTTTTATAGAAGGGTAAATGTTAAGTTCTGTTATATGTAGAAAGAAGTGTATAAAATAAGTATCAAATAAATTTTAATACCTATTAATATTTGTTCCGTTTTAATCCATTCTAATATTATAAATGCGAAAGTGTGTCTGTCTGTCTGTCTGTCGGTTAGCAAATTCGTGGTGGCGAATAGTTTGTATTGTAAGTGGCAGATGTTTATCTCAACAACGACATAATGTCGCGGCCGTCTTGTGCTAACTGTGCTGGTACACTTACTACAACCCAGACAAGAAGGAGAATTTTGTCAATAAAGTGACTAGGTACATAGAAATCACAGATGAAACGCTCTAAGAAAATTATTTGATTGATTGACAAGATATAAACAAAGTAACTCACTTAGAACAAATGCATGCAAAATTTCAGCTCTATCAAAAACCGGGAACTTAAATTTAAGTTGGACGAATAGCGATATGGACGAACTACGTTAACGACATCTGACGAACTGCATAATGGACGAACTGCGTATTGGACGGCCAGCTAACAATTCCAAGAAAGGATTATTTTAAGAATAACACACAATAATTAGGGTTTGGTGAACAAATTAACAGAAAACAATCGTCACGTGGCGGGAGCGGCAAGCGGATTGGCGCGGGGTATATGCGCACGGGGGGTGGGATTGAAAGCGGCGCGGGAGGACGACGCTGATTGGTCCGCCCGTTGACTAAGCACGAGCAAGCGAGGAGCGTGGTTGACGCGAGGTTTAAATTAAGGCGGGAGCGCAGCAAAACCGTCTTATCGTACTACATTATATTATTAATATTTGCTCCTGTTACGGGCCACAGTATACATAAATATATAGCTAATACTTAGTAAGGGTAACTAGCGCCCGCGGCTTTGCACCCATTGTTCTCTAGGTTCAATGGGTTGGGTTGGGAGTTGACGTTTTGGGCGGATTTATTATTTGCTTACTTATACGTTTGTACGTTTGGATAGTCGTAAAAAAGTTAAATATAAGTAAAATAGTTTAGGAACATCAATATTGTTACGTTAAGCCTAGGTTATCCAAATTTCCATATACAAGGCTGCCCGAAACATCCTTATGAGGGTACTTAGCAGCAGACTCCAGCGTGTCCGAAGTAGGCTTGATGAGTGTGTGGCCCGGAGCAGTAGGCGTGTCTCTAGGGAGAATGTCATCGTTTGCCTCAATAGAAGTCACTTTTTGTTCTTGTTGGTCAAGCTGTCTCAGAACCCCTCGAGACTTCTCCGTAAGTCGTCTCTGCAAAATGATTCCAATTGTATTGGATTCGTTAAAACATTATTTTTTCATATTTTAATACAAGTAAAGGAGAAATATACATGAGAATGGTATATGTAAAAAACTTCCATAATCTTAAATACACATTAAACACTTACATACTTACATTATACATATTAATCTGTATAACGGAGACCTGAAGTTGGTCGATGAATCAACATCGGAATACGAATCTGATTGAAGAGTGGCATTGGAAACTTAACCCTTTACCAGGCCCCGAAGAACCAGCGTGTCTTAATACGTACTTTATATGCTGTTGCAACAGTATTGAACGCCTTGTAAAAAATGTATTTATGAAAGTCGGAGATCTTCCTTTAAACCAGAAATAAAAATGTGGGTTACGGTTATCCCATCGCCTGTCTAAGTAATGAACTGTCATACTAGATTTTGTCTTATTATATTCTTGATCAGGCCAAGGGATATATTCCACCCACATCTTATATCGGTTATAATAGTCAAGGTTTAACTCCAAATCTCCTACGAAGCATTATATCAATCACTGAAAACATTATTTTATGATCTTCATTCATGGCACGCTTTAAAATCCAATAATATATTTTTAGCAGCCGTTTAAATCCACTTGACCAGTGATGTTAGTGATTTGTTTACAAATTCGAACACTTTACTGAATTTAAGAAAAACACAAGCAGAATTTCGAACCATTTTTAATCATATATTTTGCTAAATACTCCTGCGTCCTTGTGATATGACCAGAATTAGGATGTGGGATGACTCTATTCCATTGCCTCTAGAATTGGCCTGTGTGGGAACTATTCTTCCCATGGCCCGATTAGATTTTGGGTATCTTTGGTTTTTGTTATTTATTTTTAAGTATACAGGGTGTATCAAAAATACGAGTAGGTACCTAATACGTTTAAGGGCATTCTCGGTACGTATTTATTTTTTGTAAGTATAATAAAATCGGACGAAGTTATCATGACGAATAACTACCGATAATATATCCTGAGGGACGGTACGGTCGACATTTGTCGGGTATGTCGCCGTCTTATATATTATTATGTATCTACATTATCTACTTAAATAACTATACCTACTAGAATACAAATTTTATATTATGATAGTTGATAAGTGATGACCATGCAGGTCAAATCATTCTTAGTATGTCAGGCCATTTAGGTTCGTATTCGTAGATGAAACTATAGGTATTTCTTGTAAATATTATACGCGCAATGACTTTGCATTGTACGTCAATGAAATAAACGTTTTACGTATCTACAAATTGCTCCAAGAACCATGAATGTAAGTAAAAAAATATATTTTAATAATTTTGATTCGAATAGTTTAAACTTACAAAAATAGTGGCCTCAAAACATACTTATACCGTTTTTTGGTATATTATGCAGATGTTTCACAACAACTCTGAATTGGAGGATATCCTGCAGAAAATGGAGGAAGGATCATCCGAGGAAGACGAGGAGGGAAACGAGGAGTCCGAAAACTACAATAGTACGAGATATCTCAACGATAGACTTGACGAAATTCAAGGTTTGTCAACACAAGACTTGCTCGATATTTTGGAGGATTACCCACATCCGAATCCACATTACATAGCAGTAGCTCAAACCCCGCAAGCTCCTCAAACTGTTCATACTGGTCAAATTGCCCAAACCGACCAAACCGCCTCAAACTGCACCAATTTGCAGTCTGTCGAGAGGGAATGGACCACTGATATTCCTCATTTCACAGAGCACAAATTTGATGTATAGTTAGAACCTACACAGATATATAACCACAAGGCCCTGCCAAGTGAATATTTTAACAATTTGTTCCCAAACGAGCTTTTGGAACTAATTGTTCAAAACACTAATAAATACGCCACGATAAAAAAGTCTAAATTTTGGTCACCTGCCAATGTTGATGAAATTAAAGCATTTTTTTCACTACTTGTCTTTGACAATTTTTTCTCGACTCTTGCCATCATGGAATTTCTTTACAATAGAGGTATATACGCTTTGGCGACTGTTTGAAAAGATCGAAAAGGCCTTCCTAAAGATTTAACTGCCCCGCTTGCTGGAACTAAGAAAGAACAAAAGCGAAATAAATCAAATCCAGGAGAGTTTTCTTATCGCTTTTGTCACCCTATTGGCGTGCTCAAATAGAAGGACTCGAAAGACGTCTACGTTATGACAACGGCGTAAATCCTAGAAAAGTTGAAACCATCACGAGAAGGCAAAAGAATGGAGAGAAAAAGGAAATGTACTGCCCATCGGCTATAGTTGAATACACAAAACATATGGGAGGCGTGGACCACTTTGACAATTTCCGCAGCTCTTATGCTATTGGGCAAAGATCGAAGAAATCTTGGATTCGGCTATTTTGGTTCTTATTCGAATGTGCAGGTCTAAATGCGTATATATTATTTTGTGTCAGCAAAAAAAACATAACTGAAAATTGCCACCGAAAATTTCGCTTGCGACTAGCTAGAAGCTTGAAATCTGAGTTCGTTAGTCGACGTCAATATAGGAAACCACTGAATTTCATAAACAAAAAAGGAGGCAATTTATGCGTTCCTACCTAGTGAAATAAGGTTAAATCAGCAAGGTCACTTTATGCAACCCTCAACGTATAGGAGGTGCAGATTCTGCAGTACACGCCGGGAAGAAAAGCGGTCTAGGTATGAATGTAAAATATGTAAGGTAGCATTATGCGTAACCCCCTGCATGGAACTGTATCATACAACAACAAACTTCGATTAATTATGTATATAAAACTTTTTGGCTCTTTACAAGTAAAACTTTTTCATCAGTCGCGAAATGTTGCAAACTGACTATAAAATAATAAAAAAAAAACTTTCAAATCAAACCAGAGCAACATATTATAATATTGTAAGCAAATATACTGTAATATTGAAGACCACTATGTCTAAAAACAAGATTTTCTTAAATAAGAATCCTCGTAGTTTATTTGATATGGCGTATAAAGTCATTGTTAGCATTATAAGTGAAAAAACCGAAATATATTTAACTGCAACTGATTTGCCTCTACCTGAAGAGGTAAGAGCCAGTTTCTTTTACCTGTTTGTAATTCAAAATAAGCACCTGCAAAACCAACTTTAGTCTCGTGATCATACATACATACCCATAGTAAATTTAAAACTCACGCACGAGGTAACAATAGACAAAAATGCTTGTGATGAAATAGACATTTAGGTAAAGTTTTGATCTTTGCTGGGTTACACATTGTTTAGGTAGGTATATAAATATATTATTTCTCAAATTCTAGGTAAATAATGTGAAGCGGAAAATCTTTGAGCTCTCGCTGCCGCGACAGTTTTTAGTAAACATATTTCTTTCGTCACTTCCTGATTGGGATCTATACGAAAGTGACCTTCCGGATGAAGAAATCCATATCTATCAGAATTCGTTTATAGAAGTCGATGGGAAAATGCTGGGCGGACTGTGCTGCAAAAGCTGTGGTGGTTTCCGCAGAATTTTCAGTTTGCTCGTTCGGGTTAGACAGCTACAAGAATTGTACTGTCCCTATTATGGAGAACAATTATTTGATTAGAAAAAAAGGTTTAAGTTTGTTTGTAATGGAGGGCCCGAAGTTATGGTATTAATATTATTTTTTCCGTAGTAAAGCTATAAGAGTTTTTTTTTTGTAATAACCTCAGCAACAAGCAATAAAATAATGTTCATGAAAAGAATGGTGTTTTTTGTATTTGTCTAACTGCAAACATCGTTTATATACTGGGCGATCAATCCAAATGGGTCAGTATGGAGATGTCAGAAACTATGTGAGATAGCGAAATCTGTTCTTAGGAACCATAGCTTCGATTTAATAATAAGGGCATTCAAAGGTTTTTTTAATCTTGACCCATTTGGATTGATCAGCCTGTATATATATATATATATTATTATATATATATGTAACACAGTCTCACACCTAGACAGGCAATGGGATAAATACTTACCTCATTACACCATATTAAATAAACGAACCGAACCGATAAATAATGCATTATATATATATTTTTCAAACTTAATGTGTAATTACTTAAATATACAAAATATAAATGTATTACAAGATAAATTAATTAAACTAAAATAAATCTAAAAACGTACTCCCCGTGGCATTGAGCCAAAGATGCTGGCAGCATTTCCCGGCTGTATTGCTATACAAATTCGCTGTGCGAGGAAGCTGCCAGCACTTTGGTCTCCGTTGCAGTCAATCAGCCTCTTAGATATTTCCTTAATTAACATATTATGCGCGCTGAGACCCCACGGACCTAACGTTTCAACCCCGAAGGGCAGGAAATAGTATTTTTTCATTTTAAACAATTTAGTTTGCTCTCCTTTTTATTTATTTTTATAGTAAACTATTTAATTAATTAATGTACTTTTTAGTTACACATAAGTCGGGTTCTATTTATTACTTTATTTACGTATAGGTTTATGGTTTACGTAGTATACTTAATCTGAGTAACGTTTCGTGAGTTACAGATTGTTATGGCTGAAAATCAGTATTGCAGGTGTCTAACACCTCAGCGTAATGCTGAGCCAGCGACCGTTTAATTTTTGCGAAGACACATTTAACAGACACTGATGATTTTCTTCATGTCTGTGATTTTTGTTTATTTTCTAATAAAAATAATGTGTATGCTACATACATTTGTGTGTCTTGTAAAAATAAATAAACACCTTGTTTCTTTCTTCTTTCTTTCTACATGTACAACGTAATGTTTACCTGTATTACTTCAAGTAGTTTTCTTAGTCGCGCTATATCCCTTGAATAAACGGGCAGCCAATTCTGGAATGAACAACGACGCACCGTCATCGTGTGGGAAGTGAAGATATGATTCGTGCCTCTCTTTCTAAGTCATCGTTCATGGGCTTCAATTCGAAATTGAAAATGGTTAGAAATTCACAACATTATTTATTTTCAAATAACGGCTGTTGAGGGACAGAATTCAGTTACATTGCAAATATGGAGACATAAAGTTATCGTTCTGTCTTTAGATGGGAAAACACGCAATGATTGAAACAGTTTGCATCAAGCTGTTTACAAGGGCATACACTTTCTATGACAACTGTCAAATATTGTTATCTGAATTTAACCGGCGTAGAACATCAGTCTTCGATTAAAACTATCCAGACCGTTCTATTATAGTAACCACGGTAGATTTGTACACATATCTTTCATATAGGTACGAGATATTAACAAAATCTACGTACGTACTTAATATTAGTCGAACACCGTACAAAAGGTTACAGAAATTATTGCTACAGGTAATGTTTCAATTAAGTGGATACAATATATTTTAGACAGTAAATTAGGGACGAGAATGGTATCCGCAAGATGAGTGCCGTGTTTGCTTTCAAAGTAACAAAGCTTACCCCAGTTACTACATCGAAGCAATGTTTAGCAAACTATACAAGCAATCCGAATGATTTTTCATGGCGTTATTTTACTGCAGATGAAACAAGTGGATTCAAAACTCCACGAAATAATAAACAGTAAAAGAAGTGAGTGGATAACCACGTGAGTCAGCTTCTTGGAAAACAAAGACTTTCCATCGACCGGAAAGGTCATAGCGGCTGTACTTTTGGACTTACAAGGCATCATATTATATATACCTATTACTTTAAAAAAAGGATAAAATAGAAGGGTAACAATTCTACGCAAATTTGTTGGGTAAATTTGATGCTGTTTTAAGGAGTGAATGACTTTATATAACAGAAAAAACCATCATAACATCGCGGCAGCTCACCCGTCTAGAATTGCATAATATTATTTAGTAGAATTACGATATTGAATGGACATAGCTCTGTGGTTTATTAATTCTTCTGGAACACATGTATAGAATTAAAAGTAGATTATGTAGAAAATTAACGAATTCAAGTACGATCAGCGCAGCGACGTCAAGTATTGACATACTTTTAGTTAAGCCTCACGACGGTGTAACACAAAGAAGGCGAACGCGGAAACAAAATAGTCTTAGAAATGTATCACACTTCGATGATTTATTCGAAACTATATTTAGCACGGCGCACCGCGGCCCTGCGCTACTGTTGCCCATATATGTTCGTTTTCCTCGACGACTACTATCAGGACATAATATGTGATTCGGAAGCAGTGCACACTTTGAAAAACACTTCGTATCCGTTATGTTTCTGGTGAATCTCATTAAACATTCTAGTTTCAGACATTCCAGTATCCAAAGAAATGGGTGGAGCTGTATTACGCTGTGTGACGATATCTGATTGGGACATGAATGCAATGTTGGCAGAGGAGTCGTGTCTCCACGCCAAGGAGTTCAATTCGAATTGCGCACAGAACAATGCGTACGAAGTACAACGAGCAGCTAATGGTGACGCCTGAAGAGGACGAATGGCCGCCAAGGTTCATCGCCGATGGCCAATTTTTAAATTTGTACTTACAGCCTACTAAATGAAATAACCGACATTGAACTAGAGGTGAGACATAATTATCATCATCATCATCTCCAGCCTAAATACGTCCCACTGCTGGGTGGAAGCCTCCTCTCAGAATGACAGGGCTTGGCCTATAGTTCCCACGCTGGCCTAGTGCGGATTGGGAAGTTCACACACACACCATTCAATTGCTTCGCAGATGTGTGCAGGTTTCCTCACGATGTATTCCTTCACCGAAAATCTCATGGTAAATTTCATATGTCACATCGCACATAAATTCCGAAAACTCAGAGGTGCGAGCCCGAGCTCGAACCCATGACCGTCTGCTTGAGAGGCCACAGATCGAACCACTAGGCTACCACGGGTTTTTCCATAAATAGCTAGTAGACATAATTTTATTTACTGGAATAGGTTTTATCCTTAGAGTATACATTACAGTGGTATAGAGCGCGCGTATTGCACCAATTGCTTATTACGCATCGTAGGCAAATGAGTGTATGACAAATAGAGATGGGGTATCAAGTACGTGCCGTGCCGATCTATAATTAATGTAAATAAATATGTTTGTTAAGTACATTTCATGTTCAATATGCTATTTCCTATACTATGACATACTAATATGAAATTTTATTTTGTTTGCCAAATAAATAAAGTGTGTCTCTGTCTATTCCATTTTAATATTTCTTGTTTTAATTTTAGCTCATAAAGTATGTTTCATAGAAATGTCAAAAAGCCGTGTGGACTTGTATGTAAATATTAAGGTTTATAAAATAACAGATAGGGAAATTTACGTTATGAAATCGTAATAATATTGAAGTCGTAAAAACAGTTGGTAGAAGTCCGGCCAGCATATGACGGACTTGCCTAGTACCTACATAGTTGACGGACTTTCCAACTTAACGAAATTTTAATGTGACAAATGATGATACACATAAAATTACAAAACTAAGCCAATTTCTGATAATTTAAAATCAGAATAAAGATAGCCAGTTCTTATATTACTAACGTACTGGTGCAAAATCTTGTCACTAACCATTTTTAGGATTTTTTAGGAGAGACCGTCACACTAACACTTCGACTTCCATTCACGTAACAATTTGTTTAGGCGGATTGCTCTGAAGTTGTCACAGCGCCATCGGTTTTAAAGTGAGGGAACTACCGCGACAATCTGCTTTATCAACTGGACACTAAAGCGGGAAACGCTATCAAATTCAAAAGTTAAAACGTGTTGATGAACTTGCCTTGTAGACGGTCTTCCCCACAGTGAGCTTACCTTAAGTTTTCTATTTAATTTTACTCCATTCTATTACTACCGCAATCCTTAAATTCAATTTAGCAGTTTAGACATGATATCTTAACATTACATATTTTACGTTTACGCTTTTATACTTTCGCATTAAAAATATTATATAGTAGGTATAGTACAAACACACTACAACATTATTTATTATAAATGATTATTAGATTTTAAGTATTAAATTTAGCTACATAAATATATTTTAATACGTAGTTCTTTAAGCAAACATTATATCGACTACGGCGTTGGTCGCGTCACGTCTCTAAAATAACGCGACGGGAGTGCGGTGCGCGGGCGAGGCTGTGCCTGCCCGCCTCCCACCTCTCCTTCACCCCCGTGATGCCGGATTTGTTTTCATAAAAATAAGTATAATAATCGACTTACCGATGAAATGTGATACTGAATTTCAATTTTGTGTGTTTCCTAGTATTGTTTTTGCAAGATCGAACTGCACATTTCACTATTTTTATACGTAAATACTAAAAAAATCCCTAGAGAAACGTACTTTGCTAGCATTCAACCACGACTACTAGCGCTCGCGACGGGAACGTCATTTTGTTCTCACCCGTGCCTACTGTTCCTACTTCGTTGCGCTTACTCTATACCACTGTAATGTATACTCTAAGATTTTACCAAGAACGCGGAAGTATGTACGAGTTCCCGCCGTCTTTTAGCGTACGAGTAGGTACCTATGTCGAAGTACGGCGCGGAGTCCCTAGTCTCAAAACTTTAAAATATCGTAAGCACAACTCGATACTCGCAACCGCGCGTTCGGTTTCTATTTAATCCAATCTGAAGGACTCGAGTCCCTCCAGAGCAGCTGGATAAATTTTTATCTGGACAGATTATCTGCTAGATACATTCTCACCTGCACAGAATGGCAGCTAGATAGAATGTCATCTGGACAGATTAGTAGCTCGACAGATTCTCATCTAGACAGATAAGGTGCATGGATATTGATTTAGACCTAGATTTACTTTGCGTCAATTTAGCGACCAGCGACGACATTCGGGTATCTAGCCGCAGTGAGTACACCAGTATGTTATTTAAAAGAAAATTCTGAACTTTAAAAAATATCGATGCTATGTGAGAACTCGCTACTGCCTGGTCATTTGATCAGGAAGCAGCCACTGCCTTAGGATCTTACTATCCCAAACTGATTCTCAGCTATTTTCCAGAGTAAAGGCAAATTCTTAATGCCTATATCGTAGAGAGCCAAGAAGTAGCGATTTTATTTTTTGACTAAGTACACCAGGGAGAACCGACAAGACATTAAATAATATTTACTATGTTTAGTTGCCCAACCAAAGGAAAGTCTGGCTAACTGTGGCATTCTATGGAATAGCAGTTACTCCCCTTTAACCCGAAATACTAACTGGCAATATATGTAGGCAAAACCAGTGGTCATGGCGGCCTGTTGCAGCAGTGCAACTTAATTATGTGGATGAATGCACGATGGCACAAGATCATGATTGAAGCGCTTAATTACACGCATGTTAACCGGTTGTTGATGAACGTAGACTTAGAAAGAAGATTTATGGTAGATAAGATCAACACATTATCATTCTCGCATGAGCCTCCGCCTGGGCCTCATAATTAGTATGAAAGCACATCGTGCGTTAATGGTACTCACAGCTACTGCTAAGCACAAGATCAGTTTCCAATTCATAATGTAAAATTACAAACAGAATTTTGCAAAAGAAATTGACTTTTTAAAACATTGCTACCCATAAAACCATTAACCCTCCTCGTTGATTATTCAAATATATGCATCAATGACATTTCAATATAGAATTAAGTGCATAGCATGAAATTAATCTTATAAATGATACGCCTCGAACGATAACCGTAAGAACACAATTTAAATTAGTTAGTAACGCGACGTAACATTAAAATTCACATATCAAAACCACCTAACAAAAAAATATTCGATTCAGAGCGTACCTATTACGTACTCAATTATTAATTCTAGAAACTTATAGCTTATAGATCCCATAGCATAGCATATAATTTAATAGCCTATTTGTTGTCCCACTGCTAGGCAAAGGCCTCCCCCTCCCAAGGGTACATTATTACATTTGCGACGTCAGCATCGCCTGCCAAAGCTTAACAGGTGCTCCAGTTTTAGATTTTTTTTGACAAATGGCAAGGAACTCTCGAATTCGGCTCATTCTCATTTCATTAACAATGTATGAAAGGCTTATCTAAACCATATGTACATCTTTAGATTCAGCACAAACTGAACTATCAGATTAACTAGGAATTAATTGCATTTCAATAATAATAATAATATTAATTTTGCTAATGCCGATCAAATCTCGGATCCATATTTTTTCCACTTTCACGTATCACAACTATTATCGTGAAATAGAATAATACATTTAAAAAAACAGAGATTTATTTACAAGAATACACATCTATAAACACATTGTAAAGATTTATTTACCCCTGGTGACGTAATCATTTGGTTTGTGACTGTATCGTAATGAAGGGCATTAAAAATACGAGTGTGGGTTTGTAAAACGAACGAAGTGAGTTTTATTATAAGGTCACTAGAGTGTTATAATGCTTAATTATGCCCAGTTACATATACATTGCTTTATCTAGACACATATTACAAGCTTTCTATGATGTGTTCAGGATATCGCATGTTACAACCGGCATTGCGGCATTGATCTCCGTGCTCTATTCGCTCATCTTTCGCTCATTTTATACGAAAGTGGCGTGGCAGTTATTTATAAAATAACAAATGAAAGTAATTTTTGCGATAAAATAAACTGAATGACAAATGGAGTTTAATGAAAACTTTTTTTCACGCATGCACGCAACCTCTAAAACCCATTTCGATAAGAAAACCGTAGTTATTTTTTTAGAGAAAAACTAGAGTCGGTCCCAAGTATCATAACGATCGATATCAACAAAAACGTTATCTCGACTGATAGTAGAATTGAGGTCAAATCAAATTGTTTTGTTTTACACAGATGTTTTAAATTTGAATGTCATAATGAAATCGAATTCGATGTTATTATGACGTTTATCAGTGTTATTATGAAGATTGTTCTTTTAATGCTGGTTTTCAACGCATTAAATAGGGATTATCATATGTGTGTAGATAAAATATGTATCAAACAAAGTTTTGAAGAAGTTGTATGAAGTCAGAGACGCGCGCAGTCGAAAAGGTACCTACTGGGCGATTTGAAAGTCGCGCCGCGCGGGAAAGGCGGTATCCGTTAGGGAAAGCTATCCTTATTTTTATCCACAAATATGTTTTGAAAGAAACAGTGAGAGAAATAGCAATATATCCGTTAATACCCATTACTCGTAATACTTTAAAGTTGAATACTGCAAAATATTACGAGTTGAGCTGGAGCAGGGTCGGCTGACATTTTGCGTAATTTGACAGTCTACTTGCCCCAGGTCGCGTGGCAACCACGCCGCGGTCTGCTCGAGGTTGGTTGACGTCCCAAGGGCTAATTACCTCATTCTACACCAGTATGGTAAGGGTGTGCGTGTGAACCGAGGGACCACTTTTTTTTAAAGGTAAAGGTTTTGAAAGTAAGTGTAAAATTTTGTAGTAGTAGCGAATTAGTTTGTAAACAAATCCTGGAATTTGTAAAGAATTCACTAAAAAGTTATACAGCCAAAGGTGTGGTCCCTCAGTTCACACACTCAACCTTCCACTTCTGGGCAAGTTTTTAATACCTATGCTGGCTTATTTTGATGTTACAGATTTAGTAAAAACATGTTTAAACGCATTCGTCATGACCGAAACGTAATTTGGCAATGATTATACACTAAAGCAGTTCCTTCTGTGGTCCCTGAGGGACCACCTAAAATAACTAATAAATCGGTACATTTTGTATCAGTGCATTTTCGAAATATACAGAACTCTCAAAATCATCGCCTCTTTGTATTAAAAAAGAAACCATAAATGAAGACCAGCTTTCATTTATAGAGAAGAAACAACAGGATAGATTGGTTGATTTAAAACCACACCCGAAGATGAATATTTTTAATAATGACTCCATATTTGCAGATCAGCCATCATATATAAAAAATTGGATGGGATAAGCGAGAATAACTAAAAAAGGACCAGTAAAAAAAAAAAAAAAAATTGGAAACTTATGTCCTTCTCTTCGCATTGATTCCCAAAATGTTAAATTAAAAAACACTTGTGCTTTCGATTCTGTAATGTATTCATTATGTACAGGATATACTTACAACAGCAATGTTAGAAATCTAGTAAATACAAATAAAGAAAAAGATTTAATTCCACAATATTTACATCGACTCTCTGACAAAGTTAGTAAATACGACGAAATTTATAGTTTACGGGCAAAAATAATTAAAACATATTTGGAAAGACCGCCTTCTATTTCGGAAAATCAAATCACGTTCAATTGCGAATGTAATGCCACGAACATTTTCGAACGTTTCCCTTTACAAATTAAATTTAATTAAATTTAATTAAATGTTGTGCCTTTGTGCATGTGTGTTATCCTGTATTCATCTTTTTCTTGTGTTTTATGTACAATAAAGAGTTATACATACATACATACATACATACAATACTGTAGAAGTGCAGTTTATACAAAATGTTGGCAATCTTTCAACTAGCGCCATCTGTGGAGAGTGCCTAATACCTCTAAGAGTCCAGGAGTCAAAAAGAAACGACAGGAATGAAAACGCGCCGCCTGCCGCCTACTGTGGAAACTAAATGTTTCCACCAATCAGCATCGAGCCCGTCCCGCCATTTCGTGTGTTTTAAAAAGAACGGAAAACGTCGGGGCGCGCTTCTTCTGTTAATGATTATTGAAGTGTGAGGTAGTTCTTGTAACTTGTATTCTCTTTATAAGAAAATTAAATGTTGTGAATTATATCAAGTGATGTGGTTATCATTTCGTTGCTATTAATAGAGGTAAGTTAATAAAAACAATGTTCAAACTTGTTTTGTTCGTCGAACCTTATTACAAGGGATATCATGTTTTTGTCCCTGAATGTCGATATAATTAAGATATATGAAATTAATTCTCTTGAGGAGGCTATTTTTTTGGACGACGGCATGACAAAATGTTTATACTGTGAAGGGCAGACTAATAACAATTACGAAATACCGAAAGTAATTTCATTTGATTTCAACGGTACTGATCAACATTGTCTGAGCGACGTACCTCATTCGATAATGATTCATAGTAAAATGTATACTTTTGTAGGGGCAATTGAATTTGTACCCCCCCTATAGTGATGGCATAGGACATTATTAGTGTCACTCTTTAGTAGATGAATTTTTTTTATGTTATGATGACAATTCTTCTAAAATTGTTGAGAGCCCAAAAAAACATGCATTTACATGTAATAACTTACGCCCTCGTATCAACTTAACCTTTTCGCCGCCACGTCAAATACAAGAGACGTCACCCGTACGCCAGACATCTTTATTGCGATGCCTTCAGTTGAACCTAAACCCAATTAATAATGGTTGCTTTTGCATTGAAGTAATGGACGTATTATATATGTCGTTGGCGTTGAACCTGCGGTGCTGATATACAGGGCGTCCCAGAAACCGACGATAACCCGTTAAGGGCTGATAGACCTACTAATTACCTACCAAAATATCACATTTTTTCGGTTATCGTCGGTTTCTGGGACACCCTGTATGTGTCGTTGGCGTCGAAAAGGTTAGAAATATTTATAACTTTCATGTATAATTTTATTATTTTATATGTTTCATTACTTTGTTTCGTTTCGTTCTAATTTACAAAAGATTCAGGTGGCGAATATTTTGTTATTAGGTAACCTTCAATCAAACAGAAATGTTGTAGCTTCATTTAATTTGTAATCTTACTTATATTATAAATGCGAAAGTATGGATGGATGTTTTGTTTGTTACTCAATCACGCCAGAACGGATGAAATTTGGCACATAGATAGAGAAAAGTCTGGAATAGCACATAGGCTACTTTTTATCCCGGAAAAATGAACGGTTCCCGAGGGACATATTTGTTTGTGTTTTTACTGATGATTTTTTGTATAGTGGTAAGTTTCGAGTAAGTAAAGAACGACATAGGTTAATTTGCACTGTTCCTATGGGATACCATAGCAATTGTATGAATTTTAAACAAGTTTCGTTAAAGTTCCTGAAATACTCCTTGATATAACATTATTTACTATTAATACCTACAGGAATCCATAGTTAAAATCTGTCGGTATACTCCTTTCCACCCTGTATTTAACCTATTTATTGCAGAGCAATAGGTACTGCAAAAATTTTTGCTATTCACTTAAATAGGCGCAAAATAAATTACGCCTTTGTACAGCTACGATCTACAAACGCACCAGCGAATCTTGTGAATTTAGATACTTTTGATACTGTGCATAGTGTCATAATTATCCTTGAATCATACATCCAAATTACAATAGGTCGACTGAACTATGACAACGTGCTTCAACGTCTATTTCATTGTAGGTTTCAGTGTTAAGCAAGTCTGCAGGTAGACTGGCAAAATTCCGACAATTCCGTGCACTTAAGTAAGTTACACGTTATAGATATCAAATGTGCTATCCTAATAATCATTTAGTAAGTCCTGCAGCAATTTATTGCCGCTACACACGTAGAATGTCAGTTCTGGACCAAACACTATGAAATGAAAAATTACACATACACCGGAACAATATTTATTTTCTAAAATAACTAGCGACCCACCCCGGCTTCGCACTGGTGCAGTCTTTTGCTTTACGTTTTGTTGGTATGGTTGAAGAATGTAGTTACATTTTTTGGATTTTAATATCTTGACACTGAGCTTCGGTCCTCAGTAACTGAATTAATAAAAAAAGAGAAGGTTTCACAATAATGTATATTCAACATCCTTATATAAAAAAAAAAATCTTATGGAAGGTTTATGACTTAAATTCTAAGTCTTAGAATCATTAAATAAAGCTAAATTTTGTGGTTTTTATTAAATTCTCAAACTATTTATTGAATGATAATTAATATCGAACGACCCATTATTATGAGCGTTTTATATGCGCTGGTAGTTTCAAAAAGACATGTAAAAGAGCCCTTGGCGGCCAATTTGCAAAAATACATTTTCGTTTTCATTTACGTTTTGTTATCTGTCAAAAGCTACTTATTAAACACGCTCCAAGGTCAAGTTACTTTCCCCACAAATGGATAAACGCGTTTTTACCGGCTTGTTTTAAAGGATAATAGACTGCTCTCCGAGGTAGTGAGGGGAAAAAATCTTACCTATTTACGGAACACATTTATATACCACCTACACTATAATGTAAAGCTAAACAAGCGCATATACGAGTAAGCTTGCCTCGTGATAGAACCAGACTTGACTCTAGATAAAGTGGACCGGATAATCGGATTATGGCTTTAGATTATTGTCTTCTACGAATACTTAGTTGATTAATTATGTCGCAAGGATAAACTAATAATAACATCAATGATAAAATTATATTCACTATGTAGGCACTTTGTAAAGTCCGTTGACACAATTGACAGACATTCATACTACTTAAGTTTGATATGTTTTGAGTAGATACGGTAACGCATCTGCAATCCCTCTGGGGTTGCGGGTGTCTATGGGCAGAGCCAACATCTGCAATATACATTACAATAGTATACACATCTGCAACATGTTGTTACTAATTATGCACACAAGATCAGGTGTTTCGAAAAGAGAAATATTATTACACCAGTACTCGAAATATGCCAGTAAAATCTATATGTACATATTTGTAATATATACAGTGGTGGTCATATAATTAGAAACATGAAGTGTTCATTCAGATATTCAGACAAACATACGCGACTTTTTTTTTCAACGTATCATAGAGGGAAGGTTTGTGTTGTGTACTTACTTACAATGCATCAAACCTATGACGTATTTTTACGCCGATTTTACAAATATTGGAGGGACAGGACTCCTCGAAGCAGCCCCTCAATATGTCTCAATGTCCCTCTCGTTTTCTCGGATCTTCGTGTTATTTATATTTGTGTTACACAACTTGAGGCTTCACCGACACTTCACACACGTAAACAGCACTTTCTTTTAAGTTTTTGGGTAGTTTAGGGTTATTTAAAGTTATTTTGCGTAAGAGAATTTATGGCATCACTCGCGAGTCTTTTGTTGCTTCTTCAGTTTTCTAAATTCGATGCGGTATTAGGGATGCATGCATATGAATTGATGCAGTCGCGGGCAGAAGCTGATTAGTTTATAAAAAAAAACTGTAAATTTTGAAAGAACCCACGACGAATGTAAAACGTTGTTGATGATCAAGAACATTTATCAATCTTATGCCAAAAATGCCTACATCATTTTGGAAAAAAGCTGATACTGTTCAAACTGCTGGCTGGGCCAATTTTACCAAACATGGCTAGGAACCATCGCAAACTGGCTTTTGAATGAAAAAAACCGCACCGAATAGTTCAATCCGCTTGAGAGGTTCGATGCCACAGACAGACACATATGTATACACGGCATTGGGCGGTTTTTTGCTCGTTACACTTCTGCAGTTCCATTGAACTGCTCTCAATCGACATTGGTCCATTATGATTGTTGATTAATAAAGTAATAATTTCAGTTATTTTCGCGGCGTTGGACGGTTCCATGATTTTTGATCGTATGATTGAGTTCAGTAGATTGATAATATCAGATATCGAAAGTTGACTTTTGGTATTGTTTTGAGGCTGAGGCTCCGGGCCTCAGCCATTTTGTAAAGATGAAGTAGGTTGTTTAACAATAGCGTTATGTTCATTTTGGTTTAATCCTTTAACTGACTTAGAAGGGGGAGCCTTTGTAAACACTGTTTTTCTGCATGAGCCTGGAATGGGGCTGGGCGAGCCAGGTCTATGGTTTTGGTTGGATCTGTACCCTGTTGGTCTTTCTTTTCTACCACACTTAAAAGAGCGTGGCTTTGATCTACACTGAATTTTGGTGTGACCAAAATTACAGCAGTTGTGACATTGGATGGTCGGATATGTGTGATAAGTTGAAACGGTGCCTACCTAATGCATTATAACATCTAAATATGCGTTCAGGAAGAACTTTACCATCACACTTTCTAATCACAAACACAAATGAGATACGTCCGTCCTATGCCAAGCTTCCGATACGAATGAATCCTCGGAGTGAGCTCCAGGCCCCAGTGCCCGCCATGGACTTGGTGTTGGCGGAAGTCAACTGACAATCTTCAAAATCAATGCAACAATGTTGCCAATCTTATTTATTCCTTATAATAGATATTTTATTTTGACATCTACACTGACATGGCAGATGACAGCTGGAATGTTCACAACTTGTTCGCCATTTTGCTCTTCCGCCGCGCCCTCTGCGCACGCATTTTTCACTTGTTTGGCGTTTTAGCTTTACGAACCGTAACGAACATTGCGCGCGACTATTGCCAGCTTGAAGCTTGTGCTGCGCTGGTCTCTCCTGTGAGACAACTATTTCCGTTCAATAACCCGTGTCATTCACTCTTTTTGCGTACTATATTTATCTTTTAGCCGGACAATCGGAGCCATACAGCCGAAAGCAAGGATCGGAAACCAGTTTTTGAAATTAACCGGTTTGGGGTCAATGGCCGGTACCGTCAAACACTCCAACTTTGCCCACTTTTTAGACAAAAACTGAATTTTTTCAAGTTTTTTGTATGAAACCCCGGACACATTTCTGTATCTGTGGCAACTCTGAGATCGTGTGCATGCACTGATTTATCAAAATCTAAAATTAGTAGAAGTTTTCTTTATCATATCACCAATCAAGAGGGCGGGCAAAATAATCTGGACTTTTAGCCAACATTGCCCACGTTGATTTTTAGCGAATTATGGACCTTATACAGATGACATCAACACCAATGAAAGTATTTTGGCAATGAAGGCGATCGACCTAAAAAATAATTCAATATCATTCATACTTTCCTAATAAAATGTGTGGGCAATGTTAGGCTGTAATTTTTCCTCTTCTCCATACAAACGGCATGTAACGATTTAAAAGTGTTAGGGTTGTCAAATTTGGATTTAAAAAATCAATAATTTAATTTGCACAAAGTCGGTAAGTAGGTAAGTATTAAAACAGTTTCTAAGACGCAAATTTGCTTATTACATTGCGGCGTGCGGTGGATCAGTTGACATTTAGCCTCGCGATGTAATGCTACTGGAACAATTTTACTGGAATAATGTGAACAAGGCATAAGGACCCTTTTGCTAGGAAACTTCACATTTTTCTCGGGATAAAATATTTTTTCTACTTACCAATCTACCTACTTGAAACTTTAAAAAAAACATACAGACGAATTGAGAACCTCCTCCTTTTTTTGAAGTCGGTTAAAAAAAAAGAAAAGGTGCCAACCCTAAGCGTTTTTTGCTGGCGGGCAATGTTGACAAACATACAGCTAAACTTCACTGGGTAATTTTGCCCATCATGATAACTTTTGTTATATACGAGTTACAGTAACGAAACAATCATCAAAATACTCAGCACATCGTTTTGCATTACAAACAATCGATAAAATTGACTTGTGTGTTCGCCATGACGCACAATTGACTACTAAATTTCGTCAGTAATTGGCCCGCAAAAATATACTCCGTACTCGACAAGCGCCAACAGGTTACTGGATGAAGTCAGGAGCGCACGCGCTACTCTGTGTTGCCACAGGTATAGTTTATTATCTACCAATGTTATGAATGTTGTCATAATTCTGTAACTTTTTTTATTATTAGTAGATTTCCTTAGAAATTGTGTTTTGGGCAAAGTATACCCTGGTGGCAAAGTTGGAGTGTTTGACGGTACCGAAATGGATTGCAGTTTACGGTTTGATACGGTTTTTAAAGAAACCAGTTTTTGCACCAATTCAGGTTTTGTTTAACGAAATTATCCGGTTAATTTGAGTTAAAACGCCATCTCATGTGCTTTCTCTTGAAACATTCACTTGTATTGCGCGATGGTCGCTCCGGCCATATTTTTTTTAATTCGGCAGCATGTTGTTGAATTTCTTCGTATTTATTTCTATGACGCGCGAAAATATGTCGTTTTAAATTAGCACTATGTTCTTCCTGAAGAATATGTAAACGCCAGAGTTAATTTTTTTAATTAACAATAGAAAGAATATTGCAATTTCAACACTAAAAGCTTGCGGGATTTGCGGGGACGCTTGACGGTTATGATCGTCCTGGTTGTCGAGTTTTTCCACGAGAAGAGCCGCTGAGGTTTGCTCGTAGGTATTATTTTTTCGCAGGAAATATTGTCAAGCCACCGAATACTGCACGTGCCTGGAATAAACACGCGGGACTTGCGGGGCTGGGCTGGTGATGATTGTACTGAATCTTGAGTCTCTTGAGTTTTTTCTTTAAAGTAAATTCTTGAACATACTCTGCTTATTAAAGGACCATGTTGGAAGCAGGGTTTCTGGATGTTAAAGGCAGGCTCAGGTAATTAATAAATTTCACTTTAAAGATTATCTAGATCACATGCTTTTATTAAAAACTAGCTGTTGCCCGGGGCTTCGCCCCCGCAGCAAAATTTTTTTTTTCTCAATTTTATTAACACGAACCTTATCAAGACCGTAAAAAACACAACTAAAAAAGAATCCTCTAATTCGGCGCAGTCGTTTGGAAGTTATGCGCGGACGTACATTTCGACGATTCATTTTTATTTATATAGAAGAAATCGGCGATGTTGCCAACTTGAAATATAAAAATGATGTGGCACTTTTTGACGACACCCTGATATTAACGCTGTAGGACGTACTAAATGTTCATTTTACTAATTCACAGTGGTGTCAGGCGGCACTCCCAGTAAGGCATGATAGTCTTGGGGTACGTCGAGTCCAGGATGTCGGCTTTGTGGCATTCCTGGCATCCTCCTATGGCTCTGCGGATCTCGTTGCTCGCATTTTGAGTTACGATGGTGATGATATTCGCGTGCCGTTTCAGTCGGAGGCTCTTGCCAGATGGTCAAGTATTTGTCCGGGTGACAAACGCCCAGATAATACTTGTCTGCAGAGAAGATGGGACGACATACTCTGCAAGCAAGTATATGATACTGCACTTTCAAACGCCTCAGATAGCCTTGATGTAGCTCGGCTAAAGGCGGCCGCCAGACCAGAATCGGGAGCGTGGTTGCATGCCTTGCCGTCTCCACAAATGGGTACACTGCTCGATAACGATTCGCTGAGGATAGTAGTGGCCCTTCGTTTAGGCGGCAAGGTATGCGAACCACACCGCTGTGTACGTGGGGCAATGGTGCAAGAAGATGGGCACCACGGTCTGACCTGCCAAAGGTGTGCGGGGCGTTTTCCAAGACACCACGCCATTAACGACATTGTGCGGCGAGCAATGGTGTCGGCCAATGTGCCTTGCTTGCTCGAACCTCCGGGGCTCAGTAGAATCGACGGTAAGCGACCAGATGGCCTTTCACTGGTTCCTTGGCGGAAGGGTCGTTGTCTTCTGTGGGACGCGACGTGTGTAAGCACTTTCGCTATGTCCCACTTGAGACAGACCTCGCGGTTAGCTGGCTCCGCGGCTGAAGCTGCCGCGAGGTTAAATCACTCTAAATAGAGTGATTAAACCTTGTGTACGAGTTTGTACCGGTCGCCGTCGAGACAGCGGGTCCCTGGGGCTCGGAGGCAAAGGTGCTTTTCAGGGAGCTGGGCCGCAGACTAAGAGACAGGGGCTGCGATCCCCGCTCTGGTTCGTGGCTGGTTCAAAGGATTGCCATTGCAGTACAAAGAGGCAACGCGGCCAGCATAATGGGAACTTTTGAACCACGAAACAGGGGGACATTTTTTAGGTTAATTTTTAATAATTTTTAACAAAATTTACTATGAATCAACTTTCGTAGTTTTAGTGATCCTTATTATTAATTCGTTTTTAATATAAAATACCCTTAGTAGTATTTGATTTGTAGGTGTTGCCAACACCTATGATTATTAAAACATTGAAACGGGTGCAACATTTGTATTTAGAACTATATTAGCGCCTCTCATTGTGTAGTATTACTTACCCACGTTACTAACTACTTATAAATTCTACAATGTCTCCCATAACTTATTGCGCATAGCACTCGTGATGCAGGTGTAAGTTAAACTGTTGTTTTATGAAAACGTCGTAGTAAATTGTATTATGTAGATAATGGCCTCTTAATATAAAGATTCATTCATCTTAATTCGATCAGACGTGGAATGTAGAGTTGAAACGTTCTAATATGCGCATACATAGTTACTGGAAAACTGTTACGTACCCTCTATTCCCATTTCCGCTGCACAACAACCAGATTGTTGATTGATGATGATTGAACTGTATTGAAACGAAGGATTAACACAGATGCAGTGTTCCTTTTAACAGATTTTACTCTATCATGTAATTAGGTACTTATTTTTAAAGTTACCTCGACGTTTTGGTGTTTTTTTTTTCAGATTAAAACTGGAATCAATGATAACAGAATTCTAAAGATTCTATCGATGATGGGAGTCAGGAAAACAAACATACATTTTGTATAATGTGGCGTAAGTACTTGAAATCTTACATTCTCTTTATAGAATACTTAAATGGTTCAGATAGCATTGGCAATATAATATTTGAAACACAATTATCAATTTCCATTTAGCAGCGTATCATTTTAGATGGTAAAGGAGAGAGGCTTGTGCACTCATCCATGCCTTATCTACATCGCTTTAGTAGGCAGGGCAAGTCAGAACTGAGCAATTTAAGGCCGATTTGAAGCACCCTTAGGGCCTCTTAACCTTTTATAGAACCAAACCTTTTACGTCGTAGTATTATTTAAGCTCTCTTGCGACGCCCATGAAGATATTATTCTATGATTCAAATAATACTAATTACAGTTTCAGGTGGAAGGCATACGAGCTAGTGCGTCACTTGAAGCGAGTTAAATAATCAGCGCTACCCATAAACACTGTTGGTAGAAGTTGGCTATTGTGTATGCAGAAGTTGGCTCTATTTATTGGAGTATTTTAGGTAAATTAAACTATTTATTATAAAGTCAAAGGCATCATTCAAACGAGATTAAGAATAAGACCGTAGGGTACTGACGATTGGATGGCAGGATAATGAAAAGCTCTGAAGTCCAATTTTTTAAATAACATCACTCGAAAGTAGGTCCTCTTCGCAAGTAGTGAAAAATGCGAGTAAATAAAATTACCGCTATAATTAATCTTGTCAACTAGTTTCAAATTAAGTTGAGCTATAGTTTAGTATCAATGCACAAACCTTTACCACTTTCCAATGGAATTTTTCTTTTTACAATCACAAGTCCACTAATAAACTCACTAAACCAATGCTAGACATTAGTTTTCGATGGCGCTTTATCACCAAAAGTCGAAGTCACTTAGTTGATCGTTGCGCTGTTGCGTTAAACATCGCAAAAATTTTAATAAATCATTGCACGAAAATTTTCACAAGTGAGCTCCATTTTTGCAGCGAGATTACCCACATTTCTAAGCCACCAAAAACATACCTTGTGATTGACCATTGTGAAAATAAGTTTGTGTCAAAAATTACATTTTGAATACAAACTTTATTTTGGTGACTGTAGGTACTTGTTGCCAACTGTACTTGCATTGTCATCCGTCCTACATTATGTGTACCAAATTTCAAGTCAATTAGACTAACATTTGAACAGCTCCTTCCTGCGGAGTTCCGTTGGTCCTGACCACGCCACCAGAATCCCACTAACAGATTATTGCATTGTCATCTGACTTACCTACATAAGTATGCAAAATTTACTGACTAACACACATAGTGACATACACTGCAAGTTAAATAAAAGCTTGTAAAATCACTATGTAGCGGCCAGTATTTAAAAAATCTAAATTTGACCATGCAGGTTCTAGCCATAATCTATTATGGCTTTTAAATTAATTACCCACTTTTCCAATTGGGAATGGATGATTATTTTAAAAGTCTTCTATACTATAAAAAAGTTTTCTATTGATAGTAATAACCACCATCCTTAGCTACAGAAAAAAGTTAAGAATTTTTCCGTCAAGCCATATATTTTATAAAAATAAAAACATTTTACTCTGTCTCTCGGCGCTCCCATGTCAGATGATAAAGAAGTCATTCCTATCGTTAGAAAAATCATCAAGTACTTTTAACATAATCATCCATTGCCAATTCCTGATTCATAAGTACTCTTGTATTTAATTATTTTAAAATTGTTTCACTAAACGGGAAGTTTTATTTTATACCTACTACCTTTATTACGGGCGTAAAAGTTTGGGAGGATGGATATTATGAAACGCACGCAAATAGTACTTAAAAGTACAAATCTGTGTGTGTATAACACGTAGGTAGATTCCCGCGGGATAGCGGTAAACGAATTCTTTGTAGACGAAGTTACGGGCAACTAGCTTTGAAGCATACTCAGGGCCCGGCGTACAAAACAGAATCTTGCTTGAGAGACGTTTTTAAATTTATTTTAAAATGCTTTGGATGGTAACTCTTGCGTATTTCGCCTTAAATATTACGTATAATTCAATGCTTAAAACTACGCTCATTATAATTTCGAAGTTAAAATACTTGGATTCAATACAAAAATAAAAAATGCTTTGGAATGTGAACAAAACAATAATTACTTACATTATTTATATTAAAAAAAATTAAAGTGGTGGGCGTACTTTCTTGGCAAAACTGCCCATAATATTACCAGGAGGGTTATAATTAGCTACGACGTAAATATGACCATCCTTTGACTTCGCAATACCTACTCCCACTTCCTTGCTGTCTTCCCAAACAACTTGCGTAAAGTGCCCAGAACCTAAGTTGCTAGGTTCTCTTCCAAAGCTGTGATCTTTTATTTCATCATACCATTTGTCTACCGCATCCTTGCCAGACACAGAAAAATTTGGATCGGAAGACCATGCATAAAAAATGTTTTCACCATAATCTTGTTGATCTCTATGTTCCATTTTTCCTTTTTTGACTAGAACTTTAGCCCATTCTTCTGCATACTTGCAAAGCTTCTTACTTATTTCCAAAGGAGGGACGCCGTGTTTTCTTCGGTAGGTGTTATGTGCTGCTAGAAAATCCTCCTCAAATTTGTCACCAGAAATGGACGTAGTTTTAAATTTACTGACCAAATCAGATGCAATGTCTCCCAAATTTTTACTGTTTCTTTGATTTGGAGGCGCTGGTGCTAAGAAACTATTAGAGTCTCTTGGAGTACTTACCGGTGGAACATACGTTGATTTGAATTGCAAAGCACCAGGGGGTAAAACATTTGCCACAAATTGGTTGCTTATGTTACCGGGTGGATAATAATGAGCTATAACATACAGCTTGCCGGATTTGCTTTTAGCACTTCCTACTCCTAACTCTCTTGTGTTTTTCCATACAATTTGGGTAAAATGCCCACATGTCAACACTTCTGGCTCTCTTCCAAATGAGTAATCGTTAATTTCGCTATACCATTTGTCAACACAGTCTCGGGCTTTAATTTTTGAATTAGGATCTTGAGACCATCCGCAGTAAACGCTTTCTCCATACCTCTCGTGAAGGCTGTATTCCATACAGTCCTTTTTTGCAAGTTCTTCAGCCCATTTTTGGCTAACTTTACTTATTTCTTTATTAAGAACAAGCGCGGGAACGCCGTGCTCACGCCGGAATTCATTGTGGACAGCCAACGCCTCATTTTCGAACTCGTTAGACTTAGAGCCGAATAATTTGCTCTGAAACAAAAAGCATTCAATTCTGTATTAGTATAATAATGAAGTATTTTGTTTTGGTGTGAAAGGATAATCCCGGGAAATACCGAACCTACATATTACGAAAATCACGACTAGAATGCTAGACTCTTAGATTAATAGGCTTTTTTATCTTTGCATCCCGGAAAAGTTAATGTTCCTGCGTAACTTTTTTCTATGTAACGTAGGCAGATGTTTCATATTACAGCTAGTTGAAATATTTGATCTTATCAATTAGGTAGATTCAATTTCAAGAAAGAGGCAATGGCCTAATTCAGCTCGGCCACGCCGTATGTATTATTGCCCCAAACACCGCAATCATTATCATCAGCATCATCATGTCAGCTGCAAGACGTCCACTGCTGGACTTAGCCCCCCCCCCCCTCCAAGGCTCTCCAAACACCGCAATGTCTCAAGACAAATTTATAACTAGCATGTGTTGCCAGAGACTCTGATAGCACATCGAACTGACACTGGCAACCTTACACTAGGCCTCATAAGAAGAAGGATCAAGGTTACTCACAGGATAAATGGAAAGAGCTATGCTTGTTGTAGTAGTAGACATGAGAAATCAGTTGAAATACTTAATACTAATGTCTTTTATTTGGGTACGGGTCAAAATATTATACATAAAGTTTGAAATGCATAATAGGTCAAAATGTATAATGGTTTAAAAATGGATAATACAATTTTCGGTGAAACTAGACAGATTCTTTGATTAGCTAGACGATTTTTTTTGATCTCTTGATCTAATCTGTAGGTTAAGATTAGGTTAGGTATATTTTTAAGAATTCTGTTAAATTGCTATTTTGTAAGTAAATTGCAACATACGTATATTTTGATCTATAGTGTATTTTGACCTGTCACGCATTTCAAACTTTATGGTCAATTTCAATACGTATTTTTTTCTCTGAAAGGTTTTAAGCAATTTGTTTATGATAAGCTCTTGTTAAAACATCAGAACATATGTTACAGGGTTTATATCAAGTATTAAAATAACTGACTGAAGTTCTAAATATGTATCTAAACTGGGTAACGACATTCAGAACAAAACCAGTCAGCCGCCGAGCTTTCAATTTCCAAATGCAATTGTCGTGCGATTGGACGATGGAATCCAGGGAAACTAGATTATTATTGTTTCATCACTGATTAAACATTTGATTGACAAGAATCGACGAGCGCCAGTGTCTTAAGTAGATTTTCGGCGTCTGCCGCTGACAGTGATTTAATTTCCACGTTAAGGGGCAGCTCGATATTTTGATAAATCTGTCTGTTACATCGACGCACCTTTGGATTGCGAGCGCATTAAATCGAATGCTTTCAATTTAGATCACATTTCAGATATCTGTACTTACTTAATTTATTAAGTACCTAAATAGACGATTCATGTTCAACATTGTGCGGTAAATTTTATTCGTTTATGACCATCATGATAATATCTGCGGAAAACTGATAGCATTGTACGAACATCATTAATGCTTAGTTTTTAACCTGGTTTGAATAAAAACTGTCATATAATTTACAAAAGATAAGTGACTAAAGTTTGGTTTGGAATAAGATATTTCATGTCCTGTGATAATTTTAATCTAATCATGAATGAAAAATTCCAAGAATTTGGATAATACCCGGATGAAATATTGCGCACAGCTCGTTTACATAGGTACTATAGATAAAACGTGGATTATAGAAATATCGTCAATGAAAACAAAATAACGATGTACCTATATTGTTAGCATTCATAAATCACGAAATGTGTTATTGACAAAAGAAGATTGTCATCAGATCAGAATCGCGACTTGTCTACTATACCAAAATAATCATTAGGTACTTAACATTTGCAGTAAAATATAAGGCATATTTTTATATTATAAAGCCGTAAGCAATCATAATTAATTCCCTTACAGAAGTTGATAATATTTCATCATCACAAAGTTCATTGGTGCTTACCTATGTGTTATGAATAAGGCGGTAATGATTCAATATTCAAAACCCCCGACCATGAAAAAATAAAAATGCAAAGTTTTACAAAATAATTTTTTTTGCCATTTGTTCTGAATCCGAATTTAATAGTTACTATCGATGTGGCTATTTTTATTAGTGTCTTCGTATTAAGAACGAAAGTTTTAAATACACAGTATAATACCTGGTGAATGACACATGAAAATAAGAGGCAACGAAATTCACGTAAGATGCGAAAAATACAAATCTCCTAGCGATTACATAAAATCTAATACTTCAAAATTACATGCATAAACATTAAAAATTATTATTTCAATGAATAATTATTTGTTTTCCAGAGGAGTTTGCATCAATGTTTAATATGTTTAATCATTCGCGTTGCATGTTCACCCAGTGGGTGGATTGGAAAATGCAAATATTTATTTGAACGGCTTACGGTGAACATTCATTAAGTTGGTTACATTTTGAAAACTGTAATACAGTGAGAGCTGAACATCTCCGGGGCTTACATTTTATCGATGAAGAACTTATCTTTTTGAACGATAAACAGTTATTTTACATTTTATTATTATTACAATGAAGTATACAATTTTTGTCAAACCAAACTGGCTTACAAACCAAGTTACACGCGTAATATCAAACAGCTAACTCTTATATATTTGAACTATATATATGAAGAAAAAAGTTATTAAACACAATTATCAATAAATAAGAGACTCATTACTAAATAAAGTAAAAGTTACCATGTTTCCCACGCTTTCAGTGCACTGTCCAATATTTTTTTTATTAAATCAGACGTCTCCTGTCTGTCGCTTCACTAGTGATCCTGGCCAATTGACGTGGCCCAGTTCTGTGTTATTATCCTTGCTGGACTTTGTTGAATGAAGTACTACAATGAACATTCGGTCGCGTTATCACCGGAGATTAGCGACTACCAATGAAAATCACAAAAAAGAGATATCTGTATTTGCTGCCATTTTTGAACTAGTTTTAAAATAAACTTTTTATAATAATAAGTTGATTCGTGCCTTACGTATTTGTTTACACTTTTACTAAATCAATGCAAAATATTTAGGTTCTCCAAATATCAGCTACTTATCATTTTCAGTCAGCCAAGGTGAGTAAAATGTGGTTACGAATCTTAATAAATGCTCATTATTGGAGGAATGAGAACAACTAAACAATTTTTAACACCAGTTTCATAATACATACATTTTTGACGACCTCTTACGCTTATAGGGGTGTAATCACAAAGAACCTCAGCATAGCCGCTGCATCTTATTTTATAAACTTTTTTCCAAACATTTAATCACTGGGTCAAGCAATGTAGGCTGCAGCAGGACAGACGAAAATCTTTAAAAATCTTGAGCATAAGTATCGAAATCTTGTTTCGAGAGTGGTTAACAACATCTACTTACCTAATAAGAGCATGTCTTGAAGTATAGCTTTTCACTATTTTATATTCAAACACTGTAGGAATCCCTTAATCAACTGTTAGGGAATAAAAACGGAGAAAAAGACGCAGACACAAAATGTTAAAAAAGGTTAAATCGTTTAAAAGATTTGAGGAAGTTCTAAATTTATAGATTCGTATTCCGAGATAACTGGACTATTTTTATTCTTTTTTCCCTTCACTGAACTGAATAATGTGGTGCTCGCACTGTTTTGACGGGTTTTCGATATCCAAATTATGCGGGCACTTTAACCACAAGAAATCGCGGAAGGGTGATTTATCTCACGGTTTACCGTTTTGCAGATGTAATTATAAGTAAAGATAAGTGTTGATCCCGGTGCTGAATCGTGTAATCTATACAAGCACAGGATATACAATAGTACTTACAAGTAGCGACAACTATTATACGCCAAATTAACTCAGTGCAGAGTGCAACCTGTGGTTAGGGAATGCGTGAATCGTCTACCTCCTGCCTAGTGAGTATACTATAATATGTTAACTTTTTAATTATTTGCTTTAATTTTTAATTTATTTCAAGCATCTACTAAAGATTCAAAATAGATAAGACAGAAATTTCCAAAATGATATTACTTAAAAAAAATAAGTACCTATTCGGAACTTTGATTTCTTGATAAACTTATGCGATGAGTTTTGTATTTTGAAATTATAATTTTGTGACCGGAAATGAAACTTTGTTCTGTACAAAATAACCAGTAAGTACTAATAAGCACCAGTAAGTACTATGTGAGCAGGTATTGCATGGTGTTACTATTTAACTATATTTAAAAACTACTCGAATATGAAACAAAATATTACAATTCTCACTTGTATAGCTACTACACCCGGTGCGTATGAATAACAGCTCTTATCGTAAATGCTTCGATAACGGGTTTAGATACGGCACGATTACGAAGAATAACTTACCTTCGTATTTAGCTGTACGTTCTCAAGTGAAAGAGAAACAGGTTTTAAATAGCAACTTGAATTGAAACTAGCTTTCTTGCTACTCCGCAACCACGCTTGCAAAGCATCTACATATATGTGACACATGCTTTCATTCAAATACCTGCACAGTGCAGCCGCTTCCACATAAATCAACATAGGTATATTATGTCACACAGACCCTGAGACTAAAGAAGAAGCAAAGCAAAGTGGAGCCGGTTTAAACTACGTCTCGCCACGACACTTGCAGCGCAACTCAACTACATAGTTTGCTTAGTGAAGTTAGGTTGCGCTTATTTCCATGCACTAGATAGTGTGGACACGGCAAGGCGTAGTCTGAACCAGGCTTACTTTGGCGTTTGCAGAATTGCGTCATAACTTTTTATTTGGTCTGATGTCATACTCAACAATCAACCACATTCAAAGATTCAAACGCGTTTTAAACTCTTTAAAACTACCTTTTTCTTCTTTACTCGCCAATGTCAAAAAAATATTGTAATTTCTATGTCTGCGCAGGATTCCTTGCCGCTATCCCGCAGCAATTAAGTACCTATGCGATTTTCCGGGATATAAAAATTATCAATATTCTTCCTGAAGACATTCCAACCAAATAGGTTCAACAGTAAAAGCGTGAAGAGGTAACACAGACAGGCATACTTTCGCATTTATAGTTTTACTATAGATTTCCTGAACCGCTGCTTCCCTCTATTTTACTTGTAATCACAACTTACTATCCAGAAATTACAAAGTGCATACAAAAACAACACATCAGACTTATCATAAGTGCTAAGAACAGTTGCATATTCAGTCATGCGATGCTGCATAGCCAAACAAGTACCTAAATATGGAAACGCACAATTTGCGTTTTTCTGCTGATTACAAATGCAATTCTTACCGTAAAGTAGCAACCTGGTAACAGGCATGGATACTTCATTGTTTGTAATTCACTGCATTCTAATAAAAATGTTAAAGCGTGACACTAGAGAAACGTATCATCTTATTTTACACAGCATACAAACCTAATCATCTTCGCTTTGGCCGAATTTTTAATCTGAGATAAGTGACGTTGGTTGGAAGCTGGTGTAAGTTACAGGAGGTTAAAGTTTCGCCATTTAAATATTTTGTAATACGCCGATGGACACGAAATCTGCATCAATAATTGTTCGTCAATACCTAAAGACACACCATATCATTAAGAGGTGTGAGTGTGTGTGTGTATTTTAAAAGGGTTGCATCATGTATAAAAATTAAATTATAGAACTCCACTCTAGAGCCGTCGCCAGATGAAATGCTATCATCGATGCTCAAAAATATCTGTACACGCATTTACGCGATGAACAATAAGGTCGTTTTCAAAGATAGCGTAGACAGCTCCGATGATGCTCGCACCTCTGGGCTGGGGCCCCACAATACCAGCTGCTACCATTTGATCGCTTACAACGCAGGGCGTGTCGCATCATTGGTGACCCTATGCTCTCTGTGAAACTTGACCCTCTTCTTCTTCGCGGAGACGTAAGTTCTCTTTGCGTGTTCTACAGGATGTATAATGGGGAGTGCTCCGTTGAACTTTTTAACCTTATCTCAGCAGCCAAGTTCCATCACCGTACTACTCGACGCAAAAGTAGTTTCCACCAACATCACCTCGATAGTTGGTGCTCCAACACCGTGCGATTTAAGCGGTCTTTCTTGCTTTCTTGCCCCGTAAGTGCAAAATTTGGAATGGGCTGACGGCTGGGGTTTTTCCAACTGGCTACGATAATATCTAAATACCTATTTTCTTTATTTTTAATTATGCGGTATTCAATAATAAGTCATTATATTGTATTGAATTGTATTGTACCTACTTCTGAATTTTGCAGACTTTTTCACGGTGTTGGCCCATTGAGTAATCCATAATTAGTAACCTCGAACGCTGAACGCAATGTTGTCTAAAATCGAAACAACCTTGAAAATTTCGGTTTTTTTCAGATTTTAGAGATTAAATATAGCTTCATAACCCCTAACTACCGCTTTTCAGATTATATTTTAAAAGTAGAGACTAAATTTGCTACAATAATAATATGAGACTAGAGTTGTCTCTATAGACCCAAAACATTCCGAGATGAAGCTTTTCAAAATTAATATTTTTTCAAACTTTGCATTATTTTAGACGTAACTCGAACAACTTAAGCGAGATGACAAAAAAACAAGATTGAACTACGTGAAATTATAACACTTTCACACCACTTGTGCGTATTCCTTCACCTGCCTACTGGAAGATTGTCCCACCGAAAATCCACTAAGCCTGAATCCTGTCAAAATGAAAACATGAAGAAAATCCATCTACGGCCTCCTGCAACAGGAGCCAGGCTGCCACCAGGGAAACAAGCCTTCGACAACCCAGCGCCTTTGTTTCTATTGAGCCAATTGTCATCATCATCATTATCTCTCTTCCTCTCCGACTTTTCTCATATTTGTATTCGTCAGATATTTTTATTTCGTACCGCTATATGTTTTGTTTTGTGCCCGATTTTGTGGTCGCTCATGTTTGCTGTGAGTATCTAAAAAAGATAGGTTGAAATTTATAATATAATACAGCAGGTAAGATAGCGTTGTTTTGAAATGAAAGGGTTTCGGGTTTTAATTTTCCTTTTCCAATATGCTTTTGTATTTCTCGGCATTGACGGTTCTATCTATAAATTGCAGACAGCCCACACCTTGTGCCGGCATACTGCCCCAGATCATTAAAGATGATGGAAACTTCACCTTTCGCTTAAGAAAGTCTTTATGAAATGCCTCTCCTTCTTGTCGAATGACTTTATTTCGTTCATCGCGAACTGTTACTTCGAATTTGGATTCGTCACTCCATATTATTTTTCGCGACTACTACACATTGGCAGTCCAGTTTCGATGTTCTCGAGCGAATTTCAACCTGTTAGGTTTTTGCTTTTGAGTAAGTAACGGTTTCTCTTTAGCTGTGTAAAAACCGTAGCCCATTCTCTTCATTACTTTCTTGCAGGTATCGACGGAAATGTTGTTTTTAATAGCGTCACGCTAATGGTACGGTAAGATCTCCTGCTCTCGCACGACGATATTTCTTGATAATCCTGTTCAGAACTCTGTTTACGGCTTTGCTAGTTATTCGCAGACGGCCAGATTTCTTTAAACAGGAGACCGTTCCGTGTTTTCGGTGATGCTCGATGATCGTTGTACTGTAGACTAGCTGTTGCCCGCAACTCCGTCTGCATATAATTCGTTTGTCGCTATCCCGCAGGAATTACCCAATTTTCCGGGATAAAAAGTAGACTATGTGTTATTCCAGACGATAATCTATGTATGTTCCAAATTTCATCCAGACTGTCCAGCCGTTCTGGCGTGAAAGAGTAACAAACATCCTAACATCCATACTCACAAACTTTCACATTTATAATATTAGTAGGAAGTAGGATTATAGTATAGGAAGGACAGTAGGATAGCTGTTGCCCGCAACTCTGTCTGCATAGAATTCGTTTATCGCTATCCCGCAGGAATTACGCAATTTTCCGGAATAAAAAGTAGCCTATGTGTTATTCCAGACTATAGTCTATCTGTTCCAAATTTCATCCAGATCTGTCCACCCGTTCTGGCGTGAAAGAGTAACAAACATTCGAACATCCATATTCACAAACTTAAACATTTATAATATTAAGTAGGATCTTGGCTACGAAAGGTCCTTGGATATTTGGTACGTAGATTTGCCATTATTGTAGAAATTATAATTTTCCGCACTTCTTCAGTCGCTGGTTTACCTCGAGCCATTTTGATAGAATAAAATTTACCCTGAATTTGCCATAGCCCTCTGACATTTTAAATGACAGAGAATATTTCTATATTTAATTTAAATTATTATTTTATACAAAACAACTTAAAAAGCACTATCAAATGAATCAAGAAATTTTTATTTCTTGATTTTTATGTTTACTTTTACGGTTTTGCCTATCATTTGAAAAACAGCGCCTTCTCTCGTCCCTGGTGAGCAGTAGATGTTCCACGGGAGTTTGTAATTGTGTCGTACAGACACATCATTCAAACAGATGACGCTTAGCGACAAAAAATTCGCATAGTAACAAAGGTCACGTGACAGTTAGTAACGGGTAGAAAAATTCGGAGACTACCCACCTGCTATGGGTGGTGTAGGGGTATAGCACGCGTCACGGAATGACGAGGATCCGGGTTCGATTCCCGGCCATAGCTTTACTTTTCGGATTTTTCTATCTATACATATAAAATTCAAAGTCCTGACTGACTGACTGACTGACTGACTGACTGACTGACTGACTTAACTATATATCAACGCACAGCCCAAACCACTGGACTTAGAGACTTGAAATTTTGCACATAGATACCTTATACAGTGTAGGCATCCACTAAGGAAGGATTTTTGGAAATTCCCACGGGATAAGGAAAAAACGGGAATTATATATTCGACTCCGAGTGACGCTCATCATCATCATCATCATCATCAGCCTATATTAGTCCACTGCTGGACATAGGCCTCCCCTAATGAGCGCCATAGCGCCCTGTCTTCAGCTTGACGCATCCAGCATCTGCCTGCAGTCTTTCGCAGATCGTCATCCCACCTGGCCGGAGGGCGTCCTACACTACGTTTGTCGAGTCGCGGTCTCCACTCAAGAACACGTATAATAACTAGACTCTTCGAATTTGATACAAAAGTAGGTGATTAAAAAACGAAGAAACTAATTTCAGGATTTTTGGAAATTCCCACGGGATAAGGAAAACAACGGGATTTATACATTCAATTTAACGAAATCCTATGAACTATAATTACTAGACTCTTTAAATTTGGCATAGAAGTAGGTGATTATAATAGTAAAATAATGTTTTAATGATTTTTGGAAATTCCCACGGGATAAGGAAAAAAACGGGATTTATATATTCAGTTCTACGGGATCGAGTTTTCGTTTTACTGGTCATATAAAACTGAAATTTGGCCTTCAAGCTCCCTTGGGGAGTGTAGGGGAGCACTAAAAAAAGGATTTCCCGAAATTCCCACGGGAACGGGAAAAACGGGACTTTTCGATTTACTGGTTGCAGAAAGCTGAAATTCGGCATGTAGGTTGCTTCGGGAGTGATGAGGAGCATTAAGAGAGTACTTTCCAAAATTCCCACGGGAACGGGAAAAATAATTGTTTACACAGAAATACTGCGGTAGGCATAATATGGCTAGAAACTTGAAATTTGGCACACATATACCTTGAGTATCCTAGAGGTGCACTAAGAAGGTATTTTTCGAAATTCCCACGGGATAGGGTAAAAGGGGGTTTTTCGTTTAACTGTTCGTAGAAAGATGAGATTTAGCATTTAGCTTCCTTAGGGAGTGTAAGGGAGCATTAACAAAGGATTTCCTAACATTTTTACGGGAACGGAAAAAACCGGGATTTTACGTTTTACCTACTGGACATAAAAAGTTGAAATTTGTCACGTAGTTTTATTCGGGAGTGTAGGGGAACACTAAAACGGGAAAAACGGGATTTTACGTTTCCAGACGAAACAGCGGAAGAAAGAGACTTAACATTTATAACGTGTGTTTCTTTAAAGGCTTTAAGTGTACTCCGAAAGCACTCCCCAAAATTTTCACGGGAACGTGAAAAAACTTATTTTTTCGTTTTACATCTTAGCGCGTACGAAGTCGCGGGCAAAAGCTATTTAGGATAGGTTAGGTTAGGTTTCTTTTATAAAAATCCTGCAATATTTACAGTTTCAGAAAAATTAAGGCAGCGGGGCAATGCGGGGGATTGCTTGCATGCATGCTTGCTTGCACGCTTGCTTGCATGCATGCTTGCTTGCACGCTTGCTTGCATGCTTGCTTGCCTGCTTGCATGCCTGCTTGCATGCCTGCTTGCATGCCTGCTTGCATGCCTGCTTGCATACTTACATGCTTGCAGGTTTGGGTGCTCGCTTGCTTGATTGCTAGCTTCTTTGAAATGCTCATGGTTCACGCGTGCGAAGCCGCGGGCAAAAGCTAGTGTGTTCTAATTTTCATAGACATTTAGAAATTAAAACTTAAAAAGCAATTTTTATCATAATACAGACGAACTATTTTGCCTCAAATATGAGCTAGACGTAATTTTTTGCTTGCGAGATGTTAACTTTATAGTATAATGTTATTAAATTAAATAATATTATTACACTATGTACAATGCAAGAATAAACTAGTTTTAATGACCTGTCGTGTAGCGTATTCTATTAATCATCAATGTCAATCCGGGTTTAATTATCAGTCTTTGAAATAAACATCGTGTTCTGAAGTGCGACCAGACGAACTATTATGCATTGGGGCTCGTAGTAGTGCTGATGAACGCCACCGTACTCGTACAAATAACCCCGTGGAAGGACGGCGTTCAAGTGGCACAAAGGAACCAGGTGTTAGGTTAAGTAAACAAAGAATTTGCATTGAATTTTGATTATAGTTTACTGTTTAAATAATAGATATTTTTAATAAGTATTGATTTATCTTATCATTAGACCACGATTTTATTACCAGATTATCTGGTAAGCATAGACAGTAAAACAATATGTTTGCCCTGGTTCCATTGATTGATCGAATTCAGTTGAAGGCAAGTGTTAAAATGAATCCACGGCGACTAATTGGGGAGAGTGTTGAGGTTTGACTTTCGATTTTCTACATGTCGGAACTTCATGACCTTATTCCATTAGGTCCTTTCTTTCGCTAATCGGCCAGAGGTAGATGTTAGTTTTACCCATAAACTAGCATTATAGAGCATTTTTATTCATCGTTTAGTACACGGACGGCTGAGGAGTAAAATTCCTTGTCTGTGCCTGTGTTGCTTGAACACATGAATGGGCATTTTGCTAAGTAACCGTGCTTCATCTTAGACCATGTCCTCGTTTACCATTTTTCGTGATTAAACAGATGCATACATGCTTACATATATCACGTCTTTATTACTTACGGGGTAGACAGAGCCTAAGGTAACAAAACCTTAAGCATGATTAAGGGCGTATAGCTGGAAAGGGAAATTAAAATAGTGATGGGTTGCTAGCCGCATCGCCTATAACATGATTCCTAAGATTTTCGCCCATTCCCTCGATGGGCTTAAACGCGTGCGTGTTATGCATAAAAATATATCTTCATTGACGTCTTTACCTATATTTTGATGAACAAAATCAGATTCTGGTCTAAAACTACCAAGTAAAACTTTCAAACGCGATGAAATGAAGATTCCTTGCAAGATTAGATACCTATCCATTATTATGGTGTTCTCTTTCTAGCCTGCGCAAAACTTTAACGCTATTTCCTTTTGTCGTAGCGTGACTAACCGTCGTTGGTGCTAGAACTCGCGAGTTACGTTATTGAACAATATAAACGATGGCATATTTTTAAGTAGATTACCTTCATGCAAGTAAATTTACTGAAGTAGGAATACCTATCATTTATTAAGCACTTAACATTTGCAAGATGAGTCGATTTAATATGTAGATATTTTATTGAACGGCATTTTTAACAGCCAGCTCGATTCTTATTTTCACAGCCATTTTCATCAAAGTATTACGAACACGTTGATTTTCTATTATTTTGGAATTGAGTACGTAAACCGATTATTCTTTACTAATTAGCGACACATTTGTATGGATAGTCTAAAATAAATCAATTTTATTACTATTTGTACGGTGCACCCATTAATATGCCCACCTTCTGTAGTGGTGTGCGCCGATGCCAACGCTTAGTGGCCCTTGAGACAATTTAATGAAGTAAGTATAAGGGTTACACCGAGTGGACAGCGCCCACTGGCTGTGCCTAAGTACTACTGATTGCGACTCGATGGGACCAAACGTGCATTATGTTACTGGGAGGTGCAAAATGGACTGACTGGGTTACTGGAGCTACCTGGACATATTCCTGGACAACCGGACTACCGCAATAATTGTCTCAATAAAAATAAAAATAAATCGTTTTTATTGAATAATTTTAATGCGATAAACGTGATAAACTAAAACAAGTAAATCATCTATACTGAGTGTTGACATGAAATTGAAATTCTGAAGTTACTTATAAAGAAGTCTTGTTACTTTTAGTTTGACTGTGATGGATATCTATTCGAATCTCCGGCATGCAATTTCAGACAGTTCAATCAACAACACATTGGCACTGGAAATGTCGATGCTGTTGTCTATTTGCGTTCTATTTCCTTAGTGTGACGCTACATCTGTCAATAGGTCAAGGTCTCGCGTTCTCCGAATGCGCCAACTGTATTTCATTAAGTCAGTTGCCTAGAATGCCCGTACAAAAGGTACCCACTATTAAACTAAAGGCTTGCACGTAGGAGAAGGGAGACGACTTTCACTAGTGGCGTTTAACAATTGCTAGTAGATAAGCGTTCTGCTAAGAACCCTATTTTGACTGTTAAATAATAAGTACCTACTTAGGCGACGAAGCTTGGTGTTTTCAAAATCGGTGAAACGCATTTTCTCAGAGATGTGAACTAACCTAATCGACTTTTTCGACTATATACGTCTCACTGCTGGGCACATGTCTCCTCTCAAGTGGCCTTTATTATTTGACAATTCATCTTTTTTTTTTAATAACACAGTGCAGCAAACCAACCAACTTATTTATGTATTCGCAGAATATTACAACCAAATCATAATATTCTAAAATCAGGGAACTCTCTCATTGATCAATTTGTGATATGAGCTTAGGAAGCTGCCTCCGAATTACGCTGCGAGTGGCGTATGCTTAATTGATGCGCTGTGATGAAAATTAATGATTGTTTATGGTTTCTAAACCCGCACACAGAACTGAGTAAGGGCTTGAAATATTTATGGGACATACGTGCATAATATAGTCGGCAAAACCCTACTTTTGGGTTTCGCCGCAGTCAGATAAAAATTAATTTGTGCCAACACTGTCTTTAAAGCAAAAAAAAAGTAAATTAGGTATACGGATGAACTGTTACACTTAAAGTAGGTAGTAAACAATACATTTTTACCTTGCAACTACATATTATTTTTTGTTCGTTGAAATGGACCTCCGAAAAATAACGCCTGGTTCAATAAAATATTTAGGTATGTGACAGTATTGTTCAAAAATATTTTTATTAGCGTTGCATAACGGTTATGCTATATAAACCTAAGAATGGAACATTTGCGAACATGCAGGTGGCTTGTTTGTTTTTTCATAGCTGTGAGCTTTAAGTACTTATCGCACTGATTCCTAAATGTTTTGAACAGCTTAAAATATTGTGAAAGATTAATATTATTGAAATAAAGCAAATTCCGTTTTAAACGTTCACTAAGCCGCTATTGAATTCGCTTTGTTCTTTAAAGCGGAGAATAAAAACGAAGAAAATCGCAAAGGCGAGCAATTTATCCGGCGATTTCATTTTCGCCGTGCATACAGTAGAACACAATACTGGTCGTTAGAAGCCAGAAATGGTCGGAAATTACCTGAACAGTGATTTATAGCGGTATGCTTTGTAGGGACTAACACAATGCAGGCCAATGACCTCGATACAAATATAGATTGCGTTAATCTGTTTCAGAAACATAGCCCACTGGCGAAAGTAGTGTTTCCGATTGTAAATTATTTTACATATTATAACAATTATAACGTAAGAATGTTTGTAGTGCCTATCGAATCTATCCGTACGGGATAAAGACGTGACTTATGTTATGTTAGAGACGAATCTGACTATGCCGTCTCACATTTTAGCCATCCTGTCAACATAATGAAGCGCAAAGACTGATACGCTTTTTGTTCATGTATTTATACTTATCTTTAAAGAAATCTATAGGATTTTACCTCCGACGTCTGTGCGATAACTAGTTCAAAACAGTTAATTAACTCATCGATCATATCAGTCGCAGCTTTCCTCCGTGGCGAATACTAGAGTTAAAAGTAATGTTCGGAATGAGTCCCAAACTTGAGTTCAGAAAATACTGGGTGACTTCAAATTGGCAATACAAAATTATTGTTTTACTCACATCATCATCAGTGCAAACTCCTCTTGTTTTAAACTATCAAATTTTTTGGGTCTAATACGGTTGCCCTACTGCTACGATTAAAAACAAAGAGGTTTAAAGTATTTCAAATCATCACTTTCCTCTTTAGTTATCATCAATCGCAAAATTTATGAAGTAAACGTGTTTTAATTACTAATTGTCACTTGTCAAATTAAAATGTTTCACAAGATTAATTACGTCGAGTGATATGTTATAAATTTAGCTATTGAATGGGTGATGTCCTCGCCACGCATCGGGATTGGGCCTTTAATTAATTTTGTTATGAAAATAAAGATAGTTAAATGTAACAAATTATTACAACTGGGTTAAGAACAAATTTAACAGAATCAAAGTAATATATATTATTGATTATTAACTGAATCGCAGTCAAATGTTTTGTGTTACCATTTCGAAGCTACCCGCTACCCCTAGCTAAGCTGCTACGGCAACACACTACTCTAAATTTCCACTTCCAAGCCCAACGTCTCGTAAACCAAAAGCTTTTAACAAAAAAAATGTACACCATTCACTTTTAAAGAGCAATCCTATGACACCCACTCGGGGGTTCAAGGGGAAGGAAATCCCATTCCCGTTTTACGTGTACAAAAGAGGTATCTACCTAGGTACATAGGCTGTGATAACTTCGTGATCGTTAGTGAAACAAGCAACTCTGCCAATTTTTAGCTTCATTGGACTAATGGTCTGTACAGGAGGCAAAATAGCTATTGGTGATTGTTTCGGGTTGCTAGTTTGTAAACGGAGGCCTTAAGTATATGGTTTATTTTTATTACCTACTTACGTTCTCATTCGTTGGTTTATTCTAACATACTTACTTGAAATTTATAAGTAGCTAGATTAAGGTAGAATATCCGATGTTGATCTAAGGGCACTTTCCGTATACGAAGGCAGGCATACACTTAAGTTGATTAAGCGCTAAATGACACTTCATGCAGGCGGCGGCGCCGGGCAAAGGGCAGAACGTGCCGGGTTGTTTGTTCTACGACTCCGTCGCAGCAAGCCATCCTAATTAAACGCAGCACCTTTACTGCACCTTATTGTCAAAATAGGGTATCTAAAATTATCCTTCTCTGCTCCAAGTTATAGATAGGGTAAGGAGTACATTAAGTTTACATGGAAGTGATACTGTGAGAGAAAAACTAGAATTGGTTTCGGATAGAAATCCAGATGTCGATAAAATCAGAGAAATAGTATCAATGGAAGAGAATAGGTTTACCCTAAAACACGCATCGCTAACATCGGTAGATGTTGAACGATCATTTTCCTCGCACAAAATAGGTTCCACCACGTCTCACTCAAATATTGTGCCAATAGTCGTTGTTGGGACTGCTGACTCAATCCAGAATACTGCTGATTTTAACAGATTTCTGCAATACTTTCTAAAGCAATGGGTACCCTTGTTTCCAATTTTAAGTGCTGCTTACGAAAAACAAAGAACTACTAAGCCATAGAAGGGTGGCACAATAGGGCGAACAAGAAGATACCAGTAAAGCCAAACTTATTGCTGCTAATGGAGTATTTGAAAAAGGAAGGGCGGCATTTTGACGCTGTTATAAGGCTCAAATCATCTATGAGCCGAAAAGACAATTGTGTGATTTAAAATTTAATAAAATGCTTAAAAAGTTATTAAGAAAATAAAATGACACTACAGCGATTTCTAAAGAAAATGTTTTATCAAAAAATGCATTGGTAATCAGTACGAATGGTATATTGTATTAAAGTAGGATTTATTTTTTCTATTGAGGGAAGTGCATTTTTAGTTTTTTTTGGTACAATAAGTAAATACACTTTTGCTAAAATAATATTTTTATTACGCCTTGATTTATAAGGGTAACGGTTTTCTGTTCCTGTTACAAAATCGGATGAAAACTTCTTTATTTTTATGCTATAAGACAGGCAAACTAACAACTGCGTCACCTGATGTTAAGTAATCACCACTGTTCATAGACATCCGCGACACTTCGAAGAGTGTTATTGCAGATGCGTCGCCTACCCAGAGGGTTAAGATGGAATACCTCTCTTGTGCTAGAAATGTTCATGTTCATTCTTACTTGTCTTATTCGGTAGACAAAATTCTAACTTCAATGCACTTTTTTTTTAATAGTTATGTTACATTATCAAATAATCCCGGGGAAACATTTTGAACACAACTTTGCTGATGGATTATCAAAATTTTCTTCATATTCTTTACTAGCTGTAAACTGTAAATATTTCAAAACCAAAATTAGCCAACCGCCCAGCCATTCCCGAGTTTTAGCGAGACAAACTAACAGCGATTCATTTTTATATATATGTATAGGTATAGTTAGATTTAAGATAACATAGCTAATAATCAATGCATTTTGAAGATAGAAATTTGTTTACTAAATAAGACTAAAATTAACAGATTTTAGGACGAACTGCGTATAGGGCGAGCTGCAACTAAGTCAATTGGCATTGTTCACTTTTTTTAGTATGCTCCAATTCGAAAACCATTTGGAGGAAAACAACCAATTGTACGATTTATCTTGTCCTATTTCAAAAATGTATTTTTGACCTTTGTTGGACCTAACGACCCGGTTCTTTCACAGAATCGAGCATTAAATGCGTGCCACAAAAATGAAAAAAAAAGTTAAGCTACGGCTGTTTTTGCTTTTCTCGTTTGACCACAGAATAAAACGATTGATCCCTGCACATCTTTCCCAACTCCTACTTACACTAAAGTGGTCTTCGCAACAATACATCGTGTAAACTTTGAAATATTTCACATTAGCTTGCGAACACCATTATTCCCCAAATTTTCCCTGATTGTCTCAATGATTCTGTTGGGGCTTTTGTTCGAGTCATTGTTGCATTCCGGCACAAAATCATTTTTTTAAACATACATATATACATAAATCACATCTTTATCCCTTACGGGGTAAATATCAATTATGTAGGTATTACAGTTTTATACTTAGAATTTGCTTTTATTTCTAACGTCTGTGATTAAGTAGGAATGTAATATTATGACGTAGATGTGACAGTGACAGCTGACAGTTACCGTAGTCAAACTTTTTTTGTGGCAAACATTTAATGCCCGATTCTGCCAAAAAACCGGGTCGTTAGGTCAAACAAAGGTCAAAAGTACTTATACATCTACAATCGTAAAGTATTTTTGAAATCGGGCAAGATAAATCGGGTAATTGGTTGTTTTCCTCCAAATAGTTTTCGAATTGAAGCATACAAAAAAAATGAACAATGCTAATTGAATTAAGCCTTGCCTGTGCAGGTTGACAGATTGGGTCTCTATTACAATATGAAATGAACAATGCTAATTAAGCCTTGCCTGTGCAGGTTGACAGATTGGGTCTCTATTACAATATGAAATGAACAATGCTAATTAAGCCTTGCCTGTGCAGGTTGACAGATTGGGTCTCTATTACAATATGAAATGAACAATGCTAATTAAGCCTTGCCTGTGCAGGTTGACAGATTGGGTCTCTATTACAATATGAAATGAACAATGCTAATTAAGCCTTGCCTGTGCAGGTTGACAGATTGGGTCTCTATTACAATATGAAATGAACAATGCTAATTAAGCCTTGCCTGTGCAGGTTGACAGATTGGGCCTCTATTACAATATGAAATGAACAATGCCAATTAAGCCTTGCCTGTGCAGGTTGACAGATTGGGTCTCTATTACAATATGAAATGAACAATGCTAATTAAGCCTTGCCTGTGCAGGTTGACAGATTGGGCCTCTATTACAATATGAAATGAACAATGCCAATTAAGCCTTGCCTGTGCAGGTTGACAGATTGAGTCTCTATTACAATATGAAATGAACAATGCTAATTAAGCCTTGCCTGTGCAGGTTGACAGATTGGGCCTATATTACAATATGAAATGAACAATGCCAATTAAGCCTTGCCTGTGCAGGTTGACAGATTGGGTCTCTAGTACAATAAGAAATGAACAATGCTAATTAAGCCTTGCATGTGCAGGTTGACAGATTGGGCTCTACTACAATATGAAATACCTAACGTGTAAGTGGTAGTTTAGATAAGATTTTAGACGTAATTTTTGAATTACTGCATAGTGCTCTTATCTCAGAAACGCGTTTTTAATGTTCTCAAATCACGGATATCAAATTAACATATTTCGTATGACACGTGTTGGGATAATAAAGATTAAAGATTGGTTATTGGATATAAATGATCCGAAATTTTCCAAAGCCAATGTGTTGGTAATTATTTTGTAAAGGCCATTTAAACTCATCCGACGAAAGCGAACCTGAGCGGCCTGAGTCTATTGATCACTCGGCAGTAATTAGGGCATGATTTCAGACATGGAATCCCCTCATCAATTAGGTAATATCAATTACGTGAACCAGCTCACTTATATAACGTTACATAGCCGTTTCCAAATCGCTGCCAACCAGGTCATGAGGTCGACTAAGATTCGCTGCCCCTTCCGGATATTTATAGATGCAATAGACTACCGTTCACGTAGGGCGGTTAGTCAGGTTCCTTATCAAATTGACCGACAGCGGACGAGAGCTACCTACCTTTATTGTACATTTGTACTCCTACTTCCTTCGATTTATCAAGCCATTCAAACGTTTTGTCGACTATCTGTAAGCCTGAAACTGAACATAAGGAAATAAATGTGTTTAGAAATTTTTGCAAAGGTTATATTTAAGTACTTCCTCGACTAACGAAACGAAAAATTTGTTACCGAGTATTAAAATCCCGAAAATGAATGAATCTTTAGCGTTGTAAAGTCTTAGAAACAAAATAAATTTCAATAAATATAATATCCGCTTTCAGATAAACAAAATTCCATTACTTAAAATAATGTCGGAGCATTGACGGGCGACTTATATAATAATATATAATTACGAAATAGTTAGGTTATTTTTAAACCGTATTGATGCCGAGTTTTAAACGGCGGACTTGTATATTGGAGTACAGGATTTACGCTCGTAGCTGATCGAATACTTTCCGGTCGTAGCACTTAAATGCGGGCGGCACGGCAGCGCTATGCAATAACGCTTCCCACACAAGCTGGTACTCTAGAAGTTTTACTTTTGAATATTAATTGTATCGAGTATATGAGTATATGAGTTGCATGAACCTAAGTCTCTGGTGAGAAAATTTTATTTCATAATGAAAGGATACTAGAATCAGGTGCGTATTGTAGACAGATGCGTCAAGCGGAAAAAAGGTGACCTACTATTGAACTAGGTTAGAAATGGTGTCCCCTTATTTTGTAGACAGAATTTTCACTAAATTTCATTTTATTTCAATTAGAAAATTTTCAAGGTACATTCATTTTAATGGAACATGTTTACGGAAAGTTTCTTCAATGACTTTTATTTCATAGAATAGTCAAACGATGACCAAACGTTAGATTTGAAGTTTGTTTCTAGGTTGTATATTATACCATGAAAAATAATGAAAAAGGAGGTTAGGTTGTGTTAGTATTGCGACTCCAACAAAAATGAAGAGCTACCAGAAAAGTAGGTTAGGTTCCTTTATTTCCCGTGGCACTACTGTCCAAAGATTTCTATTTCAAAATCAAGTTTAACATAGTCGACTCCTACTTTTGGGCATTTTTGGCCCTTTGGGCCTGCTGAAGATCTAACATAACCTAAACCTACCTCCCATTTTTGACATTGATTTTGGTCTGTAGTGCCACGTAGTAGTGCCATGGGCCATGAGTAATACTCTGTTAGGCCTTTATTTCCCGTGGCACTACTGAGTGGCACTTCTGTCCAAAGATTTCTATTTCAAAATCAAGTTTAACATTTAGGTTAAACCTTTACAAAAATCGAGTTCTGCCAAAAACGCAGGGCTTTATGTTAGTACTGATAGTATTATTAATATTGTTCTCGTTTACCTGTGAATTTTATTGACTGAAATGGAAGTGGCTACCTTGTGTAATAAAATTATTTTCTTTGTTTAGATTCATTAAAAAATACATAATAATTTAAGATTTAACGATATCTTATATGCCATTATACCATGTAAGTATTTATTAAAAAAATGTATATTGATTTTAAAAATCAAACAATTTAGTTTATACCTACCTACCTAACTAAGAATGAATTTCTGTGGTACAAACTTCTATAAAAATAATTACCTATTGTCTACAATTTAGTGTAGGTAGGCACTACAACCATCAGAATGAAATAGGTAGGTATGTTGTTTTATGTTGTAAATATTTGAATGGAATACACCGTGTGTACTAAGCCCACATCTTTGTGAGTTCATCATAAGAAGTGAGCATAGACAATTAGAGGGAACTGCTTCGTTTTTCAAAATTCTATCACCACTTGAAAATCGAAAATGCAGCCTAAATCACGTGACCGATGTTACGAAGCTACGACGGAGGTATGCCCAGCTCAATACCCTACTACACTACACTACATACGTAAACCCATTAACGATTAGTACATCAGTGTCGATTAGGTATGCAATTCCACAAGCTGCGAATGCTGAGTAAATGAATGAAACGAATTTACCTGAAGTGAAGTTCTATCATAATTATGGGCTTTCTAATTATAGTTTATAGAATATGTGTAAATAAATTATTATTTCCCTTTTAAAATAAACATCGTCTCTTGCAAAACCGATCAAAAACGTAGAATCTACTTAACGTAGAATTTCCAACAAATTACCAATTTGAATTTGCCCATGAATTAACTAAAGTTGCGTATTTACGTAGGCAGGATGATAAGTAACTAAACTACACTACACTAAGAATAGGGTTTTGAAGAATTCGTGTACTAAATTTTAATTCAATTCCGTTCATTTTGTTATGATTGAAAAAAAACTTGAAAAAAATATTTGCGTCGAACTTTTTCGAAATGGATAAAATCGAACAAAGAGCTGTGATAAAGTTTATTCACATGAAAGGTATTAAAGCGATAGATATTAATGAAGAGTTAAAAAATATTTAAGGTGAATGTACTCTACATCTTATGCCGCAATCAAGAACTGGGTTGCTGAGTTTAAACGTGGCCGTACAAGTGTCCAAGATGTACCGCGTCCCGGCCGACCAAAAAGCGTAACGACTTCTGAAATGGTATCTAAAGTACATGACAAGGTTTTGGCAGGTTGACGATTGAAGTTATCCGAAATAGCTGACAGGGTTGACATTTCTAAGGAACGGGTAAATCATATCCTCAGTGAAGGTACATATGAAAAAGCTATCCGCCCGTTGGGTGCCGCGATTGCTTATACTAGATCAAAAAAGGATCAAAATACAAAATTTTCAGAGCGGTTCGGAGCGTTTGTAGGCTAATAGACCAGATTTTTTCGACTATTCAAAACAACAGATAAGACATGAGTTCATCATTATACGCTTGAATCCAAAATTAAATCGACACAGTGGACAGAATCTGTGTGTTCGGCTCCAAAGGACGCAAAGGCGGTAAAATCAGCTGGAAAAATGATGGCGTCTGTGTTCTGGTATTAATTTGGTATTTTGTTGATAGACTACCTTCCAAAAGGTCAGAAAATAACTGGAAAATCTTATTTTAATCTTTTACAACAGCAGTGCTCTAGGAATGTATTGAGCGAAAAAGACCCGGTATGGCTAAAAAAAATTTTTTCTACCAGGATAACGCGAGGGTTCATATGTGCGCAAAGGCTATGGCAAAAACTAATGAATTACGTTATGATATGTTGCCCCACCTGCTGTATTTGCTTGATCTAGCACCGATGGACTTTCATCTGTTTCGTAAGTTCCAAACTTTTATGGGGAGATGAAAGATTCGAAACAAATTATGTTGCTGAAGATGAAGATGTCGGCTGTGGAAGATTATTTTGAAGGTCTCGTTAAAGTTATTTTATGGAGGGGGTAACGGCCTTAGAACTAAGGTGAAGCAAGTGCGTTGACCTAAACGGAGACTATGTTTAAAACAATATATATTTTTTACCCCTGAACTGAGTATTTCCTTGTTAGGCTAGTTACTTATCATCCCACCCACGTATTATTCAATCTTTTTCTATTTCTGCTTGTTTTCTCTTATTTTTATTTATGTTTAATTTTATTTTATTTGCTTTTGTATCATCTTTTAATGCCGAGAGTAACTTAGCGAGAGTAGGTAATGTGATTTTTGTTCACACTCATGTTAATTTGAGAATTCTAATTCTCGCAAACATTGCTTGTCCGATGGCGTTCATTAAAAACACACAATAAAAATAAGTCCTGTATTCTTAATCCAAGTTTTTTCCATGTACTTCATTAATTTATTCAAGTTTTTACTGTGAGGTTTCCACATTATTAACTGGCAGCGAAGAAAGTGCGGTGCACAAACCCACTATCCGGCGATGTGTTCTTAACACTATACCAATCTCTTTGGATTTTTTCCATATGCTTTTACAAAAATGGTAGTAGCATTTTTTTATTATAATGTTTAGAAATATTATTTTCAGACAATATGGAATTTCTCCGGATTTAACTGAGGGCAAGTAGTTCGTATTAAATGAAATAAAGCTAAATAAGATCTCTGTTTTTTGACAGTCATCAATGCGTAAAATAATGGTATCACATAAGTATGCTCCGACTTACTGTCGACGTCACCCATATTTAAGTGCAATTGGACGAATGGTTTTGGCGCCACTTTAAAGGTACCATCAGCGAAGCATTCTTTTATATTGATAAGCAATTCTTTTGACTCCTCTGAAGTAAATAGTAATATAACTGTGTTCTCATGCTGATATTCTGCCAGTAAAATATCATTGAAAGTGGCTGGAACTTCAATTTCTGATATATTTTACAAACAGTTTTTTAACTTGCCGTTTTTTGAAGTGCCAGTGCACTTTAATACTTTTCGCCGATTACAACTGAACCAAATGATATTTCCCATTAGAATAACATTTATGTTTAAGATATTGATGAACTTCGAACAATAAAACCTTTCCACCATTTCTATAAATTATTGATAAGTCCATAGTAATAATAATATAATAAATCAGTTCAGAACTCAAACGTTGTAGCAATATTTTTTTAGGCAAAATAAATGTTTATAGATGACACTGACATAATTCATTGACATACAATTATGAATATTTCTTATAATTCCAGACATCAATCCCAATATTTATCTGAAGAGGTTGTAACACTTGTGTTTACCGCAAGAGGTCCCCAACCTTCACACTAATGTGTCAGGTTTCCCATCCTTACTACTAGTGTTAAGGCTGGGAAAGTAATTTCCCTACTTTAACACCGGTGTGAAGGCTCAGAGTGGGTCGGACGGGGCGACGATCGTACCGACAACGGCGAAAGTAATATGAAAAACTTACAAAGATTTCATGGATTGGATTGCAGCAAAAAAACACTACTTCGCTGTCGGAAAACGTATTACTGGTATGTTTTGAACACTTACCTATCTGTATCTGTGCATTCTACTCTATGCTGACAAGTACTCTGAATATTAAAAATGAACTGGATGAATGAATTTCCAAATACCACAAACTGACTGCATTCCTGAAACGCGAAGCTTTGAAAGGTTACACAGGAAAAAAATCGAAAACATTTTTACCACAATATGTTGAAAAATTCTCTCAAACTCAAACTATTTATTGCATAAAAATGTTGTGACAAAGATGTTAGTGTGTATATAGTTTTAAACATTTACCCAGTAAGTACCCAGTATTACATATTATAATAACAAGTAATAATAATATTAGTATGGCACTTGCACTTAGTATCTAATTAGACGTACGAGCAACAAATTAGTAGCACAGAGAGCCGCGAGGTAGTCTTTACAAAACATTATATGTAGAGATAAAAACAAAAATAGTATTTATGCACACACAAGTAAACATGTGTACACAAACAAATTCCTCAATGAAGCACCTGACTAACTATATCTTATGCAAAAGGTGGGTTATTTTGAATTACAAAAATTACTTGAACTTCTTAAAACATGTTAAAGATGCATTTCATTGTTGATTGTTCTTCTTATTTATATTTGTGTGGACTTATTAATTCGAATGCACTGCTTGTGTCATTGTTACAGGTTACGTTAATATTCAGAGCAATGGGAGGATGCCGCAGGCAAGAACTTCATGATATGATGCAGTATGATGATGTCAAGATATTGGATTCCACCATATTAGTAATTTGTCCGAAATACAAAAAATAAAACAGACCAAACCTTTACTATAACCGGAAGCTATTTAGAACAATGTAAAAATACATAGAATTACGCCCAACTCAATGTGCACTCCCAGATTTACTTTACAGTACATAGGAGGTAAATGGAGTAAGTACAATAAAGGAGGCATAAATAAATTTGAATCACTCGGCAAAACAATAGCTACATATTTAAACCTTCCTAACCCTGAACCGTAGACGGGCCACTGTTTTCGCAGAACTTCAGCATTATTAGTGATTGAGCAGGAGCAGACGTAACAACCCTTAACCCTTTCGTTGGTATTGGCAAAATAGTTGCCAGTCGATGTTCCCAAACACCATTTCAAAATTATTCCTTAATACCCACAAATAAGGCTTATTACTCTTAGCTCCATCTATCGTTAATACAATTAAATAAAATAAAGACTTCTGATTGGGTCTGCCATATTGTAGATCTGTCATTTGAAAAAAACATGGCGTCGGTGTGACGTTCTTTTGTGGCGCTCCGTGAGAATCCAGATAAATCCGAGGATTGTCCGAGTGGAAAGTGAGTACAACTGTTTATTTTTGTTCCTAAGTATTTTTTCTACTACATTGAGTAAAAATTTCGCTGGATCAATATTTTTTTTTTCATATTTTGACGAAAAATAGTCGAAGTTGCCAATGCCCGTGAATTGAATATATAGGTGGCCAAATAGTTGCCAATGCCCGGAAGCAGGTCTATATGTGGCGAAAAATTTGCCAGTGCTTACTTATTTTATGTTGCTTGTTTCAGATGTCAAAACCCAACAGGACCCAAAAAGATGGAAACAAGTTTCTTGTGAACTGTCCAATCGTAATATTTGAATATACCAAAAGAATGGGCGGTGTAGATCGCTTTAATCAACAACGATCACATTATAAGCTTGATTACTGATCTCTTAATTATAAGAAAGAATCTATATACAGGGTGACCTCTAAGACGTAATACAAAACCAATGTTTTAAATACGTCTCCCATTAACTAAAATTCTTAGCTAGGTCTCATGTTGTTAAAACGATCATTAGTATTCTTTTTTTTTGTTTCAATTGTTCCTAATTTTTTCGGTTAAATGTGGTCACCTTACCATTATTTTTACAGTAAAAAGTTCTTATGTAAATAAACCCATTTGTCTTTGAATGTCTGACAAATAATTTATGAAGAAAACTCATTTTGATTATCTTTGACGTTAGTTGTCTTGTTATGATCGAACAACAATAAGATTCATCGTAAGTTTATGTAAAATATTAAAATGCCTCGTGGCCTATCCTTACACGTCTGTCCAGCGGACGGATATGGTAGCGTTCTATTTTACCTCTCAGAGTACAGTGCAGACGCAAACACTCTTTCGCGAACGTTATCCGGACTGTCCAACCCCTACTCGTGGATTGATAAACAGAACTGTCCAAAATTTAAGAGATTATGGACAGTTCTCAGTCCCAGTGCATGCCCAAGATAGAAGCCGACGGCCGCGGCACTCAGAAGCGTTTTGGACACGAATCTTTCAGTATTTTAGTCGCCACCTTGAAGCAAGCACAAGAGACGCAGCTGCAAGATTTGGTACGAGCCAATTTTTTATTTGGAAGCTATTAAATGCCGCAGGATTACATCCATTTCATTTCCAAAAGGTACAAGATATTGTGCTAGCCGACTACCCCCGAAGAGTTCAGTTTTGTCGTTGGGTGTTACAAAACCAACAGTTAAATATTTTATGGTCTGACGAAGCAACGTTTACAAGAGTAGGCTTGTTTAACGTTCATAATGAACACTTGTGGTGTGAAGCAAACCCTCATGCAACTCGCAGATACTCCTTCCAGAGTCGGTTTTCGGTTAACGTTTGGGCGGGTATTCTGAATAATCATCTGACAGGACCGCATTTTATTGATGGAAACTTAAATGGACCAAAGTATGAAGACTTCCTAAGAAACATATTACCAACACTACTACAAGAGGTACCACAAGAAAACATAAATAATTTGTACTATAAACAAGATGGGGCTCCCGCGCATTTTTCACTACGTGTTCGAAATTACTTGGACGAATGTTTCCCTGAACGATGGATAGGACGCAATGGCCCTGTCGCTTGGCCGCCTCGCAGCCCCGATCTTACTCCGCTCGATTTTTTTTTGTGGGGCGAGGTGAAAAGACGTGTCTACACACGAGAAACAAATACCGTTGAGGAACTTCGCCAAAAAATAATGGATGCTTTTAATTCTGTAAAAGCCAATGAGTTTGTTCTCGGCAGACTTAAGGATTTATAACCTTAGACGACGGGCAGAGTTATGTGTACATGAAGGCGGTGGTCATATTGAACATAAGCTAAAATACGTGTGATTGAGTGTTTTCGACCTTTCGATGTATAAGATAGGTAACAATAAATTTACTTTTTTAAATTGATATCTCTTATTATTCGATTTAATGTATCAGAGTAAGTACGGTCAATGACTTTAATTCATGAGCTACCATGGAACATTGTCAAAGGAAAAGTCATTACGATTTTCCTTGTTAAGTAATGCGGTGTCGCTATGACGCTTACTGTGAAATGGTTCTATGGTGGCTCATGAATTAAAGTCCTTCACCGTACTACACTTAGCAGTACGTACTCAAAAGTTTAAAATTGATAGCTGATAACAGTGGTAACATTCGTAAACTTGACAAGAACTTTATGACATTCGATTATTGAATGTACGGTGACCACACTCCGAGATTTTTATTATTTTTTTTGTTTGAAAATAAAGAAAAATTAAACAAGGCTAACCCTTACAAATGAGTTAGTGTAGTGAATTCTCCGTCATTAACTGAGCCCAAAACGTTAATTTTGTATTACGTCTTAGATGTCACCCTGTATATAATACGCGAGGCCGATTTTTGTACAAGCCATCAGATCTACAGTTATGGTCCGATTTTGATAAATTATATGTCATTAGATTTGTCTCATGCTGGAGAGTTGCAAACTGTTCTTCGCTTTTAGATTTTTTAACGAAAAACCACTACAAAATGAATTTTAATGAACTACTGTGCGCTACCCGACCAGCCAGTATAATGTGACCCGTGTCATGTGTTTTGACGTGAGATGACACAATAAAAATAACATGTATTGGACTGAAACATGTTGTAAGTTGTTCAGCATGAGAAAATACCTGTTTTGAGTCGACCAGATTTTATCCGCAACTTACATACTACGATAATTGTACAAAATACAAAAACTATTTTACGATTTCTTTGTTTACAATGAATGACTTGCGTCAACTTTTAATTTATTTTTAATTGGGCTCTATTATGTCAAAATGGATTTTCCATGTTTGTTTATTTCAAAAAAGTATTTAATGCTTCAAAGTTTGATATACAAATACAGGAGGTTCTAATATGGATCGAAAACGAAATGGAAATGGCATGAGTTTTGGCAACAGCAGTTAGGTATTTTAGTCACGGATGAGAAAAAAAAGTGGAATTGACAAATGTCTCGATTTCTAGGAATCCGTTTATTTCGCAACTAACGTTTGACGTTTAACGTTTTAATTGTGTTTGTTACAGTTTGTATAAAATAAAATTTTGGAAAAAAAAATTGCAGTGGGGGCGAAGCCCCGGGTACAGCTAGTTATTATTATTAGTTAGTATTATTGTTAGTTATTGTTATTGTTTGTTGTATTTTGAGATGTACGCTCTATTGTGGCTTTCACTATATGGATATTTTAAACTCACTCTTTGTCGGTCTCTCGCTTAATGCTCCTCTCATTTACTCAAAGGTTAACTGGTAGAGATCCCTTATAGGGATAAGTTCGCCTTTGTGCATATATTTAAGGTCTTTTTTTTGTGATTTGTCTCTACTTCTCTATATTTGTACAATAAAGCATTTACTTACTTACTTACTTACTTACTTATTATTTATTTGATAAGTTTTACGACTGATTTTTCCGAAATAAAGATTTATATTGTAAACAATTTAATTTATTTTCTTCAAATACTGGCAACATAATGGCCACATGCATGTTTTTTACCGCTCATAGGCAAATATTTTGCCACGGCTGAAAAACCTATTTTCAGATGTTTTCATTTTTTTTATTTTTCAGAAAATATTCTCATCAGCTTTCTATTATTCCCTTTTAATGTCCATTTCGCTCATGTTTGGCGTAGTTCGCGTTGCCCGTGAAAGGGACGTCATGGGGGCTGGAAATCGACTTCTGTAGCTGAAAGCTATATCTAAATAATTCGGTTCAAATTAAAGTGGAAATTTCAAACAAAATTACCAACTGTAGGTATCTAAAAAAAAGATGATAAATGTTACCGTGCCAGGCAGTTCCGTGAGTATCAATGACAACTCTGATACTGTATCGGCAAACAGAGTGGTTTTTCTCATTGTACTATACAAAGTGTAGTTAATAATTATTACAAATAAAGTTTTACCTTCTTATTATTAGCGTTTTATTCACTTAGGTTTCAGGCTTACAAATAAGCTAATACCACAGAGCCACTAACTAGAAAGTGTAAGCCATATCTGTACATATTTTAGAAAACTTATGATATGGAAACGGTTGTGGAATTCCTTGCCATAAGGCGCGCTAAATCTTTACCCATATTTAAATCTATGTTGAAGGAGCACTATGTGTCATCTTGTGCATAAATCTTGTAGCTGGCTTTTTTAGGTATGTGTCTATTTATACCTCCATTTATTATAAATGTGTGTTTCATGTATAATACATTATGTATTTCAGTACTTAGGATATTAATATATATTCTAAACTAGATGACCCGGTGAACTTCGTATCACTTACCTCTTGATATAAACCATATGTATTTTAGAGCCGGTAATTTTGTAAAGGCATCATCAGATAGTCTAAGTATCGGCTCCTTTAGGGGTGGAAAAAGTGAGCAAATCACGCACGCATTTCCATGTTGCATGACACATTATATTAGATTATAGACGCTTATGTTAACAAATAAGGTACCAGCCTACTTTTTTCAGTCTGTATCGATTGCGCCCCAGTACTAAACCTAATAGTAGTTTAGTAACCTGGCAACACTGTCAGTGTCACTGTCACCGAACTTTCGAAGAAAATATTGTTAATATTTCAAAACTACGGCCGCCATTAAAGGAGAATAGAATAAATATTTCAAAACAATTTTTCCTTGCGGCCGCCATTAAGGGAGAATTAATTCATAACAATGCATTGTCCCTTTTGCAATAAGTGGATGGAACGGAATAATAAAAGAAGCACCTGTCATAGTTGCACTATTAAATCATTACGATGCGACGAATGTTTTACAATAACAGCGCCTACCTTCAAGTGCGGTCACAATTTGAGTCCAATAATACGAATCAATAAGGCTAAAGAACAAAAAAATCGAGTGAAACAACTGTTGTTAAAACCGAAGTTGGTCTCAACAATGCCATCATCTGAGTCATCATCTGAGGGAATATTTTCCGAACTGAATTTAACTGTCGAAGATCTACAGGATTTGTATGAGATTGAAGAAAGTCAGCAGCTCAACATCAGCAAGTCGTTAAGTCCTGGGGAGCCAAGTGGAGAAATCATCAGCAAGCCGGGTTCTTAGATCTGTATTAATCCTTTAGATCTTCGACAGTTAAATTAAGTTCGGGAAATATTCCCTTAGATGATGACTCAGATGATGGCATTGTTAAGACGAACTTCGGTTTTAACGACAGTTGCACCCAACTCAACAACCAAGTGTCATTATTTTCATGTCGAACCGACGGCCAAATGTTTGACAGGTGAGAACAGTTTGTACGAGAAAATAAAATTGCCGTTTTAAGTATTTTCCTCGCAATGGTTCCATATTTTCTCACCATTTAAACCTTCCCTGGGCTTCCACGAATATTTCATGACTAAAATTAGACTTACGAACAGCAATTCATTTTTATTTATATATGCCTGGTAGAGATCGCTCTGTAGCGATAAGGCCGCCTATTGTTACCTTGTAATATTCTGTATACCTTTTTTCTGTTTTGGTTGTTATATGGTGTTAAATAAAGAGTTATTGTATTGTATTGTATATGCACCAGTCACATAAAATACTATTAGACGCACTTTACCAGATGGTAAAATACTAAATTGCCAGGAGACTGTAGTAAACAACGCAAATTACCAGAGACACAGTTTCGCTAACATTTGAAAATTGTTGTTAACTCATCTCATAAGTAAAATAATGATTTAGTTTTAGTGTTATATTAGTGTGTTTTTTTTAATCGAACTTGAAACTGTGTGTATGACGCTACCTACCTAGTTTTTTTAAAAATCGTAATAGAGGGTACTCTATAATTTATAATCTGTTTATATGTATTTATTAATATTTATAAATATTCTTTAAAAATATTTTAGGTTTAGGTACTATCAAATGAATCAAGAATATATTACTTATTGATTTTTTATATTTATTTTTTACGGTTTTACCCGCTGCTATGAATGGTGTAGCGGTAGAGCACGCATCACGGAATGATGAGGATCCGAGTTCGATTCCCGTCAAAGCTTTATTTTTACCTGCTGTGGGTGGTGTAGGGGTATAACACGCATCACGGGATGATGAGGATCTGGGTTCGATTCCCGGCCATAGCTTTACTTTTACCTGCTACGGGTGGTGCAGGGGTATAGCACGCATCACGGAATGATGAGGATTTGGGTTCGATCCCCGGCTATAGCTTTACTTTTACCTGTTATATGTGGTATAGGGGTATAGCACGCATCATTGAATGATGAGGATCCGGGTTCTATTCTCGGTCATAGCTTTACTTTTCGGATTACTCTATTGTCTAATTTACAGTGTCGTTTGGAATTTACTTTAAGACTAGTTAATCAATTGATAGTAAAGTTATAATACCTACTTATTCATTACTTTAACAAAAATTCGGATTTCTGGAAAGCTCAGGTCGCCGTGAATTAATTTAGTCACGTAGCAAAGTTAATGATTAATACGCAACAAGCCCTGTTTCATTTCAACACTGTTGGCATACTCGAATAGGAAAATAAAATAGTACATCAACAACTTCAATTAATTGCGCAAGTCTTGTCCGTGCACACAGACGCGTCTGCGTGCGGCTGTGTGCGCTGTGCGCGTGTCTCCCGCTCCCGCGGCACTCGCGGCGGCAGTGGCAGGTGCGGGCGCCAGGCGCCACTCCGGAGCCGCCCGTCGCTGCAGCCGCCCGCCGTCGGCTCGTCGGCCGCCCGACCGCGCACTATCTCTTTAAACATAAAGTTTACGGATACATGACATTACATTGAAAGTCTTCATGTATTTAGTCGTAGGCTTATAAATATAAATTATTGTTCTTATAATTGCTGTCGAAATTTTAGTGTAAAGTTAGTATGTGACAAGTTAATAAACCTTTAAAGGAGTGAGTGAATTAACTTTGAAATTAATGTATTAATCGGTACCTCCAAATAATCAATAATTGTTTCGTTTATAATTTCGGGTACAATTGTGGCTTTATTAACAGGTAAGTCTTTAAATTTTTGCTGTCTATAACCAGCGAATTAATTATTTACTTTTTATTTTTTCTCAATCAATTATTTACTTTTTTTATTTGTTTTTTATTTTTTCTCAGAATCGGCGAGTAATTCACTTGGTTCTCTTCTGCACACATTTTTCAGGAGAACCTTTGATTTGCATTTTCGCATCATTTTTTTAAATAAATTTGTTATGAGTGTTTTTTTTATTTTACACCGCATCCTTATCCCGCACATATTATAAAAATAGCAATGCGATGTTTGATTGTATTTGTTTTAGACAGGCACAACATTAGCTAGCAACATAGTGATCTGAATTAGGTTTGGTTTAAAAATCTAGTTGTGTTTGCCGGTCTTTCTCAGCGAATGTGTTTATTGCGAACCGGCGTTAGTTATTTTTTCGGAAGCTTCATCTCTATACCTAGTATACTGTACCTATATTTTGCCATTGTTCCTATTGAAATGAAACAGTACCTTATATTTATTTCATTTGTAGTAGCGGATTTAAATTGCGATAAGTATTCTATGATGCAAGTAAGTTATTGCTACCAAATCTTGAAAGCGAATTTTGAGCCATTCTAAGTGGTCCGCGTTAATCTGAAACAAGGTAGATTAGACAACAATGCAGTAATCAATTACCATCAGAAAAATACCGTTCGCGTTGAAAATAATTTTAGGAACTTATGATCTATTTGAAATCTGAATCTTTAAAACAGTAAATATACGTATTTTTGTATCAAGTAAATGTAAGTTGCATCAGGTTACTTTAAAAATAACAGAAAATATTGTGTCAAAACCGACGGTTTTGGTTAAAGTTGTCGTTTAAGAAACTTGGTGCAACTCACTAAGCATTTTATTTAGTACATGCTTCTAAAAAAATAAAAGTAAAAGCATACCTACTACAGTCCAAATGCCTAGATTCACTTGTGTACGAAATTGCATTTTACGTATTTTGGGATTAAGAGTATATACTCTTTTACAGAACTCTATAACTATTCGATACATTTATCCGCTTAGAGAAGATAAAAGTATAAGGAAATGATTCCACAAACATTTCGTTGGGATTTGATGGCGTAAGTAGGATTTTATTGAGCATAATACATTTCTGGTCTTATAGATAGGTAAGTAAAATATCAATAAAATTGGGGATCGGCAGTCACTACATAGTATAAAACAAAGTCGCTTTCCGCTATCGGTCTGTCCCTATTCCCTGTCCCCTTGTATGCTTAGATCTTTAAAATTAATTATTTTAATAGATAAAGTGATTCGAGAGGAAGGTTTATATGTATAATTCAACGCAAACAAAGTCGCGGGCAGAGGCTAGTAACTTATAATTTTCATTAAAAAATAAGTACAAAGTATGCATCGAAAACAAACACACTTTGTAACTAGTTACCATAATCAACGTGATTTTTACCTAAGTTTTCTCTCAAAACTATGTAAAATTTTGCCGTTTGAATATTTATTTTTACACACATACACATGCCTATATTCATCAAAACGCGTATATTTTTTAAAACCAATACAACAAACAAAACAAACTAGCAACAAACACTACCCAATCTTTTGTTAGGTGTCTGTTTTGTGATTCGACTATATTATATTTAAACATGTTTAGTACCCAACACGGTGGCTATAAGAAATATTAGGTGCAGTTAATATTATATGTATACGACATTGTCATTTGCCATTCGACGCATTCACTGGCTCACACAACGGTAGGTAACTCATAAAATATAATATATACGTTTTTGTGATCTTCAGTGTCCAAAAGCTATAATGTTATAGACATTCAAACGAACATGTGCATTTTCTTGACTCAACGAGGTCTCTGGCCTATCGGTCCGCTTCAGAAACCCTAACGCCTGTACTTATTCTATGGGTAATATGTATTTAAACCAACATCTAAAATTAAAAACAGGATGTACAATTTCTTTATTGATTCAATTCCGATTCAGTTCAGGTTTTAGCTGTCATTTTTAGTATGGGTCTGACAGCGAGCGAACCCAAACTGAATCGGAATTGAATCGCACTCAGAAGTCATAGTAACCCCCTGTTTAGGTTCATTCGCTGAGATTCATGGTAAAGCCCCTGGGACCCATTGATTTGGCGATGAAAATTATTTAAAATACGTCCGTATTTTGTAACTCGATGCGATATTAACGTGATACGTCATTAGTTCACCTACAGATTAAAAGCACACTCATCACGTTCTCAAATTGAGCAGTTACATAAGTAACGTAATTAATACCTTGTTCGGATCACAAAAAATACATGTCGTACAATTAAACCTGCTTTAATATTTACAACCAATTAAGCAATTATCCGTTCCTCGACTCAGTTGTATTGTTATTGAGGCATGGTTTTGTTTATTCACAACTTTTATTGACAGTTAAACAACCACTTGTTAGGATTGGGCAAATGAAAAGGCTACCGCGCAAGACAATAGACTGCGCGCATTTGGTTTCTGCCAAGAAAGACGTGTTTCCACTTAGAGTGGAGTGTTTCAACGTGCTTTTGAAAATCAACCGCGTAACACTTATTTAATTCAGTGCATTTCATTCATCAGCACTAATCACTATGATGTTGAACAATTAACAGTGTGGCTAAGCGCAAACATATTAAATTAGTAGACAAACGATAATAAATGATAGGTCACCGACACCCGTACACGAATTTTGTCGTAATTAATCGTGAAAATCAAGGAATATTTTACCCGAAAGAATATTTTACCCGTTAAAGAAAAGATGTAGGATAATCTTAAGGATATACCAAAATAGACAACGATTTCTCCACAATGAGTTGCAAATTTATATTTGCTATGGAGCGGTGGAATAAGATGCGTGGTTGTGATTGAAATCTGGTATTTTGTAGCAATAAAACATAATTTAGTATTAACACAGGCTTTAGCGACGAACGAATGACACAACAGCACTCAAACACAGACAGAACTGACAGAACAGACTGACAGAACAGCAATCAAAGACAAGACAAAATCAAAAAAAAAGAGGTTAAGTATGGATCCGCAGCCAGTCGCTAACAATATTCTTAACAACGTTTTGTCTTTTTCTAATCGCTGTATAATTTTGTAGTAAACTCTTGAAAATAGCTTTATAGGGGACAATACTTGCGACTACCACGCATATCACGATTATGTAATCGGGCTGAAGTTAAAATAAGTTTTATATATCACAAAGAGCTCTACCACGAACGTAAGAGCGTGAAAAAGTATGAAGTTTAGGATATTTTCTATATATTTAAGTGTTTTTTTTCTACGGCACTTTATTGTCATTAGTATTACTTGTTTTGCGTAAAGGTAGATTGCTGAATTTATTTTAAATAAAAAATCTTTTATAGAGAACGGATTCCCCAGTGCATTAAGAACGGTAAACTGTAGTTTAATTAACATAGGATAATTGTGTACAGAAGACCTATTTAAGGGGTTAATTGTAGTTGCCTTGGCCTTTAGGTCTTGTTGCCATAGGCTCTGTCTACCCCGTAAGGGATTTTTTTAGCCAACCCATTTTTATTATATTTTGTAATATACTAAATTTATTATAAAATATGTTTCATTCTATTCTCAGCTAGGTGCAGATCGACGTTATATTCGGATCTTACACTAATGTTAATTCAACTTGATTCCTCCATGCGTTACTAAAAATCAGGGTATTGATAGCCATATTTATAGAAAGACAGACAGAGATGTACTACGAAGCTATCCTATGTGGATTTCTTCTTTCTTTTGAGATAGGTGCTTTTCAATAAATTAATAGAAATATGAAGTAAGAATGGTTTTTACCTGCATCACACCCGAGTTAAGGTCATGTAAAGATTTTTAATACCTAACCTACCCCTCTCCCTCCGGATCCTTGGGTAATTATTGAACGGCCCTTTTATTGACTCTGAGGAAATTCTCGCAAAAAGTTTACAGGCACACAGATTTTAGAACACTTACGGACTAAAAAACATAAATGTAATCAAAACAGAGAGTCGGTGGCCCGAAAATTGCGTGGTATGTTGTGACTATATTAGAATATGAATCAGTGGCGAATCTACATACGCGTAGCTACGTAATACGAACCATCAAGAGAGATTTAAAAGGCAAGACCATATTCTTTCTAAATAGCGTAAGACCTGTACAAGCTTGGCTTATACATGTATACAATGACAAAGAAACATCTTAAATCTAACATCATTTACAATAATCATACAACATAACATACCAACAACTTCAAATAAAACTCATAAAAAATAAATCTCCTTCTAAACTTCCTCATGTCAGCAAGCTTTCTTCTTCGGCTTCTTTTTGTAACATTTCTATTCTTTCCTCATCATTGTACCAATTTCTAACCAGTGGTCTTTTGCGTCATCAGGATGTAGAGTTGTTCTCGGCCACTCGCACTTTTCCTGCCGCTCCACCACTCGCTGCTGGGTCCTTTGCCGCGGCCTCTGTGCCACCGGCAAGTCTTTCCCGTTCTTAAAGCCACATTCGTTACTTTTCACCGTACAATTTGTGTTGTGAACTCCCGTCGTTACCAAATTTACGTCGCTGCCCTTCTCTATAAACGCATTGGCCGTCTTTTCGCAATTTGTTAGGTACGTTCTTCATGGGCATTTTACATGTAGATTTGATCGCAGATCGTTCGATGCGTATAGTTTTGTAATTGCAGCTGTCACTGTCATTCTCAGACGTTTCAGCAGATTCCGCAGATTGCGCCATCTTGAGATCACCGTTTTATGCATGCGTGCTGCCATTTCTAATGTCGTTCGTGAAGGCTACCTTCGTAGTGACATTGCTCACGAACTTCGGATCGTTCGGCTCCGGTTGCCAATCTGCCTCGGCCATTCTTCTTCCCGTAGTTACTTTCGTGTCAATCTTGCAACATGAACTTTCCGCTTCCATCTGCGTGGACACTCCAGAAACTTATGACCGATTCCTCTACAACTGTAGCACCGCGTAGTGTTATGATTGGCGCTTCGTTCGTCGTTCTGCTTTGCCATGTCTTGAAACGAATTTTCCGACATCTTTACTTTCAGCTCCTCGTCCAGTTTTAACTTTTCTTTCAAGTCACTGTAACTTTACGCCATATAACACATAATCTTGTTAATTTTATCGTCTTGAATACCTTCGACTATGTACTTTATGGCTACACAGTCGGGCATTTTTCCTCGTCTTCCGAGCTCTTTCATGACGAGCATATAATCAAAGCACGTTTCGACACCTTGTTTTCTCCTTGCACTTATCATTTCGTAAATCGTTTTTGAGTCCATGGAATCCTCAAATTCAATGATAAGAGCCGACTTTAGGTCCACCCATGTTCTGTGCAGTCGCTCCGTGCGTACCCACAATGCTGCCGTACAAATCAGCGCACGTCGCGCCACAGAAGCTGTTGCAGTGGGGCCCAGCCGAAGAGTTCCGCGTTGTCCTCCAGTTCTTCGATCCATCTGGAAATCGACTGCGTTTTGTCTCGCCCGCTGGACGCTGGTATTGGGTCCGCCGTCATGTGCAGCATTTTCTAATATTTCGTCGTCTTTTTAATCGTCGTTCGTATTCAGTGTTTCTTTTAGCGTCGTCATTTTTATATTTTAATCGTTTTGTCGACTTCCGTCATTCGTCGTTCGTCTTTTCTTCTTTTCTGCCTTTTATCAGTTATTTTTTCGTCGTCGTGTTTAAAAATTCTTCACTTCATATATGTCGTTCAAATCCTCGAACGAGCCCCCATTTATTGTGGGACTAAATTAAATAAAAAATACCAATTTAGTCACCGTTATATTATATTTCGATATTTAGTTCACTTTTCAACCAAATCTTACCGCTAACTGATTATAACTAAATCCTAAGCATCTTCACGTCATCTCATTCTTCAAATCGAATATTCATCGTCTCACTCATAATATCGTCCGTCACCTTCACACCCTCTTACGTTCCATTCCACATTTATACATGGAATTTTAAGTGGAAATTACAATCAAATCACAAAAAAATAAACTATATCCCGTTTGTAGCTTGCCCGGGATGAGGTGGTTCTCATGCCACGCTGATGACATCGTTCAGTTAGCATCATGAATACTAATCTAGCGAGGAAAAATAACGGGTCACTTTTCACACTACTCTGTTATTTTTCCTCGTCAGTATATTTTAGTAATTTTCACCACCTCATCTTATACCATTTGGCACAGAAATAGTAATTTCTACTACGACCGCGCGTTAGACAACACCTCCGCCTCATATTAAAACCACATTCCGTTGTTTGCTGCTGTGCCCCTTAGTGACGTTTTGTCGCAACAAACATCTCGAATAGGTTCGCGTTAACTGTTAAAGTGGCAAATAGTGTGAGCGCAGGGTGAAAGGCAAAGGCAATTCCAATTCGCTGATAGTAATTGAGACGTTAACGCGACACATACAAACTGGATTTTTGCGTCAAAAACTTGTTAGTATCCATTTTTCATATTGCAGGAGTTGAGTGACATTTTACGCGTTTCCACTCACAGTGATTCCAGATTCACGGGTGGAGCAACAGATTCTCGCCTAACATTATTAATGAGCATCCAGAATCCACTGACAAAGAAGAAAAAAAAGAAAGAAAGAAGACAGCAATGAAATAAAACACAAAGACACGAAAATAAATCATCAGTGTTGTCTTCGAAAAAGTGAAACGGTCGCTGGCTCAGCATTACGCTGAGGTGTCAGATACCTGCAGCGCAACACTGATTTTCAACCATAACCGTCTATGACTCACGGAAAGATTACACAAATGAAGATACTACATACATATAAACCAGACACCTTTGTATACGTAAATAAATCAATAAATAGAACCCGACTTATGTGTAACTAAAAAAATAATTAATTTATTAAGTAAATAATTTACTATAAGCAAAAAATTAAAATGAGTGAAGTAACAAGATACAAATAAGCACATAAGTTGTCATTTTTATTTTATGATTATTTTCTCTTATTCCGCTTTGGAGCTGGAGGTATTATTTAATGCGACGCGACCTTGTCTTTGCGAGCCTATAGTTAAGCTTTTAATCAATTAAATGAAAAGCCAAGTTATGTATGATAACAAGTAGGACTAGAGTATTTTTACCGGCCAGTAACTATCTCTTTCGGGAAAATGTACGACAAAGAGTTCAAAGGGCTTGTCGATAAAGAATGAAAGAGCATAATTAGTGCATTAAGGACAACGAAAGACAACCTTTTGCAGTTGTAATTTATAATGTTTCATGTACGATGGATACGGAGACAGTTTTAAGAATCAAAGAAAATGTAATAATGATAATTACCTAAAATCTGCTTCCAGTCTCTTTTTGTCTTTGTCTCTGAGTCTGTCTTTTTACGTAGGTTAGATTTACAGCTGCACGGATTTTTACGAAATCTGTCACTTTAGGGCTAAATGAGTTAATCCCACAAAATTACATATCTGGAGGGCTACACAATCTTACTCCGAAACATATATTTTAGCCCTCACAATTGCCAACCTCGGAAAAGTTAACGGCTGAATGTTAAATTTTTTGGTGATAAATATCTCCCAAACTTTACGTTCATTTTTCAAGAAAACGCGTCACGTCTTCTGGGAGAGATTTGGAGCGGATATCCATGTATCGCATGGACAGCTTACGACAGTTTCTAATTTGTTAGACAATCTCAATGACATCAGAGATATTTCATGCTGAGTTAAAATATTTCGGAGCTAATTTGACATAGATACTGAAACACTTACGTTAAGGTAGATACTGTGGAGCTGCCTTGAGGTGGCACTATTACTAATACGGGGATCGTTGTTGATTTCCTAAACAAACTTGTGGAGGGCTGTTTAGCTCTTACCAGCCAGCCCGATAAACTATATTACCTACCTAACCCTACTGTACTCACTTTTTATTCGCACCTTTGCTAAAATAAAATACACCAGAAGCTCATACTTTGTTGAAATAATACTTGCTACGAGGAGTATTTAAAAAATAAATAAAAAGCATTTCATTAAAGGCTGGAAGCTCTAGAATTATACCCTATTGTTGGCTCATAATCCTACTGTTTAACGTAGCAATAGCACAGCCAGTCGAAATCCCTGCAGTTACTTTCGGTTTACAGCTCCTTCTAAAGTTTAAGCGCTTGGCACATCATGTTAACAGAGAACTTCTTGTCACGTTAAGCCTTTGGAATTATTTCCTTTGGTGATTACGGCGAGGCATGAATTCTGAGTCGATTGCTCAAGTCAGGGTCTTTTTATCATATTTTAATCCTACACTTTTTAGTTGTAATCCAGTTGAAAGAAAGATCAAGTTCATTCGTCACACACTAAATTTTAATATCCTCAGATATACATAGGTAGGTATATAAGTAACCCATTTAAAAAAAATCTACCATCTTCGGAAACAGAACTGTGCCCATATTGTCTAACTCAAACGCAATCGGAAACCTCACCATCCCTTTAGCGTCCACGTGTTAGACAATATAATAATATGGCCTCTGTTTTCACATGTCGTATAGATTAATCACCGACTAATTGTCAATAGGTACATTCACGTGATCAGTGAAAAGCGATAAGGTAAATCGATAAATGACCACTGTATTAAGTACGTATGCGAACATAACTTGTAACTGTACCTACCTCAAAAAGAGAAGTAATGTATATCATCATCATCATGTCAGGAGAAAGACATCCACTGCTGAACATAGGCCTCCCACGCGGCTCGCCACACAGATCGGCCCTGCGCCATCCGCATCCAATAATGTATAATAATGTGTGTGTGTGTAGTATGAATAATGTATATAGTTAACTATTATGAAATTAATTCGAATTTTCATTTACTATGTTTTTTTCATTGAGATCGACATAAGATTCCATACATTGGTCGATGATCAAATTCTACTATTTATTGAAATATTCCTGATTATTTTTTATCACCATAGTATAAAAAGAAAATGTTTGACTGGCTGCCTGCCTCATCAATCTAAATATCTGAAATTTTGCACAGAGATTTCCTTTATGTGTATCTGTAGGTACCTAGAGAAAGAATGAGTACGGGTTTTTCGAAATCTCTATGAGACAGGGAACAAGGCAAAGACACCGAAGCTGTAGGCTCCAATACAAACAAGAATCAGTCTCAATGAGCTTCCTTGATATTGAAAGAACGTAACAAGTAAAATACGAAACTATTTATTTACCTGACAAACCTAAACGCCCTTTTCAAACTGCTGAAACTAAAACGTAAAAGCGTTGGGGCGAGCGCAATAAATAAGGAAAGTATCGATCTCAGTCTGAAAGGAAGTTGCAAGAGCAAAACTTTTAGTCGAATTCCCAAAAAATTTAAGAATAAAAAACGGATATTTTCAAATGAAATTACCTTATAGTCAGCATTCAATATGTTTTTAATTTCATAACGAAAAATATTAGTGTTTAAGTACCCACAGTTCTTATTTGTGTCAAGTATTTACCGTTTTTTTTACACGTTTAAGTATTGTTTATAGACACGGCAAAAATTTTGATAAAAAAACAAAATGTTCTAATTTCAGTAAAATCAAAATTTGATATGACTCGGACTCCGACTCTCCAAGATGTGCCTGATCCTATATTGACAGTCAATTTTGGGTCACCTCGAGTCCCAGGCGAAGGCCAGTACCAGAAAGCTTGAGATGTTTTTGTATGTATGTAGAACTCTTTATTGTACATAAAACACAAGAAAAAGATGAATACAGGACAACACACATGCACAAAGGCGAACTTATCCCTAAAAGGGATCTCTTCCAGTTAACCTTTGAACGATTGACAGGACATAAGTATTAAGCAAGAGTAGACACACAGAAAAAGTAAAAGAACCGATCGAAACCATGTTTTTCATGAGCTCTTTAGCTTAAATCGAGCTCAAGACCGGTCTTCCTGCATGGAGTATTGCTGCCACCTTTAGGACGACTCAGCCCAACAATATTAGCTGACGGCTCTGGATACGGTAGAACGGCAAGCATGGGAACTCATAGATGGCCACTCGATGGTGAATGTTCGCCACCAGTGGCACGCATTCCGTTTTCTACTGGTTACATTTCGGTGTGTGTGCGTAGGAACTACATGAGCTTTTTCCATCGGCTCCTTTCTTTCACAGGTCGTCCAGAAGTAGATTGCAGTTTCACCATTATATTTTCATCATGCCAAAAATTTTCACATAATATTTTTCACCTCACTTGCTCGAAAAGGCTGTCTTTATGCTTCAAAATCTGCGTGGAAAAGTGTTTTTCCCCCCTTGGTTGAAAAAGGCTTATGAAATTCGAACGCGACGGTGACCACCTACTCATATAATCAGAAATTAGAAATTTGAACTTAGTATGTTGCCGTCCCGTTTACACAAATAGTACTTGGTTAGGTGAGTGAGAGGGCTTGTTATCAGACCCCTAATTTTTTCATTCGATAAAAAAAAACATAGTCACCTGCAGACACGCAATCCGGTTTCCATTATTAATTTATTTAAAAATCAGATTCCTAAGTTATTTTCAAGATTTGCTAACGTTCGTTGCTGAAAAAAACTGATTTACTGTTAATTCAACTGTTTCTCTTCCATCCACCATTATTCTGGCTGAAGTGAGGTGAAAAATTGTGTTTCGCTCGGCAGCAAAGTTATTTAGTGTCTCATGCCTTAAACCCCTTGCGACGCCTAGCATTCTTCTTTTGAACCAATAGCTTCGCTCGTGGCTCAATCGTCTTGCTCGATTTTCAATACAGTGCAGGCACTCGCGTCAAACAAAAACTTTGCAGCTTTGCATAACAAATAACCATGCATGAGTCTATGTGTCTGGAATATTATAATCTGGCCGTTTTCAAATGAAGGGTGAAATGGGTATTTAATAGAATATTTTAAGTTTTTGTTGTTAACAAAAAGTTGTTTTTTTCATGTTATAATTTCAGATCCTTTAGGAGATTATTACTGATTTCTTTATTTTTACAGCAAGTTACTTATAGACCGGCATTATTCGAGACTGCTTTGATTTTAAGTTCTATCTATCTCGACGTTGCGCACAGCGGAAAAGACCGAAAGTCACTAAGCTAAGGTTCTCAATGTGGATTGGGATCTGGAATTCCTCATTTCGTTTTGAGTTGAAGGTCAACATTATTGTTAAAAGCAATGTTCACCACAGTTTCAACCCAAATATTTATACCAGTCGTCTATCGATGAAAGCTCTGATACAAAAAATACTGTTAGGCTTTGAGATGGTTCGCTGACCGACAAGAAATTTTGATGGCGACGGCTTTATAATTACTTATGTTGAAACAGATTATACAGATATGTGGTCATAAATGTACTATGTTGATCAAAATGATTACCTAGTAATAAAGTATTTAAAACTGATGATGATGATAAACCTAACAAGTATATGAAGAACAAAACATACTTTCAGGGGCTGGGTATTAGCCAGTGGTCGTAGAGAGCTGAGGCCACACCGTCTAATGCACTCGGAATATATTCGATTCATAAATCGTACACTTCTGTCCGTCATATAGAATGATGGTGAATCTACATTCAAGGGAATAGCTCTGTTCACAATTCGATTGTAGTACAAGGGATAGATATAGATAGTAGTTGGATGAAGATGGCTTGAAATAATAAGATTACCATCAAACATAAACCCTATTGAGAATTTATGGGGTTCAATTATACACGCCTGGGTTTCTTTAGTCGTGGGAAACCAAGATAATTTGAAAACTATGATGCAGTAATTTGAAATTGTTTTCTTGACAGTAACGTTTGTGAAAACGTGATGAAATTTAATAAAGAACGATTGTTTGTGGTGATTGAGAACACTGGTGGTGACTAACCACCCTTTTAAAATAAATTATAAGATTATTAGTAAATATTTTGCGAGGCCTTTATTTATAAAGTATTGTACAGAAAATAGTAATCGTGGAACGACCTCAGCCTGGAAATGGTACTAAACAAGATTGAAAGCGAGAGACGCGAAGATAAGCATTTAGACGTGGCTAATAACTTTCTTCGGATTTGAAACTCAGCAACCGTCAGATTCCATTACGACTCTGAAGTTAATTTTAATGGTGGATCATAAAATCAATTTCAAGGCGGTTTTGCTTTGTTGTCAGAATATAAGAAAGTAAATTTATTTCATTTCTTAAGTTTTTATTGTTATTAATTACAATAAAATGATCTTGTTCTCTTGTCAACATACAAGGTACGATAAGAGAAAGTAAAAATCGTTCCCAAGTTTCCTTGTTGTTATTGTTAATTACTCTTATGTTAATTAACCCATAAACCCCAACAAATCAAGATTGCCACTAATGTAGTCTCCTTATGGGTTCTTCAACTAGGAGAGAGCGAAGGTAATCCCGTTACTCCGCCGATGGTACTATCCTCAGCCTTCCGGCTGATGAATACCATGCCCGAGCATAGGATGCGTCTACACGGCAGTCCCCAATCCCCCTAGCCCTATTCCGCAGCATCAAGCAGCAGCCTTTTGTGGGCTCGCGGTGATGATGGGATGGGTTAAGGATCTGACCCTCCAAAATACCATCGCCGGTCAGAAGAGGTCGAAGGCTGGCCTCGCGGGCAAGAAACTTCCCGACCTTCTTTCTGACGGTCTCAAGAACACATCTGGTCCTAGATAGTATCCAAGAAGGCTGAGGTTCTCGAGTCCTTAACTATCCGCACTGTCCTTATGAAGATATAAACAGATTTATACCACTTTCGAGTGGTATTTTCACACATGTCATGTGCTTTCAAAAATCGGGCACCTGGGCTGAAGAGCATGTCGCTAGACGATCCATTATAATTTCTTTAAGTTAAATCTCTCACAGCGAATATAAGGTCGAAACGAAGGACGAGGATAGCAGGAATAGACTCTCAGGAATTTATTAGTCAGCAAATATGATATTTATTCTAAAATTTTGTGATTTTGTGATTTGTAATCAGTGATTACTAATCACTTTAATTTTATATGATCTACATTCAATTAAATTCGATTTATTTTTAAGGGAATAAGTATTGACCGTGATTAAATTACTGTTATGTTTATTGGTGAACTACCATTACTTTGGCACATTTACATGCTTCCTCTGACCAAATAAACAACATATTTCCTTCTTTAAAGCTCTTATTTAAATACAGACATACATACAAACACAAATCACGTATTTATACCTTATGGGGTAGACAGAGCCTAAGATAACAGGTACCTACAGGCCACATTTAGCAAGATTGAGGGCGTATAGGTGGAAAATGGAATCAAAATAGTGATGGGTTGGTAGCCTCATCGCCTATAACATGATTCCTATGATTTTCGCCCATTCCCTCGACGGGCTTTTACCACTTGCGCGGGAAGAGAGCCAACTGGTACATTCTATGTAATTTCTTTGCTCCCAGACCAGCATGGAAGGATAATTTAAATTGAGTGAATTTTATGTATTTGGTCGAAGAACGCATTAAGATCACGTGTGGATCACGACTGGTCAACTAGACTGGTCACTTCAGCCTATATCTGATATATAGAGTATTATTATTAATCAGATTTAATAACATTTCCTTTTATTCTACGAGATAGTTATAGAGATAGATAACTGATAACTTATAGATTTTTGAGTAAGTAACTGTTGGTTGTAATGTATACTACTTTAGCTAGTTAAATGTAATGGATAACCAATAATAGGACGAAGAAATGATTTAGCGCTCTCGCTACCATGTCATGACCTTATTTCTGAAACAGGGTTCATACGCGGCAAGGAGGTAGATTGAATTCTGCCGACAGCGGATACAGCTTAGTTATTATGAAAGGAAGCGGAGCTGGCGGTATGATGTGAGTACGGAATGAGAAATACATGTAAATATGATCATACGTTAAGGAAGATATTATATTTTGATATACTTAGTAGCTAAGTAATTTTAAGAGACTGCAAAGCAAACCAGTTTATTATTTTATGTCAATAAGTACGTACGAGTTTCTTTAAGATGAAGTTTTGCGAAATTATAACGATCCACTTTACTTTTATGATATCGCCGTTTCCCAGCCGATTTGAAATGAGATTTCACATCGAGCTGTTTTCGTTGCCGACCGAACGAAGAATCGTCCGCCGTCAAAATGAAAACGCGGCCGGTAGCTTTTGTTGCGGCACACAAAGCGTAGGCCTCATGCGATGTCGACGGGTGATAAATTGATGCGTTCGCTAATCCTTTCAACTTTCACCAAGTTGAAGGGAGAGGAAAAAATTTGCTTACGGTATTGGTAATGGGCCGTTTTGCTTCATTTGTCTACGCTGTACGATTTTGAATAAGGCATATTAAAAATCTATGTCCAACTAGCTGTTGCCCGCGACTTCGTCCGCGTGTGTTTTTTGTGATACTTTATGTCTATTTTCGATATTAAAATTATTATTATTATGACTATTAACTTCGTCACGTGAACCACACGGTCACGATCTTGAGATCTAAGAGTCGTGAGCTTTTGCGCGAGTTGAGTGGAGGTTTCTTAGGCGCGGGACTCTGCACGCCGTTCACGCTCGGCGGTTAACCGATCCTGGCTTTGCGTGAACGTTACCGAGGCGCGGGACTCTGCGCGCCGTTCACGCTCGGCGGTTAACCGATCCTGGCTTTGCGTGAACGTTACCGAGGCGCGGGACTCTGCACGCCGTTCACGCTCGGCGGTTAACCGATCTCGGCTTTGCGTGAACGTTTCTGAGGCGCGGGACTTTGGGCGCCGTTCACGCTCGGCGGTTAACCGATCCTGGCTTTGCGTGAACGTTACCGAAGCGCGGGACTCTGCGCGCCGTTCACGCTCGGTGGTTAACCGATCTCGGCTTTGCGTGAACGTTTCTGAGGCGCGGGACTTTGGGCGCCGTTCACGCTCGGCGGTTAACCGATCCTGGCTTTGCGTGAACGTTACCGAAGCGCGGGACTCTGCGCGCCGTTCACGCTCGGTGGTTAACCGATCTCGGCTTTGCGTGAACGTTTCTGAGGCGCGGGACTTTGGGCGCCGTTCACGCTCGGCGGTTAACCGATCCTGGCTTTGCGTGAACGTTACCGAAGCGCGGGACTCTGCGCGCCGTTCACGCTCGGTGGTTAACCGATCTCGGCTTTGCGTGAACGTTTCTGAGGCGCGGGACTTTGGGCGCCGTTCACGCTCGGCGGTTAACCGATCCTGGCTTTGCGTGAACGTTACCGAAGCGCGGGACTCTGCGCGCCGTTCACGCTCGGTGGTTAACCGATCTCGGCTTTGCGTGAACGTTTCTGAGGCGCGGGACTTTGGGCGCCGTTCACGCTCGGCGGTTAACCGATCCTGGCTTTGCGTGAACGTTACCGAAGCGCGGGATTCTGCGCGCCGTTCACGCTCGGCGGTTAACCGATCCTGGCTTTGCGTGAACGTTTCCGAGATTTCCGAGATTGATTTGTCCTCTTCCTTGCTGGCATAGTTCCTTTTCACTTTTGGGCGCAACCATTTCACAAATCTGGGAAGAAAAAATAAAATGATTGAAAATGAAATAAACTAAGTAGTTACTTAATATATAAATGAATGAATAATAGAACATGGGTTGTTGTATTATTATTAAGTTATTTTAAGCTGGAATGGCAACATAATTTAATTAGTTATTGTGCAGGTACTATATTAACATGTAAAACAGGAAAATTGTTGGAATAAAATACACAGTGGAACATAGAACATCCTCCTTTTTTTAAGTCAGTTAAAGAAGATAAGCACAAATCATTAGTACTCACTAAATAATTGTCTTTCTATTATTACACGACTGCCCAAAGAAAAAAGAGTGTATTCAGCGTTCATCATCTTCTTCTTCTTTTTGTCCGTTAGTGTGTTCGTGAAAACGAAAATCTTCTTTCTTCTTCTAAATATATATAACTCAAAGGTGACTGACTGACTGACTGACTGACATAGTGATCTATCAACGCACAGCCCAAACCACTTGACGGATCGGGCTGAAATTTGGCATGCAGGTAGATGTTATGACTTAGGCATCCGCTAAGAAAGGATTTTGATCTATTCTACCCCCAAGAGGATAAAATAGGGGATGAAAGTTTGTATGAAACTTTGTCAATTTTAAACCGGCCGGGCTGAGACTTTGCATGCATAAAGCTACTATGACGTATTAGGCATCCTCTGAGAACAGATTGCGTAATTTCTGCTGGTTAGCGATAAACGAATTCTATGTAGACGAGGTTGCGGGCAACACCTAGTGTATACATATGTATGTAATTTGGACTTACCGTTTCTTCAAAGCGTCAGTCAGAAAACTTCCTAAATAGTAGTTAAATATTTTTCTTACATTTATTTCAACCTGAAGTTGTAATACTATTATTACAACTTCAGGTTACGTAGGTAAGGTTAAGTAGGTACCTACAGTATCTATGATACTGTAGGTACCTACTTAATGTACGACAGGCTTGAATACAGGAAAAAATAATATATCAAATTAAATATGTATAATTTTATTACCAATAAGAGTGCATTCGAAAACCGAACGCGTTGTGAATAATGGCGCAATAAATAAAAACAAAGTAACGGTAACGCATATTGAACTTTAGGTGTTAGGTAAAGAACACAATTTAGGACGGCAATTTAGGTTGATTTAGCCTGTGCAGAACGTAATTATTGTATTAATGTTTTTTCACAATTGACACAATTTTCCGGCTTTATGTCTTATGTACATTCGTTTCTATCTATTTTCTTCGTAGTATTATTTTGTTTGTAATTATTACCAACTACTTATACCGAGGAAAGCAGATTTTCTTGCGTTCCGCTATTTTATTCGTAATCACCTCAAAATCAAATTTGAAGAAAACTGAGAAATTATATTTAGCTGTATTAAATTGTAAGTATTATGTAGCAACTTTAAAAGGTTACACTGCATTGGTTTTTATTGTATATGAGTATGAAGTTAACTAAGTGAACTATCTTGGCGATGGTACCTTTAAAATCTGCCCAGAGCCCTTCAAAGGAAGTTTGTACACCATACATCCAGATTTCAAAAGTAGAGAAAGTTATACTGCTATAATACCATTGATATACTTTGCTCTGAGTGATCGAACAAAAGAAACTTAGGTGCCTGAAAATGTTTCGCATTATAAAATCACAATTTTCAGAATGGGAGTCGAGCTTATTGAGTAAGCTGCAATTCAGGCAATTCAACATTTTTTTCCGAATACAAAACACCAAGGTTGGTTTTGCATGTGTAACAGTTGTGTTCATTAAACTTTGATAATGATCCCGTAGAGGGATCGAAACGCGTCAGTGTTTGTGTGGTCTAAAGGATAATTAAGTTTGTGGGATTTATATGTGTTTTATTGGCAGCAGTGGAGGGAGGGTTGCATGAAAAACATATATATTTCACACAGGCTTGGCTATCTTGCACGTGAGTAGCGGAGTAGCAAGGTAATTCTTTTGTACGTTGAAATGGACCTCCGCAAAGTAACGCCTGATTCAATAAAATACCACAAGGTTGTTATTAGAATTCGCTCTGGAAAAAGGCTAAGAAGTTGAAGTTGTCACGCAAACGCAAAAAGAGAATCGTCGGCCTCTGTTGTATTATAGTTTGCCTTTATTACCACTGGATCGCATTCACGAAGGATTTGATTACATTGAATCTCAAATACGTCAAAATTAGATAAGGAGTAATGTTTTCGGTAAACTCCACAGAACTGCGAACTGTGCCAAAGGATGACACCGTGCTGGCGTGCTGTAAATGGAATGTTCAGAACGAGACTAGAAACAATAGTACAAATTCTGTAAAACTTAACAATAGATGCTGCCTTTTATGCTGTTCCTACTATCCAGGTCAAAAATATTACATCAGCAAAAAAGAGAACTAATATTCAAATAGAAAATGACTCCTTCATTCGGCAAATTCAAATGCAACTAATACAGGGTGAAATTAATATTCCCATGTTTTTAGAAAGACAGCGTGTTAATTAAAAATAATGTATAAAGTTCAAATAAGTTCCGATATACGTACCTACCTACAACCATTTTATTCAACTGAACAAACAAGAAAAAATATTCCCACTATTTCAGTAACAACCGTGATCTAGTGCTCTTAGAAGTGAAACCAAATGCAAATGCTTGTTTATTTTCATCTGAACTACCGAGAAAAAAATCTCATATGTTCAGTCAACTGAACTGGACAACTGAATTAGTGGGAATATCATTGGAATTTCATTGGCATTATTTTGTGTTTCAAATGAATCGACCAATTCGAAAACAGCCAAAACTACTGTGGGTTTCACAGCGACTTTTGTCATTTTCGAATTAATCAAATCAATTTTCACATAATACCAATAACGGAAGAGATTCCTATTAGGGATAAGTTCACCTTTGTGCGTTTGTATTGTCATCTTTTTCTTGTGTTTTATGTACAATAAAGAGTCATACATATATACATACACACAATAACGATTTTAGTGCCAATTTTCGAATTATTCCTGTCTGTCAGCTTAAGTAACTTGAACACTGCCCGTTTATGAAATAGTAAGTAACATCTGCCTAAAGAGAGATTTCTCTATTGTGGTCAAACTCCACAAATGTAATGTGTGGTAGGAATGTTCCATATTATTTACTGCAAATGTTAAAATATCAATCGAAACGTACATATTTTTAATTCTTTAATGTATAAAAAAAATTACATCAATATGCCCACTCTTCTTAACGTAAAAAATGTTTACTTTATTTAGCGTTGGGGTAAATTCGACATTGCGGATATTTCGAAAATCATGGATATCCACTAAACGGGGCACCGCTTTACCCAAAAACTCCAATGCCTTTGACTTTTGGATAAGCGTTGCAAGATTTTGTAATTCCTCCCCGTTTAGTGGTATCAACGAATTTCGAAATTTACCCAATTTCAAATTTTAAGACTCTAGTAATCATAGTTACAGAGATAGCCTTGGCAGCGGACTTATAAACTCGCATTTCTAAAAATCGCATGACCTCTCTAAAGTTTAGAATCCTTCAAAATGTGGTACTAATATAATACGGAGACATTCCAACTTTAAAGAGAATTTGCCTTGTACCATCCTTTTTTGAAAAAATGGGATTAGGTTTTTAAACATGACTGTGCCAAAATAAAATGTAATTAAAATCATGCACTAAGGAGTATTGATATGAACTTCGAAGAAAATCCTTTTAAACCCTGTTAGGGGATGAATTTCAAGAAAATACGAAACACGTCAATTTTGTTAAAGAATATTCATGCAAAATTTGAAGTAGATCGGACCAAGCAATCACGTTGTCCCATACAAACTTAGCCCCCTTTTTTCACCCCCTTAGAGGTAGAATTTCATAAAATCCTTTCTTATCGGATGCGTACGTCATACAAAGAAAACACCCTCCAAGTTTCAGGTCTCTACGATCAGAGTTTTAGGCTGTGCGTTGATCCGTCAGTCAGTCATTCAGGGCAAAGCATTTTATATGTATAGACAAAGAATTTTATATTATATAGATTTATATAATTTTGAGTAGTAGAACTATAAATCGTTATTCTTCTTATGATGGTCTGCTGTTAAGCACGCACTTTCTTCTTTCAGGCCCAATTGTATTTCAAAGACTACTTTTTTCCATAATAAACCCATTTGCAATAAAAACAGGATTACAAAACTTTTAATGCCAAGAAAAATTGCAGCAGCTATTTCAGCTAGAGGAGGCCAAACTCGATATATTATTTTACTAAATAAAAGAGAAAGTCAATTGAAGTTACCCTAATTTTTGAGTAATTTCTTAAAAATCAAAATAAAACTACAGCTTCATAGTCACAATGTACTTTGTCGGGGTCCCATTGAGATATTTGCGACTTAATTAAGCTTAACAGGATGTAATAACTGCTCATTCCTTGCGGACTGTCAAAATCAAAAATTAAAGTCTACACATTAAGTATTTGTAATATGGCACTGTTCATGTCTCCATGAGAACTAAACATCTGGACAAGTGGAGGACCAGAATAACAAATCAGATCTGACCGGATACAAACAATTTAAAAAAACATGTCACAAGCTAGCTTCGCGTTAGAGATGTAGATGGAATCGAATTTTAGTAGGTCGATAGGGTGTAGGTACTCACTCGTTCCCTCGTCACCCTTCACTCTTCATACAAATTTGTATGGGAAGTGACCGTTTATTTTTGCTCGTCAGTGTAGTTTTAATATCAAGTATATTACACATATATAAGCACAGGTCCGAATCCTAGTTCCCGTGGCACCACCAAGGGTGCATTGGATCCGAGCCATGACGACCCTCAGCGATGGCTATGACAAATAATGTCGAGATTTTTGTGACTTACAAGATCTGTCAAAACAAATATATAATCTAGGATGGGTGAAATTTATTTTCATAATTTATCATTTTATTTTCATTTTCTCTTCTGCGCCGTTTTGATGTAGGTACAATACATAGTGCAAATTTACTGTTGTAGTTAACGTTCGACCTCTTTGAGTAGGTACATAAATTATATAGGTGCAGCTGGTAATTACCGCCGACCTCGCCTCAAAGCGGTGTAACCTCACTTTGAGTAACATTTCAGAACAACTCACCTGTTAAAGCCTTCACTTACAATTTAATGGAATGCTATTTTAGGTGTTTTTACCAGCAATAATCAAAGCTGAAACAGTTCCGCCTTACAATTCCAAGCTCTTGTATACTGATTCATTGGCAAACAGCATTACGGATACAATTGATTTATATGCAGACTGTAGCAGTTGATAACCAAAACATAATTTTATTGTGGAAGCCATAATATCATAATATAAGCTGAGTTTTATGATAATTTTACCCCAACGATAACAATTTACTTACATATGTGGGTCAATAAATGACTGTATAGATCAATTACCCATTTTTTTCCCCCCCGATATTTATTTTTCCCCATTTCCTTTTTTTTCCATACATATTAATAACCAGTAGTTTATTTTCTCACACGATTTAATCTCTATGCATTGTTTTCGCTACACGCATCTTTGCCGATGCATTTTTTTTACCAATCCGGATCATTCACATACATATGTTTTACCTGTATTATAAATTCTCAATAGTCTATTTTTGCCATACGTTTTAATTTCCACTCATTATTTTCGCTAACTGCATCTGTGCTGAAGCGGGCGGAACTGCGACCAAAAGCTATTAGCTATAATAGATAGGCGATAGTAATAAAGCAATTGAAGGTAATTGAAAAAGAAATCATTGAGTTAAAAAAAACAGTTACCGCTGATTATAGACCCATTCCTACGCTATATAAAAGACAAGTGTCAAAATTCATGTGTGAGGAATACATTGATAAATTACCACCGTTTCATTCTGTACGAGATGCTTTATACAAAGCACGCCAGAAATCCGCGAGTACATCAAAGTTCGAGACTTTTGAAGATGTTGCCATACGTAAATATATCTACAAATTTCGTGTGCATTCACGACTACGACATAATAATTTGTTGTACAAGTGAATGCAAGGAGTGGATAACAGGGTTAAAAACCATTTTTTTAGATGGCACTTTTAAAATGGTGCCAAAGCCATTTGTTCAATTATACACTTTACATGGCGACATAGGTTCTGACGACAACCACGCGAGGGTAGTTCCCTGTATATATGCTTTGCTACCTAACAAGCGGCAAGATACATACAAACGTATGTTTAAACTCATCAAAGAACACGTGCCGAATTTTCAGCCCGATGAAATAAAAATTGACTACGAATTAGCTGCAATTAATGCTATTAAAGCTGAATACCCGACAGTAAAATTAAGTGGTTGTTACTTCCACTATACGCAAGCCGTATATAAAAATGCGGACATATTTGGGGTAACCAATACTCGCGAAGGGTACAGTCACGTCGCAAAATGTGCTGCGTTAGCACACTTGCCTGCAACAAAGATACATGAAGGGTGGATTTCCATACTGTCAACATTACCTCAAACAGAGGAAACGATAAGATTGATTAACTACATAATAAAACAGTGGATTAAAATTGAAATTATACATATGCTCTCGTGTTATAGACACAGGCACAGAACAAACAACGTCGTAGAAAGCTGGCATAAGAAGATGAACTATAGAATTAATAAAAATACCAACTTATTGTTTTTCATGTCAGAACTAAGAGAAGAAGCCGTATACATTAATTTTATACACAATCAGAATGAAATGAGGTCAGATTTTTTCCGAAAAAGAAATAAAATGTATACCGTCATGGATCAGAAAATAGACGGAATTGTAAATAATTATTTTCTGGGACACACCACCATCGAAAAATGTATAAGATTACTATCCGTACGTAAATATAAGTAAAATTGATAAATGTACCTAATGTTTATTTCTTATAGGTTGAGTTAACCTATATTTAAGTTGAAATTTTGATACAGATGAAATAAGTTGAGTTAAGTGAATCCATAGATTTATATTTTATTTATTATACTAACAGATGTTTAGCAGGTTCAAGATTTTTTACAATTTGAAGTCGTATTTTTAATTTACTAAAGTAGTTATACTGTAATAAATGATATTGTAACGGATGATAACTCGCGTCTTAAATCAAGTTTAGCTCCACGTGTTGACCGAAACATGTCGAGCTATACTCGATTTAAGACGTGAGTTATCCGTTACAATATCAGTTAATATGAGTGAGTCTCACGGTAGTTTCATAGTTAGTTATACTGTGTTGTATTATAATGTTCGGCATATAAGTACCGGAAAAGGTTTTATTTTGTAAAGTGGTGCTTATAATCCATTAACTATAGGTATGGTATAATATATAAGTAAACCTCTATATATTGGTTTGTTTTATTTCTTAATTCTTTATATTATATTATGAAAATACGATCTTGGATTTGTTTACCTATTTATTCTTCATTAAGACAAACCTTTTCTTTCTCCTGCGATTTCAAAGTTAAAAGACGGCAAGAGTTTATTATTAGTAGGTATTTATGCATCGGCAAAATAATGAGTGGAAATTAAAACGTATGGCAAAAATAGACTATTGAGAATTTATAATACAGGTAAAACATATGTATGTGAATGATCCGGATTGGTAAAAAAAATGCATCGGCAAAGATGCGTGTAGCGAAAACAATGCATAGAGATTAAATCGTGTGAGAAAATAAACTACTGGTTATTAATATGTATGGAAAAAAAAGGAAATCGGGAAAAATGCGAACGGAAAAATAAATATCGAGGAAAAAAAATATTGGGTAATTGATCTATACAGTCCAATAAATAAGTTTTGAGATAAAGAAAGAGTTTTTTACATGTAACTACAATTTATATTACATTACATGCTCTATACAAACTTCCATTCGTCTAAACCAACTTAGGAAACACTTTTGGTGTAGACTGGTGTTCGCGCTCTCTGAAGTATCTCCCAGGATATGCTCGATGTGCTTGTGTGTAATGCCTGGGTCTTCCCGTACCAACATTTGCGTAGTCCACACATTTTCTGCAGTTATGTACTGTTGTTTGAGGACGTCAGCTTGCTTAATCGTCTTCAAGGTTATTTTAACCCCTTTTAAATTCACTAAACCACCTAAAAGCAGACTCTCCCAATGCTGACCTACAGTCAAGTCAGTCGTTGCAAACTTAACTGTTCGGTTAAACCAAATTTAAACCTACGTATATACCAACCCATGAATAACTGTTATATCTATATGAATGCTATAACTATATAGATTATAATATAAGTTTACTAGCTGTTGCCCGCAACTTCGTCTGCATAGAATTCGTTTATCGCTAACCAGCAGAAATTACGCAATCCGTTCTTAGAGGATGCCTACGTCATAGTAGCTATATGCATGCAAAGTCTCAGCCCGATCTGTTTAAAATTAACAAAGTTTCATATAAACTTTCATCCCCTATTTTATCCCCTTGGGGGTAGAATTGACCAAAATCCTTTCTTAGCGGATGTCTACGTCATAACATCTACCTGCATGCCAAATTTCAGCCCGATCCGTCCAGTGGTTTGGGCTGTGCACTGATAGATCATTATGTCAGTCAGTCAGTCAGTCAGTCGCCTTTGAGTTATATATATTTAAGAAGAAGAAGATTTTCGTTTTCACGAACACACTAACGGACAAAAACCATAACTATAATTTTTTGCTCGTCAGTAAGTATACTCAAATTAACATTAATAAAACGTATACGTAACATACGTTAACTTGCCTCTGGGACCTGAAGATCTTACGTAACAAAAAAACTAAGAAGTCAACGTCGTAGATTTACTTTCCCGATTTTCAGAGTGTGGCGATCGCAATTAGAACCTCCCCGCGCTCGCTGTGACCGCTTTTCTCGTCCGCTTCGGAGACAATTACGAGTACTTTGCGCTATAAACCTTTAGTAGATGTCTTAATTAGCTTTCATTGCTAACTGGGGTGGGGTTACTCGCACCTATTATAATAAAAAATAAGTTGCCTGGCTATACTCATTGAGCCTTTGCATGTTTACGTTTTTTTCCTTCTTAAACCTAGCAAATAGTATCTTCTACACTTCCTTTTGGTGCGTCTTAAATTAATTAAGTCAAGAGAGCCTTGTAGCTGTTCTTAAACATAAATAAAAGGCCCGGACGGCCATTTGTTTCCGCCTTTGTCCCGGTGAAAGATAAACTGCTGGCTAGCAATTTCTACTAACTTGCAATTCATCATACTTAAGTAAAAAATACATTTATTGTGAGAGTCAAAATTTAATTTTCCCGCAAAAATAATAAGAACAAGGCTTTTCACAAAACATTTGCGTGATATTTTAGCGGTTTCTTAACACAGTTAGTCTCTACTAAATAAATAATAATTAATTTATTCATCGACCCTTATTTTTACGATTTTTAAGTAAAATATTTATGATTTCAAAAATTGCCAAATCCTTAGTAGTATTAATAAAAAACCGACTAAGTACAAATACGGCAAGTAAATAAAATCCAGTATTAGCAGAGCCCTGCTCTTAAGCAAAATGTACGCCGTGTAAGGTCATTTTGTATTGGCTAGGTACGTAGACTAACAGACAAAAAAAATGAAATTTTTAGACCTATTTCATCAGTCATGATAAACGTGACTTTTAGGTCTTGTTACCTTATGCTTTGTCTACTCCGCAAGGGAAAAAGACGTGCTTTATGAATGTATGTATTTTCATCAGTTGTACTTTAAGATACTACCTTAGAACCAAATTTCAAGGACAACTGGATGTGAATACTTTATTTTTTGGAAGCACGGCTATTGTATGGAAACGCCTTTCGAGGTGCGAAAGGCTAAAAATATCAGAATAAAAAAAAAACAAACTCACATTGTTATCACTCTGTCTTTGCTATCAAGTTTATTTTTAACCGATTTAAAAAAAAAGGAGGAGGTTCTTAATTCGGTTGTATTTTTTATGTTTGTTACCTCAGAGCACCGTCAGTTGTGGACGGATTTAGAAAATTATTTATTTGTTGGAAAGGGAATGCTTCCAGTTTGGTCTCATTAACGCCAAATCAGGATCTGATGACAAGATCTTGGAGAAACAGAAGGAACTCTTCAAATCTTTTGGGCATAGCGATAGCGATTTAGGTGTATTTCAATGTAACATAATGCATTTGCCTTCGGTAAGCACTATTTGGTGAGTTGGAACTGATGATGAAGACCACAGATGGTCATCGGATTCAATAAGTAATTCAGAGATTGCGATTCAATTACTGTAATATGCTTGCGAAGCACGTCATACTCGTAAAAAATATATATTTTACACATTACCATATATGTATGCTAAAGAGAAGCTGATGAAGGAAGTACCTACAAAGAGAATTCCGAGAACTAAAGTTCTTTTATCGGGAAAAGTAATATTTAGTCAAAAGTGATAAACAGTTTGCATTAGAGCGTATTACTCGTGGCCCACTGTTATAAAAATCGTCACTAGAAATAATAAATTTAGATTACCTAATTAGGTAAGGTATCTTCCAATGCCCGAAGGCCAAATCACATAAAAAATAGGAAAGCTCACCTCAAACATTTCGGAACAATTTGAAGCGATCCTGTATACTATGTAGTACGAGTGATACTGCACCGGTACAAAAACCAGTTCATGTCTTTTTATTAATCAATTATACAGCAGCGAAGCGGAAAAAAACAATACCTGCAAATCGAACGCGCAAGCCCTACGGGGCACTCGATTTTTTTTTTGTTTTCATTGTGCTCGCTCATCTCCATCATCACTACATAGTACCTATAGCAAAGTCGCTTTCCACTGTCTGTCCCTATGTATAGGTATGCTTAGATCTTTAAAACTACGCAACGGATTTTGATGCGGTTTTTTAAAATGGATTGAGTGATTCAAGAGGAAGGTTTATATGTATAATACTATATAGTAATGAAACACTGATTGCCCCCGTGCGAAGCCGGGGCGGGTCGCTATTACTAGTATAGTTAATTATTGTTTTCTATAAAAAGGTAAATGAAAACTTTTCGATTTCTGCGTTGTGTTGTGTTGGTAACCATTTTTTTAAGGTAACATACTTACTTTGATTCAGTGTTCTCAATGTAGTGCCCGCAGTAAGTTGTAACACTTAATGTTTTGCAGGAAACTCAACTTTTTAGGGATATTACAAACAATAGCGAGAAGCAATTGGCCTTCATGCTTGAAGTTTCCTGTGCAATGGTTTGACTTGGGAGACACCCTCTTTCTGCCAAAATAGACCTTATACTTTCCCCCTGTCCTATTCTCTCTACCAGTTATCTATTCTCTGCAACGATGAGGTGAAAAGCTGACACCACCTATTACTGTGGTCATGGACCATTTTCAATCAGCAACACGAATTTCGAGAATCGAAGGCATATTGATATTAGCATAATGATTAAGGTCTTACAATAAATGATTGTGTAACCATAAAAGAGTAACATTTTTCAAAAAATGCTTTGCCTAATCCAGTTGTATGAAAGTAGTAGTAGCAATAAATATATAGGGCAGTTGCTATGCTGCGGTTTATGCAGCAATATAATATAAATAATTTACTAACGGAAATCTAGAATGCCTTAATATTATGTATATTTTTCCACTGCTGGAATTAAATCCGAGAATTATAGCTGCAATAAGTATTAAAAATACATTTAAAATATTATGTTTCTGCACTCAGACCTGAAGATAATCACAAAAATAATGATATATTTTTCTTATTAAGACAGTAAATAAAAATAAATAAATATCTTGGGACAAATTACACCAATTGACCCAGCCCCAAACTAAGCAAAGCTTGTACTATGGGTACCAGGCAACGGATATACATACTTATATAATGTACATAAATACATAATTAAATACATACAACATCTATGACTCGGGCACAAACATTCGTATTCATGCCTGCCCCTACCGGGATTCGAACCCAGGACCTCTAGCTTCATAGTCAGGATCACTAACCACTAGGCTATCCGGTCGTCAGTGCATTAGATGTGAGCAAAGCAATCATTATTGCATTACTGTACAGATTAAAGTCACTTCATGTGGCCTTTAGGTCTTGTTACCGTACACTCTATCTATCCCATAAGGAATAAAGACGCCATGACTTTATTCTGTACAGTAATGATTGCTCACATTTAAGGCACTGTCTTAATTAGAAAAATATATCGGTATTTTTCTGATTCTCTTCAGGTATGAGTGCAGAAACATCTAATATTTTAAATGGACTTATGTACATGTATGTACTTACAACGTCAAAGAATTAGTCAAACATAGCGATTCATTAACAGTGTATTGATTCCTATCAGTGTAGATATTGGTTAAAATACCTGACAAATCTGTTGCCTTGTGATTCGTTAACATTGTTCAGTACTCGGCCAATTAAAGACAATTAATTTAGCTTTCATGTTTTTATTTGGATTATTGAAAAATAACTAATTAAAATTATTTGGAAGACAGCGTTTTACGTAAGGGTTTAATTTCTATAAGCACTTAACCTAAAAGTACCTACTAATCAATAGCAGTAAAAATTGCTACTAAATAAAATTTTCGACTACCTACAACTGTACTCGTAGATGACGAGACTAATAATAAAAGCAGTGATTTTCTTCCAAATATTCTACTCGTATTTGGAATTCACCAATTTTGAGTAAGTGCTTTCGACAATCGGGCCTCAGGATAGATCAGGAAAATTAATACCTATACTTCAGTTAACCCATTTCCAAAAAAAGCCTAACGCTAACGTTAACATAGCAAGTAAGCTTAGCAAAAGTTACAGCAATTTTACAGTATGTCGTTTAATTAATTCCTTTCATATACATATATTCCGGCAACTGAAAACTGGGTGAAATTTCTGAATTATTTTCAAAATCAATGGTTTCCCAAAATGTTGCCGACAGTATGAAACTCGAAATACTTAATGAAGTGGGTGTAGAGGATATTTTTTTAGGCAAATGAGTCGAGCTTATTTTAAGATCTAGCTCCTATTTCAACTCTTTCTTCTTCTTTAGCTTTTTCGTCGTCACTTAAAGCATTTAACGACTTTGAAGTAACAAGCCTCTAAACTCAACTTAGTAACCTTAGTCATTTAAATAGCAAAAAGGTCGTATTTACTATCGAATTAGAGGCTGATGAAATAAAAACTGTATTTTTATATTCTTACCATTATTTTAAACATTATTTGAATTAATTTACCTTGAGCTTATAAAGGCTTGTCCCTTGACTATGATTACAAGTAACAACTGCTTTTTATACAATAAAATAAAGAGATCTATCTATAGACTGACAGTATAAATTTTTAAGCCCAATTTATAAAGAGTGATCAAAAAAACTAAAAATTGTTATACAAAAAAAACAACTCTCTACGATCCATTCAAAAATTACTTTATTATCTCATACATACATATATACATAAATCACGTTTTCATCCCTTACGAGGTAGACAGAGCCTAAGGTAACAAGACCTAAAGACGACGCATGATTGTGGGCGTATGGATGGAAAGGGAATCAAAATAGTGATGGGTTGCTAGCCACTTCGCCTACACAACATAAATTCTCTGTTTCATACAAGGCAAGAGACAAATATAAACATTTTTATCCCTACCTACCTTTAGTAATAATGATAATTTGTTTATTTAAATTTGGCTGATAGAGTTTTTAAAACTTATTTTTTTTAAAGCCAGTTCAAATAACTACTTATTCTTAAATGTTTTCTTTATTTTCAGGTAGCAGCACGACGGGCCAAAATGAATAAGTCTGGCGCAATGCATAGTGTAAAATCATTCTATTACGTATACGAAATAAGATAGACACTTTCAAAACATGGAAATAACTGATAAGGACCAACATATTTACATCAATGATATACTCGTAGTATAATAATACCTACATAAAAATGTGGATCCATAAACCGACAGATATGGAAAATCTACAAATACTGGATAATTTTACTTCTCCTACGCGTTACGTCGAATCTGACTATGACGTTTTGCTTTATTATAATACATTAAATGAAAGTGTCATTACTAAACTGGATTATGAAGACAATGGCTTATCTGAAAATACACAAAGCAATGGTTGGTTTGACTTTGAATTCAAAGGAATCAACGTCTGGGCTATAATAGCGACTTTGTTGGTAGTCTGCACAGCAGGAGGCAACATTCTAGTTTGCCTAGCAATATACTTGGAAAGAAGACTACAAAACGTCACCAACTATTTTTTGATGTCGCTGGCTATCACGGACTGCATGGTGGCAGTGCTGGTGATGCCCTTGGGAATATTGTCACTGGTAAATGGTAAGTACGCTCAATAAGCCATGAATTAGTTTAACAATGCCTTTGTCTTCAATGCCGATAGAAATGGGCGTATTGCAATATGTGTTTAAGAAGTTTTCATTTCCTGTAGTTATCTTCAAACTACGCCGTAAGATTACAAATAGTTGATGAATATTCACAAAGCGCATGCAGCATGCTGTACCTGAAGATGGCGCTCTAAAACCTTTTGGCCTATAGTATGAGAATCACATAGCCAATAATGCATATTGTCAGATATGTTTTGGCATGCAATAGCAACGGAAACCGAATTGCTTGTAAGAATTCCGAAACGGTGATTGCAAAAAAAGTTATCAGCCCATTTTCTAAAGTTTGGAATCCGTCTTCACTCTGATCTCTATCGATATGACCATGTACCGAACTGTTGCTTTGCACATCCAAATTTAACCATTAAATAGTACCCGCTGCAAAATTTCTCTGAATGTATCTAGATAGCAGCATTTAGTTTCCCAGAATCAGGATTCTCTCGTGCTACGATAAATTGGCTGTAGAATGAATCTCTAATAGTTACAATGTAATCAATATCCCTTACAGCCCATGTATTTGCATCGGATAAAGCAAATACAGCACAAGCAACCGCTGCAACAGTGGTACATTGCTTTCCACGAGTCTATGCCAAAGGGGTCACTACCTTGGTGAAACGAACCACGTAAATGGATATATCCTTATCTAAGTTTATGATAAAGCTCATTAGTCTGGACAGTATCGCTTTCTTGTTGCACTTCAGTAACCTGAATTATCTGTGAGATATCACTATCTAACACATTTTCAAAGTTTTGAATAACGTCTCGGTACAGGTTAACATGAATTAATAGCCATTTTAGTGGACTTTTTAATTTTTCAATATCTATATTGAACTGTCTTTGTTACAGTATGTTCTCTCTTGTTTCCACCACAATAACTAATCCTGCGCTAGACAGTGGTAGCGGAAACTGCTCACCTATTTCCACAACGTCTTGCGCAAATAAAACCACTTGTCCTTTACACCAATTTTGGCTGAACCTGTTTTGCACTTTAATAATTTTAATATTTTAATATTATAGTGATTATTCGTGTAATTAATCGTTGTTCTTCGTCTGATAAACAAGCCAGTACTGCTGGTATAGGTATGACGTCCATTTTGTTTAAATACGCTTTCGAAATACCGCTTAAAAAATCAATTAAATCAAAATTTTATCAAAAATTATATTATAAAATCAATTATTTGGTAAATTAAAAATCAATCGACCTACAAAAATCGAAATGTCGCTCGCATTAAAATTTTCATTACATTCGACGCGACCGTCGAGGACGCGACGTCTGCCCGCACGTGTCTGCCCGTTTGGATTGAATCATTTAGCACGCCCCAACGCTCACACGTGCAGTCGCAGCGGCGAGGTGGCGTCAATGTCAATACCTATTTGGCTTGGCACCGCCTTCAACCAGATCCGTAGATATATAATGTGTACCAAATTTAAAGTCAATCGGACCAACCGTTGAAGAATTCCCTCCTGCGGAGACGGTCCTGTCCAGGCCACTAGAATTCTATTACCAAATTATTGTATTGTCATCCGATTTCCACAAGTATGCAAAATTTCAGCTCAATCGGATGAAGATCTCTGCTTCAAAATTTAGTTGCAAAGATTCCACCGGGACGACATACTTACATAAATACATCATTGCTTGTTAATAAAAGGTTTGTAATAATAAAATTCAGGATACCTATCTACATTAAAGGATCTAAAAACTTAGTCTGTAACAGTCAAGGTCAAAAATATGGATTCGCGCAAAGTTACAAAAAACTTAACGCTACTGTAATAAGGTATATGTATACATATTTTTGTCACTTTGGGGTGTTTTTACATAACCTTTTACATATTAGTGACCTTGACTGTACGAGTATTTTGTAGTTGATTGTATTTTTTTCTTAGGATTTCATTACTGACTGCGGATTCGATGTTCTGGAGGAATTATTTACTATTTTGTATCTGGGCGGCTATTCGACATATTGAATCAATCTGTATATTTAATCATTTTGTGATCCACAAATTGATATTATAAATGTTGCAAACGGATTGTAGTGATCCGCCGTATTACATTACGCCTAGCCGTTTTGAATGACAGGGCCGTTTAGCAATGCGGCGGTTCAACGATTAGCCGGATTGTCATTCTTCAATAAGGCGGCCTACGTTCAGCCGCATCGAACTACTACGAGCCCCAATGCATAATAGTTCGTCTGGTCGCACTTCAGAACACGATATTTATTTCAAAGACTGATAATTAAACCCGGATTGACTTTGATGATTAATGGAATACGCTACACGACAGGTCATTAAAACTAGTTTAGTCTTGCATTGTACAAAGTGTAATAATGTTTTTGATTTAATAACATTATATCATAAATATAATCTATATCTATATATCTATATCTATTATCTATATCTCGCAAGCAAAAAATTACGTCTAGCTTATATTTAAGGCAAAATAGTTCGTCTGTATTATGATAAAAACTGCTTTTTAAGTTGTTATGTATAAAATAATAATTTAAATTAAATATAGAATATTCTCTGTCATCTAAAATGTCAAAGGGCTGTATAAAATGGCAAATTGTAGGTAAGTTTTCATTCATTCATTAGCATTATGCTATTAAAATGGCTCGAGAGAAACCAGTGACTGAAGAAGTGCGGAAAATTATCATTTCTACCAACAATAACGGCAAATCTGCGTAACAAATATCCAAGGACCTTTCGTTGCCAAGATCTACAATACAACGATCATCGAGCATCACCGAAAACACGGATTCCGGTCTCCTGTTTAAAGAAATTTGGCCATGTGCGAATAACTAGCAAAGCCGAAAACAGGGTTCTGAAAAGGATTATTAAGAAAAATCGTCGTGCAAGAGCAGGAGAACTTACCGTACTATTAGCGTGACGCTATTAAGAACAACATTTCCGTCGAAACCTGCAAGAAAGTAATGAAGAGAATGGGCTACGGTTTTTACTCAGCTAAAGAGAAACCGTTACTTACTCAAAAGCAGAAAACTAACAGGTTGAAATTTGCTCGGGAACATCGAAACTGGACTGCTAATCAGCGGCGAAAAATAATTATGGAGTAACGAATTCAAATCCGAAGTAACAGTTGGCGATGAACGGAGTAAAGTCATTCGACAAAAAGGCATTTCATGAAGACTGTCTTAAGCGAAAGGTGAAGTTTCCATCATCTTTAATGATCTGGGGCTGTACGTCGGCACAAGGTGTGGGCTGTCTGCAATTTATAGATGGAACCGTCTATGCCGAGAAATACAAGAGCATCTTGGAAGAGAGTTTACTGCCGTCTATACCAAAACTTAAATATAGAAATTCATTTACTTTTCAACAAGACTGTAACGAGGCTGATATAGCTCGGTACGGACCTTTACCTTTTTTATTACTTAACTTTTTTTAAAAAGCTTATTTTGTATTCTGCTCCTTTTTCAAAATTCAAAGTCATTTCTTGTTTTCGATCTTACAGAGCTGGCTATTCATTCGCTCTCCAGTTCTGCCAGCGCACAGTCGTGCCTGCCTGTTTGATATATTTTATCAGTCTCCAAGTCTATATTATAAAGTATAAAATACAACAATCAGTTTGTGACTCATGTTATAAAGGGTGAAACTTTGAACGTGATACAAAGTCGATGTTTTCGATACATCTCTGAAGGACTAAAAGGCTCTGCTAAGTCTGAGTTACCAAAGTAATTAATTAGAACTTTATTAACGATTTTATTTATCCCATTTCATTATTGGCATGTGTGGTTACCCCGCCCTTTAAATGATAGAGCAAAAAGTTTAAATTAGTTTTATAATAGACACTCGCCTCTTTGGTTCACTTTGACATAAAAATAAAATAATACTGCTAATTCGTGACGTGAGTTGTCGTAACAAATATCTCTCGGTTTATTAAAATTTAACTGAAAAATGCGAGAGATTAGATCGTTTCCCCAAACTTGTTAATTCCGCGTAGCAATATTTCCGTTCGCATTTTTCCCCACTCGAATTTCTAATCATTCACCTTTTTTTATCATTCGCTTGCATTCCTATTCTCAAACATGCCTAACCGACATTTCGCACAATATTTTAATTTCTTACGCGATATTTTTCCCATACCAAAAGTTTCCCTGTCGTTATTTTTTGCAATATTCTAATTTCTTAAGCGACATTGTTCCCGTATTTAAAAAAATTATATGATAATTCGGGATGCATCGATAAGTCTTTTTGCCGACACGATACCGATACCTATATTCGAAAGTATCTATCGTTGTACCGGCTTTGAAATTATAGTCGATTCACTATTAGGTACCTAATCAGGATCCTGGTAAAATTCGCGAATAATAAAAAAACTGATTGAGTAAATATGCAATTGAATAATTATGATTATTGCTGTTCAGGTTGGCTGATGTGACCAATGAGCTAGTGTAACATATTGTTCCACTTGTTTAATTCGCTGTTGCCCTATGGGCTAATGTGACAAAATGTACGAAACCCGTTTTAAAAAAAAAATGATTATCGGCAATACTTATGAATGATAAAAAAGTCGAATGGGTAGAAATTCGAGTGGTGGAAAATGCGAATGGAAATATTGCTACGCGGAATTAACGAGTTTAGGGGAAAGATCTAATCTCTCAAAAATGCCACCTGCTCATCCTTATACGCACGTTGAGCGTTTAGATATGGTTATTTTTTATCACACATCACATAGTATGGTGCGGACACAGACATTGTTTCACGATAAGTATCCAGACTCACCAATCCCGTCTCGTCGTTTAATAAACCACTCTGTCCAAAACTTGAGGGATTATGGACAATTGTCCGTTCCATGACATGCACAAGGTAGAGGATCTCGAGCACGCTACTCGGATGCGTTTCGTACTCGAGTACTTCGTTATTTCAACCGTCACCCTCAAGCAAGCACAAGAGATGCAGCCGCACGTTTTGGAACAACACAATTTTTTATGTGGAAGCTACTGAATGCTGAAGGTCTACACCCGTTCCATTTCCAACGCGTGCAACATTTCTTGCAGATTACTCCAGAAGAGTTCAGTTTTGTGAGTGGTTTTTGGAACACTTGCATTTAAATATCATGTGGTCAGACGGAGCAACCTTCAACAGGATAGGGCTATTCAACGTCCAAAATGAACATTGGTGGAATAATGTGAATCGCCATGTCAGACGCAGGGACTCGTTCCGAACCCGATTTTCAGTCAATGTTTGGGCCGGAATTCTGAACAACTGTGTAGTAGGACCACATTTTACTGACGGTACATTAAATGGAGCTAAGTATGAAGATCTGTTGAGGAACGTCTTACCCACATTAATGCGTGACATTCCGGAAGAAAATCTAAACGACCTACACTTCCAACAAGATGGAGCTCCAGCCCACTTTTCTCGTCGGGTGCGGAATTATTTAGACCAAGAATACCCCGATAGGTGGATTGGCCGCAATGGTCCAATCGCATAGCCTCCTCGTAGTCCCGACCTAACACCGCTGGACTTCTTTTTATGGAGTGAAATTAAAAGGCGAGTCTAAACGAGTCCCATACAGTCACAGAACTTCGGCAAAAAATTATACAGGCGTTTGATGCTGTTAAAGCCAATGTGTTTGTGCTTGGAAAACTCAAAGACAATCTAAGACGTCGAGCAGAGCTATGCCGGCGGGAAGGTGGTGGCCATTTTGAGCATTTATTGAAGTATGTTTGAGAAATCCATTTTGTTTTTGATATTAAATAATGATTATTACCACTCTGTTTGTTATTGACACCAAAATAATACACAAGATCTAGGGATTTAAGTTATCTGCGATGTTGATATTACTCGTATTATCTGACATTATCCACTACATGTTAATTACAGCGATAAAACCTTTCAAGTGTCAAATGTAGGGTAGCAATACTTTCAGTTTCTGAATTATTTTTTTGTTTGGAAATTATCAATATTGAATTAAGACAAATTTTAACAAATGAGTTAATTCATATAATTATACAGCATCTGCTGAGCAGGAAACACGTAATTTGTATCACGTTCAAAATTTCACCCTGTATACTACAGAAGGCACATTTTGTAAGTGTTCACCCATAATATTTACCATCCTTTGTTAGTTTTTCTAATACTATGTATTACCTTCTCCCTTAACACATACCTATGTTTGTTTTAGGTGCCTTCATTTCCATAAATAAATTCCTTAACACACTTTCCATGCAAGTGTTATTTCCTCCGACCATAAACCCGAACTCCACGCAACGTGACAAGACGGTGCCTCAAGCCATACCGCAAAGACAACAATGGCGTGGCCAAAGTCCAAAAAATCCCTACCAAGTCATGGCCATCCAGCAGCCCGGACTTGTCACCCATAGACATTTTGTGGTGGAAGATGAAGAAAAAGTTGCGAAAGGATCCTTCTAGATCAAAAGCTGATCTTACCTGTGTTTGGAGCTGAATAACTCCTGAAAAGTGTAGAGAGTTGGTAGATTCAATATTTGCCACTCAGGATCAAAGCCGTTTTGGATGCGAAGGGTGACACCACCAAGTGGTAGAAGGTCTATTCTGCGTCGGCTACACTGAAGATGAACTATTTTGCGAGTATATTTGCCGAAATGACTTTTTTATCACTGTGGAAAGTTGTTAATTTATTTCGTTTAGTTAGTCAAATATTATTCATAATCTATATTTTTATTGTATTACGTAGTTCTACTAAACATCTAAGACAGCCTGAATTTTTTGATTGAAGTTAGGTTAATACACTTTTCCCCTACTAGATGAACGCATTTGCGTTGGGGCTCGTATTACCAAATAAGAAATAAAGATGGATTTTAGTGGATAGGTTCGATTGCGTTAGAATTGCGGCAGGGCCGAAGGCCCAAACTGAGCGGAAATAACGGCGAAGCGAAATGGACCGACTTAACTACAACCTGTCAAAGCGGCGGCTAATGACTCGCTGTATTACATTACGGCTCGCCGTGTTGAAGAACGTATGGCGCCGAATACATTCCGGCGGATTTTCATTCAGCCGCATTCAATCCGGCTAATTGTTGAACCGCCGCATTGCAAAACGACCAAAACGGCTAGGCGTAATGTAATACGACGGGTCACTACAAACCGCCTGCGACATATATATCACCATTCACTCATTCCATTCATTCATGCCAGCTCTTGTGAATCTGTCTATAAATAAAATAAATAGGTCCGTGGGGTCCCAGCGCTATTAGCCTTTTCAAAAATACCTATATTTTGAGGAGGTCAACTGACGCTACGGGTGACCGCAGAGCTGGCAGCTTCCTTGGACAACAATTAGTAGTTCAAAAGGGAAATACTGCCAGTATCTGCGGAACTATGCCGTGAGGGCCTTTACTTTCCTAATCGTTTTATTTTAGTAAAGTTATTAATTTGTTTTTTAGTTAGTTGTAGTTTATTTAAGTTGTTTTTTTACATACATAAATTACGTCTTTATCCCTTCTGGATAGAGCCTGATAGTGGGCGTGAAGGTGGAAGGTGGCATGGTGGTGAAAGGGGGGAGGGGAGGGAGGTTTTTTTATGTACAATTAATTTTGAAGAATTTGAAATATTACCACTTTTTTTTAAATATATTAAAAGAAAGAGCGTCGGGCATGGTGCCGTATGAGCTGGCAACATTTCCTCTGTGAAAAGCTAAGAAAAAAATTGTCCATGAAAGCTGCCATAAATATACACTGCGGTTTCATATTTCCAAAATTATATAGTAGAAATACAAAGACCCTCAAATGGCAAAGGTCAATAAAGTCTTTAGCAGCAGATAAATTTACTCCATTAGCCTAACATCACAACCCACCCAACCCATTATCATTTCCCGGACAAAGTAAGTTTCGATAGTCGTTGAATATACAGATATTAGGGCAGTCACCCATAATACAACCGTTAAGTGATACCCCGCACAGCTTTATTCACCTTCATTTAATCCGTAGGGCAACATTGACATAGGTAGTCCAACCTGCAACTCTACCTCCAAAGGGTCATCTGATAAAGGATTTTGACGATGTGAGTTTTAGGATACGAAGAGCTACAATTGGCAAGGGCACGTTTACGAGGGCGGGAGATGTACGGCGTACACACGGTAGCACACAAGTTGAAATAGCTGGTTATTCCACCAACTTTACGTTGCATTCGGTAGGCAGCGGTAAGCGGAAGCGACAATGGTAGATTCTTACACAAGGGTCGTAAATGGTCTGAGATACTCGGGGTCTCGAGCGAAGCAAGTGAGAGTGCTTTCAGTATGCTTAGTGTAGGGTTTCGGTCACTAAATACGTCTCGAACGCGTTTGCGTTAAAATGTCAAATACTATAAGAACAGTTTGTTGCTAACTATTCCATAGTAATTGAGACGTTTACGTGAACGTGTTCCAGGCATTTTTACATGCGAAAACTTACACCAGAGGCTCAGTTCGATGACGTTAATTAATGACCACTTACTTACCCTCGAGTTGAAAACTCTGAATCATAAATATGAGGGAATATAATAAATGAAGATACTTATGCTGCCAAATATATTTAATCGAGGACCAGAATCAAGAAAGATTAACAAAAATAAAAGTAAACATTCGATAACGAAACAGCCGGCGTACCGAAATTTCAAAACCTATAATATTTCGGTGTGATTTTTCAAGTCAATGTGATTAATTGTGGTTTTCAATATTATATAAATACTCCACAGAGAAAAGCGCTTTATTTTCTTACATAAAATTCTTCATTAAAATATCCGACAAGTTTCATTATTTATTTAGATTTAGCCTTCTGTTAGATAGTTACACAAACAGTAGGTACTCGTTTATCAAAACTGAATTAATAGAATTAATGTTTCAACGATCTCACGATGCACGGGCTGGATTACATCCTAGAGGTAATTAGTAGCCCTTTATTATGATTAGGAACTCAACAAAGAGAAAAGACGAGTAGCTTCTCAAAATGGACGCGAATATTCAGAATGGAAAAAATAAACAGGCCATGGAACAAAAGTACGGTGGATTAATGAAGATATCAAAATAGCTTACAAAAAATTGTGGTCAGCTTTCACATTTATTTGTTATCCTTTACCAGTTTTTATTGTTATTGTTGAATGTAAATTGTCAGCTGCGTGTATGTCAATAACGTCATTTTACATAATCATCAAATCAACGATTGAGGGTATTTATTCAGGCCTTCACAGAGTTTATCTATTTAGTTTTGGTTACCATCTAAGCTTATAGTGGAAACAATATTAGTTATATCAAACTAGTGCTTTTTACCCGTAGAAAATCGGTGTCTTTAACACTATACCACACACCACCAATCAATAGGCACACTTTTCATGGGCCTTGAAAAGGCCAACTTACGAATTCACGGACTCACGAATTCACCTACATATTTAAAACAAATAAAAATAAAAATTATAGTTCATTGAAAGTTTATGTGGTTTCCAGAGCTCAAATCAAGTGTATTTTGTTTATTTCATTAGTGTTGTATTTTGTACCATTTTTCGGGTTTATGAATCTTCCTACGCGATAAACAAAGTTTCGTTTACGAATGAGAACTTAGCTCGTTTGGCCAATTGAATCTGACCTTAATTTGATTAGTTTAATCTTGTAAAGGGAACTAACTCACTAATGAACGCTGTAATTTTATTACGTGACGAGCGAGCAATGGGTATCTTTGTGTTGCTTGTTAAATACGGGTAGGTATACAGATTGGAATAAAATACAACGTTCAATGTGAAAGGGGCAGTGAGGGCACAGTAACTTCGAAAGTGGAAATTGAGTAAGTTGCGCGACTAAAGTACTCCGTTAAATTTCTCGACATACATTTTGTTTAATTTTCTATCTCTCTGCAATGATAATTGATTGTTTTATTAAGGCGAGAATGTTGGGGCACTTTGTTTGTACTTTTCGTCACATAGGAGGAAGCTTTGACGGTCCTTACCGTTAGCGGTAACCGAAAAAAATGCCATGGCGCGTACTAAGTTCTTTTAAAAATTGTTTTTTCTGTCTCAGGATACTTCCCGCTGCCAGCTGTGTACTGCTTGCTATGGATCTGTCTCGACGTGCTTCTCTGTACAGCGTCTATTATGCATCTGTGCACAATCAGCGTAGACAGGTAGTCAATTGTTTTTATTCTTATTAAATTGTGGAATTTTTAAAGAAAGTCTGCAGCTGAGCGAACGATTTAATCAGACACAAAACTAATAATTACACAACAAACGGAAAAATATGCGTTTAAGAGCGAATTTAATAATTGAAACTGCAATGTTGTTCAAATTAAAGCTTTCTGAAATTAATGATGTTTACTTTTTTTACACTATTGAATCTGAAGCTTTTTAATAAAATTGTTTTTTTAATAAGGGATAAAAAGATTTGATTCCAGTAGTACATTGTCTATGAACTTCACACTAATTCTGTAAAATAGTCTGTCCCTTCAGTTAAACTCAAATTATACAATGGTTCATAATAAAAAAAACACCTTAAATAGCATTTTTAGTATTTAACAAGTTCCTTTATTATACAAGCTCTGTTAGATTAAATTGGAATAGTCCAATAAATCAGTTAGCGTAGGTAGCCTAAAGTATTTTTTATAATAGCATAAAAAAACTATAGAGTCACTAATCACTTATCTTATCACTTAGCTTCGCTGCCGTTTTGTATTTAATGAATGTTCCCAAAATAGCGTCGTCTACGTACAACATTGATATTTAGGTCGGACTACGAGTATTAGCTGTCACTGGCCTAACGCCGTCCCTTGACTAAATTTATGTGAATTCGATTCGTGGATCCGACATAATTGTCATTAAAAATAAGCCTATGTGAAATTTACTTGCTGTAAAACATCTTATTAATACGACATACAAGGTTTAGGGACCATGGGGGAAGCAGTTGCTTTGACACGACAACGACACGTTTTTAGTTTTTATTACTTTATTTCTGAAGTAATGGTTACAATTTGCCCCGATCGTGTTATTTTCAGGGTGAGTGTAGTGATCTTCAAACACCAGGTGCGATTAGAAAAGAAGAAGCTGTTATATCTGTATTTTTTATTTCAGATATCTGTCGCTCCGATACCCCATGAAGTTCGGTCGGAATAAAACTAGGAAAAGGGTAACTGTAAAAATAGCCTTCGTTTGGATCTCATCAACAGCTATGAGTGTTCCGCTAAGCCTTATGTATTCGCAGGTATAAAACTATTCAAAACTACAAATTGCTTGAGTCTCATAAAAAACTAAAATTACTGCTAGTAAGCTACTTTGCTATACCGTGAATTTTTACATTTTTAAAATTATTTTGAAAATCTTCTGTCACATTTGATAAATAGCTGTTAACCTACTATTCTGATCCTTAAATATTAGCTATAAGTGGCATGCCAAATAACAACATTTTAATTAAGTAGGTACTTAAAAATTAGGTTATAGATGTTGCATAACTTGCTGTATGTGTACAGGTTGTTACAAAAATACCCTTAAAGCCGAAACTGAGATAAAAGGTTCCTTGTAAAGAGTACATGGGCAAATTGTAATTGTAGTATGACTCCTATGAGTTCCAAAATAACAGCGAAAAAATTTTTTTTTCGTTAAAAATATAACTGAAGTGCGATCCTATTTTGGTAAAACGAAAGATAACAAGAACAGTACTCAACAATTGAAATGCTACATTTATGTTAAAATACTCTGTGCCAATTAAAGTTGACTGAGACAGCCACCTTGTGATTACACTATTTTTGATGTTTTTTGGGTGGTTTTGTAACACGTTGTATGCATAGATTAGATACTTACACAGGTCTTGTTGGTTGGGATTTGATTGTTCTTTTGCAGGACGTAGAATCGCTATTAGTTGATGGTGTTTGCCAGATACCAGATCCGCTATACAAGTCGATCGGGTCCATTGTCTCGTTCTACATACCGCTCGTGGTGATGATGGTGACGTACGCGCTGACGGTGCAGCTGCTGGCGCGCCAGCGCAAGGGACTCGGCGCCGGCTGGGCCTCGGGCTGGCTCGGAGCTCCTCCAATCGGTAACTTCTTTACATATGAGCTGTTGCATTCAATTTACATTTCAGCAGTTCATGTTAAGTATTACACAAAGCTTAGCGAATATCAATTAAAGCATTATTTTATTTAGCAAAGACCAAAAAGAGTCATTACTTGCACGCTTGCCTAAACTCGCATCTGACAAATAAATAAGGTTATAGTATGATAGTTAACCATCATTGTCACCCGTAGTCTCATAAAATCAGAAGACTGTAATCGACCTTGCTAATCTATGAAAAAGATAGACTCAATTATTATCGAATATAACAGGGGTGGCCAACAGGTCGATCGCGATCGACCGGTCGATCGCGACTGCTAGTCCAGTCGATCGTGGCAAGGCAAAAAATATAAATACGTCGACCAGACTGCGCAACGTAATCACCAACTGCTGATTTAAGGTTTCATGAAGTATGTAATTGGTAGATCGCACAGGGTTTCGTAAGTAAACAGGAGATCTTGGGTCTAATCAAGTTGGCCACCCCTGGAATATAATCTAGGAATAAGGGATCTCTGAAGGAGACTCCGCATAGGGAGATGTGGAGGTCGAGAGGGGAGGCCTTTGCCCAGCAGTGGGACACAAATATAGGCTAATACAATAATAATTATTATAAGATAAAACCATAAAATAAATATACAGATAATAATAATGAGGGATAAGAAAGGTATATTTTATGCCTACGAGGAATGTTGCCACGCAAATCATGTTATTGCATGTCACGTGTTAACAACGAAACATAAACCAGTGGTTTATACCGATTTTTTTTATAGAAAACGAGTCTAAAATAGAATTTTACTCTTATATACTTCCATCAAAGAATTAATATTTTATTATATTATTAGTGTCAACTGTCAAGAACTAAAAAATATATCGAATAAGATGCTACTATGCGGACTCAGAGGAATGTTTAGACTTTCCGGAAGTCTCTATTAATTAACAATAGTTTTTTGTTGTGCAAGGCTGCAAAGTTTTTGTTTGGCGCGAGTGCCTGTATTGAAACCCGAGCAAGCGAAGGGTGATATGATTGAACCACGAGCGAAGCAAGTTTATACCCTCTTTCTCTGTTACTCGAATGGGATTAGTTCGAGGAGTTCCAGAGAAATGGTCAGATGAAGAGGTACTAGAAAATATATCGGTTCCAATTGGATGTGGACCCATATTAAAAATGCGACGACTACGGAGAAAAATTACAGAAAATGGTAACACTTTGCTTAAAGCCACCGAGTCAGTGGTACTGACCTTTGACGGCCAAGTCCTGCCTAAACGTGTATTCATGTGCTACACTTCATTGACTGTAGACCTTTATATATTCCCAACGATCCAGTGTTTTAACTGCTGCCGATTTGGTCATGTCAGAGGTCAGTGCCGATCAACCCCCAGATGCTACAGATGTGGTCAGGGACATTCCGGATAGAAATGTGAAGTATATGATGAGTATATACGATGTTGCCTATGCAAGGGTTCTCATGTAGCTACTGATAAGAAGTGCTTGGAGTTTGAAAGACAAAAAAATATCAAAGAAACAATGGGTAAAAGCTGCATGTCTTATTTTGAGGCTAATAAGCAGCACCCACCAATATCTAAAATATCTTATGCCGATGCTTTACTTAGTTCCTCTACTTCCTCTACTTCCTCTTATAAGACTGATAAGAACCCTTCTCCTCCTAGCCTCAGCCCAACAAAATCTTATAAAAAAACTATAAATTTGAAACCACGCTCATCCCCTAAATTGTCCAAAGGTTATGATGTGGCGGCTCATAACTCCTTAACAAAGGATTATGACTTGCCCATCACCAGCAAGTCTATTTTTGATTCTAATAGTAACAATAATGATTCTAATCAATATGTAAAAGAAATAATATTATTACTGATTAAATTACTATCCCAATCCAGTTTGGGTAGTAACATTTCACCGTCCTACGCTGCCCCTATTATGAATTTCTTTACTCAACTCCTATCTCAAAATTAACAATCAATTCCAAATTTTACAGTGGAATTGTAGAAGCATAATTCCAAAAAAAGCTGACTTTTTTAATCTTATCAATAAATTTTGTCCAAAGCTTATCGCTTTACAAGAAACCTGGTTGAAACCTTCATCCAATTTTAGGATCCCAGGATTTTCTTGTATTAGAGAAGACCGCCCTGACGGATATGCCGGGGTTGCTTTACTCATCAAGCATGGTCTTCCCTATTTGCATTTTCCTCTTCCTTCCCATAGTAATGATTTGTCTATTATTGCAGTTTCTATTAATAACATCTGTTTCGTCTCATTGTACATTCCTCATCCGTCTTCGCTTATTTATAACGATATAAGTGACTTAATGGTATTACTTCCTAAGCCCTTTGTTATTTTAGGAGATTTTAACGCTCAACATCAATCTTGGGGCAGCTCTACCACTAATTCATATGGTAATCTGGTCATTGAAATGATGGATTCCCATAATCTCTGCATTCTGAATGACGGCTCTCCCACCCGACGAACTGTTCCCGGAGAGGGGAAAAGTTGTCCGGATATTTATATTTGTTGCCCAAATTTTTCTTCATCCATATCCTGGAAAGTCTCTCCTTTTACTTTTGGAAGTGATCATTTTGTTCTTCTTCTATCTTTTCCCTTTAATAATTATTCCTGTCAAAAGCGTTCACCTCGTTTAAAATACAGATTAGCTAATGCTAACTGGGATGAGTTCAGAAAAGAACTCGGTCGAAAAATCTCTTCTCTTCCTTCCATTGAACAGACCGATGAAGAAACATGTGCAGCAGCTCTGGCGAAAGCTATGGTGGAGATTGCTGACAACGTTTTTCCAGTTAAGAAACCGACAGGAAAAAACATTCCCTCCCCGTCGTGGTGGGACGCGGAGTGCTCCGCTGCGGCCAAAAGGCGAAAGGAAGCTGAACTGGCTTATCGGGAATCCAGTACTGATGAAAACTTCAATTCAGTCTTAGAAACAATAGACCAGGCAAAGAAGCTTTTTAAAAAGAAGAAATTTGAGGGTTGGAGAAACTTCCGCTTATCTATTTCACCTGATAAAAGGCCTTCTGTGGTTTGGAATAATATCAAAAGATTCAGATCTGCCCTTAAAGGCGATTCTTCCTCTGATCATCCTTCTTCTTTAGCAGATGGGTTTTTAGATAAACTTGCTCCTCCCTTTGCTCCTGAGCTGATTCCTTTACCTCCAGTACTAGACTTTACTGGTTTAAATAGCCCATTCACTCTTATAGAACTCAAAGGAGTCATTTCTAAAACCAAAGATTCAGCTCCTGGATCTGATGGTATCCCGTACTCGTTTTTTGTTCATTTGGATGATTTATCCCTCTTATACTTCCTAAATCTAATCAACAAAATGATGATTTCCGGTCATATTCCCGAGTCATGGAAATGCCAATATATTCTACCATTCCTGAAACCAAACAAGGATCCTTCTGATGTCTCTTCTTTCCGGCCTATAGCTCTGTCTTCTGTCCTGATGAAACTTACAGAACATCTTGTCAAGAATCGTCTAGAATGGTTCATGGAGAGTAATAATTTATTAAGCAAAAATCAATTTGACTTTAGACGTGGTATAGGAACTTTGGATAATGTAAGTGTTCTTGTCACGGACATTAGGCAAGCGTTTTCAGATAGTAAAGTTTTGATTGCTGCATTTCTGGATATTTTTGCAGCGTATGATAATGTTGTAATCTCCCTCCTTTATAAAAAACTCAAAGCTCTCAATGTTCCATATCTACTGTCTAAGTTTATCATAAATATGCTTTCAGGAAGGTGTATTAATCTTACTGTAGACAATTCTACTAAATCCAGACTTCTGTGGAGAGGGTTACCTCAAGGATCGGTTTTAAGCCCTATACTTTATAACATCTATAGCCAGACCTTTAATTACCGTTATTTTTGCGTAACTCTATTTTTCATAACGTTAGATTATCGAATAGCATTTTTCAATAAAACGTTTTTAGGTAGCGCTATTTTTCAGTACGTTATATTACCGAATAGCGTTTTTTAATAAAACATTATTTATTCTGTAGCGGTATTCATTATAACGTTATTAATAGCGATATATATCGATACTTCGGCAAGTGATATAATAACGTTATAGACCATCTCTTTCTTACACTCTATAACACCCGCTCTATATAACGTGCGACAAACATATGCAATGACAAATCTGTACTGTTTTCGTGAATTGTCAAAACATACTTTACAAATTTGTTTCGTGGGACTAGGCCGTAAAGTTGATATCATAGTAGTAGTTCATAATCAGTTTCATAGCGTTATTATACCTAACGCTATTTCATAACGTTATGGTTTTCTTTAAACACAAACAAAATTTATTTAAAACAGCAAAAGAAAACAATAAAGAACAGTCAAAACTTAAAAATAACTTAAACCTAGCTAAAACTATTATTAAAGATAAAAAATTTCTCCCAAATCGCCGCCAATGGGGAGGGTGCCCAGAAGGCTGGCAGCATTGCCACGTTGTATGGCAATGCTTATTCGCTGAGCGAAATATTGGCCAGCCCTCTGGTCACGGGAGGCCTCTATAAGGCGCGCCGAGATATCTTTATAGACACGGCGCGCGCTTGGCCCCCATGGCCCCAGAGTTTCGACTCCAAACGCCTCGAAAATATAGCTGCCTCCAAGCGAGCTATACTTTCGGCGTTTGAAGTCCTCCGCTGAGGCCGCAGCAGAGCCAGCAACATTTTGGGTCCTTGAAAGATGGGTCGGAGCAAGAGTATCAACGCACGTTGCATCCCAAACTAAGGGCCGACCCATCCGCCAAGGAACCAGTGTCAGACCGTCGGGCCTCTTGCCATCGTCTCTTGCCAAGCCGTTAGGTTCCAGAACGGCTGGCACTTTAACGCTGACGAGGGCCCTACGGATGACATCGTTGAGGCTGGCATGGCGTGGTATACGCCCCGCGCTTCTGCTGCAAGATAGGCCGTGGTGCCCGTAGCTATCGGTCATTACCGGTATTATATCGTTTTTTTCATAACGTTTTAAAGGTCTATAACGCTATTTCGTAAAGTTACGGTTTTCTTTTCGTTATGATATGATATAACGTTATGAAGGAATATAGAATTTGTTTGAACGAAATTTTAAACACAAACGATATATACCGCTATTATATCGTTTTTTTTATAACGTTATAAAGGTCTGTCTATAGCCATGACCTAGAATGTTCTCTCGGTACAGAAATAAAATATTGCAATATGCTGATGACCTTCTCATTTATAGCTCTCATCGCAATGCTGAGAAAGCTTCTGATTGTCTATCAAATTCTCTTACTCTTCTTAAAAAATGGCTTGATGATAATGGCCTGGAGGTGTCCCTTTCCAAGAGTGTGGTGGTTCCGTTTGCGCGCGCTAGAATACCGCCCTTGGTATCTGTTTTCTTTGATAATTCTCCAATCCCACAGAAAAGTTTTACTAAATTTCTCGGTGTAGTGTTAGATTTTAAGCTTTCAGGTGTTCCCCATTGCGACCACATAGTTACTAAGTGCGAACGTCTTTTAAATTATGTTACGATGTCTTACAGGCAGGTGGGGTGCTCATCCCTTTTCGCTTAAACTTTTATACAATGCTTTAATTAGAAGCGTTATTGATTACGCCACATTCCTTTTAGTTCCAGGACAAGTAAATGGCTTTAAAAGATTACGACGCTGTTCAATCCAAAGCTTTGCGCTTAATTTGTGGTGCAATGAAATCTAGCCCTATACATTGTATGCAAGTTGAGTGTGTAGAGCCTCCTTTACATTTAAGGCGTCAGTATTTATCAGATCGATATTTATACCGGTGCTTTCAAAATTCTAATCATGCCCTACGTTCAAGTCTTCCAATGTTAGCTAACTCTTTCGTCTCGTCTAGTTATTGGACCAAAAAGATAACCCCGTGTCTGATTAATAGTTACCAAAGATTAATTTCCCTCCAATCACCAACTTATCACTATTCGGAGTATCCTCTTTTTTGTCACAATTATTTTGCTCTTATCTCGTCTCCTGACGTTCATCTCGACTTAGGGGTATCAAAGAATGATTTTGACCCTAATACTCACTTTATTTCTATTAAAGATAATCGGTGGCATAACTGGCATTGTATATATTCTGACGCATCTAAGCATTCATTTTCTGGCAATGTGGGTGTTGGGGTTTATCATTCTCAGTATAAAATTATTCAGAGTTAAACTTCCTTGTGAATCATCAGTTTTTACGGGAGAATGCTTTGGGTTACTAAAGGCCGTTGAATATATCTTACTTGTTAAGCTTAATAAAACATTAGTTTTATCTGATTCTAAAAGCGCCCTTCAAGCTCTTAGTAAATTTCCATTTAATTGCAAAGTAATATTCCCTATTATCATTAAAATAAGAATTCTTCTTGCCAAATGCTCAGAACTTGGGTACTCTGTGTCTTTTGGTTGGGTTCCAAGTCACTGTGATATTTCCGGTAATGTTATCGCCGATCGGCTTGCCAATGAAGCTGTTAGGGATGGCGATGTTTTCCCCTACAAGAATTACAGCCATGATCTAGCTGCTCTTGCCGGAGCATCCCTTAAAGAGAGCTGGAATGGGATGTGGATCGAGAGTTGTCAGATCAAGGGTAAACATTATTATTCCATTCAATCGAATATTCCTTGTAAACCTTGGTTTTTAGAATGAAATTTGGCAAAAGAGCCACCAGCTGCCTTATTCGAATGAGGTTGGGTCACGTAAGCACTCCCGCCAATCTAGCTAAATTTAATCTGCTGGACTCTGATGCTTGTGAGTGTGGTTTGGGCACTGCAGATACCAATCATATATTCCTTTCCTGTCCTCTCCACGACAATACTTTTCTTTATGATCACCTCATTTCCTACAAAGTTCCACTGCCTACATCCATCTCTGTCTTGTTAGCATCCAATGATATAAATATATATAATTTACTTAATATATTTATAAATAGTAATGATATTAAAATTTAGTCTACTGTTTTCCTTTTTCACATAATTTCATGTATATTATAATTTATAATTCCACCTGTATAATGTTCCTATTGACTTATTACTAAAATCTATTACCTCCCATAATAATCCTTTCCTGACACTATTCCAAATTCCGTACTTTTTCACGTTTCCCTAACTTTACGCGTCTGTGGCAAATACGAAAACCGCGCGAGCCAGAAAAAAAAAAATCTTATTCGCATTACAAAATTTGCAGTACCTTATTTAGATTGATTTTTGATAAAATAAGAAAATATAAAACATGAGCGAGTCTAGCAGTGACGAAAATATTAATTTAACACCAGCAGAGTTACTGTAAACTGTACACAATTCGCGAAAATCAAAATCGAAAACCAAATTCAAAATCGCGAGAAAAGTACTTAAAAGCGTTCGAAAGGAGCCAAAACTTTTTCGGAGAGTATAATGCTATCCTACTTCATAGAACTATCAAAATCAAGGAAATCAAGCACACTTTGGAGTATTTACTCGAAGCTGAAGGCCACCATCAAAACAAAAAAAACGTACACATAGAAAAGTACCGAGTGGCCACATACCAAAAAAATCAAAAATTTTCACCCCTGCTAACATTGAGCAGGTTCTTAATGAAGCGCCGGATTCCGAATTTCTCGGCACAAAAGTAAGTACTTACCTATTTATTCGATTTGTTTACCTAAAAATCGTGTTTTTGTACCTACGGTTGACTACAAAGATATCTTTACACTTTAGCTTAGTGCTTTGTCGCTCCGAGCACATTGACGACGTCATATGAAAATTCACACGTGAACTTACAACGACAAGACACTAAAGTTTAAAGATATCTTTGACGTCCACTGTACCTATCTTAAGTATGAAAGTATGATAATGATTGGTGGATTTATTCCTCGTATCGTACACCGCTCTTATAGCAGCCTGAGTAGTCTTCCACTAATTGAATCAGGGTTTAATAGTGACTTTAAGGTTTTGGATTTAACTGATTAATTAATAATCTTTCTTTTACTTTTCAGGTTATCCTTATTATTGGTATCAGTGGAGCGTGCCGGACTAACAAGCTAACTTATCTCACAACGAAAAACATTGAGAAACATTCCGAAAAGTTGTTGTTGGTCAAGTTACCGAACACTAAAACTAATATCGACAGAAATTTCGTAATTCGTGACGAGTATGTCAAAATTATGGAAAAATACATAGCTTTGCGCGCAGTTAATACGCCAGTAGATCGGTTTTTTTATAGTATCGCAAAGGAAAATGTGCAAGGCAGCCCATGGGATCTACCAAAATTGCCGGTTTGCCAAAAGACATAGCTACTTTTCTTGGGTTGAAAGACCTAGATCTATACACCGGCCATTGCTTTAGGAGGACGTCGGCCACACTTTTAGCTGATTCGGGCGCTGATTTGACCACGCTTAAGCTTCACGGGGGCTGGAAGTCAAGCACAGTGGCAGAAGGCTATTTGGAAGATTCCATTCAGAATAAATCAAATATATGTAAGGGTATAATTGGTAATATTCAATTAAAACAGTCTTGCCCGGATCCTTGGACTCTTCCTTCGACATCCAAACAGAACGTAGCAGAAAATCGTCCTGAGTCGCCTGCCAGTCTTTGCCAATCTCCAACATTTACAGTGCAAAATGAAATTGGGTCATGTTCTTCAAATTTACCAAGTACGAGTAACACACAAGTTACAAACACTAGTACATCAGTCCCTAAAAAAAATGTCACTGTCAATATCGACGCCAGCCCCCTTCATGAGCGCTGGAGGACATACCATAAGCCAATCGTCATGGGATAGGGGTAACCCGCGATGTTGGTTGGTGTATACCTAGTGTAAAATAAGTTGATTTTAATTTTAATTTTGATTTGATTTAATTTAATTTGATTTAACTTGAGCTAATTTATTTACCGATTTATTTATTGATTTTAAGACATTTAATTTAATTTTTCACTTAATATTTTATTTTGTAAATTCTATTATGGATGCAATTCTGGAATAAAAACATTTCATTTCATTTCATTTAAATATTACAAACTGCAATAATTTTACTTTTAATTTTTAATATACCTACTTAGACACTTTTTCTTCTTGAGATTATTATACTTGGGTACCTTAACAAATTACCAATACTATTTTTGTGAGTACCTACTTAATAAGATGAATGTTACCCACACTATAATACCAAATGGATACGTAATAAAACTGATTTACTATTAGACTGTTTTTATTTCATCCACCATTTTTCTCGCTGTAGTGAGGTGAAAAATTGTGTGTTTCGCTCGGCAGCAAAGTTGTTTAGTATCTCGTGCCTTGAAACCCTCGCGACGCTCAGGATTCTTCTTTTGAACCACTCGCTTCGCTCGTGGTTCAATCATAGAATCCTTCGCTAGCTCGGGTTTCAATTCAGGCACTCGCGCCAAACAAACACTTTGCAGCCTAGAACAAATAACTATTTTTGATTCGAATAAAAAGTTAGGGCGTCTGATAACGAGTTCTACATTTCAAGTTTGTATTATTTTGTCCCTCTCACTCACCTAACTAAGTACTATTCAAAGAAGTTCAAATTTCTAATTTCTGAGTATGAGTACAATGGTGGGCAATGGTGGTCGCCGTCACGTTCATATTTCAAAAACCTTTTGCACCCAAGGGGGAAAAGCACTTTTCCACGCAGATTTTGAAGGAGAAAGGAAATACCGCCTTTTCGACCAAGTGACGTGAAAAAATAATTTAACTTGCTATTCCTCTACTAAAGGTTATGTAAGACTTCACTTGGAGATTCCATTAGTTTATGTATGAATCAAGCTGGGAATTAATGATTTTTTATTAAAATTCATTTGAATTATCTTTACTTGATACTGCGTAACACTAAATGACATTCAATAAAAACATTGCTCAATACTTATTCTGATATCTATTTATACCTAAACTTCGTACATTATTCATAAAGAGTTACAAACATGGTTACAACAAAAATATTTTTTTGTCTATGTCAGGCAAAGACTAATGTTAAAGTGACAAAGGAAGACAAATGACCAGTGAATTAACGTATGCACAAGCATTTATGACAAAGGGACTAAGTCATTGCGAATTAACGCTAATCATACCGTTACGTTAAGCCGCTTTTAAGGGCAAATTAAAATCATGCCATGCATACGCATATAGTTATGATACAGCTACATAGTGGACATATTTAAAAGTACCTACCACAAGCTGTTTTAGCCACCGCCGCAAAAAAGGGAGTGTTGTTAATTCGAACCCTTGTCTCAGAGTACTGTTTTATATTTGGTCACCTAGCGTGCTATATTTAGGGGAACATAGCTGCGGATAAGGGCTGAGCTGAGTTATAAAGCCAGCCAACTGCACCTATACTAAAGAATAACGTTTTTAGGTTTTTATATTCCGCCAAAATTATGCTAGTGTGTTTAGATTAGGTACACTATGAAGCCTATTCATTTTTGAGAGCGGAATGGTTGTTTGTAATGAATAGTAAGTTCTCTGAACAATTCTTTATAATTATTATGACTAAGTCTACGCTAATCTGATAAAGCTTTAATGTTGTCCTGAGATGCTGGACCTAAATGTTTCCCTTTGCTTTCGCTAAAAGGGTTTTGGTGTTATATTCTTATTATTTTTTATTCAAGAGCCTTCGATTTGTACAATAAATAGCCCCGAAGGGATTTGACACCGTTTGATATTCAAGTATACCCTTTGCTTTTTATACAAAGTAGTCTAGTCCATCTTGATCGGTAAAGATTGTTTTGCCTAGAAGAAGAAAGTCTAGAAAAATATCACGGTTACTTACAGTCGCCATCTAATATCATAACATAATGGGTGTAGATGCACATGACTACTACTGCTTTAAATAAGAGTACATAGGTACTGTTACTTAACATTAAAATATGTGCTATAAGCTAGGTATAACTACAGAATGGCAGCTAGCGCGCGCCAGCGAATTGACTGACGCGAAACAGTTATTGTATCTTGATTAAAAATGAAAACGCTTTTTACACCAAGTTCTGAAAAACAGAGCGGCGATGTACCTGGCGAAGACTGCTTGGAAACAGACAGACCCCGCAGCACTCGGCAGCCTCCACCGAGACCGAACTGCCTCCCATTGACACTAGGGACCTCTGGCTCCAGGATTCAAGGTAACATTATTATTATTAATCAAACATCATTTGCGCTGTCTAGTTGCTTTACATATCACGCACGAGTATGATCTAAACTAGTTTTTATTTTAGAAGTGGACACCTTTAAATATTGTTACTCAGTGCTTACCGTGCCCAATTTTTTCAATGCCATACTGCCATCTGATTACTTTGTATCTTTTGCAAATCTAAAAGAAACCTATATAAATAAACCGAGGGACAAAAATTACAAGACACTTTTCACATAATTCTGTGAATAAAGTTACCCGCTGTTTGATTGTCAGTATAAGTCACAATAATTTGTAGTGTCCTGATATTTTGTTCTCCCAGACAAATGATCAGAGGATTCCCACGAGGCCGCGAAGCAGGTGACAAAGAGTATATAGAAATTAAAAGTTAGCGCGGTATTTTCTCGTGACTAACTAATTTTTGACGTTATAGTAAATTACCGCAAAAGCCGGGAAATAGCGATTGGCATTATTCATTTTTTTAAGCTATGCTTTTAACACCTTTATTTGATAAAATGGACTATTTCAAGCAACTCATTTGAATAATATGCTTTTACGTGGCTTTGTTTATTAATAATAAATATTTTTTCACTGTTTGATAATTTGATAAGTTTGGCACGATCCCAATCGCCTTCGTTCAGTAATTAAAAAAAAACGGTTTTGTCTATACGTCAACGTCATAGATCTGTAAATGTGTGTGTGATGTCAACGTCAATGTGTTCGAATCGTTCCGTCCGTTGGTGTTGTTATTGTTTTCAGTGCTGTTTTTGACGTGACAACGTCTTATAAATTGGTTTGCCGGGTGACACTTCAAGAAACTGCGTTACGCTCCGCTCACGTTATGCGCTCACAATGAGAGCGAGTGAGAGGCATGGTTAGCCCGCCTAAGAGCGAGAGAGACAGACATAAAAAGTGAAAGGCACGCGTCCCTTCCACTCGAGCACAGTTAGCCCGCCTAAGAGCGAGAGAGACAGAGCGAGAGAGAGACAGTGAGAGAGATAGGCATACACACCGGTTCATGTCTTGCGCTTCTATTTCGCTTAGGCGCCTGCATACAAGTTTACACGTTGCCAGTTAATTGTAAAAAGATTTTGTAGTGATAATGTGAAGGTAGTTTCGTCCATCGCAACAATTCAAACAGCAAAGGTAAATAATTTCAGACTGATAATATAACATGATGAAATAAATGACTAAGACATAAGTGAATAGGTTATGTTGTAGTAATCACAATGTTGTGGTAGTTTTCAATCAAAAAAGTAGTATAAATCGTTTCTCAACCAATAATAATTTGTTTAACTTGAAAAAATGAGCGCGACTTGCTATGTAAAAAATTGAAATAACAATGTTTAACCTCCAACCTGTCAAATCGAAACTTTCAAACATTCAAACCGAGACGACCAATCACTGCGCAAGGTAGTAAGCGCGCGATTTACAAATTGCTGCTGCGCTATAAGGAGTGTATCAATGTACCTATGGGTTTTAAGGTAAACCAACCAAATTGTGATCTTTTCTATGTTATAGAGAGTTTAACGTTATAAAGAATGATGTTATAAAGAGTTTACACTGTATTTGAAAACATTTAAAAATATGAGAAACAATAATTTCTAATTTGTTCAATTGGTTTAAATTAATGTTTTAAATATAATTCTTTGTATAAATAAATGTTTTAAATTGTTACTATTATTTCATCCTTCTTCCTACTATACGAATGAATATTCACATTAAAATTATTTTACCACTCAAAGTCGTTGTCACGTAAAACTTTCGCCCGTATACCGACTTTACAGGCAACCATTTTTTTTGCTTTTCTCGTTTGACCACAGAATAAAACGTTTGATCCCTGTACATCTTTCCCGACTCCTTCTTACATTAAAATGGTATTCGCAACAATATATCGTGCAAACTTTGATATATTCCACATTAGCTTGCGTACACCATTCCTTCCGCAAATGTTCTCTTTTCTCTTTTTCTCCTCTTCGATTTTATTTGGCTATTGTTCGAATCATTGTTGCACCCCAGCACAAAACATTTTTCATTAATATTATTTGTGTATTTCACAGTTTTATACTGTAAATTTGCTTTTATTTCTAACGTATGTAGATTGTGTAGGAATGTAATGTTATGATGTAGATGTGACAGTTTTTTTTCATTTTTGTGGCAAGCATTTAATGCTCGATTCTGCGAAAGAGCCGGGTCGTTAGGTCGAACGAAGGTCAAAAATACTTTTACAAAAATATCAGCAATCGTAAAATAGTTTTGAAATAGGACAAGATAAATCGTATAATTGATTGTTTTCCTCCAAATGGTTTTCGAATTGGAGCATACTAAAAAAAGTGAACAATGCCAATTCATAGGTGGGTAGAATTTGACGGCGAAGCGTGGCTGAGTCTGTCAATAAATACGAATCAGCCGTTTCCGCCGAGGCATGTATACCTAGTATTTTCTTCAGCAATTTGATTGTTCTACTGCCGAAACAGTACTAGCCTCTCACCATTTTTTTCTAATAATGCCATTTCGTAAGTATAATTTTATTTACTAAATATGAAATTGTAATAAATCAATTAAAAGTGCAAATTTAATTTTAATAAAGCTATATAAAATTAAATTGGATATCAAATCCAGAACACATTAGGTAGGTACTTCTTAATCCCCAGTTATTTCTGATCTCAAATAAAACACTTTTAAACACGCTGGTTCTATTCGGTTGTATGAGCGATTGGCTGTTTGCAGCGAATTTTCTTATTCAAAACATGTTTTTAACAGTAAAAAAACTGTTCAGCAATGGGATTTTAATTACACTTTCCCGGCCGCTGTAATGAATGGTTAGTAATGATTTTAACTTTTTAAATTTGCGTTAGTTTATAACGAGGAACTTTGAGTACTACTTTTGCTACGGTAAGGCAAACATTTCCGAGCTTAGTGGAGAAAAATACTTTATTGTGGCGACAAATTGCTCATAGTATACGACTGTTTAATGTAGTAAAGTAACCAACACTTTTTAACAGATCATTAGTAAATCTTATCGTATCGTGCCTGGGAGCACGAATGGTTGGTGGAATTATTGTGCCAACTGTAACTTAAAAATAAATTATTTTTTTTGGAACCCACTGAGTGAAAACATCTGTAACTTTAGTAACGTAAAACGTATTCAATCATTTAACCACGTTATCAACTCGATACTATGAATGGAAAATCTTAGAACCACTTTAGTTGGTTAAGATTTTAAATAAATTCTAGGGATTAACTAGAAACTGTGATACTAAGTAACTCTTTCAACGCTTCCTTAATGCGCTTTAAACTTTTTTTTTAGCACACTTGAAAACATTAAATACCTGATAGCTGCGCCACAATCAATACAAAGGTGTTACAGCTCTTGCAATTCACGGTGGCAAGTGAGTCAAACTGTGCGTGTGTTATGGAACGATTCCTCTTTATTTTTTAATGTTTACTACAAGGTTTCTCAGGTTTTTTCCGGAATATTTCAGCAGGTAGTTGGGTTGGTTCGCCTGAACACCCCACAAACATTTATTAATATAAATTTTTGATTCAAAATTTAATGCCGCCTTGACACGGTTTACTTTGAACATCGACCAATATTTATTGAAATATTTGTTAAGTATGAACCAAAAATCATGAAAATCATTTACAGGGCTATTTAGTCAGAGCAATCCAACCACCTGCTGAAATGTTCGGAACAGTGTTAGGAGACCCCGTTTACCCGCTTTCGCTCTCGCTCTCACGCACAGTTTGGCGCGTATGCGGACACGTGTTTACCACGGATAAAGCTCACTCGCCATCATGAATTGCAACAGCTATATGCTTGCATATAAAATTAGTATTATCTTGTACCAAAAAAAAGTTTTTCGCCACCTCTAATTCCATACTATAACCAAACCATAGAGGAATTTATAAATAGGGTAGTATTAGAATTGTGATTATAATGTATGATCGAGTTTTAGAATTAGTTAAAATTTCTTCTCTATTGGTTAATAGTACATAGCACAAATAACGTACGCCAACTTTACATTTATTAGCCTTTCCTTTGCCCGTTTATTTGACACTTGCATTAGCCGGATATAAACAAAACAAATGTTTTGCTATAACGGGTAAGTAACTTTTCATGAATGTGGGGGTAGGTACCTACGACATTTCGTTATTGCGGGGTGAAAACGCCTTTACCCTGTTGTGGGTGGATGTGGGTGGATTTGATAATTAATTATGGCGAACAGCGACTCCCACATTTGAGTGAAGTCGGCAACTAAATGACTAAGACAAATATGACTACATTAAATTGGAATGTGGCCTATGCAATTTTTTTTGTTTAGATTCATTTTATTCTATAAGTTTATGCCCTGGTTACGCTGATGTTGATTTAGTTCTATTCTCCATTCCAATCCACTTTAACGCCTTTATAAACAAACCAATTTCATCTAAATTCCCACACATTCACTCACTGTATGCGATTAGCATAACGTCCCCCGGAATGTTGAAGTAACTACTTCGCAAGATTTTATAACAATTATACGATGATTATTATATTTTATCACTACATAGTATAAAACAAAGTCGCTTTCCGCTGTCTGTCTGTCTGTCGCTATGTATGCTTAGATCTTTAAAACTACGCAACGGATGTTGAAGCGGATCACTCTATGTATAATCCTACGCAGACGACGTCGCGTGGAGAAGCTAGTAAATAATAATAATATATCAACTTGGGAGACTTGTTTGTTTATAAAAGCGTTAAAATGAATCGGAATGGATATAACTTGAAATCTAAGACAGGTTTATTAGTACATATTGACAAAGATTATATTTTTAATAAGGTCAGTAACGAATGTGCATAAGCGTTTAACATAACATTAAAATTCATAAATGATTACAAAATTGTTTGACTATAATGATTTTTATTCTTTTTCTGACTGAAAAAAACACATCCAAGTCAAACGTACCTTAGATTAGAGAAGCTTTATTCATTTTCATTTCATTTATTTATTCCATAACAAAATACATTTGTGTTGGACATCAATATAAACTAAACAAAACATTATTATACACATTATTATATATTATTATTTTACATTTGTGAATAAGGGAATAAATCTGCACCTACCTACCTAGTGAACAAATAATATTTATTATAATAGCAAACGTTTTGGCCATCTACCAAGATAGAAGCAAATGTCTTGACACACTATCTGGTTTACATTGCATGTCGTTCATGTTATGAAATTGCATGTATTAGCAGCTTTTTCTACCAACTTCGTCTGCGTGTAGAATAAGCTAGTTAACTCCTATCAAAACGTACTGAAAACATATTAGTTTTTTATTTTTACGTTCTTTAAGAATGCTTGTGAATAATGTAAGATCATCTAGACAAAAAATGGAAACTAGCCTGTTTATTTGTGACTTATCTGTTGGAATTGTGTGTGTTTTTTTGTGCATTTTCTACATTGCAAGAACTAGCATCCACCACCCCAGTAGCAACGTAAATCAAAGTTTCTTATAAACTAAGTAAACAAGAATTATTGTTCGCAAGCTTTCAAATGTGTGTTAATTCATCCAGGAGAAGAATACTTGTGATGAACCAATTAAACTTTGCTCATAAATTCCGAAAAACTCTGCAGGTCCGGATTGGAAACGTTGGGTAAATCATTCGGCTACAACGTACGGCTCTTTCATAATACAAATAAGCGCATGATGGTTGATAAGCTTATAGTTATATTTTGTGTTAAGCTCTGTGACCGTCTCTGTGCAGTCCTCATATGTATACGTGTTGTGTTGCACAGCGAGCCTGCCCCGTCGGCAATGACTGCTCTGCATCAGTTTGGGGCAGAGATGTTGCGCCTCTCCCGCGGCTTGGAAGCTTCCGCTGCGTCTAAACCACAAGATAGAGGGTATATATCAATTGGCATTTACTTGTTGCATAAACAATTTCAAAATTCTATAATATGTGTTAGCCGAGTAATTTGTTTGCAGTGTTAAAATTAACAACTTGATATAATTACAAACACATTCATTCAGTAATAGGTAGGTACCTAAAAAAGGTCGGTAAGTTTTGATGCGTGTTGTTGATGCGCTTCATGTGTATTTATTGTACTGCTAACTGCTTCATGTTCCGTTTTTTTTATATGTATCAATAGGAAGGCAAACGAGCAAGTGTGTAGGTACTAAAGGATTGTAAATTACAATAGTAATATATGCTGTCTGCCTGTCTAACTGTAGTTGTAAAGAGGACTACCTTTATGGGGCTGAATATTTAAGAAATGGGTACGTGGTTAAAATACATAAAGTTTGAAATGCATATTTGACCAATGGGTAAAAATACATTATCTTATCGCTCAAAATAGTACTTATAAGTAATTATTACTTGTACGCAATTTTCACAGAAAATGGCAGCTTATCATGATTGTTATCAAATTAACTTCATCATCAGCCTATACTAGTCTACTGCTGGACGCACAAATTTACCTAATCTAAATCAATTTGTAGGTTTCTTTTACAAGCTTATCAGGGTTTTTTACACTAGAGTAATAAGAAACAAAATGTGGATCTGATTTTTTAAAGTAGATTAAATCTAGTAACCATAAAAGTTAACCACAGAATACATTTCTTATATCCTTAAAGCCTGTAGCTTAGCGACAAGTGGGGAAATACAACTTAAAATATTTCAATTTAAATTTGTAGATACATACATACATACGTGAATCACATCTTTATCCCCATAAGATGGATATATTTGACTTTACATGTTGTGTACCTACTGTATAATCACTGACAGTTTTTTCTTCAGGGCTATGACATCAGATCGAGCCACTGTTAATACATCGGGCTCCGTAAGTGTTTCTTCTGGGTCTCCATCATCCATGCATCTTGAAAGGCGTCGACCGTCTTCTACTGGTGAAGCAAGTGCAACGTCACATCGACCACGAAGCGCATCGGATGATGAAGGCAATGAGGGACTCCTCATTCCTCACACAATGGCTACAAAGTCACGCAGTTCAGATGATGGTCTTCTTTTGCCACCCCCTTGCACTTGTCCATATTTTGGTAATGAGTCTACTCCTCCAAGGCGTACTACAGATATAATTATTGTACCCGGGGGAGACATTAATGAATGCAACGGGTTTCCCCGTCACAGTCACCCCAGACTTGATGAGCCTTCCACTTCATACTCTAGGCGGTCTAGTCGTACCACAGCTTCCATTGTTACTTGGGAAGAGTCAAAAAGGTGCGGAAGACGAGGATCAAGTTTTGGTGGAACTAGAACGACATTGGCAACACCAATTCGACATATGCGATTTCGAAGGTCAGTGAACACGAGACCTCAACCAGCTAACCCGAATCCATACCGTCACGCGAACCCACGAACGCATCACTCAAGAAATTCCAGCGTTATATCCCGAAATTCCTCACGACACGGCCGTATACTGCGTCTGGAACAGAAAGCTACCAAGGTTCTTGGAGTGGTATTTTTCACTTTTGTCATTCTTTGGGCACCATTTTTCGTCTTAAATATGTTACCTGCTATTTGTCCCTTGTGCGAGAAAAATGTACCACATTGGGTCTTTGATTTTGTAATGTGGTTGGGATATTCCAGTTCGATGGTAAATCCAATTTTCTATACGATTTTCAATAAGGTGTTCCGTCAAGCTTTTAAGAAAGTGCTCTTGTGCGAGTATTGTCAGGGTCCCAGGTAGCCCGCACCCTGGGAGCGCGCACGGCCCACCTCGGACCCGGGCATGGGTGCGCTCTCGGTCAACCGAAATATAAGATCTCAATTTGTGTAATTATCATCAAACCGCTTCAAAGTAGTAAGTATTCAATAAGCTTAAGTACTGTGTGCGACAATGTTTACAGACACGAAATCAATTCGCAATTTAGCTTTTTACTATATGCAGTTTAATTTGCAACATTATACTTGTTTGTTACTTTATAATGCACTTTAAATAATAGTGTTTCTAGCACTACGTTAATATCGAACTGATTGAGATGATAATAATTGGTTATTATCCTTTGGTAGACTCCTATTCATCCATATCTGTTTAGTAACTCGTTAATGAACAATAAATTTGACTTCATAAGAGTCATTAAACGATATCCGTATGGTTGATATTAACGTAGCCAAGACAATGGGTATAATATTGACTGACTCAAGGGTCGTAACAACAATACACAAACGAACCTAGAGTAAACAAAAGATTATTTTTCCGAATCAAAGAGACATTGTTTAAGAGTTCCGCGCCTACTAAAAATACATAATTCATTTTGTTTTAACTTGAATCGTCGCGGGAGGGTGAATTGATGCATTCATCTGATTGTTAATTTGAAATTAGTTACATAGTCCCACGGGTATCTGACAGAAAAAAAACAATCATCACAATAACTAAAAAAAATAAGTAGATCGTCCTCATAGGTTCCTAAAAATATTTCACGCTAAAAGGGATTTTAATGACACTTAGCACACTGATATATTATAACCTAGAATAACTAACACTTTATTATATACTTTTACTCTAAGTAAAATCATAGTTCAGCCTGGACAGCAAGACACAAATTCTCTGCAGATGAGTTCTCTAGCCACAGCTGCTGCTCAGTTTGAGTTTCGTGAAACCTGTTGTTATTCCTTGTCGGCTACATTGTGAGGAGAACGTCTATATAGTCTAGATTTCAAGGTAAGGTCAATGTTTCGAGCTGGGCATTGTTGAGTCAGTCAATCAGTCAGGGCTTTATTTAAATAAATAAATGTTATATATAGATTATATAACCTTAATATGCTACAGTAATACTTTTTAAGTATAAATATTAAGAGTATTGTATGAAGTATAGTTCATTACCACATTGAAAACGTAACTGTAGGTTTTTTGCAAAGCTTGGATGATTTGGTGATCGCGTAATGTAGAGGCCTATGGAACTAAACAGGGTTAACATTGTATGTGATTTAACTAAATTTGGAACGATAAAACATTAGTTCTGTGAACATTTGGAGTAGCTTAGCATGCGCTAAACATTTAAATGCCATACATTTAATTTGTCATTTTATGATCTTAAAATCCCTACTACCTTAGCTAACGGCATTTTTCAGAGAAACGCATAGCGACAAGTAACGATTAGGAAACTATTGCCATCCTGAATGCTATTTTTACAATTTATATTCGCAGCCTAAGTTATTAATGGGACAACTTCTATCAGCGAGCGTGACAATAAGCAAACCTTTTTTAAACAGATATCGTTTACTAAAAACAGCATAATGACCGTAAGGCACTGAAAGAATAAAAACTAACTTAGCCTCTGTTCCCGTTAAAATATTTTTACCGACCTACAAAACGTGGGAACGTGCAAGTATTTTCAATCAACACGAAATTTCCTAAAAAGACTTAGATTACCAAAGTTTATTGGCAGCTCTGGGATTCCCGAAACCGAACTTACACGATAACCATATTAAAGACACAATGTTATAAAAGGCGATAGGGACCGCCATTTATAACATTGTGTGCTCTTACTCACATTATAAAAACGTCGTAACATTTTTTTTTATTAACAGTCACAGATTAATAGCCGTTATACGGCATGAGAAATAATAGGTTTTTGTTAAGTGTTGGTTTTTTAAAACAAACATTTTTAATATGATTGCTGAGTGTATTAATTAGAATTGTCATCCAATCCATATATGCATACCAAATTATAAGTCAATCTTATTCTTACCGCTGTTGATGTTACACTGACGATTCAATTTTCATAATACTCAATTGTTGAACCGTTTCTTGCACGTGTAATCTGGACTTAACGTCGGCCCGGCGTTCACGGGCTTGGATATTGTGTTTCAAAAGTGAAAGGTTTTACTTAATAATGCGTGCGTTGAAATTGTCATGTAAAGAGCGTTTTCTGAAAAAAAATCACATGAACCTTTTTTCCAGAATTTCACTATTTTGGGTTTTTCTTATTAGAATCGTTTAGCCTATCGATCTTTATACAAGAAAAAATATGTCAAAATTTCCATTCGAGTTCGTCACTTTTTATAATGTATGGAACTTGACGAAGAGGAAAATAAATTTTGTATGACAATCGATAGGGTAAACGATTCTGAGTAAGAAAAATATTTGAAATCTGGAAAAAATGTTCATGTAGACATTTTTTTGGAAAACGCTCTAAAACACGAGAATGCTTACTTATTTTGCAGAGTGACCAAAATCAAACTCAAATCAACTGTTTACCAGTAATACTAAGGCCTCAAATATTTAAATATACCCACAAAAGAAAATAAATCTTTGATGAGAGGGAAACATCCTTAAAGGATATGTATTTGACGGTATACATATGTAGATAGAATGGTCTTAAAATCGATCTGAGGTTCAAGGTTCGAGTATCAACTCGTTCATTAATAATGTAAATTAAATAGACGTACGATCCCGTTAGTGCTTTGCTTCAATTGATTCTCCATATTACATTATTTGTACACTGACGAACAGTACAGACGAGTCAGCGTAAATACATCGTTTTTGCAGTTGTAAATGTAACTTCTAAAAAATCGGGATTACTTTTGGTGGAGCAACTAAGACACTTAAAGAATAAATTTTGCAAACTGCACCTTGCGACATGCCACATGAGAATGCTGGTCAGTGTTCTCTACAAAGTGCATTCCGTGTTTATTTCATCCAATTTGCACCCGACCGGTTTTTATCATGTGCGTCATTTTTATCACTTTCGACCCACTTCCAATGGTGGGATCGGATTACTCAGCAAAAAAGCTCGTATCGAAAACGAAATTCATAGCAAAACATTTATTCTGAAACTTAACAGTCTATAGTTACCAGGTACCAGGTCCCCTGCGTAATTTAGGTTCGTGACAGCCAGCGTAACATTCCTATTAGTGTTTGATCTACGTTACCTACATTTGGCAAAAATGAGTCGCGATTGATTATGAATACTTAAAATATAGGTATGTCTAGAGATATGACTATTAATTTGGTAATAAACTGCTTAAACATAATGTTTAGAAACCTTACACTAAACCGGTTTTTCTTAGATGTATTATCAGTATTCCTACCCCCACTGTGCGTTGTACGTAGATGCCTTAGCGTTACTAATACCACATTGGTACGTTTATTTATAAATATTTATAACATATTATTTTGTAACACCTAAAACTACAACAGACTGTTGTTCTAGTGTTCTATGTTATCTATAAGCGTAGAAGTTACTTGTTAAATTGCGTTCTGTGATACTTAATTTTAGTAAATGTATATTAAATTGTTAACCTAAAAAATTTCAACGTCTACCTATGTACCTATATATAAACACCGATGTATATTCACTGACGAGCTAAAATAACGGGTCACTTCCCATATAAAGTTGTATGAAAAGTGCCCCGTAATTTTTGCTCCTCAGTATTTAGCAGAAGATAAAACATTTGAACGTTATTTATTTAGTACTATTCGCTGGCTTCGCTTTGGCTACCTGCACTCGCCTGTAATTTAGTTCCGCTAAAGATGTCAAGGAGTGCAATTATTGTTTTAATTATTCTTTTATAATAGACGTGGGCAATTCATGGCGTTCCGTTAGTTTCGCTAATTAATTCAACCCTTAAGCCAAGCTTAAGCTTAAGCTTAACAATAGAACAATAAGACGGGCGCAGAATATCAGTGCAACACTTTGTTAGCTTATAAATTATTTACACATTTCAATCCATTGTAATATACTGTACCTACTGTTTAACTTATAGTTGTTATTACAAATAAATGTATGTGGGGAAGTACAGTCTGTTTCTGCTTGCCCGTTCGAGGGTCACGGTGTTTAACTGTTAGCTGTAGATGCATATATGCAAGGTCAAGTTCAAACAATACCTTCTTTGTGTTAGTTTTTACTACCTAATGTATAATAACGATAAATAATAATAGTAAGACTTTAATTAATGTACCTAACAAAGTTATGATTAATTATTTTCCTACAGCTCTTGTAGATCCAAAGTATATAAAAACTGTTATATTTAAATACTAGATGTCTAGACTGAAATTTCTATTTTATACTAAGGACGTTTTATAAAAAAACGGACTTCATTTAGGTACAAGAAATGAAAACGTCATCTGCTGAAAATAAGTGCGTAATAATTTAAGCCTAAAACAGCGCTGTAACAGTCTCTACGCTAAAGTAACAGAATAAGAAAACGTTTAAGCTGTTTCAAGACTTCAAGGAATGACAATGATGATGGAATTCATATATTACCTATGTTAAATAAATTTAAATGTAAGTTTTCATTTTACTTATTTCTAGTTTCACAAGTTCTTGAGATTTAAAGAAATTTAAAGAAACAGCAATTTAAAGTTTTTAGCGAAAATGTGCCTATTAAGTTTTCATACGGAAAAATATAATTAAGAACGTACAAAAAACTTTATTAACTAACTTCAGAGTAGGTATACGAAAATCGAATTCTAAATAATAAATAATATCACAAAAAATTGAAGAGCGTCAACGTGACGGTTTGACGGCACACACGAATTTATTTTATCTGACCGTAAAATTGACGCAAATACCTGTATAGTTAAGATGTTCAAGAGTCTCATATCATCGGCATCCTTACGTAACTGTGGCATTCGCGGAATCGCGACTGCCCAGCTGTTTGGGGCGTCCGTATGAAAACGTAATAGTTACTGTTACTTTAGTCTACTGTGGCCATAGCTATTTGAAGTGGATTTGATTTAAAAACAACTTTTGCTAGAAATATGATCGACTATCTTTCCTGTTAGTCTACTTAATGTATGGAAGATGTTAAATGTGAAATCATTGTCTGTATAATCAATAATACCCAAATAATAATCAACACGTACATAAATAGATTTTGAATTATTGATGTGACAAAAATACTGCAATAAACTGTTCTACACTATTCAAAAGAATAAAGTCTGATGACTTTGAATCTAAACTTTTTTATTTAACCGTTTCCTTTAGATAACTCTAGTGATCCATCTAATATTACAAATACTGCCAAAATCTGGCATAATTATATCGTTTCTTATAAACGTCGTATCTGTTTTTTTGATTGCTTCGCATCTCGGAAGTGAATTTTGAAAAGATGAGTAATAGGTATTTGTTAAGACATCTACGATTGTTTGCTTACGTGTTAAAATATAGATTTATGCTATCCAATACTGCAATCCTACTTATGAAGTTGGTCATGATTGTAAAATGCTGTACTTAACTAACATTATTAATGATACAATAGCCCATAATCTCAGACTAAATAAAAATGTAACAAACTTTGCCAAGCAAACTGGTTAAAACACAAACACGCGCACGCAAAAAGTAGTAGTTTAATTTAGGGTCACTTTGCCGTTTCCAGCGCTCTATCTTTAGTTTTTTTTTTTAGTCTGAGCTCATCATAGTCTATAAGTACTTAGCGGAGAATAATAAGTAATAGTTGGGTGCTTCCATAGTCGCCCTTATTATCTGAAACGTTTGGTGCGCATTATAACGTCGAAACGTTTAATAGTCTGAAGGCAATAAGGATAGAGTATACATTACAGTGGTATAGAGTAAGCGCAACGAAGTGGGAACAGTAGGCACGGGTGAGAACAAAATGACGTTCCCGCCGCGAGCGCTAGTAGTCGTGGTTGAATGCTAACAAAGTACGTTTCTCTAGGGATTTTTTTAAATATTTACGTATAAAAATGGTGAAATGTGCAGTTCGATCTTGCAAATACAATACTAGGAAACACACAAAATTGAAATCCAGTATCACATTTCATCAGTAAGTCGATTATTATACTTATTTTTATGAAAACAAATCCGGCATCACGGGAGTGAAGGAGACGTGGGAGGCGGGCAGGCACAGCCTCGCCCGCGCACCGCACTCCCGTCGCGTTATTTTAGAGACGTGACGCGACCAACGCCGTAGTAGAAGAGTAGAACTACGTATTATAATATATTTATGTAGGTAGCTAAATTTAATACTTAAAATCTAATAATCATTTATCATAAATAATTTTGTAGTGTGTTTTCTACTATATATATAACATTTTAACGCGAAAGTATAAAAGCGTAAACGTAAAATATGTAATGTTACGATATCATGTCTAAACTGCTAAATTTAATTTGAGGATTTTGGTAGTAATAGGATGGAGTAAATAGAAAAATTAAGATAGTGAGAAAATACAGGTTCCTACAAAACAATTTTGGATTATTGCGGACGCCCGAAATAATAGGTGTTTGTGTATTTCCCGGATGCATTCGAAAGGATTTTGGGGAAGATTCCAATATAAAAAAAATTTACTTCCTTAGCAAGCTGAATTTTTGGATATCTCGAGGTACGAATGTCTGCAAGTATCATTGCACAGTTGGCGAAGACGAATGGACGGAAGTTTTCGAGTCGCCCAACAACTGTACGGATTTTAGCACCAGCCACGCAGAGTCAATTGCTGACCTTCTTAGGTTTTCCTTAAATATGGTCCATGATGTGGTGTCAAAAATGCTGTGCAATGTTCTGGAGTAAATAATAAAATAAAATAAAGTAAATTATGTTTTTTATTTTAAACTTTATCAAACAAAACAAAACTTTCCATTTGTGGTAGATGTTGATTTGATGCTGTTTAGTATTTATTCTGAGGTCAGATAATATGTCAGTCAATTTGTGGGTACATCAGGCGAATGTACAGTCAAAGGGAAAATAAAATATTAATTAAAAAATATATTTTATCAAATGTTGTACAGGTAGGTATCTAATTTAAAAAAAAACTTAACATACAACTTGTTTTCAGTAGTTTAGAAACACAAACTTGTTTAACTTAACTAAATAAGTCCTCTCAAAGTTCGCCCTTTATGTCGAACGCGTTAGATACCTATAACTTATAAATTAAACGCCATACGATAATAATCATTCAGAATATTTCAAAATCACTTGAACAATCAGTGGAAGATTCACTCTCGGAACTTAGTACCACTATACTTGAGACTTTTAGGTATTTAAAAGAATGTAAACAAACGGGAGCTTGTCTTGACAAATCCAATCCAATCATTGAAATGACAGATCCAGAGGTTGTGAACCTTTATGACGAGAATAAAAATTGAAAACGTAGCTAGCACTAAATACGCTATTAGACTTCTTATATATAGAACACGACCGTGGGTTTTATATTCTTTGAGAACACTGTACACATAGTTTTTTGGGTTATGTCGGTTTTGGATGGATATCTATCTTTTGGCCACGTTTCTTCAACATATTTAAATATGTTCACAAGCACATTCTTTTCTAATGATGTAAGATGTCCTGTCTTAGTCCGCTTCTTCTTCGGAGAAGGAAATGTAAGCAAGGAACTGGCCCGGCTAGTTCCCGGCTCGCCATCACCCATGTCTTCGTAAAAAAAATACACAACTCCGTAACAAAACAACAAAACAAACAAGTTCAACAAAAAGATAACAGAAAACAACAAACTTAACAAAGAATAACAATAAATGAAATATCGAAAACACCACAAATATCGCACTCGCATCAGTTGACAAGAAGCAATGGCGAATGTCAAACCGACCCGACAAAGTTAAAAATCACGTAAGGTAGGTGTTGCTACGTTAAATACGACACTTTCTATTTTAGTCGCATTATATTCTGATTAGATCAAACCTTGCGTTTTAAACCTCTGCAAGATTGAGTATTTTTTAGTGACAATTTACAAAAAAAAATTAAATATTCATTTAACATGATAAAAATATTCTGGTATTCGTAAATGTGTACATATTCAGTAAAATTAAGCGTAATTATATGCTATTAGAATTGAACGGACTGAAGTAGGTTGCTCAATTATTTTAAAATAATAAATTTTGAACAGGAACCAAACATTGTCTTAGAAATCACCTCTTTAATGGTTTGTTTACATTCTTTTAAATACCTAAAAGTCTAAAGCATAGACTCGGACCCATTTTTGTCATCGCCAATTAAATCCCTCTGTACGTGTCTTACATAGCTCAAGTATGACGCTCTTTTGAGAAAACCTAGGAACCCGATAGTTTTCTGTTTCACGTCTGTAAATAGATTTCTCACGTGCTTATCATATTTCAGGTCCATTTTTCCAGATTTTTTAGTTTCTCGGTGAGCAGAAGCTTGTTTGATACATATTTTGTAATGATTGTTGGTTCCTTTTTTAGGGCAAACAAAAATGTTAATATATTTGACTGTTTACACAGCTTTTTGTTGAATCGGTTATGCCAACCTTCTATTGTGCGATATTTTTCCTGAGAGCAACCAAATATTTCCGGAGTTACTATTGACAGCCAAAACTTCTCAAAATATTTTATAAATTGGTCGATATTTTTCACACGAGGAAATTTTGAAACAACCACCATGTTACACCATGTTTCAGGAATATGTTCATTCGGTAGCAATGGCAGATACGTCAGTAACCTGAGAAATGATTTCCCATCATCATCGCAGAGATTCATTTCTTTCGCTTTTCTCCAAATAGCTTTTATAAAATGCAGGTAGCATCCCGATTTCTTTACTGATAGATAGGCCTGAAATACGGCATTCAAAGCAGCTAACTCGAAATCAGTCTTATAATGTTGGATGTTTGCATTCAGAATGGTTTGAAGTGTTTGAAACAGTCTGACGTACGTTTCCTCCTTCTTGTCAGGCAGAAGAGCGTATATTATTATGACCTGGCACAATGGTGCGGCTACTATCGGACTCGTAATTCAATAAATCCAATGAATCGTAAATAAAAAACCAGATAGAGTCACGCTTTGAAATGTAATTTATACAATACTAGCTTTTTCCCGCGACTTCGTCCGCGCAGATAACGTCAGTGACGTACCAGCTTCATCCACTCATTTCTCCAAATATACGGGAATTTCGCAAGGGCCAAAAATCGGTTTTCAGATATCGTAACTGACACGGCTATATATATATTACAAATAATATTCATAGACTGGTCTTATATAGAGTATACGCTCCGTGGTTGTCGATTACAGCTCTGGTTGCATGTTGACTAATCTAGTGCCAATAAACCAGTCCCTCGTATTGTCTTCGCACACTTCTTGGCTATGTTAAGCAATGAGCCACAATTTATTTTTCTTTTCCTCGTTACGGTGATCCCTTCGCTGCACCATTAAGCCCCGTAGACTTTCTATGAGATTCAGATCAGAATCACCGTAATGTCTGGATATGCATCAAACCACGTCCTGACACTTTTGCTTTATGTTGGGACAATTATCATGCGACTATGCTATTTGCTATTTCGTGCTGATGGTACACAACTCTTACAGAGGGAAGCATGGTCTCTTCAAAAATGCTGATATATCTCGCGGCATTAGCACGAGGCTCTGGTTAGTTGAACAAGCTCGCTGATACTTTCGAAGCTCATTGTTTCCCTATTTAGTGTGACATGATTTGCATCATGCCTTGTGTTGTTACTATGTCCATAAATGTAAGCGACCATTTTTACTTGATTGGTTGATGTCCAATCAAAATGTAAATGCCGGCGTGCAAAATTTCTGCGTGCGATTTTATGATCGTCTGTCATATCCACTTAGCAGGCTGGAATTCTACGATGGATTCATGGAATGAAGATACCTTCGAATCGCTCGAAGATCTACATCAAAACGTTCCGTATAACGCTACATAGGTATAAATCCAACAACTTTGAAGTCGTATCTTCGCTGGGCTTCATTCAATGCAGCGGGGCGATGATTGTTCCGGCGACGATCGCTTACATTTCCTTCCTCGACATATCGTTTTACCCACAACCCTACAGTGTTTCGCGTCAAGAGCAGATCTCTCCAAATTGCGCGAATGCTCAAATCCTGCTGATTCATTGTCACGATTGTATGACCAGTTTCACCGGAGATTGTGGCTGGCATTATCGCGTAAATAATAGTGACAAGGATTCGCCAAAATTCAAAATTAATGTTTTTGACATTGGCATTTTACCTGTTTTCGGATAAAAATATAAATAGATAAAACTTTATTTCTGATTATTATTAATCTGTTATCTTGTTTAAATCGTATTCAATCTTGTAATGTCGTGCAGGCGTAAACTTGCAAAATTGAGAAATTTCATTAATCAAAGTCCGTGTGTGTACAGTACATACTTTGGCGAAAACTCCATCTATTGGTGTTTTTAAGGCACTGAGAGTTCTCGCCTACACTTATAAAAAAAAACTAAAAAAGGAAACTAAAAATTAAGACTTAATTGAGCATTTTCCAAAAAAAGTCCACATGAACACTTTTTCCTGAATTTAACTATTTTGGGTTTTTCTTACTCAGAATCGTTTGCCCTATCGATCCTCATACAAGACAAGATGTGACCCAAAATGTCCATTCCAGTTCGTCACTTTTTTTAATGTAGGTATGCATGTAACGTGACGAAGAGGAAAATAATCCATAGTAAAGTCTGGGGCACATTTTTCCTTGTATGAAAATCGATAGGTTAAGCGATTCTGATTAAGAAAAACCCAAAATATTAAAATTTTGGAAAAATGTTCATGTAGTACAAACTGCTCGCCGAGGGGGAAAATACGGAACAGAAAAAAGGTCGGAGGGTAAATCCTATCGGTTTACAATAAACATATTTTAAAAAACATACAATAACTAAACCTGACATACAGACGATTACCTAAAAAAACTCATTAACTAAATAGGTACCTATATTTAAAGTTCAGCTTAACTCGTGAAAAATGAACGATGAGAAAACCATTAACCAAACGTCTAGTATATAATCACACCCGTCCTTGGCATTCACTGCAGTCTGTGCATCAAACGGAGCTTGGGCGATGTGCCACCTGTGACTATCGTCTCACGATATGGGCTCAGGGGAACGCGGAGCGGAGGACCTGGGCGCAAAGCAGCTCCAAGCCACACGGAACCTAGTATTATGTATAGGTATAACACTTTAAAAATATCTTCTGTAAACCGAAACGACTGAGATGCAATGTTCAAGAAGTTTCACGACAGCTCCACGCGCCATTTTGACAGATCAAATTGTTGCCATATGAAGAATTTGGAAAAAAGGCAATTGCCACGATTCATAAAACAGACTCTAGTCAAAATCTTTCCAAGGCAGCTTTCACTATGGTATAGATGTCCTCGTGACTTCCTTTTCGGGACAGAATACTCTAGAGTCAAAATATTCAAAATGCTATTTGACTAATTTGGTCGTAAGGCCTGACAAGCATGTTGACTTTTGACTTTTGTACATTTTGACAAGAAAATTTTCTAACCCATTGAGCATTTTGTGATCTTGACCATTTATCTTCAGTTCGTTTTTTTCTATGATACAATTAGGCTTTTAGGTTTTTGTGACATAATTACTAGATTGTATTTTATATATTTAATATATTTTTTTACATTTACATACTTTTTGACCGTAGAACATTCTGATAATGAGGCATTTTGAACCATTGTGTATTTAGACATTTGTATCAAAATGACTGGTTACCAGAAAAAAATCGGTGTATGTATGGTCTCTTCACAATGAATCGTTCAACCCCCTTCCGGCTTTAGGGTATATTTGTAAACTTTTTTTTTTATTAGAGTGTAAACGACACGATGCTTTACCTTCGCCTGGCTGGCGAGGTGGCAAGCTGCCGTGCATCTAGATCGTGGTGTGGTGCAGAGTAAAATACATCCTCACTTAAATATTTGACCGTCAGGAGATTAGGTTAATTTGTTTTCGTGAGGCACAAAACACTCTTCTCGTATTCGTACCAGAAGGTGTTTAAATATTCAATTACACGTTTTAGGCGTTAGTGGCATCAGGGTTGAAACGTTTTAAATTCCAAATTTTTGAATACCTAATTGTTTATTACCGTTGCTGTAATTAGTAATAAAGACATTCGGTTAAAAGGTTGGTATTTTATGCAGTTATCTTATTACCAATCGGTTTGTACCACTCAGAAATTGTGTGTACAATGTTCCCGGACCGGGTCCTAGTTTAAGCCTCGCTTTAATTAATCCTATCCCTTCGAAGATTTCAATTATAATTGTAGGTCGAAGGATTTACGGACAACGTTTATTAAATGCCGGAGTTACTATCTACGGGGAACTGTGGGAGTTACAATCTGGTGCTTATGATTTACTTTTTTTATTGTAAGTACCGTGTTTATAGTGTGTTGGTGTGATATAATAAAATAATTAGTTAAATTTGGACAAAAGCTTCCAAGCCGGATTAAATATAAAATAAAATTGCTTGAACCTGTTTTCGCAACTGCCGCGTTACCAAGTCAATACGCCCATGGATATCGAATACTTTGCTCACACTATTTTTTATTGGAGTAAGAGATCTTTCTTTATTCATTAAGGTTAAGCTTGTGACAGCAGCTACAGTAGATCATGCGTCATCGGGGCGGATACTACTCATAACCTTGAAGTACAGACACTAACCGAACCACGTAATCAATAGGCAACAAATCCAATGAAACTATAAACCGTCGGTAGAATTATTTTACTGTTTCAGAAACATGCGATGACTCTCCACAACCCGCAGCCTTACAATATGACTGAATAATTTATACATACTTCGATAAGTAATTCTTTTTCAACCAGGGGCGGTAATCTTGGGCCTCGATACAAAATGGAGTCCCGCCCTTGACGGCCTTGACGCGGTTCCCTTTGAACATCAATTAATGCACGGAAACACTTGTCAACTGTGATTCATAATCATAAACATCAACTATGATAAGTCCTTGACCAACAAACTAACCTAACCGCCTGCTGAAATACTTCGGAGCAATATATTAAGAGACCCTTCATAGGTTTCATTACAGTTTTTAGACTTACTTGGTATCGTTAGCTGTATGTATTCAGTTAGATCAGACAGTGAATACAAATTAGTGATTTAATAATATAACACCTAAGCTTATTTTTAGCGTCAAGCCGATGGCGCTCGGCGCGCGGTGCTGCGCTGCCGTCTCGCACCAAGTACCTTCTGATACTGACTGATAAACAGTTATTGATATTTACGAAAAATTTCGTCATGTTTTAAGTATCGCTATTCACTATGAGACGGCTAAAGATTTTGTTAATGACTTGATACTGTTTACTAACTCAACCTAACCTAATTTTAACGCTGCGGATGACTTGAGTGGCAATTTGCATTGAATAATAAATTATAAGATCATAATGATGGAATTTTATTCCTGGTCAAACGACATTGTTGGTAACATTTTAGTGCCACTGTGAGGGACATTACAAAGTTTGTCGCTGACAAAGTTTGGTTAAGTACTCACGATACTACTTCCTACTCTAACACGCACCACAGCTTGGAACTTTTATGATATTGTGTCTACAATATGAAATATAAGTGGAGCAGGTACTTATTATTTCAAAAGCATCTTAATATGGACTTAATAAAAATCTTATTAATATATGAATTAGCGCGCCAGTGAGTTCGAAAGTTATATTGTACAATATACCTCAAAGCGACGACGGAACAGTCCTTAAAATGGCTGATTTAGTATGATTTTCAGCGTGTTCGAGTATGTACAGTCAACGTCAAAAGTATGTGATCAAATCAACGTTACAAATCATCTTCTAGTATGACCTGCCAGATATAACAAGTCATACCAGTGTCAGTTTTAAAAGAAAATTTTATTACCTGGTCAAAAGAAAGTGATCATAAATAACAACACCGAGACAGAAATGAAGTGACAAACCAATGTTTCAAAATAAAATAATGATACACGACGTCATAATTATGAATGTGTCAAGTAATAACAAAAGAAGAACAACATTTCGAATCTGTCTGAATGAAAGCTCGATAAAAAAGGATTTTTTTTTAAACAACCATAAATCAAGCTGATGTAATTAAGACCTCATTCCAAACTGACATGAGAGGTGTTATAGTCGCTTCGCATGTTTGTCTAACGAATATAACCGATACAAACTGAGCATCTTGTGCTTGTACTCGTACCTACTCCGAGGTGTAAGTGTCGCATAAACCCGTATTTTATAGATAAGCACTTTAATTTGAAACACTCAACTATGACTTTAACTGTTTTAATGGACTGTCACTTAGTTTTCAAGGATATATAAATGTGATCACTTAATTATGTCACATTTTGTGTTAATTCACTTTTGATAAGCTACAATAGTCAGTAACATTTGACTTAATTTAATGTTTAGATTATTTTGGGACCTCAATTGATCAGTTTCTTTTGCTGTTGACTGTACGTGTGCACGGTCGCCGCAAATCTTGTAACGTGATTTCAGACAGTTGTCCTCAACTGATTGAGATGGAGGTCGTGTAAGGCGGGCGGCAATACAATGGTCCTGGTAGCAAGTGTTGAGGCAATCAATGCATGCATGCAAACTGTAATCTACAAAAAGTTGCGTTAGCAAAAAAGCTTCTATAAAATTTTCTATTTTTACAGCAACTTATTAAATTGTAATCTTCGTTAGCACTACATATCCCATAACCTGTGTTGCATAGGGAACCCCTAAGTGGATTTCCATGTACTAAATCCATCAGTCTTGTACCATTCATAGTTCCAAAAAACATCCATTCATCATTTTACTTTTTATTCTTGGCAATGATGATTTTTCCGAATGCTTTTGGTAATTAAATCTATAAAAGAGCCCAGCGCTTTTATAGATTTACTTTAGTTTTTGTTCAGTTAATTTTTCATGTAAATACCCATACTCATCTGATAGTTTTTATTTGTAAATAAAGCCAATTGATTTTTTGATACATCATATAGGCTGTGTTGTAGTGTTTTTAGATTTTGGAATAGAATAATTTATTTAATATTGTTAGATCTATACGAAATATTTTGAACCAATAAAATATAGAAAGAATTATAGGTCACGCATACGTCGCGGGCGTAATCAGTGCCACATACAGTGGTGGACATATAATTAGAAACACTTGTGACGTATTTCACATTACACAAGGCACATTGACTTTAATCATTTGTTTCTGAAAATAAAACAATAAAATGCAAAGAATACGTTGTACAACTTATAATTCATTAAAAACAAATAAATATCCGAGTTTACAACTACCATTTAGAGATTTCGTTACGTACCATCCGTTGAGGACAAGTAATTAAAATCAATAAAGAAATGAGGTACAACACAAAGTTATTAACGTGTTAATTATTTATGTAGAATTATGTTTGGTTTACTGAAAATTAATATTTAGTTGCATAGCCTTTGTTATTAATGACGGCTCTGCAACGACGTGGCTTTAATTCAAGGTATTTCATACATTTATCGAGCGTGATCGAGTTCCATGCTTCAACAAAGGCTTCGTAAAGTTCATTTTCGCTGGAATTACGTTTAACGGAGGATCAATAGAATTTAAATCGGGACTATTTGCAGGCTAGTCTAACATATTAACACGTTGCTCACTGAGAAAGGATTTAACACTGCGGCCCGTGTGTTTTGGGTCGTTATCGTGCTGAAAGATCCATAGGTCACAGGCAAATGGTCGTCGGTGTAGGGAATCATTGTCTTTTCTAAGATGTTTTTGTATTGCAATTGATCGATTATACCTTCAATCTTACGGACGGGTCCAATTCCGCAACCAGAAAACATCCCCATACTTTAATGTTACCACCACAGTGTTTGACTATGCTTCTCGTGTATTTATAATCAAAAGCATGGTTTATTGGACGTCTAACGTAGCGCTTGCCGTCTGAATTCACCATATATATTTTTGTTTCATCCGAGAATAACATTTTTTCCATTCTCGTACGGTCTAATTAAGATATTTCTTTGCAAATAATAATCGCTTCCCTCGGTGTTGCTTGGTAAGAAGCGGTACCTTTCCAGAAACCCTCCCGAACAATTTAGCTTCCACTAATCTGCGGCGTACCAGTTTCGAGGAAATGTTCCTTGGGTCATCAGGTGAAAAAACTTGATTTCTAATCTCTTTGGAGCCTTTAAACGGGTATTGTTTAGCTACACGTATTATTTGCAAATCTTCCCGGGGGGACGCTTTCCTTGGACGAGCCTTTCTAACAACACTTTTAGTAGCTCCGTTTCTTTTATAATGAGCAATAGCGTTGAAAACTTTCTTCACAGAATATTCTAGATGATTAGCAATTCTTCTATAAGTGCACTTTCGATCTAAATGTAATTTAACAAATAATTCGCTAGTTGACTCATCACAACTCTTATTTTTACCCATTTTTAGCAAAACTTCTTATTCATAATATAATTCCAAATTGTCGTTTCACTGCCGCCGAAACTACAGAAAAAGCAAAGAAAGAGGTTTTTTAAAACAAAAAAACAAAAATGGAACGAACCATAGATCCTGTTTCTAATTAGTTGTCCAAGCAGCTAGTAATAGAAATTCAACTATCATGATATTTAAGCTCTTATAATAATTAAAGATAGAACCGATTTCTTTTTATATATATATGTCCACCACTGTATATCTAGGACGGCTAATAGCCAATCTCCACCCACCTTTTTGGCGAACATTAAATGGCTTAGAAAAGGTAGGTAGTCGAAGAACTAAGCCTCTGGAAGAATTACTTGCTGAGCAGTCATAGAAAAGTCTAAAGTAACAAAAATTTATTCATGAACAATACAATAAAAATTACATAAATGAAATTAATACAAATTAATAAAAATAAAAATAATTTAAGAAGGTCTGCTAGAAATTTTAATCGAAGCTTTTCATTTCACGTCTTGCGAAAATTAAATTGCAAATATGGTTACTTACCTACCAACCTTTTTTTTACAAGCTTTTTATTAAATTGCAACGTATGTTTGTCCGGGTGGAATCTTGCGACTCAATCTTGAAGTAGATCTTCAACCGATTGAGCTGAAATTTTGCAGACTCAATTTAGTCAGATGACAATACAATAATCTGATAGTGGAGTTCTGGCGACCCAGCCAGGATCGTCTCCGCAGGAGGGAACTTTTCAACGGTCGGTCCGATTGACTTGATATTTGGTACACATATGTAGGACGGATGACAATGCAAGTACAGTCATCAAAAAGCTAGTATAGCCAGCGTAAAAGTTTGTAAAAAAAAAATTGACAGAAACTTATATTTGTCTCACAAGCTTTTATTTGATTTCAAATTTACGTGGCAAGTCAAATTTGACCCACTTCTAGTGGCCACTTAAATTTTGGTGCAGGTATAGGTATTATGTAGGATGGGTGACAATGCAAGTACAGTCAAGGGCTTGAATATATGTTCATTACCAAGACATCAAAAACATCTATACACCTTTATGCCACAAACAATATGGTCGGTGATACACATCACATCGATATTCATGCCCTCGACTGTACAGCCAGCAAAAAATACTTAAAACCTAGCTATTCAATTCGATAGTTTAGTAACTCCTGTAATCTGCGGAAAACATTAACTCATCAGGTCAGCATGGAATTATGTTTGCCTGCAAACATTCCATATGTGGAAATAATTACCACGCAAATATTGCCATACCATTATAAACTTCATCAACATCCGTCCAGCTGTTCACTTGGTTGGGGACCAGGGGTAACAAACATAAATATCTTGGTATAACTTCACAATTATAATTTCTAATAAATAAATATTAGATTTATTTATTAGTTAAGATTTTGGTAAAAGAAACACACATTGACTTGACTTATTATTAAGCATTCATTAATTTTCCAAGTGAGCCAGTTCTGAAAATATACATCTATATTTTGTCGATGCCGTAACAAGAACGATAAATCAACTTGGTCTTTTGTTACTCGGGAATGAAATATCGTCGCAATGAACTTGTACAGGATCTATATTGGAATCCATAAAATTAAATGTGTCCTATTTTTTAAACTGAGATCACAAAAGGAGTAATCATTTTGGGTTGACGTGAAAATTAAAGTTCTTGGTTCGTGCGTATTTGAAGGGTGCCATCGTTGCTTCACGACGGGCCTTGACATTGGACGTTCTTAGTTTCAGCAACTAGAGCCTTGGGCAAAAGTACTGAGCACCTAGGATTTGATGTGATTTCCACTTTTTATATCTATCCTATACAATTTTATTTATTAGCTCACGTTTATCTATGTCTATGTCTATGTCTAAATTACTGAAGAGACCATTAAGTAAGCCATACTGAACGAGTTGGTTTGAAATCGGAGCCGTAGGCGAGGATTTTTATATACCAGTCCAGTATAGGAGCACTTAATGGTTGAAGCTTGTATATGGTGTTTTTTTCATAAATAAAACAAAAAACTACGACGACAAACAAAAAATATTTTCAAAAAGTTTGTTGACCGTCGCCTTAGTTCGGAATCATTCAACGGTATTTCGGTGAATGACAAATTTCTTAGCCCTTAAATAGTTTTCTCGGGAATATTTCGATACCACGATTCAGAATTGGGACTATACTGCGACATCCAGCGGCCGATAGTCGTACTAAACAAAACATTTCATCGCTTTACAAGTTAACATTTTCTCGCTCTTTTATGAAAGTACATGCAACCTCGGAGCACGAACACCGCTGCTTTAGAGCTCTTGTTTTTTAAGTGCTTTCCAAATACTGCCTACCTCTTAGAGTTGGAATAAATATTTGTTAAATAGAATGAACTTGTAACTAATCTATTTATATTTGTGTTCCGAACCAATAGAATTCCTTATAATATCATATTTAAAGGTATTATAACATTTATAATAAATAATACATTTATTGTTCAACCTTTTCAATAATGACCCAACCATGAGGCATTATACAAGGAGTTCTAAGTTCAAATTACAACGCATGTTATGAGATTTGTATCTTACTAACTGGACGCTTTTCGTTTCGCATTCAAAACTCTCTACTTACCGGAGCGCGGAGACTTTTGATCACTGTCCGGTATTCTTAACTTAGGTACTCGTGACTTTTTAATGATGTAATGGTGACTTTACATATTATCATGTTTAAGAAAAAAAATTGTTTTTTCATTTTTTCTCACATCAGCTAAATTTCTTCTAATGCAAATCAGCAAACCATTTAAAAACTCTGTCCTATTGTAAAACTCTGTTGACTTGAATTTTGTACCTATATAAAATTAACATTTCGTAAATTTATATTATTTAAAGGTGGTCAATACTTTTGGCCTAAGCTGTAGACATTTTATTTCCTTATTTAGAGTTATTCCGCGAGACCTCACTATAAATAAATAAATGCAACTAAAGTTCCTAATAACATAATCTGTAATACTATGCTTAGTTTATTTTCATGTAGCTTTTGACAATAACCTATATAACTATATATATATATATATATATAATTAACTTTTTTACGTGTTATTATATATCTGTTTATTATAATTATAATAATACAAATACTCTTTATTGAACACCACAAACCAGTACAAAACAATACAGAATCAAAGAACAACGACTAATCCTAAAAACCTACATATCTATGCTAAAAATTACTATAAAAAACCTATATTTACAAATAAGAAAGTTATTTGTACTTTGTTAATATTTTAAGAGTACAACAATGAAGAATAAAAAATAAGTGAGAGCGACAATTTCTACATAACATTACTTTTGACATAAATCTCCTCCATCCGTTTGCTCTTTAATGTGGAGCTGTATCCGTGCTGCCACGAAAATAGAGACAATCATTGAACACGATTCACTCCAGGGAAGTCGCTGCGCGGCTGTATTTTAAATGTTCGTGATAAGACCTCACGTTTCCATTTTTCTTTAAAAAACTTAAGGTAGGAATTTAAAAAAACAGTGCGCGCTCGCTGTACCTAGTCCTAATGCAGGGAATTACGCACGAGGCTAGTTAAAAGAGCGCGCGCTGGCTGTACCCAGTCCTAATGCAGGGAATTACGCACGAGGCTAGTTAAAAGAGCGCGCGCTGGCTGTACCTAGTCCTAATGCAAGGGCTTACGCACCGAGGCTAGTTAAAAGAGCGCGCGCTGGCTGTACCTAGTCCTAATGCAAGGGCTTACGCACCGAGGCTAGTTAAAAGAGCGCGCGCTGGCTGTACCTAGTCCTAATGCAAGGGCTTACGCACCGAGGCTAGTTAAAAGAGCGCGCGCTGGCTGTACCTAGTCCTAATGCAAGGGCTTACGCACCGAGGCTAGTTAAAAGAGCGCGCGCTGGCTGTACCTAGTCCTAATGCAAGGGCTTACGCACCGAGGCTAGTTAAAAGAGCGCGCGCTGGCTGTACCTAGTCCTAATGCAAGGGCTTACGCACCGAGGCTAGTTAAAAGAGCGCGCGCTGGCTGTACCTAGTCCTAATGCAAGGGCTTACGCACCGAGGCTAGTTAAAAGAGCGCGCGCTGGCTGTACCTAGTCCTAATGCAAGGGCTTACGCACCGAGGCTAGTTAAAAGAGCGCGCGCTGGCTGTACCTAGTCCTAATGCAAGGGCTTACGCACCGAGGCTAGTTAAAAGACCGCGCGCTGGCTGTACCTAGTCCTAATGCAAGGGCTTACGCACCGAGGCTAGTTAAAAGAGCGCGCGCTGGCTGTACCTAGTCCTAATGCAAGGGCTTACGCACCGAGGCTAGTTAAAAGAACGCGCGCTTATAAGGATATATTTTAACAGGCATATTTACAAAAATTACCAAGGCAAGCACTGCTGCTAATCGGAAGGATCAGGAACTATAAATAGTAAGTATTAGTGGATCTTCTATAAATATCTATTAAACATTAATTGTTATTGTTTTAGTTTCAATAATCCGATCCAGATTGCAATGAACAGAATCGAATAAATCATTTATCTACTAGGGTTATACAAGCGATGTTACATAAAACAGCATTTTGGGTCAACGCAATAAATTCCGTATAATAAAGTCTCAGCCGAGTGGAATATAAATTATGTACATTTTTTATTGCGCCAACCACTGAAACTTTTGAAAGTGATCGCTTTTATAATATATTTGTTTTCTTCTTGAATTTTTCATTTAATGGATCTCTTTTTAACGGTTATGCATACAATGGCTTTTCCTCACCAAAAAGTTGGCTTATTCGTGCTAGCTATGAAATGTATATACCTACCTATATATGTATATATATTAGGTGCCTAAGTTATACTTGTTTAAAACATAGTTATGCTGAACTGCAGCGAGATCCCGACCTCATAATTATAATAAACTTATCTGATCTAATCTATCTCCATGTCAAATTTCGTCGAGATCCGTTAAGCCTAAGTGATTGAGTAAGAACCTTCCATCCATTTAAACTTTCGCTTTGATAATATTAAAGAACTGAGATTAACTAACATTTCGTAACCATAACTTCCGGTTATCTACTCGAATTTTTCAATCGTTTGATTCATACCGCAAACAATTTCACTTTAAGTATTTCATTCGATACTGGGTAGTCATCTGACGAGGCTTATATTCAGAGCAAAATATTCAAAACAAATTCAAATATATTGTCAAATACTTATATAGTATTTTAATAGCATTTTGATTAATATTTAAAATGTGAAAGTGCGTCTGTTAAAAACGTAGGTTGCTTAAGCTTTGTATAATTGCAAAATTAACCGTTGTTTTGTTTTTCTGTTTAAGAAATAAAACAATACGTACACAACTTGCGGAAAAGAACCCGTTACTACTAACTACCAACACAATTTGAAAAAAAAATCAGTTCGAAAAGCTAGTTTCAGAGATTACACCAACAGTTGTATCAACTTCTGATAATAGAAAATCACTGAAGACCATCACTCGTAAGTTCATTATTATGGAAGGAAAGTTTTTTTTCACACATACCAGTGTTAGGATCTGTATCAAACAATAAAGGAAAAGCCTCAATGTGTTTGATAGGTTCGCGTTATTTTACTGTTACGCTAAAACGAAGGAATGGCGATAGGAGGAAGAGGGATTACTCTGAAAGCATCTTTAAGCCACAGTGGCTTTTCATGAAAAGATACAAAGGCCGCTAATTTAATAGAGAGGCGGTGGCATGCATTAATTTAACGAGATGCTTTGCTTTTACTGCGTGTTTTTTTTGTCGCAGTATGCTGGTTTCATTGTGTTAGCGCAACGGGTGGTTTGTGAAATAAATTACATAAAAAAACTTAAACGATCAGATCGGCTTGTATTTTAACAGGACAACTTCATGTAGGTACGTTCACATTCTTCTGTTTTTACAATACGCTTGGGCACTTCCACAATGAAACCGATTTTTGTGTTGAAATTATCTATATCTATAATACAATTTTACTTTTTAGGTTTTTTCTGAACCTAATTCATTTTGGAAACCCAATTCGCTTTTTTCATATAGGTACTTTTATTATGGATAAGTTGACGAAATTAAATGAAGGATACAAATCAACGGTTTTATTTGAAAACTTAACATAGGCTTAAAATAGCTATAACACTCGCGATGAACAAGACCTAACTAAGTAGCACAGAGTCTGGTAGATGACCTATCCCTAGCAAGCACGCCGCCGAAGTGAGGTCTGCCCTTGCGCTCCTCCGATGGTCTGGAGCACGGTGGCTGGGTGAGTGACGTAGGCTCTGACGTAGTGCAGGAAACGGGACAGAAGATCGTGCCGTCTCGCTCTTACTTCACTCTCGATAATACGGCCGTTCCTGACTGCGGGACGTCCTCGTCCGCCCGATCTTCAGGGGGTTGGTTATTATCACCAGAGTGCTCGTCAGCTGTCAACAGAAGACAAAACACTTATGAGCAATTAATAAATAGCGACCAGGTTACATCACTCAATCCACACAAAGATCGTGCATGATAAAGTTTGTACGTACTAAACCGTATGATGCAAGATAGCCTTTCACAAACAGATACACATAGAAGGCAAACGTAGTGCATTCATACTTCAAAGTGCACACCCATTAATACAAACTTACAAAAACTGTTAACACATAATCAGAATACCACAGAAACTTTACATGGCGATGTATTGTTCTGCCATATCGCACTGTCACCCATAGTGGTGCAGTCTGCCGGCTGTACAAGCCCATTTACTACGAACCAACGTAGTCTGCCGGCTATATAAGCCCATCTACTACAAAACAAAGTAGTCTGCCAGCTATATAAGCCCATCTACTACAAAACAAAGTAGTCTGCCAGCTATATAAGCCCATCCACTACAAAACAAAGTAGTCTGCCGGCCACGAGCCGTACTATGAATTAACATCGTCTGCCGGTCATAGAGACCGTACTATGAATTAACATAGTCTGCCGGTCATAGAGACCGTACTATGAATTAACATAGTCTGCCGGTCATAGAGACCGTACTATGAATTAACATAGTCTGCCGGCCATAAAGACCGTACTACGTAGTAACGTAGTCTGCCGCAAGTGCACGATCGGTATCGTCGTCAACAATCTATAAGTAACAGACGGTACTCACTCTCAAAAAATACTGCGCATGTCTCAGGTGTCCACTCGCCGCGCCACGGCACCATGTACTCCGCAGCAGCCCTCGTACGCTTCCCGTACGCACCGGACAGCAATTCTAGTTCATAGCGGTCGTGCGGAAGGACAGAGGTTACTTTGTACGGACCTCGCATGCCAGAATCCAATTTTCCCGTGGTCTGCGCTTGCTTTATAACAAAAGCAAAATCCCCGACCTTATAGGCACGTGGTTGCTTACGACCCTCGTTAGTCAGTTCGTCTTGCCGTCTTTGCCTAGCGGCCAGCCGCTCACTTGCGCGCTGCCTCCTAAGCACAACTACAGCTTCGCGGTTTCCGCTTGTGTTATTGAGAGCAACATCACGAACTAAAGAGCGCAATACAGGGGTTGTTGCGTCAATCCCAACCAGCAGTTGGAGTGGTGACAGATTGGTGGCGGCATTTTTAGTCATATTAAGGATAAGTTGAACCCGCCATAGAGTATCGGACCATTCAGCGTCCCTATTATTCGCCTCTACTCTTATCAAGTTATGAACTGTCCGACAGTAACGCTCAGCTTGAGCATTTTCATGGTGCATTTCAGGTGTAATAAAATGAGTCTTACTACCTAGCTCGGATACCAGACTCTGAAAACTATTGCTCTCAAACATTCTACCACGATCGCAAACAATAAGCGAAGGAGTACCAAACAATGACATTGCATTCGTAAACGCACGTTTTAGTTCTTCTGCATCTTGTCGATACAAAGAGTATAAAAGACAATACTTTGAAAATGCGTCTACAACTATGAGGACGTATTTAAATCCCTTAGACTCTGGCAATGGACCCAGTACATCCGTGTGTACTGTCATAAATGGCGTACCAGGCTTAGACCACGATTCTATGGGCTGGTGAGGTGCTCGAGGAAACTTTTTACAAGTAAGGCAAACTAGACAATGCCCTATATATTTACGAACAAACAGCCTAAGCCCGGGAAACCAAAAATGCCTCAATATAAGTTCTGTGGTCTTGTCAACTCCAATATGGTCATGTTCGTCGTGGAAAATTCTAAGTAGACTAAGTCTATGACCCTTCGGAATGAAACAAAGCAAACGAGAATCTTCACCGGTAGAACTATGTTTATAGTACAGCAGGTTATTATGGACCTCATAACGTGTAGAGTCTAAGCGCCCTTCCTTTAAGCTGTCAATAAGATTTTGGGTCTCAGAGTCCGCAGCTTGAGCCTGTTGTGCCCAGTTGGTCGGCTTACGGATATGCAAGATGTCCACAGGATTTCTGCTTAAGTAGTCCACGTGAGGCATAAGAGCGCCTTTGCGATATTCGATACTAAATTGGAAATCCTGCATATAAACCCACCAACGGGCAACGCGGGGAATCAGATCTTTTTTTCTCTCAGTCAGCTTTAGGGAGTTACAATCAGTCACGATCTTAAAAGGAATACCAATTAGGTAGTGACGAAAGTGTTGAAGTGATTTTACGACCGCTAACGTTTCTAACTCGTAACTATGATATTTAGGCTCAGCGCCTTGTGTAGTCTTACTAAAGTAGGAAACTACCCTCTTTTGCTTCCCCTCGTGTTCTTGCAATAAAATCGCTCCGTACCCGCACGCGCTTGCATCAGTATGCAATTCAGTTGGGAGATTCGGGTCAAATATGGCAAGGGCTGGTGCATTAGTTAGGCATTTAATAATATAAGAGCGCGCTTCTTCCTGCTCGCGTCCCCACACGAAAGGTACTCCGTGTCGCGTAAGTCTAGCAATGCACGCAGTCTTTTGAGAGTAACCGGCAATGTAACGGCGAAAGTAGCCTGCGAGGCCTAAAAACTGACGCGTTTGTTTGACATTCGTTGGACGGGGTGCATCACTCAACGCTTGGACCTTTCGCGGGCTCGGCCGTACCTGACCATGACTAATAAGTCGTCCTAAATACTCTATCTCTGTTGCAAGAAAGGTACATTTCTTTAAATTAATGGAAAATCCGGAGGAAGTCAAAGTGTCTAGAACTTTACGCAGAATTAATAAACCTTCATCTACGGTTTCAGACAAGATGAGGACATCATCAATATATGCAAGAACCTTACCGCTTTCGATCAATGGCTTCAGGGTTTCTGATATTATCTTCTGGTACACAACAGGGGCATTGGCTAAGCCGTAGGGCATTTTTAAATATTCGAAGTGTCCTTCCGGCGTCACAAAAGCCGTTTTACCGATAGAATTAGGGTTCATCTGTATTTGATGGAACCCTGTAGCCATGTCGAGACTTGAAAAGTACCTTGCTTTACCTAGCCGGTCAATATGGTCGTCTATGAGAGGCAACGGGAATCTATCTTTGACGGTTACTGCGTTTAATGCGCGATAATCAACGCACATGCGGTCCGATCCATCCTTCTTTTTGACTAAGATGATGGGACTCGCAAAATCAGAGTTAGATTCTCGTACAACTCCTTTCTCCTTAAGGTCCTGTATTATACCTCGTACACGCAGTTTCTCATCGTGTGAAAGTTTATACGGCCTATGGTGAACAGGACTATCGTTAGTCAGTTTAATTGTCATAGTACCGGTCGTGACTGTCGAGGATGCAGTCCCACTGATAAATGATTGAGAGAACTCCTTAACTAGCGCGACTAAACGCTGTTTGTCATCTCCATTTAGTGGAGTCTTGATGTCAGACTCAAATTCGCTTATGAATTGCACTGGAGAGCTCTCAACCCGTATCAGTCGCTGTACTCCACCTGTCCTAATGTAAGTAACACCGTCGCGATTTAAAACATCCGTCCCTACTAGTACCGACGCGTTCATACAAGATTCAGGCACGACGTACAAATCTACCTCAACAGATAAATCAGAAAACTCGACTATTAAAGTAACAGAGGAAGTACATTCAATTTCTTGACTTCCTATGCCTCGTAGAACTCGATATGTAGGAACTTTGTTACAATTAAAGTGTTTCAAAACAGATTCGGATATAAGCGAAACGCTTGATCCACTATCAATGAGAACATCTAATGAGACGCCTTCTATCACAGCCGTCATTACATCATTATTAGCTACAGAGTCCTGTTTACGACACAAGTTGACATTATTAGAACGTTTAGAATTTGTTTCAACACGCTGTTTGGCGAAACAGAACTCTGCACTATGACCAGTTTTATGGTAGTACGAACAATTAATCGAAGATTTATTATTGGGGGTAGACGAAGACTGAGGAGCTGGCGTACTCGCGCTTGTACTACTCGCACTCGTGGATGCGCTGCGAATATCATCGTTAGTCTTATTTTCTACACGAGGCTTCTTACGGCAGTTATTACGTTTGTGACCTAAACCACCACAGTTAAAACACTTCAATTTATTGTCCGGCCTACTGAATTCTCGTTTACGAAAATTTGATGTTGCGGGTAGATTGGAACGGGTAGAATCATGGGAAGCAACACGCGAATCTAATTTAGGCTTAGTAAACACAGATAAGAAGTCCACTATCTCTTTTGGTTTAAGTTTAGCATTAGTAGCAGCCGCTTTAATCTGCGAATCCGTAATGCCTCTGAGAACTATGGCCGTCCGGAGCTCATCCGATAAACCGGTCACAATATTTAAGCGCAATAACGTGCGACGTGCATACTCAGCGTATGTAGCAAAGTTCTTAGAATCAGAACGCATAACATCATAAAGCACGGTTGCTACATCTATGTTTCGCGGACAGAGGGAACGAAATTCGGTTTTAAAATTGCTCCAGGTGCGGTCGTTCGATACCCAATCAGCGAGCCAAGAACGGGCGTCACCTTTTAAACAATTTGCAACACGTGAAAGACACTCATTATCGGCCCAATGATTCACGACACGCGCACGGTCCACCTCTGTACACCAAACATCAAAATCATGGAGTTGAGGGTCAAAAGACGAAATGTAATAATGGTTCGGTCTTACTTGAATCAACGACGAAAGCGCTCCCATGATCCTCTCCGTTACCTCGCCAGCCGTGGCGTCACCGCTCGGGGTTACACCGGAGGCCCGGGGCTGTGCGGTCACCGCTGGGCTGCCGTTGCCAACCGCGGCATCGCTGTGTGCAGAATTCGACACGCACTCCGGTAAAGGAGGCGTAGTGGGTCGATCTGTAACAGGAACAAACACAGCACGAGTATCTGATACCGATGACGGTGGGTACGGCGGCGGCGTTGCAGACGAGGGCCCTAATCTATCCTCGATCGTCCTCAATTTGCCTAAAATCGTACTTAATACTGCATCACTTTCGGATCTTTCTTTTCTATTATTACGACGTCGTTTTTTTCTGGAACTAGAAGAACTACCCTCAGACATTTTAAATAAGCAATTAACAAAATATCTAAGCCTGTATTAACTATAAGTACCACTTAAGCAAGAAGCGTGAGCGAAAATAAGCAGGTAGCAAAATACAATTTAACGGATTCCGATTTGAATTATAACGAAGTACTGAACACAAAATAACTAGTCTGGATGCCACTGTCGTAAATTCAATCCCACGATTGATATTATGGATAAGTTGACGAAATTAAATGAAGGATACAAATCAACGGTTTTATTTGAAAACTTAACATAGGCTTAAAATAGCTATAACACTCGCGATGAACAAGACCTAACTAAGTAGCACAGAGTCTGGTAGATGACCTATCCCTAGCAAGCACGCCGCCGAAGTGAGGTCTGCCCTTGCGCTCCTCCGATGGTCTGGAGCACGGTGGCTGGGTGAGTGACGTAGGCTCTGACGTAGTGCAGGAAACGGGACAGAAGATCGTGCCGTCTCGCTCTTACTTCACTCTCGATAATACTTTACTACTTTTTGGGTTCCTAATCGCGAAGGGAAAGACGGAACCCTTAAAGGATCACTCTCCGTTGTCCGTCTGTCCGATTGTCACATCCAATCTACCCCGAATGTACGTAATGATCCGTGTCAGAAAACATCAGTATTTTGGAAAAAAAACACGAAACAATAAAATTGTAGGATATCGATTAAAAGATTTGAAATTGACGTTTTTTGAAGCCAGTATTTGAACATGACATCCTTGTATTGAGGTAGTAAACATTTTGACAAAGAAAAACTATTAAAATAGGTAGTTGGCCTCCAGGTTAAAATAATCTGATTTCCTGACACGACAGTTTACTGGGGTTGACAATATTTTTGGCTTTGATATTTAATTATAATAACTAGTCTTGAAATTTAGCACACAAGTAGGGAATCATAACTACTGAAAACTAATATCAAGACGTTTCGAAATTCCCTTGGGATAGGGAGAAAAAGGGATTTATAATTATTACTTTGAAATGTTCTTATCTCCGTAAATATTATTACTAGAATCTTTCAATTTGGCATACCAGTAGGTAATTGTAATATCTGAAAACTGATTTCAAGATTTTGCAAAATTCCCGTGAGATAAGAAAAAAGAGCAGTTTCTTGGTATTTGGCAGACATATTTCTTGATGATCAAAGAGGTGCACAAAGGGTTTTTCCAATTTTCCCAAGGGATAAAAGGACGGTATAGAAAATATAGACTTTGTATTTAGTAGACATGTTCATTGAAGATCACGTAGGTGTCATAAGAATAGATTTTTAGGATACAAAATAACGTAAGTGGGTGTCAATGCAAGAAACGTGTTTATTTCGTATAGGTAGGTAGGTAGTATAAAATCCTTCATGCTAAAGTACGACTCGCATTTGGCTGGTTTTTGTACATTTTAGATGGAAGAGAGAAAGAAGTTTTAGCGCAAATTTTGATTTCGCGCGGACGATGTCGCGGGCAAAAGCTAGTTTTTTATATATATAAATTAATATATTAATATTAGAGATAGATTGGATATTTCGCTAGATTGATCAATACAACAATTTTCAATTTCATAAACTTGGGCAAAGGGTAGACATTTTCGATAGGGTTTCGAATATTATTAAAACCAAAAACTTTCTTCGAATCGAGTAAAACATGGCTTTAACTTAATTAACCAAATTGAGAATTGGAACGTGACGTCTCGAGGGAAATTATTTGAGAAATTGTAATCCTAATATCTGTTCTAGTTAGTAGGCCAATTAAGATTTGCTGATTAAAATACATCTTTGAGTTCCGCAAGGTTTATATCTAAAGTAACGTTCGAAGATAAAAATATAGGTAAAGCGATAATTAATATGCTATAGTATAGGTAGAGCCCTTCAATTTAACACGTACCGGTACGATTTGGTTCTATATAATAATACCACCTACAGGGTAAAATATTCAAGTAGCTAATTATGAATGATTTGAATTGAAAAAATATTTTTTAGTTACATGAAAAAGAAATCATTTTTTCCTAAACACAGGGTAGCCAATTTAGAGACATACTTACATTTTTTTGCTACCACTTTGTATGGGCGGCAAATATGACAGTTGTTGCATGAAAATTATACATTGTGTAGATACGGCAAGTTTGCTGTGGCGCGTTTTACGACTGAATAACGTGTTTTAATTATTAAATCGTTCTACTCAACCTAATCATATATTGCGGAAATTTTAAGAAAATTCAAAAAACGGTGACATTGATTGCCCCTAAGGTCGCCTCATTTAACAGCTCCCGACTTTTTTCTGTTTGGCTATCTAAAGGGACGTGTCTATGCTAATAGGCCAATGAATCTTCAGCAATTGAACACTGTCACTGAGGTTACGCAGGAAATGTGATGAAAAACGCTATGAAAAGGGTTCACATCGGCCATGCTGCTAGAGGTAGGTTCCTAAACATTTGTCTCACATTATTTTTCATATTGAAGTGCCGGCCCTAGACACTATATTTAACAAGAAATACTTAATATTTTTATATTTCATAGACAAAATTACTAAAACTAAAATCCAAATACCTGATATTTGGACTCCTTGTATATTGATGTACTTAGGTCGTATTACCTCAAGTGATCGACCCACTAGCCCCGTTAAGTAGTCGTCGATATTATCTTCCACGCGTCATCCGCCCCAACGTGCTTACGGTAAATGTTTAAGTCTCATAATCTTTGATATTATGTAAGTATTACCTGGGCGACCGAGCAACCCTACAGAGTTTTTCGAGTTTAATTCTGCCATAAGGTGCACATTGCAGTGCCACCTGACGCTGCCTGTGCCACACTATACTGATAATTATATACCACAATAATCTATGCGATGGATTTAAAATATTTTTGGTAGGACTGACTAGTGATTAGCCCCTATCGCACCTGATGGAAAGTGTATACCTACACCGTTTTTAAACAGGATAAGTTAACGAGGAAGCAGATCTGGCCCGTATTTCATCAGCTTGACATTGTCTGAGACAAATGACAATTCGGAACGCTATGCGTAGCCATCTAAAGGGTAACAGGTAATTTTGGTTTTGGTACACATTTCTAAATACACAATGGTTCAAAATGCCTCATTATCAAAATGTACTATGGTCAAAATGTATGTAAATGTATACATTGTATTGTTATACCGATTAAAAGAAATCAATTATATGTCACAAAAACTTAAGACCCTAATTATATCTCTACGGCATTCTTTTTAATCCTGCAACTCCTCATTACCTCAAAGAGCGTTTAGTTACGTTACCTCTGCTCTGTAAGATGTTCACAAAATGTTCTCCTTCCTGTACCTCGTTCTAAGTCCAAATTCTATGTATGTTCTTATACTGTTCAGGCTTTGCGGTTGTGAAATTCCTTGCCTATAATCATAAGGCGCGCTAAATCCTTACCCATATTTAAATCTATGTTGAAGGAGCACTATCTGTCATCTTGTGCATGAATCTTGTAGCTGGCTTTTTTAGGTATGTGTGTATGTGTCTCTTTATATCTCCATTTATTATAAATGTGTGTTTCATGTATAATATATTATGTATTTCAGTACTTAGTATATTAATATATATTCTAAATTGCACCACCTGCTCAGATCTGTTCTGTTCTCCAGTCCATTATAGTTGCCTGGAAGAGATCGCCCCGCGATAAGGCCGCCTATTTTTACCTTGTAATATTCTGTATACCTTTTTTCTGTTTTGGTTGTTATATGTGGTGTTCAATAAAGAGTTATTGTATTGTATTGTATTCATAGAAAAAACGAACAGAAAACAAATGGTCAAGATCCCGAAATAGTCAATGGGTTCGAAAATTCTCTTGTCAAAATGTAAAAAAGTCAAAAAGTAAATATTAATCTCAAAATGCTTGTAAAATATCATGTCAAATAGCGTATTGTACATTTTGACCCTAGAGTATTTTGTCTAGGCATAGTAAAAGCTGCCTTGGAAATATTTGTCATATTTTGCCGCCTATTTTTGCACAAACATTTGTACTTTTTGACAATATTCTATTTCTTTTCGAGTCTTATCGTCTTCTCGAGTTTTTAATGTAAAGAGAATTAGCACTTATCACCGACAATTGTCGGTTTTTGAAATCGGTTGCTGGTTAGTGGTCATTTTTAATTTTTGTCGGTTTTGTTATGTCAAAACAACAAAGTATGTACATTCAACAGATAAAAAATATTCTATTGTTCACTCGTGATAAAACACGTCCTTTTGTAAGCAGGTACAAAAGTAAATTCAAAAGTAAGATCAAGTCCCTTTCCCAGTGACATGCCATGGCATGGGTCAAGTTATAAGAGGCTAAAAGAAGCCTTTACAGAATCTGCTTCCTCTCGTAAAATATACAACGTGCTATTTGAGTCCAGGAAATATCAGTTGTAAAAATACTCGACTCGCGTTTCATTCAAACTGACTTTATTGTTTCTAAAACTAACTTTTGAATAGTATTTTCGGAGATAATTTGAAAAGTCGGCACCCGAATGGGTTCCGTCAACATTAAACTTTATAATTTAGTTCGTTTTTACACGTTCGTGTATACGCATTTTTTATTTCCAGCCTGTTGTGCCATTTGGAGTATTATTTTGTATGGTATGCCACTTCTGAAATAAGGAACCCCTGGTTCCTAATGTAAGTATTGGTGAGATCAACGCATATAAGAACAATATATGAAAGACGTGATTTATGTATGTATGCGTGTATCTATCAATAGTATGAGTACAATAATGCAAGAGAAAATAGAACAAGTAACAAAAATATATTTGATAACAATGAACGAGTCGTAGACTGGCAGGAGTCGTCTGAAGCTTGACAGCGAGCGCCGAGTCAGCCTGTCTTCCTGCCAGACACCTTCGAAAGAGGTTGCTTCCCGACAGTATGGTATAATACTAAGACTGGTGGTACTTGCACTTTCCTTAGCGAGCTAACAAAAGGTATGGTGGAGAACGTATGGTCACCGGGGAGTTACGACGTCGCCTGAAATTGTTTGTCCTAATCTACAGTAGGTACTGTTTGCTCGACCGATTGTTTTTGGGGTTCTGCAACTCATGACAAAAACGAATTTCTAATAGGTTCGTCATTTCGGTTTATGTGTGCCTGTATGTCCTGTGAATACATCTAAATTAATGAAATTGAGGGTAAACTATTACTAGGGATTAAAGTTAAGAGCACTTATATAAATTAGAACTGGGTTCTATTTTAGATTAAGTAAAGGTTTGAAATGAAAGCAATGAAATGAAATTATTTTATTCCAGACTTACACCCATACTAAATTTAACTCCAAAAAAAAATAAGTGAAAAATTTAGTGTCTTAAAATCAATAAATAAATTAGCTTAAATTAAAATCAACTTACACTTTTACACTAATTAGTAACACCATCAACATCGCGGGTTACCCCTATCCCGTGACGATTGGATTATGGTGTGTCCTCCAGCGCTCATGAAGGGGGCTGGCGTCCCAGATTTGAGGAGCTACACGCTCTGAAGTCGTAAAATATGTCGTGTCGGGCCACGTGTGACAAAGGGTTAGTGAAAATAGTCGAAATAAGGTTAAAATGGTTTCCTCGACGATCGCCATTTGTTTACGCGACATTTAGTTAGCTAAGCGATCGTACTAACATTTAGATTTAGCGATTACGTGCATTAGTGTAACTACGATTACACTTTGGTCGAAGCTATCCTTGAAATATCATTGGCTTTACCCAAAATCGATGTATCAGGGATATATTAACCGAATGCTTTAATAGATTTCCTCCCTCGGCCTTCGGGTGCATGTAAAGTTAAAAAAATGTTGTCATATTTTTACTATTTATTTCTTCAATGCTGGTCTGGGAGCAAAGAAAAAACATACAATGTAGCAGCAGTCTCTTCTCGCGCAAATTACAGTAAGTACAGTTAAAGTAAGACTAAATATGACAGTTCGGCGGCAAAATATGTACATCAATGAAACTTTGTTGAAATCTTGGCACTCCAAATGAGAATCTGTCGAGTTCTACAAAAATTCAGAAGCCCTACCCCCGCTAAATTTAAAAAATTGGAAGAAGTAATTTTCTATGCAATTTTTTGCAGTGAATCAAATGAGACCAAACCTTATTGGATTAATATTTGGCGAGATAGGAAGGGTTTATGTTGAAAAAAATGAGAGGGGGTACGAATTTGCTTTGTTCACTGTTTAAGGATGTCGGTTTACGCTCGTTACTTGCAACCACGATATCGAGTCCCTGAGCCTAGCAGAAAATTGGCGCCAAGGGTATGGGCAAAGTCCGTGAAGATGTACCGACCGGCAGAACGAGTTTTTTTAAATCGGTAGTGTGGATCTGCTCTTACAGTACAATACGGAAAGAATATACAAACATGGTTACGTCTGTTTGGATTTCCTACTTTGAAACATCTGATATAAAATTCTATCTGTTGTAAGTGCACTGCGCTGCTCGCTTTGTGTGCCGCGAGAGAAATTTCCGCACAGCAAATATTGATTTTCACGAGACTCTGTTATTATGAAGATTACTTAGTAAATAATAAAATTAAAAATATTTGAGTCTTAGTAGTCTCATTGAAATCGATCAATATGGAAAAGTCTGAAACTATAAGACATACGAGGATCTGTTCTTAGGAACCATGTCATCGATTTTAATAACAAGAAAAACGTTACAATATTCAACAAGTTCACGCATGTAAAATTGTCTCTATGGTTGTTTGTACATCTTCGCATGTCTTATAGTTTCAGACTTTCCCATACTGACCGATTTCAATGAGACATCCTGTATATCTTGCATATTCATTATATGAACCAAAACTAACTGAACGAAGAAAACAAAATTTGTTCGATGATAAGATAATCAAGGCAACGACACGAGTTGGCGTCACGATGCTTCGACGAGCGACGAGACAACTGATGATGGTAACACGATTGTAGAGAGTATTATACGCAAATAGTAATTCAGAACTGAACTGGGGGACTTTGATAACGGCGACTTTTTGGCCAATTTTATTGCAGTAAATACTGATTTTTTACTAATTCGAATTTAATTTCTAATTTGACTATTTATTTAAATCAGGTCATTGCAACCATATTGTAGTAACTACCGCAAGAATATTTTTGATACAACTAAACTGGAAAATATAGGTTTGTAGTTCCTGGTTCTAAAAGCTTAAAAAGATGAATGACATTACGAATTTTGAAAGTGGTGAGGACGCACTGATTGCTGCTCCATTCAGGATAGAATAAGACAGAAGAAAAATTGGTTCAAAAAACAATTTTTAAAATGACATTTAATAAATAGGTAACATCATTTCTGAGTTTGAGTCTCCAAACCTAGTGCAAAATAAAATATCGAATATTAAAATACTTTCACCCAATTTATCGACCAATTATTTTTGCGACTTTCATATCATGATCACTACATAGTATAAAATAAAGTCGCTTTTCGCTGTCTGTCTGTCTGTCTGCCTGTCCCTATGTATGCTTATATCTTTAAAACCACGCAACGGATTTTGTAGAGGTTTTTATAATAGATAGTGATTCAAGAGGAAGGTTTATATGTATAATTCAACGCAGACGAAGTCGCAGGCCGAAGCTAGTTTGTAAATAATACAAAAACCTAAGTTAGTTTAAGAATGACTAAATAAAGTTTCTGTTTAAAACACCTAAAGAGAGAGAGGTGCCTAACTAACAGGTTTATTTATTTATTTATAGGAACACAAACAGTCATACATGGCTCATAAACAAATCACAAAGAGTTTACATCATTGACAAAACAGTGTTCACATTTAACACAGCACATTTGAGTAATTCAGCCTCCTAGCTGAATGTGACGGTTTAGTTTTTAATAAAGGTTTCATTGATTCGTTCACGTTGTGTCGAATTATATTATAACTTCACGGAAAAGGTTTACAATCACTGATTTTAGATTCTAATGTTATTCTAAAAGTAATAATACACATTTAATTTGTAAGTATTTTTTTACATATTCTATCAAAACCCCAACTTGTTTTTTTTTTTAGACAAATGACAATTTCTTCATTTCTACAGTTAGTCGGTGGGTGCCAACATCATTGTCAAAATAGAATTGCATTAATTTGCATAAACAATCCAGGGGTACTCCGAAATTCGAATTTCGTATCATCGTCCCTCTTACTCTCATCTACACCAATATTATCAAGAGGAAATATTTGGTTGTTTGTTTGAATTGAAAGGCTCCAAAACTACTAGACCGATTTGAAAAATCGTTTCAACGTTAGAATCCTACATAGTCCCTGATGACTATAGACTATATTTAATTCTGCTCGGACGAAGACGCGGATAACAGCTAGTAGGTACAATATATTACAAAACGGCACATTGAAAATGTTACGTTCAGAAAGAGCGCATTTCGGCGCTCCTGCGAGAGTGTATTGTTCCATGTTTGTTCACTCGTTCGTTGTTCATTCCAATGTTTGCGTTTACAACACGTCGCATTAATTATAAATGAAAATCTACAGTGCTTTCAAGATATGCCTAAATTCTAAACGCATTGTCAAATTGTAAACGGCTACTAAATATGTTCTATATTGTGTCAGTGCTTCGTATCGTCCCATTTACTCTCATCTACACCAATGTTATGAAGAGGTAAAATTTGAGTGTTTGTTTCTTTGTTTGCATCGAATATACTCCATAACTAATCAATAATTTTCGTATCTATACTCCTACATTATCTCTGACAATTAATGTAAAGGCTACATTTAACTCTGCGCGGACGAAGTCGAGGGGAACAGTTAGTACCTACCTTACATGTTTGCGTCTGGCTGGGACGAGGCCATAGAGAATATTTGTATTATAACTACAGTTCTAGATTTAAAATACCCCTGACTGCCACGCACGGCTGTTTTCCTGTCAGTCTGGTTGGTTCTGCTGTCGCGTGCGTTTGTGCATTTTTTCTACAACAGTTTGGTAAAATATAGTTAGTACTTAATAATATTTCGGAAACCGGCCTTTCAATCGTAGGCGTCAACATTATAGTATATACTACCTCATAAGTTCCGACTTTTTATAAATCGCGTAGTACAAGACCCAGTCACCGTATCTCAGTTTTGTGATTTTAGGTTTAATTTAAGCATATTTAAAGTTCTTTCTTCATTGAATAATTTGTACTTCATATACTTCGTAGTGCTACATTCGGCAGTTATTCTTGCTTTTAATTTGTACTTCAAGAAGTACGCGAGGACGTACGAGGGCATACCAGTGATCATACCCGTCTATTGTTTGAATAAATACGTAAAGATTTCTTCACCACCACGTACCATAGCTGCTGAAGTTTATTCTTCCTCAGCGGCTCAATAACAATAAGGAATATTCATAAAATTCTAATCTGTGTTAAATATTTTTTTCTGGAATTCTCGTCACATCACATTATAATTAAAATGTACTTTTTAATTAGTTATTATTTAAAGCCCATCGAGGGAATGCGCAAAATTCTTAGGAATCATGTTATAGGCGATACGGCTAGCAACCCATTACTATTTTGATTCCCCTTTCCACCTATACGCCTGCAATCATGCTCAACGTGGCCTTTAGGTCTTGTTACCTCAGGATCTGTCTACCCCGTAAGGGATACAGACGTGATTTGTGTACGTATGTATGTATTATTTAAACCCATAAAATATTGTATAAAACGTGAAAAATAAGAGAGAGAAATTCAAACTTACGAAATGCGTCACTACTGGTCAAAACAAAATGCGTCGTCAGATGTCACCAAATTGGATTTATCGGCGTTGCAATTCGTAGTGATAGCTGTTTTTTGTGAGAGAGAAAATTAGTTTGAAGCTGTATTCCTGTGGTGATTTCTAGTGAATCTATATTTGACGTATCTTCCTTAACCTGAAATTTATTTCAGATATTAGATTAATCATCAATCATTAATAAACCGCAATATGAATATGAAACGTTTTACACAAGGTTTTACTGAACTTTTATAAACTAGGTTAGGTTAGTTTTAAACTGAATTTCCTACTGGTTAAAACCTAATGCATAACTTACAAAATGAAATGACTAAATAACTAAAATATAAATCCGGTAATGAAGATACAAACATTATTCCTTCTCATCATCTTACACCATTGTTATCGTACTTCCGCATCGCTTGGAATACGAATACACTTTATCGCTTGTATTTACGTACACAAATCACGTCTTTATCCCTTACAGGATAGACAGAGTCTAAGGTAACAAGACGTACCTAGAGGCCACGTTTAGCAACACTGTGGGTGTATAAATGGAAAGTGCTATTTCTAATATTGGTTTTGCTCTTCGGTACCATACAATAGGTACTTGTAGGAAGGTCTTTTCAGCTTCTGCCGTGTTCTGTATAGAATTTAAAACTGAAAATGTGTATGAAGTAACTGGAAATGTTTAGGGTAAACTAACGGCCCGCCCTGGCTTCGCACGAGTAGAAGTTTACCAAAAATATATATATTAAAAACTATACTTTTTGTCGGGGCGTAATAAATAAACGGGCAAGTGCGAGTCTTGCGCACCGAGGGTTCCGTACAAGTTCGGCAAGCTACATCACTTTGCTATATTGTCAACAGTTTCCGTAGCGTTCACGAATAAGGATTTTTTTAGTATTTTTTTCACACCTCGGGTTACATTATCGAAGTTTTCATACGGATCCCTAACTTGAATTTGAAAATATTCTATAGCGTATGTTACTCGGGGATAATGTAGCATTCTAATGGTAAATTAATTATTAAAATAGGTCCAGGTTTAAATCATCAACAAACATACAAAAATACAAAAAATACTCAGTTTCCCTTTATAATGTTAGCGTAGACCAACACGAGATATGACATAGTGACAATTGTGACGTCTTCAAAAGCGCGCGATAAATGGTGGCGTTTTAAACGGCTCAAATTCAGTCAATGTTTTAAAATTAACTTTAAAAAAATCTTTTGAATGTTTTCAAGTCTGTTTATATATTTTTCTGAGTTATAAAGATCCAAATAATGATTATAAGCAATAAACATAAAACATGAATATTCCCTATTTGGCGTAATTTTTCAAATAAGTACAGATTTTTACGTTTGCTTTAACAAATCGTCAAATCCAAATCATAAAATCATAATCACTTGTAACCTGGAAAAAGTCATTTTGGTATCCCGTGCTGTAGTTTGTTGAACGGCATTTCCTTTGTGCGCTCACGTAGCCGCCTCGCCAGTGCGCTTGCATAAACTTAACCACAATTCGTACAAATATATTTAGTGTGAGTTGCTCCAAAATATTTTAACAATTACCTTGTTCATAATAATATATTTACAGAAAACCTATAAAATATGTGCCCATGTCACAAATGTATAACCTTTGTTAGGGCTTTGTATTAATACACCTTGATACCAATCAAAGCGTACGGAAGACTCGACGTGCGAGTCAAACTCGCTGTTGGTCCGTCGGCCGCTATTTTTTCAGAATACACTTAAAACATTTTTCTATTTGAAATTCCAATCAGTAAATTCTATTGTCGCTCCCACGGTTGAGCCAATAATGGAATCAATTATTCAAAATTGAATTTTTGATGTCGAGGTAACAAAAATTTATGTTATTTCTGAAAAAATAAAAGAAAACATCCTGGTTTCTGAGCAAGAACTTGCTGAACAGGGTTAAAATTGTACAGTTTGGTAAACTGTACCTACTTGCGTATAGGTAATACCTAGGTACCTACTGAATTTTATTGTTTCGAAGATCGTACAAACTTTGCACTGGCTTTGTTTTCGTGTCTATTTTGACAATGATATTATTATGATACCAATATACTCAGGTTTTCCTTCTGCTGATTTGTCATTTAACGCACACGCACTCATGCAAACCCACGCACAATTTCGTAAATATTGGCTGCAGCTTACGGTTTTGCCCCTGTTTTAGTATTTTCTATAAATATTGATTCATAAAAACCCCCCCGTGACAATAACACACACAAAAAAAAAGAATTAGCGAAATTGGTTCAGCCGTTCACGCGTGGTATCGTGACCAAGGGAAATAGGGATTTTTAAAAGTAAAGACGCTTTTACCCGCGACTTCGTCTGCGTGAAATTTGTGTTTTGGGTAAGAAGTCGTTAAGTAAAACGACAGTAAAAAGTTTCCTTAAATAATAATTTCCCAAATAATAATGTCCGTTAGAACTACCATATTATTGTCACCTGACATTTCCAATTTTAGGGTCTGGTCTATCGCTGCACCTAATTTCATTAAAACTAGTTTAGTGGTTTAATCGTGAAAGCGTAACGGACAGACATGACAGACACAGTTCCTTTCCCATTTATAATATTAATAGCGACTGTAGTCTTGTAAAAAACACAAAAAATCTAATTTTGTGCATGTACTATTAAATTTTAGCTATGAGGATACAACGGACAATATGAGACTGCCTGGTCGACATTCAATACACTTGCGTATGTCAATGAAAAAATTGATGTGCACGTTTTATTGTTTCCGCTGTAGATAAGATAGGTAGTCTATAGGTTAACAATATCTAGAACAAACCTGTGACCCCATCACATCGTAACAATTTCATATTGAAAAGCCCCTGCACTGTAGCAAATTATATTACGACTCCAGCGTAGTCCTAGCCCCTACGCTACGCATTATAGGAAATCGACTTTATATACACCCTACTAGTAAATTATGTTTTATCAGCAGACTGACAAACGAACAGGCAGAAATGGACCGAGGGGCAAACAGACAGACAGACGAACAGACAAAACAAAGAGCTGATAATGCTATCCCTTATAGGATTTTATTTTTTCTTTTGAGGCACGGAACCCCAAAAATCAAACATTATATGGATAGAAAATCATTTCCGTACCTGGCAGGAAGCAGTTGACGGCTTGATATACTTGCTTTTTTACTATCTTTTTCGCTACCAACAAGCTCGGTTACAGAGGAAAAAATGACCACTCCATTTCATTTCTAAATTAGTATACTATTTATAGATTTATAAATTATTATTACATGTACCTATTAGAAAAGCTTAGGTTTCATTTGAGACTTATTTTCTACGGGTAATATAATGTAAATAACGATATATATATATATTATGTTCATGTATAATGTCCAAGTGAAACCTAGTTAGATCGATTTATTGCCCCCGAAACCCACTGCATTCCTAACTTCATGAGAATCGTTGGAGCCGTTTCCGAGATCCAGATTACATATAGAAATTAATTGTTCACTTAAAGGTATTCGATAGATAGATTACATGGAATTAACCGTGAATCATTTCAAACTGTTATTAAGACGAATAAACAGTTGCGGAGGACGCCAAGCACCAGCACGGGCTGAAGCCGTTCCGAATTGATGTTTGGAAGAAACATAAGACACACCTTGCGCGTCAAACTCAAGAAAACTTACGAAATGCATATATGCATATACAAGGCGTCTTAGAATTATTCCGAAATGTTTTAGCGATTGGATAATTTAGTGTACCTAGTGAAAAACTCTGTGAAGGTTTCTCATCGTTATTTTGGAACCAAAATTAAGTCACACCTTGGGCGCTGTATATAATTTATAATAAATAAGTATAACTAATTAATGCCTGCGTCTTCGTCCCCGTTTTAGTTTTTTTACATATCATTTTATAAGATAACAACAAATACAACAAAAATAGTATTAGCGAAATCGGTCCAGCCGATTCACGCGTGATGCTGTGACCAAGAGAAATAGGGATTAATTTTTATATATCGTCGGGGTTAGTGCGATACCGCGTAACTAGCACTGGCAAATACTGCGTATCTGCACAACACCCATACGGAAAATCAGCGTAATTGGCATTGGTTAATACCGCGTATCTAACAAAATGTAGCCAAATCTGAAGTTGAGCAAAAAATCAATGATTTTTGCCAATGAATTTGAAACAATGGTTTTATTGAGCAGAGCCTATTTTGCCTAGTAAATCCAGTAGTTGGCCTAAACCGGTCCTCTTTGTGAACCACGTCAAACGTTAAATATCGTATTACGAGTATGGACTCCACAGCAATTCAGAAACCAGACGCCCTGTGTTCGAAACGGAATAGGTGCGCTTTAGAACCTTTTAATTACTTTTGACCAAATACGTTTATGGTCAGCGGCAAAATTACAGTTTGATTAATTGAGTATCGGGCTATCAGCGTGTTTGGTAATATAAAATACATACTAAAATATAAAATAAGAAATGCGTTTATTGGACTAGTACCTACGCATTTGGTAGATAAAATGCGTCTAAACGGTATTTTGCAACATAGATCTAAAAGAACAAAATAAATGCATTGATAAATAAATTGTTCCGGTTCACTCGCTACTCATGAATAGTTGTTGTAGGAGAAAGGTCGCTAAATCCAGCTCCCAGCAATGTTGGTTTTTGCCCCTCCAATGTTATGGTGGCCCGTAATACCGCCACAAAAAAAATCAAAACAACGGCAAACATATTTTTATAGAATGAAGTGGGATTTTTTATGTTAAACTTGTGTAAACAGTTTTGGCCATTCTGTATAAAACGTCTGATAAAAATAATTATTTACGTTACTTTGTTACAGCAGAGTACTCATCTGCAGCTGTAACCGTATCCATTGCACGTTACAGTACTAACCAAAAACGCTACTCAGGACGAGGACGTGGCTCGCGACCTTGTTGCGCGGGCTTGTGTTCGCAGCGTGACGAGAATCATTACGTTCGCACTCATGTAACAGGAACCGCTGCACGTTACTGTAACCACTAACTATAGCGTGGACGCGGTGGCTGGCTCGCCGCGAGCGGTTCGTGGGCGTATTGTTAAACTGCGAGCCAACACTTTTGGGGTTTTGCCGCGAACCAATGGAAGTGTTTGTGAACGTAAACAATTTGAAATGAATATTAGCGGGTAAAATAATTTACCCACTGTGAATTTTGATAACAGATAATAAAGAAATTAATGAACCAACCAGGACCAAGTCGAGAATATCATGTTAAGTTTATTGAAGAGGACGACGCCCACGGTGCCAGTGCCAGTACTTAACAGGCAATAATCTGAACCAGTTGACAGAGACGTGCGGGTTTAACAGTTACGTAAAACAGTAAACTCACTCACAAAAACCCTTAACAAATTGTTCCAATTGTAGTCTGATTTGTTAAATTATGTTTTGTTTTTTTTTATGGTAGATAAGCCAGACAAACAAACTAGTGGGCCACCTGATGGTAGATGATCACCACTGTCCATAGACACCCGCAAATTTGTTTTAGCAAATGTAATAAAAAAACGTCGTATGTCGCACGTGCAAAACTGTCATTTCGCTCGTCCCGAGCCTTTCCCCTCGTCGATGGTTCGGGACAAGACACCTCGGAACTCGCATAAAATGACATATTTGATGCTAACTCAAAAATAACCAGGAATTTATTGTATTTTATTTACTTGTCTCATCATGCCCACTTTATTATGTAGGTAAGTATATCATCTACCCTAATAATATCGTAACAGTCAATCGAACCGACCGGCGAACCTAAAGGGTCCCGGTTATATGCTAAAGAGGAATTGGAATGTCTATTATGCTTTCTACTTTCACATATAAATGCGTCCCTCTTGCCCCTCTCGGTTCGTTAGACAATTCAATTGTCTATTACGGCTACAATATCGTTTAAGTTCGATTTGATATATCCGTATTAGTCCATTCTTTATACGTCTTAGGGACTTGTGAATTATTTAATTGACATCTAGTTAAAGGGTAGAAATTTAATAAACTAGCTAGGTACTTTTTTGTAACTGTCAAAATACATATACTATAAAATCTTTGCATGTGGCGATAATTTTGTAAGTAACTATGTACTCCGTGACTTTGCCCGGGTTTTGATATTTTTTGAAAATTCCTCTTAGGTTTACACGTATTTTTGCTTGTTACGATCAAAAACTAATTAATCTATCTAGGACTATAGTTTACCGTAACATAAGGTCTAAATTTCGCTAAGGAATGGCTAAAAAGGTGATAGGCGAAGTATAGGTAAAGTGCCTTGTCTTCGCCTACATACTGCCGGAGCGTCAATTATGGACAAAATTTGAAGTTACCTCCAGCTGTCTTCTTAACTTTTAACGTGTAAGTATTTCGATTTCATGAACCTTAACTATTCCAAAAGTTTAATACATTTACTGTATTTTCGATAGGGTTGTCAAAAGTCACGCTTACCTAGTCGACAACAAAAATTACTTCTACTATTAAAAAAAGGTACCTAATGGTTTAGGACTAATAAAATAAAGTTGTACTCTTGATTTAGTACAAAAATATCTAGAAATTGATTCTAATGGGATAAACATAAATATATTAGAAAAATATTTACAAAAAGATCTCTCCAATATTGAATGAGACTCTAAATATATTACACGCTTGGATTGACAACCCTAGGGGTAGGCGAACCATAGCTACAAGATGGCCGGAACATCACCTCAATAATTATATTTTAATCGATTGCGACATATACTTAGCTTAGTTAAAAATTAATAATATCGTAAAAAAGAGCATTAGAGATAAATTATTATACAAAAACCAACTTTCTTTTATCTTTTCTTTAGCACTAGTTATAGCGAAGTTCCGCAAAGGTAAAAAAACCACTTGCTGCCACATCAACGAAAAAACGGCACTGATCGTAAACTGCGTTTAGTTACCCACAATTAATGCGAGACACTTTCTATTCTGTAGTTTTGTTGCCTAAAAACTAGGCGGGAATTTCAAGTTTTATAAAATAGGCGACGATAGGTATCCCAGGCGAAGACACAGGTTTTTTCGGTGTTCAAAATATTTAGATCCAATTTGTTTTTACTCTTTATTGTTAAACCATACAAAATTAAAAATCAAGTTTTATTTCCTTTCAACTCCATTTCTACCTACTGAATGAACCTGGGGTAGTAAAAAAACCTAGTTTTGTTTACATCGCACGCTCTTTCACGAGTACGGTAAGAAAGTCGAGGTGCCTAAGTACCTATGTTTTAAAATATTATGAGCTAACACATACTTCGTTACATAATATAGTATAGTACTCGGGTGGTGACCGAGCTTTGCTCGATATTTATTTTTAGTACGTTTCTAAAAATGAAACCTAGCCAGATCGATTTATCGCCCCCGAAACCCCCTGCATACCAAATTTCATGAAAATCGTTGGAGCCGTTTCCGAGATTCAGATTACATTTATATGCTCGTTTAAGGTACCTTTTAGATAGATATAATTTGTAACACATACTTTTTTTTTCATTTGACATTGTGTACCTACGTAATTGCTGAAAAGACATTTAAGTAACGCTTAAAAATTAATTTTAAAATGAAAGTGAATTGCCGTCTGCATCATTCGTCATGTTTACCGATATAGAAAATATTCATTTATTGGGCCGTAATGTGTTGAATAATGACATGGCTGGGCATGTGGTTCTACTTAATTAGTTTTCCACTATAGTATAACGCCTCAATTAATTTAAATTAATTAATTGTTGAAATTCAATAACCGTTGTTTCATATTTGTGAAATCAGCGATAAAATACGTCATATGGTTGACAATGTAAGCAACTACAGTAGGCTTATTATATTACCTAACTCGCTCGCAATCGCCATCGTGCTAAATTAACACAATGGCGATTGCGAGCGAGTTAGGTAATAAGCCTACTCTGATGTCGTGAAAAATCGCTTTTCATCGTATTTGCTCGGAAATGTTCGTATCTGTCATGCTACTTCAGTCAGACTCCTACCCATAAAGACAGCGTGGGGGAGGTCGCATCGCGAGATTAATTATCGATATAGAGTGGTTAATATCAGTAGTAATACCATAGTAAGTTTTTGTTAATATTTAAGTTTGTTTTCATTTCTTTTTAATAGTCATGCCGAAAGCAATAAGACCTGGGAAACGTTTAATTAGTATACAGGAACCATTCTCGATTTAATAAATGAATTATAAGTTCGTAAAAAAAAATGATAAGAATTTTATTTGGCATTTCATTTTGAACCGAAATTATTGTCACCCTATACGTATACCTGGTCACTACGTTCTTCGTATAAATCAGGGTAGGCGACCCAATGGCACGCGTGCCATTGATGGCACGCGAAACAATATTTTGGGCACGTGGCCGATCATAAAACATGTGTAAAAATGTGTTAAGTAAGTATAAAGAGTTTGATAGAATTTAATATTATTATTTTCCAAATAATCAGAAAGTCAAAATTATTTGATGGCACGTCAATGACCCCATTTAACATTTTTTAGAAAAAATGGCACGTTGAAGCATAAAGGTTCGTCTACCCTGGTATAAACTGACAGTAACTGACGTATGCATCTCATGTAGGGTGACCATACAATTAGTCTGCACAGTGTTTTATCACTTTATTGTTATTATTATTACTTAAATAATTCACAAATTTATTAGTGACTTTAACACACGCATAGTTAGATTTAATTTTGCCCAGACAGTAAGATAATCTGGTTCCTGTAAGTAGGTAAGTATACTGATTCAAAGTCACCATGTATAATGTTACGAACTCTTTGCCTTTTTTATATCATTTATGTATTTTTCTAATTTGATTTTGATTTTGATATGTCTATTGTCAGTTGAAGTATTTTGCTTGTCGATTTTACATCAAGTCTTGAGCTAAGGAACTGCATTTTCATTGAGATAGATCTTTAACTACAGTCCAGTCCACTTACTTTTATCCGCTTCAATAATATTATACCTATAGGTATTTAAATGTCACCAGTCAGTAAATTATGTATGTATGTATGTAAACTCTTTATTGTGCAAAATAAACAAGACAAATACAATTGACAAACATTGAGATACATGCATAAAAGCGGACTTATCCCTTTAAGGGATCTCTTCCAGTCAACCTTTGCGTGGATGAAAGGAGTATTATATCAGGGATGGACGAGTGAGTTTAAAAATTGCAAACACTGAGTGCCACAATACATAACTTTACCGAATATAATACATAAATTATTTGAAAAAGTGTTGCTGAAATGTATGAGGTTGATCAAGATTTTACCATGGACTCGTATGAAGAGAAAAAGAGTACATTACTTAGCCACCGATCTACAGTAAACTTTTAGACAGTAACGCGGGGCAAGAAAAGCAGTTATTTAGGCGGCGGCGATCTTTAAAAAGACACTGTTCCGAACTCTTTATTTTTTATATGTACCTTTTTTACGCTTAATGATTTTTTACTATTTTGATATGATTTTACTGACACTTCTTTACTGACTGCTGTTCTGATTGCGTTGTGTTGAATTGCTATTGTACTATTTCCCATTAAAACTCATTATTATCCTTACACCAAAATTTTAGTATGCATATAGATAGATGCAAGTTCAAACAATAGAACTATTAACGCAATGCTGATGTTACTAGTTTCCGTTACTATCCAATAAGAGTAAAGAGAGTGAGAGTGTACCTTCTAAAGATTGTTCTCATTTTTGTGTGTAACATTAAACATCAGAGTCGATTTTTTTAAATACGACTTTGAAACTGCAGTAATGCTTGCAATAGCGTGCTCCTTGGGGTTCAATTGACAGACTGCCGGTACCATTCATTTCGCACTTGCAGTGTATAAAAAACTAAAAGCCATCAATCTGGACACCATACATAAAACACAAGAAAAAGATAAATACAGGACAACACACATGTACAAAGGCGAACTTATCCCTAAAAGGGATCTCTTCCAGTTAGCCTTTGAACGATTGACAGGACATAAGTATTAAGCAAGAGTAGACACACAGAAAAAGTAAAAGAACCGATCGAAACCTAAAATAATCCTAAATGTCTAAGTCTTAAATAATGTAAGATATAATAATAAACTACACATAATAGATAAATACCTACGATAAACTGATACACAATAAATAAAATATACTACATAATATATACATATATACATACACACACAAGTTACAAAACACATCACATTCATTTAAGAGGATCCATCGAGCCAATACGGCCTTCAAGCGACTGCGCAGGGTAGCAACAGTCTGCGATTGCCTGATATCATTTGGCAACCGATTCCAGAGTCAACAGCGTGCACGGAAAAGGAATTGGAATGGAATTTGAATTTGGAGACGGGAAAAGCGAGAGAAAGATTGTTACTCGACCGCAACCGGAACTGGGAACCAGCAGCCAAGTAACTAAATCTTTGGGAAAGGTAGGGAGGGGACTGTGAAAAAGGACGTTAAAAAGCAACGACAGGATCTGTAGGTACATTACGAGGAAGACGAATAGGCTACCACTTAAGCTGAGCGCGAAAACTAGACACGTGGTCATATTTACGGAGGCCAAATATGAATCGAACACAAACATTCTGACAAGCAAAAATAACGAGTCATTCTCGATACAAATTTATATGAAAAGCGACCCGTTATTTTTTAACAATTGCTAGTTTGACTTAATGTGCTGAATATAGCTCCAAATACCAACAGCATTTTAATTTTGATATAAGATATAATCTTACTTGGAAAGAATGGATTCGGTTGTGTGGTTCAACGATCACTTGTGCTCAAGGTAGACATTACACAAATAATCCTGAAGAGGGATGGCATGGACGCTTAAACGCTCGCATGCATAAGCCGACTTTGATTCGCTTTCTCTATTTATAAACTGATATGGGAAACTAAAGCAATATTATCGAATCAAGAATTCACTGTTTACAGTCAATAATCGGAAAGTTCGGAAACTTAAAGCTAACTGTATATATACCGGTTAATTAGTCGAAGGAGAATTATACATTATGTTATATTATATTATATTATATCGTCAGGGTATCAGCAGCGTCGAGGTTACCGAGGGGCCGCTGCCACTTCGGGTAGTGAACACTCAAAATTGCAACCACGCCGTTAGAACGCCTGGAAGATCGGACTTGGTCGAGTGCAGCGCCAACCTCCCCCAAGCGTAAACTTTGTATACAATATATAGTGCCGTCAAGGGCGGTCGAATAAAAGAGCAAACATCCAATAGCATTCCTTTAGTTATTAAATGGCATAGTCGTAATCATGGCTGCTTGTAGTGCAGGACGAGGGTGAACTCCTTATCTTAGGACAAGACTCGTTTATTTGTCAAAATAAAATAAAATAAGATAAATTTTGACGGCTGTAGAAAAGAAGATTAATTTAATGTATTGAATCGATTGTTGTTGAAATATCATGATACATTTTCTTTTGCAACTGGAGAATTAAGCGGCTACTCTGAGTGCTACAAGGATTTTTTGGTTGAATTAAAGACGATTGACGAGGTAACAAGGGCAAATAGTATATGATCAATTATAAGAAATATTGAAGCAAGGATTTTATACGGGAATCAACTGTTATATGCTGTACCGATGGTATTGGTGGGCAAGCCGGAAGGACCACCAAGATTTTGCATTAATTATACTCGAAGTGACTTGTATCAGATTTCTAGAGTGGAAGATTTGTGTGTGGGATGCGAAATATTTTAAAGATTTTATTTTGAACCCAAGTTCTACAAACTTGTTAATAACAGTCATTATTATTAAATAAAGGTAGGAATAAGGTAAGTGTGTGACTGCCATCAAAATTAAATGAAGTCTCGGTAAATCTAGTAGGTAACTTGCATTTACCTTAAACTGACAAGGGGCCGCCGCTAAATAAGAGCTGACGGAGAAAGGTTTGTTCACGGGTGATTTAATCCGATCATTGCCGACGGTTAATTTTTCCAATCCTGAAAATACCGCCCTTTTTCCCGGGGAGTGATTTCATTTGACTGACATGATTTCAATCAGAGGGTAGCTTCTCTTTCTTAGCTATAGATTTTTGATGAAAACACAATTAGAGATCGAAATCATAACTTTGTGTCACTTTAGGATAGATTGCAGTGCTGACAGATTTTCATTATATACTTAATCTTATTTAAATTGGCATTGTTAATTTTTTTCAAGCTGTCCATCCGTCCGTCCGTCCGATTGTCTATCTGTCTCTCTGTTTGTTTGTTTGTCTGTCTGTCGGTCCGTCGGTCTGTATTTCTATCCGTCTGTCTGTCTATCTATCTGTCTGTCTGTCTTTCTTTCTTTCAGTCCGTCTGTCTGTCTGTCTGTCTGTCCGTCAAGACCATTTTTTCAGGAACGGGTAGAGAATTAAAATTGAAATTGATATCACACAGGTCTGCGGTCTGAGGTCTGAGGTCCCTTGGGGCTGTGAAAGACTTAACCCTCTGAGTCAACTTAATCAAAAGATACCAACATGACCTCACGTTGCATACGTTTTGTAAAAGCAGGACTCTGCTAACACTGGATTTTGAATAAATTGGCGTTTTTGTGTAGAGCCCTCGGTGCGCGAGTCCGACTTGCACTTTTTACTTAAGTATGATTATTTGCCATAGTGTTTCAATTCCAATCACCGTTTATCATGTTAATTATTAAAATTGATGCATTCTCTTTCCGGAACGTGTTATACCAGTATAGAAAAATTCTGTGCGAAAGCGAGTTGCTGTAACTCTTGCTGAGCAAGCTTTATACAAAAAGCTTTTACAAGTTGGTATAAAGTTAAGCAAATCTCGAAAAAAAAACCAGGCTATAAGGATTGTATCAACATTAAGGAATATGTAAAGTTGACGGCATTTTTAAAAAGACAATCAGATGGACATGTGTGTAAATTTTAATAAATAAGTTTTTTTACCGTATATTTTTATTAATTTATTCACAAATGAGATAAAAAACATTGTATGTTTCACGGGCGGTACGGGAATTACGAACCTCGCCTCAGAAAGTCCTCAGTCTTCGGGCTTCTACTAGAGCCTCGATCGTAATTCCTTACTTACCGCCCTAAATACACAATGTACTATTAAAGCTCAGGTGCAATGTCAACTGCTGGGTTGCAAAAATAAAAGAACTTCTCTGTGTTGCGGCCCCTGGCTTATACAACAAAGAATGTTACAATGGTATGGGAGAACTTTGAAGAAAGTTACATCAAGAACTTTATTAAAAGGTGAAGCATTTTCGGGAAATATGTATATTCCCTAAACTGTTAAAAAGTGCCAACGATTAATTTAGTGAACAAATTGGGCATCTGCGTATCAGGTACCTACCTACTTTAAGAGTCTGACAGTATGCGTAGATTGCTTGATCTGGTAATTTGAGCATCCGGTCATTTGCGAAATGAAATTCTGGTATTCTGCACAGATGGTAAGACGCGTAAATAATTCATGGTCATCTGAGTATCAGATAATTTGCGTACTAAACTATACCAAAATGTTATTATTTGAGCTACGCATTAAACGACTCTCCGCTTGATTCTGCTTGTCGTTGTGTTGGTAGACACACGTGCCCGGGTGAGTATTTTTAAAAATATCCGTTTTAGGTGGGAGTTTCTGGGTAGTTTTGTTTTGTATGGTACATTAGATAGTTATTGTTAATAGATCTATTTAATAGTTTCCCTTTCTAATCGGATTACTTCCGAAAAATGTCTGACAAGGAACCTCCCGATCGAGGGAGGCCATTGTCAAATTTAAGTAATGAAGGGAATGTTGTGGCGTTTTCGGACGCCATTGATGATTCTCTTTTTTCTCCATCACAAGATAATGGGATTAATAATAATAGGAAACGAGTGGCGTCGAATATTTTCACCAGTCCCAGAAAAACAAAAAATCCAGGAGGTAATATCCAAAATGTATACGTATCCCCTGAATATGATCCTGATGACCCCCAACTGAAATATCGGGACACTGATAAGGGTCCTTTCTTGGTCCATGTTAGCAAGATGGAACCGGATTTGTCTTCAGGCCTGTCCTTGCAGGTTTTAAAAGTGGCCCAATTACTGCACATATATAATGTCCAGGCTATTGTGGAAGGTTCGATTAAATCTGTTGGTCGTAACAAAATTGCTGTGAATTTCAAATCTGCTTTGGATGCCAATAATTTCCTTTCTGTCAGTTTTCTGTCAGAAAATAAATTATCGGCCTCTATTCCTAGATTCCATGTATCTCGTATGGGTGTGGTGAGAGATATTCCTACGGGATGGTCTTTAGAAGAGTTGGTAGAAGGTATGCGTTTTCCCTCCGGCTTAGAATCACAATTTAGCGGTAGAGTCATTAAAGCCTGCCGTTTATCTCGAAACATTATGCACATAATATATATTTCGAACTCTCATTAGTTTTTTCAGCAATTTCTTTAGGTACATTTTTCATATAATGTTTATAGCCTAAATTCGAGTATTTTTACCCATTTACATTATTAACAAATTGGATTGACACAGACTGTGATCGAAATTAATACAAACAACTGCAAACAAACTTGTTTTTGCTGTCTGGTCTGAATAAAATTAAATTTCTTCTAACAGCTGATTGCTAAGCCGATTTGGGTTTACCTGTAATAATTGTATTGTTTCCAGATATGCGATCAAGAAAAGCAAGGAAACATGTTTACGGATAATCCACAGCACAGCACAGCAGATTACGTTACAGCTACTGAAGAGATCACTAATCATGAAAACATAGTTCAGATAATTAGCACAGAAACTTTGAACTTCGACCAAATTTTAGCAACCCAAAAACTATTATCCGAAAAAATAGACAATATGCTCCAAATTCAAGCGATCACACTCGAAAACCAGCAAAAAATCGTTCAAAAAATGTCCATGCAATCTGTGCATTTAGAGGAAATATCTGTACAACTTGCAGAGATACACGCAAAAGGGAGTCCAAGCGTTACTTTGTTGAAAAATGCAAACCCTGTAGATGCGGAAAGTTTTACACTAAAACAAATTGAAAATCAAAGAGATCTCATACCACTGGACCAATTGCTGGCAGATAGAGAAAAAAAAAAGAACTAAAAAAACGTTTGTCGTTTTTATGCTCAGCTTCGAAGGGCGAAGGAAGAACTTGTGCTTATAAATTACTAGATATTTTATTTACAAGAGATTTCCTCTGCAACTGTTCATGGGCAGGTGGGAGCAGAGGAGATCGCTCGAAAATTGCGCTTAAAGATTATAAAAACGTATTAAAATTCTTTTACGGCATGATCCTAACTTGGGATCCAACATACACAATTCAAGAAAATGAATTATTTTTCAAGATTATTACCAAAAATTCGAACCAACAGAAATCCATGAAAAACCTTAGGATGTCTTCTAAGAGATGTCGCAAGAATAACAATAATTTAGATAAACAGCAAGAAATTGGAAATAAAAGTCAACAAAACGATGATAAAAAAGAAACTGAAGGAGAAACCAGCCGAATTCAAGAACAAGACAAGGATAAAGAAAATAATACTACTTTAAATAATATGAGTGATGATAATATCGAAGGTGGTTTGTGTTAAGTCGACAATTCTATAAATTTATTTTTACTTTATTAATAGACACATCTACATCTTCGTGCTAACAAGGTCTTTGGTACAGTTATTGGCAATAAAATATAGCAGAACAAGGACGCATGCAAAAGAGGTATGAAATATAAGTATTCATGATGTTGCAAACACACTAATTTACATTGTAGGTCTCTAGGATCAAGAACAATATCACAATTGCTAACATAATAATTTTTTACTTTGTAAATGTGTAAATGTTAAGATTTTATGGGGTACGTAAACACATCTTCTTTGTTACTTCTTATTGTTAAGCCATTAATACGAATTCCATTGGGTTCTTCAACTATATTATTGATACTATGTCGTTGAAAGTTGTCAACACATATCTGTCTTTTATTTTATAGGAAACTTTAAATTGTTGTAAATGAAGTACTCTACAATTATTCCTACTTGCCGTTAGAAACGGATAATGGGATTTTTCACTTAACTCAGGATTTATAACACTGAACTCTGTCGTGGCTTCAACTATTCTGTTTGCTATTTGTGATAGCGGATTCTTTCCATCTCTCAGTAAGTAAACTTTATTTATTATTTGTGGTGTGCTGTCATATTAGCTTACTGTAGTCTGTAAACTATTTTCATCTTATTTACATCATAATTAACTGGTAGTTATCCCACCGAAAACTGGCAGATTATTGAACAAGACGTCCACCTACTTGCCGTGTCTTATCCAACCTCGACATTGGCAGAATCATCAAAAAGTTAATGGAGCCACTTCTTCCTAAATTTGAATTGAATTGAGCTAAGCATTCCCGTGGAGCACAACGTATTTTTAACTTGGACTAATACCACTAATAATGCCAAATTGCGTAGTGAAAGGGTATAAAACTTATTCGTCCAAAAATAAAAAGCAGGATAGAACCACTTATCACACGTTAGTAAACTCGTAAACCAATATTTTCAATAAAAATCGAAATACTTTTGCTTCTGACAACACGTCAACAATAGTGTTGCCATTATAATATTTTAGTTACCCTATTATTCAGCCAATGGTGAATGCCGCCTATGTAATACAACCTTTTCTTTTTCATTTTAAATTCTATTCTTCATTAGCACGGCTTAAAACGTGAGAACGTGACACGCAACGTAAAGTACATACCACTTTACGTATTTTTTCAGTTTTCCAAAGCGCAATAAAAATCATTACACATAAACGGATAACTCACGTATAAAAAGTTTTTGTGGATCCTAGTCACGTTATTAAACTTGTAAGAAATCAGTTCGAATCAAAAAAAGAATTTCTTGATCAAAATGATAAATTAAATACAGTGAATTTTCTTAGAAAAGTTAAATATTTTGCAAAACGAGGAGGGGATCCACCTAGCTAATAAACTTTCAAAAATACACATACACTATAAAAATCAGATAATGAAAGTTAAGCTAGCCATTCAGCTCCTCAGCAATAGTGTTGCGAACGCTTTGAAAATATGTAGACAGGACTTGAACCTTCCGCAGGTCCAGGATCCCGAGGCTACTGAATCGTTTATTCCACAGTTAATGATATGTTCGATATATTTAATTCGAGAACAATGTGGCAATTCGATTATAAAAACCTCTATGTGAGAACAATAAAAATCAAATACCTATTTAATTTTTTAGATATTTTGAAAGAATATATTTTGAATCTTAAAGTTAAAACTGTTACCAAAAGGAAAGTTGAACGGGATGGGCGACCTGTCTTTCTCATCACGCGTTTTTATATACCTGTCGTGGAAGCCAAACGCAAATCAGGATTTAGAGGTACATTAATTAATATTGAAAGTTTAAAAGTGCTTTATACAAAATTCATAGAATCTGAAAAAAAGTTGATTGTCTTACCTACCTATAAATTAAGTCAAGACCATTTGGAAATATTATTTACATCTATCAGGATGCATGGAGAGTTCAATGATAATCCTAATGTAAAGCAGTTTAAAGGAAGCTACAGAAAAATACTGACACATCTAGAATTAATGTGCCTTACAAAAGGTAATTGCGTTCCGTTAGTAAGAATAGCAATTCTTAACTGTAATTCAACGACTCAAATCATAAACAGCACTTCATCGTCAAACAGACACGAAGAAGAAGAATGCGATGAAAATTATTCACTGCAACTTCTTCGTGAGATTGTTAATGAATCGGTTGATTTGGCAAGTCGCTTACATGACAATGCATAGCTTTACTTTTCGGATTTTTCTATGTGTTCTAATTTTCATAGACATTTAGAAATTGAATTTCTAACGGCAAAACCGTAAAAGTAAACATAAAAAATCAAGAAATAAAAATTTCTTGATTCATTTGATAGTGCCTATCATTTGAAAAACAGCGCCTTCTCTCGTCCCTGGTGAGCAGTAGATGTTCCACGGGAGTTTGTAATTGTGTCGTACAGACACATCATTCAAACAGATGACGCTTAGCGACAAAAAAATTCGCATAGTAACAAAGGTCACGTGACAGTTAGTAACAGGTAGAAAAATTCGGAGACTACCCACCTGCTATGGGTGGTGTAGGGGTATAGCACGCGTCACGGAATGACGAGGATCCGGGTTCGATTCCCGGCCATAGCTTTACTTTTCGGATTTTTCTATGTGTTCTAATTTTCATAGACATTTAGAAATTGAATTTCTAACGGCAAAACCGTAAAAGTAAACATAAAAAATCAAGAAATAAAAATTTCTTGATTCATTTGATAGTGCCTATCATTTGAAAAACAGCGCCTTCTCTCGTCCCTGGTGAGCAGTAGATGTTCCACGGGAGTTTGTAATTGTGTCGTACAGACACATCATTCAAACAGATGACGCTTAGCGACAAAAAAATTCGCATAGTAACAAAGGTCACGTGACAGTTAGTAACAGGTAGAAAAATTCGGAGACTACCCACCTGCTATGGGTGGTGTAGGGGTATAGCACGCGTCACGGAATGACGAGGATCCGGGTTCGATTCCCGGCCATAGCTTTACTTTTCGGATTTTTCTATGTGTTCTAATTTTCATAGACATTTAGAAATTGAATTTCTAACGGCAAAACCGTAAAAGTAAACATAAAAAATCAAGAAATAAAAATTTCTTGATTCATTTGATAGTGCCTATCATTTGAAAAACAGCGCCTTCTCTCGTCCCTGGTGAGCAGTAGATGTTCCACGGGAGTTTGTAATTGTGTCGTACAGACACATCATTCAAACAGATGACGCTTAGCGACAAAAAAATTCGCATAGTAACAAAGGTCACGTGACAGTTAGTAACAGGTAGAAAAATTCGGAGACTACCCACCTGCTATGGGTGGTGTAGGGGTATAGCACGCGTCACGGAATGACGAGGATCCGGGTTCGATTCCCGGCCATAGCTTTACTTTTCGGATTTTTCTATGTGTTCTAATTTTCATAGACATTTAGAAATTGAATTTCTAACGGCAAAACCGTAAAAGTAAACATAAAAAATCAAGAAATAAAAATTTCTTGATTCATTTGATAGTGCCTATCATTTGAAAAACAGCGCCTTCTCTCGTCCCTGGTGAGCAGTAGATGTTCCACGGGAGTTTGTAATTGTGTCGTACAGACACATCATTCAAACAGATGACGCTTAGCGACAAAAAAATTCGCATAGTAACAAAGGTCACGTGACAGTTAGTAACAGGTAGAAAAATTCGGAGACTACCCACCTGCTATGGGTGGTGTAGGGGTATAGCACGCGTCACGGAATGACGAGGATCCGGGTTCGATTCCCGGCCATAGCTTTACTTTTCGGATTTTTCTATGTGTTCTAATTTTCATAGACATTTAGAAATTGAATTTCTAACGGCAAAACCGTAAAAGTAAACATAAAAAATCAAGAAATAAAAATTTCTTGATTCATTTGATAGTGCCTATCATTTGAAAAACAGCGCCTTCTCTCGTCCCTGGTGAGCAGTAGATGTTCCACGGGAGTTTGTAATTGTGTCGTACAGACACATCATTCAAACAGATGACGCTTAGCGACAAAAAAATTCGCATAGTAACAAAGGTCACGTGACAGTTAGTAACAGGTAGAAAAATTCGGAGACTACCCACCTGCTATGGGTGGTGTAGGGGTATAGCACGCGTCACGGAATGACGAGGATCCGGGTTCGATTCCCGGCCATAGCTTTACTTTTCGGATTTTTCTATGTGTTCTAATTTTCATAGACATTTAGAAATTGAATTTCTAACGGCAAAACCGTAAAAGTAAACATAAAAAATCAAGAAATAAAAATTTCTTGATTCATTTGATAGTGCCTATCATTTGAAAAACAGCGCCTTCTCTCGTCCCTGGTGAGCAGTAGATGTTCCACGGGAGTTTGTAATTGTGTCGTACAGACACATCATTCAAACAGATGACGCTTAGCGACAAAAAAATTCGCATAGTAACAAAGGTCACGTGACAGTTAGTAACAGGTAGAAAAATTCGGAGACTACCCACCTGCTATGGGTGGTGTAGGGGTATAGCACGCGTCACGGAATGACGAGGATCCGGGTTCGATTCCCGGCCATAGCTTTACTTTTCGGATTTTTCTATGTGTTCTAATTTTCATAGACATTTAGAAATTGAATTTCTAACGGCAAAACCGTAAAAGTAAACATAAAAAATCAAGAAATAAAAATTTCTTGATTCATTTGATAGTGCCTATCATTTGAAAAACAGCGCCTTCTCTCGTCCCTGGTGAGCAGTAGATGTTCCACGGGAGTTTGTAATTGTGTCGTACAGACACATCATTCAAACAGATGACGCTTAGCGACAAAAAAATTCGCATAGTAACAAAGGTCACGTGACAGTTAGTAACAGGTAGAAAAATTCGGAGACTACCCACCTGCTATGGGTGGTGTAGGGGTATAGCACGCGTCACGGAATGACGAGGATCCGGGTTCGATTCCCGGCCATAGCTTTACTTTTCGGATTTTTCTATGTGTTCTAATTTTCATAGACATTTAGAAATTGAATTTCTAACGGCAAAACCGTAAAAGTAAACATAAAAAATCAAGAAATAAAAATTTCTTGATTCATTTGATAGTGCCTATCATTTGAAAAACAGCGCCTTCTCTCGTCCCTGGTGAGCAGTAGATGTTCCACGGGAGTTTGTAATTGTGTCGTACAGACACATCATTCAAACAGATGACGCTTAGCGACAAAAAAATTCGCATAGTAACAAAGGTCACGTGACAGTTAGTAACAGGTAGAAAAATTCGGAGACTACCCACCTGCTATGGGTGGTGTAGGGGTATAGCACGCGTCACGGAATGACGAGGATCCGGGTTCGATTCCCGGCCATAGCTTTACTTTTCGGATTTTTCTATGTGTTCTAATTTTCATAGACATTTAGAAATTGAATGCATTTGATGATTACAAAAAATTAATACTTGGGTATATATCAGGGAGTACAGTGCGATATCTGGTTAAAATTATAAAATGTGCTAAATGTTTAGAATACTTGGAGACTGACGAGAAATTTGATTTTCATAAACTTATTAATTTGAAAAACAAAGGAGGTCTTTGCTTCCCATCCAAGGATCCTTTTGAAATTTGTGTCATTAGTAAAGCAGTTGTGCGAAAATTAATGGTAGAAAACATTCCATTAACCACTGAAAAGAAACACCAAACTATCGTGATGAATATATTTAAAAAATCCATTGGTAATAATCAGGTTTTCACCAATTTAGATATTGAACATGAATATGCTGGACAGGAACATAAAATTAATTTAATACGGTGTGTAATAGAAAAATATTTAAGTATTAGGTTCCACCACACAGCCAAGTTAGAAAATATTTTAAAATCAATAGACAGTAAAAGGCAATCTTATAAGAAATTAATTCAACACCAAGGTCTGTAAGTAAATAAATTGATTAACACATAGAAAATTTATACCCTGTAATTTTATTTTCTATACACTTTTCTTATTTACTTTCTATCCTACTACCGCCACTACTTTATGCCTACACCACACGTCAGAGTGGCTGACGAACTACTTGAGTTTCAATATTTAATAACGCTACTAAAATGTTATTATATATTTTTGTAGTATCGGGGTATTAAGAATTATTATGGCAACACCGGCCTACGCACACAATGTTTATAAAACTCGGCTGTTCACCGCGCTCTATCTTTACTTTTTATTTGATCTGAGGCTGTCATGATGTTTTTTCTTCTGAATCGTCACTCACAAGTGGCTTTTACTGATAACCTCTTTTAAAACCACTCTTTTCCTTTCGTTGCCATGGGGTCGAACTGAGTGGAAGTTTGAGACAAGTATGGAACTCCGATAACAATGTAAAAATCAATTACCTTCACCAAAAATCTGTCTTATCGGTAGGTACTCTACTAATAGTATAATAAAGTTGTGAGCTATGTATGTTTCTTTGTTTGTATGTCTTTTGAGGTTAGTGTCTGAAACTACTAAACAGATTTTAAAAATTGTTCTATTAATAAAAGGCTACGCTATTCATGATTAACATAGGCTACTTTAACCCCTTGGAAATGCAAGTTCCCGCGGGACGCAGACGAAGTTGCGGGCTCCCGCTAGTTAATTATAAACATACAAGTTCAAACAACTGAATTTAATAACGGCAAAGAAGTAACATTTAATTAGACGGTAGGCTTTTGACCTCAAACCACTAAAGGTTACCTTTTTTAGGTGACCACGCGAGAAGGAAATTGTTATCGTTGCAATGTAGGCAAATACATATATCAGTAATTTGTTTTTTCATTTTTATTCTGTTTTTATTGTATTGTTTGTTTTGGAGTGTGAATAAATATTCTTTTATTATTTATTTATTATTATTATTAGCGTCAGAAAAGACATGATAAGTAAAATCTGCAACACTTACCCGACCACTTGTTGTCACGTTTGAGAGAAGGGTGTGCCGTATTTTTTATTAATTGTGTCAGTGTCAGGTTGGGCAAAATATCGTCAGTGCAGTGTTTAAAGTAGCGGCGCGACAATGTATACAATGCTCCGCCGGTCCTCGGTGTTGCCACCATCCATTTTTGTTTCAGTAGCACATAACAAAGCACTCTTTACCTTCGGGCGATCCCTCGGCGATAATACATCATCGAAATTGGTAACATGAGCTCTGCGGAACCAAGACTGAGTGGCACGTACGTTGGGATTTATTACGTTCTCTGCTGGGGGAGACTGGGGACGCCAATGAAAGAGAAAACTGTTACACACAGTAAAACGATTATATGAAATGAACAAGTTGAGTATGTTTTTCTGTGGACGCGCCTTTTTATTTCTATTATTTACTACCAATTATTACTAATATAGCATTACGTAGTAAACTTTTGATGTAGCGTTCAAACTCCGTCACCGCGCACCCCGTACTCCCCTACAGCTTGATGTTTGAACAAATGTTTACCGCCTACAGAGTTTGATATGAAATTGGAGCAGACGTTTCACCGCTTTATAAATTCGGTAAGGTTTTATTCAGTAATGAATTTCGTAAAGATGAGTCAGCAAACATGGCGTATAAACCGAAAGCACCTAGCCGACCGAGCCTTCGTCCGCACTAAATTAGATTCTCCCGAAATGAGGACTTATCCGAAATACCCCTTTCCCGTGATTTTAATGGACATTGTTCATGACATTTTCTACCAAGACATCACAAATTAAATAAGTGGTTATTTTTTAATGTAAGTGTTTGTTAGCGCTCATAAATCAAATTTTAGTCAATGAACTTAATAATTGTATAAGTAGTTTAAGTAATTTTATACTTATGCAAAGCAAGCACGATGTTAATAACAATACATTATGTAAGGTACGTTACTTAATTAAGCCGATTCCAACTTTAAAACAGTTGTGGCCATGGTGGACATGTATTACAATATGTTCCCCAATTCCCAGGGCGCGTTCATCAGATTTGCCACCGTGGGCAGCCGCTTTAAGGATTGCGCGGCATTGATGGCCCTCGGACATGCGATAGATTTCCTAGGTTTGGAGAACCCAGTGGATATTTTAGATTGGATATTCACCACAACGTGTGCACGAGAAATTGAAAGTATGAAGCACGAGGGGCAAGAATTAAACCACCCATACTCCTACTTCCCATACCAGGTTGACTTTGGCCTGGTCAGGAAATCCTACTACTCCACCGTCTTAAACCCAACAGTGTTCTTCTTTTTAAACCTAGCATGCGCGATTCTAGGATCAGAGCGGTCTCTGCATGCTCGGATGACGAATGAGACCAACGTTGTCAACGTTTGCCACAATGCCATTGTCCTGGCTTATGCAACCCGCTCCAGATTGAACATGAAGTAAGGCTTCTCGAAGAATGAGGCGGATCGCAATGAGGTGCAAAGGATGGAGAATCAGGCCCCCTTGGCTCTTTGTAGTGCAGATGAACCGGATAGTCCATCGGGTACGGTGTGGTACTTATACATGCACCAAAGAGGGTTCAGCCTTACAGATGAGATGCGACGTTTTGTGCTAGAGAGACGCAGTGCCCTTACTGAAGTTCGTGATAGGACAATTGGCTCCTATATTAAGGAAAACATCGTAGAATAAGTAAGAAATAAGTTTCAAAAATGATGTGATATAAACATATTACACGGACACTCGTTTGATACCGGCGGGAGACGTTGAAAAGGAATTCGTCCCTTTTAAATCCAGATTAATAATATTCAGCTCAATGCACACACACCATCAAAAGAGTGGACCAATATCCAACCAAATAATGAAAAAATAGATAAGAATTATTTGTCCGAAAACTTGATAAAATGCATTTTTTTTAATCTTAATGGCCTAGAAGTAGCCACAATGATCGCTGAAGCGTTAACACGAAAATCGTATCTTAATAGGAAAATCAAAGCGGTCACGTTCTTTTGTTTAAGGACAGTTCGGCGAAATCTCTGAAACTATATTCAAGAGCTAATGCCAACTTTAGCTAATCGCGTATTGGAAACAGCACATTACTTAACAATACGAACAAGACTATCGACATATTTTTTTCAGCACGACAAAAATATATGAATTATGGTTTTACGAATAAGAATACAAGTCAGCTCTTGGCGCCCCCCACCGACCAAATCATGACACATCTTAATGACAAAAAACAGATCCTGATAGTATTTATAATGACTATGTAAAGCATTCAATACACTACGGCACGAAGTACTTATTGAAAGATTCGATGAGAATAGTATTAAAGGCCCTTTACTATTTTGGTGTCAGAGTTGTCTAAAGAATCGTTCTTATCGTGTAAAAGTGGGAAATGCATTGAGTGGGCGTGTTTTGGTCGGTGAAAGAGTCGGTGCTAGGACCGCTGCACCAAATCACCTACGCTAATAATGTTGTGATTGTTGTAAACCATTGTACTATTTGCAATATGTTGATGATACATGTTTAGTGGCTGCCCGTGACGACATAGATGTAGCTTTGCAACACCTGCAACATAACTTTACCAGTGTAATGAAGCGGTCACATGATGCAGGATTGGTTTTGAATACCGACAAAACCAAATTTATGTACGTGTCAGTTCGTGTCGAAACAGAAAAGGTCACCAACTTAGTCTAATAGGCCATTCGCACTCCTGCCTTCATGGGACCGCCAGCTCAAATTCAATATCGTGCGCATGCCATTTTCTATACAGGTGGGTGAGAGGCATAAGTATCTGGGACTAGTCATAGATGATCACATGAAGTGGACTGAGCACATAGAGGTCGTATGTGATAAGCTACGGGCGATATTGTCAAAAATCTGCATAGTTAAGTTCAGGGTTCCGTATAAAATATTGTTAGTGTTGTATTGATCGCTCGGGGGATCAATAATAACGTACGAGCTGAGTAGTAACGAACGTACATGTAAGACGCACTTAAATAAAATATACGACCTGCAACTAGGTTACTCAAAAATATTGTTATACCGAAGGTCAAGCAAAATCTGGAAAGTGACTATGGGGCATTATTCTATCACTGCAAGGTGCTACCCGTACATGATCAGGTTGGGCATACTATTTTAGCTGAAAATTTATGTAATAAAGAAGTTGTAAAAGTAGCATACCATATGATAAGGATACGCGTCAATGTCACAAGAAGTTTCTGAGGAGGTACTCCGGCGTTACCAAAATCTGTATGGAGCCCAGCGTCTACAATAAAGTGCCTTATCTTTTTAATGAGCTGCCATTGGAGGTTAAAGATATTTTGAATGAGAAAAACGTTAAAAGGCAACTGTGCAATTACTTTTTAGAAAGATTAGGCCCTCTTTTAGAATAATGATCCGCGATATTTTTATATTTTTCTATATAGTTAAAAGTGAATAATGCTCGGCACGAATTCACCCTGTAGTTATTGTTAGTTTTTTGTCTTGTTTCTTGTAACCGGGCGCCTATGCCGCGCTAGCGCGCTACGCGCGGGCGGCCGGGCGGTAGATTGCATTGCATTATATTATTATTTGCAGAGGCTACCTACAATGTTAAAAAAGATAAGTACTTGATAATTTGGATTCGGATTATTGTGAAGTAGCAGCAGCAGTAGCAGCATTGCGAAAATAGTTTACAAGGATGAAAAAAAAATACTAAATGTGTGTTTTGTTCAAAAGAGTATTCGTTTCCAAATGCAATACCTTTAACGGAGCACATGTTTACATGTGCCGCCAAGTGTCATTATGACTTAAAATATATTAAGAAATGAACAATTACGTAAGATGATATCCACGTACAGGACAGGTGTAGTGAATAAAGTTTTCCCATAACATTTAGATGAATTCTATTCTGTTTTAAATTTTGACATCATGTTATTAAAGTTGTGTATACAATGCAGTTGTCAGACTAAATTGTTTTATAAACAAGAACCTTATTCATATGTCGTTGAAGTTGAAAATCGCATGGGATTCAACGAAACGCCATGGGAAACTTTATTCACTACACCTGTACCTACGCTAAATCAAATACGTCACGTATGGATGTCCGACAATATTGTGAATTGTTTGCGACAACAGGAAGATGAGGACGAAAACAACCAAATTGACTTGTCCTCACATTCGACTTTACATTACAAGAAGCTGAAAATAAACCATCTATCTATCAATACGGCAGCGTATAATGAGCACATAAATGCAGCCTTCGCCGGTGCTTCTCATGCAACTCTTATGCTACTTTGCAGCTTCGAGAACAAATTGCTGGAGTAATGCATTAAAATTATTAAGCCCCCGACAAAATACGCTATTACGTATGGACGAAAAAATTAAAAAGTCATCAACGCTAGGTTTGATTTCAGACTGACGGTTAAATGTCCGAGCCAGAGGGGTTGTTAATTTTATTATAACAGCTCCAGAATCAATTTTATGGAGCAGCATTTAATTTTATCCCGATTCACAAAGGGAAACAGGCGAATACATTAATGAGCAAGCGAAGACAGTTATGGATGAGGTTGGTGCAAAAGTTTGTGACAGACAATGCTAGCAATATGCGTGCCATGGCGTCCAATTCAAGGTCACCGTAACCACATCGACTGCATTGGATGAGCGGCTCACGGATTGAATTTATTATTTGGCGATATAATTTAAATAGACTGCTTCAAAGCATTTTTCACCCAATGCAAGAATATGATAAATGTATTAATAGGATTCAAATGAAAATAAGTAAATACGGTTATAGATCTGAGTATTCCATATTATTGAACAAAACCAAATTATTCGTATACTTGGCGTAGGTACCTTTTGTTACGCCGCCATAAGAGACGGTAGGGCAATGAAAATTTTGTGGTATTAGAGTTCTAATTTTGAATGCGATTTTTGAAATTTGAGGCGTCGAGACTCGAGAGGTTGCGAAATTATTTATCCGGGACTCGCAAAAGACGCATTTCATTGACATTAAAGTAATGACTGCTATAGCGATTGCCGGGTGTCACCTGCCTGTTCCCATTCGCGTTTAATGTTTTCACTTTCGGGAAAAAGAAAACAACCTCTTTGAACAAAGCCCATCAAGTACGGCAGCACTTTTTATTGAATAATTGTTCTTTATCAAGGTGTATGTAAAAAAACAAGCACTCAGTACTATCACTCAGCAGTCTAAGACACTTTGAACACTTTGCACGCGCGTGACTATGAATAACTCTACCCAAACATTCACCATTATTAAGGTCGATGTTCACGTTTTTGATAAAAAATCTAGTTCAGTAGTTTAATAATAAATGCATATTATAAGTAGAAGTAATCAGCGTGACGTTAGTTAGAATTCCAAAGTGCCTTGATGATTGGACACACACACACACACACACACACAAATCACGTCTTTATCCCTTTATCCTCGTCGCCAATGTTGTATCTACTTGTTGTTGATGTAATTAATTAATACAATGAAAAACACGCAAATTTATTAATTGCATATTTATTTTAACCACAGACCATCTACCACAGAGTATAACCCACTGGACACACTGCTGCCCTCTATATCACTATACAACACTCTCCTCCACATTAAAAGAAAAAAAAACTTTTAAACAACAAAATAAAATGTTACTGAAAATAAAACAAAAATAAAACAAAACCCTCATTCTAAGTTCTGCCCACATTCGAGCAATTGATTGACATGTCGTTTCCACTGCAGTCCATCCACTTCTACTACATAAGTCACACCTGGCACTAATACCTCTATAATTTTACCTAATGACCATCTTTTATGGTTCTTCCTCAAATCTTTAGCCATGACTTTATCTCCAATCAAAAAGGTTTTGAAAATGTCTTTACTATTGGTTGATAATTTGACTTGTTCTAAATCAATTTTATCACTGACAGGATTAGGCCTCAACAGTGAAAAACGACACCTCAAATCTCGTCCATACATTATTTTTGCTGGACTCTGACCTGTGGTCTTATGCACAGTACATCTGTAATCGAACAAGAATAGATTACAAGCATACTCTATAGTTTGACCACTCTCTACAATCTTTATTATATGAGATTTAAATGTGTCCACAAAGCGTTCCGCTAAACCATTTGTAGCTGGATAATAAGATGGGGTGAATGACTGTTTTAAACCCACCTTTTTGCAGAAACATTTAAATTCCTGGCTTGTCCAAGTTGGACCGTTATCAGTGACTAAATGTAATGGGTATCCATATCGCACAAAAATGCTTTTAAACACTTGAATTGTTTTTTGTGCAGTAATATTTGCCATAACAAATGCTTCTGGCCATTTTGAATAAGCATCTATCACAACCAAAAACATTTTTGAATACAGTGGACCCAAAAAATCTGCATGCAATCTATGCCAAACTGTTGGTGGCTGTGGCCACTGTGTTAATTTAGTTTTTTCTGGATTTTTATGGTTCTGTAAACAGATAATACAATTTTTCGTTACATTTTCAATAAATTCATCCATACCAGGCCACCAAAAATATAATCTTGATATTTCTTTCATTCGAGTAATACCCAAATGACTAGCATGTAGTTCAGAAATCACCATGTCTCGAACATTTTTAGGTATAATCACCCTATAACCCCATAATAAACATTCTTTCTCCACTGAAATCTCATTTTTTCTTTTAAAATATGGTTCATAGTCTTCTCCAAGATCATTTTTTAATGGCCAACCATCTCTACTATATCTAAGAATATCACACATAATTTTATCTTTACTTGTTTCCTTCTGAATAATTTGCCAATCTAAAGTATTTAAGTTTGAGTTATTCAAATAATTAATTGTGTTAACATCAAAACTTTTTTTAGTGATACCTAAATTTTCACAACTGTCATTTTTACAATTCATGCTAACACGTGACAAATAATCTGCTGGATTATTTTTTGACTTTATATGTTGAATTTCATAGTCAAAGCCACTCAAAAATATTGACCAATATTGCAGACGTCTGGCTGCCATTTTTGGTATGCCATACTTAGGTCCTAAAATCTTTGCTAGTGCTTCATTATCAGTCTGTAAGATGAATTTATGCCCAAACAAAAACTCATAGAATTTACTAACTCCAAAAATAATGGCATAAGCCTCTTTCTCCAAAATTGGATATTTCATTTGAGTGTCATTCAATTTTTTACTTGCAAATGCAACAGGTTTTACGACATTCACTACCCTGAAAAATAATTATCTGCTTCCTAAAATGAGAACAAGAACTTTAGTCTGAGCCTGTGCTATGTACCGTGGCCGCATGCGCAAACCACGTGGCATCAGGAGGTTTTCGGCCAGCTACAGCTTGGCTTCCCCAGCACCCTACTGAAGCGCATCAAGCGCATCGCCGGGGTCAATAACGCGACGTGCCCCACCAATTACAAGTATTCTATACTCGGGTGAAGTTCTCCCTTTCTCCCTCTCGCGCTAGTGTTTTGATATGGTCTATGTCGCACCACGCATCGAGTGCGTGTAGTGGCAAGTGGCTTAGGCCGGTGTTCGGGACATGCTTCAGAAGTCTTGAACATGATGGCGCTACTGAAGTACTGTATTTATCACATAGAAATATAATTACTATAATAGTGCGAATATGCGAATCCCCATTCCCTAAAAAGCACCAATTATGCTTACTGTGTATTAAAATGGATGTGGGATTTACATGTAAAAAGGTTTTACAAAATTTTCAATTGAGGTTAAAAAAATACATACATACATACATACATGTTCAAAGTGTACGACGACAAAGAGATAACTAGATTTTAAATCAAAAATTACAATGACTGTCTTATAGAGTAGGTAGTGTTCAATGGAAGTAACCTAGCCAACTGTTGAAATATTCAGGCATAGTTCTGAGGCATCAGGACATGACAAGTGGATACGAAACATGCACAGACGATTACTGTGACTATCAAAAATTTAATCAATTCACCTCAGAATACCGGTCCGTTGAAGGCAATAGTATTTCATGAAATGCCACAATAGAATTTCATTCCTTGAAGGTAAGTTTGCGCTCAATCTTGGTTTGCGGCGGCTTTGTTCGTAATGAAATAAGTCCTTGTAGATATTGGTGAATAGTAATTAGTAAGTACAGTCGCGGAACGAAAAGGTTTGTCATCTTAAAACAATGTCTACTTTTACAACACCAAAAAAGAAAGTTGTTATTAGTACAATGTTGATTTGTTTTGTGATTAAGTATGCAGTCATACATTTGAATAAAAAAGGTTCTTCATATGCTTTAATATATTTTTCATTATGTAGTTTACACGTGGTACGGGGTAAAATCATCAGGTAACCTTAAATTATTGTCTGTCCGTTTCGGCGGCACGCTCGGCCGCTGTCGGGCGTATACTTCGTCTAAGGTTCAGGTTCCGGAGCGACGCGCTGTTCGGCCGCCACAAGCTCGTAGTCATGTACGAACTGGCGGTGGGTGGTACGAGCATTAGGTACCTAAGGTAAGCTACTACGGCAAAAATCTCTTTATTTACGCATGACGAATACGCTATTGCGTGGATCAGTCTGATCATTTACGTTCACCAGAGTTTTATCAAGCGTTGTGGATTAAGCTGCCCTCGCCGCAGTGTCCCAATGCTCCTTGATTGTGAAAAACCATTTTTCTAACCAGGAATCCGTTTCAGAAATATTAAGGTTCGACGTGCAATTTTTCCAGACTCAAATGTTGGATCCTGCTAGCTTAACAGTTGGTTTTAAATATGTGAAGTTATTCATGGTAGTAGCACGAAACAAAGTTAAATAAAAGTAAAACTATCATAGCTAAGTAAGTACCTACTAAAGCTAGGTATACTAATTAGTCGACTAACTTATAAATCACGTGGCTCGACACGCGCTCGGCTAATTATGCTATGTAATAGTTTTTTCAACACAGTTGCTCGTAAATTGAGTCTTATTGCACCGCATTTAAACTCATAATGCAGCTTATTACGCACAAGTGCCGTAATAATATTAACGCACGAGTGCGGTAATATAATAGTACATTACTGCAGAGGCCGTGAAGTAAGGGATTGCTGGACGAGTTTGGGGTAGGTGGCCGAGTCGAAGACGAGGCCAGATAGAACGAGTCCTGCAATCCCTGTTCCGGCCAAAGCTTGTATAGTGCTTTTCTCAAACAATGTGAGGAAATATTAAAATTAAAATAACTACTAGACAATCAAGTAAATCATAGTTTACTTTTTTCCGGTAGCAAATTTTGCATAGCTAAATTTGCCTCCTCTTTTAAATGAGGCGAAGTACAGTTCATAAGTTCCCCGTCACTTTCATCACTAGAAGTCATTTTTATTTCTGTTAAATTATAATAACAATCACTACGAAATACGCATAAGCAGAAAAAAAGATTTTCGATTTGCCACCTTTTTTATTTTTTAAATGTACTAATTTGATCCAGCTATTTGAGCACCATGTTTAACCGCACATAAATATAGTACCATAGATTATTTTTTTTTATGTCGCAATTATGCTTAGGTACAGATTGTGGTGGTGGTTGGCTGTATGTAATTTTTTCCTTTGCCAATTTAATTTTAGTATAGAAATTTAAAAAATTAGAGCAGCGGACAAAAATGGATTTTCATACTAACTTTTGTGGCCTAAGCCAAGAAGTAATGTAGGGAGCCATAAACGAGAAACTTCATGTCCTCATATCGGGACATTAACGCATACATTTCCGAGCATGTTTGAGAAAACTTTTTTTTAATCTCAGCAAACGGTTCAGTATCAATAGGAACAAGGAATATTTTCGTGAATATTAAACTATTTTAGTTTAAAGATGATAAATAAACATTTAATTTCGACAAATTAATCATTTTTATCTAAAAAGTGACCATAATTTTCATATTTAAGACATTGATTAACTATTTTATTATAATTTTAATATTAGGCTGTTTAGCAGTCTGTTGTCAGTGTCTTCGTCACGCGCGTGCTAAGTGCACAGCGCGCATGCGCGAGTGCTGCGCGCGGATTGGCGCGGAGAAATAATATCTGCCGCCATTTTTCACTGATATTGTTGACTCAGACTTTGTTATTTCATTACTTTAAAAATTACTAGTTCAAGTAATAAAGAAATGTAGTGTCCGTCGCTGGAAATACTAAAATATGTTCGGACAATGTTCGGACAGTTATATCAGTAAGAAATCCAAGATGTTAATTACCAAAATCATAAATTAAAGTTCTAAAGCAGCTCCAGGTAAGCAATGTCTGGTAACAAAGGTAAACTAAAGTTCTTAAAGTCCTTTTATTAACTAAATTTTGTTTATTTTTCCTCGCAAATGTGTTGAAAAACGTCGTATGCGACGCGTGTGCTTTGGTAATTACACATCTCGGCTCTCTTACCCGCGCTCGCTGGCGCTCGCGCGTACAATACGCCTCATGTGTAATTACCAACATAGCACACTTGTATCATAATGTACTAATTTATGTTTATGGTTTCAAGTTTCAACGACTAATGTTGCGTACTTATACTGGTAACCTATTACTTTTACATTGTAATTTTTAAATGAAACCATAGAGCAGTGTTACTATCATAATAATTTGATCAACAGCGCATGCGGCAGCAACTCTGCGGCCCCCCGAGAAATCAGACGCGTGACATTACAGTGGCTCGTGGGAGTTCGCCAACACATGTGTGGAGCGGACGCGTTACATTTTTCCTTCATCTAGTACTTACGCCTAAATACATTTTTAACCTATACATTTGGCATATGTAAAAGCATAAAGATAAAAGAGATTTTACCTAAGCTTGTGAGAAAATGACGCAAGGTGGGAGTTATGGTACAGTCACGTGCATCAATATGTAAAAGTTTCCTCATTTCCAAAAGTATTTTTATTATTATATACACGTGTCTTAGAAAATTACACAAACATAAAGCAAATAATGATGTAGGTAGGTACCTATCTGTAATTGCCTTCAAAATTATGTACCGTCAAACACTCCAACTTTGCCCACTTTTTAGACAAAAACTGAATTTTTTCAAGTTTTTTGTATGAAACCCCGGACACATTTCTGTATCTGTGGCAACTCTGAGATCGTGTGTATGCACTGATTTATCAAAATCTAAAATTAGTAGAAGTTTTCTTTATCATATCACCAATCAAGAGGGCGGGCAAAATAATCTGGACTTTTAGCCAACATTGCCCACGTAGATTTTTAGCGAATTATGGACCTTATACAGATGACATCAACACCAATGAAAGTATTTTGGCAATGAAGGCGATCGACCTAAAAAATAATTCAATATCATTCATACTTTCCTAATAAAATGTGTGGGCAATGTTAGCCTGTCATTTTTCCTCTTCTCCATACAAACGGCATGTAACGATTTAAAAGTATTAGGGTTGTCAAATTTGGATTTAAAAAAAATAAAATTAATTAGCACAAAGTCGGTAAAGTAGGTAAGTATTAAAACAGTTTCTAAGACGCAAATTTGTTTATTACATTGCGGCGTGAGGTGGATCAGTTGACATCGTTAGCCTCGCGATGTAATGCTACTGGAACAATTTTACTGGACTAATGTGAACCAGGCATAAGGTCCCTTTTGCTAGGAAACTTCACATTTTTCTCGGGATAAAATGTTTTTTTCTACTTACCAATCTACCTACTTGAAACTTTAAAAAAAACATACTTTGTCTTGAGAACCTCCTCCTTTTTTTGGAGTCGGTTAAAAAAAAAGAAAAGGTGCCAACCCTAAGCGTTTTTTGCTGGCGGGCAATGTTGACAAACATACAGCTAAACTTCACTGGGTAATTTTGCCCATCATGATAACTTTTGTTATATACGAGTTACAGTAACGAAACAATCATCAAAATACTCGGCACATCGTTTTGCATTACAAACAATCGATAAAATTGACTTGTGTATTCCCCATGACGCACAATTGACTACTAAATTTCGTCAGTAATTGGCCCGCAAAAATATACTCCGTACTCGACAAGCGCCAACAGGTTACTGGATGAAGTCAGGAGCGCACGCGCTACTCTGTGTTGCCACAGGTATAGTTTATTATCTACCAATGTCATGAATGTTGCCATAATTCTGTAACTTTTTTTATTATTAGTAGATTTCCTTAGAAATTGTGTTTTGGGCAAAGTATACCCTGGTGGCAAAGTTGGAGTGTTTGACGGTACCTAACGATCTCGGTCACAACACTAACTCGGTCACAAGGCTGCATTAACCGATAATTTGACATAATTAAAAAAAACATGGTTCAAACCTCATCGTAATTTTATAAATCTAAAAATTCTAATTGTTAAAAAAATACAAAAAAAATGACCACTGTACAGGTGATCAATCCAAATAGACCTGTAGGGAGAAGTCAAAAACTATTATGTGATAGGGAAATCTGTTCTTAGGAACCACGCCATTCATTTTAGATATAATAAAAATGGCATTAATCTTTTTTAAATCATACTTACATTTTATACTAACTTTTTAACATTGTCAAATTAACGTGGTTCGATTCTCATACTAATTGATTAATTCAATGATGGGCAAACGTAGCGTAATTTTACATTTAAAGCGATTTAGTTAGCTTTTATTTTTATATTCATTTGCGTGAAATTGCTTTTTTATAGAAAAAACTAATTGCCTAAACCAGATCACTATTTTGGTTAAAATTTGTCAATGTGTGAGCGAACGGTAACAGTGTTATACGCTAAGGGAATGTTCTGTTCAGTAGTGTGCATTGTGCTACGTTGCCAGTTCGCCGAAAATGCGTCGCTGCCGCTCTTTTTTCACGCGTCACTACTCGCCGGCTAGCTCGCGCCGCGCGCGCTTTCATTCTGTCATTTATATTTGCCATCAGTCAAGTCATTGAACAACGGACTTGTTCTGCTTTGTTTTATGATATTTGGAGTGTTTGTTAGTGTTTCCTGCTTACGGATTACAAACCTTTATGGCGGGATATTTACGTATGGAACTATGGTGCCACAAAGGTCTCCAAAAGACTATAAAAACCACCAATACTCTGACTCCCGAAAAAGTTGCAAACGAAGTCGTGGGCAATTGAAACGGTATCACGGAGAAAATATCAAAAGCTAAGTTCAGTTAAATATCTTACGGTAGGAAACGTATGTGAAGATTTTGCGCCTTCGGCGGCTTTCGTCTTTAGAAAATATAACCCCTTATTTGTCGTTTTTACAGTCATACTGCAGTAGGTATGTTGCAAGAAAAATAAACCAAACGAGACAATGACGTACTAGTTCCTTTATGTTAGGGAAACAGTATATTTCTGGTAAGAACATAATTATAGCATTTTGATCAATTAATTTTCAATATTATTATATAGAACATGACATTGGAGTTTGTACACCGAATAAAATATAACCCTGAATTTATCTTCAGTTGGAAAAACAAACAAAAAGGAGTTTACGCTGTTAATAAAAAAATACGCTATTAACAAATCTGTTAGAATTGAAAACTGTCGTCACTTTTGACAGTTTTGAATTCATTTCAGCAGCCACCATTCATTTGTAAGTTTTTTTTAGAGATTTATAAATTTTTTTCGAGTTTCTAATTATACTGACGTAAGCACTTGACAAAACTGTTAGAGTACTACAGGTGATGTTCTTATAGTTAAATGCGATAATCTAGTACAGAAGATTTTTCTTTGGATTTACACGCTTTACTAACAAAAACTTAAATATTAAATAACGCAATGTCAAAATCTGTTATTTTTTTTTTACCAGTAACTGTCTACAAAAAATTGGCACTTGTGAGTTTTGTGAGTATAAAGGGTAATTAACACGTTCCCGTACTGGACTATAGTGGTAATTTAAGAAATAATAAAAATCAATTATTAGTCTAAAAATCGAATAAACAAAACAAATTTTCAAAACAGCGAGATTTGAAACCTAGTATTCAAAAGTAATTTATTTACACCCAAGCCCTCGCCCAACAACACGAAATTAGTAATCAGTTTCGTAAACAAATAAAGTTATCAGCGTGGCGTGAGATCTTCTACTGTCACTGCTAACTTTTTATTTATACAAATAAACGTATTAGTACGCAAACTTAAACTCATCTGAAACTCAGTTGAGTCGTTACAAATATTACGATTGCCGGCAAACATATAACTTTTAAACAATATTGTGTTTTTATTACATAAAAATAAAAAATAAGTCAAATTAAAACACCCACGCCATCTATTGGTGTTTGTGGGCTTAGCTGACAGTGACGAAACACTTTAAGGGTTAAAACATTGTTAAAATATCTATCTCTCTCTTTTCACCTCACAGAAAATATTCAATCATATATTCATAAAAATCGGCTCCATCTAACAATTTGAAACAATGAAACTTCCATCTGAAATAATAGTTTTACTTACTAGTTTTACTATAATAGTTAGTTCAACTTTTCGATGATTGCCAAAACGGTTTCCGTAAAAACAGGTCAACTACTTTAGCAGTATATAAATATGTCCACGAAATTTTAAATGCAATAAATAACAAAAAATACGCTGTTGGAATACTATTAGACATGACAAAAGCCTATGATAAAGTTCAATATGAGATATTGCTAGATAAGATACACGGCATAGGAATACGTGGCATAGCTCATAAGTGGTTTGCCTCTTACTTAAAAAATCGGGAAAAATTCACTGAAATAGAATATTTTGAGTATGAGATAGGTGAAATAAAAAGTGTCCGTTCTGAAAAAAGAGTAATCAATGCATCTATTCCGCAGGGCAGTGTAATTGGATGCCTTTTATTTTTAATTTACATCAATGACCTGCCAAAAATAATGAGCGAGCCATGCATTTTATTTGCTGACGATATATCCCTCCTCACAATATGTCAAACCAACCTTAACCTAACCAACACATTCCATATTTGACAAAACTAATAACTGGGTGAACGACCATAATTTACAAATCAACTATGAAAAAACAAAAATTATGGCTTATTATCCGAATCAAAAAACCCCTTTAGCAATTAATTACTCATACATAAATTTAAAATTAGAAGTGGTGGATGAATTTACTCTACTTGGACTAGCCATAGATACCCATCTAAATTGGAAACAACATGTCAAAAAAATAAGAACCAAAATGTCTAGTTTCGCGTATGCACTTCGCGAGATTAAGAAATCTACGGATTTACGCGCTGCACTTGTCACCTATTATGCCTACGCCCACGCCTGGCTTAGCTACGGGATCGTTTTGTGGGGAAACAGTACAGACGCACGAACACTTTTCACCGCACAAAAGAAGCTTATCCGAATCTTGGTCAATATTAATAACACCGAAAGCTGTTGTACATCTTAGAAATAAGTAAGTTTGTCCGCAAATATCCTGATTACTTTACACAGCGAGATGAACACCAAACTACCTACTCACTACGCCAAAGAAATAAATTATCACTGCCATCATCCTATCTCAAAATACATTCTCATGGAACATACGCTATGTTGGTAAAAATACATAACAAATTACCTATCCACATTAAAACCGAAACAAATGATAAAAAATTTATAAGTTCACTAAAAGATGTTCTAGTTCAAAAGTGCTACTACACCATAAATGAGTACCTAGAAGAATAAAATAACTGACTTCCTTATAGCTTTATAGTTATTGTTATTATATAAGATATGATCTCACCGTATTTTAAAAGTCATTTTTATTTTACTTTAAATCATAAAGCATGTATTGTATGTTAAATATATAATTTATTTTAAAGTTTCGCCTAAGCATGTTTTATACAATAATTGTATAATTTTTTGCTGCATTGCCATGTGTTAGCTATAATTATTAATTATAAGTTGCTACGTCCTAACAGGGCATCATTATGTACAAAACTTTGTAAAAAATGTTGCAATTGAATAAATACTGAATACTGAATAGTTATGTCAGAAAATTCTGCATTACCTTTTTGGAGTCCAAAGCTTTAAGAGTCATAAAATCAGGTTAGTAAAAAATTTCCAGGATTTATTTCGACAAAATGCTTACAAAGCGAAGTATACAAAAAAGGGACGTATTTGAGCAATGGCAGGAATTCTGCACAGCTATCTGAAGGTCACATAGGGACCTGATCACGGCCAACCTTGTCCATTTCCAGATTATGCAATGAAGTATTTTCGCAGTTTAACGTTTCGTTCGTAATAAAAATAAATGATCGCTAAAAATATAGGTACTGAATACACGTAATTTGTCATTAACTGAGTAGTCAAACAAGATGAGTTATGTTTTTTTCATCACACTTGCTCGTAAAGGGTGTTATATATAACACGCAGGCGTATAGAGCCCTAGTGGCTGATTTACCCCCCGCGGTAATTTTAGATATTTTACTCCCGAAGGAATTCTTTTTGTATGGATTATCAGAATTCCCTCGGGATGAAAAGTTTAGTTTTAAAATTAAGAACTCATTGTACGCCATTTCAGAATAAGGTATATTTAATATCTTCAAAAAATGGCTACGAACCAATTTTATAAAACTTTCAATTCTCTGAGTCCGATTTTGGCATAATTTTTTGGATCCAAGATGGCGGATCACATTTTGACACTATTTAACACTAAAAATGTTGATGGGTGTCATTTCCGGGTAATTTTCTGGTTCTGAGCTTGTTTTTTGACTCCTTTTTTATTTCCTCGCAAATGTGATGAAAAACATTGTGTGTATCACGGGCAGCAAGGGGATTACAAACTCGAGTCATTAAAATCCCTCCGCCTTCGGCGTCGGACTTCTAATCGACTTTCGTTAGCAATCCCCTTCTTACCACCCTCGGTGCACAATGTACTATAATAGTATGTGTATAGTGTGCTGTTTGACCACTTTTTACCAACCTAGGTTGCGATATTTCACAGATCCAAGGGAACGTAGACCTAAGTATTAATTTCAATTTTATACCTCTACCTACAAGTTCCTTAGAAAAATGGATGAACAAAGGGACAGACTAACAACAAAGTAATTCTATAAGGGCTCCATTTTTTTCCTTTTGAGATACGGAACCATAAAAAAGAAATCATTAGTTATGATCGATCATCTTTACTCCTAAATATTTTTAACGTTTATTTATTTTAAAATACCAGTAGGTATATTTTTAAACTCTTACAGTAACAGTAGTCTTTCATTTTGATATCTCGCATGGAACAGTTTGCAAAACATTCTTATAGGTAAATTTTCTTAAATACCACCCAAAGTAATTAACTTTTTATTGAGAAAGCTATTTATTTACGTTTTTTTATTTTATTTTTATTTACGTCATTATGAGTGCATGTGTATCCCAAATTTTATCTTAATTGGTGCAGCAGATTTGGAGTAAATAGACCCAGGAATGATCCTATAAAGATCTGGTTTCCTTTTAAGATCCGGAACCCTAAAAGGGATAAGCCTGTGCTGAGTTGATACCGTCTGTAAGGGGAGAAAAAATCACCTGAGACTTTAAAATGAAAATAAAACTTTTATATTATTTAATTTAATATTTTTGTAATGTTGAACAGGAGGATGTTACATTAAAATACTACATTAAAAACATCGGACTGCCTCGGTATGAATTACGAGGCTTACTCTCTTTGAAGTCGGTTGAAAATAATTTCAACTTCCTTGGCTCGTCACCGTCTATTGCGGTCCTTAATTAAGAGTTTTCTTTCAAGGATCCCTTGGCAGCTGATAGCCGTGAGGTTTTTATTCAGGTGATTAAGCGAAGTGTGAGTCTTGATCAACTAGAATTTACTTTCGCACTATTGTAGTAAGAGAATCAATAAAGAATTAAAAAATCATAGGGCACGCAACGGTCAGCTTTCACGCAGAACATTTTAATTTGAGTACTTATGTTAGTCACTTTAGTCCATGATTAAAAAGCACATGCATAAACACCGTGGCATCCCATAGCAACTGCGTGGTACAACTTTCGTTTTACGGTTTGATATTTTCGGCCTGTGAAAAAAAGAAAGCGTAACGTTTTTTACATCGAATGAAAATATTATTTAATTTACTAGTTCTACAGACCAGCAAATGTTTTACTTTCATTTTAGTAAAAGCATTTTGTTTGAAGTATGCCTACTCCGTATGCAATAAATGAAACTCTATTCCAACGAACGTTGCATATTGTAGGTGTAGTTGGTAAAGAATTATAGCTAACTTATTGATTTTGAATGCTGACATTAAATATAATACAAGTTTTTTATTAGGTTTAAGCCACCTGAAGATAATTCTATGTATTACTAGCTGTTGCCCGCAACTTCGTCTGCATATAATTCGTTTATCGCTATCCCGCAGGAATTACGCAATTTTCCGGGATAAAAAGTAGCCTATGTGTTATTCCCGACTATAATCTATCTATGTTACAAATTTCATTCAGATCTGTCCAGCCGTTCCGGTGTAAAAGAGTAACAAACATCCAAACATACTCACAAACTTTCACATTTATAATATTAGTAGGATAGTAAAATACACAAACCCATCAGGGCGGGCCCGCTAAGATACACATTTCCGCGAAGCAGAAATATTCGGGTGCTTCTTTCAATTTCAGAAGGCCACCCCAAAAAAAACTGAGGACATAGATAGCACTGTTACAATTCACAAAAAGGAAGAACAATAACTTGTTTGACAAGCCATTTTTACCCCTGAAAGAGATTCAGGAAGGATTGAAATTTACAATTAGTAGGTACTGCTCCAAATAGCACTTTGTTAGTTGTTATCTTTGATCCAAAATATTTGACACAATTTTGACTGTACTCCTGAGCAAAGAAACCGGCTCACTTTTCATACAACTTTCTACGGGAAGTGACCCGGTTTCTTTGCTCCCGAGTATATTTTAAGTCTGGAGTCAAACGTCAATGTCAAAATTGTTACTTATGGAAAAGCAGTAGCCGTTAGTAATTAAAATTGCAATGTGCTCTAAAGAAGTCGAAAATTATTTTAATTATTACACAACTTAATTGCTTGTACAGTCAGCATCAGAAGTTGATAAACAGACGAGGAGCTCAAAATTATCTATACACCCTCTTATTACTTTGGCTATAGAGCCGCGAGTAGATCATTTTGAGTTTTTCCTATGTTGCCTTCGATAATTTTTTATATATCGGCATCATTGTACAGTTATTTGAAGCTTTTAATTTATAAAATATTTAGTTATATTTCTGAAAATGGATTCTTGGCCACCGCGGTAATATTTAATATCGAATTACCGATATCGTAAATGGTCACATACGGAAGAAAAATCTCTCCGTTGCAATAATGTGCCCTTTACGGAACCCTCAAGGGCCACGAAGCTCGTCTTAGTCTGATGTTTGTATTTTACTTTCTCTTTCATAAAATGTAAATTCAGATTTAACTTTGCTACGAAAATGAACTGCGGGAAGAGGATAATTAGTTCATAAAGCTATTTACAGTAACATTTATTTAAATGTTCATTTTTACTCATGCGTTCTATACGGTATGTGAAATTTTTTCGTAATCTATTCATATGAAATTTTAAATTTGGCTAAACATAGAAAGTAAATAACACCAACCCACATAATATCATTGATCCCGCCGTTACTGTGCTTTGCCTACTTACTCATTAAACATTTTTTTTTGTTTTTTAGCAATGTCTTTTTACTTGGTAAGGAAGTCCATACAGCAAACGACATCCCCTTTAAACTAATTGTGCCTCTTTTAATTGATCCGATTTTTCCTCGTGCTGGTCAAACTGATTGACCACGTGGTTATATATGGGTTGGTATAGCTATCACGGTTCCTGAGATAAAGCCTGGTGACAAACAGACACACAGACAGACGGTCAGTGGAGTCTTAGTAATAGAGTTCCGTTTTTACCCTTTGGGTGCAACCTTTAGCCGCTGAGTACCTAAAACGCAGTCTGCCAGTTTCGCGTTATGCCAAAATGTCATTTAATATAAGCGTTTCGACTAAGTACGTTTTTGTCTATGTCGCAATAGGTCTGATCCTCGTATTGCCCATTTACCGATACGACTATGTCGCAATGGGTCTTATAACGGATTCGATAGCTTTTAGCAGAAAAGGAGCAGAAGTAAAACCAAAGCAGCTGACGTGACAAATGTATTAAGACAGACCAACAGACAGTGACTTAAGAAAAAAACGTATTAAAAAAGCAACTTCAAATAAAAGAATAAAAGACAATAAGAGAAGTATAAAAGAACTATTTACAACGCCAACAGGTCTAATCTTCGTATTTTTCATTTAGCGATAAAGGAAACATAGGTAGGTTTAGGTTATGTCAAGTTTTCATCGGCCTGAAGGGCCAAAAGCAAGCAGAAATAGGAGCGGAGCTCCGTCGATAGAAACAGTGTACAAAAACAGTGTCGACGGAGCTCCGCTCACGCGGATTTCCTATTTCTGCGTGATTTTGGCCCTTCGGGCCGATGATAACTTAACATAACCTAAACCTACCAATGTTTCTTGGTACCTACACAAAAATGGAATGCATCTATGGAATGGAATCAGTGGCTTAACTATATGGTGGCAGGAGCGGCAAAATGCTGCGGGCCCCTAGCTCTACGGGGCCCCCCAACTGGCTTGGTTTAAAGCACAGAAGGGACGATGATACACTTCTTTATATTGAGGAAGAAGCCCCATCTAACGAATTTGCCACGGACCCCAGGCGTTATAGTTAAGCCACTGAATAGAATATTCCAAATAGGCTCGCAATTCGCCTACTTCGCTCATGCCCTAAAGCTTAATCAACATACCTCTCCTTGAACTAATACGCAGTGAACCTAAATCTCAATTCGCCTACTTCGCTCATGAACTAATACGCAATGGGTCTAAATATCAATATGCCGATCTCTTGTTAGGTCTCGGCATAAAGAAAGAAAGAAGACATTTTTTCCTTTTTGCAAGACACACAAATATACACAATTTTAAGAAAATAATCAAGACAAATAAAAATAGATCATCAGCGTTGTGTGTGTCTTCGCAAAAGTGAAACGGTCGCTGGCATTACGCTGAGGTGTTAGACACCTGCAGCACTGATTTTCAGCCAGAACCGTCTATGACTCACGAAACGATACACAGATAAAATATACTACATAATCTGTAAACTTTTACGTAAACAAAGCAATAAATATATAGAACCCGACTTATGTGTAACTAAAAAAAATACATAAATTAATTAAAAAGTTTACAATAAACAAAAAAAGGAGGGAAAACAAAATTGTTCAAAAACAACAAACAGGCTGGCATATCAATGTGCAAAGTGCTGGAGGACTATTGTAAGCATAACGCGATTTAGTCAGACTGCGTTTTAGGTACTGAGCGACTAAAGGGTCGAACCAAGAGAAACAATGAAGGCCAGGTGAACCGATCACTCGGATGAAGCGGAATTGCGAGTTCATGCAGTCCGAGTAGTCGAACAAACAGGAAACAAAATCCATGTCGTCCGACTAGTCGGACAAAGCAATCGGACCTCGTGGTCGTGGCCAGAGGGTCCGCTTCCTAGCACACAGTGGATGCGCTGATAATTACTATTTACACTCTTCCCTTCAGATCACACTTAACCTCACTACGTAACTATTTTTACATTTTAAATTATTTCTTCTACTAACGAAAGTACTGGACACACCTACGTATTTTGGCGAAAATTGATGCAAAATTTACTTGCGGACTTGGTTGGGGAATTATTTCGTGAGAATATTATAGCTATCGCGCACTTATCAGTTGACAAGTCGACACGGAATCAGCACCACCTCAACTTGAGTCGTTCTGCATTATTTATGTAAAACTCCGTACTACATTGTGCACACTCAACGTCATCACCTTCATAGCCTTGAAGCTACTGAGCCGCTTACAGCACGTGCTTGGGTCTCCCCTGCTTGACGACGCGTCGATGAGACAAGGCGAGTGCTAATCCGGTGCCGCGCTGCAATGTGTGCATAACCTTTACCTACGCGCTGGAAACGCTAGTCATAACGCGAAGCAATTATCTTCGCAAACATAAACAGATTACGTTGACGGGTAAAACATATAAGGCTGAACAAACGCGGAGTGGTATTAAAATTTGCAATTTATATGTTTTGATCACGTTATTTAACATAAATTAAATTAAGTCAATTGCGCACCTACCTTGGAACAAACCTTACGCTACCGGAAGCTTTTCTTTTCTTCTAACTTGCAATGTTTGCTTGTTTGTTCGTTTTAGTAAATTGCATTTTGAATTTCACAGACTTTAGAAATGTGTAATTTGCTCAAAGAAATTAATGTTATTGTTACGTCGGTTTCGGATATTGACAGACGTATTCATTCTTTTACCAAATCTTGTTGTAGGTCATCATCAAAAAGATGTCATCAAGAGAATTACAGAAATATGTGGTCTTTATCAATACCTATCTGACACCTTAAATTTGTACACATCAGTTGTTTCAGAATGGCGTAAATATAAATTTGATATATTTTATACATATAACTACTAAAACTACTTAATAATTAACCGTTTTGTTGCCCAGGGTGCACCAGCCTATGCGTTACCCTTCCCCCCCCCCCCCCGGGAGGCAAAGGGCCTCTGTTAGAAGGGAACTGTTACGCTAGAGCTCCCGAGGAGGTTTCCGACGTCGCACCCCACACAATAAGTACCTTTTTTTTTAACGGAGAGGAAATCTTTATGGATGCCCTAGGCACGGGGATGCTTAGGGTTATGTGGGACTCCCCCCCGGAGGGGTATACCCGAACTAAAAACTCTCCGGCGTTGCCTCAATCCGGTGTGATGGGGACGCAGTGGGATGCCACTAGGGTTTCAACCACAAACGCCCCCCCGGTGGCCCCAGCTTTCGCCAGGACCGCGCCAAGAAGGGGAGGGCCCGTACGCTGGGCCCCTCTTCCCTTAGACAATGAAACCGTGCAATGCCGGTAGGTAATGCCCCATTACTGTTACCGCTGGCCTCAAGGGATCGGGCGAGCGGTGCAAGCACCGAGTTCGCTTCTTCCCTCCTCGTCTGCGCAAGGAGCGGTTGCACGTTGAAACGAGGTCAACGTGAGTCCGCCCCCCGAACCTCTTACGAAGTCCTCCCGAGGAATAGTGCCCAACGACGCCGCCGTTGCTTCCTCCTTGGGGCTAAGGGCGCATCCGGGTATGCCTCCCATCAGCTTCCTCTCACCCCGAACCCTCATAATAGGTACGAAATTCCTCCAGGGTGCCACCCCCTTCGGAATCTCGTACCCCTTCCCCTCTGTAAGGGGGGTGCATCCGTGATAGGTGCAATACTGCCGCACTTTTCGCCACCTGCAGGCCTTGTCCCCACACGACGGGAGGGGTTACTTAGTGGGCAGCTGCAGAGCTAACCCCATCAGCTTCCCCTCTGACCCTCTGATGCCCTAAGGCCTCTCTGCGCCCGAAGGCCCCGCCGAAGCGCCGCCACATCCCAAGTACCCTCTGCTATGCCCCTAGAGGCCAGAGGGGTGCTGGGAGCAGCACTCAGGGTGCCTAAGCACCCGCCGCAAGTCGGGCACATGATTTGCAACAGGTGGGCCCCAATCCCTCGAACCCCCCCCCCCCCCCCTGGTGGTTGGTTCGCGGGGACCCTTGCGGTGACGCAGGCGTTCCCTTATCCACCACCCAGGGACGCGCCACGTCGGAGTACACCTCTCCGCCCACTTAGACACCTAAGCAGGTCAGTGGACACAATAAGGACCTGACCCAACAATTAAGTACCTTACCTAACCCTTTATGTACACATGTATTTGAAATTAGCAATATGAATTACAACAGTTGAAAATCTATTGATAATCCAAAATGTACTAACGTTAAATTGGGATTATTACTTCCGACACAAGCCAAGGAGGCTGAATAACGAAGTATTCTTTCCGCTTGCACGTACATTTTTACTCTAGAAATAAGCCTCTTGCGTGACATTTGTATGCAAACTACGAGTCTGGGGAGCGAGCATCCGAAGGTGAAGTTATCGGGCCGGGTACAGCGCGGCTACTTATACCTTCATCGACGATTATACTTTCCTTCCTATAACGCAAAAGGCATTTACAAACACACCAATTTTTTTGAGTGATAACGAAATAAGGAATAAAATATATATTTATTCCTTATTACCTTCCATGCTGGTCTGGGAGCACAGAAAAAACATAGGATGTACCAGTTGCTTCTTTACCCGCGCAGATGGTAAAAGCCCATCGAGGGAATGGGCGAAAATATTAGGAATCACGTTATAGGCGATGAGGCTAGCAACCCATCACTATTTTGATTCCATTGTCCACCTATAAGCCCACAATCTTGCTAAATGTGGCCTGTAGGTACCTGTTACCTTAAGCTCTGTCTACCCCGTAAGGGATAAAGACGTGATTTGTGTCTGTGTATGTGTATGTATTTTATGAAAAAGGTTTTTTTCTTTTCAATGTGATCATTGAGAGTGATTTTTAAAAGAGCCATTTCTTTTTATCGAGTTAATTTACATTTTACTGTCAGCTTGTTTTATAGTAACTCGCAAAAAAAAATACTAATAAATAATTAGATCTATATAATATATTACCTTTAAATGAGCAATTGAAATGAATCTCGGAAACGGCTTCAAAGATTCTCATGAGTTTTGGTACGCAAGGGGTTTTGAAGGCGATAAATCGATCTACCTAGGTTTAATATCTAGAAAACGTACAAAAAAAATAAGCTCGGTCATCCAGGTACTGATCATTAAGTACATTAACAATAATAAAATGTGGCAACCGGTGGTGGCAGCGACTTAAAATGTTGAACATGTTCATCTGTGACACTGTAAGTGACAGCCGTTGTCATACATTTGACTCGTGACGTCACTGTTTACTTTCATTGGGTTTCAACACCTAGAAATCACGTCACAATAAAAATTCAGGAACGGCTTTAAATCTTGTTCTATTTTATGGCAAAAAATATATGACAGAATGAGATAGTGATTTCCTCTTTGTTTATTTTTTATAGTTTGTCACAAGATGATCTATTTATTATTTGGTTGTATAAGTTAAAATTCCACCCGGCAAAATTAAAAATACTTTGCTTCGAAGTCTGACAGTTTGTTTATTGGACAATTTTAATGGTTTGCGTGTTCAGTGTTTATGAATTTGTCCTAAATTAAAATGGACACGTTTTTAAGGCCCAGGAAATATCAATGCTTGTACAGCAATACATTCAGCTTTTAAAGCAATGTGGTGTAAAAGTTGGGAGTTTGACATTTTGATGGATCTACATTGAACACTGCAATGTGCACTATTTTCTGCCCCGACATAAACTCTGGCTCGGTCCCGTTTCAGACTGGTAGGTAATTCAGATATTTATGTATGGCCAGATATTTGCCATAACATGAAATTAGTAAGAAATGCAATAGGGACAAAAAATATATAGATGCAGATGGCCAAATAATATGTTGGTACCACATTGAGCAGCTTCTAGAGCTCCGAAAAAAATGGGTGATTACATCTAGGTAACAAACTGAAAAGAGATCATTTTTATTACACTAAACAAAAAATTAAGGTCCGCCTTGCAACCCAATTGTTCAGCAACTCAGTCGCAGATGCCGTGCAGTATTGTCGAGGCAATTATTGTACCTATTCCGGATTTTTAAGACTGCCGCTTCGGTCTTAGTGATTAAGCGTTTTCGACTAGGTTTTAAAGTAATAGGCACTTCAATCTTCTTATCGTCCGAATGTCTGTTTGTAGTTTGATTTATTTTTATATTTGTATTGATTGAGAGAAGTCTATAGGGTCCTTGCTGCATAGAAACCGATTCAATTTCAAGAATTTGCACATCGTCGGGACGAATTGAGCTAAAATTTGTGTCCGGTGGAAAAATATCACATTCCATATTATCCACATCTAGAACCTTTAAGTCAGGATATTGCTCGGCCGTGTTTTTGATTGTCACCTTTTCAAATTTTTTGACTTCATATAAATGTGTTCAGTGAAATCTAGCATATTGTCAAAATCTCAAGAGCATATTCTCAAGAGTCTCAAAAGCAAGTTCATCGACGTCAATAGTATGAACGGGGTCTAATAATTCCCAGCTGTACTTTGTTTCCATGTTCTGAGGCATCAAGACCTTAATTTTACTTTGCTGTGTATTGTGATGAATTTCCACACTAGTAACTTCAGGCATGCAATTACTATTAAATTGCGTTGAACAACCAGGTTCTAGATTATTCCGGTTATAATCATGTTTTTTTGGTACATACGTGGCACAAGTGGATTTAGGAGTTTTAACTAGCGGGCTATGTTGAGGTTGAATAGGCAACGCTTCTTGAGTGGACCTAGGAAACGTGTGTTTTTTTGGTAAGTAACAGTTGCATAGACCTTGTTTTCTGCAGAAACAGCTGAGAGTTCTGTGGTAAATTTCATTGCTGGACGTTTCCGAATCTGTAAAAGATATGATTTGATGGATTGGCGGCGTATTGGGCACAGCTTTTAGGTTTGGAATCAGACTGCTAATGTTGTCAATATCACCCTCTGAGACATATATGCACTTTACTGATTGCATGCACTTAGATAAAACATTACAGGCCTCCGAAGCATTTGTTATATCAGCTCCATAACACACTTGACGGTCAAGTGAACGCTTTACTGCTGCTCCTATTCTATCAGTTAATCCTTTGCCGTGTCCGCTCTCGAAGAATGACCAGTTGGTAAATTGATGATGGAGTTTAACTCTGAATAAACTCAGCAGATAGAAATTTTTCTTTTGCCTATACTGCGAGGACGGTCCATCCGAGTAGAAGTGTATAGTATCAACGTCCGGAGTTCTGTTTTTTATCATTTTTAGAATTGGTATAAGGTGGGCCCATATAGCAGCAGGATAGTGAGAATTTTGTCAGAAATTGTACAAACTGATTGAGATTCTTTGGCCCAATACACCATTCCGCTATGGAGGGTAATCTGTCCTTTACTGGCACCGAAGTGCATAGCTTGTATTTCAGAGCTCAGTTTGGTTGAATAATTCTCAGAGAAATCACACAATATAAGAGCTTCTTTTGGGTTGAGTTTTTGAATGATTTCTCGGTACTGTTGATGTTGATGGCTTACATTATAACAATGTCTCTTTGGTTGAATAATTCTCAGAGAAATCACACAATATAAGAGCTTCTTTTGGGTTGAGTTTTTGAATGATTTCTCGGTACTGTTGATGTTGATGGCTTACATTATAACAATGTCTCTTGTATGGATCTAAATTATTTTCAAATTGGTTTTTTAAGCTATCGATACTACCTTCTTTATGTTGTCTAACAGTTTTTTTTTTGTGGTAAGTTTTTTAAGTTGACCATTTACCATTTTACTATATTCATGATTCACCCGCTCCAATTGTTTCCATGTAATTAAGTGAGAATCGTCAATGTTTTCAAAATTATATATTATTTTTTGCGATTTACATTCCATGCACTCCCCATACATGCATTCACGTTTTTTACGGTCACAAACTAGGCTGGTTATAAGCTCAATCATATTTTGGTAAAATAAACAACCATTTTTCTTTAGTGACAAGAACATTAGATCCATGTTGCTGTGTTTTACACACATGCACTTAGCTCGGTTGGAAATACTTGGGCTCAATACAAAAAAGGGTTTGTTTTTAAAAAACGTAGAGAAGCTGCATTTTCCTCCTTTTTTTTATACATTTTGTATATATTGTGTAACGTATCTGTCAGATAACGCTTCTGTTGCTTCTGTTTCTTATATGTTCGACACTCTTTTTGCCGGCTGTAGAGCGGCTGACGTCGTCCCGAACCCGTATTCACTTACATTTCATTGATTTCTGGGATATTTTGCACCTTATCAACTGACGTAACTAACACTGTGGGAGAACTCTTACTGCAGCCTAAAATACAATTTTGTAAAAGAAGTTATCTAGGTACTAAATATATTAATAATAACATTTTGTACGGTCATCAAGTGATGCAAAAAAGTTACGCCCGCATTAAAACACGATAAATGCATCCGTGCTATGTGAAGGCGGGTTGCCAGTCTTCGATATAGGACTTCCTACTCTCAATTAAATGTTTGGAAGTTATTGCTATATTTAAAGGGTCTCGAAAGGAATTCCATAGAAGCATTCACATACAGCCCCAACAAATTTCTCTCGAGCCGAAGTTTATGAGCCCTATTGATGAGGGATGTCGGTTTTCCATTATGCTAACGCGAGGAAAAGGCTTTCTTAGTTAATTATTTATTTACCCATGACTTTATTTATAATCACTGTATATTGACAATTCAGGAAAGATTTGTCAAATTTTAAAAGGTCAGGCCTTTAATTTTCACTCCTAGGGTTTTTCCCTCTATCAGGTCACCTGGGTTTTTGAAATAGCAGCTCAGAAAGGCCCCTCGAAATCTGTGCGGAAATAGTAGATTGTTCAACAAGGGAGGAAAAGAACCAATATCATAACGGGTGCCAATATTTCGAGTGTGATATTGGTGTTTTTCCCGAGTTAAACACTCTACTTTTCATTTGGACTACAAGAAAAGTAAAAAAATATACGTAAGTAAGTATATGAGAAAAAACTTATTAAATAATTAACTAAAATTAATTGAGACATTTGTACAGTTCATAAAGGAAAACGTCAAGTTTTTTTCAGGAATATTTACATTAGAAATGGTTTGCGAGGCGTTTGAATCGTTTACATTAGTGTTGTTGAAGTTGGGGAAGTTCTTCCTGTGCCAGAATCTAGATAGGTAATCTGAATCCTTCGAAGTTCCCGGGCGAGGTGACTTTGGCTGTGCGCGTAAATTTACTGTCTCAGTGATTTTATTAGATATTTTCGTCTCATTTTCTATTGACTCCTCTATGTAACCTTTGGCTACTGTGCTCGATCTCCACCCTCCGTGCCTTTTGATTTTGATTATCGTCAGATCGGCACCAGAATCTGCTAAAAGTGTCGCCGATGTTCGTCTATTCATATATATTCAGATACGTTGCAATTTGCTTTGGCATACTGGAAATTTTGTTTTTACCAATTACTTGTCTGTAACATTTTCCTTTCTGGTAATTAACTAAGAAACGATTTGTTTGCAGATTGTCGGGGCGAAGGTCTTGATACTTTTTAATAATTTGAGCAAATTCGTTTCGCACCACAAATGTTCTGGCTAGTTTGGTTTTGGTATCTGGAAATTTCACTAGTAGTAACTGTCCTTGCCTTTCTACGTCTTGCACTGTTATATTCATAATTTCATTGCATCGGCATGCTCCACTGATTCCAAATATCAGAACAGTCTGTAAAATTTAATTTAATTTACGAAATTAACTATGCATTCATTAATAACTAGACTTTATCCGGGACCAAACGGTCCCATGGGATATTCCCCAAAATAAATTGTGGTCTTCATTTACGTTACGTTTAATGACGAACACGCAGTTGAATTGATTGATTTGACCCGTACATACATACATTGTACTTAAGTTGAATAAAAACTTGTAAAAATTTACCGAAATTAAAAATTAATACAGAAAAGAGCACCTTCCTACTGATATTAAATTAATTAAAATAACTGATGTTTGTGTAGCTACCTTCACAGCCAAATAAATGGTCATCAGGTGCTTCGTTTAAAAAAGTTTCCACTTCTTGAGAGGTAAAAACTTTCGACTTCTTGCATTTGTAACCATCATACTGTTTTTTCAAAAACAATAGGTACCAATTTATGGAAACTCTTTAAATTTACATCATGTTTTGAGCTTAAAGTGGCTTTAAGCATCGAATATACACTCCATAAAGTTGACGGTTGCAGTTTCTTCAATAGCTCGCTGAAGTATGTTATAAATACATTTTCTGAGAAAGACTTCAGTTTCTTCTCAGACCGCCATTTCATAAAATTATTATATGTTTTGATATATTTTTCTTTAGAAATACTTGTCAAAAGATTTTCAACCACAGCTTTTGCTTCAGTCGTTATTATATCAGGCGTTAATTCGAATTCTGAATCACTTGAATCACTCATTTTTATTTTTATTTAAAGTTTTACCGAATGAAAAATGTGTTCGCGCCAAATTCGAGCTCGCTTTTTTTTTCTTAATTAGTAGTTGCATTGGCAGCAAATCAGTTTTTTTTAAACATAGGTCTAAGGTGAATGTGGTTATAGTCAAATATTTAAATATTTACCTATAAACAACATTTAAAATGTTTTATATAATGATTAGAGAAAAACTGTAGATAAAGTAGGTATTTTAGTCAGTTTATATGTAAAATTAGTAAGTTACCAAATTGAACCACGAGTTAAGCGGAATAGAGAATACATACATATACAAATCATATCTATATCCCTCGCGGGGTAGACATACTGAGACATCCGACACCTTGCTACTAATGTATACCATGTGCTACTAAATAATGTATGTAAATCAAATTTGCTCATTGCTGAAACTCATCCAACGATTGTTTGTTTGCCCACATAACGCCTAAGCTTGGAATAAGGCCGACAAAGCCTGCTAATTCGCAGCTGCCCCGGAAGTCGTTTATCACGAACAATTTCCTCTAAAGCCCTTCTTGCTCTTCACGCACTTAGCAAAACGCCTCGGTTTATTGCGCGCCGCCCGCACATCTACCTCGTTGGCGAAAGATTTACTCGTTACGCTCGTTTCCAGTCTTGCTCCACTTCCACTGATAGGGCAAATTTCCAGTTTCTTTAAAAAATACGATAATATAATTAACTTCGTTTTCTCAGTTCCCATAGTTCCTACACTGACTCTTCGCGTTTAGTTACAATAGTCAGGTGGTAAATTATTAATAGGTACGTCTCTGATTTTCAGAATATCACTCAACTTGAAGATTTTGAACTTCTAGCAGTACTATTGATAAGTAACCATTTTTGGTTCAAGATCAAGATACAAACAGGTAGATTAATTAAAGCTTCGATTAATCAATGTACCTATGTAATTAAGCCGATTATTGCGTATTACGTGTACTTTGCACATTAGCGTAAACATATTGGAGGGAGTGTTCAGTTTTAGATTAGACGATCTCTAACAAAGTACTCGACACCCCTTGATGCTTGCGCGAGCGTACTCCAAGTCTCAAGTAGTTCATTAAATAACTAAAGGCCTTAATCAAATAAAACTTGAAAGTCAAGACAAACAAATTGACAGCCTGTTTAAATATGTATCATATGTCTACGTTAATATAATTATGGTGAGGACATAATTGTTCGAAAATGATTATCATAATTATTGGTCGCCACAAGTTTCTGACCGCCAGCCCACCGCAAATACCTGATGCTTGGCATCCCGTCGGCGTCCCACACGCCAACAAAGCTCATCAGTGAGCTCAGAATATAGCTTTGTAATTAGATTAATCACGGTTAGCTACGCTTATGTTTGCATTTGATAGGATTATGCCTCATTGGGGCTTTGCCTAATAGCTATTGCGGGACTACCCAAGACTAGGCGGAGCGGACTCAAATATGAAACTGAAATTACTAAACTAATGAAACGACAAAACAACAACAGAACTGAAGATATTTGGCTTAGTTATACACTAAAGCTATACTAGGTACATTATATTTTTACAAATTTCTTCTGAAATATAATACAAAAACTGCCGGAAGAATTGATTGAATAGCATTACTATGCTTAGTGTAACTGTAAACAACGTATTTTACTGTTTAATTCACAAATATATGTTGGGGCGTTGCCCATAGTCTATTAATAAATATAAGATTTTATTACTACTATGCTGATGCGGGAGCAAAGAAAAACAGAATGAACCAGTTGCTTCTTTTCCCGCGCAGATGGTAAAAGCCCATCGAGGGAATGGGTGAAAATCTTAGGAATCATGTTATATACGACGCGGCTAGCAACCCATCACTATTTTGATTCCATTTTCCACCTATAAGCCCACAATCTTGCTAAATGTGGCCTGTACCATTACCTTAATCCATGTTTACCCCGTAAGGGATAAAAACGTGATTTGTGTCTATGTATGTGTATGTATTTTATGAAAAAGGTTTTTTTTCTTTTGTCACATTGAGAGTGATTTTTAAAAGAGCCATTTCTTTTTATCGACTTAATTTACATTTTACTGTCAGCATGTTTTATAGAAACTCGCAAAAAAAAATGTACTAATAAACTAGCTGTGGCCCGCGACTCCGTCCCCGCAGAATTCGCTTATCGCCATCCCGCGGGAACTATGCTGTTTTCCTGAATTTTCTTTGCTGTAAACCTCACGGAGCCCGAGACCTTTCCAACGAATGCAAAACCGTGGAAATCGGTTCGTGCGTTCTGGAGTTATAGCGTCAGGATAAGGAAAACCCGACCTATTTTTATATAGTAGATAATTAGATCTATATAATATATTACCTTTAAATGAGCAATTGAAATGAATCTCGGAAACGGGTTCAAAGATTCTCATGAGTTTTGGTATGCAAGGGGTTTTGAAGGCGATAAATCGATCTACCTAGATTTAATATCTAGAAAACGTACCAAAAAAAATAAGCTCGGTCATCCAGGTACATTAACAATAAGTACATTACATAAGTACATTAACAATAATAAAATGTGGCAACCGGTGGTGGCAGCGACTTAAAATGTTGAACATGTTCATCTGCGACACTGTAAGTGACAGCCGTTGTCATACATTTGCTTTCATTATCCATATATACGTCCACAATCTTGCTAAACGTGGCTTGTAGGTCTTGTGACTTTAGGCTCTGTCTATCCTGTAAGGGATAAAGATGGGATTTGTGTAAGTGTGTACGTAGATTTTACTTAATTAATTTATTACATACGTCGGACCTTTCCTATGATACACAGATATTCATTTAAGTTTAACACCCGTACAAAGGTGGTAGGAAAGAGGCAGGTAGATGGCGCTGGAAAGACCTAAAAACTATATGAAGGCCGAGTGAACTACACGGATAATATATTACACCAAATGTTTTTTAAATACTTATTCAGCATCACCTGTGCTTTCTTACAACAACGTTGAATCGACCTATTTTTCATTTCTCACGATTTCCACGTCTCAGATGCTCTTTCACACACTTACATAACTACAAAAGTAGGGACTCTACGGGACGAGGCTCCCGGCCCCAAGGCAACCTAGCGGTGGGGACAAAGCTTGAGGTTTAACGTCCTTCGGGACGGAGCCAGGGGTTGGGGATCGACCTGGCGCCCGTTCGCTGTATGGCGGTTGGGTTACTTCCCCCTAGCGCTATCAGGCTCTGTGTATCTGCTGGTCAGTGCATAGGACTGGTGGCGTTGGTCTTCATATCTATTATGTTTATTTATTCGCACAACTATCTCTCCGCCCTACCCCATTCTTACCTGGTTTCGGCCCGCGGATGGGGTTAACACATGGCGTAGAAAATAGGGTTAGGTACACACCGAGGATACGTCAGCCCCCTAGTTAGTTCAGCTTAGTCACATTACACACCACGCAATTAATGTTAATGTGAGGTAACCATCACCTCTAGGTAGCTGTGAATTATATAATATATTTTACATACTTGGTCACTTTTAAACACTTCAGACACTTCAGGTTTTACCTTGTTTTTATACAAAGGATCGTGGGTCTGCTGTCATTATTTCGAATCACTGATTATTATTTTAATACAAAAATAGGCAGGTTAGGTTAGTTAGGTGTTTTCATTTGCCCGTAAAAACATACATTTCGTTTCATTTTTTTCTATAGGAAACTGTAAGTCTAGTTTTTACAAAAATGTAACTGTAGTATATATAGCTATAAGAGACTGTTTGTTTCTAAATAAATAAATAAATAAATAAATTTTGTACCATAAAGTTTAAAACAAAATTATCGTAACTTAACATCTTTCAGTCAATACTTAAACAAAAATCTTAAATCTTACGAATAACCGTAAATTTAATAAAAAGTGTTTGCGTGAGTTATTCGAATATTTGTAAAATTAATGACTGGCTATCAAAGTATCTCATGAAACTAACAATAACTTATTTGATCAATCACAATAATTTACAGGATGTTTATTGTTCCTCCTAGAAATTTGAAGTTTTTCGATACGAGTTTTTTTAAAAGTAGCGACGATACGGAACTAGATTTAATGAACTTGGGATATCCCCGTAATTGTTCTTTCCCGGCCATAGCTTTACTTTTCGGATTTTTCTCTGTGTTCTAATTTTCAGTGTCGTTTAGAAATGTAATTATTCTCGTTGGATAACAATGTAATAGAGTTATGCAACAATTCCGGTAGATAAAACTATTACAGACATTCAATGTAGGGTACCTATGAGCCGTCACGGTTTCTTATGCGGCTAATTTAATATAGTCTAAGTTACTGTTTGTGATGAAATATCAGACTCTCAGATATCCAAAGAAGCCATAAAATACTCTCTATGAACAACTTTACGACTTGCCCTTGCTATGTAAATTCAATCGCATTGAATCCCAAATTTCTTTTGAGTTTACGAATAAAAAAGGCGAAGGACGCAATATCTCGGGCAGCGTCACGTCGCATAGGCCTGGAGCAGAGCGTGTGAGCATGCAACGTCCTTAAATATTCGTTTGGAAATAGTAAGCGCACATCAGCGGGCCGACGATATGATAATTATCCTGAAATTCATTATTTTGAACTGAGAGACTAATTAACTACATATTTCAAACATAATCGCTACCTTGGGGCTCAATTGTCGTATAAGCCAAAAGTCGATTTTTCAGGAGAACCAAAAAACTAAAAAGAAAAACAAAAAAAAAATGTAACTCTTTTGTTTTAACTGTTATAAAGAAGCTTCGTAGGGTGAAAGTTCTTAAAATTATGAGTAGAACAATATGAATTCATAATATTTAAGATAGAACCCATAACAAAGAAAATAGATGGCTTATACGCTTCTTAAACCCAAACAGAATAACGTTTATGACCCAAAATAATAGTTGCTGTACATGCTACTTAGGACGTATAAGTCAGCTATTACGATTTTTGAAAAAATCAAAGGTATTAATTAGTCACCGGTTTTCTTTTTTTGGTTAGGTACCGAAAATAAATCATGTATATACACCCCAAACTACTTTACTGCAATAATGATGATAAGGTAGGTATAAACCAAATCAGTTTGAGAATCGTATTTAACTTTCTAAGTCCATTCATATTAAAAAGGTTTGAGGGTTTGGTAAGTAACAAAAAATTCGTATAGAAAAAATATATATTGCTGAAGGTAAAAAATCAATGCCAACGAAAAAAAAACACAAATTGCGTTGTTATTATTAAAAAGATTGTTCAAGTTCCACATACAACGATAAAAATGAAAAGTAGCAACAAGAATATAGCATTTAATACTTCTAATCTCTTTCAATTAAAAACAATCTTTTTTATAAAAGTTATGTGTTTAACGCCGTGTTTACTCCAAATTTATTGTTTGTTGGCGTTTATTGCCATGAAATGAAACGCTACTGCAGGCCGTACACCAAACTTTATTCTGTTATTGGAAATAATTCAGGTCGTATTCACCAAATTGGTTTAGTGGTGGCTTATACATCTTAAAAATGAAACGTAATGGCAGGTTGTATAATAAACTTTGTTCAATTTTCAGAAATCGTTAAGGTCGTATATGCCAAGTTTGATAAGCAATGTCCTTTATGCCAATTATAAATCTTGATTTAGGGTCAATAATACCTTTGCATTTTTCACACTCTGAGTAGCTGGCTTTTAAAGCTCGTTTTTTTAAATTTCCTGTTTAGAGTTATAGAAAATGAAGGTTGTATTCGATATTTATTTGGGATTTGGAGAATTTTAAATACACAGATCAATAGAGATAAAAAACTGAGCAAGACTGCATTCAAATCTCATTTTCGTCAAAATGGCTTATACGACATTTGAGCCCCAAGGTAGCGATATAGCGTTCAAGTATAATAAGATGCACCTTAAATACTATAAAGAGGCATATTTCTTTTAGAGTTAACGTAATCTGGGGGCACGGCAGTGCCCCCGCCAAGTCGAGCAAAAAAAGTTACCTTTTCCAAGTGTAAATACGTCATTTGTTGACTAATAAAATCATTTGATTTTAAGATTAGCAGTGGGGAAACGGCCTAACCCTGCAATAATCAATGCGGCGATATACGGTAGTCAATACGTTGTCTTTTCGCTTAAGGGACAATTTTGGGCTTGGCACTTCCTCGTTGAGGGTCTAATTGATATTCCCGCCGACCAAAGCGAAGGCAGCTGTCGAAGCAGTCAATATGCCTTTTAAAGTCGTAATTTGTGTTTTCATGGACCATAAAATATGTTTTTCACTTCTCATGCTCTAAAAATTTTACTTTAGTCTCTGCATAATATATCGTGACTAAAGCTCCTTATTAATCTCTAGGGATTAAAGTATTTTTTTAGTTTACTTTGGAAACCCCTAAACAGCCAGTCATGATGTTTGTGATTGTGTAAGTATAGACAATTTTTAGGGGCGTGGAAATAACCTCAAAATGGCAACTGCAAAAATATTAAAAAATAATGATTTAATTTCGTGAAACACGATTCATGATTACGAATATAATCTTTTAATATAATGTACATGACATTACAATGAAATAATAAATAAATAAATAAATAAAATAAATATGCATCTATTTAACTAGTATATTAAAGATGCATCTACTATTATATTATATTCACTTACACTTACCACTATGTGAAATCTACAAAACCAAAACAACAATTCAAAATAACTGTTCGAGTAATCGCTTCATACAGTGTAGGTAAAAATATAAATTGTTCAAAATCACACATTCGAGGATTAAATCAAAATTGAATTTTTGTGATGCCTTATTATTCTATGTCCCTTAAAACGATCTACAAATAAAAGTTCGTTATAGGTACGTCATACGTCACCTCATTCATTAAATCTAATATTCGTCATCTCACTCATAGTATCGTCCATCACTTTCACGCCCTCTTACGTTACGTTTTATAAGCAAGTCGATTTAACGCATTCGCTGCCAGCTGCCAAACCCGAGAATTCTTCAGATGCCACTGACGCACCTGTGCGTTCAAATGTCCGTAAAATTATGACAGTGGCACTGGGCGAAAGTCATGAAAACGCATTATTAAGCGTCGGTGACAGTGAATGCGTTAAAGAATGAGGTGACGTATATAAGATAATTAGGGATTTCGTTTTATTTAGTCTGCGGTATGACTTTGATACGTTAAAATGTAAAGAACACTAAATAAATAATTTTCCGGTGACTAAATTAGCTTTTTTTTAATAATTTAGTAACACAATACTATAGACCGACCGCTTAAATGAGTCGTCGCCTGAAAAACCAAATGCCTTTTTTTCATCTTTAATTGTTTATAACTTTTGTAATTTTTATGTGCTACACTCTTTTAATAGCACAATTTTCTAGGCATCATTCCGCACCCAATGAGCTATCGCACATAATTTTAAGAGTGGTATCTCTATTTTAGACCATTTTGAACTTGTCGGCTAGACCTAGACGATAGTCTAGTGGCGTGGGGTAGGCGACACAGGGAGCCGAGAGAGGTGCGGGCGGCAGGTGCACTACCCACCCGCCCGCACCGCTCTCTGCGAGGAGGCGTGGCGAGGACTCATTTAAGCGGTCTGTCTAGGTATAATCTATGTGTATTACAATCGGTATTTCGGAAGTATGTATTAAGATGAGTTCATTTAGGTTTTCACAGTGAAGTATGGAAATATGACGCAAAAATTCAGTGAGGGCCCCGAATTGTCTTGCTCTGAAGAAGACTTACTGAATTATTGTTTGCCACAGACTCCCCGAGGCACGATTACGAGTACCCGGCATGCGACCCTGCTAGAGACACGGAAAGAATAAAGTCGTCTCAATAAGGGATTAAAATTCTTATCTTTCGCTGTATTATTTTTGAACCAAGATCGCCACTTTAAGAGGCGAACATTATTAAAGACTAGCTGTTCCTCGCGGCTTCGCTTCCGTTCCATGTTTTTTCATTTTTTTTCATATGAAAAAAATAGCCGAATTGATCTAGATGTTCTCCAGTTAAGCGCTTAGAAACATTAACTTTTATTTATTATAGATTTTATCTACATCCATATCATAACTTCCCTACAATATCTTCGGAAACGGTGAGAAATTGGAGGGTATTAACCTTTTCGCCGCCACTTCAAATACAAGAGACGTCACCCATACCTACACCAGACTTCTTTATTGTGATGCCTTAAGTTGAACCTAAACCCAATTGAACGAAGGTTGCTTTTGCATTGAAATAATTGAATTATATATACTTAGGTCGTTGGCGTAGAACCTGCGGTGCTGATATATCATATGTCGTCGGCGTCGAAAAGGTTAAGAAACCTGCGTCTGTGGTTGCATCTTAATGTTTACGTTAAAGTATCAATAACGATTCAATACGCCTTATAAAAGTTCAAATTGTATGAATGTGTGAAGTTCCCAATTCACCTTGGACCCGCTTGAGAATTGCCGCTCAAGCCCTTTCATGTGAAGAAGAGGCTTGTGCCCTGTAGTGCTACGTATATAATACATGCAGGATGCAGACGAGACGATATCTTGCAGCTGTATGTATTTTGTATTGTGAGCATTTGCTGGTAATATTCTAGATCTAGGATATTGGTTCGTTTCAGCATTTTATTTTTCCCCTCTACTTATACTGCTTAATAATGCTATGTCCTGAATGACTGACTGACTGACTGATTGACTGACGGATCAATGCTCAGCCTAAACCGCTGATTGTAGAGACCTGGACACTTGGAGGGTGTGTTCTTTGTATAAGTTGTATAATATAAGGTGGGCATCCGATAAGAAAGGATTTATTGAAAATCAACCCCTAAGGGGGGTGAAAAAGGGGGGCAAAGTTTATATGAAACAACGTGATTCCTTGGTCAATTCTACCTACTTCAAATTTTGCATAAACATTCTTTAACAGAATTGATGGAAGACGTGGTTCGTATTTTATACAAATTCATCCCCTAAAGGGTTAAAAAGGAGTAGAAAGTTATTTTGGAGGTAGTATCAATACTCCTTAGTGCTTTTGATTTCAATTACATTTTATTTTGACACATGTTTTCTGTCTACCCCGTAAGGGATAAAGACGTGATTTGTGCATGTGCATGTTTTCAAACTCAATCCGATTTTATTCAAAAAAGGTTGAACTCACATTAAAGCTTGGTGTAATGCAAATAGTCCGCTGAAAAGGGGCCCTACTAAAGTATGACTTGCTTTTGGCCGGTTTTTGTACCTTTTCGATGGGAGAGAGGAAGAAGTTTTATCGCAAATTATGATTCTGCGCGGACGAAGACGCGAGCAAAAGCTATCTTTATATAGATTTTCAAGATTCGTATCAAGTGCGGTCACAATTTGAGTCGAATAATACGAATTAATAAGGCTAAGGAACAAAAAAATCGAGTGAAACAACTGCTGTTAAAACCGAAGTTCGTCTCAACAAATCCATCATCGCTATCTGAGTCATCATCTGAGGGAATATTTTCCGAACTTAATTTGCCATACCACTACGACTGTTGTCATAATCAGTCTTTCGCTGCTCATCAGTGCGGTTAGAGCAGTGGTTCCTAACCTGGGGGTAATTACTCCCGCAGGGGTAAAACGGAGATTCTAGGGGGGTAACACGGGATGGCACGAAATAGTATTAAAATAGCAATAAACAAAATAATAGTACGGTAAACGGTAGCACGGCGCTCTCATGCGCGCGGCTTTTCTTACTTTACTTACTAGTTACCTAAACGTGCGATTTCTTACATAATAAACATATTTTCGTTCGAATTTGTGTGGTTTTAATTATTTTAAATTAGCTAGGGGTAAACTCAATTCCCATACTTGTTCACAGGGGTAGAGACATTGAAAAGGTTAGGAACCACTGGGTTAGAGCGTGAGGTAGCTCGTCGCACATTTGATCGACTTCGACGACCTATGTTAGGTCGTTTTCTCCTCCGCGTTGTAAACAGTATCAGATAATAATGTTTTCGTGCTCTAATAAAACAATGGTAACTACAATGGTGACAGAATGACAAATTAAGGTTTCAAAAAAAGCGGTTGAATGACACATATGGATGACACATTTTGAATTAAAATTTAGCCCGATTCCCCGACATCCCGAGACGATTTGCCGCCCCCTAGTCGAGCTCTGATGTAATCTTTAAACTCAACATTCTTTCCTATTCGGGCCAATAATTTTGTTAACCAAAAAAAGGATACACAAATTGCGCCGACTTTAAACATAATGGATAATGGATTCAGATCGTGTAAAGCGAACTTAAATCTTTAAAAGTTTAGTTCTGAATGCACCCAACTCAACAACCAAGTGTCATTATTTCAAAATACCGAATCGACGGCCATAGGTATGTTTGACAGGTAAGAACAGTTTGTATGGGAAAATAAAATTGCCGTTTTAAGTATTTTCCTCGCAATTGTTCTATCCGTATTTTCTCACCGTTTAAACCTTCCTTGGGCTTCCACGAATATTATTTCATGACTAAAATTAGACAAATCGGTTCAGCCGTTCTCGAGTTTTAGCGAGACTAACGAAAAGCAATTCATTTTTATTTATATAGATAGAATATAGATATATAGATAAGTACTATTAGGTCTTCATACTTTATTACCTGTACGATGCTCTGACCAATTAAGTCACAGACAAGCTTATCAACCGCCACAAACATTTTAACATTCTTTTTTTACATTTATTACATTTATGTTTGCATTTCAAAAACCCAATATCGGTTTCAATGCACTTCCAGCGCAGTGGCCAATACAATCCTACTACTTACTAGATGAGCGCTAAGAGCCGGTATAAGTGATGGTCTCTGTTTACCTGCGTGCCTGACCTATTTCACAGTGGCCGGTTGTTTCAATAAAATCGTCAAGGGACAGCGCTTACATCAAACATACTTGGAAATAATAAGGTACTTAAGTTGTTCGGTGTACAAAGTCGCAAGTTATTGTTAGAGGCACCCTTACCTAAATATTGATCTAATAATGCAGTGAGTTAGTTTATGTAGGTAGGTACTTAATAGTTTTTTTATTATTTCTATTAAATAACGTCGTTAATTTGCTTTGTGCTTTGTGCAACTGCTTCGTACTGAGGTTTTTTATTCTAATCGACAAACAGTTTTTACATTATTGGACATCATTAAATATTCTAAAACAAAGTTCTCAGCCCCGTCTGTCTGTTCGCAATAAACTCAAAAACTCTTGAACGGTTTTCATACAATTTTCACCAATAGGTAGTGATCATTTTTTTATTCCCCTTTCCACTTATATGCCCACAACAAGTATCTCTGTGTAGATTTCGTCCTGGAGGCCGATTTTTCAAATCATACCCGTTTTTCCACCTATACGCCCACAATCATGCCAAGCGTGGCCTTTGGGTCTTGTCACCTTAGGCTCTGTCTACCCCGTAAGGGAGAAAGACGTGATTTATGTATGTATGTATGTATACCCATGTTAATAGAAAATCTACCTACTAAAAAAAAATTAATAAGTGAGGTAGTTTTCGTAGTATTCCACTCTTAATTTTTTATTCAGCATTTTTTTTACTATTTCTAGTTACAGTAACCGCCTAATGTTACTTTGGCACAACCCTTAAATGAAAAATAATCGTTGTCGCTCAGAGAGCTTCGGACCATACGCTACAATTCCTCGTGAACTAAGAATAAATCTCTACAAATCAGATCAGTGAGCGATACCCCTAAACAAGATAAAACCGGATAAAAAGCTTCCAATCCGATCTAAGTAACTTTGTAGAAAAATCCAAGAATAGTTAGCCACTCCGACCACAAAAACAATAAGTACCTATAGCAATCTAACGTTGAAAGAAAGATAAATAAATGAGTCGAGACTGACTTCAACCAAAATTAAATAAAAAGTAAAGATGGAGTTCAGTGAACAACACGTCAGGCTAGTTTGATTGCTATGGATCATCGATGTGAATATATCTCTAAACTCGAGCCAGTGCTGATAGCTGCCGTTAAATACGGGGATGTTTATCTTAGGCAAGTTAAATATTTTAGTGTGCTCATAAGTCCCACATGATTTATCGTTGTCGAAGCTCGCCACGGAACCTGTGCGACTTGGTGACCCAGGAGATCCAGCCTTGTCGGTGCCTGCAGAGAGGAGGCTGCGCGCGGAGGCCACCAGTCGGTAGTACTGGCTTTCGAATAGTTCTCGGTCTGAGTATTGCTCGTCAGGAGGGTCTCATTAATGAGGTTTTCAATCCTAGATAGACGGCACTCTAGCTCGGTGACATGGATATCGCTTAGATTCTCATAAGAAATAGCGGTTTTCAAGTAATTTTCAAATTGAGTTAGTTTAGCTTTGATGCTGGCTTTGCTCTTTTTAAGCTTTTTAATGTTATCTGCCTCAGACATCGTGAAAGAAGGGTGCAGCGAAGAGAATTAAATGAAATAGTATTAGTTTGACGCGTGCATAAACCCAATGAAATGTTAATGGAATGCAGATCAGAAAAAACACGTGCTTTGCAATGGAAAACAGCGTTTAGAAACTGCGACCGCTTGTGTAAGACGGCCGTACACACATATAATAAAAACAATTTTAACCCGATTTCATGCGGCAGAAGTTCAAAATTTCAAGGGAAATGCGTTGTCACACTCGAGTCACACCCAAACAGAGGCGAAAAAAGTTCCTGTATTGAATTGAAAGATTTGCATTGTTTGAAGCAGAAAGGAATAGAGGAAGGAATAATTAAAACGATCTCACTGTTCCGTCCGGCCAACGCCCTAGGGTTCCGATGAGAGTTCAATCCTTTTTAACGTGATGCTTTCTTCACTCGAACTCGAACATTTTCTTTTTTCTTTGTTCTCGAAGGACCATTGTAGGTTCTAGCCCTAATGCAGTGATTAATGAAATGCTAAGACTGTATATTTACTGGTTTAATGCCTTTTATAGACAAAATTAACATAATATTTAGCGGAGCAAAAGCGTCGCGTGCGCGAGCCGAGTTGAGAGGTAAAAACTGTAGCGGGCGCTTCCTGTTCTGATATGTAACTAACAAAGACGACTTTAACGGACATTTTTGAGAAAAACTATTAACGGGCTTGAAAACATTCAAATTACTTTTTAAAGTGAAATTTAAAACATTGAATAAATTTGAACCATTCAAAACGCCACCTTTCAGCGCGCGGTTTTGATGACGTAATTTGTCATATCCCGTGTTTGTCAACGCTAATATTATTAAGGAAAAATTAGTATTTTTTTTTGTATTTTTGTATGTTTGTTATTGATGCACTAAAAACTACTGGACCTATTTTAATAATTCTTTCAGCATGTCTACGCAAATCAAAAAACATGAATATTCGACTTTAGCCCTCTCTCGCATCTTTTAAAATTGGCTTCTCTTTGTTTACTTTTTTGTTCGTAGGTGGGAATCTTACCTCTTTTATTTTATTTAAGCAACTCGGAAGAAAATAATAAAGGGTAAAATGTGAACGGATTTCAAAATTGGCGTTTGATAAAATAATACATACATACATACACACATAAATCACGTCTTTATCCCCTTCATAAAATAAGCTACAAAATAAGTATAAGTTGTAATATATAGGTAAAGTTTCTGCTTCTAGTTTCTGCTTGCTGTCCCCTCGGACGTCTGGAGTCGTCTATGAAACTGTAGGTTAGGTAGCCATGATTGCCCTCGGGAGGGGTAAGTTTACAAGTGCGGCCGCGAGGCCGGGCTCGCGGCGCGGCCCCTGCCAGCCCGCCGCACACCGTCGCCGCTCCGGTCGGTGCCGCGCCGTGTCGCTAACTCGCCAAGGCTTTCCACCTCTTAACTCCGCCACCAGTCTGAACAATTTGTTGAGTAAGTTTTAGTCCTGTGGTTGTGAAATGATAGGTATGCTACTTATCAATATTCTTATATCTTCTCAAAGTAACTGGCTAAACGAGAATATTTTGGTAGGCCCATTTTAAACATATTTATAGTTCTGTTGTTATTTTTACTTTTTGAGTACCAGCACTTAAAATATAATCGCCAGCCAAACAAACTAAAGTGACCAATAGAAATGCCAAGGAGCAAACAGAAGCAAAACCCAGATAACGAGGACTATATTCAAAACAAACCACAAAACATTACTGTTTTGATAGCAAAACAGTAACGTCCATAGGGACGATGATACATACTTCAAGTTGGAGTTTAGGTAACCACCTGGGGATCATTTTTATTCTGGGACCGCTGTTGTCAAGCTACAAAAGAGCCACTGTGGCGGTAGTGGCCATGTTCTCCGTTGAAAAAACGACTTTTAAATAACTGCAATTTCTAGAGAATTGAAGCTAATTTTCAGAAATGTTTTTTATTGATACACCGGCATAATAATACATGAACTGATAGTGAATTTCACTTCGGTGTGTAAAGTACAATACAATTAATACTGTGGTAAAAAGTAAAAAAACAAGAATACCCAGAGGAAATTTTCACAATATGAAAACAATAAACAGGTGGCAACGATTCACTTTCAGGAGGAGAATTCTGTTTCTATAAACCTTAGGAAAAAGGCTATAAAATCGTGCGATCGTACTAAATTAAGTAATAAAATTTGATACATAATGTTCATAAAGCGTAAAATTACGAAGTGTTTAAGGTACACTTTACATCGTAAAATGTTGATTAAGATATTTCAAGATTATTGATTGTTCAGTTTGGCAATCACGCGACGTTCGGGAAGTAGGTTCCGATTAGAAAATATAATAATAATAATGATATGCAATATGCAGGAATAAAACTATAACTAAATTAAAAATTAAACAATTACTTACTAAAAAAATACAGACGAATTGAGTACCTCCTCCTTTTTATGATGTCGGTTAAAAAGGAGAGACCGCTATCAATTTGTACTCTACGTATTTGACTGTCTCCCGTTAAGTGTGATGAGAGTTCGTTGCGCCATCTATATGAGCAAACTAATGTTCATCGTCCTGCAGTGGAGCTACTGTGAGCCAGCAGGTGCTGCTTTGTACGCTACAAAATAGATGTCGCCCTTAGTAGAGGATAGCCTCAAAAGTCCGCAATCTAGAAATACTTTGATGACCTTTCGGACTCGTGGCCCCACCGCTTTGCTCCACTAGTGAGGTCATTTAGACCTTATGTCTCCACACCCGAATCTCGGCGGTGACACGAGGATTTCTGAATCCTAATATCTATCTCCACTTAGGTTCACTCTTCCTCCTTAAATGCTGGCCACTTATAATAATTAAACGACTTGGTAATAATAACTGACATTTATCTATCAATGTCAATTTGATTTGACTACAAGTCCGTCTGTATAATATATTATTATGCGTATCTTAGGCGACTTCAATTTTAAAAACACCTTATGGGGGTCAGCATCATGCGACTCCAATTCATATACGCTTTTAGACATGTTGGATGATTTTAATTTGTGTGTTATGAATGACGGTTCTCCTACTAGGCGAGTATCTCCTATTAAAAATGCCAATGCAGTAGATCTTACTATAGTTTCTTCTAGTCTGGCCTCATCTTTTTCATGGAAAATTTTAAGTCAATCTTTTAGTAGCGATCACTTTCCTGTACTTTCTTCAATTTAAAAATCTTTTCCACCTCCTTCCATTTCTCCTCCATTGTTAAAATATAAAATTAATCAGGCAGACTGGGGTGAATTCTGTCTTAATTTAGATAAAAGTATCGATGCTCTTCCAGATATATGTGTTGATAACTTCTTTTATGTTTACGATAGTTTTGTTAAATGTCTTCTTTCTGCTGCAGATGCAGCCATTCCCTTAAAAAAATCTGCCCGCAATAAAATTCCTTCTCCGCCGTGGTGGGATTCAGATTGTACTAATATTATCCGTGAGCGGAATTTGGTTGAAAATAGATATTCTGAGAATCTTACCATGGAAAACTATTTATTATACAAAAAAACCACTGCAAAATCGAAGAGATTGTAGTCTAAAAAGAAAAAAGAGGGCTGGTCTAATTTCTGTAAATCTCTATCTCCCCGGACGCCGTCCACTCTAGTTTGGAGAAAATTTAAAGGTTCCTTCTAAAAATTCGACTTTTAGTTTAAAAGTACCTACCAAACAAATGTAATCGACACGAATAACAAGAATAAGTATTCCGCAACACTACGTCTAATTTTTTTATATAGGTACCCAAAAATACCATTACTATAAGTGAAAATATTTTTGCACATATATTTAAATGTACCTAGTTTAAATTTAGTATCTAAAAAATTTTTTGAAGACAATAGCAACGGCATAAAACAAAAATCAAGCTTAAGAAAATACAGACAATCCTTGAGTAAATAGCATTATTAATAATAGTGCCAAAAGCGAAAATTTGGTGGCGGTTGTTTAATACTTTTCTACTTTTTCTAGTGATGATTTGCAAAATGTTATTAATCTCATGAAAATAAATCTTTCCAGTTATCAAACAATAATTGGATGCGCCTTTAAAAATACAGAATTTACATGCAAAATTTAACCATAGTAAATCTCTTTAAAATTAAAAATAAAACAAAACAAAACTTTTACGACTACTGAATCTAGTATCACATTCATTCTAAGGCCGCCTTTACACCTGTAAGTTTTACTTACGGAAGTCACTTACGTAAGCGACTTACGATAATTTTTCAAGTGTAAATAGTTTTTGTAAGTGACTTATTGTAATTTCTCACAGCTTACGTAAGTTGGAAAATTACAGGTCTAAACACGTTCGAGTTTGTTTACGGAAGCGACTCACAGCTTATCGAACTAAATTGATAAGTTGAGAAATTACGCTACAATGTCCGGTTCAAAACAAAAACAAAATAAAAGCTGGTCACCTGACGAGGTGGAAACTTTCATTACTGCTCTTGAGGCACGTCCCATACTATGGGACTACAAAAATAAGGAGTACAAAAACCGCGTAAAAACAAATTTGTTACATAGGTATTGAACTTAGTGAGATATTTAGCACCACTCCAGAGGAAGTAATTAGAAAATTGCATAATTTGAAAGCACAATTTAGCCAAGAAGTGACAAAATTTTCAAATGCACCTTTTGCCATTCTTCTTTCTAGCCATGGTTTTATCCAGCATTTTCTTTTCTTTTGCTTTCGACTATTTGATAAAATTATGTATGCAGCAGCTGCTTGAACGTGACGACTGTGAGAAGGCATTTTTATTACTGATTTGGGAAGCATGTAAATGGGCGTGTAATAATTTCTCCAAGTTTAAACTTACACAACTTACGTAAGCATTATTTACGTAAGTATTTATTGCAAGTGTAAATGCAACTGTAAGTAAATTATGTAAATATTACACAAGTAACTTATAGGTGTAAAGGCGGCCTAATACACATAAATTAAGTTGTTATTTTTCAATAATGACGTGTTTTACACAAAAATACTTTTTAAAATATGGCAAGATCAGAAGAGTCCGTGTCGATTTCAAGTAAAAGTTTCCGTGATTGGGTTTGGTTTTTGTTTTTTAAATCTGTCAAATTTTCCAACTTTACTGATTTTTCGTTTTCAGAAAAGATATTGCTATCAACATTTTCTAAAAATTTACATGATGGCATTACTTCTTCCAAGACATCATTTTCATAATGTGACAGCAAAGAATTGCAGACACTTGCACATCTAATTGTTTGTTTCTCAGAAGTCTATAGTACTGTTGGTGATTTAGATGTTGAAGGGGTTAGATACAATGCTCTAGGTATGTGATCACTGTTTCTTTTTGCCACATGTTTGGGGTTTTTATTCTTTGGCAACGGTGAGGTCAACAATTTGTATTTTAAAATCTTAGTGCTACAAACCAGTTTTGATGGCGAAATCATGCGACGCAATGTAGTTGGTTTGGGTGTGTTTTGGGTTAGTTTTTCATTGCCGTTGCGCAAGATTTTCGATTCCACATTTATTTTATTACTAGCGACCCGCCCCGGCTTCGCAGGGTATATTATACATGTATTATACATATAAACCTTCCTCTTGAATCACTTTATCTATTAAAAAAACCGCATCAAAATCCGTTGTGTAGTTTTGAAGATATAAGCATACATAGGGACATAGGGACACAGGGACAGAGAAAGCGACTTTATTTTATACTATGTAGTGATGATGTACTAGCCCGGGTATTTTTTTTTTTTTAGTAACTTCGGATGCATCGAAGGAAGTAAAAGTTTTTGGGAATAATGTTAAAACATCTGACATTTGAACGGGCATGAGTTTCGTCAAATTTGCTTTTGATTTGATGTTTTTGGTCTTGTTCGGGTTTGATTTAGTATTCATTGTTATGGGTTGGTTGTTGTTTTGTTTACTCTTTGGTTCTTTTTTTTTAGGTCCGATGTCAGAGTTTGTAGCCAAGTCGTGAAAGCCCAAATGTTTGCCATGTGAGCACTTGATCGCATTACTCAGACACTCTGGTTCAGTGCATTACTGGCAACGCAGTGCCAAGCGATTTCCAGTTTCTGTCGTCCATATGACTTGATGCACTTTCATCGTTCCGGGAAAACTTTTCAAGTTTTTTGGTAATAGCCAATCTTTTTCTGTCACTTCGTAGTCTTGAACTATTTCAATTTTCACGCCTTGAATACAGGATTTTAATTTTTCGACTAAAGTATAGATATCTGTGATATCGTTTCCATAAAAGACCATTTTATCGGCAGTTCTCTTCAGCAGACCACCAACACCATCTGGTGCACCTTTTCCATGGCCGCACTCGCAGTAGTGCCAAACTATGTTTGTCAACATCGGACAATAGGAAGGCAATTGTGATATAATGTACAACATATTTTTATTACGGTACTGGCTAGATGGGGAGTCCGACACAATGTGTAACTTGCAAACTAGAGGAGCTGTTTTTTCTATTTCTCCCAAAATAGGAACAATGTGCGCCCAAGCTGCGGCAGCATCATGACGCAAAGAAGTACTTATTGTACAAAAAGCCTGAGTCTTTGGCGTCAGCTCGTCCAACTGGAAATATAGCACAGCAGTATGCAAAGTAATTTGTTTCCTACTGCCACCAAAATGCACAGCTTGTATTTCAGAACCATATTTAGTGTCATAATTTTCACTAAAATCTATGTGTATCACGCAGTCTTTTACGGACATATTCTGCTTTATTTGCTTAATGGCACGGCTCTAATTCTTAATGTTACCGCAATGTTTAAAAAATGGCGTCAATTTTTTTTCAAATAAATTAGATCTTGTGGTTTAACGTATTTTCTTACCTTTTCAACCTTAGTACTTGTTTTTTCGACACCATTTTGGAAATAGTTGGATTTATTTCTTCCCCAAGAGTAATAAGGCACGTCAACTGCATTATTAAATTCCTGATAATTTAAACTTCTGTTTTTGCAATTAGGACATTCCCTCATGAGACAGGAAACAGTTTCTTTATCACAACACATAGAGTAAAGTACCGCAGACACAGAAGTTTCTTTGATAATGTTGCTATTTTTCAGAGCACTAATTAATAAGTTCATTTTGTCATGTTTCTCACAAAGACAAGTGTTTCGTTTACTTAAATCCGGCTGTTTTACCCAAAAAGGTTTCATTCTGGAAAATGTTACGTAACTGATCGACGGATAACCTTCTCTTTCAAATCTGTTATTTGTTTTGACTTTGCTTTCTGGTATTTTCGGAATTTTGCTCTAAAATCTTGTTTGAATTCTATTGACGCTATTGAGCCAGGACTACTTGGACATGAAATTGTCTCTGTTGAACGTGCACTCAAACTAGGTGAAGGTGACATTCTTGACGGGGAGCGATGAAAGCTGCGAGATCGCACACACAAGTGAGGAATATTTTGATTCGTCGATCGCAGCACGCGATTACTTGATATTGATCTGAGAGATCTTTTTGTTATTTCGATTTCTGAATCAACATTTACAGATTTTGATCCACTTGGCTGTAGAGCTACCCCATCTTCAAGGTTAGACTGACATGACGTCAAAGTGTTTTCTCCTTCAGTAATATTCGGTGAGGCCACATCGTTCGAGGGGTTGATCAGCTGTGCTGCAGTTAAAAGTGCACTTAAACTAGGCGAAAGTGACACTTTTGGTGGGGAGCGATGAAAGCTGCGGGATTGCACACTCGAGAGGGGATCATTTGACTCTACGACTTCGGCAGGAATTCGTTGATCGAATGACGCCATCAGTTTCATTCGTATTCTGTGAGGCTACATCGGTTGAGGGGTTGATTTTTGACATTATTATGAATAGTTCCTAATTCTACGTTGAGTTGCATTGTGTGAAATGCTTCCGTTATTCTGTTTTTGAGGATATCTACTGTATCATTCTCTACTGCGTAAACATAGTTTTTAACAGCTCCCCATAAGAAAAAATCTAAAGGAGTAAGGTCAGGTGACCTAGGGAGCCATCGGTGTGGGCATAGCGAGCAATCCATTTATTTCCGAAAATTTTGTCAAGTTTTCCACGCACTCGTACGACGGAATGTGCCGGTGCACCGTCCAGCTGAAACCACGTATCCTCACGAACATCGTGTGGTAAATTTGAAAGATACTATCCATCAATAAGCCTTAGAAATTTATCGGTGTTAAGTGTCCCGTCAATAAGAATTGGCCCAATTATTGTATTGTCATGGATTCCTGCCCACACATTAACGGAGAAACGATATTGGTGAGCCGATTCTCTCATGACATCTGGATTATTTCCGATCGTACAGTAAGAGTGCGTATTTCTCCTGTTCCATATTCCATTACGGGTAAATGTGGCCTCATCAGACCAGATGATATGACACAAAAAGGTGTTATCTTCTTGGTACATGGTTAAAAACCATTGATAAAATTGGTAAAAATCTCTTGGTAAAAGACCGTGGACTTTCAGAAACTTAAAAGGATGTTGCTTCCTTCTTCTCATAAATTTGTTTATGGTGCGGTGATTGACTCCAAACATACGACCAGCTTTTCTTGTACTGGAAGTGGGACACTGTCTAAAATATTGAATAATTCTTCTTTCTAATCGTCGGCTCACATTCTGAGATCTGTTGCCGTTTTGATGTCCAGGGACCAGAGCACGGTTATCACGTAAGCGTTGTACAGCATTTGTAATCACGCGAGCATTTGTCGGGTGCCTTCTGTTTGGAAAACCTTCACGTTACAATGCCAGGGCACGTGATGCATTACCACGAGCTTCTCCGTACAATAATATCATGTCCTCAAATTCATGCGACGACTAGTCTAGCCATTTTCACATTAAAAATCCAATTCAAATTAGTTTAAATTGACACCAAAGAAATTCTCGTGACAATAATTTTTTTTTCTTTCTGTCTATGAAGACTTTAAGCCAATGTCAAAGTTAGGGAAACTGTTAGTTGATATGATAGGAGGTTAACGAGTAAAATTTAGGGTAGGAAAGGATTGGATTAAAAAATATACTTAAATGTGGTAAAAATATATACCAATATGAATGTTATACTTTGACTAGCTGTTGCCCGCGACTTCGTCCGCGTGTGTTTCTGTGATAGTTTACGGCTTTTCTCGTATCAAAATTATTATTATTATAACTATTAACTTCGTCACGTGAACCACTGAAAGTGTGTAAGAAAGTATACTTTTAGAATTACGTCATGAAAATAATAATTTGTGACACGGAACCTTGAAAAAAAAAGGGGTAAACTGGTTAATGCCTCATCACATTTATTTATACCTTATTTTACAAATAGTTTTATTTATAGTTTTGTTTATAGTTTCTTTATTCAAAAAAAGCTAAGTACAGTTCTAGTTACATCACTATTAATTTCGCCAAACTATGACGCTTATTGCCGAATACTGCGCTCACTTTAACGATAAAATTAAATCTATTCTAATCAAATAATACATAAATGTTTACCTTACGACTAACAATTCATTTACTAATCCGTTTTAGTTAATATTTTGCGACTATTTTTTTTCTAACAGAAGCTTTTTTAATTTATTTTCTTGGTTTATGTAAGTAGTTGCAGATTATTAACACTTATTATCTTTCTACAAATTAATTACCTACAGGGGCCTTACCATGAAGTCTTAATGCAATTCAGTTTAGGTTCGATCGCTGTCAGATTCATACTAAAATAAAATTACTAAAAGCACCAACTTCACTATCATCACTATCACTACATAGTATAAAATAAAGTCGCTTTCTCTGTCCCTATGTCCCTATGCCCCTATGTATGCTTATATCTTCAAAACTACACAACGGATTCTGATGCAGTTTTTTTAATAGATAGTCATTTAAGAGGAAGGTTTTTTATGTATAATTCTACGCAGACGAAGTCGCGGGCAGAAGCTGGTTTCACAATAAAATTCTGACATGTTCGTACCGCAGGCGTAAACGTGCCTTTTGATTTTGCCTTTTTTAGGCAAAGGTACGAAGAACATACAGCCAAGCGTTTCACGCCGCCCTCATAATACTATCAGGTTTTCAAATAAGAGTGCGTTCGAAAACCGAACGCGTTGTGAATAATGGCGCAATAAATAAAAACAAAGTAACGGTATTGCATATTGAACTTTAGGTGTTAGGTAAAGAACACAATTTAGGACGCCAATTTAGGTTGATTTAGGTTTGACAAAAATGTCTTCCTTGAAAAAATACCTGTACAGCATGTAAATATTTTATTTATGTTTTTTCACAATTGACACACTTTTCCGCTTATAATATATGTCTTATGTACATTAGTATCTATCTATTTTCTTCGTAGTATTATTTTGTTTGTAATTATTACCAACTACTTATACCGAGGAAAGCTGATTTTATTGAGTTCCGCTATTTTGTGCGTAATCACCTCAAAAATCAAATTTCAAGAAAACTGAGAAATTATATTTACCTGTGTTAAATTGGAAGTATTATATAGCAACTTTAAAAGGTTACACTTCATTGGTTTTTATTATATAGGTATATGAAGTTAATTAATTTTAAACACAAAACCCTCTTTTTTGCGTCTCTGGATGAGATTAAAAAAAAAATGCTAAAACAGGTATTTCTTTATTTTTATTAATAAGTATTTATTCTGAGTTTCATGATTCTAGAATAATCTAATTTTCTTTTTTCATACAAACTTTAACCCCCCTTTTCACCCCCTTTTTCCAAAATTTTCCAAAATGTCTGTAGCCTATATCCTATTCTGAATTTATTGAAATCGATGTGTGAACATTTCATCAAAATCCGTTCAGTAGTTTTTACGTGATGCTCAGTCAAACAAACAAACAAACAAACAAACAAACAAACAAAAATTTTAAAAATGTTTTAATATGTTCAGTTACCGATTTTAAGTCATCCTGGTCGGTTTTTTTTTTTTTAATCTTCAATGTACAGATTTTTTGGTCTCAACGATTTTATTATATGTATAGACTAGCTGTTGCCCGCGACTTCGTCCGCGTGTGTTTTTGTGATACTTACGGCTTTTCTCGATATCAAAATTATTATTATTATGACTATTAACGTATTAACTTCGTCACGTGAACCACTGAAAGTGTGTACGAAACTATACTTTTAGAATTACGTCATGAAAATAATAATTTGTGACACGGAATCTTGAAAAAAAAAACAGGTGTGAACTGGTTAATGACTCATCACATTTATTTATACCTTATTTTACAAAATAGTTTAATTTATAGTTTTGTTTATAGTTTCTTTATTAAAAAAAAGCTAAGTACAGTTTTAGTTACCTACATCACTATTAATTTCGCCGAACTATGAGGCTTATTGGCGAATACTGCGCTCACTTTAACGATATTTGTACCTACCCTGATTAATTTAAAAAAATAAATATATTCTAATCAAATAATAGGTACATAAATGTTTACCTGTTTTTACCTTACGACTAACAATTTATTTACTAATCCGTTTTAATTAATATATTGCGACTCAATTTTTTCTAGCAGAAGTTTTTTTATTTATTTTCTTGGTTTAAGTAGGTAGCTACAGATTATTAACACTTATTATCTTTATCTACAAATTAATTACCTACAGGGGCCTTATACCATGACGTCGTAATGCGATTCAGTTAAGGTTCGCTCGCTGTCAGATTCATACTAAAAGCACAAACTTTTTTCACAATAAAATTCTGACATGTTCGTAGTGCAGACGTAAACGCGCCTTTTGATTTTGTTTTTTTTAGGCAAAGATATTAAGAGCATACAGCCAAGCGTTTCACGCCGCCCTCATAATATATTAGGTTTTCAAATAAGAGTGCGTTCAAAAACCGAACGCGTTGTGAATAATAGCACATAAATAAAAACAAAGTAACGGTATTGCATATTGAACTTTAGGTGTTAGGTAAAGAACACAATTTAGGACGCCAATTTAGGTTGATTTAGGTTTGACGAAAATGTCTTCGTTGAAAAATACCTGTACAGCATGTAATTATTTTATTAATGTGTTTTCACAATTGACACAGTTTTCCAGCTTTATGTCTTATGTACATTCGTATCTATTTATTTTCTCCGTAGTATTATTTTGTTTGTAATTATTACCAACTACTTATACCGAGGAAAGCTGATTTTCTTGAGTTCCGCTATTTTGTGCGTAATCACCTCAAAAATTAAATTTCAAGAAAACTGAGAAATTATATTTACCTGTATTAACTTGGAAGTATTATTTAGCAATTTTAAAAGGTTACACTTCATTGGTTTTTATTATATAGGTGTATGAAGTTAATTAATTTTAAACACAAAACCCTCTTTTTTGCGCCTCTGGGTGAGATTTAAAAAAAATGCTAAAACAGGTATTTCTTTATTTTTATTACTTAGTATTTATTCTGAGTTTCATGATTCTAGAACAATCTAATTTTATTTTTTCATACAAACTTTAACCCCCCTTTTCACCCCCTTTTTCCAAAAAATTCCAAAATTTCTGTAGCCTATATCCTATTCTGAATTTATTGAAATAGATTTGTGAACATTTCAACAATATCCGTTCTGTAGTTTTTACGTGATGCTCAGTCAAACAAACAAACAAACAAACAAACAAACAAAAATTTTAAAAATGGTTTTATTATGTTCAGTTACCGATTTTAAGTCACCCTGGTCGGTTTTTTTTTTTAAATCTTCAATGTACAGATTTTTTGGTCTCAACGATTTTATTATATGTATAGATATTATATGTATAGATACCTATTGTTATTTTCTATGAAAGATGCTAATATGTTATATACGTCGCGAGTATTCAGGTATATTAGACAGATAATGGAGGTGGGAAAAGGAATCGAAATGGACTGGAGTTGGGAGAAAAGATCGGAGTGATCGTAAAACGAGCAGGAAAAGAAGATATGATTTAAATCTCCATATTCTCCGCAGGTGCACGTTGGGTCATCAATTATTACACGCATTATTACACGTTCACTGCGGGAAAGTATTTCGAAGACTTTCAGTCAGTGCGTCATAGGGTATATAAGATCCGACAAATAACTTTCTGTTAGAGCGTTTGGGGGTCGAAAGGACCTGTTTCACATGTTCGTCTATAAGGGCCATTATCCGCATAGGTATGATGAATATTGGTAAAATATGAATTGTAATTCATAGACATAGAGTTGCTCTTGGCACAGCGAAGTTCGTAAGTAGATAGAGCTTCTCAAAACTAATCAAATGTATGTTTAAACTATCGGATCTTGTATGCCCGATATCCGCACTGACATAAAAAACTATCGATATATTTTTAGGGCTGTAGGGTGTTAAAGAAAACATCAATATCGATCAATATAACTGTAGACGGCCTGGTATAAATAGTAGTTTGATTAAAACTACTCTTACCCAAAGAGTTTCTCAGGTTACACATATCGGTGGGCGTTTATTGTAAATGTTCTTCTGTTTTGGTGTTGTTTTCACTTTCGTCACCACTAGACATTAAAAGTTTCCGTTTAGATCGCTTCATTTTCACTCATTCCACAAGTAAAAAAGGCACAGCGTATATTTCGGTTAATTTCAGAAAAACAAATGGGGGTAAGTATCTTTTCTTCTGCACACCCGCACTTCACTAGACAAACTAGCATATAATCTAGTACGGCTATCGGGTAATTGGGGATCGGTTCACTAAGACCCTATAACGCACTAGACGATATTTTTTTACGTTCAGTCGGCGTAGGGCATAAGAGATCCGATGAAGTTTTTTTAAAGTAACTGACTACTTTTGGAGAGACAATACCAAAACATTTACTATCTCACTTATGCGCAACAGATAACCTGTTTAACCTTGTCCCGCACCAGCGGTTTTATCGCCGCGCCGTAGGCTAGATGTGCATAGGATCTATTGGACCCGAAACCGCAGTGAACGTGTTAACTTGTTTAAATGTGCTGGAGTACACACGTGACCCAAACGGATCCTAGAAAGGACAGAGGTGGTACTTTTGGATAAAATTACCTTATGAAACCAAGCTTACGTGGAATACATTCTTGAACAAGGCCGTAATATTTTCCTTTAGATGAATTGTTAAGCCAGAGTCTATTCCATTCTTCATATAAAAGTGATTTCCGTCAACGATAGCCTCGTTTGCCAGTTGGTCGGCTCTTTCGTTGCCTAAAATTCCTACATGGCTAGGAATCCATGCAAAGACCATAAAAAGACCCTTGTTGGAGCATTCAAGTAGGTAAACGATCTTTGATGCTGAAGATAATCTGAGACTGTTTGTGACATTTAAAAGGAAACTTTTCTAAAGACTGTAAAGAACTAAGAGAATCGCAAAAGATTACAGTATTTTGTAGCTTTGCTAGAATTATGTATTCAACTGCTTTTAAAAGACCATAAGGGCAGTTCTCCGAGACAAGCTGTTTTAGGTGACTTCGGTGGCAAATTTTTCTACTAACTTTTTTAATGTATCACCTCAAAATCTAAATACAGGCCTAAATTTAAAAAATATTAGTACTAAAGGCCTTCTAGTAAACCTGTTAGTTAGTAAGATATTTAAATTTAAACAATCACCGAAATCAAACCGTATAAAAAGCGTAAACAAGCGACAACTTGACTGAGAGATGGACAGACATACTTCTTTAATTTTATTATATGCGTGCAATAAGTATTCGTGCAGAAATAAAGAATATTTTAACGTTTTTCTAAAATAAATATTGATAGCTGTGGTGGCTTTATTGATTTCGGTAGCAGTTTTATTGACTTCAGTGGCAGTTTTCTTGATTTCGGTGACCCAAAACCCCACCGAATCCACTGAGATCATTGCCACCGAATTCAAAATTAAACGTTTTTTCCAAATAACAGAAAATATAGGAATAGTACTTACAAGAACCACTTAATAATGAAATCACATACCCCTAGAGATGACTTACTTACTATCAAACTACCAATAGAACTAACACTGAAAAAAATAATTGCCTCACCGAATTCAACAAAACACGAAACCAAACCCACCGAACGACGAACATTACCTCGAAAATTTTGGCGCTGAGTTGTGAATCGACTTCCGCTCTCGCCAGCAAACACGGCACATCTGAGGCTACCTACACGCGCGTCGCGAGATTCCTGGTATGTTTCTTTGTTAGGATGCCGGCGCGTTTCGTAAACTCCACCGAGTTCAAACGTTACCCTCGGACATGGGGAAAAATTGTTTTAATTGAATGAATTTAAATGATATTTTTTATTAGTGTGTATTATATGATTTATAAACAAGTTTTGTATATAGGAACCCATTTGAGACCAGGAAATAAAATTCGTATCTTAAGATATAATTTTTTTTCTCCGCTCATCTGCGTAGGGGACACTACCACCGAATGTCAATTTTTAAATGTAATATTTTTTTCTTTAGAGTTGGAAATAACTATGGAGTATTTTAATAGTTCTCCAAGCGGGACTGAGCCTAAAGTATACGTCTGATTTTTTTCAGTATTATCTAGCGACGAAATCTATTATTTTTTGCCCCGGACACGTAAAAATGCCACTCCGGAGAACTGCCCATAACATTCTCCTGTGAATACAGAAGATTCTGGTGGTAGTTTAATTTTTTGTATTACTTTATTTTGTGAATGGTAAAGCCTAACACCCACACAAGTTGTATCTGAGTGTTTAGAAGCATCTGTAAAAATATAATGCCAATTAGACCACTTTTCACTAACTATTCTATTAAATTTAACGTTTTGACAAATTATTAATTATTTTTGTGAATATCCAGATTAAAACAGAACCTTGAGGCAACCCTTTCCAAGTTGCTCTGACTATGTAATTATTTGTATTTGAATCTGTACAAAATTCAACAAATCTTTAACTCAAAGTATTAACATTAAAATAGAGTTGGCACATTTAGCTGTATTAATTTATTTTTCAAGATAGAAATATTTACATTATCATATGCACCGCTATTAGAAAAAGCTAATCGGATATCTGTGGTGAGAATGCTAAGACTGTCAAAAGTGCATTTACCTTTCCTGAACCTAAATTGACTGTCTGATAACAGCTTATTATGTTCCAAAAACCACTCCAGGCGATTTTTGACCATATTTTCAGTTATTTTTGCCAAAACGAATGATAAAGCAATAGGCCTACAGGATGACGGATCTGTGGGAGGTTTTTGTGGTTTCAAAAGTAAGATCAAAATTTGTGTTCTCCAAGCTTGAGGGACAATCCCCGTCAGCATTACCTTATTAATTAATGAAAGATAAAAACTAAGACTATTATCATCGAGGTTTGATATAAAAGAATACGGGATTCCATCTTCACCTGGTGCTGAATCTTTAACGCTAGAAAGAACCCCTTTCAATTCGCTCAATGTAAATGGAGAGTTCAAGTTAGGACTAGTAGTATTAATATTGCTATTTGTTACAGGAGGGACTAGGGGAGGGTATAAGACTAGTTGCTCGGGTACAAAAGGTGATGTCAACCAATCCATAATTTGCTCTGCTAGGTTGTTACATATTTTGGGTTGTTGAGTGTCATTGAAAGCAGACCTAAACTTCCTAATATTTTGCCATACAGTGGAAGGCTTTGTATTGGGACAGATTGATAAACAGAAACTTCGCCATCCTTCAAATTTCTTTTTCCTGAGAAATTCCTTAGTTTCATTAGTTACTTTTAAATAACTATCAAAGTTATATTCTGTCATAGATAAGCAATATTGTCTCTCAGCCTCCTTCCTTTGTTTGATTGCTAGGGTGCAATCTTTGTCCCACCATGGTGGTGATGGTATTATACCTGTACCACACCTTTTTAATGGAAAGGTTTTATCAGCTGCTTGTCCCAATGCCTTAGCTAAAAATTCAGAACAGTCTGACATATTTGTTAAATTTATTTCTGGCACATCACACATTATCTCACTTACTTTTTCTCTGAATGTCACCCAATCAGCATTTGTTATGTTATACTTCTGACGTGGTTGCCTTACCACGCTAATAGGTTTGTTAAATGGGAAAGTGACCACCAGATTCCATGGGGCACCAAGTGAGGCTAGATCAGGTGTAGAAATGGATATATCTGGTGAACTTATTGATCTGGCAAGGCGTGTCGGAGCACCAGTATTTAATACACATAGATTGTGTAAACTTAATAAATCTAGTAATTGCTCTCCATAAAAAGTTGTTGTAGCACAGCCCCATAGCTGATTGTGGCATTTGAAGTCGCCTAAGAGTATGAATGGTTTTGGAACAGTATTTATAATCTGGTTAATTTCATTAAAAATATGAATACTCGGATGAGAATAATATATGGATGGATATATAGCAAATATTGTTTACCAACACAGCACAAACTGAAAGGTCATTGCTGTGGGATGGTAAAGTTACAGGAGTAAAAAAAATGAATTATTGCTGAGTATGGCAACTCCACCATATACCCATCAGATCTGTCTTCCCGTACACAGGTGAAACTTGAGATTTTGAAAACAAAATCCTGTTTCAACCATGTCTCATCTGATGACAAAAGGATCTAGTTTGTTAGTGATATGAATAAGTTCTTGCTTCTTAGTTACTAAACTTCGACAGTTCCACTGAAGGACCTTGACTTTGTGTGCCATTATTATGTTTAGATATATTGTATAATGTGTCAATAATTGTTGCAGCGTTGGACGGTGATACAATGTTAGATTGTGATAGTAATTGTATAATTCATTTAATGATATCTGTAATTTGCATATCTTCTTTGTTATTATTTGTATTATGAATGGTTTTATGTTCAGGTGTGACTGGCGTTTTAACAATGTCTGCATGGGCATGGTAATCATACCCCTTCGAGACCTTTGGTTGTGGTTTGGGCTTCAGAAAAACTGTTTTCTTGTATGAAATGTTTTGTGAATTTGAAGTGTGTGTTGGATTTGAAGTGTTTTGTGTGTCATTTAATGAATTTGATGATGTTTGAGAATTGATTAGAGCATCTGCATATGATACCTTTGAAACAGGAGGATGTATTTTAAGGGCTTCTATGTAAGAGATACAACTTTGGCTCATTGTTTCTTTAATTGCCTTTTGTCTGGCATATTCAAGACTTTTTTTGTCAATGGCTTGGTGATATCCCTTACACAGAATGCACCAAAAATGTTCCTCTTCCACATTGCAATTATTACCAGAGTGTCTTTGGCCACACTTGTAGCACCTTGGAGTAGAACAACATTGGTTTTTTACATGCCCAAATCTGCTGCAGTTATAACACTGAATAGTAGGGTATATATATAGCTCTACAGGAAGAGCTGTATAGCACATATAAACACGGGTGGGGAGGAATCGACCATCAAAAGTTGCTACACTAGTACCTGTATTGATAAATTGATGAGTACCATCACTTCCAGATGTGACTTTTTTTTTTAATCTCCTCAGTTTTATTATTGGGCCAAATCCAATTGGCACATTAATATTTGACAATATCTCCGCATCCGACCAATCTGATAGAACGCCCCTTATAACGCCCAATTGCGTAACATTAAAGGTTGGTATGAATGCTTTATATTATTCTTCAGTCAAGATTTTGTTGGACAAAAACATATCAGCGTCATTAAAATTTGCGAACTCCATACTAATCCTGTTTCTACCTATGCGTTTAAGGGTACCATTCACAATCCCATTAATATTATGACGTTTTAGAAAGCGACCAAACGTAACTGGGTGAAGTATCGTGGCATCATTTGAATTTAATATTTCTTTTTGGACATGGATCACACAGGGTGATAAATCAGCCTTTACATACTGAGAACGACCAACCGGCATACGATTGTTATCATACGTGGTGTTATTGACGGTACTATTACTGTTGTGATTGTTACCATTTTGCACATTCTGTTGGGGAATTAGATGACTATGTTTATCTTTAGCAATTAAAGTACATTGACAGACATTTTGTGCGTCTTTACTACCTCCTTTTCTTTTTCTTTTGTGACACAGACTGCATCTCACAGTAAATTGTTTACGTTTGAGTGTATTTTGGTCTGCTACGGAGCAGTCTGTGTCCATAGATGACTCCATGGCTTCGACTAAAATGTCGATAGATGATGGAAAAGGGAACTCTGTCCCGACTCCAGGGTCGGGTGGATCGCCCATTTCTAAAAGTTAATAAAAAAATCTTACCAGTGAAAATACAGCTTAACTATACACAGCTATACATAAAATACAAATAAACTAGTAAATAAATACACTTCAATCTACTAAAAACCAATCCTTAACTAATTAATTTCAATTTTAAAATTTCACCAAGAAAAACCGCGCCCCCTCTACACGAAGTTTCCCGCCCTTTCCCGTGACAATATTGATCGGACTTGACTTCATAGCACCTACTCGTAGGATTATTCTTATTGATTTTGCTTGAATGTTATCTAATTTTTTAAAAGCAGCAACATTGCCTGGTTCCAAGAAAGTTCCGTAATCCATTACACTTCTAATTATAGCATTGTAAATCAATTTCAAAGAGCAGGGGTGCGCTCCCCACCAGACGCCTGACAGGCATCTTAGTATGTTCAAATTACGTTCACACCTTGCGGCTACATATTCACAGCGAGGAACACCAGTGAGTTTGGAGTCTAGAACAACCCCTAAGAATTTAACGTCATTGGTCGAGGGAATCATGACATTGCCGAACTTAACATGGACTGGGGGAGGCCTACGCATTCTGGTGAACAAAACAACCCTGCTCTTTGTTTGAAACAGATAAGTCTAGACCATTCCGATCTAGCCATGATTTTAAGAGCGAGAGAGAGGATGTTAGACCTTGGCAATTGTTTTCAATAGATTTACCTGATTTGTATATAAGGAGATCGTCTGCATACTGCAGCACCTGAGCTGATGCTTTCAATGATGATTCTAGATCATATGCATAGATATTATAGAGCAATGGACTAAGGACTGAACCTTGTGGTAATCCTTTCCACACAGTGCGAGATAATTTGACATCATCGATAAATAAATTAATATATCTTTCACTAAGATTATTAATAATGAAATTTGTCAAAACAGATGGCACATTTAAACACCGTAATTTAGCCCCAAGCACCGAAACAAGAGCATTATCGTAGGCTGAACTAATAGGTATCCAAAAATGAAGCTACTACAGATTCGTTATTTGAAAAAGCTATTTTTATATCTGTAGTAAATATAGCTAAGCTATCTATTGTGCTTTTACTTTTTCTAAAACCGAACTCAGAAGTGGATTTCTATTCTCTAAAAACCATTCAAGGCGGTTTTTCACTAAATGTCCTGCTATTTTCATTAAAACTGAAGAAAGGACTTTAGGTTTGTAAGAAGAGGGGTCATCAGCTTTATTGCGTTTCAAGATAGGGATCACCGATTGAGTTTTCCAAGACTTGGGAATGCACCCAGAAGTCATAATAGAATTTATAACATTCAAGTATATTAGCAGCACATGGTTCGAAAGGTTTTTTTAAAAAATAATATGGAATCTCATCTTCTCCTGGAGTAAAGTCTTTAACATTATTTAAGACACCTTTGAGTTCAGTCTCCCGCTCACTGCGACAGTGAAAGGTCGTGACCTGCCTGATTAACAGTGCGCGTGCGCTACGCGAGTAAAGTTATTACTACCTACCAACCAACGTTAAAAAATAATGGCTAAATGTGCAAAGTGTGCCAAAACAGTGACTAAAAAGAGTCCAGGAGCACAATGTGCACGATGTAGCAGATGGTATCACGGTACCTGTGCATCCTTATCTACGGAACAGTTAAGTGCACTGTTTTCGACTGACGCCGTAGACTCGAAATGCCGTGGCTGCTTACCTATATCTAGTGGCAGGAAAAAAGGACCTCAGTTATTTTACCAGGCCCCGATGACGAGGAATCCGATATGGAGGCAACGCAGCAAAGTGGACAGGAAAAAACCCTTCGCGAATTACGCCAATCCATTAAGGACATTATTCGCGACGAGCTACAGAGTTCATTAAGTTTTTATTCAAATAAAATTGACGAATACGAGGAGAAGACTAAAGACTACGAAGCGAGAATCAAAATTATCGAGAATCAATACAAGAATATCACCAACACTTGTACTAACCTATCATTAAAAATAGAGGTCTTGGAGCAAAAAATAAATAAATATGGCACAGTCGTGGAATGATCTGGAAGTATGTGGAATATCGGAGCAACAAGACGAGGATGTCAAGGAAATAGTAACATCACTCTGCCAGAAATTAAAACAGAAACCAGAGGACGTTACACGAGTTTCTAGAAAAAAGAAACCTCACCGGCGGTGAGGTTTCTTTTTTCTTCACCGCCCCGAATCAGCGCAAGCCGAACGAGCCAAGATCGACGCGCCCATCGTTATTTCTCTGCGTGAGGGTACGCGTGACTCATGGCTTCAAGTTGCGAAAACCTGGTGGTTTTCGCAGCTTGAAGCCATGAGTCACGTCCGTGGTCGATGAGTGCTCAAGACCTAGGAGGAGAAGGAGAAAAAAAGATTTATCTGCGTGAGTCACTTTCCCCTATGACAGCTTTTCTCCTGTGGAAAGCTAAAAAAAGCCTGAAAGAAACATCGCTTTGTAAGTTTGTTTGGTGTAAAGACGGTCAAATCATGGCACGTAAAAATGACGGGGAGAAAAAAATACACTACATTAACTTGGAGAAAGACATCGGCCGTATTAGTAAGGAGATAACAAAAAAAATAAGGATGTAAGTACCTCCATATCAGTTACCATTCTGTAATAAATATTATTGAGGTATATGTCAAATAGACAACTCAATATAATTTTCGTATGGAGCTTATTGATTTAAATATGAACGAGTCAACCCATGAACACTGGAATGAATTTATGTCAAATAAGTTATTATTACTCCAAGTGAACATACGCTCCATGATTAAAAATCATTCACAGATTGAGTACATTGTCGCCGGCAGCCCGTTGACTATACATTTATTGGTAATAACAGAGGCGAATATAAATAACACAATATTAGGATTGTTCGAATTGGAGGATTATTGAATGTACACGGAGCTACGTAATCAAAGGAAAGGAGGAGGTATTGTCGTTTACGCTCATAAGAGTGTTTCGTTCAGTAGGACATTAGTGAATACAGTGAATTTTGAATGTTTGTTTGGTGAAGTGGTAACTTCAAGTGGTTATAGTGTTGACTTATGCACAGTCTATAGGCCGCCCAACTTGAATAAGTATAGCTTTGTCAGTGAGCTATCGAGATTGTTATATGTTGAAAATAATAACATGAATTGTATACTGGTAGGTGATGTAAATATAGATATTAGTTGTTCTAATAAAGTTATGAGATACTACCTAAACAGCCTAGATGGGCTGGGCTTTGACTGTTGTGTCTCCCAGTTTACGAGAGTGGAATCTAGCAAAAGTGGCACATCCAAAACTTGCATCGATCATCTGTTCATCCGTGACGCGTGCACCGGAGGCGCACTCACGCACTCAGTGCGATCAGCTGCCGTGCGCGACGCAGTGGCCGATCATTACATCACGGGCCTCACTCTAATTAACTCTGAGCAAGTTAGCACATACAAAGTTATAAATAAAATAGACAGTGACAAAGTTAAAGAGGAACTAACTCTGATTGACTGGAGCCCGGCGCTTAGTTGCCGTGACCCGAATGAACTGATCGATTTTATTGTAACCACATTCCAGTCAATTTACAAAAAATGTACTTATCAGATAAAAGTAGATACTAGCAAAAAGCGTAAATGTAACTGGATCACTGATAAATTAATTGAAATGAGTAATAAAAAGAAAGAATTATTAAATATATTTTTAAAAGATCCAAGGAATAAGCAGAATGAATTAATTTATAAGAAATATAGAAATAGGACAAATAAATGTATTAATAAAACTAATAATAATTCAATTAAAAACGAAATTTGTGATAATTTTAAAAACCCAAAAAAATGTGGGAAATCGTAAATAGATTGACTGGTAGGGTGGTGCGCGCTGTTGATGATGTGCTTGTTAAATCCTTTGGATTAAGCGCTAAAACTCTGTCGGATAAGTTCGCTTGTGATTTTGACAACAATGTAAAAAATGTCATGATCTCGTGTAATGAACTAAATGAGATTATGTGGAAATGAGCAGCCAGATTTAACAGTAAATATGTATATTAAAGGAAAACTATAAAAACAGGCCCTGACGTGTGTACGCACGTCAGTCTCTCAATCAAGATACAATGTTATTGTTGTCATGTCTAAGCAAAACATTCGGTGTTGCTTAGACAACCGTTTAAACTCTAATGTACTTGTAAATAGATTACAGCCAGTATATAATCAGGCGCTATACAGCCTCTAATACGCCCCCTTAATCTATTACATGTTAGAGACATACACACATACAGACAAGTTATGAAACACACAGTGCTTGCCTGTACTCTTGACATTATTTTACAAATAAAACAAAACATACAAAACCTAAACCTAACAAATGAATAACCGCATAACCATCAAGAAAAATAAATTAATCTAATACCTACACAAAACAATTCAAACATAAAACAATTATAACAACAACTATACGTCCGCCCCCTTATTAGAATAATTTAGCAAAGAAAACTGTCCTAAAAACTCTTTCAGTTTCGGGCTGTGCACGGACTTAGTTAGAATGTCAGCTATCATTTTATCGGTTGCCATGTACCTGATCTCTACTTGATTTTTCAGAACACATTCCCGTATAAAATGATACTTTATGTCAATATGCTTTGTTCTGTTATGCATCATTTTGTTAGTTGCAATTTTGTGCGCAGACTGGTTGTCGTTGTAGATTACAACCGCCTTTTTACTATCCACAGTTAAAAGAAGACTGTCCAGTAAACTACGCAGGTAAAGCGCTTCCTTTGAAGCCTGACTAAGTCCTACGTATTCTGCTTCTGTGGAGGACAAGGATACGGTAGCCTGCTTCCTACTCTCCCATGTCACGACATTCTTACCTAATTTAAAAATTAGACCAGTGAAAGATTTTCTATCTAGCGCTCCACCCCAATCTGCGTCTACATAGCCTCGTAAGTCTAAATCCCCCGACTTCTTAAAGTTAAGACAGAGGTTAGACGTACCCTTCAAATACCTAAGGACTCGCTTTGCGCATTTAAAGTGTGTTTCATCGTAACACGAATTGAACTGCGAAAGTGCACTTACTGCATGCGCTATGTCCGGCCGCGTATTACAGGCTAAATAATTAAGACATCCTATCAAACTTTGATATGGCAGATTACAGTGCGAATCAGCTGACTTTTCCAGCTTGATTCCCACCTCCATTGGAGTACTAACCGGCTTCGCATCAGTCATGTTAAAGTCGTTCAATATATTTAAGATGAACTGCTCCTGATCAAGATGAATAACATCTTTATCCCGCCTCAGTCGCATTCCTAAAACATGTCTAGCCGCGCCTAGATCTTTCACTTTGAACTTTTCAAGCAAACCAGTTTTTAATTTTTGCTTTTCGCGTTCACAATTCCCAAATACGAAAATGTCATCAACATAAATTACTACCACTAGCCTCTTGTTATTTTTAAGATGCTTCTGGTACAAACACGGTTCTTGTATTGACTGAATAAAACCTAACGCTAGCATCTCTTTGTCTAATTCGTTGAACCAAGCATTCGATGCTTGTTTCAACCCATACAACGATCGCTGAAGCTTACATACTTTGGTTTCTTGACCTTTGGCTACTGCTCCTTTAGGCTGGAGCATATAAATGTCTTCTTTAATTTTTCCGTATAAGAAAGCAGTAGTAACGTCCCATTGATCAATAAACCAATCGTATTCAACCGCTAGTGAAAATAACATTCGCAATGTAGAGCTTCTAACTACAGGAGAATAAGTTTCACCATAGTCTACGCCACGTACCTGCGTAAAGCCTTTGGCTACCAATCTAGCTTTGTACTTGGTTACCTTGCCATCGCTGTCTCTCTTGACTTTGAATACCCATTTGCATTGTATTGGCTTCTTATCAGCTGGACGGTCGACTAACTTCCAGGTTTGATTCTCCTTCAGTGATTGTAGCTCGTCGTCCATCGCCTTCTGCCACAAACCACTATCAGGCCTCGCCAACGCTTCTTCAACAGTCAATGGATCGTCATCTATCACGCTTTCCATCGCGTACATGACGTTACAGCCATAACGATCGACTGGCTTACGCTCCCTTTGAGGATACCTCTTTTCAATCGGTTGAGGTAACGTCACTTCCTCTTCAGCAACTTCCTCTTCAGGTACTCTCTGCTCTGGTGTATTCGGTACACTCTCCTGGTTGACAACGTCACTTGACGAACCGTTGTCATGCGCCTCCGAAGGTCCAGCTCCACTGTTGCTGTCATTGCGTACACTAGACTGAACAATCGACTCTGAATCCAGGCTTAAGCGTACGACAGAATCGTCACTTTTCACATCTTGAAGAAAAACATTTTCTAAAAATTGTACATTTCTCGCTGTAGTGATTTGCCTTGTCTTCGGATTCATTAAACGATATCCTTTCTGATTATCTGGATATCCAATAAATATCGTCGGTTCCGTTTTCATGTCTAGTTTGCGTCGCTTCTGTTTTGGTTTTAAACTAAAAGCCAAACAACCAAAGATTTTCAGATGACTCACATCTACATCTTTTCCAGTCCAAAGCTTCTCAGGTACAGCATCGCTCAAAGCTTTCGTTGGACTTCTGTTCTTCAAGTATACAACTGTATTAACAGCCTCTGCCCAATACTTTTTGCTCAATTTTGCTTCCGATAACAATGTCCTCGCCTTCTCAATAATGGTACGGTTCGCCCTTTCCGCAACAGAATTTTGCTCTGGTGTATAGGGCACGGTCTTCTGGTGTTTAATTCCTGCAGACTTCAAAAATTTATTAAATGGACCATTACAATACTCTGTTCCACAGTCAGATCTAAGGCATTTTATTGACTTACTCGTCTCTTTCTCAACTTCCGCCTTATATTCACGGAACTTATCGAAAGTTTGACTTTTATTTTTCAAAAAATAAACATGCGTCTTCCGAGTATAATCGTCAATAAATAGTAGGACATACCTCGAACCTCCGAACGATGGTTCTTCCATCGGTCCACAAAGATCAGAGTGCACGAGCTGTAAAATCTCGTCCGCTCTCGTACCTTTGTTTTTAAAGGGAATCTTGCATGTTTTCCCTTCAATACACGCAATACATGGTTCAGTCAAATCACAACTTCTAAATTCCATTCCCGTAACAAGGCTTTTCAATTTATTCATGTATTTTTCATTTAAATGCGCCAGTCGTTTATGCCAAATGTTCGAAATATTTTCATTTTGTTTTGACAATGTCAAATTGACGACGTTGTTTTTGTTTTCCTCCAACTCGTAAATTCCGTCAACTTCATGACATCTTGCAATAGGTCGATTCTGTCTTTGAATCGTGCAACCTCCTTTGTCAAAATTAATGCAATAATTCTTCTTGGTCAAATCGCTAACTGAGATTAAGTTCATGGATAAATCGGGAACATGTAAAACATTATTCAAGGATAATTTCTGTTCGTCGCTGACTTTAGGTTCAGCGTTCCCTCGTCCTTGCACGCGTAGCTTTTCACCATTCGCTACCGAAATTTTCATGTTGCCGTTCTCGGGTTTGTAAGACAACAACCTGCTCTTATCATGAGTCATGTGATTTGAACATCCACTGTCGAGATACCACTTGTCTTTGTTTATCGCCTCCTTTGCATTCAGGCAGACATTCGCGGTTCTCTTCCGCTCTTCGCATTCGGACGCTTTGTGTCCCTGCTTATGGCATTTATAGCACTTGTAAACAAACTTCTGCTTACGATCATCGGGTTTAGTGCGAGATCTGGCATCGTTCTGTGCTCTTCTAGTGATTAGGGCTTGTTCGTGGTTTATGTTCATCTTGCTCTGTCTACTTCCTTCTTGCAGCAATTTCGTTTTGATTTGCTCGTACGTGATCTCGGTACCGCTGTTGTCTACAGCCATGATGAGGGGGCTGTACTCAGGGGTCAGGCCACCGAGCAAAATCGATATGATCCAGTCCTCTTGAATCGGTGAATCAATATCCGAAAGTTGCTGTGCAAGAAACGTAACTCTTGCAATGTAGCTTTCAATGCAGTCAAAATGTTCTAACCTGCTACTGAACAGCTCTCGTTGAATGCAGATTCGTCTTCCCCAACCTTTGTCTTCGTAAGCTCTCTGCAGATTACTCCAGACATCTTTGGCAGATTTGGCATTGTAGACATGAGTAAAGCACTCCGGTTCCAACAATAAACAAATCGTTGTTCGTGCTTTCCTGTCCACATCTTCGTCTACCACATCCTTTGAAATTACTTCCCACCAGTTTTTATTTTCTAAGTAATTCCTCACCAAGAATTTCCAGTTCGGGTAATCAGACGAACCCTTCAATTTTCTAATTCCGCTCATGCCAATCGAACAGCTGTTTTCATCTGACATTATGTCACGGAGAAAATTTTCACGAGCTTCAAAACACTTTTATTTCCACTTTAATAACTTTTCACGTTATTTCTGGGCTGCTGAGGTCCTGGGCCCATAACCAAATGAGATTATGTGGAAATGAGCAGCCAGATTTAACAGTAAATATGTATATTAAAGGAAAACTATAAAAACAGGCCCTGACGTGTGTACGCACGTCAGTCTCTCAATCAAGATACAATGTTATTGTTGTCATGTCTAAGCAAAACATTCGGTGTTGCTTAGACAACCGTTTAAACTCTAATGTACTTGTAAATAGATTACAGCCAGTATATAATCAGGCGCTATACAGCCTCTAATAGAACTAATGAACCTTTGCTCGATAAAAGGACTTACATCAAGATACCCAATTTAACAATGAGATTAAAAATAATTAACTTAGAAGTGATGAGTAAAATTATATTCCAAATAAATGATAAGAAAAGTGCAGGATATGATAAAGTGAGGGCTGCGGATATTAAATATATTTCGGGGCACATGGCCCCTGTCCTGACACATTTAATTAATCTTTGTATTTCACGGTCTATATATCCGGACAGATTAAAAGTAGGACTTATCAGACCTATACACAAGAAGGGTAGTCGTACTGACACAAATAACTATAGACCTATCACTATCCTTTCATGCATAGACAAAATTATAGAAATATATTTTGGAAACTTAATTAACAACTTCCTGTCGAGCAATGGTATCATACACGAGAAACGATTTGGATTTCAAAGGAATAAGAGTACATCGCAACTGTTGTCACGGTTCACGGACGAGGTAGGTGCTCACTTGGACCGGCGAAACCATGTGCTTGCCGTTATGGTGGACTTTAGTAAAGCTTTCGACACCTTAAATTATAATACCTTGTTTTCAAAAATGAGTCAGAATGGTTACAAGGACCAATGCTTGACCTACTAAAAAAATATCATACCTACTAATCGTTTTAATACAGTCAGCATAGCAGGCGAGACGAGTGATCTGATTTCCACCCTAAACTGCACGGCGCAGGGCTCGATCCTGGGACCGACTGAATATTTATTGTATGTCAATGACATGTGCGGGATCTTTCGGCATGGCTCAGGGTATCAGTTTGCTGATGACACTTGTTTGATTTCGGCACATGAGGAGTTTGAGACTGCATAGAGCATGATGCAAGAAAATTTTGACTTGTTATGTAAGTGGGCTCACGACCTAGGTCTCTCAATAAATTACAGCAAAACAAAGTTTGCGGGTGGTAGGGCCTTGTGCAAGGTCCGTCCGGATCGCTACCACCATCTTACTCACTAATCCTGCCGCTAAGTAGCGGTGCTTGCACTGCTGTGTTCCGGTGTGGAGAGTAAGACGGCCGGGGAAATTACGGGCACAAGAGGCATTTCATCTTAGTCCTCTAGGTTGGCAACGCATCTGCAATCCCTCCCGGGTTGCGGGTGTCTATGGGCAGTGGTGATCACTTACCATCAGGTGACCCACTTGCTCGTTTGCCTTCCTATTCATATAAAAAAAAAAAAAAAAAAAAAAAAAAAAAAGTTAATGTACATACACTCACCGCACATGAGAACAAAACACATTCCTTTAGTCGTGGGCCATGAGCATGACTGCATGCACTTGGGCAGTGCTTCTTGCAAATGTACGCACCTTGATGTTGTAAGTGAGCATACTTACCTTGGTTTAAAAATAGATAATAAATTTAACTGGAGTCCTCATGTGGACTATGTGTGCAACAAGCTAAGATCCATTTTGTCGAAATTAACTATACTTAAGAATAAGGTTCCCTATAAAACATTGAGGCTTCTTTATATGTCGTTGGCAGATTCTGTGGTGAGCTACGGATTGGCCTGTTATGGAAGAACTTCTAAAACATATTTGAATAATATTTATAACTTACAAATACGATTGTCGAAAACCATAGTTCCCCTCAAAATTAAATATAAATACAAAGACAGTTATAAACATTTATTTAGATACTGTAAAGTAATGAATATGTTTGATAAGGTCGATTTAGCTATTATAACACAGTAGTGTGATAAAATAAGCCAGTTGAAAAGGAAGAGCAGACCAGGGAACTTACGAAATCTGTCTAACTTGTCGAATTATATAACGCCGAGAACTAAATATATATGGCCGGAGAGTATGGACGTCCATTCTGCCTTGCATACTAAATAAATTTCCACTAGAAACTATTAAAGAAATTGTTAACAACAAAGCCAATAAGATTAAGGGTATACTTGTACTTCACTTAGACCAACCTCATTAACAGAAAGACTTATGTTATTAATGGGTATGTATTGAAGATGCAAACCTTCATAAACAGTGAGTGGGTAACTAGTTTTAATATTAACTTCAACAATCCTACAAATTAGGGATTAAGTAGTTATTGCTGTATAAAATGTAGTGTTTTTTTTTCCGAAATAAACAGTTTAATTTTTTTTTTTTTAGTCATAGAAAAGGGAGAGTTCATTCCAGGCATGTCGATGGATACTAAAGCAGGAATAATTACTGGAACAGATTTTTGTTCCGGTGCGGAAGGAGGAGTGGACGTGTGATAAGTGATCCCATCCTGCTTTATATTTTTGGACGAATAGTTTTTACACCCTTTCACTACGCAATTTCACATTATTAGTGGTATTAGTCCAAGTTAAAAATACGTTGTGCTCCACGGGAATGCGTAGCTCAAATAATAAGGTTTTGGTATAGTTTGGTTGCAAGTGTGTGCGTGTCACTATGTAAGCACACGGATTGGTGCAGTTTGACCGGCGTCACTTCGTTGTTTGCAGCGCTCTATCTTTACTTTTTATTTGATCTGAGTTCGAACTAAATTTTTTCGGCACTTTGAATGGGAGCGAGATGTACACAAAACAGCTCACCTCTACCTGTATTAGTTTATTTTGCGTTTCTACAAACTCATATACCAAAAGAAGCCATTTTGAAATTGATGCATATGGTGTACTGATAAGGAACATTAAGGAAAATATTAACAACACACTCTACGAATGAACTGTATTTTATTGAAACTCGTTTAGCATACCTTGTGATTAACTTACATAGCTCGTTTTATTGTTTCGGTGCATTTGCAATCTGTACAATTGTGGAAATAAATCGCCTATACTCACGTCGTCAAGTAGTTGATTTGCGATGTCCTGGATTAGTGGGCTTATGAATGCAGAGATCTCTTCCTGTAATTAACACAGACAAACACTTGATTACATTGTTTAATATAGCGGAGGCCGTATTGTATTGGGATCACAATCGCATTCACCGTTTGTTTGTGTCCACGGTACAGGATAGGATGACGGTAGAGAGAAGTAGATGGAAAATGTAATCATGACCGCCCTGCGAATAGGCAATATGGCCTCTGGTAATTATAATAAAATTACCTATAACTTCAACTCTGTGCCTCTCGTGATCAGTGATATAACTCGACTTGTGCCTTTTTGTGTGTTTTTATTTAGAAATAATCAGAAAAAAATAACGAATTTTTGGTCTATCTCACGTAATATTGTGAAATTTTGTGAAAAGTGATACAACTAGCACCATTTTGGCAAAAAAATCGTGCACATTGATATATATGAAGTTGTAAACCGTTTATGTAATTGCTCTAAAGGCTTTTCGTGTTTTGTGGTATAAGTGTAATTGAATTTATTAGGTATCACAATTTATTTTTCATTATTTTTTTCGGAAACATTGATATTTTGACCAACTTTTAGAAAGTCTGGCCAGGGTACATGTCAACATTGTACCTACCAATGCGAGACCAATTTGATATATTGTCATATTTTTGTCAAAAATGCTCCATGATATAACTGTACTTGTATCATCTAACACATATTATTTACTCATATTAGACATTTCAATAGGGCCAAACTCACAGGTTGTTCGCGATTTTCTTCGAACTTACAATATTTACCGAAAAACACTAAATGCACGTTTATAGAATATATTTGAGTATAAGTAAATGCTAGCCCCCTTGCCTCACAAAACAGTTTTATTTTAAATATTTTCGCTCTCCTGTAAAATGTCGATTTTGCAATTGTATCACTTACCTATCACAGGAGGCACAGAATTATTCAGATATTTCTAAATGATTTGTGTACGTGTAGTACCGTATTGTGCAATATACATTAATAGCTCACGTCTTTCGCCTTGCTTGTGTAACAATAATAGGTACCCTATCAAATGGAACTTTATTCAATCTCCTACTTCCAGTAGGTTGGGATGAGACTTGATATTAGATTACCTACTATATTTTATTTTGAAAAAATGACTTTCTGCCAAGTTTCTTGCGGCGCATTCTTCTTGGCAATGATGGTCTTTCCGAGTGCGCTGGGAGTTTCAAAAAGACACGAAAAAGAGCCCTTGGCGGCCAATTAGCAAAAATAATTTTTCATTTTCATTTTCATTTTCATATGTCAGTCGGTCGTTCAGTTCCCGGCTTCTTCTTTTATATCTGAACCGATAAAGAGGATTCCACGAACAGCGTCCTTTACGTAACGCGATGGTGCAATCTCAATGTGCATTACATAAAATAAAATTTCATTGAGTAGGATCGCGTAAGGACTTACCGCAAAAAGATCGACTAACTCCGGGACCAAGTGGCCGAGGAACGAGTTGGCGAAGTCGCTCGCGCCCTCGTCGTAGAACAGCCCGGAGAGTGAAGACTAAGCGGATAAAGTGATATAAAGTAAAAATCGATGTAAATTTTGCATGGATAATTAAAAAGTCCACCACGTAACAGAATTAGTTACATGAAACACCAATCATAGTCTAGCCGACAAGTTCAAAATGGTCTAAAATAGAGATACTAGATAGAATAGTGTATTAGCACATAAAAAAATGCAAAAGTTATAAACAATTAAAGATGAAAAAAAAGGTCAAATACACTCTTCTAGCACAATTTTCTAGGCGTCATTCCGCATCCAATGAGCTATCGCACATAATTTTAAGAGCAGTATCTCTATTTTAGACCATTTTGAACTTGTCGGCTAGACTATCAACTATAAGTAAAATCAGTGAAATACTTCAGATTTTCGCATGTATGAAACAAAACAAATTGTAGAATATTTGAATAATACCTCAAATCCACTTAGATTGATGTGAATAACAATATTCGATACGCTCACTGTCCAAACACTAAATGTGAATGATCCAGAAACTTTAGGCCCAATGATGTTGACTCTGCCAATACAATAAGTTTATTTTACAGATCATTTAATATTATTTTAGTAATGTATAATACGAAATTACTGAATAGCTTACTTGCCATCACCTCTGCCAAATATATCAAAACCCAGGGCAGATATGAACAGGTCATATTTACCTGAAATTAATGAATGAAATTAGTTGCTTGTCTGAATAATAATGGTTTTCAGTTTTAACTCTTATTCAATACTAGACATAGACATAGACATAGACATAACTTTATTCGACATCAAAAAATACACAGACTCTTAAACTAATACAAAAACATACTGACCCGGCGAACTTTGTTCCGCCTTAAATTTGAAAAATTCCAGTGGTTTGGGCTGTGCTATCCCGCGGGAACTATGCAATTTTCCGGGATAAAAACTATCCTATGTCCTTTCCCGGGACTCAAACTATCTGTATACCAAATTTCAACTAAATCGGCCCAGCGGTTTAAGCGTGAAAAGGTAACAGACAGACAGACAGACAGACAGACAGAGTTACTTTCGCATTTATAATATTAGTAAGGATTTTCGTACCAGTTGTTGCTTCTAAAATCGGTATGTGTGCCTCAAATTCCACTCTATACTGCTGGAACCATAGACTGGTTAATGTTATACTCATCCGGTCCACGATGAAGGTACTTGCGTAATTAACCAGCAACTGGTCGATGGTTAAGCGTGCCCTACAAGAAAAATGTCTTAATAAGTACTGAGGAACATTTTGCACCAAATAAAAACAGTGACGAAGAAATTATCTTGAAAATTAAAGACCGACCCGGGAATGCCCACCAGATCTTCATCGATATGCAAATGCTCAATTTCCAGCGGATCCAATATCGGAATATCATCGGAACCAGTTAGCATCAGCTCTCTTAACTCCTCAAGTAATGCCAAAACTTGCAGCTCCAGTAAACTGTTCCTCGGTGATCCTGCTGAAACTTCAAAAGAAATAAAGTATTTAAAAACAGAAACCCGACTGCCAAAATATAATAAACCGATACCGATGCATACATACAAGTATTGCTCGGTTTTTTTAATAATCACCGGTATTTCTTGGTACGTTTTCTAAAAATGAAACCTAGCTAGATCGATCTATCGCCCCCGAAACCCCCTGCATACCAAATTGCATAAAAATCGTTGCAGCCGTTTCCGAGATTCAGAAAGAATGTACATATATACAATAATTGCTCGTTTAAAGGTATTAGATAGATAGATTAGATATGAATTGTAATCATCATGTTGTTATTTTTAAGTTAGTTTTAGTGCACATTTTGTTATAATACTTCTTAATTATTTTCTCTGAACTGAAGCTAATAAAGTAATATATTCAATATTATGAAGGATTGCACATTATACGTGTACGAAATCGGTTGTAATGATTCCGATGGATAAGTATATTCTTACGGATTTTTGGTTCAAAAAATCGATCTATCGGTATTATTGCTCTGATCGTAATTTAGATAGGTAATGCAGGTATCTAAATGGATTTGATTAATTTGGGTCGAATGATTCTTGAAAGCACAAACACAAAAGTCATTAAATAACTGCTATCGCTCATACCTCATACACATTCACTCTTTATCTAATTATCTTAATCCAACATTTTAATTAAGTTTCAAAACCACATCGAAAACATAATAATTGAGGTCATTAATTTGATAACAACCGCTAGCTCGTACTGCAGTCTAATTCTTGGTTCACACTAAGGGGCGCTGCCAGCAGACTTGGACTGAAGCCCGAATTCATCCGTCCAAATCTCTTGTTATGCTACTAACTTCGAAACTGAAAGCAGGATTTTATGATACAGACGAGAATTTTGGCCGGATAATTTTAGCCTGCCATTCAAGCCAGAATACGCTTAGTCTAACACGTTGAGATCAAGCACAACCGAAAACATTATTTTCAAACAGCCGCTGCTGATTCATATAATACTCTAAGTACCTACTGCGTGAGTTACACCAAGTTCATTTAACGATAACTGAGAAAATAGAGGTTTATTATATGTATGCAGTTGTTATTAGACGTCAGAATGTTTGTATGCACTTAATGTTTAAGTCGTTGGTGCAACTCAAGCAAAGGCAAGGTAAGGCGTGGTGCAACTCAAGCAAAGGCAAAGGTAAAAAAAAACTAATTTTGCTAACTATACGACAAGCGATCAAGAATACAAACCAGCAATCGCTTAGCTACAGCTACTAGCTACAGCCGACAAAGCACTTGTCGTCCGGGATTTTTCATCTTTTCGTGTCTTCTTTTTTAGAAAGTACCTAATGTGAATATTTTCCTGTACATTTTGAGAATTAATATTGTACGTACCCAATCATCAAAGATACAGAATAATTAAAGGTAGTAATTGAATTGATTCTTCCATGCTGGTCTAGGAGCAAAGAAAAACATAGAATGTACCAGTTGCTTCTCTACCCGCGCAGATGGTAAAAGACAATCGAGGGAATGGGCGAAACTTATAGGAATCATGTTATAGGCGATGAGGCTGGCAACCCATCACTATTTTGCATCCACTTTCCACCTATACACTCTCAATCTTGCTAATTGTGGCCTTTAGGTACCTGTTACCTTAGGCTCTGTCTACCCCGTAAGGGATAAAGACGTGATTTGTGTGTGTATGTAGTAATTGAATAATGAATATTATTAATAATTATTATTTTTGACATTGTACTTTTATTTATTGTTAAGTATTATGTTCTTGTTATTGTTAATTTTGGCGATCTCGATCAGAAAATATTATACAATGTATTTTTTATAAATAAAGTATAATTAATCTAAACAAGGAATAAAATACTGAATGAGTGATGATTAATTGTTTCGTCATTTGACTATAATATTCCGCAGGAACCGTTCCTGGATTCGGGATAAAAGGTATCCCATTTTCGTGACAAATGCGTGCCATAATATTATCAGTTGATTAGTTCTTATGTTCATAATATATATATATATATGTAAGAGTGCTGGATGGAGTATCAAAGTTCCTAGGAAATTTACAGCCTACATTGTCGTTTACTTCACTGTCATTTACGAGCAAGTGTGGTAAGAAAACGTTATTCTGCATTAAACCCTTCTTTTGAAATCTTATCACATAACCCAAATGTTGAGGGGAATGATAATAGCATAGGTATGTCAAATATCTGATAAGTAATTGTTTTTAATCTAAGATAACGCTGAAGCACCTGCAATCCGATAAATCAGTACAATATAAGTAATAAACAAATTATATATTTGCTAAAAAAGATTGTATTCGTTTTTTTTTTTGTCTACTGTCATCCGTCATTAATTATTTAGAAAGATTTGGTCGCTGTCCTGATGTTCACTGTGACAGGTGTAATTAAATAAAATCTTATAAAAAGAACAAAACCGACCTTCAAAAACATGGTGTAAAAACTGAAGTAGGTACACAGTGGCAAAGGAAGTTTACTTATCGTCGTCATTTAATTCCTTATTGTTCTTATTATGTACCTATTACATATTAACCTTTAAACCCAATAAAATACACCTTCTACTTTTAGAGGAAATCTGTGATATACTGACAGACAGACAGACAGACAGATGAACAGGACGAAACTTAAGCTCCTATAAGTGTTCAGTTTTTCCATTTTGGCTACATAGCCCTAAAAACACACAGTCCAATTGAGATCTTCCTCCTTTTTCTGAAATCGGTTGAAAGTCATGGTGATTACACCGTGTAAATAAGAAGGCCAGTTTATTGGCGATATATCTCGAAACTATAAGACTTTAATTGTTGAAACGAATTTTTGTTGGCAGTATTCACTATCCAGAATTTATCTTCATTTTTTCTGTGCTATGTTACTGCACATATTTAAAACTTATGGAGCTCTTAAATTACCACTCAGAGCTCAATGCCGGAAGTATGCTTTCGTCAAAGCATTGTGCGGCGAGCCCTTTCCTCCCTTGACGTCAATAAGTCATGTGGGCGGGACGGCATTCCTGCTATTGTGCTGCGGACGTGCGCTCCCGAATTGCCACCGGTTCTGACGCGCCTTTTTCGTCTCTCCTATTCCACAGGCATAGTCCCGTCTTCGTGGAAGTCTGCTCTTGTGCACCCTGTCCCCAAAAAAGGTGATAGATCGGACTCGTCCAATTATAGGCCTATTGCGATCACCTCTTGGCTTTCCAAAGTGATGGAGCAAGTCATCAACCAGCAGCTCCTGGGCTACCTGGAGGATCGCCAGCTAATTAATGACTGCCAATATGGCTTTCGTCGCGGTCGCTCGGCTGGCGACCTTCCCTAAAGCATCGCTGGGCAGAGGCGATAGAAGGCAAGGGTGAGGCTCTGGTGGCAAGCCTAGATATCGCGCAAAGGCCTTTGACAGAGTCTGGCATGGAGCGCTTTTGTCGAAAGTACCATCTTACGGACTGCCCGGTGGATTGTGCTCATGGATTGCCAGCTTTCTTAAAGATCGGAGTATTAAGGTCGCTATCGACGGTACGTACTCCGACTCAATGTCTATGAATGCTGGTATCCCCCAGGGCTGTGTGCTCTCGCCTACTCTGTTCCTCCTGCATATCAATGATGTGCTGCTTGTAAGCGGCATTCATTGTTATGCGGATGACAGCACTTGCGACGCACGGTACTCTGGTAGCGCTAACCTTCCTCGGGCAGAATTGGAAGAGAGACGAATCAAACTTGTGGATGATCTAGAAAATACACTAGCGCAAGTTTCTGATTGGGGCACAAGTAACTTAGTGCACTTTAACCCCTCAAAAACACAAGTTTGCGTATTTAATGCCAAAAAAACACCCGTTTGTCGCCGCTCCATGCTTCCAGGGATCACCCCTCAACACTTCGGAGAGTGTTGGAATCCTCGGTGTCGGTGTTTCGAGCACAGTCCAATTTTGCGATCACCTGGAAGGTAAAACCAAGTCGGCTGCTAGAATATTGGGCGTGCTTGGCCGTTCTAAGCGATACTTCACTCAGATTTATAAAGGTTCGGCCGCGGATGGAGTATTGCTCTCATCTCTGGGCTGGCGCACCCAAATATCAGCTGCTTTCACTTGATCGCATACAGCGCAGGGCGTCCCGAGTCATCGGCAACCCCTCGCTCTCCGATAAACTCGATCCTCTTACTCTCCGCAGAGACGTTGGCTCCCTTTGCGTGTTCTATAAGATCTACAACGGAGAATGCTCTGAGGAACTCTTTGACCTCATTCCAGCTGCGGGGTTCCATTACAAATCCACCCGTCGTAAGCGTTCATTCCATCGACATCATGTTGATGTTGTTGTCTTCGACGGTGCGGTTTAATCGGTCTTTTTTGCCACGAACTTGCAAAATCTGGAACGAGCTTCCCGCTGAGGTCTTCCCATCGAGTTACGACCTGGGTGCCTTTAAGAGGCGAGTGTACAATTTTCTGCAGGGCCGACTACGCACTGGCATCGCATAAAGCGCTGCGGGTGTCTATGGACAGTGGTGATCATTTACCATCAGGTGACCCACCAGTTCGTTTGTCTGGCCTATCTAATATAAAAAAAAAAACCACTTCATACCAAGTAAAAAGAGTACCTTTCTCGATTCGTAAAGAACTATTAAATAAATAAATCATTTATTAAACAACACCATACGCTAAACAATTCCGTCGTACGCGTTTTATTCCTATTTTGTTTTCAGAAATATGTAGCGACTTGTTTTTGCCCATGACTGCGTGCACGCATGATTAATAATTAGTAGTTGAAGTTCTTGCTTTCAAGTCTTTATTCCCTATCCCGCAGGAATTTAGACAAATCCTAAAATTACTTCTTAGCAGTTATGATTCCCTACTTGCATGCCAAGTTTCAAGACTATTTAGTAGTTACGGAGGTAGGGCGCCTTTGCAGCATACATATCAATAAATCCCATTTCTTTCTTGCCGCCGGGCATTTAGGGCAACTTTTTTATTTATAGTTTTATGACAATTTGTTTTATGATTAGTAGTAGTTTTAGTTTTAGTATCTGCATGTATTATACAGTGTAATTGTTTTGTAACTAAAAATAAATTTCACTTCTTATTTATTTCTTATTCCTTGTGAATTTCGAAAAATCCCTTCTTAATGCACCTCTATAATGCTCAAGGAATATGTCTGCAAAATATCCAGTCTGTAACTATAGTGGTTTAAGCTGTGCGTTGTCTGGCAGTCAGTCAGTCAGTCTCACGTTATTCTTTTATAGGCATTGATTTACGAAAAACACTATCATGATATACGGACATATGGATGGACGGAACGAAACGATGAGGGCTCCATAGAATTATGTACTTTTAAAAAGGAGGACAGTGGCTGAAACCGTAGCCCATCACGTAGAATTTGCTTTCATTACAAATCAGAATATCGCATTGCAACACATAATAAATATGTAAATACCTACAATTATAATATGAGATCCGATGAACAAATAAATGTTTGACGCCCAAGAGATAATGAATAAATAATAGGCAATTTTTAATAACCTCATACTTCTGTTTCTTTTGTGGTTGATCTTTAAAGTAAATAGATATATGTTTATATATACTCATAGGTAAGCGTAATCTTTAGTGGATAACCTTCCCTTACGACATCCAAATATATACCTAATATAGAATATTATTTTTCGCGCTTGCGTACAAAAAATAAGAATTGCGATCATACCATACCTAACACCAATTTCAAGCAACGTTTTCTCCATTACAAACGATGGTACTTAAATCTGTTTGCTTTAGCATTAGGTTTGATATGGCATGTGCAAATCTTACTCATTGAAAAAACCATTTAACGGCACATGTGTCAATTGTAGGTACTGAGGACTAATTTTTGAAATCACGTCACTTGAAAATTCAATGCAAAAGCTCAAATTCCGACTTGTTGGCTTGAATCGTACTTACGAGTAGTTTTGAGTGATATGCTTTCAAAATACGCAACCCTGGCTAGCACGACAGATTTTTTCAGGGCCTTCAGGCTATTTTGCCTATAGATGCTAAACAAAAAAAAAATTGTTTGTAAATTATTTTTAGAATAGATGTAGTATTTTCAAAATGTACCCCACATACAATGAAATACAAACAAAGTTTATCCTTTTAGTCAGAAAATATCCTTATGTAACAATGAACATTAAGAAACTGTATTAATTACCATAATATGAATGTTGTTGTTGTTACGCTAACCGTGGCCTTTAAGGTCTTGTTACCATAGGCTCTGTCTACCCCGTAAGGGATATAGAGGTGATATGTGTATGTGTTTATGTGTATATAAATGTTTTACTTCCTTCTCTTAAATACGGACTTACCATTCTGTACTGGTTCCGTTGGAAGGGCGCTCGCAGCTGCTGACAACACTAGGAGGGCCACCGAACTCAATCTTATTTTCATCATCTAAATTCAAGCGTTCAAATTATGTAATTAACAATAACAATTAAAAATTTATTTGCAAAAGCTGGCAATTTGCTTCTTACCTTCAGTGTCTAATAGTACAGCAAAAAACAACGAGTGAGGCGTAGTCACAATGCTGTAATAAACGATTAATCGATAATTTAAAGTGTTTGCTACTTATTAATCTACTAAAACACTCAGTGTTAAACATTAATCCGACGCGATAAGAAATGGAAACGTCAACCAATACGAGTAAATATACAGTACATAAATAGACATTATTTTACGAACTAAAATACTTTCAAAGTATTAAGGGGGACAGTGATAGCTAAAGACTACCACTAACAGTACAGACGAGGGCATAAAAATATCGATACAGCCATCACCATGTCAAATATAAGCATCATCGACTTTATTATTTATGGAATAAAGGTGTTTTTGACATCCTGGTAACGTACATACTTGTATATTTATGCCCTTGACTGTACCAATAGATTGACTATGTTAATTTGAAATTCGTTGAGTATTTTTACTTTCGTCACTAGTGATTCACCATCTTGGAAATTATTGAGATGCCCGAAAAATCTTACTCTTTGTTTACCCGATTATGCGACGACAAAAAGGTAATGTAGGTATTTATCATACTTTAACTTGTTTATCATCATCCTTCAATTTGTTTATATGTTTAAGTGGAACAAAGTAGTATCTGCCTACCCCTGTGGGAAAGAGGCGTGATGGTATGTATGCGTTTGGTCCTTTGTGGCGCTGTAGAAACGTTGAGCCGATTATAATGATTCTTACGTCAATCGATTTTTCTTAACCTTGTGGTGTTATCGAATGCTCAACAAGAAAAAACAAACGCCATATTGTGAAAGAATGTTGATTTGATGGTCAACTGGGGTATCATTGAATAAGTCTTTGAAAATCGTACAAGGTTTCGGTAATATTTTTAAATTTGGAATTACCACTTCGGATCTATACTCAAATGCCCTCTCTAAATAATTACCACCAATTAGTGCCCAACAAATATTAGCAAACGGTAAGCCCTGCTGTATTGCTTCCACCTTGGCAGCTGCTCCTAAAACAGTCCCTAAAGGCAGGTTTTAAGCTGTTGCGCAGAGATTGGACGGCGCCAAAGTATCGACTCATGTGGCGTCCCATAAAAAAGGGCCACCTAAATTTCCATGGCACCAGCGTCATACCGTCTCTCTCTCCGTCGTTATGTGGAAAGATCACTCAACTCCTGCTTTTTAGGATGATAATCGTTGCAGGGCATTTTTACTTAATTATAACAAGGACTACGATAACAATCTATCCCGCGGGAACTATGCAATTTTTCGGAATAAAGAGTAGCCTATGTGTTAATCTAGGATACCAGCTATCTCCGTTCCAAATTTTATCGAAATCCTTCCAGTTGTTTCGGCGTGAAAAGGAACAAACATACATACTCACATCGTCACGTCCATCCATCCATCCGTCCATCCTCACAAACTTTCGCATTTATAACATTAGTAGGATAGTAGATTCTATAGAACAATAATTATATGATTGAGTTAAATAATGTTTTATAAAACATTGTTGGAGTTACAAGTTATTGTCATCCTGTCTGGAAACTGCCTTGACATTATTGTCTAAATAGAGATTCATTATAAATTTATAGGAAGTCGATATTTTATAGTACCAATTCTTGTCAGTAGGTTTTAACGCAATTTGAACGGTGTGTAACTTTTTAGTCCCCACCCAGGTACTAAGATATAATCGATAATCGTTGAATGTGCAGAGTATCCCAATGAAACCATACCCACGCCATACCTCTCTAGATTTGCCAAAGTGAATATGTCAGCCATACCTTCGTCATTGGAAGTAAGTTTCTAAATTAACAACCCATCACTGTTTTGATTCCCCTTTTCTATGCGCCCACAATCACCCCGTAAGGGATAAATACGTGATTTATGTAGTCTAAACTAATTTACACATCTAGCCTAGGGGAAGCACTTTTTATGTGTGATGATCAGAGATCCCAAAGTTTTGGACATAAATATGACATTACAAGTAAAAAAAAACGGACGGGTTGTACTCCGGGTGTGCCGGCAGAAGCGAAAACTACACACACGCACACTCACGCAAGAATAAGAAAGAAAAAACCACACACGCTCACACTCGCGCAAAAAAAAAGAAAAACTTTTTCTACACAAAATTTGAACCGCGGCCACGGGAGCGAACGGACTATTATTCCGTACCTTATAGCACTAGGTCAAACATAGCTTACGAGTGAGTGATGAAATCAACGTACGTATTATTACGACCTTGCAGAAATACTCCCTCCGTCTTACGTCTTACCTGGCGCGAGTTTAACATTTTTTACCCATCCCAAAAAGTGCTCAAGAAGTTTTTGCTTCAGTAAAATCAAATTAAACTTTTTTTTCTGTTGATCCCTCTTTAGCAGGCGTGCCTTCCTTCTCAGAATGTTCTTTATCCGTAGGCTCCCTTTTTTCTGTTCAAGTGGATCTTCAGGAGGGAGTTGTTGTTTCAAGAACTGTTCCAAGACGTCTACCTCATTAGCCAGGTCTAATTGGTCATAATCCTCGCGCGACTCCTCGTCGTCGAACACCTGCGGCGGCAACGTGGGGCGCGAGTCGGACCCCTCGCGGTCCGTTCCGTTTGCCTTCGAGTTGTTTTGCTAAAATCCACATCCGCTTTTCATTCAGGTTCCATAATGTCAATGATGTCATATTTGATGCTATCCGAGTCCTACTAATATTATATATGCGAAAGTTTGTGAGTCAGGAAGTGAGGATGTGAGTGAGTGTGTATGTTTGTTCTTTCTTCACGTTTAAACTACTGGGCGAATTTGGATCAAATTTGGAACGGAGATAGCTGGGTACCCTAGTTTACCCTAGACTACTTTTTACCCCGGAAAATTGCATTGATTCGATAAATGTGTCAAAAGTCGTAGCTGCCTAGAGTCGCATCGTAAATAATTATTGCAGAATATACTGTCAACATCAGTTCTTAAGACTAATTCTCGTGGGCAGAAGCTAGTTGGGTATAATCAGTACTCGTTATTGGAAATACCTCCATTGTTTTTGGAAATGCCATTATCATAAACGTTGACAACCATTTATGAATGTAATTTGATATTTCGGATTGAAAATAATATACTGAAAAAATGTAGTGCTTATAACAATAAATCGAAAATAATGTTGTACTTAACAAAACCAAATGTGTTATGCTACAGAAATCTAGATACCTTCATAATAAAACTGTATCGTGTCGGTGTACAGTCAAGGAATTTAATTCCTATCCCAACATGGAACCTTTTTATACTCGTAGTAAACGTCGTAACGATTTTCTTTTTTAAGTAATGCGGCGTCACTATGACGGTTTATGTGAAGAGGTTCCTCGATGGCTCAGGAATAAACGGTTTCCACGCCAACGACACATTTATATAGGCATCGCAGGTTCAAAACCAACGACCTATATATACCTACATCCATTACTTCAATGCAAAAGAAACCTTCGTTCAATTGAATTTAGGTTCAACTTAAGGCATTACAATAAAGAAGTCTGGCGGGTGACGTCTCTTGTATTTGACGTGGCGGCGAAAAGGTTAAATTCCTTGACTGTACATTCGGCTTAACCGATGTGAATGTGGTTTGGGTGATTATCTCAACGAAAAAAATTCGCGGCGGAGCAGATAGCAGTGTGGAATAATTGTTTCATAACATTTTTTTTCCTGAAAAGATAACACTTAAGCCAAATCGCAGTGTTATAAAAGTGATTGATATTTATAAAAAATATATATTTTCGTCTAAATTTAAATTTTGGTGTAGTATTGTATACAACAGTTACATAATTAGCTCATAAAATCTCGTACCTTACTTAGGCCACTCGGCAAGCCTTGTGGCCTAAACACGGTACTCAACTATAAGAGCCTTCATTATGCAACGATTGTATAAAATACTATTAATGCATTTTTGGTGAATGACTTATCTAATTTTGATGGGTAGAAACAAATTTGGTGGCACCAAATTACTAAAATCATAATATCTCTAAAACTTTTTTCTTGTGTTTTATGTACAATAAAGAGTTATACATACATACATACTTTTATGTATAATGAAAGGCCATATTAATTGTATTGTTACACAATATTGATTGTGATTAGTTACCTACGTATTGTTGACACATAATTTAGACATAAACAACGAAAATAAAAAATCCCACCAAAATCAGGTCAATTTTGGACCTGTTGAAATTCACCCTTTTACAGATTTGTTGTACTTTACTCTTGAGATTTAGTGTTTATTTCATTTTAATCAGTTCACAAAAGGAAACTACTTCCATATTGGTCTGGGAGAGAAAGAAAAACATAGAATGTCAGTTGCCTCTCGTCCCGCGCAGATGGTAAAAGCTCATCGAGAGAATGGGCGAGTCTTAGGAGTCATGTTATAGGCGATGCAGCTAACAACCCATCACTATTTTGATTCCTCTTTCCACCTATACGCCTACCTACAATTATGCTAAATGTAGCCCTTAGGTCTTGTTACCAGGCTCTGTCTACCCCGTAAGGGATATAGACGTGATTTGTATGGGGTTGTACAAAAGGAAAATATACATAGATGTCGTGTTTTTCCAGTCACAAATACTTTAGGAAAAATTGCTTAGTTTATTTGGCTAGAACTTCGGTTACCTAACTATAATTTGTTAAATAATCACGATTTGAGTTCACATAAATAAAAAAATAAACAAATATAGATTTTAAGAGTGTACGGTCATATGTTTATTAGAGAAATTTTATCTTGGACAAGAATCCTATAGATTCGTGTTAAAAAGAGGAATGTTGAATTTTTTTATGTTTAGTCGGTTGAATTCCCGGGTGAGACAAGCGAATGTTAAAAGGTAATTGAATACAGTTTTGTTTCTTTTTAAAAATATAAAGTAATATATTTATTTTCAGTAAAATGAGCTAACTGAAGGTTTCCAAGGTAAGTAGTTGTCCTGCAGGGCGTCCGGGTCCAGTGTCACGTATGTACCCGGAGACTTTATTACTTTTGTGAAGGTATTTTGTGAAATACAAGTAAACGTTTATTAATCTAAACTAATAGCGTTCTTTCCTTTTGAATTTAAAATTTTCAAATTTCTCTGGGGAATTCAAATCTTACAAATCAAGAAATGGTATTCAAAACTTCCAAAGAATGGACCTTTTTAAAATGTCCTTTAGCTAAACAATGTTTTGCACAGGTTCTTTTCTTTTGTACCTACACGACATAAAATAACAAATCGATCGACACTTTATCAAAAAACTATACCGTGCATCGAGTTGAGGGTAATTAATTAACGCCATACAGCAAAACTTGCTTTTTCATAATATATTCAAATAGTATTACATGCGGACCTTGTGGCAATGTTCACAACTGAAATAGGTAGTCGGAGTAAACATAATTTAAATCATAATTATTTTTACAGCATAGCTTCAATGACATCTTTGGCCACTATAGTCAGAAGCTCGTTGATGTCTTTCTGTAACCAAACGAACAATGCATTTATATAATAAAACTCCTCACAAACCTAATAGGTAATGATGTAAAATATATACTTACAAGCAAAAATATCGGTTCGCTTTTCATACAACTTTGTATGGAAGGTGACCCGTTATTTTTGCACTGTAGTGTATGTTGTAGCAAATTCTAATGTCAAACATAGGTAATATGCCTGATAATAATTACCTCAAAGCTGGTAAGTGTCTCGGGGATGGTGTCGCCCAAGAACTTGTTGAGAGAATTAGTGTAGTCGGTGCCCTGACAACGAAGATTCAGCTGGGACTGGAATAAAAAATAATAATTTACATGTTACTGCAGTATAAGCGTAACATTCAATGCGTAGGTAATTAAACAGTTGGTTTTTACCTCGATATCCCTTAATCTAAATTGAAGGTCTATGTCTCTGATGGAAATACCGCTGATGATGCCCACGCTGACGCGGATGTTACCAATCACCCTGATGTCTTCGAATGCTAGCCTGAATCACAATATAAGATTAAGCCAACCTATTAATTAATGAATATGGGTTATTGATTTTTTAAGGTTTTTAGGGGTTAATCTGGAAACGAGAGTTATACTTCAGCTCGATATGGCTTATATACTACATATACTTACCAATTCAGCATTTTATATTTTAAAGCGAGCTGTTTAGACGGATAGAGGATATGTTAACCCTTATAATTAAAATCGGATGCAGGAAGGATCACATAGCCATCAAAAATGTAAAAACAAGTTTAAATTTGGCACTCTCTTAAAGGTGTTAAGTCCACGCAAATTAATTCACCAGCGCTGGTTTGTATCATAATCATATTTTTTTTTGCCGAGGCTATTTTAAATATGTTTTGATATCCTAATTGTTTATTTGGATCCATCTAGGTCAAGTTTATCTTGTACTAAGATAAAGCTAAACAAACATAGGCATATACGATATTGATAGATAAGTTTATTTAGGAAGCAAAAATTATAGAACTTACTTGCCGCTGTACTGGCAGTTGATGTTCTTGCCGAATAAGTTAGCATCAAATGCGGAAGAAACTGAAATAAAGAATGATCAACATTTATTATTATTTCAACGTTAAAGTTGTATTGTATATCTCGTCTTATAGCAAATTTTAAAGGTGTAATTTCACTATCCATTAAAACGATAAATATGTACAGTCAGCTGCAGAGAAAAGGTTCCCCTTCGGTATGATTACCGCTATTACGGGTGTGTGAGGGGGGGGGGGTACCTTTTGTCTGCAGCCGACAGTACCAATGTTGGAAAAAAAAAAGACATGCTTTGGAGGCTGCGAAATAAAGTCGGTTGGGTTAGTGAAACAAAAATAAACATACCAGTATTGAGAATGATTTGTGGCATTCCCATATTGAAGGTCATTCTTAGAGTGATAAGATTAAGGTTTATTTGATAGACGCGGATGTCGCTGAGGCCTTGGAACAGAAAGCCCGCCACGTGCGCGCGCAAGTTGAAGATGCTGTAAAGTGAAAGTCTCTGTAGATATTGTCATTTTGCATTATTTAATAACTTGTCATTAATCTAGAAAAGTGGTTTATAAAATAAAGCAATCATCGTCGTCATTGTCACAACCATTCGAGTAACGTGTCACTGCTTCTGGGTACTTATTTCCTCTGATATCACTCCCAAGTAGGTTTTGTACATTTTGGTAACATTAGATTCATCATCAAATGGCTTTCAGGGATGTATGCAAGTTTTTGCCGAATTTATTCTTTATCAAAATACTTACGGCTACAGTGGTTTTTAAACTGAATTGGGATTGTCTATTTTTTTACAATGTATAGTAAATCGAAAACCATTTCGAGATAAATGCTTTTTAAATCGTTTTCTGTATTTAATTTATTTTATTTTGCTATAATGAATTTATTACATGAAAAATAAGCAATGACTTTCATTTGATATTCCCAGACATGACGTAGACGGTCCAAAATGTACTTTATTTGCAAAGGTTACAAATTCTATGCTATTTACGCGTGTATTATACTACGGAGTTCAATTTGGACCCGCAATCTGACATTTCATTCATCTTATGACAGATGACAAGCAAATGGGCAATCTTGTTACTGTCATTCTTGTTTTTTCTACTGTTCACTTTCATATTGTTGTATTATAGTTTAGATTTAGAAGCACTTTCGGTAGATAATTAGGCAACAGTGTAACCGCACAGCGATGTGCTTCGCTCACATGAAAGATTTTCCGCTAAATATTTTAATGGAGAGCGAAAATATTACGTTTTTCGGTTTACTTTCGCCTACTGAGTTTGCTGTCTTATCTCCGGGTCCTGTTTTGTCTCGATAATACCTGGTATGTGTTTATGGACCTTTCTGCTTCGCGCAGAATGTTATGGTATGTGTAACGATTGTGAAAATATAAAATTCATAGGAGAAGATCGCGTAAATCTTCCTGTGTTATTGTTGAATCATGTTGACATTGATACTAATGACAGTTTGCCAACTTCACCACAGATAGAAAAGACGTTAATGGCGGCGCTTCACATACGTTTTATGATCAATTTGTCCAATAAGCAGATGTGTGACACCGGCAATGGAAACTCTGACGTCACAATGGAAACTCTGACGTCATCAACCAAAATACTTTCAATAATTAATAGTGAAAAAAATACCGAGTTATATGAGAAAACATTGAAATTGGTTTCTTATAATTGACTATTCTGCACAAAAAAAATATAAAAAGGATAGGTATTTTTTTTTAGACAATCCCAATTGTGTCTACCTACAGTTTATGACTGACGCTGTCGCGGAAAACGCGAATCCATACACAAGGGTGAGTTACCTTTCTCATATTTTAATGACATTTGAGCCGTATTGTTTTTTAAGTTGTCTGTGTTTGTCATGATGCAGGAGAGAAAGAGAAGAATGGTGGCAAGTCCAACGTAACGTAACATTTAGAGTTGGAAATTGAGTGAGAGAAAAAGCAAGGGGAAAGATAACCCAGCGCCCCGGTGAGTTATTGTATTTCATATACAATGTTATTTGTTTTACACGAAGTTATGATCTCGAACAGTGACCAGAAGTAATAATATAGACAGAAGTTGTACCTACAACAAGTATTTATGACAAGCTATGAGTTTATGCCGGTGATTTGGGCTGGAGTGTAGGGGTGATGTTGGAGGTCCTTTAGGGACTAGGTCCCGCCTCGGTGCTTAACATAGAGTGCGTAGTACTGTTGTAAGTATTTAGAACGCCCTCTGGGATTCTCGTTGATACAGGGTTTACCGCGTCTCCACTTATATGTAGTTGTCGAGGGTAGTAAAGGCCAAGGGGCCCTCGTGTATAGTTAAACCCTTAAAGGTATGCACAGGCGCGGGCCGCATCGCGCTAAATTGCGAAAGTAAAGGTAACCATAACAACACAGGTAACATATTAATATCTAAAACGCTAACAAGTTAAATTACACAAATTTTCTACAGTCTTATTTGTTTTTTATTATTTGTGTTTTATTTCCAAAAATTTAGCCGTGCGCCACGCTGCCGTAATAGTTTATTTTCTTTCACCAACAGGCACGTGGAAGAATGGCGCTGCTCATGGTAATTGGCGGTTGACAGCGCCTTAAGTTTGATTACACGTACAAAGAATCAATGGTAGGTAGGTACTTACGATGGTACAGGCAGGGCATAATCGATTTCGTCGTGATCGATGATGAGGGGGTCTAGCCCAGCATCGACGATAGCTTGACTGATGTCTTCGATCGCGCTGACGATTTGGTCGGTGACCAGCCTCTCTTGACCGGACCCTAAAAATTGGTTTGGGTAAAAGCAAAGAACTTCGTATACCTATCAGAACAAGCATGTTTGTTCATTGCCGTGCATTTGGTAGTTCAGGATCACTGCGCGTTTTTTCTGAATTATTAGTTACTAGCTTCTGCCTGTACACCTTCCTCTAGAATCATTCTCTCTATTAAAAAAACCACTTTAAAATCTTTTGCGTAGTTTTAAAGATCTAAGCATACATAGGGACAGACAAACAGACAACGGAAAGCGACTTTGTTTTATACTATGTAGCGATAGAAGATTTCTTAAAATGATTCCTTTGATTGAATTATAGTTATCTGTTTATCGGTTATTCAATCGTAATTTATGATTAAAACTTTGAACATCGATGAGTGTACGATTACATTACTTGGTCAACCACAATATATATAAAAAAAATCGTGGGATACTCATGCAGTCTCTAACCCAACCGCCTCCTGTTGAAGTGTTCTAGATTAATTTTAAGAGGCATGGCTAAAATATTAAATTAAACAAAGAGATCATGTTATATAGGCGATGTGGCTAACAACCCATCACTGTTTTGACTCCCCTTTCCATCCATACGCCCACAATCATGTTAAACGTTGTCTTTAGGTCTTGTTACCTTAGACTCTGTCTACCCCGTAAGGGATAAAGACGTGATTTATGTATGTATGTATGTATCTAATCAAAATATGTCAGAGCTGATCGATGCCTGTGCGTGTGCAGTAGTATGATAAAAGATTAGCGAGGTTACAAAAGTATTTAATCTCTCTTCGTATTCAATCTTTGGAGTTATTCAAATACGTCAGTAAATCCTTAAATGTATTTTTTTAATTCAGGTTTTCTTTGATGAAGTTATCAAACATGCTTAATTTAAAGTATTTTTTCAAAATCAAAAGCGTGAGCAAAAATAACAGGTCATTTCCTATCGTAGGTTTTACGAGAAGTGACCCGTTATTTTTGCTCGTCAGTATAGTATAGGCAGTTTCCATGAACAATTTATACCAATGTCTCACACTCATGCTAGTTCAATTGCAATACTCTACTTACTTATTGCTTTTTCCACTTGGAGATTGGGCAGAGCGCTGACGCTCGCCAAAATAACAGCGAAAGCGACTACGAAAGTCTTCATTTTCGTTCGGTTTATACCAATTATTATTTATCTGTGAACACAGAAGTAGTACATTAGCCCTAAAGTTAAATATAAGGTGGTATATGCTAGTTATATGGTGACGACGATGTTTTGAACCTCCAAATTCATAAAATTCTGTTAAACATAGAGGAAATATGTTGAAGCCCTTTCTTTCAAACTCAAAACATATAGGTATAAAAGCTATGAATTATCTTAATTGTAACGGTAGTCTCGGCTATAATACTGCTCTTAAATGACACTATAATTTTATTACGATTATTATGACATTTACCTGACAAAACAAAGCCTAGCTAAGACTAAATTTAATTAAAGGTATATGAATCTGTCCCAAATCCGCACCGCTGCAGAGGGTGCCCGCCGCGACGGCTGGCCGCATTGCAACGTTGCAAGTGTACGGACTTTATATTGCGCTCGTGCCAGTAATAATGTAATATGTTATACCAAGCTCACTCACCTGACACAACAATTATGATGTAGGTTCCCCTCACCACCATTTATATACATACGAAATTCATGCAAGATTAAATCTGAGATATAATTAATTTAGATCGATTGATCTAAATCGGCAACGCAGCCCACTTCTTATCATAGAGATTATTGATACTTCGCTTAAATTATTATTTGTTTATAAGTTACCGGCTCTTTTGAAGACCTGGCTTCGTTGACAATAATAATGCTCACATGACCAAACTCCACAAAAACACCGTTTACGTGGCAACTTGTGTGGAAATGTACTGCGTCGTAAATGCTGCTAGACTAGTGCACAAAAATACTAACGACATTTTTCCTACGTTCGGTTGACCTAAGTTGGAAATGTATATATTGCGGAATTTCGACCGACATAAATATTTGTCCTACGTTCAGCCGACCTTAGTTTAAAAGAGTCGAACGTACGAAACTGATTATTTTATTTTATTTACACTAAACCAACCACTGATGCTCGGATTGTCATTACAAGCAATAGGCGAACTGGTTTTTTTTTCCCAAAATGTAATCCTGAAATATTTACAGTTTCAGAAAAAATTAAGAAATTTGCCTTATGATTACTCTGTGAAAAGTTTTTATTAAAGTTTGGTAAATCTTTTCGAAAAATTGCCATTAGGGTTTTTCAACGTAGTAGCTATTCGGAGCACTAGAAATATTTAGTTTCAAAGTATTCTCATTAGGCATTTTTCTTCATCATTAGCTATATTAAAAGTGTATAAGGAGATGCATCTTCAGGAATATCGTATATTAGATATTTGTACTTTCATTGTTCTATCTTTAGGATTTCCGTACTTAAGATAATTTTGATTTTAGATATTATCTATGGACCCTTTTTGTAGGCAATAAGGAACTTATCAACACTTTGCACGTAAATTAGTGTTGCCACTCAATAGTCCACTATCGATAGTGTTTCGATAGCCTATCGATAGTTTGAGCAAAGACAATAAATAGTATCTATAGTATCGATAGCTCTTTTCGTGCAATACTATTGGTAAACAACAATACTACCTTGACGACGAAAAAACTATCGATAATATAGATAGTATCGATATAATTGCTTTTCAATAGTACATAAACTATTGATACTGATGATGAATCCAAATAACACATCTTAGCTATGACACTGCTGCAGGCAGCTGAACCGTCGATATAAGTCTCAATTTACAGTAATATCCATACACCCCCATTAGTTGTAGAAGATCATAAATAGAAAAGTAATTTCTGAAATCCTCTTTTGTTGTGTTTTCGTGTCTGCAAGTATATATGCCGGAATGGGCCGGTGTGAAACTTGCGTGTTACGATCTAATTAACATAATAAAAACTAATTCGCACGGTTTTCGACTGCCATCCACATCTTTAGGTATTTTATAGACATTGCATGTCATTTAAAAGCAAATTTTGCGACAGTCGGATCAAAGTGGTTGTATTTAATGGCTCTCGAAAATTTTAATTTAAGCCCTTGGTTTTTTGCTACCAGAATATCTCCATAACTTTAATAACGAATAGCTTGAGATTTGACATGTGAGTAGGTATTACAAATGATGATGGATGGCTATCGAGTGTTTATTACCCAATTTTACAAAAATATCTCAGTAGATTTCAATGAAATTACTTAATAAAAATAAAGACATGCCCTTATACGTAGAGGTATAAACGTCTTTTTAGGCACGGTGGTACGGAACACCTGTACAAATGCGACTTTTTTACTTTTTTCCATTGGAGATAAGAAGCCTCTTTACAAATTTTAAATAAAGAAGAGAAAATCCAATTATGCCTGTCTGCTCTGCTGTAAGTATATACAAGAAAGAAATGAAAACAATTATTTTATATACAAGCATTTATTTATAATTAAACACAAATCTGGCAAACATTCAATAATGCAATCATAGCACTATAATATTTTATATAATTTATTCGAAACATGTTTACTATTAGAATTTGAAAAGATAACTCGAATGAAAAATATTTTCTTTGCAATGCTTGTAGGCCATAACGTCTCGTGCTTTTATAAATTAACTACAGTTTTAGGCCATTTGCGATACATTGACACCTTGATATATTTTTATACAGCTAAGCAAACGTGATGGAAAATATTAATGGAGTGGAAAAAAATCACAATCAATGTTAACAATGACGAACGAAGGCGGCGGAGGCATGCCGCCAGCCGCGCAGCGCGAGTGTCGTCGGCGCCGCCCTCTTCGACTGCGGATCACGCTCAATGTTAACAATGACGAACGAAGGCGGCGGAGGCATGCCGCCAGCCGCGCAGCGCGAGTGTCGTCGGCGCCGCCCTCTTCGACTGCGGATCACGCTCAATGTTAACAATGACGAACGAAGGCGGCGGAGGCATGCCGCCAGCCGCGCAGCGCGAGTGTCGTCGGCGCCGCCCTCTTCGACTGCGGATCACGCTCAATGTTAACAATGACGAACGAAGGCGGCGGAGGCATGCCGCCAGCCGCGCAGCGCGAGTGTCGTCGGCGCCGCCCTCTTCGACTGCGGATCACGCTCAATGTTAACAATGACGAACGAAGGCGGCGGAGGCATGCCGCCAGCCGCGCAGCGCGAGTGTCGTCGGCGCCGCCCTCTTCGACTGCGGATCACGCTCAATGTTAACAATGACGAACGAAGGCGGCGGAGGCATGCCGCCAGCCGCGCAGCGCGAGTGTCGTCGGCGCCGCCCTCTTCGACTGCGGATCACGCTCAATGTTAACAATGACGAACGAAGGCGGCGGAGGCATGCCGCCAGCCGCGCAGCGCGAGTGTCGTCGGCGCCGCCCTCTTCGACTGCGGATCACGCTCAATGTTAACAATGACGAACGAAGGCGGCGGAGGCATGCCGCCAGCCGCGCAGCGCGAGTGTCGTCGGCGCCGCCCTCTTCGACTGCGGATCACGCTCAATGTTAACAATGACGAACGAAGGCGGCGGAGGCATGCCGCCAGCCGCGCAGCGCGGGTGTCGTCGGCGCCGCCCTCTTCGACTGCGGATCACGATTTCATCCACATTATCCGGAAGTTCCATTCTCATTGTATGAATTGAGAGACAATAAATATTTTAATTAAGACCAACCAATAATTAACTTGTACAAATCTTTTTTTATTGTCAACATTTACTGTAAAAACTATGTAATCATATTTAATAATAATGTATATTCGCTCTGTGTTTTAAAGTTTTGGTATGTAGGTATTATGACTCTGGCTTATAATTTCCAGGATAATTGTTAGCATTCACATGTACGTACGTATTGACTTGTAGAACGATGCGGAATGCGGATGCAAAGTACTGAGCCGACCGCTGACGGACGGCGGGACGACGGGGACGCCGTGCGCCGCCTCCGCCACACGAGTCAATGTACTTGCGTCCCGCGGGAGAACTTGCGACAAATACTCATTTATGTTTATATTTCATGTTTTGTATGTATTTACTTAACGTCTGTTTCTTGCTCTGAGAACTCTATAATCTCATTTCTTAGTTTTGGCACCACGCGATATTCGTTGGCCTTTTCAATATCACATATAAGAAAAGAAAATTGTGCAGTTATGATAAGAAGAAACGCATTACTACATCTACTAGTAATACCTAACTATAGTGTTATATCAATATATATAAAAGTGAACAAGAGGCACTCTATAGGTTTACATACGCAGGTTAAAATAAGCGTAGTTCGTGAACATCAAACGTGAAGTAGACTTGAATACTGGACACTATTTTACAATTACTAACACCAGCGAAAAAAGATTACACCATCTTTGTAAATACCGAATAGATTTATATTCGCGCCGCCTAGTTACAAACCAAAATTAAAGAATCCGCAGTAGATCTATATGAAATTACATTAAACGTTAGCTATATTATCTCATATGGTATCGTCTTCCACAACATTGTAATTATTCTCAAAAATGTAAGACATCATAGGCGCGTGTGCGCCTCCCGCCGGTTCCTCGGCTGCGGCCGCTGCGAACTTCGACACCGTTCAACAACTACTAATCTACATGCACAAGTTATTTTTTGTTGAGTTTGAGGAACCGCAACCTGACCAAATAATTAGAAAATAAATCTACTAGCCGAACAACAACAAGTTCCTAGAGTAAAGATTAACATCCATACCTTATTTACATTAAAGAACTGTAATTTTAATGAAAATCTATAATGCCGTTTTCCCAAATTTCATTCAATAGAGTTAAGATTGACCATATTGCACTAGTAAATTTTATCTTAAATCTTGAACGAATTGTAAAGATTCACCTAATAAAATGTTTTATTATTTACCAATATTCGAAAGCTGAACTGCTGGGTACTGTACTACAATCCCTACACTAGACGTATCGACGTAGATACTTATTTGTACGTTCTAACACCTCCAATACCCTCCGCACTGCTCGCCGGCGCGCCGCCGTCGCCGTCCACGCGCGCTTGCTTGTTGCGGTTTGGTAACCAGTAGCCACTCTGATCCTCGGAGCCCGTATTTCATTTCGTGTCATTGATAACTGTGGAACTCTGCATATTACAAGCCACTTTTTAAATTTATGTACTATATTTATAATCTTCTTCTTAATGTATTCATGGGATTCCATGCATTATAAACCCAACTGTTTAGCTTCACAGGCATCATTTACTTTTTTTTGCTTCAGTGTACATTTTACATTCATCGAACCATACAAGACGTACAACTTTCTAATATTGGTCCGCTACAGAGTTGTGAAATGATCTAGCTTATCCTTAACTTATACACTAAGCCTAGATAAAACTTAAAAATATTACTATGCCTTGCGTGATATGTATTGCAATTATAGAGGCGCATTAAAGCTGAAAACTTTATTTTTCATTTCTTCTAAATTTTTCTAAACATCGCAGAACACCTATGCCTTCACTGACACATACAATCCGAATTTTTACAACACGAAATCATAACACTCTACATTTAAGTAGATTCTAATCGAAACAAACATCTTTACATGGTAGGTACCGACACATTCTTATTTGTCTATAGCCCACAGTATTATGAAATGTACGTGACTCTACACTGAGAGGATATGTAAAGACTTAGAGCTATGACCAAATTACGACTAGATACGTACGTAACTCTATAATTAATTATTAACAAGTGATATGTTGATGGAGACATCACTCCTCTTATACTAATTTATAACATTAATCCATAAATAGTATTTTTACGTGACTACCAATACATTTACCGTTACAAAAAATACCTAAAGTAATTAACAAAATATTTAATGGACAGCGGAATTCAACACCTCAGATGGCTTAGAACTAAAGTTTGCTCAATATTTCAGAGTAAAAATACAAACATTGCAAAAACAATTTTATCAGAAACGAAATAAAATATGGTGTTAAAGGCGACGGCTTGCTATCGCCGTAACGCAGCCCCGATCTCCCTTGTTTACATTAACAATGTCGGGCAGTACTTTGTCGACCTGGCCAATTTATCAAGAGAACGCATTAGATGTTTATATATGAAGAGAAAAAATCCGACTGACTGTTCCATCAATGCCCAGCCCAAACCCTTGGACTTAAAGGGCTGAAAAGGTGCATTGATGTTTCCTTATGATGGTGACAAGGAATAAGGACGGATTTTGTAAATTTCCCGCAGGATAGGGAACTTTACCAACGGAACGAAGCCGCGAGGCAAGCTAAATTCATTCATAAACCTTGGTTATTTATGAAACGTCATCATATTTACATTAATTATTAACTAAACAAACAATAAAAACGTGTTGCTTCCCGTACAAAGTTCTATGAAAGGCGATCCACTATTTTTGCTCGTGAGTGTATTTTGATGTTTTCAGAATAGCAGTAAGTCTATTTAGAAAATATTTCAGAGTTAAGTCATGATATCATATTAATTTAAAAACCTCGTCTGTTGATTAACAAACAATTCTAGGCCAGTTGATTCAATACTTATTATCACAGGCACTCCATTGTTAATTCACCGCATTCAATCGTGTATTAACAGTTGTTGGAAGCCAGTAAATTTTGTGTCATATCAACATTTTGCGCGAGATGACCACAGAATGAAATTGGACTGACAGCAGCTCACGAACTTCACGACGACTGCGGCGCGACAAATACAGTGCCTTGAAGGGAAAATATGTAGCTGTCGTGATTTGTGAAACAAACACATCTATTATTGAGTACCCCTGAGCCCTAGTAATATGGCACGTAGTGAGCAAATAATAGCGACTTTGACAGTGGCCTTACTTACGTTCCCCGACTATAGATACACTCACACGACTAAACCCATTCCAAGACGTAATTTTTACCAGATGACAGCAAACTAAAAAATCTGAAAATCATTAAAACAATATGCTGGCATGGCAGTGCGCTGGTCAAGTCACCCACAAACCTGAGGACTGATCCGGTGTCCGGGAAATGTACGAAAAATAATTCATAAATTGTACCTATTTGTTGACAAAAAGAATTTCAGGTAGGTATGCCACCAACTGAACCTTCAAATCTGTTACTTTTTCTCAAACAATTTTTATTCTAATGCCAATTATATTACGTGCCAAGTATTAAAAAAAAACTAAATTTATGTGTAGTTCAGTTACATGGCAACATTACAAAATCGCACTTGCAGATATACATTATTATATATATTTAAATCGCACAATCGCAATAAGCACTTTGTACAATCGCACTAGACGCAACTATTCCACTTGTTCCATAGCGCTCGTACAATATTTTTCAGTCGTAAACTAAAGCATTAGTGGTCGGGTGATTTTAAGAAGTTTCAGCTGCTTTCAATTGCTTTATTACTGAAGAAATAAATGGTAAATAGATGAGTAGTGGCTCGCAACAATTTTCAAGACAGCAAAAGTAGTACTCAGGAAACTCAAGCTCACAGGCTGCTTTGGGAATTTAACCCCGATGTTATTTCAGTCGGCAATGAAGTATATGTAAGTAGTTAAGTTCAGTTGAAACTCCAAAGTATCTGTACCCAATCAACAATGAGCATCATCGCTTGCAGTTGAAAGGACCATTTTACTTAAAAAAATAAAACTTAGGCCACAGAAGGTGCTTTAAGTAAAATAATAAATTTATAAAATGCTTTCTGAATGTTAGAATACATTTGTCCAACACTGTCTTGGGTAACATTTTATGAACGGAGTAGTCGATAACCAAACCAAAGCAAACAAAGCATTCAATGTGCACGTGAAGGCTCTAATCAATCATCACGAACAATTTAATATAACTAAACAATATTGTTTGTGAGAACCCGGTGGCGGCGGCCACGCCGAGGCCGAGCACGCCGTGCGACAGCCGGGGCGTCCACGCACTGCCCGTACAATTCCGTGGCGGCTCCGGTTTTTCTGTAATCGAAATAGATAACAATATCAATTTGTATATTATGCGAACCCTTATAGAACATCGTCAAACACTCTTTTGTTATACCTATTATTTTATGAATAAGAAGTTAAATGTAGCAAATATTATTTTCACCTCACTTGCTCGAAAAAACTGTCTTTGTCCTTCGAAAACTGCGTATAAAAGTGTTTTTCCCCCCTTTGTTGGAAAAGGTTTTTAAAATTCGAACGTGACGATGAACACCACTGTCCACCTACTCTCATATACTCACACACACACATAAATCACGTCTTTATCCCTTACGAGGTAGACAGAGCCTAAGGTAACAAGATATATATACTCATATACTCAGAAATTTTAAATTTGTATGTTGCCGTTACACGAATAGTGCTTAATTAGGTGAGTGAGACGGACGTAATAAGAATATTACTAACTTCAAATGTAAAATGAGGTGGTAAAAGCGATGGAATAGTGCGAAGGAGGGGTAATTACACGAAAGATCCACGAATGGGTCGAAGTGTATCCGCAAGGACCCCTAGATTAAGATAAGATAAGATAAGATAACTTCAAATGTAGAACTTGTTGTTAGACCCCCGAACTTTTTCATTCGATCTAAAGCGATCGTCTGTAAAGTCGGTTTAGCAACGATAGTTTTAAGTGATAACGTCATAAAGAAACATTGATGAAGACCGGCTAGCCCTGACGTCACGCGGAACGTGACACGGAACGTGACACTTTTTCGTGCGTGCAACCGGTGTTCATTGATTTAAAAGACCGATACTGATAACTCATTATCACGTCAAAAAACAATGTCACGTTCAGAAACGCGATCCGTTATCCTTTATTAATTTATTTTAAAATCCGTTAATTCCTGCTAGTTACTTTCAAGATTTACTAACATTCGTTGCTAAATAAAAAACTGTTTTACTATTAGTTCAACTGTTTTTCTTCCATCCACCATTTTTCTCACCGTATAGTGAGGTGAAAATTGTGTTTCGCTCGGCAGCTGAGTTGTTTAGTATCTCGTGCCTTGAATGAAACCCTTGGACGCTCCGGATTCTTCTCTTGACCCACTCGCTTCGGTCGTGGTTTAATCATAGCATCCTTCGCTTGCTCGGGTTTCAATACAGGCACTCGCGCCAAACAAAAACTTTCCAGCCTTGCATAACAAATAACTATTAAACTCTCGTGACACATAATTTATAACAACTACAAAATAACGGTTTAATTCACGATTATAAATCGAGGATGGTCCGATTAGTATCGATCTTATCGGCAGATCCTTTTCAAGGGCTATTTGCGTTCACGTCAGCAACAACCGCCCCGCCCTCTCCGCCCCCCCGCGCTGATAATATTCGAATCTAGAACTAGTGATTGTAAACCCTTTCTTGTGAAGTTTTAAAGTGAGTTAGTATCTTTGTACTCCTTCGATCAACAATACAACTAGATTCACAGTGATAGCTCTGAAAACGGCTCCGAGAAATAAGAGCACAAAATAAATTTGTGGCCTTATTTCTGACAGTATGCGCCAACCTCGGCCAACGTGAGGACGTGTCAAAATGCCACAATGTGCGTTCAAAAATTGCAAAAACAGCCACCGAAACACAAAGGTTTCGGAAGGAATATCTTTCTTTAAGTAAGTACAAGTCAGTATTTCATAAAGTACGTAAAAATTTGCAGTTTACATTTTTAAAATCAATAATTTATTGTTTGGCCAATGTTGGCCCACCATCTTGGCAATAATCGGTGGTTTTAGAACAAGAAATTCAAGGAGTAGTTGTCGTTTTATACAATATACAATATAATTATATTGTATTTTTTGTAGATTTTCTAGTGATCCTTTTTGCTCTGCGGAATGGATAACTATTGTCGCGAGAGAAAGAGAAGAATAACTTTACAGGCCTTACAAAAAATCTGCTATATATTCGATTCATTTTGACAAATTCGACATAACTGGAAATAGCCAAAGGCGTAGATTACAGAAAAAGGCGATTCCCAAATTGTAGGTATAGTTGCATAGAAATGTTTAAAATAATATAGGATGAAGTATAGTGAGATGGAACAGAGGAGCTGTCACTTATTAAAGAAGACGTAAAGCTTCAAGAAAAGTTCAACCCGTACAATATTTATAATATTGCCGTTAATTGCAGATTCACGTCAAACAATTGAAAGTGCAAGCAGCGGCAATAACAGAATCGACGATGTCAAATCGGGTAAAACGTTTATGTTGTCTCTTTGTACAATTTTTGTACTTTTCTCCAACTCAACAACTCCAACTCAGGAGGTGCGAGGCCTGGTTTGAAACCACGACTTTCTGCTTGAGAAGCGGTAGGTCGAACAACTAGGCTACTACGGCTGTTGCCTGGCTGGGCCTGCGTGGGAACTATGGCCCAATACCTCTCGTTGTTAAAGGAAGCCTGTGCTCAGCAGTAGAACGTAGATGGGCTTAATTATTAAAATTCATGTTAATATTTGTATTTGTAAATATCTGTCAAATAAAAAAGATTCTGAGTTATATACTTAATTGCGACTCCATTATTACCCTGTTCCTCAAATAGAATGACATCTTTTTGAAACGAAGGTAGTTCTTTTGTTTATCGAACGCTTTCGCTCGTCTTGTGAGGAAACGTCGTAAGTATTATATACAATTATAATTATTTGGATCTTTATTGCTTAGACTTAAGGTTTATTTTACGTTAATAAAGAAGCTAAAACAGATATAGCTATAAGCATAAGCAACACGACCACTTTTTCGCTTTGATTTTGTATGGGACCGTGAATCTAGTTGTATTGTTTATCGAAGTTGTACTCACAACAATAAAAGCTTCTTAACTGATAGAAGTGAAGTTAATCAAATATGCTGGTCAGGGAGCAAAGAAAAAACATAGAATGTACCATCTGCTTCTCGTCCCGCGCAGATCGCAAAAAGCTCATCGAGCGAATGGGCAAAAATCTTAGGACTCATGTTATGTGCGATGCAGCTCGTAACCCAACACTATTTTGATTCCCCTTTCTAACTCCTACAATCACGCCAAACGTAACCCTAGGATCTGCCTACTCTGTAGAGGATAAAGACGTGATTAAAATGTATGTGTGTATGTAGGTCAAATAATAAAAACACAATAGAATACAAAATAAATTTGTATACAGTAACAGTAGTGACATCTATATTACAACCTGTTATATACCTCTGCCCTTTTAGGTGTTTTATACGGAAACTTTCTTTAGTTATTATAAACTACTACTAAGTTATTTATTATATACGAGTATACCTATCATGGTATGAAAGTCGTTTAAATAATTTGTAAAAAGTAACAGTATTTTAATACTATCAAAGGAATCAAGAATTTTTACTTCTTGATTTTTTGTTTACTTTTACGGTTTTACAGTTAGAAATTAAATTTACACCCTGTGTAGGGGTGTAGCACGCGTCACGGAATGACGAGGATCCGGGTTCGATTCCCGGCCATAGCTTTACATTTCGGGTTTTTCTATGTGTTCTAATTTTCAGTGTCGTTTAGAAATTTAGTATTTTAATATCCAATATTTTATTTTATACTGTATTCAGGCATCTGTTGTACCTGTGGACACTTTCCAGTTTTTTAGACTATTTTGAATATTTAGTATGGATCTGGCCGCGAGGGAACCTAAACTGAATCGGAATTGAATCGCATTAAGACGTCATGGTAAGTCCCCTGTTCTGCCTTTGGGACGACTGATGTCCTAACTGTCTGAAGTATGTACTGTTATCGAAAGACTAAAGAAAAAAATATTAAAATACAAACTGTTAAAAACTAAATAAAAATAAGGAACACTAAAACTAGGTAAGTTGATCTAAAGTAATTTATGTTAAAAATGATTAAACATTAACCTAAAAAATGCCCCCCTGTTTCGTGCCTGGTTCCAAGGTTCCTATTATGCTGGCCGCGTTGCCTCTTTGAACTGCAATGGCAACCCTTTGAATCAGCCACGAACCAGAGCGGGGATCGCAGCCAGAACTTTACTTTATACTTAACATTACGTACATAAGAACTGCTTGACTGATTTCGGGTCGTAATCTTTTCCGAAAAAATCTGCAACGCGGGCTTAAGCCTATTTTACTGGCTTTAATCCGACTTTTTTTCAATTTGTACTATTTAAATAATTTAAACTTCGTCTTTCAATTGTTTTGCTTCATCTTGCTTATTGCTTAACTGCAAAAACCTCCCAGTAGGTAACTACCTAGTGTGGTGGTGATGCTAGTTTGTTCTTCAAGATGTGTGTTGCTTTAAATGAAAGAGCTTGGAGAAAAGCACTGGTTATTGAAACGTATATAGATATTACACGGGACTAAGCTGTCTTTAGGTAGTAGTCACAGAATAACAAGGTAAGTAATTTAGTATTTTTTAAATGTATGAACTGCCGAGTAGCTCTTATTCGATCAATCATTTATACGTACTTGTAGCAGATATCAATTGGGGTAGATACTTCTGCCAGAAAGCACACTGCTTAACGCGGAGGCCGTGGCCCACGGCGCTGGAGTTGACAGCTAGCGACAGGTATTCCCTGCCTAGTGCGGTGTGGACCGGCCAATGTACTTTAGTCATTTCACCATTCAAGCTCAGGGATGGATTTCTGAAACATAATAGAGTGATAATTTGCTGATATTTGTACGTATAGTCGAGTTTTTACCAATATCAGACGAGAGTTTGGATATTTTTGAACGGTTTTCTATGTTCAACGAGTAAGTTAATCAGCTGGGAATGTGAATTACTATATCGATTTACATTATTGTCCTATGGACACAAACAAAATTGAAATTTGGATAATGATTAAAATAACATCCCCACTCATTGCCAACGACAGTCGTACTATTTTTAAAATAATAACGGTTACACGTACCCAGTTTTAGCAAAGTTGGCCCAATATCTCATCATACGTTTGCTGAATTCCACCTCTTCAGGAGAATAATTCTTTCCAGGATTCAAAGGTTCCCCAAATACATAATTTATTTCATCGGCATGCATGACTCCGGTCCACGATGGCCAAGGATTATTCTTACTGCGGTGCTTATAGTAATACGTGAAGACATTATTGCCAGTTTCTGCATAACGATGGGCTAATTCATTCACACCACACGTAAAATGATAATCACCAACCATCTTGTCTAAGGCGTTGCGATTTTTTATAGGATCATCAGGGTTCAACCAGTCAGTGTATTCGAAGACTATTGCTTGTCGAGCGACATCGTTGACATAAGGATTTAATTCTCTTACAGCCTGTAAATACTGTTCTCTAGAAATGCCAACATTTTCTTCCTTGGGGAATAATTCTGTTAAATAATACAGAATAAAGTAATATCCTTCTTCAGTATTTGATCCCAACAAAAGGTTAGTTTTTTTGAAGTTTTGGTGAACTAAAGACCGTATTGGCATTTCATCTAAAAATGATCCATCTATGATAGGAACGAAGGGAAATTCGCAAATACCTAATGTTCCCCATTCATTATTTACTAATTCATCTGCATTTTTCTTTCTCAGGCATTCAATCATAGGGCCCATGTCTGTTCTTGAATGTGGACAATGTACGGCTTCTGCCAAACGAATACCTCGTAAAATACTCTCCTCTCTTGAAATTATAGCCCACGGTGCTGTAGCTGCCCCGGATTGCATTATTGCTTGGGAGAATAAGTTTCTTGAAAGGGGAGACAGTAAATGCAGAGATACAGAAACTGCTCCGGCTGATTCCCCAAATAATGTAACATTGTGTGGATTTCCGCCGAAATAAGCTATATTGTCTTTAACCCATTGCAAAGCCATAATTTGATCAAAAAGCCCAGAATTTCCCGGTACATCTGCCGTATCAAAGAATAGAAATCCGAGTGAAGCGACACGATATTGCATGGAAACGTAGACAACCTTTTCCTCTGAGACAAGAATCTTAGGATCATATACATCTAAAGTAGCAGTTCCAGAATAAAATCCACCACCAAAAACCCAAAGCATAACAGCAGCATTTTTCGGTCTCGGCCTTGGAGTGACTATATTTATATAAAGACAGTCCTCTTGCATATCTGTATTAGGATTCCACATCATAGCACCAGGAAAATCCCCGAATACGGTATCTATAATTTGAACGCATGAATGTGGCAGTGTCGTTGCGTTAAGGATTTCATCTCCCCAACTTTCAACTGGTCTCGGGTGTCGGAATCTCAAGTCACCAAGAGGTTTCTGTGCATAAGGAATACCAAACCAAGCGTCAACTTTTTTTCCTGTTGCAGCTGTAAGGGTAATGCCCCTTACTCTACCTTTTCGAGTACGCACTACCAGCGGATCATCTTCTTCGGGTCCCATTTGAGGTTCATCTGCCATCAGGACTTCTTCACCCCGCTCATGATTGGAGTAGTATTTTTCTTCCCGTATGGAAGAACTTTCGTCATTTTCTAAATTGGCGCGTTTGGAAGAGGTTTCATGTTCATCAATACGGGGTAAGATTGTGTCTAATTCAGGATTATAGCGTACAGCTTCGCCGTGACCTCTGTATGGCTGGGGAGGCGCAGGCGCTGAAAAGTGCAGAGGGTGCTCTGGTGCATGATGCCGCGCGCGATGCTCATGTGGGCTGGCCAACGCACGCGCAGCGAGCGCTGCTAGCGCTGCTAACACCACGCGCATACCGTCGTTACGCCAGCTTCAATCACCAACTGAAAATAAATAAATATATTGTGTGAATAAATTAATTACACGAATAGAAAAAAAACAGTAATAAATTGGAAAATATGTGTAATTCGAAGACCATAATAAAATCGACTAGGAAACGCACTCTCAATTAAATGGCTAATACAAATATACCGTCAAGGCACACTAAAAATATTTTTTAGGGTGCGTCCAATGATTAGGTGACAGAATTTTAGCGATTAACCGATTCCCCTCCACCCTGGTAAAACGTCATGAGATTTAGCTCCCTCCCTCTTCCTTCAAATCTAACAAGAGATTTTTTAATGGGTTCAAGTTGATGAGGATCCTGGTTCGATTCTCAGCCATAGCTTTACTTTTGAGATTTTTCTATTTGTTCTAATTTTCAGTGTCGTTTAGAAATTTAATTTCTAACGGGTAAAGCCGTACAAATAAATATAAAAAATCAAGAAGTAAAATTCTTGATTCATTTGATAGTACTTTGTCGTAAAGGTGATTTTTCTTAGCTCCAAGGAACTGCAGCCCGCTAAGTATTCCAACGCCCTCGTGTTCCTCGACGCGTTCCTGAGAAAAGGGCTCTTGACAGACCTGACGGACGGCTATAAAATGATCCATTTTATCGTTTAGAGTTACGAAACCGTAAAAAAGAACCTTGTTCATCCGCATAATTGATATAATTTTGTAGAATATAACTAACCGTATTTTAATGGTAAAACCTCTTTTATTCGATTTAAGTAACTTTTCTATAAATCTTAGTTTCTTGCGGAGATAAAGCGTCATATTTTTCCAAGACCGGGGGGTTTGCCCCGCGTGAGATTAGGTGAGATTCAGCACGACATTTTCCCACGGGATTGGAAAATTCCGAAATGGTGTACTAATAAAGCTACAGACATTAAATTTAGCATGCCTACACATTATTCCGTGATTAGTATGAAGATGCGCTTACAAAGGCTATTTTTCAAAATTAAGGCGGAACAAAGTTCGCCGGGTCAGCTAGTTCTGTATAAAAATGTGAATATCTTTTGAAAATCTAATTAACTATCAAACCCATCTTGACACTTTATTTAGCACCTCGGACTCCTTAGACTATCGTAAGCGAAGTTTCAAATTCCGACAGCACACTCAAGTAAGTATTTCCTTTAAAAAAAAACTTAGGTTAAAGTTTTTTGTTGAGCGAACTTTTGGTAATTAAAAATGCTATTCTACGTCCAGTTCATTGTTTTCTATTTTCTTTAAAATAGAATCATGTCTGGTCAAAAATGATCCATCGGATTTTGCAATCTTTCTTTATTCCTTCTAACAAGTGCCGTTTTAATTTAAAATCATAATTTTTGTTTTCTTCTCGTAACTTATAATGGATAAGAATCACTGATGGTATCCCTCAGGGGCGTTTGTGGTTTGATGCTTTTGGTTAGCACAACCTTACCACTAACGATCAAATTTTTGGATACTAATGATTTAGAAAATCATTCTATGCTTCAGATATGACTTTATTATGCTGGTAGCAAAGGTAATTAGTGCACGCTCTAACTAATTATCGCAAAGCACGGAATACCTACCAAAAAGTTTAATACTTCCACGTTACTACCTCCACGTCTCGCTAATATACTTCCACGGTTAGACCGACCGAGACTTAGACATTACGAGTAGGAAGTAAATATGAGACATTTTACAACTTCGTCATTCCACGTTAGGACAGATTGTCCAACAATAGGTTGAGTTAGGTTCCAACCCAATTTAAGTACTTATTCATTTTGCATACTTACCCCTGTTTTTCACGACCATAGTTTTAGACAAGAAAAACCTCCTTTAGTATTTCAACAATATAGTAATATTATTTTGCATTTCACACATTTCAGCCTACAATTTGAATCATTTCATAATATAAATAAGATTAGTTTAGCCTGCGGCTTCTCTTTCAAGGAAGTTAAGAAATTGGGTTAAATGCTTAGTTCCTTAATTTCATATCAAGCGGGAATTTCTAAAAAACCCTTCTTAATTTATCATCGATATTTGTCCTAGATGAAGTTTAAATGGAATTATGTCTGCCAAATTTCAGTTTTTAGCTCCAATGGTTTAGGCTGTGACTTGCCTGTCAATCATTCAATCAGTAACTTAACTGTTATAAACACCCGAAAAAAATATCCGTTTTGGGGATTATCGGAAAAAAAAAATAATTTGAAGTTATAAGTTGGGTGATAAAGAGAGCTGCTCTTTTAAAAACACACATAACACAGAAAACTTTCTAAAAATCAGTTTAAAAATTGTTTGAGGAGTTGGTAGGTATGCTATAGATTTAGCTTTACATGTCGATGTTATAAAAGCGAGGTGGCAATCTGGCAGAGAATGAGGAGAGGAAAATATAATTAAGTCGTTTGTATTTTCCGGCACGGAGGGAAGCGTGCGGAGACTTTATGGACTTTATTTAACCGGGGCATGCTAGTACAATATATGACTTATATGCCGATTACATGGTAAAATTTATGTTCACCCTGACTGATTCCGTACTCGTAAATACATATCATGACATGAACCGATCACATATTTCATGATACAAATCATTTTATTTCGAAATAAAAATCTAAAATATACAGATTTATATTTAGAATTTATGCTATGTAATGTCACGAATAAATGTTGTCTTTCTTTTGTTTCTTGATATATTGCAGAATAAAATCTCTAATTTTAATGCATTTTTGATAAATTTAGTAGTAAATGTTTATAAATTTGGCTCTATATTATTTTAATCCATAGTTTTAATCTAGACGTAGTTGATTTTAAAGAATCTTTACAAAACTTCTCCCAGGAATGAGAGATTGATTGATTTAGGTAGCGATTTGTTACATTAGAGACGCGCATTCAATGACCAAACAGTTACTTTCTTGTTACTGCAAACAGCATGATATGCCATCATCCGTGAGTTCCAAATGACAGCTCCGCGCGAGCATCAAATGGCGTTTTTGAATACATTTCCGTAAAATACAATCACGTAAAAAAACAACAGTATTTCCATAGTCAATTCAATTATTTTCGATTTATTACAGTAGTTTATGTGACTGTTTCAAAATGTCTAATTATGTACGGCTTTATCTCTACACCAGGGGTTCCCAGACCATGGGTCGCGATGGGGATGGGTGAGCTTGGTCTCTTGTTACATCATATAAGAATTATTGGTAGCTACTTTAGTTACTGAAATCTTTACATAGCGATTTACAAAAGTTATCCGCCTACAAAATTTACATTTTACATAATAATTTCCTTATAAAGTGTTTGTGACATATTATGGACAGACAGACGGAAAGTATGACGTTAGAATGGGTCAGTTTTTAGCATTCTGGCTATGGAAGTTCTCCTAATATTACCAGAAACTGATAACTAAAATATAAGAGCGTAATTTATCCTTGCCCCTAGTAGAATCCATAATATATTGGTGTAGATAAGGCAATGGTTCAGAAGCTTCAATGTCGCATTGGTGCCTTTCAACGTCTACCTTTGAAATGCAAATGGCTGCCATATCTGCACCGGCTTGTGACCTTCGTGCACGCGAGCTGCGGCAGGTACCTGTACTACCTCCATGGCGCTCACAGCAGTTTTGAATTTCAAAATTAACGCGCCACTGTAGGAAAGGCTGTGTGCTGTGAGCATTGTAGAAAAGTGAAGATTATTCAAATCAAAGTTTAGAAAATATACATAGGTATCACGGAAGCGTTGAAAGAAAAATAAAAAAAATCACAAAATTTAGTCTGTTTTTCGGGTGGGTTCTTGCTACCAACACTAATGCCGACTAACGATATTTTTTCTATCAAAAGACCCTCATCTATATCTACAGGGTGGAAAGATCGAATGTCACATGAATGGCAACTACCTTAAATATTGGAAACCGCCCATTCTGTGCAAAGGGAGCTATCCTTTTTTTTATAAACAATAAATTATGCATTTACGGATTTTTGAAAAATCACTTGTCTCAGTTTGGACTCGAACCAGTCAACTGCGACATGAAACAACAACATGCCGTATTTTATGATTATGACGCAGATCGCGAGGGTTACAGATAAGGTTCATTTACTTATCTCGAAATAACAAACACAATCAAAATGACGAAAGGCCATGAAAACTAACAATTACATACCTTTTAATTTTGATTTCACCCGTTACGAGATATGCACCGCTCCTACCTTAAATACTAAAAACAACAAATTGTACGCAATGGAGACTTATTTTTATTTCATAAAATAATAAATGCTGTGTGGTCATGGATTTTTGAAAAAACGTTTGTTTTTCTTACGTGCATTTCTCGTAATTAAAATGTAAAACCTATTGATCTTAATTAGCAAACCTAGGTACACAAACAAAATAATTCAATCACTCCACTGCATTTCAAACTACTTCGGTCAACAAACAGCGTCTTCACACTATAATAGTCTGTCCGTGTTTACTTTATTACGCGGTTGCAGCTTTCGATGGCTGAATGCGGCCGAGTAACGTATTCCTTACACTGTCTCACCGCATTGACTTAGTGTAATCGTTCGTCCCTTTACATCTGTATAACTAAATAAAAGAGGACAAGGTAAACAAGAGGAAGTTTTGTTCAAATATTTGAAACCGTGCCAATCGACACAATTTGTTCGTCGAATTCAGTTTTTCCTTTTGGCACAGGTTGCTGTTATGGACACCTATCGTTTACTGTTAAGTTAATCTGAATAAAACGTTATTAGTGCAGGGGTACATTTAGCAAAGAAGTCACTGGTCAGAGTGGCCAGGGCTACTGACATGTTCTCTTTGTCATCGGCATAAATCTAAAAACAAAACACCTCCCCCAAAGGTTCTCTGTTACTCTGGGCAGGTCCGTGTTTCGGATCTTACTTACTACTTATACATAAACCACTTCAGGCAGTACGTAATCTGAATTGAGAAAATTGTGTTGACCTTCGCGATTTCTAATTCCAAAGCAGTAGACACTTAAGTACCTATCTCAGAATCTATTATATATAAAGTATATATTTACTCCAAGTAGCTTTGGCACGCGACTCTTGTCTGCGTAATATTTTGTATTTTAATGATTGTTTTTGTTTTTACATATTTGACACTCTAATAGCATCTATTGAACTGACAAAATGACGAGGCTAACGGTCGTGCGTTAGGTAGAGCATGATCATCTTTATATTTTATACATCTTTGTACTTAAGAGGCCATAAGACGATGCTCAAAATGTGCAAGGATAATCACGCTTTTGACATTAACAAGCGTCGCTGCTCTAGCAGATGGTCGAATCTGGTTCTACTTGATTCCGCTGCAAGATGCAACTAAAGGTGTTATGTCAAAGGCGTAAAATGTCTAGTGTCGACATTGCGTCTAGATCGTAAGAGGTCCGTATCATACAGCGTCCAAGTCTTGCCACGTCTAAGGCAATCAATCATAGCCTGCCATTGTACTTACTGAAGAATGTAGGTATAGTAGATTTTAAACTCGAAAAGCACCGATTACCTGAAACTATCTCCGGAATGTCATGGTCGGCGTTTTGCGCGTGTGTTCCAACCACTTCACATTTATTCGCAGACTACCTGCAAAAAATAATTTTAGGTAACTATAATTTTTTTTTCTTTCAGTTTTGCAATTTAGAATCGTTCTATGTGACAAGACTAAATTGTCATTTATCTTGATGTTCGCAACATGTACCTAAACTAAAACTTGACCTGGACTGCCTAGTATTTTTAATGATAATGATAATAAATAATAAGACACGCATAATTTTTGCGTACCTACCGTAAAACGGGGTGAGTAGGGACCAAATTGAAGTTCAAACCTCGATAAAAAAGTGTTTTCATAGTTGGTTTTTATAGATAAAAAATGTTCCGGTGCTATGAACTTTAGTTTAATAATGATTATCAGCCTGTCGTTTAGTTTCATAGTTTAAACAATAAACACTAAAATATAGGCAAACCCCAGCCACTCCGTAGTGGGGTCAGAAGGGGTAGGAATAAAAAAAATGACGATAGCAAATTACCAGAAAAAAGGAGATAGGATGTCTAAAATCATAACTAAACTACTTTTAGAGTAAGTTGAGTCAGAAATGTTGGATTAGTTCTATCTCCCCCGCAATCACTGCTGACCCCGTTTTATGGTACCTACCTAAATATTTTGATTTTAAGATAATTGTTCTTGGCGCCAGGGTTAGTAAAAAATTATATATAAACGGGATCTTAATCTGTTAAACTGAGTTTCGTTCCAACTATCGTATTATAATTATTTCAAACTTTGATTGACCAGAATAAACCTACTATTAGGGTAAATTGGTATTTATACTGCATAAACCAAAGACCTTAAACAAGGTAGGCACATAACTTTAGACACTTTTTTCAATTTTATTGTTGTCTCAATATATAATCTAGATCGTAGATAATCGTAGCGTACGGAGACTTACTTTCATTTCACAAACACAATACGCATCTCACTATTAAACTGAGTGCTATTGTCATCTACAATATTGTAATGCCTACTCCTCCTGCACGGCCCTCGGCTACCAGGCACTGATCGATAGCCCAGGGACACGCAGAAACGCGATTACAGCCTCTGATTAATCAACGCTAACAGCCAATACCTACCAGATTTAACGTTAGTGCAAAATTAAATTCTCGGTTTCAGATGACTTTTATGATTCACTAATGAGCTACCATTAGCTAGATTTAAACGAATGAGGGGTTGTCATTGTAACCTATATATATACATTTTTTACGGGATCTCGTCATCGCTTAAATGAGCTGAGCACTTACGCACTCGCTACAAAACGCCTACAAGTTCTCTCTTTTACGGAATTAAAAACAGAATAAGAAGGCATCAAGTTTGAAATCTATTTGAAAGGTTGGAATGTCGATGGTATGATGATGGAGAAGGTATTTGAGATAGCGTAAAAACCATTTGATCTACCAGTGCAGTCCAAAAGTTTCTGGCTGGAGAAATATGGCTGTTTAAAAATAAAAATAAAAAGTGTCATCATGATTGTCATTTGTTCTGGTCGTTTTTGTATAGTTTTGAGGTTTCAGTAGGTATGTTGTGGTTTTGATTTGGCGGCCTCTAGAGTAATACGAAGTGTGAAACTTATTGAAATGTTTAAGTTGGAATATCGTTCCGTGATCAAGTTCCTGACAAACGAAGGGGTCAGCCCGACCGATATAAAAAATAGGTTAGATGCTGTGTACGGGGATACCTCTCCGTCATTTTCACCATTAAAAAGTGGAGTAAGCAGTTTCGTTTAGGGCGGGAGTCCATTGACGACGAACCTCGCTCCGGCCGGCCTGCGGAAGCACTCAACGTGGACTGCGTCAAATTAGTGGAAGAGGAAGTTCTGAGTGATCGAAGACTGAAGAGAAAAAAATAGCGGCAAGGACAGGGCTTTCGAAAACTTCAGTTCTTAGGATTCTGCATGAACATCTTCACATGAATAAAGTTAGTGCGAGGTGGGTGCCCAAACTTCTTTCGAGCTTGCAGCGAAGTGAGCGAAAAGCGTGCTCTCAAGAAGTTTTAGCCGCATATAGACGCCACGGCGAAAGTTATTTGGAGTCAATTGTTACGGGAGATGAAACTATGATTTTGTACTTGTCTTGGTGAAAAGCCGCCTAAGAAGGCCAAGGTAACACAATTCACCAAAAAGATAATGGCTACGATATTCTGGGATTGTCACGGAATACTACTGATTGACATAAAAGAAAGGAATAGCTACTACGCCACCCTTATTGAGCAGTTACGAGAGGCGATCAAGCAGAAGCGTCCTGGAAAACTTAGCAGAGGTGTTCGGCTTCTCCACGACAATACACCCGTTCTTCAATTGCCAAGGCTGCTGTTGCAAAATGTGGCTTCGAGGAAATTCGCCACCCACCTTATAGTCCCGACCTGGCCCCAAGTGACTATTATTTGTTCTCGAAACTTAAGGCAGACTTAGGGGGAAAAGATTTTCTTCAGATGATGAAGTGACCCGTGCGTGCGGTTTACGCCCATTTTGAGGACAAATGTGATACCATTGTGAAGGTTCTATATGTTAGTGTTTTAATAATTGTTCAGAACACTTGAGAAGATTACGTAAGTAATAATGAGGATGCGGCATGAGTTAACGCAAAATTTTCCCGAATGTTTTATTTTCACTTAAGTGCAATTTGTCCGGGCAACGTCGTCGAGGACCCTCTGTGGTGAAACTAAACTGAATTTGTAGTTTAGCAAGCAAATAAAGCGAGCTTTTACATGGGTTTGTTATTCTGATTGAAGACTGGTTGGGATGGGAAAATATAAGAGTTAGAAATATTTGTGATAAGGTGTCTCGTTGATTTTGAAGCAGAATGTAACTTGCCGGACGTGCCTATGACTTGATAGGGTTCTGAAGGCACATCATTCATGACTGTCTCACACTTAATATCATTTATTAAAAGCCATATCCGTTCATCTTAAGGGCATTCTCTGGCAAATACGGCAAAACGAGGCTCGGCGTTACGTTTTTTGTTTGTTATACCTTGTTTATTTTCTATAAAATTGTGTATATGTATTATCTTATATTTGTGTGTCTTGCAAAAAGGAATAAATGTCTTCTTTCTTTCTTTCTTTATAGGTTAAAGTAATTCAGCCTACCTGCATCTTGTCATACCAGCCATTTGTGTAAACTAAGAAGGCGGAATCAGAGTAATTTTCGTTTCGTTTAAGTACCGATTGACAACTTCACATTCATATTGAAGTGTCAAGGTACCATCGATCTTGTTGATTACACACACACACACACACACACACACACACACACACACACACACACACACACACACACACACACACACACACACACACACACACACACACACACACACACACACACCGACGTCAAACTTATAACACCCCTCTTTTTGCGTCGGGGGTTACCTACTCTAAAAAACTGACCCTGAAAAGAAAACTTTTAAACGCTATTCATGTTCAAATATCGTACTGATTACATGCGTAATTGAGGTCACTTTAAAAAGCGCAAACAACTTAATCTGTACATTCCCAAAAAGTATGAACTGTAAGTGCTACCTTCTGATCAGTTTCTAATCTGTGCCAACCCCAGTAGATAACTGATCAGTAGGTAGTACATAAGAATGAATACCTTTTGTGAATTTTCAAATTCAATTTATTTTTGTTTTTTATTTACATGAAAGCATTTATTTTTTTCTAGACTTATTTTGTCAATAAATATGTATTAGTTTTGGCACGGATTTACTATCACGAGAGAAATTATACGTCAAAAGGTCTTATAAGCCGTGTGCAATGAAATCGGTGCAACAATGGAGGTTACCCATACAACTGACGTTAAGTACAGGATGACTTCCAATTGGTAATACAAAATTAATGTTTTGCCCACATCATTCCTAGTCTAGACCCTTCTACTACAATGGAATTATATTATATTGACGCCTGTAGTGATGAGGCTATAAGAATTTTAAAAGGTTAATCGAATCTGAAACTTACGTATCCATTTTAACCTGCCTGATATCAATTAGGAATAAAGCGCACAGTGAGGCGGAGAAACTTCGCCAGTCTGCACATTTAACAAACGATTATTATTTTATTCAGGTATGTCATTTCTATGTCAAAACAAAGAGGTTCAAAGTATTTCAAATCAACTCTTTTCTCTGCGATTATCATCTGACGCACCATTTTATAAGTAAACGCACCATTTGATTACAAATTGTAAATTATCAAAGAAAACATTATTATTTTTTCATAAAGGTTGATAACTTCGAGTGACATGTATTACAGTTTCAATGCCCGTATTGAATGTGGACTGACACATGGGGATTAATTATTTATTATGTTAGATGACTAATGATAATTAAAGATACTTAACTAATTTTGACAACTAAATCAATGTATTATATTATTTATTGTTTACTGAGTCAATTAATTGTTTTGTATTACCAATTTGAAACCGCTCTGTGTGCTTCATCGACATTCGCAGTATATGCTCCGTTATGTACTTATAACTAAGTAGTTAAAATTCGCAAAAATGTAGCAAAACAAAATGTATATTATAACAAAAAAGAGGTACCATCTACTAAATGCACAGCACCATAAAATGTTTCATCACATAAAGAAAATATAGCAACGCGCACCCCGAGCAGTTCCGAGCTCGTGGCTCGTGGCTCGCGGCGCGGCGCGGCGCGCGCGGCTGCCTCCGCCGCAACCTTGGAGCCGCCAGGTCAAGGACGGACGGCTTCCACACACCACCTGCCATCGAGAACGCAGCGTAAGCTCTTTGTTCACGTATTATTATCCAATTCACTCGAGTCTAGTGATTATATAATTCCGACCTAGTACTAAAAGTAAAATTATTTCAGCCTTCATTATGTTTGCAGATGATTAGAAATAGTTTAAAATTGAATGTAGCAATTTTAATTCTATTTCGTATTCTAAGGCACTTTTTATGAACATCAATTATGTTGAAGTTACACTGCAGTCGGTTTGTTATTAAGAGCGCAGTGTAGGAGCAGTGAGGTACTCGTAGCGTAGAGAAATCGGCACAGGCCTTGAACGACGGACCGCGGCACTTTCAAGCGCAAGGGCTGTACGTTGATTTGTGTGGGCCAGATGAGTGCCCGCATTAATGAAACAGCTAGAACAGTTATGCAATATACTAGGAATGCAATCTTATATACCTAGTGTCTTCAAATTAATCCGGAATACTTCTGCAGATGGTCGAGTTAGATTGACTGTTAACACCCCTGCATATGATTTTTAGGCTTTTTTTATTGTGGTTTACAATTCTTTCCCTACATTAGTCGATAATGTTCAAAGTGTTGATATGGCTTCAAAGGGAGTGGTTGATTAGGAATAAAACAATCTTTAAAACAGTATTCCAATAAACTGAAACAAACACCTGCTAAATTCCGAAATAAAAGTTTGTTGCCGACATGTACGACATGTACGACAACGACATGTACAGCGTGTACGGCGCGTGCCGCTTGCAAACAGCAGCACCTAATTGGATAATTCTTTTTCTTATTTATTTTTATTGTATTCAGTACAAGGTTTGTATGACACAAACTATGTATTGTTGAAAAACAATGGAACGGGGGTCAAGCCGCGAGCAACAGCTAGTTATTAAATTAATAACCTTCCTAACTTCGTTTCATGCATCAACAAAAGTTAGAATTATGTGAAATACTGGCTGTTACCCGCGACTTCGTCTGCAAATAATTTGTTTATCGCTATCCCGCGGGAACTACGCAATATTCCGGGATTACAATAATTGTAATTATTAGCCTATGTGTTATTTCAGACTATAATCTATCTCTGCTCCAAATTTTATCAAGATCTGTTCAGCCGTTTGGCGTGGAAGAGTAACCATCCATACATACATCCCCACAAACTTTCACATTTTTAATATTAGTAACCTTGTGTTATTTATAATTTTCATCATTTTATCAGACTGTGGCGGTCTGATAAAAAGTGAAAGTTGCTTTTAACAGGTGTCGCGAACTCCTTAGTTTTGATACTTTTTCATATCTTTTCTAATCATTTTGTTTTTGGAAGTCTTATAGTCCAGCAGCCACCGCCTGTTTTTTTAAGTGATTAATAACAGGCTGAATCTTCGTGAGTTCGTTCGGTTCGACGAGACGCCCAAGTTTTTCCTCTGTGCACGTTCTCATAGAGGTAGGTAATGTAGTGCGCAGATGTAATACACGTCGATTTGGTAGGGTGTCGAAATTGTCATATTGTTAGTTGTTACGTATCAGTAAAAGCAAGAGCTATTCAGTTTGTGTTTTAGCTTGGTTTTCCTAATTTCCCTCGTCCAGAACTCATTATCATACAGTTCACACATTGTACGCTTCAACAGGTAATTATCCACGTAGATGTATGTATATATACATATATATATATATATATATATATATACACATATATATATACATATATATACATATATATATTATATTAAAAAAATATATACATACACACACACACACAAATCACGTCTATAATCGTTGGCAGAGCCTGAAGTAACAAGACCTAAAGGCCACGTTTAGCATGGTTGTAGGAGTATAGGTGGAAAGGGGAATCAAAAATAGTGATGGGTTGCTAGCCACATCGCCTATATGATTCCTAAGAATTTCGCCCATTCCCTCAATGGGCTTTTACCATCTGCATGAAGAAGCAACTGGTACATTCTGTGTTTTTCCTTTGCTCCCAGACCAGAATGGAAGTATGTAGGTAAGGAAGTAAGTAAAAAAATGTAATGCATTTAAATAACTCTGTTAGAAATTATTTCAATGTTTGTTTTGAGCCAACAGTTGGGACAAGCAACTGTTGCGCTTGGAGGTTTTGGTGCTATCACAATAAATTTGTAACAAATGCGTACAAAGCGCTTACAGCGTCTTGTTTGGTATTAGTAAGAGTCGCGGTTGCGGAGTAGAAAGGTGAGCAAATTCATCAATCAAAGGCAATATGGTCCTACGCCAAATATAAGACATCCTTTTAAATCTATACTAATATTATAAAGCGGTAAAGTTTGTGAGTTTGTGAGGTTCTAGGGGTAATCTCTAGATCTACTGAACATAATATTTTGGAAATTCTTTTAAAAATAGAAAGCCACGTTATTTGAGAGTGTCATTGGCTATATTTAACTCTCGCGGACGAAGTCCCGGGCAACAGCTAGTAATTTATAATTCATCAAATTTGTAAATAATCACGTCTTCTTTTATCCTGGAAGTCTATCGCTGAAAACTCTGAACACAAGTCTTCCCCAAACAATTAAGAATGCGCGATGGTTTTTGTGTTAAAGAAAATAAACGTCAGTCAAAAGGTTTTTGAACGCTCATTTGTGTGAGCGACATCTGGAAAGCTTCCAAACAATAAAATTCATTCTTATCTAAAAAATATATAAATATATAACTATTAAGGAGTGAGCACGTGACAGGATGTAACTCTACCCAAATATTTTCTCTCGCGTACAATTAATGCAGAGACTGTTTTAAAAATACACTTATAAACTGAAAGAATACCATTTCTTTCGGCCAGAAGTCGGAGCTCGGACACTTGGTGGAGTTTTGTTAGGCTATATGGTCAAAATTATTGTTTTCTTTGAGTCAGTAGGTACGCTCTGTCGTGACTGTTATTGTGTAAACAGGACTATAAGTTTTTAAGCCAAGTCTAATAGTGAACCTCGACCTCGTTCCAGAATAAAACTTGAATAGGAAACGTGTGCGAAGTAGCGGGCTGTAGCGCGGCGCCGGCGCCCGGCCTCGCCCCGGCCGCCGGCGGCCGGCAACCGGCAGCCGGCAGCGGAAATTGGCCACATCGCGACTCGCCTATTATTCTCTACGCCCGAAACAGTTTGTAATGAGCACGGAGCTTTTACAACCCTAACAATCTGCGACAACCTTCGTCGGTTAACTTTCTAATAGTGGTAAGTAATATGTAGTGGCTGTCGAATTCCGTCACAGGTTTGTGATATACATATGTCACTTACAATATATTCGGTGATTAGATTTTCGCGATAGTTTTTCAGTAAACTGTTGGTTAACTGCCCGTTGGAGTACTCCGGAATAACTCTAAGACACTTTGGAGAAAAGAGCCATTTAAGTTATTAGAATTATCATTACTTATGTTTTTACTGTTTATTCACTGAACTAAAAATATTTACCTTGCTACTCCGCTACTCACGTGCAAGATAACCAAGCCTGTGTGAAATATATATGTTTTCCATGCAAACATGCCTCCGCAAAGTAACGCCTGATTAAATAAAATAAAATGTTTATTCACAGTATATACCACGCAATGGCTAAACATTTACTATAGATTTCGATCATAATAATGTGCTTGCCCAACTCTAACGTCCTGATTGAGCTGTTTGAAATGGAACGTTCCTTCATAATTATTGTGAAGATTAAAACGTATTTGGGTTAGTAGATGCGCAAAAAATTTACAAAAAATATTAGCTCTACCTACTCTAGCCTTGTCGTTTCCACAGGAAAGTAGCGAACATTATACATATAACCCAATTCCATAATTTGAGCACCTATATGAGAAATTTTTCCTCTCGTCTCATTCATGGTACACACTGCCATATTGATTTTACGTTAACGATTTCACTCGCAATCAATATAAAGTAAAGTAGACTAAACAGTTTGATTCTCACGTGAAAACCATGTCGTGAATTAAGTGCACGATGACTTCTAACAAACCTTAACAACGTTAAAACTATAACTAGGTACACAAAAAAAACACTTTCAAGCCAAAAAGAGATATCATCAGGACAAGCAATAAAGTCCGACGAGTAACCTTGGGTTTTCGTGCTTGGCTCAGTTAACTCCTGACAGCGGAACTTGCAGATAAGGCCCAGTTCACGTACACGATCAATAGCTTGGTCAAGAAAGAGGTCTACGAGACAGAAAACAGAAATTCTTTACATTACGCCCACAGAAACTACAGTTGATGTTATTCTAGGCATTTTCGCATGTCCCAGACTTATACATACCTACGTAGTTACTCAACAAGCGAAACGAAATTGATTTAAATTCTCATCGGGTGGTAAAATTGGGGTTGACAGTTAATATGTCAGTTCTCACGCGAGTCTAAACCCATTAACCTGCAAACTGAAATTTTATACATGGGTTAAATCCATACCAAAATTGTATAAATGCGAAAGTGAGTCCATCTGTTTGTCCCTTCACGCTTATACCGCTGAACTGATTTACAATCACAATTGTACACGGTTTTAAACAATAAACGTCATATAATGCTCTAATTAAAGGCTTTAAAAATAAGCTACTCGAAATCCTTAATCCACACAGCGCAGACACAGTCGCATACAAAAGCAAGTGGATTATAAAAACTGTTGGTGCTGGCAGCTTGATAATTTTAAAAACACGTGTTTTTCTTAACGTTTTAGCATAAACTCAGAAGGAAAAACCCTTCCTTTCTAGTAGTCAAACTAATTTGACCACGAGGAATTTTAACATTACTGCCTCCCCGTTATAAAGGGCGCAAGTGATATTTTCCCAAACATGAGTTGAGTACGTAGATCGCCGCAATAAGCAAAGATGTCGCATCTGTTGATACTTTCTATTATTTTCTATGTAGCTTAGAACCGAATTAATCGTAACAAATTAGAGCGTTCGGTTTGTATACACACTTTCTTCTTAATAGCACCAAGATTAAAATTTGACATTTACCCTACCGAATATGTACCCTACCAAGCGGTGCCATGGCGGTTGGCGCTGCTCGATAAGAACCCGCGCGTCATCGGCCCTAGACTGTTTGAGCGACTACCCACTGAGTTGAAAAATGAATGTTCGGACGAGACATTTGGACGCCGATTAAAAAAACATTTTTTTTTTATGTATATTCCTTTGGGTGTTGTTCTTATTTCTTATTATAGGCCGGGAGATAGTGACACAAATTACTGGGTCATTTGTTGTACCAGTATGGCGATTCTTCAGGGGTCTTAGTACACTCGTAATTTATCCGACGAGTTCGACTAACGCCCACGTGATTGGGCCGCCGGTACCAGCGCTATGACCATCATTTTTCGTTTTGTCATTGCGTACTAAGACCCCTGAAGAATCGCCATACTGGTACAAATGACCCAGTAATTTGTGTCACTATCTCCCGGCCTATTACTCTTAGTTGTTAATAGATTCATAACTGGATCTAATATATAATGAGAATGAAATTCCTCAGTAAGTCCATATTCTCAAATCTTGATCTGGGTAAAGGATCTTTTTAGCGGATCCACCCACACTGTCAAAATTCGATCAATTGAGAGTAAAAATATCTCAGTAGATCCATTGACCAAATCTCTATCGATACTATGGCCCCACTAACGTGAAGCGGTCGACTTCCGCGCCGCCCGCGCTCGCGTTTCACTCAGTGTGGCTTTGAGATAACTTTCTTGAGACATAAATAAACTTCAACCCGCACTGTCTGAAAAAAAATTACCCAGTGCGTTCGAGGCTTATTAAGACCGCAAACATTTTTTTGTACTAACGAGTCCGGCTTTGAAAAACATCAATAAATATATATTTGGCTTCATCACACGCCTTGAAAGTAAACGATGACAGTTCCCGCACGGGAGAGATAGCACGAACTTTTAGGTCCGCTCCAACTTACAGTCGACATTGAGGCGGATTTGCCTCAACCCGCAGTGAACATGAATGTATGTTATTGCTATTTTTTCACTTGCCTTTCATTTAATCCCGAAACTCTGACATCATCAACTCTAGTAAGAGAAGATTTTTTACAAGCCTTTATTCTAATAAAGGCTTAATATTATAATCTTGCCCGTACAAAATTTGCACTTTACTCTCATTTGTTTCATAGTAACTCGCAAAAGAAAAGTAACAATGATTTCAATTTAATTATTTATCGTATTTATAATACCTAATAATAATTTGGCAATGATTTTATGACAACTTGGATTATGAATCTTATTTGGGCCACAAAATTCTCGTCTCATCGGCTGTCAGTGACGGACCTTGTCATATTTATATGACGGTTAATGAAGCTATAACTTCAGGTTTAAAGCATTTTCGGTAGATAATTAGGCAATAAATAGGTATCTACCTAAATATTGTACGTCCGAAATCGATAAACTGTTGAAACTTATAAATATCATGTTATCACAATTGTACACTGTTATATACATTACATGTTTCTTATTTCTTATTAAATAAGCAGGAGTGTGGCAGGGGCACAGTAGGTAAACGGTGACGTCATCAGCCAAAATACTTTTATTTTAATTATTGAAAGTTTCAATAATTAAAATAATGTTTTTTTAGTTATATAAAAAATACCGAAATTGGTTTCTTAAAATTTACTTTTCAGTAAAAAAAAAATTAAGTATACCTTTTTTCAGTCATTTTTCACTGTTAAAGTTACAACCTGAGAAAATGCGCTCCTACCAATTTTAATCACCTTAATCCGAATTGCGATCAAACGTAGAGCAACGTTTATAATAAAACAAGTGTCACGAGACTAAAATGAATTCAGAATGAAGCGTAATCGGCACGGCCCCGACCAGGCGTAGCTAATGCAACATCCGGGTACAAGTGACATCTTTATGGGCCATTCAGAGGCGGTGACAAATGCCAATTTGTACTGAATCGATGTAATCTTGATACATTTGTCGACGCTGTAACTTAAATTGTCCGTTTATTTACCTGAAACATGTTAGATAAAGTAGTTTAATTAAACTACCGCTGAATATATAAATATTTTTTATTTGTTGTATTTCTGAAAAGCGACACTTTCAGCACTTTAATGACAACCCACAAAGTGGTAACTTCTCTAAAAGGTAACGTTACAGAAAATAATAATTAATAATTCATTTTTTTGCTGATCAGGCCCAAATCCTCAAGCGCCGCAAGTACTCCACCTTACTAAAGTAAGTAAGTAAGTTATTTATTTGTGATACACAGGTAAATTACATAGGATCTTCAATGAAATACAATACAATACATAGGAAATACAATTAGGCTGCTCTGTGATCTACCATAAAGGTGTACAAATATTAAGCTTAAAGACTAAAACACCAAAGGATTATGAGTTTGCGGCGCTTGCGGTTGAGACTTTGGAGCCTTGGTCAGCCGACATGAAAGCTTTTGTAAAGGCCCTGTCGTCCCGGTTGATCGACGCCTCAGGGGACCCAAGAGTTGGCGTGCATTTATCCCAGCGGATCGCACTTGCGGTCCAAAGGGGGGCCGCCAGCGTCATGGGGACCCTGCCGCAGCCAGTAGGGTTAGACAGGGTTTTCTTTTTATTTGTAAATATAGGTTTTTATAGTTATTTTTAGCATAGATTATGTAGGTTTTTAAGATTAGTGTTTGTGTCATTGTTGAAAACATACTGCTATAATCAAAGTACTAACTACTAGAACATTCTAAGAAGTCACGTACTGTCAGTATCGTTCTTTTTTAGTTTCGGAATTGATGTTTAAATTCAGTTGAACTCGACCCCTCTGCAATAGGAACAATCGCTAGAGACTGCGTATCAGTGTAGGCAAGACCGAGTTTATTAGGTGCTGTTTCAGTAGCCAATTTTCATCTAACACTGTGATACATATCGATGACAAACCATTATCACATTTAAGGTACACCGGTTGAATACTAGACATAGACGCAGATGCGACTCACACACTGAAAAATCGCAGCGCGGATAAAATGTAGAACACTACCTACTAAAGAGGAATGCTCTGCGGCAACCGAATACCTATGCCAACTGAAGGGAATAGTTACAAGGCAGCAGTTAGGCCACACACATGAAAAACACATGAACACATGAAAAACAATCACAAACTCGATGTCGATGAAGATGCTCCAGTGGGCTGAAAGAGTTTCAAGTTGCGTCCATTGCGGAAAAGATCACCAAGAGCCCTATGAGATGAAGACGACCGCCCTCGTGGCCGATAACCCTTACCAAAGATATTTATGGAACCAGCACAACGGAACTCGCAGATAATGCTAACAGAGCGACTTGGCGCTTGTGGACTGACCGACTACTTTTTCTTTTCTCTTTGTGGAATATTTGAAGGTATTAGCACAACTTCAGAGAATATAACTGAACAGAGAGTTAAGTGAGACGTCTGATGATTCGTATCACTCTAATGAAGATTCTATGTATGAATCAGCTGAAAAGATAGATTTAACAGAAATAACGCGAGAAATTCTTGGAAATTCTTACATTTGTGATAATGAAGTTAAAGGTCAAAAGGAAGTCCCACAAACATACAGTGAAGCTATGTCACCAGATAATGAAGATGCAGTAAACTGGAAACTGCCAATAGAACATGAATGCGGGCTATCGCGTGTGAATTTGCCACTAGAGGCGCTAGTGTCGCGTGAGGTCCAATAACATTCATTTTTCACTGGTTTTGGCGCGCTCCGTGACATAAATAATAATTTCTTTCATTTACCTGTTGAAAAGTGATCTCCTTGGTGAAATTATCGCAAATATGGATTATTTGGCGATGAATGTGAACGCTTTGAAAACGATTTTTTTTTCGAACAACACGGAACTGCACAGCATTTCAGCATAGCTACTCGATATGATGAGTTATTTTTTTTTAAATATGGAATTTATTAATTAACTAGCTGTTGCCCGCGACTTCGTCCGCGTGTGTTTTTGTGATACTTACGGCTTTTCTCGATACCAAAATTATTATTATTATGACTATTAACTTCGTCACGTGAACCACTGAAAGTGTGTACGAAACTATACTTTTAGAATTACGTCATAAAAATAATAATTTGCGACACGGAATCTTGAAAAAAAAACAGGTGTAAACTGGTTAATGACTCATCACATTTATTTATACCTTATTTTATAAATAGTTTTATTTATAGTTTTGTTTATAATTTCTTTATTCAAAAAAAGCTAAGTACAGTTTTAATTAGGTACATCACTATTAATTTCGCCAAACTATGACGCTTATTGGCGAATACTGCGCTAACTTTAACGATAATTTACCCTGATTAATTTAAAAAATTAAATCTATTCTAACCAAATCCTACTTCCTACTAATATTATAAATGTGAAAGTTTGTGAGTATGTTTGGATGTTTGTTACTCTTTCACGCCAGAACGGCTGGACAGATCTGGATGAAATTTGGAACATAGATAGGTTTAGTCTGGAATAACACCTATGCTACTTTTTATCCCGGAAAATTACGTAATTCCTGCGGGATAGCGATAAACGAATTCTATGCAGACGGAGTTGCGGGCAACAGCTAGTAATACATAAATGTTTACCTGTTTTTACCTTACGACTAACAATTCATTTACTAATCCGTTTTAATTAATATTTTGCGACTCAATTATTTCTAGCAGAAGCTTTTTTAATTTATTTTCTTGGTTTAAGTACGTAATTACAGATTATTAACACTTATTATCATTCTACAAATTAATTACCTACAGGGTCCTTGCCATAGTTGCCATGATGTCTTAATGCGATTCAGTTTAGGTTCGTAGCGCAGGCGTAAACGCGCCCTTTGATTTTGCTTTTTATAGGCAAAGGTACTAAGAGCATGTCAGCCAAGCGTTTCACGCCGCCCTCATATTAATATCAGGTTTTCAAATAAGAGTGCGTTCAAAAACCGAACGCGTTGTGAATAATGGCGCAATAAATAAAAACAAAAGTAATGGTATTGCATATTGAACTTTAGGTGTTAGATAAAGAACACAATTTAGAACGCCAATTTAGGTTGATTTACATACATACATACACATACATACCGTCACGCCTCTTTCCCACAGGGGTAGGCAGAGACTACTTTGTTCCACTTGCTAAAGGTTGTAAAGGTAGGTTGATTTAGGTTTGACAAAAATCTCTTCGTTGAAAAAATGCCTGTACAGCATGTAATTATTATATTAATGTTTTTCACAATTGACACGCTTTTCCGGCTATATGTCTTATGTACATTTGTATCTATCTATTTTCTTCGTAGTATTACTTTGTTTGTAACTATTACCAACTACTTATACCGAGGAAAGCTGATTTTATTGAGTTCCGCTATTTTGTGCGTAATCACCTCAAAAATCAAATTTCAAGAAAACTGAGAAATTATATTTACCTGTATTAAATTGGAAGTATTATGTAGCAACTTTAAAAGGTTACACTTCATTGGTTTTTATTGTATAGGTGTATGAAGTTAATAAATTTTAAACACAAAACCCTCTTTTTTGCGTCTCTGGATGAGATTTAAAAAAAATGCTAAAACAGGTATTTCTTTATTTTTATTGCTAAGTATTTATTCTGAGTTTCATGATTCTAGAACAATCTAATTTTATTTTTTCATACAAACTTTAACCCCCCTTTTCACCCCCTTTTTTCAAAAAATTCCAAAATTTCTGTAGCCTATATCCTATTCTGAATTTTTTGAAATCGATTTGTGAACATTTCATCAATATCCGTTCAGTAGTTTTTACGTGATGCTCAGTCAAACAAACAAACAAACAAACAAACAAAAATTTTAAAAATGGTTTTAATATGTTCAGTTACCGATTTTAAGTCACCCTGGTCGGTTTTTTTTTTTTAATCTTCAATGTACAGATTTTTTGGTCTCAACGATTTTATTATATGTATAGATAGTTCATTATAATTATTTAACTTAATGAGATTCATGATTTTAAATTATGTTTCGGCGTCGATCTTATAAAGTCGCCCTTGACAGCTATACTTCTGGACCTTAGTCAACAGTGGCGTCAACCGGTGAGCAAAGAAACGATAGCCCCCATTGAAGTCACATTGATTCACCGTATTCAAACTAAACTAATAGACGATTTTTAAAATTTCCGAAAAAGATATTAAATATAACACCTAATTTTATCTTAAAATTTATTTTTGTTTTTGTTACATTGGGCATTGTTTTTAATTCATTTACTGAAAATTTAAAAAATCTACCTTATGTATATTTAGAATACGAATTCTCACCTGCTTCCTTCGTCAGCATTTGTTTTCAGTTGCTTTGATAAAAGTTCCTAGTTAATGTGCATTTTTGGAGAACTAAATAAAACGGTACCATACATTTTTTAAGGCATTTTCGTGGAAAAAAACTCAATAAAATATTAAAATAATATTGTTTTCCGACTCGCATTTTTATATTATTTGGACCGATAATTGTTGTTTTAGTATTAATAAATAAATAACCAATGTTTAATCGTTTTTATTGATCACTAGCTTTTGCCCGCAACTTCGTCTGCATAGAATTCGTTTATCGCTATCCCGCAGAAATTACGCAATTTTCCGGGATAAAAAGTAGCCTATGCGTTATTCCAGACTATAATCTATCTATTTTCCAAATTTAATCCAGATCTGTCCAGCCGTTCTGGCGTGAAAGAGTAACAAACATCCAAACATCCATATTCACAAACTTTCACATTAACATTAGTAGGACAAGAAAAAAATTGATTTAAATTGATAGGTAATTTGTAGTTGCATTTTTGACTTATTTTGAAAAAATAAAAATAAAGTGATAACTCAAAAATGGTTCACTTTTGCATAAATCATAGAGGGGTTAAAATTATCGCAAATAGTCACCCCTATCACCTCCTAACGAAAATACGTCGAATTACCAATAACCTTGTAAACAGTTCTGTTATATTAACGGTACCGACACATTTGTGTCATTTAACATTTTCATTTGTGTGTATGTCTTCCTGTCAAATTTTACAAAATAAATAGAACAGTTATATAAACACTTTGTTACCAGAATTGAAAAAAAAACATAGTTACTTATAGGTTGTGATATTTTACATCTGATATTACGATAACTATGAACTTTTTAAACTTTTCTATGGATAAAATTGTTTCGATTAAAAATACATAATAATATACATTCATACTATACACAAAGACGTGATTTATATATGTATGTATACATTCCTATAACCGCTTGTAACTACTCAAAAACTAAACAGATTTTGACAAATGATACATCACTAGATTTTTTGACTAGATTTAGTGACACGCAAGTGTCACTGAATATATAAAATTATTAAAAATTCAAGATGGCGGATTCTATGCGCCTTTAAGTGGGGTATCATTCAATAGGTCTATTGGAAATCATTGTAAGGTTTCTCAAATGATTTTTCATTTTGAGTGTCTGTTTAGGATCTATAACGATGTAAAGTCCAATAGGCCAATGCTAGGCGCTAACTCAAAAAATAACTGAAAAGGTTTTTTTTTTTTTAATAAAAACAAAAACCCGACTGCAAATACATTTTAATGAAAAGAAGATGAACAAGCCTTAAAACTCCGGCAACAGAATTTCCCTTGAATTAAATACAGCAGACGGGAACATTTTTTTTTTGTGTGATTTGTAATTTAGGTTTCCCCTCCTATGATCTTACGCCACTCTATAATCTCATGCCCACAAGAGTAGTTGACTAAGCATTTCTTTGCGATTCAGTTCAAATGCAATTTTAGGTTGAAGTAGGCGGTCGCATTTGAATGAGCGATGCGGTCGTAAACCGAAGTGTCGGTTGCAGGTCGGGATCAGTTATTGTGCCAGCGGTGTGCGCGACCGTATCGCGGCGGACGCCTCGTGTGTACCGCAGTGCGGCGGGCTGCGTCATGCGCCGCCGGGTTCCGCCACGGTTACCCCACATTTTAGCAAGACTTGCTAAGTTTTGTACGACTTGTAGAAGAAACATACTCTAGCTCCATTTAAATATATACGTAACGCCGCGCAACACTGCTAGAGTTTAGATATCTTAAGTGCAATGCTATTCAGCATCGACTGGGGTCAGCTTACAACCCAACTAGAACATTTATATTTTATGCAATAGGCCATTTTTATAGCTTATATTACTTACTGAACATTCCAAAACTTTAACGTTAAATTAATTGACATGATACTTTATTACATTTTCAGCAAAAAAACATGATAGTGGCAAATAAAACATACTAACATAAGTATTATATGCACAGTATTACGTGACTAGCCGAGGGAAAAACTGAACCGTTTGAATTATAAGAGCTTCTAATTGAACTAATACCCTTACCCCGTTAAGCTTTAAAATTTAAAGTCTATATATGTATACTAGATACTGATACTCAAATTTTACTATTATTAAGAGCTATCAAACCAACAATAAAGGTGTTACAAAGTTATTTTTAGGTAATCCAATTACAAAACAAATAAATAAATAAATAAATAAATATCTTGGGACAAATTATACCAATTGACCTAGCCCCAAACTAAGCAAAGCTTGTACTATGGGTACCAGGCAATGGATAAACATACTTATATATTGTAGATAAATACATACTTAAATACATACAACAACCATGACTCGGGCACAAGCACTCGTATTCATCATACAACTGTCTGCCCCTACCGGGATTCGAACCCAGAACCTCTAGCTTCATAGTCAGGGTCACTAACCACTAGGCTATCCGGTCGTCAAATGAGCTTCTTTCCTATTGTGTTTTAATTTAAACAACTTGGACAAATTCGTTCCGCCGTGAAACAAATAATTTGACTGGGTGACGGTAACACAATGCCCAAGCTGCACTGCGCTAGGGAGGGACTGCACTGTTGAGCGGACAAACCAACCGAATCCAGCCTAATCCTTTACAGTCTATATTTCATCCCTCAGATTAAAATAACATTTCATGATTCTCCGTTTCACATTTTTAAATCAATTTTATTTTCAAGCTTTTTAGTGAATCGTTTTGTTTCTTATACACAATCCAACATTAAAATCTTGAACAATCAATCATCCCCTGTTTTTCTGCCTTTAGAGTTGAGTAGAGTTTTCCAATAAATCGGACTACTTATGTAAATAGTTATGCGTGGTCATACATAAAAAAATATGTATATTCGCGTTTTTTTTTCGTCGGTTAAAAAGCAATAAATGAATATTTAATGGAATGAAAAAAAATGCTGTAAAGTTAGCTTTACCTACTACACTGTCTTGTCTTTATTTTTGAAAGATTTAAAGGCCAAAGCAAATAACATTCAATTAAATTAAAAAACCCACGCATTAATCTAGTAATGAAACGTAAATTAAAAATGATTAAATTTTATGGCACAAATGCCTTACATCTCTTCAAACTACTGGACCGATTTTTAGCAAACATGGCTAAGAACCAGCGCAAGGAAACTGGATTTCGAATGAAAAAAAAACGCATCGAAATGGGTCTGCCGCATGAGAGCTACGATGCCAGACAGAAACACATATATGACCCCTCTTTTTGCGTCGGGGGTTAAAATGGCATCTACCTACATAATGCTTTTTGCTTTGGTGCAAACACGATTGTTGCATAATGGGTAGTATACCTACTTCAATTTTGTGCAAAACGGGGGCTAATATCAAGGAGACGGCCTGAGCAATTTTTTTCTTAAATGAACTAAACTATCGCTGAAATGGACTCTTCAAGTAAAAATTGTATTTTGGACTTTTCTAATATCTATTTTTTTTCCTACAATTGACTCTTGTCAACGAAACGCAGTCTTTAACTACAAAAGTCAAAGGATCTATGACTCAAGTGAGCATTTTATGTACCGACTAGCTGTTGCCCGCGACTTCGTCCGCGTGTGTTTCTTGTGATACTTTACGGCTGTTCTCGATAACAAAACTATTATTATTATGACTATTAACTTCGTCACGTGCACCGCTGAAAGTGTGTACGAAACTACACTTTTAGAATTACGTCATGAAAATAATAATTTGTGACACGGAATCTTGAAAAAAAAAACAGGTGTAAACTGGTTAATGCCTCATCACATTTATTTATACCTTATTTTACAAATAGTTTTATTAATAGTTCTGTTTATAGTTTCTTTATTCAAAAAAAAATAAGTACAGTTTTGGTTACATCACTATTAATTTCGCCAAACTATGACGCTTATTGGCGAATACTGCGCTCACTTTAACGATATTTGTACCCTGATTAATTAAAAAAATTAAATCTATTCAATATACAAAATTCAAAGTCCTGACTGACTGACTGACTTAACTATATATCAACGCACAGCCCAAATCACTGGACTTATACTAAACGCCGTATTTAGATTCCAAAAAAACTACTCGTGTGTTGCCAATAAAATAAAAAAGTTTTGCATCAGTAAGTTTTAACTTTTATAAATATAATACATAAGTAATTTATTTATATGTAATTGTAAAGTTAAAATTAAATGCAACCACATAAATAAATTATTTCATATCAATATTAATTTCACCTACAGAAATTTGGTTGAAACTGTTTTGTAGAAGAAAAGTTCATATTACAATGGTTAATACTTCAGGTTTAAACAACATTTGGATACTATTAATGTTATAATTTGCGTACCTATATACTATTTATAAAATAATTTTGATATGCACGTAGAAATATTGACAACAAATCACGTATGGCAAACTTTATGGTAAACATGGTGGCCACGGGGCCACCCACCATGACATCTCCAATTGTCGCTTCATTTCATTCGGCATAGTCGCAGGGTAAAAACTTAGTTTGTATGTTTGTCAGTCAAACTCGTAAAAATGATATATTTTGACACATGGATAGTTCAAAACCAAGGTATTCATGTGCAACACACATTGTATGTAATTAAATAGGGTATGCATAGGTAGGATCAAGTGCAAAAATAAGTATCTATTCGAACCACTCAAAAATATGTTGGCCTTGTTGCGTCGGAATAAGAGTCTGTAGTGCTTATTTTTGAAACTTTGATTAAGTACATATTTTTACACTGTATATAGGAAATATCAAAAACTTGGGATAATCTTTACACTTAAATAACAACAAAATATTATTATGACTATTTTTTATTAATGTGCATCGGTTGGTTACATCTGGAATGTCATAATGAAAATGACACTTGTGACGTGACGTTTGGCCATCTTTGGTAACTTTTTTGGAATCTATATACGGCGTTGAGTTTTAGAGGCTTGCAATTTTGCACATAGATACCTTATACAATGTAGGCATCCACTAAGGAAGGATTTTTGGAAATTCCCACGGGATAAGGAAAAAACGGGAATTATATATTCGATTCCAAGTGACGCTATCTCAATAGCTATAATAACTAGACTCTTCAAATTTGATACAAAAGTAGGTGATTACAAAACTAAGAAACTAATTTCAGGATTTTTGGAAATTCCCACGCGATAAGGAAAAAAACGGGATTTATATTTTCAGTTCTACGGGATCGATTTTTCGCTTTACTGGTCGTATAAAACTGAAATTTGGCCTTCAAGTTCCCTTGGGGAGTCTAGGGGAGCACTACAAAAGGATTTCCCGAAATTCCCACGGGAACAGGAAAAACGGGACTTTTCGTTGTACTGGTTGCAGAAAGCTGAAATTCGGCATGTAGGTTGCTTCGGGAGTGTAGAGGAGCATTAAGAGAGTACTTTCCAAAATTCCCACGGAACGGGAAAATACAGGATTTTTCGTTTTACTGGTAGTAGAAAGCTGAAATTTGGCAAGTGGGTTCCTTGTCACGTAGGTTTATTCGGGAGTGTAGGGGAACACTAAGAAAGGATTTTCCGAAACGCCCACAGGGACGGGAAAAACGGGATTTTACGTTTCCAGACGAAACAGCGGAAGAAAGAGACTTAACATTTATAACGTGTGTTTCTTTAAAGGCTTTAAGTGTAAAGCACTCCCCAAAATTTCCACGGGAACGGGAAAAAACTTATTTTTTCGTTTTACATCTTAGCGCGTACGAAGTCGCGGGCAAAAGATAATTAGGATATATTTTAGGACAGCCCTATAGGTTAAGTAGGCATCCGCTAAGAAAGGATTTTGATCAATTCTACCGCCAAGGGATAAAATAGGGGATGAAAGTTTGTATGAAACTTTGACAATTTTAAACCAATCGGACTGAGACTTGGCATGCATAAAGCTACTATGACGTAGGCATCCTCTAAGAACGGATTTTGATAAATTCCACCCCTAAGGGGATAAAATAGGTGATGAAAATTTGTATAAATCTTCTTAGATTTTCGACTGATTGAACTGAAATTGAAGATATCAGTAGGTACCTAATGGAACGAATAACACGAACGAAACACGAACAAATACCATAAAAATACTGTTATATATTTTGAACCATTAATAAGTTTTAAACTTCATATATTCTGATCCGCACCCGTTTGAGTATGTTTGTTCCTTCTTCACGCTAAAACGATTGACGGATTTGGATAAAATTTTGAACGAAGATAGCTGGTACCCTAGATAAATGATACCCTAGAACATAGGTTACTTCTTGTCCCGGAAAATTGCATAGTTAACGCGGGATAGCGATAAACATGGCAATTGCTGATTCTACGCGGACGAAGTCGCGGGCATAAGCTAGTAATACATAAATGTTTACCTGTTTTTACCTTACGACTAACAATTCATTTACTAATCCGTTTTAATTAATATTTTGCTACTATTTTTTTTCTAGCAGAAGCTTTTCTAATTTATTTTCTTGGTTTAAGTAGGTAGTTACAGACTATTAACACTTATTATTTTTCTACTAATTAATTACCTACAGGGGCCTTACCATGACGTCTTAATGCGATTCAGTTTAAGTTCGCTCGCTGTCAGATTCATACTAAAAGCAAAAGCACCAACTTTTCACAATAAAATTCTGACAGTTCGTAGCGCAGGCGTAAACGCGCCTTATGTACCGATATATGGGAGTGGGCATCACGCTTAGTCATAACAAAATCAAATTAAGCCGCTCTCGAAAGAGATTGGGAATATTTTTTTGACAAAAAGGCAGTAAGTAACCAGATGATAGTCGCTTGAACTGAACATAACTTCCAACGGTTCATAACTTTGTGTGCTAAGCATGTGAGTGATTCTGCCTCTAGATTTATAGCTGCAGAGAACTGCATTCAACTCGACTCACGCTTGACTAAAATTTTATTGATACAATGATCGAACGTGTAAAGACAACCCTAGAGCAAGGTACGAATTTATTTATTAACTGGTTTATAAATATGTACCTACCTACTGAACCCTCAGTCAGCACTTACCCGGTTTTCTTTTTAATGAATAAAATCTGAATTTGTTAGGACCAGATTCAACCTAATATAATATTCTTTTCGATAAAGTCTCCGTATATTGGCGAGGGAATAGTTTTATGCTCCGCGAAAAATACGTGAGGCAATTGAGTTTGGTCGTCATCCGAATTTAACCGAAATGATGGATGGTCAGTGGCCCAGTAGTTCGAAAACGGTAACAGGCACTACTACATCCGTGTTTGAAGTGGCTAGAACTTTAGAATGTGATGTACCTACTTAGATCTTTCAAAACCCGTGATATTACCTGTTAACAAACCCAGCGCTTGGACCGCGCAGCATCTGCATGTAAAGATAGGAAGAGTATATATATTACCGACTTACCTATGTCGACAAGGTCATCGTTTAACCGACAGAGGAAGGTTTGCCCTTTTTAGCGTTTTCATGGACCAGAAGGTCATCCAGGCATTTTCGACAAGCCTATCGATTTCTCTAGACTGCCTGTTATCAAATTAGGCTATCTGGCCACAGTAAAGGTACTCGACCACGAACTGTTATATCTTGACCTCCAACCGTAGCATAATGAAATAAAAACCAATATCAAAAGGAAAAAAAAAGAAAAAAGGAAAAAATGTGAAGCATGCTGTGTGTTATTAGATTAGTTTGGATTTTACGTGTCAATAACTAAACTAAAAAAAAAATATGATTATGATTGTAAAACAATACAAAGAATGTGTTAGTCAATCCTATGGAGTCTTATAAAGTCAAGGGTGACTGGTAGATAAACAAATTTAAATACTAATAAAACAATAATAAACAAGTGCTCATAGTGTTATTAATTTTCCATTCGAAATTGTCTTTTAGGAATTACGAACTCATTCTGGAAAAATACTTAACTCAGTCAAAAATAATTTGCTTAGCTATTTAACTCTTTATTTTGAACACTACAATACTCAACAATTAACTAAAAATAAGCTGGAGATGATAAAAACCTTGATACATACAAGAAACTCTAAATTAAAAAAAAACGAAACCAACAAGCGGTCAATCGCAAGGAAAGCAATGTTTTGTTTACAGGTGACGGTGAAATTTGAAATCACAATAAGTAAATATAAAAGTAGGTAACAATCGATTCTGAACTGGATTATGAACTCTATTCACTGAACTCTATTGTGTATTGTATCATCTGTGCACGACAATAGCGCCATCTCGCAAACGTAACTTTAGGGGCGTTTGTCAAATAGTGAATGACAAGTGCTTAAGTATCGTCATCATCATCACTACATAGTATAAAATAAAGTTGCTCTCTCTGTCCCTATGTCCCTATGTATGCTTATATCTTCAAAACTACACAACGGATTTTGATGCGGTTTTTTTTAATAGATGAGTGATTCAAGAGGAAGGTTTTTATGTATGATTCTACGCAGACGAAGTCGCGGGCAGGAGCTAGTTAGTCTATATAAAATAATGTAAATAAATAATATATAGAACGACAAAAAATAGTATTTTATAGGCATTTGTTACAAACAGTAATAGGAAAAATGGATGTTAGTATAAAAACTGGTTTTGAGAGTGTAAAACACAAAATAAGTTTCCAGCGTCAGACTATACCGAATGGAAATAAATTGGTTTTAGTAGGACACGTAAAGCGCCCTGTAAACGATCAAATTTGTTTGACAAACTTGTTTGTCAAACTTCACGTTTTCATCAAACATAAGCGTAAACGATCAAACCAAATATCAAACAAATTTGTTAAAGCGCCCTGCGCAAACGGTCAAACTTGTTTGTCAAACTTCTTCTACCGAGGTCTTGTTTGACAAACACCGTCGTACACGTTCAAACCTGTTTGTCAAACTCGACATCAATCCAGATTTTCATCAAACGCATCAAACACGTAGATTGTTTGACAAACGCCTCAAACACAGCCGTACACGATCAAATTGTTTGACAAACACGTAAAGTTTGACAAACAATTTGATCGTTTACAGGGCGCTTAAGGAATGTAGAAGAACTAATCTGGCAGATATACCTAATACTGCAGTAATATGACACTTTCAGTGTTGTCAGTTTTTGGCGAATATTAAATAGTGATGCGTCATTTATGTTGAAATAGAGAATTTTCAAAGCGTATTTTAATAAAATGATTTGTTCAATAAGGTTTTTTATATGTTTTTTTTATTATCTGTGATTTATGTAATTCCGAGCACCACTATATAAACACTCATAATAAGACTTCGGATAAGTCTATATAGTCTATTCCCTCTAAAAGCACTTGTTGGCTTATGGCTCTAAAAGTGCTCCAACGTTACGTAGGTAAAACTTTTACTGCCAATAAGTTTTTTTTTTATTTTTCCATTCAAACTATGCTATGGCTATGGTCAAAAACCATTCAGTCGTTCAGGACCAAATAAGGTGGTAGGTACTTATTTAGAAAGCAAACAAGATAAAATATTTCAACTATATTCAATATTTCGTATATTTCAATTTGACAATTAATGCTTAGGATCCAAGATGGCGGCCACAATTTGACACTTGAAACGAAAATGGTGATGGGGTGTCGATTTTGGTTAATTTGTTGGCTCTGAGTTCAAATTTGGCATAATTTATTGGATCCAAGATGGCAGATGACATTTTGTCAATTTTTTAGACAAAATATTGATGGGTGTCTTTTTTAAGTAATTAGGTGGCTCTGATCACGAATTTGGTTTTTTTTTTTGGATCCAAGATGGCGGATGACAACTTGGCACTTTTGACATAAAAATATTAATGGGTATTGTTTTTGAGTACTCAACTGAGTTCCGCTACCGTACAACAAAGCCACCGAACAACGGTTAAATAAATAACGACACTGTCTTCTTCAACTTCGACATTGGCGGAATCATCGACAGTATCGATGGCGCTATTTCTTTTTAAAAATTGAATTGAATTGTTTTTGAGTAATTTGGTGGCTCCAATCACGAATTTAGCATAATTGTATGAATCCAAGATGGCGGGTGTCATTATTTGACACTTTAACACGAAAATGGTGGTTTGGTGTCATCTTTGGCTAATTTGGTGGCTCTGAACCCGAATTTAGCATTAGGTATTTATATTTTATTTGGCATAATTTATGTTTTATTAACAGTACATAGGCCCTGGTCCAACGGTGAACTCCTTTCAGCTGTTGATGATAACGATGATGATAATGATAATTTTAAAGAAATCGTAGAAAAAGTATTGTATGCAACGTTGTGTAATTAAGTCTTATCTTACGATGTCCGCTGCGCTCACATCGTAACCCACACCACTCGCCTTTTTTGACCCCTCTTATACAACTGTTGCATAAAATACTATTTCTAGTTAGTAGTAGTGTAAGAGCGTGCCTGGGCTTGTGCGGAAGCATGTCAAATCAGTTTCCAGTTTTCCACTCATTCCCCATTTTGCCATGAATAAAACAACAAATGTCACAATATTTTTTTTTACTTTTGTAAATTTAGAAATTTATAGGCAAAAAAATTAAATTCACCCCCGTAGGTGACCTGTTTATTTAATTTAATGATTATATTTGCCTCTCATGGTAGTTTTATTTAAAAAAACTTAAAAATATATCATCGCTAAACTAAGAATGGGACATTCATAAAATATTTCGTTCATAAAGCATGCACTACGTGCGTGACCTTAGTCGAGCACTAATGAAATAAATTTAATGTGGTATCGTTATTTCGTAAAATGACATTTGGCTGCAATGCAGACTGTAAGAACTAGTTATTTAATACGAGCCGACGTAATTCGCCAAACATCTTACCTTAACACCCTACAAAACAAGTTTAACAATGACCCATTTTCAAAGCAACATTGACACGGAACCCTTAAATATTGGAATACTTGTGTGTATGTCTGTCCATCTTTCGGTTTTTCTCGGTCAATTAGTTCCAAATCCACGGAACTGAATGATTTGAAATTTGATACACCCGCATTTCAGCCTTTTGACGTCACACGTCACGTGATACACATTTCAATACAAAACCTTTCTTTCTAATTTGTACTCCATAGGCGACTTTTATACTCCAAAATAATTTTCACTTCTCATGCTCGCAAAGTGGTGCTTTGAGTAAAGAGAAGGCCCACGGTAGTTTCGTGTTGAAAGAGAAGGCTGCTTAAAATGGATTTTTATCCAAGAGGATGCACAAGAATGCATAAAGTAATTTCTTTTTTTGTAGCTGAGGCAAGTAGGTCATACAGCCACATACACAATACACCTTCATTCTTAATAGGTAATCAAAACAATTGTTTATTTTGAAACTTAGCATTAAGGATCTGACTATATTAGGCGAATATATTCGTGATATATTACAACCTGAAAAAAAGAATAATTTTATTATTTGTCAAAACTAACTGAATATGTTATGGTGAGGTTGAAAATTTATCAAATTAATCGAGTTTATACCATATTTACAAGTTTGTTTTATTTCCCTGCAATCGAAGTGAAAAGCAAGTGTAAAACTCGAGCAAACCATTATCCCCTCGATGTGTATAATTGTCTATCTGCCCTCGCCGTACCGGCGCGGGTGGCTATATGAACGTCTCGGGTAAAATGGCTTGTTTTATGTACTGGCTGTACAATCTACTATTATTTACGTTACGTTTGGCTCACAGAAATACAAAAATAGGTACCAAAATACAACTTTTTCGGCCCAGTCGTCAGCGCACTTTACCTTTCTTTTTTAAGTTTTGAATAACTTGCCGCTTATTTAAGTACCTACAACAAAATAAAATCTCCAAAATCCAATAGTAAAATAGTAACTGTTAACTCCAAAGTCCGAAACAAAAGTTAAAAAAATTACTTGACATGTTGGGAAATCGCTGGTCAAAATAGGCTTTGTATCTTCTTAAGAAAACTTAAGAAGATACAAAGCTCCACGCAAGGCAGACGAAGTTGCGAGCAACAGTCAATAGATACGCAGGATACAAGTAAAGTAGGAATTAAGCACGACTAACATCAACTTTACCCATGTACCTCGGCACTCTATCATTTTCGAGACATCGCTTTTGTGTCATTTAAATAACAACGCAATTGTTAAAACAAATTGTTTCTCACAACCCGGTCGCAATTGTATACGCTGTTGTGGCACAGACTCGTTTGTTTCCATTATAACTGTAGGCAGGTCTGTGCTGAATGGAGACGTAGACAAGAGGGGATATTGGACAAATTGCTGTAGTCGGTCTTGGCATTTCGCAATTAGGGATATAGAAATACCTGATATATCAATTTAAGCTGAATTCGAGTTTTTTCTTACGATATAAGATGAATTCAAATTATATAAACGCTAATGTACATATTAATACGAGTACTGGCGCGTAATAAAGGCGTAGAGTGCACTTGTGCCGGCTAGCTTAGGTAGCTCTATTTTAAATATGTATATTAAAATGAATCTTCTTTATTTGAAAACGCATAACATGAATACATATAATATATAATATTCACAAATACACGTAATATTAATAAGCTTAAGAATTCGCATAATTTGAATACGTGTACTTTAAATATGCATACAATTAAATTGGCATAAACTTATTTAGCATAAATTTAATCAGCAAAACGTTAATTTGCATAATCATAAAAAACTATAATCAGAAAGCATACAATTATTTTGAAATGCTTGTTTAATTCTATTTTGACCCCATTAATGAGAAAAGATGTGCACGAATTAAACACGAGTATATAATGATATTAACATAACATGACAGGGTCGACGAAGCTCCTCTGCGCGGAGCTTCTACCTCTGAGTAGTTGGGGCCTTTGGCCCTGACACAACACTAATCCAACCTATCTTTTTTAGTTTACCCAGATATAAATGCCAATTATAGCTACGTAGAACATTTTTTAAAGTGTTTTAGGGGACTTACTACTTGTGCCTTATTAAAGTTACGCTACATAATGTTATGCTAAATAAAGTTATGCTAGATAAAGTTATGCATGATAAGGCTACGCGGATTAAGCATTATGCGAAGTTATTATTATGCCACTTCAACGTTATGCGGAGTAATGTTATGCCAAGTCTGTAATGCGTTTTCAAATTAGGACATTGTCATACCAATTAAGAGAAACTCGGCTTAGGTAAGCACACATTTAGCGCGCCCACCAGAGCCCAACCAGTCATCCTTTAATCGTGGGATCTGTTGTATTTATAGTTTTTATGCAACAGTTGTATTAGAGGGGTCAAAAAAGGCGAGTGGTGCGGGTTACGATGTGCGCGTGGCGAACATCGTAAGAAATACGCCACGAGCTTTTTTGAATCACTTTACTTAATACTTTTTCTACGACTAAGTATGTACTTAATAAATGAAAGTAATACGTTCTCCGAAAATGAAGAAGTCTGGTATTCCAGTCTCCACGCCATAAAATTCTCGTAGGCTTTATCATTGCCGAGATTTTCTAGGCAACAAATTTTCCATCACTTCCTGGGCCGCCGCGGATATTTCTTCTGGTGTTGATTTAATTACGTTCTCATCCATGCTTTTTTATGATACGTTACAAAACTTTTTTTAAACTATTGCAATCAAACGACAAAGAAGTCAAACAAGACACGAGCGGGAAACATGAAAACGACAAACAACAAAATTGGAAATTTGTTTATCGTAAACTTTGTTTTTAATTAACGTTTACTTTTTTACAGCCTTACTTTTAGCCAAAACGTATACCAACTTGCCAGTGACGTTACTAAAAAATCTTGTTTGTTATGTTGGCAACTATGCATTTAGTTCAAAAAGTTTCAGTTCCATAAAAAACCATATTAATGAAATAATTTGTTAAGTTGGTAGTCTTACATTTTAATCGTAAATTTAATGTTGATCATCTAAAAGTTTTACCTAGGTATGGCTGTATATGGCTGGCAGAGTAACGATGGAGCACTTTTAACGACATAAGCCAACAAGTGCTTTTAGAGGGAATAGACAATATAGACTTATACAAAGTCTTTTTATGAGTGTTGTTGTAGTGGCTTACATTAACCACAGATACAGGAGTAGAAAAAATATTTAAAATAATAATTATAAGAACATTAACGATGATCATGTCATTAAAATACAAAACAAAAATTAATTACTGTGTCAATGAAAATAAAAAAGCAACAACTAACTTAATATGAAACAATAAAACTTAATATGCAATAATTTAAAACAATATCACGTTTCGCTGTTTTTACCGACTTTAAAAAAAGAAGGAGGTCCTCAATTCGGTCGTATTTTTTTATGTTTATTACCTCAGAACTCCGTCACTTGTGTACCGATTTAGAAAAATATTTTTTGTTGGAAAGGGAATACTTCCATTTTGATACAATCAGGATCTGATGACGAGATCTTGGAGAATATATTTTAATGTGACTTATGCATTTGCCTTTGGAAAGCACTATTTGATGAATTGGAACTGATTATGGAGACCACAGATGGTCATCGAATTCAATAAGTATTTCAGGTATTGTGGTTCGATCACTGTAATATGCTTGCTAAACACGTCATACTCGTAAAATATATACATTTTCCACATTATCATATATGTATGGTAAAATGAAGCTGATGAGGGAAATACCTATGTAAGTATAAGTAAGTAACCGAAGTAAATAGGTAGCGCACACCGAAAAATAATTTTAATTTTAATATAATTATTGTGCAACATAATGTACTTAGAGGACGAAGACACTTTACGAATACGAGTAAACTGAGATCTCGTTTACAAATCCTACATTTATCAGAGAGAAGTCCGCTAGACTCCGGTAACTTGGTTCGCGAAGCGAATGCCGGAAGAACTGACGGTAGCATCTATACTACACTGGGTGCTGCAAAAAAAATGAAACTGTATCTGGCTGGACGGAGTGACTGCACACACTGGCTGACTCATATTTAAAGTGAACTCATATGTTCATGTCTTACGTGTCCGGCCGACAAGTCAATTATAAAACTCATGGTTTCTTATACAGTACTTACAACGAGAGCCGTTTTTAACTCCCGAAGTAAACAGATGAGGTTATAAGTTTAAGTAGTTAAGCCGCTCTAGTATGTGCTCTTCAACAATTGAAACGATTGGATGCGACGTTTTTTATTTGAAATCAGGTTTTCTATTTATAATTCTTAGACACGTTTTATGAAATTCAGTGCAGCCGTTTTTGTGTTGCTTTTTTATACATGTCCAAATTTTAGTTACAGATAAATAAGATATATGATAGTGTCATATGTTGACATTTTAGAGTTTTATTTTAGCCGATTACAATTTCTAAAAACATAAATATAAACAAATAATTATTGATTACTCTCCTCCCTACTTCAGTAAATATCCAAATTCTAGAAGGCCCGATTAACACCTAATATATCCATTTACATGAATATCCTAATCCTAGATAGCCCGTTTATTTATATAACATCCTCACAGAAAATCCGCTTGCAAGTAACTACGAACTTCAACTGAAAAAAATACAAACAGAAGGTATTACCGAAATATAGTAAACTCTACAAGACTGCATTCAAAATTGGTACAGTAAAAAAGCGGATGTTGTTGAACTTGCTTCTACATTACCCAGTTGTGTCGGCTTGGGCTATATTGGTACAAGCTTTAAAATTAAAATTGATGTTTTGATTCGTTTTAGAAAGTGGATATTCTGAGAAATAACATAAATGCGGGCGGTAGGACCTTGTGCGAGGTCCGTCCAGATAGCAACCACCATCTCACTCGCGAATACTACAGCCAAGCAGCAGTGCTTGCGCTGCTGTGCGCCGTCATGAAGAGTAAGATAGCCTATTCTATCTCAGCCCTCTGGGCTGGCGCGCACCTGCCATTCTGAAGGTGGACATTTATCACCAGGTGACCCACTTACTCGTTTACAATCCTATATCATAATAAAAAAAATGCGTCAGCCATGTTAGAGGAAAGCTAAAATCTAAATTTAATTAATAATGTTTTACGAAATAAACGTATCTTTATGAGGATGTTTAAAAATATATAATCTGAAATGTCAATAGGTAGTAATTTTCTCACCTTGTAAGCTTGCAAGCATTCGGTGATACTAAATTAATAAGTAGCCGCTGTCACGCTGTGTACTTAAGACTTTAATTCGAAGCTGTGCTTTCATATAGCATTTAAAAATTCGCCTGGCACCTCAATGAAGTTATAATGTTTAATGCTTTTAATCGTAAATCGATACTTGAAGTATTGTCTCCCAACATTGATAGTTTGCGCGGTATGTCGATCTGTTAAGCTGTTCTCGAAGGTCAAGTTGGCGCGACCTCCACTACCAAGGTCTCGAACAGCCACTACAGTATTATTGAACCGTATTTGCGCTTGAAGTAATTGCCCCTGGTTGCATAATTACTTTAGCCGATCAATACATCCATATATCAGGTATCTAAGTATCAATGAATTGTCATAGCCATTGAATCCCAAGACATTTTTAAGTAGTATTCTTTATATTTATTGACATGAATCCGTATTTCCCTTGGTCACGGCAGGACCGATTTCGCTAATTATTTTGTTGTTGTGTTCGTTATTGTCAGGACAAGGTTCTTATGTAACAATATTTTGAATAAAACTGGAACGGGGCGGAACCGCAGGCAATAGCTATCTAATACCTAATAAAATCCTTGTAAAACGATTAAAAAAAATTAACCGACTTATCTATCCTAATACCAAGTAAATGTAATATCGAATATGAGTTTGATATCAGACATGACCTAGTTATTTTAGCTACGTACCCATCATAAATAGGTAGGTAGGATATTCGGAGTAATGACTCCTACCAGGATTCGCGCTAAGTGCTTGTAGTTTTGCAGTCAGGGTCACCAATCATTGGGTTATCCGGTCGCCAAAATATTGACATGACTCTTTAGATTTTTAGAGAATAGAGCATCGAGCAGCCCAGTGCAGTGTTTACTACCAATAGCTATTGATCATCATTTCATGAGAATGAAGAAAATTCCCCAGAGACTATCACTTACAGCAATGTAGTAGGGTACAAGGTCGAGGCTTTCAGGACAATTACAGCGGAATGTGAGCGCGCTCGCACTGGCGGGCGTGAGACACGCATCGCCTCCATTACCCCAGTTAGGCCGCCGCCGCGCCGCCGCCGCCGCCGCCGCCGCCGCCGCCGCTCGTCAACAACGTGCAAGCACACTACTCTTACACTTCTCTCTTACTCTTCTGGTGTCTCGCATCTCGCCTAACAACCCCACTCGACCCAAATATTATTCATCACATCGCTCTATTACAATAATAACACTTTGTTTATCTAAATAACAGATAGGTACCTACAGACGATACTTTGTGAAAGCCTACATTATTCAAATATTGGAACAAATTACCTCGCTACTCCGCAAACCAAAACCAGTTTATTTATTACGCAAGGAGTCAACGGAGGGTTAGCGCCTGTTAAGATTTTTATTGTTTGTTAAGAATTTCTATTTCCAATTTTATTCCATGGAGTAGGGCCGGATCGCAGGACGCCTTACGTAATAAATAAACAATCATAGATAAAAAGTAATAATTATCATAATTATATTGCTTAAATCGATAAAATATAAATAACTTATGTTTAAGGAATAAAATAATAAGCATTTCGCATGTATAATAATAACAAATGAAGTACCTAATAACCTCAGCATCATTCTGCATTTAATTTCTAAAGAGTTAATGATATCAAATTTGCTTCACCTTGTTCTAAAGGTTTCAAAGAGAAGTAGTATACGAACTAATTGATGAGAGCTTTGAAAAAATGAGCTAGATGCGCGCAATCCGTGATCTCTATGCTCAATCAGGACATCTTGTCTTTTTTATTTCGATACTTATCTTAAAACTGGTGTTATTAAACATAGGTCACGAGGTTAACGTTTTGGGCGCTAATCACCAATTAGTTCTTAGCTTTCGACTAATTCCGAAAAAACCAAGGCGCCAAGGAAAGTTGGTCAAGAAAAAATAGGATCGCATCGCTTTCAAATTTGAAAAAAGCACCAACCTTATATTGATGTCTCGTTCTCTCGAATTGAAGGTCGGAGTGTCAGAGTTAGTAGTAAGGACACGAAGGAGACGCGCGGCCGTGGGCGGCTGCAGCGGGCGGCGGCGGGCTGAGACTGGCTGGGCCCGGCCGGAGCCCCGCCGCCCGCGCCGCGCCCCGCGCCGCGTCCCGCCGGATAAACAACGTGCATTGTGGACCCTCCACTCACTCCGCACGCCGCACACCGCACACCGCACACGAGCTTCCATCCACGTCCATGTACACCGTGCTTGCCGATTCATTACATTACATTGTAACTAAAGCCACAACACAACAAATACTCATTTAATTTAAAGAATGAGCAAGACCAAGTAGACAATTAGCGCGTGATTTGATAAATCCTGTCTTTTCATACCTTACCGCAGGGACACCGGAGTTTTCGTAGGAGATGTGTTCCGAAATTGACCATAATGATCGCAGAAAACTATTGTAAAAAAACTAATATCGTGACAGTTAGACTCACGTCTAGTGGTAATGTCGCTTCCCGCCGTCTGTAAGTATGTAGTTATGTAGGTACGCTTAGATATTTATGTAAGAGTATAACATTTTATGTGTTTTGTTATAATTTTTCATGAAACCTATCAGAGGAAATCACGCGGACCGAGAGCTTTCGTCGAAAATGCTGTCTTATCTAAATCGGACGCGTGCGAAGCCGGGCGGCTGGCTAGTAGCAATAATAATACATAGCAAATACAGTCCGGGACCCGCAAATTGCACGAGCCTTCATATATTTCAAGTACGAAATTTAGTATACTTACCCAAGTTTATAAATCCTTTAGTTCAACAAGACAATCTAAAATTACGATCAAATGCACCATATCTCTATATTGTCCTACCAGTAGGTAGGTACGAGTATGTGACATGTGAAATTTCGTACCCACGGCTGGATGATTCTGTTGACAGTCGTAAAACATTATGAAACATTCTGAATTAAGGACACAAATAATTGTCTAAACAAATAATTGTTTTTAAATACAAAACAATAATATATATCTCCTTCAATATTCACATAAAGCCAACACAGAACCTCATAAAATAAAATACCTACTGAGAATTCGTGAGTATAAAACTTTTACCTACCTAATTGTCCCTGAAACGGATACACTACACTAAAATAATAAGTATTTTTGTCCTCATGTACAGTATGCAATATAACCATGTGTGAAGAGTTGTTCCACATCCCACATCCACAGTTTTTGTTTCCTATATAAAACGACTGACCTGCCACCAAAACCATATTTATTTACATTGATGTTATACTTAGTCTTCGAGTTAAATGCTTTCTAAAATACGAACAGACAGATGGACCTAACGAAACTATCATATAGAGTCCCATGCGTTTTTGCTTATTTTGCTTTGCTTATCTTAATAATGTGGCGGTATGCTAACGTCTTTAATATTACTGTAGCTACAATATTGTATTGTATTGCTACAATATTGATTTATTTCTGTATGAAAATACTTACTTTACTTTCCTCGCTTATTCAATCTGCAATTTTGTTTGACAACAAAGACCACTAGAGTGCCCAGCCGCTAAGAACTCAATCCTGACACATCCTCTAGGGTTATTTTTAACACGTTCGATCATTGTATCGATAAAAATTAAGTAAAGCGTAACTCAAGTTGAATGCAGTTCTCTTCAGCTATAATTAAAAATATTTATCAGATGTATATCAATTATATATATGAATAGAACATGCTATTATAACATTAACACTTTGGTGCGGTCACCGCCCTTCTTCATCGGCATGTCTTCAGAGGAGAGAAGATTAAGTTGTCACAGTGATCCGCTCAACTGGATTCTTTCGCTAAGGCTGCGGAAGTTCCTGGCGCGCATCTTCTACGGGATCTTTCTTTTTCACATGACTATGCAGGAAGTAGTGTCCGCTGCCATCACCACTCCCGTTCATTTCGACATGCTTACACTGTTTACTTCATTCGCGAGTGACCTCCTGTACGCCATTGCGTTTTCGATAGCGATGTGCGCTATTGTAGAGGAACCTGCTCTCATTGTACAAAGAATGCTAATTCAAGGCGTCTCAAAACCGCAACAAAATCATACATTTGAACTTTTACTTCATTATATACTTCTTTTCCGAATCACCATCAATATCACTACTGGAATCGTTTGTATCAATCATTAACTAGAAACTCTCGAAAGTATGTATGTACGTATAACTCTTTATTGTACATAAAACACAAGAAAAAGATGAATACAGGACAACACACATGCACAAAGGCGAACTTATCCCTAAAAGGGATCTCATCCAGTTAAACTTATCATAAGTCCTTGTGTTGTGTTGGTCCTTTCTTGTCTTAAGTCATTATCTAACTGTCAATCTCAATTATCACTGTCAATTTTGAAGTCTCTGTTGTAATGGTCCCTTATTTTGGCTTTAGTTGTATTTACTAATTCCTACCATTTCCCAGTTATTTTTGGCTATGTGATTGCGTCTTACTTTTAATAATTTCATCATTTTCGTAGTGGAAAATGGAGATTCAGTATTATGGCGTACCGAATTTTCTTTAATCTGTGCCCATATCAATTCTATGGCGTTATACTTGCAGTGGGAAGGCGGCAAACGAAATACTCGGTGCCCATGTTGCAGTGCTAGTTCATCAATGACGTATCGTAGCATAAAAACCAACCGATGGGAGCGATGTCAAGGCAACAATTAAATTACCATATTGACGTTTTATGGCATTGATTGACAGGAAGTATAACAAAGAAGAAATTAGCATTCACATTCAAAAGTTTTCTCTATCTACAATCAAAAAGGTTATTTTCTTAGATGTTACCAATAAAGAAACATTACGCGTATACGGATTTATTCGAATCCTTCCTCTTTATAATATTAGTGACAATGAAATACAATATTACTAATAGAAAAAATAAAAAAGGAAAAAAAGGCGGGAAACCTTCTAACTTGGTGGACGCGTTTTTTGAATTTTAATTTTGAAAAAATATATTTATTAATAATTATTGGATCAATTAAGTTGTAGTGTAAATATTTAGTTTCTGTGTATATATATTTTACTTTGTATAGTGTAGTATTAGCTGTTCATTTGGTAAGTAGTTTAAAATTAATATTCTGTAAATATGAGTAAAGAGGAGCCCCCAGATCCTGGGGGTTCATCTGTGCTTGATGACATCCAACCTCCGTCGCCTGGTGTTTATGTTACACTGACTAATAACAGTGTTTCTAATGATATTTATTCGAACGACATGGATTTTGACTTTGATACTGATGCGTCTAATGCATCAACATCAGCCAAGAACGTAAAAAATTCGAACCTTAAACGTTTTCGCGTTCGACAAATTTGCAAGTCTTGCAATAAAAAAAAGAGGAAGCATGTCATGAGTTCTGACCCTAATAAAGGTTGCATATGTGATACCGATCATGTCACTCCGGTAATAAGTAATGAATCAGAAAAAGAAAAAGATAAGGATACATGTAATATAGCTGATCAGAATATTTCTTCGGATATTCATGATAAAGCCCCCATTGGTAGGAAGACCTATCAGTCGTCAGATGCTTCTCCATACCTCATTCATGTGCAGCGCATTCAGTCATCGCCTTCTGAAAATGCCACCCTACATCCGGTAACATTTGGAAAATTCTTATTAAAGCAGAAGTACAATAATATTGTAAACGGCAGTGTTAAGGGAATTGGGAGAAATCGGGTTGCAGTGTCTTTCTCCAACTTTGCAGATGCAAACTCTTTTATCTCGGACACTGACTTGGCTACCCACAAGCTGAAAGCTTTTATTCCTTCTTTCAATGTAACTAGGATGGGACTCATTCGCGGTGTGCCTGAAGAGTGGAGTCTTGATGAAGTGAAAGATAACATTAAGGTCCCATTTGGGTGTGGAGAAATAATAAAAGTTAGGCGCCTGAACTTCAAGGTAATTGTTTCAGGTGCCCCAATTTGGAAACCTTCACAAACAGTAGTACTTACTTTCGATGGCCAAGCACTCCCCAAGAAAGTGTATATGTGCTATAATGCCCTGCCAGTAGAACTTTACATTTTCCCAACCATACAGTGCTACAACTGTTGTCGCTTTGGCCACACTAAACTCCAGTGCAGGTCAAAGCCTTGCTGTTTTAAGTGTGGACAAAGCCACACTGGTTCATCATGTGATATCTCATCAGAAGATGCATCCTGTTGCTTATGTGGAGGACATCACTTCGCTAATAGTTCGTCCTGTCCCGAATTTGAGAGACAAAAGAAAATTAAACACAGTATGGCAACTTCATCCATTTCTTATGCTGAAGCTTCAAAATTACATCCAGCTGTTTCAAAATCTTTTGCTGATGTGCTATCCCATGGTAAAAATAACACTAAAGAGGATCCACTTATTAACAGTTCTCAAACAAAATCTTACAAAAAGACTATTTTCCGGAATCCAAGACCTCCTCCTGTCTTAGGCAAGGGGTATGATCAAAAGGCTCACAAAGAACTTATAAAAGACTATGACATTCCTCTGACATACAAAAAAAATCCCATTAGTAATGACAATGCTTCAAATAGTGATAAAAACAACAGTCCTTCTATAACAGACATTTTAATTTCTTTATTAAACTATTTTACACAAACACAAGTTAATAATTCTTCACCGTCCCACGTTGCCCCTTTGTTAGAAATTTTGACCCAGTTCTTGAACATCCATAATGGACAATCTCCTAAAGATTGTTCAGTGGAATTGCCGCAGCATAATCAGTAAGAAAAGCGATCTGCTTTTCTTATTGAATAAATATGACCCAATAGCAGTAGCCTTACAGGAAACATGGCTAAAGCCAGACTTTTTCTTTAAAATCTCTGGTTATTCTATTTTGCGTGACGACAGATCTGATGGGTATGGCGGTGTTGCTCTACTCATCAAAAATTCCTTTCCTTTCATACCTTTTGCTCTTCCTCTTCATAATAATGATTTCTCTATTATTGCTGCTCATTTAAATAACATTTTAATTGTTTCTGTTTATATTCCTCACCCATCTGCAACCATATTTAGTGAAATAAACTCCATTTTATCCACTCTCCCCAAACCTTTTTTACTTCTTGGCGATTTCAATTCGCACCATCAATCATGGGGCAGTGCCAATTCAAATCAGTTTGGTGAAATACTTTTAGACATTCTTGATAATCATAACCTTTGTTTTTTAAATAATGGTAGTCCAACCCGTCGAACTGAGCCAAATATTGCTGTAAGTGCATTAGATTTATCTATTACTTCCCCTAATTTAGCTTCATCGCTTTCCTGGGAAGTTCTCAGGTCTACCTTTGGTAGCGACCATTTTCCAATCGTAATTTCTCTTCCAAACAATTCTTCATACAATTCACAACAACGTTCTCCCCGCTTAAAATATAATTTAAGTAATGCCGACTGGGGTAAGTTCAGCTCTGAGGTAAATAAGAGAATTGCTTCACTGCCTAATGTTTATCCGGGAAATGAGGTTATGTGCGCTGAGGGTTTTGCCAACTCAATTATTGATTCTGCAGATACTGTATTCCCAGCTAAAAATACTAAATCTAAAAAGTTGTCTTCTCCGCCTTGGTGGGATGGTGAATGTACTGCAGCGATAAAATCCCGAAAAGAAGCTGAAAAAAAATATGCTAAAAATATGTCATTTGAGAATCTGTCAAATCTCTCCGATGTTCTTGCCAGTACAAAAAAACTTCTTAAAAAGAAAAAACGTCAAGGTTGGAGGAACTTTTGTACTTCTATCTCGCCTCAGACAAACGCGTCTGAAGTATGGCAAAAAGTAAAACGATTTAGATCAGCTTTTAGCGATAATAATATTTCTTTAACATCCCCGTCCTTGGTGGATCAATTTTTGGACCAACTAGCACCAGCTTCAGTTCCTCAGGAAATTCTCTTACCCCAAATTGCTTTTGATTCTTTAAACCATAGTGTCCTCAATCCTTCTGTAAAATTAAGCATTGAGTCTCCCTTTTCCTTAATTGAACTTAAAGGTGTATTACATGGCCTGAAAGACTCTGCTCCAGGTATAGATGGAATCCCATACTCTTTCTTGAGAAATCTCAGTGATTGCTCATTATCTTATTTTGTGAACATAATTAATACAATTCTACTTACTGGTAAAATTCCTCCGGCGTGGAAAACCCAAATAATTGTACCTATATTAAAGCCTAATAAATCTTCCGCAGATGCCTCTTCCTATCGTCCCATAGCTCTATCTTCTGTGCTTCTTAAACTGGCGGAGCATTTAGTAAAAAATCGCTTAGAGTGGTTCATGGAATCTAACGGTTTATTATCAGGTAGCCAATTTGGTTTCCGAAGAGGTAAAAGCACGGTGGATAGTTTAAGCATTTTCACCACGGATATAAGATCAGCGTTATCGCTCAATAATCCTACTATTGCAGTTTTTCTTGATGTTTCTGCTGCATATGACAATGTACTTTTAACCATTCTACTTGAAAAGCTTAACAAACTCAAGGTTCCTACATGTTTGTCTCATTTTATTATTAGTATTTTAGCCGAAAGATTCATTACTGTTTCTCCAGGCTCTTTGGAACAAAATAGAGTTGTTTGGAAGGGATTACCCCAAGGATCGGTTTTAAGTCCATTACTGTACAATATTTATACCTATGATTTAGAATCGTCCCTTAACAGTCCCGTCAGTGTTTTACAGTATGCTGACGATCTTTTAATTTACTATTCTGATGTGAACGTAACTAAAGCTAAAGAGTTAATCAATTATTCTTTAAACAGTTTACACGTCTGGCTCTGTTCGAACGGTTTGGAGTTGTCCACCAGCAAAAGCTCAGTACTGGTTTTTAGTAGAATGAGAACAAGTCATGAAGTAGCCATTCTGTATGATAATAAACAAATTCCCCAGGTAAATCAGGCTAAATTTTTAGGTGTTATATTTGACTCAAAACTTTCAGGTCTTCCACACTGCGAGTATATAGCAGCTAAGTGTGAAAGATTACTAAATATTCTGAGATGTTTGTCGGGTGTTTGGTGGGGTTCCCACCCATTTTCCTTAAAATTAATATACAATGCCTTAATTAGAAGCAAAATTGATTATGGATCGTTTTTATTGGAACCATGTAACTCCGCTGGGTTAAAAAAACTAGATCTAATACAATCTAAATGTCTCAGATTAATCACTGGTGCTATGAAGTCGAGTCCAATAAATGCTCTGCAGGTAGAATGTTGTGACCCTCCGCTAAAACTAAGACGACAGTTTCTATCAGATAAATTTTTATATCGCTCCATTCAACTTTCTCAGCATCCAATTTTATCTAAACTAAAAAAATTATCTTCACATATCGGAACATCACGTTATTGGTCTCATAAATCTACTCCCTGTTTAATTAAAAGCTTACAAAATTTTCATTCGTTAGATGCTCCAACTCACAGATCTCATATTCTCCCTTTGTTTACATGCGATTACATGGCTCTTATACTGCCTCCTAACATTGAATACAATTTAAACATTTCCAAAAGCAATCTGTATGCCAATGCTTATTTTAATTACCAAATAGATAATATTTGGCCGGGATGGCATTATATCTATACTGATGCATCGAAAAGATCTTCCGCTGGCTGTACTGGTGTTGGCATTTACCACACTCAATATAAAATATCACAGCTAGTTAAATTTCCACCTGAGACTTCGGTATTTACTGGGGAGGCGTTTGGTCTTCTAAAGGCAGTGGATTACATTCTTATTATGAAATTAAAGGAATCCGTTATCTTCTCTGACTCTCTTAGCGCTCTGCAGGCGCTCGAAAAGTATCCATTTTGTAGATCTAGTCCATCATACCCTGTGATCATTGAAATCAGGACTAAATTGTACCAGTGCCTTCTCAAAGGTTTCAGAGTAGCTTTTGCTTGGGTGCCAAGTCATTGCGGTATCAGAGGTAATGAAAAAGCTGACAATATTGCCAATGAAGCAGTAGAAAATGGTGATATGTTTCCCTACAAAAATTATTGCCATGATTTAATTAATCTTCCGCGCATATATCTTCAACGCTCTTGGCAAGATTGTTGGTCTAAGAGTTGCGTCTTCAAGGGTAGAAGTTATAGTCATATTCAACCCTCTATTCCTAGTAAACCTTGGTTCTTTAAACTCAAGTTTTGTAAAAGAAGTACTAGTGTTCTAATAAGAATGCGTTTAGGTCATGTTTGCTCTCCAGAACACCTGGCGAGAATTCACATAATTGACAGCCCTGCATGTGAGTGTGGTTCGGAGGTGGGTGATCTGAACCATCTAATTTTATCCTGTCCGCTATATGACCGTGTCTCCTTAGATAATGTTATTATTTCTGAACATTTTCCCCTACCAACTTCCGTCCCCTGCTTACTTTCATCAAATAATGTACGTATATATGCCTCCATAGCCTCATTTATTTCCAGCAATAACATCAAGATATAAGTATGTTTTTATAATCTTTATTAGTAGTTAAGTAATATTTCTAGTTATCATTATCATTATCACATTATTTATAACTGTCCTGATCCAATCCTATTCAAAATCCCGTATTTCTTTTTAATTCCACCCCGTTTCCCTACTTTGAAATTGGCACAGTCACCATCCTTGATTGTGTATATTGCCATAAAAAAAAAAAAAAAAAAAAAAAAAAATATTACTAATATAATTAATTTACAATCAACAAATTTAATTTTTATCATAGACAATATTTTTGTTAAACAAACTTTTGAACGTGAATCATATTGTGTGGTACTATTGCCACTCACTATTCCATCACACGCAACGAGCAAGTCTGGCATTTTTCTCTTGTGATTGACATTAACAATAGACAGGAACTTCATAGTCGTGCAATGTAACAGGCGGCCGGGCACTATGGTAAAGGCTTCGATCAACAATACAACTAGATTCACGGTGATAGCTCTGAAAACGGCTCCGAGAAATAAGACCACAAAATAAATTTGTGGCCTTATTTCTGACAGTATGCGCCAACCTCGGCCAATGTGAGGACGTGTCAAAATGCCACAATGTGCGTTCAAAAATTGCAAAAACAGCCACCGAAACACTAAGGTTTCGGAAGGAATATTTTTCTTTAAGTAAGTACAAGTCAGTATTTCATAAAGTACGTAAAAATTTGCAGCTTACATTTTAAAATCAATAATTTATTGTTTGGCCAATGTTGGCCCACCATCTTGACAATAATCGGTGGTTTAAGACCAAGAAATTCATGGAGTAGTTCTCGTTTTAAAATAAAATATATATTGTGTCTTTTTGTAGATTCTGATTTCCTAGTGATCCTTTTTGCTGTGCGGAATGGATAACTATTGTCGCGAGAGAAAGAGAAGAAGAACTTTACAGGACTTACAGAACTTACAAAAATCTGCTATACGTTCGATTCATTTTGCCAAATTCGACATAACTGGAAATAGCCATATATATTGTAAAAAAGAATCCTCTCAGGCAAAAAACTGCTCTAAAAGACAGCTATATAACAAACTAAATTTATTTAAGGGTAATTAATAAACGGATAATTTCACAGCCATCATTTAAGTATTAAGTAACTATTTTGATTCCACTTTCCACCTATACGCCCACAATCTTGCTAAATGTGGCCTGTAGGTACCTGTTACCCTAGGCTCTGTCTACCCCGTAAGGGATAAAGACGTGATTTGTGTGTGTGTGTGTATCATTTAAGTTCTTCGCCGATCTGTGCAGGTTTCCTCACGATGTTTTCCTTCACCATTAGCTTATAGTAAATTTAAAATTAAATTTTGCACATAAATTCCGAAAAACTCAGGAGGTGCGAGGCCTGGTTTGAAACCACGACTTTCTGCTTGAGAGGCGGTAGGTCGAACAACTAGGCTATTACGGCTGTTGCCTGGCTGGGCCTGCGTGGGAACTATGGCCCAATCCCTCTCGTTGTTAAAGGAAGCCTGTGTCCAGCAGTGGAACGTAGATAGGCTTAATTATTAAAATTCATGTTATTATTTGTATTTGTAAATATCTGTCAAATAAAAAAAATCGAGTTATATACTTAATGCGATTGCGACTCCATTATTACCCTGTTCCTCAAATAGAATGACATCTTTTTGAAACGAAGGTAGTTCTTTTGTTTATCGAACGCTTTCGCACGTCTTGTGACGAAACGTCGTAAGTATTATATACAATTATAATTATTTGGGTCTTTGTTGCTTAGACTTAAGGTTTATTTTACGTTAATAAAGAAGGTAAAAAAGATATAGCTATAAGCATACGCAACACGACCACTTTTTCGCTTTGATTTTGTATGGGACCGTGAATCTAGTTGTATTGTTAATCTAAGGGTAAAGGCAAGGAGTAATTGCAATCCAGAACAATCAATAAATACTACTGATTAAAAAAATACTTAAAGGTATTAAATTAAATGCCGATTCGTTGCGATTACTTGAATATTACATTCGGCGGACGCAGGCTGCTGCTGCTGCTGGCGGTGCCTTTTAGCGGCTGTCGTCACAATTATATCCTTATGTGTAACTTATCCAGTATTTGTTGCTTTTAGGCTAAGTTCAGATGACCGCGCGGCGACGCGCGGTTGGCCCGGCGCGCGGTTCAAGATCGTAACAAATCTATGTTGCTGTGTACATGAGCGCGCGGTGCCGCGCGGGACCGCGCGCGCCGCCGTGCACCGCGCGCAAGTTCTTGTCCCGCGCGGCGCCGCGCGGGACAAGAACTACAGTCCTGTCTCGACCTGTTCAGATGATCCGCGCGGTTTGAGGCGGTTGGACGCACGGAGCGACGTATAAAATGGAGGAGGAAATATGTCTCGATTTACTTATTGACGAAATTGAAAAAAGAGATGCGATTAGGAATCTTAACTCGAAGCAATATTCAAATAAAATAATAAAGAGAAGGTCATGGGAAGAATTAGTTTTGATATTTTACAACCGTGATGACTCTGAAGAGAAAAATAAAGTCTTAGTAAAGTCACAAACAGGCTTAAATTAAGTCTTTGACTTAGAAGAGGGTGCACCCAGTATAGTCTTTGCTTTCGACAAGCAAATTGCCTGCTCCATTTCCATCCTCGCTGAATGTCCACGATAGACTGCCGCGCGCAAGCCGCCGTCATGTGAACAGCGGACCCGCGCGTCACCGCGCGGCTCCGCGCGTTCATCTGAACGTAGCCTTAATTGACATGTCAGGCTTGCCGAATAAAGTATTTAATCTATTTAATTAGATATACTCGTACGAAGCATAGAAGCAAATAGAATTTATTACAGATTAGGGGTTTATGGCCGATTTGTACTGTTTTGGTTGCGATGTGAAATGCCGTAGTTGAAATCCGACGATTTTAGACCAATTAAATATACCGACTGATATTTGAACCACTCGATTTCGTCAGCTCGGTCTTGCGTTTCATACTAATTATTTACTTATGTATTTTGGACCACAAGTCCACTGTCTCATTCAAGATGTCACGTTGGTGATATTGATGCCTAAAGTTGTAATATTGCAGATTGTGCCGTACGTTTATGGTCGTAAAAAGCACAATACATAAAGCACATAGTAAAGTGTGACCTTTCAAGATGTAACGCTTTCTATTCTGACCCAGAATATTAGTTTCAAATTAGCGTAGACAAGATTGCGAATATTGCGATATGACTGAACGAAACATTCTTGATCACGAAACCTGTTAAGTTGGATAAGTTTTTTTCTATAAAAACATTTTGTTCTTAACCATTATTTGACTAAGGTTAAAGTACATCAACCATCTTGATTTAAGTAAGGCTTATTTCGATGGACACACATACAGATGCGTTGCCAGCCTCTAGGGCTAAGATGAAATATCCATTGCGCCAGTAAATTAACCGGCTGTCCTACTCTCCACACCGGAACACAGCAGCGCAAGCACTTCTGCTTGGCGGCAGGATTAAGGAGTTAAGATAGTGGTAGTGATCGAGACGAACCGTGTACAAGGTCCTACCAGCCATTTCGCTCATTAATGTGTTAGTTTTTTTACAAATGGCAAAATGGCAAAATAAACGGAGATGATGCATATGTTTTTTGTTTTAAAAATCCATTAAAGCGATAATGTCAGTCAAAGTATGATCTCGCTGTTTTTATAGCACTTATATAGGAGCGATTTCATTCTGTTAGTAGTAGAGTGGTTCTCCTCTGCAGAGGTATGAGGATCCTCACGATGTTTTCCTTCACCAAGAACCTCATTTCACAAATTTCAAATGTTATATCGCACATAAATTATGAGAAACTCAGTGGTGCAAGCTTGGGCTCGAACCCACGACCCTCTTCTTGAGACGCCACAGGTCAAACCACTAGGCTACCATGGCTTTTTTTAACTAAACTATATCAACGTACAATCAAGCTCAGTAGCAGCTAAACATTTTAGTGCCTCATCAGTTTCAGCAAATTGAATGAGACATGTAAAACGATTCAAGTGTTGCTGTTTACTGGGACAAAGTACCTACTAATGTGTTCAGCTTCCTTTGAGCTTGGCTTCAAAAACATAATTTCCATTATTGACCTCAAAGTGAAAACTGAATCTACATTAAATTTCCAAGTACTCCTTAGTTGTACTCGTAGCACGTAGGTAATTTATAATAACGCAAATCCATGTTGAGATAAGTAGTTCGTATTGAGTTTACCTGCTCGTGCAAATATCTTCCGCGTGTGTATGTTTATTGTACCCCTTACGAAGGCTCATGCGTCTTATCGACCACATAACTTTGCTGTAATAATGAACCTTATACGTTCAGCCAAATAACAGAATTTTAAGTGCATCTTATGAAAATTCGACTTATACGAAAACACTATTCCTAGCTGGGTACTTAACGGTACCCGTCATTGACTCTGCGGTGTGTCTGGCTTGTGTTTCCCCATAATTCCGTGCACAACACATTGCACACAGTAGCCCCGCCGTAGCCGTCGTAGCACTGCTACGAGTCTGCTACGCACGCTTATTGCTACTTGGGGAGCTCGTAAAACTCGTTCCTACTGAATAAATAACTGTAGGTACACCGTGTGAGCTTTGCTCTTTTTACTTCAATATGAATGAAATTTAAGATTATAGGATATCTGGGACTAATACAATAAACTAATTCTATTAAACTTAAGACAACGCCTTATGAGCAGAATTGCTAATGCTACGCAAAATCCTCCCAATAGTCACGGAGCCACAAGATAGCACTTCAAAACATTCCTGTAATTATTATTAGTGCCTTTTCTAAAGTAAAAATAAAAATCATGTATGAAATCCCCAAATGAACAGTCCCGAGAGTGTAACCTCATACGTAGACAGTTCGTACAACAGAATCTTTACAAAAACACTTTCACACCAGATGCTTCTCAATGGTCTTCGATAGTAAAACATTATTCTTTACATTTACGATGAGATTTAATCTATTCGATTAAAAGTCAGTTATGCCCGCCTACTATGTACAGTCAAGTGCAAAAATAAGTATCGATAGGAAATTCTTAAAAATATGCCCCACGACCTTATTACGCTGGCGTAAGAGCGTATGGTACTTATTTTTGAAACTTTGTCTTGATACATATTATTACACTTGACTGTACATACCTAATCGTCCTCGCTTGCCACGCTCGCTCTGCGCCGAAACATCTCTGCTGTGATTCATCACTTTCGACCCCTAATCAAAATTAAATTTACCTGTCATAATATGACTGTAGGTTCAGTTTTAATAAATATTATATGATACGCGTCTAAAGAACCGATGAAATGCAGTAACAAAATAAGTACTTTCAGCAGAAAGCGAGCAAAATGGGACCAACCAAAAACTCACCGCTATTATCAAATATTTCTTGCAACAATCAGGTAGAATGCGACAATATAAATCATTAAATAAATAAGGAATGGTAAAAAACGCAATAAACAAAATACATCAATAAACAAGAATTTTCAATTTTAAAAATGAAAAGAAACATTCATCTGTATTACAATGAGGGTACCGATGTTCATATTGTCAATTATGCTTTGTGTGATTTAATAGTGCTCAGTGAAGAGGACCTCGAACGAAACGATGTAGGAAAATTGGATCCCGCCCGGTGTATTCCACGCGACTGCACCGGCCAGTGAACGACGAGCTCGCGTGGCGCGCGCCGCGGGCAGCCCCGCGGGCCTCGCTCCGCTGGACGAATGCGCTCGGCAGCACGACGCCGCTGGCCGTCCGCCCGCCGCATTGACCAAACATAATTGATTATTATCATTATACCTAGTTATCAATGCGCATCCATAGCAGAGCAACATCCGCAGATGTTTTCGCATACAGGTATTCAAAGCGACCACGAAACATCAAAATTCGCTGCGTCCTTAAAATAAATTAAATATTAATTAGTTCATAACACAATTACTTTTTATGTAGTCGAGAAGACGTAAGTCAAAATTACAGTATATTTTTTAAAAACCATAAAGAGTTTATAACATTCGTCCCTCCCCATCCTGAACTGCTACATTTCCTCGATGAGTCTACGAGGACGTCGCACTGTCCGCTGGCTCTGTCTTTGTGTCGTGGGCGTGATACTGACAGTCCGAGGCGGTCCCTGGACGAATTCTTGCAGTGATGTTGTTGGGGTTGGCTGTTGGCTGTATGGAGAAGAACCTTCTGATAGCGCGGCAGTTTCCGCACTGCAGGGAGCACTTGGTGGCGTTTGGGTGAGAGTGCGATCAGGCGTATGAAATGGAGTCGATGTGAGTGTCCCTGGAGGACTGTGCGTAAATGACTGGTGCGAGTTTCCAGGTGACGGCGTTGAGTTGACAGGTTGAGTTGGTTCGGATGGTAGTCGAGGACGGATATGATCTGCATGTCGGCAAATACCGTCTCCTCTTGGAGTTGATATGACGTAAGCATAACGATACTTTCGCTCGGCTACGACTCCTGGTTGCCAGGTTTTCTGCAATCGTGTCCTATGATATACTGCATCACCGGGCAAGTAATCTGATTTTTTAAGTGTAGTTTCCTCAACGTTAGCTTGAACCTGTTGGTATTGTCGGGTCCTTCGTTGGTTAGGTCTTATATACGACAGTAAGCAATTTAAGTTGCCGGCCAAACATTTACCGGTAGTGTTGTGAGGCGTCATTCTATATGTGAAAGGGAATTCTCCCAGGCGCTGTTGTTGGGTGCCCGTTGAGGAAGAATATATCGACATTTGGTACATCTTTTGACATAATTGGGAATGGATGATTATTTTAAAAGTGCTTGGTGATTTTTCTATTGATAGGAATAACCATCCTTAGCTACGGAAAAAAGTTTCAGATTTTTCCGTCGAGCCATATATTTTATAAAAATAAAAACATTTTACTCAGTCACTCGGCGGCCCCTATACGGAAGTAAGCAGTACGCCAATGACATAATCAAATTTAAAAAAAAATGCTGCTTGAATCTGTGGTACACAATGACATTTGTCACTGACATTGATTGATAGCACCGCACTCGGAAGCTAAAACAAGCAAAAGAAACGGCTAAGTGGCGCCGTCTGTAGATTGTTGTTGGTACTAAACCACCTATTTGGGATTTCATTAAAATTACCATACATTTCTCATATAACTTTCAGTAGTGTTTTTGATTCGGAGTAGAAATAACCCAATAATTCCAAAATCTGAGAAAAAAATGTATATTATGGTCATTTTTATTGAAATTCCCCATGTTTGGTTAGTAACACAAACAATCTACAGACGGCGCCACTTAGCCGTTGCTTTTCTTAGCTACAAATGCCATCGTGTACCACAGATTCAAGCAGCAATTTTTTTTTTAAATTTGATTATGTCATTGGCGTACTGCTTTCTTCCGTATAGGGGCCGCCGAGTGACTGAGTAAAATGTTTTTATTTTTATAAAATATATGGCTCGACGGAAAAATCTGAAACTTTTTTCCGTAGCTATATATATGTAACTATTTTAATATCAATAATCTATTTAATTTTACTAATTTAACTCTGTAGATTAGTATAAGAAAATGTTTCCATGCCAATATTCTGGTTAGACATGTCAGCGCATTGTAATACTATTTTTAAGACACTATCTTTTACTTACCATGTCTAAAGCAAAATAAATTATTTCATTTCATTTCATTTCATTTCATTTCATAGCTAAGGATGGTTATTCCTATCAATAGAAAAATCACCAAGCACTTTCAAAATAATCATCCATTCCCAATTGTCTATATCTTCGTCGATAGACGGCCACCAAACATAGAAACGAGCAAGTGCTTTCATTGCCTGGGTGACCTCTGTGAAGGTAAGTCAAAACCTTTTGTTGTAGATTAATAGGAATTATCATTCTTCTATGCCACATAATAATTTTATTTTCTACCGAGAGCTCGTTACGTTTTCTGAAAAAGTGTTTTTCGTCTTTTGTCCAGTTCTCTCCAGCCAGTTTTCATGTACCTCAAAATGTTTGTTAATGTCGTATCCTCAGCTGTTTTTGTCTTTAACAGGTCTTCAGACAAATGTAAGTCAGCCATTCTAGCTCCTAAAAGTCGTGACTCGATTCTGTGTACCACACGTTCTGTTCTTGATGGCTGAGTCTCACAGTTTGGGAGTCTAGATAGACAGTCCGCCAGTACATTATTTCCTCCCTTTTGATAATAAATCTCGTGATTATAACTGCCTATTATCAGTGCCCACCTCACAAGTCTGTTGTTCGCAAGCTTAGGCAGGTTGCGTTGTAAGCCTAATATGTGTCGTATTAGGGGTTTGTGATCAGTTACTAAAGTAAACTTAGTTCCACGTAAATACTGGTCAAATTTTTTTATTCCAAATAAAATGGCTAGGGCTTCCCTGTCTATAGCGGAGTACTTAGTTTCAGATGGGCGCAGTTTTCTTGATGCAAAAGCTATTGGATGTTCAGTGTTTCCATTTTTGTGGTATAATACAGCTCCCACTCCCTTCTCTGAGGCATCACAAGCAAGGTAAGTGGGTCGGTTTGCATCAAATGCAGCTAATGGTTTTGATGTAGCTATAAAAAAATTTGTCGTTTGGGTGTCTGTTGCTGGTCAGTTCGTGTAGCTCTGCACAAAGTCCGTGTAAGTGAGGTATGAAGCGCTCATAAAAATTGACGAACCCAAGAAAAGACCGTAATTCTTTTGGGTTACTGGATTCAGCCGCTTTGTAAATAGCCTCAATTTTTTTAGTCGTGGGGCGTATGCCGTCTTTGTTGATTTTGTGCCCGAAGTATTATATTTCTTCTTTAAGGAAGGAACACTTTTTTAAGTTCACCTTCAGTCCTGCTTTCATTAAACGCTCAAAAACTAAGCTGAGTATACGTAAATGGTCAGCCGTATCTTTTCCTGTAACTGCGATATCATCAAAATATACTGCTGTGTTAGGTATATCTCTCAGTAGTTTATCAAGGTAAAGGTAATGTTGGAAAATAGATGGTGCTGTGCAAATCCCGAAGGGCATTCTGTTGTATTGAAAATACCTTTTATGTGTGGAGAGAGTAAGGTATTTCTTTGAATCCGGTGCTATTTCAAACTGTAAATAGGCATCTTTGAGATCGATTTTCGAAAATATTTGTCCATGGGCCAGGTTTTGTCGTAGTTGATCAAAGAGTGGTACTGGGTGCAGATGTTTCACAAGGACAGGGTTCAGGGTGCTTCTGTAGTCGCCGCAGATTCTGATGTCACCGTTTGGTTCAAACCACGTTAACGGTAGGCGTGGCCAGACCTTTATAACATTATAAAAAAAAACGATATAATAGCGGTATACAGGGTGTTAGGTAATGAGTGGATAATCCTTGAACTATGGATAGAGGGCACTTAGGACGTTATAATAAAGCTAAAATAGGTTTAGTAAAAGTGGCACGGTTTCCGAGATATTCGGACTTTTAGGTTTTTTTCGAAAATGAACACCCTTGTTCAATGTTTTGATCATAGCACAATTTTAAACTAACTTTTTCAATTTTTTTATGTTTGCTCAATATTCTTGAGTACTTGTATTTTCAGATAGGCATTACTATTTTTGTGAAACTACATGGGATTTTTTTTTAAAAAATCGCAAACTTAATTTTTGCCTTTTCAATCGTACATTGATCGAATTTTCAGCTCTCACGGTGAAAAAAAAATACACTACCGCCTAGTTGCCAATAAGCTTAAAAACATGCCGGTTTATTGACAATTTAAAAATGGTAATTATCTTTTGAATTTAAATTCAAAATGATAAAATAATAAAAAAAAATTCACGCTCACCCACATTTTTCCCGATTTACTTTTTGTATCACGGGCGTAGAACTCAAAATTTTTTGTTGCAAAAATAACATTATTGGCCACTTATTTAAATGCAAATGGCATTTAAATAATTCCAAATTTAAAAAACATGCTGACTGCCTTTTGTTTTTTTTTCTACTTCGATTTTGAATTTCGCTATTATTGCATAATGAATGGTGAAATTGTGCCTTGGAACTCACCATAAATGTAATGCATTTGGGCATATTCTATCAGTGTGTATTATAATGCATTTAAATAAGTGGCCATGTATTATAATGCATTTAAATAAGTGCCATTTGCATTTAAATAAGTGGCCAATAATGTTATTTTTGCAACAAAAAATTTTGAGTTCTACGCCCGTGATACAAAAAGTAAATCGGGAAAAATGTGGGTGAGCGTGTATTTTTTTTTATTATTTTGTCATTTTGAATTTAAATTCAAAAGGTAATTACCATTTTTAAATTGTCACTAAACCGGCATGTTTTTAAGCTTATTGGCAACTAGGCTGTTGTGTATTTTTTTTTCACCGTGAGAGCTGAAAATTCGATCAATGTACGATTGAAAAGGCAAAAATTAAGTTTGCGATTTTTTAAAAAAAAATCCCATGTAGTTTCACAAAAATAGTAATGCCTATCTGAAAATACAAGTACTCAAGAATATTGAGCAAACATAAAAAAATTGAAAAAGTTAGTTTAAAATTGTGCTATGATCAAAACATTGAACAAGGGTGTTCATTTTCGAAAAAAACCTAAAAGTCCGAATATCTCGGAAACCGTGCCACTTTTACTAAACCTATTTTAGCTTTATTATAACGTCCTAAGTGCCCTCTATCCACAGTTCAAGGATTATCCACTCATTACCTAACACCCTGTATATCGTTTGTGTTTAAAATTTCGTTCAAACAAATTCTATATTCCTTCATAACGTTATATCATATCATAACGAAAAGAAAACCGTAACTTTACGAAATAGCGTTATAGACCTTTAAAACGTTATGAAAAAAACGATATAATAACGGTATATGTCGTTTGTGTTTAAAGAAAACCATAACGTTATGAAATAGCGTTAGGTATAATAACGCTATGAAACTGATTATGAACTACTACTATGATATCAACTTTACGGCCTAGTCCCACGAAACAAATTTGTAAAGTATGTTTTGACAATTCACGAAAACAGTACAGATTTGTCATTGCATATGTTTGTCGCACGTTATATAGAGCGGGTGTTATAGAGTGTAAGAAAGAGATGGTCTATAACGTTATTATATCACTTGCCGAAGTATCGATATATATCGCTATTAATAACGTTATAATGAATACCGCTACAGAATAAATAATGTTTTATTAAAAAACGCTATTCGGTAATATAACGTACTGAAAAATAGCGCTACTTAAAAACGTTTTATTGAAAAATGCTATTCGATAATCTAACGTTATGAAAAATAGCGTTACGCAAAAATAACGGTAATTAAAGGTCTGGGCGTGGCCCATTCCACAGGTGTTAAATTTGGATCAACCTCGTTAATAATTTCTTCAGAGACTAGGCGGTCTATTTCTTTTTCAATGTTTCGTTTCATTCCAAATTTGATTGGTCTTGCTGGCAAATGAACAGGTTCTGCTCCTGGTTTGACGTGAATATTGACTTGATAGCCATTTACTTTATCGAGTTTGCCGTCGAAAAGTTGTTGATATTGTTTCAAGATGTTTTCAAGTGTTGTTGTAGGGGTTATCCTTTTGATGGAGTATACAGGTTTCGGGAATTCCATTCCAAAAGACTCACTCCACTGTAAACCAAAAAATAGGATCGGCGTTTTTCATGACAACTACGGGTAAAATTTTCTGCTTGTTTTCAATTTCGACTATCACGTCTGTGAGGCCTTTTGGTTTGAGTTTATTGTTACCGTATGCTTTGAACTTAAGTGCTTTGGTTAGGGATGGAGCTCCTATTTGTCGCCAAATTTGAGTGCCTATAATTGAATATGCAGAACCGGGGTCCCAGTCCGTTGAGCAACGCTTTCCGTTGATCAGCACATCGATCCTCTTACAGTCTTCGTTCTGGACCTGTGCGATGCTGCATACCAATTCATCGTTAGAGTTGCTATTGTCTGAGGAACTTGATCTGCCGTCTGTGGTATCCGTTACACGCTGTAGCTTGTAAAGACGTTTTTGTGGGTTATCTTTCACGAGATACGCTCTTCCAGTTTTGATGCAGCAGCTTTCGAAGTGTCCATCTGTGCCGCAGCCTTCGCCTGTGTGTCTTTTTGCTGGGCAGTTGGCAAAGTTGTGTTTGTCGTATTTTCCGCAGCGAAGACATTGGTTAGAATGTATCTTGCGAGGGCTTCCATAATTTGTAGTGCGTTGAGTGTTTTGTTGTTTAGGTAGTGTTTTCTTTTTAATTCTCTTAACACTCATTGCTGGTGTGTCATGTTCGGCCTGTTCACGAGATTGGGCAACGGCGAAAAGCTGTGCAAATGTGACTTCTGTGGTCTCGCCGTTATAATTTTCTTTTAAGTCTGGCCATTTCTGTTTTAAATCTGTTTCTAATTCAGTGTGGTTTAGTCCAGTTGCTGTCGTTGCTGTCGTTCTAATAGATGGTCTTCGTAACCGCAGTCCGCACTCAAGCTTTTTAATCAATTAGCATAGTGCTCCATCGATTCAATGTCTTGTCTAGTGCAATTCCAGAATTCTGTAAGAGCTCGATTCGTGTTCTTTTGATGCGGTATAGGTCTAATAGTTTTGTGCTTATATCGATATATGAGCTCGTATCAAAACTTGGTGTCAGTGCTGTCTTTACCTCCCTGTAGATGTCGGGTGTGAGGCAATTTAAAAGGAGATCTTTTTTAAGAGAGTCATCCTTTGTTACGCCATGTATCGTACATTTGGCTTCGAAAAAATTATATGGGTTATATTTTTCCATTGAAAATGCTTTGATAGTAGCCATCCTGTTAGATGGTGACTGTGACGTGCCAGCGTTCGTCACGCCGTCGTCCGTCGGTGCGGTATGTGTCGCGGTACTCGCGGTGTTTGCGAGCGCCATCTTCATTATTTACAATATTTGTTCCTGCTGCGCCTGTTGAGCGTGCAGAAACTGTGCGGATTGTTCGGTGTCCATCTCGTCGCCAATAAAATAAATTAAATATTAGTTCATAACACAATTACTTTTTATTTAGTCAAGAAGACGTAAGTCACAATTACATTATATTTTTTAAAAATCATTATGCTTAGCACAAAAGCATACGAAAGTCGCGTCGTGCGCGAGATAGATTACCCATCTCTTTCTAAAACGAATAGTAAGAAAAAGACGGGCAATCTGACTCGCGCGCGACGCAACTTTTGTACGCTTTCGTGCTAGACGTACATAAGAGTTTATAACAGTCCTAACATCCAAAGCGAAACTGGCGATCTATAGACATTTGTTGTAAAAACCGACTAGTAATACCATCGTTTGAAATATTTGAAACTCGATTGATCACACTTTTGCCTTACCTACTCGTAAAACTTACATGTAACATATCACACTTACTTACCTTACTCCCCTTTTATGAAATTAAATATGAATGCGGGGAAATAGACCATCGGTGCAGAATAGCCTCATATCAGACTAAAACTAAAACTGTAAAGTAAATACCTACGAGTATGTCGTTAAAATATTCCGTCACATCATCCCAAGACGCTGGCCACATTGCCTCTTTGAACTGCTATTCCTAGCCTTTGAGAAAGGTAAGCGCCAGCTCTTGGGTCACCTGTGGTCAGCGCTAAACTAACCCCAAGAAAGCAATTTTGAAAATATCTACGAGTAGATTAGTCACTCGTAGTTCTCCAGGGTGCACCGGCCTAAGCGCTGCCCTTTCCCCTCCCCCCTTCTCCATAGGGCCAAGACCCCCCGATTGAAGGGAACTGTTACGCTAGAGCTCTCGAGGAGGTTGGTTTCCGTTCCGACGTAGCACTCCGAGGCACTAGGTACCTACTGCAAGCCTCCGCAGCCCCTTTCAAATACTGGCGCGCAACCTTTGTCTCTTTGGAGATACAGCGTCAAAATTTGGATCCAAAATTACCTTTTAATTTTTTTACAAGAGTTTTAAGTTAATTTAACCCTGCAGAAATATTCTAGAACAATTCTGAGACACCTTGTATAACCAAAAAGCTATATAAATAATCGTGGCCGGCACTCGTTTTGTCTTACTATGTACGCTACTCAATTGTATTTAGTATGTGTAGTTACGTCACTAGTTGAGATAAGTATGGAATGGCCGTGTTCGGTGACATAATACGAGTATTACTTTGGGTTATTTAGAGGCGGTGAGTCTTTACATGAAAAAACACAAATCCCGCGCAGACGTAACCGATTCAACTAAAGTACCTAATTTAAGCCTGCATCTTTAATTGCGACGTTATACAAAAAAAAAGTACAGTAAGTCCTAAAGTGCTGACCTTAAGCTGAGATAGATTTGTAAATGTATGTTTATTGTACTCTTATTTTAACGTCAATCGACGATTTCAATTCGCACAAGGATTAAGTACTTATTAGTAAAAAATTAGGAAATAAATACTAACGAGCAGATTACATGGATGGAATGCGTGTGAAATGCGACGAATTCGTTTAAAAACATAAAACTGTTCCAACCCTGGTGACATCTGAGACTACAGTCAGCAAGCAAACATAAGCTGTTTTATGCTGTTGTTCTCCTTAAGTAACTCGTGTATAAAATCTCCTAATTACACCACGTTTAAAAAGGGGACAGCACGTCCCTCTCGGTAGGTACCCAAAAACCAGAGCTATAACTAAGTATAAATATATATTTTCGTGATGGTATTTGCATTTGCATGCGGCAATCAGTTTTAATTTGCGCAGTTGTAGATGCAATTCGGAGACGCAATGCGGTAGCAACCCGCTCTATTATGCGGCGCCCACCGTGCCGTATGATGCGGCGCACTGTACACTCGAGGACGCGCAATATCCACGCCGATTGCCTTTTAAGTCTGTGCCTCGACCGACTACTGCATTCTACCTGTCTCATTAAACTCACTAACGCTACAGTCACGCTAGCCTCATTAATTCCTTCTCTGTTACACTGTAACTCATAATACTTGAGTGCGGGACAAGAAGGCCAAGTCCTCATTTTCCTTTAATGTTTTAATTACAGTTAGGAAGTAAAAGTGTAATCTTTGACCGATTGGTAATTGAAATTTAAACAAATAATTAAGCAAAACATTACCAAGGGAGTGCTTCTGCTTTGCCATTTTGGGCTTCCGTACCAAAATATTTGGTATGAAGGTAGCTCTAATGTAATAAATCTAAAAACTATTTTTTATGATTTAGTTCTGGCTCTATTTGAACACATTATTTTTAATAAAAAAAATATATACCATAAGGTTTAACAACATTTTAAAACAGACTAAAACTAAAACTGTAAAGTAAATATGTCGTTAAAATATTCCGTCACATCATCCCAAGACGCTGGCCGCATTGCCTCTTTTGAACTGCTATTCCTAGCCTTTGAGAGAGGTAAGCGCCAGCTCTTGGGTCACCTGTGGTTAGTGTTGAACTAAACGTGTTGCAAGGTCTTTTTTTTCGTGTCCGCCGACTAAGGCCTCTTTGTTTCGAAAGCAAGCCCTGCAAACTCATGGTAGTTCGTTAAAGCAGAATATTTGCGACGCTTGCTTGTTTGGATCTGTTCGGCAGCTGCCCCGGCCCTTATTGCGGTGCTTTGTAAGTGGAAAGCGCAAAGGTATCGACACACGTCGCGTCCCACACCAAAGAACGCCCCAGCGTCCATGGCATCAGGGTGACACCATCTGGCCCCTTGCCGTCGTCTCTTAACAAACCGCAAGGCTCCAGAGTTGCTGGACTTGATGCAGTAGTGAAGGCCCGATCGATGAGGTCGTTTCGTGCACCACGGCGAAACCTGTGGCCAGCACTCTTCACGCAGGACATTCCGTGACCCGAACCCGAAAAAAATCTGTACATTAAAGATTAAAAAAAAAAACAACCAGGGTGACTTAAAATAGGTAACTGAACATATTAAAACCATTTTTAAAATTTTTGTTTGTTCGTTTGTTTGACTGAGCATCACGTAAAAACTACTGAACGGATATTGTTGAAATGTTCACAAATATATTCCAATAAATTCAGAATAGTATCTAGGCTACAAAATTTTGGAAAATTTTGGAAAAAAGGGTGTGAAAAGGGGGTTAAGAAAATTAGATTGTTCTAGAACCATGAAACTCAGAATAAATACTTAGTAATAAAAATAAAGAAAGACCTGTTTTAGCATTTTTTTTTAATCTCATCCAGAGACGCAAAAAAGAGGGTTTTGTGTTTAAAATTTATTAACTTCATACACCTATACAATAAAAACCAATGAAGTGTAACCTTTTAAAGTTGCTACATAATACTTCCAATTTAATACAGGTAAATATAATTTCTCAGTTTTCTTGAAATTTGATTTTTGAGGTGATTACGCACAAAATAGCGGAACTCAATAAAATCAGCTTTCCTCGGTATAAGTAGTTGGTAATAGTTACAAACAAAGGTAAGGTACTTACGGTCTGAACTGTCAACTGTCAACTGCAACTACTGCGCTCTTGAAGTTTATTGATCATCTTACTTTAAACCCGTGGTTTTAGAATCAAAACATTACAAAAGTGAACACTACCATCCAATTAACCTGTGTTAATGTTATCTTAGTGTAATCCTGCTGAGAAAAACTGTGATCAGTGTTCTAAAATCGCGAGTGACAAACTGTTAATTGATATTTATCAACCTACCCTCAAGTTACATCCCACTATGGAACTTGACAGTTACGGTGTTGGCACTACAAAAACATGAGTTCTCCCAAAAACACCAAACTCCCAGGGGTGGATACCCAAACATCTTGCCATGGCAGTACTACAAGTGAAGTAAATAAAGGAACATCAAAAACTTTGATCCAACAAGTATTCCACCCCAACTTGTTCATCACTAGAACCAGACACATATCGCTTGGAGATCAATCATCATCATCAAACAATACCGAAAATGTGGATATGGCCTGTGACGATGGAAACCCAGTGTCACCGAATGAAAAAAATAATTGCCGCCCCCCAGAGTGGCAAAAATACCCAAGCCGAAGCTACAAGCGGAAGAAACTTTCTCAGTCACCGCCTCCTGAGCAAATTAAAACTTCAAATCGCTTTAGCGGACTCCCACATGATGAAGCTGAAAAAGGACCAAAAGAACAACGGCCAAACCGACCACCAGCCATTGTTCTCGATGGAATACAAGACGTTAACAAACTTTCTGAACTTCTGAGAACAGTTGCTGAAAGAAGTCAGTTTAGGTTTAAACTATCCAAGCCAAATCGCCTGTTCATCACCTGTGCCAGCATTGAAGTGTATAAGAAAATTCACACCTGTATCCGGGAAAATGGTCTATTAGGCCACACTTTTAATATTAAAAGTGAAAGGTGCTATCGATTGGTCATAAGAAACTTGCACAACACAACTCCGCATGATGCTATAAAGGAAGAAATAGAAAAAACCGGAAACAAAGTACATGGTGAAATCATAAACTTTAAGTATGGTGCTGATAAAAAGCCATCAACCACCTTCTTTGTAAACCTTGTACAAGACCCTAACAACAAAGCAGCTAAAGAGATCAAATACATATATCATCAATCTGTTATTGTAGAAGATCCAAAAAAGAAAAGAAACATCCCACAGTGTCAAAGATGTCAACAATATGGGCACTCGAAGAACTATTGCATGCGACCCTTCCGCTGTGTGAAATGTGGCTCAGACCATAAGACATCAGAATGCTCAAAAAAAGATCGGAGTACTCCGGCTCAATGTGCTCTTTGCCAAGGCCCCCATCCAGCGAATTACAAGGGTTGCGAAGTATACAAGGAGATCTTAGAAAGGAAAATGAAAAGGTTCCCACCAAAGTTTAATGCGACGCATGAAAGAGAGAACCCCAATGACCATCATGAGGACCCTTCTCCTGAATTCGAAACTGATAATAATAACTCGAAGAATAAAACATACGCTGAGGCAACCAGAACCAATGGAAAAAATGATGGCAACCAATCCCAAAGCAACAGCATAGAATATCTACTAATAAAACAATCTGAAAAATTTGACTTAATCCTACAACAAATGAGCGCTATGCTAAACCTCATAAGCAACCTCCTCAACAAAATAACAAAATAGGAATAAGCCTTAGAATAGCTACCTGGAACATTAATGGATTGGCACCTAACAAACACGAACTCGAGCTACTTATCAACAACAACAAGCTTGACATTGTGCTTATTTCTGAAGCACATTGCACAGATAAAACTAGTGTAAAAATTGATGGGTGCTGTATTTATACAACCAATCATCCTGACGGGACTGGTCATGGTGGGACAGCAGTAGTAATACGCAAAAATATCAAACATCACATATTGCCAGAGTTGAAAACCAATCAAATACAAGCGACTTCTATAGCCGTGGAAGATAAATGTGGCTACTTTAACGTATCTGCAATTTACTGCCCTCCTGGACGCGTCATTGACTGCTCTGAGTTCAGTCAGTTCTTCTCAACACTGGGTGGACGATTCATAGCTGGAGGTGACTGGAATGCCAAGCATGTACACTGGGGCTCCAGGTTAATTACCACTAGAGGCAGGCAACTAAAACTGGCCATAGATAATAGAAATTTAAAAACAGTTTCAACGTCTGAACCCACATACTGGCCGACAGATTACAACAAAATACCGGACCTTTTAGACTTCTTTGTGGTAAGTGGACTATCTAAGCATAACCTCAAGGCAGAATCATGCCTGGACGGCTCCTCCGACCACACTCCAGTTATCCTAACAGCCAGTACTACTGTAATAGAATGGGAAAAACCTATGTATCTATACAACTCTCGAACAGACTGGAACGCATTCCGCGACTACATAACTGAAAACATCAATCTAAAAGTCAATCTTAAAACGACAGACGATATTGAGCTGGCAACTCAAAGTATTACTACACTAATCCAAAATGCCTGCTGGAAAACCACTCCCACTGTCTCACATACGGAAAAGTCAACCAATATCCCTATGGATATAAGAAACAAAATATCCGAGAAAAGGAAGCTACGGCGTGTATGGCAACTTAGTAGACACCCAGCTGATAAAACTGCGCTTAACAGAGCCATAAAAGAGCTAAAAAACCTGGTTAAAACAGCTAAAGATGACAAACTGCAAGCCACATTGGAATCACTAACAGCAACCAGAGTGACCAACTACTCGCTATGGAAAGCTGCAAAGTCCTACGATAAACCACAACCACATAAGGCCCCTATCAGATATGGTTTAGAAAAATGGGCTAGAACAAACCAAGATAAAGCTAATGTGTTTGCTGAACATCTGTCTCAAGTATTCACACCAAACGCTGCAACAGCAAATGACACAGAGAAGCATGTGGAGCAAGTACTGCAAGAGGATCTTCAACTAGACCTTCCAATTAAACCAGTCACCCCTAAGGAACTGCAAAGGCACATAAGAAATCTGGACAATAAAAAAGCACCGGGGTATGATCTGCTAACAAAAGAAGTTCTAAGAGAACTACCCAAGAAAGCAATCGTCTTCATTACTGTTTTGTTCAATTCCATGCTCAGACTTCAATATTTCCCTGATTCATGGAAGATCTCACAAATTACCATGATTTACAAACCGGGTAAGCCAGTCAATGAAAAGACATCCTACAGACCGATAAGTCTTCTTCCAACACTATCGAAACTGTTTGAGAGAATCCTACTCAGTCGACTAATGCCACTGCTGATGGAACGAAACTTAATACCGGATCACCAATTCGGCTTCAGAAAACAACATAGCACAATAGAGCAGGTTCACAGGGTGTATCAATGCATTAGAAAAGCTCTAGAACAAAAAGAGTACTGCTCGTCGGCATTTCTCGATATACAACAAGCTTTTGACAGGGTCTGGCACAAAGGGTTGCTATTCAAGATCAAAAAGACTTTACCACATTCATTCTACTTGCTCTTCAACTCGTACCTTGCTGATAGAATGTTCTTTGTAAAGGAAGCTGATGCCACATCAAAGTTGTGTCCAATTGAGGCTGGGGTGCCTCAGGGATCTGTCTTGGGCCCTATATTGTACAACCTGTTCACGTCGGACCTCCCGGACGAACCTGGAGTTGTCACTGCAACTTATGCAGATGATACTGCAATCCTTGCGAGACATCAAAACCCAAATACTGCATCGACTATGCTTCAGAAGGGCCTAGAAGCGACACAAAAATGGCTTGATAAGTGGAGAATAACAGCAAGCGTAAGTAAATCAGTGCACGTAACGTTTTCACTCAAACAGGGCAACTGCCCACCAGTGAAACTAGGCAACACAACTCTGCCGCATAGCGACCATGTGAGATACCTTGGGGTTCATCTGGATAGACGACTGACCTGGAAAGCACACATCAAAGCTAAAAGGGACGAAATAGCTCTCAAACACAGAACCCTACATTGGATGCTGGGAAGAAACGCAAAACTGTCTATAGACAACAAACTTCTAATATATAAGACCACACTCAGGCCGGTGTGGATGTATGGCATTGAGCTCTGGGGCAGCGCCAGCGAATCTAACATAATGACCCTACAGCGTTTGCAAAACAAAATACTAAGGTCAATTGCTAATGTGCCATGGTACACAACAAATAAAGAGATACATCAGCATCTAAAAATCCTTACAGTAAAAGAGGAAATACGCATGTCAGCTGAAAAATATCAAACACGACTTAAATACCATCCGAATGTCCTGGCCCGGCAGCTAACAATGATCGACTATCAGAGGCGACTCAAAAGACATACCATCCAGGAACTAAAGTCACGACTCTAATTTCGGTTACCTCAAATGAGTGATTGCGTCTCACTGGAGAGCACACTCCAAAACGCGAAGAAGCCTGCAACACATCTGATCATAGTCTTTTCGGACTGATAGCAGATTACATAGAAAAGAAAAAAAAAAAAAAAAAAATCTGCACAGGTATTTTTTCTACGAAGACATTTTTGTCAAACCTTTTTTTTTTTTTTTTTTTTGCCCGGGGGAAATCTGCTGTAACCAGATTCCCCATCACCACGGGGAGGCGATGGGGTTATGTGGGGTTCATACCCACTAAAACCCCCGGGGTGTTCCTTCCTCGCCGCTTTTCTGGCGACGCAACGGTTCAACGGTATAACCCGTTACATCGCCAGGAGGCGGTTATCCGTTTCCGGATTCGTCACGTGGGAGGCCAATCTTGGTCTCTTTTTCCCAGCAATGGCGTGTCAGGAACACTTAATACGCCATTCTTCTTGAGGACCTTAGACATTGGGGTCACAGACGTCCCCGTGTCCGTAACCCTAGGTCCTCAGTTAAGGTGGGAGCCCGCGGTCTTGTGCGATACGCCGGTGCCCAGCTCTCTTGCGGCGCACAGGGTCTGCCAGTGAACTGATCTCCCTGGCCCGCTCGGCGCTTTCCTTCTGTGACATCACTTCCTCACAGAAGGAAATTGCCGCTCTCCACGCATTCTCGCTTTCAGTCATGGCTTTGACCAGAGCTGCAAGGGACAAGTCCCTCCCCGCGATCGAGATCAAATTTCTCCGCTCATTTGCCCAAACTGGGCACACCTCTAGTGTGTGTTGGGCGGTATCTTCGACGCAGCCGCACTCATGGCACACTGGTGTTGGTTCCCTCCTGGCGATCTTGTATAGATACTTCCCAAAACACCCATGACCTGTGAGAACCTGTGTCATCCGGAAAGTCAGCGCGCCATGTTTCTTCTCTAGCCAGTCCCTCAGCACAGGACGGATAGCTTCTACTGTACGCAGGCCCGCGCTTGGGTGCTCTAGGTTCATACACCAAGTGTCAACGGCGACCAGGGTGAGCTCTTTCCTCTTGGCGGTTACTTCTTGTGGTGCCGGCCAGTGGTCCCGGGACAGTGCCTCCTGGCGCCAGCGGTAGGTGGCAGCGATAGCTTTGGCATCAAGGTCCCAAGGCAAAGAACCAGCCAAGACACAAGCCGCCTCTCCGGATATCGTCCGATATCCACGGATTACCCTGACAGCCATCACATTTTGTCAACCTAAATAAAATTGGCGTCCTAAATTGTGTTCTTTACCTAACACCTAAAGTTCAATATGCAATATACCGTTACTTTGTTTTTATTTATTGCGCCATTATTCGAAACGCGTAAGGTTTTCGAACGCACTCTTATTTGAAAACCTGATATTATTATGGGTGCGTTCACGCTCACGACCGCAGTTTTTCCCGTACCACTTGCTTGTAAGCGTTAATGTCGTAAACTCAAGTGGAATGCATTATAGAGCGTTTTGAGTACTACTATATCTCTCTAATCTGTGGTTTTGAGCGTGGCGGTAAATGTAAAATTAAAATGTCTTTTTCGGCAGCACTTGGATATTTAGTAAGAGGTCGCAATAATGCTCCAGATAGTACTAGTTCCTCCGATTTGTTAGCCGTTTGTCCAATACGCAGTTCGTCCAAACGATATTTGTATTCGCATTTCGTCCAATACATATTTGGTCCAACATACATATCGCCCAACAGCAGCTCGTCCAAGACGTATTATGTCAACACGTATTTCGTCCATCCCATTTTTTGTCCAGCAGACGTTCGGTCCAATACGTATTACGTCAACACGTGTTTTGTCTAAGATGCAGTTAGTGCAACACGTATTACGGTCACTTTTCATGTCACATAAACTTTACACTGTCCTTATCTATTCGTTCGTTACATAGACATGACAGTATGCTTAGTGTAAGTTTTCAGTCACAAAATACGTATCGAACGCGTTTGCGTTAAAATATCAATTACTATGAAAACGTGAACAGCGCCTCCAGCGGAAAGTTTGCACAACAAGGACTGCGAGTATAAGTTTTCGTGAACGCGCTCACCGTCGAATACGTTAACGCGGAACTCATCGATAGCGTTTCCTAAACGCTCTATGTTGAGTGCCAATCAGTGTTGCCAATTCTAAAGCAACTACGGTAATTTCATAATTCGAAATAAGAAACGTTTATTGTTTAAAACTGTGTTAGTTTTTTTTATACCGTATCATGCTAAGCAAAATAAATCTAAATCTAAACCAATAATTGGGATAACATTACTTGCTTGCTTACAATTAGGTGACTCACTTGCTCGTTTGCCTTTCTTGTCGTATATAAAAAATATGATTTTAATGAGTCTTAACAGTTTGTCCATTTCGAAAGTACAATATTATAATTATTGTAGTATATTCATTTTATTTTTGTAATAATAATAATAATCACCATCTTCCAGCCTATATACGGCCCACTGCCGGGCAGATGCCTCTCAGAATGAGTTACCTATGTTCTTGTTATTATTAATTTTGACGATTTCATCAGAAATAGGTACTTATATTTGTGACAAGCATGTTTTTATACATACATACAAAAATCACGTCTTTATCCCTTACAGGATAGATAGAGCCTAAGGTTGTAGACCTACGACACTGTGGACGAAAAGGTGGAAAGCGGAACCATAAAATGATGGGTTGCTAGCCGCATCGCATATAACATGATTCCTATGATTTTCGCCCATTCCCTCGATGGACTTTTACCATCTGCGCGGGGAGGAAGCAACTGGTACATTCTATGTTTTCTCTTTGCTACCAGATCAGTATGGATGGATGTTTTTATATAATATATTTTTTGTTAAGTAAATAAATAAATCGAATATAAATATATACTGAGCCAATAGTAATTAAAAGCTATTAGTAGGTAGGCGATAATGTACACCGTAATATTGGAACTTAAAATCTTTCTAGAAAGATCGTCACTGAACACGGCAATTGAAAGATGGGCGCTGGCAACACTATTGCTTTGACAGCTGTAGCGGCAGCTATTTTGAATTAAAGAAAAAAACCTTAAAAACGTAACGTTAATCGATGCGAGCATACGCATTCGAACGAGTTTTTCGAAACGAAACGAGTATAACGGTTTTGAGAACATTCGACCGTCGCATTCGACAGCTCCCGGCGACATTCTATACTAATATTATAAAGAGGAAAATTTTGATTGTTTGTTTGTTTGTTTGAATTGAATAGGCTCCGAAACTACTGGACGGATTTCAAAAATTCTTTTGCCGTTAGTAAGCTACATTATCACTGAGTGACATAGGCTACTTTTTACCGCGGGAAAATACCTTTTCCTACGGGAAAATTAATTTATCGCGGGCGAAGCTGCGGATGGAAGGCCAGTCGTTAATAAATTTGCCAAAGAAACTTGAACCTTATTTTTACTAAATTATGAGGCGGGAGAGCCTTTTCACTAGTTCTGAGACGGTACGTAAACTTTGTCATAATCATCATTCACATTTGACGCCTTATTTCAATAGCAGTAGGGTCGATACTAATATCTAGTTTTTAGTATAAATATATCGACGCTTGAGAGGCGAAATGGGATAAGCGACATTTTTTGTGATATTGAGTTATATATATCATTGAAATCAGCAGATTTTTCTGCGTCGAGGTTTTGGCTCTCCTGTAAAATTACCATTTTGTCGCTTATGACATTTTGCCTTTCAAGCGTCGATATATACCCAGTTGTAAGAAGGTGTCATTCACAGCAACGGCCAACGTGGCTCTTATTATTATGTTATTAAAAGGTAATTTTGATAAATGTCCAAGGATGACACTAGAGTAGCGGATACCAATTAACAAATTCAATTATGCTTGCAAAGTAGCCGTGGCCCAACGGAAGGCATGGCGGTCGAAACTGTATACGCAGCTCTTGAATTTCGCGTTCGAACCCCTGGATCGGGAGGAGTCATTTTTGCTTTTTTCTTTTTTTTTCCTTTTTACATACATACACATATCACGTCTATATCCCTTATGGGGTAGACAGAGCCCTTCCTTTTTTTTCTTTTTGCTTTTCATTTAATTGTAATTAAGAACGTTTGCGCTTTATTTTTAAGGAGTTAGCACGGTAAGTCGTTTTTAATTTTTAGTTCACACGTATTCGTGTGCGCGCACAACGCTTCCTACATGTAAAATATATAAGTAACTAGGTAGTTTGTAAAAAACAATTAAAATAAATATTCAAAAACGTGCTTTATTCCTTAATTAACCTCCCATACTTTTTTGCGAGCCATCACAATGTGTAAGAAAGAGATACAAGATCGCAAGCACTTTATTGCGTCGCGCTTACCACATGTCCACAACGCAACATCGTTAATAAATTTGCTAAAGAAACTTAAACCTTATTTTTGCTGAATATGAGGAGTGAGAGCGTTCTCACTAGGTAAAAACGTAGTGACAACTTAACTACTGTGTTCACGAACTTTAACTGTTACGAAAGTGATAATTGGAACTTATACTCGCGAGGAACTTACGCAGTCGAAGTGAGCAGTGACATCTGTGAGAAACGCAACGCGAAGTGAAACGAACTCACTGAATTTGTATGGAATACGCGCCGCGACGTGACAACGCAACAGCGTTCGAGCGCATACGATTGTGACGGTGAAAAGAAACGTATCGTTATGAGTTAGCTCGTTTAACTATTTCGAATAGTAAACGAAAATTTGTTGCAAAACTTACACTAGACGTACTGATAGTGTCCATCTTACCAATAGTTTCCACAATCGTGCAAAGATTTCTGATACCCCACTACCCCTCGCTAGCCTCGCAGTGGTGATCACTTATCATCAGGTGACCCACTTGAACGTTAGCCTTCCTATTCATATATAAAAAAAAAAAAATACCCTTCATAACGGTTACTCCTAAAACTGACTACCTTGACAAGTTTCGCACTTTTTTCAATCACAATGTAACAATGTTACGCTATGCGGGTGCCATAATTCTACCGTTTTTCTTTTGAATTCATCCTTTTTCCATTATAACTATGTCATGTATCTGGCCTACTTCTAAAACTGACTTATCGCATGTGACGTTATTTCATCGTAAAACAATTTAAATTCGATCTGGTTAAACGCTGGATTGAAAATGGATAAAAAATTAGATCTGACTTTTATCAAAACCATTTAGACAAATATTCACTCTACATTTGGATTTGGATCGAGACACCAAATACCAAAATATTGTACCAGTTATTTACTGCTTGTTACCTAACAAGACTGAAGATACCTACAAGAGATGCTTTACCATCATAAAAGAAGAACTGAATGTCAAAATCAAATATTTCAAGGCTGATTTCGAACTCGCACAGTTGAACGCTGTCAAAAGTGTTTACCCGGATGTCTACGTGAGCGGATGCTTTTTCCACTATTATAAAGCAGTCAAAAGCAAGTGTGAAGAACTCAACCTAAAACAGACACTCATTGGAAGAAATATTACGATCCTGTGCTCGTATATGACATTATTACCCACAAATCTTTTATTGGACACGTGGGTAGAGATTAAAAAAATGGGAGAAGTGTGCCAAGACTCTGTTGCTTTTCAACAGTTTTCCGTTTATTTTAAAAACAGTGGGTCCCTCTTTTTGACATGTTAAGTGTAGCCGAAGAAAATAACCGCACGAGAAATGCATTAGAAGGATGGCACAATCGACTGAATAAGAGAACCCCTCCGAAGCCCAATTTACTCAGACTGATTGAAATATTAAAAAAGGAGGGTCGTCACTATGATATTTTTATCAAAAGGACAATACCTATGAGCCGCAAACGACGACAAAAAGACATTCGGTTCAACGAATTTCTAAATAAAAAGCTAAAATCGCTGAAAACATTTAAAATAAGTGCCATGGAGTTTCTGCGAAAAGTTATTAAGGCAAAACTGCTATAAATTAGCGTTAGAAATATAAATAAACTAAGCAGGGCAGTTTTCGATAAGCTGTACAGTCAAGTGTAATAATATGTATCTAGTCAAGGTTTCAAAAATAAGTACCATACGCTCTTACACCGGCGTAATAAGGTCGTGGGACATATTTTTGAGAAGTTCCTATCAATACTTATTTTTGCACTTGACCGTACATAGAAAGGATTTTTTTGTTAGTTAAATATTACTACTTTTAATATACCACTTATTGGAAACAACCCTATAGAGTGGTTTCGTCCTACCTTACTACGACCCATGGTTTGACGTAGCTTATTTTAGTTTTATTTTTGTGTAAGGTTCATATTTTTTGTTATCTTGGTGACTAAGCTGTTCTGTAAGTTAAAGGAGTTTTATTAATATATTTTGTCGGGTTTGTTCAGTTTTTTATTCATTTTTGAGGCCATACACATTATAATTTATTAACAGTTTTAACTTTTTGTCGCAGTCCATAATTAACAACCTTTCATTTTTCTAACCCCTTTCTTTTGTTTAGGAATTTAATAGTACTCGAAAAGTTAGGAGACCCATATTTTATTCTTTTCAGTTTATTTTTAGTTTAGCCTCTTTTTTTTGATATTTTATTGAATCAGGCGTTACTTTGCGGAGGTCCATTTCAACGAACAAAAAATTTACCTTGCTACTCCGCGTTCTTGGCGCTGCGGGCACGACACCTCGTAACGACTTTAGTGGTCGTTGGAGTTCAAAAGGTTCACTATGAAAAAATTAAATGCTGTAAATTATGTAGATGTTTATGGTAGAATTTCGCTCGCTCGATGGTAAACAAACTTCCGCAATTTCATTTTAGATACCTATACTTATAATATAACTATCTATAATAATAGCCTACTATGATCGAATACTTTTAATAAACTCTTGAAAATTCTCACGCTTCGCTTGCTCATGATGATTCGATGAAATTTCATTAATTCCAGTTCTGCGTAGGTAGTGTACTATACGTAAGTACGAATCGCGAAATGGATGAAATAAGGAATGACAAATAGCGAAATGGACGAACTGCGTCTTGACGAGTCGCGAAATGGACGAAATCCGGAATGAGAAACAGCGAAATGGACGAACTGCGTATTGACGAATCGCGAAATGGGCGTATCATATTATGGACGAACTGCGTAGTTGGCAAACGGCAAAATGCGATTTGGACGAACTGCGTATTGGACAAACGGCTAACAAATCGTTCCTCCAGTTCAGATGAAGAATGGAATACGACTTTACTAAAATATGACTGTGAAAAAAGGAAGCTTCGACCACGTATTATCGATTACGATAATGTAATTCATCGTTACTCAGATGATGAATTCAAAAGTCACTTTAGGTAATGATTTACTATCATACCTATAACATTTTAGATTATAACAATTTTTCTTATGTAAGTCTTTGTTTGCTTTTTCTAGACTTTCAAGAAATACATTCAATTATTCGCTCTGTCCCACGTCCAAGCAACCAGCTTACACGCCGGCGCTGCAGCTGATCAGGCCCAACCCCTCAAGCGCCGCAAGTACTCCACCTTAATAAAGGATTATGAGTTTGCGGCGCTTGCGGTTGAGACTTTGGGGCCTTGGTCAGGCGACATGAAAGCATTTGTAAAGGCCCTGTCGTCCCGGTTGATCGACGCCTCAGGGGACCCAAGAGCTGGCGTGTATTTATCCCAGCGGATCGCACTTGCGGTCCAAAGGGGTAATGCCGCCAGCGTCATGGGGACTCTGCCGCAGCCAGTAGGATTGGACGGGGTTTTCTTTTTATAACTTTTTTTTTATTTGTAAATATAGGTATTTTATAGTTATTTTTAAGTTTTAGTTTAATTAATTTGTCTTGTACATTTATATTTATCAATAGTCATTTATTTACACAATATCTATACTAATATTATAAAGTGGAAAAATTCAATTATTTACACGAATTAATACGAGAAGATTTAGTTCGGCACGTTCCCGGGTGTCCTGCGATTTCTTCCTGTCATCAAGTGATGATAGCTCTTTGGAAAATGGCTACAACAGATTCTTATAGATCAGTCTGTGACAGATTTAACGTAGGACGAGCTACTGCCGTACGAGCTGTACGTCGAGTTTGTCATGCTTTATTTAAAAGAGCCTCCAGATTTATACAGTGGCCTACGGGAGATGATGCTATTGAAGTAATGCGTGGATTTGAAAGATCAAGTGGTTTTCCTAAAAAAATTGGAGCCATTGATGGGACTCACGTTCGTATAAATGCACCACAACAGAATCCAGTAGATTATGTCAATCGGAAAGGATTCCATTCTATTCAGCTACAACTTGTATGTGACCACAAGGGTCTGATAACTCATTGTTATGCTGGACATCCTGGATCTGTTCATGATCAAAGAGTTTTTCGTTTGTCAGAAGTTGCAGATTACTTGAACGATGACAATGCATTCCCTGAAGACAGTCATATTTTGGGCGATTCTGCTTATGAAATACATCAGCACTTACTTACTCCTTATCGAGATAATGGACATTTAAGTGAGAAACAGAAAAAATACAATTATCGTCAATCGGCTGCTCGAGTTACTGTTGAAAGATGCATCGGGTTATTAAAAGGACGAATGAGGAGCTTATTACATTGTCTACCAATGACAAGGGTAGATTTAAAGGCAGAGTATATTGTTGCATTGCGTAATTCATAATATCTGTACTTTACGAGAAGATGAAATAATTGTTATCACTACACCTGAAACTAATGAAGGAAATAATGGAAACCATTCACGCGAAGTAAGACGAAATGCCGGTATTCTTAAAAGAGATGTTTTAATGAATTCTTTGTAATAATTATGATAATTGATTGTAAACTGTTTGCGGTCGTGATAATAATGTCTTAGCACTTTGTCAGGGAATGTTATGAAAAAATTTTTTGGGCAATTGTTGAAAACCTTCCCAAAAAAAATACTTCAATTTTTTTTTTCATTAAAGTTTATTAATTATAAAAACATAAAATGTATTTTATGGTTTAATAAAAGATATTAAATTATCATAACAAAGTTATAAACTGTTTTTTTAATAGAATTTGAAATTATCAAAAGTTAATTTTAAGGAGTATTTAAAATTTTTAATTATTTATTAGCTAACTTTTCTAAAACGCTTAGAAATTTTTGGTCCATCTCCATTCGTTCTTTATGACTTTTAATTTTCTGTTCTTCGTGTTCTTCTTTTTGTTTCAGTCTTTTTCCGAGTAAAGTGGCAATTGGTGTTTTATTTGATTCTGAAATTAAATTCCATTTTTTACAATATTTTAGTCAAACACGAAGCTTTCTGATGGAATTAACTTACTCAGTGAACATCCGCTATCAGATGCTCCCATACTATCAATGCTTTCTGATTGTTTTTTTGATAGACCTGTGGAAGATGCAACGGCAACTGGATCACACCAGGCTTTATTGGCAAAAATTTCTTCCATTATCTAAAAAAAAATTTATAATGCATTACGATAATTATAAAGAAATCCTGTCTATATTATTGTTGTATGTTATAAAGCCCATCGAGGGAATGGGCGAAAATAATAGGAATCATATTATAGGTGATGAGGCTAGCAACCCATCACTATTTTAATTCCATTTTCCACCTATACGGCCACAATCTTGCAAAATGTGGCCTGTGTAGGTACCTGTTACCTTAGGCTCTGTCTACCCCGTAAGGGCTTAAGACGTGATTTGTGTATGTATGTGATAAAAATATGATATGATAAAAAAATTCGCTACATCTTGAAGTTAAGAAGAATATTACAAAATTTATACGTACGTCAAAAAACTACCAATTCCTTCTATCATTTCCCGATTTATTATTATGGTCTTTGATAGATTTATAAGACTTTTTTAAGCTTCGTAGCTTAGAAGAACATTGTGGTCCAGTCACATCTTGTCCTTTTAGCTTCAATTCTTTGGCAACTTTTTCCCAAACTTTCTTTTGGGATATTTTTCCACTGTTAATGTCTTTTTCCATTGACTTATAAGACTCTAATAATAACAACACACAAGGTGTACTCCACCTGTATAAAGAAACTGAAATGTGCACACACATGCAATTACAAGGTTAATTGACATCCATCACATAATAATAATAATCAAGAAAATTATAGAATTTATTATTCTTAAGCATACCTTCACTTTCTTGAGTTTCAGAGTTGGGATAAACAGTATCCTCTGTATCGAGGAATTTTTCTTCAATAATATTATCCGTGACATCATCAGCAAATTGAAAATTTTCATCAGCAAGATCAGCAGACGTTGATGTTCCGGATTCTTCATTTAAAGCTCTGTACCAAAGTTGTGTCGCAAATGCTGAGTCTATAATAAAAATAAAAATTTCATCATTGAAATTTTGAACATTAATTTGTAATAATTTTTTCATAAGGAAAGTAACTTAAAGAAGGATAAGTTAATTTTCATTGCTAAAGTTAAAGAAAGAAAGAAAGAAGACATTTATTCCTTTTCGCAAGACACACAAATATAAGAGAATATATTAAGTTAATATAGTTAGTTGGTTAGAGAATATAATAATATAAGTTAGGTTATATTATTGGCAATCAAGGAAAAATGTAAACATGTATATTAATTATAAACTACAATTAATTTTTCTAAGCTTGTTTTACATAATTAGATTTACCTGTAGAGGCACGTTGAGCATCCGCGGCAGAAACATTCACTTCTACTAAAATATCTCGTTCCGCATTAAAGAACGTCAGTTTCACGGTTGCCATTTTTGATACTTTGACTTTTGAAAATACCGCTAATTTTCTCAACGATCACTTCGACCCACCTTTTTAAATGGGTCGTCGTGAGCTTCGCGTGAGCGTAATTCAGGACGTCAAAAGTGACGTTTTCGCCGCGACCATAACGACCGCGGTCGTTATGTGGAACGACTAAAAGAGCATTTTGATCGTTGTGGGCGCTTAGTGGAACGCGCCCTATGAGGGCGGCGTGAAACGCTTGGCTGTATGTTAGTACCTTTGCCTAAAAAAAAGCAAAATCAAAAGGCGCGTTTGCGCCTGCGCTACGAACATGTCAGAATTTTATTGTGAAAAGTTGGTTATTGAAAATGTAAAAGTTTCTGTTTTCTTTTGGCGGGAACGTTCGAGAAGGAAAGGCGCGCTCTTCAAATTTTTTTTTATTGATATTGCTAAATTTTGTGAATACTGATTATTTTATACTTTTAAATTGCTGTACATACTGGTAAATATAGTTTAGAATAGATTGGGAGGTAAGATGGGGCATCCCAAGAAGCGGAAAAAGGATTTAACAGGCGGGGAATCTGCCGCTGAAGATTCAGACACCGAGTTAGATGCTAATAAGTATCGCCCTTACAAGGTATCTCACTATTGCAGGAAATATCCGGAAGTGTCGCAACGAAAGGATTTTGTAGTATTCCTCGCACATGACACTGATAACAAGCCCTTTTCAGATACCGACAAAGTCGCTTTATCACAGGCGATTCGAAAATACGCTGTGTCTGGGGTGTAACATTTAAGGCCCATGAACAAATATAAAGTCGCAATCACGTTCGATCTGTCCAATAATGCTAACACCTTTCTGTCGAACAACAAATTCTTGGACGAATTGGGGCTCATTGCATCAATTCCTGCGTCAGACACTGGTGACTGGAGTAGTAAAGTCGGTTCCGATAGGCATTTGAAATAAAAAAATATTTTCTTTGATTGGCAGCTCTCGCAATGTAATCCAGGTGCGTCGCTTCATGCGAAGGGTGAGGGCAGACAGAGGCGAGGTCTCGTACGTTCCTACGCAGACTGTAGCGGTAACGTTTGCTTCCACTCAGTTGCCGGAGTACGTGTACCAGGACAACTGGAGACACGAGTTAACTCAGTATGTACCGCCTGTAAAGCAGTGCCTGAAATGTCAGCAGTCCGGGCATATTGCCAAATTCTGTAAAAATAATGAAGTTTGTTCCATATGTTCACAAAACCACAATTACAAAATCTGCACAGCCGACAAAGAAAATCCTACTTGTGTCAACTGTAAAGGAAATCATGTCGCTATATCAGCATCTTGTCTTTTAAAGAAAACCCAAATAGAAAAAAACAAAATAAAATCTCGATCCGCCGCATACGCTGAACTTTTTAACGAAAAATCATCCCACAATTAGGTGCTAGGACGGCCGAAACATATTTATTTAGAAAATATGCTTAATAGCCAATCCTTTTTAAATATGCTTACCAAAATTATTATTCAACTAGTTACTAATAAAAACGAAGTGCCTATAAATACGGATTCCATACGAGCCGCAATCCAGGGCACGATTAGTGGGGGTGTCCATTCCAAAACTTAATGGATATTCTTAACATCGTGCAATGGAACGCTCAGAGTATTTTACACAATAGACACGCGTTATCAAAATTTTTATATGACGAAGATATACATAATTGCAATCATTTGCGAAACCTGGTTGAAGCCTCATCAGAGGCTAAAGATTACTGGGTTCAATATAGAACGCAATGATTGCGGTAATAAACATAATGGAGTATGTATTTTGATTCACAATAGCTTTGCTTTGCTTATAATAAAATTAATACCTTTTTTGATAACTCCCTCCAAAATATATGTATTCATATAAGTATAAAATAAGTATTAATGCCAAACAGATTAGTATAGTTAGTTTTTATAGTCCACCAAATTGTAACCAAATTTAAAAACCTTATTAAATCTATACCGCTGAACCGATGATTATTGCTGGAGATTTTAATGCCCATCATACATCTTGGGACTGCTGCTCTACTTCTCCGCGTGGTCGTGCTGTTCTAGATGTTGTTGATGACAATTATTTAGTAATGTTAAATGATGGTACTCCCACTACTGTGGGTACTATGACTTGGCGTCCAAATGCGTCCTGGCGTCAATAACTTCTCCTTCGTTAACTCCTTGTTGTAGTTGGTCGGTACACGATGATCCTCTAGGTAACTATCATCTACCCTACCCTCATTAATCTCGTTCTTAATAATAATTTATGTACCTAATTATGTAAATAATTTTGTAATAAGTAGTGTACATTTACCCATTCACGCTAATTTTAGGAATGTGGATTGGAAAGTGTATGCTAAAAAGGTAAAATATATGTTCAATGATTTTCAGTTTGACTCGTATACGCCCCTAGGGGCATACAGTTTTCCAAAACTTTATTATGTGCTGTTGCACAATCCATGCCTGATTGTAGAAGAGCTTCTGTAAATAGATCTAATCTTTCTTCTCTCAATAGTAAATATAAAAAAAACCTAAAACTTCCTTGGTGGAATGACAAATTTAATGTTCTACAGCTGTTGAAAATTGCAAACAGGCGTATGTCGCTTTTAAACAAAATTGTACTCAAGAAAATTATTTAGAATTTAAAAGACTGCAAGCTATAAAGAAACTTGTTCTTAAAACAGAAAGACAAAGATCATGGGCAGATTTGTGCAATTCTTTTAATCGCTTTACTCCCTTGTCAGTAATTTGGCGCTACATGCGCAAATTCAATAAAAGCCAGCCATTCAATAAACACCAGATACTGCGGAAAATTAAAATGCCTTGCCTTTCGAATCCTCTTCTAACATTTATAATAATTTTCTCACAAAATTATTCACTCTTGAAGAATTGAAGTCTGCAATTTCCTCGCGTAATGACACTTCGTTTGGTTTAGATGGAATGCCATATATGTTATTCAAACAATTGCCGGAGAGTATACTGAACATTTTACCAAATATTTATAACGCACTTTGGACTAGTATAGTAATGACATACCACCCGAATGGAAAACGGACTGTCATTCATATCATTCCTATATTAAACCCCAATAAATTTAGGTTCAATCCAGACTCATACCGTCCTATAACGCTGACCTCATGCGCAGGAAAAGTATTTGAACAGTTACTTAAGCAGCGTCTTGAATATTATGTAGAACATAATGGATTACTTTCAAGTACCTAATCAGTTAGGTTTTGTTTTGTGGTCCCACCGAGGAGTCATATAACACCATATCTTAACGCGGCTTCTATGTTAAACAAGCCCTCGCGAAGACACTTGCACCTCGCAAGTCTTTTATTTGATGTCTTGAATTTCAAAAGACCGACTTATCTTTTCGCTAAGACAGGTATTTCTCCTTTTCACAGCAGATACGGTACTAGATCCACCCGGCATTGTCTGTTGGAGTGTCACCCCCACAAGACTGTGGCTTTCACCGGTAGTTTTCGATATCTAGCCACCAAATGCTGGAACAACATACCCCCGCCGATAAGATGTTTGCCTTCTAAAAATTCATTTAAGAGACACCTTAAGTCGCTACTCTTGCAGAAGCAAGGTGGTTGCTCAGTAATAAATTTCAAATGTGACTTTAAAGTTTAAGATAGGTGTGGGGTGAACGCATATTTGTGTCAGGTGCTCAAGAGATGGAGAGGCTTCTGCAATCTCTTTCATTTTGGTAATTATTATTTTATTTTAATATTACACTTACATACTTACGTACAATTTCGCTTTATGATGCTCACTGTGCATGTTTTTTATTAGTTTTTGCGCCGTTTCACTTTAATTTTATATTTTAAGTAACTGTTAAGTGATAAGTGATAGTGTCTGATAAGTGTTCATTTGTTTGTTCCGTGGGTTGTGGCAGAATACCAGTGTTTTGCTTTTACGAGCAATGTTGACCACTGAGCCATGGCCCTTTTGTGCTACTGTAGCGCACACAAACAATAGTACATTGTTGTAGAGGCTGGAAAGTGAGCAATAGATGGACGAGTGAGTTCGAGGGCCGAGCCGCAGGTGAGGCCCTCGAAGAGAGACGAGTCCATCTATTGCACTTTTGGCCGAGACATTACATAGTGCTTTTCACGACTACTGCGAGGAAATAAAAAACATTTCTCGTTTTTTTTTTTAATTAAACGTGATATTAATGTGGGCGTTAGGACAATTATTAAAAGATAGCGAAATATTCATGCCGGGAACATTAATATTAGTGTTTGGTGTCATTTCAGTAGGCTGTTGGGTGTTAATTTGTTCTGCTTCTGTCATTGGACGTCCTTCATGACAAGGTATCGGTGGTGTGAACTTCACGTCTTCACGAGATGTTGATGGGTGCGATGTTGTTGCCTCAGTTGAACAAGATTGACGCAAATTTATGGATTCATTTATTTTATAATTGACTTTAACTTTGTTCTCCACCGAATCCTCGATATAGCCTTCCGCTACCTTATCCGAGGTCCATCCACCATGGCGCTTTAAAGTAGTTAAGTTAGCACCGGAATCTGCGAGAAGAGTTGCTGACGTCCTGCGGAAGCAGTGGCCGGTGTAGGATTCAGCATTTGGTAGCTTCAAATAGGTAGCGATCACTCTTGGAAAAGCGGCAAGTTTATGCCGTCCTATTGCTTGTTTGGTGCATTTACCATTAACATAATTCAAAAAGAATCTGTCATTTTCGACATTCTCAGGTCGCAAGTTCTGATACTTCTTTATTATGTCAAGATCGTCTCTGATTATAAACGACCGATCTATTTTTGTCTTGGTGTTAAGCAATTTTACGAGGATCATGTCGTTATGGTTTTCGATGTCTTTAACACTAATATTTATGAGTTCAGCTGTCCTGCATGCACCATTCACTCCAAATATTAATACGACCTGTAACAAAGACATTTGGTTTTGTGAATTGTGAAATAGAATGGATAAATATTTATAATAACATACGATTTTAGGACGTATATACTAAGTAGGTAATAATAAATATTTATTTTTCACTTACCTTTGTCGCTAAGTGAAGCTCATCTGGGGCTTCCTTAAGGAATTTTTCGACGTTTTCTGCAGATAAGACTTTTGATTTTTTTGACTTGAATCCGTTCGAGAGCCTTTTCAATAAAGTTGTTAATTTTGTATAAGTTTTGATGTTGATGTTGTTCTCGGTGTTAATTGTTGCTTTAAGCATAGAATAAATACCCCATAACGTGGAAGGTTTTAGAGTTTTCGAGAGTTCGTCGAAATATGCGAGCAAAACAGTTTCCGAAAAAGATTTCGTTTTCTTAGTATTTCTCCACGAGATAAAGTTTTCATATGCCTTCATGTACTTTGCCCGGGATTTCGCTGGCAACAACTTATTTACGACTGACTTTGCAGCCTCTTGTAATTCGGTAGGCGTAAGCGAGTCCAGACAGTCACTGTCACTAGATGAATCCATTGTGGATCAAACTTTGGTTAACTTTTGCAATTAACAAGCAATTAACGCATCGAAAAACCTAAGCCTAAATATAACAGTAAAGTTTCACTCTCCCGCCAAATTTTACTTTTTAAAAAAAAAAAGAGAGCGCTCTAGTGGCCAGTCACGCAAAGGCTTTTTTTGTTATGTTATTTTATTAAGCAAAGCGCTTCGAAGTGGTTATTAAACACACCCTTAATCGCTTATAGTTTTAATATGACGAGACAAGGACGGACTGACGACTCTGACTTGAAGACAGGACTTAAACATTTAAGACAAAACAATTTACATCAGTCGTGGCTGTATGGACCTAATTTCCTTTGCCTCTCCCTGGTGGGATAAACCTTAAAAAAATGTAATATGAAGCACGCGACGTGTTCTGATTGGTCGATTTTGTGTAATAGCATCACAAATTGTGTTCTGATTGGTGGAATCAGGGATCAGCATGCCGATGTGATTGGACGACTTGGTCTTTGAAACTGTCCAACAATGTTATTGTTGGCCTGTTTGAATTCATAGTTGGCCTGTTCATTTAACCTACAACTATACTTTATTTTGGGGCCCCATTACTGACCATCTTTTGCCACATTTCCGAGCAGTGGCGTGAAAAGATAATGTTCTAGTTTTAAGTTTCTGCTTGATATGTTGATATTTTATGTAATCTTGATTGTGTGTGTTGGCAGTACCAAATAAACGTTTTATCTATCTATCTATCTATCAGTTTGGTTTCCGTAGAGGTTGTTCAACTCGTGAAAGTATTTCCTTATTTCATTTAGATATATTAAAAACCATCAGTGGCAACAACAAACTCGTTTCAGTGTTTTTTGATATTACTGGTGCTTTTAACAATGTAAATATTGATATTTTTTCTACTCCTGTACTATAATCTGTGATTTATGTTATCACGAGCATCACTATAAGAACACCCATAATAAGACTTTGGATAAGTCTATATTGTCTATTCTCTCTTAAAGCACTTGTTGGCTTATGGTTCTTAAAGTGCTCCATCGTTAGTCTGCCAGCCATAGACTGCCAAACCTAGGTACAACTTTTACACGATCAACATTAAATTTACGATGAAAATGCATGACTACCAACTTAACAATTTTTTTAATTCATATAGGTACAGTTTTTAAAGAACTAATAAAAACTTTCTGAACGAAATGCATAACTGCCAACATAACAAACAAGAGTTTTCAATAATGTCACTGGCAAGTTGTTAAAGGTTTTGGCTAAATACGCCAAGAACGCAAGGCTATAAAAAAATTAAACGTTAATTAAAAACAAAGTTTACCATAAGCAAACTTTCAATTTTGTCGTTTCGTTTGTTGTTTTCATGTTTCCCGCTCGTTCGTGACTTGTTTGATCGCACTAATTTTTACAAAGTTTTGTAACTTTTAAAAAAGCATGGAAGCAAATGAAATACCATCAACACCGGAAGAAATATCCGCGGCTGCCCACGGAGTAATAGAAAATTTGTTGCCGAGAAAATCTCGGCAACAAATTCATACCAGAAAAGCAGTCAGAATTTTAGTGCTCACCAACTTTTACACCTCAATCACATAGCAGTAGGTAGGTACCCAATCTACAGAACCGTCCAATATAGCACAAATAATTGAACAAAACTCGGATATTCGTATTAATACCTCAACCTCGGCCAACTTTCCGAATATCTCCATAGCACATAATAAGTATTCAAAATTTACATCTGCACTTTCATAAATAAATTTTTCTGTCTAAAATTATTTTTCATTTAATTTAGTACCTAGTCGTAGAAAAAATATTGTATGCAACGTCGAATAAGCAGTCAAAAAAAGCTCGTGGCGTATATCTTACGATGTTCGCTGCGCTCACATCGTAACCCACGCCACTCGACTTTTTTGACCCTTCTTATTCAACTGTTGCATAAAATACTATTATGTACAGAACTTTTAAATATAGGTATTCCAGTTTGTGCAGTGGGTTTATATATTTTTAACTAGAAGAAAAGTTTTTGTAAAGTATGATGGTAGATTGTTTGGTCCTCGTTGGTCATCCATAGGTGTGTGTCAGGGTGGAATTCTGTCACCTTTGCTCTTTATTTTATATATACGACGATTAACTACTGACAAACTAGGTACTACACGAAGAAAAGGAGTTAAATGTAACGAGTGCATTTATTATTTTGGGTGTGGCATTTACCTAATGAATGGCTTGATGTTTTGTGTTTTTGTATTCGTGTTTTGTTTTTTATCATTTTTAGGGTTCCGTACCGTACAAATAAATAGAAAATAAAGTATTAATTTCAAGTTAGTCCTCATATAATAAACGTGTTTATTGAACGTTTTATTCAAAATATATATTATAACGTCGGTACGAAACCCTTTCGTGTGCGAGTCAGACTCGCATCATGCCGGTTTTTTTGGCAAATTTACTTGACGTAATTAACATTACTGCATTTTGCACATTTTACTGCATTTTGTACGTTTTACTGCATGCCTTATTTACGATTTGCAGGAACTTCCGGCCGCCCTAACTGCTTTCGATGATAAAGAAGCGACGGAGGCTGTAGAAATTGACGATCTCTTTGAGAATAACAATTTGTATGAGTCCGCTCCAGCATCTGCCTTAAAAAGTCCTACAAACACTATACCACCCATCCAGCCATCACACTCAGCTCCTATGCTAGGAGAACCTGACCGGCTTTGCCTAGAAGATCTATTTGAAAAAGAAACTTACTCGCGTATAGACAAGCAGAGAGACATCATCACCGAAGTGCAAACCCCACCCAACAGTCCTTATTCTAACATAAGTGGTATTGAACCATTACACATTTCTTCGCCTCATGATTTTTCCGACTCTAGCGTTTCGTGGTATCCAGATAGCGAAGAAGACAGACTTTCAAAAAGAAGAAGACATGTTTTCCGAGTTTCTTCAAGCGGTAGCAGTGATAGTGATATCGACAGTCCCAACCAAACACCCAGAATTAGTCAATTATTGAATGAAAATGTTGCAGGGCCGTATAGAGAACTCTGTAACGATGCGATTCCAAATGAAATCACCAACAACAAGAAAGAGCCTGTTCGTTGGAAGAAAAGTGCCCTAGCACATGGAAAAAAAATTTAGCCAAAATAAATAGGCATGACGGTTTACCCTATCAAGGTAAAAAAGAAAATATAATGCCCGCAAAGAAGCCAAAGCCTGTCAAATGTAATATTAAATGTAGATATCAGTGTTTAAATAAGTTTTCAGCGGAAGATAGACTGCACATCTGCGAAAACTACTGGAAAATCAAAGACTTCGTTGCACAAAAACAATTTTTGTTGCAACAGATCATTGCTATGCCTACAAAAACGCTAAAGGCTGGTATTCCGGAACATAAGCACAGATCTGCAACAATAGGGTATCATTTTCATAAAAATTAAGACAAGCATCGAGTGTGTAAGGACTTTTTCTGAAAACTTTGTGCATTTCAAATGGACCCGTAATAGAAGCACTGAAACACAAAAACGAGTTCGGAATTTACACAGGAAAAGACAAACGTGGGTTTCGCTTTCCGGTTAATAAAAACGATGCAGAATCTGAACAAAAAGTTATCGATCACATTAACTCTTTTCCTCGCCTTTAATCTCATTACAACAGGAAAAACTCCAAAAGACAATACCTGGACAGTAAACTTAGTATCTCAAAGATCTACGAGTTATATAAGGAGAAACTACAATCAAGTGGCGAAAAACTATGTTCTTTTTATGTGTACAAACGCATAGATTAGATTAGATTAGATTAGATTTATTAATCACCATTTTAAAAATACAATTAAATGTCAAACATAAGTAATTCACAAAAGGATCGTCAATTAATAAAATAGTAATAATAATTATAATAACTGAAATTAAATAAAAAACAAAATAACAACAAACAAAAATAAAGCTTGAATATATTATATTTGGAACTAAATTCAATTTATCATTTTTCACCCCAAAGAAAGACCTTTGCGTCATATGTACACGGTACGACAGTGCAGGTCGACCTGACCACTTAAAAATTGAACACGACGCACATATTGCCAGAAAAAATGCAGCAAATGAGGCTAAAGAATTAGACAAGCAGAGGTCAATTAATGACGAATCGGTTTTAGTTGTTACAGCAGACATGCAATCCGCCCTACACATACCGGTTTGTGGGGTAGGTATTCTCTATTATACGCGAAAGTTAAATGTGCAAAACTACACGATTCATACAGCAAAAACCTCCTCATGATGCTTATTGTATACCTTGGAGTGAAATAAATGGCAAGAGGGGTAGTGTTGAAATTGCAAGTGCAATAAATTGGTGGGTTACCCAGTTGCCAGCAACAGCTAAAGATATCACCATTTATCCAGGTCTAGGTCAAAATAGAAATCAGTAGATAACAGCATTCCTAGTTCATTTGATTCAAAGACCGGATGTAAGGTTGGATGTTGTGGAGCAAAAATACCTAGAGAGCGGTCACACCCACATGGAGGTTAACTCTATGCATAGCTCTATCTATAGAAAGAGAGCAAAGACATTCGTCAGTTTACTCGATGATCGATTGGAAGTCAATTGGGATTGTCTATTTTTTTACAATGTATAGTAAATCGAAAACCATTTCGAGATAAATGCTTTTTAAATCGTTTTCTGTATTTACTTTATTTTATTTTGCTATAATGAATTTATTACATGGAAAATTAGCAATGACCTTCATTTGACATTCCCAGACATGACGTAGACGGTCCAAAATGTACTTTATTTGCAAAGGTTACAAATTCTATGCTATTTACGCGTGTATTTTACTACGGAGTTCAATTTGGACCCGCAATCTGACATTTCATTCATCTTATGACAGATGACAAGCAAATGGGCAATCTTGTTACTGTCATTCTTGTTTTTTGCACTGTTTACTTTCATATTGTTGTATTATAGTTTAGATTTAGAAGCACTTTCGGTAGATAATTAGGCAAGAGTGTAACCGCACAGCGATGTGCTTCGCTCACATGAAAGATTTTCCGCTAAATATTTTAATGGTGAGCGAAAATATTACGTTTTTCGGTTTACTTTCGCCTACTGAGTTTACTGTCTTATTTCCGGGTCCTGTTTTGTCTCGATCATACCTGGGTGTGTTTATGGACCTTTCTGCTTCGCGCAGAATGTTATGGTATGTGTAACGATTGTGAAAATATAAAATTCATAGGAGAAGATCGCGTAAATCTTCCTGTTATTGTTGAATCATGTTGACATTGATACTAATGACAGTTTGCCAACTTCATCACAGATAGAAAAGACGTTAATGGCGGCGCTTCACCTACGTTTTATGATCAATTTATCCAATAAGCAGATGTGTGCTACCGGCAATGGAAACTCTGACGTCATCAACCAAAATACTTTCAATAATTAATAGTGAAAAAAATACCGAGTTATATGAGAAAATATTGAAATAGTTTTCTTATAATTGACTATTCTGCACAAAAAAAATATAAAAAGGATAGGTATTTTTTTTTAGACAATCCCAATTATGTGTCGTGCTCGATCTAAAAGACACCGCGAATCGGCACCACCTTATATTGTTAAGGAATTAATACATGACGAAGTGCTCGATGTCAAAAGTCTAACCGAACGATTTGCAAAGAATACGTCCCTGGACACGGATAGAAAGAAGATCACATGGCTTAAAATCAAATGTCTTCGTTTTGAAAAGAAGTGCCCTGGCGTGGTCAAGTTCCGTTACACACATGATGGACCGTACTCGGAACTTAACCTATATGAAAAACAAGAACCAGTCGTTCGTACCAGGAAGACGCGAAGAGTGGACAACCTAGAAATTATCGCAGAGGCTAAAGAAAATTGGATCAAAAGGCTACAGGAATATAATATTCCCAAGGCTTATAATAGTCCTCTTCCAATTTCTGAGGCAAAAAAAAGAGACCTTACTAAAATAATTATTCCTCAAGAGCTGCACACGTGACATCATGGGGACAGAGAAAGCGACTGTTTTATACTATGTAGTGATTATATAATTATTCATACCGAATCGAATGAAATATATTTTGCATATGATAATTTAAACTACTTTTGTGAGTCCTTATACACCTGAGACACATGAAATGCCCTTGTTTAGATATTTACATTATATTTATCTTTAACTATGTTAAGCCTATAAGTTGGTTAATATGTGACAATATTGTGTATTTTTTTTATTCTATTCTATTTTATTTCTATTGGGCAATATTACGGGTATAAATGTTTCTGAGCACCAGCATAGCCCTCACTTTCACTAATGCACCGGAAAGCAGTTACGATAAAAGTGGTAATTACGAGTCAACCTTTCCTCGGCTCCCGATGACAGTAAACTTTTACGGCCAGTAAAAATAATGTCCGTCCAGTGGAATCGATAACCGTGCCACCTAACATTAGGCCTGGCGCACGGAACTATCTACGACACTAGCATTTATGAGTTCATCTCCAGGTGCTGTTCCTAGGTAAAGCTAAAACCACTGCGTCAATGTCAAAAGTCTCTGGAACGAACGGCGAAACACCTAAACGAATGTTACAAGTTGCAAACAGTCATTTCGAATCAATCAATCAAATGGACCTTTTCTTATAGAACGAAAATATTTAGTATGATCGAGTAGTGGGTCCTTATGTGTCCAAGTAACCGTGGCGCGGGGGAGGGGGTCGTGGTAGGTTTTCCAGAGTTTAGTGTTCCGTACAAAAATTAAATAAAGCGTTCGTGGAATATTTAATTTATTCAAGAAACAAGCAGCTACAAAAAAAATGTGGCAAAATCTATATTACAATTTCAGTCACTTAAGTCACTTTTCAAAGTTATACAAACGGTATAAATAAGTTTGTAATCCTCTACAAGTAGGTACACGTGATTAAAAAGTTGCTTTTGCAGTGTAGGTTCATACCAAATGGGATGGATTCCTACAAAAAGAGATGACGTCCCTTCAAAACACTACAATGTAAAAAGATGCAAGTCTCGCAACGCAGTAGGTACTTATAATACATACAAAAAAGTTTTGAGATAATAATGTTAAATGAGTCGGTTATTTTGATGAGTAGGTATCAGGAAACTCCATTGAACTCGATTTTCATTGACTAACCTGATTTTAAGACGTAAGTATGAGAACTATGAAAAGTGTTGCTCAAAGGTTTTGTGGGATACACAATAATACAGATGTCTGCTCTTTCAATGTAATATTACGAGTAGTATAGAAGTAAAATCGAGCCTGTGTTACCATATTATGAAGAGTTTGCTTGAAATTGGTGGGCCAGGAACAGTGCGTATATGATGCACCGTGTTATGCTTGGGTACCTTTGGTGTACCTGGCGGGCGAGTGATGTCAGGATACTGGCGCAGGATCTCATGGTACTTGGAGTCCCCTGACATCACCTTCACTGACGAGATGTCATCCGACTTATCCTGGGACGGTACGGCGGCGGAGAGTGTAGTAGTGCCATCTATTATACGTTGTTTTCTGCAATCAATTAAAATGTTAAAGAAAGACAGGAAATCAACACCAATAATGGGTTTAGCAACGTCTGCCACTACGAATCTCCAGCTGAATGCTCGCCGTAATCCCAAGTCAAGTGTCAGTTGCACAGAGCCGTATGTAGATATAGTTGTGCTGCTGACAACTCGTAGCTCGTCTTTTGTCGGTTGCCAACCAGTGCTATGCGCGGGTACACACACAAATCCGATCCCGTATCGACCAGGAAAAGCACTTTTAAAGAGCGGTCCCTAACAAAGAGGCGGCCGGGTTTGGTATGGCAGTCGTTAGCCGCTACTTCCGGCTGCCGTCGAAGTTTTCCGACCCTGGGTAGCTGCAAGGCCTGGTACAGCGAGTGGATTTGTCGCCAAATCTGAAGTGATACCAGCAGATAGACGGGACTCTTGGCTTCGACGCAGAACGTGAACGAGCTCTTCGTCCGGCTGGAGTTTTGTTCCTGCTGCAAGAATCGAAGCGCGAACGTGAACTTGAGCGCGGTTGATCGCAAAATCTGGATTTTAGTGCAGCAATTTCGGCTGTCAGTGTTCCGGCTAAGGTACGCAGCTGGCGTAAAAATTGGGACGGTCTTCTATCGCCCATTTGCTCGTCCTTCAATAATTGCAGCAATCCTTCTCTTGCGACAACGATAATCTTGAAATAAGCTCGGTTTTCAATTTGACATAACGGTTTTCGACCGGCGGAGAGTTTATAATGTCTGACTTCTACCGCGTATTGATGGTCCAATTGTCCGATTACGTAATTTAATTTTGTTGAATCGGCCGTTATTCCTGACAACGAAAATTATGCTTCCATCTGCGAAATCCATAACGCAGGCTCTTGCGGCCAGAACGGCGGCGCTCGCCCGGCGACTTTGAAAACAGCGCCGTTAGTGTCACTCGAGCAGTTACCCATTTCCATGTCAAATAAAATAGTTTCCAAATAGTTCCGTATAATTTCTTACTTGAATTTTCTTGATATTTCTGTCCAATGCGGGGTCACCAGTGTAGATGCGCCTCCTGAGGCTCCGTAGAATGACAACACAGGATAGGGCACACCAACGTATAATAAAGTTATAACAAAAGGAATAGAATATTTACAATAAATGAATTTAAGAAGCTGTAAAGGCAATTAAGTTAGGGAGCTATATAGAGGATCGACTGTGGACTGTACAATCGATGGGCATTGGGCATCGACCAACCTAATAAATATTGCTTTAGGCGAGTTAGGTACCTACTTAGCGTACAGCAGGCCAAGTGCAGCCCAAACCGTAATTCAAATATGTACCTACTACTTGAGTACCTACTTCAAAAAAACCACAAACCCGGCCGCAAGCGGCTCCGCTTGAAGTTTATTAAGTTTTCATTTTCAAATCAAAATTGGAAATCCGTTAACACATACTTAAAGCAGATTGCATTGTCTTACACCACAGAGCAAGTCAGCGGTATGCATTTGACCACATTTGTAGCACTAAGGCTTTAACACGGGATTTCACAAAATTCCCACAGGATAGGGAATTAAGGAGATTTATATTTCCGCTTAGTGTCCTTTATTATAATCATTAAAGACTTCAAATTTGGCATGCAAGTAGGTAATAAAAGGAGGATTTTCCATTTTAATTGAGAAGTAGATAGAGCGCTTATAATGTTTGTTTCCGAAGAAATAAGTGTCATTTGTTACCTGTACTGTAGGCCACGCGGGCGAAGCCGCGGGCAGAAGCTAGTCATAATACACATTTCCTTTAGTAGGTATAAATAGGTAGGTACGTATAAGTCAATAAATAAACAAGAGTAATAAAAAAATCTAAATCATTTATTTGTTAGGTCACAACAAGTACCTACATCAATAGTAATAATAATAGGAATGTAATTATTTGAGGTTGTTTATTTATGAACTTCTCAAGTAATGTATTAAATTTGTTTAAAGCCTCTAGAGATTGCTGGTGCCGACTTTCTCGTGCTTCGTCACGTTGTTTTAAATATTGCAGCAATGAGTCGTTTTGTTGTCTTTTTCTGTTAGTTGCCTGCGGAATAGCAGGAGTTGAGGCAGATATTTCGCCAGTCGAGTTTTCTTCTGTTGTGTTTTCTGTTAGTTGCCTGCGGAATAGCAGGAGTGGAGGCAGATATTTCGCCAGTCGAGTTTTCTTCTGTTGTGTTTTCATCAGTAACTGTTCTTAGAGATGATGCTATTGAGGGAGGCACAATATTAGGGTCCTTTCCAAAAATTTCATCAAATTCATCAAAGAATTCAAAGTACACTGGTTTGGCTCCTGTTTTTCTTGCACTCATGCTATCTTTTTTCTTAGTATACCTGTTTTTTAGATACTTGAATTTATTCATGCCCTCCACGCCGGTGTGGTGCCCCATGTCTTTTGCAATTCTGCTCCACACAATATCGTTTCTAATTGTAGAGTTGTCTAGCTGACTATGATTTTTTTGTATGAACTAATTATGTTGAGCACTTGCGCTCTTGTCCAATGTGCTCTTAAGTGTCCGTCATGTTCAACTTCAACATCTCACAACGCGCTCCTTGGACCTGCTCTAGACTCAACAGTGCTATCTGATTGCGGTGGTGGACCCGGCTGTCCCGGTTGTTCAGGTTCACGTGAACTTAAGTGTCCGTCATGTTCAACTTCAACATCTCACAACTCGCTCCTTGGACCTGCTCTAGACTCAACATTGCTATCTGATTGCGGTGGTGGACCCGGCTGTCCCGGTTGTTCAGGTTCACGTGAACTTAAGTGTCCGTCATGTTCAACTTCAACATCTCACAACTCGCTCCTTGGACCTGCTCTAGACTCAACATTGCTATCTGATTGCGGTGGTGGACCCGGCTGTCCCGGTTGTTCAGGTTCACGTGAACTTAAGTGTCCGTCATGTTCAACTTCAACATCTCACAACTCGCTCCTTGGACCTGCTCTAGACTCAACATTGCTATCTGATTGCGGTGGTGGACCCGGCTGTCCCGGTTGTTCAGGTTCACGTGAACTTAAGTGTCCGTCATGTTCAACTTCAACATCTCACAACTCGCTCCTTGGACCTGCTCTAGACTCAACATTGCTATCTGATTGCGGTGGTGGACCCGGCTGTCCCGGTTGTTCAGGTTCACGTGAACTTAAGTGTCCGTCATGTTCAACTTCAACATCTCACAACTCGCTCCTTGGACCTGCTCTAGACTCAACATTGCTATCTGATTGCGGTGGTGGACCCGGCTGTCCCGGTTGTTCAGGTTCACGTGAACTTGAAAGTTCATCCTTCTTATTCTGCAGGGCCATTCGCAGAATATCGGCGCAAAAGCGTGGATCTGAAAGAGTAGTTTGATTTAGAAACACCACGGTGGAATCAATTAGGTAATGGATGGATACTGTTATTAGTCTTAGTAAGTTGAACTTACCTGTATGAGGCCGAGTAAATATTTGCTCCGAGACCTGAATAGAATATTTCTGTCCCTCTTCATCTTGAATCATTAACGTCTTCATTGAATCTCCCATTTTAAATTAAATTCACATTAAATTTAAATGTCGATGGTATGCGATTTCGTATTCGTAATAATAAGTTTATATCCCCAGCGTTCGAATTATAAATTTTTCCGCTTTTCAACTGTCAAAGTGACATCTGGGCTTTTTTTACCCATCTATTTTATGGGGTGACCGGTGCGATCGCCCGACGACGCTCGACGATGTTACTGAACGATTTGGTGTGATCGTCCGATGATCGCACTGACTTACTGAACGGGTCCAGTGCGGCGTCGGGCGTCGTCGGGTGATCAAACTGAACGCACCCTAGGAATCAACAAACCTGTGAAAGATGGCGGCAGATATATATTATTTCACCGCGCCAAACCGCGCACAGCACTCGCGCATGCGCGCTGTGCACTTTGCACGCGCACACTAACAACAGACTGCTAAATCTATACTTATAATAATATTATAAAGAGGAAAAATTTGATTGTTTGTTTGCATTGAATAGGCTCCGAAACTACTGGACAGATTTCAAAAATTCTTTTGCCGTTAGAAAGCTACATTATCACTGAGTGACATAGGCTACTTTTTACCGCGGGAAAATACCTTTTCCTAAGGGAAAATTAATTTATCGCGGGCGAAGCTGCGGACGGAAGGCTAGTAGCTAATATTAGGCATATTAAAATTATAATATATAATAATTAGTTAATGTCTTAAATATGCAAATGATGTTCACTTTTTAGAAAAAAATGAATAATTTGTCGAAATTAAATGTTTATTTATCATCTTTAACCTAAAATAGTTTAATATTCACGAAAATATTCCTTGTTCCTATACATACTGAACTGTTTGCTGAGATTAAAGAAAAGTTTATATTACAGCACTCGTGCGTAATAAGCTGAATTATGAGCTTAAATGCGGTGCAATAAGACTTAATTTACGAGCAACTATGTTGAAAAATATGTAATTAATTCCATGCTGGTCTGGAAGCAAAGGAAAAACATAGAAAGTACCTTGCTTCTCGTCCCGCGCTGATGGTAAAATCCCATCGAGGATATGGGCGAAATTCTTAGGAATCGAGTTATAGGCTATAGCAACCCATCACTATTTTGGTTCCCTTTTCCACCTATACGCCTACTATCCTGCTAAACGTGGCCTTTAGGTTTTGTTACCTCAGGCTTTGTCTACCCCGTAAGGGATATAAACGTGATTTGCGTATGTGTATGTAGGTATACAAAATATGTCATATTTGGGTCTTTTATTATTTTATTCCAAAGAGATTTCACTGTTATAATTAATATACATTTTGTCTTTCTAGTCTATGTTTTATTTTTGAGAAAGCACTATACAAGCTTCAACTATGTACCAAGTGCCATAGGTACTGGACTAATAAAATTGTTAAAATCTCCACTTTGTGTTAACGTCTTCAAGGTCGAATTTGGAAGGTTCCTCTTTGCCTGCTTCTTATGTCTTTTTCGGCAGAGACTTGGCTTACCTACCAGTAAATACTGAAGAGTCTGAGGCTATCTGTTCAAACTGTTGACTCGCCTGCCCAAGGGGAATTAAACAACCTTGGGGGCCGTAAACAATAAACATTTGACTCTTCAAGACATCGTTGTATAAAGCCGCTCCCATCCTGATACCGCTGGACCGTTCCGGTTTGCTACGAGTATGCATCCCATTTGAGCATGAATCAACACAGCATTCTTGTATTATATACTCGTAGTAACATACAATACAGTTACATTTACAGATAAACAAAATATACATTTACAAGAGGGGAATTACAAAAAAATTAAACTATGATAAAATCTAAAAGTTAACTAAATATACAAAACTTAAAACTAAATAAATATACCTAACTATAAAAAGAAAACACCATCTAAAAGGCCCTGCTGCGGCATAGACCCCAACACACTGGCGGCATTACCTCTCACTACAGCCAGAGAAATTCGCTGGGAGAGGTAAGCGCCAGCTCTGGGGTCTCCTGAGGTCTCTATCAGCCGGGACGACAAGGCTCTCATGAAGGCCCTCATATAGTTATTTTTTTATATATTTTATAATTTGTTTACATAGTTATTTTTTGACATTATTTGCCGGACGAACCTCTTTTTCTTTAATATAGGTACGTAAGTGGGACAAGATTTATTAAGCGACATGTGGGGCTCTCTACAATTGACCCATTTAAAAGACTGTACTTTGCAGTTAACATGGCCCAAACCACATTTGGAACAAAAGATATTTTTTGTAGGGCAGAATCTAACTACCTAAATGCTCAAAGCTCCAGCAGTTCGAACACTCCGAAACTGAAAACGTAGGTATACGGTTTCACTTCAAACCTGCAAATAACCATAAACATGTGAAGGCAGAGGTAAGTTCCTAAAGCAAAGACGAATCGTCTCACTGCCGACTCATTCACCATCATCAGACAGCCGTCTTAACGTCATCGCCGATAAAATTTCAACATCCGCTTTTAAGAAAGTTAAGAGGTGGGTAATTTATTTATATCCACGTCCAAGTCAATATGTTTGCCCTTTCCATATGACTTAACAACTTCCGTTAGTTGTCCCCGGTAGCCCAATTCAATATTTTTTTGGCATTCTATGCAGCTTTCATTCATGTAGCTTTTGGGCATGTTCCTTACAGTCGGACAGTATAAGCATTTTATGTGAGCATTTGTACCTAATATTTAGAATACCAGTAATTTCCTCTGCTCTCAAGATTTTGGCAGGGCAATCTGTTTAGGCAGAGCCTCTTGACATGTCACTATGACTTCAACACCCTCATCTTCGCCCACCACCGACATTTAGATATTCGAAGTTCTGGGTCTCTTACGTGTAACTGCAGTCATAGAAGCGCCCTCATAATTTTCGCCATCCTTAAAATCATCATTTTGCTCTTTAGCTAGACAGCCTCGGTCGCTGCTCCGAGCCCCCAGAGACGTCACAGTGAGACACACAATCTCGACGAGATGGTTAATTGCACAAGCGTTAGCGAGGACGACTGATAATCCAAGGGTTTTATGGCTTGAAGTCTTGAGGTATAAACATACTTTTCACTTCGTTTGCGACAAAATATTAACAAGCAATAAACTTGTTTAGAATAATGAAGAAAGCGAGAGATTAGGATTAGTAAGGATTTGCCTGAATTTGAATAGTTTAATGTTTCCTAAAGATTCAGTGAGAATGTCTGCAACATTATCTTCCGAATCTACTTTAACAATATATATAGTTCCATTGTTAACATTCTCATGGACGTAATGATAATGCATTATTCATCAATACTTTGTATCCAACATCTGTGTATCCAAGTAAAATTCCCATTTCCGCTTTTTTGACCCATTTTGACCTTCGTTTTTCTTCGGATACTCTTACAAAACTTTACTACCATACATTCTCAAATATTATGCAGTTGGCTTCTCATTAAAAATATTTTTCACCTCACTTGCTCGAAAAGCCTGTCTTTCTCCTTCAAAATCTGCGTGGAAAATTGATTTTTCCCCGCTTGCGTGGAAAAGGTTTTTGAAATTCGAACGTGACGATGACCACCATTGCCCACCTACTCATATACTCAGAAAATTAAAACTTTGAACTTCGTATGTTGTCGTCTCGCTTATACGAATAGTATAATTAGGTGAATGAGAAGGACGGAATAATGCGACCTTCAAATGTCGAACTTGTTATCAGACCCCTAACTTTTTCATCCGATAAAAAAAAACATAATGTGACGTTCAGAAACGCGATCCGGTATCCAATATTAATTTATTTTAAAATCCGTTACTTCCTAAGTTATTTTCAAGATTTGCTAACTTTCGTTGCTAAAAAAAAAACGATATTGGTTTTTATTAATTAATTTAATTTGTGGTTAACCACAAAAATAGCAACCAAGCAGAAAAAAACAGATATTGTGATGCAAATTCAGAACGCGCCCAATTTTTTTTTTTATTCAGTCTAGTTAGTGCGATTTTTTTACTTTCTTTTTAAAACTATATCTATGATTAGAAAAAACAAAATTTTTTAGAGATTTCTCGTCGGGAAACCGAAAAGTTGACCTAAATTGTTGTTTGGTTTATGATAAAACAGTATAATACACAAGAAAGTAATGTGATGGAACAATCAGAAAAAATAGTTTTGCTTATTCGATTATTAGACTAGGCTGTATGGGCTTAGATCCTTTTACTTTTCTTATTTAGAAGAAAAAGAATAAAAAAACTGATTTACTATTAGACTGTTTTTCTTTCATCTGCCATTTTTCTCGCTGTAGTGAGGTGAAAAATTGTGTGTTTCGCTCGGCAGCAAAGTTGTTTAGTATCTCGTGCCTTGAAACCCTTGCGACGCTCAGGATTCTTCTTTTGAACCACTCGCTTCGCTCGTGGTTCAATCATAGAATCCTTCGCTTGCTCAGGTTTCAATTCAGGCACTCGCCCCAAACAAACACTTTGCAGCCTTGCATAACAAATAACTATTATACGGGGACTTTCTTTCTGGGGTATTAGTCAATATACGGTTCTTTAAATAAGCGGCTGTGTTAACGGCTTCTGGCCAATAACGTCTGTCAACCTTTGCTACAGCGAAGAAGCATCGTGCCATATCCATTATCGATTTATTATACCTTTCTACTGTACCATTTAATTTATGAACATATACTGGGCAAGGCCGGATCATTATACCCTTTTCTCCCGCGAAATTAAATATTCTGTTATTTGTGTATTCTTTTTCGTTATCGCATCTTATCTTAGTTAGTTTATTGGTTCTTTCAATGTTATAAATTTATAAAAATATTCGTCATTATTTATATGTGGTCTATCCACTATCTAAGAGCCAATCTGGGGGCACGGCAGTGCCCCCACCAATTCGAGCAAAAAAAGCGGCACGGCCGTACCATCCTTTTCTCGAAGCAGTTCAGGCCATTTTCGACCCCCCTTTAACTTCGTTGTGGATAAAACTAGAAGCCATAATATTCTGTAACCAAGCAGGCATTGTATAAACACTGTATATTTCAAATTTCATTCAAATTGAACTAGTAGTTTAAGAATTATAAGTAGTCAAAGTTTCTTAATTTTGTCACTCACTCACTCACTGACTTTTGTTTCAAACTCAAACTCAAACTTTTATTTGCTTTGATACAGGATACAATATACAAGATCAAACCCTGTAGGGGCACTGCAAATATTACATTTTTAATGTACAAATAGTAGTACACACATACATAAATTACATTACATTATAAATTTTAACTGTAAACAAGTTTTCTTAGTTTCTAAAACATCTCTGCTTATTATCAAAAAAATCCTGAAGGGTGTACCTAGTAGGATTTCTCCAGCAAGTATTTATGTAGTGTATTTTTAAAAGGTTTAATGTCTTTTATATTTTGGATGAAGTTTGGAATTTTATTATAATTTTTTATGCACATTGCATGTGGTCCAGAATGGAATATTTTTAAGCTGGAGATTGGCAGTGGTAATCTGTTTTGGTATCGTAACTATCGTAAGTTATGCGGCCGGGTAAAGTGATCTTTAGCTTGAGAGAAAAAACTGATGTTGGATTTAACAAAATTGCAAATTTCTAGGATGTATAGGCTGGTAAAGGTAAGTATTCCAAGTTTTTCGAAATATGGTCGACAGCTGACTCTAGGTTTTATGTTCGCGAGGATCCTAATGCACTTTTTCTGTAGGACGAACAGATTGCTAGCGTTGGTGCTGTTTCCCCACAGCGCTATTCCGTACCGCAGCCACGCGTGTGCATAATTATGCGTAATATGCGGAGGTGGCAGTTTTAGTATCAGTAGTTCTTTTTAATTCATACACCGCATTATGTAAATCTATTTAATTTGCTAGCTACTTTTTTCACATGGTTTTTCCAGTTTAAATGTGAATCTATAGTTAAGCCTAATAATGAAAAAATATCAACATTCTCTGATTTTGCATTTTTATAACAAACGTCTATTTTCAATGGTGGGTTTTGGTAAGGTCGAAATTGCATTATTTTAGTTTTTTTTAGATTTAGTTCCAAATTATGATCACTTAACCAGGATACAACTTTATTAAGAATATTCTCTAAATTTAAATTTACGTTGGTATTGGATGGGCATGGGAAAACTATGGAAATGTCATCTGCAAAGAGGACGCTTGATGGATCTATCACTTTAGGCAGGTCATTAATATAAATTAAAAATAATAAACATCCTAAGACGCTACCATGTGGTATTGATTTATTGACTTCTGCTTTAAGTGATCTAGTTTGTGAAATAATTCCTGTGTGAAAGTTATGATGCTCAACCTCAACATATTGAATACGATTTTTAAGATACGATGCAAACCAATCTTGTGCCATTCCTCTCACACAGATCTTGAAGAGTTTATTCAATAAAATATCATAATTATGAAACCCTATCATTATGCTTTACTCAAATCCAGCAATAAACCTACTGCATATTGTTTTTCATTTATTATTTTCAATATTTGGTTTATATATTTATAAAGTGAAAACAACTTTTTACGGTAGAAGAACTGAGTTGCGAGACTTGGTTTTTTTACAAGTTTTGTTTTGATGGGATTTATTTGTCCTTTCTTAATAGGAGCGTCTTCATTAATCGTTGAATTGTTCACAATGCATTGTGTAAAAGCTCTTTTTATTATAATCTGTGTAAAAATAATTTTCTCTTCCTCTTTTTGGTCCAAAACTATAATGACTACGTCCACGACCACGGCTTCGAGCGTAATGTCCGCCTCCGCGACCGCGGTGTCCAAGCCAACAGTCTCTTTGTACGTGCCCAATTTTTCCGCATGTACAACATGATTGTTTGTTCGCCGATTCTACATTAAATGCGTTCGAGGTACCTGGCATTTCTTCGTTAACCCTTTGAATTTTCTTCAATCTTATTTTACTATTTCAATATTGTACATCAATTAAATCGCCGATGTAGTTTGCAGGCATCGTGTCGGGGCATCCTTACTATATCTGTTAAGTTATAAGTACCTATCTTTGATAAACCTGTATATGTGAAACATTCACATGACATTATAATTGGTATACATTAAGATGTGTTCATTTGGTAACCACATAGAACAGGACACCTCGACAAAGGTATGAACTAAAGGGCTCTAAATCCAGCTTGCTGCGGTAGGCAGGGACACACATTGCTTCGCTGTTTTCATCGGTAGCCTACTTTCAGTGTCCTAACCACTTATCGTGGCTCGGAGTCAACTGTCATAATGTCTCAGTCTGAGCTAGATCAATGGTATTATGTCGAGCCGGTCATGGTACGTGATAGGTCGAGTCAATAGGTCCATGGAGCCTCCCTCGCAAGTCGGGCTCCGCTCATCACCACTGACAAGCATCTACGCTCAAACATATAGCGAGCAACAAACAATCTGATTCCTGCACAACGGGGAATCTCTGGTGCGCCAGTCAATCCAGGTAGGGTCAGGTTCAAGTCACACCTACGTGGATGGTCATCGGCACCGAGGAAATGCACTGGTCATTCAAAAAAAAAAAAAAAAATTACTTTAATCCCTAGAGGCCTAGAGATTAAACAAGCACTTTAGTCTCGATACAATAGGCCAGGGTTTCTTAAAATGGGATCCGTAGCAACTCCGTTTACCCTTAACATAATAATATGTGCTTTGCTTTTTTCTGTAATGAGCTGTAAAAGGGGTCCTTGGACTTTTTGGAAGTGGTTCATGACCACAAAAAGTGTGTGTGTTTATAAGCACTGCAGTACCTAAATACTTGTAGAAAGGGGAATTCTGATTTATTGAAATAAACATAAGATTACAAATAGAAAGTAAAAACATAGGTTAATACCTATTAAAAACTAATTAAAAACGAATAAATAAACAATTAAAAAAGGAGAGGGCCCCGTGGCATAGTAGGGACCACAAATTAAATGAAAATTATATACTATCGACTTTGAAGTCAAACTTCCACCAATTGATAGATAAAGACTTCTGCTTGCTTTGCTAAACACATTGCTGCTTGTTCTGTTGGCTGACTGATTCTGCAGTCATAGTCAGAAATCAACTAAAAAAACAGTTACTGTTGTACTGTCAGTTGTTTGTCAAATGAAGTGTCAGGTCAGCTGTCACTGTTACAGGCAAAATTGGAGACGACATCGTCACGTCTGTTACGATTTGGTATTCTAGAAAATACAACAATCTTTTGAGTGTTCACGTTGTTTCTTGACTCTGCTTCTACATCATGGCATCCGTCCCGTTAATGTATGCGCAAGAAGATTGTGAGCTCGGGGGAAAAGAATCCATGCAAGTAAGGATTTCGTTTCTCATTATTACGACATCGTCATTATCAATGTACCACTATTTTGAGTGAGTAAGGTGTTATAACTTCACAATTTTTATATGGCCTTGCTTTTAAGTTACTTTGTTTTGTTAGCTAATAGAAATAAATTATGTTGGTAAAGTCTTGGAAACCGTGTTATATTAAACTAACTGCAGGTATCACTAATATACTTTAGTCATAAAGGTAAATCGATGGCACGTCAGCATGCGAGTCGTGACGTTATTTATGTGGACTTTGCTAAAATTGTAGGATAGATACAGGATCCCTTCAGCAACAATATAACACCAGCCATGCTAGCGGAAATCTTAAGAAAATAAATTAAAGGTTTCAATGAGTACAAACACTTATTTTCTAATATTTTATTTATTTTTAGGATGACTTTGCATACCGGAACAATGTTATGAATGCGGACAAGGAGATCCGCCTGGGCTTTATTCGCAAGGTGTATGGGCTACTCGCTATTCAGCTGCTGGCCACATTGGCCATCACCACTGTGTTTATGCAAGTGTCGCCTATAAAAGCCTTTATCCATCAAAAGTAAGGAACAATTTGACCTATCACAATTTTTCTGGAATAAAAAGTAGCCTATGTGTTATTCCAGACTATAATCTATCTATGTTCCAAATTTCATCCAGATCTGTCCAGCCGTTCTGGCGTGAGAGTAACAAATATCTATCCATCCATCCATACTTACAAACTTTCGCATTTATAATATTAGTAGGATAATAATTATCTTTATGATACAACATTTAAAAAACTAACAAGTGCAATTTGGACCTAGACTTGGAAATACCAATTTAAAAATTATTTATATTTTTAAATTTACTCACTATGGCTCAAGCACAAGTTACTTTTATAGGTGGAAATTATATTGTATACCTTGTAACTTAAGAGTATGTTCTTTCTTTTAGTGATTGGATGGTGTTCATAGCATTCATACTGAGCATAGCTACACTACTGGCTCTGATTGTGAAGAGGCGTGACAGCCCGGCCAATCTTTATCTTCTTGCTGCATTCGTAAGTACAAATACGTTTTATAAAAATACAACATACAACCTATCATTCTTTGACTTTGCACTGAATCATTTATGCATCTAAATGTCCAAGACATCATACCGTGTATGAAGCAAAACATCTATTTATAGAAATCACAAACACATGTTTTATAAATGATAATTTTGTGAAGATGGCTGAAGCGAAATGAATCAGAATGTTGAAACAGTGCAGGTTAAATAATCATGTAAACATATTGCCTATTTACAGCATTCTTATATTAGCATTATACCTAATGAATGTCAACCCTGGAGCTTGATACCAACATAGCAAAGCATCCAAACCATAATAAGTTAATGTATGATGACAATAATACTGTCAAGACTATGTGGGGCCATGACAGTTATTTTTTATTTTAGACTTCTTGTAGATGGACTATTTGCTGTTTTGGCTATCAGGATTTTTGGTATTTTGGATAATAATAACTTTAAGAACTTCATTGCAGATCTGGATGCATAGATTGTTTGTTCTAATTTAAAAAAATACTGCCTAGGGACTAGCCCCCTTATTCATAAACACTCTCTGTAGGCTTCTGCTGACTTAGCAATCGTTTGTCCTTATCTGTCACTTCGACATTTACCTTTCACAGATAAGGACAAACATTGCAAAGTTAGCAGAAGCCTATAGAGCGTTTATGAATAAGGGGATAGGACTCTATTATAATATTATACTCAAACAATATCTCAATATCAATATACTCGTAACACAGTCAAACAATAAAATATCACAGACTCGCTAATTCAGTGTTCTATCGTATGGATGTTATGATACTTGGGCAAACTATTGGCTTTTCAGACGTTTCATCTTATGGCATGATCCATGAGAATCATCTTAATCGTTGAATTACATCTGAATCTGAGCATTCAGATAGTTACAAGTTTTTGCAGTTGGGGGTTTTATGTTCCATTTTAACTAATTTACACTTATAAACTGAATGGGAAAACGGATGCTTCTTGTAAATACTGCTGTTGCATTGCCAGTTACTTTTTTTTAATTCAATCGATTGTTCAATATTGAAATTACTATGTTCTAATCATAAATTTAGAATAGGTACATTATAATTTTTATAATAGACATTGCACTTGTAGTAACAGTTTAACATAAGTAATCGTTTTCTGTTGGAAAACACATAACTACATTCAATGATCTGCTAAACTTGGCTATGTTGAAAACTTCGGCAGGTAGGTAATGTTATTTAATATTTCCGCTTTATTACAGACAGTGGTGCAGTCGTACACTGTTGGCGTTATTGTGTCATTTTATGACACATTCATAGTGCTGCAAGCCTTAGCTCTCACCTTTACCGTCGTTTTCTCTCTGACGCTCTTTACGCTCAACACAAAACGCGACTTCTCATTTATGGGATATGGGTTTGTACCAATTAATTTTTGTATCAAATTCAAAAGAGTCCCTTTGGTTCTAAGCTAATGTGTGAACTCACTTTGTGTATGCAATAGAGATGATAGGTAACTATTTTGTTTGTCACGTAAATTATCATTATCAAAAAATATTGGATACAAACAATTTTATTTTTTCTCATTATCAATACTAGAGTTTTATTCGTCTTGGTGTACAATTTTTACATAGAGGTAACTTTACGAGAACCTAATACTGAAGTTTGACGCGCTTTATCTTTCTTATGTTTGTCATTTGTTGTTTGATAGATAGCATCCAATATTTATTGAAAATCTATCTGACGACCACAATCTGGCAGCTATATCACTGCAATAAAATGAAATGACATATCCAAATGACATGCATACTTGGACCCTTATTTGCAATACTTTCTGTTTTAGCCTCGTAGCTGGACTAAGTGTTCTCATTGTCGGGGGCTTCCTCCAAATCTTCATACAGAGCTCCGGGTTGGAGCTCCTTCTGGCGTTCGGCGGTGCTATACTCTTCAGCCTGTTCTTAATCTTCGACACTCAGCAAATGATGACTAACTTGTCTCCAGAAGAATACATTCTGGCAACAATTAACTTATACATGGACATAATTAACTTGTTCTTGCACATCCTCCGCATACTAAATGAATTGAACCGAAACTAACTGAAATTAATTTTTCACAATATTCTGCACAACTATGTCGCACCTCAATGTTACTGTTACTATTCTATCGCTAAAGTCATTCCATGTATAACAGATGCCAGATGCCAGGTAACAAATAATGCCGTTTTTACACGCCAGTTTATTTTGAGCATACGCAAACTAGCAGTAGCGATTAATTTAAAAAATGATAGTAAGATTTATCGATATTGTATGTATATAATTAACCTACTTATTCCTAATCTTGGCAAAGATAGGTCATTAAAAATATGTTAATTTCAAATTTACATTTATAAAATATTCCAAAGTATTAATTAAAAGTATGACCTATGAAATAAATTTGCACTATGCAATTAATTTTGTTTTACTTTACGTCTGAACTGAAAGAAAGAAAGAAAGAAAATATATTTGTTTGGTCACATTATTACAGTATAATAAACTTCACCGGTACCTACTATATATGGACACAAAAAGGGAATCTGGCTCAGCTCTATGCCACGAATTGCTTCGAGACGCTGATATTCTGCCAGAACCAGAACTGGACTTGCGTGTTAGTTGTAGCGAAATAGTAACTTATGTAAATACTGAACGAGACTTCGTGGATATGTAGGTAGTAGGTACCTACTCTGACCATAACAAAACACCTTCAACAAATTTTACACTTTGTTAATGTTTTATTTTTGAGTTGATTTAACGGTCTGGCAGTAGGTATTATAGATCTAGATCACACCTTTCATTTCAGCTCCTCGGTCGTATCTAGATTCAGGCATCAGGACTTTGTAGCGGTCCTTATCATAACTTAACATAACATAAATAAACAGGGAAATTAAAATATACACAGAAACAGCTTTATGATATTCTAGATCATTCCACTTTCAAGTGCACTGTACGAGTCTCTTTACGGTGTTAAGTGATTAAACACCGACAGATTTTATTACCTATTTACTCGTGAATCGTGTACTTGAACCCTTTTAGTGGTGCGGGAGACCCCTAAAAGTAAACAATTGTATATTATTTAATGACCAATGTATGTACCATCAACTTAATTTAAAAAGGCTGTGAATGAACGGCTGATAAATAATACTTAAGTATTAATTTTGTTTTACATTTTATTTCGCATAAATAGACAATCTATTTTAGACCTTATGCATTATTATTACATGTTATCATTATCACTGTGATGATCAGTCACAGCCGATTGCTTACAAGAAGTATGTTCGCTATCTTGCCTACTATTTACTTAACATAGATGGACCGGGTCACAATCATAAAATTATGTTTGTATCATCTTATCAATCGCAATGGTATAATTATTATGATAAACCGTTTTCCATTGTTATTAGGTATTAGGTACAGCCAGAAACTGACCATTCTTACTGGTACTGAATCCTAGCAAGTCTAGCTAGACTTCTGTGCACTTCTTGAATAAATAAAGTATTTGCATTTGCGTGATACCCGTTTCTTTATTGCAACCAAATTGTCGCACTTATGAGTCGTTTTAACCTTTTCGGCGCCACGTCAAATACAAGAGACGTCACCCGTACGCTAGACGTCTTTATTGCGATGCCTTAAATTGAACCTAAACCCAATTGAACGAAGGCTGCTTTTGCATTGAAGTAATGGACGTATATATAGGTCGTTGGCGTTGAACCTGAGGTGCGTTGAAAAGGTTAAAAAAAAATTAAGTTAAGGGCTTAATTAAAACAAAAAGTAATTGATTCTTTTGTGTTACGACCATTTTACCTTTATTCCATTGCAATAAGGGTGAAAATGTCGTAACACAGAAATCAATTAACATCTGTTTTAATTAAGGCCCCTAGTCCCCTAACTATGTACATGTGTTTTGAAAACGACTTATGGGACATAATCAACCTTAGGTACCTATAGGTGACATATTTCAATGATATCTAGGACTTAATAACTTGCTTCGTGATAGGTTGACACAGGTCGACAATAAAGTGCGTCAACGCACATTGTTTCTTACGAGATTAAAGAAATGTAGTTACATAAATGCATTTTAAAACCCTTTTTCCGTTTTCGCAAATTCTACGACGAGCATTATCATGTTGATTCACTGTCACCGCAGCCCCGCTGCTATCCAACTCATCCCGACGAATTGAGAACCTCTTTCTTTATTGAAGTCTAGGCAGTTTACCATCTAGTCTAAGATCCACCTTCACTGTTTACCGAATTAAAGATATTTTTACTAGACTACGTCCGAGGAAAGTTGTTTCTCGACTCTTTGTAGTATCTTTGCATACAGTAACTATAGGGTGGCAGGACCGGCGAAATACCACGGGCCTCTAGCTCTACAGGGCCGCGAACCTAGCTCGGAAAAGACGGTAGGTAATGTACTTCTTTAAGTTGAGGGAGGAAGGACCCCATCTGATGAATTTGCCAAAGGCCCCATATGTGGCCAGGGCAGGTAGCGGGAGGATGCCGCACCAGTTTGTATGCGCTGCCTACCCTGGTAACCCCCCAATGCACGCCCTAGGGCCCCAGACGTTATAGTTACGCCACCGGTTGAAATAAATCTACACTAATAGGTTATGTAAAGAGGTAAGATTTGTTTGCATTGAATAGGCTCGGAAACTACTGGCCCGATTTGAAAAAAAATTTCACCACTAGAATCCTACGTCATCCCTGGTGTACCTACATCCTACTAGGTAATATTATAATCCTACTAATATTATAAATGCGAAAGTTTGTGAGTATGTTTGGATGTTTGTTACTCTTTCACGCCAGAACGGGTGGACAGATCTGGATGAAATTTAGAACATAGATAGATTATAGTCTGGAATAACACATAGGCTACTTTTTATCCCGGAAAATTGCGTAATTCCTGCGGGATAGCGATAAACAAATTCTATGCAGACGACGTTGCGGGCAACAGCTAGTAGGCTATATTTACCTAGTTCTGTTCGGACAAAGTCACGGACAATAGCTAGTAATTAATAAGCCTATGTCAATTTTCTCCAGTTCACCTAGTCCCGATCTAAGCAAAGCTTGACTATGTGTACTACTAGACAATAGATAAATATAGTAAATAGAAAAGTAAATATTTAAATACATAAGACAGCCGGGGAAATTACGGGCACAGGAGGCATTTCATCTTAGTCCTCAAGGTTGGCAACGCATCTGCAATCCCTCCGGGGTTGCGGGTGTCTATGGGCAGTGGTGATCACTTACCATCAGGTGACCCACTTGCTCGTTTGCCTTCCTATTCATATAAAAAAAAAAACAATATATCATTCAAATTTATCATAGGTATAAATGCGCGTGCCGGGATTGCGAACTAGTAGACCTGGAGATGGTGACACAAAATATTTTATTCAGTCATTTGTACCAGTATGGCGGCTTAGCCTAAGATCCCGCTATACAACGACCTTCACCGAGATGTTTATTTGATGAAACGTATTTTATATTTAATTTAATATATCAATAAATATATTGCATATGAGTTGCCTAACAATATTTAGTCCAGGGTAAATTTAATGAATTAATAATTAAAAAAAAAAAAAACATTTCACCGGTTTGATTATTAGATAAATAAATTCTATACCAATCGAAAGTATGAAGCCCATAGAATATGCAAACGTTAGGTTGCCTACTCTTTTCCGGTCACAACTATCGGGTAGCCAGGTATAAACAGGTAAATCCATACCTACTAGCATTTTGCAATGGTCTGATTATTGAATTAAAATTAAATTAAATTAAAGATTATTTTATTATGAACACTATTGTCTATTGTCACTATTGATGTGGGCGACTGAGAGGTCCCAACCAACCATCCCTTGCGATAGAAGAGGACACAGCATAGCAGCTGTTTGAAGTCCGTCCATTTAAAGAGAGTGGCGCATGCTATTTGTTCTTGAAAATGAAAAGGATAGCGAGCTATAGACTCGTATATGCTGTGCATCATTTTTAATTTGGAATCGTCGGAACTCGACGATGATTAGCTGAGCAAAAATTAGCCTGGTACAAACGGTTAAATTGTTTTTTTTTTCAGTAATTGTTGTATTCGCGTCGGTATGGCGGGCTGTAAGTCACACCGGAGAAGTATGGTATTACGCTACCGCCTTCTTTTTTTATCGACTATCGGAAAATAAAAAAAAATTGTGAAACAAATCGTTCGACACTCGTAATGTGTCCGACACGTTCGATTAACGCCCACGCGATTGGGCCGCCGGTGCCAGCGCTATGACCATCATTTTCCTTTTTGTTATTACGTAGTTAGACCCCTTAAAAACAGCCATAGATACTGGTACAATTGACCTATTTTGTGGCACCGTCTCCCGGTTTATAGAATTCATAGTAAAGATCACTAACGACTAGCTAGGCTATCCGGTCGTCCCAGGGATCATTTTGTACTTAAATTTCATACTAAGATTAGCTGCTTCGCTCGACTGGAGAAATCAGTTTTCCGGGATAACTACGAGGGGTGGCTAAAAAGTAGGTAGTCTATCTCACCTATTTGTAACGCGACAAAAATACTGGGGCCCGATTTTTGGAAATCGTTTCGCTCGAATTCACGACGAGTAATAGAATTCAATCCACACGCGAAAATTAGTCACATCCATTTGCGAGTGGTCCTCAAATGCCCAATTTTTTAAATCCGCGTTCGAAATTTAGTGAAAGACTAAGTCGATGTGTAAAAAGTAGTCCCGTCTCGTTACACGCAGAAAGTCGATAATTACCGGTTTTTTGTTGGGCTCCTGGAAATATATATTTTCAGCTCAAATTAATTTAACATAAATTGCAAAGTATTTTTGCATAATAGTTATTTATTTTTTATGCTAAAGTACTTATTAGAACTAGTATAAATTGCGAATTTGTTACAAAAAAAATTACGTAAAACGAAAACTTTGTTGTCGTCTGTGCGTCCTTTGTATTGTGTTACTGTCAAAAGTTTTCTGCAACGACTGCTAAGTTTTAAACAGCGAAACAAAAATTAAAATGGCAAAGCATATGTCGCCTTTACAAAGAAAAAGGCTGGTGGAGTTGTTGGAACCACGAAAGGACTTGCGATCGGGGAAGTTTTCGGCCACCTTCTCTATTCTTCAGAATCCTCCTAATTAAACAAAACTAACTCGTCGAAACTCGCCATTGTCATATCGCCTGCTGAATGCAAAAAGGGCCGAAATCAAAATTTTCGGTTTTTGCGTTTATCCCGGAATCGTGTTCTAATTTGATCGTTTTACCGTATACATTAAAGACTATTTTCAAAAGTTAACTCTAACGAAATATAGAGGGCATAAATGCCCTTTTTGCATGTGACGAAACCTGTTTCTCAAAACTTTAACTAGCCGTTTCTCGACTTATTGGTTTTTTGACTTGTGCCCTTATTGCATTCGGCAGGCGATATGATAATGGCATTAGATTTGTTGAATTACAAATTAACAGAAAATCTCAATAATACCATGAAAATAGCCCAACGCATCGAGGCAATGACAGCAGTGAGTGAAGGTAGTCACCCGCCAACTCGCCATGTTTTTAATTTTGACATGCCATCCCACCACTCGAATTCTAAAACGACTGCTAGAGACCAGTCGTTTTCAATTCGAGCGGTGATTTTCTACTACTCGCCTTTCAAAAATAGCAATTCACGGATTTGAACGATTTTCGAGCGATATTTTCATAGGTATGATTTCCAAAAGTCGGGCCCCTGGCCACTATGATTTCGTATTCGCTGGTTATTATAATTTCCTACGTAAATATTTTCAAAATATAGGACATTCATTTGTTTATGGTGTCTCGTTCTTCTCATTTGTCCCTTGATTTGTTCGCATCACATGTCGCAGGAAAATATGAAAAATTTTTTGAAAGCACATGTGTGAAAGTACCACTCGAAAGTGGTATAAATCTGTTTATATCTTCAAAACTACAGCTCTAATCAAATTTTTGACTAGTTCACAAGATTAATGAGAGTCGTAAGTATCTTTTAAGCTACTCGTCATTAAAATTTCAGCCCATTTTTCACCAATTTCGAGTGGTCTTTTCACACATGTGCTTTCAAAAATCGGGCCCCAGTGCTGTTATAAAATTCCTCACTAAAGAGGGAAATACGCCCTCGCAGATAAAACAGCGTACCTATGTTACCTGTGTTTGGTGATTCATGTCCGTCTGATTTCACCATCAAGTTTTGGTCAAAACAATTGTAAGTGTGGTCGTAAGTGAATACAATAATTCAGGAACATTTAAAGATGTCCAAAGTTAGGGCACGCTGGGTGCCTAGAATGCCGATTTCCTTCGATATGGAGAGAAGAGTTCGATGTTGCGAGGACTTTATAGAAATGAGTCGAGGTAAGGAGGAGGAATCTATATCTCGAATAGTAACCTGCGATGAGACCTGGATTAGGCCATGGGATCCCGAAAGTAAACAAGAGTCATTGCAGTGGAAATTTAAAGATGAGAAGCCACCCAGGAAGTTCAAGGTTCGTCCATCGCCAGGTAAACTAATGGCAACAATTTTTTGGGACGAGGATGGGATTTTACTTATTGATTACCTGCCAAAAAAACTACAATGAACGCTGATTATTACACAAATTTACTACACCAGCTTAGAGAATCAATAAAAGAAAAACGAAAAGGCAAACTGAGCAAAAGAATTTTGCTGGTGCAACGACAATGCCCCAGTGCACACTGCTCGCACAACAAAGTTGGCCATGTCCAAAAATGGCTTAGAAGAAATCGGTCCCCTCCTTACAGCCCAGACCCCTTGCGACTATTTTCTGTTCAGACTCCTGAAGAAAGATTTGAGGGGACGCAGATTTTTGACGGATGAGGACATGGTCTGCGGTTAACGAATATTTTAACGACAACCCGATTTTTTTATGGTTTAACATCACTATTTGAAAAGTGTAACAAATGCATTTCTCTCGCAGGGGATTACATAGAAAAATAAAAAAAAATCACCCCACCATTCAGAAACTTAGTTAGGTAACCCCTCGTACCCATCTTCATGCCAAATTTTATACTACGATCGTTGAGTAGTTTATATTTAATACATTCGCATTTTATTAGTTAGGAGTTGATTTGATATAGGTACGTATTCGTGTTCGACACGAATCTTGCAACTCTGTTTTAAACCTCAGCAGAGTTGCTGAGATTTTGCTTACTTGTGCAGCAAGTCAAATTACAATACAGTAAGAGTACAGTTAAAAAAAAGCTTGTATCGACGTTTTTAACACAAAATTAATATTGTGTTCCAAACCAGGCAAACCTTTATTTCGTACATATTGAACATTGGAGGAAAGGCAGATATAGACTTATAACACATAAAAGCATATAAGACTTAGTTTTGTTTTATGTATCTGTAATATTTTGTATTCTGGTAGGAAAACAATTAAAACATGCTTAAAATAAAACCACATTAAGTACCTACTTGGAGTTTTTTAAACACAAAGGAAAAACAAATCTAATTTTAACATTTTAAGCCTTGTTTGTTAAATATATTTAAGCTTAAATAATTCACAGATTTAAGTTTACATACAGATGGCAATAACAAACTTAAATACTTACATAGAAATTTTAAATTATTGTTTTTTGTATTGAATGAATTACTTAATAATTAATTATCATACAGTTAAGACGAGTACACTTTTTTCCCCGTGCGTTAATGTAAATTATAGGGGGAATAAAAAGAAGACCCTTGGTCCGAATAAGAAGGATACGTACATAAATTACGACAATATACAAAAAACAAGAAACAAACCTTCAGTTCTTCAAAGAAACAAAGACAAAAAAATAATCACACTTCTTCCTTTAAACCTTGTGAAGGAACTAGTGCGAATAAAATCGCTAGTTTCCATCGAAAGAAATGCCAAAGGAACTACCGCGAATAATCCACTGCGCCCAGCCAGTAAGTTATTTATCACTTAAATTACGCGTTGCTGTACGGATGTGAGACGTAGAAGGTCACTAAAGACATCTCACGCCGGCTTCAGGTCTCTATCAACAGCTGTCTTCGCCGTACCACCAAGTGATTCCATCTTCGTCGTCATAAACCTGCAACTTTGACAAGGGTCTTTGTTTCATCCCCCTATTGACTGACATTCTTATTGTAAATATATGGCTGCGGAAAATATACAATTTGTTTCGAAAACCCAGGCCAGTTTGAGCGATTGCAAAATAAATGTAAAGTGCGATTTAGTCCATTAATCAAAAATTATGTTCGTATGTGTTGCGGAACATGGTAGCGGTACGGACGTAGAGCTGCTGCGGCATCAATTCGCACCGCTGACAATACCGTTCCGTTGGTTTTTCGCTAAGTTTATGAACTTTTAAAAAATGCACCATTTACAAAATGCAATTTACAGTTGTCGCCGCGCGCGGGTACAAAATTGATCATGATTTTATAAAATACATTGCATAAAAAGATAAAAACAGTAATTTCTAAAAATAATACAAGCTACGGCATATGGCGGTAGAAGTCTCGCACCAGATCATGACTATAAAAATGGGACATTGGTCGTGAACAGGTGAATTCTAAGACCGAACAAACACATTTCACAGCATTGTTAAACACCGGTGGCCATTATACACTGATACTTGCGTGCGGCACCGCCATTACAGTTCATCAATGTAGTATTTTACTTTTAGCAAAATTCGGCTAACCTTTTTCAATTCATCTTGTTCATGATCAAAACGCAACTTAATTCAGTCGATAATGTGATAGGAATCTCAGATATGCAATGCAAAAACACTATTAACTAAGTAAAACTTTAAGCTGCAATTTAAATAGATCGGTTTAGAACTGAAAATTACATTAGCATTTTTGTAATTTGAATCTGAATAATTCATTACATATTAAAAAAATTATTTATCTTCATTAAAAATGCTTTCAAGGGTGTCTGTCTCCATAGCGGTGGCGGGGGCGTGGTCGGGCGGTTGCGCCGGGGCCTGGTCAGCGCTACTGTGGTGTATCTCTTGGTGGATCGTCATATAATATGAATCACTGAATTTCTCTGGACACAGGTGACACTGGAGATCGTCCTTAGGTAATGTTTCATCATCTGTGCTAGGCCGCTCTTCTGCTATTGATCTAAAACACAAAAATCTCTATGACAGACATTCCTTTGATCTGCAGACTTACCAAAATATATTATGATTTAAACTATCAAAAAAAACAGCGGCCTCGCTACCCGCAATGACATGTCCAAGACATATATTTAATTTAGATTTTTTGGTTATGTGGGCATTCAACACCATGCACTTAAGGGTTGTAAAACTTTACCTTTTAACATCTTCTAAGGTTTTTGGCTTCGGTACCTCCTTAGCAATGATGGCTTTACACCGTACTCTATGTTTTGTGAGTAGCTCGAATGTGTCAAACTTCTGGTTACAACTATAGCATGTTGCTTTGTTGTGGCAAGTCTCATGAACCATTAAGTCTGTTGGTGTTACAAAACCTGCAGAAATTAACACTAGTTCAAAACCAATCTAATACCATTAATTCTTTTCAATTATATTAATATTTATCAGCCTTTTATTATCTATATCATGCATTTTATTATTTATATTTAATCGCCTCTATCATGTCTCGTTCAGTGTTTGGCTAAGCTAAATCGTTTTTAGCTATGTTTTATTTACCAGGTGTGTAACACCCTCTGGCCACATGGTCCTATAGCCTTTGTCCTACCGATCGGACCACATGAACTTTTTATAACAGGTGTTTTGATAAGTGGCATGTATTAGCATTAGCTATTAGCCTAGCATTGGTAAATCCCTATGCTCTGCAGCCTTAGAGGGGCATGCTTATGTCGTCGCTGGCATCAAATGTAACATTTATAGTATGTAAACCCTACAATTACGAGGGCTGGTTGAAAAGATCCATAACAAAAAATTAAAAATTAAAAAAAAACAAAATTTCTATATGAACCCCGTCTTTCTTCATTTTAATCGCGTAATATTGTTAAGTTATTGTTGTTGGTAAAAAAAATATAGCCGTTTTAAGTGAGACCGACGTTTCTATTTCATCAAAATGGAAAAAACAGAGGTTCGTGCGGTGATAAAGTTTTAAGTAATTAAAGGGAAAACTGCGAGTCAAACTAAAACTAAGCTGGACCGTGTATTAGGGGACACTTCTCCTTCATTTAGCACTGTCCACACTTGGGTAGCGGATTTCAAACGAGGACGACTAAGCTGCAATGACGCTCCCCGCAGTGGACGGCCAAATAAAATAAAATGTACTAAACGACCGTCGTTTAAAATTGAGAGACATAACAGAGATTGCAAATATCTCATCGGAACGAGTCTTCAACATATTACATGAACATTTATCGATGAAAAAGCTTTGTGCGAGATGGGTGCCGCGACTACTGAGCGACGAGCAAAAGCAACGACGAGTTGATGATTCAAAGAAGTGTTTGCAGCTCTATAAACAAAATCGCAGCGAGAATCTTCGTAAATTTGTAACAGTCGATGTTACGTGGATCCACCACTACACGCCGGAAACTAAACAACAGTCAAAACAGTTGACCAGGAGTGGGGACCCCGCACCAAAAAAGGCCAAGACGACATTGTCGGCCGGCAAAGTGATGGCAACAGTATTTTGGGATGCAAGAGGTGTAATTCACGTGGATTACCTAGAAAAAGGAAAGACAATAAACGGACAATATTATGCAAACCTTTTGCAAAAGCTAAGCGACTCAGTCAAAGAAAAAAGACCTCATTTGGCTAAGAAAAAAATATTTTTCCATCATGACAATTCACCAGTCCACACGTCGAGTTGCGATGGCAAAAATTCAAGAGTTACGCTTTCAAATACTGCCCCACCCGCCATATTCACCAGATTTGGCCCCGTGCGACTTCCACCTGTTCCCAAATTTAAAAAAATGGCTAGGGGGACAGAAATTTTCCATTAACACGGAATCCGTTGACGCCGTTAATGACTATTTTGAGGGTCTCGACAGAAGCTTCTATGAAGATGGCAAAATGGCTCTGGAGAAGCGTTGGATATAAATGTATAGAGTTGGGAGGAACGTATGTTGAAAACAAAATAAATTTGATTTAAATATCTTGATTTTTTTCTGTCCGTTTCGGACACTTCGGCATTATGGTAAAATACGCCAACAACTTTGAATGAAAAATTTTAGTTCTTTTATCCGTTTTCTACTTTTCTCCACATACTCCATTAATAAATCACTCATGGATTTATAAATCAACATGTCGCGTAACTAAAGTCTGCCAATAAAGAGCAAAAATTAACGAATGCGCTCCTTTTTGCCCACTTTCTCCACTTTGTGGGCAGCCTAAGCTAAGACAGAGATATAACTTACCACGTCTGCAAGTAGCACACACATATTTATCCCTCTTTTTCAAAGGTGAAAGTTTTCCGCTTGCCTTTCTTTTAACAGATCTGTAGGAATGTTGAGCAATGACGTGAGCCTGTTGAAAACAAATAGAATAAATCCGAAACCCAGTTGCCTATGCAGGCACCACAACACCCTTTGATTAAATTACTTAAAACCAGAAACGACCAGAAACATAATATATACAATAGTGCTTAAACAAAGGCGCATCGAAAGTTTTTGTCTAAGGAGTATGGTAAATAGATTATAAAATAAATATTTGGCATTGTGTATTTTTATTGAATCCTAGTCACATAATAGCACATTACTTAATAATATATAATACATAGTCAGATTGATACTCAGATCAAGTAAAAAAATTGGCCTTTCTTTGATCTTAGGATTGGCAAATCAAATTCTCCCTTAGCTTTACCTTTAATCCAGATACACTGTGAAATGTCTTGGCGCATAGCATGCAATCCAAAGGAAGGTCACTGGATACAGCATCTGAATCTACCTCACTTGTTGGTTCTTCTTTTAAAGGTGTTTCTAAATACTGAAATGAATAAAAAAAAAAATCAGGCATTGTACTTACAAGGTCTGAAGTTCAGCTGAGCACTTGTTCAGCTGAACTTTTACTGTAACACTAATTTAAATATTCAAGGCAAGTGCGAGAGGAATTATTACACATTCAGTCCTATTACGTTTTTAATGAATACATAAAAATTATAAACATACTTTGCAACCAAATACCCATTATATGAAATTTCAAATAACATTTCATATATTTAAATTATAAAAATCAGTGGTGACGCATGGGAACTGCAGCCCAAACCCTCTCATTGTGAGAGAAGACCTGTGGCCTGCAGTGGGACGTGTATAGGCTGGAGGTGAGATGAGTGTGACATAATTTATTGATGGCCCATGAGTCAATTGACATAATTACAAGTTACTTACTTCTTCTAGCATATCATGTCCATTTTGCAGTGATATTTTTGTAACCATGTCCGAGTCTTGGAATGAAAATGTTCCTAAAATTTGATAAAATAATGGATTATGATCAGGTAATCAAGTATTATTGTTAAAAACAGCTTAATTTAACCATTATTACAGTGACAGCTTTACGAGACTGATGTTTCGGAAGGTGTTGAACCATTATTTTAAATATTCAGATGTAGATATGTAAAAGTATGTTAGGTGATGATGACATATCCATTGTAAAATTGATAAAAATATCAAAAGTTGATAAAAACAACACAGTTTCTTGAACTTACAAACAGCAACCTACTATTCACTAATTTTCCAATAGGCAATAAGAATTATTGCAAGGGCCTGAGACTGCTAATGCTTCTTAATTTATATCAGACATATTTGTATTGTAAATGTTTACTTAATTATATTGAAAAGAACTTGCATACTATGATGCATTTATTCAGGATGTCTGCTTTTTTAAAAAATATATATATTTAACATTTTATCGAGGCTTAAGTGCACCAATGGTGACTATGTCAGCCTCATGGGAAACCACAGGTACCTAATTCAAACTATGCCTTGCCCAGAGTCCGAGGCTCTGGAGCCAAAGACGTGTATGTCTGCTTTTTGTAACAGAGTATAAGATGTGGATAGTTGTTTAAGGTGAGTCTGAAAGCTTATATTATAGAGTCACTGTGGTGTGGAGAGTATGATGAGAACTGTTTTTGCAATATGAACTTGACTTTGTGTTTTAAATTCTATTACACAATAGGGAATATGCATTGAAAAAAAAACATTTCTTTATAAAATATGAAAATATTGTAAAAGAGATGACAAAAAGTGAAATTAAAAGTAATATCAGTCAGGAAATACGGAGAAATACGGAAAGCAATTAGAAAGAGAGATCTGATATGACATGTGACAACAATTTCATATGTCACAACATCAATATAAACTCCATATTAAAATACCGTTTTTCTAGAAAGAGATAAGAGACAAATATTTGATAGCTTATAAATATCTCTGTTATTTTTATATATTTTTTTTCTTTTATATTGTTTATTACATAAATAAGCTTTTAATGAAAACAATAAAAAAATCATGATTATTCCCTACTACAACAGGACAAGTAGCTAAAACTTTTGTCACTAGACTCAGCATTGGGACTGTCTTTCATTTTTGTAAAAAGTAAATCTCTTTTGTAAATATTTGCTAAGATCATAATGACAAACAAAACCTGGTAAAAACACTGAATATTAACCATGTAGATTAACTTACCATTAATCTGAATTGAAGGTGGTCTCATCAGTTCCTCAGGCTCTATTTTTATTTCTACACCATCAGCAAGGTCTTTATATGGTCCGTCAGAAGTGCCATAATCATTGTCAGAGAGCACTTCTTGTTTTATTTCAACATCCATTGCCGATTCATAAACAGTTCCATTAACATTTTTGTCAAGTTGAATAGGTTTCGGCCAGACCATATCAAATGCACTTGAATCTTCTTCATCAGGAGGGTATCTCTGTCTAAGAACTATGTCACTTTTGTTAACAACGGCAGCAAAACTACAAGCATATTGAAGTTTTTTGTAACAAGAATCACATATCACTTTGGAATGTCTGTCTGATGATGATAGCTGTAAAAATAATATGCATATACTCTCAGTAGCAGCAAAACTGCCGCCAACTTACTTTAATCCACACTGGTTAATGGTATGATCTAGTTATGGAAGCCTGATTACTCTTCTTACACCAACAAAGAGAGTGCAACAAATGAATAATCTACAAACTGGCAATACAAAAAATTCAGGCCAATATTTTTATGATTTATGGCAGGTAGTAGTAGTAGCTGTAGCTGGACATACCTGTATATTTCCAATTTTGGATAGATCTTCAGCTATAGTACTTTCCATTCCATCCCATGGTTGCGTCCATGCTTGGAAAAGGTTAACCATGTTCACTTTTGAATTCACTTTGTCTAGACATGCCCGGCATTCAACCTCATCATCTTTTTCTACCATGTTGCTCTTTTGTATATCTTGAACATCCATGGTGTTTATGAGTCTAGTAAAATAAAATGTACACCATATAAATCTTATTAATACAAAAAGTAGCAAGATAAACATCTTGAAAATGTAAGACATACTCATCTGATTTACTTTCAGGAGGCTCACAATCCAAGTTATTTGAACATTGTGCAAAAACAGTTGGTAAATTTTGCTTGTTATCATTAATATAGTGGCAACTGCACAAACGATCTTCATTAGTCGGTGCAGAGTCTCTAAGGATGAAATATTTTTACTATAAATATTTTCATAAAGTGAAAGCAGTCAATTATGGAACTGTCTGGCTAGAGAAAGTATGATAATTAAGGGCATTGGGTTATTCATTTCTTAAACAATGTTTTGACTGCAGGGTACCTGAAGAAACTATTGTTTTCTTTTCTGGACACATGATCGCAACCAGACGCATAATATAACATTGAAAACATTTTACCTCACTCAAACCTAACCTTATGAAATTAGCAGCCATTACATTAAAGCATTCTGCCATTTCATGAGGTTTCTATCAATCACTACTATTGCCTGATGTCGAGCTAAATGTATAAAACAAGCTTCTGCCCGCGACTTCGTCTACGTAGAATTTATACATATAATAATTATAATCCTTCCTCTTGAATCAATCTATATCTATTTAAAAAAAACCGCATCAAAATCCGTTGCGTAGTTATAAAGATTTAAGTATGCACAGGGACAGATAGACAGACAGACAAAGGGCGGAAAGCGACTTTGTTTTATACTATGTAGTGATGATGCATTCATTGTTTTGATCATCATTGTTTTTGTTACAAATGCCAAATCCGTCGCCATTTTTGACAGCAATAGAGTAATAGAGTTATAAGTTAAGATTGATGGAATATAAAATAAAATTGAGAACAGTATATAAGGATTACAATAACATACTTTATTATATTAACAAGGCCATTCAATTAATAATTGGTATAAATTGAATGGTGACGACATGGACATAAGAACGCATTTTTTTAGCAATCTGTCTCACCGAACGCAACGCTACTAACATTTAGGTATCGCATTATTATTATACCCAGAAAATCTGCATGTTTGAACTCACCTAAATAGGGATTCAATATCTAGTCGAACTCCTGTTAAATTAATGTTCCAAACCGAAAGAAATACAAAATAGGTAATACTTTCTTGTTCCGAAGGAATCCTCGTTGAAGTCAGTCTCTATAATCTATAATTTTATGTTGTAGTTGTGGTTTTGTCTATGGCGAAACTACACCTTGCAACATTTATAGATTGCTAGCGGTTTTGAAGGGGTTTCCTTTTTGTGCTGCCAGTTCAAAATTTGAGAATTCCGAATCCAAAGTTATGTATGTAGGAATAAACAAAATATACATTTAGATTTAAAATTAAGACTTGATAATAATAGTAATATTAATAAAAGTTTTGTTTCTGTGCTCAATGTTGTTTGTGGCTGATAAAGATTGTGTCTAAATACTACAAATTAACATGATTGTGCTCAGCAAATAAAGAATTCTAGTGCAAAGAAAAGACGTATTCCCTTAGTTTTATTACTCCCAAGTACCGCCGGCTGCTCCTCGCCTTAGCTCGCCGTAAAGTGCACTATCACTATAGCTTTGCGGAAGTTCCTAGAAAGCACCGAAGCCGTGATGAAGAGCTGACTGGACATGACTACGCCATAACGTACTACGATGACTGACTGCGACAGGATTTAATAACTATAAAAATATTTATATTTATTACACCAGACATGGCTGTATAGGCTTTGAATTCTTTGTCTTTTCAAAGTCCAAGAAGAACATTAAAAAAATTACAGCAAGCTGTCACTGTCTGTCAGTCAGAAGCTGTCAGGTCAGTATTTTTTTTAATAGGCGAAATCGATCGGATCGGCACATGCGCATGTGAACACATTGCGTTGGGTTAGGATTCGTGCAGAGTAAAAATAGTCAAAACCACCACTGCAATGGAAGAAAACACGCCAACAGTCAGTTTGGTATCTTGTGTGCACTTCGTCAGACGCGGAGTAGCTAAAGCGGTTCCTGAAAAGGTAACTGACGTCTGTTTTAATCATTTATTTAACCATGTGTTTTATTTATTTGTTTGTGTCCCGTGGCCAGTTTTCATATTAAATCAAAGAATGCCTTGTGGAATACATATTTCCACATTCTTCTGACAAGAATGTTGCCGGAAAACCAACAACATTGCAGTTTCTCTATTTGTGTAGAGTAGGTATACCAAGTTAAATTCGCCAAATGCGTGGTGGAAGGGTTCCTAAATCCAAGTATATGTCTTAGTGATGATGATGATATCCTGTGGCCCCTCAGCAGGGATATATGATGTATAATAAAAACTGGAATTCGACCTAACCCCCTAGCTGTTTTAGACAAAAGAAAACTGCTTGTAGATTTGAAAAAATCAAAGAAATGGAGAAATCCAACAGTCATTGCTGATATTCCTTCATTTTCCTATAATAGCTTGGAGACCTCATCAAATCACATAATTCTGCAGGGAAAATGGCCTAGCACATAATTAATTTAACATCTACCAGGAGCACATCATTTCACTGAAAGAGTTGGTCAAATTCCTGCTTTTACCATACCCCTGCAAGATATGAGAATCATTATAGTATTGCCATTAAAATTAAGATACTGTTACTATATAGAATCCACCTGCAGCCTATGTTGTATGTCTCACTATTTTTTCCCGGGATGATACTATATATGTATATGCATACATATACAGTATCATCCCGCATTCCTCGTACGATAAAGATCTGGAACCAAGTTCCTGCTGCAACATTCCCTGAGCGGTACAATTAAGGGATCTTTAAAAAGCGAGCCTTCCTGTTCCTCAAAGGGCCGGCAACGCACTTGTGATTCCCCAGGTCTTGCAGGTGTCCCTGGGCGACGGTGATTGCTTTCCATCAGGTGACCCGTCTGCTTGTTTGCCCCCTCTTACATATAAAAAAAATACATACCGTCATGTCTCTTTCCCACAGGGGTAGGCAGAGACTACTTTGTTCCACATCCACATTCATCAATCTCTTCATACATGCTAGTCAGATTTGAGTACTCCTGACCTGACCTTTTTCCAAAATGTCTCCTATTTGATCTGAGAATGTCCATCTAGGCCTTCCCCTCCCAATGCAACCATTCACACTCCCCATATAGATCTGTTTAGTTAGTCTACTTTCATACATCTGCTCTAAAGGTTGAACACACCAAAACTTGGGCACACTAAAATTAATATAACACAGAAAAGATTTAATAAATAATCAAAATATATTTACTTTAAATATAAGTAAATTTAATGTATTTTAAATGACAATTACGTTTAGTCAAAATTTCTTGATGAGTAAGCCCGAGTAAGCCCATTGATCTTACTTTTCTTCGAACATGGCTCATGAGGGACTGCACTTTGACGTCGGGATACGTCTTGGTTGCCCAAGTCCACATTTTTTTCAACTCAGCCACGGATTTCACCTCTCAGCCTCTCTTTTTAAGAAGTCCTTTCATTATACTCCAATACTCAATGGACCTGAGTTCTGGACAGTTTGGCGGATTGCTGCCTTTCGGTACCATGGCCACCCCGTTTGATTCGTACCCATCACTGGCCAAATTCCTAATAAATGGGGGTAACCGCTTTTGTAAGCACTCTTTTTGATAGACGCTGCCGTTTATTTTTTCGGTAGTTATAAACAAGCTGCTTCTTTGCCAAAGGAGGTATTTTTTTGGGAACTTGGATCGTTTTTTTGTTTTACAATCCTCAGGAGCGTCTGTGCGGATTTTGCTGGTATAAAACTCTTGTCCAGGAATTTGTTTGAAATCGGCTTTAATATAAGTTTCATGGTCCATCACAACGCAGTCAAATTTCGTTAAAAAAAATTATAAAGTTTTCTTGATCATGTTTTTGCTGCTTAATTCAGTCTTGCATTCCGATCTGGTGCCGCCTGTGCTTTAAATCTTCTTAAACCTGCTCTATGTTTCACTTTTAGTAGATAGCTTTGGGACATATTCACTTTTAGCTACATTGCGAGATGATAACTTACAATTTAAGGCAAATATCCTTTAAAATGCTTTCCTCCTTTTTTTATCCTTTAGACCCTGCAGCCCGCCACTTCCTGGCTTTCTTTCCTTAGTTAAGCGTTCCCGAAACCTCTTCAAAACAGAACATACAGTGAATTGTGGACATTTTAACCTTTTTGTGACATCCCTATAGCTGAGCTTTGGGTTTTGTGTGTGTTCGAGCAAAATAAGTTCGTGTTGACATCTTGATAGATATAAACCTTTTATAAAAATAACTGTCATTGTTATATAGTTTTCTTTATTACGATTAAAATGACATCAAAAAAGTGCCCATATGTTTATATTAATTTTAACATAGCAGTAAATACTTTTACATGCCCAAGTGTTGGCATGTTCAACCTTTAAGTAACTAAACCAACTAAGCATACTTTTTTCTATCCTAGTCACTATATCCTCTTTCACACCAGCACATTCCCTCATCACACTATTCCTTATTCTATCTTTCAGTGATACACCTTCATACCTCTTTACACTCTCATTTCTACTGATTTAATCTATATGCATATGATTTATAAATATTTACTTGTCTGTTTCAGATTGAGTTGTCAGAGAAAGAGTTAGAGAAGATTATAAAGCAAACTGCAAATGAGCTGCGGTATGGTATTATGCAATAGTATTAAATTATAATTTTACTAGATGAAAACCCGGCTTCGCTCGGGTGAAATGTGACTCATAATACATATCTAGGTACAAAATGTAGGTAGATATTTCTGTAGTTATCGGTTCTCAAGGAATATTAAAGGCAAAGCAAGGCATAGTTTTTTTTAGCATCGTTAATTGTGATTAATAAATATAGTAAATAAAAACTGCAAAAGTTTTTACACAAATAATTTAATTTTAATTTTAAATCAACTTTCAAAATGTAAGGTTAATTCTCTGTAAACATCTTTATTTTAAGCACGCAGTCTTTCTTTGTCCCTGGCTTTTATTTATTGTCATTGCGAATGCTGAATGCTATGCGAATGGGAAACTGAAGCTTACTAAATTTAAAAGGCAGTTGACTGTTAGATGGCGTTAACTAACGCTCTAATAATAAGATGGGTTCCGTTGCACAACCCAACAGTCGGGTTTAAATTTCTTACAAGCATTACTTTACTATACAACCAACTTTTAATTTTAGAATGTGTGGTGGTAGTCTTGCTGGCGTTACAGAATTTAGAAATTCTACAGGATAGTTTAAAATATCATTATGATCGTCCTCAACCACAGCGTCAGAACTCTCGTAAATTTTAAGCATGCTGGGGATTTTCTCGACGACAACAACAACAATAGGTACTGAAAAATTTACGTTTTAATTTTTTTACGAAAAGAACCTCGACTTCAACTTTTTTTTTTTTTTTTTTTTTTTTTATTAATGGCAATGGGCGGATGCCATTTCTGCCAGCGTCACGTCAATTTCATACGAAAATATATATAACGGTAAGCAAATTACGCGGACATTCAGATCAGAGTTTGAGGTTTATTAGTTGTATATTAGGGATTAAATATTAGTGAGTTAGGTTAGTTCGTTGTTTCGAATAAGTTAAAGCCGTCTAGGTCACATCATTGTACAGAAGCATATTTATATCATAGCTTTAATTTATTCACTTCACAAAAAATTGTTAGAAATCTAAAAATTACTGGGTTATATGTTAATAGTGAAGGCATGTAAGTAGGTAAGGGCACCTCTTGTCTTATTAGTCCAAAATATAACTGATCATGATTAAGTAAAGGACAAGCTAAAAAAATATGATTCAAGTTACCCTCATCTAAGCCACACTCGCAGATCGATGAATCTCGAATCCTGAGTCTCGCGAGATGAACAGGGGAAGCGCAGTGTCCCAGCCGCATTCGTATCAGAGTGGATGTAGCACATTTTCCTAGATACTCTTTGGCAAACCAAGGCTTTCGAGGGATATTTGGTTGAACTAAAGAGAAATTGAAGCCCTTATTCCTACTTGAGGATCTCCATCTGTGTTCCCAGGTTTTTAGAAGCTGTGCTTTGGGTAGGGCTAAAAGGTCGTGGCAGTAATTACGAAAAGGGACTCGATCTCCGCAGACCACAGCTTCTTTAGCAATATGATCAGCTTTTTCATTGCCTGCGATTCCCGAGTGGCTGGGAATCCACGCCAGGACCACTTCATATCCTCTCATATAACAGCGGTGAATAGCCTCTTTTATTTGGAGAATTATAGGATTGTGAAGCTTGTCAGCGAATGGGTTAGTTAATAAAGATTCCAAAGAGCTACGGGAGTCAGAGAATACTATTGAGCGGTTCAGTTTGGCCAACAGTATGTAGTCTATACTTTTCAGGATGCCCAAGCATTCCCCTGTAAAAACAGATGATTCCGGAGGACATTTAATTTTTTGGACAATATTGAATTGAGTGTGGAAAGTACCGATTCCTACACATCCTAAAGGTGACAGCTTGGAGGCATCAGAATATATGGTATGCCAATTGTTCCAATCAGTTCTCAAGGATATGCGAGAGATCTCATTTGCAAGTGAGTCGCCTTTCGAAATGTTAAAATCTAAAATAACCCGAGGTTTGGAAACAACTACCTTGTACTCAAATTCAAAAATTGGTAGACTGGGTGAATGGTAAGTCTGGTCTTTAATTCGTAGGAATCTTCGTAAGCTGATAATTAAACGGGGAGGAGTTTTATTTTGCCAGTAAGAGGAAGCATTAATAATTTGGTCCAACTGTTTCAATTTAGGATAAATAGGATGATTTGATAGTTGAAACGTTCTAAATAGGAATCTATCTGCAAGGAATTGTCTACGGAGGTCTAGAGGAGATTCCACAACTTCCACCTGGAGGGCGTTAATGGGGCTTGATTTCATTGCTCCTGTTATGATGCGTAGGGCCTTGGATTGAATACGATCTAGGATCTTCAGCTCGGTTGTGTTCACAGGTTCAATTAAAAAGGTACCATAGTCCAACACGCTTCGAACGATTGCATTGTAAAGTAGTTTCAGGGAGAAAGGGTGAGCACCCCACCAGACTCCGGCCAGGCATCTAAGGATATTAATACTTTTTTCACATTTATGACTAATGTGTTCACAATGCGCATGACCTGATAGTTTTGAGTCGAGAACTACCCCCAGGAATTTAAAATGTGGTTTTATAGGCAACGGAGAACCACCTAGAGAAACCGTATAATCAGGGATAGATCTTTTCCTAGTGAAAGTAACCACGCTGCTCTTGGTCGCAGACAATTCAAGTCCATGATCTGATAGCCAGCCATTTAAGGACTCCAACGATTCTGATAAAATTTCAGCTGCTTCCGAAATGCTTGAGTTCGATGCGTAAAGAAGGATGTCGTCAGCGTATTGCAGTATGCTAGCTTCCCCTACCGAGTGCTGAAGATTATAGGTATAGATGTTATACAATAGAGGACTCAAAACAGATCCCTGAGGTAATCCTTTCCATATGCTTCTAGACGGGGCGATCGAATCGTCGTTACCCCTGAAAGTTATGACCCGATCAGTGAGAATATTCATCACCAGGTTGCTCAACCTCTCCGGTACTTTCAGCTCTTGAAGTTTCTTCCTGAGAGTAGGGAGGAGAACATTGTCGTAGGCCGACGAGATATCAATGAAAGAAGCAACGACAGAGTCTTGCCTAGAGAAAGCTAGTCTGATGTCTGTGACAAATATACTCAAGCTGTCTGAGGTACTTTTCCCTTTTCTAAAACCGAATTGGTTCTCCGCCAGCAACTGATGACTCTCGACAAACCATTCTAGTCTATTTTTTACTAAATGTTCGAGTAATTTTAAGAAGACAGAAGAGATGGCTATAGGCCGGTACGAGCGAGGGTCGTCAGGGTCCCTGTTGGCTTTGTGGATGGGGATCACGAGGTATTCTTTCCAAGCCCGAGGTAGTGTGCCAGATTGAAATATGGTGTTAGCCAGCTTAAGGTAATATTGTAGAGTATTTTCATCACAGTTTCGGACAAAAGAGTAGGGTATTCCGTCGAGACCCGGGGACGAGTCCTTTACTGAACTAAGAATGTTTTTCAATTCTGTCAAGGAGAATGGCTCATCCAGGGGGTCAGTAGAGACTATGTCATAGGTATCGCTTATTTCCAACTTGTTAGGAACATACATAGGCGCAAGAGTGTCCATGAAATACTCTGCCCAGGTATTACTACTTGGGATCGGGTAGGTACTAACATTTTTACACCCTCGAAATTTTCGGATGTTTGACCAGATAAGTCGGGAGGATGAAGTAGGGGATATCGAGGAGCAAAAGGATTTCCAGCCCTCTTGTTTTTTATCATGGAGGATCCGCTTTGTTTTGGCCATTACTCTGTTTAGCTCTATATAGTTTGCCTGGCATATGTGCGCTTGAAATGCTTCCTCAGCCCTTTTACGGTTTTGGATTGCTTTGGTACATTCCCTATCCCACCAAGGGGGAGACGGAATCTTTCCCTTCACTGAATTTTTCTTTGGAAAGACCGTTTCAGCGCAGTGGAGGATTAACTTTAATAGGGACTCTGCACATAAATCAATATTATCCGAAGAAATTACAGGCAAAGGAAAATCAGATCTGGCTAGTATATTTCTAAAAGCGTCCCAGTCAGCATTAACGGTAATGAATTTGAGAAGCGGTTGTTTTTGTACAAGTTTATTTTGCGATAGCAGGGGAAAATTTATGAGGATGGGAAAATGATCACTACCGTACGATGAAGGAAGAGTTTCCCAGCAAAGTTGGGAAGCTAGTTCAGGAGAGCAAAGCGAGATATCAACTGCACTCACCGTTTCGTTTGGTCTAGTTCGTCTGGTTGCAGAGCCGGTGTTTAGCACACATAAGTTACAATCATCGATAATGCTAAGCAGCTGCGACCCATATGAGTCGGATTTGCCACTGCCCCAAATATGATGATGGCAGTTGAAGTCGCCAAGAATTAGCATAGGGGAAGGAAGATCGTGTAAGAAAGAAGATAGATGTTCGAGTATAAGGCGAGAGGGACGGGGGATATATATAGAGACGAAAGTAAAACGGGTTATGCGGATTGCTATTGCGTTAAGGCCTTCTATTGATGGTGTAGTAATTTGTTGGAACTGGATATTATTTCTAATAAGTAGACCGCAACCGGCGTAACCATCTTTTCTAGCATCATGAAGGCTAATATATCCGGGAATGCGAACATTAGTGTCTGGTTTAAGCCAGATTTCTGATATTGCGAAAATCATAGGGTTAAATTTATTTACAAGATGGATTATGTCATGTTTTTTACTAGCAATACTCCGACTGTTCCATTGGAGGACTTGGTGATCCATTATCGATAGATGTTAGAAGATTGTTAAGAAGAGGGGCAACGTGGGACAGCAGATTATTAGATGGTGATGAGAACGCTTTTGAGATGGCCGACAGTAACTTGATTAAGACTGCGATTGAGATTTCGGTAGATGTACCAGCATGGGGGTTATTTAGAGCTGCTCCATTGGATGCAGGAGGAAATTCATCTCTAATGAGTGCAGCATGCGCTGCCCTGTCATACCCTATGCGAGGCTGCGGGGCTGCGCGGCGATTCACCCAGACTGTTTTTTTATGTGAACCTTGGGAACGATCACCACTAGAGGTAGCGTTGGCATATGATTTTTTAGCGGGAGCATGCAGTTTACTTGCCTCAGCATATGAGATATTGTCGTCTGACATCATTTTCTTGATACTGCATTGTCTGTTATATTCTGGGCAGGATTTATTAGTAGCAAAATGTCTCTGTTCGCCGTGACAGTTAGCACATTTTGCCATGTCCGGTTCCACTCGGCAGGATTCACCTGTATGTTCTTCTCCGCAGCGGTAGCACCTGGGCTTGGATCGACATTTTTCTTTTGTATGTCCGTACCTACAACACTGGTAGCACTGAATCGTAGGGTAGGTATACTTTTCAACTTTTAGGGAGTTATAGCAAACGAATACCCGCTCAGGTAATATTTGCCCGTCAAAAGTAAGTAAGACGGTTTCCGACGGGAACCACTGAAAGGACCCGTCAAGGGAGCTTTTTTTGAAGTTTAGTCGTCTACTTTTGATAACTCGACCACAGCCTACTGGGACTTTCACTAATTCAATGATTTCCTCTGGAGACAGATCTACTGGAAGGCCCTTTACTAAACCTGTCCTGGTCACGTTAAAGGAGGGAATGAACGCTCTCATATTGGAGTACTTGATCGTATTGGACTGAAGGAAATCGTTAGCGTCGGCCGCGCTATGGAAGCTAACCGATACCCGGTTGCGTCCCAGCCCTTTGACACTTCCGTCTATGATGTTAGGAAACTCTCTGAAATTTTTACCCAAAAACCTACCAAAAGACACTGGGTGTAGTGTTGCGCCTGAATTGAGAGACGTCTCGACATACTGGACGTGCACCGTATATGGGCCAGGATCTCTGGCGTCATACGCAGCACGCTCAGTTGACGGGGCGTTCGTGTTCGGCGTGTTCATCGAGGGCTGAGATGGGGAAGTCTGTGTGATGGGACTTGTGGGGGAGATTTGGAGGTGCGCAGGGGGGGTAAGTTGCGGCTTTTCGGCCTGGCCGAGGGGGAGATCCGAATCTTGCGTCGGAAAACTGAACCGATTTCGTAATTCAATCTGGCTTTGGATGTACCCTGTCGACATATCGTCCGAGTCAGTAGATTCGCAAGTTCGTGAATTCGATCGCGAGCGAGAGGTTGGTCTCTGTTTTATTTTATTTTTTCGACTACGTTTTTTCCGCGAAACAGTAGTATACTCATCGGTTGGGATTGTGCAAAATGCTCCCGGGGAAGGGGGAGCCAGGGAATTCGAGCCCTTCGAAGTCCCTGGATCCCCTGGGGACTCGCCCCCCATGTTCAAACTACCCTCAGCTTAGAAAAAATCATAAAATAACACAGTATGAACTTTCACAAACAAATACGTACCAGACTGTTAATAATTACCACCACCTCAGCATTAAACTATTAAAACTTTGATCTGAACAGAATTTCAATCCACAAAACCACTATAACTTTCAAAACCACCTGACGAACTTATCAATACGTGTTACCGCGATTGACGCTCAGCCGGAAGCGACTTCAACTTTTAAGGTTGGGTGTTATGGCAATCGGCCAATCTCAGGTTTAAAGAAAAAACACATGACACAGAAGAGTATATCGTATGAAAAAGTTTTCAAAGCTAATTAAAAGAAGGTTTACGGCAAGACGTTTCGTTTTACACAGTCACATGAGACACAGTTCTTTGGCGCGACGTATTGAGTGGCTAGGCGTATCTGTGCGCTGGTATGAAACGGATACGGAACGTTTAGTAACTACTCAAGATGACAACTGCGATTTGTCTGATTGTGTATATTGCCATAAAAAAAAAATAAAAAAAAACTGCGATTTGTCTGTCGTGTCAGTACCATTAGAATTTAATTTAATTTAATATAATACTGGACAATCCGAACTTTGCGGATATATGTTGTCGACTAGAAATCATTATTTTTTTATGTTTTATTATTCAGGTGCGGTTTCGATCGAGTCTACCGTACCCCGCGACGAAATTATTATTATAGATTTATCATCACAATTGTAACTGTTAATAAGGCAGATGCTCCACAAATTAGGGTTCGAAATAACATTGCTAAGACGTAGGAAAGCATTGTGTTGACAATAAGAGAAATTCAAATTGGTTGCATTAAATCTTAAAAGTATTGGATGGAATATTGAAAAATTGCACCAAAAATGGAATTAACTTAGTACATATGTACTTTCTTTACCTTTTTTTTTTTTATATATGAATACCTAGTCAATGCTTTGCTATTCATCATTACAATTGAATTGTAGATCTTCTTATCCCATTTCTTCTATATCTCGAGGAATGGAGTAGTCATTGTTTGTTCAATCCAAATTAAAATTTTAGTTTAACGGAGCGAGGTGATGATGTGTCAGACGATGAAGATGAAGCTGGCCCTAGTTCTGCAAGGCCTCCTCCTGAGAACCCAAATGATGAATTTGACTTTGAAAAGTATGATGAAGAAGACTCAAGTAAGTTTGTAGTTAGTTATAAGCTTATTATTGATTATCTTCTTTAATAGCTTATTGTATGTATGATAAACAATATATATTAATTTATGATAAACTTCATTATTCAGGTAATCCAGTTGGCATAGGCACAGTTGCCACTTTACCCAACTTGGGAGATTTGGGAGACAATGTCCAAATTAGGGTAAGTGGAAAACCTTAGGGAATAAACACACACATCCGAACCAGAGAGAGCCACCAAAGAGTATCAAAACAGTCCTCCATGGTAGACCGCCACATATGTAAATACTTGAATTTTCGTATTTGCAGACAGAGGGTCCTGACAGTGATGAAGAAGACGACATTATTAAACCTGATGACAACCTGCTGTTGGTGGGTCATGTGGAAAGTGATGCAAGTGTTTTGGAAGTATATAGTAAGTCAATCTGTAAAACATGCCATAGATCTAAGTAAAATGTTAGATTATTATATTATGGGTGGTATCATTAACATTGCTGTCTTCACTCATTATGTATTTTTTTTTGTTGCACATTTTAAGTACAGTGTAGTGAGATAAAATTTGACATTTTGTTTTTGTAGTTTTCAACAAGGAGGAAGGTTCTTTCTACGTCCACCACGACATTGTTTTGCCGTGGTTCCCACTGTGCATAGAGTGGCTGAGCCATGATCCTTCTGATACCAAGCCAGGTACTTACAAATTACTTTTGGTTTCGATATATATTTTTATCTACTCCTGTACTTTATGTAATCACTCTGGTGTGCTTACATAAAGTACTGCTGTGGTGCTTGTGATTTATGTAATCACAAGCACAACCACTATAAGAACACTCATAAAAAGACTTTGGATAAGTCTATATTGTCTATTCCCTCTAAAAGCACTTGTTGGCTTATATCTCTAAAAGTGCTCCATCGTTACTCTGCCAGCCATAGACAGCCTACGTAAACTTACACGATCAACATTAAATTTACGATGAAAATGTATGACTACCAACTTAACAAATTATTTCATTAATATGGTTTTTTATGGAAGTGAAACTTTCTGAACTAAATGCATAGTTGCCAACATAACAAACAAATTTTTTTAGTAACGTCACTGGTAAGTTGGTAAACGTTTTGGCTAAATGCGCCAAGAACGCAAGGCTGTAAAAAAAGTAAACGGTACAAAGTTTACGGTAAAGAAATTTCCAATTTTGTTGTTTGTCTTTTTCATGTTTCTCGCCCGTGTCTTGTTTAACTTCTTTGTCGTTTGATTGCAATAGTTTTAACAAAGTTTTGTAACGTATTATTAAAAAGTATGGATGAGAACTTAATTAAATCAACACCGGAAGAAATATCCGCGGCGGCCCAGGAAGTCTTGGAAAATTTGTTGCCTAGAAATTTTCGGAAATGATAAAGCCTACGAGAATTTCATGGCGTGCAGACTGGAACAGCGCCGACTTCTTCATTTTCGGAGAACGTATTATTTTCATTTATTAAGTACCTACTTAGTCGTAGAAAAAGTATTGTATGCAACGTTGTATAAGTAGGTAAGTCAAAAAAATCTCGTGGCGTATTTCTTACGATGCGCGCTACGCTCACATCGTAACCCACGCCACTCGCCTTTTTTGACCCCTCTAATACAAATGTTGCATAAAATACTAGAATGATGAATCATACGTTTTCTTACAAATTAGGTAATCTTTGTGCTCTGGGTGGCATGGACCCAGTCATCCAAGTCTGGGATTTGGACATTGAGAACTGTCTCGAGCCTGCGTTCAAGCTAGGAAAGAAGCCAAACAAGAAGAAGAAAAGTAAGAGAGTGGGACACAAAAATGCAGTTCTGGACATGTCATGGAATAGAAACTTTTCGTAAGTGTAAACATGTTGTTTGAGGAAATATCATTATGGAGCTCTAATTGTAAGCTTTAACCCTCGACTAACTTAACCAACTCACCTAGCTACCTCAGACTAACGTAACTTTGTGTTGCTTTAACTTGTTTCAGACATGTGTTGGCTAGTGGGTCTGCGGATAGTACAGTGTTGTTATGGGATTTAGATCAAGGCACGCCCCACACAAAACTGGACTACTTTCAGGACAAAGTAAGTCATATTCCGTAAATATGTGTAAGTGCACCGTATTCGTTTGTTAATTAGAATGTGACTTGTGCTTTTTATATAGCATAATCTTGCCATGCCATGCCATGATGTATTAAACTCAACTTAGAAATTTTTACCTAACTTAAAAGTTTTAAACGTTTCTGACATCAGATGTATGTGAATAGATTGTATTCGCTGGATATTTTGAGTTATTTTTTTAATAAATGAAAACACACAGTTTAAAACAAAAAAGTTGATTCTAGTTTTTTTTGTAAATGTACATAACGTTTCGTTTTCGTTTCCTGGAGCGCCAATTTGATCGATCTGGACCTGATTGCATACAGTTAAAAAATAGATAGTGTTGCTGAATTTAAATATCAAATCGCTTATACTATGTACTTGTATGTTATTATGCAATTGAGCCCAGGTGTAAATTGTTTGTTATTGCGTGTGCAGATCCAGTCGATGGAGTTCCACCCGCAAGAGGCGCAGACGCTGCTGACGGGCTGCAGCGACGGCGCGGCGCGCGCCAGCGACTGCCGCGAGCCCGCCGCGCACCGCGCCTGGCGCCTCGGACCCGAGATCGAGCGCGTCGTCTGGGACCGCCACAACCCCTACTGCTTTGCCGTTAGTACTGATACTCTCTAATAAAACAACTCATCCAAACTTTATTCCTCTAAATACCTAAATTTGCTGCTTCGTTTCTCGTCTGTGCATTTATAACCAGAGATCGGACAAATTTGCGTCATTGCTCGCAATAATGTGGACATGACTCCAAAATTAATCAAATATGTAATCATTTAATTAATTTCTTACTTGACTTAAATTTTAATTCCTAAACTCGTCGCAAAATAAAAGGCCCGTTTTGACAGTTCACGCCTATGAAGTTCTCTATTTTTTACCGATCGAAATGTTCTGAAGGTAATTACATTTTTCATTGATGGGTACCGCCCACTCCACTAAGTGCTGTGCATAACGATTTTTTCATATTGTCCACAGACTAATAATAATCGGTTAAAGAAAAAAATTAATCGTTCAAGATATTTTTTTAAGGCCGACTAGCACTTGGCCGGTTTTATTTATTTTAATACTAGTGTTCATCAATCAATTAATTACTGAATTTCACTGAATTTCAATATCAATTAATTACTAAATTTCACCAGCTGTGTAGTGATCTTTACTGAAAATTACGAGCTTGGAGCTCCAAGCTGTAAAGATTTCACATCGAATGCGAAGAAACTTTTTTTGTGAATATTACTGTAACAAAAATATTAAATGAAAGAAAATTGACCTTTTGTAACATTGCATCATTTCAAAATCTACAACATCAGTGTAAGTTAAATTTTCTAAACAGAACTTTAATCCAATGCACTTTACAATATATAATATTCAAATCGATCAAGTACTCATGCAAACTTGAATCGATTTATCGTGAGTATCGAGTACCGAGTCGTATGGTTACATCACTAGTTACGTCGCAAAGACAAATGTCAAAACGGGCCTTTTATTTTGCGACGAGTTTAGTCAATAAATACAAAAGTTTGTTAAAGTATAAATTTATTAAAGAAAATAATCAGTATTTTTTCCAAATTTTCTGCAGTCAGTCTATTTTTTTACATCAAAAATTGGCGATATTCCGGACCCATCAGTAAAGAAAAAGCCATTTTTTAATTTTGCTGCCGTTTAGGTACGTACGGTACGTGCGTAATTTAGATACGGCAATTACGACTGTAATTTGACAACTATCAATGTCAAAATACATATATTAAGAATAAGTATATCCACGGAGGTTTTATACCTATAGAACTAGAAAACTTTTTGTCAGAAATAATAATCATATCTAGCAGGATCGTGATTTCTTTACTATATAAAAATATTTACGAGAACGACAACTGCCACTTTAATTAACATTTTGCTAATAATTTTGTGCATGTGTAAATTTTTATCTCCGGGAGTTCAAATTTTATTTCCAGAAATTAATTAAATGTTTAATTATTTGATTGATTTTTGAGTCATGTCCACTTTATTGCGAACGAGGACGCAATTCTGTCCGATCTCTGTTTATAACCAAGGCTGAAAAAACAATTGAATATAGCCTTAGGAGTGTTTATTGACCTGAAAAAGGCTTTTGACACGGTCAGTCACACTTTACTCTTGAAAAAACTCGAGAGTATTGGTGTGACTGATAAAGCTTACGAAATATTCGAGTCTTATTTGAGAAACAGGGTTCAAGTGGTAAAAATTGATGAATATCAGAGCAATCCTCATCCTGTTAGTTACGGGGTTCCCCAAGGATCTATCTTGGGACCTCTGCTATTCTTAATCTATATCAATAACATACAGGAAGTGCCACTCCATGGTGATCTAACACTCTATGCTGATGACACGTGCTTATTTTATTTCGGACATTCTGTCCAAGATGTATTGACCATGGCTCAGGAAGATCTTAACATATTATACGATTGGTTTCAGTACAATTTACTAACCATAAATCCATCTAAGACGTCTTTTTTAATCTTTAAACCTAAAAACAAAGCTATTCCAAACTTTATACCTCTTACTATAAACGGTGAAATAATAAAAATGAGTAACGAAGAAAAATATCTAGGATTAATTCTTGACAGCGGTTTGACCTGGAAGTTACACATTCAAAATATAAAAAATAAATTGTCGTGTTTATTGGGATCTTTGCGAGGCTCAGTTCAGTGTTTCCCTCGTCGAGTCGCTTTCATGATATACAACTCATTGGCTAAACCTCATCTCCAGTATCTAATTGAACTGTGGGGCAGTACGGCCAGCACTAACCTAAAAGAACTGCAACGCATCCAAAACAAAATAATAAAAACGTTATTCCATTACGATTACTTGACTCCCACCGTAACAATTTATAGCGAAACCAAACTTTTGTCAGTAAAACAGTTGTACACCTTCAACACGTGTTTACTTGTAAGAAAAATATTGCACAAAGATATACATTCTAAATTGACATTTACTAAAAAAAAAGATCTTCAAAACTATCGTAATAGAAATGCCGAAAACTTAATCATAGCAAGGTCAAGAACTAACTACGGACGACGAAATATAACATCTGAGGGGGCCAAGTTGTATAATACCCTGCCTTTAGATATAAGAAATATTCAGTCATTGAATGTATTTAAAAATAAATGTAGTGAATTTATCAAAAATAATGTTGCCATAATATAATTCCGTAATAGTTTTATTTGATGCGATTGGCTTTCATGTTTATTATATACATAAATATACGAAAGAAATTGTGTGGAATACAATATGTCAAATCAAACTAGTACTTATAATACTTTTTGAGTAGTACATAATATACTATTTATAGGGATAATTATAATAATAATTAGTTAATTATTCAATACAACACCTCTTAATGCATTTATTGTAAACCAGCCAACATTAAAACGTTTCACCTGAATATGCCGCATCCATCTCATCTCACTTCACTGTGACGCCAATAACTACCCACCTACGAGTGGCGCGCCGCTGGATGCGGCAACCGTTGTACTTGCTGCATCGGGATGGTGTAGAAATATACCTACCCTCTTTATACACATTGGTTTGAACTTGTGTCGGATTGTGTTATTTGTTTCGTTTGTGATTGATTGATTAGGTGAATAAGTATTGGTACTGCATGCTTTAAATTTAAATATTCTCATATAAGTGAATTTAATGTAATTCTTTTGAGAAATAAAATATCTTTAACCCGAATTGAATTAACTTTTAATCCTGTATTAAACTCAATTCTGTCATTGCATAGGTAATATTTGTGTAATAAGTCTCATAATCTTATAAATTTATATGTAGATACACGGTAGGGAGTCAAGCCAAAGTTCAAGCTAACAGAATTTGAATTTTATTTATTCCTTAACTAACTTTTGGTGACCGACGGCAGTTAGTTACATACATACACAAATCACGTCTCCATCCCTTACGGGAATTTAGTTGTATATGATTATTTTACGATTCAATTATCTAGACACTTTTTATAGTAATCGGAACATAAAAGAATAACATTGCTCCTTAAGTAGGTAGTAGATTGAACGCGGTTTATTATGATATGGCTACTTAGTTTATGTATTGTATGGCGTGGAATATGTGATGTAAAGTGGTACGTCCCGTCGCACAGATGAGCAACAACGAGGGCCAGGTGGCGTACGTGGACGTGCGGCGCGACCAGCCCGTGTGGACGCTCGCGGCGCACGACAAGGAGGTCACAGGTGCGAGTGCGACGGATTCTATTTTAACGTTGCTTATTATTTTATCTCGGTATATGAGCCTATTTCAAATAGTTAAAGTAAACCGAGCGTTGACCACTTTTTGTGGATCTCAATTTTGTCGACGCTCACCTAAATACAATAAATTACAATTTTGAAATAATTGCACAATTCAAGTTCTGTTGTACGGGAAAATATATTTTTTGTCGTGTTTTTAGGACTCATCCTTAGTGAAATTCCCGGCATGCTTATAACAGTCAGCACCGACGGCAAAATCAAAACATGGGACATCTCAAGGTACTTTTTAAAAGTTATTGTGACGTATATTACTTTTGTAAATGGTTCTCATTCATTCTTTTAACTATTATTTACACCCATAGAGGGAATAAATAACCAATAGGTTAGGTTGTTTGTTTGCTCTGTTTACACCTGGCAACTGTAACGCCGCACGTAATCCGCCAGTCAGGCGATGCAATTACATCTCGCCAGAGCATCAAGAACTGCCTTCAAACTTCTGGATAAACAGATTTTGATGAAATTAGTGGCCTTGACTGAAAATGGAATGCAATAAATATTTATTTCTTTCTTATAAGAGTCGAAGTATAGTTGTTGTTTGCGGTATGTGTTCGTTTATAATATGGTTGTGGTGTGTGCGGCAACAGCGGGTGCGGCGGGTCCGGCGGGCCGGCGCAGGTGAGCGAGCGCGAGGCGCGCGTGGGGCAGGCGCTGTGCGCCGCCGCGTGCCCCGAGGCGCCGCTCTCGCTGGCGCTGGGCGGCGACAACAAGGAGTGCTGCATCCAGCTCGTCGATCTCGCCTCCAGCGAACAAGGTCTGCACCCTGCGCCTCTATACACACGCCTCTTTTACGAGGAGCCATCGCATGTCTACTTATAAATTGTTGTTAACGTTATCTGCTTCTTAAACTCGCACAAATATAAATAGTAGTTTACGACAAATTAATAAAAAGTTATGTATTTGTATGATTTAAAGACTTAGAATATGTAAATATTTAAAGCAGTTCCATATTGTTGGCATTATGAAATGTTTCGATATTGGGACCGTGCGCGACGACAGCGCCACGTGATAGGCGGCCATTATGGACAATATTGTCACCGCTGTCAAACAAGAAGTAAGTAAATATTAATGAAATCTTGTGTTATTTTACTATATTACACAATTTTGGACAATGTTAGTCAGTAACATTATTGCCAATAATATTAAAATTGTTGTTTTCAGTGAAATTTTAGAGGTTAGGTAACATACTTTTTTTTTCTTACGGCAAATATAAACTTATTTCTTTGGTCTCGTTTCCACCATGGTAAAATTTACAGTCGCTATTCTTCTTGGTGTTATTACAATTCACAACAACACATCTTACCAGGACCATATTTTTATCTCAAAAACGATTAGAAAATGTTTACTGCAATATGGGTTTGACAGCTCAAGTCAGCGACAAAAATGACAATTTTAGCCGTAGCCAGCGCTGTGATCATTTAGGCTACCCCCTCCACCCGCTTTGCACTCTGCCATAAGCTTTGACGTTACGTCAATAAAAACGATGGATACCATACGTATGAAGGTTACCGCTCCGCCCGCCTTTAAATGCTATAGGCGAGGCGTGGCCGTTTCGAAGCCGATAAGTGCGCGTTGCAGTATGGAGTTCCATACAAAGAATGCTGAGCGGGTGCCGTGCCGGCGCGGAGCGGTTATGTCTGCGATAACCTTTAGTTGATGACTGCTAAAGCTACTGGCCTAATCATTAGTAATTAGATTTTAAAAACATGTGATTAGTGTACTAACTTGTGTGCAGCACACTTTTAGTAAGTATTAACATGTTGCGTAACAAAGCGTACCTCCACTTAGTAACATGAACATGAATGTTGTTTCAGTAACGAGTCGCTTCGGGGCGCGCGCGTCCGCCGCCCCCGCGCAGCCCCCCGCACCCGCGCAGCCCCCCGCCGCCGACGGGGACGCGATGGAAACTTAAACGTGACTCGATTTCGACACTCCTGCGTATATTCTGATGATTCATATATTGTTGTTGTAATTATACCTGGATGTTGTGTTTATAATTATTAAACTATGGAAGACATAAGCCTATACTGTGTGTTAGAACCATAATCAGTTGGTCTCGGTGATGTATAAAAATAGCTGGTAACGGAAAAACGCAAATACTGTGAAAAGTGCGAAATAATAATCATGATACAATGACGTTTCTCTTAAAAATAAAGTACTATTTAAGTTTCTACTTATGCGATTTTTTTCTGTAAAATAGTAGGTCGTCGAGTAAAGACCAGTAAAAAACATACATGCACATTGTAACGAATTCTCATAGGAGCTCAACTGAGCGTTGCACGCGTACGCGATTTATGCGTGGATGGACTCTAAGGAAACATGGCGATGTATAAAAATGTCTACCTGTAAAACATAAATTTGTCTGAGCATTAGAAAGCCAATACTTCAGAACGTTTAAGTCTTATCAAGTCGGAATATAAAAATGACTACTTTCAGAGTATACAAATGTCTAAGTCTTTTATACTTTGGCAAAATTACATACGCATGAACTTATGCAAGTGGACATTTTTATATATCGCCATACTTACTTTTAGTCTATTGTCGCAACATATTTATATTTGGTCTAATATACATGTGTACATTTTTATACTTTGGCAAAATTATATACGCATCAACTTATGCAAGTGGACATTTTTATACATCGCCATTTTTACTTGTAGTCAAATCACGCATAAATCTCGTACGCTAGACCTACGTTCGTTATGATGTTAAATATTTACGAGTTGTTTACCGTGAGACTAGTTTTTATTGCTCTGGAGTGTAAGGGCCGATTTTTCAATCGTCAGATAAGCCCTATTCGTTAAGTGCTTATCTGAGGATTGAAAAATCGGCCCTTAATCACTCATTCATAATGCATTTAAAATCAGCTAATAGTACTTATTCAGCATAGACGTTGTCAGGTATCGAATAAATATATCATAGCCACTACAGACTTACAGCGAGGAGACTCGAGAAGTAAGAATGGGTTGTGATGAGTTTCTTGTTTTCTCTTTCTCGCGCCCAAGTGGCCCCGATCGCCGTCGGTTTTTGCCAATTGGATTCCTCGCACGGCTGCGAAAATAAAACGATAGCTTTCGCGAAACGCCTGCGACTGCGAACCTTCTCACCGTAACTTTGTAGGGGCTATTATGGCTGTTGCAGTTTACACAGGCACCAATGTATTTTACTTCTAAGTGTCAGGTAGGCGTGTACTATGCACAATAATCACTATAGAAATCGCAGTTGTGTTATCAGTAAATGTATCATTGTTTATACAAGGATACATATTTAAATTTACCTGTTTTATTACAGTAAAAATATTAATCGTTTTTTGTGTTTTATTTATTATGAATTTCATTTTTATTTTAAAAATTACTTAAAAATCTCTGTACAATAATTAAAGACCAATCCAATAATAATAATAATGTATCACACATTACCGTACGAGAAAAACCCACTTTCAAAATTTCATTAACATAACCCTTATAAGTAGTTTTCCAGTAAAATGCCCTCGACTTCGGACGGACAGACAGACACGATGAAACTAAAAACATAGTTCCGTTTTTGCCATTTTGGCTACACAACACTAAAAACAAGACCTCCACAATAGGAGTTATTCGCCGAGACAACTTATGAGCACCGGGGTCCGCTATCGTGGATATAATAGTTTTAACAATCTAAAGCCGTCCACAATAAAACCGACGATAAATGGCGAGAACGTTTCAATCTCTACTCACAGTCCGTAGTTACCGTCTTTATTAACCGGCTTGTAACAATAAAATTACTCCCAAGTTGCTATTAGGGATAGGGTTTACTAGTAGAGGACCGGGATGCGGTGCATTTGGGAACTACTATCAAGTCTGTCTGTGTGTCTGCATAATGCCCTCACATAGTCACATTACATATTTACATTTACGCAGAGTACGACAGTAAGAGTAGAAATTAAATGAGTAGCGCCACTTCTTTTCTAACGGACACATTTTTGCCGTAAGATACTACTTTGTACCAAAAATTTTAGTTCCTGTATCTGTTTGCTACTTTTTACTGTCGGAGTCTATTTCTATTTTAGTTATGGTAAACTGATAGCGCCACCACCGTAACCCACATACCAATCCGCTTTCCGCAGTGAGTGGTTGCCATACGCGGCTATAATTTTGCGAATAGGTCACTGAAAAGAAAGAAGTTTTATTTTAACATATTTTATTAACAAATAATAAACAGTGGCGTCTTTTACAAAATAACAATAAAGACAAACAAAAAAAACTTGTTATAAAAAGCATACGCTACGGAATAGCAGGAAAATGCTTTCCCTTCCCATTTGTTCTTTCAGTATAGGAAGCAGGTCCAAGTTAAGCTGCGATTGATATCAAAAATACTCAACTGGCTATTGGTGCAGACAAAATAACCACACCCTTCGTATTCCAAAATCCGACTTATTTTTTTACAAACGAAATGCAATGTTTAGAAATAATTATTAATAGAGGATAACGTTTCTGCTGGGTTGCCTATTTAAATATTAATTCTCTTACGTGTTTGATCCCAGACATATATTGGAGGCGTAGATTTATGGCATTAAATATTTGTTAAAAACTTGAGCGCTTAAATCAACTGCGTGTTGTGTTCTTTCTTAACACTTAACTGTCTCCATGTATCAAAGATAATACCATACGTGCGCTTGCATGGACACGTGATGCACCTATGCCGACACTGCCGTTCATCTCAGCTGAGAATTACATGTAACGCACGGACAGTGAAAGAGTTAACAGAAAATAATATTCCTCGCACACATTTTTAAAAGGCATTTAATACTGGTTAGCAAACTGAACTCATAGGGACACGGAATTCATAGGTCCGGAACCGGTACTCCCAATATCGGGAGATGTCACCAAGGGGGCAATCGATAGACTAAAGGAACAAGAAGCCAACGAAGAATGGAGACAAGCTCCGGGATGCAGACAATCGAAGATGATGCTGAAAGGCATAGACGGAAAAAGGACTAGGTATCTCCTGAATCTAGGTAAGAGTAGCTTAAGAATGTTAACTGGCATCATTACAGGCCATAATACTCTCAATAGGCATCTAAGCATCATAGGTATAGCGAGTGACTCCTCCTGCCCACAATGTGGGAAAGAGGAGACAAGTAAACACATCCTCACGGAGTGCGTCATGTATGCGGCAGCGCGGCGCGAAGCATTCGGGAGCGATGAACTGGAGGAGGACGAGCTTAGAGACATCAAATTAAAAGATGTCCTTATGTTCGGCAGGAAGACACGAAGATTTGAGGAGAGCTGCTGTGTGGGAGCGCTGCTGGGACAGTAACCGGCGGCTCCTGCCAAGGGGAACTGGGCTGAATGATCGCCACAGCGGATCGACAGCCCGCCTGATCCAGCCAGGCGTCCCCACACACATCATCATCATCATCATCAAACTGAACTAAAAGCAACGCTCTTCTAAACAAATGCGCAACAACATTGCTAGGCTGATTGATCCACCGTTATTTTGAATTAAAATATCAAATTATCAAGCTACTTGATCAAATACACCGTTCCGGTCTTCTGTTTGCGTTTGGTAATAAGAACAAGAAGCCGATCAATCCCACTCAAGGAGAGTGGTCACACTCAAGGAGAGTGGTCACAATGTTTACTTACAACAGAAATGCAATAAGCTGATAATATATACGAAAATCACAATTCATAAATAATTATACATTAAACACACAATTTTCTTTTTATTCACTATATGATAGAATAAAAACTTTATTTTATTAGACGGCCAAAATGAAGATCTACTTATTCTAGTATTGCACGACTAATATCGGTACCAAATCATCAAGTTTAGTATTTAGTAGTAATATCAAGCAACAATCTACGCTAACTACATTTTTTCAAACATGCTTTATAGACGATAATCTCAATGTCTAGGGAACTATTTCAGCGAGACAGGAGCACAAGCCCGTTGATAACCAATTGATACGTGATCACAAAATAAGTTATCCTTTGGATATTCATGTTTTTTTTTCGGCAACACTTAACAGGACATGCGGTAAAATATTTCACACTTCATTTCTAAAACTTCTTTCTCTTAATCTAAGCGATTATTATGTTTATGAAGATTGCCTATGCAGGACTGTAATGTTAACATTAGACTCTCTGGATATACATATATCTTACACAATTCGTTCTTAAAACTCATGATAACAGAGAATACAAATACCTACATAGTACCTATACATATATAAACATTGCGTGTATAGATTCCTGGCGCGTATGCCAGACAGAGGTTACCATCGTTTATTGCAGTTGTTAACTTAGAGCATACGGGTACGAGTCTCCAAAAATATTTATACTATTTCTTAAGGAATGTGCCCACTTAAATAACCAAACCGAGACAGGTTTAAATGCACACATTGGAGAATTAGGCAACTATCTATACCTACAAAACCGTATCGTGCCTGACTGACTGACATACAATGCAGCCTAAACCACTGGACCTAGGAACTTGAAATTTGGCAGACGTATATCTTGAGTATCCCAGAGGAGCACTAAGAAGGGATTTTTTGAAATTCCCACGGGATAGGGAATAAATGAGATTTATATACAGGGTGTTTGGTAGCTAGATACAAAGCTTTAAGGAGATGATAGCCGAGGTATTTTTGAACATTTTTAGCCGAGTACATTCTCTTAGCGAGCTCCTAGAGTTCGGTTTTTACTTTTTATCTCAGATTTTGCAAGCAATGTGAATGAGTGATACCTTAAAAGAAAGAACAATAAACAGACATGTTTCAAAAAATGTTTGAACATTTCAAGGATTTTTTTTTATAGCACAGAAAAATTACTCTGTTCCAACCTAAGACATTTTTAGTAATTTCGAATGCCTCCATTTTGTTTTTCTGGCAAGAAAGACACTTAAAAATTATTTCATTTGGTCCAATACACATTAAACAATCCGAAATAAAAGATTTTGTTTCCAAATTAACGCTCATTAGGGCTATATTGACTCGTGACTATCAAATTTTGGGTATTTTCCTAAAATTTCTAAGTCTTCAATTTAAAAAAAAATAACAAATTTTAGCTAAGACATATATGGCTAAAAATGTTCAAAAATACTTCGGCTATCATCCCCTTAAAGCTTTGTATCTAGCTACCAGACACCCTGTATTTCTCAGTAACTGTAATAACTAGACTTCAAATTTGTCACACCTGTATACGATTGTAACACTACAACATGTTCTCCGGGAAAATGTGAAATTCCCGCGGGACAGAAATTTCAACTTCGGGGCTGTTTTTAAAAATTATTTCACTAACAGAAAGCTACACTGATTCTGATTGACGTTTAAGAATTTTTAAAATAGGTCAAAACGGTTATTTCTATCCCGCGGGAACTTTACAGTTTCTCGGGATAAAAGTAGTCTATGTCAATCAAAAATGATGCAGCTTTCTATTGGTGAAAGATTTTTAATCGGTCTAACTGTAGGATTCTCTTATTTCTATCCCCCGGGAATTTTGCATTTTCTCGACGAAAAAGTAGGTAGCGAATGTCAAGAACTGTCTATTAGTTTTTTTTTTAAATTTTAAAATGAATTTAGTTATTTCTATTCCCTGAGAATTATGCATTTTCCCGAGGAAAAGTAGGTAGCTAATGTCATTCAGGAACTTTAGCTTTGTATTAGTGAAAATTTGTGTGTATGGAAGCTCCCCTTAAATATTAATTATATTCTGTTTTTAGTAGCTATTTGTTGTTATAGCGGCAACAGAAGTACATCATCTGTAAACATTTCAATGTGGACGGAAAGACGGACGGACAGCGAAGTCTTAGTAATAGGGTCCCGTTTTTACCCTCTGGGCACGGCAACCCAAAGAATAGCAACGCCACCTTCTTCTATTAAAAACCAGTATTTGTATTACTTGAGTTATTGTCTACGCGTACGAGTCGCGGGCAAAAGCTAGTATTTTGTAGGTGTTTGGGCCACGTATCGGGTCGCGACTTTAATACGAGCGCAGTCCATTGCCATCTCCGCCAGCTGGACGTTGTTGTCCACTGTGAAGATGGAGTAGAAGTCGCCGAGCTTAAGACAAAGTCTACATTTTCCAAGTTTGAGATTGAGAGCCATATTGATTCGTTCTCCGATGGCACTAAATCCTTATCTGTGGAACATGAGATAGTAAAGATAAAACATGTTAAGAGACCACATTTATATAACTTTGTGTCAGGTACTATAACGGATTAAGAATGTTTTAACACAAAATTACTGCAATTCACTTAATCAAAGTTTACCTACTTTGCTAGCCTGTGTACGCCATTGTTGTCATTACGTCTTCGCGTCGCGTCCACAGAGTAAGTAAAAAATAAATAATACAAAGAAAGTTTCTTAAAACCGCCTCCAGACGAGATGAAAATTAAAATGGTCAATTCAGATCAGAAGTGCACAAAATTTGTGCGCATTTAATGTTACTTCGCATTACACTATGTGTAACGAAAAGCATGAGAGGTTGATAGGACGTAACTGGAACAGAAAAGGTGACTAACTAAACTTACTACATAATTAACTAGCTTCTGCTCGCGACTTCGACTGCGTAGAATTAGGATTTAGAACTGATGTTGATAGTATATTCTGCAATAATTAGTTACGTAGCGACTCTAGGCAGCTTCGACCTTTGACATGTTTATCGCTATCTCACGGGAACTATACAATTTTCCAGGATAAAAAGTAGCCTGTTTTAATCTAAAGTACCAGCTATGTCCGTTTAAAATTTGATCCAAATCCGTCCCTTACTGTCTTACTTCCCCCCGGCTATCTTCTTTAAGGTTTAGTGAAGGTATTTACTCCTGAACGGGGAACTTGGTGACGGCGTCGTGTATGGCGCGCGCGACGTACTGCACGTTGCCGGGGTTTAGGCCGCAGATGTTGATGCGGCCCGAGTTGAGCAGGTAGATGTGGTACTCCTGCACGAGGTGCGCCACCTGCCGCGGCGTCAGCCCCGTGAACGAGAACAACCCGATCTGCTTCACGATGTGCTCCCACGACCCCGGCGTGCCCAGCCTGAACACACAACCATATACAATTTAACGCCATCCCCGCGACTGCTGCGCTATCACTTTTGCCTTTTTTTCTTTGGTAGAACTTCACAGTCATCAGACGTCGAAAAGGTTTAAGAAAGACTTATTATAAAATGAACATTTAAACTTATTAAGATTATACTTACTTTATCAGCTCGGCTCTCAGAGCTTCTCTCATTTGAATAACTCGTGAAGACATTGTCTTAATGTGTTCCCTCCTGAAAAAGGATATGGAGTGGAATTATAAAACTAGAAACTACGTATCTATACCCAGGCGAGTTTTATTTAAATAACTCGGATGTGCCAAAAACAATTCTGGCAGTAATTGACACTATTGACAGTTTAAAACATAGGTACCTACCTATGTTCTATATGTATGTTATTAAGGTAGGGTACACCTTAGCAAGAAAGATACTGTCTGTAAACCAGGGTTCATCCTCAATTATTTTAATAAAAACTGTAAAAAAATTACACACGGTTTCAGGAACTTTAAGTGCGGCTACAAATAAAAGACATGATTTGTATTTCGGAAAACAAAAACGATTTTGTTGACATAATATGAAAGGTTAGATCAAAAACTTATAACAACAAAGGATGAATAGAATAGGCTTTATTAGATTACCATTCGTCGAAGAGCGCCTTGTCGGAGAGCACGGTGGCAACCACGCGCGCGCCGTGCGCCGGCGGGTTGGAGTAGATGGAGCGCACCACCCACGTTAGCTGCGACTTCAGCGCCGGCACCAGCGACGCGTCCGACGTCACCACCGTCAGGTTGCCCACGCGCTCATCTGACACACACACACACACTATGCTAAACACCCCTTAACCTGGTTTTAGAATGAGATAGAATCAGATATACCTATTAATTACATCTCGGCCTATAAGCCTGACGAGTAATAATAATTATAAACTTAAGATGGTATATCACTCACTGTACAAGCCGAAGTTCTTGGCGTAGGACTGGGCGCAGACGAGCTCGAAGCCGCGCTTGATGAAGTAGCGCACGGCCCACGCGTCCTTGTCGAGGTCGCCCGACGCGAAGCCCTGGTACGCGCTGTCGAAGAACGGGAATAGCTTGCGCTCCTGTAATATCCATTTTCATTTGCAACGCGATGTGAAAATGCTGATACAGCGCTTGCTTACCTAAATTAGGTGAGTATGTAGAGAGCGCCAGTTGTTGGATAAAACGTTAATGTTCTTACAAAGATTTAATAATAAAAACGCAATGATCCTGAAGGCATGCAAGTGGAATAAAAATACAGCTGATCTATTAATACTAATAATAACAATTTGCGTTTGGCAAGTTCTACTAGGGTGGGCGGTGTTGTTGTCTTAAACGACGGCTCAGTTATTTTCGTGGAACACCTCGGGGTTAAAGCGTTGTACTGGATTGTTTCATTTTATTTATTTATTTAGAAACAAACAGTCTCTTATAGCTATATGTATTACAATTACATTTTTGTAAAATCTAGACTTACACTTTCCTATAGAAAAATATTGAAACCATACATTAACTATGCAAAACTAGTGAAGCACCTTTGTGCATCAAAAACAGAAAGTAGGTATACAATTTTTTTTTTCTCTGTTAACCTGCACAAACAAAAAAAACCAGCCTAATCATAATCAGTAATACACTGCAAGGATTGCCTCTTAAATCTACTTAACTTGTTACTGAAAATATCCAAATTTACGTACTTATCATTATACAACCTGCACACTCTCTTTATGAAACTATTATTTGCATACGAAGTTCGAATACGGGGGATGTGAAACAGAGGTTTCTTTCTGCATGCTCGCTCACAACGACGGGGCACTCTAAAGGAAAGGGATTGTAACAACAAAGGGGCTTCGACATGATTACTAATAACCTTGTAAAGAAGTAATAGATCAATACGTTCACGACGCAACTTAACTTTTTGTCTTTTCAAAGCGGTGACATAATCCAAGTGCTTATTTTAACGATAAACACCATTTTGGTAGGAACTAGTGTAATTTTAGGTTCAACTGCGCAGTCCCAGCCAAGCCCTTGACGCCTGTTCCGCGTAAATGTCATTTGGCGCCCTTGGGTCGACAGCTACCGCCTTCAAATAGTAGATTGATAAACAAGGGTTGTAAGTGATCAATTACACCCGAGTTGAACACTCTACTTTTCATCACAAATGCGAGGAAAATCCAAATCGTCACTTGAACTCGTCATTTTTGTTAAAAAAAATACGCAATTTGTAATAGAGCGGAAGAAAATTTATCGCGCCAAACCGTCTTTTTTTTTTTTAATAGCCTCGCGCTCTTTGGCTTTGGCACATTCAGCCAGCACTGGGCAGCAGCATTATGCCAGCATGGAGGTTTGGAGGTAAGTATTACGCATTACAATCTCCTTGTTTACCAGTTCGTGAATACAAAGGAACACCATTCGATTTTTAAATTTACTTACATCCCTAAGGATGTAAATCGAATTTACAACTCGGATTTCAAGTTAAATGCAACCTACTTTCAGAGCTTAAGTGATGAAAATTAGTTTTTCGCGTCGCCTGCTATCCCTTATAAAACGGCGTGTAGAGGGGCGGTTGTACTGGCTGGTTCCGTACCTCCATGACGTCGGCGATGCTCTGCCACTGCTCGCGCGTGGGGTCGATGCCGGTGGGGTTGTGCGCGCAGGCGTGCAGCAGCACCACGCTGTCGGCGGGCGCGCTGCGCAGGTCCTCGATCAGCCCGTCGAAGTCGATGGCGCGCGTCTTCTCGTTCCAGTAGCGGTACACGCGCGCATTCGGGAACCCGGAACGCACAAATACCAGATGGTGGTTCTCTAAATAATTATAAAAACAATACTTAATGTGTGTTTTGTCATAGTTTTATAGCCATTGGAGCATAAGTATGTTGCTTTTCAGCATCTCAGTTAGCTGCCAGAATATAAATTATGTACCTACGCTCATCTAAGAGTCTGTAGTGAAAACACTGCTAAAGGCTTAAGTCTAAAAAGCTTAATGTTTAAATTGATATAAAACTAATGCGTGCGTAAGGGGTGACGTGAATTATGTATGTATGTATGTACTACTACGTGATGTCCTGATGTTCTATTGGTATCACAATAGAGGTCCTATCAGTAGTAGCAAGACACTGACCCCACGTCGGCTGCGAGTAGTAGAAGGTGGTGTACTTGAGGTGTCTATACAAGAACTCGGCGCCCACGCGCAGCCCGCCGGTGCCAGACAGGGTTTGCACGCCGAAAGCCTGCCAAGCAAGTTTTATTCATCTTCATTGAACTAATATAATATGTTAAACGGCCTCGGCATAAATATTAGCTATCCCGCGAGAACTAAGTGATTTTTCGGGATAATAATAATAATGAATTAATTGAATAATTAAACTATCTCTAATTTAATCTAAATCGGTTCAGCAGTTTAAGCATGAAGAGGTAACAGACAGACCGACACACTTTCGCGTTTATTAATATTAGTAGTACGGATATGGATAAATAAGAGTAATTGAGTTTACTCACGCGACCGCTGGCTATGACGGGGCTGTCTTCGCCGAGCAGCATGGACACAGACGCAGCAGAAAACTGTTCCATTCCTGCAAGGCAAAAATAATGCTTACTGGTTAAAAACGTAGGTACAATCGCCCTATTTTATGGCGAAAAAACCTAGCGAATGAGGCTCCCTGGCAACGATATAAAACTATTTTATTTACGTAAGTACATGCATCTTAGGTACTTAGGCGATTTTATCTTTGAATGAGATTATACATCATGAAACTGATGCAGTAATTTGAGCTCGTAAAGAAAGTATCAGAATAAGTAAGATGTTGCAAAATATGTGGCCTGTAGCAAGTTGAGATCTCTCGGCTCTCTCCTTTTCATTTTTTTTGCTCTCTTGAGTGTTTTTTGTGTTATTTAAATATTGGAAACACAGAGCAAAAATGCTCCAAGGATAATTTTTATGGGTACAGAGCAACCATATCTTTTGCACACGCAAATCGATTAGAAAAGGATAACTACATTAGCGACAAAAGCTAGCTGACTAGATCCGAAGATAGCATTATCATACTCATTGTGATAAATTTTACGACAGATAAATACTGCATTCATTTAGAACTTCGCGATAATAGTTTTCAGTAATTAGTTGTATATTGCATTCTTGGTAATAAGCTACCTGATATGTAAAGGAAGCTTGTATGGCCACGGGTCTCATAGCCATGGCTTTAGGTAATAGTGATAAGCTATTGAATATTCCTTGACATTTCACATCCGTGATAAAGAGTTGCTTTATCATTTCATTCCGTGATAAGAACACCATTATTGAACAAAATAGTTTAAAGTATGTAATTAACTCTTGAAGAATATTTAAGTAAGCATGAACAAAGTAAAGAGCATGCCTTTTTTTAATCAAACTTCTCCAAGTCTTCAGAACGGAAATGTAATTTTTTGAAGCTATTGGTCACTGGACACTCTTGGAAAAAATAACATAAATAAGCTTTGCTCTTTTTGGGTTTCCATACCCATTCATACCAAAATCGTTGGCATCAAAACCTAATAGGTTACTCCCTGTGACTTTTGAAAGGCAAGCAGTAAGGTCTTACAACACATGGTAAAAATCCCAAAGTCACAGATTTTCATACCTAAAGAGAACAATATGTCGATTTGTTTTTATTTTCCCATTTTTGCCATGTTCTACTCTGCCAGGAAAATACTAATTAAATACAGTCAGTACTAACAATTGGAACAATTAACACTTCATTAATAATTAAAAGTGTGTTTGTACAATCCTGACAACTCCAACAAAATTGCAGAATGGAAAAGGGTTGGCATTACTGACAAATAAACCAATTGATTCTTCAATTTAATGTTAGGTATAGATATGGACATAATGGATAATTAATTGTACAATACTTGAAACATACATAATCTTCTAAAACAAAATTACTGACACATCAGGTGAACCATTTCCTCATTATGCTAACATCATTTTATATAAAAAAAGAGATTTAGATAATATCAAATGACTTCTTATCTTTGGATTATCTAACTTATATTTTGCTTGTAAATACTTCTAGACAGCCGTAGATATACCCCACAGTTCTCTAGCATTTAGCTATGTTTCACAGACATGAGAGTCACTGTCATGATTCCTGTAACAAATATATAAGAGGACTACTCACCCAATACAGGCAAATATTCATGCAAAAGTGTGTCATCAGCTGCTATTTGCTTCTCCACCTTGCGCACCACCGGCAGAACCCATGGTTTCCCATTCTCATCTCTGTATGCTGTGAAGGTATCAAAATCACTGTACAGGGTATTATATTACTAAATCGGGATGAGAAAGGGGTTGGAAAAATCTGTCATTCCGTATACTTACATCTAAATTTATATGGCATGACAGATATTTCCATCCCTTTCTCATCACAGTTTAGTAATATATCAATACTAAACTTCATTTCATATTGAATAAGTACTTAAAATTTACATGACTTGAGCTCAATTGTTACTATTATTAGGCTGGATAGTTCTCCCACTGCTGGGCAAAGGCTTCCCCTATTTTCTCCACTGAAACTCAATACTATTTAAAAAAAACTATTAACTCTTCTTTGCCCTTTGCCCCTTATGAGTGCCAGTATCATAGTTAATTTGTGACATATTGTCACCATACTTTTAAATAATGTATGCAGATACAGTAAAAGATTATAAATTTACACCGGTTGAGTCATACCACACCAACAATTGTGACAAAGTGGTCAAAAATAATGAAATAAGTAATTGATTGTTTTGATCTGGTAAAGAAAGAATGTAGAAAAAAAATTGTAGGAAAGAAATAAGATAAATATGAGCCATTGCTTCTTGACCAGCATGCAAAAGTTTTACTACCTAATATAATATTTTAATGTTAGATTATAGACAAACAATTGCGTAACAGTAATCAAGATAAACAATAAGTCTTTATGCTCACCGCCGACAGTCAAATTGACCTTATTTTGGAAAGTGTCTTCAAGAAATAGTTTGTTCTTTTGGAACACCTCAATGGGTGGTCCCTGTTCGACAACTTGGAAGCGGGAATTCATTTTCTAATATTATTATGTTTTTTCCGTTAGTTCAAGCAAAGGCAATACCACAGTGTGCCTGGTAAAATAGTTATGAAACTAGAATCAGTTACTCCCAGCATAAATTGTGTAATTTTTATCAATTGACCTTAGGCAATAGCCAATGTCACAGTGTTGCCAGATGACGGTCTCGCTTTCTCCCCAAATCTTTCCCAATATCTTCCCAAATTCAGGTTTTCAAGAATTACTGGATCAATATCTTTACACACATCATCAGTAGTTCCATACATTTTTTCCGAGTTGAATCTCGTCAGCATCTTTAAACTTGGTTTAAAATTAACACACCCTTCCACCAATGTATACCGTACACCTTATTCGGCAGTGTGGATGGCCAATCTATTTCCAAGTTTGTGTTTTATAATAAACATGCCACTGGGCCACTCGAACTGTGCCGATTATGTATACCACTACCATCCATTAAGTTTAGTTCAGTACACTTCACTTACACTTTGTCTGTGACTCGGTGCCAATGTATCTAATTTGCAGAATCAGTAGTACCACGGTGTTGCAAGGCTTTTGTAATAATTTCCCTAACAAGCAAAGTCAGGCCATCGTAGTAGCATCAGGTCGAATATTTGCTACATATAAATTGTAGTAAAAATCCCCCAAATCCCTCCAAGTCTAGGTATGTCCCTACCTATTTTCCCCCCAATATCATATCATGGCTATAAAATACCGCTAAATTTCGAGGGATTCCACCCAATCTGGCATCAGTGCAATGTCATTGATGTCTATTGTCACGGTGACATACGTCAAGCATCAGATTTTTTTTTTTGGAGATTACCCAACGTCGGATAAGGCTAAGTAATCTTAGTGCATACTGTAACAGCTTAACGACTTTCGTAACGAGCATCCACTGGACGACTTACCTAGTATCTATTTCTTCCTCCTACAGGGAAATTATATTCCCAGTGCTGATAATCCAAAATTTTAAAGTCGAAATTCGTATTATGTTGTCTATCTCACTGTCCTATTAATAGCTATTAGTGTGAGCGAAACGGCATGAAACGAACTTGGGAGTTTTTGCTTTGATGTAGGCCTGTTGTATATGTGGCAACCAACCAATGGAAGCGGCACCCGGCAGTATTAGTTAATGCTTTAATCACACTTACTTAGTACAGTGGCGTGAGACAGCAAATTGGCACTCAGCCGAAAGAGTAGGGTTTACATGCATTTTGCTTTTCCTTAACGAGTCAGTTCACTTTCGAGAGATTCATTAGTAAATAATTCAAGATTAATAATTAAGAAAAATTGTAGTATTAATAACAGTACTAATAGGTATAATTAAAAATAGTAGTACCTACTAGGTAGGTAGTCATTTTTACGTTCGAGTTTAAGTGGGTGTAAATAAAAACGGTGCTGGTGGTCAAAAGACCATTTTTTTTTATTCATAACGAAACATCACGTTTACTTATCTTGAAAACGGTACTGAGTAAAATCTGTTTCAAAATGGTCTGGATGTCCTTCTCGATGATCCTGTAAAGCATCAGGTTCATCTTTACCCGCGTATTTATCTCTGACCTTGACACTTTCAAAACATTAAGTAACTACCTACCTACTATCTAAAAAAATTAATGAAAGTGAAAGATATTTTTATGTGCATATATTTATTACAACAAATGAGATTAGGTATCTTCAACATTGATATTTAGTAAAAACAGGATTTCTAAGACGACATTCCCTCGGGTCGCCTGGACGCATAATAGTGTACATTTTTTTATATTCTGTATTAGCTCCATCATTCTTGATGTATTTATTAACACCATATATTGCTAAACCTATTCCTATTAACGCGAGGGCTGAAGAGCACATTATTTCCGGTATTTCCCAACAACCTCTTTTAAAAAGACCTACTAAGTTCTTTTCAAATCTTACTTGATGTCCAATTTCTGGTGGCTCAGGCATTTTAATTGTAAATATTACTCAATTTTATAAACACGGAAAGTAATATTAGGTATAAATTTTTGCTTGAACCTTTTGTATTATTTAAATATGATAATAGGTGGCACTGGGCATTGAAGCTTTCATTTTGAATTCTTTAATGCAAATGTGGTTTTTACCAGCCAGCACGAATAATTTTTCGATTCGGTTTTGGTCGATGATACCTAAACGATTTTATTTTAACGACCGACAGTTCACACGAAATACATAAACATAAACTTTAAAATTCATGAAATTCATCCCACAAGTACTTCAAGTACTACACAAAATCTTATTTCGGAAGTCACTTTGTGATTTAGAAAATTTTACATAAGACTTGGCTGTATGGGCTTTAATCCATTTGTCTTAACTCTTTGGAAGAGAATAAAAAAGTGGCCACTGTCAAATTTTGCATTTTATCGAACCGAACGTAAAAGACTCACGAAAAGCAAGTATCGCGATTCGGGTCTCAAAATTTACGTAAATTAAGGCAAATTCGAAGAGCCAACTCATGGCTGCTGCTGCTTCAAGACGCTCCCTTAGCCAACTCCTTCAGCAGGGATGGAATGAAATACCCGAAATATTAGCGTCCACTGGGGTGGCGTTCGTAGGAATGGGGTTAGCCACGATCGGTTGTTATAATTACTTGAAAAACGACGGTGATAATAGAAGATACAAGATGACCTACGTGGTGATGAGGCCGGACGACCCTAAAGCTAAATTAATTCGCAAAGATTGACTTGCGTGTTGTGGAATTGTAGTATTGGACTAGTTTCAATTATGTAATAAATTTATGTTCATTTATATCTTGTTTTATTTGGTTATTACTGTTAACAAATTAAAGTTGCGATGAAATCACAATCCTAAGAGATCCATAACTAATTTACAAGTCGGGTTAAGACACACTGGCATTACCCCTGGGTGTAGGGTGGGATGAACCATACCACAGTAGTGCTGTAAGCTACGGGTATTAGGTAGGTTAGTTAGATAGTTCCTTATGCCCAAAGGGAAACCACCCATGAATAGGAGCACCACATAGTGGGGCTCGTTGTTTTTTTTTCAATTTCTCAAATTGCAGCACTACTATGGTGGTATGGTTCAGTCCCACCCTACCCCTAGGGGTATAGTGGGTCTGAAGAGTACAAGCCAAGCTACGTATTTATTTTCCTTTATTCATCCCACAAGTACTTCAAGTACTACACAAAATCTTATCTACACCTGCGCCGTCCCACCTTCCATCTACAGAGAACAGGGCTGGTGTCGCAGTGGACTCTGGGGAATCCCTCAAGCGGCGCATTGGCAGTGCCTACATGTTTGAGCCGTTTGGGGTAGAAACCATGGGTCCGTGGGGGCCAATGGGTTGTTGTCACAGAGTGAATTCAAGTAAGAGAAAGTGAAGGGTATTAGAGAGTAAGGTCTCTTACCGAAAAATACTTTTTTGTTAGGTATACATTGTTTATTTACAAATATATGGACTTAAAACTACTATGTTCATTTAATGGCTGCCTGCCACTTTTCCAAAGGCAAGTTCTCCACACTCTTGTTCAGAGTGCGCACAATTATCCTATTGATCTCCTTTGCAAATGCGGGTTTCAATTCACGCATTAAATCATCTACGTTCCTGTTTAAGGACTCGTTAATAGATTCTCCTGAAACAAAAACAAAGAGTGGAATTACAAAATGTTTTTTACAAGTAACAGAGCCCGCCTTGTCCGTCATCATTTATTTTTCTCAATTGCAAATCTACTTAGATCATCCACATTTCAATAAGTACAGGTCTATGATACTTATTATACATACCAATAGGCGAGCCTTTAAGTAAATTCTCCAAATGAAACTTCATGTTTTTGAAGGAAAAATCCGTTTTGGATTCGGTGAGTACTAAATGATCATTTTTAACCATGAATTTGTTTTCCACGGTAGCTTCCACATTAGCTGGAATGGAAAAATAAATGTTCAATGAGATGTGCTTGGTTAATAGGTATGAACTAAATGTGAAGATGGTTATAAGTTGGTAGGTACAATAGGTGAATGGTAAGAAATCAACGAATTAGGCAGGAACCCAAAGTCTAAGACTGAAACTGTACTCAGGCACATCACACTCGAAGAAATTAATACGCATACCCGTCCTACGTGGAACCATTTCATTTCACACACAATTCCATAAATGTTTTTTTGCCAGATGTGCGGTAAGCCGTTATGACATTTACAACGAAAAGGTTCCTAGTGGTACTTTTTTACAACAAGGAAGGCAAACGAGCAAGTGGGTCACCTGATGGTAAGTGAGCACCACCACCCATGAACGTACTATACAGTTACTACTGCACTGCGCCGATCATTCATAAACAATATTTCATCATGACAATGTGCACACTGCACAGAACAGCACAATCGATCTGATAATCCGAGTCTGCCAAGTGTTGCCAATTGGCAATTAAATGACAAATAGGTACACTTTTGTTCGTCACACATGTATTGTACCTACTGAGTATATGAGTAGCTGTTGCGATAACTCAAATATCGTTTTCATCACACTTGCTCGTAAACGGTATCAAAACACACAAGTTAACTTGGCTGTAATGGCTTTATTCTTGTCATAAAACCCTAGGGCGGTAAGTAACGCCCGCAGCCCCCCCCCCCCCCCCTCCGCTGCGCACGCGCCGCCGCCCTCCGCAGCCCCCGCCTGAACAAATGCCACCCGGCACGCGATTTTTCTGACCTATAATTTATTTAATAATTACTAATTACTCGCAAATATGATGAAAAATATTGTATATATCACGGGCGGTACGGGAATTGGCATTGTTCATTTTTTTTAAGCTATGCTTTTAACATTTATTTGATAAAATGGACTATTTCAAGCAACTCATTTGAATAATATGCTTTTAAGTGGCTTTGTTTATTAATATTAAATATTTTTTCGCTGTTTGATAATCCGATAAGTTTGGCACGATCCCAATCGCCTTCGTTCAGTAATTAAAAAAAACGGTTTTGTCTATACGTCAACTTCATAGATCTGTGAATGTGTGTGTGATGTCAACGTCAATGTGTTCGAATCGTTCCGTCCGTTGGTGTTGTTATTGTTTTCAGTGCTGTTTTTGCTTTTCTCGTTTGACCACAGAATAAAACGTTTGATACATCTTTCCCGACTCCTACTTACATTAAAATGGTATTCGCAACAATATATCGTGTAAACTTTGAAACATTAGCTTGCGTACACCATTCCTTCCGCAAATTTTATTTGGCTATTGTTCGAATCATTGTTGCACCCTAGCACAAAACATTTTTCATTAATATCCTCTGTGTATTTCACAGTTTTATACTGTAAATTTGCTTTTATTTCTAACGTTTGTAGATTGTGTAGGAATGTAATGTTATGATGTAGATGTGACAGTGACAGCCTGACAATTACCGTAGCTTAACTTTTTTTTCATTTTTGTGGCAAGCATTTAATGCTCGATTCTGCGAAAGAACCGGGTCGTTAGCTCAAACAAAGGTCAAAAATACTTTTACAAAAATACTCTGCAATCGTAAAGTATTTTTGAAATAGGACAAGATAAATCGTATAATTGGTTGTTTTCCTCCAAATGGTTTTCGAATTGGAGCATACTAAAAAAGTGAACAATGCCAATTACGAACCTCATCACAAAAAACCCTCAGTCTTCGACTACGGGCTTCTAATAGAGCCTCGGTCGTAATTCCTTACTTACCGTTCTTAATACATATGTATTATTACTTACTCAGGTTTGCTGTAAAAGGACCTTGGTCCTTCAATTCCAGGATTAGCACTTTACCATCTATGTCATATTGTCCCAACATTTTCAAATCAGGAAATTTAAACTTCATATCGAAAGAGTATTGTTTAGGTTGTGAGCTAGAAAATAAACATGCAGTTAATATTTTTATGATACACATTATTTCAGAAGACCTGAATCATTTACAGCGTAGCATGATGGGCCATACTAAATTAAATATCCAATACGGGGATTTTTTTACGAAACTAGTTGTATAAATTGGAAAAAAGTGAGTTTCTTAATTTCTCTAATTTATTTTCTGCCCGGAAAGAGACTACGTCTATTGCGGACTCTCTCCAGGGGCCCGATTTTTGAAAGCACGTCACTCTAAAGTGGTATAAATTAATGTACCAACCTACTGCTAAAAACTACAGCTCAATTTTAACTTTCGTATCGTTGACTAGATTATGAGAGCTGTAATTTTCTTCTCAGCTACTTTAAAATCAAGTTCAGTACATCTTTTCACCGCTCATTCGAGTGGCATTTTCACATTATGTGCTTTCAAAAATCGTGACCCAGAAAGATCTTCATCTTGTCACTTTAGAGGTTCAAATCATAAAAAAATCTGAATTGGACTTATCTGAGTCGGCGAAAGATGTCGGAAGTAGTCATATGTGCTAGTGCTAGTGAAGACCAAAAAGTTCTCCGCCTTAACGCAATCAATCAAAATTATAGGTAGTATAAAATTTTTCGGTTGTGTTGTCATACGAAAATAAACCATACATATACTAATATATATAATACTACCAGATTCAGTTAATTATCGGCTACTGTTTCATACTACGACTAGCGAGATTAACGTTAGTACCCGGATGACCGAGCTGCGCTCGCTATTTTTTTTTAGTGGGTACGATTTATCGCCCCCAAAACCCCCTGCATACCAAATTTCATGAAAATCGATTATTTTAAAATGTTTAAAACTTAAAGTACTTACACTAAATTATTTATCAAGTGCATGGTCACTCTACAGTTAAGAATTACCTACGTCCAAGTACCGATGCTCTTCGTTTAATCTGTCAACAACAGTTGACATTATCTAAATGTGACTACAAAAAACCAAGAAATAAAAATTCTTGATTCATTTGATAGTACCTATCATTTGAAAGACAGCGCCTTCTCTCGTGCATAGTAACAAAGGTCACGTGACAGCTAGTAACAGGTAGAAAAATTCGAAGACTACCCACCTGCTATGGGTGGTATAGCACGCGTCACGGAATGACGAGGATCCGGGTTCGATTCCCGGCCATAGCTTTACGTTTCGGATTTTTCTGTGTTCTAATTTTCACTGACATTTAGAAATTTACTTTCTTCATAATCAAAGTGCTATCATAACCGTTAGAGAGATTTAATCTTTATCAATTAAGTTGTAGCAAAGTAAATAAAAAAGGGGAGGTTGTTTCACTTAAATATTATGGTGAACGACCATTTGTCATTTACTGTGTGTGTATGGTTGGTCCTGCTCCTGTCTCCTGAATCATATATATTCGGGGAGGCCTTTGTCCAGCAGTGGAACAATCTATTAGGCTAATATAATAATAATAATACAATACATAGACATCACGATCCCCCATGAAGTGAACCTCGTGAAGGCCGAGAAGGACAAAGTCAGCAAGTACCTTGACTTGGCTCACGAGGTTACCCGCCATGTGGTCAGTTGATTCGACGATCCAGTGATCTGACCATCACCTCAAAAGGCTCTCGCTAGGTCGTTGGGTCAAGGGTCAGATACAGAAGGCGGTACTCCTGGACACGGCTCGTATAGTCAGGAGGTTCCTCTCTCTGTCGCCCTGTCCATCGGTAGCATAGGCCCCGCCTCGGTGCCGGTGTCGCCCTAGGTTAGGTTTTTATAATGTTTTTATATTTCGTAATAATATTGTTTTATTACTTTTTATATGAATATTGTAAAAATTTAACGTAAGATAAAAATAAATATTCAGAAAATAATAATTGCATGGGTAATTTTCGTGTCACAACGGAACTTTTTCCATTCAGGCGTTTTGTATGATTGACTAGGTACCATTTAAATTAACGTGACCCAACTATTGGTCTTCACCTTGCATTTTTAGTACTGTACAGTTTGTATAATTTATTTATTTTCATACACTTTTTTGGCTGTGTACCTACCTACCTCCAAAAAGTGAGTAAATATATTTGATTTTAGTTCCATAAGGCACTTGTCCCACCGCCGACGATGAGCGATAAACGAGTAGAACGATAAACTAGAAACGAGTGGGCGAGCGGCGAGAAGCGAGTGTTAGCTCCAATAGTTTTGTCGCTCGGCTATAGGCGAGTGTTCGAGTGCGACGGGCTATTACTCTATTCTAACTACCAAGCGAGTATCGCCGAGCGAGTATCGCTGAGCTAGTTTTATCTTATCGCTCTTATCGCGGCGACAAACTAGTAGAGCGAGTGTTCTCGCCGGCAGTGTGAACAGCCAGCGATGAACGATTAGTATACGTGTCTCTTTTACTAACACAGGATCCTTATCTTTTGTTCGTTTCTTGGGCGAGAAAATCGCCGATAGCTAATCGCTTACTCGCTCTTGGTGGGACAAGTGCCATGACAGCAAAACTTACCGAACATACTCAATCGTGTAGTCGGACAGACCATATACCCACACAGAATTAAAGTCCGCTTTCAAGTTATTATTCTCGTGTTGGGATAACTTTACTGTTTTTAAAAACAACGGATCGAGTACCGGCACATTCCAAGCTTTCAAACCTATAACACAACAAATGTATATATAGTAAGTGTAATAGAGGTGACGAATAATATAGCTACTGCATAACGTTTGTGCCAGGCAGAGTATCCGGGACTAATCGGGAAGCGTAAGTCGCTATCAGAGCTGTCTAGGTGTTCAAAAAAATGTAAACACTAAATTGTCGACCTCGTCGTCAGTGTGTGGTCAGATATTTTTGGCGCAGATGGCGCCGGTATAGTCGACCAACAAGTGACAATTCCTACATTAAAAAACAAACAGGCCGATATCTGTAAATGAAAACAGTCTTTGACATTATAAGCCGTATAGATGGCATTGGACCTTAGGGAGGTAAGGATTTCTTGGCCGACTATACAATACAACAGCCACAAAGCCTGCCTAATCATAGCAACAATCAGTCATCAACACAACAACGGCCATTCGTGGACCTTATTATAACATTAAAAATGAGGAAATCGAATGATTAGCTAAGACACTGGCAAGTGCTGGTGACCTAAAGCAGCACCACTCTTCACTTAAAGAGCTGAGCCTCTAGTGTAGGTAAGTAAACGAAAAAAGTTGTTGGCAAGGCATTACTTAAGGCGATAATTCATTTAAGCACTATACCTCTGTGGTTTTCCTTTTTAGTTAAACGCATTTCGCACGTGCAGTTTATCTCATGGATCGCGTTTTTTTTTACTCGTATACAGCTAAAATTTACAATGTCCCTGTTTGCCAAATCACTAAATTCTTTTTTACGATGGTCGAAAAAAATTTCTTTACAAGCTTGCGGATTGTTAAAATCTCGTTAGTGTTTGATTTGATTAGAGCAGTTGTGATTAAATGCAATTATTCAGTCGAGGTAAATTACGATTACGTAATAAAGGTGATTAATTAAAAAATATAACCCTCTTTCTGGCGCGATCGGGTAAAAAATACAATGAATACAATATATAAGCGAGCGAGGTGAAATGCGACAAAAAATATTAGCGGCAACTTAATAAATACCTAAGCGATCTATAATCCATGCTACGATAAAATATGCCATTGCTGTTAAACGCGGTTCAAAGTATATGCGAGTATTATATCAGAATATGTCACCGATATTACATGCAAATTTCGCTATCGCGGCAGAACGCGAATAGGTTGACACCTACAATTACAACAAATTAATGGTTTCGAGTCACACGACTAACACACGGTATTTTGTGATCGAAAACTTATACTAAGCATGTAGGTACTGTTGCTATGCCTGAAAGTGATAGAGTACCTAATGGTACTGGCGGCCATGCTATGAACTCATACAAATATTACTCATATATGTAAAAAAATAGCACAAATAAAAACGTTAATCAATATCCGTTAATTAATACTTTTCCTTTGTTAATTAGAGTTTAAAAAAACATATTTATAAATATAGAAGTCAGGAATTTTCTGTTTCATACGTATTATAAAATAAGAAATCGCTTAAGCGTAATAATAATAAATTACATCAAGGCAACTTTTCCTGTTTGTGTTGTGGAAACAAACGCGGAATGGAATACAATTAAGATTTTCGTAATATTAAAATGAGTCCAATCGTGAACCCCCTCTTATTGAGTCTGTTAAAAAAGCATCTTTACTGTATACAGGTTCTCATGAAATTGTTCGGGAATATTTCAGCAGATTCTTGGGTAAGTTTGACTAAATATAAATAATTTTGCATATAAATTTTGAATCAAAAATATTAACCAAAAATGTTTGTAAAGGTGTTGAAATCAGTCAAACTGAGTCACGAACCCACCTGCTAAAATATTTCGGAAATGATCTAAGAGACCTTGTGGAGTCAGCGTCTCATGAGCGTTGGCTGCTGTACGGCAGCTTTTGAAAATAATGAGCCGGAATCCGGCGTTACACTTACCATGTTTCATGTAAGGTTTAAACAATTCCGAAACCTTTAGCAAACACCGGTTCAATGTGTTCTCATCGTGGACATCGAAACGGTTTATCTCGTATTCTGTTGAAATAAAAATTAGATATAAAACAGATGATTTGGCGCAGCATTATAGGCACACACGCAAGGAGACCTACTGTCGTGAATCATGATAGCACGCTTGTGCGAAACAGATGCGGCAAAATATCCATTCCTGCTCGGGGTTCCTGTCTTTCAGATCAATTTCATACATACATGAACATAAATCAAGTCTGTATCCCTTACAGGGTAGACAGAGCCTAAGGTAACAAGACCTAAAGGCCACTTTTAGCATGATTATGGGCGTATAGGTGGAAAGGGGAATCAAAATAGTGATCGGTTCATGGGCGTACGCAGGGTGGGGCAGGGGGGGGCAGCTGCCCCCCCCTGGATAATGTTGACGTCCCTACTAATTATGTATCTTATCTAGTACTTTTATTTTTTTTTAAGCACCTAGCTTATAAAAAATCTAATTAGCCCCCCCCCTGGCCCAGAACCTGGGTACGCCCATGGATCGGTTGCTAGCCGCATCGCTTATAATAATGATCTATCTATTCAGCCCACATCCACCCACTGCTGAGTAAAGGCCTCTTCATTTTCACGCCACTTTACCCGGTCCCTTGCCAGTCTCATCCACAGATTACCAGCCGAACGACGTGACCGGCCTTCGACCATCTGTCGTCATAATAATTATAATTCCTAAAATTTTCGCCAATTTCCTCGATGGGCTTTTACAATCTGCGCGGGAAGAGAAGCAAATGGTACATTCTGTTTTTTCTCTACAAGCACGGAAGTTTCTTCATACACATATAATTAATATTTTTTGTTCATTGGACCTCCGCAAAGTAACGCCTGATTCAATAAAACTAAACATAATAAAAAAAGAGTAACTTACCAATATATTTAATAACGTCTTGCTCCTGCTTCTCTGTTAATCCTTCGGCACAGTGTAATATCAGCACAGCAGTAGCTGCCACGAAACTGGCACGACACTTCATTTTTGAAACAAATGAAGAGAGTAGCGCTGCTGCCTCAACTTTTATAATATTTCTTTGGTTACTCGGAACGAACACTAGGAACTATAAGCAGGATCATTATGAAACCATTAAGGTGGCATAATAAGAACTGGTTATTAAATTTGCGCCCAGATTTGTGGTCGCACTGATAGTGACGGTAATATTTTTTTAATAGTTCCACGTTCTAATCTAACACAATTAAACATTACTTAATATTTTTTGCAACAAGGTATTAGGCATTCAGTCAAAGAAATCTGTTGTGAGAGCGTAAAGGTAATCGAGAAAATATTCGTAAAATTTAATATTGAAGGCGTGGCCAGCCTAGAGGGCTAAAGTGTCAGTAATTTCACCAGTTGTCTTACTCCCCACGTCGGAACACAGTTGCGTAAGGACAGGCGCTTGGTGGCAGCATTAGCGAGTATGGGGATCATAAGAGCCCAGTATTAAATAGGATGAGCTGACTGAATGGGCTCTATGTCTGCATTAACCTCAATGAACGGCCTGCCTTGTGCAATAACACCATGGTTATTGCATCGACTCGCTTTTTTCGTGCTGCAAACAAACGTAGTGGTTATATTATCTTTGTTGTAAACGACTATGACATTGTTAAGTATTAGGAGTAAGCATCTCAATAAACTTGACCGTTTTACATATTTTTTTCACTTCTTGTACACTAACGTAAATAGGTAAATATTCTTCAACGTTCAGCTAATTGCAGTTGATAAACTAAAATGTTGTAAGTTGAACTACTAGGTGTTACTAATTACGAGTATGTATCTACTATTGTATATTATATTTCAGAATGTGAATTATACGAGTTGCCGGCCACTACACCGTCACGTATCAGCACCAGTCCGACACCCAAGTACGGTATCCGACGTAGTAGTCATAGTCATTAATAAGAATGAGAGGGACGGTATGTTACGGCTTTCTAATTTCTAACTAAATCTGGACACGTGATCACGTTTACCACAAACATTTATCACAGATCTACCAGATCGGCGCTCGGTGTTTATAAATCATCGCCCAACACTTTATCAGCTTACTGCAAATGTGAGGAGTGCGTCACTCCGTTTAGTCTAGTAGCGACATTGTACCAATGCGTACGAACCAGTGAGTAAAGCATCATCACATCAACCATGGCGTCTGCGTCGAGAAGGTTGCGGCCGTGGGTGGTATGGCGTAGCAGGCTTCATTGCCCTCGAAGTGTTAATAAAGACGACCAGCACTTACGCCAGCTGTGTTAAGCTTGATACGATGTTGGTCACAGCGATTACAGATCAGTGGGTTTTAAAATATATTGATCTTCTATGCGTGGATCTCCTCGAGAAGGGCTGTGTTGGCGTAGAAAATCGTCGGATAATGTCTACGTAAATGTATGCGGCTATATCTATATATGGTCCCTGAATTTTCTCTCTGCGACAGGTTTGGTCCTATTGACTTTTTCTGGAGGATTAATTTATTTACAAACAACATATTTTGCTTGAAGGGAGCCATATTCCACAAGGGAGAAAAAATATTCGATAGGGCCGTCTGCAGCAAAAACTTAAATGTAGTTTTAGTGTTAAGCTTAGTTTAACAGTGTCAAAATGATTGGAAGTAAAACACTTAAATCAGTTGGAACAGCTTATACAAGATTTATTTTTTTGTTGCATGTGCCCGTAAGTGTTATAAGTAGAAACTAGTTTAATGCTCAAAAACTCACAAACTCAACTTATCGCAGTATCCACAAAACTAAATAGTAACACCGCTAAAATACCGGTGAAACATTTACCGTTACATAATTATCATCATTTTTTAAATTAGTGTTGCCAAGCTTAATACCCCAGTAATACCCAATCTATATACATATAATACTAGCTTCTGCCCGCGACTTCGTCTGCGTAGAATTAGCAATATTTATCGCTATCCTTTACATGTTTATTGCTAACCTATGTTTAAATCTAGGTTACCAACTATCCCCGTTCCGAATTTGATCCAAATCCGTCCAGTCGTTTCAGCGTGAAAGAGGGACAAACATACACACTCACTCTCTCCACATCCTCACAAACTTCCGCATTTATAATATTAGTAGGATTCTGCAATAGTTGTAGCAAGCATCGCTAATTAAGTAGCGCACTCGCATATGCATAGCACACAACTGTCGCTTGTTCCCAACCCGTCGCGTCAGCCGGGTAGCAACATCGCTGCGGGTAGTGTGGGTGCAAAATAATATATTGTAAAAATTAAACTAAATAACTAAACTTAATACTCGCTGCAGTATACATTTCCTGACCTCCGGGCCAAACATCTTGTGATGCTTAAACGGTGTGCATGTTTCTACGAAAATAAGAGACATAAGTCACGTTACAATAAAGCTATAAATAATGTGAATCGGTTAAGTATTTCAGAAACACCGTAAGTCCAACTTGCATAATTTATCAAGATATATTACAACCTGATTCTTGAAAAATATATATTATTATCAAATTTCTTAAGTATTATTAGAAGTTACGGTCTTCTATAGTTTTCAAAGCCTGAAAATCTCCAGTCAATTATCTCGTCTGCGAAAAATCCCTTTACAAAACACCCTACAAAAACCACACGTCCAGCAGTTTTAGCGTGAATTGTTTGTCAGAATAAAATAAATCATACAAATATTTCTATTATTTGTAAAAGCAAAAATTCCTGAGAAATAACAAAACAAAAAAGAGATGTACGTATATGGTGTTTCTGTCATGCGCGATTCACGAAGAGACATGATTAATGATTAGCAACTTAAGTTAAAATATCTAGCACAGACAACTTCGGCGTATAGTCTACGGGTAAGCCTGTGTAGCGTTCAAGTATTCAAAATTAGACACGATTTTTGGCGTTTTATGACATTACTCCACGTTCTGAATTTCCAGGTGAGATTGTATCCTTTTCAATTTTGATTTTTATACCTAGTCCTTACACGCAGTCCACTCGCATGTTCATTTTGGGGGGTGCGTGAAGAACTGTGCATTCATTTCACATATTCCACAAACTAAACAGTTACGTCATCGGCTTAGACAAAAAGTGCTTTTTACTATTATAAAGCTACTTCTTTTTCCCTTTTCCTTTGCTCGAAGTCGGCTTATCTTTGCTGGTACCAGGCGCATCTCTTCCGGCTCTCATCTTCTCACTTTCCTTGACTTTACTTTTCTGGAATAATAAACATTATAAATGTAAGTTAAAGAGGCAAAGCGCAGGACACATCGTTATTAGAAAGATAATGGTTGAGGGATAAAGGTTCTCGAGTGGCGACTACGAACCAGAAGACGCGGCGTTGGCAGGCCTCCCACTAGGTGGACGACCGACGACATCGCGAGAGTAGCGGGCATCCGGCATACAATTAATCTAAATCCAAGTCTAAATCTGGTTTTTAATAAGTTAGTTAAATTGACACATTGGCTGCCGGCTGCCAGGACCCAAACTTTTTTAGGAGCTAGAAACACGAACCGAGAGCTCTTAGAATGCCAATCGGATTTCGGGTACTATCGGCCGATTCAAGTATCAAACCCACAAGCGCGTTAAAGTGCCTTTACATTTTTGGCACTAGCATTGGTCGAAAGCCACAAAAATGATACAGGCACTGAATGCATTCAAATGGCTGTTGTTACTTGAACAATAGGCTAGTTTACTCCTATCAAAAGTTTACATTATATTCAAACATTAAAATCTGTAACCTAAAATGACTGTCATTGCAATAGTAAAATAAGCAAGCGTATCAGTACCTAATTGCGCGAAAAAATAAATCGATAACATGTTTTTCTACTGACTGTACTTGCATTGTCATCTATCCTACATACTCGCATGTATCCTCCTGAGCCCCGACATTTATTAACAGATATAGACCTTGTTCGTGCCCCTCTACTCCGATTCTTAAGGAATATATCAGTGACGGGCCGACTACGGATTTACCCGACTACCCGACGAGTCGGTTCCAGAAATGCCGGATAGACGGCCGAATAGTCGGCATTGCCGATCATCTTGGGCGCTCGTCAGTTGACACTTTGTTTTTGCAGCCGTTCGGTTGAAATTGACCGCTTTCGGCTAATTGACAGCCCTCGCGCATACTTGTGAGTTAAATTTAACTCATTTTGTTACATTTGATTTCAACCTAACGTGTTTTTGCTAAATTTTTGAAGTAAAATTTTGCCTTGCTTTCTATTATTACTTTAGAAGACATTTAATTTAGTCAACTTCAAATTCATGAACCTTTTTTTTAACCGATTAGTCATCATTTTTTGCCGAATAGTCGGTTTCCCCGACTATTAGTCACTACTAAACTCATAAACTTAACTCCGTCTAATTTCACGTCTCTGGTACAAAAAAAGCCAAGGACTTTTATACAAATTTGCTAAAACCCTAAAATCACCTTAATGACCGTGAGAGACATTTTTTGGACTACGTGGCCTACCTACAACTGCCTCTTTCCCAAATTTCAGATCTCTAGTGCAAAAAAACTAAGGAACTTCTTCATCATGTCCTCCTTGACGTGTCCGTCACCGGCACGGCGAGCCCTGCTAGCCCCGGAGGTGAGCGCGACAATGGCTGGCGAAAGCCACCTTAATTCAGCCCTGTGGGAAAATTATTTCTTAATTGACGTTTTCTACCTGTAATCTACCTTCTTTCTAAATTTCAAATCTCTAGTACAAAAAATCAAAGATGTGTGTCAAAATTCTTTTTATAAGCTTTTTACTTAACTTGCTATGTATGTATGTTTGTTCGGGTGGAATCTTGCGACTCAATTTTGAAACAGATATCTTCAACTTCAAAGCTGAAGTTTTGCATACTTGAGTAAGTCGGATGTCAATACAATAATCTGGTAGTGGAGTTCTGGTGACCCAACCAGCATCGTCTCCACAGAAGGGAACTCTTCAATGGTCGGTTCGACTAACTTGAAATTTGGTTCACATATGAAGGATGGATGGCAATGCAAGTACAGACAGCAAAAAAACCTTATACATAAAAAAAAATACAGAAACATATTTAACTGATGTGTCCTATTTATAATAAACCTTACTGCCAAATTCCAGGTCTCTAGTACATAAACCAAGGACTTTCATACAAACTTGTAAGAGCCTTCAAACCACCTAAATCCGTTCTTAGCTGATGTCTCCTACCTATAAACTACCTCCCTGCCAAATTTCATCTTGATTGGTCATATAACGAGAAGTAAAAAATAACAAGCGTAAAAAAAGTACAGGTAAATTTTGTAAAAACAGTTAGCGTCTGTCATTTAAACTGCCACTGGCAAGGAAGGAAGGGGATTTGTGAAACAAAACCACTCAAACCTTAATGAGGTTGTCGCTTTCTGGATCACTGTCGTCAGACTGTTCGTCGTCTTCGCCCGCGAGTGCACCGTCGTCGTCGCCGGCGCAGCCGCGCACGCGCCTCCCGGCCCCCGGCGCGTACGGAAGGGCCATCGCTTTCTTGTTGTACGTACGCGTCATTGCAGCTTTCACCTGTATGCAACCATATACAGGGTGTTAGGTAATGAGTGGATAATCCTTGAACTACGGATAGAGGGCACTTAGGACGTTATAATAAAGCTAAAATAGGTTTAGTAAAAGTGGCACGGTTTCCGAGATATTCGGACTTTTAGGTTTTTTTAGAAAATGAACACCCTTGTTCAATGTTTTGATCATAGCACCATTTTAAGCTAACTTTTTCAATTTTTTATTTTTGCTCAATATTTTTGAGTACTTGTATTTTCAGATAGGCATTGCTATTTTGGTGAGACTACATGGGATTTAAAAAAAAAAATTGCAAACTTAATTTTTGCCTTTTCAATCGTACATTGATCGAATTTTCAGCTCTCACGGTGAAAAAAAAAATACACTACCGCCTAGTTGCCAATAAGCTTAAAAACATGCCGGTTTATTGACAATTTAAAAATGGTAATTACCTTTTGAATTTAAATTCAAAATGATAAAATAATAAAAAAAAATACACGCTCACCCACTTTTTTCCCGATTTACTTTTTGTATCACGGGCGTAGAACTCAAAAAATTTTGTAGCAAAAATAACATTATTGGCCACTTATTTAAATGCAAATGGCATTTAAATAATTCCAAAATTAAAATACATGCCAACTGCCTTTTGTTTTTTTTTCTACTTCGATTTTGAATTTCGCTAATTATTATTGCCTAATGCATGGTTAATTTTGCGTTTAGATCGTTGTGTTGAAGTTTTTTACTTTAATACTGCTTCGAACATAATACACACTGATAGAATATGCCCAAATGCATTACATTTATGGTGAGTTCCAAGGCACAATTTCACCATTCATTATGCAATAATAGCGAAATTCAAAATCGAAGTAGAAAAAAAAAACAAAGGGCAGTCAGCATGTTTTTTAAATTAGGAATTATTTAAATGCCATTTGCATTTAAATAAGTGGCCAATAATGTTATTTTTGCAATAAAAAAAATTGAGTTCTACGCCCGTGATACAAAAAGTAAATCGGGAAAAATGTGGGTGAGCGTGTATTTTTATTTATTATTTTGTCATTTTGAATTTAAATTCAAAAGGTAGTTACCATTTATAAATTGTCAATAAACCGGCATGTTTTTAAGCTTATTGGCAACTAGGCTGTAGTGTATTTTTTTTTCACCGTGAGAGCTGAAAATTCGATCAATGTACGATTGAAAAGGCAAAAATTAAGTTGGCGATTTTTTTTTAAAAAATCCCACGTAGTCTCACAAAAATAGTAATGCCTATCTGAAAATACAAGTACTCAAGAATATTGAGCAAAAATAAAAAATTGAAAAAGTTACCTTAAAATGGTGCTATGATCAAAACATTGAACAAGGGTGATCATTTTCGAAAAAAACCTAAAAGTCCGAATATCTCGGAAACCGTGCCACTTTTACTAAACCTATTTTAGCTTTATTATAACGTCCTAAGTGCCCTCTATCCATAGTTCAAGGATTATTTATCCACTCATTACCTAACACCCTGTATACTGTATATATTTATATTTTAATGTATGTTATTTATTTAAGAAATAATTTCTGTTAATACAAGTCAAGCATTATCTGAAGCGTAAACTATTTTGGTTACTTACATCGAAAGCTCTTATAAGTTTATCTCTATAGATCCAGATTAACATTTTACGTAAATTTAACTATAATTCGAACTTTACCTTTGAGTCTATCAATATCATTGGATTCCTTTGTCCGGGCCATAACGACATCTCGGTCAGGGATTCCAAATCTTCTCTCAGGAGATGATACGATTCGAGTACATCCAAGGATTGAGCAATGCCATCAGCTTTGTCCTTGACGAGAGGTGTTACTATAGCGTCACGCAGATGCGCACAGTAGTCAAGAAAGATAGACGACTTTGAACCGGTTGTACTACAAAACAATAATGCCAAGTTAATGATTAATCAAACAAATCAAAGTTAGGAATAGTAGATTGTTCAACTAAAGTAAAAAAACCGGTCAAGTGCGAGTCGGACTCGCGCACCGAGGGTTCCGTATCATTATCTATAAATATCTAAAACCAGTGTAAGCAGAGCCCTGTTCCAAAGCAAAATGTACGCAGTGTGGGGTTACTTTATATTGGTCACTGCTATATACAGACATACATACACATTTACGGTTTTCGCAATTATTCTTTAATCTGTGCTATAAGACCTACCTTCATACCAAATTTCAAGATTCTGCGTTCACGGGAACTACCTTGTAGGTTTTGATTCCCTTGAGAGTTGAAAATTTGCGGAAATTTGCGGCATAAACGGCTGTATCTTTTGATTGCGTTGGCTTAGAAGTTTGATTTTTTCACAGCTTCAAGGGACAGTAGACCTGAGTAATTGATATAAATTTCAGCTTCATACCTCCACGCGTTCCTGAGAAAAAGGGTCTTGACAGACGGACGGACGGACGGACAACAAAGTGATCCTATAAGGGTTCCGTTTTTTCCTTTTGAGGTACGGAACCCTAAAAACGACAAAAGGTGATTCGGTCCATTTGTGTATAAAACCCGAAGTGCATGTTGATTCTGTTTTTCACAAAAATAAACCATTCGACGCAACAAAGTGATTATTTATTATTTTTTTAGTGATTAAATGTATACCACAGATTTTATTGCGATACATATAATGTTTTAAGATAAGTTTCTCATAAATAAGCAAGTATAATTCGAGCCTTGCACATTGAGTACGTACTCGCCAATTGTGCCAATTGTTCAAACTAAAGAGTTCTATAACTTTTTAAATTCATTAAACAATCGCTATATGGTCCAATAAAAAATCAGCAGTCTATACAACATATATACTTGTAAAATACAACATAAAAGTAAGAATAGAATAGGGCGAAGTCGCAGGCGCCAACTAGGTTTTTAAAATTTAGAAGCGGACATGTAATATATTTTGCGGTGGCAAAAACAATGAAATAAAATAATAATAATTGGTAACACAATGCTTATTTTAAGCAAATTAAGGATTCAAGAACTGATAAACAATAATTAAATAGGTCGTATAACTGAATACTTTTTTTAATACACACATCGAACATCTTGCCTCCATATATTGGATAAGACTTGCCCCATTTTTGGAGTTTGAAAGGTGAAAAATCAGTGTTAAATTTTAACCTCCGACGCAAAAGGGGGGTGTAATAAGTTTGACGTCAATGTGTGTGTGTGTATCTGTCTGCGGCATTGTAGCTCTCAAGTGGAGGGACCGGTTTCAATACGAGTGGTTCTTAGCCACGTTTGGTAAAAAATGGTCCAGAAGTTGATGAGTATCAACTCTTTTCCAAAATGATGTACCTAACGCATATTTGGCATAAAATTGTTTTTATTTTATTTACGTATCGTACTGGATTAATGCGTGGTGGTTTTTTTTTTTAATAATGTTATATAACTTACCTTAGTCTAGTGTGAGCATGAATTTCTTGACATAGCCTGTGCATCTTACTTCTGCGTGAGTTTTTACCCAGCCAGCCTGGAAACTGGATCTGGCCTGTGAGATGGCCCGACATAGCAAATCCCGGTATGACTGAGCTGTACATCGCCTACGAAGAGATATTATGTACAAGTTATTTTTAATAAATTATTTAACTATTAAAATTGTTGTTGAATTTTATGTTTCACTTAATGATATTGTATTTGTGCAATCAGGCAAAATGGGGTGTAGCAGTCATAGACTACAGGCCCATGTCCAAAAATGTGGGTCATATGAACCACCAGGTGACGTATATAGGACGATATAAGAGCATAAAATAATAAGATTCAGCACTATGCCGTCACTTGTAAGCTGTCCAACTGAGTGCTGGTGAGAATTAAAAGTACAACCCGCGATTTTTTCCCCTTGTCGCATGATTTTTGTACGGCGTTGCGGAATAATAGATAATGGATAGAAGCTGTATTGAAACAGTATGAAACAGATGCAGTACAAAACCGTACAAACTGGTTGCCGTACAAATGGTGCGCCACAAAGTGGGTAATTTTTTTATATTTTCTAACAATTTCCAGGGTAAATTTGGTAATTTCATTCTGTACGGCATGTGAATATGGAGTTTTTGGGCGTTGTGGCAAATAACGTGACATGCCATATCGGATCTCTCTTTCTAATCGCTGACTAATTAGTAGTTTAAAAGTCTTATATTTTCCGTCTTTCATGATCGATATTAATTTTAATTTCACTTTTTGACATCTTTTTTACAATATATTCATATTTTATTATGAAACTAGCGACCCGCTCCGGCTTCGCACGGTATATTATGCATGTATTATACATATAAACCTTCCTCTTGAATCACTCTATCTATTAAAAAAACCCGCATCAAAATCCGTTGGGTAGTTTTGAAGATATAAGCATAGATACGGATTTGGGGACAGAAAAAGCGACTTTGTTTTATACTATGTAGTGATGTGACATTTATTTTTTATGCATAATCCCTATTGTCAAAATAGCTGCCCTAGCTGCCACACTTGAAATTTTCATGGCATATACCTGAATAGGGAGAAGGTTCCAAGCTTGGTTTCCACGGATTCTGGCGTCCACAAGGTCTCCAGCGCTAATGCTATCGGCAGCTTTGCTTAGCCGTTCAAGCACTTCATGTCTGAAAGTAGAATGTAAATGTTTAAAGATACCTTCTCGTGTTAGTAGTAATGAAATTATAAAAATCGAAATGTGATGTGATATAATATATAATATAATGTGATGTGGTATTTACAACCACGTTATTTAGTGTCATTCTCTAAGCTGGGGGTCCTCGTATTATGTAAACTACTTTACAATTTTCGTCGTAAAAAATGAACTGTGCCTACAATTCGAATTCGCGAATAATTTAATATCACTTGTTTTCTAAATTTAAACATACTTGGGGCAGTGGGGAGCGACTTGCAAGTAATTTTCTTGAACGAAGAGAGGCGCAAGGCTGTAGTCATAGAAAAATAAATCACTCTTGTCGTGTATACTCATGGTTTTGTGGTCTTCAGCTGAAAAAACTTTGCGTATAGCTTCCCATGGACCCTGTGAATAGAGCAATGTGGCGTTAGTAAATAAAACTCCATGCAAATTTTTTTATTCATCGATGCGGCTTAAGCAGTTTCGCTATACTCTTTCTTTTGACGCCTATGCATTCTTTTCGCACTAGTCGTTAGTAAAAGGTCTGTTGGAAATTCTTCTAGCTATCAATATACATATAAGTTGCGCCGTTGCGACATCAAGGAAAAACAAACCAACAATCATTCTGTTACGAGTACCTAGATAGGATTTAACGCATTGCTCGTAAATCCTTCGATATCTCTGAACATTTCGAGGCCCATATTTTTCCATCCATATTAAGCTATAGAGAAATGCGTAAAATCCTAACTACTCGTAACAGAATGATTGTTGGTTTGTTTTTAATTGATGTCGCAACGGCGCAACATATTGACGACGTGATTTCCCACACAGACAGTTAGATGGCTGGAAAATAACTCTACTGGAAAGCTACTTCTTTTCATGGAAAATTGCGGAATTGTCATGAAAATCGGAGAAAGCCGTGGACAAAGGCTAACTTAACTCCTAAGACATGTTTCGCCCACTTACTAAGACGTGCAAAAACCAACAAAAATACAAAATTAAGGCGCTTGCGAAGTCGTGTAAGCAACTAATAAATAAACAAAACACGTTTAAAAATAAATAACGAAAACTTCATCTAGAAAGATACAACGACACAAAGTAGGTACCTATTCGAATAATGAAATGCAAAAATAATGTCTATGGTCGATAAAATGACTTATGCATACTGAAGTGCGGCTCCGAAATTCAATTTTGAATATTATTTATATCATGCGATCGCATTTTATGGACGAAAACAGGGGGGAGATATGAAAATTTTAATGTTTAACCCGAATTGAAAAACGAACAAGTAGGTAGGTACATAGCGTAGATAACATTTGTTGAGCAAAAATGATTAAATTGACATTATTTTTATATGGCGATTTCATTTTTAGATAAGTATATTGTATTACGTAGGCATTACTTTTTCGCATAGATCATTTCCGCACTTCTATCATTTAACGGAACAGATCCCTCCTGAATCGAGCATGGCATGTCATGTCACACATTGTCAAGCTACTTATTCTCATAGACTTAATAAGCACCTTTCAAAACATTGTATTTACTGTTAATGGATGACTGGCGCTGTGACAGTGACCATTAGGTACATCGGAGCTGCCTAGGAGTTCAAAATATGGTCAATTGTGCAATTAAGTGCATGTTGAGATATGTTGGAGCACTCTAAACCGCTCCGTTGCATCTTCAGGCAGTTTGTACTAGATAACGGAATTCGCAGCAGCAAGCAGTACCTATCAGAATTTAACAGCCGCTGTTTTACATTAAACTAACGACCCGCCCCGGCTTCGCACAGATTATTAAACTACAAGATTAAACCTTCCTCTTGAAGCACTCTATTGATGAGAACAGCATTAAAATCGGTTGCGTAGTTGAAATGATCCAAGCTTGCATACATACATACAGACGGCGTGCAGCGACTTTGTTTTATTACTATGTTTTTATACTATGTAAAGATGTACACCCGTCATCCAGTACATACCAGCAGTACTATATAATAAAATAGATGTACTCTTAACAGAACACGTGCAGAGAAACCATTGCTAAATAAAAATCAATAATTTAGGAAAGCAAACAACAGGCAGACGTAAGCATTAAGCAAGGGTGCGTCTTCATTACGATGGAGGGTAGCAAATACGCGTAACTACAAATAAATTTCGATGTAGCGGTGGATTTACGTCGTTGTAGTCAACATTCTGCATATCTTGTTCTGGGTATCCAGCCAATAACAATATTTTACGAAAATTAATTTAGTAATTCAGCTTTTAAACCAACGTAGAACAGTGAGAAAGATAAACTAGATAAACTCCATTTCGCAATTCGCATTTGCAACTGCTTAGATATGACGAAGTGTGGGTAAGTTTGTACATGTCCATGTGTACATAACAACCAAAAAGACGTTAAATTCGCTTCTGCGTATTGAAAGTAACTAGGTGCTCAAAAATGCTGCCGGCGTATGTATCAATTACATTTACATATAATATTCAAGTACATTCGCAACTTTGGGAACTGCAATCCCAATAAGTAATGAATGATGATATGAAGATTACGTTTTGTAAACTTCATTTTCATTAAAATCATTATGCAGGTACAATTATTTGCTTATTAGCAGTCAAAGACAGTAAAAGTATTATACTTAATTAAAGATGGAGCTGAGGAATTATTTACGGTGTCTACAGCTATACTTTCAATACTTGTTAAGCAAAGCACAAGTATCAGGACATAAGTGATCAGTTAGATAGTTTTACCAATTTAATATCCTTCTTGGTTTGCGCAGCGTCGCGGCGCAGGTGGTCGGCGCCGGCGAGCCCCGGCGCGGCGGCCCACATGGACAGCAAGTTGAGCGTCTGCCGCACGTCCTGGTTCGCGGCCACAATAAGCTGCGCCAGCGCATCGCTGGGGACTTTTATACCTTCTTTGCAACAAACCGACATCATCGCCGCCTGAAAAATACATACTTTGCAACAAAGTGGTTAGCTTATCTACTGTATTTCAGTACTCATTTATACTCATGGCTTTTCGTACTTTAATCTGGTCAACTCGCGGCCTGTTAAATCTGAGATCGTAGCAATAATTTACAAGCGATCTCATTTTCTGACTGTTCCTGTCATTGCACATACATATCATGGGAATTGATGCTGCCTTTATCAAACTTATTAACTCTTGCAGACCACCTGCAAAATAAATATATAAATTTCAAATTTAATAACACCCTGTCACGGTCTTGTAATGCAATTCTTTTTATTCGCTTAACTCACCTCTGTCTTCATTACCAGCCATACCATCGACTTCATCCATAACTAAAACATGTTTTTTGGACACAGCCTGTTTGCCAGTTTGTCCTAAGAAAAAAAATAAGACAAAAGATCATTTTGGCATTTCAATTGAGTGCAGCGTTATAATTTAAAAGAAGACTGTGAAAACCAACCCTTAGCGTATCCAGAGAGGGAAGTGGTCGTTAGCAATTCGCCGATTTGCTCCTTGATAAGAGTTTTATTCCTGGTGTCAGAAGCATTGAACTCCACCATGTCGAAACCAATCTCTTTGCACACGAGAGAGACGGTCGTAGTTTTACCTACAAAAATTAGATTATTAAAAAAATAACAACCATTTCACAACCATATTCAATTGAGTAGTTTGTATCTTTGTATCACCCCTTACCTACACCCGGCGGACCTGACAGCAGAGCTGCCTTATAATATCCCCCGTCATCGTTTTTCGCCCATGGGCTGGGTTTGGGTAGTTTTGCTTTTCTATTAACGTACCATTTAGTAAGCCAGTTGCAAAGTCTAAAAATAAATTCGAAAATTTATGAGTTTATTTACTTCAATAGTTTAATCTAAATAAATATGAAATAGATTCACATCAATGGTAACAAACTTTTTAACATTGCTTGCTTCTCCATGCTGCCCAATAATTTGCTTAAGAGTTTGCGGTTTATACTTCTCCACCCACATTGACGACTGATGTAAGTTAGCAATCATTTTACCAGTAGATTCGCTGCTTAGATCTGTAACAAACTTCCATATTTTAGTTTCTGAAGTTTGTATCTGAAGCGTTTTCAGTGCGATATTTTTAGATCAAGATTCTATCGCAACTGGTTTCAATGATACGTACCACTTAAAGCTTTATTTGTTAATGCGCCTGATTTAGAAATATTTTCTACCTCATTGTCCTTTGTATCAACTTTATTTTCATTGGATACAACTTTTTCAGTTCTAGAATTATCATTAATGTTTGGTTTTTCTCTTGGACATTCTTTGTGATATACACCAAAATCGCTTATACTCGTTTTTTGACTTGATGTGACATTTTTATTTTTATCTGATTTCTGACGTACATTATCGTCAGTATCTTTAGGTGATTTCCGATTTTCATTTTTTTCATTATCTTTACGTGGTTTCTTACTTTTTTCGCCTTTGATTAACTCTTCGCGTTTTGGCTTTTTTGATTTATTAACGATTAGTTCCAAAAACTCATTTTCATTTAAGATTGGAATATCAAATTCTTGAGCTTTGGCAATTTTTGCAGGACCTGCTTCATCCCCTGCTAAAATATGTGTCACCTGAAAGTAACCTCATTAAGTATACTTAATAATATAATGCAGACATACTGATATTATATTACTGTTATTATAATAATAAGTTTTAGTTTTAAGATTATTTTATAATAAATTGCTGTGCCCCTACTGGGTAAATGTTTGAAACTAAATACATACTAACATCTTTGTCACAACATTTTTATGCAATAAATAGTTTGAGTTTGAGTTTTGATAGAATTTTTGTTCAAAACGTTATACATTTACAAACCTTTCTACTCATAGAGTTCTTAACAGTTCCTCCCAATTTTGTAATAGCTCCTGCAACTTCTTCTCGTTCGAAAGAGTCAAGTACACCCGTTAACAAAAATGCACAGTTCTTTAGGCAATCCGGCGCCCCCTAAAGGGAATAAAATTAAATGAGGCTAAGATTTCAAAAATATTGCAGTTTGTTGTTAAAGAGTATTCAGTATCTCACCTCAGGCATTTCTCTAGCTCCTAGATATTTGGGTCCAGATCTATTTAAAAACTTTTGATATAATACTGCCGAATGCCGCTTACGCTCAAATCTTTCTTCATCAGTCAGAACTAAAAAAAAAACAGTTTTAAAAGTTAATCAACACCAACAATTAAAATAAACATTTAGTGGAAAAGTTATTAATGTTGACATCTGTTTGCCTTCCTTATCTTTAAAAAAACTGTCAAAAGGAATTAAATATTATATATGTATATTCAATTGTTGTTAGGGCTTGCTGTTATATCTGATTATTAATAAATTTACATCAATTACTAGAAATAACAGAATATTTAAAGTAGTAAATCAGTAATCTAACAAATTTTACCAGTCTCATTCAAACTTCGTTCAAACTTTTTCTCATTTTTTGTTTCTTTTAAATCATAGTCAATGGATGAATTCACACATTCAGGCACTTGCTTTTTGTATTCTGTCAATTTGAATTTTTCATCTGTGTTTTTTTCCAACTTATTTGGTATGTTTTTTGAATCACTGGTTTTTCTCTGCTTTAATGGATCAGTTTCATTTGAACTTAGTTCACCAATGCATCTCTTATTTAAAACTTTATTTGAGTTAAACTTATCTGAAGCTGAATTCGTGTGGCTATTATTACACCCATTATTATTGTCTTTGTTTAATGAATTATCCGTTTTAACTACAGTTTCCTGAATATTCGTCATTGATGAATTGGACTCTCCAATGTCCTGGTGCAATTTAATTGGCCCGACTTCTTTTTTATGAGGGTGAAGGGCATCTACTTTAGCATTGTCAAGCTCTAATAAACTCTGATCAAAATCATCATCCGAATGAATACCCGTCTCAGTGTTCTGTTTAGCCTTTTTTACAATTGGCTCTGAACGTTTAATAGGTGCACTGCCAAATATGTCAATTGCTTTTACTTCTTTAAGTTCTTTTTTGGCTGGAGACTTGTGCTTAACAATTTTTTTTGTTGATTTACTGCTACTTTCGTCAGATTTTTTCTTCTTTATTGCAAATATCTCTTCATCCGAGTCACTGAGAACTCGTTTCTTTCTGCCTTCTCTTTTCTGAAATAAATACTTTGTTACACACATCACATTTAACATAAGCAACAGCCACCATGTTGATACTAACAGATGGTATAATTATTAGTACTTAAACAATACTTTGAAATCACCAGGGAGTCAGGTTATTTCCACATGTAATCCTAAAAAAATTAGGGTAAAAAGCCCTGCTAGGAATCAGTAGAAAAATAACAGCCACTGACACTGAAAATCAGATACCTAATCTATTAAGTACAAACTGATTCTGACAAAATGATTCAGTCCTCAAATCATAGAAAGGGCAGACATTTGTTTAATGAACATTCTATTGCTTGACTTGGCGGGGATCCTGATAAAAGCTACATACCTTTATCTTAATTTCAACATCAGGAGATTCCGGTATGACATCATCATCATCTTCCACCTTGGGTTTCTGTGGTTTCTGTGGCCGAAAAAATGACCGGATATCCTACAATAATGAAAATATTTCATATACAGTGATTGTTGGATAATAAGAAACACCTGAAAATTTTACAAGATCGCAAGTTTGAACAAATAGTTTAGCTGTAATTATTTGGACATAAACGAATTTGTAAAGTATTGACACATCCCTAGTTTTAAAAACAAATACGTAGCCAACGATATTGGGCATTACATACTAAAACAAATACCTATCCAACGATATTGGGCATTACATACTAAAACAAATACCTAGCCAACGATATTGGGCATTACATACTAAAAAAAATACCTAGCCAACGATATTGGGCATTACATACTAAAACAAATACCTAGCCAAAGATATTGGGCATTACATACTAAAACAAATACCTAGCCAACGATATTGCGCATTACATACTAAAAAAAATACCTAGCCAACGATATTGGGCATTACATACTAAAACAAATACCTAGCCAACGATATTGGGCATTACATACTAAAACAAATACCTAGCCAATGATATTGGGCATTACATACTAAAACAAATACCTAGCCAACGATATTGGGCATTACATACTAAAACAAATACCTAGCCAATGATATTGGGCATTACATACTAAAACAAATACATATGCAGCTGTTTATCTTTTTCTGTACATTTGCGAGCGCATCATGTGAAAACGGCTGAACGGATTTTGATGCAAACTTTACTAATCTGTTGAGAAGGTCACCTGCCAGGTTATAACCTGGCAGGTGCTGGCAGGAACTATGCAATTTCCGGGATAAAAAGTAGCCTATAGGCTACTTATAGGGGATATTAATAAACATGTCAAAGGTTGCAACTGCTTAGAGTCGCAACATAAATAAGTATGTTGCTTCAGTATCATAGAGTTGCACTAAGGAGATTTTTCAAAATCCCCATATATATATATGGTTCCTGGTAACTGCAAAATCATTATTAAAGCTTAAATCTCAAAATCATTTAACATTGGGATGTCTGGCAAAATAATAAAACTTCTGTAAAAAATTATTGTGTTTATCATTATGGTTCAAAAATCCACTGTATTTTATTGAGAGGCTGCAAAAGTCAGCAAAATTTTACCATTTTTAGCCTGTCTTTCAAGGTATTTTGACAGTGATCATGTGTAGCTCTCAACCTTGACACTAGCAAAGTTGTCCCACTGGACAGAAGCCATCTACTTTGGGAAAAAAACAATAATTTGGTCCTTCATCTCTTGTAAAATCATAATCACTTTGACACTGTAAGTTTAATATAATTTTTAATGTAACATTTCCCTTTTGACAGAAGGAAGGGTAATCATTTTATGTGTATTTAATTAATGTGTGAGTGTTTTGGTTTTGCACTGTAAAACTTGCATGTGTTTTTATAAATAAATAAATAAATAAAATAAATGTAACCCTAGTAACCCAACAATCAACAGGAACACCCAATTTGAATTTTCATAGGTTTCATAAGATAACATTTTTGTGAAGAACCAAATACTATATAGCATCTTCTAACAATAATATTACTTGTACTGAGTAAAAACTTAAGCGAGTAGTTCACTTAAGGTTGATAAAAATAGAGTACCTTAAAATCACATAATAAACATAACCACAAACGTTTAAACTTGTATAGATTTCAGATTAAAAATTGCATGTATTTAAATAAACTAAAACGTTTTTCAGAGTGCCGGACCGTATTTGAACCTGCGTTTTTAAGGCTATACGCGCCAAGTGTCCTAAGTTTTCTAAATCGTTTTAGTCTCCGAAAAGTTGGAACATTGCTATAAAAACAAACATTAAAAAATCCGTATATGATGCACACAAGTAACAGAAATGGCTCAATTTGAACAATGTGCAGATTTTTAGCTTTTTAATCTTCATACCTTAGACATTTTTCATAAGCAGTTTACAACAAAATCAAAACTCGTTAATAGTATTTCGGTCTTGCACTTGAGATATAAGAATTTGGTGAAAACTAGTGATTTTAGTTATTTTATTTCATAATTTCTGTTTCCTCGCCGTTATATTTCAACGTATCTTTGAGAAATCATGAACTGTCAAAGTCAAACAATCAAATTCTGATATTTATTTGTGATTGAATGTGTGGTAGTTTGGGGTGAAACGTAGTGATTATATTCTCTTTGGTTTGGGGTGTATTTAATTCTCGACCATGGAAGTAACGACATGGAAGTCTCGACCCTGTAATCCGCGTACATTGTACATGAAATACGGGTCGGTATTTTCACCCCGATCAAACCCGACCTGATAAATACCGGCCTGTTAATCGGTGTACATTTATTCGCAATGACAATCGATTCTTGACATCAATTCTTTAGAGTACATTTGTGTTAAAAGTGTACCCTTGCCTTTAATCTCTGTAGTATGTTCTTCAGTTGCGAAGTTAAGTTTTCTAGATAAACTCTCAAGCTTCTTGAAAATGTCTTGTTGATTTGTCATATGCGAGGTACAACCGCTATCTAAAACCCAAGTGCTATTTTCAGGCTTTCCGTTTTGAGTTAGCTAGCACAAAGCAAAGTTTATCTTGTGTTTGTTATTAACATCCAGTCTGTCTTGGTTTTCCTTCCAGCTGTTGGTGCATATCTTATTATATGAGATTTGCGTTTGAAGATATTACCTCTTCGTTTACAAATCTTACAGGAGGCGTATAAGGCTTCTTCTTGGAAAGAGGATTCTGGTTCATTGTTATAGCTACAGTTTTGATTGTGCCTTGCTTCAAATTCTTAGATAATTTTAGTTTTCAGATCGTCAGGTGATGAAAGCTTGTCACGCGTTTCTATTGCTACTCTGAAGTTTTCATACTCGGAAGGAAGGCTATATAGTATCATGATGGTAAGTAAATCCTCGTTTAATTAATATCCATATCAGCCAGCTTATCCACAGTATCCATAAATTTGTTTAAGTGTCTGTGAACGTCGATGCCTTGTAATTTCGTGACAATAAGCTGCTTTAGAAGGGATGCTTTTTGAGCGGGCCCCTTACTAGAGTATGTGCTTTGTAGTTTATCCCATAATTGTTTAGCAGTCTGGCAATTTTTAATTTGTTTAAGCTCAGACGGAGCGATTATGAGTATAATTTCTGACCTCGCTTGCCTGTCCCCTTCTTTGTCCGTTGCATTCGAGTTCTCCGTCACAGGATATTCAATGTATTTCCATAATTTGTTTCGTACTAGAATGGCTTCAGCTTGAATTACCCGTGCCCGTGTGTCATTGTTTTCTCTTGTTAGAGAGTCGATTTTTGCGCTCGACATTTTTAATGTGACACTGACTTTATAACGTTGTGAATTATAATTTCACGTTTTATATTTCACGTTCTGCTGCCATGTTAAGAGTTTTAATTAAACAGCAAATAAACTTGAAACGAAATTATATTTCGACATACGTTGGACAGATGACAAAATCAAACCAAATTAGTTTTCTAAAGTATCGAGATCAGCCATAGAGATTGTTACTAAGGATTCTTATAAAATGAATCTAATCCAACCTAATCGACTGGCTTCCGATTATCAGGTCGGTATTTCCATGTACGTGAAATATCACCTCGGTATTAGAATGTACCGGGGTGATATTTTGTTGACCTGGAAATACCCACCTGTTTGTCCGTATACATTTTGGTTGCCAAATATCTGGTCGATTTTTTCAGGCCGGGAAATACGCGACGGTACTTATAGCCTCCCGAATTGGTAAATTGTCAAAGCATTTTTTTTATTTGTCTCCTTCAGGAAAGGCAAAGGGTTTTTAGTTCATACCGCCATATCTGATGTGTAGTTTTTTTCTAGATCCTATCGCAGCTAGCTAGTTTTAGGCTGTCCTAGTCATATTCTGTCAGCTTCTCATATCTTCCGTAAAGTGATAGTGTACTTTACGGCGAGTTGGCGAGCTACGACAAGGAGCAGCCGTTGGACACTTGAAGACAACTGAAAGAATATGCGTTTTGTCACTCGAATTCTTGTATGATACACTATCATCAACCACAAACACATAGCACGGAAACAAAAACTCAATTGATTAAACGATCCATTCTCAAAGACAAAGCAACATATGGTCACAGGTGACCATACAGCCCGACATAAAAGTCAAGAAATTAATAGGGGCGCCACTGTCGCATCTGTAGCAACACCATATAGTACAACGAAAAAATATTGATACTTTACTTAATGTACTAGCTTTTGTTTTGCCCGTGACTACGCTCACTTGGATAAAGTCCCTCTTTAAGGGATATGAGTGTTATGTTTTAATAAATCCTATACCCACCAAATTTCAAGTCAATCTGATCACTAGAAGTGGGACAAACTTAACTTGCAAACAAAATAACATACAAAAATTGAGTTAAATAAAATTACGTCAAAATAAAATAGGAAATAGAGAAAGCTTTTATTCATGAAAAACATTTAAAGTACAGAAGACATTTTTGACAAATAACTTATTTTATTCATCATCTGATGTACTAACATCCATGGCGTATGGCTGTGTGCCTAATTGCACACAAATCGAAGTCGTCCAATTCCATTTAGGGACGAGGACGACCTTGTCTGTGTTTTCCAGGTGTAGAAAAAACAGCATTATTCTGCACCCCTTCTACAATTCTCCTCACTGTACTGACCGATTTACCTGAATATCACATAAACATAAAACACCATAAAATATTTTAACAATTTATATGTAGCTATCTAAGTGTATACAATTACAAATTAATCGAAATATTTCGGTAATACATTATATCACATAGCAAGTATCAACACATCTCACATACGTCAAGAAGTGTACCTACGTATTTTGTAAACATAATTATAACCTCAACTTTTTCAATTTTAACCATCAGAAACAACTCAATTACAGAAAATTTTATATTTGTAACAACATAGACTATTTCAAAAACATCTAATTCTACCCAAAATAGTAAAAATAAACCGTTACCAACCTGTGATATCGGACGTTCTTCGGTAAACATCGACAAGTGAGTTTTTGCTTGGCTTTCTGCGAGACAACGTCTGTATACGTTATAAATGACCTCTGTAGTACCACTATGAAGCGTTTTACTCATTTTCACACTCTATTCGATAAAATAACGCTAATAATATGCAAAAATAGTAACGAAATAAGTTTCAGCCCTCAAATTTGACATTTCTTGTACCGGCACTGACAGCTAGTAGTGTGTTGCAAGGAAAAAATAAAGTTAGTTCCATTTCTTGACTTTTATGTCCCCCTATACATAATGCTCCCACAGAGTGTTTCCATCATCACAAATATATACGACATATTGTGTGAATGTTACTTTGATGTTTATCCAAGTATGTTCTCCCACAGTAAGTGAGTCTTGAGTGCACCTACTCCACAAATGTAAATAGCTAGAGGGTGCATAGAAGATTCAAATACATATTTTTTTTTATAGGAAGGTAGATTTTACTTAATATGCCAGTAGATTGCTAGTATACATTCCTTTGCCTATCTTGCTCATCATATCCTTGTTACAATAAAAAAAAAACTAGTAGCAAGAAGTGCGCGACTTTTAAAGATACAATCTGATACAACATCGTAAATTGCAAAAAATGCTCTTTTTCCTCTCTATCGTCATAGGTTTAATAAACTCTTGTAAAACACAGAGTAATACTGGTACCACGCTATTTTATGATAAGGAATTCAAAACAGATTGTTGGACTGAAGATGATTTGGCGAAATTGCGAGCCCGAATGATTTTTAACCAAATAATACCGCAGCAAATAACACCTAATCAAATAAATAAAAGATTTATCAATGATGCCATGCGATATTATCGCAAAGCATTGCACACAGTGGACAAACAGGAGCAGACTAATACAAAAAAAATACTCAGAGAAACATTAGTAGATACAGTTGGGGGACACTTACGAAGTGAACTACTTCCTAGTGCACGGTTTGCCTACTACGCTGGGTACGTACCTTACAAAAATATCCGAGAATTACACGAGTTCTATGACGAATTAAAGTTTATTCTTAACACGCAAGGACAAGGCTGGAAAAAACCCATGAAAGTGCGTCAACTGGCTAATTTAACTGTCGTCAAAATCATGATAGGGCCGGGCAAGCTCTTCGATCCATGTGACTGTTTAGTTGTTCAGAGAGATTCTAATTCATGTATACATTTACCAATTCCTCGAGTCGATGACGATTCTGAGCCCTCTGCAATTGCACTGCCATTCAAACACGGTGGTTTAGTTAATCTGCAGTCGCCAAAATCAGAAAATATTTTGCTCAAATATTACACTACAGCTGCACGATGCATTTTACGCAGTTCTCCGGAAAATTGCCGCCACTCCGATTTCGTGAACTTTAATAATGATTTATGGCATTGGATGAAAAGAGACGTGGCGCCGCATTTGCTGGACGAGAAGTTATACTCAGCTTACGGCGGGGTCCTAAGAATAGCTGCAGCAGTGCAAAACTATGGCAAAGGCCTGGCGCGGCGGAACCTCTTCGAATTCTACCCAAGCCCAACAGTGACCAAATGGCAACCATGGAAAGCATTAACTGATTCATATCTTTACGTTAACAGCGATTGGACTCCTGGCTTTTGCGTTGCACTGGTGATTTTAGCTGCTCTAGTTATATGTTTCTTACAAGTTATGTTTAATTACTTTTTTGGAAATTCTAACGGATGTCACTGCACTGACACGAGAAGAACAGTCAGCAAAGACGTGGAGTATGCTAACATCGATTTAAATTTTCCGGCTATGCTGCCAGGAAACGACGTGTTCTACAGTAAAACGAAGCGCTCACCTACCATAGTTCAAAGCAAAGGTACATCTGCTGGTACCGTGAAGACACAAAAAGTTTATGATCTCAATGAAAACACGGAAAAATTTATGGATGTCGTGATGAGCGACGCTGAGGGAGAAAACTATTCTAGTACAGAGTCTAATGACGAAGAAAGCAATGAGAAAGATGCTAATTATGCTATCGACATCAGTAAAGTGAAGAGATCAGCAAGTCCACCAAAAATTGAATCATCCATTGCGCAGTTGAAAATCAATAGGCGTCACGAGCATGTGGGGTATTCGGTGGACACAGTGGTGACAGGCGGGCGGCGCAGGCAGCGCGGGCAGAGCTGGGCGTGGTCGCGCTCGGGCAGTTCGGGCGGCTCGGGCGGCGAGTCGGCCAGCAGCAGCAGCGGCAGCGGCAGCGGCAGCGGCACGTCCCGTTCGCACACGCGTGACCTGGCCTGGGCGCGCCGCGTCGTCTCCAATCACTCATTGCGCTCACACGCGAAAACCGTCTCCGGGACCGAGCACGAACCTAACTCCTATACCATTCCTGCATCGCACCGATAATGAGCTTTATATAATCTTTTAAAATTGATAAGATATTTATTTTTAGGATATTCCCTAAGTTTATATAAGACAATGATTTTATTTAAGAAGTATTGTATTGTAAGACATTCGTGACTAGTAACAAATAAAAAAAAAATACATATTGTATATTTTATTACGTTAAACACGATATAGCATACATTAAGATATCTCAGTACATACAGGAAATAGGGCATTCAAAGTAATCAATGGTCTTTAAATTAACAATGGTTCATATCGCGGGTACAGTCGTCATAAGATCCACGATACATCGGAGCTATATCTTTGTGCTCAAAAATATCTGAATACGAAATATAGGTATATGAATCAGATAGTTTTGACCACCTCGACGGCTCCGACGTGTCTGATGGAGACTGTATATAACTTGACTCACGCTCGAGGCAAGAGCGACTACCATGCGATTCAAAGTTGTTTTTTATAACCACTCGAGGCGTACACAAGTATGTCTGCCTACCCCTGAGCAGAAAGTTGGATTCCTGCGTTGTGGACGGTAAATCAGTTACAACGGCCAAAGGTGGTTAAAATGTTAATAGTTATACCTACATATAATTTATCTAAAGCTATAAAATTAACGTATCAATAGTTATCACATTAAATACATTTGTACCTTAGGAACTAAAATATCTCTTTCCTTTAAATACACATTTATAAATATTTTTCGGTATTTACTATGGGTATATAATATAGTAATTAAAATTTGAATCACAGGATAATGTTTGCTTATTTAATGCTAAAATTAACTCATATTCATTTAAATTATAGAAACAAATAAAAAAGAATACTATTTTAAATAAACATTGAGATTCCTTAACAGCGTGCGGAAGAACTAAATTCATTTTTATTATAAAAAAAAAAAAGACTACTAAACCCCGTTTCAAATTTAAACTCGAGAGTTACACAACGCGGAAAATGGACACCACATGGAGGGCGACTCAGCACAGCACTAAATAAATAAATCACTTATTTAACAGTTGGCCTTCGCTCCCTATCGCTATATGTTTCAACTGAATAGTTCGCCCAATTTGTTTTTTTGCGATCCTAATCGTCAGGAGTTGCGGGTTTGTTTGTATACTACATAACAATATTCTACTTAAATAAAAAAATATCATCGGCACCAAAGCGGGGTCGAATCAAATACCTACCTACTCTACGAATAATGACAGTATCCAAGTCCAAAAAATGGTGCGCCAAAATACTCACGCGGAGGTCGTAGATGCGCATATTATTGTGTTTTTTTTTTATACGAAACTAGCTGACCCGGCGAACTTTGTTCTGCCCTAAATTTGAAAAATTCCTTTGTAAGTGCAGTGCATCTTTATACTAATCAAGGAATAATGACATTATTGTGTAGGCATGCTAAATTTAATGTGTGTACCTTTATTAGTACAACATTTCGGAATTTTCCAATCCCGTGGGAAAATCGGGATAAAAAGTATCCTATGTCCGTCTCCTGGTCCTAAGCTACCTCCCTACCAATTTTCAGCCAAATCGGTTCAGCCGTTCTCGAGTTATAAATAGTGTAAACGGTTATGGAATAGAGGCCAGGTTTAAGTAAGTATTATATTATGACACTACTGTGCTAGAAATCACAGAGAATAGTAGTGGTAAAAACATAGAGAAAACAACCTAGTAGAGTGGAAATGTCATATAAATCATGTGAAATAAAATGAAGACTTGACTTAGCCACGGGGCCCTGGGCTGAAGCCCAAAAAGCCATATGGTAGATCCGGCCCTGATTCTGATTGATATGGATAGTTCATGTTTAGAGTCGGCGTGGCAGTGAATGAAAATCGCTTAATAAAAACCAAAAAGTAAATATATAATCGAAATCCAAATTACTTAAATGGGTTTGTTCCAAGTAGAAGATAAAGGAAAAAAATAGTGTTAGTATGGTATATGTCGAAAAAGACAGACGTGTTGCCACAATTGGATAGCTCTTATTACCACTCTAATTGGTTACTTCCTCTTTGGGTGAAAACAATAGTTATCGCGGTTGATTTTTTTCTACTAATAATAGAGTGATCTTACTTCTATCAGCAACCGACTCGTATTCAAAATTACCTTATCTATTTCTATGGTGTTTTAAGCAAAATTGGATAAGTGCATGTGCATAAATTTAGTACAGTGGGTTTAATAGTACTAGTAGTCTGTGTCGTTATTTAAGGAGCTACAAGAAACATTACTAATTGTTTTCTCTTAAAACCAGTACAGTACCCTAGACAGTGAAATGTTGTGGCAGATAAGAACAGAAAGTTTGAGCGTCTCTGTTTCGAATTTGATTTGTTTTCTTTATGCTCGAGCAGTGTTCCTTCTTTTTGTAAAATACCATCACTCATAAATATGGGTGCCACTTTGTTTTTAATTGTCAGGGCACTCAGTAATCCTATGCCCCAACACTTAAAGATCATTTGCGTAAGTTGCGATACTGGCGATCGCTCCACTTCCTGTGCATGTATTTCACTATGTAGAGCGGCAGACAGGACACGAGAGTTATAGTCGTGACCTTCCACCAGAAGTCCCAGTGTCTAATGAAGTCAGCGTCTAAAAGAAAAACGCATCACTATTAATTCGATTGTTTAGAGTTAAGTAACGTGCGCCGTGCGCTTCAAGGGACTAGAAGAGTGTTGAAACTTTGTGTCATCGTTTGGCTATAGCGTCAAACTCCAGGTTTTGGGGCCATTTTTCAAAGGCTGTCCTGGTAAATCCTTTCACGTTAATCTTTTTCACCGCCAAGCAGCTCTAGTGTCACTCGTAACTGTCAACTTCATTTTGTTAGTTGAAGGTGCATTTTATAGTGACTGAACTAACTTATATCAAGTCAATGGCGGCCACTGGAAGAGGATTGCAGTTCTACTTGCAAGATTTGAAGCTAAAAAAAAATAGTATCCGAAGTAAGTTAACAATAATAAAAGAAAGTTTTAAATAAAGCTTATGTACCAAAGTAGCTGTTGAAGACGAGCAGGGTAGCGGTGTACATGAGCAGGCTGACGAGCTCGGCTACGACCATGAGCCGGTGCCACGTGACCACAGTCAGCGCTACCATGATCAGCTCCGTCAGAATCAGCGCCGTGTAGCTGATCTCTACGATGTGGATCAACTGGTCCTCGAACAGCACCAGCGCACCGTACATTATAACGCCGCCTGCAACACATTGCGAACTTACCTACTCCAATAACTTATTCCAATATGTCATCGTACCTATTTATAATTTACTATCTAGCTTGCATTACCTTGATATATTGAGATTCCTGTCCAAATGTAAAAAGTCTTATATGATAGTTGTCTTCCTTTGGTCAATTGTTTGTAGAGTTGTGGATTTTTAAGAGCAGTTGAGCTGGGAATGTCTTTGTCGAGAACCTGCGAATGTTAGAATAAACATATTATATGTATCTCCCAAAAATGCTTAGTACCCTAGCAACAAAGTTTAATATCAAGTAGTTGCCACAAAAACTTACCAAAGAAAATACAGGTAGCATAGTGAACAACGTGCCATAGCCGACCATCAAGAATCCGGGATAGAGAGACACCGATGAAAAGTAGAAGACCACCGAAAAAACCGCCTGTACGAAGAAGATAACGATAAATAGAATTTGGAACAATATTACTATACGTTCGCTCTTGACGTCTGTTTAACACTGTAAGTAAAAGAAGGATACATGAACACATTAGCCGTAAGTATGTCTGTCTGTCGGTTTGTTACGTCTTTACGCATAATCCGCTGAACCGATTTAGTTAGAATTTGGTAAAGGCTCAGTTACAGTCTTGGGGAAGGACGTAAGACACTTCTTATTCCGGAGAATTGCATAGTTCTCCCGGGATAGCGATAAGTCAATTCTGCGTAGACCTAGTCGCGGGTAACAGCTAGTACACACGGCAATATAATCAGGTAAGCACCTACGCACGCTCGCGCCGTATCTATCCTGCTTACCGAATAGCTTTGCTGTGTGTACATTATAACGTAGGATGAGCTGGATAAGTTATGTACCTGCATGGTGGAGACGATCAGGCCGCGGTGCACGATGAACAGCGACAGCGCGGCGGAGCGCATGACGGCGCGCCGGCCGTGCACGAGCAGCAGCCGCGCCAGCCCCGAGAACGCGCGCACGCTCACGTCGCCCGCCAGCGACGCCGCGCGCCCCTCGGCGCCCTCTATACCTACGCCTGTACCATACACACACTCTGTCATTAAGTATTTTACGAAAATATACAACACTATTAAAGGTTTTTTTGTACGATATTGGTGCCATTTTTAAGCAACATTGTCAAACATGTAGTTTTGCCAGGACCGTTCGAGCATTACGTAAGCAGTATTATAACAAAATCTCACTGAAGTTTCAACCTTAGCGTCAAAATTAGTTAACCCCAACTACTGCTAACGTAATAGTTGAGCGGTCCGTGTGCGAGTGACCTATGTCGGCTTCCTGTATCATGGCCACGTCGTTCCCGCCGTCGCCCACGGCGGCGACCACGCGGCCGCGCGCGCGCAGCAGCTGCGCCACGCGTGCCTTCTGCGTAGGCGAGCAGCGAGCCACCACCACGCCGGCGCAACCGCACAGGAGCTCCACGAACTCCTCCTCATAAGACTGCAGGCACACCTGACAACGCAAACAAATATATTGCAAACTAGCTTTTGACCACGACTTTGTTCGCGCAGAATCAAAATTTGCGCTAAAATTTCTTCCTTTTTCCCCATCAAAAATGTACAAAAACTTCGATTTCGTACTACCTACCTACCTACCTCAACGAAATAAACTCCGTTTCTTGCATAGACTTCCATTATTTTGCGAAATTCGAAAAATCCCTTCGTATTACACGTAAGTGATCTTCAAAGTACATGTCTACTAAATACAAAGTCTATATTTTGTACTGCACCTCTTTGATCATCTGCATACTCTTTTTTCCTTATCCCACAGGAATAACGCAAAATCCTGAAATCTGTTTTCATCTAATTTTCATAATTACCTATGCTAAATTTAAAGATTCTAGTAACAATTGTTACGCAAATAACAACATTTCAAAGTAGTAAGATAAATTCCTTTTTTTCCCCTTCCCGCGGGAATTTCGAAAGTCTTGAAATTAAATTTCATCCGTTATGATTTCCTACACGTGTGCCAAATGTCAAGACTCTAGTAGTTATAGTTATGGAAATATAGGCTCCCTTTTTAGTGGACTTATAAACCCCATTAATTCCTTATACCGTGGGAATTTTAAAAAAGCCCTCCTAAGTGCACCTCTATGATACTGATGAATGAATATTTATTTAGCTTCTGCCCGCGACTTCGTCCGCGTAGAATTAGCAATTGACAAGTTTATGATCCCGCCGGAACTATGTGATTTTCTCAACAGATTAGTAAAGTATCCATCAAAATCCGTTCAGTCGTTTTCAGATGATGCGCTCGCAAATATACAGGCAAACAGATAAACGGACAAAATTTCTAAAAACTGTTGCAACGTGTTCGATTCTCAGTATCGCCAGCAATTTCTTTTTTAATATCTTCCATGTTTCAGGGTTTCGGCCCTCTTCAGCTTTATTATATCTCAGGACTGTCGCTAATCTGTTGCTATATACGGTTTAAATTGACAGAATTAGTAGACATAATATATAAGGTCGCGCTACGCTTTTCCGCTCCGCACTGGCACTACTATAATGCATTGGGCAGGGTACCTCCAGAGTCTCCCCCTCGATGATGAGGTCGTGGCGCTCGTCGGCGGCGCCGGCGGCCAGCTGCTGCAGCAGCGCGTGCGCGTCGCGGCGCGCCGAGCACTCGGGCGCCGCGCGCCAGCCCGCGCCGCCGCCCAGGTGCAGAGACCGCGCGATGCAAAGCGCCGTCTCAAGCTTGTCACCCGTCAGCATCCATATCTGACATTGAATTGGAACTAAATATTATAGGCCTTGATCGCTTATACAGGGTGTATACGGCGCTGTGGATCAAACGAAGACCACAGGTAGGGGACCTCAGGAGCTACCGATTCGACCCCCATGTATGTTCAGCGGTTTACATTTTGTTTCAGAGTTATGAGCACTTTAGTGAAAATTTCAGAAATGTCGGAATTTAGGTATTTAGTGGTAGCTGAACTATTCGACCTATGACCGTGAATCTTTTTTTGAAAGTAGTGAGCTAGCGGGTCTGCTAAAAATGGATTTTGTATTCGCTAGCCGAATTTTTACGGAACCCTCGGTGCGCGATTCAGACTAGCACTTGTTCAGTTTTTTTACTGAACCCCGACACAAAAACATACTTTTTGATATACAGGGTGGTCCAAACACTGACGTCTAAAAAAAAAATTTTGATGCCTCACAACTGGGGCTATCCGAATATACCCCATGTATGTTGGCTGATTTTTTGTAGTTTTCGAGTAATTAGCTTTTAAAGATTTTTTTAAGAATTTTCGGGCCGAGCAGTTTATCATCATGTAACTTTTTTTGGTTATGTTTTTTTGAGTGTACGTACGTTTGAAAGTCGAATCCAGCGAATTATGACCTATTAAGTGTCACTTTTTTTGTATTATTCTACAAGTTTAGAGACTGGCGAAGTTTTTAAAATTACTTATGGTCTTTGAATTCTGAGATTTTTAGTTTTTTTTTTAATTATAAAATCAAACTTCGATTTGCTCAAAGGTAAAACTTTCACTTTCGGTCAATTTTGTTGTAACTTGGCTCAAGGTTGGGAAGCTGATTATTTTACGTGTGAAAGTGCAGTTTGTGAGGAAAATGTCATAAAAAAAACACTCAAAAAAACGTAACCAAAAAAAGTTACATGATGATAAACTGCTCGGCCCGAAAATTCTTGAAAAAATCTTTAAAAATTAATTACTCGAAAACTACAAAAAATCGGCCAACATACATAGGGTATATTCGGATAGCCCCGGATGTGAGGCATCAAAATTTTTTTTTAGACGTCAGTGTTTGGACCAACCTGTATGTTTTTAGTTGAATACCTATATCTAATCTACCCGTGCGAAGCCGGGGCGGGCCGCTAGTTTAAGCATTTCAGTTACTTCTTACACATTTTCAGTTTTTAATTGCTATACAGATCACAGGTATTAACCAGTACAAAATTCAGTTTAAAACTAACCTAACCTAGTTTATAAAAGTACAGTAAAACTTTCTTTAAAACCTTTCATATTCATTTGTTTTGAGTTTTTACGTAATTTTGATGGAGTCTACGAATAATAATAAGTCAATAAGCGTAACTAAACTAAGACCGAAAAATCATTCCATGCGAAGTGAACCGCAGGGGGCGGGGCTTAAAATATGTACCGCGCGGCGAATTAGTTCGGCCGGGACGCTCGAGCCGTTATCGTGACGTTATCGTTGTATTTTTGCGCTGATACATTAGAAAAATAGGCCATCGTGTCGTGTAGAATTCAGATATGAAAAATAGAGGACTCACCTTTATGTAAATAAATATTTTAGGACTCCATACTTGACGACTCTGGATGCATGCGATCCAAACACCCATCCCTTACCGCAAGTAGGCGGACACAATCACGACGCGCGGACTAATCGCGTGCAAGTATTGTCTATCTGAGTGACAGGTGTTAGGTTTGCGTTGCTGTTAGTTTGTGTGCGTAAGTGGAATGACAATCGAAGCGGCAACTGTTAGGGAATTACGCTTCTTGACTTATTATTATTATTCGTAGACAGGAGTACAGTTTTAGACAAATTTTCTCACAAACACTACTAACACAGTACGAATATCAACGCCTATAAGTCCAATTTGTGACATCTGATGACACATTTCGTTTTGACCAATGGTGACGCGTTTCGTAAGTTTAAATTTTGCTCCCTTATTATGCACTTTTTATACAATATTTTATGGGGTTAAACACTAAAAAAAAACCTTCTCATTATAATGTGACGATAATAAAGATTGGAGAAAAAAATATTTACTTATTGCAGACAAACTTTATATAAAAATTTCGAAATCGGGCCCCTGCTCATTGCAAACCCGCCTTAGATTAGATTAAAACCCAAATGACAATATTTTATGCTCTCTAGTAGTATTAAGGAACTTACTTTTATTCCAGCTGTCCGTAACATGGCCATAGTCTTGGGGACGTCGTCAGCTAATCGATCCTCCACGCCTGTTAGTCCCAGCAGCTTGAGGCCACACTGCAGTTTGGACATAGCAGCAATAGTTTTTTCGGTGCGATTCGTAACGCTAAGACGAGCTTCTTTATACTCACTCTGAAAATCAAAAAAATATCGTGATAATCAGTGGCGTGCCTAAGCGGTGAACGGCAGAAGACTCCATTGCTTGCAGGTGTTAATGTGTAGTCATACAATCGAACTTCATATGGCGGCCCGAGGCGGCCCAGGTTCGATTCGAGATCATTAGATGTTTATATACCACTCTGCTCGAGATAAGTGCAACAAGGGATGGAGATGTGAGCAAGTGCTAACACATCAGCTGCGTTGTGGATAAATTAGGGGGTTTAAATTCCAAAATAGCTTCGTAAATTCCAAAAAATATAAATAGTAATAGTTGTAGTAGTAGACTTAAACCTACCTCGAACTCCACATATTCGTTTTTGGTAAGAACCTTCATGGCCACCACCAAGGTTCGTAATCCGTCGGCAGCCAAACGCTTGCACTCATTGTTGAGCCACGAAGAATCTAGAAGCTTCGCCAGAGCGACGTCGGCACCTTTCACATAGTACGTTATTTCTCCTGAGATTTCCTCCTGGCAAAATAATACAATATTGCCTATTTTTAGTTTTACTTTTAGTCGTGCATCGAGCCATTTGATTTCTGATCCACTGATGTCATACTCATAATGATTTTTCTTGGCGTTTCTAGGAAGCCCCATAGTTCGATTCGATCATAAACGTTCGATATTAAAACAGTAAAGTGATTATTGGTAAACTAAACTATGAAAAAAATTTAGTCGACAGTGGTTAAGATTATAATTTAAACTTCAGTCACTTCAATTTGTATTTTTCTTCAATGACATTGGTATACCATTACCTATGTATACACAAAATGTACATTTAAAAAATTCCTCCAACCTTCACAATGATGCCCATCATCTTGCTTTCACTTGTAAAATGGAAAATCTGTAGTATAGAAAATTGCATTATCTCATTAGTGGCTCGGAGTTTAAGCGAGATATTGTGGAGGTTTCTTCGATACAAGGATACACCCATCTGAAATAAATTGTCAAAAATTCCGGTGACTGGTATTACATATTATTGCGATTCAATACAATATCAGAGCAGAGGGGTCGACGCATTAACGTTAACGACATGTGCAAGACAGCCGCATCTGTGGGACACACATTTATATCAAGACTTTAGTATTAGGAACTATCTTAACCACAGAACATCCCAGAAAATAGATGACTAGAATTCATTTTAAACTGTCTATGTTGTTTTTTTTTTATGTTAGATAGGCCAGACAAACGAACTAGTGGGTCACCTGATGGTAAATGATCACCACTGTCCATAGACACCCGCAGCGCTTTACGCAATGCCAGTGCGTTGTCGGCCCTGCAGAAAATTGAACACTCGCCTCTTAAAGGCACCCAGGTCGTAACTCGATGGGAAGACCTCAGCGGGAAGCTCGTTCCAGATTTTGCAAGTTCGTGGCAAAAAAGACCGATTAAACCGCAACGTCGAAGACTGCCATTCATCAACATGATGTCGATGGAATGAACGCTTACGACGGGTGTGTAATGGACGGATTTGTAATGGAACCCCGCAGCTGGAATGAGGTCAAAGAGTTCCTCAGAGCATTCCCCGTTGTAGATCTTATAAAACACGCAAAGGGAGCCAACGTCTCTGCGGATGTTAAATGTGTTACTAGTAGTTAAGTAGAATTTAATATGTATACATATACATTCCTTTAAAAAACGACTTTCTGCCAAATTTCGTGCTACGCATTCGTCGTGGTCTATTCGATGGTCTTTCCGAAAGCCCTGGTAGTTTCAAATAAAGACATGTAAAAGAGCCCTTGGGGTTTTATTCGGAAAATGAACCTTTGACTTTCACTTGAAACGTAATATTCACATGCAGGGCCATAGCGTACACACAAAAACATACTTAATCTTCATTGATCCCTATTTACACCTCCAAAAACGAAGCACCTTCAATAAACTATAAAGAACCTTCTCTGGCGATGGTTAACTAAAAATAAGGTAAAAGTAAGTTTACCCTATCCGTCCACTTAACGAGAGCCACCTCGTCGGGGCTGGAGGCCTGGTAGTCGCACAGCTCCTGCTGCGGCACGGCGCCGCCGCAGCTCTCTGACACCATCGAGCTGCCCATGTCTGCCACAGAACCACCATAATTTGCATATTTAAGTACTTACTATTTACTTATTATCGACGACCATTTGTCATCTATAAGCTCAGATCATATAAAAACTCTAAGAGGAGTTCTACGAACGGCTTCGTGAGGCCGCTTTCAACTATGCCTTGCCGCGTATGCATGTACGTGTCTCAATCAGTTTGCTTGGTAAAATTTGATTGCGCTTGTGTGTGTGCAACTGTACGTACACGCTATGGCGTAGTTTAAACCGGACTCACTTTTCCATTCGCAGCATTGCAGACTTCTTATTCGGCCTGAATACGATACCTACCTATAATTACGATACATAGTATGAGCATAGTGGTTTAAGTGACTGTACCTACCTGTCTGTGTGCTTTTTTTTCAATGTGTGTGTGTGTGTGTGCCATCAACTTTTTCAACTACACTTTGACACTTGTACAAATTTAGCTGAATAGATTTGACAGGGCATAGAGTGGATAGGATACATTTGTAATGGGATGTGGATCTCAATAGGACTTCCAATTTAATAGCAACAAGATAGCAAATAAACGTTTAATTAAAATTCTGTAGTAATTCTCATTTAAATACTTTTGTAAATTAAAACAGGTTTGTCGACAAACTACTAATTGTGAAATAATTCTGCGTTATTTAGAAACTTCAAAACTATTATCTGCTTCAATTGACCTTACCTGACTGAGCTTCGTCGGCCCTTTGGTCGTCCACCTCGTAGACTGGCGTGACGTTGTGACATAGCGCTATTGCAAGAACTACTTCCCACACCTGATGCGGTGAGACACCGTTGTCAGAAACCGTAGGCGTTAAGGGCAAGGAAGTCGCTTCGTTTGTTAAATATTGGGTCAGCAGAGCCTCAACCTGTTATATATGGAACAATAAAATAGACAATGTTTAAAAATAGGCAAACTACTTTAACAAACCATATTTTGACTATTTATTTCATCTTGGCTAAATAACTAACCTCGAAGAATAAATTTTTATCGAAAAGGGCATTTCCCAGGTGTAATTTTTGAAAAACCATCTCATTTTTAGTCAACGTTCCAGTTTTATCGGCTAGGAGATATTGTATTCTGCCTAATTCTTCCGGTATTGTAGTGGAACGCATTACAGTGCCTTCTATTTGTTTGTCTCTTTGAATAGTCCATGAATAGAAAGCTTTACCCATATCTAGGTTTACCCTTAAACTAAAACCAAAAACGGGTAAAGATTATGTAGCATATTCAATAGTAAAATAAATAAAGTAAATGGGGATTCTTACCTTATTGGAATGATGTAAGAAAATAACAGTTCAAATCTGAACAGGAATCCATACCAAGGTCCATTGAAACCTTTGAGCACAATCATTAGGAATGACGTAAGTAGAGTCGCTCCAAAGAGAACCTTAGTCAGATCATTGACTTGCAACTCTAGACGCCCAACTTTAGACCGGGGTGTAGAGTTATTCATGACACTACGTGTCTGGCTACCTGTTGTGCAAACATTAATTATGAAATTGAAAAATGCTAATCGAAGTTACATCCAGAGGTCTTACAGAGGCATTGTCTATCGCGCGGGTGCTCGCCATCGCCATCGATTGTGATGCCATGTGAATTAGACGATAAGGCCTCACCTTGTGTTTTGGGAGGTCGTCTAATATTACCTGTATAAATGATCAATCCAGTTGCTTGACCTGAAGCTACCACACAGCCACTCCATAATGTATTTTCAATATCTAAAGAGTCATTCTCTTCTTCATCCAGTCTTGTGCACGTTCCAATGAAGGAATGTATATCTTTTTCAGGTTTTTCTACAAATATCTTTGCATTAATGTCAAGAAGATGTGCATCTGTTGGTAATTTTTGAGTAGACGGTAGTGGTATTCTGAAAAAAAGCATTAATTTAACTATCTCATCAGAGTATGCATTGAAAATAGAGATATAGACTTTAAACTCTCAAAGTGCACAATTATTACGAGTTATAATTATAAATATTACAATATTTATAATACACCGACCTGGCAAAACCAAAACTAGTTAGTTAGTAGTAAACCATTAGGAAGCTGTCTTGTAATCAGGATTTATTTATTAGACTTACGCTTGCTAAAAAATTAATGCACCCATAAACATATCTATACTAAAATTAGCTATTGCTCGCGGCTTCGCCCCCGTTTCAGTCTACTTCTTTTTTTTCAAATATTGTTTCATATAAGAACCTACTGACATTAACACAACAAAAAAAAAAGAATTAGCGAAATCAGTCGAGCAGTTCACGCATGATGCCGTGACCAAGGGAAATAGGATTAACACACACACACACACACACACACACACACACACACACATAAATCACGTCTTTATCCCTTACGGGGTAGACAGAGCGGGGTAATAGATACCTTCAGGCCACATTTAGCAAGATTGTGGGCGTATAGGTGGAAAACGGTATCAAAATAGTGATGGGTTGCTAGCCTCATCGCCTATAACATGATTCCTATGATTTTCGCCCATTCCCTCGATGGGCTTTTACCATCTGCACGGGTAGAGAAGCAACTGGTACATTAGGATTAAATTATATTTATATTCTGTATTCTAGGTATACATATAAAAGCAAAATGTAACTCACTCAATGAAAAATTTCGAAAATTACTTGACCAATCAAGATGAAATTTGGCAGGAAGGTAGCTTGTAGGTAGGAGAAGTCAGCTAAAAACGGATTTAGCGACAGGGCCGGATTTAGGTGGTTTTTTAAGTTTGCATGAAAGTCCCTGTTTTTTTGTACTAGAGAATTGACTGCGCTAGAGACCTGAGATTTGGGAAGGAGGGTAGTTTGTTGGTAGGGCATGTTAGTAAAAAAAAAATTGGCACAGAACCGCACTAAGGTGAATTTAGGGCTTATGCAAATTTTTATGAAAGTCCTTGGCTTTTTGTTCCAGAGAAATGAAATTTGGCAGGGAGTTAAGTTTTTAACAAGGGGATGTGACATCTCGGATGTCAATTATGCGAACGGGTTGTGCGACAGGGGACAAGTTACATACATACATACATACATTCATATATCACGTCTTTATCCCTTATGGGGTAGTTAACATTATTAAATACCATGCATTTGAATCATAACTTAAACTTTGCAGACCATGCTTTCTTGTGCATTCACACACTACCAGATGGTTCGTAAAAAGCTGTAAGTAGACAGTTTCAAATGATTTGTGATGCACTTGTTTACCAAGTACAATCCCTACCTTAACTTCCAATCAATTTCTCCATCTAATTGGTCAGTTCTGATGAACACGGTGCCCATTGTTTCATTAGTCCTGAGTAGAATCATGTCTGCTGGTACCCTTTGGCCCTTATGCAGCATTACTATATCACCCACCCGCAACGCTGATGCTGGCACATGCTCTGTGACAAATGGGCGATAATCATTTATGCCCTCATCCAACACCACACGTTCATATCGCTGCCTGTTTACTTCTTTGTCCCTTCTGATAATAAAACAAAATTGATCTAGTTTTAAAGACTACTACAGTAATATAAATGTATATCCCACAGTGACATACAGTGACATACCTATATCTTCTGAAGTCATCAACAGCTTCTCTAAATAGTGTCACAGCTAAAACGAAACAGAGCGGCCCCCAGTATGTGTACAGGTAACCGATGCGGATGCTTGGTATGAACTGGCTCAGTGCCATCACCAGAAAATAAAGGTTTAGAAAGAAGCGGAATTGATCGTACAATACCAGTGGCAGGAATGTTAAGATGTTATACTTCTGAAAAATTTTAATATTTCTTAAGCTAGTGTTGTTCATGAGATAAGCAATTCATTAAAACTAAATATGCTATTTGGAGAGGCATAATACAGGTGAATTTTATTATGTCTCTCAAAATAAATGTTTCATTTCTCAAAATCTCTTCTAAACTAAAGTTCACTGCTAGGCTTCCTGTCATAATGGCAATTAATTAGGTTTTTTTTAAGTTTTCTTGCCCACAGGGTGCCATATTTTGTCAAATGGGTTTAAAATCCTTCTGAATGGTAATTAAGTTTCAAAATTAATTTTTTATTATGTCTTTTGCATAGTAATTGGTTCTACTATCTCAATAAGTGCCTTGACAAGTAATATGAAAGTTAATTAAATTCTTTGTTAGAAAAATATGAATAATTAAATATGACTAATATGAACTTTGGAGTTAATGCAATACATATAAAATTTCACTCTGTATAATGTACCTCATTCAATTCAAAGCAATAAAATAAATAAAATAGGCCAACCTGTGTACGTGACAGTATAGTTTGTTTTATTTAAGATGACGAACGTGAACGCTACACGGGATTTCACAACTTCTTTTGTTGCTGAATATGAAAAGGAAAGAGACGTAATAAAACTGACCGAAGTATGGCACGTGTACTGGAGTAGCTCAACCCTTCTTGATATTACATCGAAAACTTAGAACACCAAAATCCAATCAGAAGCATTGAAAGTTCAGTAAAGTATGGTCAGGTTGTAAAAAAGAGACTATTTTTTGCAAATATAACATGTGTATTAAAAGAGCAAAACCCCTTAGACACTAACAAAATATTGCACTTAAGCCTAGAAAGTATCCCCTCCTATTGATTATTGTTTATTACCTGAACTGGACCCTTTTAAGTGTAATATGTGTATTGTTTTCCAAATACAATTACAGTGCGGCTAACACTCAGGTAAAAATGTCTTATACCTACTATTAAAAAATTGTACAAAGTGATATTGACACAGTATATAATTATTATTTTAGAAACGCACATCGTCTAGTGTAATACCGACCAACAACATCAAAACTATCAAGATTGTTTGTTCATGGTATACTTTGGGACTACTGATACACCTGCGTAATGGTTTTACAACCCCACTTGAAGATAACAATTAAACAATAGATGTTGCTTTTAAGTACTTTTCGTCATCTTAAATAAAACAAACTGTATAACCTACTACTTAAACTGGGCCAATTTATTACACAAACACTACTCTACTTACTTGATTACATATAAAGTTTGGTGGAAAGTCTTCATCTGGCAGTTGCCCTAGATAAATCTCTCTAGAAGTTAATTCTTTTTTACGCAAACTGAACCTGGAATAAAATAAAAAAGAAACATTTACGATAATTAACAAAAGACTGCTTCAGAAAAACAAAGTAGCACTGTAATTGATGATAATGATAAAATCCAAAGCAAATTACCTTGACCATATGGATTTCTTCTTTGTTCTGTTTAACAATGGTGTACTTTCCATGATTTTAAATACTCTTATTACGATTATTTAAGCACACATATTTTTACGGCTATTGCATTAAACGAGAAAAACACAAAATCACCAAACAAAACAACTGTTTCCCCAATTGTCAAGTCAAATCTGTTACTGTGTGTGTGTTTGTGTAGAGTGGTAAATAAAATACGTCTACTGTACTCTACTCTGTACTGCACGGCGGCGCATCAAATCCAAATCAAACGAAGCCAAAAGCGTGTGCCACATTGTTTGTCGCAATAACTGACAAACTATCACCTGTTATAAAGTGCGCAACAGAAAGGGTTGCCATATACCATTCATCCGTTGCCGCAGATTTAATTTTTGTTCTACATAGTTTTATGGAAAGCGATATACCTCTGTTGTCTAATTTAGTGTTTTTCAACCTGATGGTTGGGAGTCCCAACTTGGGACCTCCCTGTGGCCTCTTCGCAGTGGTCGCAGTAGCATGTGTACTGTATCTGTATACGAGACAATCTTTGTATTGTATTTGAGTAAAAACATTCCTAACTAAAAGCGAAGATGAGTGGGGGTCGCCGTATATTTTTCGAACCAAAGAGGATTGCACTAGGAATCGCAACAACAGTTATTATGCATTCATTATTTCTTTCTGTCAAATTATGTAGGATAAGGCTAGAAAGAGATGATGAATGTGATTGCGAGCGACAGGGCGTAAACAATATGACTTTTTTTTATCTATCATAAATGGATAGGAATAAAAATGAATTGTCGTGGAATTACGTAAGTTACAAAAAACTAGGAACAAAAACAGGGTTTGGCTGAAGTTTATTGAGGTTTATTAAATAATAAGGCAAAACAGTAGTTAAGTTTACACTTTATACCCTTTGTCCGCTAACTTTTCTAATTACGAATTAATAATATGGTTATTTCACTAAATTTATAAAGAGCATTGCTAGAGCATTGTCAAACACAATTGATTTTTATTTATCCTGGTAACTAACATCATCTTATTATGGAAGTTGAAGTAAATAAATATGGCGGATTGTACGTTTTTACTAACGAGAAAGTGTGTATTGAAATTTCCAAAGTTTTTTGTTCATTGAAACCATGTAAATTATTTGTTCGTGATTTCATTTAGATTAACTATTCCAACAGTGTTGACAAGCGTTAAAATTTACTAGTGCATCACGTGACCAATTAGATCAATGACTTGCTTCGTAGTGGCGGTGTGGTTGGGTTGGTAAGTCGGGAGCCGGGTGGTGTACCGTAGCGTTTATCATCTCACTCATGTGTAGGTGTTAGACAGAGAGAGAAGATAAGCTCGTATTAAGTATAGCTGTTGTATTATTTAATGTTTATTTGCTTTAAGTGCGTAGCTAGGTAAAGATAATTATGTAAGCAAAATCGCAAATATTTCAATTATTTGTCAAGTGTTGATCATCGTAGGTAATTGTACTTTGCAAATATTTTATTAGATTGTAATGCACCGACGGGTGGCGGGAAGATGAGCGCGGCGTCAACGACGGAGGTGAAGGCGGACTAGGCGGAGGCAGGCAGGCAGCGGCAGTCAGTGCGTCTGCTGTCTCTGTCGGGGTGACCGGACACACCTCTGTTGACCTATTTTCCGATTATTGCATTGAAACTAACTATTTATATCTAAGGGTGTAAAAGAGGGCGCCGCCAGTTTGCGGTCTAAGTGCAATTACCAATGTTAACACCTTCCATATTATCAGCTATCTATCAACGTTTCGTGTAACTTTACAGTGGTTTTATTTATTGCCTTAGTATTGAGAGTGGTGAATATGATTTGACACAGGTATAACTTAATTTATTTGTAGATTTGCTTTTAAATCGTTGCAATAGCGTGAATACCTATGCAGTAATTACTGCCTTGATAGATTTTAGAACTGTGTCTACTGATAAGGAGTAAGTGCTTTTTACGTTGTAGGCATACTTGTACTACTGTATGCAGCTTCGGGAGCTATGGACAAGATGTTATACACAGCGCAAATCTAGCCCATTATGTAGCATTTTAACATTTGCAACATTTCAATGCAGTACTTTTTCTCATTGACAAGTTTTACCAATGTTAAGGTAGTTTAAATAAAATAAATTAAAATGAGCACACCTAAATGCACTATTTTAAACACTGAAGAATAATTAATGTTTTCAATTATTTTCTCTAGTTAAATCTGTTCTAGTTTGATAAAGCTTTTTATGACAGAAAAGGGCTTTTCATTTCCTTACACATTACAATTTATTTGACTTACTTATATAGGTCATGGACCGAAAGATGTGAGGTGGTAGCTATATCAATCTTTACTTGATGACGGTATTGAAAACTAGTATCTTATTTTCTTAAGACAACTAACTTCAAATGTGAATGGTAATTGATTTGTTTTCTCCACAGGTACTTCATCAGAGCTTTTCTATTTGAAGTGAGGTGTAATGTCTGAAGATCTGATGGAAATAGGCAAAGAACTATCAGTTATGGAGTTGGGATTAAATCTAGTTAATGGATAACAGAATGATGGAATCCGATCTACCACCCGGATCCTGCAACTCCACTGGACATCTGTCCACAATTGGTTACCATACTTTACCAGGTAATGTTCTATATTCTAACTATATTCTAACCTGCTGGTATTTCTGAATATTTTTAATTAAAATTGCTCTACTATTTGTACAAAAAATATATTATTTTTACCCAATACTTGTGTCAGTTTGGTGACATTCCCTATATATTATAAAAACCGGCCAAATGCGAGTCTGACTCGCGCACCGAGGGTTCCGTACAAAATCGGCAAGTGTATATGAAATTCAGTGTTAGCAGAGCCATACCTCCTAAGCAAAATGTAGGCAGAGTGAGATAATTTTATATTGGTTACTTACATAGACAGACAGACAAAATATCTTGTTTTTAGTATTTGTTGCTATTAGTGGCAACAGAAATACATCATCTGTGAAAATTTTAACTGTCTAGCTATCACAGTTCATGAGATACAGTCTGGTGACAGACGGACGGATAGCAAAGTCTTAGTAGTATGGTCCTATTTTTACCTTTTGGGTACAGAACCCTAATAAAAAAATAAACACAGTGACTTCAGAAGCTTCAGATAAATAAGAAAGAACCAAATAATCCTCATTTTGAAATAAAACAACTACCTACTTTAAAATCTAAATGCCCATATTGATATTTTCTCTGTAAGTGGTAATCTATATTTCAAAGCATAGCATCCTTTTATTATTTACAAGAATTTACATTTATTAACTTCAATGATGCTAAAATAAAGGTACTTATAGAAATTCAGAAGTAACAGTGACATCTTGAATCCCAGTCCAAGTTATACATACATTCCAAACTGACACAAGCAACAAGACAAGTACCTATTATACGTGTCTTATCCAACCTCGACATTGGCGAAATCATCGCACCGTTCGATGGGGCCATTATTATCCCAAAAATTGAATTGAATTGAACCTATTATAAGTAACAAAATAAAAAAAGCCATGATTCAAACCCTTCATAAGTTTATGATTGTAAGTTTGGAGTTCTAAAAATTCTACTTAGGTATAAAAAATACATAAAAGTAACCATAAATCATGTATAGTATAGGTATGCTGCACATTGTTAAATAGGGTTAAAAGAGACAACTGGGAATAACATTATATACGTAAATCATTATAGTGTAGTGATGCACCTCTAGGAACTCGTGTCCACCAAATATTATTTCCTAATGGTGAAGCTGTCCTTGATAGATTTTAATATTGTTATTATATATAGATTGGTTTGAGTGTAACACATTGCTTCGTAGGGCGCATGCACCACTCCGCTAGCACGCCGGCCGGGGTGGATGGCGCCGGCGGGGGAGCCCGGACGCCCCCCGCTACTCCCAAGAAAGGCGGCAAGATGCTCGCCGTCAGGGTACAGATGCTGGACGACACAATATCTATGTTCCAGATTCAGGTAAACCCATGTAAACATTGCAAATAGATAGTATTGTTTAAATCCGTAAAAATCATTCAAATTGAAGTTAAGCTATCCTAATCCTAATTTCCTAATCATAACCAATACTTATCGTAAATGTGAATGTGACTTTGTTTGTTTGTTACGCTTTCAGGCGTAAACTACTTAACCGATTGCGATGAAGGGACCCCGAAATAGTTGTTAGGAAAATGTGGTTTCAGTAAATTTTCATGAAATTTGGATATGTTATTGAATTAAGTGCCCTAATCAAAAGTCCCTTGGGGTGCTACCACGGTTTCCGAATCAGTTCCCTAGATATGATCGATTTTGTGCAGTCCATACTTACAGTCAATAATACTTACCTATAGTGCTATGAATTTGACAATCGGCTTGCCGTTTGTCCAGCAGCGGCGTTAGGGCCACTGACACCCCGGGCAGTAATATTTAGGCGCCCACTTATACAACGCCGGAAAATTACATAGGTATGTAGATCTGCCTGTTGGTATAAATTCGATCGCATTTCGGGTACTGATTCGGAAACCGCGGTAACACCCAAGGGGACTTTTTCTTCATCAGGGCACTTAAATCTATAATATATCCAAATTTACTGACAACACATTTTCCTAGCAACTTTTCCGGGTCTTTTGGCATGGAAATAGTTTTAGACCCTGGGAAGGAAAAGGATTGTTTCATTCCAGAAAATTGTATAGTTCCCGCGGGGCGCGTGATAAAAGAAACATCTGCAGGCGAAGTCGCGGGCAACAGCTAGTTTTAAATAGAGGTGCAGTTTGTTATGAAAGTTGTAGATACTATACCTTTTGGGATACTAAATGAAAAACTAGGCTACCTCAAATAATAATTAGCACCCGACTTCCATAAATCCTTGTGCATTACTTACTCTCTCACTCAACTAAACAATTGAATTATTTGCTTAGTGTGTGTTTAAGTGTACCTAAAACAACAAGGATGACATCATTCTTGCTGTTTTACACACCCACCTAATATGTATTTAAGGGGTTTATATATAGTGTAGTATACTCGTAAATACAGTCATTCAATAAGTTGCATTTGTGTATGTATGACTAGGGTGTGCAGTGTGGGTACCCAGGGTAGGCAGCGCTTACAAATTCCCCCCTGCACGCCATTGTGTATGAGACACGTTGTATTGTACCGACTTGTGATTTGTAAATAGAATCGAGGAAGAGATGGTATGGCTATGTTCGACTTGGCGGAGGCACTGCTGTGATAATATCACGGGTAATCCGATGGATATGGTACTATTTTCTAGCTAATTATCAACTTAACGTATAAGTATAACCCACGTCGACATCTTTAGATGTCTAGAAAATAATTGAAATTATAATTTTTCATTCTGTTATACTTATCTCATAACCTAAACAAATTGTCTAAAAGTAGTAGTAGATACTTAACTACCTAAATACAGGTGATGGAATGTAAATCATTATAAACCTTAACAATAAAGAACATAACAAATTGGGGAACGAAAGGAAGCTGCATAATACGTGTTATTTTTTGGCCCCTCGATCGGATTCCCCTACCAGACATGAGCATGCTACCGGTTAGTTCTCGTTCAAATAAATAAACACATAAATAGGTACTATGATTCTATTTAATGGGTACGTACTGACAAACACCTAGGTACCGTACACCTACCTAACATACGAGAAGCCAGCTTAAATAACATATTAATATTAAAAATACGAAAGTAACTCTATTTAATCTGTCTGTTACGCTTTTACGCCTGAACCAATTTTAATGACACAGAGATGGGCTAGATCTCGAGAAAAGGCATAGGCTAATTTTTAAAGCTTGTATGGAAGTTCCCAATTTTTGAAGCTAGGGCTTGAAACATTTTTTAGGTTTTTAGGTATAAATAAATATGACATGCTAAGTTAAAAAATATTACCTGTAAAGGCTTCCTAAGTAGTAAAATAGAAATAGGGATTGAAAATGTCTATGGCAGTTTTGCGATTTTTAAAGTTAGAAGCGTGAAACTTTAAATTTAGACTTTTGATTAGATATCATATATCAATAAACACGTGATTCGGCGGTTGTCAACAAAACCTGGAGGTGGGGGTTTGGGGATTAAAATTGAGGTTGACAGGATCATATGGTAATTTCGACGCACAGCCTAAACATAACATTTTTCAAAGGGGTTCCTTTATCTATACTAATATTATCTATATGTTTATGTTTATTTGATCATTCAATATAAAATTACATCACTTAAAATTAAATGTCAAATAAAAATATTTTCTCAATTAAGGGTTGTCATAAGTAAAATACAATTTAAACAAATGAAAAATATTACAATTTAAATGCTAATGTGAGTTTGTCTGTCTCTTTGTTACCTCTTCTCGATTACACCTCTGAACCGATTTACACGAAATTTGGTATAGACATATTGAGGAGGTGAAAATAGAGGGGTGGGGGATGAAAATATGATACTCTTGTGCGCTACAAATACAATACAACACAAATATTCTTTACGTCGCCCCGGGCCGTAAGTAGCAATTTTCCGCCTGCTATGCGAGCAGAAATTTCCACTAATTTCCCAGGGGAAGACGTAACATTGTGTACACACCTCGGGCGTTGATAAAGAAAGCCTCAGGTCGTATTTTATAGCGCTCGCCTTTGGCTCGTGCGGCAAGTTCCTCTGATCTAAGACATTCTTTATTTCACCATCCTCGGAATGTAATGTACTATTATTGAACACCACACATCAGTACAATAACATTACAGAAATAAAAAGACAAGGTAGACCATAGGCGGTCTTATCGCTTAAAAGCGATCTCTGCCTGACAACCAATAAGATAAATAAATAAATTGGAGGCAGTTTAGGTACCTACATAGGTTGCAGAAACAAACAGACAGGAGAAGCGCAAAACTAATAAAACAATACTCGTCTGTACTAAATGTTGGCTTAAATGTTACCAAGTAGGTATTTGGCGATTAGCGTGCTTGGATTTAGTTGTACACGAACACGACGGATGTCTGTTCCAAATTAGAAAAATAACTTAAGTCCCATATAAGTTCTGTACACTACTACATACAACAGCAAGGACTTGAAGTGTATAGTGTGATTTCATAATAGACTGATGTTTCATTTTAATATTTTATATGGAAACAGTAGTGCTTCAGGAGACCGCAATATTTTTATTCTCCTTAAGAATCAGTCGCACGACCTCAGTCGTCTATCAGCTACGGTAAATTAGCACGAAACAACAGATCATCGAGCTGCGTAGGAGGGGACGCGAGCGTTTACTAAAAATACAAATATAAGTTCAAGTAACACGACCAATTGGAAGACCTACTACTTCCAAGTACTTAAGTAGGTTTATTTAATCTCATTACAGTACCTGTGTAAATGCGTTCAGATACGATACTAGTTAACTATTTTCTCTTAAACATGATACGTAAAGTCGGCATTACATCATTAAAAAGTCACCAATAAGTTAAGAATACCGGACAGTGATTAAAGTCTCCGGTAAGTAGAGAGGTTTAGAATTCCGAACGATACATGCGTTGTATTTGAACTTAGAACTTGCAAAATTATGTCATATTTTTAATAGTGCAAAAAGCCAATTTCATATTCATTCTATTTAACAAATATTTGTTCCAATTCTTAAGAGATAGGCAGAGTAAGGAATGCACTTTAAAAAAAACAAAAGCACAATGGCAGCGGCGTTTCAGCAACGAGGTTACATACTTAAATAAAAGAGCAGGAAAATTTTAACTTGTACTTGTACAGCGATGAAAAATCGCGGTATGAAATGTTCCCGACAAAACTATTTAATGTGTTATTTTTAATTGGAATGAATCTGTCATTCTCAAAAATACCGTTGTTTGATTTCAGTCTATGGCGACGGTCATGAAAGTTTTTGGAAATTTTTCGTTATGTCATTTTAATTTTACTGTTATGGAGCTCCACTTTGCTATCATACATACATGATAATGTGGAAAATGCTTACATTTTGCGAGTATAACCTGTTCATTAAGCATATTACAGTAATCGAATCGCAGTCCCTGAATTACTTATAATTCAATAATTCCGGTTCCAATTCACCAAATAGTGCTTTTCGAAAGCAAATGCATAAATTACCTAAATCGCTATAGTTATGCCTACAAGATTTGTAAAGTACTTTCAGTTTGTCCAAGATCTCGCCATCTGATTTGGTGTTAATCGGACCAAACTGGAAGTAGGTAGTCGCTTTCCATCAAAAAAATAATTTACCTAATCGGTCCACAAATGACGAAGCTCTAAGGTAACAAACATTAAAAAAACAACCGATTTGAGAACCTCCCCTTATCCGCTGACTGTGGATGTCATAACGGGGTACCAACGGAGCGCCTTTACGTTTAGTACGGGTCTCATGTATGATCCCCTGAGTGCAGACATCAATTTTGTTGTGTCGGTGCGTGGACGGTAGGGATCCTAGTATGATAGATTTAACAGGGGGAAATATTTATGGTGCATGTTTTGTTTTAGTCAAAAGCCGTGGGCCGTGTGTTGTTTGATCAAGTTTGTCGACAACTGCACTTACTAGAAGCTGATTATTTTGGGTTAGAGTACCAAGATGCAAATGGAACAAAGGTAAATTTTATTATCTATTTGTCATTCCAAATAATCTTCTAGACTTCTATTAAAATTATTCTAAAACCGTATAAGATATATCATGTGCCCATAGGATATATTATGTTTTTTGTACTTAGTATTGGTTGGACGTCGAAAAGCCGATGTGCCGCCAAGTCGGCTTGTCAATGCTTGAGCCGACACTGCGTTTTTGCGTGAAGTTTTACACGCCTGATCCCGCTCGACTGGAGGAAGAATTTACTAGATACCTATTCTGCTTGCAAGTGAAGCGCGATTTGGCTCAAGGATGTATTCAGTGCAATGAAAATACAGCCGCTTTATTAGCTAGCTATATTGTTCAAGGTGAGCCATAGCTATTAGGAATAGGTACATGCTTTAATGCTGTCATTGTACAAAATGTTTTTTAATGTGACTTGCGAACTATAGTACATTGTTGTAGAGGCAGGAAAGTGAGCAATAGATGGACGAGTGAGTTCGAGGGCCGAGGCGCAGGTGAGGCCCTCGAAGAGAGACGAGTCCATCTATTGCACTTTTGGCCGAGACATTACATAGTGCTTTTCACGACTACTGCGAGGAAATAAAAAACATGAGCGTAAATACAACAGTAAAGTTTCACTCTCCCGCCAAATTTTACTTAAAAAAAAAAAAGAGAGCGCTCTAGTGGCCAGTCACGCAGGCTTTTTTGTTATGTTATTTTATTAAGCAAAGCGCTTCGAAGTGCTTATTAAACACACCCATAATCGCTTATAGTTTTAATATGACGTGACAAGGACGGACTGACGACTCTGACTTTAAGACAGGACTTAAACATTAAAGATAAAACAATTTACGTCAGACGTGGCTGTATGAACCTAGTTTCCATTGCCTCTCCTTGATGGGATAAACCTTAAAAAAATAATATGAAGCACACGACGCGTTCTGATTGGTCGATTTTGTGTAATAGCATCACAAATTGTGTTCTGATTGGTGGAATCAGGGATCAGCATGCCGATGTGATTGGACGAGTTGGTCTTTGAAACTGTCCAACAATGTTATTGTTGGCCTGTTTGAATTCATAGTTGGCTTGTTCATTCAACCTACAACTATACTTTGTTTTGGGGCCCCATTACTGACCATCTTTTGCCACATTTCCGAGCAGTGGCGTGAAAAAAAACTTAGATAACAATATTTGCATATATTTTTTCCCAAGCTTGCTGGTTGGGCCCTTTCTAATGCTAGGATCTTTTTATTTCTGATAATTATCGCGTTTCCTCAGAGTGAGACTCAGTTACAGTTATAGGCGTCCGAAAACCCTTATAAAGCGCATCGAAAGCAACAGACACGTTTAGGAGATCAAAAACATAAAAAAATATGAATGTATTTATATATTTTTATTTACTTAAAATATTGTTTGTTTAATAGTGTAGAATTAATTCATTGTATAATTCACACAGCGGAATGTGGCGACTTTGTTCCTGAAGATTACCCAGACCATACATACCTCAGTGGATACAAATTCTTTCCTGGACAAGACTCAGAATCTGAAAGGCGAATTATGGAAAACCATAAGAAGCATTCGTAAGTGTACCTACCTTTAAAGAAATTACTGATATTTTTTTGAATGATTAATTTGGGTTGAAAGTTAAAAGCATTAGCAGAAGGACCCTCTAATCTCTAAAAAAGAATGAAAATAAAAATTAAAAAAAAAAAAACATAAATTTACTATTCAAATCACAACTAACTGGAGATCAATGATTTAATAAATCTTTTTTAATGTAGTTTAAGAGTTCAGTTCCTTTAACGTGAAATTTCAAGACTAATGCATTCTTAGTGAGTGCTCCCTTAGTTTGGTTTTTACTTTTTATCTCAGATTTAGTAAGCAATGTAAATGAATGATAGGTACCTTAAAAGAAAGAACAATAAACAAGCACGTTTTTTAAATTAACGCTCATTGGGGCAATATTGACACGTGACGTGACTATCAAGTTCTGGGTATATTCCTAAAATATCTAATTTTTTTTAAAACAAAAAAATCAAAATTCGGCTTAGACATACAGGGTGTTTGGTAGCTAGATACAAAGCTTTAAGGGGATGATAGCCGAGGTATTTTTGAACATTTTTAGCCATATTTGTCTTAGCCGAAATTTGATATTTTTTTTTTAAATTGAAGATTTAGAAATTTTAGGAAAATACCCAGAATTTGATAGTCACTAGTCAATATTGCCCCAATGAGCGTTAATTTAGAAACAAAATCTTTTATTTCGGATAGTTTAATGTGTATTGGACCAAATTAAATAATTTTTAAGTGTCTTTCTTGCCACAAAAACAAAATGGAGGCATTCGAAATTACTAAAAGTGTCTTAGGTTGGAACAAAGTCATTTTTCTGTGCTATAAAAAAATTAAAAAAAAAATCCTTGAAATGTTCAAACATTTTTAGAAACATGCCTGTTTATTGTTCTTTCTTTTAAGGTATCACTCATTCACATTGCTTGCTAAATCTGAGATAAAAAGTAAAAACCAAACTCAGGGAGCACTCGCTAAGAGAATGTACTAGTCTTGGAATTTCACGTTAAAGGTACTTAACTAGTAAATTACATGAAAAAAAGATTAAACTTAAATCATTAATCTTCGGTTTGTTGTGATTTGAATATTAAATTAATTAATTTCACAATTTTTTTTTACATTAATTTTATCTTTGTTTATGTCACTAAATTTACTAGTAAAATTTCAAGACTAGTGCATTCTTAGCGAGTGCTCCCGGAGTTTGGTTTTTACTTTTTATCTCAGATTTAGCAAGCAATGTGAATGAGTGATACCTTAAAAGAAAGGACAATAAACAGGCATGTTTCTAAAAATGTTTGAACATTTCAAGGATTTTTTTAAAAAAATTTTTTATAGCACAGAAAAATTACTCTGTTCCAACCTAAGACATTTTTAGTAATTTCGAATGCTTCCATTTTGTTTTTCTGGCAAGAAAGACACTTAAAAATTATTTTATTTGGTCCAATACACATTAAACTATCCGAAATAAAAGATTTTGTTTCCAAATTAACGCTCATTGGGGCAATATTGACTGGTGACTATCAAATTCTGGGTATTTTCCTAAAATTTCTAAATCTTCAATTTAAAAAAAAAAATCAAATTTCGGCTAAGACATATATAGCTAAAAATCTTCAAAAATACCTCGGCTATCATCCCCTTAAAGCTTTGTATCTAGCTACCAAACACCCTGTATATATGGCTATAAAAAAAAAAAAAAAGGTGAGGTGTAGTGGGTTAATAGCGGCTCTCTTTGCCAGCCGTCTTCCGTTGAAGTAGCATAGATGTGTTAAATTCGTTATTAGCTCATAAACTCTCTCCAGTGGCTCCAAGAAGCTGTGTAGCGCGCAGCGGCCACACCTCGGCAAACCGTGTCGGCTCACGGGCTAAACCTGGATGAGGGGCTTGCTCACTTCAATGGGCAAGTTTAATGCGGATCCCTCCTGCATAGCGCAATAAAGTCTGTATCGGTGAGAATGGCATCCCAGCGCAGATATGCAAAAGGGTTTGGCGGACTCGGCGATACAGCAAGGCAAGGTGGATGGCCTAGGGCGGCGGTTGAGGGCGTATAGTTACCGTCGGCCAGACACATCATCTGACCCTTTCCCCAGTCGTAGCGGTTTTCCGTTCCACTGAACCAGGAAAGGGAAGGACGAGTGTGTGCACCTGCGTTTGCGCGTACGCCTGTGCACCTTAATATCTCCTGCGCATCTGGACAAATTCCACCTCAAATGTTTGCGCAAGATCCTTAAGATCAAATGGACTGATCGCGTACGGAACACTGAGGTACTGCGAAGAGCAAATGTGAGTGGTATCGAGGCCTATCTAATGCGCAGACAGCTCCGGTGGTGTGGACATGTGTCGCGGATGGAGGACGTGCGAGTGGCAAAGCGCATCTTCTACAGCGAACTTGAGGAGGGCAAGCGAAAGCATGGCGGACAACTCCTCAGGTATAAGGATGTGCTAAAGCGGCATATGAAAAGGTGCAATATTGAGCCTACGCAATGGGAACAGCGCGCCTCAAAGCGGCCGGAATGGAGAACTTTGGTGGCAAACAAAGTCCAAGTTTTTGAAACCCGTCGTTGCTCTGAGTTGGATACCAAGCGCGATGAATTGAAAGCTCGACCACCTGCGGCAATCAATTATAACTATGTTGATGGGGTGCTCACATGTCCGCAATGCGTGCGAACTTTTGTAAAAAAGATTGGCTACATAAGCCACATGCGAGCACACGGTCGTACTCTAGGAAGGAGTTGAGGCGGTCGCCATGGTCGAAACGGCCGGGAGCACATCACCATGGCTATAAATGTTCAAAAATACCTCGGCTATCACCCTCTTAAAGCTTTGCACCTAGCTACCAAACACCCTGTATACAAATGAGTAGTTTTCATAGTAATTTATAAGAGATCCACGGTCAGTAAAATATGCATTCTTTATTTCAGTGGACAAAGTCCTGCCGAGGCTGACATGAATTTATTAGAAACTGCGCGAAGATGTGAATTGTACGGTAAGTCAATAAAAATTAATGAGAATGGCAAGCATGCAGATATATTATACCCGTGTGTTTGTGGTTTAACTGCTCATTATCGTCCGGAATATTACCCGAAATTAGGAAAAGGTCCATAGTAGTACTTAAATATTAAATTATAAATGCGGAGATAGACATGATGTTGAAAACTACCTTGGTATATGTAAACTATCAGTTTTGCCTAAATTATTAGAAAAAGTTGTGTATGATACATTATACCCAATCATGAGGTAGGTATATGCTTTATAACTCAACAACATGGTTTCATCAATAACCGCTCTTCTGAATCAAATTTGGTAAATTATTGGATTATGTTTTAAGTGCAATGGGAAAGAACTGTCAGGTTGATGCTGTTTACACGGATTATTCCAAGGCCTTTGATACGATTTCTCATTTGATATTATTAAAGAAAGAGGAATCTTTGGGTATTCATGGAGATTTACTGCGATTAATCACATCTTACTTAAGAGATAGGACGCAAGCTGTAACTGTTAAAGTTTATACCTTTAGTTTTGTTCCAATAACCTCTGGCGTCCCACGAGGGACACATTTGGACCCACTACTGTTTAATGTCTATATTAATGATGTCATAAACTGTTTTCTGTATTCCAAAACCTTGTTTTATGCCGATGACACAAAAGTTTTTACAATCGTAAGATCCGAAGATGATTGTGTAAATGGCATTGGGAAAACTTGTATGAAGCCTATTGTCATTTTTTTTCCAGCTGCCACGGATGATTTTTACATCGTTATGTAGAGGACCTGTAAATACACATAGATATATATATAATTTATAGCGTTGAATAATATTGGACCCGAGATATTCAATATTTAAGTTTTAACTTGTATATGCCTTGTTAACAATGTGTGAACATATTTATTCACTAAGGCTACTTCTTATTATTGTGTCCAAGAAAACTGCCAGAGGTGCAGGATTTTCTTAGTCATTATCATCATCATGTCAGCCGAAAGACGTCCACTGCTGGACATAGGCCTCCCCCAAGGCTCTCCACTCAGACTGGTCTTGTGCTTTCCGCAATTCCGCATCCACCGTGATCTCGCGATCTTAACCAGGTCGTCGCTACATCTTGTTGGAGGCCTACCGACAGCTCGTCTCTCAGTCCGCGGACGCCATTCGAAAACCCTCTGACCCCATCGGCCATCAGTCCTGCGAGCAATATGCCCCGCCCACTGCCACTTCAGTTTTGCAATTCTTTGGGCTATGTCTGTAACCTTAGTTCTACTGCGGATATTATCATTTCTGATTCTATCCCGCAGAGAAACCTCTTCTAATGATAATATCTTCTATCAATTGTTTACTTTTTACTTATGTTTATGTCACCAATTAACCATAGACTACTAGTCCTATTGATAAAAATAAGGGGATAATAACTAAGCTAAGTACTATTTATATTTGCATAATTGTATTTGTAAGTAGTATTTACAATTGTTATCTCACCAACCTTTCTTCCCGTGAGAGTCATAATCTCATGCTATTCGGCATCATGTGTGTTCTGGGCGATGGGCTAGTAGCAACCTGTCACTGCAAAATCACATTTTGTCCATCTCTGCCTACTCTTTATGGCCCTTTTGGTCTATAATACGGGAGTCGGAAAATTTATCTATCTAGGTTTTATAATTTTTCTGTTTGATATTAAAAATATCTCGGCTCCGATGCACTTTGGAGTATTAAACTTGTGTAAAATTTGTTTATTTTGAATAGATCTATGACTTAAGTCACTGGCCGCTCACTAAAAAATGACAACACTTTTACCCAAACCCCTTTAAGCACTTCGAATACAAAAATGACGATTCTCTTGACATGGGAAAAGAGAAAAAAAGATATCGCATTTTTTGGATAAATCTATACATATAATAAAATCGTTGAGACCAAAAAATCTGTACATTGAAGATTTAAAAAAAAAACCGACCAGGGTGACTTAAAATCGGTAACTGAACATTTTAAAACCATTTTTAAAATTTTTGTTTGTTTGTTTGTTTGTTTGACTGAGCATCACGTAAAAACTGCTGAACGGATATTGATGAAATGTTCACAAATCGATTTCTATAAATTCAGAATAGGATATAGGCTATAGAAATTTTGGAAAATTTTGGAAAAAGGGGGTGAAAAGGGGGGTTAAAGTTTGTATGAAAAAAGAAAATTAGATTGTTCTAGAATCATGAAACTGAGAATAAATACTTAGTAATAAAAATAAAGAAACACCTGTTTTAGCATTTTTTTTAAATCTCATCCAGAGACGCAAAAAAGAGGGTTTTGTGTTTAAAATTAATTAACTTCATACACCTATACAATAAAAACCAACGAAGTGTAACCTTTTAAAGTTGCTACATAATACTTCCAATTTAATACAGATAAATATAATTTCTCACTTTTCTTTAAATTTGATTTTTGAGGTGATTACGCACAAAATAGCGGAACTCAAGAAAATCAGCTTTCCTCGGTACAAGTAGTTGGTAATAATTACAAACAAAATAATACTACGAAGAAAATAGATAGATACGAATGTACATAAGACATAATAGCCGGAAAAGTGTGTCAATTGTGAAAAAACATTAATAAAATAATTACATGCTGTATACAGGTATTTTTTTAACGAATACATTTTTATTAAACCTAAATCAACCTAAATTGGCGTCCTAAATTGTGTTCTTTACCTAACACCTAAAGTTCAATATGCAATACCGTTACTTTGTTTTTATTTATTGCGTCATTATTCACAACGCGTTCGGTTTTTGAATGCACTCTTATTTGAAAACCTGATATTATTATGATGGCGACTGAGCGCTTGGCTGTATGCTCTTCGTACCTTTGCCTAGAAAAAAGCAAAATCAAAAGGCGCGTTTACGCCTGCGCTACGATCCTGTCAGAATTTTATTGTGAAAAGTTGGTGCTTTTAGTATGAATCTGACAGCGAACGAACCTAAACTGAATCGCATTAAGACATCATGGCAAGGCCCCTGTAGGTAATTAATTTGTAGAATGATAATAAGTGTTAATAATCTGTAAGTAATTACAGATGTAGGTAACTACTTAAACCAAAAAAAATTATTAAAAAAGCTTCTGCTAGATTTTTTTTTGTTGCAAAATATTAATTAAAACGGAAAACGGATTAGTAAATGAAATTGTTAGTCGTAAGGTAAAAACAGGTAAACATTTATGTATTATTTGGTTAGAATATATTTAATTTTTTAAATTAATCGGGGTACAAAGATCGTTAAAGTGAGCGCAGTATTCGCCAATAGGTAAGCGTCATAGTTTGGCGAAGTAACTAAAACTGTACTAAGCTTTTTTGAATAAAGAAACTATAAACAAAATTATAAATAAAACTATGTAAAATAAGGTATAAATAAATGTGATGAGGCATTAACCAGTTTACACCTGTTTTTTTTTCAAGATTCCGTGTCACAAATTATTATTTTCATGACGTAATTCTAAAAGTATAGTTTCGTACACACTTTCAGTGGTTCACGTGACGAAGTTAATAGTCATAATAATAATAATTTTGATATCGATAAAAGCCGTAAGTATCACAAAAACACACGCGGACGAAGTCGCGGGCAACAGCTAGTTACTAAATAAAGCTTTCAAGATCTTCTGAGCAAGGTTTTATTTAGATGCCCGAGTTTTCGAACTCGGTCCACTCGTCTATTCTCAGTGCCTTTCAGTCGCACTAAATATGTAGGTAACAAATGCTTGGCAAAATTTATAGTGAAAATCAGTGGCGTAACTATAACGTCTGGGGCTCGTGGCAAATTCATCAGATGGGGCTCCTTCCTCAACATAAAGAAGTGCATCAGCGTCCCTTCTGTGCTCTAAACCAAGTCAGTTCGGGGCCCCTTAGAGCTAGGGGCTCGTGGCATTTTGCCACTCTTGCTACCCTGTCTATACTTACGCCACTGATGAAAATGCCCCAATATTGATTTGATTCAACTCAACCATCGTATATTTGCTTCTGCAATCAGGAGGGGAATGTGCTTGGTTACCACAAATATGTTTGGAACGGAAATTAAAAAAAAGAGCACTTCCGGCCTTGGCCTGCAATGTTGCATGAAATCGCAATAAAGACCTCTTGTCTAGTCACACCTGAAACGTGATACTTAACATAACATAACATCAATATTTCATTGGTCTGAGTGTTGAATATGCTCGATCTGATAATGATTTCAATTTTTTTCTTCTATTAATATTTTTTTATAGTATATTTCTGGAATCATAGTCTTAGGTACTCCTAGTTTTACTGCGATTGATTTGAATTATAAACAGGGCAAAAGTTACAACGTTTGTCGTTGATTACAGGTGTAAAGATGCACCCAGCCAAAGATCATGAAGCAGTTCCTTTGAATTTGGCGGTCGCACACATGGGCATCCTTGTGTTTCAGAACTTCACAAAAATCAATACTTTCAGCTGGGCTAAAATAAGAAAAATATCGTTTAAAAGAAAAAAGTTTCTGATAAAATTGCATCCTGAAGGCTATGTAAGTACCTACTTGTTGCTCACCGCCTTACTAACATACCTATTTAAGCGAGCTAGGCGAGTTCTCTGTATCTACTTAGATTGGTTGATGTTTATTATTATAGATAAGTAAGTAAGTAGGTATGTGTTAGTGTCATCATGTGTGTTAGTGTGTGTACGATAACTACTGCTGCCTACTTTATAATTATTTAATGACTATGCCGCTCAATACAATCTCAAAAAATCACTATGATTCGTACCTCTGAGAACTCTGAATTTTTTTAATGTTTTAATAGAAGGAAAAAGAGGAGGCGCCGTATATATATATATATATATATATATATATATACATGACGCCTTCACATTTGCACCCCCTATTAACAACCGACTATTCAGTGTTAGAGTAACGTGAAATTTATTCATTCAGGGCTATCACCGTGATATCGTGGAGTTTTTCTTTGAGGGCCGTAACGAATGCAAAAATTTTTGGAAGAAATGCGTGGAGAATCATGGATTCTTTCGATGTTCGAGCGTGCCTCGCATTCCTAGACACAAAACTCGTGTGATGTCAAGAGGCTCCTCGTTTAGGTGAGATTATTTTATCAGTTTAGGCGGATCACACAAGTTCACGTGAAGCTTGCTCATTACATGTAAAAATCAAATCAAATCAAATCAAATAATTTATTTGTTAACATAGGTAAATGTTGATGTTACATAAATCTTAAAACTATTGTTTCTACAGGTATAGCGGGAAAACCCAGAAGCAAATCGTGGAATTTGTCAGGGACAACTATGTGAAAAGGCAGACATTCCAAAGGTATGCTTTCATTATAGGTATGTTTGAAACTAAAAGCTTACCCATTAAATGAGTTACGTGAGTTGTAGAGAGTCAATAGCATGTTAATCTAAATTACATTTACATTAAAGCTTTAGCAGGAAATAGCCAGCTAATAGCCAGCACAGCGTTACGATATACAGACTACAAATACTTTTAGCGTGTCTTGGTTTACGTCTAGACCCGCCCTCACTGAAATAAAACAATTAAGTCGATGCGAGAGCTTAGGATGCAATTCCATGTGCCCTGCCCTCACTTCACTTGATTTGTTCGAACACCTTCATCGTCCTTTATTTGTCTGAAGGTCTTGAGATTTAATAATAAGTAATGCCACTGACACACCACTGAAACATCAACACTGACCTTATGATTCGATTTGTGTCTTTGAAGGAGGTTTTCCTTGGCGATTGGATTGCGATTGGACACAAACTACTAGGACTGCCTTTTTCGTTCCAGTACCCAAACCTACTTAGGTCACATGTAAATATTTGAGGTTCAGTTACTTTCTAGTTTATTTACCAATAACAAAATCGGTAACACCGATTCTGTATGTGTAGCCCATAATTATCGGTTTAGTGTCCGCCGTAGCCTATTGAGTAAAAAGTGGTATTATTGTCATGTGATCGGGGTGTCTGTCTATCAATATTATCGGTCTTTATATAAGCAGGTTAGTTGTACCTAATTAGCTTAAAGTCGAGCTTAGTGGCTGCCACCAACCCAATAGGTCTAACTCCAACTCAAAAGGTTCTTATTATAATGGCTTAAGGTAAAAAATATATATATCTTCTGCCGTTGGCGGCGACAGAAAACAGTAGGTAACCGCACGCATTTGTTTTATTGTTTATCTCAGAGGGGGCAGCTAGGTTTAGACACGCGTAACTTTGGTAGTCTCAAAATTTATGTCGCTCGTGGTTTGTATTATTTTTACAATAACTTGTAATTAATTTGTCTTGATATCAGCTGAACGTAGTAGTCGCTTAGTCATATGCAATCCAAGGCTTAGAGCTGAGAGGTATTCAAAGGATATTTTTGTGTTTGCTTCTGAACTTAGGAGTGTAGTGTATTAGCGACTTTATAAATTTGAAGAACGTTTAAAAATACATTAACCATAAGTTGTGTTTATCTTCACGGTGAGTGGGTAGCATGGGCTGGGTGACACTAGCTTTTGGTTTTGTCTTGTGGGAGTTTGTGTAAAAAGTTACTGGTTTAGATTTAAACGAAACTAAAGCATGATACGAGTCATAAAGTAAAAAGTCCCTAAAAACGACTATTTAGCCGTTTGTAATGACATTCGGTTAGAAAAAGGCTTCAATAGTATTTATGTATTTCAATGGTGGATTAGAACTTTCGAGCATGCGCTGTATCCATTGAGACTTTGGCTTTTTTTTCAAAAATCAACCGACGGATATATCCGTTGCTATACGGCACTGCGACAATCGGTCAGAGGATGGTGTGGTCGTTTAATTTAGGGATTTTTTAACGGGCCTGCGCTCAACTTACTTAAACGCGATTGTAACACAGCTACGGGATATTCAAAGGTCTTTTGCAGCTAAACCAGTTCTAAAAGACCCACTGATGTACTGTGTTTATTCTATTAAATTCTGTCTCTAAATACAGCGCCGCGCTCGTAAAATTTAACGCGACGCATTTCGTGCACTTGGTCAGAGGTACACATTTCAGATTTAAAATTTAGTAAAGTATTTGTGAGGAATGATATAGTACTTATGAATATTTGCTAGATTTGCACGTAATTAACGTTTATACATGTGGAAATCTGCACGTAATTATTTTATACATGTGGAAATCTAATTGTAGGTAGATAGATGATAGTATTCAGAATTTATTTAACGCTTTCATAAGGCCGTAAAATTAAATAGGTTATTGTCTGTATGGGTCACAATTATGTGACATTATAGAGATACTAGGCACTGTTGATTTTTCATCTTTGTGTCTAACGTCATCCAAAACCAATAAGAAAACAATAGCAAAACAAAACATATCGAAAATACAGCAGTTTCATGATTGAAGCGCAGTCCCGTAGCCGAGTTGGCAGCGCGAATAATCCAAAAGCTGGTGTCACCATCCTCTGCCCGACTGTCGGCAGGTCGGGCTCGTTCCGAGCGTCACGCTCGCTTCGCTCGTCGCGCGGCAACGTGTCCGCTCAGGGGAACGCTCAGGGGACGCTCAACGCGAGCGTGTCCGCTCACCCGCTGCTGCCGCTGCCGCCTGGTTCCGACGGTACGTAGCATACCACCACCGAGTAATAAAATACTTCTTAACATTACTCATTACCGACATGTCTACTGCTCTATATTGCTTTTCATACATTTCTGACTACCGCACTCCGTAACGTCATTTAATCGTATAATTTCCCGTGTCATTTTTTCTGAAAAAATAATAATAATGTAGGAATGATTATAGGATCCATTTCAGTTACTATTGACTTGCGTTTCTTAGTGCGGCAGTATAAAACACATATCATGATAATATACAAAAATGTATGACTGTTCTGCGGCTACAGAATGATAGTAAAAGAATCCTATTAAAATCGGTACATTGGAGGCTGCAGTAAACAATGTCATAAATTACTCATACTCTTATGTAATTCACCGTCTGTATCTGCATGTGTCTGTTTAATTTAATGACCATATTTTCAACAAAAATAAAGTATTAACACAAGTAATTCCGATATAAAAATTGCCAACCAAGTATGACAACATTAATGCGCCATTTTTTTTATTTATCATTATGTGTTTATTTTTAACCCAGGCCTACTGTAATTTACTAATTTAAACGAGGCATATTTTCCAAAAATATATGTTATATTTTTGATTGTTAAGCAACGATTCGTATTGCATGCAGCGATTTCCCTGGAGTGGGACAAGCAACCTCACTACCTGGAGGCTTCTCTGATGATGAAGGGCTACACAGCGGAGGAAGCGGCGCAGGCGGCGCGACGCACTCGGCGTCCCTCAGAGGGCGCAGCTCGCCCACTGCTCACAGCTACCGCCTATGCCGCCACGAGGGACAAGGTACTCTCTTCATTTCACATTTACCTAAACATGGCTAATACAGCACAGTGGGATGAAATATATAAATGCAAGCAATATATTTATGTCTAAAAACTGACTGGTCCCGCTTTTTTGCTTTTTGATCATCATCTTTCTGTAGGTATTATTACTAGTGTTAGTGTTTGGGCACCTTTATCTCGTGCACAGCAGGTGCTGTAACCTCTTTCAGAGTGATTAAATAAAACATTTAATAATTTATTGAATTATAAATCATGGCTAAAAATAGTGTGATTTTTAAAAAATAATTAATGAATCCGTAGTGGTAATTCATAATAAGCCCATCTGCGAATAATTATTGTTTTGGAAGCTTTATACGCGAATAGTAGCTAATTAGTTAAGCTTGATTTCAAAAATAAATCATGTTATCATGTCCTCCTTGAAGTATCCGTCAACGGCGAGCCCTACTAGTTCCGGAGGTGAGAGCGAGAATGGCTGGCGAAACCAAATTTGGTTTTAAAGGTGCGGTTGCACGGCGCACAGTACAACTGACCCACGGAGTTGTAGGTGTATAACTAGAAAGGCTTAGGACGGTTCTTTTTGTGAAGGCGTTTTGCTTCGAGGTTTTCAACACGGAGCTTTGTATTCTATTACGTCCTTAAGTGCATAATCGTCAGTTTAAATTGAACGGAAATATCAGATAAAATAGCTCATTCAAATAACAACTTTATAGTTTACGATAGAGAGTTCATTTTAAATAAAACTTTGTTGGCAGATAACATTCTTTAAAGTTGAATGCGTTGCAGACAAGCAACCGAGTGTAGGTTCATGTAATGTATCAAAGATACTTGGACTTTATTTAGAATTATTAAAATAATAGTGAAATATTACTTCGTTTATGCCTAGGTCTGAGAATCAAATCGATTGCCGACAAAATAAAAAGTAAATATGATCTAGTATCTAAAAGTAAAGTAATTTTAAATTAATATTAAAGTAGTTTGGCCTTGAGTTTTACTCGGAGCGAGTAAATTGCCGTCGGCGACTTCATATAGATTTTCTATCTCGTTGTTTGTCTTCCGTGTTTCTGATGGGCATTCTTTTTTCACAACTCTTTTAACAGTCCTGATATTCGTTATCGTTAGTTAGCTTTGCTGCTCGGGGGTAGTATTCGGCAGTACACAGAATTTTAGAAACAATCTTATAAGTAAAACTATTTTTTTTGTTATAAATCGTTACTTCGTAATCGTCGTTGTTACTTTTGAGGGACAATTAGTATACTCCAAGGAAGCATTCTATTATCTAGGTAATCAAAATATTTTTGCTTATTTAGATAAAACCAGTTTTAAATGTTATTTAGCCTATTTTTTGTTATCTTTTTCAGCTGTCAAAACTGTACTGCAATCAAATCGTAAGAGCCCCTCTAAAATTGACCTATTGTATCTACAACATTCCTAATCTGTTCCGTTGCGTACTCATTTGTTTCTAACCAGTCATTCTTACCTTGAACTCAATTATTGATCGTCACAGAAAGCATGGTTCATGTTGAGGCCGGTCCATTGTCTGGTCATTCCCAATTTCCCAATTTCGTAGTCAATGAAATGTGTAGTTAATTGTAAGATTTTGACCAGTTGTCTGTAATGACATTTTGCTTACTATGCTTTAAAGGTTCAAGGCCGTACCTGAACAGAGACCTGTTATTAGTAATTGTTTACTGTAATTATGGTATTCATCTGGCTTTTTAAACAACTTACGGCAGATATGGAAATGGCTCCTAGTCGATCGAGCTTACCCGAGGTCGTCATTATGTGTACTTATTGTGCTTTTGAGTATTTTATAATTTTATTCAATCAACCAAATATCACCATAGCACAGTCATGTGTCACGTTTCATATCTTTTAAGGCACCCAAAGCACCAAATAAACATATCTGATTGTTCATAATTTGAATAAGCGTACTTATGATATTTAGCATTGTATCAATTTCCATAGGTGGCTCCAGAACTAGTGACCCGTGCAGAGGTCAATCATCAACCTACGGAGGATTCGCCTCTGCCTCATCGGACGACGACACCGTTGGTGAGCTTTAGTTGCATAATTATGGCTCGTGCTGCTCATACTCGTTCCATTTGCCTTGTCACCTCGATCATATTGTACTTTTCCTTCGTTCTTGGAAACATCGTATAATTACAGCGCTATTTTTCGGCTGTCTTAACCGCTTACTTCGTATCTCTAAAGTATCGTTTCAGTCGTAACTTTTTTTATTAATAAGGCAATTACTTGAACGAAAGCCTACTACGCGACCACAAGTGAGAAATAGCCGAGAAACAGCTCTGTGAGACATGTATAATTTTACTCAAAACCTGCAAATTTGCAAGGTTCCTGAGATAGACTTTCGTAAAATAACGCTATGATGCGATTTATTAACGGAAGAAGGTTTTTCTCTTATTCTCTTTACAGCAGGACTGAAACCGCTATGTAGAAATGAACGAACGTGAAATTATGACAATGCGTTTTCAAAATACAATTTTGTATATACTCGGTGCCTCAGAAACCGACGATATACCGACTATAGCTGATAGAGCTTCTAATTAGGAACCTCTATTAGTTTTTAGGCTCAGTAAAATGTCTTAGTTTTGGAGATATCTTCATTTTATAAAAATCGATCAATTAAATTTGCATTATTTAATGGATGGATCAACTATTTCTTGTTGATATTCTGTCCCACCAGCGAGGGTACAAAAGTAGTACAGTTTGTTAGAAGAGATTTGACTCATTATACTAACCTGCTTAGGAGATGACGATTTATAGAAGAGGCTTACAGCTACCGTTACAATATGTGTGGCAAAGTTTAAACTAATAAACTTAAGCAACAAATTGAATGAATAATAAAATAAATTAAAGAAAAAACAAAATTAATTACATTAAATTGAAATCCTTGTAACTAAACATACTAAATCAAAACCTAATAAATTACTAATCACTTAAAATGTAACTATTTCCATTTTGAGCTGGTAGAAAGAGTGTTAATCAGCAGTAACTTTTATATTATTATCTATCTTATCTTTATTAGACAAATTAGTAAGTGATTATACTAAATCTTTAAAATCTACATTAGATGAGTTTATTTTAATTGCGTTATGCTACTTTAGTGTAGTGCTTGTTTTTCCTAGCAAAGGGTCCAAATTACGGATGGGGATCTAAAAAAAAATACAAATGGCTTTTAAGAGTCCATTTTCAACTAAACACGATAAAACATTCCAAAAAAGATTGTACCGTGTAAAAGCTTTACTTTTCAGCAATGTTTAACAAATACTAGATTTCAATTATATTCACTTTTGTAACTGTGGCACAAAAAAATGAAATGGTAATGTGTTGTGTAATTTAGGTTTCTCCGGAGAGTATATGGAGCCAAGCGAGTTCGTGTCGCGTGAATGGACGCGCGCGCGCACCCACTCCGCCGCCTCGTGCCCCGCGTCCTGCTCCAGGTCAGAGCCTTCCGCCGGCTACGGCCACGGTCACACACACTCCCACTGTCATCCGCCCTGCCACCGCCTCCCCCGCCTCCCCCTCCCCGGACCCTAGCCCCTACCCGGAATTTCTTCTTGCTAAACAGTCTTCCAGCTTTAAGAAGTCCTCTGAACGGCTTGAATATGAGCTCTCGCAGTCTAACATATATTCGGCCTGTCCCTCCACTCGGTCCAGCCGATCAGGCGGGTCGCTACTCATTGAAGAAGAGGACGATGGACTACGAGCCCGATTAGTTTGGCGCCGCAGTGCTAGCTGTCGCAACTTACGCGACTTTAGTTTCGATGACGCAGGCCGTGCGAAACGCAGAGCTAACAAGCAGGCGCGTGACACTCGAAGTATGTTTGCTGATTTAGATTCATACTACCCAGTAGGTGACCGCTGCATCGACTCACCTGTCACACGATACGATGACGCGCGTACTTTAGCATTTGTTCTCGGAAATCAAAGTTCTATAGAGTTGCAGAGGGAGATGATAGGTCGTGCTTACTCTTCCAGTTTTCCGGGCGCGACTAGTGAGCCTAGGCTAGATTTGCCGACATTTGTTCGTAGCGGGTCTCAGGATGATATATCTCACGATAGTTACGAGTTAATTGAAAGATCTGATGATGAATGTTCGGAAAATCACCGTTACGCAAGAGTATTACCACGTTCGTCCTTAGTGCATACTCGATCTTGCTCTTTGGATTCTGGTAACGACCTTCCTTCGGATGATGAGTCGCTGTCACATCTATCGGAAGTTGACGACCAAGAAATAGATATTAATCTTGGCAGTGTAAAATACAAAAGTCATAGTGACTTACCTCTCGATCCGTTCCTTATAGATGATCCAAGGGTGCTGCCAAGGGAAAAACTGTCTGTAAGATCTGACGGCAGTTTTTATAAAGAAATAAAGAGAGCCCTTGGTTCGAGAGCTTCAAGCCAGGAATCGAAAAGCGATTTTGGTGAAAAGATATCGAAAAGTAGCGCAGAGTCCAGCAAAAAATCACGTGACAGTGTATATCACACTGACAGTAAGAAATCACGTGAGACTCTTAAGAGTAAAAGTTCTGATAGGTCTGGATCAAGAACATCCAGTCAGGATTCCAAATCTGACTATTATGACTGTAAGAAAAACCTGTACGAAAGTGAGGATGCCAACATGAGACGACGAAGTGTAACTAACGCCCCAAGTGCTTATATAGATCCATTTGAGCCGGTATCACCGTCGTCCAGCCCAGATTCAAATAAAGACTTTTATGATACTCAATCGACATTCATTGGAATGGAAAAACTGGAGTATAGAGATAAAATGATCTTTGATAAGTCTCATGAAGATTTGATTGCAAATTTAGCTGACACCCCTAATTTTTATCACATCCCGACTCCATACTCTACGTTTCCAAGTAATAACAAACATAGAGATCATAGCCCAATGCATTCTGCGAGTCTTCAGAATGTTGAATTGGACCAGTATGCGCACTATTCGGACAACGGTCACTCAAAAAAATTCGAAGATTTTTCAATTGAAGAAGAAGATGCTAATCTACAAACTACTCACATTTGGCCCGAAAAAATTGTGGGCATGGATACAGAGGTTGACTGTAATCGAGCGGCAAAAATTCAAAACTATCAGCGTCGACGTTCTTCAGAAACTGTGTTCAGTTTTGATAAAGAAAAGATTGAATCTTTGACTAGTTCTCTGAGTAAAGAATCAACTAATTCACATCTTGTAAAAGAATCTTCTAATGAATCTGAAGTAAATGTGCGTATTCTACCAGCAATGGATAGTATTGAGTATGCCAAGAATAAGGCTAAAACGGCTTCAGTTCAACATGGAACTTCGTCTATTCTACAATCAGAGTTTGATAAGTCCATGCGTGGTAGAGTTTACACTCACATGGTAAGAAAAGAAAATTTAAAAGAAGAATTAATGGCTAAAACTCATTTTGATGAGTATGACCCAAAGTTGATTCTTGAAACCAGCTCTAGCAGTCGTCTTGCAGACACATCTGTGCCATATACTCATCCTACTGTAGAGAGGACTAAGAGCGATCCAAATAGTCTCGCAAATAGACCACGATTCAGTAGTGTTAACTCTCGTAGACACGTTTTAATGCATCAAAAGTCCATAGATTTAACACCGGCCGAATCTAGTGATGAAGATTACATATTTCGTCAAATACCGAGCGCTCCTCCAATTGCAACAAAACGCTCTCATTTTGAACTTCCTTCAAGACTTCCAGATCACGGGCGTCCCCCTTTTGATTTGCCTAAAAACTATTTTAAAGAATTCGATGCCTTTAAAGCAGGTTTTAAAGACATCAAAAAAAGTGCCGATGAAGGCTATGACATTCCATACGTACTACATAAAAGGCATGTCATGAATGGGACAGCACCATCTCCTTTAGAAGACAAAAGACAACCACCCGATATTATTATGCTTCCACCACAAAATGGCCGGCACATTTTAAATGCACATTCTAGATGCAAGTATCACGATCACCCCAAGTCGCCACGTTCGCCAAAGTCACCTAAATCACCTAAGTCTCCAAAATCCCCGAAATCACCAAAATCACCAAAATCTCCTAAGTCTCCTAAGTCGCCTAAATCTCCAAGAAATAGTATTCAAGTTGAGCACGCGTCTAAATTCTTAGAAGTAGAAAACAGAGACTTTTTGTTTACGCAAAATATTGACTTATCTAAAGTAGATCCAGTAACTTTAGAAGTTGATAAGAGTGGCCAACTGCAACATTTGCCAAGTCCGAAACGGGATATAACTAAACATTTAGATCCAGCATTGCTAGAAACTCTAAATTCTAAATTAAGCCAGATTGAAAGTGATTCTGCAACGAGCTCTAAAACTGATAGTATACGCCAGGAACCGCAGTATTGTCATGATATTAAGTTTGTCATTAATGGACGTAACGTTCAGCAACCTCCAATTAGTAAGGATCCTAAGCCAATGTCAGCCGCCGAGAAGTTGCGCGCAGATATTAAATCCAAATCAGATAAATTACCATCAAAAAGAGGCCCAAAAGGTCGGGGTACTGGAAAGAAAGGAAGTTGTGGCAAAATTAAGGGTAAAAGTAATAACAAAATAAGAATAACTTCTTTCTCTTCTGATGACGAAAGTGTTGATTCTGATGACGTTTTTGGTACTACCGAAGCGGCTCCAAAACTCGAATTTTCTCCACCACAATCACGAAAAGATCTTGAACCTATTCTGCAACTTGAATACGACAAAATTACTTCTGGAGCTTGGCATAGAGGGCAAACTATGAGTTCTACCGAAATCGAAGGTTCTCCTCCTCAATGTCGAAGATTAGTTGAACTTGAGGCTAAATATAATCCTCAAATACTGGAAAGTATTTCAGGTAATGCGACGGAACTACGCAGAATTTCTGAACGTTCAATCTCTATTCCTAGTTCCGAAGATGATACCGCTATTAAATTGCCAGAAGCAAAAGATAGTTCTACTTGGGAATATAATGAAAATATTCCGTCACCAATTTTAGAAAGTACGGAATTCTTAAAAAGTGATGATGAACATTTAGCAGATATGGAAATTCAAAAAGTGACAGGTATTTCACAAATAGAAGAAAAAAGTGATACTTTAAAAGAATGTAAGAAAGATTTCAATAAACTGGATATCAAGAAAAGCTTACGCGATGAACTGATTTCACCAATGCTTCGCAAAACTGGTGGTACCCCTATTCTATTTGCTCATGCTAGACTAAATCTGTCTGAGGGATCGGTGTTTACGCTACAACGTCAAAAAGCCACCCAGGATTCGCCGACAGTTAGCCGTAGAGCTAAAAGCTTAGACACGCCTGTAATCCAACTTCACAGATTGCCACCAATGAACGCTTTTTCCTCTAAAGATGATACGGTTGAAGATATTAACGAAGAAGGCGAAATATTAGAGGAAAAACCCCTGATTGATAATAAGGTAAAATCATATACAAATATTAAAGATAACATAAGTAAAATTGAAGAGGTAGAAGAAGATCAACCATCTGAAACATCAAAAGATTTAAAGTCTGTCATTATCGACACTGAAGAGCTACAGTTGTTGGAGGATTTAGTTGAACAACGTCGTCCACGATCATTTAAGCGAAGGTATGATATGACTAAATTAAAATCACAAATTAAATCTCCTACACGCTCACCTTTAAGCAAATCACCTCTATCTCGCTCTCCTATATCGAAATCACCTTCTAGATCTCCAACATCGTCTTTAAATTCGCCAAGGGGAAGCATTAGAAAGTTATCAGATTTAAGCGAAGACCAAATTGTTCCGGACATTGAAAGGATTAAAAGAAAAGAAAAAAAGAAGTTAACTCTAAAGACAAGGTCAGACGAAAAACAAAAAAATAACAATAAATTAAATAAAGGAGGATCTCTTGACACAAATGCTACAAAAGTTAAAGCATTACAAACTCAAAAATCTTTGCCGTCTTCACTTAAGGAACGTCCAGACTTTTTAACAGTTCCTCCTCTAGATATTGCACGCGCTAAAAGTCAAGAATTAGAGCAAACAGCGAAGAAAGCAGTAAAAGAAAAATCTAAATCTTTGGAAAGAATGGAAGTGAGACGAGGAAGTAGCAAAGAAAGGACTAAATCACAAGATGAAAGTGATACTGAAATTGCAAAGCGGAAAGAAAAACAACAAATGCTTTTTGAAGCTGCGCTCAAGCAAACGAAAACTCTGATTAGCCCTGTAAAGGATACAATGCCACAGTTTCCTCCCCCAGAAGATAAAATTTTAGTTAAAACCGAGGGTGATAAAATAATAATTGAAACAAAAATAAATAGCAAAGCAGAAGACCATGTTTTTATTGCAAAATCACCTAAAAAATTGGACAATAATTTAGGTGGAAAGATAAGTCGTAGTTTCGAGGATCCAAGGTCGTGCAAGACAAGTAGTAAGATAAACAAAAGCTTGGATGACAAATCTAGTCAATCATTAGAAGATAAATTTGATGATCTTGAAGCACTTCAGAAATCGCCTAAAACATTATCTAAAAAGCAGGAAATCAAACAGCAAATCGAAGGAAAAGTGGTTTATCAGAAAATTCAATCCAATGTTAAGTCAAAGAGCTTAGAACGTAAAACTGATATTCACATTGAGTCCAAAATGAAATCGAAAAGTCTTGATAGAAACTATGTGACACCTCCTCTTCCACCTGAAGATATACCTGTGACCTCCGATAGATATTTTAAACAAGAGATTGTTAAAGTCGACGTCCATCCAACCTTAAAAGAAGAACCAGAGATCTTAAAAGATCAAGATGTGAAGGAAGTTTCACCATCACATAGTTACATAGAAAAAACAGAAGATGATTCGTCTATTGAATGGATGACTAACTCACAACATACAGTAATTGAAAATGATACCCAGACTGTAATAATGGAGCGTCGAAAAATTGATATTTACAATAAACAAAGACAAACAGAATTACAGGAGAGTAAAAGTAATCACGATATACGCAGCTTACTTGCAGGAGAGAAGAAGCCCGAAGTAGCACGATTAACTAGTGAAGAAGAATCCCTTACCGAAGTCAGTGAGTTAAAAATGTCAGACGAAACTAACGTGTTGGGTATTTCTTTACCTTATATAGATGCTGATAGTTCTTCTGATCAAGATCAAACTTCGAAGAAAGAAACTAAAAAAAGACTTTCTCGTGGCAGGAGTGATGATACTGGAACATGGGTGACAGTGGATTACGATGAATACACTGACAACTCCGAGCTCCCACTTTCTGATACAAGTATTATGAAAATCAGAAAAAAGAAAGTTTTAGATATGCAAAATACCTTCGATGAGTCTTCTGCCAGTTTAATGGAATTTTTACGACACGAGTCCCAAATATTATCGGAAGCAGACACAAAACGTAATGTAAAAACGCTTAAAGATAAACCAAAGTCAATTGAACTACCGCTAAAATGGAAAAATAAAAATAAAATAATTGTGACGCCACCACAAGAAAATAGTCCTACTTTGGAAAGTATACCATTTATAGACTCGAGCACATCAAAATCCACAAATAAGTCTGAATCAGGAGAGCAAACTGGAAGTTCGGGAAGTGCAAACGATGTGTCACCAACTGATCAAAAGATTTTGCTATCAGCGAAATCTAGACGTAGTGAACTGTTGAAATTAAGCGCAGAGCGCTCTCGCAGTTCAGAATCTACTAGTTGGACTAGCATAGAAAAAGATGTTAGTCCATCTAGTGCTAATATCAAAGGCAGCTCTATAGATGATGAATCAAGTGTAAGTTGTTCCATTGCTAGGCCGCTGGGCATATCACAAGACATCGAAAAATTGAATAAAAAAGATAAAGCTTGTCTCGAAGAACTTAAACAGTCTATGGAGTATGGAGAAGAACATTTAGTGTTTCAACAAATTTTATCAAGTGATCATTCTAAGTCAAACTCAAAGTCACCATCTCCAATTCCAGAAATGGGACGTATAGAGAGTCCTCGTAGTCCATCAAAATATAGCACTAGGAAATCACCTACACCCACGTTAGAAAAACAAGGGCCAGTGGATTCCCAGAAAGCTCCAACTGATTCTGATTCGAGTTCTGAAAGTATCGATAAAACGGTTGAACAGCTTTCAAAACCTAACATAAGAAAGACTGGACTGGATAAAATAGGAAAATGCGTAATTGAAGAATCAGAATCAAGTCAATCTGGAGCATCTAAAGACCTAAAAAAGGATCTGCAAAGAACAGTGAAGAAAACTAAAATTGCTATTACTATATCACAGGAGGATCAAAATACTACTATTGATTTTGACGATGATGGAAATGTTATTACATCGTCGTTTGAAAAAGAACTTATGAAGAAAAGATCTCTTAAAGACACTGATCAAAAAAGTTCATCGAAATCGAGCATGGACACCACTACAACGACTACTACATCGAAAGGATCTCTTAGTGTAGATGATTCCTCTTCGAGAAGGAAGTGTCGTCTTGATGAACAAAAAAGTTCTTCAAAATCTAGCATGGATTCGAGAGGATCTCTAAGTGTGGAGTCAAGAGGATCTTTTGAGACTACTGAATCTACTTCTGGGTCTCTGGGTGAAGCTTATCGTCGGGGCGAAGAGTTAAAACCAACATGGAGGCCATTTTTTGGAGCCTCAGGCAGCGAAAATAGTACAAGTATAGAAGAAGCGTGGATACCGCAAGATCATGAAGGTTATGAAAATTTGACTTTGAATAAAGAAGTCTTTGAATTTAATAATCAACGATCAGTCGATGATTTTCAAACTTTCTCAAAAAATTTACCAACTATAAATTCATCAGAGTCTTTGGAAGCAGGCGGAGAAAAGAGTGGGTTTTTTGAAGGTGACTTTACGGATGAGCTCAATGATTTTCCGGTGAATTTCTTATATCCAGCTACATCGTCTACGGCAACCGACGTTGTTATTGGTTACGGTCAAAACTTTGGGCGCACACTATCAAGAATATCGGAACGTAGTACAGCATCAGAAAAAACAAGTGCAGATGAAGATTCCACTAAGGCATGTTCTAGATCTGAAAGCATTAATGAAGAATCGTTAAATTCCAGTGATCATCAAGCAAGTCTTAGTTCTGATCCACCAAGCAACGCAAACGTTGCGTATATATCTGACACTGATCGAAGAACATCAGCAGAAATGCCGGACATACCTATAGATCAAACTAAAATTAGCGAAATGTATTTGGAATCAAAAAAAGACATCGATAAAAAATCAAAATTTTCAGACGAACGTGATGTGAAGGTCGGTTTTGAAGAACATCAAAAAGTGAGTAAATCCACACCTAAAGGTTTTCAACACTTTTCTGCTAGTGAAAGTCAAGAATCTGATGATTGGCCATTACCAGAACTCCCACCCCAGGCCACTAAAATACCTGATCCTTCCAGTAACAGGAGATCTAGTGATTATGACCAGTGGCCTTCTCCACCATCAAGTTTATTAGAGACTCCGATTGTGGAAAAAGTGCACATTTACTACATGAGCAATGAACCAGAGCAAGCCATGAAGGTTACCATTCAATCCGAAAGTTCCAAAGACAATATGCAAGGGTCTGATGATGATAGTGACACATTAAACAATGACGACGACCTAGAAAAAGACGCCCAAGAAATGAAACCTATGAAATTAGGAGAAAAAGTAGGGAGTTCTGACCAGAAAAACGTTAAAGTTATACCCTACGAACAATCTGGATACATGGTGGAACCATTAGAAAAACAAGACGAATTAACATGTCTCAACAAAGTTGTAGTACCAAATTACGACAAATCATGTCTCAGTGGAACTATTAGTAAAGCTACTTGCTTTATGAGTGACATAGGTTCGTGTTGTTCCCGTGCCGAACATAAATCATTTACAATTAAAAATGGTTTGGAAGAGAAAGTCATTATTAACCAACCACAAAAGTCACCTCCCAATCATAGTCCGATTTTTGAGGACGATGCTTTGTTTGCTGACGATGTTTTTGGGGGTGACAGTAAGTCGTTGTCGCCTGATTTTGAAAAAGGATTTTCTCAACTTGGAACACAAAAAAATTCATGCGGTTCAAACAATTCCGATACATCCATTGATGACCATTTATCACAAATGAATACTGATGATACGGTTCGTGCTTTAACAAAACTTAGTACCGGCAGTTCTGGCACATGTAAACGTTGTAGTCATAGTAGTCATTCAGAAGAAGAAACAAGTTCGTTTGGTACAGATTTAGACGGTACAGTCAAAATAGGTTTGCCGCAGAAAAAATGTACGCATAGTTCGCATTCAGAAGACACATCGATTTGTTTAAGCATTTCAGAGTGGTCAACTGGAACAAATACAGTTCGACAATACGCAAACCTTTCTGCATCTGAAAGCATTTCAGCTATATCAGTGCCGAAAAGCGATAAATCTGATAATGCAGTTGTAAAAGTGCATTCTACTTCCCTTGCTGGCAAGATATCTGACCAAAAAGCAAAAATGGGTTCCCAAGCAGAGCCAAGTTCTAAAAGCAGCAGCTTAGATAAAAGCACTGAAAACATAAAATATGATAAGCTGTGCAGTTCAGAAACGACTATATCTCGAAAAGGTATCGACAGTAGTTCGGGCACCAAAAGTGACAGTACTTTGACCTTAGCTCAGTCTATATCTGACTGGTCGGCGAGCACGAGTCACACATTGATAGCTACTGCACGAGAGGATCAACCGGAAGCTGAGGATACCAAATCTGATGACACAATTGTAAAAGAAATTCAACCCGGAACAGATGAAAAATCTATTGAAGAAGTAATTTCTAAGAAAATGTTGTATAGAAACGAATCGACACAAAGTAAAATGCCTGTACTTCGATTAACCGCGTCTTATGCTAGCAAAATGGATAAATCATCATCTATAAGTTACAGTGATAAATCCGATAAGTCAAGTTCTAGTTCGTTAAGTAGTCTTCAAAAACATGCTGATGAAGTGCTACGTTTTGATCAGAGGCTTAAAGGTACTCCACATGTTAAAGAAGATAGCCATGAAAAGTACCAAAAGCCACCTTCTAAAAGTTTGAGCTACGAAGAACAATCTTGCCGGTATGCTAAACCCACTTTGCGTTGTCAGAGCGAAGACAGCGGGTTTAAAACTTTTTTTGTTGGTCCGCAACCAGAATTAGACATTGACATACCATCTCAATTGTACAGTCAGGAGGAAAAACATAGTGAACGTTATCAAAGCCAAGAGTTTTCGAACATTATTCGTGAAGATGCCAGTAATCAGTTTATGCGCTCTGATTATAAACCCCTAGCCAAACACGCGAGCTATGATGACAAAACTCTATCAAAAAATCAAATAAAAGAATATAAAATATCTCAGCAATATCGTGCTAAACCTAAAAGCTGGTCATTCCATGAACATTATTTGTCTTCTTCCGATTTGCCTATTATTGCAGTTCCAGAAATACCATCTGTGCATCGAGATTTGTACGATAAAAAATCTGCTGAACGGTCAGGTAAAACTCCTTTGTCAAGGTGCTCACCGTATTATTCTAGCAGTCTGAGTTCCGAATCGCCGCCAATACAGCCAATCAAAGCACCAGTCAAAAAATCTCTTTTAGTAAGAAACATATCTCTTAAAAGTCCCCCTAGTGGAAATGACACTGATAGTTCTTTGGATGTTATAAGAGACCCGAGAGAGCGAATGAAAACTTTTAGGCGTAAAAAACAAGTTACTGGTACACGTAAAAGACAAGAGAAGATTCAAGATGTAATGGAAGAAGATTCTACTAAAAGTCAGTGCTCTTCTGAAAGTGATAAGCCACAGTGCGCGAAATATTTGGCCGTGGAAGAAACGCTTCGTCGTATGGAAAGTTCGGAGTGCTCAGATAGTTATATTCCAGATGTCGGGTCGGGATCTTCTGAGATGTCAAAGGGGGATTCTAAAAACTATGACATTGCTGAACTTGTCAGCTATTCGGAAGACGATGAACAGGGAGACTATGCCCAATATAAAAATTCTACCTATGAGACGAAACAGTTCCCCATTAACATTACCCCAGTACAATTTCAAGGGTTCGGGTCTTCCGCGGATGAGGATGAGATGGGTTTTCCACGGTTCGATAGACTAGGCCGATTACGTCATCCTTACTTAGATTCTCAGGAACCTGTCTATGTGCCAGACGACAGTCCTCCTAGACTTTCTTATTCGAATAAAAGCAGTCTCCAATCGTCTCTAAAAAAATCCAAATCATCCTCTACTTTTCGACAATCCGATGACAAATCCCTTGGCGAGACATCTGGTCAAGTTCCATCGCGAACTGCATTCTCTACTGAACAAAGTGACAGAGACGACTCGGATGACTATGCTTATCCGGTGGATACTATTAAAAGAGCCCCGAAAATGTCAAAATCAAGTAGCTATTTGTTTGCTCGTGGGGATTCAATGGTATATTCGGACTCCGAATTGCCACATGATAAAGACGAATATGAACAATATCGAGGTAGTCCATATCCTGAGAGCTATGATGATATTGCTATGTTTCAAACTCAAGAATGTTATCCACAATATGATCGTGACTTGCGCGATGTAGTAGATTCTAGTCGTGAACATTACACTAGAGATCTTGATCAGCGCTTCAGTCTAAATAATGTTGAAAGATTTTATTCTAGTCATTATGTGGATTCTCAAGCCTCAAGTGACAGCCCGGAACAAAAATTTGATGTTTCCTCTCTCCCTCCGCCTTTATGTTCTGATGATGAAAACGACTAGTAACTTGGAAGTTACTAGTTGTTTAGTAGTGTTCTTCTACGGGTATTTTTCGTAAAAATCTTCCTTATACTACGTCATTGCTGTTTTCTCTGCGTTTTTGGTTTCATTAAATATTTTCTATTTATACATAGATTATAGTAGTCGGACCTTGTATTTAACATTATATGTTATATACAATATTTATACTATGTACTAATAATAAAACTTTTTTCCCATACTTCCATAGAAATTAATTACTTTACAATGATATTGATGAGATTAGTTAACGCGTTGAATGTCTTAACCCCCTTATTCAGACACGCATAAGTAATTTAACATTCATTTGTCTCATTCTGTCACTTTGTAAATTTTTTTGTCAGACACACATCTTAAGGTTTATGACATTTATTAATGTAGGGGTTAATAGTGTTAAAACTTGCGAAAAGGCTAAAAGCCGTTTATAAAGCAAGCTTGACTCATTAGATTGTTATCGTGTTAAGTATTATTTAACGATAGAAATTATGGTCCAGCAGCCACCGCCTGTTTTTTTAAGTGATTAATAACAGACTGAATCTTCGTGAGTTCGTTCGGTTCGACGAGACGCCCAAGTTTTTCCTCTGTGCACATTCTCAAAGAGGTAGGTAATGTAATGCGCAGATGTAATACATGTCGATTTGGTGGGGTGTTGAAATTGTCTAACAGTAATTTTTTTATTGAAAGTTTAAGATAACATGATAATAAACTCGGAAAAACAATTGTCCTACAAAATCGATGGTTTGAGTCCTCCACGCCGAATATGTCCAAATAACGAGGTCATATATAATATTAATAACCACCTGATTTTTTGTATGCAGCTTAGTAAATATTAGTATAATTGAATGGCCACAAAGTCCTACAAATGTAGTGGTAGGTTTTCCTAGTCCTACACTTGGAAGTTGTCGATTCCACGGTAACCCTTTTTTTTAATAACCGTAGGACAAAAAAAACACACGGTCAGTTAGTGCACACTTTGCCTAAATCAAACAGTGTCCTACCAAAAAATGGGTATGTATCGCTAGTCCTATAGGAATATTGAAATTATTATAGTATTATTTATTTTATATTTTTTAAAAGAAAACTTGCTGGTTATTTGGTAATAAATGAAAGCTTGTTTAGTCTACTTTCAATTAATTAATAGAAAAGACATGTTATCTCCCTATATTTTTAATTAAAAATAGTTTTCTACTTAAACTCTGCAATTATTTAACTATGTCAACTTTGTGCATTTTTAAAAAATATTTTTGGTATTATAACCCATAATTATAGCGCTGCTATCTAATTCTTTATTTATTTATTTATCTTTACGAAATGGTAAAAATATTTAGAAATGGTTGAGTAGAAACAAAGTTATCGATTTTAGAAAATAACGTGACACTGTGCCGTCGCATTTGTGAAATGTCAAAACAATTAAGGTTACCTTATCTTAAAATCGGAAGCAAGTGAGTGGCTAACGACAACGTGATTCACTCGGGCTTGCTTACGAATTTAACTCTGGGAAATAAACTGCGGTGGGGACAACAGCAACTTGGAGTAGCGTTTACTCGTGTAAATCTCCATTTAAGTTTCCATATATATAGATACTAGCTTCTGCCCGCGACTTCGTCTGCGTAGAATTATACATAAAAACCTTCCTCTTGAATCACTATCTATTAAAAAAAAACCGCATCAAAATCCGTTGTGTAGTTTTGAAGATATAAGCATACATAGGGACAGAGAAAGCGAATTTATTTTATAATATGTAGTGATGATACTCATAACATGTGTAGTAAACGCTACTCCAAGTTGCTGTTGTCCCCACCGCAGTTTATTTTCCGTGATCGAAATGTAAAGTTAAATATGTGGACAAAATATATCAATTCCTGGAAAAACACACCACTTTTGGTGTAGGACAGTAGTAAAATTGTGTTCTACACTTCATTCCCGATAGGACAAAATCAAACCTAGGTTGTTATTAATGAAAAAAGTGTTATCGTGGAATCGACAACTTCCAAGTGTAGGACTAGGAAAACCTACCACTACATTTGTAGGACTTTGTGGCCATTCAATTATACTAATATTTACTAAGCTGCATACAAAAAATCTGCTGGTTATCAATCATTTTTATGACCTCGTTATTTCGACATATTCGGCGTGAAGGACTCAAACCTTCGATTTTGTAGGACAATTATTTTTCCGAGTTTATTATAATATTATCTTAAATTTTCAATAAAAAAATTACTGTTAGTCAGACAATTTCGACACCCTACCAAATCGACATTACATCTGCGCACTACATTACCTACCTCTTTGAGAATGTGCACAGAGGAAAAACTTGGGCGTCTCGTCGAACCGAACGAACTCACGAAGATTCAGCCTGTTATTAATCACTTAAAAAAACAGGCGGTGGCTGCTGGACTATTATACAAATAATCATTTTAATAAAATCTTAATATGTGTTATTTATTATTTACTACTGTTAACCTTACAATCAATAGTTCTAGCTTTTATTATATTATGATAATATCGACATTATTCTATGGATAGAACCATGCATTCTATTCAATTACAAGAAAACAAAGTTAATTACAAATTCCAACTTTGTCAATTTTTTCTTATTTAATTATGGGAAGGTGTTTTATGTACAGTCAGAAGCAAAACGTATAATCGTTCTGTGTTAGTCTTTAACATAACCAGGCTATTATTGAGAGGTCATAAAAACGTGGTTACATATTTTTGCGACTTCAGTTGCACTTGCATATTTATTTATTGCTATTGATTGTACTGAAACAAGCAAAAAACGAAAATTCATATTAGTACTTCCAAACCCGTAGGCTGCCAATACGCATTTGTAGAGATTTAAATTTATCTTAAGTAATTAAATTTATGACTAACCTAGACTCTGAAGTTTCTGGAGCTAAAGCTTTATAATACAGGACTTTAACTTTACTAGTGCCAAATTTTATCTTGATGTATTAGGATTAATTAATGTTAATAATAATGTTTTATGAAAGATATTAGTGACTATGTTCATGAAGAGCGACCGTTTTTTTAAAATTGGTTGGTTGATTAAAAAATTCAAAAATAATTCAATTTTAATCAAATGGTGTTATTTCATGTCCATCGTCATAAATAATCGTGCAGTGAGTATTCAATGTAAAGGCTGTGATTTACTTTACGTGAACCAAGTTTATGAGTTGTAAAAATAAAATGTCACTGCTCAAGACAAAACACTTTACACCAAGAGATATTATTTAAAGAAAATACATAATTTAACTACACTTTCAGAAACGAAAATGCGTAAATTTAGAACGAAAAATTGAAATATTTAATATCAGTGCCAAATCTGCTCAATTATACAGGGTGTAACAGACACCCCGTACGATAATTCACTGGGGTATATAACCATAGCTATAGAAGCTAAAAAACAAGTTAAAAAAAAAAATAGCAGTTATTATAAAAAAACACTCCTTAAAAAATAATAAATTATTCCTATGTTTCTCGAAAGGTTGTGCGCCTCTGACTTTGCCTAGGACCCTAGGGTCGTAATCGTAGTAGATTTCCAAATTCGAACACACGCCACTTCGCAATTAACTAACAATGTTCTAGCAGTCACACCATGATAAACATTTATTATTTACGACAAATCGCATAATAATTAAGCACGTGCTAACATGACATGCGGAAATTATCCATAAAATATCCATACTTAACTAAATAAAACACTACTGAATGAAAGAGAACCTGAATAACCACTTGAACTATTCCTCATTTAAGTACCACACATGCTCAGTGCACACGAATACACAAAAGTACACAACCAGAAGCCGTGATGACGTCCTGCGTACATTCGTTCGGAACTCATGCGCGGGCGCGACTGGAGGGAGTAGTACACTGGAAGAGAAAGAGTCCGAGAACGCCAGTGTTGCAATACTCATTCAAAACCACAAAACCTATTTTTTTTCTCAAAGAATACAAAAAGTAAATGTGAAATAGTCGTTCGACAAATGCATGGCATGATGGTAAATGTACTCGCAAAATCAACAAAAAAATATCCCATTAGCAACTTCAGCATAAAAATGCGTTTATTAGAATAAATCCGATCTTACCGTACAATTTTAGCTAGAGTATCCTGATTTTTTTATCGAAAGAAGTTAAGTAAAACAATAGTATCATAATTAATCGCAAAAAATGACTTCCATGAATTACGAAAAGAGGTGCCTACTTCGCACATTTTCGGGAAATGCCGTAGGCAACACTTACTCTGACGGAATGAATGAAAATAGGGCGGAGCGTCGGCCATGTTTGACTACTTTTTGAAAACCAATAGGAATAGAGGCTTACGGTATCAAAAGAGTTCATTAAACTTAACGTTATCAGCTGTTCAGGTGTGGTAAACATTTTCGCTGAAGATCGTTTTCTACTTTGAAATTTTGAGTGCCGATAGTTCGGTGTTCAAGAAGTGCTGATTTTTTAAAATATTTTTTTTAGCCTCCATAGGTATGGTTATATACCCCAGTGAATTATCGTACGGGGTGTCTGTTACACCCTGTATTGTCATTCAAAACTGTTATGTTATGAATCTATTGTTTATGATGTTGCTTTTTTAATTTTGACTGAAAGGTATAAACCAAATGTTATAAAAAAAGCTAGAATAATGTGTGTACCATGTTTACTAAAAACACTTCCATCGAAATGAATGCATAGAATTAAACCATAAATATAGTGTAAAATGTTCAAGCTATGTTGTTAACTATTTAACCATTTTTATAACTATCTCTGCGGCAATTGCTTAGTTAAAATAAAAAAATAAAAATAGTTATTTGTGCAACATGAGAGCAAAGTTGGTTTTTGGTGCGTGTTGATTTTAAATCCCGAGTAAGAGAAGGGATCTAGAATTGGTTAGAATCCTGACTGCAGCAAGGGATTCAAGACACGAGATTCAGAAAACTTTGGTCTCGTGTGACTCATACATATTTTCACCTCGGCAGCGAGAATATTTTGTCCTAAGTGAAAAAAATACGGGTAGTTACCTACACCAAATTTTACCAAATTGTTTGTTTTACAAAATGCAAAATAGTACATTACGATACAAGTAAGTGTGCTATGTTGATCATCACACACGAGGCATTATTGTACGCGCGAGCGATAGCGAGTGCGTTAAGAACGCCGAGTGTGGGTAATGATCAATGCACACGCGTTTCATACGACGTTTTTCAAAACATTTGCGAGGAAAAATGAATGAAATTCTTAATAAGGAAGTATAAAAGAACTTTAGTTTACCTTTGTTACCAGACTTTGCTTAACTGGAGTGGAGGCTTTAGAACTTTTCTTTGTCATTTGGTAAGGTGTTAAACACCTTAGATTTCTTACTGACATAACCTATCGCAACATATTTTAGTATTTCCTGCGACGGACACTATTTACATTTATTTTTTCTTTATAATTTGAACTCGTAATTTTTTAAGTAATAACAAGGTCTATAAATCCACAAAATCTGTGAAAGTGTGAAAGAGGGCGGCAGTATATTATTTGTCCGCGCCAATCGGCGCGCAGCACTCGCGCATGCGCGCTGTGAACTTTGCACGCGCACGACGAAGACACTGACAACAGACTGCTAAACAGCCTAATATTAAAATTATAATAAAATAGTTAATCAATGTCTTAAATTTGCAAATTATGGGCACTTTTTAGATAAAAATGAATAATTTGTCGAAATTAAATGTTTATTTATCATCTTTAACCTAAAATTGTTTAATATTCTCGAAAATATTCCTTGTTCCTATAGATACTGAACCGTTTGCTGAGATTTAAAAAATGTTTATATTGCCTAATGGTAATATATTACAGCACCTGTGCGTAATAAGCTGAATTATGAGTTTAGATGCGGTGCAATAAGACTCAATTTACGAGCAACTATGTTGAAAATATATTAGAAGTAGCTAGGGATACTATTTTTTTGGAAAGCAATAAAAATCGGCAGGAACCGAATTGCGGCGCGTACATTATTGGCATTCCAAACAAAATTCTGGGACGTACAAAGGTCGCATGAGAAAAAACAAGAGAATCCCGCAACTTTTTTAAAATTAGTTTTAAAACTACTCTGAATTCTGTTACAACATTAAGGATTATAAAATTAAAAATTATTATTTAGGTACATATTAAAAAAATCAGCATTTTTATAATAACATTCTCTTTATTTCATATTAATAATATTAATCGATTATTTGAAAAAAATAAACATTTAATTAAAACCTTATCGGATGAATTGCAGTTTTACGGTTAAATGTGTTGGCATCCGAATGTTTCAATGTTTTTTTGGGCTTACTATCACTAGGCATATAATTTGAAAATCAAATATCGAATCGAATTGTTTCTATCTCGCTTTTTTTGTATCGAAATGAAAGTGACAGATTGAAGAGAATTTCAAACCTTTCGAATGATGTGAATAGACTCAACATTGACCTCGGAGTTAAAAAAAATAATTAAAAAAGTTACTTTTCAATACAGTTGTTCAAAAAGTGCCCTTATTTTGGCTGTTTTGCGGGTGAAAAGTTAGTTTTCGCGCACTAGTGCGAATTACTTGATACGTTGATGATAAAGACGTAATAAAACTAAAAACATATTATTAATGTCAAAATATTAAGAATTTATATTTTTTTACTAGCCTCTTCATCATTATTACTTATATATTGAATTCCTAAAAACAGTTTTTATTAAGATGTCTAAATGGAACGGAATAGCGTGGGAATAGCTGCCGAAACGGCCGTCAGAGTAGAGGCGTTTTTCCAACTACGAGCATGGTTTTTAAGGTTCTAAAGGCAACCAGTAGTTTTTGTGTTTATACAATTTAAATATTTAATAATCTAACATAACGATAATAAGGTATTAATAGTAAAGTGTTATCACTACATAGTATAAAATAAAGTCGCTTTCTCTGTCCCTATGTCCCTATGTATGCTTATATGTATCTCCAAAACTACAGAATGGATTTTGATGCGGTTTTTTTTAATAGATAGAGTGATTCAAGAGGAAGGTTTTTATGATTAGGTAATTCTACGCAGACAAAGTCGCGGGCAGAAGCTAGTATATTATAAAATCATTTTTTTATCATCAAATAAATATATTTGAAAAAAAATCTGTCATTGAGGTAGCTGAATAGCAAAAACCATTGCCTTATGAAAAATGAAAGCTAGCAAAAACGCCTTTAATTTGTCAAAAATGTTCACTGTGAAAGTTGGAACTTACTTTCACGTAGTGACTATATTCTCTATGCTTACTTTATTCTGTGATGTATTTTTTTTGCAACTGTGTTAAAAACGTCGTTCGATCGATACACGCGCGGAAATGTCATTCTTCATTCGTGAAGTAGGTACCTAATGACATTCTTGTCGCACTAGCATCGAAATGTACTATTGTCTCAAGCTCGAAGCAAAATCGAGTTTTGCTTACTGTCTGGAATTAGCAAATCCCGCCTGTTTGAGGTGCTGAGGTGAAAATGTCTCTTTTTGTTTTTATTGGTATCATGTGAGCGCAAAAAAGCATGAAGCTCATCTCTTATTTCATTTCAATAAATAAATCATTATAAATCTGAATGTATGGTTCTTATCAACAAAGCAACCATTGTGCATTTAGTAAAAATGTTACCTAAATTAATTATCGCACAACATATTGAATTTAAAACTAGTGGATACAATTAATTTAAGACAGACAAGAAAAAAGTTTAGATTATCGCTAACACGATTGTTGTTTAAGGTTTCACTTCACATTTTCATAAATTTGAGTGTAATTGTTCCATTAACATACTTTTAGCGTCTTGTAATAAGATTAAATAGGTATATACTAGCAAACGTTGCAAAGCTGTGAGTCTTGCCATAATATCGTAACAAACCATGCATCGATTAGTAGTTTTGTTACTAGGAAATGCAATCCCGAACCGATATTTCACTCCTGAGGTCATATTGTCTATCACATCGAAATCGCATTCGCTATTTGTCAAACGGTATAAAATGTCAAAAGTCGACAGAGATAGTGAGTGCGATTGCGAGCCTTGAGCCTATGGGTTTTACTTAACGGGACCGGGGTGAAGTCAATATTGAAGTTCCAAATAATGAAATTATTTATAAAAATTTAAGTACTTGCACTAATAGAGTATTTCATACTTAGTACGTACTACAGTCACCTCACTTGAATATTGAGACACTTGCCACTTGTAATAATTTAACCATTTAGCCGTAAATCGGGCGCACTCCAGATACCCCACAGATAACGATTTGCTAATCATTCCCGTGTAGTGACAGTGCCAAAAAAGAGCGATTTAAAAAAAACTGCATGAACAAATTTTCCAGAATTAAACTATTTTGGGGTTTTTTTTTACTTAGAATCGTTTACCTTATCGATTCTCATACAAGAAAATTTGAAATTTATTTAAATACTGGAAAAAAATGACCATGTAGACTTTTCTCCAAAAAACGCTCTGAATGAAGTCTATAGGTACATACAGTGTAAAATGCACCTCCATTTGACAAGATAAAGTTAACAGTTGCGAGTGTCACTAGAACTGCTTTGCGGTGAAAAGGGTAAAAAAATAGATTCTCATGACATGGGACTAAATAGTCGAGTAACGTAGTGAAAAAACGTTTGCGACTCGGTTTCTTATGTTGTATTTGTTTGATTAAACTGTAAAATGTTTAACAATCCTGAATGTGTCAAGTCTGACAAGTGAAGTTGGTTTACGTTTAGTTAATTAATAATTACCTAAACCTTTCAAGTAAAATTCCAAAAGAACCTTCGATAATAGCGCACCTTTAGACTGGAGTGACTAAGTTCAGAATAAATAAAAAAAAATACATAGGTACATATAAAATGAAGAAAAAAAACTTTTTAAATACAAGCTTTTATTACTTGTTAATAAAATAAAAGACTAGAATGTTAAAAAATAATTAAATTCGGATAAGAAATTTACCATTTTATAGGCCAGATACGCCATTTTTTAAGAATAAAAGCGCGTTACATACTGTATTTCTGTTGCCGTCAAAATGGAAACACGCTTTAAAATGGAGTATAATATAATTAATGGAGGAATGCGGTCCTCAGATTTTGTCAGCAGTATTAGCTCTTGTGTCTAGATCTCATGCCATTTCTGAAACTAGCGATATAATCTGGCTACGAAAATGAACGTGAATTTAATGAAAAAAAAAACATCTTCTTTGACTTCGCTTGACTTTTTTCTCGAAAGCCTGGATACTTATTAGTTCTGGATGTTGGAGACCATTCTCATTTTCATGAAATAAGATATGGGCCCATGAAAATATTACAATCAAAATACTACGTACATTTCATAAAATGTGATAACCGACTTTGTTTTGAAACTAAATAAATTGCTGAAGTGTTTTTTTTGTTCTTTCATTCCAAAAAATATTTTTTCACTCGTAAATACCGGTTTTTATATATTAAATTGAGGTTTTTGTGTTCTGTCGTATATATCACTACTATTTTGGCATTGTTCACTATGAACATTCAAATGTAACTTTAACATATTATTGCTTCTTATTTCTTTGGCAATGTTCAATCTTGTGAACACAGGTTTTCATGAAACTTGAAAACTCTAAATTTTCATTTCGATTTTTTCTGAGCCTACTTTTACATACGTCTATGGAACCCCAAAAAACTACAAAATTCAAGTGTTTGTCTTTGCCAAATTATGGGTTAACAAAATATACATGTACGAGTATACCTATACTAGAGTATATATAAGTGGTGAGGATCACATTTAAGGGATCTTTTTTAAGTGTTAAATCTTAGCACTTATTCCAAAATTATTAAAACGTTTACGTTTGCGTGAGACTAGGACCGGGGAGTTGGGCTACGAGTAAATAAACAGCATATTTTCCGTTTCTTGGTCTCTGTTTTACGCTGCTGGGTTAGATCGTATCGAAAAGTACATATTCTCCTAATAATCGAATCTACTTCGACATATTGAAATTAAAGTTTCGTAAGAATTGTACCAAGCAAGGGCTAGGTTTTAGTTTAAAACTGGATAATGGCTTGATAGTCTCAGGCATTCGTCACCTAACAGGTAAACAAGTAATAACGCCATGGCAACAAATGAACGAATGAACGTCACAATCATGCTAAACGTGGCCTTTAGGTTTGTTACTTTAAGCCCTGTCTACCCCGTAAGCGATAAATACGTGATTTATGTATAAGTTATACAGGGTGTCCCAGAAAGTAGAGTCAAGCGAAAGTCCTGACATAGAGCAACTCAAGGGGCATCCGAACCACCCCCATGTATGTTCCGCGATTTTTCGTAGTTTAGGAGTTATGGCCTTTTTTCACATTTTCTATTAATCTACGACCACGGAGACAGTTTTTCTCACTCTGACTGCAATAATTGAGATAATTGGCTGTTTGTTTTTTTAACGAGTAGCTGAATAGTACGTGCATGTATTTCATTTAAAAACAAAACAACATCGTTGGCCGTTTGGGCAAAAAAAAATATCGAATCACAAAAAGTGACTAAATTTTTACTGTAGTTCAGACTTTGAAGGCCGATTACAAAAAAAACTAGCATAACTTTTTTTTTCAAACCATGTTTAAAAACTGCCTTATTTTATTGACTTTTTACCCTATTAATTTTATTGATCTATCATTAAGGGATCATGCCAAAAAAAAATATCAAAACGTACTTCATCCGTAATTTTCACCTTTTCTAGTAAGGCCAAGTACAAATCTGAAATTAGGTTTGTGCTCCGGATTTAGCATGAAAAACTTCTTGGTGCATAACAATAATACTGGCCACTGATTTTCTGAGGCTAATAAATGAAAATTAAAAAATATTTCAGATTTGTACTTGGCCTTACCAGAAAAAGTGAAAATTACGGATGAAGTACGTTTTGATATTTTTTTTTGGCATGATCCCTTAATGATAGATCAATAAAATTAATAGGGTAAAAAGTCAATAAAATAAGGCAGTTTTTAAACATGGATTGAAAAAAAAAAGTTATGCTAGTTTTTTTTGTAATCGGCCTTCAAAGTCTGAACTACAGTAAAAATTTAGTCACTTTTTGTGATTCGATATTTTTTTTTGCCCAAACGGTCAACGATGTTGTTTTGTTTTTAAATGAAATACGTTAAAAAAACAAACAGCCAATTATCTCAATTATTGCAGTCAGAGTGAGCAAAACTGTCTCCGTGGTCGTAGATTAATAGAAAATGTGAAAAAAGGCCATAACTCCTAAACTACGAAAAATCGCGGAACATACATGGGGGTGATTCGGATGCCCCTTGAGTTGCTCTACGTCAGGACTTTCGCTTGACTCTACTTTCTGGGACACCCTGTATAATATGTAAAACGTCCTATGCTCATTTATCAATTAAAAGAAAAATTCCATGCCACGATGTCAGAATTAAATTCACACCATATTTGAGTGCGTTACCGGATCTGTATCGCCTCAATATGAATTGTTTCCTTTAAAAATTTGTTAACCTTCGCCTTAGATCTAATAAAAAGTTAAGAACTAAGAAAAGTGCTGCGAACGGCAAGGCGAGGCCAGTTTAAACTACGCCTTGTCTCGTGCGCTAGTCCCTAGTCCGTAGTTCAACTAGTTTCCTCGCTGAAGTGGGTGTACTTGTCCAGCCTCACTATACCGTTCGTAGAAGTTTATTTTATGCGCGTTTTTTGCCCTTTGTTTTCAACCACTTAGGAACCACTTTCATTGGCTGGTGATACCGATATTGCGTGGTCAATTTGTAACTATTTATTATTGTGGTCGTTCTGCTTAAATAAATACAATAAATCGTGATACGTATTAAACTCGTGATCTCAAGAAATATTTATCTGAAATTCTCACCGTCTCGTCCCTGTTACCACATAGGCGCGGCCAAGCATCTTATTGATGACAGTAATATCATAACAAAAAATCAGTACATGTTCAATAATTTAAATTTCTCCTTCTATCCATGTAAGCAATATCGCATTTTAACCCTCTGCTGTTACTGGCTTATCGTCTGCCTATGCATGACTATCACGACGGGGCGGGAGTCGCTTTATCGTTTAGGGCATTTTGTTGTGACTAAGCCAATAGGGTAAAGACGTACTGACACTGATCGATAAGCGATGAAACGGGATGCGGGCTAGGCTTACAGGCCAGACACACTGGCCTTCCCAAAAATTGGCTGCATTGTGTCATGTCATAGTGTTCAAGTGTACTTTAATAAATAATACTGTCGAGTGTGCACGAAGCAATTTTAGAAATTGTAGTGATAAGGGGTAGGTGTCGGTGATTCACAAGTTAGTGCGATAACGATCAATATAATTTTTTTTAGATAATAAGCAATTGTGAGTTTTCGATTAAACGTGTACAATCAAAATAGACTGTAATATTACAATTTCATTACATTACGACTTGTTTAATCTTCATGAGATTTTGGACATGTTTGAAAGTATTAGAATGTTACCTGTTTACTTTATATATATATATCTAAATATACATAAATAATAATAATAATGTAAGTGTGCGGTTTCCCTGCAATACCCCACTCCACACTTAATAGTTGAATATAGTTAAACAATAAATAAAATTAAACTTAAATCATCGTTGTTTTCAATTGTAAGCATTTATTTTTGTTTCGTTTCGAGTCCTTAATTATTGTTATCAAGCTACCAGGATTATGAGTAAGTTGAAAACATATTAGTAAGCATGTATTGTGATTGTGAACATTTTATGTTAATTACGTGCTGAGGTTTTATTTAGTTCTTTATAATTTAGACCTATTATATAACTTATATAGAGATAGCTGGTAATGAGTTTACTTTATATTCTGACTTAGTTTACAATAGTAGAGCACTCAATTTGCATGACTTTTTTTGTTAAGTATTATATATATATATTATATGCTGAATCTGCAGTGGCGAAAATTTGCAGAAGCTTTCAATCAAACTGACTCAATCACCTGCCCAAATATTCCGGAATGATTTTAAGACACCTTGTACATTTTATCCACTTTATTATAGTCAGTGGCAGAGAATATGTATGCAATATAGGTACCTAGATGCCGACTGGTCCAAATTTTGTGCCGCTGAGATAATAGTATAGTACTCGACTCGATCAATGATTAAATAAAACCAGTCATTTGAAAATATCGCGTTTTTCCTATGTTTATCTATAGGTACTAATATTATAAAGAGGAAGAATTTGATTGTTTGTTTGTTTGCATTGAATAGGCTCTGAAACTACTATACGGATTTGAAATATTCTTTCACTGTTAGAATCCTACATTATCCCTGATTAACATAGGCTATATTTGATTTTACGCAGACGAAGTCGCGGGCAACAGCTAGTATCTTAATATGCACGTTTTACCATTGCATTCAGCAACTGCCTGGCCTTCATTATTTACGAACCAATGTTCAACACCGATCATTTTTGTTTTTGTAGGATTACGAAACTTAATTAAAACATTTTTCACACCTCGTATTCACAAAATTAAACTTGGCTCCCTCATTACGCTCTGGATTCAATGTAGCGCCCTCTCCGTAAATACATCATTTTGCTCCCTCGTGACATAAATAACTATTTATTACCTACTGATTGATACGGCACTGCTGCTTTGTTTTCTTTCAAAAATGGTTACTTGTATCATTAGGGAGCATTGAATCCAGAATATAGCGAAGGATTCTAAAGTAGAATCCAGAGCGTAATGAGGGATTCAAGTATTGACGCCCAAGATGAAAATAATTTTGCTCCCGAGTGGCTCATACAACTTTTCACACCGAACATTAAAAAACTTGAAAAAAGAATTCTAAATATAATTTAAGAGCTACCAGCATAGAAAATGGCTTGGTATTACAAATATCAACTTAAAAAAAAAAATTCATTTGCAAAAAAACGCTTACAAGCCTTGAACAGAAAAGTTCCACTTTGACCGAGTTTACTTTTCTGAATGAGATGTGTGAAAAAATTATTTTAAAATTTTAGATAGGATATTGAACACGAATGATTTCGGCTGTCTTCAAATTGACAGATATATACATATTGCTTTAATGTTTTCGTTCATTTTCGATTAAGTAAGCCTCATTTTACGGAGTACCTATCGTAAAAATGTTGAAGCTTATTTTTTATTTGTATGTATTACATTACAGATGAGTCATCTCTGGAAGAAGAGCATACAGTGTCATCTGCAAGTTTATGCATGTCGCCTATGGCAGTTGTTGTGTGCGAGAGCGTGGCGTCACCGCTGAGCGCTTCGACGCCTCTGCCCGCCGCCCAGCCCTGCCGGCCCGGCGATGTCGTCGACAACTGCCCCACGGCAGACGCGCTCAACGGAAATGTTAACGGTGATTGTTCGAACGCAGATGATCTCCAATCACAATCTGAATTTTATATACCAATTGGGCCCTGTAATAGGAGCAAAATATTAGAACCGGTTTTGCTACTCAAATGGAACTACTTTTTAGTTCTGCAACTTTCAAAAATGAAGTATTTTTATTATTATGTTTATTACATTTGTACTATTACTTCATTTTTGAAAGTTAAATGGTATTTTCAATGTACGGCATCCAATAAATAGCCTAAATGACATCGCCTGCTACATAACTAAATGACGGATTTAACAATACATTACTTGTCCAATTAAACTTTAAAGTAGGTATAATAAAAATCGCAATACAGGTTATTTTTAAAAGTTGTAGAAGGAAGTTAGCTCAGGATGAATACCGGAAGCTGTGATTTAATTTCTTCTGTTACAGCGCCCACCCTGTATAACTAAAAGAATAAATGTACATTTATCTCAGTTCGTTAATACTCTGACATCTTTGACTGCAACAAGAAAATAGATGTTTAAGTGGTCGTGAAACGGGACTAATTAATATTTTTGATTTGCAGCGAATACTGTTTCTGAATCGACGAGTATGGATGTTTTAAGTGGCGGCGAAAGCGATGCTGGCGATTCGCTCAATAGAAGAAACAATAATAATAGGTAAGGGATAGTTTATCGACAGGTACAGTCGCCTTCAGATATATCGTAGCGGGCGCGGTCCTCAAATATTTCGGAGTAACATTAAATTTCAATAAATTCGTTACACGATAAGGTTAGTAACATCAGAACACGCATTTCGCCATAAATATAAGAGCAGCGACTTTTCAATAAATTGCGGACGTTCAATAAGGTAAAAAAATATCAGAAAGCACATCGTCAAAGGTATCGACGCAGTCAGGCTGATCATAAATATCGGAACATTTGTGGAAAATAAACCTTATGTATATATAATAATAGATTCGAATTTGAAACAAATACGAATATGGCTCATACGTTATACCAAAATGAAAGATGTCACCTATTATAATAGTGTACCTACTCGTTTGCAGGCATAATTCACTGTAATTTAAACTCTGCTACAAAGTTAAGGTATATTTTCCACAAATGTTCTGATCTTTATGATCAGCCTGACTGCGTCGATACCTTTGACGATCAGTGACGTTCCGATTTTATTGCAAGATCGCTGCTCTTATATTTATGACGAATTGCGTGTTCTGATGTTATTAACCTTATTTAATGTTACGAATTTATTGAAATTTAAGGCTGCTCCGAAATATTTGCGGACCTCGCCCGCTACGATATATCTAATGGCGACTGTACATTTTTCTTTCACCTTCCGGCTAACTAAATTGGCGTTAAAACTGAAGATCAAGAAAAACCGATAACAAAATACAGTCTCACGCTCGTATCGAAAACGACCGAATTTTAAGTTACCTTACAGTTGCGGCAAGTAAAACACAACGATTACCACGACGACGCCATAAAATTAAACCGATTCTCTCACCAAAACAGAACGTTGTTGTTTTGAAAAACGAGTCGCTAACCAATTTAACTTAGATAATTACGATTATCTTTGAATTGTAGTATTTCAACTCGTTTGGGCAATATGACACGGGAAGGCGCCGGAGACGCGCAGCGCCGTCGTGGCAATGACATCACGTTCTTCATCGCGAGAGAGCTCCTGATGACCGAACGAACCTACAAACGGGATTTAGAACTCATTACAGTGGTAAGTAATTTATTTTTCTCCACTATGCTCGGAAATGTATACCTTACTGTCATAGCTGGCCATTAACTCTTTAATCCGTTAATCGTTAATTAACGAAGTTAAATTTTTGATTAACGGATTAACTTTTAAGTTAACTTTTAAAAATGTTAACGGACACGTTAACTTCCGTTAATATGCAGAAGTCCGTTAATCGTTAATCCAATGCCTACTATTTACCGCACGGCACCGCGGCGGGGCGCGAAAAACAGGTTCAGACAAGTATGAAACGACAAGTGACGGGTGGCGCGTAGCAGCGAGTGAAACAAAAACAAAACTTTCAATTCTGTCACTCAGTCTATAGAAAAACCTCTTTGGTCCAACTCAAGAGTAAAGCGCAAACTCGCGTTAAAATGTGGCTGGACGTGAAATTGTTAATATTTAGTAATAAAACAGATTGTAACGCAGTTTGGGCTGCTTTATTGAGAGAAGAACACAATAACACGACACATTCTTAAGGGAGCCATATTAGTAACAAGAATAAAACAAATGACAAAACCATAAACAAACTAGACTATTACACCATAGACTTTATTGTACTCTAACACGCCCCTTCAATAAAGTACATTATACATACACAACAAACAAACAATCTACTAGCTTCTTAAAGAACAACAGTCCAAAACAAAAAAACAAAGTTACTGACTCTACCACAGCAATTAACAATAATCCCGCCCCTTCAAGAAAAATAAACACAACATCACACATTATTACAGAGACAACCCTAGCTGTTCTCTAAACATTAAAAACTTTGGGCTTGGCAAAGACTTAGTAAATAGATCAGCTATCTGCTGGTCAGTTTTCAAATACCTCAACTTTATAATATTACAATCTATTTTCTCCTTAATAAAATGATATTTAATATCCAAATGTTTAACCCTTTTATTATTTTCTGGATTATTTCCTATACTAATAGCAGCTTGGTTATCAACATGAATTATTATAGGACACAAAGACCACTTGATATCATTTAAAATATTATTAGTCCAACATGCCTCAGCTACACAACCGCTCAAGGCCAACAACTCAGCCTCTGTCGAAGACAAACTGACGGTATTTTGCTTCTTGGATGACCAAGATATGGTACATCCGAATAATTGGAAAACAAAACCAGTAGTTGATTTTCGATCACTAATATCCCCACCCCAGTCTGCATCAACATACCCACACAAATCTTGGCCATTAGATTTATATAATAACTTTAAATCTAAAGTTGAATTTATATATCTCAGAACTCTATTTAGAGCTTTGTATAAAGCTTCATTAGCACAACTTTGATATCTGCTTATATAAGAAATACTTGTAGCTAGATCTGGCCTTGTACATAAGGCTGCATACATTATTGAGCCAATAATCTGCCTACATTTATTTTCTAAACTCTTATCACAATCCTTAGACTTAACTAAGCTCAACTTGTACTCCATGGGAGTTAAATTTGGTTTAGAATTTGCCATCCCAAACTTTTCCACAACCTTAGTTAAATAATTTGACTGACTAAGTGTTGTAACCCCATTGGCCAAATCTTGTGTTACCTCAATACCTAGGTAATTAGTCATCAAACCTAGGTCCTTCATACTAAATTTACTGCTCAAATAAAGCTTTAAATCTTGGACCTCGCTTTGATTTGTACCAAACATACAAATATCATCGACAAACACTAACAAATAAAGCCCACCCTCTGGTGAACATTTTGTATACAAACAAGAATCATTGTGAGATCGAACAAAACCTTTCTCAGCTACTACTGAATCAAATTTAACATTCCAACATTTAGGAGACTTTCTTAGGCCATACAAACTTTTATTTAATTTTCCTACCTTACTATCTCTATCATTATGACCTTGTGGCAGTTTGACATATACTTCCTCCTTAATCTCACCATACAAGAAAGCACTTTTAACATCCATATGATGTACAGGTAAACGCAATTTATTTGCTATAGCTAACATAAGTCTGAAAGTTGAAATTTTGGCAACAGGAGCATACAATTCATACATTTCATAGTCATCTTTCTGCTGAAACCCTCTGGCTACAAGACGTGCTTTAAACTGATTAGGATTTCCATCACCATCATATTTAACTCTATACACCCACTTAGTGTCAATAATCTTCTTGTCTTCTGGCACATCTACTTCCGTCCAAGTATCATTCTTCGCTAATACCTCTAATTCGTTGGCCATGGCTTCATTCCACTTCTCACTGTGCTCACAACTTATAGCTTCTTCATATGCTGCTGGCTCATCTAAAACGCACAAGAAGGCTGTATCACAGGCATCTAACCAGTGTGGCCTTTTTACTACTCTGCCACTACGGGTCCTGACTACACCTTCTGGGTCTTCCTCAGTGCTTGTTATTACTGGAATATCCTCACCTTCGGCCTCTAGATCTTCCGATATTATTGTAGATTGTTCCGGCTGTACAGCTGATTGTCCCTCTGGCTGTATCATAGAATTTTCTCCATCATCATCACTGTCCAAAACATCCAGTAGAATAACTTCTTCTTCCGTGTCATCTTTATTTTCTTCAATAAACAGAACATCCCTTTGTACACACAGCAAAGCGAATCGGTCAGCACCCTAGTTATCCACGTGTGTCATTCTATACACACATCCGCACTTATCCGCTGCCTTATTACGCACACAACAAAATGCCCTATCTGTGCTAATTGTGTTTTCTGACTACCTTCACGCATAGTTATTCAAACCTGCTGGTATTTTGTTCAATGGAAGCATAATTTTGCCACCAGTATTATAAGCGTGGCGGCTCAGGTGTATTGACCTAGGGTTATGAAACCTAAAGAACCGGGTTCGAATCCTGCACAAGTGTATCTTTTTTGTTTTCAATTTTAAATTACTAATCTCAAAATAAACTCGTGTTTACCTAAAACAAGAAAAAAAGGACGTAAAAGAATAAAACAATAAAATGCAATTATTGGTTCAAATTGTTTATTGCAACATTTAATTTTTATTGTATTAGCCTCTATTTGTGTTATTATTATTATTACCAAAAGTAATTAAATTAGCTAAATAAAACTGCACACTTTTCCTTATAGAATAATATTCATAAAATAACACACACTTTAGAGGCCAGTATGATTTTATGTTTACTAAAAAGTCTTATGTCACTAACATAATAATTATCTTGCAAATTGAATACACAACCATAATAGGGCTATTTTTAAGATGACACATAATTAATATCTTAAATTCTGGTTTATTAGGTTTAAGTCTGATAAAGATGAACGAAACGTTTTATTTGCGGACGTGTAAGTCAGTGGTGAAATGAATAGACATGTTAAATGACAGCCATTAACAATAACATCATTTCACACTGGGTTATAATCTCCACTTTGAAGCGACTAAGCTACCTATCTCGATTTGGTTTGGATTTGGACACCAGGGTCCATCGATGACATCCAACCCCATAGCCTAAAGTAACACTGCCACTCGTTCTGCACTGTAAAACATTACTGTGTTTATATATTTAATTAAGTTAATATATTTCGTCTTCATCACTAAAAATCACTACATTTGACTTTGATTGATGTAATAATCAAAGTCAAGGTATTCACGAGCAAAGGTTTCTTCTATGCTGGTCCGTTAAAGCATGTTTTTTGCTGGTCTACGGCAATGCAATCCTGCAGCATGCAGATGGTTTCGCACAGGTTGCAACGTAGCATTGTGTCTTGTTGCTGTGAAATGGGTCACTAGCGGGTGCGGCAACTACATAATGTCCAAATCAAATGGCAGGAGATGAGGCTTCAGGTTTAGGCCCAGAACGAATATTTTTATCGTGTCCGAAGTCTGCGTAAGGGTGAATCCATAATGGCACAGTCTTCCGCTGCAAAATAAATGAAGTTTAAATAAAAACATTTTTCGTCAAAGAAAGTTGTTTAAAACATTACCGATAAAATAATAAGTCATTGTTTTTAACACCGTTTGTCTACTTACCCATATCAAAAAACGCCTAGCGATTCCTTATATAAATAGTTATAATCCATGTTTTGCAAATCACAAGGTATTCGAAAGGCAAAATTAAACAGTTCGTAAGTATAACACACGGTTCATCCCGCAGCTAATAATGGCTGCCAGCGGTGACAGGTTGTTTGTTCACAAAATCATATTATTAGAAATTTGAGGGTAGAAAACACTTTATATTGTTTAAGACGATAACGACCAAAATAGCCATCAGCTAGCAACTTTTAAACTCCAGTAAAAAGAGTCATACCTATTAATAATTATATTAAAAGAAAACACAATGCGTTTGCGTTTTTAACATATTATATAAGAGTAAAATTAAACATACAATAGACTGCAACCACCATAAAATTAAATAGTTACGGAAAAAAATAAATTATAATTTCAACCTTATTTCAAAGCTCATAAAACAGCTATTTACACAAATTGCAATACAGTAGTCGCAGATTGAACATAATTCATACATTCACCATGTAACTTGCATACCTCGGTGGCCTAGCGGTCAAAGACAGGTCGAAGATTTGACTTCTGCTTTAGTGAACCGGGTTCGTATCCGAAGAAAACGGAATATAAAATAGTAATAATAAAATGACATTTTTGGATGTTATTTCGATGGCCGTGCTGGTTGTGAGGAATATTGCTTTGGAATTGGAATCTCAGACTTGTTGAGAAATAATAATATAACATCGTCGCATCAGTGAGATGGTAACTACTCTTCGCTAGTAATAATAGTTCAATGCGTGGGATTGCATAAATTTGAAGATTCAAGGTCGAAGGAAGCTTCGATTCGGTTCTCTCGCTTACACTGGGGATGACAATATCCAATGTAAGATTAGGTAAAATATTTTTAGGACAGTCTAAATAAAAAAAATACTTTTACATTATTTTTGTAGAAGTAACTGAAACCGGAGATATTGCATTTTCAGCCTTTGAGTGTGACACGATACCGGCGGGGATTATTTTCATTTAATTTGTAATTATTTTTCACTTAATTTATTATAAACTAACTTAAATAGTTGTAACTTTCTTCATTGTTATTTTATAGTTAGTTGTTGTTTATTCAATAAACAGGTAATTTACAGTGACATTGCTCATTCATCTTGTTGCTAAAAAATCTGTACTTAGGGGGTAGATTTTATGATCGAACTCACTCACACATTCACATGTCATAGATTCTACTTAACGTTCATGTCGATACTCAACACGCATAGACGTGTGCGTGGCTGTGCTAACCGCATTATTTTGCTGTGTGTACAACTATTGTTTTACTTTCTCTTAAGTAGACTCTGTAGCCTTTTGATTCATACCCCATAAATATTCCTTCTTGCGCCTTCGGATCTAATTTCCTCCTCTTTTGTTTTGGAATATGTGTCCATACCTTCATTCCAAATATTTTGTCTAATATAGTGACATCAAAAGTTCTTCCGGTCCATGCTTGATAAGGAGTCTCACCTTCCCTTCTACTTTTGCTTGTCCTATTAAGAACATAAACTGCAGTGTTGACTGCCTCTGCCCACATTTCCTTACTAAGATTTTCATTAGAGTTCAACATTGTTCTAGCAGCTTCCACCAATGTTCTCATATCTCTTTCTGCTCTGCCATTTTGCTCGGGTGTGTAAACTATAGATGTTTCATGAATGATTCCTCTAGCATTCATTAGAGCCACCATTTCTCTGTTTACAAACTCAGATCCGTTGTCTGACCGAAATCTTTTAAGCTTGAAGTCCAACTGCTTTTCAGCTGTGGTTATAAACAGTCTCACTTTCTCTGGTACCTCAGACTTTTGTTTTAGAAAGTAAACAGTCCGATATTTTGTAAAATCATCCTTAATGAGCAAAAAGTATCTGGCCTCTCCCAAAGATGGAACTTCAAACGGACCGCAGACGTCGGCATGCACCAACTCCAAGGGTTGCGTCGCGCAACTGGCGTTTTCAGAAAACGGTTGTCGATGCGCTTTCCCTTTAATGCATGGCACGCACTTTTTATTGTCATCACTGTATTTAATGTTATTGCGCCTAAGGACCGACTTGACATGGTCTAAACTTTGATGACACAATCTCTCGTGCCACTCACCCAAGCTAACGGTTAAAGCGTGTTGATCATCCCGTAAAAAGTTAATAACATAAAAGTTCTCTTCCCTCAAACCGGTCTCACACAAAATGTTGTTTTTGAAAATTTGACATTTGTCCTTAGAAAGGTCCACCGTATAACCTTTATTGGTAGCACTCGACACAGAAAACAAATTCAATTTTAAGTCTGGTACATAGAGCACTTCACAAAGTTTATTGTTCTTAAATTGCACTTCTCCAACTCCTAAAACCGATAAGCGACGGCCATCACCAACAACAACAAACCGTTCCGAAGTTTGACGGAATGACATTGACGTAAATAAGTCGCGTTCAAAAGTCATGTGTTCACTAGCGCCACTGTCAATCACCCACTTTGACAAAGTTGACGAATTCGAAATTTGTCCATTGACACTGTCAAATGTCATAACCTGACTCACTGTTGATGCGGAAAAAGCATTACTTTTATGATTGTTATGCTTTTTAGAATTTTCACCACCACGACTATCATGCCGCACTGCAAACTTCTCACGCTTAGGGCACTGATATTTAAAATGTCCAGTCTTGTGACAGATAAAACATTTTCTAGTGTCTATGTTGCTCCTACACTGTTGTATAAAATGTCCAGGACGACCACACTTGAAGCATTTTACATTACCACCACCGTCTCTGTTCTGTTTCTGCACATAAAGAGCTACATTTTCACCCTCACTACTCACAGCTCTTGACAGCATTCTTTCCTCCTCCACTAAAAGTCTCGCGACTAAATCATCATACACTTGCTTCGCTGGTTCCACTGACTCCCAAGCCGAAACAAAATGAGTATACTTGTCTGGCAATGACATCAGAACTTTTGTGATAAGAAACTGATCAGATATTTCTTCACCAGCATGTTTTAATAAATTTTTCATTTCTTGCAGTTTTGACAGGAACAATGACATTTCCATACCGTCTTCAAACTTAAAACTGAAGAAACGTTGCTGAAGCAAATGAATGCTTGTACTCGACTTCTGCTCATACACACTCAGCAGTTTACTCCACATCTGAGCTGCAGTCTCACACATCAAAATATGTATCATAGCACCTTCGCTGAGCCTGGTAACCAACAAACTCTGTGCCTTGGCATCCCTTTTTGCCCAATCTTCTGCATTTTCAGTAGGCTTGGCCTCCGTGCCGTTCACTATGCCCAGCACATTCTGTGCCCGTAACAGAACTGTCACTTGGAACTTCCACACTCCCCAGTTCCGCTGCCCCTCGAGCTTGATGACTGCTTGATCCATTTCCCCGGTATCAAGTGTAACTTCCACGATAAAGAACTGTTGTCTGCAACGCCTGATGCAGTGCCTCTATCCCCAGCACCACTTTCACACCCAGACGCCGGTAACCCTGCAGATTAAAGGTTCTTCATCTGCCTTCACTTATTGCAGCCCATGGAACCTTCTGGGCCCATAACCTGTTAATATTTAGTAATAAAACAGATTGTAACGCAGTTTGGGCTGCTTTATTGAGAGAAGAACACAATAACACGACACATTCTTAAGGGAGCCATATTAGTAACAAGAATAAAACAAATGACAAAACCATAAACAAACTAGACTATTACACCATAGACTTTATTGTACTCTAACAGAAATCAAAAGACTCGTTCAACGATGCTGCATTCCTCGGGGAACAGATATTCATAAATCTATTCATTAAATACAATAAATACTGCTAACTGCTATACCCTCAAGCGCTGCAGTTGAACGTCTGTTTTCCACGGGTAATAGTACATTACTGTCTAGGCCAGGAAGTAGGCAATTGCTGGCTGAGTATTGGTTTGAACGGACGAGCTTGCGATGCGAGTCCGTTTAATAATACGAAGCCAGCAATGCTATTCTGGCCGAGGCAAGTATAGTGCTTTTCTCAAAAATCGAAAATAAAACAACAACAAAAATAAATGAAAACAAAATAGTGAAAATTGTTTTGCCGCCTTTTTCTATCAATGGCATTTGAAGAGAGTATTTTTCTACCCAAAACACCTAAAGCTATTTCAGACACAGATACCTAAACACGTTGTCGTAGTAGCTTTTTTTTTAATTTGGTGTTTTAAGTCTTGTGCCTTTATTTTATAATGGTGATTTGCGTTTTTAAAAAGTTAAGAACTATACAGTAATGGAATTTGTGTGCAACATTACTGGAGAGTTTAGCGCAACAGTAATGTTTTTTTTTTTAATTTTGGACTGACCGGCAACAATTAACTTCCTGTTCTGATATGTAGTTAACTACGAATAATAATAAGAAGCGTAATTCCCTAACAGTTGCCGCTTCGATTGTCATTCCACTTACGCACACATAGTAACAGCAATGCAAACGTAAATCTGTCACTCCGTAGACAATACTTGCACGCGATTAGTCCGCGCGTCTTTGACGTTTCCGCGGTTTCCGCCCACATGCGATAAGGGAAGGGATAATGTATTAGCGCCAAAATACAATGATAACGTCAATGTCAACTTCCCACGGAGCGACTCAGGGGTATGACAGTTCAACCATGCCATTTAGTTCAATCTTTTCCGTTGTAGCGCTAGTGTCGCTCCCACAATCCGCCATCTTTGTGACGCCATGTTTTACTACCGGTGTTTATCTAATCTGTACGTCGCACCTTACGTTACGTTCAACATTGTGTTAAGTACCTAGGCCGGGAGATAATGACAGAAATTACTGGGTCATTTGTACCAGTATGGCGGTTCTTCAGGGGTCTAAAGTACGCAATGACAAAAAGAAAAATGATGGTCATAGCGCTGGTACCGCCGGCCCAATCGCGTGGGCGTTAGTCGAACTCGTCGGATAAATTACGAGTGTCAAACGATTTGTTCCACAATCATTTTAGTATTTTCCGATAGTCCATAAAAAATAAGCAGGCGGTAGTGTCATGCCATACTTTTCCGGTGTGACTTACAGCCCGCCATACCGACGCGAAGGCGTTAATTAAAAAATAAAAAATTCAACCATTTGTACCAGGCTAATTTTTGCACAGTTAATCATCGTCGTGCAGCCATTTACGAAAATCACCATGCCATACTTTTCTAACGGTTCCAAATGGTCGCCATACCGCCGAAAATCAGCAAATTTTTTTTTCGCTAAACGATTTGTACCACCCTAAAAATTTTTTTCAATAGCTCTGAATGATCATAAACAGAAGTGTGATAATGCCATACCTGTGGGAGGTGGCGAATGTGTATAATATATTTTTTTAATTGTAAGATTTTATTCGTGTTTTGAACGATTTGTAACAGTATGGCACTAATTTTTCTCGTAAGTTTGAGGTTCAACGAATATAAATACAAAATTTCAAAGATCTAGGTGGCGGCAATCTTGACTTATAACCAGATTTTTATATTGTATAATATTGAACGGCTCCCACCGCTCGAATATAAACAGAATATAATGATCCCATGCTGTAAAAAAATATTTTACGTATTGTACAGTCGTATTTTTGAAATGTGTCGAATAAATAAGTTTTTCAAGTATGGCAGCACTTTTTCCCCCCTACTAGAAGTATGGCAAATACATATAATCACGGTCATATTTTATCAAATACTTTCCAAAAATCCAAATGCAATACTGGTACAAATCGTTTATCGAAAAAAAAAAAAATTTGCTGATTTTCGGCGGTATGGCGACCATTTGGAACCGTCCAAAAAGTATGGCATGGTGATTTTCGTAAATGGCTGCACGACGATGATTAACTGTGCAAAAATTAGCCTGGTACAAATGGTTGAATTTTTTATTTTTTAATTAACGCATTCGCGTCGGTATGGCGGGCTGTAAGTCACACCGGAAAAGTATGGCATGACACTACCGCCTGCTTATTTTTTATGGACTATCGGAAAATACTAAAATGATTGTGGAACAAATCGTTTGACACTCGTAATTTATCCGACGAGTTCGACTAACGCCCACGTGATTGGGCCGCCGGTACCAGCGCTATGACCATCATTTTTCTTTTTGTCATTGCGTACTTTAGACCCCTGAAGAACCGCCATACTGGTACAAATGACTCAGAAATTTCTGTCACTATCTCCCGGCCTAACCCGGTTGATGATAGCTTGTGTATGTCCTCGCGTTTTCGCTTGAGTTGATATCAAAGTGTACAAATGAGAATATTAAAATACCAAAACACATGAGAAAGTGATGTGATGTAGTTTAGACAATAATAAAGAACTTGTCTTGTATCTTAGTACTCGTTGACTCTACCAGATCTCGTTTAGCAATGCCATAGTCGTAATCATAAAGAATCAACCAAGACAATCAATAGGTACGAGTTTTTAATTTTAAACTTGGAATAGACTTTTCTTTAAAGAACGATAATTGGAAACGAGTTGTTTATGGTTATGTTTTGTGTTAGTGTCGAATGAGAAAGTGATTGATCGTGTTCTAGTTCCTATCGATATCTAAGTATCGATAAAGTGAACATCACTAATTATCGATATCGACAACCTGCTTTGTTAAGCACTATAACTGTCAAGGAAGTGACGTCAAGATAGTCGTATATATACAAGTATAGTTGCCGTCATAATTTCCGGTTGTAGCGCCAAAGCGGACTACATGGAACTAAGCCGGAAAAGTCACTGTCTTATCTGTAGCTTGCTACTATAGCTTGCTCTGCTTGCTACTAATCTTGTAATCTGTGGAGCGACTGCACGGCTCGACCCGAGCGTCCCGGCCCGAACTAATTCGCCGCGCGGTACATATTTTAAGCCCCGCCCCTTGCGGTCCACTTCGCGTGGAATGATTTTTCGGGCTTAGTTACGCTTCTTGAGTTATTATTATTCGTAGGTAGTTAACAATGACGACTTTAACGGACATTCTTGAGAAATAGTACATTGTTGTAGAGGCTGGAAAGTGAGCAATAGATGGACGAGTGAGTTCGAGGGCAGAGCCGCAGGTGAGGCCCTCGAAGAGAGACGAGTCCATCTATTGCACTTTTGGCCGAGACATTACATAGTGCTTTTCACGACTACTGCGAGGAAATAAAAAACATTACGCCAGACGTGGCTGTATGGACCTAGTTTCCTTTGCCTCTCTTTGATGGGATAAACCTTAAAAAAAAAGTATGAAGCACACGACGTGTTCTGATTGGTCGATTTTGTGTAATAGCATCACAAATTGTGTTCTGATTGGTGGAATCAGGGATCAGCATGCCAATGTGATTGGAGGTCTTTGAAACTATCCAACAATGTTATTGTTGGCCTGTTTTAATTCATAGTTGGCCTGTTCATTCAACCTACAACTATACTTTGTTTTGGGGCCCCATTACTGACCATCTTTTGCCACATTTCCGAGCAGTGGCGTGAAAAGACATTTTAACACCAAAACGAGCCTCGCTTACAGACGAGAACTTTAACATGTTAATGTTCATGAAGGGGAATATGCACCTTATGCCCGAATGCTTTCTGCCTTTGATATTTAGCTTTCTTATCAAACTTCTCTCGCTTTTGCTTCGGTATATGGACTTACGCAGTGCACCTGCACCCTATGATTCTGAGGTGATTGAGGTGATCCTGGAGTTTTCCTATGCCAAAGTTTACACGGGGATTTATCATGTTTGAGGGACCCGTTCTGATAAGAATGTACGCAGCTGTGTTTATAAGTTCAGCCCGAATTTCTTGATCTCGTTGTTTCCACTAGCGTTCTCTTTTCTCTCTCACTTGAGCTATTTTGTTCCGGTGCATATTGTGCGACAAGTTTCTGTTGAATTCCATGCGAGTTTTAAATGTTTCGAATGGACTTATTGTACGATTCGCCATCGCCATTACTCAGGCGGCATTTTACGGTGTACGCCGCTTCTTTTGTCTGAGCAAGCATCAAAGCGAGTTTATCTGTAACCTCGGACTTGCGTCGCAGGAAGTATACCATACGATATCCTGTGTAATCGTCCTTAAACAAAACGTAGTATAGGAGTTTCGAAAAACTGGGTTGGAATAGTCCACAAACATCTGTATGTAGGTACGAGTTCGCCTGATGCTGAAGCTCGAGTACGCGTGCCAAATTTCAACCTATGAGCTTTCCCATATATGCAGCCCTCCTTGTCAAGAGGAAGATCTAGGTCCAGTTCGCGTTTAACTGTCACTGTAACATTATTATTATTCAGCTGCTTTTTCAGGATATAATTATGTTTATGACGTCGAGTCTGCATAGACCTCCTTGATATCGACGTTTTCCAACTAAGCATTTTCTTCCGTTGACGAAGACGATGCATTATTTCGTCGTTGATGAGAACAAGCTATTTGCAACTTGATCATGAAGCGCAAGTACCGAAAACAAATTCTTGGTGATGGCAGGTACATACTAGACGTCTTGCAGGGTAACGCGTAGTCGTTTCCCTTCCACGTTTGCTTCAATCATTACTGAACCTTTGCTTTTAGCATTAGCACTGATCGTATTGCCATTAGCCGTTGTTACAGTTCGGATTTGGTCCGTGTTCGAAATATCATATATCAAGTCTCGTTTGAGCGCGAAAACTTCACTGTTTTCAATTGTCATTAAAACCATATTCGCTGTCTTTGAAGTAGAGGGCGTTACCTTGCTGCTTTTCGGAGGCTTGCCATCTTGAATCCATGTCTGGCAATTCTTACGCGATGACCGATAGCTTGACAGTAATTGCACTTCATCTTTTTATCTTTCTTCTTGTCATAACACGTTGAACTTGGATTTGTCACTAGAGCTTCTTGCTGCTGTTGTACGACGTCATTACTTAACAGTGCCTGCTCAAAGGCACAGAGGTGGCTTGTTAAGTTTTCAACTGTTCCCTCGTTTTGGCTCAGTAGTGGCTAGCTTGACTTCAAAGCAAAAAATTGTTCGTCTAACTAATGTATCTTGGATTTTGCCAATTAGAAATAAATAGGTTCGGAAGTTTCATGGTTTCATCTTGAGTTCTATGTACACGTCGTTCCATATATTTTTCAATTTTGACATATGGGTTGACTGGACACAATCTTATTTCATATGCTGAAAACCAAAGAAATCGGCACATAAATTATACGCTCTATCTTCCGACTGACTATCGAATAATCTATGCTGTTCCTCCCATTACTTTATGAGCGGTATCGAATCGCATTATTTTCTTTAAAACTTCATCGCACATATTCGTGGTGAGGATAAGCAGAGCGCCGCTTTCTGTCTTCGTGTATTTCGCCAGCGTTAAATCATATGCAGAAACTTGTCACCTGCACCCTCTTGCGATATGGGCTTACTGTAGCCTCCCACTGTTACTTTCATTGCACCCGGAGTGCCTCGTAACATAATGGAAATCTTGCATCGCCACGATTCCCAATTGTGCTTTCCTTCTATCGCGCCGACTATAATTCGTAACTGATTGATTCCATTTTTATCACACATAAAACCAGGGTTGATAAATAAAAAAAATGTATATTTTTGTTTTGTTTTTTTTTTATTAATTTAATTGTCAGTTCAGTTATTTATTAAAACGAAAATAACGTTTTTTGATCGAAATAAACCCACACAGCATCTTTTTGTCTTCCAGACATCTTATTGTTGTATATTGTCTCATTAATGTGTCTCATTGTTGTACCATGAATGACATCAAAAATCACGAAACTACCATGATTGTCACATCGTGCGACACTAAAACCAAAGTCAACCGAGTGTTTGTTGTCCGCGGTGATACTTAGATGTACTCGTAGTTCGAAAGAATGCAGCTCTACGTCCTCCAAACAATCAGTAGATTTTTTTTAAACTATAAGGAGGGCAATTGGGATTGTCTAAAAAAAATACCTATTCTTTTTATTTATTTTTTTGTGCAGAATAGTCAATTATAAGAAACCAATTTCAATATTTTCTCATATAACTCGGTATTTTTTTCACTATTAATTATTGAAAGTATTTTGGTTGATGACGTCAGAGTTTCCATTGCCGGTGTCACACATCTGCTTATTGGATAAATTGATCGTAAAACGTATGTGAAGCGCCGCCATTAACGTCATTTCTATCTGTGGTGAAGTTGGCAAACTGTCATTAGTATCAATGTCAACATGATTCAACAATAACACAGGAAGATTTACGCGGGGGTGCGAGTCGGGTTACCTCCGCGTGTGATCAGGAGCTGCGGTTCGTTTTTGGATCCGTCCGAGGGGAAGTGCAGTGCTTGTTCCGGTGTACCCTGGGCACCGGTTAATGATTTCCTAGCGGTCTCCGAGGGATATCGTTATCCGTTGGCTAAGAGCCCGACAGGGGGGGAGGGGGGTCTTTGACCATTACCGTACAACGTTGCCGACATTTTTGTCACAAGATTTTTGAATTATATTTTTACCACACTGACATTGGCACAAGCCTTACGGCCGCCATTAATGAGAGAAGAAGAAGAAGATTTACGCGATCTTCTCCTATGAATTTTATATTTTCACAATCGTTACACACACCATAACATTCTGCGCGAAGCAGAAAGGTCCATAAACATACCAGGTATGATCGAGACAAAACAGGACCCGGAAATAAGACAGTAAACTCAGTAGGCGAAAGTAAACCGAAAAACGTAATATTTTCGCTCTCCATTAAAATATTTAGCGGAAAATCTTTCATGTGAGCGAAGCACATCGCTGTGCGGTTACACTCTTGCCTAATTATATACCGAAAGTGCTTCTAAATCTAAACTATAATACAACAATATGAAAGTAAACAGTGGAAAAAACAAGAATGACAGTAACAAGATTGCCCATTTGCTTGTCATCTGTCATAAGATGAATGAAATGTCAGATTGCGGGTCCAAATTGAACTCCGTAGTATAATACACGCGTAAATAGCATAGAATTTGTAACCTTTGCATATAAAGTACATTTTGGACCGTCTACGTCGTGTCTGTCAAATGAAGGTCATTGCTTATTTTTCATGTAATAAATTCATTATAGAAAAATAAAATAAAGTAACAACAGAAAACGATTTAAAAAGCATTTATCTCGAAATGGTTTTCGATTTACTATACATTGTAAAAAAATAGACAATCCCAATTGCACCCGGCAACCTAATAAAAACACAACATCGCTTCCATGCCTAAAGAGGTATTGTCCAAGTTCGAAGTTCGAACAAAGAAATCGAGTTCTAACTCGATTCCCGCCGGCACTTTTATTGAGCAGAACGCCACGCCACTGGTAGCCACATTTCTAAAATTGGCTGACGCAGAGTCCTATATAGGGAATTGTTTTCGACGGACCTCGGCTACTCTTATTGCTGATTGTGGGGCAAATTTATCTACAGTAAAGAAACTATTGGAAGTCTGAAATCCAACAGACAAACATAAATGTTCCTGGAAAAACTATAACATTTTCATTTACTCGAATATATTTATTTATACCTCGGCAGTAATGTACTATTATTTCCTCGCATTACTGAAGAAAAGCACTATACATACATATGTACATGCCTAGGCGGAAACGGCAATTCGTGGATTCGTATTTTTTGACGGATTCAACTACGCCTCGTTTGTCAAACTATGTATTCATCCCGGCCTCTACATTTCAATATAAATGTAATCAATTGTAAAAATTATCTTTTTATGTCAAATAAGAATGAATGATTATTATAATTGAATTACATTATTGAGTGATTCAAATAGTTATGGTCGGTGTCGTGTTTGATTTGTGGCAGGCGTGGTCAGCACGCGTGTCGGGGCTGAGCGCAGAGCCGGGCGCGGCGGACGTGGTGGCGGCGCTGGCGCGGCCGTGCCTGGCGCTCGAGCCGCTGGCGCTGGCGCAGGGCGGGCTGCTGGCGCGGCTCGAGCGCGCGCTCGCCGCGCCCGCGACCACGCCCACTCCCACACCCACACCCGACGCGCCGCACACTACCAATACAGGTTCAGTCTATGCTTCATTTATGTCCAATTCCTAGTTTTACATAAATAAAGTCAAATTACATAAATTTTAAGCGTTTCGTGTTTTTCAGATGCTGAAGAACCAGAGTATAGAAAAATTGCTGAATTACTTAGTGACTATTTAACAAATACTTACGACGTAAGTACCTAATGTTGTTGAAAATCACTATCACTACATAGTATAAAACAAAGTCGCTTTCTCTGTCCCTATGTGTGCTTATACCTTCTAAACTACACAACTAATTTTGATGCAGTTTTTTTAGATAGAGTGATTCAAGAGGAAGGTTTTTATGTATGTGTCTACGCAGACGAAGTCGCGGGCAGAAGCTAGTAAAAATATAAAATACATTCCCCATCTAGTTTTTATAAAATTTGTAACTAATGAATTGTAACCAGAGAAATTCAGATTCTTAATTTCTCTGGTCGTTATCGTGGATATTTTAGCATGACACAATGACATCGTATCCTTAAAAAAAAAGTTGACGTTTTGCATTGAAACAAAAGACTGTCGTCTGGCAGGCAACGTTGTATTTTGAAGCCTATTTTAAGGAACACGACATAAACATTACATAGCATGTTTGAGAAAATAAATATTGGTGGCAATTTAACTATTGACATATTGTTGGGGGACTTGCAACCTATTATAAAAAAATATCAATATTGTTATCTTCTTGTTCGTCTGCTGATGAATTCAATAAACTTTACATTCCGATCAACGTATACCTCAAAGGATACATAGATACAAATGTAGTACAGGCTTTTTTATGGTGTAAAAAATGCGCCTTATGCATCCGCCAGGTACGGGGTATGGGGGTTATCCCGCGACGGCAGGCATACCTACTAAAAACCACACGGATTCCCTATTCGGTTGTATGAGGCGTTACGGGAGCACGCGGAGTCACCGTGACGCCCCAAGACCACCCCGGGATAAAGTTCCTTCTTCGCGGCACCTTTGCAATGCAGGTTTGGGAATTCCCGCCCTCTCCCGCTGGTGTCGCTTGGATTTTTTGTAGAGATTGTCTCCTCGTGGCCCCCGTCTTGAAAACGACGCCCACGTTTCCGGCGCCAACGGGCCGGGGTTGCGTGTTGACCGACAGTGGCCGAAGCCACGCAGCTCCGCGATCGCGTCCCTTACGGGGCGCACCGCTCCGACGGGAGGCTCATGTACAATTCTGAAAGCAGAGCGGTACTGAAGTGTGAGGATGGGCGTTGGGAGACAAGTAATGTAGACGAGTTTTGAGTTAATACTGTCCTTTATTATACACAAGCGACCCGCCCCGGCTTCGCACGGTATATTGTGCATGTACTATACATATAAACCTTCCACTTGAATCACTCTATCTATTACAAAAAACCGCATCAAAATCCGTTGTGTAGTTTTGAAGATATAAGCATACATAGGGACAAAGGGACAGAGAAAGCGACTTTATTTTATACTATGTAGTGATTTAGCTTACGTTATATGTATAGTGCTACATACTGGGAGAGTATGAGTGTGGCACAGCTCACACTACAGAAGGCACGATTGCGTCCGTCGCGTCCGACGGTGTACACAGAGCCTTTTTTTTGTGCGATGGGAAAATGCTTTACGCATACGACCGCGCCGTGGGGACGGCGCAGAAGTTATGTGGAACTCCTCCCCGGCCCTCCACCTAAGTGGAAGGAGGCGGGGGAGGCATACCCACTAAAAACCCACCGGTATTCCCTCGCTGCCATTGGGGGGCGCCGCGGGCACCTGCGCCAAAAGGGGGGGAGTACTTGCCCCCCCCCCCTAGACGTGGGCCTCTGATTGCTAGCAGGGGATCCCCACCCCTAGCCAGCAGGCACCAAGCTGCCGCCTTCTCCTCCGATTCGTCTGCGCGGGAGCGGGGGCGTGAGGGGGTCGTTCTCGCGCTCCCGCTCCCTCTCCTCCATCTGCGACATCACGTCTTCGCATAACGTGAAAACGGCTGAACGTATTTGGATGCAAACTCCACTAATCTGTTGAGAAAATCACCGGCCAGCTTATAGACCTCTTTTTATCCCGTAAAATTGCATAGTTCCCGCGGAACAGCGATAAACATGTCAATTGCTAATTCTACGCGGACGAAATCGCGGGCAGAAGCTAGTGCAACGTAAAAGTACAAGTTACAACCAAAACCACTAACAGTATTAATAAGTATTAATAACAGTATTAAAAGGAATATAGAATCCAGTTTTAGCAAAATGTAGACAGTGGGAGGTCATTTTATATTGATAACTTACATACCTACTCGTAAACAGAATTATAAAAATAGATTTTTAGACTCATCCCATTGCCAATTATGTTATAAAAGCTAACACCATACCACTTTTCAAATTTTTAGGATAACTGGAAGTATCGCCTTAGACATAATGTTCCAGACGCCTTAGTAACTATATTTGTTTTATGGCACCATGGTGTTTGGATTGGTCAAATTTTGGAATAAACTGTACAAAAATAAAAATCAATGGTCAGTTTTTCATGTCATCACATTTCCGAACTGTGGCGTGAAAACGCTTTTAGCTGACAGACGCATTCACCCAGCCACTGAAAGCAACAAAACATGTATTAGTGTGTGTGTGCATTGTGCAGGCGTACGCGCAGTACACGGAGCGTAGCGGCGCGCTGGTGGGCGTGGTGGAGAGCGTGCGCCGGCGCAGCTGCGCAGCCGCGCGCGCGTGCGCCGCCTTCGAGGCCGCCGCGCCGCTGCCGCTCGCTTGCCTACTGCTGCGCCCGCTGCACCGCCTGCTGCACTACCAGACGCTCGCCACTGGTTACCTTCTCCATATTAATCTAAACGTACAATAAAGTAGTAGATACATTACATTTAATATACCCGAAAAAACTACTGTCACTGCTCTATTCTATCAAGGTAACTATTCGTTTCAATATTGAGAATAGAAAGCTTACAGTTTTGGTTTTACTAGACTTCAGTAGTGCATTTAATACCGTTGACTTCGACATACTTCGTGGCACTGCATTATCCTGGTTAGTTCTTACCTTTGTGGGAGGCAGCAGCGAGTTGAGGTTGATGATGCCTTTTCAAGCTGGTGTGATCTTACCGCTGGTGCCCCTTAAGGGGGCATACTTTCCCCTCTCCTATTTTCTATTTTCATTAATGGTATTACTTCTTCTTTAAATTCTTCTTATCACCTGTATGCTCATGACTTACAAATCTATTCTACTGCTGGTCTTGAAGATTTTCCTCTATTGATAGATCACATACTGCTGACCTTGTCACCATCCGCGACTGGGCTGGACGCTTTGGTCTCATGGTAAACGCCAAGAAGACGCAACCGATTAGGAGTCCATATTTTATTTCTCAGACGGCTGAATTGGTAGTTAAAATGTTGTCCTTTGACGGAACAATTATTTCTTTCTCGGCTACCGTAAGAAATCTGGAGATTATTATAGAACCAACACCATGTCAGCCGGATAATTTTTGCCTCGCTTTACTCGCTCAGGCGTTGCAGAATTTTCTGCTTCTACAGACCAAAATTATGCTTGCTCAGTCACTTGCTCCCCTTTTTGGACTATGGTGACATTAGTTACCTGGACCTTGCCGAGGGGTTGCTTGACGGGCTTGATCGCCTCCAGAATGTGTATCCGATACATTCTTGGGCTTTGTAAGTACGATCACGTGTCTCATTTACGCGCTCAGCTGAAATGGTTGCCTATCAGGGATCGCAGGAGCATTCACATTTTGTCATTACTTTTCCATACTCTCTTTAATCCTTCAGCTCTACCTTTCCGAACCTATCAGTTACTTGTCTGTTGGCAGCCAACATCGATTGGGTTCCAATTCTAACCTCCTCTTTATTAAAGCAAGTAAAAGCAGAGTGGCTTACCAACCAATAAATGTGGTATCGAGAGCGAAGACAATGATACAATGAAGTTAATGAAATCATCACACGAATTTAGATATATGAACACGACACTGAACACAGTTAATTAGTACTTAAAAACAATTTTGGTAGCACAAGACGTTCATAGTTATTCAGTTTTTTATAGCGAGTGACATGCAAAATAACAGTTGGTAGCCTAGTAGCACACATAGACTTCTAACTAGTGCTATTCAACCTTAACACTTTCCCTACTAGTTGGAGAGGCCTTGAAGCCCCAAGTCAGCTCGGATCTCTACGAGCCTGGGTCTTGGAACTGCCTTAGTCAAAATGTCAGGTAGTTGTTTGGCAGAACTCTTTTTCTGTACATCCACAAGGCCTTCATGTACTGTCTCCCGAACGAAGAAATGTCTAACACGAATATGCTTTGTCCTTTTGTGAAATTCAAGATTATGTGCAAGGCGTATGGACGCTTCATTGTCGACTTTCAGTATCGGTATTCCTTTTAACTGCGTTAGTTCACTGAATATTCTGTGAAGCCAAACTAGTTCACGTGCGCCTTCGCTCGCTGCAACAATCTCTGCTTCAGTCTTTCAAATGGCAACGGATGGTTGACGTTGGCTGAGCCCAGAAACAACTCCTCCATCAAGAAGACAAGTGGCTCCCGTTGCGGAGCGTCCAGTTAGGTCATCACCTGCATGGTCTGCATCTCTATAGCCTTCAAATACGACTCGGGCACAGTTTGCATTGTATTTTATGCCATAGGACATTGTTCCCTTTAAATATCTAAATATCTTTTTGACTTTTAGCCAGTCAGCATATGTTGGTTTTTCCAATTTCCTGGAAACTACTCCAAAAGCATATGCTATGCCAGGGCGCGTACCTGTCATAAGGTACGCAAGATCACCTACAGCTTCTCTATATGGCAATGGCTTGGCTTCAGGACTTTCGTTCTCCACTTTCTCTGTTTCAGCAGTTGGATTCCAATCGATGGGAGTTGAGACTGTATTACATTCCGACATCCGAAAACGTTCTAAAATCTTCCTAGTATAAGATTCCTGCTTGACATATAACCAACCTCTGAGACAGCAGTCAGCTGCATTCTGTACGAAGCCTTTTGCCAATAGGATCTCTTCAAAGCATGAGACCAACAACGAGGTGCTGGTATAATCCATACAAACTTATTTTTATAATCGTCAAATTTCTTGGGACGTGCACTGTCTCTTAGGTTATATCGAGGCTCCGCTTCTCTCAGGGGTTCAACTACTTCCAATGACTTCCAAGATTCTCAGACACGCCTCTTTCGTTAGAGTTGAACTTGGTCTTCTGTGACATCTATCATATCTCCCTCTAGAACATGGTCAAGTATGTGTTCTTCATTTGCTGGCTCTTGCTCAAGAATATTTTCGTTATCGTTAAACGTTTACTTCTCCCTCTGAACAAATAGGGATAGTGATGGAAGTCCTAAATTCGACATCACTCGCGAACTTTATTTCACTATAGCCATTCTGCTCCAGAGTGTAAGGCATTGTTAGGCGTTGCTCAATACCATGATTTCGCAGTATCTTTCGGATGGCTTCGTTATCGAACTCGCCACCATTGTCACTCAGTAGAGTCTTAATAGTATGCCCAGCATTCTTTGCTTCTTGCAGCATTTGAAGAAGTTTATCCTTTACCTCAGACCTCTCTCATGAAGTAGACCATACGGCACCTTGAATGATCGTCCCTAAATAATACGAAGTACTGGTATTTCGAACAGCTTTTTCCGAAGGGACCGCAAACGTCAGTGTGCACTAGCTCTCCAACGGCTGTTGCTCCTAACTCTTGTACCAAACGGCTTACGATGTGATTTTCCGTAAATGCAGCCTTTACACTTCACATTTTCTGGACTCAGGGTTATGCCTAACTCTCGCTTCACCACACGAATGACGTGCCTTTTGTCCTGATGTGCAAGGCGCTCATGATACAGCTGTAGCATATTTGTGCCCGTTATAGCATTTACTTCTATCGCTGTATGTTTTGTTGGAATAATAGTCTTTATATCCATCTCATATAGTCCACCTTGAGGGACTCTTCTTCCAACAACTCTAGTTGTGCCTTCAATATCTAATTTGCACTCTCTAGTTGTAGATGTAAAGATGCTATTTTGCATCCTACCTTGAGTTGCCAACGTTGAAAAAAGATTTTTTGTTAGAGATGGTACTAACCAGGGGCGTGCACTGACATTTTCGATAAGGTAGGCAAGCCCGCTTGCCTGTTTACTGTGAAAAAAAAAAAAACTTACCAACGTTATTTACTCAATCTAGTCTCGTAGTTAGTGGTACTTTTATATTATGGAGCATTGGAAGAGAAGAGCGCTAAAAGCGTTGATATGATGCAGTTCGACGAAAAGTATGTGACCACCACGTTACATACTTACTTAACACTTTTGGCATGCCCTTCTTCCTCTTCCAAGACTTATTCCAAATCCTTTACTGTGCACTCGACTAGGCTGTGGAATCGCTTACCAACCTCCATCTGGCAATCTCCCTCCGTGGTGTCGTTCACGGAAGGTTTGAGGAAGATGTGGCTCGCACCATCTTCTTAAGTAAAATGTTAATATACCTTTATTTATTGTGCTCTTTATTTATTTATTTATTTTATGTATTTCATTTTATTAGTATATATTATAGGTATTGTCTGATAGGTTTTATGAGTTTATGTATTATATTCGGTAAAGTTATGTATTGTGGCTCTCAGTATTTGCAATTTTTAAACTCACTCGTCCATCCCTAATATAATCTTCTTTCATCCACTCAAAGGTTGACTGGAAGAGATCGCTCAAAGGGATAAGTTCGCTTTTGTGCATGTATCTTATTGTTTGTCTATTGTATTTGTCTTTTGTTTATTTTGCACAGTTAATAGTTATTTACATACATAATACTAAGAAAGTTTTTAATAGAAATGTTAACAGGATACACCTACATTTCAATGGCTTTTATAATTTGTCTTAGAAATTAGGATCGGATCAGATTTTTACAGAGTCTTCTCAGGTAGAATTAAGCTTGGCCTTTTTTGTTGCAACCAAGGCACACCATTACCACTGGGAGGCGATGGGGTTATTTGGAATTCTTTCCCACTAACTTGCCGACTTGCTGGCGACGCAACGGTTCAACATTGTAACCCGTTGTTACATAGCCAGAAGGCGGTTATCCGTGTTAGGATTTATCTTCTAAGCTAGGCTAGCCTTGATGCCCTTTTCCCAGCAAGGGCGTGTCAGGCAGGAACACTCGACACGTCTTACTCTTTGTGGTCTCAGACGTCTCCGTAGGTCCAGTTAAGGTGACCGCCGGCGGTCTTGTGCGATACGCTGGCGCCCAAATCTCTTGCAGTGCACAGGGTCCGCCAGTGAACTGCTCTCCTTGGTCCGGCCGACCCTTTCCTTCTGCGACATCAGTCCCTTGCAGAAGAAAATCGTCGCTTTTCGCGCATCCGTGTTTTCGGTCTTGGCCATAACAAAAGCTGCAAGGAGTCACAAGTTTTTATTATAAACAAAAAAGTTTTTCGAGTTCCGGACGGGATTTGAATCCGCGCTTAAAGGTGATACGTGCCAACCCAGACCAATTGGACTACTGTTATTATTACTATTTTTATTGTTGGATTCGTAAAACTTTTTCATTTATAATAATAGTTAGTTTTGGCTAAGCGTAAGGTAGCGTAAGCCGTACTGCTACTACTATAAAAACAAATAATATTTGCACAACGATTGAGACTAAATTTCACCACTCTGTCGCCCAAGCTTGGCACACCTCAGTATGCTGCACGCTATCTTCGGCGCAGCCTTGCGTTAGACCACAGTGACAGTTTAATTAAGGCGCGAAAAATCCAAGTGATGAATAATGTTCAGTGTGGTACTGTTTAGAGATTAGCGAGCGGGGCGGTGCGCGGCGCGCGCGCGCGGCGCAGGACGTGGCGGCGCGGCTGGCGCGCGCCGCCGCCGCGCAGCTGCGCCACGTCGAGAACCACGCCGCGCTCTGCCAGCTGCAGCGCGATATCGTAGGTTTGTTCTGCCGATACAGATCCTGTCTCACACTCGCTGCACTACTTTAAACCTGTGTCTAAATCTTGCACGGCAACCTCGATCATTGACTCGCGTGGCAGCATATATACGAGTATATATCTTCTTAAACATGCAATGTCAAAAAAGTCCAGGAAATAATATTAAATAATATTTTATTATTATAGTCGTTCCAATCATTTATTTTCTCGATGACAGATGTAGTTTGATAGTTATAGTGTTGTGATCTAATAAGTGACCAGTAGATACTACGCTATATATATTATAATATGAGTAGTTGAGAAGTATTCAGCTATGGAGCGAATAAAACAACCGACTTGAATGCTGATTTATTACTAAGCGTGCAAAACGGCTGACTGACAGTATGTTTGTAATGAATAAACTAAAAACTACTGGACAAACAAAAAAGATTTCTCCATTAGAATGCTACATTATTCCTGAGTAACATAGGCTATTTTTTATCCCGGTAAAAAATTGCAACGCGTAAAAAGTCGCAGGAACACATCCAGTTCAATATATACAATACCGATACAATATCGATATTTCAATCATAACATCACTATTTGTATTCCCACAGAATGTAACTTTATTAAAACGTTTATTGTTTATCGTACTATAAAAAGATATTACTGCATATATGGACTCAATTTGTCTTAGATGCATATTATATGAGATCAAGGAATAAAATTAGGCAGTTCTCATATTTTTTATACCTCGCATTACAAAGATAATTTTTGCGTAAAAAGCGCAGTTACATTCTACGGGAGCTGTCATCGAGAAAATAAATGATTGGAAATACTATAGTTGTAATGCTAACCAATTCGGTCGACAAGCCCTTTCTTCCCGGCCTCTGCAGTAATGTGTTACTCGTAAATTCTACACTAACGTAATCAATGAACTTGACAGATGTTTGACTAAAGGCATGTTCGCCTATATTACGCAGGATACGATAAGCTTCTGGTTGCGGAGCGCGAGTTCATCCGGCTGGGCTGTGTTTACAAACACTCCACGAGAGGGCTGCAACAAAAGATGCTATTCCTAGTGAGTATTTTGATCATCCATGTTCAATTTAAATTCGTCGTTTTCCTGGGAATAAATAGTTTAAAAGAAGTACCATTAAAACTTACAAATGAGATTTAACAACTTTTCTACTGAATTGCTCTATCTATTGGTATAAATAAGCATGAATATCCGTCCAGTAGTTTTGAGTTTATCGCGAACAGACTGACAGACAGACGCGGCGGAAGACTGATTTATAATGTGTAGTGATGCAGTGATAAATTATGTACTGCTTGCTAAAAGCGTCAAACAAGCGGCGGGGGATGCTTTACCGACTTGAGGCCAAATTGTCTAACGCGCTGGCAATCGCATTCACTGTGTCTTTGTACTCTATTCTTATACATTTAAACGGAAATAAATTTAAAATATGATTGACTCCGGAGTGTGTCGTATTTAACAAAAAAAAACATATTTTAGGGAGATTTTCAGTGGACTTTTAAACCCCTGTGATAATAGCCTCCTTGCTTCTATATAAGAAGAGACTTGTAAATACCATATTGTCTATGGTGTTTGTCATTGTCTGTTATTGTGTCATTCTATCAACAACTACGTTTCCTTACAATGTCCTATTTTATTATTGAATAAAGCCAATATTCTATTTGGTCTTGTCTAAACTTGTATCAATTTATTCAATAATAATTTTTTGCATCGCCAATAATGACTGAAGGAAAAGAAAAGTCATCTATATCACGCTATTTGCGCCCCGAACGATTTGACGTGGAACCTTCGATGACAGGTTCAGACCTCAAATGGGCCCATTGGAAATATTCATTCGAGAATTTCATCGCACGGGAAGGTGCCTCAGCTGATAACATACTTAAGTACGAACTCCTTGTCAATCATATCTCTCCGCCAATTTACAATATTATTCAAGCAAAGACCTCGTACGACGAAGCCATTAAAACGCTCAATGATGCCTATGAAAAGCGACAAAACACTACCCTAGCACGACATGTTCTAATTTCAAGAAAACAACAGATGGGCGAGTCAATAGCTGAGTATTCGAGAGCCCTGAACATACTTGCTCGTGACTGCAAATTCACAAATGTCACTGCAGCTGAGTACCAAAACGAACTAGAACGTTTAGCTTTCATTGCCGGGGTATCATCACAGAAAATCAAACAAAGACTTCTAGAAAACTCCACTGACACTATGGAGAAAACCTTGAACTTGGCTTTGTCCCTAGAATCTGCCGAAAGCACTTCGCAACTACTTACAGTGTCACCTTCTACATCTGCTCATGTTAATGCTGCTTCTGAAGTTCCAGAACACTCGCCAATGACCAATTTAGCAGCTACAAACGCTCCAAACAGACCTCGACCCGATTCTTACTCTAACCAAACCAGACGACGATGTTTCTTCTGTGGTGGCAGTAATCTTCATCAGCGAAACAGATGTCCCGCATATAACGCCGAATGTCAGCTTTGTTCCAAAAAAGGACATTTTGCAGGCGTATGCCGTAGTTCCGGGCCCAACCCACGATCTGCTAATGCTATCGCCACAGATGACGAACAACCTCAACCTCAATCTACTTACTCTAACTTGTCTAATATCTCCGCCGCTGCTCCTGCAAGCCTAAGAAAAGCAACTATACCTATTACAATCAACGAATATCGTGCGGATGCACTTCTCGACACCGGTAGCTCAATTAGCTTTATAAACAAAAACTTAGCTCGGGTAATCAACCTCAAACAAAAGCCCTGTAAGCAAGCAATTACTCTAGCGTCACTCAATAATGTCTCCCATGTCGACGGTCTATGCTATGCAACAATTCAGATTGGTGAACACAAGTACCAACACCAACCACTGCTCATCATCAACGATCTATGCGCGGATATCATCATCGGGCACGATGTTCTCGGGAAGCACTCGTCACTAGTACTTCAATTTGGAGGAGACAAACAACCTCTCAAAGTCTGCAACGTTTTAGAAGCGTCAGTCCCGCCGGCATCAGTTTTCACCAACCTCTCACCAGACAGAAAGCCTATAGCTATACGCTCAAGACGGCACTCTCAAGAAGATCAAGACTTCATATCAAACGAGATAAACAATCTACTTAAGGACAAAGTAATCGAACCCAGTATCTCGCCATGGAGAGCACAAGTACTCGTTGCCGGTGGAGGCCATCACCGTAAGCGCCTCGTCATCGACTACTCGCAAACAATCAACAGATTTACTGACCTAGACGCTTACCCTCTCCCAAGCATTGATTCTATCATAACAAAAGTGGCAAAATACAACGTTTACAGTCAAATCGATCTGAAAAGTGCTTACCACCAGGTCCCAATCTTACCGAAAGAAAAAGTTTACACTGCATTCGAAGCTTGTGGTAATCTCTACCAGTTTACAAGAATACCGTTTGGCGTAACGAATGGAGTGGCGGCCTTTCAAAGAACCTTGCAATACATAATTGATAATGAAAAACTTAAAGGTACCTTCGCTTACCTTGACGACGTGACCGTCTGCGGTAAGGACAAATCCGACCACGACAGAAATCTTGAAATGTTCATGAAGGCCGCTGAAAAATACAAACTAACTTTAAACATGAACAAATGTACGTTTGAATCAGAATCAATCAACTTGCTTGGATATACTATCGCGCACAACATTATAAAACCTGACAAGTCTCGATTGGAACCACTAACGAATCTTCCAATCCCCACTGATACTGCTACACTGAAGAGAGCACTCGGTCTCTTCGCCCACTATTCAAAGTGGGTCGACAACTTTTCTGCGAAAATAAGACCTTTAATCGAAGCTATTTTTCCACTATCTCAAGAAGCTATCACTGCTTTTCAAAACCTTAAAACTGATATATCGAAATCAGCATTATCAGGAATCGACGACAATGAAATATTTTCAGTTGAGACAGACGCTTCCGACTTTGCTATCGCAGCGACTCTATCACAAAAGGGTCGTCCTGTCGCATTTTTCTCTCGTTCTCTCAACGACTCCGAAAAAAGGCAACCTTCGATTGAAAAAGAGGCCTGCGCCATAGTCGAAGCTTTGCGAAAATGGAGACATTTCCTGATAGCAAGACATTTTTTACTCATTACAGACCAGCAATCTGTCGCGTACATGTTCAATCAAACACACTCCAACAAGATAAAGAATGAAAAGATCGAAAGGTGGCGGTTGGAGCTCTCGTGTTTCAAATATGACATAGTCTACCGACCTGGAAAACATAACTTCGCCGCTGACGCACTTTCACGAGTATGCATGCAAATAAATACTGCCGCTTCTGACTCTAAACTAGTGGAACTACACCGAAATCTCTGCCATCCAGGAGTCACGCGCATGGTTCATTGGGTCAGATCGAAGAACCTACCGTACTCCGTAGAGGATGTAAAACGAATGACGGCCGCATGCCCAACTTGTGCGGAAATAAAACCACGTTACATGAAACATCAAGGACATCTCATCAAAGCGACAGCCGCGTTTGAAAGATTGAACATTGATTTTAAGGGACCAATACCATCTAGCACCCAAAACCGATACATACTGACAATAATTGATGAGTTTAGTCGTTTTCCCTTCGCTTATGCGTGTAAGGATGTATCTTCAAGAACGGTAATCAATTGTCTCGAAGACTTGTTCTCCACTTTTGGTACGCCAGCGTATATCCACTCTGACAGAGGTACATCTTTTCTATCGGATGAACTTAGACAATTCTTGTCTTCCCTCGGGACGTCATGCAGCCGCACTACGCCCTACAATCCCCAGGGAAATGGACAGGTTGAACGTCTCAACGGCACACTGTGGCGAACGATCCAACTAAACCTCAAATCGAACAATGAAGGTATACTAAACTGGGAAAAGGCACTACTACCGGCGCTGCACTCTATAAGATCTCTCCTGTGTACGAGCACTAACACAACGCCGCATGAACGCATGTTTAACCATCCACGTCGTTCGCAAAACGGACAGTCTTTGCCGACTTGGTTACATTCACCAGGACCGGTGTTTATGAAAAGGCACGTACGAAGCTCCAAGTATGACCCCGCTGTACAGGAAGTCCAATTGTTGCAGAGTAACCCAGAATACTCCTTTGTAAGACTGCCTGATGGAAGAGAAACAACAGTCTCAAATAGATCGTTAGCTCCAGCACCACGAGCTGTTGACGATGACTTTTCAGACGATGAAGTTGACGATAACCAATCCGAAGAAATCTCTGCCATTCAAGACCCGCCTGCCAACCTCGATCCGGATGCAGGAACCAGCCAACCTCGGCGTTCGGGCAGAGATCGTAGACCTCCAGCCTTCATGCATGATTACGTCTCTTCATAGAGGGGGCGAATGTGATAATAGCCTCCTTGCTTCTATATAAGAAGAGACTTGTAAATACCATATTGTCTATGGTGTTTGTCATTGTCTGTTATTGTGTCATTCTATCAACAACTACGTTTCCTTACAATGTCCTATTTTATTATTGAATAAAGCCAATATTCTATTTGGTCTTGTCTAAACTTGTATCAACCCCATTCCCTATTCCGTGGAAACTTTGAAAAATCGCTACTTAGTCATACTTTATGATACTCAATAATTATTTACGTTGCGACTCTGAGCAGCTACGACATTTGACATGTTTATCGCTATCCCGCGGGAACTATGTAATTTTCCGGGATAATAAGTAGCCTTTGTTTCAATTTAGGGTACCAGCTATCTCTGTTCCAAATTTGATCCAAATCCGTTTAATCGTTTCAGCGCGAAGAAGGAACAAACAATCATACACGCTCACTCACATTCTCACAAACTTTTGCTTTTATAATATTAGTAGAATTAGTAGAATATTGGTGTTATGATTATGAATTCAAATGATTAGAAGTTTCGCCCGTTAGTATTGTAACAAAATATATGAAAACAAGTTTTATTATTAACTAGCTTCTGCCCGCGACTTCGTCCGCATAAAATTAGCAATTGACATTTTTATTACTATCCCGCGGGAACCATGCAATTTTCCGAGATAAAAAGTAGCCTGTTTCAATCTAGGGTACCTACCAGATATCACCGTTCCAAATTTTATCCAAATCCGTCCAGTCGTTTCAGCGTGAAGGAACAAACATACACACTCACTTACATCGTCACAAACTTTCGTAGTTTATTAGTAGGACTATATAGAACATAAATTACGTCTATATCTCTTACGGGGTAGACAGAGCCTAAGGTAACAACACCTAAAGGTCACGTTTAGCATAATTGTGGGCGTAAACTAATTATAAACAATGTTTATGATTAGTCATAGTATGAATCCGGATGATTGTGAATTTCGATCGTTAGTATTGTTTTTATGAAGACTGATCATTATGATATAAAATGGTGTGAGAAATATTTTTAGATTTCCGTTAATAGGGCTTAAAAAGTTATGTGAAAAACGCCATTATAACGCCAATGTGAATCACCGTAATGCTTGGGTATTTGGTATTCGCTGAAATATTGCGTAGGCGAATGAAGCGCACTAGGTATATGGTTTCAAGCGTGAGCGACGCAAATACCAATAGCGGAACCCAAATACGCAACGCCAAGTGAAGTGCCAACCTAAGAGTCTGTTGTGTGTGCGGCAGTTTAGCGACGTGGTGGTGCTGGCGGGGAAGGCTGGCAGCGCACAGTTCCGCGCGCACTCCGCGCTGCCGCTGCGCGCGCTGCAGCTGTGCCGCGCTGAGCCGGCGCACGGCTTCGCGCTCACCGCGCCCGCACCAGTCGCAGGTCAGATACCCACATGTTTATTTTCCATTCACTCAACAACCTCACAGGACATCGTGACATCGTTTTGACAGGAGATCGTGCCAAGTGTAGTGTTTGTGTTCATTATTATGGACCTCCGCAAAGTAACGCTAGGTTCTTCAATCAATCGTGGCAACTGTTTTATTAAGAGTTCAAATAAAATAAAATATTGTATTTACTTTGTTTTCTCCCGCTTATGCCCCGAGTTTTTGGATGCTCAAACTCTGGTATATGAAATAAAATGTATGCCTTGTAGCAAAACTAGTACACGAAGTTTCTCGTTATTAAGACAACGCAAATTTAAAAAGTTAAAATCATTACTGTACAATTGAGCGGCCGGGAAAGTGTATGAAATTCCATTATTGGACAGTTTTTACTTATAAAAAAATATGTTTTGACTGAGAATATTTACCGCAAACAGCCAAGTGCTCGTACAATCATATGGAACCAGCGTGTTGAAAAGTGTCTTAATAGTAGATTGTACACCGAGGGGATAAAGCACTGTATTATGTCACGGGCGCGATATTGAATCCTGAGCGCAGCAAAGGACTCTAGATTTAACTCCCGAGCGTAGCGAGGGTGTTATGAGTTAATTCCTGAGCGTAGCGAGGGAATTAAGATTGAGTCCTGAGTGGAGCGAAGCATTTAATCGCACCCAAGACATATACAGTTTTATCTCCGAGGAGTATACTCTACTTTTCTCACCTTTTGCGAGTCAATAAAAACCAAGGTAGGAAAATAATTTAAAAATGAAAACAACAGTACCTAAAACAAAATTAAAAGTAAAAATTTAAGTTTGAGAAATTAGTCCAGTTGTCCAATATTTTTATTTGGAATCCTAGCAGTTGAATGCGTGTAATATTTACAGCGTCAGCAAACACTGGCCGCTTTTGTTTTATTTCAAATTTGTTTCATTTGTTCGAAATTCGAACGCCGCTGGCCGTGGTGTGGCCATCTCGATTTTCGGAGCCGTGCGATTTTTACGACATTGGACTTTAAGAGTATAGCAATAAGAACTATGAAAAGTGAGAATCATATTATTAATCTACGGGTTATAATGAATTTCAGTACAATATTACTACCCGGCGAAAGCCAAGGGCTATAATGGCTTACTTTGAGTAAGGTTTACATGATATGTAATTAGCCATTGTCGAGCAGGTGGTGTGAAAATAGTTTTTTTTTATCTTAAGATCAGATCAGATACTATTACCTAAAGTAGTACCTAAAGTTGTCTGATTTTAGAATCCAATGTAGATGATTTATTACAATTTTATAGTAAACGGAATTATACTTTCAAATAAAATGGCATTATTAGAAGAAAAATGGAAAATTACGAGTACTGTTGCGGGAGTAGAACATTTGCGTCGATTTTGTTCAATTTCGAGTCAGTCGAACATGTTAAAATTTTATTTTATTTCCTCGCATTATTGGAAAAAAGCACTATACATGCCTCGGGGAAAACGGCAATTCGAAGATTCGTATTTATTGACGGACTCAGCTACGCATCGTGCGTCAAACTATACTCATCCACGAATTGCTATTTCCCGGCCTCTGCAGTAATGTACTATTCCGAAAAAGAACTGTTTTCTACTTGCCAAACTCTTTGCTTGATGGCTTATTTTCTGTCCTCTATCACAATTTTGATTTTATTGCTTTTCTAGGTGAAAGTATTATTCTTACGCTAAGTACCAGCAATGAATTTGAATTTGAAGGCTGGTATCAAGCACTCGAGTCAGCGATAGAGAACGCACATGAGCAAACAAAAGATGTGGATACCGAGCTCACACCGAATGAACAAGATGCAGGTAAATTTTTCTAAAAATAAATATGCTGTATGAACCATCAGTGCGCGAAAATAGCACAAAGAATTCCACCAGACGAGAGTTTCCTTCCTCAGTAAAGTCTTTAACCAGCAGTCGATGACCTTTAGCTGGATATCTTTCCTGTAAGCCATTTCGTTGTTATGTTATTAAATGGTTTATTACCAACTAGCTGGTGCCCGCGACTTTGTTTGCAAAAAATTAGTTTCTCGCTATTCCGCGGGAACTATGCAATTTTCCGGGATAAAAAATAGCCTATGTGTTAATCTAGGGTACCAACTATCTCCGTTCCAAATACATTCAGTAGCTTTTACGTGAAAGAGTAACAAACATATATCCATCCATCCATACTTACAAACTTTCGCGTTTATAATATTGTAGTAGGATAATTAAAAAAAAATTGGGTATATTTTCTGTTACTAAAACAGGTAGGTAATTAACTTTTTATGTATGTATTTCCAATAGTTTTTTATGTCACTTGTTGTTTAACGTGTTGAATGATGTAAACGCCTAATTAACAGATTTAGTACTATGCATCCGAGCTTAAATAGACAGTCTGAAGTACATGGCGTAACGAAGATCGTTACGTTTTTGTAATATTTACTACGGAACCCTAAAAATTTATCAACTTTCAACTTTTGGAACGTATCATACCACTGATTGTAGGAAAAGGCTCGCTTTCACTTTTACTTGACAATTCTCTTCTAAGTGCAGCCAATCAATTAAAACCCTGTCATCTACACTATACTGATATTGTAAAGAGGTAAAGTTTGTGATGTTGTAGAGGGTAATCTCTGGATCTACTGAACCGATTTTTAAAATTATTTTACCTGTAGAAAGCCACATTATTTGTGAGTATCATAGGCTATATTTAATTATGCGCGGACGAAGTCGCGGCACCAGCTAGTAGTAAACAATTTTATTTGTCTACGACAGTCTACGTATATGACAGTGGTTATCTAATGACGTAACTGGCATTACAATAAGGTTTCGCGATGAGTGTTGTACATGCTCCCAGTAATTCAGCGTGTTGTGTTTGCGTGGACAGGGGGCGAGTGCGCAGGCGCGAGCGGCGGCGCGCTGGCGCACGTATGCTGGCATCGCGGCACGTCACTCGCGCGGGACCATCTGCACAGCGCCATGAGGGTACTCTTCACTCAGCTGCTAATGCTTTATCCTAATACATTTCAATATATCCTATTTGCAAGGAATTATGTTCCAATTTCAAATTACATTCAATTATGTGTCGGTATTTGTTAATATTCGTATGGTAGGTACGTATATCCGTCCTTAACATCCTTTCATCATTTTAAGTGGTGAATTACGTGAAATAGTAAAAAAATATTTTTTTAATATGTTTTTAAAAGTAAGTAGGTTTTTTAGATAGAGACTTAAAAAACCGGCCAAGTGCGATTCGAACTCGCGCGCTGTGTGTTCTGTACAGATTTTAAATTATAATCAAACTTTTTCATTTTTATGTTTTTTATACACAGTGACTTTGAATTATTAAACAAGAACCAATTTATCTTACTGGCTGAGCGAAATTAAATATAACTATGCGTGTGTTAAAGTAATTATTTAGTTCCTTAATTATTTAATTAATAACAGTAATGAAACATTAATATGTCGAATAATAAAATTGTATCGTCACGCTATAACTAATTCTTCAGGTGCATAAGTTTGTTATTTATGTGAAAGAACGTAGTAATATGACAATAATTTCGATTTAAAAATAAATCCTAAATGAAAAAAAAATATTTCTTACCATCATGTTTGTTCAACGAACTTCTAATTAAAATGTAATATTGCCATCGATTACTGAGTAAGAAAAAATAGTTCCAGTATATTAATTCAAAGTCGCCGTGTATAGTGGTTGCGACTATTGTTTTTGATAAACACTTCCAATAGTGTTCTATTTTTTCACAGCATGGACTTAGAAACTTCCTATTTTACGGATTCAGTCTTTCATTTTGACTCTCTTATGTTTCGAGAAGTCACTTTGTTGTTTTGTTTAATCAGATTGATTCATGTCGTAACCGAAAGAATAATGCGTTAGGGACTTGCGTAATTAGAAAATGACAGCAGCTTGCCTAATTGGCATTGTTCATTATTGTTAAGCTGTGCTTTTAGAGTCTGTCTAGTCAATCGTGGTACTCAAAAAAGGCGGCAAAATAAAAAAATCGCTGTCTGGTAACACAGGACATATAGCGGATTTCTTTTTATACTAGATATTAAATTGTTTTTTTAATCATATTTTGTGAAAGTTAAACAAAATAAATTAATTAAAAATCATATAAAGTGACATTACGGAAGGGCAAGACAAACATGAAACGTTGGGGAACTGGATTTTAATCTCTACTTACCTTATATTCATTACTAGCTATACGGATTTACCTGGTAACATTCACGAGTCATAATCATAGTCTGATTCTAGAAATTCAACAACCGATAAAGAATCATCTCTCACGCAGCTGAATAATAAATGATACCAACTCGTTGTTAGTTATACCTACTGTGTTTTATTTTGTATTTATTTTCAACATTAATTATGCTTGGCTATTAGTATTATTTATATAATTATCTTACGTAAACCATACACTGAGCTGAGACGTCTGAGATGCAATGTTCAAAAAGTTTCACGACAGCTCCACTGGCCAGTTTGAAAGATAAAATGAATTCCCATTCATTAGACAAATCTATTATAGTATAACACCTTTATTTGATAAAATGGAATATTTCAAGATACTAATTTAAATATTATTCTTTTACGTAGCTTTGTTTATTAATATTAAATACCCGAATCCTACATACATTAAAGCATTTTTCGCAACAATACCTACGTCGTGTAAACTTTGAAATATTCCATGTTAGCTTGCGTAGGTAACACCATTCCTTGCGCAAATCTTCTCTGATTTTCACAATGATTTTGTTGATTATATTGTTCGAGTCATTATTGCATCCTGGCGCAAATATTTTTTTATAAATATCCATTGTGTATTTCACAGTTTTATATTTTAAACTTGCTTTTATTTCTAACGTTTGTAGGTTAAGTAGGAATGTAATGTTATGACGTAGATGTGACAGCTGACAACTACCGTAGCTAAACTTTTTATTTTTCATTTTTGTGGCAAACATTTAATGCCCGATTCTGCCAACAAAACGGGTCGTTAGGTCAAACAAAGGTCAAAAATACTTATAACAAAATTGCGCACTCGTAAAGTATTTTTGAAGCCGGATAATTGATTATTTCCCTCCAAATTATTTTCAAAATAGACCATATTAAAAAAAAATAACAATGCCAATTCGCTGACCACGTCTGCACTTTGTCGCGCAGAGCCAAGCATCGGGATACCTGCTGCGCAAGTTCAAGAACTCTCACGGCTGGCAGAAGCTATGGGTGGTGTTTGCCGCGGCCACGCTGTTCTTTTACAAGAGCTGGCACGACGAGGCGCCGCTCGCTTCCCTGCCACTGCTCGGGTAAACCACGCCTTGCCGCCCACTACACGTGCCTGCAAACGCGTAGATCACAAAATTTGTACTTCTGGAGACACATTTATTATGTTATGAGGCGCAAGTGTCGCGTGAGGTCCAATACCATTCACTTTTCACTGGTTTTGGCGGGCTTCGTGACGTAAATTATAATTTCTTTCGTATAGATAATTTGGCCATGAACGTGAGCGCTTTGAAAGCGGAATTAAGGAAAAGAGGCGCAAAAATAAGCGGCTTCAAAGTTAAAATTAAAGATAGTTATTTATAATTAATAAACTTAATGAAATTCAAGATTTAAAACTTTGTTTCGGCGCCGATCTTATAAAGTTGTCTTTAGCAGCTATACCTCTAGACCTTAGTCAACAGTGGTGCCAACTGGTGAGCAAAGAAACGTTTCTAGGAGTTTGACAGAGTGTTTCGGTAACTGATGATGAGATAGAACTATCTGTGGTGCTCATCATCAGTTCCACTATACAATACGTGTATATAGGTTTTTGTTTTGTTCCAGATATACTGTCGGCGCTCCATCGGAGAGTGATGGCATTTATAAAGATTATGTTTTTAAGCTGCAGTTTAAAAATCATGTCTATTTCTTTCGAGCCGATAGCCAGTTTACGTACAACAGGTAACGTACCAATCAATTTCATCTAAATTCCCACAATATCATAGCGGATAATCTCGACGAATAATGCTTATTATCCGACCAGTCTAAAGGTCTACGAGTATTATCATAACGGTCACAATCTACTTTAGACTATTTTTTCATACTAGATACTAAAATGACATTACCTGTTTTTTGCAATTCAAAAATAGTGATGTGCCACCACTATCGAAAGTTAACGATAAATTGAATTTACTATAGATTTTTGTAAGTCGTCATATAAATTATGCAAATACTAATTTTAAACTCAGGAAATAACATAAAATCTATACATAAGCATATTATTTATTAATTTAAAACATTTATTTAAACCAACTAATCTAAAATTACAACACATAAAATTAACATCGAAACCTAAAATTATCCTAAACGTAATGTATGTTTTTCTTTTTTTTTACTTTATTTATTAGTAAAGCGTATGAATTAAACATATTTTTACTTTATTCTGATAAAGATTCGTCACTTAAATATTGGTTGACAGTTGGGAAAGAGAACGCACGAGTGCGGAAAAGGTAAAGAAAAAGCTCGAGAGTGTAATAGCCCACATCCCAAACGCTATAAGTCCCTGCAATACGCCACTTTTTGAGTAACTGTATTAAAAAAATTGTTTTTCACCTCAGCAGTTCAAACAGGTGGGTTTTTCTCATTCCAGAGAGTGAGCAAAACTCGATTTTGCTTCGAGCGAGAGAGAGAGTCACTTTTTAATTATTTTTTTAATTCCAAGTTCTGTGCTGGGTGTAGTTGCAGGATTCCATTTTTTTTCTAATGCGACTTTTGTACGTCCCGGAATTGAGTTACAATACTAATAATGTACGCGCCGCAATTCGGTTCCTGCATATTTTATAATTCGTCATTTTTTGAAATTGTTTGTTTGCAACCTACGTGCTTCTACTATCAAATGAATCAAGAATTTTTATTTCTTGATTTTTATGTTTACTTTTACGGTTTTACCGTTAGAAATAAAATTTCTAAATGTCAGTGAAAATTAGAAAACAGAAAAATCCGTAAAGTAAAGCTATGGCCGGGAATCGAACCCGGATCCTCGTCATTCCGTGACGCGTGCTATACCCCTACACCACCCATAGCAGGTGGGTAGTCTTCGAGACTAAATTTGTGGGGCAAAAATGTGGGGGTTGATAAGTCTGTGTTCTCTTTTCTAAAGGTAATCTACTATCGAATAATAGATTTGTAATCAAATCAATACACTTCTTGGCGAAGCCAAACAACAGTTACCGGTGATGATGACGATGACATAAATTTTATATGATTGATGATATTTTCTTACTAAGGTTACTTTTGTTTTTTTCGAGCCTACTCAAATTGTATAATTATTTACGAGTTTGTGTCAAAAACATATATTTCAATTCCAAATACGTGTTCGGGTTTTGAACGAACCAACATGTAGAAAAAACATTACATCCTGTATGCTTTTGTCATAACATGAATAGTAAAGTTTTACATAGTTTTGTATAATTATGTCACTTATGCCAAAATTTCATAGATGAGGTTGAGTCACACAGCCATAGATTAGCAATTGTCATTTTAGTACCTAGTATGAAAAAAAATAGACTTAAGTAATAATTTACTTTACAACCGCCGTTCTAGTAACTTCAGGGCATTTAACAAATTGCAACGTTATTATAATCAGTTTTTTTTTTGCAGTTGGAACAATGTTCTGAAAACAGCGATGGCGCATTCCAGTAAACAAAATTAACTGAACGTATAATAACAACCAAAATAATGAAATAATATAAAATGGTGCCATAAATATTGAAATTAAGACTTCCGTAGAAATATTGGATAAAATCAACTCAAAATTGCAATATTTATTTCACCTGCTTTATTTAATAATCCATAATGTATTTATTTTTAATTGATGATTAACAAGATTTAGATAACTAAATTTGTTTGCGTTAGAAGCCCAGGTGAAGTTTATGAATATCAAGGAACTGTCTATCAATAAATAAAAAATATAAAAATGCAATCGATAGGTATACTGTTTTACTACATACTTCCAATAAAAAGGGATACAAAGAGTGAATTTCCAGTATTTTCTCAGAACAAGTTTAAATGAAACTATCTTTAAGGCGTTTAAGTCACAAAAATAACAGACATGTCGTTATTTGTTCACTGATTCTCTTTTTGTGTTGGACAAGAATGTATTGAAATTTCTTGAGCCCAGATATTTGTTAGGTACAATTTTCTTGAAATTCGTAATGTTCTTTTGTGATTCTAACGCACATTCATATTCAGGCATTTTTGCATGACTTGAAAGTCTAATCATCAAGCAGATCTGAATGCTGTCCAATATGCAATGCGCCGCAGTCTGCCTGCCTTTAAAGGTCTGCGGTGCAGGCCTTTAATAATTTATAACATTCCTTTTTTAAGTAGGTTCGGTTTGTTAGCTTTTGCCTATTTTTTTAAAGTTGTAGAAGAAAGAACACTATGACCTTTGCCAATTTGTAATAAAAACTAATCAAAAACGAAATATGTGTTCAATAGCATATTTATCTACTACAGAATCAACATTTAATATAACAGGAAAGAAAGAGATGCTAGCAATGTTAATGTCCCAAGTGCATTTCCAAAATAGTGAACAAATGTATGTGTATGTTTCTTTTAAAATGACGAAAATGCAATTGGGATTGTCTAAAAAAAAATACCTATCCTTTTTATATTTTTTTTGTGCAGAATAGTCAATTATAAGAAACCAATTTCAATGTTTTCTCATATAACTCGGTATTTTTTTCACTATTAATTATTGAAAGTATTTTGGCTGATGACGTCAGAGTTTCCATTGTGACGTCAGAGTTTCCATTGCCGGTGTCACACATCTGCTTATTGGATAAATTGATCATAAAACGTATGTGAAGCGCCGCCATTAACGTCTTTTCTATCTGTGGTGAAGTTGGCAAACTGTCATTAGTATCAATGTCAATATGATTCAACAATAACACAGGAAGATTCACGCGATCTTCTCCTATGAATTTTATATTTTCACAACCATTACACATACCATAACATTCTGCGCGAAGCAGAAAGGTCCATAAACACATACCAGGTATGATCGAGACAAAACAGGACCCGGAAATAAGTCAGTAAACTCAGTAGGCGAAAGTAAACCGAAGACGTAATATTTTCACTCTTCATTAAAATATTTAGCGGAAAATCTTTCATGTGAGCGAAGCACATCGCTGTCCGGTTACACTCTTGCCTAATTATCTACCGAAAGTGCTTCTAAATCTAAACTATAATACAACAATATGAAAGTAAACAGTGGAAAAAACAAGAATGACAGTAACAAGATTGCCCATTTGCTTGTCATCTGTCATAAGATGAATGAAATGTCAGATTGCGGGTCCAAATTGAACTCCGTAGTATAATCCACGCGTAAATAGCATAGAATTTGTAACCTTTGCAAATAAAGTACATTTTGGACCGTCTACGTCATGTCTGGGAATATCAAATGAAGATCATTGCTTATTTTTCATGTAATAAATTCATTATAGCAAAATAAAATAAAGTAAATACAGAAAACGATTTAAAAAGCATTTATCTCGAAATGGTTTTCGATTTACTATACATTGTAAAAAAATAGACAATCCCAATTAACGCGGGATTTTACAACTTCTTTTGTTGCTGAATATGAAAGGAAAAAATAACAAAGAGACGTAATAAAACTGACCGAAGTATGGCACGTGTACTGGAGTAGCTCAACCCTTCTTGATCTTTGAAATTAAAGATTTTATTTTTTATTTAAAATATGATTATTAAAACTTACACAAAAAATCAACACATATACATATTACATATAGCCAGGTTGTAAAAAAGAGACAATTTTGCAAATATGTATAACACATGTACTAAAAGAGCGAAAGCCAGTTAGACACTTAACAAAATATTGCACTTAGGCCTAGAAAGTATCACCTCCTATTGATTATTGTTTATTACCTGAACTGGACCCTTTTAAGTATAATAGGTGTATAATATTGTTTTCCAAATACAATTACAGTGCGGCTAACACTCGGGTAAAAATGTCTTATACCTACTATTAAAAAATTGTACCTACAAAGTGATATTGACACAGTATATAATTATTATTTTAGAAACGCACGTCGTCTAGTGTAACACCGACCAACAACATCAAAACTATCAAGATTGTTTGTTCACGGTATACTTTTAGCTAACACTAATGGTTTTACAATCCCACTTGAAGTTAACAATTGAACAATAGACGTCGGTTTTAAGTACTTTTCGTCATTTTAAATGAAACAAACCATACCTACATTACTACAATAGGTACAGTCGAGTGTAATAATATGTACCTAGACAAAGTTTCAAAAACAAGTACCATACGCTCTTACACCGGCGTAATAAGGTCGTGGGACATATTTTTGAGAAGTTCCTATCGATACTTATTTTTGCACTTGACCGTACTTCACATTTATATTTTCCTTTGGCTAAGTGAAGGTAAAAATCGTTACATTTGCTTTTACTCTGTACATGCAAAAGTGTGTAAGATGGGAATTCTTATTTTGGCAAATTTTCACATGGCATCACAATGGTGAAAATACGACGTCATAAAAATGTGTATTTGTAGTGAACGATATTGAAAATATACAAGTAAACTCTATTACGTTCTTATTTTTATTTACGAAAGCCAATATGCTCATAGGTTTTTTTATTTAGCGTATTTGTTAGTTAAGAGTACCTACGTTTGTCGTGTCTCTTGATTATTTGAGAATCTGTCTAAAATACTGAGCGTAGAAGATGGACAAACTTTCTTTGATGAAATCGTTATCGTGACCCAGCAGCAGCAGATCTGCAGCGTTTCTTTTAGATTTTTTAAGCACAGATGCTGCTTTGTTCAGATTTCGCTTATAGTATTTCTAGAACTAAGGTCTTCGATTTTCCAAGACCATTTTTAGACCGTCGTCGTGTTACATTTCTTACATCCCGCTGACATAATTATGGTGTCGAGATCCATGCTGTAGATTATAATTATAACTGTAGTCAAATGACGTGTTGCTTCGTCGATGTTTCTGGGAATTTAAGATTGATTTCGGTATTTGCTAAACTGTTACCAATTGGTATTATTATTCGTAACGCAAAAAGGCTTTATTATAGCTTTGGTACTCAGTACAGATCAGTAATTTGGCAAATAAGAGTCAGGGACTACATTAATATCTGTCTGAAAATTGGTAGGGGTGCCTGTGGCGAAGCTGTTGAGGCCCAGGATGAGATGGGAGATGCGAGCAAAAATTTTAAACAATTTACATATTACTCACCTCCTACGCCGGCTTACTCCGCCATCACCTTTGGTGTGTGTTACACATCAAAGAACAATCATGCCAATTTTCAAAACTACATGATTTTGTTTTACTGTTTGTCGTGTTGGTTGCGCAAAAATAATATTGTAGAGCTCTTTATCAGTATGTGTTGAGGAACGTTGGCAAAAGAAAAGATAGATATTGGGTAAGTTAGATGCTCCGAAGATTGATCAAGTACTTAATTTAAATAGCAAAGTTACTGGAAAGAAATAGTAGGTACCGATTTTATCAGTTCATATCTCTCAAATGTGCACCGTAGTGCACGGATATTACGTGTACACGTGACCCTGTCGTTTAATTTTTATTAAACTATAGTGCAAGAATACATAGAATACATCATTTTCAACTAAATGTACCTATCTAGGTATGTTCTTTGTTAAATGTGCATCTGTGCAGAAAAACTTATTTTACCACTACCTATCTCACAAAAAAGTGTGGTTAGTAATGTGGACAGGCTAGTGCATGATTGACTTTCGCTTGCACGAGGCCAAAGTATAAGCGAGTCGGAGCCCCGAGTTTTGCACTCGCACTTCTACAGTTTACTGTGACAGCCGCCCGCCCCTCGAACACTCGCAGAGCGACAACCACTCATTCAAATACTTAATTTCCAATTGGTATTTTGGCCGTTCTTAATAATGCCTAACATTGGGCAGGTACCGATGCATTACTTAAAATAAAAACCAATCTTGATTTATATAACGAAGACAAAATCGTAACTAAAAAAAACAATACAAAACTACTTTCTGATTATGTTTTACTCCATATAAATAACCATTTACACGTTAAAATATTTTAGAGGCGTCAACATTTTTGCAATAATATTCAGCAAAAATTACCTATCGGTTCGCGTTGACTTTCTTGAATATAACCTTTATTTATATACCTAACCAACTTTTAAAACCGTAAGGTAAAGCAATTAAGATAATTATCTATGAAACAAAATTGGAATACTAAGTGAGGTACCTTACCAATTTCAGAAAAATAAAAAACGATAAACTTGTGTTTATGGATCAAAATTAGTTTCTATTTTCTTGAAAACTTTAATGGTGTAGTTTTCAATTCTCGAAAGAGTTATTCTTTGGTAGTTTAATTACTAACTTTCTCTTAAAACTGCGCTTTGAGATCATCAGATTAATGTTAGGTACTATCTGAAAATAAATAACATAACATAACACAGGGTTCATAGGTTCAAGGCCCATAAGTTGTACATTTGCGTGAACCACGTTTTGCTACATAAATTATACGGCTGTTACATAAATACCCCTAATGCCAAACGGGGGATAAAATTTCCTTGTAAAGAGTCAATATTACAAATTATAATAACACATAAGAATTACCTAAAAATATTTATTTTACAATATTATCATTCAAGTGCAACCCTATAGGTAGTAAAAAGATAAAACAGCACAGAAAGTATTTAAATTATTAATACCTTATGTCCCCGGAGCTTACTCGAGTGGTTGACACTATTTTTGGCTTTGATGAGGTTTATGTGTTCTGTAACACGTTGTATAACTACGAGTTAAGTTCTAAACCAGTGTTACGAAGTGTCAAAATGTATGACACTGTCATCCCTAACCCAGGGTTAACGATATTATACTTTTGCCCTAGCTATACCATGTAAGCGGCCATTTTTAATAATCTTAGGATACTAAATACAGAAGCGCATAGGCCAGTCGGATTATTACATGAAAAGGTGACATGATAACCGATCCGATCAAACGGGCCAAATACTAGAATAAATGAAACATTGCTTTTTGCCACGTTTCTGGCGGCCCATTCTTCTTGGCAGTTTCAAAAAAATGCTTGTAAAAAAGCCCTTGGCAGCCTATTTGCAAAATAAATTTTAGAATTTTTTATTGAACAGTGCAAATCGTTGAGGGAATATGTGACATGCTTAAAAACAGACAGTACAATTTACTTAGTTTTTTCGCTGTCTATTGAGTAAACAATCTTAAAATATTTTTTATGGAACATTTCTTAATAGTGAATGAATACCTAAATGTCAATTATGAAAGCATAACCATATTAATGAAATTACTATCTGACATTTATTTTGTACATATTGTTTTTTGTATAGTTAACTAATATCTAAAACAAAAACAAACCGAACGAATGCTCGCGCATCGACGCTTCCGTGCAAATTCGGCAAGTGAATATAAAATCCAGTGTTACGAGCAGCAAAGCCCTACTCTTGAGCAAAATGTAGGCAGTGTGAGGTCAGTTTATATTGGATACTTCCATAGATACAGACATAAAAGTTCGATTTTTAGTAAATATTGTTATAGCGGCAACAGAAATACATCATCTGTGAACATTTCAACTGTCTAGCTATCACATCACGGTTCATGAGATACAGCCTGTTGACAAACATACAGGCGGACTGTGGGGTCTTAGTAATAGGGTCGAAGCCGACCTTGCCACGTTATTGGTATTTTTCATGTTATACTTAAATATTAAATATTGAATGCTGTGATTAGAACAAATAAACATAAGTAACAAAAACAGCAAATAAATAAATATTTCATAATAAAAATATGTTGCTTAAATAGTGTAAAATATTTTCTTACGATGATTATACACAGATTGTACAGTCGAAGACGTACATTCGAGGAATTAATTTCATGACCCATCGAGGAACCTCTTCACATAAAACGTCATAGTGACGCCGCATTACTTAACAAGGAAAATCGTTACGACGCTTACTGTAAAAAGGTTCCATGGTGGGCTAGGAATTAAATTCCTTGACTGTACCTAACTGGCCATTAAGTCTGAGCATTAAGTATCTTTTATTACGAGATTGACAGGTTTAGTAAAGGATATTGATTGACAAATTGGCATTGTTCACTTTTTTTAGTATGCTCCAATTCGAAAACCATTTGGAGGAAAACAACCAATTTACGATTGCAGATATTTTTGTACAAGTGTTTTTGACCTTTGTTTGACCTAACGACCCGGTTCTTTGGCAGAATCGAGCATTAAATGTTTCTCACAAAAATGAAAAATAAAAGTTAAGTTACGGTAACTGTCAGGCTGTCACTATCACATCTATTCTATTCTCCCTTAGTGGCGGCTTGGGCCAATGTCAGTTTAAATGACAAGTGTGCGGTTGATTCTGTCCACGTCAACGAGTAGGCAGCAGCAAGGAAATAATTTTGAAACTAAACCCCTTTTCGGCTGAGTGCTGATGTGGAGTCACCCTAGGACAAACACAAAATTAATATGAATACACAAATGGAGGATACAGGATGAATTAAAACCTTAAATTATTAGAGCTAATAAAATCACATAATATGATAATGAAAGGAGAAAAGACATAACGAAGAAGAGATTTAAAGTTAATAGGACGGGGAACGAAGGGAGGGAGAAGATCATACAAGGAGGAAGACAATTTAGGACATTCAAAGAATATGTGATCGGGGAAACCCTCATCCAAGCCACATTCACACAAAGAATTGTCTCTGACACGAATTTTATTGAGGAAGACAGGAGTACTACAGTGGCCTAGTCTTAAGTCTGCAGATCGTAGACGTAGTTACCTTGCTCGCCTCGCGAAATTTAAAAAACCAAGGTTTTACAGGAACCCTATCCTGTATGTCAGCGTAACGGAGGCCCTTCACTTGACTCGTTCTAACCCAATGAACCAGCCAGTCAGAGTCTAAGCGGACCTTAGCCAGGGCAATCAGGTCGTGCGAATAGCATCTGAAGTGAGAGTCGCAGCCAGAACGGGTCGCCTCCTTAGCAAGCTGATCCGCCATCTCGTTACCCTGGATGCCAACATGAGCCGGTATCCAGGCCAACGAGACCCTAGCATTTTTCACAAAGAGGCGATGAAGGACTTGCTTTATATTAAGGATCACCGGGAATTTGGTTTTGGCGCGCAATTGGTTCGATAAAATCGCCTGTAAAGAACTTTTGGAGTCTGTGAAGATAACGCAATTATCAAGATTGTGAGATTCAATATAATTCAAAGCCTCAAAGATTGCCAACGCCTCTCCAGTGAAAACCGACGAGAGTGACGGCAACCTGAAACTCAGAATAATTTTGAACTTGGGAATCCAAACAGCAGAACCCACGCAACCCTGGTCAGAGACCTGAGAGGCATCCGTATAGAAAGCAGTCCAGCCAGGCCAGTATTTGTCGATAGCACGTCTTACATCAATATTGGCAGAGGAGGGAACTCTATCGATGTTTTGGTCGAGTCGAATATCAGGACGGTACATGATTGGATCGCAAGGGGTTTCAAAGAGGGGGTTTAATCTACACTGAAAAATAGGACAGGGAAGGAGAGTAATTTTGATATAGCTTTTAACCAAACAGGGGATATCCTTGTGAGACCAGTAAGGAGAGGAAGATACTAAAGCAGAAAGAGAGTGTAGTTTAGGTAACAAGGGATGAGAAGAGAATTGCATGATCCTAAACACAAATCTATCCGAGAGGAACTGTCTCCTTATAGAGAGAGGAGGGTCAACGCATTCAGTCTGGAGGGCATTAGTTGGAGAAGACCTCATAGCTCCAATGACGATACGAAGACTCTTGAATTGGATTTTGTCAAGTGAGTTTAAACCAATTTTGTTGCAAGGCTCTAAAAGGAAAGACCCATAATCTAGATGGCTACGAATGAGAGCGTTATACACGAGCTTTTGAGTGTACGGATGAGAACCCCACCACACACCAGACAGGGACCGGATGATGTTCACATTGCTCCCACATTTCCGGATCACCTGGTTGATGTGGTGAACGCCTGACAACTTGGAATCTAACGTGACACCGAGAAATTTAGCTTTATCTAGAACGGGAATCCGGAGGCCATCACAGCAAACGGCGAGGTCAGGAATAGATCTTTTACGAGTAAAAGACACCACCGCGCATTTCGGGATAGAAAGGGACAGGCCATGATCACTTAACCATATATTTAAATAATGGAGAGCTGAGGAAAGGGGGGATTCAGCGTCGGAGATATTAGGAACGACAGAGTATAGACAGAGATCGTCCGCATACTGAAGGACGTTACAGAAATAATTCACCGACAGATCCAAACTCTGATTATATAGACTATAAAGAAGAGGACTAAGGACAGAGCCCTGCGGAAGACCTTTGAAAACCAACCTCGGTGGGAGAGAAACCGTACTATGAGAGATAAGGACTGACCTAGTTAGAAGGAAGTTAATAGTGAAATTCACTAATCTCTCCGGTAAATTTAAATGTAGCAGCTTTTGTCTGAGTAAAGGGAGAAGAACATTATCATACGCCGAAGAAATATCTAAAAAAACCCCAACCACAGATTCGCCTCTGGAAAACGCGAGTCTGATGTCAGCAGTGAAGATCGAAAAGTCTTTCGACTATCCATCGTACTAAATCCCTTACGAAAACCAAACTGACTTTTAGCTAGAAGGCCTCTACTTTCCACAATCCATTCCAGTCTATTTTTGATGAGGTGTTCTAGAATTTTTGCCAGAGCGGACGATAGGGCAATAGGTCGGTAACCGGAAGGGTCATTAAATAATTTCCCCGCCTTTAGAATGGGAACAACTATTTGAGATTTCCAGTCCTGAGGAGGAGTACCGAAGAGAAAAATTCTGTTTACCAAATTGAGGAAATATTGTTTAGAAAAGGAACTGGAATTGACAATAAATGAATAAGGAATTCCATCGATACCAGGAGACGAATCTTTAAGATGGTTTGTAGCAATCAGGAACTCCTCCATAGAGAAGGGGGCATCAAAAGAGTCGAGAGAAGGAGAAGAGGAGGGAGGCCAAACTGGAGAGATTCCTTCAGCAGTAGGGACGGAAGGGGGAGCTAACCTAAGAGCGAAAGCTTCAACCCACTCTGATGGGTCGTTGGATAGAAGTTTACCTTGCGGGGAAAAAGCACCGCGAAATCGTTTTATACCCTCCCAAACCAAGGAAGGGGGAGATTTAGGAGAGAGGCACTTACAAAACTTTTGCCAACCCAGTCTTTTTTGTTTTGCAGGTATTTTGAGGTTTCTTCAGCCACTTTCTGATAATTATAATAATTTTCCCTCGACAAATTAGATGAAAGAGGGGCTTCCGCCTCTCTCCTCTTTTTGACTGCTACCGTGCATTCAGCATCCCACCAGGGGGGGGGGAACCGAATTTTCCTGGATGGTTTTCGTTTCACGGGGATTGATTTATCGGCCGCAGACTCCTTTTCTTACGGCGTTTTTAAAACCTTCGTAAGCCACAGATATATTATTAGCATTGGGGGAGGGAAGAAGAGAAATTTCCTCGTCTAGGCAAGAGTTATACTTAGTCCAGTCTGCCTTTTTCATCTGAAATTTAAGACGAGGAGGAGAAGAGAAAGAAGGAACAGGGTCAGGAAACAAGATTTGGATAGGGTAGTGATCACTACCCAATGAAAAAGGAAGCACTTGCCAAAAAAGTCTGGACGACATTGAAGGGGAACATAATGAGAGATCCACAGCACTTTTTGGGTTTTGTGAGGGCAAAACCCGCCATCATTAAGGACACACAGATTAAAGGAATCGAAGAGGTCCAAAAATTTAGAGGAAACTACATCGCAGGAGTGAGAACCCCAGGATGTATGGTGAACATTCAAGTCACCTAAGATGATGAGAGGGGGAGGGATAGAGGAGAAAACAGATGACAACTCAGGAATCATACCAGGGTGAGGGTCAGGTAAGTACAGGGATAGAAAGGAAATATTATTCACCCTAACAGCGACCACACTAATGAAGTCACTGTGAGGAGGAATGGGGATTTGAGAAAAAATAATAGAGCGGGCAACTAATACGGCCGCTGCACCACCATAACCATCCCTCCTGTCATCCCGGATACAGGCAAAGCCGGGAACCCTAAAAATAGAGCCAGGCTTCAGCCATGTCTCCTGGACGGCAAGGAGAATGGGTTGATATTTATTGATTAAATAGAGTAATTCAGTTTTTTTATTACATATACTACGACAATTCCACTGTAGAACGGCGTGGGCCATTATATAAGGAGGCAAGAGATAGAAGTTCAGTAAATTTTTGTTGCATGTTGTTCGGTAAACCAGCTTCAGAAAAGCGAGACAAGATGTTAATTAAAGTATTGAGCAACAGCTCGGCAGAGGACTCGGAGTAAGAAAGATTTTCCTGGGACATGACCATTTTAATGTCTCGTTGCCTCTGTTGCTCAGGACAAGAGACATCATTAGCACAATGCTTGCCGGTACAGAAAGTGCATGAAAAATCTGACACATTACAGGAATCACCGGGGTGCTCTTGAGCACACTTATAACATCTAGGCTTCGATCTGCACTGGGCTTTGACGTGTCCAAATCGACAACAATTGTTACATTGGATGGTGGGAAGGACATAACATTCGACAGGCAGGCTGTTATAGAAACAGAAAATCCGAGGAGGAAGAGTTCGACCACTGAAGGTCAACACTACCGACCAAGTAGGTATAGGAGAATTATTCTCGCTGATGGTTTTTTTGCATAGCCGGCGAGCTTTGATCACACGACCAAAACCTGATGGCACTGTCGCGTTCTGAACAATCTCCTCCATAGAATATTCAGGAGACACTTCACGAATTATGCCCATGCGGGTTACATGGAAAGTTGGGATAACAGCTGTATAATTTGATGACACAAGAGCTGGATGGGACAAACAGCTGTTTGCATGTTCTGCCGAGTCAAATTCATCCGAGAAACGGTTACGACCAATACGTTTTACGCCAGCCCTGACAATACCGAGAATATTGAAGTGCCCGAAACCAATTGTGCGCAAGGAAATACCCGATGCTGGGTCACTTTCTGACTTCTGAACATTAATAATGAAAGGCCCAAAATCTTCCTTTGCATACAATGACTTTAATTTTTCAAAGTCAGGGTGTGTGAATGTAGTTTGGATACTATCTGCGGGGGGATCGGTTTTTTTATTAGAAGGGAAATCGGTAATATTATTTTGATGCAGAGATCTCTTGCGGGATTGGGAGACTGGAGGATCATTACTTGATTGGCTCAATGAGATTTGGGAACAATCAGGACTACTAAGCCCACCACCAGGGTCGTCCGGTTCCATATTAGTACAAAAATTATACAATTACCAACACTGACGCATACACAATCCAACACAAACACTACGTGACTACGGGGTCACAACAGCCTAATTGGCAAAAAAAAACCCCAAAAACAAATGCCAAAAACCAACGCTTGCTACCACCATGAACGATGACAGACAACAGAATCCCTGTCACATCTAAATCATAACATTAAACTCGTCACAAAATAAAAGGCCATTTGTCTTCGCGACGTAACTAGTGATGTAACCATACTCGGTACTCGACACTCACGATAAATCGATTCCAGTTTGAATGAGTATTTGATCGATTAGAATATGTAAGTACCTACTGTAAAGTGCATTGGATTAAAGTTCTGATAAGAAAATTTAACTTTAACTGATATTGTAGGTAGGTATTTTGAACTGATACAATGTTACGAAAGGTCGATTTTCTTTCATTTGATATTTTTGTTACCTACAATAACATTCATTCAATCACAAAAAGAAACCAGTAATTAATTTGTCTAAACACTAGTATTTAAAAAAATAAAACCGGCCAAGTGCGAGTCGGCCTTAAAAAAATAAATTAATCGATTTATTTTTTCCTTAACCGATTATTAATAGTCTGTGGACAATATGAAAAAAATGGTTTTTACAGCACTAAGCGGAGTGGGCGGTAACCATCAATAAAAAATGTATTACCTTCAAAACATTTCAACCGGTAAAAAATAGAGAACTTCATGGGCGTGAACTGTCAAAACGGGCCTTTTATTTTGTGACGAGTTTACATCCCTACATTATCTACAAACGTTAGAAATAAAAGCAATTTCAAAGAATAAAACTGTGAAATACACAAGGGATATTAATGAAAAATGTTTTGTGCCGGGGTGCAACAATGATTCGAACAATAGCCCCACAAAATCGAAGAGAAGAAGAAGAGAAAAGAGAAGATTTGCGGAAGGAATGGTGTACGCAAGCTAATGTGGAATATTTCAAAGTTTACACGATGTATTGTTGCGAAGACCACTTTAATGTAAGTAGGAGACGGGAAAGATGTAAAGGGATCAAACGTTTTGTTCTGTTGTCAGACGAGAAAAGCAAAAACAGCACTGAAAACAATAACAATAACAATACCAACGGACGGAACGATTCGAACACATTAAACGTTGACTGACGTTGACATCACACACACATTCACAGATCTTTGACGTTGACGTATAGACAAAACCATTTTTTTATTGCTGAACGAAGGCGATTGAGATTGTGCCAAACTTATCAAATTATCAAACAGCGAAAAAAATATTTATTATTAATAAACAAACCTACATAAAAGCATATTATTCAAATTAGTTGCTTGAAGTAGTCCATTTTATCAAATAAAGGTGCTAAAAGCACAGCGTAAAAAAATGAACAATGCCAATTGATAATTATTAATTGTGTCCGTACGACCTAGCACATGGTCTGAGCTCAGCCTTAGATTCAACAATGTTTTCTCCTTTTTCTTGCGATCTCCCGATTTTTTAAAGTAAGCACCATTCGAAAGTGGTAAAAAATGGTGCTCAAGTTGAAATAGGACTACCTATCTACTTAAGAGTAGAAGTAAATAACTGCTCTAATTATTTTTTTCGATTACTCTAATATTTGAGCTGTAGTTTTGTAGCAATTAACTGATTTTACCTACCGACTTTCGAATGGCATGTTCGAGCGCCGTGCTTTTAAACAATCTGTCAACCGTTCTGGGCTCCAAAACAGACACATGTATTAAGTACATAGATTGGAAGAGTACCTACCTACCTACTCAGTGACTGGAGGGTGGGTACAATCAATAAATTTTGTAGAAGAGCGTTATACCTACCTACTTACATACTTTTGTAGTAGCGTGTACTTTAGTCTCTAAACACACTATGCCGAAGGTATGCTATTTGAATTAATAACGACACATTATGCCGGACTTCAGTCGCGTACCTTCGGCACAGTGTGTTTAGACACTTATAATTATAATCATGAGAAGTAGTTATACCTTGTTACAAGTGTTGTAGTTCTTCTGTGGGAACATAGTCGATGCTACATTTAATATCCGAAATTATACCTAGGAAATGACTGCAAGTACAGTAGGTACCGACATCTGTTTCAACAGCAGCGGGTTCCATCGACAATCTTTGTATTACTAATCGTAAATATCTGTAGCCGATATTCTTTACACTTGATTCTAGATGAGGCTTAGCTGCTATTGGCGTATTTATTGCAATTGCAGAAGGCAACGACTACAAACACGACGACCGTCAATGACTATAAATGGTGAAATATAAGTACTTACATAATGTAAGTGTGCGACTGAATCTCGATATTACCTTGTCGAATACCCTAATCATCAATTGTTATATTAATATTATAATAAATGCGTCTTTTGTGCCGAACTTGGTAACACGGGCGTTGTCATAATAATCTACTTATCACAATAATTGTTTGTGCATATTAAACATCTAAAATTACTGTACGTACGTAATTTTTATAAGAATATGATCATTGATAGTACCTGCCTACCCCAAGTCTTAAATGCCCCCAAAACAGTGAAATTAGAGTTTTTTCCATAACGGAAACTTGTTCCTAAAGTGCCACGGTTAACTCCCAGTTGGCACCATTACCTTATTCATTAGCATTACTATATATAGGTAGTTAAGTACCTATATAATTTATGCATAACCCGTAAACTGTTAATCAGACTTCTTACTTTGGTGTGGTTCCTACTTCAAGAGCAATTTTCGTCCTATCGGCTCGAAAAAAGTTAATTAACATAATAAATGTGAAATTACCACTACTATATTAGTTACTTAAATGTTATACATTTAACAGTAATTTCTAAGAATTACTAATTACATTTAAATACCATGCTCTTTAGTTTCTGAAAACCAAGAGTTCGGTTGGAAAGAAAATGATAGTCCCGTTTGTCTTACAGTTCGTACCATCTTTAAAGCTCCATGAACCGTTTCTCTGTTAATATATACCTACCTAATTAAACAAAAAATATCATGTTATAGTTTGTGGGTTGTTAAGTTATTAGCGAATTAAGAAAAATATCGACACAATTTGCACATTGTTATACCTACCTACCTACTTAGACTAGATAATGCCACCCACTTTTAAAAGCTAAGTAGAGTCGATCTCATAAAAAATACGTTCATAAGGTATGAAAAATGTCAAATAATGCAGTTTTCCATACCGCTATAAATAAGGTCGTTCTGCGGAATATATTTGACATGGATGCTGTTTGGCGTCAACACTTATGAACTCGGTCGTACAATGCTCTTTACATTCTAGTAGAGGTTATATCTCCACTCTCAGATTCGATACACAGCGTGCTGGATGGCTCTTTACTCCTTTTTATTTGATCCTTGTTTTTGCTGCGAAAGAATGACGCTGTAGTGACTGATCGAAGTCTGAAAGTTCCATTTACTTGCGTTTTCGGTACTTCGTTTGTAGTAAAATTAGAATCTTCGTTTAGCTTTCGGATTTTAGGCGACCTATCTCGGTGCGGTCTTGATCGGGTTGAGAAACTTGCTGCCTTTAGCCTTGCTCCAATACCCAGCTTAGGCGGTGGGTTTGGGAACGCTGAAGTGTGAGGGGCGACCGGAGTGTGAGGGGCAGATATGCTGCCTATTACAGGTGGAGCCATTTCTGGACGTCTCACGACCATGCTCATTGTTTGATGTCGCATCTCATTTTCCGCGCTGTAAAATAAGAGATTGTCGTTTATTCTGCTATCCGTATGATCTACACCGATAATGACGATAATTTTTTATTGAGTCACTTTCCATACAAAATTGTATAAAAGCTATAGACCGAACGCTTGAGTCCACGCCCGCGCACTACCCGCCTGCACCTCTCGCGGCCCCCTTTGTCGTCCCAACCCGCGCCACTACACCCCCCGGGCGAGGACTCATTTAAGCGGTAGGTCTATACCCGTTATCTTTGCGCCTATTTTATGTTGGTAGATCAGATCATCTACTCCAATCTTACATATTTTTGCAGATCCCAGTTATTTTTGCGCTTGGTAAAACTTACCTACCTACAAAATTAGACACTTAAGCGCTTGCAATTAACGATGGCGAGTGAGTTTTATTTGTGGTAAACACGTATCGCGCATACGTGGCAATGTGTGTGTGGCTTAAGAAATGATTTTCGAGCGCGATTTTTCTTTATTTTTATATTTACCAAACCCACTTTCACTCGCATGCGCACTTTAACACGTACCTATGACAGAACGTGCTTTGCTTACCACAAATAAGCTCACTCGCCATCGTTAATTGCAAGAGCTATAACAGTACTTAAAAATCTAAAATTTGCACGGCTTTATTATTTTATAGTACAGTCAGCGTCATATAGTAAGTAGGTAGAAGTCGAGATCATCAAATACTTGGAAACACCCAAAATGTCATTAACAGTGACTCAACCAAGGCGTCAAATTGTTCGGGACATCCATTGTGTACAAATATACCGGAGGACGCACATCGCCAGATACTTAGTAACATTCAAGCCGACATTAGTACCGTAACTCCCAAACCGCCACTGGTAGCGTAGCAGCCAAAGTATCCAAAAGTATGGAACACCGCAGACTAGGAAAATAGACTTTATTACATGCCGTCTAAGGTCCAATGGTCCAGTTAACTAGTCCACTTTTAATACAATGTGAACGGTGTTCTAACATCAAAGTCTATTAATGCAAAACGCACATTGCTTTTTTTCAAGTAAATGAAAACTCTTATAAGTAATATATGTAATCATATTGGCAAAATTCAGGCCAATATTATCATGCAGCCCAGCGTATTATACGCTACGCCTGGCGGCACGCCACTCTTGTTGCTATCTCAGTAGAGTAGGGTAGTTTTATGTATTGTTTTTTCAAATGCACTTACCGTCCAAGCGTGTTGCGTGTGCGTAGGGTGGAGCGCGCGCCGCGCGTGCCACTGGGCGCCGTGCCTGAGCGCGCTGGGATGCCGCCGTGCACGCTGCCGCTGCGAAGAGCTGATGATTGCCACAATAAAAAATTACCAATGCAAAACTTATTTTATATGTATGTATAATAAAATAAATACTGGATGTGTTTTTAAAAGGTTGCCGAAATAAAGAGGGTCAGTTTTGCTAATAGAATCTTGCATTTAAAGTCATAGTTTGAGGCTTGCTGTATTCACACGGACGGCGAACACGGAATGTAATAAAGTAGGTATAAGTTTCCCTAAACTTACGCAAAGTAGTGGCATCTAGGGGATGCGTGTAGATGCGCTTCCGCGCCTGTAGCATGGTGTAGACAAGCGCCGCGAGCGAGCGCGGCGGCGGCGGCGCGGCCAGCGGGCCGGCGCCCGCCGCCCCGCGCTGGCGCGCCACCCACCACGTCTCCATGCGCCCCTTGCCCTTCACCTCCACCTCGCCGCGCGCGATCAGCACGTAACCGTGACGACTCAGCAACTAAAACGCACATCAATACCTACTGATTTTGAAGTTCACTAGTGGTTTCTGTACTCTACACATTGGTGGGGGTTTTCATTAAAAAACCGGCCTAGTGCGAGTCGGACTCGCGCACCACGGGTTCCGTACGAATTTGGCAAGTTAATATAAAATCCAGTGATAGAAGAGCCCTACTCTTAACCAAATGTAGTCAGTGCGAGGTCAGTTTATAAAAAATAGATTATTAGACTCATTTTATAATTTGTGCTATAAGAACTACTTTCATACCAAATTTCAGATTTCTAGAACAAACTAGTAGTACCCCTAATTTTAGGGAGCACGGCAATTTGTATGAAAACAACGTTGCAAATAACTATCTGCTTGAATTGACTTGGAGAGTGGGTAGATTTTTTTTGCAGCTGTTAAGGGGCCGCAGATCTAAGTAGATATGTATTTGGAATTAATTTCAACTTTATACCTTTGTTCCTGAGAATAGGGTCTTGACAGACGGACAGCAGTGATTCTATAAGGGTTCCGTTTTATCTTTTGAACTACGGAAACCTCAAAAAAGCAGATTTTCATACTTATCTTATTTCGATTATAACTTTGATTGATGTGATTATTTTTTTAAATTACGTTTAGGTTCTTTAACATTTACCAAGGGTGAAATCACAATACAAAATTATACCAGCATAAAGTCGCATTTTATGAAGAATTGAAGCTGGCACATCTTCATACTAAATATCAATTTTCCATTAAACAGGACAGCCCGTAAGTAGAATGAACAGAAAAATTACCTAACTTAAAAAGTTTAGCTGAATTTTGTTCTCCAAAAGAGAGATCAAAGCTTGAACAACGACGTGAAATAGAAGACAAAAAAATAAAATTATACTTGCTTAAACTTAAATCGAAACATCTAGAAAAACGTGAGAATTTTATGAAGGTAATTTGTCTATATTTGGTAAATGACCCGCCTACGGATCTCTATACCTTTCCTTTCAGTTGGTCATACTATCACTATTTGACAGCTTACAAATTGTCAATCGTAAGACGAAATGTCAATAATTGTGTCCACCCTACCCACAACTTCAAATTAGTGATATAACAATTTGCGATCTGTTATCTCACTTATTTGCTGTTATTTGCTTCACACAAGTAGGTAGTATTTTATTATTGAAAAGTGTTCATCGTCAATTTTGCTATGATATAACACGATTTGCTTCTATATTAATCACTTCTGCACAATATTTTAAAATAAATTTCGGAGCCGCGCACTATAGTTGTTTGCAGTTTGACAGCTGAAGAAGAAAAAAAAAAACGTGTATTCATTGTAGCACATGAATACTAGTGTCCGACCGAAACACGATTTTTAGCCGAAACCGAAACCGAAACCGAATATTCGGTTTTTTTCTGATTTCGGCCGAAACCGAAACCGAAACCGAAATTTTGAAGACCTATCAAAATATTCAAAATTACTATACAAATCGTAAGGAAAAGGTTATTGCAAGGATTTCTTATATGAGAACAGTTTCTTTTTTGTTAAAAAAAATAAAAAACATAATTACACATAAACGGATAACTCACGTATAAAAAGTCGAGTGATGTTCGACATGTTTCGGACTATTTCGTAGTCGACTTTTTATGCGTGAGTTATCCGTTTATGTGTAATTATGATTAAGTCTCACGGTAGTTTCATGTTGAAAATAAAAATCGATTATTTTTAATGAAAATAGATATAATTAGACTATAACTACCCGGCCGAGCGCGCCCGAATTAAGCCGAGTGCTCCCGATGCATAAGGCCGCGAAGTAATTTCGGCCCGGCCGAAGGTTTCGGCCGGATTCTGGCCGAAACCGAAACTTCGGCCGAAATCACTTTTTTGGCCGAAATTGGCCGAAACCGAAACCGAAACCGAAACTTCGGTCGGACACTAATGAATACACGTTTTTTTTTTCGTCTTCATTGACTGTAGGTAGACCTTTATAAATACAAGGTGGTCCAAACACTGACGTGTAAAAAAAAAATTCAGATGCCTCACATCCGGGGCTATCCGAATATACCTACCCCATGTATGTTGGCCGATTTTTTGTAGTTTTCGAGTAATTAATTTTTAAAGATTTTTTCAAGAATTTTCGGGCCGAGCAATTTATCATCATATAAAATTTTTTGGTTACGTTTTTCTGAGTGTTTTTTTTTGATGACATTATCCTCACAAACTGCACTTTCACACGTAAAATAATCAGCTTCCCAACCTTGAGCCAAGTTACAATAAAATTGTCCGAAAGTAAAAAAAAATACCTTTGAGCAAATCGAAGTTTGATTTTGTAATAAAAAAAAAACTAAAAATCTCAGAATTCAAAGACCATAAGTAATTTTAAAAACTTCGCCAATCTCTAAACTTGCAGAATAATACAAAAAAAGTGACACTTAATAGGTCATAATTTGCTGAATTCGACTTTCAAATTAATTACTCGAAAACTACAAAAAATCGGCCAACATACATGGGGTATATTCGGATAGCCCCGGATGTGGGGCATCAAAATTTTTTTTTAGACGTCAGTGTTTGGACCACCCTGTATATTCCCAACGATCCAGTGTTTTAACTGCTGCCGATTTGGTCATGTCAGAGGTCAGTGCCGATCAACTCCCAGATGCTCCAGATGTGGTCAGGGACATTCCGGAGATAAATGTGAAATAGATGATGAGTAGGTATATACGATGTTGCCTATGCAAGGGTTCTCATGTAGCTACTGATAAGAAATGCAGCACCCACCAATATCAAAAATATCTTATGCCGATGCTTTACTTAGTTCCTCTACTTCCTCTTATAAGACAGATAAGAATCCTTCTCCTCGTAGCCTCAGCCCAAAAAAATCTTATAAAAAACTATAAATTTGAAACATTAGTTTTATCTGATTCTAAAAGCGCCCTTCAAGCTCTTAATAAATTTCCATTTAATTGCAAAGTAATATTCCCTATTATCATTAAAATAAGAATTCTTCTTGCCAAATGCTCAGAACTTGGGCACTCTGTGTCTTTTGGTTGGGTTCCAAGTCACTGTGATATTTCCGGTAATGTTATCGCCGATCGGCTTGCCATTGAAGCTGTTAGGGATGGCGATGTTTTCCCCTACAAGAATTACAGCCATGATCTAGCTGCTCTTGCCGGAGCATCCCTTAAAGAGAGCTGGAATGGGATGTGGATCGAGAGTTGTCAGATCAAGGGTAAACATTATTATTCCATTCAATCGAATATTCCTTGTAAACCTTGGTTTTTCAGAATGAAATTTGGCAAAAGAGCCACCAGCTGCCTTATTCGAATGAGGTTGGGTCACGTAAGCACTCCCGCCAATCTAGCTAAATTTAATCTGCTGGACTCTGATGCTATGTCCTCTCCACGACAACACTTTTCTTTATGATCACCTCATCTCCTACAAAGTTCAACTGCCTACATCCATCTCTGTCTTGTTAGCATCCAATGATATAAGTATATATAATTTACTTAATATATTTATAAATAGTAATGATATTAAAATTTAGTCTACTATTTTTCTTTTTCACATATTATTATATTCATGTATATTATAATTTATAATTCCACCTGTATAATGTTCCTGTTGACTTATTACTAAAATCTATTATGTTCCTACGCAATCCCATAATAATCTTTTCCTGACACTTTATTCCAAATTCCGTACTTTTTCACGTTTTCCTAACTTTACGCGTCCGTGGCAAATACGCAAACCGCGCGAGCCAGAAAAAATAGTATAATACATTACAAATGATGTTTTAATTTCGAATGACAAGGTTCTATTTATGATCATAATTTGATGGGTCGACTGTACCTACTCACATCTTCTTTGTACGCTGTGAAGTTTCTTAACTGGTGAAAGTAATGCTTAGCGTCAGCAAATGGCATGTTTACCTCTTTGGTATATTTAGTGACCTGTATGCGGTCCATGTCGCCGGTGCTCTCCATGCGCGAGGCCTCGTTGACGGTGTTGCCCCAGATGTCGTAGACGGGCTTCCGCGCGCCGATGACGCCGCCCACTAGCGGCCCACAGCTGATCCCTGCAACAATTGAATGTTATTTCAATTATCGAATCGATTAGTCACAATTAATACCAGCCGCACAAGATAGTACCTAAACTAAATTTATCATCTGCTATATCACTACATAGTATAAAACAAAGTCGCTTTCCGCTGTCTGTCTGTCCCTTGATGCGATTTTTTAGTAGATAGAGAGAGGAAGAGGAAGGTGCCTATATATGTAGGTATAATTCTACGCAGACGAAGGCGTGGGCAGAAGCTAGTTATAGCTACAAAGTATAATAGGTACTTTAAGTCTACCTATCTATTCGTTACTGAAAACGACATTAGGTACTTTACCTACCTAGGTACGCGCGAAATCAAAAAGACAACGAGGATGACTGTCCAGATACTCGTATAGGTGTGTAGATATTGGGAATTTAAAGCCGCGCGAACTCACCCACTCGCAGACGGAACTTGTTGAAGCTGTGCTTGTTGATGTCGTCGAGGGCGTCGCGGAGCGCGAACGCGTAGTCCACCAGCGCGCAGAGGTGCTCGCAGTCGTCGTCGCCGGTCTGCCGACACGACATGTTTTAAATTCCTTTTCATCATTAAGTCGTATCTAATTAGGTAGGTATAGATACTTAGCTACCTACTGCAATTTCACTTTTTGTTCATAAAGGGTCTAAAATCTATGGGTTTAAACCAAACGAACATAGAGCTAGAGCTAGAATAACAGCATTATTTCTTTCTTTTAGTGTAAACGAAATCTGTTTTCAGCGTTTACATCAAAACGAACAAAAATAAGAACCAAGAACTAGCATTCCTGCAAAATAGCTGTTAAATAAGTAAATGTTTAGATCAGCCGAATTTAATAAAATTGTAATGTTCTTCTATCGGCAGAAAGATGCAAGAAGTTGATTATTTTTTTGCTTTTTGAACATTACATTCTAGTAGATTTGCAATTTCCTGCCACCTATCTTTTCGCGAGTTGTATTTTTATAGTGTTCTTCTAAAGCCGGACCCCACAGACATCTATCTGTAATTTCGGTAGGCTTCTATCATTAATAGTGATTTTCAAAAAAGTCCATATTCAAATCGCTAGAACACAAGAACGCTTTGAAGAGGACCGCTCTGGAGAGCGAGCAAATCCGAACATCTAAGCAACTGTTCGCACGCACTATATATCTACCTACTTAGTGCCTATTACATCTTTGTGAACGCAGACAGAACAACAAAAGAACGCTCAGTCTGTTTATACTAATAGTAGATTGTGCAACAAGGGACTAAAACAATAGCCATAATGAAACGATAAATGGCTGGCAATCCTTCACTATTTTGATCCCTTTTTCCACCTATACCCCTACAGTCATGCTAAGCTGGCCTTTAGGTTTTGTTACCTCGGGCTCTGTCTATCCCGTAAGGGATATGGACGTGATTTGTGTATGTATGTATGTATGTATAATGGTACGAGATGTTTAGCCACCCAAGCTCATCGAGCGAGGATGGATATAGTTAGAGTGTCATTATGGTTGTTTAGCCTCGCATTAAACACTACTTTTCACTTTGAATGCGAAGAAAAAACAACATTACAATATTTATTAAGTATAACAAAGTTTCTTACGATTATGTAATTAAAATCGTTAGTACTATTAAGTGATTCGTAAATTCTTCTTCACTGGATAATGATGAAGTAGTTGGTGAAATATTATTTTTACAGTGTATTTTGTATGATAAAATCTTCGATGAACACTGTCCATATTTTTCCACAACCAACTACTTCATAAATTACGGTTTAGCAATCAATTTACTATTACTGTTAAATTACAGTTTAGCAATCAATTCCAGAGCCAAAAACCTTGAGGAAGCCGGCTTCGACCAACGCTGTTGTTATTTACTTTTAGTAAGTTACACTAAATACTATATTATAGGTGTACCTACATCAATTCATTTCACAATACATAAATAAGTTCCGAATAAAACCAAAATAGCCGTGCATCAACAATTTTGAACTACAACTGACAGCCCTGTTATTTTAGGTCATCGCCGCGGCACGCGGCAATGGACTAGCGCCAGTCAGCCACCAACAGCCAAAAAAATTTAAACTCTAAAAAAAATGAGTATCCAAAATATTTCCACAATATTCAAATGGCAAAAAACATACATTTTCATTTCTCATACTCTGAAACTAGGTCATTGATTATCTGGATAGCGGGTTGAAAGTGACTTATTGCGACCCTTGGGTTAAAAGTAATAAAAAAAAAATCAATCCCTCATAGCTAATCCAAATGAGGTACGTAGCAATGGAAATACGTATACAGCCATGTAATCTTTGTTTTATATTTATAATCATCTACCTATACAAATAGTTCCTTTTTAATTGTAAAAGGGTAGGTAAATAATATTTTTTGAAAATAACATTCACGCTATATAACCTTATGCAAGCGTATACAACGAGAGTTAGGAATTATTAACTACATTCGGTATTTTTTTAGCTTGAAATTATAAGTCGACTATTAATTGATAACGACCTCCGTGTCTGCAAGTTTAAAAAGAACTAGCCGGCAGCCATTGGTGCGCTGTAGAAATGCACAATGCGCGCAACAGAAAAAAGAGCGGGAAAAGAAACAAACGTAACAAATATTAAGTGCGACCGTGCGGCGTTAGTGAAAATTTTCATATTCGAAATGAATTTCATATAGAGCGTTCAACTCGGGGGAAATTACCCATTTCACCCTCGAACTATTTATCTCAGGTGAACCCTTGTTTATCAATCTACTATTGATAGAATGTAGATAGAACGAGCTTTCGCTCGTCTGATGTAAATCGGTGTTTACACGAAAATTGAAAATTTATTTATTTATTTATTTATTTATTGAAATAATTACACAGCATTACAGACAAGCCGAGGCACTGTGAAATTCATACACATACTTAATTACAGCAGTACCTACAACACGTATAACACGTAGAACAGAAAATAAACAGCAAACAGCATTTACATTTACAAACAATTAAGTGAAGACGGACGGTCATTCTTCGCCTCACAGAACTTCATACACTCACTGCATACAATCCTCCAGCTACTAGCAAATATATCACAGTCAGGTGCTGAATGAATCATATTTCCTACTCCTGGCCGCAACTGTCGCAAGTCGCAAGTGCTACATCACCAACCATAAACAATTGGCATTGTTCATTTTTTTTAGTATGCTCCAATTCGAAAACCATTTCGAGGAAAACCATCAATTATCCGATTTATCTTGCCCGATTTCAAAAATACTTTATGATTACAGATATTTTTGTAAAAGTACTCTTAACCTTTGTTTGACATAACGACCCGGTTTTTAGACAGAATCCAGCATTGAATGTTTGCCACAAAAATGGAAAAAAAAGTTTTACTATGGGAACTGTCACCTGTCACGACAAAACCATAGACAAAGCCGTTTTTTTTTAAATGGCTGAACGAAGGCGATTGGGATTCTGTCTAAATTCACGAACTATCAAACAGCGAAAAAAAAATATTATTAATTAACAAAGCTACGTAAAAGCATGATATTCAAATTAGTTGCTTGAAATAGTCCATTTTATCAGATAAAGGTGTTAAAAGCACAGCTTAAAAAAAATGAACAATGCCAATTGTGCCAATAAGCTAAGTAAATACCTTGTGATTTGGATTTAAACCCGATGCAGCCATGTATGTAGCGCCAATCGTCTTGATTTTCTCGATACTTTTAAATCTTGTTTCCATAAGCAACTTGTCAAAATCAACTAAAAATAAAACAGTTATGGTTAATAATGATTTGCTAGCTGGTAAACTCGGCGAGCACTACTATAGTACATTTCGATGCTAGTGCGGAAAATATGTCATTACTTCACGAGTCCCGTTCGGCGAGTGGCAAGACTTTGGGACGAGTGAAGAATGACATTTCCGCGCGTATCGAACGACGTTTTTTAATACAGTTGCGAAAAAAATACAACACAGAATAAATTTACGACTTTTTTATTTGGTGTAATATTATAGTAATACCTACAGTTGAATAATTATGAATGTTAAACCTTTGAGTGGATAAAAGGAGTATTATATTAGTTATTAGTGTTATTATCACATTATAATTAACCTGATAACCTTCAGACTGTCTCTTTAAAAATGCAGTCAATTTTGAGTAATTCTTGATGTCAATATCATTTTTTGTTTTCATCATAGCTTTTAGCATTGAATACTTTGACCACAAGGTAGAATCCTGATATTTCTTAGACAGTTCAAGAAAAAAGGCCATAAAATCGTTTTCTGAGAACGACTTCGCTTTATGTTCCGTTTTCCATTTCACAAAATGTTATAAAACTGCAATATATTTTTGTTTCGATTTTTCCGGTAAAGCACTTGCGTAAAACAATTGCGGCCTTCTCACATATGTCTGGCGGTGTTAAATCCATTTCAAAGTCTGATCCACTCATTTTACACGAAACTTTTCTTAAATTTTAACTTTACTGAAGCTCTTAATAATCTCGTAAAGTAAGCTCAAACTTTAGCGGTGAAAATTTTTGACAAGTTAAAGGCGTTTTTGTTAGCTTAGCAATGGCTTTTGCTATTCAGCCAACTCAATTATATATATTTTTTCAAATACATTTTTTTATAAAAATAAAAAAGTTTTATTATATAACACTTTACTATTATTACCTCAATTCAATTCAATTGTCGCTAGCAGTTGCAATGTGGTTGATTCTATTATTTTCAATTTTCAATTATTTGTGTATGGAAATATTTAAATTGTATAAATACAAAAACTACTGTTGCCTTTAGAACCTCAAAAATGCCATGCTTGCAGTTGGAAAAACGCCTCCACTTTGACAGGCGTTTCGGCAGCTATTCCCATGCTATTCCGTTTCATTCAGACAAGAAGAATAAGAACTGTTTTTAGGAATTCAATATTTAAAAAGTAATGATTAAAAGGCTAGCCTCAATGTGAATATATCAAAATATATCAATATTTTGATATTTTTACATTAATAATTAGGTTTTTAGTTTTATTACGAAATAAGTTTTGGTACAAACTAACATTATTAATAACTCTTCGGTAAGTAGTCGTGAATTGGAACAAGTACAAATTAAAAAAAATATAGAAAAGTAAATCGCACTAGTGCGCAAAAACGAACTTTTCGCACGCAAAACTACCAAAAAAAGGGCACTTTTTGAGCAACTGTATTAAAAAGTACTATTTCATTAGGTATATGCGCCTTAACCTGGCTGGCCTTAGGCATACTCCGCAAGTTGAAGTTGGTTTCGTGCCATTCCGCTCAGTGTGAGGGCGGCCCCTCACACTCTGAGCGGAATACTTTTTTTTCAGAATTTAATACGAATTTTGAATTTCAGATTAGCTCCCCTGTTAGTATGTAGGCATTGTAGGTACTACTACTGTCGAGGTGGATTAAGCGGATTTCGCGAATAATAACTTGTGAGCTATCGAGCTATCCACCAGTACTTTGGTGCAAGACGGCCTAAATATTCTCAGTTCAAATATGAAATTGCGACTTGCACCAAACGTTAATTTTTCACAGGCATCCCAGAAAATTGTGATTAGGTATAGGTATATAGGTACTTACCTACCTGCTTACCTACTTTACTGCCTATATTAAATAACTTCTATGCTTGCTTACATATAATCTCGTTAAGTAAACGCATGCAATCCACTGCTTTCAGCTCGGAATAGAACTCGTGGAAGTTGGGGATGCCGGCGAACATCACACCCACCTCGTGGCGCCACTGCGAATACAGCTCCTGGCGACAACACATCACACCACCGTCAACGTAGTTTCACACGTACCACGACCATACGCCAACTACGACCACACCACAACCACAACACGTGGCCGGGCGCATATTTTGTATTGAAAATTAAGACTACAATTCACACGTACCACATTTTGGAGTCATTTATCGACCGTGTGTGTGATACGACCACATCGCAACCACAACGCAACCATCGGCAGCACCGCTTTAGGGTTGTTTCACACGTAGGTACCACAACCACACCACGTCGCAGCGATTCACACGTAACCAACCACATTGCAACTGCTAGCGACAACCACATTTTGTACGCACCACAACGCAATTACAAAATGCTGCAGCGACACTTTTCACAAGTAACCACTGCTTGACTGCATTTTAACGCTGCGACGTGGTGTGGTTGTGGTACGTGTGAATCAACTCTTAGCGCAAGGCTGCTTAACTTTTTCATCGGTCGGGTCAAACGGACAATTTTGATATTTCTGGCGGGCCACTGATGGTACCTACAGCAGGCCTCAAATGTAGAATTAATGACTCATCCGCCATATAGCCCTGAAATTGCACCATGCGATTTCTTTTTGTCCCCGAAGATTTAAGATAAACTCAGATGTTCACGGTTTACAAGCCCGGAAATAGCAGTGAATGCTTTCCACGAGGCCATAGAAGAGGTCCCTAAGGAAAACGAGAGCCACTGCTTTTCACAATAGTTCCAGCGAATGCAAAAGTGTGTAAAGAGGGTGGACCTACTCGTATACACTTCGAAAAATAATAAATAAATGTGTAACAATAATGCGTTATCTTATTTATTTTACTAGAATCCAGAAACTTTCAGTATGGCCCACGTAGGCCGCTGAAAAGGGGCCCCACCTACTCCGTAACTATAATTACTAAAATCTTGAAATTGGTACACAGGTAGGGAATAATTTATAACTGCTGAAAAACAATTTCAGAACTTTTCGAAATACCCGCGGGACAGGTGAGATTTATATGTATTATTAGATACTTTTAAAGGTTCTTATCTCCGTAACCATACACACATACATACATATATCACGTCTTTATCCCTTACGGGGTAGACAGAGCCTAAGGTAACAAAACCTTAAGGCCACGTTTAGCATGATTAAGGGCGTATAGGTGGAAAAGGAAATCAAAATAGTGATGGTGACAGTGTTGCCAGTGACAGATAGTCAAATATAACATGAGACAGCTCAAAAAGTAACATTTTCACGAGAAAAGTAACATTACCTTATTTATTGTGGAAACGACACAATACTTCATTATGGCACTTTTTTTACACAAAAACCAAAACAAGTTTCCTGTCCCATTTGTTAACTTCGAAAAAATCGTAATAATTGTTGATTGATTAATCGACTGGCGATGCTGAAAAATATCGAATCAGTCAGTCCACAAAATCAAGTGCGCCAAAATAACGAACAAAAGAACATTCTTGGGTGCGTTCCGTTACACAATTTTTATTTTTTTTGCTGGAATATCTAAAAAGTAACACAAAAGTAACATATTGAGTCGTGTAACATGGAGGTAACATGAGAGGGTCAAAAGTAACGTAAAATGTTACTTTTGTAACATTCTGGCAACGCTGGATGGTGATCCGTAACTATTATTACTAGAATGTGGCATTGTTCTTTTTTTTTTAGTATGCTCCAATTCGAAAACCATTTCGAGGAAAACCATCATTTATCCGATTTATCTTGTCCGATTTCAAAAATACTTTATGATTGCAGATATTTTTGTAAAAGTACTTTGAACCTTTGTTTGACCGAACGACCCGGTTTTTAGACAGAATCCAGCATCGAATGTTTGCCACAAAAATGAAAAAAAAAGTTTAGCTAAGGCAACTGTCACGTGTCACTGTCAAATCGACAAAACCATAGACAAAGCCGTTTTGTTTTATAGCCAGCCGAACGAAGGCGATTGGGATTCTGTCTAAATTCACGAATTATCAAACAGCGAAAAAATATTTATTATTAATTAACAAAGCTACGTAAAAGCATAATATTAGTTGCTTGAAATAGTCCATTTTATCAAATAAAGGTGTTAAAAGCACAGCTTTAAAAAAATGAACAATGCCAATTCCTTGAGGATCAAGATCAGCAGCCAAAAACTCGTTTTTTTAGATTTTGGCGATTTGTACCCTGAAGGACTAGTTTTTGATAGTACCTTTTCAGAACGTTTTTAAGTAGGCTGGATTCACTACAATATGAGACTAGAAATTAGAAAATCGTTTCCGAGACCTTTAAAACAGCAAAAAATTGCGAAGTTCGAAAAAATTATAAACTTTATAAACGATTAAACTGTTTTTGGCCAGCTTACTTGGCAAATATCATTCAATTGTTTTTCATGTCTCGCATAGAAACACGAGACATGTGAATACTGCGAATTTCGCAAAAAAAAACTTTAGAACTAACTCTCAGAAACTATTTTAATCGCATAAATATTACACCGACTTAAAATGTCCTGAAAAGGTAGCTACTATCAGAAACTTGTTCTTTAGGGTTATAATCGCCAAAATCTGAAAAATGGATTTGACCCATACCTACTATCCCGTACTTTCGGGCAACAAGGTCACTGGGGTAAGACCCGACACTTACATCAGGACAACGTTCCTTGCTCAAAAAATGATTGACAACATGGTCAGGCAGTATGTGCTTGAGCAGATGTCGGTTGGTGCGCTGGCTCTCGTTCATCTGGTCGAGGTCGGTCTCGGCCTGCAGCTTCCACAGGAAGTCCAGCCGGGATGTGACCTCCACCAGCCGCGCGTGGTTCACCACGATCACCAGGAACACCACCATCAGGATCAGCATGCGCACGTAGAACGGGAGCTCACTGCACAATGTTCTTCTTTATTCACGTGTTTCATGAGGATGGGGACTACAGTCCGTGAGCTCTTAGAATGCCATTCGGTCATGCTGTCTCCCACACTCGGCCGATCCAAGTATCAAACCCGTAAGAGTTAGGTACCTACCTAGTTACTCGATTCTTTTATTCATACCTAAAACTTAGAAATGTAAAACTCCGAAGCTTTAACTTGAAATTCCAATAACTCCAATTATTTATTTAACATTCAAAGATACAGTCTAGAGGACTGAACTGATCCTTTTGGGAGGTAAGTACGTTGACACGTAAAACAAAATAAATAATATAGGTACCAAAATTATTTTCTAATACCGTAAGTTAGATGCACGTCTTGACTAGGTAGAAGGCACTTACTTAGGTTGCTTAACTTCTTCGTCATCCTTGTAAAATATCACCAACAAAGCGCTATACAATGTCACGTTCACAACTGCCTGGAAAGTCTTGATCAAGTAGTACAATTTGAGAATGGAAGTCAGGGCGACGAGGCATAAGATCCACGTGAAAACTACATATTCTGGTTTACTACACTCTATGTTTGCTTCAGATGATCTGCTGGCATTGATGGAATCCTCTCTTGAAGCGTTCATATTTGTGTGAGTGTGGTAACTTGATGTTGAACACATGAATAGTTTGATTGTGCTAGAATAAAGAAAGCAAAAATGTCTATAAGTAGGTATATAGGCACATGCAAAACTTCAAACTAAATAGGTAGGTAGATGTATACCTATAGGTTTCTCAAATGGTCAAACTTTAATAAGTAAGTTACCTACCTATGTGAAGTAGATAGACTTTGTGAAGGAACTTATTTTAGGATCACTCCGTGATCTGTCTGTCTGGCCGTCTGTCACTGTCAATAAGCTCCAATTCAACTAGAATGTGATAAGTAGGTACAAACATGCATTTCAGTATTCATTACAAGGGCGTGCAACGTAAATTAATGGATTTTTAATATTGGGGTCAGTTTATACCTAATCATCTACGGACCCAAAGTGAGCGTGTCCGACCCACTTTTGAACTTGGTCACCTATGGTAAGTGATCTTCGCTGCCTTTAGACACCTACAACACCAGAGGCATTGCAGATGTCTAAAAAAGGGCTAGGATAATGAAGTAATCTTATGCCAGTAATTTTTTCCGCATGGTTAAGTGCGACAGAATTAACGAGCATGAAGGTGGTTGCGATCCGGGTGGACCTTGCGCATGGTTCCTCTACCCCCAAATAAAGTAATAACCCTGATCTAAAATTTAATTCTTGTATTAAACAAGCTTTTTGCTGACTGACTGCTCTTGCATTCTAATCTACCCTGCATATATAGTATACCTACCTACCAAATTTTACATCGGATAAATCGTTGAAAAGTTCCTTTCTGCGGAGGCGGTCCTGGCTGGGTCACCAGAATTTTAGTACAAGATGATCATATTGTCACCGGACTTGCTAAATTTCACGTCAATCCGACCACTGGAAGTGGGTCAAAATTTGATAATAAACACCGGGACAGGTGAAACGAAATAAAAGCTTGTTAAAACATATACCTGGAAATGGACATGATGGTGACAAATAGGCAGATGTGGAGGTTTCGGCGACGGCGGGTGGCACCGAGCCAACGAGACGCTGCGGCCAGGCGCGCCGCGCGCGGCCATTCCTCCGCCATCACCACGCCCAGTGATAGCGCCAGCGGCACCGTCAGAGCGCCCAGCACCGCCACCAAATGCTGGCAGCTGCCACACCGCACACACTCTCATCACCGCATAACGACATACATATAACTCGCCAATGCAGATCAATAGGTACCTACTAAACACGCAAAGCGAACACTCGCGACCGGCCAAGTTTTGCAAGGCTTTCGCTTAGTAGGCACTAGGTACTTAGATGCGAACAACAGATGCGAATAGTACTATATTATATGTAAAGGACGCTGTGAATACCTAAACACACTTAAAACAGCTTATAAGATGTGACATGGTTAAATATGTTTCAAATAGCACATACATTAATACTGAGTAAGAGGTTGCTCACTTGTAATGCATAACGGACTGGACGGCGGCGATGAACAGCCAGAGCACGAAGCAGCACATGACGTTGGACTTGAAGGTGAGCTCGTCCAGCTGGCCAAAGCTGCGCTCGAACGAGGCCTGTCGGAACCGCAGCGACCAGGTGCGCATGTGCTCCTGGCGCATGCGCCGGTTGCTGCTCACCTCGATCGAGTTGTTTATTATGTCCTCCTCCTACACAATTCATTGATCGCATTAAGGTGGCAGAAAAGCGGAAATTTAAAAAAAACACCACTCATGGCTGTTTAGTTCATCATCATTCAATCGACTGTTGATTCGAGTACTTTTTTTGCTAACCCGTAATAGTGTCCCACTGATGGGACCTCACCTAGACTTCCAACTCGCCCTGTCCGCACTCATGTCTAGCCAGTCGCTCCCGAACGCGGCTAGGTCATCCGTCCATGTTTAATAAGTTTTTGTATCCAGAGATAATTAGGAAAAGGCCCACAAAACTGTTAAGTTATTGTTAACGTCTGCGCCGAAGGTTCCCAGTGTAGTCCAGGTGGACCCCCAGGAGTCCACGGAAGACCAGACGGGATTCACGTTGGGCGAAAAAAAAATGGGGATTTTGGGAATATAATAGAAATGTAGCCGCGGGGGCGGTGGCGTAACTATAGGGTGGCAGGGGTGGCGCAATGCCACGGGCCCCTAACTCTACGGGGCTCCGAACTGGCTTTGTTTAGAGCACAGAAGGGACGCTGATGCACTTCTTTATATTGAGGAAGGAGCCCCATCTGACGAATTTGTCACGAGCCCCAGATGTTACAGTTACGCTACTGAGCATGGGTCCACCGAAAACAGAAGAACTATGAACGTGGTCTGTGAGAAAAACAAAATTGTCTACATCATTGCAATAAATCGTGGCAGTGGATAAGAGGCGGTTATAATATAAGTTAACAGGGTTGCATCGAGCTTGCCGTACGTCAGTGAGCGGCGGAACCTCCTCGCCGTCGGGCGCCTGCTCGGGGCCGGTCGCGGCGAGCGCTTGGCGACGCGCCTCCTTCGCCTCACTCAACGAGTAGTACTGCACATAGAATAACAACATTCATTAACCACTAACCAACAACACGACAAAATCATCCAATGCACAGACAGCAACAATTATGACTTAACATTTTGAAAGGGCATCTCTGGAGTCCAGTCAGCGGCTGTTTCTTCGTCCATGATGCTGCTCGGGCGGCGGTGGCTTGACTCGGAATTTTGATATGCAGTAGGAACACTGTTACAGTAATAATAGTTATTGGTTGTGCAAGGCAAGGCTGCAAAGTTTTGATTGGTGCGATGATTGAACCACGGGCAGATAACGTCAGAGTGACGTGGCGATATACCCCATTCATCCACTCATGTCTCCAAGTACCTATAAGGTTTTTATTTCCTATCCCGTGGGAAATTCGGAAAATCCCTTGATCCTCTAGGAATGTTATCTACTAATTAGTGTCTTAATTGTTAACCTCGTCTTTTTATCCCATGGGAAATTTGAAAAATTCCTTTGTAAGTGCATCTTTATACTAATCAAGGAATAATGTGTAGGCATGCTAAATTTAATGTCTGTAGCTTTATTAGTACAAAAAACATTTCGGAATTTTCCAATACCGCGGGAAAATCGGGATAAAAAGTATCCTATGTCCGTCTCCTGGTCCTACCAATTTTCAGCCAAATCGGTTCAGCCGTTCTCGAGTTATAAATAGTGTAACTAACACGACTAAACAAGCTGAAAATGGGTCTCCGGGCTTCATTTTTAGGTTGCGCGCGTGGTACCAAAAGCGAGTACGATACATTGTTTTTTTTTTTAAGTTATTGAATATTGTTTTAAAAGTTTGAAAAAATTATATTGTATTTTGAACACTTCAAAGAACTTATCCCCGTTAAGTTCTCGAACTTCCGTCTTTATCGTAAATGAAGAAAAATGTTTAAATAACTGTCGCATATTTGGCATTATTAAATAATATCTGTTGTTATCGTTGTAGATGTACTTATTAGATTACCTTGGTCTGGATCTGTGCCGGGTGCGGCGCGGCTGCTCGGAGCTGTGGACGAGGTAGGTGGCGATGCCTTGCTCGCGGATGTACGGATTGCGAGTCTCGCCCTCGCCGGGTTCCACTTCAAACGCGCCATTAAGATATTGCAACGTAGCCTCTGATATGTGTACCCGTCTGCGAACGGCAGGACAATGCTTAATCATACCTACTAACGTCAAAAAAGTATAGAAACTAATGAGGTTTACCGCAAATTAAGTGAGGTCTATATACAAACGTCAAATTAGTAGTAAAATTTGCATTTTCCTGCTTTTTAACACGGATTTTTAGTGCTGTAAAGATAAAAATATAATGGAAGAACTAATAAGAATATAGGATAGAATATATAAATTAAGCGGGTATAAAAGACGCAGGACTGAAGATATTAGGTAATTTGCTTTTAAAGATTTATTAAAACAAATTATGAATAAAGGGAATCCGCGTAAGCAATTGGTACTTTAAAATCAGCTAAAGTAACAGGACCTTACTCGACAGTAGCGTCAACTGGTGAGCACAAATACGGTAGCCCTCATTATACTAGGTTTGGAAACGCAAAGGCGTGTTACCCCGGCAGGCCCCCGCTCTCCATGTGGTTGGCGACGGTGACGTCGTGTGACCACAGGTCGAACTGCCATTTGAGCAGCCCCAGCACGCCGCACAGCACCGTGCCGCTGTGGATGCCGATGCGCATATCCAGATCAACCTGTCACATGTACACGTACACTTATCACTCTCAATCTGAGATTTTAGTAAAGACGTAGGACATACTACCTATCTGTCCTTGATTGTCTAGACAATTTCGTAGAATTACTAAAAATCGCATAAGTAGGCAATTAAAGTTTGTAATCTACGTAATTTTTTACATTAAGCTATTTTGGAGTATAATACGCTAGGTTCTATTCGTCTCTGATGCGCTATGGGCAAGCAAAATGTCCTTTACAGTGCATATGCTCGAAAAGTGCCTTTTGACGTGTGTCAATCGACCTACGCGAAAGTGCGTGTTTTCCGGATGACGTGAGCCCGTGCAGGAAAAGCGCATGGACAAGGAGTGATGTGGGAGCAAACGAGCAAGAGGGTCACCTGATGGTAAGCGAGCACAACCGCCCATGGACACCCGCAACACTAGAGGATTGCTGATGCGTTGCCAACCTAGAGGGCTAGGATAGAATACCTCTTGTGCCAGTAATTTCACCGGTTATCTTATTCCCCACCCCGGAACACAGCAGTGCAGGCACTGTTACTTGGCGGCAGGATTAGCGAGTAAGGCGATGGTAGCGATCCGGACGAACCTTGCACTAGGTCCTACCACTCGCCGAATTATACGGTGATATCGGAGTAGGAGGTAGTTACTTGAGCGTTGTAGCGCACGTCGCGGATGGCGCGGATCATGTGCAGCCCCATGTTGACGCAGCAGCGCGCGTGGTCCGCGCGGGCCTCGGGCAGCCCGCTCACGCAGAAGTAGCAGTCGCCCAGGAGCTTGATTCTGAGGCAATGGTTCTCCTGGACCGACAACAACGGTAAGGTCGGCTCCACACGTTGGCCCCGATGCGGCCAACGTGAGGGGCGCGCTTGTGCATTACGAGTATAGTGGCATGGTGCTCACTGTAACGTACCTCTACATTAATGAGCGTTCCTCAGGTTGGCCGCGTTAAAGCCAACGCGTGGAATCAATCTAAGGTTCGCCAAACCTAACCGTTCGGCGTATGAAACATTGCAGACATTTTTCTAATCAAGTAATTGAATCGTGACCTACTTGGAACCAATGCACAGTTATTGGACTTCCATTTTGTTGTATTATTTAATTTAAAGACTTAACATGACTGCATAATATAAAACAAACTCGCTTTCCGCTGTCTGTCTGTCCCTATCTATGCTTAGATCTTTAAAACTACGCAGCGGGTTTCGATGCGGTTTTTTTATTAGACAGAGAGATAAAAGAGGAAGGTTTATAATTCTACGCAGACGAAGTCGCGGGCAGAAGCTAGTAATAACAATAACAAGAAAAAGAAAAAGACAAAATTAATAAGTAAATTAAAATTAAGTACTTAATACAGATATCTATCTACCTACACATCAGCATTATTCATGTTGCTGCCGATTTTACTGACTAGTGAATTTAGATATTTTAAATATTAGGCGAACATTACGGATAACAATTCAGATTCTTACCGAAGCTAATCGATCAAATCGAGCAAATAGGGCGTTCAATAATTTTACTAACTCCTCTGCGCTGCATTTGCTTGATAGCTCTGCAAAGATATAAAAATGGAAATCTCTTAGATAACTACTAATTTTAGCCAAAAGGTATTATTAATTTAATAATCTATGCAATTATAATAGCTGAAGAGGGCCGAAAGTCTGCACACGAAAGATATTTTAAAAAAATCCTGGAGATACTTAGAACCGATAACAGAACACGTTCCAACCGTTTTTAGAATTTTTGTCTATTTGTCTGTATATTCCTTAATGATCAAAGAGGCTCACTACAAAGGGATTTTCCAATTTTCCCACGGGATAAAAGCACGGTATAGAAAATATTGACTTTGTAATCAATAGACATGTTTTTTGAATTTCACATACTTACGAGTAGGCGTCATAAGAAAGGATTTTTCGAATTTCCCACATAACAAAAGGATGGGATAAAAAATAATGGAAGTGGCCGTACGAAATCCTTCGTGCTAAAGTACGACTCGAATTTGGCTGCTTTTTGTACATTTTCGATGGGAGAGAGGAAAAAGTTTTAGCGCAATTTTTGATTCTGCGCGGACCAAGTCTCGGGCAATAGCTAGTTTTAAATATATCTGCAAGAACGGAGTAAACATTTAAAAACAGAATTACAACAAATTAATTAAAATTAAAATGTGAATAAAATCATACCAGTGAATCCTTTAATATCGGCGTAAAGTATTGAAACATTTTCATGTCTTTGGATATACAGATTGTGGAACTGCTGCTCTTGAAATTCTCCTTTTACTTTGCAGACGTGGTCGTATATCTCTCTTGCTAGGAAATCAGGAATCACTGCGGGTGTGAGAATTTTATGTTAAATGTCAAGTCAATGTCTTTCTGAATTGCTTTCTTCTTCTTCTCTCCTTAATGGCGGCCGTAAGGCTTGGGCCAATGTCAGTGTGGTAAAAATATAATTCAAAAATCTTGTGACAAAAATGTCGGCAACGTAGTACGGTAAGTAATGGTCAAAGACCCCCTCCCCCCCCCCCCCCTGTCGGGCTCTTAGCCAACGGATAACGATATCCCTCGGAGACCGCCAGGAAATCATTAACCGGTGCCCAGGGTGCACCGGAACAAGCACTGCACTTCCCCTCGGACGGATCCAAAAACGAACCGCAGCTCTTGATCACACGCGGAGGTAACCCGACTCGCACCCCCTGAATTGCTTTCTGATTTGTGATACATCTATCTGTCTATACATAGGTATAATAAAGCTGAAGAGGGTCGATAGCCATGGAAGATATTCGGAAAAAAGTTGGGTGGTGATATTTAGAATCGATAACAAAACACGTTCCAACAGTTTTTAGAATTTTTATCCGTTTATTGGTCCGCGCATCATGTGACAACGGCCGAAAGGATTTTGATACAAACTTTACTATTCTGTCGAGAAAATCCCCGGCCAGATTATCACTACATAGTATAAAACAAAGTCGCTTTCTCTGTCCCTATGTCCCTATGTATGCTTAAATATTCAAAACTACAGAACGGATTTTGATGCGGACTCTTTTTTAATAGATAGAGTGATTCAAGAGGAAGGTTTTTATGTATATTTCTACGCAGACGAAGTCGCCGGCAGAAGCTAGTAGACTATTAAATGTTACCTCTAAAAGATGGAGGTAGTCACTACACAAAGTACTAAATCCACGCAGATGAAGTCGCGGGGAATAACTACTTGTTACAACCTACATGAAGCGCCGGACGTAGGACCATACTACTACTTAATAATAGGCATATAAGTGAGAGTGAGTTTACGAAAAATTTACTCTTATTAAGAATCGCAAAAATATGAAGAAGCAACTGACTAGATTTAAATATTAACCCATTTTATCACACAGTGTATGTACAAATTGTGCAATAAGTAGGTATAGGATGGCGTGTGTGATAAGATAATGCTAACCGCTCTGAAAAAGCTTCCACTGGCGATCGTTCTCTTGCTTGGTCCGCTGGCGCGTGAGCATGGATCGGTGCGTCTCGGCGAAAGCTTTGCGCTGGCCCCAGTCCGTGAGGTACTTGGCGTACAGCCCCGCGAAGTTCACCGCCGCGTACAGCAGCGCGTTGGCGATCAGAATGCGCGTGTGGCACGCGCGCGGCAACATCTACATAACGGCTCCATCAGTGTAAGTAATGCCTCGTTTGTAAACAAGTTCAAAGTACCTGACAGCAGCAGCCTCTTCCCCTACTGCGACTTGCTCAGTGCGGATAGGCGTACAAATCAAGACCTGGTTTATGCACTGAATTTGCAAATAGTGCCTAGCTTCGCAGCTAACGTGCTAAGCAAAAACGATTATTTTTTATTAGGCCTTTATTTAGTAGGTACTATTAGGAGGATTTCTGAATTTAGACACAATATTTTGTGGAACGGATTAAGATGATCACCATGTCGTCTGTTTGAGGCGCGAAAGTGGGGGTGGCGTCGTCGGCGGCAACAGTCATGGAGACGGCGGTGGCCAGCACGTGCGCCGCAGACGCCAGCAGCCCCACCACGATGCTCCAGCCCAGCGACAGCGGCAGCATGGCATATGGCACGAACACGATGAACAGCATATACCACACCTGGTGCTCAGCCGACTGAAACCCGATACCCATTCCGCTCAGACCTGCCACACACAAACATAATACCTACTTACTAAACTGACATTAGGTATGTACAATTTGAAACGAGTTTATGCTTTTTATTGTTTAATGTAGGTAGTGTTTTTTAACAGAACAGCAGAATCCCTAAGTAAATTTAAAATACGCATACCTTTTTAATATTTTATTGTATCTAAGAGAAAACAACAGACCGCGGAAGTTAACAGGGGTCGTCATATATTTTTATAGAGGTTGTGTCCTCATGGCCACTGTCTTGAAAAAGACAGCGGCCCACGTTCCCGGCGCCTACGGGCCGGGGTTACGTGTTGACCGATAGTGGCCGAAGCCACGCAGCTCCAATAAGCCTTGCCCTCATCTTTCCCTAACCTAAACAACCTAACCTAACCCATGGATGTAGGTAAGTTTCTTTTAATTTAACAATTAGCAGACATTTAATAATTTGTAAAATGATTTTTATGAAAACATTAGATCCCGTATAATAACTCCTCTAAATTTTATAATCAACGTATTTCCGGGTGAAGTTTCAGTTTGACGGCTTGTTTCGTTTTTTCGTCGTCTGGGGCATGTATAATCTGTATGCCGACAATTTGATTTAAATCGCAAATCGCTGTCTCGCTGCAATCGACGGATACCCTGGGCTATGAGAAGAATCCAAGTGGTAGCGGCGGCCCAATGCAGGTAGTTGTTGGCGAAGCAGCGCCACCAGCCCAGCAGGCACACGCTGACGTTCAGCAGCGAGAACGCTGCCGTCCACGCGGCCTGGTTGCCTGTCTGCGTGCTACCTGAAACGTTACAATAATAATAAAAAGCTGAAGCGCCCTATCGTATTTACAAAATGGCTAGCGTGTTAGATTAAATTCAAAAAGTAGTCTAGAATACGCGCAGGAACTTACTATTGGTGCTATTCGTTTCTCCACTTGTAGCTAAGTATATAGTAGATAAACTTATCTGAAATTAAAGCAGAACAATTCAAAAATAATATGCTAAATCTTGGCAAATTGACAGTATGTACAGTCAAGGGCATAAATATATGTACGTTGACTTGAAAAACGTGCATGATGACTGTATAGATATTTATGACCTTGACTGTACCTCAAGGGCCGGTTCTGGTAACAAACTGGGTGCCTTAAATGATCAATCGCATTCACTATTTGTTTCTGTCTGACTGAAAAAAAATTAGAATGCTGTTATGGTGTCGAGAGCGTTACGCAATATGACCTTCTTATAGCAGGAATTTGACCTTTTAAAACGCGACATATTCAAGAACATGGGTATGGACAAAAAATTTCACTACTTACTAAGTATTCTACTTTGACTCTACATTTACTATGTTTGTTCCTACTAATCACAAGTAGGTACCTAATGAATCCTAAATGATCACTTGACTTTTTGAGCCAACAGTTGATCTGATACTTAACGTTTACTTAGATAGGTACTTACTTAGTGTGTTACATTACAAAACGAATAATCGACTAAAGGTCGATTTTTGACCATAGATACACATTAGGTTTTCTGCCTGATTTATGGGAAAAAAAGTAAGTTGCACAATGAAATGAAATGAACAAAAACGACCGAATGCTAAATGAAAATCGGCAAATCGACGGGTACACAGCAAGCTTCCAATAAAGATAATTTAATTTAAAATTAAGGGAATAGGAAGAGGTATATGAAATGAACCAGTCTAGAATTAAATTTAGTTAGCTAATTATAGACCGACCGCTTAAATGAGTCCTCACCCGCGCGGCACAGGGGCATGGGGTGGGACTTACTACCAGCCCGCACCGCTCTCTGTCCCCTTTGTCTTACCCTGCGCCCCGGTACCCGCGCGGGCGAGGACTCATTTAAGCGGTCGGTCTATAACTTGGTACTTTATACATTCGCTAAAGAGAGCCGTCGGGTTGAGTTTGCCTCACTATTTGGTTGTACTGCCTCACTATTTGGTTATACGGTTGCTTGAGGTCATATTGTCTAGTAAACGCGGCACTCGCAATCGCACACACCCTGTTGGGCTACCCTCATTCTACCGTTAGACAAAAACCCTCTACCGACTCTAAAAGTTGCTTCACTTGACGACACATCCTGTATTTTAAACGTAGATGTTTTTAAATGAAAAAAATATATATTTTTCACCCCACTTGTTAGAAAAGGCTGTCTTTCTCCTTCAAAATCTGCGTGGGAAAGTGGCTTTTTCCCGCTTGCGTGGATAAGGTTTTTGAAATTCGAACGTGACGATGACCATCATTGCCCGCCTACTCATATACTCAGAAATTAGAACTTTGAACTTCGTATGTTGTCGTCTCGCTTATACGAATAGTAGTTAATTAGGTGAATGAGAAGGACGGAATAATACGAACTTCAAATGTCGAACTACCCCTAACTTGTACATCCGATAAAAAAACATAATGCTACGTTCAGAAACGCGATCCGGTACCTACCCATAATTAATTTATTTTAAAATCCGCTACTTCCTAAATTATTTTCAAGATTTGCTAACTTTCGTTGCTAAAAGAAAAAACGATATTGGTTTTTATTAATTATTTTAATTTTTGGTTAACCACAAAAGCCAAGCAGGAAAAAACAGATATTATGATGCAAATTCAGAACGCGCCCCATTTTTTTTTAATTTAGTCTAGTTAGTGCGATTTTTTTTTTTTTTTAACTTTCTTTTTTCAGGTTGGCTGATGTGGCCAATGAGCTAGTGTAATATATTGTTCCACTTGTTTAATTCGCTGTTGCCCTATGGGCTAATGTGACAAAATGTACGAAGCACTTTTTAAAATAAATAAATAAATAAATAAAAACCTTTCTTTTTAAAAACATATCTATGATTAGAAAAAAAAGGTTTTTAGAGATTGCTCGCATTTAGGTACTTTACAATACTCAAAAATAATTAAGTGAAAAATGAAAAATCAGCCAAGTGCGAGTAGTACTCCCGCACCGAAGGTTCCGTACAAATTCAGAATGTTAAAATAAAACCTTGTAGTAGTTTCTTTGGTTACTTTCATTCAATACTTCGATTTAAAAAGTTAACGCGTAGTGCTTGGCCATTACAGGATTATTTTTATAGATATTATTATTGGCCAAGGCCACCAATGACCTAATAGCCGGAGTCATGTTTAACATCGCGACCTCTTTTTAGGGTTCCGTAGTCAACAAGGAACCCTTAGAGTTTCTATATGTCCTTCCGTCTGTCTGTCTGTCTGTGCGACTTAGATCAGAGATTCTTAGTACTAAAGCTGTAATTTGGCACATGTACACCTGTACATAATATGCCGGTAGGTGGTGACTGAAAATTTCTGGTCATTTGTACCAGTATGGCGGTTTTTCAGCGGTCTAACTACGTAATAACAAAAAGGGAAATGATGGTCATAGCGCTGGCACCGGCGGCCCAATCGCGTGGGTGTTAATCGAACGTGTCGGATAAATAACGAGTGTCGAACGATTTAGTTCCACAAATATTTTTGTATTTTCCGATAGTCGATAGAAAAAAAGAAGGCGGTAGCGTTATGCCATACTTCTCCGGTGTGACTTGCAGCCCGCCATAAAGACGCAAATACTACAATAAAAATCAATTCAAGCATTTGTACCAAGCTAATTTTGGCTCAGCTAATCATCGTCGAGTGGCTACTTCACGAAAATTACCATGCTATACTTTTCTGACTGTTCCAAAGGCCGCAAAGGACTAATATTTTTTTTTCGCTTAACTATTTATTAACTATTTAATAGTAAATTAATAGTTTTTTTTAACTTTCTTTCATGTAATTTACTATTTAAAGTACCTTTAACCTGAAATTTCAAGACTCTAGTGCATGCTTAGCGAGTGCTCCCTGGGTTTGGTTTTTACTTTTTATCTCAGATTTAGCAAGCAATGTGAATGAGTGATACCTTAAAAGAAAGAATAATAAACAGGCATCTTTTTAAAAATGTTTGAACACTTCAAGGCTTTTTTTTTATGGCACAGAAAAATTACTCTGTCCAACCTTACTTTTTAGATTTCTTCTTAGATTCTTACATTTTTAGTCATTTGGAATGCCTCCATTTCGTTTTTGTGGCAAGAAAGACACTTAAAAATTATTTCATTTGGTTCAATACACATTAAAGTATCCAAAATAAAATATTTTGTTTACAAATTAACGCTATGTGGGGCTATATTGACTCGTGACTATCGTTCTGTGTATTATCCTAAAATTTCTAAATTTTCAATAAAAAAAAACAAATTTCGGCTAAGACAGATACGGCTAAACAGGTTCAAAAATACCCCCTTAAAACTTTGCACCTAGCTACCAAACACTTTGTATAAATAATAAATTATGCATAAATATATTATTTTTTTACTTACTTTGAGTAGAAGGTCGACCACATTGACCATGATTAATGATTTTTGTCGCTGTCTTCTTGAGTATCGTTGGTACGATAGCTCTACGCTCTCGAGCTAGAAGATTCACACAGAATCTTAGTAAAAATGTAAATTATCGAACAAGTTCTTCCGTGAACAAATTTTCCACAACAATGTCACTACTAGGTATCTACAAAGTGGCAAAAAGTTGTCGAACAAAACGGCACATAGGTACCGTAATAATGGGGTGAGTAGGGATAAAACCGAAGTTTAAATCTGGATAAAAGTTCATTTTTATCTGTAATTAGTTGTTTCATTTCATAGTTTTAACAATAAACACATAATATGTAGTAGGAAATTCCAGCTCACCCCATAGTTGGGGTTAGAAGGGATAACAATGGGGCGAGGTGGGAAAATTGCCAGGGTTGACACTTTCGGATTATCACAGTAGCTTGACTTGTCAAGAGAATATTTTATTTATGTAGCAAAATTATGTTTTATTTATCCTCCTAGACGAAACGATTTAATGTTTTATTTAAGCTGCGACCTTTATTTTTATGGCGTATTTTCTAAGATATATACAGGGTGTCCCAGAAAGTAGAGTCAAGCGAAAGTCCTGACGTAGAGCAACTCAAGGGGCATCCGAATCACCCCCATGTATGCTCCGCGATTTTTCGTAGTTTAGGAGTTATGGCCTTTTTCACATTTTCTATTAATCTACGACCACGGAGACAGTTTTGCTCACTCTGACTGCAATAATTGAGATAAATGGCTGTTTGTTTTTTTAATGAGTAGCTGAATAGTACGTGCATGTATTTTATTTAAAAACAAAACAACATCGTTGACCGTTTGGGCAAAAAAAATATCTAATCACAAAAAGTGACAAAATTTTGACTGTAGTTCAGACTTTGAAGGCCGATTACAAAAAAAACTAGTATAACTTTTTTTTTCAAACCATGTTTAAAAACTGCCTTATTTTATTGACTTTCTACCCTATTCATTTTATTGATCTATCATTAAGGGATCATGGCAAAAAAAAATATCAAAACGTACTTCATGCGTAATTTTCACTTTTTCTAGTAAGGCCAAGTACAAATCTGAAATATTTTTTAATTTTCATTTAATAGCCTCAGAAAATCAGTGGCCAGTATTATTGTTTAGCACCAAGAGGTTTTTCATGCTAAATCCGGAGCACAAACCTAATTTCAGATTTGTACTTGGCCTACACAGGTGAGTGCACCTCATAAAAATCGTTATCTGTGTCAAAACCATTAAAATAAGGAAAATATTACTTGGGTTTTTCTGTTTTAAATAGGCCTTGTAATAAACGATATCCGGAAGGTTAATGAATAAATTACTTTGTCTGATCCATGCATCAATGCGAATTAAAATTTAGACAAAAATACGAAGCCTTTGAACATCACATTTGGCAGTGAGTTTTTTATAGTATACCTAATTTTATGATTTGGCTACTTAGTATTGCCAGAAAAAGAAGAAATACAATGGAATCCGTTTATTATGACATCGAAGGGAAATGACAAATACATCATACCAAGCGGACGACATCATACAAATCATTCTGAGAAAATAAACAACCTCCTGTTGTTCTAGGTAGCTATTTATTTTAATAGAGAAACGTAGCATATTAATATAATAAAAATAAAAATCGAATGTAATAATGTATTTTTTTAATTTCAAAACAATAACAAGCGACGTGCCGGCGTTGTGCCGTTGTGCCCTGCCGAACATTGCCGAAGGTGTAAGGCATTGCCGGTCATTATTATAAACGGACATAATTTATTAAAAATGGGGAAAATGGGTCATAATGTCACGGTAAGCGAAGTCATTGTAAGTATCCGACTTTGTTATAAAGAATTTTATATGAAAACCAAACTTCGTTGTGTAATTATTACGTCATAATAATATTAGGCGGTTGAACAATATAGGGTCATATTAAACGGATTCTACTGTATGTCTAAAAATATAATAAAATGACTTTAAGATCATCCTGAGCCCAAAAACTAAAGTAGCAATTAAAAAAAGAAATTCTCTATTCGCATCCCTATACTGTCCCCGCAATCCCTACTCACCCCATGTTTATGGTACCTATATATTCTAACGGTATCGGTATGTATGTAGATAAACTATGTTTTAAAAGTCTTGAATTTCTATACACAAAATACGAATGAACTTTTACCCAGACGTACTAGCTATATAAATGACATGCTTGGTTTTTTTTTGTTGTAAGTATATATATGATTACGTACTGTGAAACTATTAGTTATTGACGGCCAGTATATTCCTTTGTAGTAGCGAACTGGTCTGAGAACGCCTTCTGCCTTAACTGTTGACAATAAAATAAGTATAAGTGAACTAATTATTTAAGGCCTTGCAGGGTAGAAACCTTAAGTCCGAGGGATCCCATGGCGCATATTTTGTACAAAGAAAAAACGAAGAACTGGCAGGTTCCTCACAAACAAATCAGTATTGCGATTTAGCGAGGAAATGCTGCCAGCATATTTGGTTCTATGCCGCGGGAGAGTTCTATTATAGATTTATATTTTTCATGTAAATAAACTTTTAAGATGATCAACTATGGACACTGTATATTTGAATGTGCAGCGCATTGGTTTTTTACTGATATTTTGTAAAATTTTATATATTTAAATAAATAAATAGCATAGGGAAGAAAACGTACAAAAATTGCGACACGAACTTACCTGAATCGTTATCCGCACGAAATGGATCGATACTGTCGCGGCGATAGTCGTCTGTCGCAGCCTCCTCGTGACTAACGGGCTCCTGGAAATATTAGTACAGGTACTTAGGTCTATTTATGTTTTAGAATTCACTTTCAATATTACACCATTATTTTTGTTCTACTGGACCAGCTTTTCAAATGGGGGTCAGTGTGAGGAAATATGAAGATATTTTCAGTCAGAGGTTGTTTTAAGAGCCACGTCCGTCGATTTAGGTTTAGCTCCACTAGTTACAGAATAGAAGACTTGGTTATACAGAAACTATTTTTTATTTCTTGTTAATATCAGACATGCCCTGAAAGAGGTAGAAAGTAATAATTTCTCTGTGTTTAGTATGACTTAGTGTCTTCATACCTTAATATGATTAAAGTCAGGAGCCGAACAGCTAGCTCCGTCCCCCGGGAGCCGCTCAGACTGCGGCGCCGGCAGCTCGTCGGCGGCCGCGGCTCGGTCTGCGAGGCCCAGCTCGACGTCGCTCACGCCGGCCCCTGCGGCGGCGCCGGCCAGTACGCCGCCTTCTATGTCGGCACAGGCGTTACAGGAACTACAGCTCCCATCTCGACTGTAGTGGCTACCATTGCCACTACATCGTCTAATGTAACCGTCGTTAATGTGCCTTCTTTCATTAGTGGTTTTTTCACATTCAACACCGTCTCCATCACCATCTTTTCTCTTTTCCTTGGCGTTTTTGGTAGAGCGGTTGTAGTGTTCAGCAGCTAAAGTATGGAAATAATTAGACGAATTGTGGTTTACAGGGGGATCACTGCTAATAGCAATGTTGGTACTGCCTAGTCTGGACATATCTGCGTTACTTGTAAGAGTGACATCGCCACATTGGGATTTCCTTATGAATTCGTTATTGATACCGTCGCTATGATTGATTTCTTTGATGCTGACAGTTTTCTGTTGTCCCTCTGCATGCCCCTGTAATACACAAACAAACAACGTGAGTGAATAACTTTACCTACACTCCAAAACAATGAGCTTGACGGATAAATACGAGTTCCTACATTTATAAAATCTTTGTCTGCTCACTCCAGTAGAAAGTTCAAGTTCAACATTTAAATATCACTCAAATTGTGATGATGCTGATGATAATTGTTAAAATATGTACTATACAGGTAAGTAATTATTTAGTGTAACAGGTATACAGTATATATACCGTAGTTGGAACGGTGCACCGATGTAGGAGGAAATGGAAAACTCTGTCAAAACAAGTGTTTGCTTTGCTTTACACTCACGGCGAGCGATGCTAACAACATCAATGTTTACTTAAAACGTCAATGAAAGAGGTGACTATTGTTTATAGATCGTTAACGGTTTAAGTCACGGTTGAGAACCACGGCTAGCACGAGTGCATGCGAGAGCTGTGTGACGGCGAGATAGACTGCCCGTCTTTTTCTTACTGTTCGTTTTAGAACTAGACGGGTAAGGTAAATATTATATCTCGCGCGCACGCTCGTGTTGGGTAAATCTCCCAATCGAGAAATAAACTAAAACTACAGTGTATATACGTATGCGCTTTGTTTCGTCAATATATTTCGTCACAGCTAGAGATGCGCAAAACAACTCACTGAAGTGAAAAGATTGATTCATGTCTTTCGCTCTTAAAGATATATATCACTCTTTTCGTTCATTTCGTTCAGTTCGCTCAGTAGATCTATTGACTCAAACTGCTCCTTCATATCTTATCACTCATTTCGCTCAGTGGATCTGTTGACTCAAACTGCTCTTTCATATCATTATATCAGTACGATGTATTCAGTACACATAGGTACATAATGGGATTCTAATGATGGAGATATGTTTATACACTATAAAGTTTCACTGAAAATGGTCAGATAATCATCATACTTTATCAATGTTTATTTTTTGTTCTGAAAGTGTCGTTCAAAAAGGACATGAAACGGAACGCAGCAAAGGAATCGTCCACTCACACCAGCTCAAATGAACGAAAAGAGCGACTCACACATTCATATCTGCTCCTGTCTACTGTAAGCTAGTGTAAGAGGGACAGGTTTATACGATAGATTTGTAGGTGCGAAAAGTGCAACCATGCATGCAACGGCTGACCGCATCAGTTCAGTACGAAATCCGAACGAAAGATATACTGATATAGTGAGTTGCTTTATCCTTCAGTGAACGACTGAGCGAGTGAACGAAACGAAAAGATATAGTTCATTTGAATCTTTCACTCGCGATTGACACATCTCTAGTCACAGCGCATCGACAAGAAAATGAAATGAGTGCAATAATTAGTGCATGCCGTAAAAGTCGCAAATTTACCTACGAAACAAATGTGACACTGTCCATTAATCAACATAAAAACTATTGGAATGCATTACTAAATGCTCAAATAAGTGTGCGATCTTGATTACAACAGCAATTTACTGAAAAATGAGAGGGACAAAAATGGTTAGAGCAGGAACAGTTATTTTTCCAACTAATAGACTACAAGCCCATGGAAAAAAAACATATGAAATGAACCAGCGTGAATGAAGCTTAGAAGGCTGTTACTATATCATACATAGCGCTCAGAGTTATTTTATGATATAGTAACAGCCTTCTAAGCTTCATTCACGCTGGTTCATTTCATATGTTTTTTTCCATGGGCTTCTAGTCTATTAGTTGGAAAAATAACCGTTGTCATTTTTGATGACAGTAGATAGAAAGGTACGAACATTATGAGTTTACGAGCGTCTCTAAAGTGAACTAAGAGACAATCTGGGTAACGGCAGTGATTCCTAGGTACATCGTAATGGGGCAGTAGGCGTCATATCAGGTATGGAGTAAAGTTAAACCTCATCGATATAGAGATAACGTGTCGACACGATGCCGCTAATGCGTTTACTAAGCGATAACATGGCGTTGTACAATTGGAGAGATGTTGGAGGGCCTCCATTTGGGAGGCGGAAAAATATACGGAGCACAGTAGGTACTGTAGGAATAGGTTCGGCTAGTTTATGCTGGCAGGTTTTGGGTGCTGGCTGCTTTGAGATAGTTCAAGTTCCGAATATCGAACACTCGTTTGATATTTTGAAGGTTTTTGTTTTTGGAACTTGGGACGGCTCTGAGAACAGCTCGAACCGAAAGCCGCATAGGCGGGATCCTAAATATTTTGTAATGAGATAATTTTAAACTTGAAATAAAATCAAGATATAATGAGTTTGTGTTTTAACTAATTTACTTGGCCTTCTGCAACAACAGTTTGGTTAGATACATTATAACCCGATTCCCGTACAGTCTGAAGTGCCTCTTCAGGGCAGCTCTACAGTACCTACCTACGAAACTAGCGTGAGATAAGTAAATCGGTAGGACAATCTGAGGTAGGAAATGGCCGCCCGATGAATTGAATCACCTGATGGTAAGTATTCACTACCAACCACGAACCTCCGCGACAAAAGTGGATTGCAGATGCATTGTCACCTTAGAGTAATTCCACCGGCACTGTTTTACTCTCCATGACCGACCACAGCAGCGAACCACTAGCTGGCACAGGCACTGTAGGCGGTAGACAGGAGAGCTAGCAATAATAATACTATTAAGTTGGTACCTACTAATAACAGGAATATTTCGATATTCGCGCCATAGAAAATACTCCTCTCACAGCTCGGAGGAATAATCTCAGTCGCAAATTTTTGCATAGAACTGTGTAGGTGCTTTTCAGTAGAAGTTTTATGAGTAGTAGTAATTATTTTCATATATAAGTACCTATTATAAAAACTCACTCAGGTGTATTTGTAGGGCCGTAGTCAATAAAGTCAATAAATAAATTTTAAAATTGGTACCTACTTTTCAGTCCTTAATTATTATGTTTTACTTTCGATTCATTAGGCCATACCTATTGACGTAACTTCTAGAAAATAAATATACCTACTTATGTATACCTTTTACGTGTGCATATTATACCTACCTCTCCGAATTCATAATTCCGTACTAGGTCTGTTTCAATAAGGAAATAAGGTAGGTATAGCTAGCACATTCACTTCGAAAAATCAAGAGGTGTCGTTTTTGGATACACACTGCATATTCAACGATTTTCGATTATATTTTACTTATAGTACCTACCTTAATTAGATGATCGAATCGGTTTCATAAAAATATCAACTGCTTACATATTAATTTATGACATGTAATACCTACCTACTTAAGTCAGTTTGCAGAGAAGATGGCCATAATTAAAGTTAATTCCTATTTTTACGCTTTTTCCCAAGTCGTACTATTCTAGAAATAATTTATTTATTTATTTTCATAGTAACCTACCTACTACATACAATATAACCGGAAGGTCTTATAAAATATTACGAAAGAAAGAAAGAAAGAAAGAAAGAAAAAAAGTTTATTTATGACAATCACAAAACATCAAATAAAACAACTTAAATAAAATAAATTATCACAAAAAAATAAATTGTCACAAAATGGTCCCAACTCAGCATTTGCTGGCCTTACAGCCAGCGCTGGTCTTCGGGTAGGTATTTAACTTATTATTCTAACTAAAGAAACTTTTTACCAACCAGCTGTTGCCCGCGACTTCGTCTGCGCAGAATTAAATTATAGCCCATAGGCTAATGAGACTAAATAATGGGACTTTCTAGATCACCAGATTACCCCCTACAACCTCACAAACTCACATATGTTACCTCTTTATAATATTAGTTACCAATAAACTCGATTCTTATTGTGCCGTGAGTGTGAAAGAAAGTAAAATACCTACGCCTAGGTACTAAGTATTGATTTATTTGTATGTAAAAATGTGTTTATTTTGCTGTCAAAACCTACGTGAACGTTAACAGTTACATCCTGTCAGTCATACCTTTTTTTACAAAATAATGTTTGTCCGTCCATTGGACCATTTTGCCATACTTACCTTCCGTATTCAAACATACCTAAGTTCACAGAGCAAAAACAAAGAGGAGGTGTGGTAATAAGATTTCCCTATGAAACATCGCGTGACATTTTGCGGGGTGAGGGGTTGTGGAACTCCGCCCACTTTTCAATTTTCCATCCGTCGGTTAGTAGCAAAACCACTCGCCTAGCAAGTTAACATCGATACATTGACGTCACTACGTAGTTCAGCTATCTCACACTAGATGTCAATTAGTGTAAAAGTAGGTAATGGGACGTACTCAGAACTTTGAGCTTCAAAAAGTTTGTGTAATAAATGAATAAAATAAGGGTAACCATTTTTACTGATTTAGATGTGTATTGTACTTATGTAAAATAATAGACAAATTATTATAACGAACATAATTTTATTTACAAAATTCAAGAACAAATCTTTGTATATTTTGTCGGAGTACAATCCGGTCTATTCATTTTTGTGATCCATTGTTGTTTTAAATTATCATCGGATGGAAATCTAAAACAAATATCAAAAGAAATGAAATTAACTAAGTAACTAATTGCTCTATGCCTAAGTTACAAAACTACATACCAAATTGCTGGCTTAACCTTCACAATTTAGTGTATTTTTTTTTTTCAATGAATAGATGCGATTCCTTAATGGTTTGAACATGAAACGGTATCTAAAGGTTTCCCTTTTTCCGCAGGGGAGGGTGCATTAAATGGCCGAGCGAGCATCGGCAAAATAAGCCAAGTGACCGGAAATTAGACGGCGCTTTGAGTGACGGTTAAACTATGCGTCCCATTTGTAAAAAAATATCTTGAAATAAAGAAAGAGTTAATTTTTAACTTTTAGCATAAAAATATTTTTATTAAGTTACTTTTAAAGATAGCATTAGTTTATATTTGTATCAAGAGTTCTCAAGTCGCTTAGACATCTAATAGTAGTACATCCTTTCGGTTGGGTACTGGGCGACCGGCTAAGCTTTAGGCAATTTATAAAAATATACATTGCCTAAAGCAATGCGATGCCTGAGAGACCAGGCGGTTCTGAATCTACATTTAAGTTATTTTTTTTAGTCTGTCACTACATAGTATAAAACAAAGTCGCTTTCCGCTGTCTGTCTGTCCCTATTTATGCTTAGATCTTTAAATCTACGGATCAGATTTTGATGCGCTTTTTTTAAATAGACAGAGTGATTTAAGCGAAAGGTTTATATGTATAATTCTACGCAGACGAATTCGCGGGCAAAAGCTAGTACGCAGTGGCGTAGCTAGGTAACCAAGCGCCCTGGTGCAAATAAAAAATGGGGCCCCACTACTATCTAAACTGGTTACGTTTTAATAATACTAGTTCGATCGAGATTTTCTGGCTTTTTTTGACTTACTTACGTATACAACGTTGCATACAATACTTTTTCTACGACTAAGTAGGTACTTAATAAGTGAAAGTAATACGTTCTCCGAAAATGAAGAAGTCCCGTGTTCCAGTCCCCTTGCCATGAAATTCTCGTAGGCTTTATCTTTGCCGAGATTTTCTAGGCAGCAAATTTTCCAACACTTCCTGGGCAATCTTGTTTGTTATGTTGGCAACTATGCATTTAGTTCAGAAAGTTTCAGTTCCATAAAAAACCATATTAATGAATAATTTGTTAAGTTGGTAGTCATACATTTTCATCGTAAATTTATTGTTGATCGTGTAAAAGTTTTACCTAGGTCTGGCTGTCTATGGCTGGCAGAGTAACGATGGAGCACTTTTAGAGACATAAGCCAACAAGTACTTTTAGAGGGTATAGGCAATATAGACTCGAAACCCTTTTTATGGGTGTTATTACAGTGGTGCTTGTGAATCCATAAATCACAAATAATAGTACAGGAGTAGAAAAAATCATAAATTATACCGTCCCTACTGTCAGAATGGCGGGTGTGGCTGTGGGTGTACCTTTACATTGTAATAACTTTTTTGTGAAGTGGTACATTTTTTCTTAAAGTAGGTACTAAATAGTAGGTATATTGTGCGTACATTTTTTTTGTATAAACATTTTATTTAATTGTGAAGGTACACCCCCATTCTGACTTTCACACATTGTCAGCCCTAGGATAGAGTTTTTGTTGAGTTAAGTAATTATAAACCGGGATGAGAAAGGAACTGAAAAATCCTTCATTCCTGACAGATTTTTCAATCCCTTTCTCATCGCGGTTTAGTAATGATTCGTCCACTCTAGCCGGAGCGCCTGCCGGCCGCAGCCCGCGCGCCGGCTACGGGCCCGCTCACCGTCGTTCGCGCGCATAATAAGTTTCACCCGTCCATAAATCCCGCGCTGACTCGCGAACCGAAATAATATTGGCACAGTTTCTTTGAAATATTTATGATGTTTATCTGTTTATACGAGAAAGCTATAAAATAGATCATAAAAAAATCTAATAACGATCTATAGCATGTTTTGTTTCCACGGGTGATGGAGAGGCGCGCAAATAGCCACACATCAATTACTCTAGATGAAATTACTGATCATTGATCAAGTCAAGTGCGAGTCGGACTCGCGCAACGAGGGTTCCGTTGAAACTTTTTGAGTAAAAAAGCTGGATTCTTTCGTCGAAAGCGGGACATAGAAGAAAAAGGTAGATATATGTTTAATTAGAAGTTCATAATAAAATTACACAAATGAAATTAATACAAATTAAACTATTAAATTAAAAACTAAACTAAAACTATGTGTCAATTGTAAAAAAACATTAATATAATAATTACATGCTGTACCTACAGGCATTTTTTCAACGAAGAGATTTTTGACAAACCTAAATCAACCTAAATTGGCGCCCTAAATTGTGTTCTTTACCTAACACCTAAAGTTCAATATGCAATACCGTTACTTTTGTTTTTATTTATTGCGCCATTATTCACAACGCGTTCGGTTTTTGAACGCACTCTTATTTGAAAACCTGATATTATTATGAGGGCGGCGTGACGGCGGCGGCTTGGCTGTATGCTCTTAGTACCTTCACTACATAGTATAAAATAAAGTCGCTTTTTCTGTCCCCAAATCCGTATGTATGCTTATATCTTCAAAACTACACATCGGATTTTGATGCGGGTTTTTTTAATAGATAGAGTGATTCAAGAGGAAGGTTTATATGTATAATACATGCATAATATACCGTGCGAAGCCGGGGCGGGTCGCTAGTTGCTTATAAAAAGCAAAATCAAAGGGTGCGTTTACGCTTGCGCTACGAACATGTCAGAATTTTATTGTGAAAAGTTGGTGCTTTTAGTATGAATCTGACAGCGAGCGAACCTAAACTGAATCGCATTAAGACATCATACCAAGGCCCCTGTACTGTAGGTAATTAATTTGTAGAATGATAATAAGTGTTAATAATCTGTAATTACGTACTTAAACCAAGAAAATAAATTTAAAAAGCTTCTGCTAGAAAAAATTGAGTCGCAAAATATTAATTAAAGCGGATTAGTAAATGAATTGTTAGTCGTAAGGTAAAAACAGGTAAACATTTATGTATTATTTGGTTAGAATAGATTTAATTTTTTAAATTAATCAGGGTACAAATATCGTTAAAGTGAGCGCAGTATTCGCCAATAAGCGTCATATTTTGGCGAAATTAATAGTGATGTAGGTAACTAAAACTGTACCTACTTAGTTTTTAAATAAAGAAACTATAAACAAAACTATAAATAAAACTATTTGTAAAATAGGGTATAAATAAATGCGATGGGTCATTAACCAGTTTACACCTGTTTTTTTTTCAAGATTCCGTGTCACAAATTATTATTTTCATGGCGTAATTCTAAAAGTATTGTTTCGTAGGTACACACTTTCAGTGGTTCACGTGCCGAAGTTAATAGTCATAATAATAATAATTTTGATATCGAGAAAAGCCGTCAAGTATCACAAAAACACACGCGGACGAAGTCGCGGGCAACAGCTAGTTTGATAATAATTTCAGATTATCAAAAACAAGTTTTGGAAAATACATGTCATTACTTCGATTTTCTAACTCGTTTTGTTTAATTTCCAGCTTAATATATAAGTGAGATCTACTTTCTTGTACTTTGTTGTTAACTTACACGGAAAGCAAATTATAATTATTCACGTGCCGAGCATATCATAAGTTTTAATTACGACGGCGCCTATATTAGAAAGACTTTCACCGCAGGTCAGTGGCCACGAACCGAAGTTTGTTGTTCGATCCCTCTGGAGCGCCTACACAGAGTTGGCAGCCACTTCACTGCGTCCGACACGCTGCAAAGACTTTCACCGCAGGTCAGTGGCCACGAACCGAAGTTTGTTGTTCGATCCCTCTGGAGCGCCTACATAGAGTTGGCAGCCACTTCACTGCGTCCGACACGCTGCAAAGACTTTCACCGCAGGTCAGTGGCCACGAACCGAAGTTTGTTGTTCGATCCCTCTGGAGCGCCTACAGAGAGTTGGCAGCCACTTCACTGCGTCCGACACGCTGCAAAGACTTTCACCGCAGGTCAGTGGCCACGAACCGAAGTTTGTTGTTCGATCCCTCTGGAGCGCCTACACAGAGTTGGCAGCCCCTTCACTGCGTCCGACACGCTGCAAAGTCTTTCACCGCAGGTCAGTGGCCACGAACCAAAGTTTGTTGTTCGATCCCTCTGGAGCGCCTACACAGAGTTGGCAGCCCCTTCACTGCGTCCGACACGCTGCAAAGTCTTTCACCGCAGGTCAGTGGCCACGAACCAAAGTTTGTTGTTAGATCCCTCTGGAGCGCCTACACAGAGTTGGCAGCCACTTCACTGCGTCCGACACGCTGCAAAGACTTTCACCGCAGGTCAGTGGCCACGAACCGAAGTTTGTTGTTCGATCCCTCTGGAGCGCCTACACAGAGTTGGCAGCCCCTTCACTGCGTCCGACACGCTGCAAAGTCTTTCACCGCAGGTCAGTGGCCACGAACCAAAGTTTGTTGTTCGATCCCTCTGGAGCGCCTACACAGAGTTGGCAGCCCCTTCACTGCGTCCGACACGCTGCAAAGACTTTCACCGCAGGTCAGTGGCCACGAACCGAAGTTTGTTGTTCGATCCCTCTGGAGCGCCTACATAGAGTTGGCAGCCACTTCACTGCGTCCGACACGCTGCAAAGACTTTCACCGCAGGTCAGTGGCCACGAACCGAAGTTTGTTGTTCGATCCCTCTGGAGCGCCTACACAGAGTTGGCAGCCCCTTCACTGCGTCCGACACGCTGCAAAGACTTTCACCGCAGGTCAGTGGCCACGAACCGAAGTTTGTTGTTCGATCCCTCTGGAGCGCCTACATAGAGTTGGCAGCCACTTCACTGCGTCCGACACGCTGCAAAGACTTTCACCGCAGGTCAGTGGCCACGAACCGAAGTTTGTTGTTCGATCCCTCTGGAGCGCCTACAGAGAGTTGGCAGCCACTTCACTGCGTCCGACACGCTGCAAAGACTTTCACCGCAGGTCAGTGGCCACGAACCGAAGTTTGTTGTTCGATCCCTCTGGAGCGCCTACACAGAGTTGGCAGCCCCTTCACTGCGTCCGACACGCTGCAAAGTCTTTCACCGCAGGTCAGTGGCCACGAACCAAAGTTTGTTGTTCGATCCCTCTGGAGCGCCTACACAGAGTTGGCAGCCCCTTCACTGCGTCCGACACGCTGCAAAGTCTTTCACCGCAGGTCAGTGGCCACGAACCAAAGTTTGTTGTTAGATCCCTCTGGAGCGCCTACACAGAGTTGGCAGCCACTTCACTGCGTCCGACACGCTGCAAAGACTTTCACCGCAGGTCAGTGGCCACGAACCGAAGTTTGTTGTTCGATCCCTCTGGAGCGCCTACACAGAGTTGGCAGCCCCTTCACTGCGTCCGACACGCTGCAAAGTCTTTCACCGCAGGTCAGTGGCCACGAACCAAAGTTTGTTGTTCGATCCCTCTGGAGCGCCTACACAGAGTTGGCAGCCCCTTCACTGCGTCCGACACGCTGCAAAGACTTTCACCGCAGGTCAGTGGCCACGAACCGAAGTTTGTTGTTCGATCCCTCTGGAGCGCCTACATAGAGTTGGCAGCCACTTCACTGCGTCCGACACGCTGCAAAGACTTTCACCGCAGGTCAGTGGCCACGAACCGAAGTTTGTTGTTCGATCCCTCTGGAGCGCCTACACAGAGTTGGCAGCCCCTTCACTGCGTCCGACACGCTGCAAAGACTTTCACCGCAGGTCAGTGGCCACGAACCGAAGTTTGTTGTTCGATCCCTCTGGAGCGCCTACATAGAGTTGGCAGCCACTTCACTGCGTCCGACACGCTGCAAAGACTTTCACCGCAGGTCAGTGGCCACGAACCAAAGTTTGTTGTTCGATCCCTCTGGAGCGCCTACACAGAGTTGGCAGCCCCTTCACTGCGTCCGACACGCTGCAAAGAACAATTAATGCAATTTTCATCTTTCATGAAATTTGTAATTTTCATCTTTCATTCAGTTTCATATTATTCGGTTTCTTATTGTTTTAAGGCGTTACTTTTTGTACTAATTTGGCTTATCATCTGCAGTTCCGAACCAAGCGCCGATTGATAATGGTCGAATGCTATACTAGTAGGTACAACCACAGAACAGAGAAACAGCTTATTAAAAGTAGTACAAGGGAGGTACGTGGCTAAAGGTCTTGTTTTCTTAAGCTCTGTCTACCGCGTAAAGGATAAAGATGTGATTTATATATGTATGTATGTACAAGGGAGCGTGTGGTGTGAAGTAATCCTTCTAAATCTTGCAAGCTATATTATTATATCGACATTCAAAAATTAAATAATTTCAAATATTATGTCTCATTGCGTCATTCTGGGGTACATTTATAACAATAGGACAACTTATTACAACTCTTAGGTATCCGAACCATTTCCAAGTCTTTTGATTATATTTCTATCATTATATCAGATAGGACTTACTTACGAACAATTATTTGACTCGCTGATCTAGTGACTCGCTAACTTTAAAAAATATATCGCTGTCTTTACGTCGTAACGATTACTATAACAGAAACCCAATATGTTATATCAATGTTCGGGGGATTATAATCGAAGTAACGAATTAATTGGTTAAGAGCGATGGGCGGTCGTGCCCTGGCCATTTGGTGATTAACCGCGCAGCGGGCGGCGGCGGACGGACGGAGGCGACGACGTGTGCCTCGCTTTTTCATGATAAATTTGTGCTAGTTTTATTCTGTATTCTGTATTCTGTATTTCTTACTAGTTCAGATCTGCAACTTCGTCTTCATTGCAGAATTAGATAAATCTGTCCCTGTTTGCACGATCCTTTCATCCTTTTACCCTTTCTTTTAGCCTTTACCTACGCAAAATTATTTTCTAGATCCAAGGGTTTTTGGGCTGGTAGCTCGGGTTTTTCTTCAAAAATAAAAGTCACCAAAATCATTATGAAATGTAATATTATCAGATATCAGAAACAAGCTATACAGGGGGACTTTTTTAAGACGTGAATAAAAACCACATATTCCGATAAAGCTGCCAATGTGGTGATCTCAACCAGTCAGCCCCTCAATTCCTTAAAAGAAAATAAGGTTATCAATTCCTATTTATCACCGTCATCTGGCCACGTTACTCGGCCCAGACCACGTGACTTGATTGCATTATTATTTATTACCTCGGATTTAAATTCTCTTTATTTAATTTTCAATGTCATGACGTGTAACAGATTGTCACTGTCAATGCTATTTATCATTATCACCAGTTTCCAGGCAGTATGAAGAAGGCTAAATAAATTAATAAGTTAACATTTCAATTAAACTTCTGGGGACGAAGAAAAAACATAGAATATACAATTCAATTCAATTTTTAAAAAAGAAATAGCGCCATCGATACTGTCGATGATTCCGCCAATGTCGAGGTTGAAGAAGACAGTGTCGTTATTTATTTAACCGTTGTTCGGTGGCTTTGTTGTACGGTAGCGGAACTCAGTTGGGCAGTTCTCCGAGACAAGCTGTTTTAGGTGACTTCGGTGGCAAATTTTTCTACTAACTTTTTTATTGTATCACCTCAAAATCTAAATACAGGCCTAAATTTAAAAAATATTAGTACTAAAGGCCTTCTAGTAAACCTGTTAGTTAGTAAGATATTTAAATTTAAGCAATCACCGAAATCAAACATACTCACCGAAATCAAAATTCAAAAGACAGTGCCACTTAAATCAAAAAGGTTCCAGTGAAATCAACTTGATAATAATAAATCGCATTTTAATTATACCAAACACGCTTTAATTACAAAAAAATGTATAAAAAAAAATCATACAGTAATTCTTACATAATTGCGAAAAGCAGGATGGTTTCAAAAACACATTCTTGCTTAAATGCCTCCAGCTTCAAATGTGCCAGAGTAACTAAATAAGTAAGAGATAAGTAAAGAATAATGATTTTTGAAGTCTCTCATTGCACCATAGTTTCAAACAATAAAAAGACATTCAAAGAAATTTAAGAATTAGGATAGCAAAATTCCTCAATAATCAGTTTTAAAATGCTGGAATAATTAAAATCTCAACTTTTCTTCAAAAGAAAATAATTCGTCTATCCTATCTAGGCACTTGGATCCTCATAATAGTAATCAGTCTTCGGTTAAAGGGAATATTTAAAAATAATCGTAAAATTTCTTTCATCTCTTTTCCTATTTTTCGCTTTGTATGCCTCGTAGAGTTCTGGATCACTTGATGAAACGTATATTTTAATCTTTCTGGATTCTGGATATAAATCGATTCAACCGTTTAAAAAGCGTAAACAAGCGACAACTTGACTGAGAGATGGACAGACATACTTCTTTAATTTTATTATGTGCGTGCAATAAGTATTCGTGCAAAAATAAAGAATACTTTTAACGTTTTTCTAAAATAAATATTGATAGCTGTGGCGGCTTTATTGATTTCGGTAGCAGTTTTATTGATTTCAGTGGCAGTTTTCTTGATTTCGGTGACCCAAAACCCCACCGAATCCACTGAGATCATTGCCACCGAATTCAAAATTAAACGTTTTTTCCAAATAACAGAAAATATAGGAATAGTACTTACAAGAGTCACTTAATAATGAAATTACATACCCCTAGAGATGACTTACTTACTATCAAACTACCAATAGAACTAACACTGAAAAAATTAATTGCCTCACCGAATTCAACAAAACACGAAACCAAACCCACCGAACGACGAACATTACCTCGAAAAATTTGGCGCTGAGTTGTGAATCGACTTCCGCTCTCGCCAGCAAACACGGCACATCTGAGGCTACCTACACGCGCGTCGCGAGATTCCTGGTATGTTTCTTTGTTAGGATGCCGGCGCGTTTCGTAAACTCCACCGAGTTCAAACGTTACCCTCGGACATTGGGAAAAATTGTTTTAATTGAATGAATTTAAATGATATTTTTTATTTGTGTGTATTATATGATTTATAAACAAGTTTTGTATATAGGAACCCATTTGAGACCTGGAAATAAAATTCGTATCTTAAGATATAATTTTTTTTCTCCGCTCATCTGCGTAGGGGACACTACCACCGAATGTCAATTTTTAAATGTAATATTTTTTTCTTTAGAGGTGTAAATAACTATGGAGTATTTTAATAGTTCTCTAAGCGGGACTGAGCCTAAAGTATATGTCTGATTTTTTTCAGTATTATCTAGCGACGAAATCTATTATTTTTTGCCCCGGACACGTAAAAATGCCACTCCGGAGAACTGCCCAGTTGAGAATCTAAAACAGACAACACATACATTGATTTTGTTAGACTACCTACAAGAATAATTTGTTAATTTTAATAAATTTACATAATACGTTTATAAGGGGGGTGTGAGGTAGTGCAAGAAGGAAGTTCAAATTAACAGGGCGAGGAAATTTGGGGGGGAGAAGGTCATATAAGGGAGTAACAATTTTGGAGCAGTGAAAAAATATGTGTTCGAGGGTGCCCTCGTCCATGCCACATTCACACAAAGAATTGTCTCGAACCCGTATTTTGGCCAAGAAGACAGGAGTGCACAAGTGGCCCAAGCGTAAGCGGACAATAGTTGACGTGATGTTTTTGGGCATCGATCTATGTACAAAGAACCATGGTTTTGAGGGCAGATCTGGTTGAAGTTTCCCATAATGTTTACCAACACAGAGTCGATCAGCCTGCCAGCAGGTGTTCCATATATCACGCATTTGGGGCAGCGCAAGAGCTCTAGCGTCGCGGGAGAAGCACTGTGTGTATTTGACTGATCCTATTTCAATGGCCTCCTTTGCACACAAGTCCGCAGTATAGAATATACCAGTTGCTTCTCTTCCCGCGCGAAAGTAAAAGCCCATCGAGGGAATGGGTGAAAATCATAGGAATCATGTTATAGGCGATGCGACTAGCAACCCATCACTATTTTAATTCCATTTTCCACATATAGATACGCCAACAATCTTGCTGAACACGGTCTTGTCACCTTAGGCTCTGTCTACCCCGTAAGAGATAAATATGTGATTTATGTACCTATGTAGGTATGTATGTTCAATTAAGATGACATATTTCAAAATTTGTCAAATGTAATAATGTTGAAAATTAACAGTCATCAAATCCACAAAGAATTTGTGCAAGTATTTATTAGAGATTAAAAAAGTTATATCTGTTAACGACCCAGAAGTTACCTGTATAAAGTTTAATTAACAATTGAAAAACCTCCCCACGCATTTATCGAGTAATCGTACGTCAATGAAAAAAATATAATTATTTTATACCAAAAGTGTCTTACAATGTAAGGCTTACACCATTTTGGAAAAGATCTGATACCTACTCTTCAAACGGCTAGACCGATTTTTATCAAACATGGTTAGGAACCACCACAAGGAAACTGGCTTTCGAATGAAAAAAAACCGTATCGCAATCTGGTCCATCCGTTTGAGAGCTACGATGCCACAGACAGACACACACACAGACATCGATATTCATGTATGTCGTATGTCAATCCAACTTAAGGTAAGTGTAGAAAAACTTTTCCATCAAAACTATTGCATAAACATGCACTAGATCGAATCAATAACACACTATATTGCGTGTCTTTTAAATTGACGTATATTCTTTTTTTCACCAAAATTCACTTGATTTGCATTCAATTTGTATTTTTTTTGGTGGGAACTAATTTGTATTTAAAAAATATTCGCGAAAATTGAGATTATTTTTCAAATAAAACACGTGTCTAATCTGTGGTAGCGTAGAGCTGGAGAAAAGTTGACATTTTTAAAATCGATTAATGATCGATCGATTGAGCTATTTTTAATTAGATTATACTAGCTAGCTATTATTATTGAATAAACAGTTTTTGAAATTATGTCGAGATGATGTCGAGATGATGTCGAGAATAGGCGCTGACTCAGCATATACTGCAGGAAACCTACAGTGCTGGTATTCTGCCAGAACCCTAAGGTGTTCGTTATACAAGCCAAAAATCTTTGCCTCATTTGCTCATCTTTTTATATCATACAGGAAACTCGATTGAAAATGATAATCGTTCATTTCAAGACTATAGTTCTTCCAATCATTTATTTTCTCGATGACAGATGTAGTTTGATAGTTATAGTGTTGTGACCTAATAAGTGATCAGTAGATACGATATCGATCCAATTTTATTTATACGAGTAGTTGAGAAGTATTCAGCTATGGAGCGAATAAAACAACCGACTTACTTGAATGCTAATTTATTACTAAGCGTGCAAAATGGCCGAATGACAGTTGGGCGCGTTTGTTTTGGTATTCGAAACAAATACACATCATTTCTCCACCGTTAATTTTAAGACCTGACAAGAAAAACACAAAATAAACATCTCACAGCATATTTAATAATTACACTATACCTTATAATCTATTTTTTATCGTTACAATATCGATATTTCAATCATAACATCACTATTTGTAATCCCATAGAATGTAACTTTATGAAAACGTTTATTGTTTATCGTACTTTAAATAGTACATTACTGCAGAGGCCGTGAAGTAAGGGATTGCTGGACGAGTTTGGGGTAGGTGGCCGAGTCGAAGACGAGGCCAGATAGAACGAGTCCTGCAATCCCTGTTCCGGCCAAAGCTTGTATAGTGCTTTTCTCAAACAATGTGAGGAAATATTAAAATTAATAGTACATTACTTTTTTCCGGTAGCATATTTTGCATAGCTAAATTTGCCTCCTCTTTTAAATGAGGCGGAGTACAGTTCATAAGTTCCCCGTCACTTTCATCACTAGAAGTCATTTTTATTTCTGTTAAATTATAATAACAATCACTACGAAATACGCATAAGCAGAAAAAAAGATTTCCGATTTGCCACCTTTTTTATTTTTTAAATGTACTAATTTGATCCAGCTATTTGAGCACCATGTTTAACCGCACATAAATATAGTACCATAGATTTTTTTTTTATGTCGCAATTATGCTTAGGTACAGATTGTGCTGGTGGTTGGCTGTATGTAATTTTTCCTTTGCCAATTTAATTTTAGTATAGAAATTTAAAAAATTTGAGCAGCGGACAAAAATGGATTTTTCTCAAACATGTCCCGATATGAGGACATGAAGTTTCTCGTCAGTGCAGGTTTATGGCTCCCTACATTACTTCTTGGCTTAGGCCACAAAAGTTAGTATGAAAATCCATTTTTGTCCGCTGCTCTAATTTTTTAAATTTCTATACTAAAATTAAGTTGGCCAAGGAAAAAATTACATACAGCCAACCACCACCACAATCTGTACCTAAGCATAATTGCGACATAAAAAAAAAAAAACTATGGTACTATATTTATGTGCGGTTAAACATGGTGCTCAAATAGCTGGATCAAATTAGTACATTTAAAAAATAAAAAAGGTGGCAAATCGAAAATCTTTTTTTCTGCTTATGCGTATTTCGTAGTGATTGTTATTATAATTTAACAGAAATAAAAATGACTTCTAGTGATGAAAGTGACGGGGAACTTATGAACTGTACTCCGCCTCATTTAAAAGAGGAGGCAAATTTAGCTATGCAAAATATGCTACCGGAAAAAAGTAATGTACTATTAATTTTAATATTTCCTCACATTGTTTGAGAAAAGCACTATACAAGCTTTGGCCGGAACAGGGATTGCAGGACTCGTTCTATCTGGCCTCGTCTTCGACTCGGCCACCTACCCCAAACTCGTCCAGCAATCCCTTACTTCACGGCCTCTGCAGTAATGTACTATTCATACTAACTTTTGTGGCCTAAGCCAAGAAGTAATGTAGGGAGCCATAAACGAGAAACTTCATGTCCTCATATCGGGACATTAACGCATATATTTCCGAGCATGTTTGAGAAAAGGATATTACTGAATATATGGACTCAATTTGTCTTAGATGAATATTATATGAGATCAAGGAACAAAATTAGGCAGTTGTCATATTTTTTATACCTCGCATTTAAAAGTTAATTTTTGCGTAAAAAGCGCAGTTACATTCTACGGGAGATGTCATCGAGAAAATAAATGATTGGAAGAACTATAGGCAGTAGAAATTCTCAAAAACGGGCACAGCGGTACTCAACCATCAAAAACCACGAGGACAATCAAGACAAGATGCAGTGCAGGTTTGGGGCAGATACAGACTAAGGACATCTGTAACTGAATGGTAAATATGGTACAACAAATAATATTCAATTTGTTTTTTTTTCCGAATAACTAAATATAATCGAGATATGAGCTATCAATGATTTGCCCTAGCTCTTTCTAGTTTATATGGTCGTAGTCTTTTTGTTGTTGTCTATGGTTGACACGTAGTCAAGGCAACAAGAACCTTGTTTATACTGTTACAATAAAGCAAAAACCTAAAGTTTTGAAGAAAAGCGCGGGAAACGTGAAACGCGGCGGTTGTGTTTTCTGGTTTTCTTTTTTTGATAAATAATTTAATTAGTTTAAAGATCAGTTAGGTGACGGTTCTGTAAATATTTTGTTTCCCTCTTTTCTAGTTTATATTTATTTTTGAAATATTTGATGATTATGTTTATGTTACCGAAACTTACCCTTCAAACTTTTCAGATGCGATGAAGCGAGGCGATTGTGAAGCATGGCATAAATGAACAGTGAAATGAATTTCCTAAAAGAATTGAAAGTCTTTACGCCTTGTACCCTACCAGAAGGGAGGAAAGCTCTCCCTTGCAAATGGGTTCTACGTATCAAAAGGAATCCAGATGGCTCCATCGACAAGTATAAAGCTCGACTTGTCGTGAAAGGCTTCAAGCAAAGAAGAGGTCTAGACTTTGATCAAACTTTCAGCCCGGTTGCCCGCCTTGCAACAATAAGAGCTGTATTGAGTGTCAGCGCACAAGAAAACGTACATCTTGTTCAGTTTGATGTTTGTACTGCGTTCCTGAACGGAAATTTGAAAGAGGAAATTTTATGTACAACAGCCTGAAGGATACAGTGACGGATCATCGAACGTATGGAAGCTTAATCGAAGCCTATACGGATTAAAGCAAGCTCCAAGATGTTGGAATTCTTGCTTTGAACGAATTCTACTAGATATGGACTTCAAACAGTGTGAAGCTGACTGTTGTTACTCGTATATACTAAGCACGTCAATGGCAAGAAGCTACTCATCACGCCGTATGTGGATGTCGGATTGGTAGCTGCCACCGATGAGGACCTCGCCAATACCTTCCTTAGTGACTTACAGCATAGACTGCAGATTACAACGAAGCCTGCATCTAATTACTTAGGATTACAAATAGTAAGAGAAGAAGACGGCTCAATAGTAATAAAACAAGAAGCCTACGCTAAAAGAATTTTGGAACGTTTTGGAATGGCCAACTGTAACCCTGTTACTACACCGATAGAAAAAGAACCTTCACATTCAGGGAAAGCTGAAACCGAGGAAATGGTAGACTTTCCATATAGAGAAGCTGTTGGCGCTCTAGCTTACCTCATGGTCGGAACACGTCCAGACATTGCTTATTCTGTAGGAGTTGCGTCTAGAAAATTAGAATCCCCATCCAATGAGGATTGGCTTAGAGTGAAACGTATTCTACGTTATGTCAAGGGCACATTTTCTCTTGGAATAAAATATAAACCAAGATACTTATCTGGAGTACTAGAAGGTTTTAGCGATGCAGACCATGGTGGAGATCAAGACACCACTCGATCCACTACTGGAGTAGTCTGTCGTTATTCCGGTAGTATTATTTCTTGGATCAGTCAGCGACAATCGACGGTTGCGATTTCTACGACTGAACTCGTACCAGCAAGCGAAGCAGCTAGAGAGCTCGTTTGGCTTATGAGGATTATGCAAGACTTAACTACGCTTACAGACACTTAATGTGGACAACGAAGCAGCCGTGCGACTTGCCCACACCCAGAGTTTTACAAGCGAACTAAGCATATCCGTATTCGACACTTCTTTGTAAGAGAGCTAGTTGCTGAAGGCACAATAGAAGTAGAGAGAATCCGTACTGCGTTCCAAGTGGCAGATATTCTTACAAAGGCGCTGCCTCGTCCGACATTCTCCCCCTTATGTCATGCACTGGGACTAGTGGCTACAAAGTAGTTCTAATGAGTGTAACTATTTGAGTTAACATTTAACAGTATGTGAAACCTTTTTTATTTTTCCTATTGTGAAGGAAAGTGTTGTTGTCTATGGTTGACACGTAGTCAAGGCAACAAGAACCTTATTTATACTGTCACAATAAAGCAAAACCTAAAGTTTAGAAACGCATATCTTTTCGTTCGTTTTTAATCACTATTCTATAATAGTTTTATGATTCACATGTCAACCCATTTGCAATGTATTTATTGACATATTTAATTGAATATAAAATACTTTTCATCCATTAACCAGCTCGGAGAAGGTCGTTCTATGGAGGGATCGTCTGCTATCATATCAGATCTCGATTATTGTAGAAAAATCGCTGTCTAATCAATTGTTTAAAATTCATAAATTAAAAACCTCAACACAGACCAATATCCCTCTCAAACTGTGAATCATAGTCAGTCACGTTTCAATGGGACTGTTACTTGGCTGGTGGATTGACTTAAAACAAGAATCTTTGTTGACAAAGGTACCAATTACAAAAGGTAATGTCGTGTGATCAAGTCGTATTGCGAGGCTACAACGCGGCGCGCTTACAAAAATGACAAGATTGAAACTACGTCACGAGGTAGAGCGGCGACGCGCGTAGCCGCGAGCACCGTGCGCGCGTAGCCATAGAAAGCTCTATAATCCTCAACAACATGCCTGATATTTGAATTAACAAAACGTAGCCATGGTTACGTGTGGAACTTTATTTAAATTAAATACAACTATATGAAACAGAATACCTATATTGCTAAATATTTTTTTATAGAATACGTGTTATAATGGCGAATTTTCCTACAAATTATTTTTCGATAAAAGCGTAAAGACTAATCATAGAATAAACTGACGAGCAAAAATACTTCCCACCGATACAATACAATACATACCTACTAATATTGACTCGCACATGTGACACTCGTCTGAACAGCTTTGTTAATTTACGCTCTTCGTAAAAGAGCAAACGCTGCGGCCCCGGCCTCCCTGGCAGACTTGCAATAAGGGCTGGACTAATGTAAACTTGCTCTCCCGCTTGTTTATTTAGTTACGTGGTTATAGCTTAACATAGTATCGGTATAGCCCATTATTTATCATCATTTATTCGAATAAATATCATTTCCGACCCGTGTACAAGACTGCTGTTTGATAACTTGGGAGTTTTCAATTCATTGACAGGGAGGTAAATTGTGTTAGAAAGAGACACAGCTATTTGTTGTTATTGATAGAATGTGATGAATCTGTTTATTATATACTAGCTTATGCCCGCGACTTCGTCCGCGTAGAATCAGCAATTGCCATGTTTATCGCTATCCCGCGTTAACTATGCAATTTTCCGGGACAAAAGTAACCTATGTTCTAGGGTATCATTTATCTAGGGTACCAGATATCTTCGTTCAAAATTTTATCCAAATCCGTCAATCGTTTTAGAGTGAAGAAGGAACAAACATACTCACTCGGGTGCGGATCAGAATATATAAAGTTTAAACGTATTAATGGTTCAAAATATATAATGGTATTTTTTATGGTATTTGTTCGTGTTATTCGTTCCATTAGGTAGGGGTATATATCTTTAATTGCAGTTCAATCAGTCGAAAATCTAAGAAGATTTATACAAACTTTCATCACCTATTTTATCCCCTTGGGGGTGGAATTTATCAAAATCCGTTCTTAGAGGATGCCTACGTCATAGTAGCTTTATGCATGCAAAGTCTCAGCCCGATCGGTTTAAAATTGACAAAGTTTCATCCCCTATTTTATCCCTTTAGGGGTAGAATTGATCAAAATCCTTTCTTAGCGGATGCCTACTTATAAAACCTAACCTAACCTATAGGGCTGTCCTAAAATATATCCTAAATGGCTTTTGCCCGCGACTTCGTACGCGCTAAGAGGTAAAACGAAAAAATAAGTTTTTTCCCGTTCCCGTGGAAATTTTGGGGAGTGCTTTACACTTAAAACCTTTAAAGAAACACACGTTATAAATGTTAAGTCTCTTTCATCCGCTGTTTCGTCTGGAAACGTAAAATCCCGTTTTTCCCGTCCCTGTGGGCGTTTCGGAAAATCCATTCTTAGTGTTCCCCTACACTCCCGAATAAACCTACGTGACAAGGAACCCACTTGCCAAATTTCAGCTTTCTACGACCAGTAAAACGAAAAGTCCCGTTTTTCCCGTTTCCGTGGGAATTTACACGAAATACATAGGCGGATTTTGGCTACATTAAAAAGCGGATCTATTTTTTTATTTAACATTTTTTTCACGCTTTTTTGTGAATCGTTTTGTAATTTATTCAACTTATAATGCCTAAGGCCCACTACGGACTCATGGTCCCACTCTTATTTAAAAAAAAATGTAAATTTGAAGTGTTTTATGTATTACAATAAAGAGTTAGGTACCTATGCATACTTACATACATAGATATATACTTAGTTAAAAATGACGAATTACACTCCTCTTTCGCTGGGTTCCTATATGTATGCGGCTTGCCCTTCTGGCATTTGAAGCTACCTAACGGGCGTAACCAATTTTATTATCTCTAGTGGGGATGTTTATAAGAGTGGGACCGCGAGTAATACGCCCTAATGCCAACTGCTTATCACTTTTTACTCTACATTACGTTTCCTGATGCAAGACGTTAGTTACTTACGGAGCAATTCACTTTGTAGGTAGGTACTTCTTTCATCAGCTCCATTTTACCATACATTGGTAATGTGGAAAATGTATACATTTTACGAGTATGACGTGCTCAACAGTAGGTACGGTATAACAGTAATCGAATAGCAATCCCTGAATTACTTATTGAATCCGATGGCCATCTGTTGGTCTTCGTAATAAGTTCAAATTCGCCAAATAGTGCTTTTCTTTTGTAGTAGGACCTTTATTTAAACAATGGATGGACGTATGAGAGTGGTCACAATAGATAAGTCTCATTAAAATATACCGAAATCGCTATCACTATACCTATAAAATTTTAAGAGTTCCATCAGTTACTCCAGTATCTATCTCGGCATCAGGTCCTGATTTGGTGTTAATGGGACCATGATGGATGTATGTATAACTCTTTATTGTACATAAAACACATTAATTTTACAGGTAATGAGATAAGCAGATGTACAAAGGCGAATTTACCCCTTAAAGGGATTTCTTCCAGTTAACCTTCGAACGAATGACAGGATCACAGAAACCAGAGTAGGTATAGAAAGTAGACATACTAAAAAGCTAAGAGAGCAATGACGCTAACTTAAACCTATACAAATAAAGCATTAAAATAATAATAATTAGAATACACAATACATATAAAAATTAATTCCTTTTCCAACGAAAAAATATTTTTCCAAATCGGTCCACAAATGACGGAGTTCTGAGGTAACAAACATTGAAAATGTATATAATAATATACCTCCTTCTTTTTTGAAGTCGGTTAAAAATAATGCGTGTAAGTAAATATCTAAAGATGTTTACCCAAAATTTCAGATAAAGACACTAAAGTCACGTTTATATCGTAATTATAATAGGTATAAAAAATTGTAGCCGCAGATAGAGCACATACTTACAACTAAGTTATTACTTTGAATGATATAAGTTCAGTAAAACACAATTTTAGCGACACTAAGTAAAATTACAGGTTCGATTCTTAAGACGGGTTAATTTATGCCTTATGAATAGGCAAAGTTTGTTAGGAAACGTCGTACGCGGCACGGGATGCCGGCGGCGGCGGCGGGCGGCAGGGCACCACTGTCGCGGAGGCGCGGGCGGCACCGGCAGCACGGACGGCACTGGCAGCGCTGACGGCAGCGGCGCGGCACTGGCGGAGCGGCTACCGAACACGACGACGCGCTCAGAGTCACTCGCTTCCAGCGCGTCAGCTTAGCATCACTGCAACCAGTGGTAGTGATAACTACAAGGAAGGAAAATAAGAAATATGTACTTACATAAAACTTACTTAGCTAACACTGTTAAGTTATTGAATATTGTAATATACTTAGTTCAGTAACTATAACGATACTAATACGTTTAGAACACGTATACAACTAAGCTTATAAAGCTCTATATATCTACCTGTTTATTAAACCTTACCTTACATTTATTTATTTACCTATTTCTTCTGTATGCCGTTTTTCTGTTTTGGTTGTTACGAGTATGTGTGGTGTTCAATAGAGAGTAAAGTTCTCGTATCGTATTGCATTGTAAAAATGAAACCACGAATGAAGTTCGTATATTTAGAACCTAACCTCGTACAGTAAACGTCAAAAATCGGTGATCACTTTAGAGCCTTGTCGCGGTGACAACTGTGACTGGCCCAACAACTGTTGGTGTAGGGGTTACCTTACAATTACAACGACCAATCACTAAAGTGATGAGCTACTTTTGACGTTGGGTATATCAGCGGTTTCTTCGGGTAAATATTTATTTAGTTGCGTTATTCATTTGCCATGATATGCTCGAATTAATTGTCAGTTTAACGTTAAAAGATTTTTGTACATAACATGCTCCTGAAGATACACAAAGCGACTTATACCACTTGACTACAACTCTTATTAGACGTGTGGACAATTCGAACAGAATCGTGGTTCATAACAGCATTTCGTGAAACTATTTGCCACTGATTTTTTAGTGTATTAAGACCTCGCTGTTTACGATTTTGCCCATTAATCAAAATCAAAATCTTAGTTTAAGAACGCATTACCTACACTATTACGACATTGAATCTTGTTCTATGTATGTATCAGTTTTTGCAATGTCGCTAGTTCGAGCTATGATAATAACTTAAGAAATAACGTGTGCCCAAAACTACCTATTTTTTTTTTGTTTGTTTTTGTCAACGATTTACAGGTCAGCGGCGCAGACGCCGTCGCCAGTCACGCAGTTGCACAATACATGTTTTAATTATAAATATTTGTTGTAAGTAGATAGGTAATAGTAAATAAAATTTATTTTACTAGTTAAATTGGTGCTATTAATCATATTAGTCTTTCATACCACCTTTAAAATATTACTAAATGAAATACCAGGTACTCGTAAAATGTTTAAATGTGCCATCTACATTTTGTACGTTAAAATGTAATTCTATCCGTTGTGTAGTGCTCTCTGTAGTCACTCGGTAGGTCACACAGAGCCGGGATAAAGCATTCGGCCGTGCAAATGTTATTAATACGGAGAGGCTACGAATCAATAGCATTTCGTTTTTGTTCTGTTAACACGTAACTTGGCAGGCATTTGGCCATTGTACTTGGTTTCCTTCTACGAAACGAATGGGTATAATATTTTGCTACTAATGCCTATTGTGCATCCATTCCAACCAGTTCTGGAGAGAAAAACCGACCAACTGCTTGTGTGGTCACGCCGTGGAGGGTGAGGGTGCAGGGTTCCATCGTTGTCCGTCACAATTTATAAGTTGGTTGACTGTATAGTACCTATAGTGCAACGGTCGGCAGCAGGCGGACCTCCAAAATGCGAACCTCGGACCGCCATGTACTGTAATGTAATTGTATATCAAGTATCAATTAATACCGAATATAACTTTGTCCCTTTCGGTGTTGAGACCCTTAGTCCGTGGGGTCCTAGCGCTATTAGCCTCTTCAAAGATATTTCGAAGAGGCTAATAGACGCTACGGGTGATCGCAGAGCTGGCAGCTTCCTTGGACAGCGTATTAGTATCGCAGTCCAAAGGGGGAATGCTGCCAGCGTCTGCGGAACTATGCCAAGGGGGGCCCTCCTTTTTTTTTAAGATTAGTTTTAGTTTAGTTTTTAATTCGTATTTAATTTAATAGTTTAATTTGTTTTTTCTACTCCTGTACTATTATCTGTGATTTATGTTATCACGAGCATCACTATAAGAACACTCATAATAAGACTTTGGATAAGTCTATATTGTCTATTCTCTCTTAAAGCACTTGTTGGCTTATGGTTCTTAAAGTGCTCCATCGTTAGTCTGCCAGCCATAGACTGCCAAACCTAGGTACAACTTTTACACGATCAACATTAAATTTAGGATGAAAATGCATGACTACCAACTTAACAATTTTTTTTATTCATATACAGTTTTTATAGAACTAAAACTTTCTGAACGAAATGCATAACTGCCAACATAACAAACAAGAGTTTTCAATAATGTCACTGGCAAGTTGTTAAAGGTTTTGGCTAAATATGCCAAGAACGCAAGGCTATAAAAAAATTAAACATTAATTAAAAACAAAGTTTACCATAAGCAAACTTTCAATTTTGTCGTTTCGTTTGTTGTTTTCATGTTTCCCGCTCGTTCGTGACTTGTTTGAGCGCACTAATTTTTACAAAGTTTTGTAACTTATAAAAAAGCATGGAAGCAAATGAAATACCATCAACACCGGAAGAAATATCCGCGGCGGCCCAGGGAGTAATAGAAAATTTGTTGGTTGCCGAGAAAATCTCGGCAACAAATTCATACCAGAAAAGCAGTCAGAATTTCAGTGCTCAACAACTTTTACACCTCAATCACATAGCAGTACCCAATCTACAGAACCGTCCAATATAGGACAAATATTAGTACCTCAACCTCGGCCAACTTTCTGAATATCTCCATAGCACATAATAGTATTCAAAATTTACATCTGCACTTTCATAAATAATTTTTTCTGTCTAAAATTATTTTTCATTTAATTAGTACCTACCTAGTCGTAGAAAAAATATTGTATGCAACGTCGAATAAGCAGTCAAAAAAAGCTCGTGGCGTATATCTTACGATGTTCGCTGCGCTCACATCGTAACCCACGCCCGCCACTCGACTTTTTTGACCCCTCTTATTCGACTGTTGCATAAAATACTATTAATTCCATTTTGTATCCTATTAAATAAGCATATTTTTTGTGATTAATACGTGAATAAGGTATACTTGTTTTTTACTGGATGTCGTTAAAATTTTCAGTATCCAGACCCCGGCTAAAAGTACTTTCCGACCCCAGCTATATTTAGTCAATTGCTACCAGTGCGTTCGTTAACTAATACAAGCCCTGAGGCCCGATTCTTAAAAACACATAAGTGAATATGCCAATCGAAACTGATGAATTTGCAACACGAATAGATAAGAAGAAAATCAGAGCTCTAATTGGTTTAGCCATTAGTTCAGTTTGGGCTGTAGTTTTGTGGCAATACAAGGACTTATACCACTTTCGAGTGGTGCTTTAAAAAATCGGGCCCTTACAATTTTCCTTCTATTCAGTCTAACCTTGAAAAGCCCTTTTTTTTTTTGAGGCGGAAAAATGCGTTACGCATACGACCGCACCGTGGGGACGGCGCGGAGGTTATGTGGGACTCTCCTCCCCGCCCCCCCCCCCCCCCGAGTGGGGGGAAGCGGAGGAGGCCTACCCACTAAAAACCGCCGGTATTCCCTCTCTGCCATTGGAGGGGCGCCGTAGGAGCATATTGGTGTCACCACGCACGCCCCGCCGGCCGCCCCAGCCTAAACGCCGGGGCTCCCGCGCGAAGAGAGGGGGGCCGGGAATACTTGGCCCCCCCCTAGACTCGTGGGCCTCTACGCGCTAGCAGGGGATCCCCATCCCCCGCCAGCAGGCACCACTAGGGGAGGGCAGCAGCAAACTGCCGCCGCCTCCTCCCCGTTCGTCAACCTTGAAAAGCCCTAGGTTGTATCTTTCTATAAATACAGACAACCCACACCAAGAGATAAACCAGGAAAGACAGATAGAAAAAAGAAGATAATTATGTTCTTTTGTGGCAGCAGCTTCGCGATCGTAGTAGTAACCATTTAGACGTCATTTCAATTACAGAACCCTTCGTGATGCATGCTCCGACACACACATGACTGTGTTTAGAACAGTCTAAGTAGCTCTCATGTTAGTTTATGATTATGAGAGAAACTGAAATATTCGCTTTTGTTTTTGCTGGAGTTGGACACTTCATTTACCTACACAATATTGTAACCGCAGCACTAAGCAAGCACTTAGCTGACACCCGAGCACAAGCCCGACGAGTTGACCTCTCGCTGGCCGCGCCCGTGTCGCCCTTCAATCGTATTAGTATGACAGCGTGAGCGTGTCGTAGGTAAGTAGGTTTACTCCTTAGCTTAGTGGAAGTGTTTGACGGCTGGCGAGTTCGGGCATCTTAGGTATGTACTATACAAACTTACACCATTGTTCGTATTTTAAACCAGACTTAAATTATATTTTTCGACTGTGAATGATTTGTAATATCTTTTTTCTATCTGCGATTTATGTAATAACGAGCACCACCATAAGAACACTTATAATAATACTTTGGATAAGTCTATTGTCTATTTCTTCTAAAAGCACTTGTTGGCTTATGGCTCTAAAAGTGCTCCATCGTTACGTAGGTACCTACAAACTTACTCCTAACAAACTTTTGCTGTCAATGAGTTTTTTTTTAATTTGTCCATTCAGACAGGCTATGGTCAAAATCATTCAATCGTTCAGGACCTAATACGGTGGAAGGTACTTCTATAGAAAGCATAGGTAACATAAGATAATAGGTACAGTATATTAACATTTTTAATGCTTAGGATCCAAGATGGCGGACATAATTTGACACTTGAAACAAAAATGGTGATAGGTGTCGTTTTCGGGTAATTTGTTGGCTCTGAGCTCAAATTCGGCATAATTTTTTGGATCCAAGATGGCGGATGACATTTTGACAAATTTTCAGACGAAGTGTTGATGGGTGTCGTTTTCAAGTAACTAGATGGCTCTGATCACGAATTTGGATATTTTTTTTGGATCCAAGATGGCGGATGACAACTTGACACGTTTGACATAAAAATGTTGATGGGTAGGTATCGTTTTCGGGTAATTTGGTGGCTCTGAGCACGAATTTGGCATAATTTTATGAATCCAAGATGGCGGATGACATTTTGACACTTTGTCCCAAAACGGGTGATTGGGTGTCATTTTCTGCTAATTTGGTGACCCTGAGCCCGAATTTGGCATAATTTTTGTTTTATTTACAGTATATAGGCCCCGGTCCAACGGTGAACAACTTTCAGCTGTTGATGATGACGATGACGATGATAATATTCAAGTCGTAGAAAAAGTATTGTATAATGCAACGTTGCATAATTACTAAGGTCAAAAAAAGCTCGTGGCGTCTTTTCTTACGATATTCGCTGCGTTCACATCGTTCCCCACACCACTCGCCTTTTTTGACCCCTCTTATACAACTGTTGCATAATAGTACATTATGATACAAGTGTGCTATGTTGGTAATTACACACGAGGCGTATTGTACGCGCGAGCGCCAGCGAGCGCGGGTAAGAGAGCCGAGATGTGTAATTACCAAAGCACACGCGTCGCATACGACGTTTTTCAACACATTTGCGAGGAAAAATAAATAAAATTTAGTTAATAAAAGGACTTTAAGAACTTTAGTTTACCTTTGTTACCAGACATTGCTTACCCGGAGCTGCTTTAGAACTTTACTTTATCATTTGGTTATTAACACCTTGGATTTCTTACTGATATAACTGTCCGAACATTGTCCGAACATTTTTAGTATTTCCAGCGACGGACACTAAATTTCTTTATTTCTTGAACTAGTAATTTTTAAAGTAATAAAATAACAAAGTCTGAATCCACAATATTATATCAGTGAAAAATGGCGGCAGATATTATTTCTCCGCGCCAATCCGCACGCAGCACTCGCGCATGCGCGCTGTGCACTTAGCACGCGCGTGACGCAGACACTGACAACAGACTGCTAAACAGCCAAATATTAAAATTATAATAAAATAATTAATCAATGTCTTAAATATGCAAATTATGGTCCCTTTTAAGATAAAAATGAATAATTTGTCGAAATTAAATGTTTATTTATCATCTTTAAACTAAAATAGTTTAATATTCACGAAAATATTCCTTGTTCCTATTGATACTGAACCGTTTGCTGAGATAAAAAAAAAGTTTATATTACCGCACTCGGGCGTAATAAGCTGTATTATGAGTTTAAATGCGGTGCAATAAGACTCAATTTACGAGCAACTGTGTTGAAAAATACTATAAAAGTAACTATGGGACCACCATAATAGGGGAGCCCAAACGGGGATATGTGATGTAACTCAAGCGCGTCAGAAAAACATAAGGGAAGAAACCTTGTACCCTCTTATATACCCTCACCAAGTCACCAGTCCCACTACATACGAGTATGAACCCGTAATATAGGGGAGTGCGTCCAGGGCAGCCGATCGGTATGTAAGAAAAAAACGATCCTTAGAAAAACTCGAGCGCCTCAGATAAGACTATGTAAGTTAATTATATGCAGAAAAGTGTATATTGAATATTCTGACGATTTTAGCGTGGCAAAAGAAAATGGGCGGGTCTCAAGTTGTAAAAAAAAGTCACATTGATATACTCAAGCGCATAGGACATCTTTAAGGATTCACTTAACATTCCTTTTGAAAATCTGACGCGTAGGAATAACTTTTTTTATTTTCTTTTCTTCCCCTTCGTACAGCCGCCCGCCGCTACCAAAGCGGCAGATTAATATTTCTTCGTTATCGGAAAGACGTAGGACGTTTACGCTATTAATCATAGAAGATAGAAAAACCTAGACGTGGCATGTGAACGAAAGATGCGTGCCACCTATACCTACCTATATGCGGAAAATTTGCATGTATAAACGTCAAATTGAATTTGACGGTTCGAGTAGCAGAATGTTTAGGCCAGAATCAGATTTTTTCGAGTGTTATGCTGTCATTAGTTAGATTTTCGAGCACGTAAACCTAAATCCCATTCAACAGAGTTCATTTTGCAACACAGATACTTTAACGACATCTGTTGTGCAATGGCAAAACTATTATTTAGACAACTGACATTTTCAGACAACAATGGACTTCAAATTATAATACCGATTCAGAACTTATTACATTTTTATACTAGAGAAGCTACTACCAATAATTGCCAAGATTTCAAGGTACCTAAGTAATCTGTTGATGTGAGTTTGGCGACACGGGTTTCTCTAGCGAATGTACTTATCGCACTTCTGTTGTCTCTTTGTTCTGTGCTATTAATGTCTGACGCGCTCGAATATTTCAATGAGTCAATTTTTTTACATTTTTTTTAAATTATACACGCTTCCCGCCCCACTGAAAAGGATAAGTTCAGATAATGTTTTTTTCTTTTCAGCATTCAATCTTCACAATTTAAAAGGTCCCCATGACGTTTTAGTAACTGCACATTATGCATCTTGGCCTCCCCTACTACTACGAGTAAAGAGTTTAAGCTGCTAATTTTTGGCATACTACGCCTTATTCTTATTATTTAATTATGTTGGCCGAAATATTCATGAGTAGGTAAAACCTAATAAAAAAATAAGAACTGCTATTGCTGGAAGGACATGACATGACTCTACTTTTAAATGTAATAACCGGAATGCTTTGTGCCACTCTTAGGCACTGCTATTGCTGGGAGGACATGACATGACTCTACTTTTAAATGTAATAACCGGAATACTTTGTGCCACTCTTAGGCACTGCTATTGCTGGGAGGACATGACATGACTCTACTTTTAAATGTAATAACCGGAATGCTTTGTGCCACTCTTAGGCACTGCTATTGCTGGGAGGACATGACATGGCTCTACTTTTAAATGTAATAACCGGAATGCTTTGTGCCACTCTTAGGCACTGCTATTGCTGGGAGGACATGACATGACTCTACTTTTAAATGTAATAACCGGAATGCTTTGTGCCACTCTTAGGCACTGCTATTGCTGGGAGGACATGACATGACTCTACTTTTAAATGTAATAACCGGAATGCTTTGTGCCACTCTTAGGCACTGCTATTGCTGGAAGGACATGACATGACTCTACTTTTAAATGTAATAACCGGAATGCTTTGTGCCACTCTTAGGCACTGCTATTGCTGGGAGGACATGACATGACTCTACTTTTAAATGTAATAACCGGAATGCTTTGTGCCACTCTTAGGCACTGCTATTGCTGGGAGGACATGACATGACTCTACTTTTAAATGTAATAACCGGAATGCTTTGTGCCACTCTTAGGCACTGCTATTGCTGGGAGGACATGACATGACTCTACTTTTAAATGTAATAACCGGAATGCTTTGTGCCACTCTTAGGCACTGCTATTGCTGGGAGGACATGACATGGCTCTACTTTTAAATGTAATAACCGGAATGCTTTGTGCCACTCTTAGGCCCTGCTATTGCTGGGAGGACATGACATGACTCTACTTTTAAATGTAATAACCGGAATGCTTTGTGCCACTTTTAGGCACTGCTATTGCTGGGAGGACATGACATGACTCTACTTTTAAAGGGCTCGAAAGATTTTTTTGCTATACTTAGCAGTGGTGATGTTGCCACTGGCTAATAAAAGATAAATATAAATAATAAAAACTAATGATGGAAGGGGAATTGAAACAAATTAAACTATGGTTAAGTTAAAAACAAATTAAAACTAAACTAAAACTAATCTTAAAATAAAATAATTAAAAAAGACAATAATATATGCAAACATTTTTTAGATGGTACTTTAAAGGTAAAGACGTGATTTATGTACGAATATACAGGGTGTCAGAAAACCCTTTAACTTCCTTTTACAGAATTGTCAGGTAAGTCTATCTGAACACCCTGGCAAAGTTTGACGCTCGTGGTTAATTAATTGACCCTTTAATTAACGAATCTTAAGATGCATTTTAGGACTATGCTCTCAGTGTACCTTTTCATTCATAAGTTACGTGAGTAGCGCTACTCGAAACCTTATTGTTTGTAACTAAAACTTCACTAGCACTTGCTTTCAAACTAACTACCATAAAACTTTGATCGGATTTCCTTAATGATAAATGATCATTTTAAATTATTCTAGATTCGTTTCAGAAAATCCACAGTACGACCTGGCAAACGTTAACGTGCATGTGAAGTGAATTGCGAAAATAATTGTAATCTAATTATAATTCTTTGTATGCTTTAAAAAAGTACCTAGAGATGATTTTAAAAGGATTATGTGTTAGGAGATGGAATAAAATGGATATCTGTAATTGTGGCTTATGATTATACTTACATTATTCTGTATCAATACGAAATCACGTAATACACTTAAAGCCACAATTATTAAACACTCTCTCACACACACACATTAATTGTTGAGCGGATATCGGCAAAGAATCACAGTTTTATTTAGATTATTTCTCTTTTTTACATAAAATAAACTAAAATTGAATTCTACATCGAAAATTACAACCACGATGTTTTGACAAATGTTTTTTGACTGTTCATATTTGAGTGAATACCGCGTGATCGCCCGCGCCCTCTGTAAGAGGTTGGTGGCTGTTTGTTTATGGTAGCTTCACTCTCTACTACTTGTGGGACGTGAACACTTAAGCATGAATGTGAGTGTGGGATGGCTTTTGAGTCTCTTATTTATTTATTTATTTATTCATACCCATTTTCACGCCTCAATTTCTGATTCATGAAGTCATCACTGCGCTTGGCAGACAATGTGTCTTGCTTGTTATCGGGCGTGTGGCACCCGAAAGAATCAAATCATTATTGTGTTCCAATAAGCTCATTTATCCGTTCACTCATGATCATGAGTCTCGTTTAGAGAATCGCATAGTTTGTTGTCCTAAATAAATCATTTTTTGTCAATAATGCCTTACATCGTTTTAGAAAAGAGCTGGTGCTCTTCAAACTGCGGCGGCGATTTTTACCAAAAATGGCTAAAAACCACCACAAGGACTGGCACTGGCTTTCGAAAGAAAAAAACGCATCCAAATCGGTCCACCCGCCTGAGAACTACTATGCCACAGACAGATACACACACACACAGAGAAAGAGAGAGAGAGAGAGAGAGAGAGAACGACGTAAAACTCATAACACCCCTCTATTTGCGTTGGGGGTTAAAAATAGTTTGAAATAACTTGAAAAATATTGAATTTGGCAATTAGGGAAGGCATGAAGAGCTGTTAGGATACGACTAGTAGTGTCAGGACTGTGACAGGACCTGACAAAAACACTATTACATCAGACATGGCTGTCGGGCTTTGATCCCTTTGCCTTTCCTTAGTGGAAAAGATTATAAAACCAAAAACCAAATAAAACTGACGGCCGTCAGTTGATATTGAGTGGCAATGTTTATTATTTTTTGTAATTATTTTAAAAATATTTGTATTAAAATAGTAAAGCGAAATGATGTTTGAGTGTGTACTGTGTGTGATTACGGGGTACTTCACGTTGAATGGTAATGTGATTTGACATGTGAGTGACTAAAACGGACACAATAACTGAAGGTCCGTATACCTAAGTAGGTACCTACTTCGTAAGATTAGCAAGAAATACAAAATATGCGAATGCTCACAACTTTAGGTTTTTGGCTTGTACTTCTAAATATTCACAGCAAAAGTTTAATTTTCCCGGTATAAAACTAGTTACGCTACCGGACATTGTGTGTCGCTTATGTTGCGAAAGCTTGATAGCTGATTGGTTGATTTTGAACTAATTCATTTAGGCTAATTGGCTGATTAACGAAACTTCGGTATGCCGAAGTAGTCACCAACAATAGTTTGACGTGTAGAACTATGAGTAGGCATGTGAGTAGCTTAAGCCTGTGGCACACTGAGCAAAGCTATTAAATTATTTTTTATATTTTTTTTTTTTTAGTTGTAATTAGGGTCTCATACTTTGCAGGGGTGTTCAAACCAATATAGCGAACAAGCTCGTGAATTATCGTTAAAGGGTTTTCTGACACCCTGTATATGTATGTATGTACTTCAACGTTTAATGAAATCAATACCTTAAATCTTAATTTAGACCCTTACCTATATAGTTAGGGTGCCCGTCACCGGATGTATATTATTGAACATTTATAAGCGAATATGGCATACAATACAATAATGTATGAATATACTTAATGTGAATAATATGAAAGGCAATGTGGTGACAATCATCCATCACGATTCGTATCGCGGGAGCATCAAATATCCAACCTCAAGGCCGTTAACCCACAAGACGTATATGTAGAGTACCTACCTCCGCTTCTTTTTCGCTCCAATTACTACCTAGTATGCTACCTATACGTGTACGTGTAATAAATGGAATAGTAACATGTCATACAAAATACCTAAAAAAACCTTAGTACAAACTTACCTAAGTAGTTGCTCAGGCAGGCTCAGGAGCCCATACAAAGTTAACGTGGAAATAGGAGTCAAGTTCAATATTAACATATAAAAGTGGTTCTCTTTTTCGCCGAACAAAGAAATGAGATCTAAACTTTTGTAGATCAATGTCATCGAGCAGCAAGTCGGTCGCAAAAATTGCGGTTGTTGAACATGAATATGACGGCGATTGAGCTGACTACTTAAACCATACGGACGAGGGTGTTTATTTTACTCTGGCGGAACGTCGAAGCATCTTTTTGCGCGGACAGTGGCTCGTGAAAGGAATGAACGTGACTGTCAAATGTCACTGTCACTGTCACTGTCATGATTGAAGAAAAGAGGCGCGGAAGGGTTGTTGTTCGACGGATCGCCGACGTCCGCATTTGTTTTGTTTTGTTTCCTTTATAATTTGGTTAAAAGTACGAATAGTAATTAAAGATTGAGTATCGTATCTTGGATTTTAATATGTCCGGTGAGGAAGATACCGGAAAGTCGTCATCAGATGTGGGAACACAACCCGAGTTCGAGTCAGCCGAAAAAGTGCCTTCGCATTCAACTACTATAACTTCTAGTACACTATCTAGCATGGAAGCTTTGCTAGTGCGACTACTCGCTACGTCGCAGGCACCAACTGCGAGTACACAGCGTACAGCTTTAATCCAATTTGATCCAGATGACAAGGATTCTGACATTGAAGGCTGGTGCCGCGTATCGGAGCTGATTATCAGTAGCAAGCGACTAGAGGGTGTCGAACTACTTGTAGCCCTAACGAGTGCGTTAAAAGGACGTGCTGCGCATTGCCTTACGAAGATAAAACTTGACGACCTGAGATGGGATACTATTAAAGGAATATTGTTGGCCAAGTTTGCCAAACCTAAGTTGGTGCAAGACTATTTTGACAATATAATGCAATTTCAAATCAATTGCAAGGAAACAGCAAGTGAAGCAGCAATGCGTTTGTGGGACCTGATTGAAAGCATTCCGAAAGTTGAAATGACTGATGAAATTATCACCGGATTTGTAATATCTGTGTTAAGCAACAAAGACAACGTGATACGTCGAGAGTTAAACGCCCACATAGTATCGACAAGAGCTCAATTACTCCGCATCCTCGGAGGTGTTTCATTAAAAAGGAGACCAGATACTCATGATCAGCAAGATACTGAAGCAAAACGATCACGCATTAATGATACTAAATATAATGGAAAATGTTTCAACTGTGGTGTCCCCGGACACAAACAAGCGGATTGTTTTAAACGCCGTGGGAATCCAGGAACATCCAAGCCTATTCATCCGGTCCGGTCTGATCCGGTTTCAACGCGTAGTCAGGAGAGGACAGTCACTTGTTATACATGTGGAAAGCCCGGACATATTTCATCCACTTGTACCGAGAGGAAAACCACTGCGTCAGCTGTGAAGGAAGTCAACATCTGCCAGCATGCACAATCGAGAGGTACACTGACAACATTATCAGGTGAGCCAGTCTCTTTCCTTTTTGATAGTGGATCATCTTGCTCGCTGGTGAAAGAAAGTATTGCATGCCAACTGTCGGGTACTGAGCACAACAGTTTAGTGTATCTCACCGGTATTGGAGGGGACAATGTGGAATGTTTGTCACAAATTTCTAGTACAATTACAATAGGTGATCTTATTGTAACTTTGCTATTCCATATTGTCCCAGATTGTCACATAACTGACCCCGTCATAATCGGTAGAGACATTTTGGATAGTGGCATTAGTGTAGAAATGGACAACAACAATTTGGTGTTTAAAGAAATAAAAGAGTCTAACTTCTGTGAGCACAATAAAAAAAAATGATTTTACAACTATTGACACAGATTTGACAGGTGATGATAAGATGGCCCTTCTGGACATTTTGAATAAGTATTCAGAATATTTTACTGATGGTGTCCCTATTCGTAGGGTGAATTCAGGAGAAATGGTGATTAACCTAATAGATTCACAGAAAATAGTACAGCGTAGTCCCTACAGATTAGCTCCTTCTGAAAAACAAGTAGTCAGGGAAAAAGTTCAGGAATTACTTGATGCTGGTGTTATCCGAGAAAGCTCTTCTCCATTTGCGAGCCCTATCTTGCTCGTTAAGAAAAAGGACAACACTGATAGAATGTGTGTAGATTATAGGGAGCTCAATTCTAATACTCAACCCGAACACTACCCCTTGCCACTCATAGAAGAACAGATAGATCAACTCACTGGTGCTCATTTCTTCTCGTCCTTAGACATGGCCTCTGGTTTCCATCAGATCCTATTAAATCCCGATTCCGTCGAAAAAACAGCGTTCGTGACCCCAGAGGGGCAGTACGAATACCTTGCAATGCCCTTTGGTCTGCGTAACGCGCCTTCTGTCTATCAGAGGTGTATCAACAATTCTCTTAAGTCTCTTGAGAATAAACCCTTGGCTTATATGGATGATGTGTTGTGTTATTCTTCAGATGTTACAGAGGGCTTAAACCGATTGGACCAAGTGCTACATTCGCTTTCAGCAGCTGGATTTTCCTTTAACTTGCAAAAATGCAAGTTTATGAAACAAAAAGTTACTTACCTTGGTTATGAAATAGAAGCCGGAAAAGTTATGCCCAATTCACTTAAAATAAGAGCCCTTGTAGAAGCTTCGCCTCCTAAAACGGCTACTCAGGTCCGACAGTTTCTCGGACTTGCTAGTTATTTTAGAAAATTCATTCACAATTTCACCCAAATAGTCGGTCCTTTGTACCCTCTGACGAACCTAAAGGGTCCCATCAAATGGTCAGATAAACACGAATCTATACGTCAAAAGATAATCGAAATTCTCACTTCAGGACCAGTACTAACCATCTTCGACCCAGCACTGCCAGTCGAACTTCATACTGACGCAAGTTCCGATGGGTTTGGAGCAATCCTCATTCAAAAAAAGGACACATTGCCGTATGTTATAGCGTACTATAGTCGTCGTACCACTGAGGCTGAGTCTCGTTATCATTCGTACGAGCTCGAGACCATGGCCGTAGTGCGTTCCGTTGAACATTTTCGCCATTATCTTTATGGTCGCAAATTCACAGTTGTGACTGACTGCAATTCCTTGAAGGCCTCGAAGTCAAAAATAGATTTAACGCCCCGAGTCCATCGATGGTGGGCCTATCTTCAGTCGTTTGACTTTGATGTTGTGTACCGTGAAGGTCGTAGCATGGAGCATGCCGATTACTTGTCACGTAATCCCCTACCAGACTACTGTCCTAGCTCGCCTTTACCCAAGGATCGTACTTGCACAAAAGAAGTTAAATACGTAGAACTTCATGAAGGTTGGCTCTCGGTCGAGCAAAAACGTGACTCTGAGATACAAGATCTTGTTGCCAAATGTACAAATGGTGAGCTTCCTCAGAGTGTTGCTAATACTTACGACGTCCGTAACGGGATCTTATTCCGCAAAGTTAACCGTAACAAAGTTTGTTCTTGGCTTCCCATTGTGCCCCGTTCATTGATTTGGACTCTAATAAGCCACGTTCACACTGAAATTCAGCATTTGGGTAGTGACAAAACTCTAGATAAGATTTATGAACAGTATTGGTTTCCGGAGATGTCTAAATGTGTTCGTAGATTTATAGATTCGTGCATCATTTGTAAAGCGTCAAAAGGACCATCAGGTGCTCAACCTGTGCGGCTTCACTCGATACCAAAAGTTTCTGTGCCTTGGCACACTATCCACATTGACTTTTCTGGCAAATTAAGTGGAAAAAGTGACCGAAAAGAATATTGCTCAGTCATTATCGATGGGTTTACGAAATACGTATTGCTGGAACATACATCAAAAATAGATGCCACCAGTGCTGTTGTTGCTTTAAAAAAGGCCGTGTGTCTCTTTGGCTCTCCAAAACGTGTCATTGCCGATCAAGGGCGTTGTTATGTCAGCGCGGACTTCAAACGCTTTTGCACAGAACATAAGATTGACTTACACTTCATTGCGACGGGGACAAGTAGGGCCAATGGACAGGTGGAGCGCGTTATGCAAACACTAAAGAGTCTACTTACTATAATAGAAAATGACCCAAACAAAACTTGGCGAGACGAGTTAGGTAACGTCCAACTGGCAATAAACAGTACTAGATCGAATGTAACTAAATACACTCCCACAGAACTAATGATGGGTATTCGGTCCCAATCCCTGGGACTTGCTAGAATATCTTCGGGGCTAGAAAATGAAAACAGGTTAGATCTAGAATCGATTCGCGAGTCAGCCTCAATGAATATCCAAAAAGCAGCTCAGTCAGATGCTACAAAATTTAATGCCGGTAGAGCTTCTATTAAACCTTTCGCAAAAGGCGATTTCGTATTCCTTAAAAGTTCTGAACGGAACCAAACAAAACTTTCCCGAAAATTTAAAGGGCCCTTTTTAGTTACCGATGTACTCGAAAACGATCGATATGAGCTTCAAAACATGAGTAACTCCCGTACATACAAATACGCTCACGAAAATTTGCGCTTAGTACCTGGTGGGCATGAAGGTTTAATAGAGGTCGCCACGAGCATGATGAACGATAAGGAGGCCGAGACGGCGCCTGATTATGTATGTCTAGAGAGTGACAATGACGATCACAATGACGCATCGCCTGTGCGTATTGATGATATATTGACTGCAGCATCAGATACACTTCCCACGTGTTCGAACATTAGTTCTCCCGATAACCACGCTGATACCGTACCACCTGAACCTGTACCGTCGCGGTCGTCGCGGCCGTCGCGCACCGTCAAACCAAGAATAAGATATAGTCCGTAAACTGGAGGTATGTTAGCTTAGCTCACATTAGCTTAGTTGTAACAGTTGACACCTACCATTGTTGTCCGGTCTATGCCGTTGTGGCTGGTCGAAGGGACGCAAGTGGTTGGTCTCAGACTTAAAGTGATGGTGTTGTCCGAGCCGTGTCATCTGGACAGGTTGAAAGGACGCATCGATCTAGTTTGTCAGTGTGTGATGTGGTCGAAGGGATGGTGTTGTCCGGTCCATTGCCAATGGTCGAAGGGACGCATTTATCCGGTCCACTGTGGGTAGTATTTTTGGTCGAAAGGACGATGGTGGCTAAACCACGAGCTTTGGTTGATTGGCACATTTGTCCGGTCCAAAATGGGTTTGCCTGAGGTTGCTCTGGCGGTAGTGGAGTTTGTTGTCAGGCTGGACGAGCTGTGGTGTGATGATTGTAATCCATGAATGTGTTGCACGAATGCTATGTGTATTGTTTCAGAGATTACTCGTAGAAGAACGCCCGAGGACGGGCGCTAGTCAGTCTGGCCGTGACGGCGATTGAGCTGACTACTTAAACCATACGGACGAGGGTGTTTATTTTACTCTGGCGGAACGTCGAAGCATCTTTTTGCGCGGACAGTGGCTCGTGAAAGGAATGAACGTGACTGTCAAATGTCACTGTCACTGTCACTGTCATGATTGAAGAAAAGAGGCGCGGAAGGGTTGTTGTTCGACGGATCGCCGACGTCCGCATTTGTTTTGTTTTGTTTCCTTTATAATTTGGTTAAAAGTACGAATAGTAATTAAAGATTGAGTATCGTATCTTGGATTTTAATATGTCCGGTGAGGAAGATACCGGAAAGTCGTCAAATACATCAATAGGTAACTGATTAAGCTACACTTATGATGTTTTGTATTGTGGACAAACTTAGGGGTTTGAATAAGTGTGGCAAATGTTATGTGTGTAGGTTAAATAGTTTGCTAGTTGTGAAGGCGTCAAAAGTAGTTCGAAACGGTTTGTGTAATATACACACGGCAGCGTCAGAATCTAGATTTTTTTACAGTACCTACATAATATTATCATTTATAAGTGTAAAAAAATTGTGTACGACTAGTAAACTTGCTTAAAAATTACGCTCGTTTGAAAAAACGCTTGGGGTTCGGTAATATCTGCGTTTAATTTAACTACCAAATTTGAAGTAAAATCTTTTGCGTGATGCTCTTGCGAGTACCTACGAACAGACAGAGAGACACGACGCGCCACAGTCATCGAACATCAACGCCTAAACTTTTGCTGATTTATGGCTGAAACTAAAAACATTGCCGGAAATACCTACCAGATACGAAATTTCAAACCTAAGCTTCGGTTGTTCACGAAATTGTTATCAATCAACAGTTTGTTCTAATCCTTGCACGATAATGTAACGTCGACAACAATAACATCCATTGGATAGTTTCGCCAGCATAGTTATGACAAAGTAAAATAAATAAATAAATAAACATTGTCATAAAATGTTGAATAGAAAATTTCGTCATTGTGCGCCTCCAGGGAAACACATGCGCATTACGTGTGGGAAAACCCTGGTTCTCAGCTCAGTCAGTACATAATGTCCTGTTCTTATTTTATATATATTACACAACTTACACAAAACAAGTATGTAAGGACACTATCCACAAACACTACTCAATTTATTCAATTTCAATTGACTCACTTTTTTGGTGCCATTTAACTAATAAGGTCACTGTGGGGATGACTGGCATACTTCATTTTTTTTTACTGCGGGGTGGTCTAGCTTCGTTAATTATTCACCTACGTTGCCGCTTGTAATCGCATACGATGAAGAATTTCATAAATAATAGTTGAGCTATAGTGACAGATCTTTTAATCACAAATTAGCAAAAATAAAAGTATTTTTTAAAATTCGGAGAGTAGACGGACTTCCCGTGTACGTTAAGGTAAGTCCGTCTAGTAATTAGCCATTTCCATAAACGGAGAGAAGCTGAACCTCGTTGATGACACCGTTTTTCTTGGTCTTACCCTGGATCGAAACTTACAGTGGAGCCCACATATCTCTGCTCTTGCTGGTAGATTGAGTTCTGCCGCCTATGCTGTACGAAGAATTAGACAATTCACCAACGTGGAAACTGCTCGACTGGTTTATTTCAGCTATTTTCATAGCATTTTGTCTTACGGCATTCTGATTTGGGGAAGAGCAGCTGACATTCAGAGTATCTTCATTTTACAGAAGAGGGCAGTTCGGTCCATCTACAATCTGAACTCCCGAGAGTCATTAAAAGAGCGCTTTAAAGAGATAGAAATTCTCACAGTAGCTTCGCAGTACATACACGATGTGATTATGTACACACACAAGAATTTCAATTCCTTTAAGAAAGTGTCGGACATCCATGATATCAACACTCGTAATAAACACAAGCTTCTCGTTCTTAAATTTCGTCTACGGAAAGTGAGTAAATCTTTCCTGGGAAATTGTGTCAGGTTCTACAACAAAGTGCCTGTAGATGCGTGGAAATTGTCATATGTGTTATTCAAGAAATACATAAAGAACACGCTCTTAAAGAAAGCATATTACACAGTCGATGAGTACATGTGTGATAATATGACATGGCCATCTTTGGAAGGATTACCGTAAGCATCCAGTGTTTTGTGAGTGATCCTGTAGTGCGTGTGTATGTGTGTGTGTGTGTGTGTGTGTGTGTATGAGTGTATGCGTGTAGTGTCGACTAGATACGGTCTCTGGCCCTGTTGCTACCGTCTGCTGTTGAGGTTAGCTGATCTTGATTAATTAAGATTCCAAATTGTATAGCTGTATTAATTAAAATTATTAATTAAGATAGGTATTATCAATATAAATATTGTACCTATTGTAATTGTTTATTTAAATATAAAATATTTATTCTATTTTTCATAATGATTATTTTTTACAATGACATAAATATTGCTATGTCGTATGTGTATTAAACTAGGTATTAGGTAGGTATATTGTTAAGCTTATGGATTTCCGGTTTAATTTTTTTTTTTTTTTTCTTTTACTGTTTAGTTGCAGGCTAGCGACGTCGAAGTTCCTAAAACGTTCCCATAGTGTGCCTGTGGGGACGGAAGCGAGACATGCCCTCGGTACCGCTCTGCTTTCAGAGCAGGACATGAGTGCGTGATAGCCAACATTGGGGGCGGCAGACGTAAGCTTGCCTTCGGAATCCAAAAGCTTATTGGTTACTTACTTGACATGAAATGTATATTTCATAATTTTGTTTTATATATAATTTTTTTTCCTGCGACATTGGAGACATCTCCAATTAGTTTATTTGACGGTGGAGGCGTTTTACACCTCCACTGAACTTACTATTATTATTATTTTTTTGTCTTTTATTTTTTTTGACCAGTAGAGACTTTATACATCTCTACTATTTATAGATTAATATAATTTAAGGCTCGGGGACCTTATACATCCCTTATATAAATGTATTTAATGTAAGTAGAATTTAAGTATTCTTACTGTATTTTTATTTGAAAAAATGACTTTCTGCCAAGTTTCTTGCGGCGCATTCTTCTTGGCAATGATGGTCTTTCCGAATGTGCTGGTAGTTTCAAAAAGACATGTAAAAGAGCCCTTGGCGGCCAATTTGCAAAATAAATTTTCTTATTCTTCTTCTTATTCTTCTAATGATATCAGCCATACTATGGGTGCTTATATGTTCGTATTCGAATCCTTAAAAAATGAAACAAGACGATGAAAAGCGTATTTTGAACTTGTTAAAATAAGACTTAGATTCGAATAATCAAATTTTTTCGAATTCAAAGGCAATAAAATAAAGGTATACATATATAATACGTAAGTAGGGCGGTAAACCTTTTTTGGCAAATAATCTTACTATAGGTACTTACTTATTTTTTAGGCTTCCCAAATTATAAGATCAATAGTAATTTTGAATATGTATATGTCGTCATCGTCACCTAGCACTAGCTTTGCTTAGTTTGGGGCTACTATTTATTTAATAGGTATTTTTTTAATTATATTTTCGGTGACATAGTGCTGAGGGCGGGAAACACATTTTCTTACTAGTTTCGAGATTAAAATTGTTAATAAACACAAACATCATTTGCAATGTCGAAAGGATTTTTATCTATGAAATTATGAAACTTATGATATCGTAATAACACTGAAGTCGTAAAAATAGTTCGGTACCTCTGATTCCAGTCTTGCATAAAATCTTTAAAAAAAAAGTCTTGCATATGACGGACTTGCCAACTTAAGGAAATTTTAATGTGATAAATGATGGAACATATTTTAGTGATTGTAACTTTTACTAGATAAATTAAGAAGAAAGTCAATTGAAGTTACCTTATTTTTTGTCAAACTTTCCTAAAAATCAACATAATACGAAAGTGCCCGTTTCTTTTCAAACAAAATATTATCAGGGGCAAGTAGGTCGAGTAGACCTCAGCCTTATCTACCTACCATCCTTCTCTCCAAGCGACTCATGACTCTTTCGACCGTCCCTGAAACAGCGGCTTCATCTTATGTTGAGCTTCTGTTTAGTTTACCTATCTATCGAATCCATCTTGATGTATCAAGAGATATTGACATTTTGATCTGCTGTTCTTCATGCCACGATTTGAAGACTAATTAATATCAACTTAGACTATTTACCTAAGTACTTACCTGATATTTAACCACTATTACCGTAACTTACTGCAGAGTATAAAACTAAGGGAGCTTAAATAGGTCTTGACTTTGGGCCCATCGGGCCGTCAATCGGCCAAGCTTTTAGCGCGCTATCGATCGTGCTGTCTACTTGTCTAGTGTAGTGTAGTTAATAAGTACTCGTACTAGGACGGTGTTGGAGCGGGTAAAAGACGAGCGTGCAGAGCGGGCGTTGTACATCCCTCTTTTATACCATTACTAGCTTTTGCCCGCGACTTCGTTCGCGCAGATAGGTAACGTCAGAGTGACGACATACCCCATACATCCACTCATGTCTCCAAGTATAAGGTTTTTATATCCTATCCCGTGGGAAATTCGGAAAATCCCTTCTTAGAGCACCTACGTGATCCTCTAGGAATATTATCTACTAATTATAATCTTAATTATTTACCTCGTGTTTTTATCCCGTGGGAAATTTGAAAAATTCCTTTGTAGTGCACCTTTATACTGATCAAGGAATAATATGTAGGTATGCCAATTGTAATGTAGCTTTATTGGTACAACATTTTGGGATTTTCCAATCCCGAGGGAAAATCGGGATAAAAAGTATTCTATATCCGTCTCCTGGTTCTAAGCTACCTCCCCACCAATTTTCAGCCAAATCGGTTCAGCCGGTCTTGAGTTATAAATAGTGTAACTAAGATGACTTTCTTTTATAAATTCAGATTACAATGAAACCAAGAAAGAGAACTGAGAAGTCTATTGCGCTCTGATAGGTTTATAGACGACCTCTATTTTGGCAGAAAACCATCAAAATTATGAGAATTGAGAACTAAACGCAAAACTGTTGCCCAATTGCCAGAAGTAGGTATGCGGTATGCGGTAAATCAGCGCTGCAACCTTGCAGCAGCTGCTAGGGAAGGGACCAACCCACTATTCATGTTAGCACACGTTGAGCACTCAAGGATCGGGTAGTATAAATTGTCAATTGCACCTACAATACAACGCGTAACTATATATCAAATTGTAGGTAAATATCTATCTGTGTGTTGTCCTCGTACTTACTGTAACACGGTAACGAATTTATTGCGTACTGCACCACGTTTTTAACTGTTGTTAGAGCGTTTTATGTCTCTATGGTTAGCCGTAAAACACGGCCGGATGTTTTTTATAGAGGTTAGTAATTGGCAATAATTACGTTCCAGTGGAAAGCACGTCTTATACTTACACTTTAAATGCTTGCATCAATTTATACCTCAAGAATACCCGTCATGCCGATTGTCACCTTACACCGCTCCGGCCTTGAAAAGGAAAATCGGAGGCTAAAGCTAAAGGTAAACCTTAATATCACTCGTTATAAGACTGTTTATGATTGGCCAATTACTTCAATTACTAACCAATCACGTAACAGAAGAAAAAAGTTAGTGTGTTCAAAAGGAAGCAAATTTGCCAGATATTTCCATCTTTACATTGGGTGCGTTCCACTAAGCGCTTACGACGCTCAATCGAAGTAACTAAGTTCTAATTTTGAAATTATTATAGTCGTCTAGAGCGTTGTATAATAATCATTCATTATAGTTGAGTCCGAAGTGCCATAGACTAACCAAGATTAAAATAGTACATTACTGCAGAGGCCGTGAAGTAAGGGATTGCTGGACGAGTTTGGGGTAGGTGGCCGAGTCGAAGACGAGGCCAGATAGAACGAGTCCTGCAATCCCTGTTCCGGCCAAAGCTTGTATAGTGCTTTTCTCAAACAATGTGAGGAAATATTAAAATTAAAATAACTACTAGACAATCAAGTAAATCTCTTTACTTTTTTCCGGTAGCATATTTTGCATAGCTAAATTTGCCTCCTCTTTTAAATGAGGCGGAGTACAGTTCATAAGTTCTCCGTCACTTTCATCACTAGAAGTCATTTTTATTTCTGTTAAATTATAATAACAATCACTACGAAATACGCATAAGCAGAAAAAAAGATTTTCGATTTGCCACCTTTTTTATTTTTTAAATGTACTAATTTGATCCAGCTATTTGAGCACCATGTTTAACCGCACATAAATATAGTACCATAGATTTTTTTTTATGTCGCAATTATGCTTAGGTACAGATTGTGGTGGTGGTTGGCTGTATGTAATTTTTTCCTTTGCCAATTTAATTTTAGTATAGAAATTTAAAAAATTAGAGCAGCGGACAAAAATGGATTTTCATACTAACTTTTGTGGCCTAAGCCAAGAAGTAATGTAGGGAGCCATAAACGAGAAACTTCATGTCCTCATATCGGGACATTAACGCATACATTTCCGAGCATGTTTGAGAAAAGTATCTATGTGAATGCAATTTTGTGAATTTTGTCATAAACACATAATTGACAGAATAGATAAAAATCAACGAGTAGAAAAAAAACAAAAGCCGCTAGTGTTTGCTGACGCTGTAATATTATACGCATTAGAACTGCTCTAAGATTCCAAATAAAAATATTGCAGTAGGTATCATTACACAACTGGACTAATTTTTGAAACATATTTTTTTCACTTTTAATTTTGTTTTACTGTTGTTTTAATTAAATTATTTTTCTAGTTACCTTGGTTTTTATTGTCTCGCAAAAGTTGAGAAAAGTAGAGTATACTCCTCGGAGATAAAACTGTTTATGTCTTGGGTGCGCTTAAATGTTTCACTCCACTCAGAACTCAATCTCATTCCCGGGCATTTTGAAGAAAACATTTTCAACACACTTGCTTGTAAATTGAGTCTTATTGCACCGCATTTAAGCTCATAATTCAGCTTATTACGCACGAGTGCTGTTATATTTTACCGCACGAGTGCGGTAATTTTTTGTTTTATCTCTGCAATAAGTTCAGTTATGTATAGGAACAAGGAATATTTTCGTGAATATTAAACTATTTTAGGTAAAAGCTGATAAATAAACATTTAATTTCGACAAATTATTCATTTTTATCTAAAAGTGACCATAATTTGCATATTTCAGGCATTGATTAAATATTTCGCACCCTTCGTGGAAAAAAGACGTAAGTCCTATTAAGGTTCTACACGAGTTACGTCTTTCTTCCACGAAGGGTGCGATTTTTTAATATAATTTTAATAATAGGCTGTTTAGCAGTCTGTTGTCAGTGTCTTCGTCACGCGCGTGCTAAGTGCAAAGCGCGCATGCGCGAGTGCTGCGCGCGGATTGGCGCGGAGAAATAATATCTGCCGCCATTTTTCTCTGATATTGTTGATTCAGACTTTGTTATTTTATTACTTTAAAAATTACGAGTTCAAGTAATAAAGAAATGTAGTGTCCGTCGCTGGAAATACTAAAATATGTTCGGACAGTTATATCAGTAAGAAATCCAAGGTGTTAATTACCAAATGATAAAGTAAAGTTCTAAAGCAGCTCCAGGTTGCGGGTGGTAGGGCCTTGTGCAAGGTCCGTCCGGATCGCTACCACCATCTTACTCGCTAATCCTGCCGCTAAGTAGCAGTGCTTGCACTGCTGTGTTCCGGTGTGGAGAGTAAGACAGCCGGGGAAATTACGGGCACAAGAGGCATTTCATCTTAGTCCTCTAGGTTGGCAACGCATCTGCAATCCCTCCGGGGTTGCGGGTGTCTATGGGCAGTGGTGATCACTTACCATCAGGTGACCCACTTGCTCGTTTGCCTTCCTATTCATATAAAAAAAAAATAAAAGGTAAGCAATGTCTGGTAACAAAGGTAAACTAAAGTTCTTAAAGTCCTTTTATTAACTAAATTTTATTTATTTTTCCTCGCAAATGTGTTGAAAACCGTTGTATGCGACGCGTGTGCTTTGGTAATTACACATCTCGGCTCTCTTACCCGCGCTCGCTAGCGCTCGCGCGTACTATACGCCTCGTGTGTGATTACCAACATAGCACACTCGTATCATAATGTACTATTACCTACCCTTGACTTTTTTTTCCAAAATGATGACATTTTGGGTTTTTCTGAATCTAAATTATTAGCACTATTTATTTTTGTAAAGAAAAAAAGTGTCCATTGGTTTTGTGTCAGTTTTGTGACACTATTTTCATACGATTTAATACGGGGATCACAAAACTGACACGAAAAAGTTGTATGCGAAATTAAGGTAATCTTGTTGGAAAAAGGGTACACGTTTTTTAGAAAATGCCCTCCCTCGCTACAATCAGGAATTAACTAAAAACAACCTCGGTACGCTCGGGAGTTAAATCTAGTACCTAGTGTCCTTTGCTGCGCTCAGGATTCAATATTGCGCCCGTGACATAGTGCTTTATCTCCTCGGTGTACAATCTACTATTATAACATCTACTTATTGTGACAGGCAACTACGGAGCCATACACTGCGCGTGGCCTGACACGCTGTTGGCCGATTTTTATTTAATACCTTCTCTTTTTCAATCTGTAACAATTTACCTGCTTCCAGTAGGTACGCGTCCGCGATTAGTCGCGCTGCTGAGCTTCCTCGCACATCCGCGATAAAAACGCTCGTAGCTCTAGTGGATACACAGACTTAGCTCTAATTACTCGATATGTTGCTGGCCGATCCAATTCCGTGGGGAACACCAAGGGTCACATTGTGCATCTACTTTCTTTCTTACCCTTCTAATTGGTCGAGGCTGATGCCACAATTAGTTAGGTGGAAGCTATTTTGACTGCTTAATGCGTAAATTAGACTTGACTTAATCTGGTGATCACATTAAATTTGGAGAGCTTTAATTCAGAATATGGATTAAGGACTCCATAGTTACTCTATCAACTGATGGGTGACGACCACAATACCAATAAAGGACCTAAAATATTTTATTATTAAATAAAATAATATTTCTTCCTTCCTCATAAGCGGAGTTGAGTCACACATTAGTGAAGGGCAAAGCTTCCAGCACCAAATTATTAATTAAAGACTTCAGACTTCCAATACCTATCTAGTTCACAACAGTAACTCGCGTATGAACATGGACACTGAATAAGTAGCATTGAGGGCATTGATAAACCATTCGTTAGCCGTTTACCGGAGCGGATTAGTTATCCATTAGGCCCTGCTTTGGCTAGGTTATCATGGAGTAAAATATCAGAAAACGACAAATGGGCCTCGACATTGTTTATCCGAACTTGGGACTCGATGTTTGAAAGCACATCACTCGAAAATGGTAAAAATCTGTGCATTTGCTACAAGCTCAAGTTACATTTTTGACTAGGTAGTAACATTAGGAGGTACTACATTAATTAGAGCTGTAATTTTACTCTACGCTGTGTATTCGTATTTCAAATTCAGTACAATTTTTCACCACTGTCACTTTCGAGTGACATTTTCACAATATTTATTTATTACTTACGTAGGACTTTGTGCAGGGTCCGTCCGTATCTCTACGGTACCACCATTCTCGCTAATCCAGTATTGCTTACGCGGTACATTACCGGCGTGTAGAACAGCAGGTGAAATTACTAGCGCATGAAGTATTTTATCTTAAACGCTCCGGTTGTGCAGTTGTTCGCGGGCAGTGGTACTATCAGGTGTAACTCACTTGCTCTCTTTGCCTTCCTCGTTAAATAAATAAAACGTGGTTCTTAGGTATTTCATGCAGCGTGGGTTAGGCGTGGGCCGGCAAAATGGAGGAATTTGCTAGTATTTTTATGGCATCACGAGCAAAATCAGCGACGGCAACAAATAGGATTACAGTACAGATATAACACGAAAACTAACGATCTGTGTGTTGTCCATAAAATAGAAAACACTTAAGGTAATTCGTTACCTACTCTTAGTGTAAGGCCTGAGTAGACGTTCGGGTTGAGCATGCGGCGCGCATGTTAAACACATACTGGTGTTCTGAGTCGACGCTGCACAGTGCACAGAGCCCTTTGCCGCTGCCAGCCACGCTGCACGCCCCGCCGAACGCTCCGCTTTGAGCGTCCACTTAAGGCATCCCTTATACTCAAAAACTGTTTATTCTGGTTGACACAACCAGAGAGGCCCTTTGTTATGCACAGGTAGATGTTATGACACCATCTAATAAAAGTTGTGGATATGGGAGAGTGTTAATGAAGAAGACAAATAGGTAAAGTAGGTAGAGAAGAAAATACAACACTTTTTTCTCCAGAGTATTTGTTCTTGGATGTTTCCCTCCACCACGCTAAAGTTCTTCTCGGAGTGTACTATAGTCCTTCGTCAAATTTAAATTATTTTGAAACCTTTGAGAAGACTTTGGCTGATCTTTGTCCACAATATGAGCATGTGATTCTTATGGGTGACTTCAACACGTGTTTGTTGAAGAATGACCACCGTTCCCAAAAATTTCAATGTCTTATAAATTCCTTTAATCTTAATATTTTACCTCTGAATCCTACACATTTCCCACATACCGGCCCCCCTCACTTCTGGATCTGATGATCAGCTCCTCATCTAGTAGTGTTACTTGTCATGACCAATTTAATGCTACAGGCTTCTCCAATCATGATTTAGTATACGCCTCCTTTAAAATTCGTCCTCCAAAACGCAAGCATAAAATTGTGCTGCGAAGGAGCCTCCGTGAAGTGGACCTGCAAGCCTTTCATAGCGACCTAAGCGGTGTCGATTGGCACGCCATAGACAGTATTCCGTAGACGTAGACCTTAAGCTGGAGGCTTTTAATAGCGCATTGCTTGGGGTCTTTGATAGGCACGCTCCATTGAGGCCTACTCGCGTTAAGCACAACCCGGCGCCCTGGCTCACGGAAGAGATAAGGGGCTTAATGGCGAGGAGAAACAGAGCTCGCATTAAATTACGTAACGACTCTTCTGAGGAAAATCGTCAAAATTATGTATCGTTGCGAAATCACTGCAATGAGGTATGTAGGAGTGCGAAGCGGCGGTATATATACCAGTCGATTAATAACTGCCCTCCTTCTGCATTATGGAGGTTCCTTAAGTCTCTTGGGGTGGGCAAATCTCGGCAAAACACATCTACCTTGACTGACCTCAATAGCCTCAGTAAACATTTTAGCACTTCGCCAGTTCAACTTGACTCTTTAGCAAAGCAGCGCACTTTGTCATTTCTTGCCAATATTCAACACCACGACGTCCCCTCTTTTGATCTTGGTAGCATTGATCCGCATGATGTTCTCAATATTCTTAAACCTATTGGGACGAAGGCCGTTGGTGAGGATGACCTGAGCTTGGACATGCTTGTGCTGGGGGCGGAGATTATAGCTCCAACTCTATCCCACATCATAAATTTTTCATTTTCTTCAGGCTGCTTTCCATCGATGTGGAAACGTGCCCACGTAATAGTTCTCTCTAAGACGTCGAATCCCAATTCTTTTTCTGACCATCGCCCCATTTCAATTCTCCCAGTTTTATCCAAAATAGTGGAACATTTCGTAAATCGGCGTCTTTCCTCTCATCTCAATAACCACAATCTTCTAAATCATTTCCAATCTGGTTTCCGTCCTGGGCACAGCACTGTCACGGCTCTCGTCAAGGTCACTGATGATATTCGTCTCAATATTGAGAACAGAAAACGAACAGTTCTTGTTCTACTGGGTTTCAGTAGTGCATTTAATAACGTACTTGATTTCGATATACTTCTTGGTATCCTCAACTCCCTAAACATATCCTCAACAGCATTATCGTGGTTCCGTTCTTACCTCTGTGGGAGGCAACAGCGAGTCAAGGTTGAAGATGTTTTTTCAAGCTGGTGCGATCTTACCGCTGGTGTTCCTCAGGGGGGTGTACTTTCCCCTCTCCTTTTTTCTATTTTTATTAACGGTATTACCTCTTCTTTAAATTCTTCATGCCACTTGTATGCTGACGATTTGCAAATATATTCTGCTGCTGATCTTGACGATTTTCCTCTGTTGATTGATCGCATTAATTCGGATCTGATCGCCATTCGTGACTGGGCTGCGAGCTTTGGTCTCATGGTAAATGCCAGGAAGACGCAGGCAATCGTTATTGGTAGTCCATATTTTATTTCTCGGATGGCTGACCTGGTAGTTCCTAACTTATATTTTGATGGTACCTTTTCTCACCTACCGTCAGAAATCTGGGGATCATCATGGACCACACGCTCTCCTGGAGGGCACAAGTTTCCGAGGTTAGTCGGAAAATTTTTGCCTCGTTTCACTCGCTCAGGGGTTTGCAGAACTTCCTGCCTATCCAAACAAAAATTACACTAGCTCAATCCCTTTTGCTCCCACTGCTTGATTACGGTGATATTGCCTATCTGGATCTCACTGAGGGGCTACTTGACAGGCTTGACCGTCTTCAAAATGTATGTATTCGTTACATTTTTTGACTCCGAAAGTACGACCACGTGTCTCACTTCCGCACGCAGCCTGTCAGAGATCGTAGGAACATCCACATTCTGTCATTGCTCTTCAACATTCTTTTCAATCCTTCTGCTCCTATGTATCTTTTCGAGCGATTTAGCTACTTGGCTGCCGGTAGCCAGCATCGGCTACGGTCTAATACTGATCTCTTTTTAGCCTGTCCTTTCTCATCTTCCAAAACTTACTCCAAATCCTTCACAGTTCACTCTGCTAAGCTGTGGAATCGGTTACCGACCTCCATCAGGCAATCTACCTCTGTGGCGACGTTCAAGGAGGGCTTGAAAAAGATGTGGCTCACAGCATCTCCTTAAATATTGTATGTGTGTACCTACTCATCATCACTACATAGTCTATACTAATATTATAAAAAGGAAAGATTTGTACCTATTTTTGTATGTTTGTATGTTTGTAATGAATAGGCTCAAAAAGTACTGGGCCGATCTGGATGAAATTTGGAACATAGATAGATTATAGTCTGGAATAACACATGGGCTACTTTTTATCCCGGAAAATTGCGTGATTCCCGCGGGATAGCGATAAACGAATTCTACGCAGACGAAGTTGCGGGCAACTGCTAGTATAAAATAAAGTCGCTTTCTCTGTCCCTATGTATGCTTAAATCTTTAAAACTACACAACGGATTTGGATGCGGTTTTTTTTAATAAATAGAGTGATTCAAGAGGAAGCTGCATATGTATCATACATGCATAATATACCGTGCGAAGCCGGGGCGGGTCGCTAGTATTGTATATAGTGTGTATGTATGCATGTGTTTAATGATATTTAGTAGTTTATTTATGACTTGTTTGTTGTATTTTGAGATGTACGCTCTATTATGGCTTTCACTATATGGATATTTTAAACTCACTCTTTGTCGGGTTCTCGCTTAATGCTCATCTCATTTACTCAAAGGTTAACTGGTAACTTATAGGGATAAGTTCGCCTTTGTGCATATATTTAAGGTCTTTTTTGTGATTTGTCTCTGCTTCTTTATATTTGTACAATAAGGGCATTTACTTACTTACTTACTTTTTTACATATTTTGAATTTCTAATCCCAGCAAAGCCAACATTTCGCAGTTCGTAATGATTGAAAGGAAGTCGTACGCAACGTATTACACATAGCGTATTTTTGGCGGGCTATCTCTATCAACCTAACAAGTTTCCTCTTGTATTTTAGCCAGATACGCGAGGCGAGAGTTTTGGCCTACGTTAGTGACGTCACATTAATAGCATCACTGAAACTATAACTATACATATGCCACTATAAACTATGTTGAAGAGCGTTTTGATTATCATTACACATAAACGGATAACTCACGTATAAAAAGTCGAGTGATGCTCGACAGGTTTCGGACTATTTCGTAGTCCTTCTTCCTAGAGCACTCGCCCCGGCGGCGGCAGCGAACCGAACACTGCGCGCCAGGGCTCTGCTCGCGCGGCTGTTCGACGCAACTGACAGCGGCGCACAACTACCCTCGTTTTCATCGTCATTTTATTAGTGTCAAATGTAGGGCAGAACTTGTGTGCACAGATCACGTCACTCCGCAAAGGTTCACACATGTCAGTGATGATATAAAAATGATATAGAACCGGTACCTAGGTACTGTAGGAATAGGTTCTGCTAGTTTTATACTGGCAGGTTTCGGTTGCTGGCTGCATTGAGACTTAGTTCAGGTTCCGAATATCGAACACTTGTTCGGTATTTTAAAATATTTTGTTTTAGAACTTGGGACGACTCGCAGATCAGCTTGTACCGAGACCCTTTATAGGGCAAAATCTTAATATTCTTTGTAATAAAAATAAATTATTGAAGCTGAAATAAAGTCAAAAGTATCTTTTCAATGATTGTGTTTTAATTCTTTGTAGCTTGGGCCATATGCTACATCAGTTTGTTTAGGAACACTTTTAAACCGATTTACCGTACAGATCTAAGTGCCTCATCAAGGCAGCTCTACATTCGGTGGAGGTCGCGGCGCGATTATATTTGTTTCAGGGAGGGCAGTGAGAAGACGAGCTGGTCAACCCCATGCTGGGCTTGGAGACCAGTGATCTGCGGTGCAGATCTGACGTCACAACGGTGCCCCGACTCCTAAATTAATTAAAAATATTTCCCCTTAGGCCCCTTAAAATTTAATTTTTTTCTTCGCTATAGCTAGCCCTTGTTGTGTATTAGCTAGGAATATTTTTCCGCGGTCTTTGTAATTCAAGGCACAGTATGCATTTTAAGAAGATGTCCCTTTGGAATTTTTTGGTGGGGCTATAATGGGAGATCATACTAGATCGGTCTGGTGTGATGTCTGGTTGCTGGCTGCATTGAGACTTAGTTCAGGTTCCGAATATCGAACACTTGTTCGATATTTTAAAATATTTTATTTTGGAACTTGGGACGACTCGCAGATCAGCTTGGACCGAGACCCTTATAGGGCAAAATCTTAATATTCTTTCTACAGTCTACACGTGGAAATGAACAAGCACCTTTGGTTTTATCACGTTTTTATTCAACTTGCTTTACAATTCAATTTACATTTACATACATATTTGCCTGTTTGGGTCAAATTTTGCGATGTCGCAATAAACAAGTATAAAATAAGTATAAACTTCCATGCTGGTCTGGGAGCAAGGAAAAAACATAGAATGTACCAGTTGCTTGTCTACCCGCGCAGATGGTAAAATCCCATCGAGGGAATGGGCGAAAATCATAGGAATCATGTTTTAGGCGATGAGGCTAGCAAACGATCACTATTTTGATGCCATTTTCCACCTATACGCCCACAAACCTGCTAAATGTGGCCTGTAGGTACCTGTTACCTTAGGCTCTGTCTACCCCGTAAGGGATAAAGACGTGATCTGTGTATGTATGTGTAAGTGTAGGTGTTGCGGATGTTCCGTAAGAAAAAGGCGTCAAACTCGCGAAAAAACTTTAATTAAACAAACCCGACACCACGTATGAAATTCAAAAATGACCAGGGAAAGGTACGTGTGTGCCGCGCTGTTAGCCAAAGACAACTGGCGGGTCTACGTTCGTTGGTTCGCTACGTCACACACGCAGCCCACCCGACAATTTCACAAAAAATATAAAAACTTAAAAATCTAAACATTTTGAGCCTTATTGAGCACGTCGCTAACACGCCCCACCCCAGTGCTAGCCTAGCACTCATCAATCAAAGGGATTCGAGCGACGCGCGCCGCCGACCGCCTGTACGTACCTGACTGCGTCCGCACCTCGACCAACCGCACTCGCCCGTCCCTGCCGGGAAACACTTGCTGTATAACAGCTTTCGGCCACACGTTCCGTGGCGCTCCAGGATCCACGACAAGTACCAGGTCGCCTACCTGTAAAGGTTTTTGCTCCTTATTCCACTTTCTTCTGGGGAGTAACTCTGGCAGGTATTCCTTAACCCATCTCCGCCAATACATGTCAGCTAGCCTTTGGCTCTTCCGCCATTGCTTTCGCAGAAACAAGTCGGAATCGTCAAAGGTGCCTAAAGCTGGTAAGGCGGAGGACGTTCCCAAAAGAAAATGGTTTGGCGTTAGCGCTTCGTTGCTGCCCGGCTCCACCGACACGTGAGTGAGCGGTCGGCTGTTCACAATGTTCTCAATTTCCAGCATGAGGGTGTTAAGTGCTTCGTCTCTTGGTGTGCGTTCTCTAAGAATTACGCCGAGAGACGTCTTAATACTACGTATCAGGCGCTCCCACGCCCCACCCCAATGGGGGCTTGCAGGAGGTATAAACGTCCATTTGGTTCCATTGTTTAAGGCCTCGACGCCAAGAGTCTCCTTGTTAAGCTCCTGAATGGACCTCTTCAATTCGGTATCAGCTCCCCGAAGGTTGGTGCCGTTATCAGAATAAAGGTAGCCCGGCCATCCTCGGCGTGCAGACATACGGCGGAGCGCCATTATAAGAGAGTCGGTGGTGAGAGTATGTACGATTTCTATATGAATCGCTCGTACTGTAAGGCAGGTAAAAATAACTCCGTACCTCTTCTCACGCCTTCTACCCACCACTACCTCCATAGGTCCGAAGAGGTCCAGCCCACAGTGCGTAAATGGTCGTTGATGATGCGCCATCCGCCCCGCAGGTAAGTCGCCCATCACGGGAACTTCAGGCTTTGCTTTTCTAATTCTACAAAGCATGCATCTCGTTGCTACATATTTTACCGTCGGTCTTATCCTAATTATGGCATACTTTGTTTTCAGGTTATTTACCACGGTTTCCTGATTGCCGTGCGCCGCCTTAACGTGGTAATGTTTCACAAGTAGCCTGGTCACGTGATGCCGCCCATCCAATATAATCGGGTTTTTTGTTTCCTCTGCGACGTCGAGTGCGGCGCCGATGCGGCCGCGGCACCGGAGTACACCGTGCTCGTCCAGGTAAGGCGACCAGGTAAGTAGTCGGCTGCTCTTCTCCAAGCGTTTACCTTTTCTTATAGCTTCTACCTCGGCACCGAAAGACTCGCTCTGCGCATGCCGCACCAGTAATAGCTCAGCCTGTACCATCAACTCCGCATCGACGTCATCGGTAAGTTTTCGGCACTTGCGTACAAATTTCAGCACGGTGAAGGTGCTCCGCAGCAGACGCAACCAGGAGGAGCAACGTTCGGGATCTGGAACCGGTAAACAGGGTGCAGGTAAGTCTCTAATTAGGTTTATACGTTCTGCGACCTCAGGTGGTGGTGTTGTGTCAGCTGAGTCGATAACATTACGCGGCCATAATGACTCATCACTTCGTAAAAATAAAGGACCCCTCAGCCATTCATTCCTAAACAGAGCGTCGTCATAGGTATCGCGCGTGGCTATATCAGCGACATTTAATCCGGTAGGTACGTACCGCCACTCATCGCTGCGGCTCAGTTCGTCTATCTCACCCAACCGGTTTGCTACGAACGTTTTATAGTTGCGCGCATCATTTCGTATCCAGTGCAGGACGGTGGTAGAATCGCTCCAAAAAAATCGACGCTGTACAGTCAGCCTGTGCTCTTTTAACAAGCTGTCTGCAAGCCTGGCAGCTAAAAGTGCAGACTGTAGTTCCAAACGTGGCACAGTTAACGCTTTAACTGGTGCAACTCTGCACTTACTAGCTACAAATGCAACCCATACTTCATTATCACACGTCCACCGCCAATAAGCTACCGTACAAATAGCCAAAACTGAGGCATCGCAAAACACATGAAGTTGTAAATTGCCATATGTTTTCGTAGCACACGGCGCCGCCGGTCTCGTAGCAGGTGTTTCGTAGCACCGCGTAGCAAGCGCAGGCGATGACGGGCCTGGCGCGGGTCGCGCGGGGCGGAGTATGTCCTCTACGCTCGTAGCGCCGGCGACCGGCATAGCATTCTCTATCCCTCTCGCACTCACAGGGCTTAAATAACACCGCGGCACTCTAACATGGCGCATTTCTAATAATAGATTTAACCATTGGCTCCACTTAGAAAATATATTGTTTGGTATATTTTCATCCCAGCCAACATTTAATTGCCAGAGTGCTTGCAGCATTATTTTACCCTGTATGGTGAATGGGGATAAAAATCCAAAGACGTCGAAAATGGACATAATTACTCGGAGCATAATTCTTTTAGTAGGTACTTGTGAGCCTCTGATAATAGCATCTGGTATGCGCTTCAAAGACAAATCAAAGCCGAACTCGTCTGTGGCTGGGTACCAGATAAGGCCGAGTGTCCGCTCGCCTTCATACTGACGATCCAATTTAAACTTTATAGCCGCCGGACCTAAGGCTCCACTTGGCACGCAGTCCAGTACCGCCTCGCTGTTGCTAGACCAATTACAAATTTCGAATCCACCTTCCTTATGAATCAAAATAATATTTCTCACCATTTGTATCGCCGCGGCCTCGTCCGGGAAGCTGTCCAAGTAGTCGTCCATATAATGTTGTCCACAGATGGAACTGACTGCGTCGGGCATTGTGGACGCGAAGCGCTGCGCGTTCTTATTCTTGACGTACTGGGCAATAAATGGGGAACAATTAGCACCAAAAATCAAAGACGTCATTGCGTATGTTTTAACTTCCTGTTTACAGTCTGGCCTCCATAAAAATCTCAGAGCGTCCTGATCCTCGGGCCTTATTTTTACTCGTAAGAACATATCCTTTATGTCTCCGGCCACAGCGTACCTATTCTCTCGAAAGCGGACCATTATGCCGAATAGGGACGCGAGTAGGTCGGGTCCTTGAAGTAAGTAATCGTTCAAAGACGAGCCGCCGCTTCTCGCGGCCGCGTCGAACACTAGACGCAGCTTTTTTTTATTTACGTTGTCCACTCCAAAGTGGGGTAAATACCAGACACGCGGCGGCGTAGACTGTGTAACGGTCACTTCTCTGGCAAAATCATTTTGAAATAAATGATTAACTCGACCCGCGTACCTGGCTGCGTAATCTTTGTTAGCTGCCATTTTCCTTTCGACCCCTTTTAGCCGAATCAGAGCATTGTTGTAACTGTCGGGCAGCGCGCTCTTCTCGTCGCGCCACGGTAAACCCACTTGCCACCTTCCGTTAACAAAGGTCGTCGTACGCTCTAGTTGGGCTACCGCCCGGACGTCTTCGTTGTTTTGACGAGGTTTACTAGTAACACCTAGGGAGTCAATTAAAAATGCTCGTCTTACCTCCTCGTGGAGATCGCGGAGCGCTCGGTCGCGCTCGTCGGCGGGCGCGGGCGCCGGCGCCGGCGCGGCCGCCAGCAGCAGCAGGCTGGCGGGTGCGGCGCGGGCGCGCGCGGGCTGCGGCGCGCGCACGACCCCGTGCACGCACCAACCTAGGGGGGTGCGCGTAGCGGACGGCTCATTCGGCTTACCCATACAAACTTCTAGCGGTAACAATAAATGATAGTTGTCCTGCCCAATTAAAATTTCAGGTACACAGCGAGTATTATCAAACAATAATTTATCATTTAACTTTTCTAAATGGGCGTATTGTTTACAATCAACTGTACAAAGTTCTTGCTCAGGCAATTTTAAGTTATCGACACTTCGAACATTTATGTTAAACATTTCATCGCTGCTTACACTAGATAAATTTACAGACAAAACAGTTGTAGTACACACAAAATCACTGTCGTTCCACGCACCGCCGACGCGCATGGTCTCAGCGTGCCCGCGCAGACCGGCGCGCGCGGCGAGCGCGCCGCTTATCAACGTTATCGTAGAACCATCGTCTAACAAAGCGTTTGTAGTTATAACACCGTTTGGTCCGAAGATATTAACAGGTACCACTTTTAGTAAAACTTTGTGTTCACTCGAGTTAATATGTGTAACTGTCTCGATAACCGGACTGGCGTCAGCTGATTCCGATGCGTTATTGATCGCGTGCGCCTGCGCGGTCCGGTCGTCTCGCTCTCGATTGTTTACGTAATGTAACAGCTGATGATGCGCCTCGCCGCATTCGTCCTTATTGCAGGCGGGCGCGGTACAGGATTCGCGATCGTGACGTGACACCAAACACTTGAAACACACTCCATAACGTTTCACATGCCGCCACCTGTCTTTTCGTAAGGCTTTTTTGAACGGCTTGCACTCAGTCAGTTTATGAGTAGCGCGGCGACAAAACAAACATTTATTCTCACTGTCACTTCGCGTCGTCGATTGCACAAGCACTGTATGCGGGCGGCTGGCGTTCGCGTAGTCAGCTTTGCTTCTTGAGTGATGAGGGTAGCTGTACCGCGAATCCGTGAACTGGATATTTGCTGCAGTAGTTACTTTTATCGCCTCTTGATTTAGGAAATCACCAAGAATTTCTAGCCGTGATTTCTTGCTTTTATTTATTAAAGGGAAGCTGTAATCACACCACTTTGATAAAAGTATGGTCGGCAACTTTGATAAAATTATATTTACGATGTTAATTCCTTGTAGGTATTCGCTGCGTCCGATAGCTTGCACTGCCGCTATGAAGTTTTTTACTTTCACTGAGTATAAAACAATGTCCTTATTATACTCGGCTGACATTGGTGGAAGTTTTTGTAGTCCCTGCATAATTCTATTTAGGATGCTGTCCGGGTTACCAAATAGTAGCTCTAAGGTCTCCATTACGACGTCAGGCGTTGTGGCACTTATCATTAGAGCTGAGACAGCTTCCTTCGCGGGTCCTTGAAGTGACTTCCTGAGCCGCCACAAGTTTTCCTTCGGGCTGAACCCGCACACCTCCGTGGACTCGTCGTAGGCCTGCTTAAACTGGAGCCAGTCCAGTGGGTCCCCAGAGTAGGTAGGTAGGTCTCTCGGGGTACTCATTCGGCTAAGCAGATTTTTATCAGTCCTGTTGTTAGTGGAACTAGTGGTAAGGTTTTTTAGTGCACTGGCCAATATGCGAACCGTTTCATCCGAAGTGCCGGCGGGCTTGACTCCCACCGGCGGGCGCTGCGAGCCCGACTCGTCACCATAATCGGGGGCTTGCGGTGCAGGTTCCGGCGGCCACTGACTGCGACTCAGCCACTCTTCCACGTTCAGCTTGCTGTTAGTGTGCAGATCATGATTTGGACTGTATCTATCTTCGTCATCTTCGTCCGTTAAGTTGGCTATATCCATCTCCAATTTCTTGTCGATAAGTGCTATTTGGATTCGTGCTTTTTCTTGAGCCGCTTGTAGTTCCAGCTGTTTCCTCTTAGCTATTAGGGATGACGACGTAGACTTCGATTTAGCCGTTTTAGGTCCAGGCTGTCGCGATAGTCGGTATTCGAACTTTACGCTGCTACCCGGCATTTCGAATTCGTGTTCAACGGTCGGAGTCTTGACATCGTTCTGCGTGGTTTCTTTTGCTAGCTGTGAGGCTGCTTGCTGCTGGAGCCCTTTGTCCTCGCATTCTTGGTTCTCGCGGTCTTGGTTCTCGCGTTCCCTGCGCGTAGTACTGCGAGTGTTAACCATTCTTGCGGGCGTGCGGTACATCAATCCGGTCGAAGTGACCACTTTGTAGATGTTGCGGATGTTCCGTAAGAAAAAGGCGTCAAACTCGCGAAAAAACTTTAATTAAACAAACCCGACACCACGTATGAAATTCAAAAATGACCAGGGAAAGGTACGTGTGTGCCGCGCTGTTAGCCAAAGACAACTGGCGGGTCTACGTTCGTTGGTTCGCTACGTCACACACGCAGCCCACCCGACAATTTCACAAAAAATATAAAAACTTAAAAATCTAAACATTTTGAGCCTTATTGAGCACGTCGCTAACATGTAAGTATATCACAAGAACAACATGAGGACATGCATATATGTTAGAAATGGCATCAATGCCATGCCCTTGAATGCTTTATGTTCCAGGGATCTCACGACCATCAAGATCCCGGGGCGGGGGGGAGGCAAGGCACTCATCATCTCATCAGCCTACCTTCCCTACGAGGCGACGGACCCGATTACACCACCATTTCGGCGTCTAGTGGAACACAGCAGCGAGGCGAACGCCGGCCTAATTATTGGCTGTGACGCCAATGCACACCATGTCATTGGGGTAGCTCGGATGTCAATAGGAGAGGAGAGAAGTTACTGGACTTTCTGGTGAGCTCTTCTTTACAAATTCTTAATAAAGGCAATGACCCAACTTTTGTTAAAGCAAGGAGAGGTGAGGTTATTGATATAACGTTAGCATCAAATAACATTTGTAATAACATAACGACATGGCATGTATCCAATGAAACTTCTCTGTCGGATCATAGGTATATATGCTTTAGGCACAGTACTAACACACCCATAGAAACCGTGCGTAAAAGGAACCCTAGGAATACAGACTGGACATGTTTTAAGACTGACCTGAAAGTAGAACTAGGTGACCCAACAGGTAAGCTCAATTCCATAATAGACATAGAATTTGAAGCGGACAACGTGGTAAGGGCAATTACCAACGCCCGGACCAAGAACTGCCCGGAGAAGAAGGTTGTAACAAGGAAGGTACCATGGTGGAACCCTGAGATTGCAAAACTCAGGAAAGAAACCAGGGTGACCTTTAATGATGCGAAGGCCTCGAGGAGCTTCGAGACCTATGCAAAGAAGCTCACAGAATACAGTAAAGCTGTGAGAAAAGCAAAAAGGAAAGCGTGGAGAGACCACTGCGATCAAATAGGCTCAATACCAGAAGGTATGAGACTTACAAAGGCTCTAGCGACAACCAGATCTGTTCCACTTACCACCATAAGAGGTGAAGATGGGATAATGACAGAGACTGGGCTAGATACACTAAAGGTAATGGTGTGACACACACTTTCCAGGCTCTATCATACATAGGGGCATAACCGTCGATATTCCCATCGGCGTTGCCGAACAAGTGCTCACCACTACCAGGCACAATTGGGATACCGCCAAAAAAGTAGTAGACCACGATAAGATAAAATGGGCTCTGTCCACATTTCGCCCATATAAAGCACCAGGACCAGATGGTGTCTATCCAATACTACTACAAGAAGGCGCCAATGTAATAATACCGCATCTCAGCAGGTTGTACAGAGCGTGTATAGCCTTCGGACACGTGCCGCGTGTATGGAGGCAAGTTAAGGTAATATACCTGCCGAAACCCGGCAAAGGAGACTACAATGATGCCAAATCATATAGGCCAATAAGTCTGTCATCATTTTTCCTCAAAACACTGGAAAAGATGGTTGACAGATATATAAGGGATGGACCACTGAAACGGCATCCACTGCACAAGATGCAGTGTGCCTATCAACCTGGAAAATCTACGGACTCAGCACTACACCTGGTAGTAAGCAAAGCGGAGCAGGCCATAGAGAACAAAGAACTATGTCTTGCTGCGTTTCTTGATGTGGAGGGAGCATTCGATCGCACCACATATCAAGCCATCAGATATGCTGCAGGTCAACACGGCTGTCGTGAGTTCCGACTCACGAAAGGTAAATGCTTGGAGATTAATAATTTATTATCTGTAGCAACACTAAAGTAGATTCGATTTCTTATCTCTAGTATTGTTTGTCTATGACAATTGTCTGTGGTCACAGTTAGCGCCTAATAGGAATATGTAAAAGTTTTCTCACAAGTGCTTATGTGTAGTTGTTTCAAGTAATATGAAAGTGAAATATAATCATCAGTAATTCACCGGCCGCAATCTCCCGAGAGCTAAGTATTCAAGTGGCTAAGTATCCAAGTGCCTAAATATCTAAGTATCCTGTGTCTTGAAACTCGTACCTACTTATCTGTCCTCAAAGTAAATTTCTCCATTAAACTTTGTATGTTCAGCTTACATAAGCCAAGCACGTCCAAGAAGAACCCTAAAGCGTTGCTCCTGACCGTGGGGTCAGGAGTCTGTTCTGGAATTCCAGGTAAATCCCTTCCCATGTGTCAACATCACTGGGAGCTGCTCAGTAACGTATCTCTGGGTGCTAGCTCCCGATAGTGAGGCCAGGAGACAAATCTCTGACCAGTTGACACCCTCGTTGAAAGCTAGGCAATGAAAAATGCTGCCTATAAAAATGGGACAAAGCCAATGGTGGCACCGGGATCAAAGCAAATCAGTTGTGTTGTGGCACAAAAAGGGTATAGCCAAAAATCATAAGTAGTGGCTCAACGTTAGTGCTTGGGCGTATGACTTAGCATACAAAGCTGCTGCCTTAAGCATGGCTCTGATAGTAAAGAATATAAAGTAAAGTTCATTCCAAATTTGAGAGTTCAATAAAGGTCAAGCTGTTGACTACATTAAGACACAAAGTACACATGAGCGTTGTGGTCTTATGGATATGCGGCTCTCTAGTCAGAGAGTCATATACCATATCTATTCTACATATATCATATCTATTCTACAGGAGGTGAATGGAGTTTGGTGCTCCGGGGGTTGCCAATTAGCGAAGCAGATATATTATTCCTGACTAATTCTGTAAAGAGATGACTGCGCGGGATTGATAAACTTCAGGTATGAACTTGCTCTCTAGTTGCTCTAATTACACTTGTTATAATTAGTAATTGTTCCTCATACAAACATTGCATTAGCCGATAGAATAAAATTACTTTATGTGGTCATGGTGAACTTGGCCACAACGGCATCGAACCCACTATCTGTAGATGGATGGACAACATGCTAAACAGCAGACTAATAAGATCAACCCTGCTAGGGGAAGAAATATTAGCTACTGCCACGAAAGGATGCCCACAGGGAGGAGTCCTATCACCCACGCTATGGAGCCTGGTTGTGGATTCGCTACTGGTGGAGCTCAACACAGGCCCAGTACATACAGTAGGGTATGCAGACGACCTGGTAATACTCGTCAACGGGAAGTTCCCAAGTACGGTAGCAGGTATCATGGACGATGCTCTGAATAAAGTAGAGGAATGGTGCAATAGACATCAACTCTCCATAAATCCGAGCAAAACAGTGATAATACCATTCACCAGGAAAAGGGACCTTAGAAACATGCAAACACTTAAATTGTATGGTAAGGAACTGAAACTGTCCAGTGAGGTAAAATATCTCGGCGTAATCCTAGACAAAGAACTCAACTGGAAGAAACAGGTGGAACACACTATGACAAAGGCAACAAGGGTTTTTGGCATGTGTAGATCTGCGTATGGAAAAACGTGGGGCCTGAACCCGAAAGTACTGAGATGGATATATACCATGATGGTAAAACCCATTTTACTGTACGGATGCCTGGCCTGGTGGCCAAGGACAAAACTGACGACATGCAGGAATGCTCTGGCCAAAATCCAGAGAATGGCCTGCATGGCTATCTCGGGGGCGTTCAGAACAACGCCAACGGCGGCGATGGAGGTTCTATTGGATCTACCACCACTGCATATTGCTATCCAATCTGAGGCGCGCAAATCATTGCACAGAATGAAGATGAGTGGTTTATGGAATGATTGGGCGCCAAGGACGAAGCACACCAAAATGGAACATGTGACGAAACGGGGTCTCGTTCCGGTCAAAATTCACAAATAAAATATTAATACTCTCATATGAAATAATATTCCAGAATTATACATCAATTAATACGAAATTAAATAGTATTAATTTCAAACAATGTTCCATGAAACATGGGACATATTTAATTATCACATCAAGTACAAGCACTACAGGTTGCCCAAAAAGAGTAGATATTAAATAAAAATGAACTAAAATCTCTTTTTACTTGTAACCCTATGACAACTGTCAAAACTGACGTAGTATGAGCGAAGTCCTTTGGTTATTAGATAGAGTCGTGACTTAATTATTGTTTTCTGTTATTATTGTTATATCAAAACGCTATTTCCCATCTAAAATGAATAAGACAATAAGAAGTGGCGCCAGAGAAATCATATACAAAGTATTTTGACGATGTTTGGCCGAATATCATGCCGGCAAACTTCTTACAGAACTAGATGATATTTACAATCGAGTTGCTGAAATGACTGGTAAGTATTCTTATTTATTTTTACATTACATCTATAGTGCGTGTTTGAAACTAAAGATACATGTTTATCAGTAACCATAATCTGACGGAAATAATTGTTTAATTGATGTTTATCTTTTATTTGTAGGTTATAATTTTAGGTTAGGAATTTCGAAACACTTGCATCACTTTTGACAAGAAAATATAGAGCAACCGCGAAGTTTTGATGCTTTTGCGTTATGTCAGTTAAACTTTGTTTGTTTTATTATTTATTCATGTACAACAATAATGACTACCTACTTCTCCGCGACTTAACGCGATTAGACCCGGAACAGCAAAGTAATTCATGGACCTCCGTAAAGTAATGTCTGAACTGTTTCAATCATTTCTTTTTCTATAACTTTTTGTTTACTTATTTATTTCAGGAAAATCTGTAAGTACCGTTAGGCGTATAGTGGATGAAGGTCAAAATAATCATGGCAAATTTGGCATTTGTGATTTAAGCCCCATTGAGCTTATTTGGGGTATAGCTAAACAAAATGTAGCGTCAACGGACATAAAAAAAAACACTGAAGAAGCATTCAGCCAGATAACTGTTGATATATGTGGAAAAACAGCTGTAAGCATGTTAAAAAAATTTAAAAAGAATATTACGAAAGAGGAAGCATTCTCTACGAAGAAATAGATAAACTTGTAATAAATTTAGCTGATGATAGCAGTGAAAGTAGTGAGAGCAGTGGCTCTGATTTTCAAGAGGAATTAAATTCTGATTAATAAATCTTTAATTTCAAAATTTGTTTTTAATTATTTGAATGAAACATCACGTTTCTCCCACTCCCAATTTTCCTATTCCTATTTCAATGTACTGTAGCAAAATAGGTCTCATAAATAACTTAAATTTATATGACAACTTACTACTATCAAGACCATTCGGGTCCAAGTATTTGTGTTACCATATGAACGATGGTGGCGCCCTCATTTAATTTCTACTCTTTGTGGGCAAGCTGTACATCTTCTGTGCAATATTTGTCAATATTTGTCAACTTGTTTGCCAAAGAATGTCAGACAAACAAGGTAAAGTCAGAGGAATAACTCTTGTGTTGCCACCCACAAAATCAGTAAAGCGGCTTACACACATTTGGATTCTTGTAAAGTGTGCCTTAGATAGTGTCCGACCGAAGTTTCGGTTTCGGTTTCGGTTTCGGCCAATTTCGGCCAAAAAAGTGATTTCGGTTTCGGTTTCGGTTTCGGCCAGAATCCGGCCGAAACCTTCGGCCGGGCCGAAATTACTTCGCGGCCTCTCGCGGCTCTCGCGTCGGGAGCATTCGGCTTAATTCGGGCGCGTAAAGTAAAAGTACAAATTGAAATATGTACTCTAAGCTCCAGGAAGGACTACAAAATAGTCCGAAACATGTCGAGCATCACTCGACTTTTTATACGTGAGTTATCCGTTGGTGTAATTATGATTAGTCTCACGGTAGTTTCATGTACCTATATCTATTTTCATTAAAAATAAACGTTTTTAGGGTTCCGTACCTCAAAAGGAAAAAACGGAACCCTTATAGGATCACTTTGTTGTCCGTCTGTCCGTCCGTCCGTCTGTCAAGACCCTTTTTCTCAGGAACGCGTGGAGGTATGAAGCTGAAATTTATATCAATTACTCAGGTCTACTGTCCCTTGAAGCTGTGAAAAAATCAAACTTCTAAGCCAACGCAATCAAAAGATACAGCCGTTTATGCCGCAAATTTCCGCAAATTTTCAACTCTCAAGGGAATCAAAACCTACAAGGTAGTTCCCGTGAACGCAGAATCTTGAAATTTGGTATGAAGGTAGGTCTTATAGCACAGATTAAAGAATAATTGCGAAAACCGTAAATGTGTATGTATGTCTGTATATAGCAGTGACCAATATAAAGTAACCCCACACTGCGTACATTTTGCTTTGGAACAGGGCTCTGCTTACACTGGTTTTAGATATTTATAGATAATGATACGGAACCCTCGGTGCGCGAGTCCGACTCGCACTTGACCGGTTTTTATTTTGTTTAACAAAAAAAGAAACGTTCTCAAATAAGAAATCCTTGCAATAACCTTTTCCTTACGATTTGCACAGTAATTTTGAATATTTTGATACGTCTTCAAAAATTTCGGTTTCGGTTTCGGTTTCGGCCGAAATCAGAAAAAAACCGAATATTCGGTTTCGGTTTCGGTTTCGGCTAAAAATCGTGTTTCGGTCGGACACTAGCCTTAGACTTTCCAACACCATAGACAAAATAGTCTCAAGGATTCAGTATATTTTAGTACATAAGATTGATATAAGAACACTGAATTTCACAAAGGAATATTATTTATGAACCACCTTGGTCAAGCTATGGGGAATGCTTACGGTTTTAGATAAAACGATGCAAATGATTTGATGTGTATTTCTCATAGAGATTTAGGAGCACCTTATGTCTAAATAAAATATAATTCATCTTAACTCATTTTTTTTATGGACTAAAGGGCTTCAAGCAACATTAATTCATTGACAAAAGTATGCATTATCGTTAAGCAAAATATCACACCTTAAAACAGATTGTCTACGAGCAATAAGTTCACAAGACGTCACATTAAGTGTGGGTCTCACACATGTTCAGAATACTAAAACTATAGTATTCCATTACAACCAATGCTGAAAATAGTCTATTATGGCCAATCTTTGATCACTACCAATAAATAAGAAAGGATTAACGTGGTTACACATAACCATCTAAGAAATGTATGAAAAACCAAAATGCACAAAAGGATATTAGTAATAACCTGCTGTTCCGTATTTGTTATCTGTGGTGGTCTGTCTATGTTCTTGGAATTGTGGAAAACCATAGCACGGGGAAATAGACTTTATTTTCATAACGTTTGGGTAGCAAATAGCATAAAAACCGGGACTGTCGCCGAAGACGCCAAATCAGCCAAACACGCTAGATCAGCTAAACACGCTAAATCAGCTAAACACGCTAACTCTGCTAAAGACGCCAAATCAGCTAAAGACGCCAAATCAGCTAAAGACGCTAAATCAGCTAAAGACGCCAATTCAGCCGAAAAAGGGTATAAATACGGGCGTAGATTTTAGGAAAGGGTCTTTTCTCCTCTGTCGGTTCGTAAGCGCGGTTCTTCCAAGCACAATTTATTTAGATTTTAGCAAATACGCGAGATCGGGTCGCGGCTGTTTTACGTTTTTACCTTAATTGATTGAATTGATTATTTAATTGTTTTTATATCATTAATTTGTGACATAGTGTTCTGTGGTCGTGAATACCAGTAAATATTCCTATCCTTAACCTTGGCGGCTCGGGGCTACTCTCCGGCGTCATCCCTTATTTTTCTCATTCTTTAGAGCCTATACTGGATTTGCGATGATAGAATACTAATTAGCTTGATTAATTACTTTGTGTGCTTGAAGTAGGGATTTTACGAAACACGGTTTTCGGGTTTCAAGTCTGGCTACCTAACGGTGATAACAAGGATTTGAAATTTCAACACACTGTTTACAGTGTGAGCTGAAGCGTTGAGGTTCGACTCAGCACCTGACTCCCAGCGAAATATCTGGGTAGGGTAAATTACCTCCTAGCGTGTACCCAGGCTTTCGTGTTCTGCTGGGTCGGAACATGGGAACTGGTGGCGCTGGTCACTTATCTAAATATTTATATATTCACACTACTATATTCTAGTTAGGACGTCGTCTGCATCCCAGGCTTCGGCCGTAGACGATGTCAATACACATGGCGTAGGACTTTATACACACGGAGATGCCACTCCAATCCCTTCTTTAGAATAGTGTAGGAGTTTCCATTGCACTTCTGGAAACTGCATAACAAATCACACGTTTAACTGTAAATGTGAGGGTTTTCCTCCAGGTTTCAATACACAGCTGACTAGAATAGGAATATTATTTTAGGCATGAGTAGGGAGGTTATACTTATTTTAGGTTAGGCTTTTATTTTAGTATCTGATTTACCTTTGAATCCTTTGCCTTTAAGTTATCAGCAGGTTGAAACTTTGTATTTATAATCTTCATATTTAAGATTGGTATTATTTAATTGATAAGCTAATTTCCATAGCTTTCTGGGTGTCATAAATTTACATTTGATGAAAAATTCCTTAGATCCCCTTTTGTTTTGAAACAGTACTTGATTGAACTACTTTTAGATATGACTAAGACCAATGAAACTGACTTATCTTTCTGATTGAAAAACATATATCAAAAGGATATGAAACACCCAATTTTTAAAGTAGTTTTCCTTCTGTACCAAAATGATTGGACAGCATAGTATAGGAATAATTAGAGTTAAATTTATCCTCTTACCCATTGTGGTACAATAACATGACATACTGACTAAAGACTAGTAAAATCACAAGTCTTGTGTCGGAGTTCCTTAGGGTCTCTGGACGAGGAACACGGTTACTGGCAACGATCAGTTGAGAACAATCTCAAGAGCGAAGGTGGGGCTCTGACTTTAACACAAAAGAATTACTCATTTTACCTATATAAATACTTGTTATAATTCCAGACTAAGCATTTGAAATTACCAGAAGATTAGTTCTCCATTACTTAACTACTCCAGGATATCAATAAAGACTCCTAGTTACTAGTAATTAACTATAATTTGTCATTGCCCATTAGTGTTCGGTAACAGTAATTTGCAGAACTGAGTTCTGTGTGAGCGGAAAGGTTCAGATAGATATAGGGCATTCTAGCGTTGATGTTTAGGGCATAGATTACTTCTTAGGATTAGCATCTCTTGCCTCCACCAAACGAGTTTGAGTTACTACCACAATGTAGGGAATAGACGATCACGTTGGCCATACTTCATACTGTCCTATTCAATCCAAATAGCTTCTTATAGAATTAATTAATTTAGGCTAGGAATTGCATAGTTTGCTGTAGAGAGTAGTCTAGCTTGGTGTCTTGGTGCTGCTTGTAGTATAGCCTAGTCTAGTTATAAATGTATTTTAAGCCCTAGTATTAAATTAAATATAAGACCTTAGATATAGGATTAGTATAAGACTAGATATAAGTTTAAATAAATAAAGAATAGGTAGGGATGTTACAAACATAATAGAATCCTTGACAATATAACAAAAATGGGCTGCGACAAAATGCAGCCGAAGTATATATTTCGGAGAAACTTCAAGGTTTACGTTCCCACAAGGGCTGAATGGGCCGAAGGACTAATACTACCCGACGGTAGCGGTAAATCATGGTATACGGATGGATCCAAAATGGAATCCGGTACGGGAGCAGGCATTCATGCGAAGGACTTTAATAGTAGCATAAGCATGGGGAGCTACGCAACCGTCTTCCAAGCGGAGACGTACGCGATAATCGCCTGTGCGCAGGAGAATATAGACAGGAAAGTAAGAGACACGACCATCTATATACTCAGTGACAGCCAAGCAGCACTGAAGGCACTCACAGTGTCGAAAATTGACTCAAGGCTGGTCTACAACGGTCTACAAGCTCTAAATAAGCTTGGCAGACACAACAGAGTGAGACTGGTATGGATTCCAGGACACAAAGGCTTCGCTGGCAACGAAAAAGCAGACGAGCTAGCAAGGGAAGGGTCAAACAACGAGTACATCGGACCTGAACCATTTGTGGGACTCTCACAGGGTACCATAAAAACGGCGATAAAAGACCAAACCAAAGCCAAACACCAACAAGAGTGGAAAGCATTGGTAGGCCTAAAGCACTCAAAGCGTTTCATAGGAACTCAAGCTAGTCCAAAAAACTTTGGACACTCAGCAGAAGACAACTCCAATACATAATGGGGGTGTTTACAGGTCACTTCGGAACTAAATACCTATTAGCAAAGATGGGACTACAGGACAATAACGACAATGATTGTAGAATATGCAGCGAAGAGGTTGAAACAATGGAACACATTATGTGCGACTGTGATGCCCTCGCCAGACTAAGAATGAAACTCTTCGGCATCGGATACCCTGAACCAGGAGATTTCAAGGCACTACCACTACGCCCAATCACCCAATTCATAAATGAGGTGGTAAAAGCGATGGAATAGTGCGAAGGAGGGGTAATTACACAAAAGATCGGGTCGAAGTGTTTGCGGGTGGTAGGGCCTTGTGCAAGGTCCGTCCGGATCGCTACCACCGTCTTACTCGCTAATCCTGCCGCTAAGTAGCAGTGCTTGCACTGCTGTGTTCCGGTGTGGAGAGTAAGACAGCCGGGGAAATTACGGGCACAAGAGGCATTTCATCTTAGTCCTCTAGGTTGGCAACGCATCTGCAATCCCTCCGGGGTTGCGGGTGTCTATGGGCAGTGGTGATCACTTACCATCAGGTGACCCACTTGCTCGTTTTCCTTCCTATTCATATAAAAAAAAAAAAAAAAAAAAAAACCGCAAGGACCCCTAGATTAAGATAAGATAAGATAAGTATATCACAGAAATGGATGGCAGATAGTTATTTAGAAAAACTTTACTTAGCTAGGTACGTTCCCGATGTAACAGGTACCGCAATACTCGTAAAAAATCCCACTTTTTTATCGTAACGTAACATACGCGATGTGGCCGAGCTGAACGTTACTTTTTACCACCTTAAATCTTAAACTTTTGTTTGTCTATGGCAATAACCAATACAATGCACACGGTTCTGCTAAGACTGGATTAATAGACACGCCCGTTTAAGGCGTAGGTATATTTGACACTTTGCTAAACTACTTAGTAAGCACTTAAGAGTTTTACAGAACTCTCTGTGAGCGAGTTCGACTCGCATTTTGCCAGTTTTTTAAGATTATATCAGCTTTGGAAAAAAAGAGACCCTACTTACACCTTGCACTGTTAGTTTTGTCAGTAAAGTCGGCCGAATCAAACCAGCAAGCCACTTTGCTATCTCGTCGTGCATGGTGGCCTCATGATGCATGTTTTTATCGACTATCAAGCCTTATCTTTGTTAACATGATAAAACGACGGGCTTTTCTGAAAGCTTTGTTGATAGTTAAACTCTTTCATGAAAAACAAAATGTAATTTATAGCTACACCAGATCGAGTTACGTAATAAAACAGTTGATGTACCTATAGTTAATACTGTATAAGTGTAAATAAATAAATAAGAGCCACTAAGATGTTCCAAACACATGAACATCAACATCATTTACTTTAAAATGCTCAACGATACTGTGGGAACGAGACGGCATTATCTTTGTGACCGTTTTACCGTTGGCCATGAAAACTATTAAGCACAACTTACTTAAGTAGGTAGGTACTGTAACGTACGAACGACTATCTCAAACCACTATCTAGCAGTCGTTACATTATTTCAGTAAGAGTATGTATGTACAGTCAAGTCTAATAATATGTATCTAGTCAAAGTTTCAAAAATAAGTACCATACACTCTTACACCGGCGTAATAAGGTCGTGGGACATATTTTTGAGAAGTTCGTATCGATACTTATTTTTGCACTTTACCGTATGTAAACTGTTTATTGTGCAAAATAAACATAAAACAAATTGACAAACACTGAGATACATGCACAAAAGCGGACTTATACCTTTAAGGGATCTCTTCCAGTCAACCTTCCAGTCAGTCGAGATGGCTATTTTACATCTTTAATATTTTAGTCTATAGCACAATATTATCACTAACGAACGAATTTGCAACATCCAATACATTCTCTCCATACAAAATGTCTTACCGCGATATTTTTTTCTCAGATTTTGGATGTATTTTATTTATAGACTGTCTATGAATTTAAGAAAAATATATACCTACCTAAATGACAGCCATTACATACCTTTTTTTTTATAAAAGAGGGGGCAAACGAGCAGACGGGTCACCTGATGGAAAGCAATCACCGTCGCCCAGGGACACCTGCAAGATCCGGCGGATCACAAGTGCGTTGCCGGCCCCTTGAGGAACAGGAAGGCTCGCTTTTTAAAGATCCCTAAATTGTATTGTTGTGTATGTATTATGTTTCAAACTTCAAGAACAGGAATAGTTCATTAGTGGAGACCTCGCCTGCGGCTTCTACGGCGTCTTCTACGGCGCCTGCGGCTACGGCGGATTTCTAATCGTATCTCGTCCAGTATAGCACTCAATGGTTGAAGCTTTTCTCAAAAATGAAAAAAAAACTAAAAAGATAATGTAATTTAATTAATTATAATAGTGAGATTAAAATTACATGACAACGAAATATATCCAAAAGTTAAAATTTTCCCGCACTTTTAATTAAGTACCTGTGGAACCTCGTTGCACGAACGCCGCTGCTCTGGTGCTCTTGTTTTTTTCTAAATACTTTCCATGCACTGCCTCCCTCTTGGGGTGGAAACATATTTGTTAAATTGATTGAATTTTCAACTAATCTATACCTACTTGGAAACAAAGAAACCGGGTCATTTTTTATACAACGTTCTACGGGAAGTGACCTGGGGCCTGATTTTTGGAAAGCACATGTATGAAAATACCACTCGAAAGTGGTATAAATCTGTTTATATCTTCAAAACTACAGCTCTAATCAAATTTTTGACTAGGTCACAAGATTAATGAGAGCCCTAAGTATTTTCTAAGCTACTCGTATCTCAAATTCAGCACAATTTTTCACCACTTTCGAGTGGTGTTTTCACACATGTGCTTTCCAAAAATCAGGCCCCTGGTTTCTTTGCTCCCGAGTATACAGCGTAGATTTAGAGTAAGGGCGAATCGTAAAACAGCGTAAAGTTTAGGTCTGAAATAGTTGACTAAGCTATCTCTTATTAAAAAATGAGACGAAATAAAAACAGCACGCAAAATACAGTAAACAATGCCAAGCTAGTTTAAAGATTCTAGTAATAATAATTGCGGAGATAGGATCACTTCAAAGTAAGAATAATAAATCTCTTTTACACCCTAACCCGCGAGAATTTTGGAAAATCCAGAAAAAAATCTTTAGCAGTTATTATGATTCCTTATTTGTGTGTCAAATTTCAAGACTGGTAATTATAGTTTCCTACAGAGATAGGGCGCCTTTGCAGCGGACTTATACAGCTGGTTCGCACGAGCGTTTTTTCAACGGGCGTTAAAAAAACGTTTTCTTTTCACCTCACTTGCTCGAAAAGGCTGTCTTTCTCCTTCAAAATCTGCGTGGAAAAGTGCTTTTTCCCCGCTTGCGTGGAAAAGGTTTTTGAAATTCGAACGTGACGATGACCACCATTGCCCACCTACTCATATAGTCAGAAATTAGAACTTTGAACTTCGTATGTTGTCGTCTCGCATATACGAATAGTACCTTAATTAGGTGAATGAGAAGGACGGAATAATACGAACTTCAAATGTCGAACTTGTTATCAGACCCCTAACTTTTTCATCCGATAAAAAAAAACATCCTAATGTTACGTTCAGAAACACGATTATCCATTATTGATTTATTTTAAAATCCGTTACTTCCTAAGTCATTTTCAAGATTTGCTAACTTTCGTTGCTAAAAGAAAAACGATATTGGTTTTAATTAATTATTTTAATTTGTGGTTAACCACAAAAATAGCAACCAAGCAGGAAAAAACAGATATTATGATGCAAATTCAGAACGCGCCCCATTTTTTTTAATTCAGTCTAGTTAGTGCGATTTTTTAACTTTCTTTTTAAAAATATATCTATGATTAGAAAAAAAAAGTTTTAGAGATTGCTCGTCGGGAAACCGAAAAGTTGACCAAAATTGTTGTTTGGCTTATCATAAAACAGTAACTATAATACACAAGAAATTAATGTGATAGAAAAAAATGTTTTAAGTACTTATTAAATTATTAGACTAGGCTGTATGGGCTTAGATCCTTTACCTTTCTTATTTAGAAGCAAAAGAATAAAAGGTAGATATGGCCTAACTATTTCAACAAAGTACAAGCTAATACATTAGTGGTTTTGGTTGTAACTTGTACTTTTGTCCTTACAAACCTTAAAGACGTGATTTCTATGTAGATATGTATGTATTCATTGTAGTATACCTTGATCGAAAATCTACAGTTTATTGAATTCATCAGCTAACGAAAAAGAAGATGACTACAATATTGCCGTCAACAATTATGTCAAGATTTTTTTTTTCAATAAAATCACGACTAGGGCAACACAGCTGCACCCATTTAGCCAAGAAATTTAGGTACTTGTGATTTGTATAATTTTTGGATAATATTAGGACCAATATTATTAGTTCGGATAAATACATTAATGCAACAAAATATATTAGTATACTAGAAAATTGAGATCATATACTTGTAGTTTAGAAAAAATATTGGCAATTTATGCAACAGTAATATTCTTCTATTATTAGCAAAAACGAAGATTGTTATGCAACACAAATTAGTACTTGTACCTATATCATTCATTAGCTTGTAGCTGAAAGACGCTACACTTGACAAACAAAAATCCGTGCTTAATATCCGAGGGATTGCGGGCCAAACCCCCTTCATGACGCTTCGCTACGGATTCTCCTATTATAAAAGTATACTGGGTGGAAAACCAAAAGCCACACATGGACATGGAGGACCACTGTCTAATACAGAGTAAATATCTTATGACATACCACAGGTTTAAAGGTGTAGCTATATTATATAAAAAAAGCAAATTATTGTTATGAATATTCCTTTCGATCTAGTTACATAGGTACACACTTTTATTTTCATTTTTAATCCCGGTAATATATTATGTAAGTGAATAAAGAAAACAGTTGTAACTTGATTTGTAATTTTGATAATCAGTAGGTAGATTTGAACCAGTAGGGAAGTAATCAACAAATACTTTTTTCGCTGGCCAGGATAGTAAAAATAAAGTCAAAGATGTGTTTTAAAATATTTCCTTGCCGCGGTTGACATTAAAACATTAGAAGCAAAGCTTACAACGACTTAATCCAACGTTAAACCCATAAAAATGCAATAAGGATAAGGCAAACATTATTATGAAATAGTTGCTTACTATCGGTACTACTTACCGTTACTAATCCAATCCTTTCAAAACTTATTGCAGTTGTTGACACTAACGAACACTTGCAAGCTAAAGTTTTCAGGATCACGTTACGCACAACGACGCTCTTTATCTATTGAACGACTCCCGCCGACCGGACAGCCGCTCCGGGACGAGGGCAGCGCGTAACTGCTGTACTTATGCCCGTGTTCAGTGTTACCAACTATTTTTGCCACACCCGCAATATGTACAGTGACCGCTCATAGTTATCACCACAAACCACTAAAAGCGACTATCAGTCAATAAGTCCCGGATCTGGATTTTTTTAGGATTGGTTAGGACAAACTGGACGGTCTAGCAGCAAGGGAGGTGGAAGTTTTGCGATGAAAGCAAGGTTTTGAAACGGCTTTAATTGCCGATTTTAGCTGACAATATTTATTTACCTATTACACTAAACGAACCTAAAACCAGTTACACTGACTTAAAGTAAATTCTTCGTCTGCGTGGGTTTAGAATTTTGGGTATTTTATTTTTAACGCCTACAAAAATTTTGTAGCAAACATTCAATTAGAGCACAAATTATATTAGGAAGGTACTCATAGTATCGTAGGTATCGTATCTTCGTAGTAAATTTCAACTGAAATTTCACCCCCGTTTTCACCTCGTTTAATGGAAGAATTCCGTAACAAATACTATTCTGTCATTCCCCAGGACCATAATTATTTAACTACTTACATACAGTCGCCTACACTATAATGTTATTTGTGAGGTATGTAGGTAGTTAGTCTTTCTTACCACTTATTGCTTTTTAAACGAACGCACTACAAACACCACTATAATCTCCATTTCAATTCATTTTGCCGCCTACCTATGTGTAAACCAACCAATTTCATCTGAATTTCCACACAATCACACGTTGTATGCAATTGGCGTCACATTCGACGAATTTCGAAGGATCGTAACATTCGTAACTACTTAATATCTCACGACATTTATATTATTATTTTAATTACACTATTATATTTAATTTTTATATGAACTTTGAGGAGACTTGCTTGTTTACGAAAGCGTTAAGATGGATTGGAATGGAGCACACAATCAAAATGTCTCCACTAAACTATCTATCACTTTTAGTGGAAAATCTACGAGTTGGCTATACCTACTCGCGCTGCTGGTATTCATAATTATTTTCGAAGAGTTAATCTCATGGAAATTGTTATTTGTTATGCAAAGCTGCAAAGTGTTTGTTTGGCGCGAGTGCCTGAATTGAAACCGAGCAAGCGAAGGATTCTATGATTAGTTCAAAAGAAGAATCCTGAGCGTCGCGAGGGTTTCAAGGCACGAGATACTAAACAACTTTGCTGCCGAGCGAAACACACAATTTTTCACCTCACTACAGCGAGAAAAATGGTGGATGAAAGAAAAACAGTCTAGTAGTAAATCAGTTTTTTTATTATTTTTCTTCTAAATAAGAAAGGTAAAAGGATCTATAAGCCCATACAGCCTAGTCTAATAATCTAATAAGTAAAACTATGTTTTCTGATTGTTCTATCACATTAATTTCTTGTGTATTATACTGTTTTATCATAAACCAAGCAACAATTTTGGTCAACTTTTCGGTTTTCCGACGAGCAATCTCTAAAAACTTTTTTTTTCTTTTCTAATCATAGATATATTTTTAAAAAGAAAGTTAAAAAATCGCACTAACTAGACTGTATTAAAAAAAAACGGGGCGCGTTCTGAATTTGCATCATATATCTGTTTTTCCTGCTTGGTTGCTATTTTTGTGGTTAACCACAAATTAAATTAATTAATAAAAACCAATACCTTTTTTTCTTTTAGCAACGAAAGTTAGCAAATCTTGAAAATAACTTAGGAAGTAAAGGATTTTAAAATAAATTAATACCTAATGGATACCGGATCGCGTAGAAACGCGACATTATGTTTTTGTTAAGAAGAACGTGACATTATGTTTTTTTTTTATCGGATGAAAAGGGGTCTGATAACAAGTCCGATATTTGAAGTTCGCATTATTCGGTCCTTCTCATTCACCTAATTAAGTACCTAATATTCGTATAAGCGAGACGACAACATACGAAGTTCAAAGTTCTAATTTCTGACTATATGAGTAGGTGGGCAATGGTGGTCATCGTCACGTTCGAATTTCAAAAACCTTTTCCACGCAAGCGGGGAAAAAGCACTATTCCACGCAGATTTTGAAGGAGAAAGACAGCCTTTTCGAGCAAGTGAGGTGAAAAAATATAAACAAACTACACAAATCGCACTCGAGTCACAAACGTCTGGGGGCACGGCAGTGCCCCCGCCAAATCGAGCAAAAAAGTGACACGGCCGTACCATCCTTTTTCGAAACAGTTTAGGCCATTTCCGACCTCCTTACCTACTTATAAATTCGTTGTGGATAAAACTGTAGAACCATGAATTTTCTGTAACCAAGCAGGTAATTAATTGTAGATATAGACGCGGTATGTTTCAAATTTGTACATACTTCAGGTTTATTTACACACTCCCAAGACAGTCGTAGTACTCTATATTGCTTGTTATTTGTAGAGATGTCTATCCCGCGTCGTTTAGTTTGTCGGTTTACTCCTGAGATGATTATTGGGAATCACCTACGAAGACGTTTGACGTCATCCGCATGAATTGCTCGAGCCCTGGTTTTGACCAATGGTGACGCGTTTTGTAAGTTTGAATTTCCCTCTTATTTTTTACCTTTTATACAATATTTTATGGGTTTAAATAATAAGTAAATAAAAAATACGTTTTGATTATAATGTGACGATAATAAAGATCCAAAAAAATATATTTAACACATCAAAATTATACGAATATTCCCTATTGTGGAGTTGGTATGTATTTAACTATTTTTTCTACTCCTGTACTATTATCTGTTATTTATGTAAGCACGAGCACCACTATAAGAATACTCATAATAAGATTTTGGATAAGTCTATCTATTTTTTCTATTCCTTCTAAAAGCACTTGGCTTATAGCTCTAAAAGTGATCCACCGTTACGTAGGTAAAACTTTTATTAAGCTGGGTACTGACCAACGTTACGAGGTGTAATGTAACATGTTACACAGCGAACATTCATGCAGTCAGTAGTTACGTAGTTGCTCGCTGGTTTCCCCGTAACAACTACGTACTGACAGCATGAATGCTCGCTGTGTAACATGTTACATTACACCTCGTAACGTTGGTCAGTATCCAGCTTTCCCAATGAGATTTTTTTTTAATTTGTCCATTCAGACAGGCAAAAACCATTCAGTCGTTTAGGACCAAATACAGTGATCGGTACTTATTTAGAAAGCGAACGAGATAAAATAATTCAATTATAATCAATATTTCGTATTTGGTGACTCTTAGCCCGAATTTAACATTATTTATGTTTTATTCAGCATTATGTATTTATATTATATTGGCATATTTACAGTACATAGGCCCTGCTCCAACGGTGAACACCTTTCAGCTGTTGATGATGACGATAATAACAATTTTAAAGATGTCGTAAAAAAAGTATTGTATGCAACGTTGTATAATTAAGTCAAAATAAGCTCGTGGCATCTTTTCTTACGATATTCGCTGCGCTCACATCGTAACCCACACCACTCGCCTTTTTAACCCAACCCCTCTTACACAACTGTTGCATAATGCATGTGAGTTACGATGTGAGCGTAGCGAACATCGTAAGAAATACGCCACGAGCTTTTTTTGACTTGCTTATACAATACTTCTTCTACGACCAAGTAGGTACTTAATAAATGAAAGTAATAGGTACGTTCTCCGAAAATGGAGAAGTCTGGTGTTCCAGTCTCCACGCCATGGCATCAAATTTTCCATCACTTCCTGGGCCGCCGCGGATATTTTTTCCAGTGTTGATTTAATTACGTTCTCATCCATGCTTTTTTATGGTACGTTACAAAAGTAGTTCGTTTACTTACAGTATACTTTGTTTTTAATTAACGTTTACTTTTTTTACCGCCTTGCGTTCTTGAGCGCATTTAGCCAAAACGTTCACCAACTTGTCAGTGACGTTTTAAAAAAAATCTTGTTTGTTATGTTGGCAACTATGCATTTAGTTAAGAAAGTTTTAGTTCTGTATATAAAACCATATACATACATACCTACATACACAAATCACGTCTTTATCCCTTACGGGGTAGACAGAGCCTAAGCTACCTACAGGCCACATTTGAATGAATGAAATAATTTGTTAAGTTGGTAGTCATACATTTTCATCGTAAATTTAATGTTGACTGTGTAAAAATTTTACCTAGGTATGGCAGTCTGTGGCTGGCAGAGTAACGATGGAGCACTTTTAGAGCATAGAGACACAAGCCAACAAGAGCTTTTAGAGGGAATCCCTACTCCCTAATAATATTATAAATGTGAAAGTAACTCTGTCTGTTACCTTTTCACGCTTAAACCGTTCGACCGATTTAGTTGAAATTTGGTATATAGATAGTTTGAGTACCGAGGAAGGACATAGGATAGTTCCTGTCCCGGAAAATTGCATAGTTCCCGCGGGATAGCGATAAGCGATTCTGCGCAGACGAAGTCGCGGGCAACAGTTAGTAGACAATATAGACTTATCCAAAGTCTTACGAGTGTTCTTATAGTGGTGCTCGTGATTCCCATACGAAATTTTAGTTCTAGAGAAGTGTGGAAGTAGTGGGGAGGTGATGGGGAAGTGTACGGTCAAGTGCAAAAATAAGTATATGTATTTATTTTGGTGTTAAAACCCTGGTCAAAACTTTCGTGAATGTGGATTTTGATTCAGTGTTGTACAGTCAGCGTCATATAAATATACATATAGTTACGGCCAGTGTCTAAATATATCGGTAAACGCCGGGTACCTATGTCAAGGAAGCCAGAGCTTGTTCTGATACATTTGACCACTTGAGACCGTAACGATAATATATGACGCCGACTATAAGTGCTACAAGCGGCCATCGGCAAACTTTTTAGGTATAATAAGCCAATGTAAAAAAATAATGAAACAACAATTATACTTTAAATAACATCCCATATATAATAACGTTTACCTGGTCTATGAAATTTAAATAGAAATACAAGCGTCGCTTACAGTTTGCACATTTACAAAAGTTACCTAATTTCAAATCCATCACTAGGTTTCAGTCATGTTTTTTTGATAAATATATTGCGGCTTAACTTTGGTACCAGTGGCTACTTAACAAAGCAAACGATTTTCATTCACTTTTTTTTATTCGAACTACCTAAACTTAAAAGATTATAAAGAATGTCATAAGTTTAATAGAAACACCGTGTATTAATTTGTATTTTTAGTCTTATTTACATAGGGTATTGTTTTTAATTAATTTTATGAAAATTTTAATAATCGTCCATAAGTTTAGTTCGAATTCGAATAAAAAGAGCCAAATAGGTAGCTGATATTCACAACACGTTACATTACAAAAATTTCTTATCTCCGTTTGGTTACATTTTTGTTTTTTTTTTACAAAATAAAAACAAAACAATATTTTATTGACTAGTACTCAACAAGAAACAGCCAAAATAGTAAATCTTTCCATGATAAACGCTTGCACGGCTACAGCTACACGCTAATAGAATACATCCAACACTTACGTACAATATAATAAATAGTCACAAATAATAGGTATATATACATACAGTTTATATAAACATTAAAAAAGAACACAACGTACACAGCACCAATTAGACTAATATAAATAACATGCAGATAGATCAGCGTCAGATACCTCCTGTTCGTGATGTTGAACGCGAGCGCTATCAAACGTGCATATGCATGCGAGCCTCGCATGATGACGTGCGATGTGCTTCTCATTACTGATTTTGGGTAAATTTTGATAATCACGTATCATCGTAAATGGCACTCAAAAACAAGACATTTGATCAAAATCTTAAGGGAGATAAACAATTCACTACAGATGTTAAAATAATGATGCGATTGGTCACTTTCCTCGCAAAATTTAAAATAATTTAATCAAATATCTTTATTTAAAGTACCAATTGTGTAAAAGTAAATATTGTGAAAAAAGTAGGTACATGATGCTGATTATCTCAGTAGGGGGAGACTAGATGTATTCTGTCAAGTTAAGTACCTACCTACGTCGAGCCCCAAACACTGAACGACAATATTGTTGTTGGGCGAAAATTAAAAGCAATAAAGTACATTCAAGCGTGTTTCATTTACGCTCGAAGTAGATACTTGACAAAACTTCTCTGGGCTCGCCTACCGTCAAGTTAATTTCACTCGTAAAAATTTATAAAAAGCTATACATTTTATAAATGTTAAGGCAATAAATGAACACTAAGCAAGGGATAGTTAACAACATTACTACTTAAAGTCGTACTCGCTCTGGGACCTTGCGTATTTTTGGCGGGGTACTACATCTACAACTTAACAAACATTAACATTTTTGCGTTCATGATTCGTTAAGATTTCGTTAAGCTTGTTCGTTTTGTATTCATAAGATCTTTAAATCTTGCCAGTGAATTTTTTGGCAGAGTTAATTTTACATTATGCTAGCACTCATATCAAATTCAATAAATGCGAAAATCCCATAAAATAATATTTTATCTATTACTGTAATTTGTATGCCTTTGACATTCATTTTTAGGTACGTACTTTGTTTTTTTTTAGCCAATAAATTTACCTTAGAAAGTTCTTCGTAAATATCTCCTGCGTGTGTCCCGTAAACAGTACGACTAACTTGAGGAGGAGATACAATCATCAAGTACCAATTCTACTAGTCGTACTACTTACATGTTTCATCGAAGTAATGAGACCACCCAAAACGAACGAAGGCATTAAACAGCTGGTGCTGGTGACGATTACAGTAATCGTGACTACAACACTGTCTTTAACTTTATTTATCATTTATAAGGTATAAAACACTGGAGGTTAATAGCTACAAGCCTTATTATAATTAAGATGTGACTACTATGTTCTAAAGATTTAAATAGAACTACAAATTCAAAACACGTTACGTGTACGTATAAGATTCAGATCAGTTCGAGTCAGTGAACAAGGCAAAGGATGATCATAGATTTAGAGAGTTCCATTTCGAGCGAATATTTGAAAGACAAAAACATATCGACTCGCGCGTTCAAATATTATTAGACATGTTTGATTTTGAGTCTTAATTAACTTCGCAGTGAACTCTCCCTGTTCCATCATAGCGTCATTTGCCTGCTTTACGTACAAAGTACCACTTCCCTTGACATATCAAAATAACCTCTAACTTAGCATTTACATTCGAACATAATAATAATATTAAATATATGTTAATCATTTGATCCTCAGGTAACATAAACGAAGGCGAGACTTAATCGAGACAAAATCTGTTATATTATAAAAACAATATAATGCGTATATTTGTGTGTGATACACCTTTAAGTGCTATTACATGTCCATAGTCATGGCCATTCTCTAGCAGTCCTGTGAATTTAAAAAGAAGTTGGTAAGGACATCGTCACTCACGTCAGACTGCCCAGATAGGTAACTACCTACTCAAAAACATCTGACAATACGGATATAAATACATAGTATATTTGATATATTTAGTTTTATTTGAGCACCTAGACAGCTCCGTTTGCGCAAATGGCACGCCTCGTGGATTAAGCAGTATGATACATCGATGTACGTCAAGTTTATCATACGATGCTATCCACGCCGTGCCACTGAAGTGTGCTCTCGCTGGGTGCGCATAAGTGTGCTTTAGGTACATATCACGAGAGGACAACACAGGCTCACAATTTTGGGTTTTCAATTATAACACAATCATTTATTTATGTATGTATTGGAAGCACTAAGATCCGAACTATCAAATTAAATTTAGATTTACTAGCAAAGACCAAAATTTCTTTGTCAATGCCATTTTACTTCATTTTAACATTTCATTGAAACTTCACGTCCAAAGTAAATGTACCACTGATACTTTTGCCTATAATTGATATGCCATTTTCTTAATTTAAGTACACGAATAATCAGAGGTCGATTTTACTTAAACGTTTTCCTTTTCTCTCCTGCAAACACTACCGTTTTAGAAAATTGTATAAATAAATCCCAAATTCAAGACTAAGTACCTACATAAATGCAATGATGAATGGAACTATGGGTTTATAGTAGGAACTGACATTTGATATACATTTTGACGCAGTTTTAATATGGAGTCAGTAACTTCTCTAGTCTCAGCGCAGTTGTAATATGTACCTCTGCATACCGCTGCTAATATCGCTACGCATCCTAACCTAAGTTGGGCACCCTCGCCAGAAAACGAATAAAAAGCAGTAGTTATACGTTCACCACGCGCAGTGGAAAACTGCTCCGTGCCAATCGAATGTTTCGATTTAGATTAGACTGGTCTCTTTGACGTGTTGAGTGGTCAGTGGCAGGGACTGTTAAATATATTCAGTTCCAAAATACATCTATGTTTCTGTGTATAGATATAATAATCTTCTTTTTCGAAAGAGCTGTAAGTATATATGTACTCAGGCGAAAATCTTAGAATAGAAGAAATATTTATCAAACAATACCCCATAGGAATATTCAAAATATAATTATAATAAATTTTTTACTTATTGTCTACTCAATAAATGTATATAAAAGCTGTTGAAGCGAAACCATTTGGGTAAATACAATCCTTACTAATAACAGTATATTGAGATTCTTCGAATAGATTAAAGTTTGCATTTCTACGCAGTGGAACGTTGTAACGCACGGGTACATCGCGATTCAATGGGGGAGTCATTGTATCACATGATACGGAACGACAGCGACTTTCGCAGGGAAGTTCAGTTGCCCTTGGAAGGCTTCGTTCTGTCGTACAGGGTGAAATAGAAAAGTCCAATGAGAGCAGATACAGAGTTCGCATACCTTCTGTACAGTCAGCGTGTAATTGTATGAAACATCCAAGGTGACTAAAAGATCGATACACCTTACTATTTCTATGGTGTACCGAACTATTTGGCTGACATGGATACTTCAAACTATATGACGCTGACAGTACGAGCTTGAACTTCCGTTGTTGCGCAACGCGTGCTCACCTCGTAGAGCAAACAATTGGTATTAAACAATCAATGCAAAAAGCTTACTAAGTATTTTCAAATTGAATTGAATTTAAAAATTGTTAGTTTAGTAGCATACCTAAGCCTTATTAAGTACGCATTGTTTTAGTATTGGGAAGTGTTCCGGCTCTAAGCAGAGGCGCGGCACTCAGACGTGTGCGGGGCTGGGCGCGGTCGCGGGGGCGGGCGCGGGGGCGGGCGCGGGCGCGGGGGCGGGGGCGGCGGCCGCCACGTGCCGCGCGATGTAGCGCAGGTCCTGCGCGTCGCCGTGCGCCGCCAGGTCGAAGTCCGAGCCCGACAGAGACGATGACAACAAGTGGTTCCAGTTCGATTCGGCCGTCTCTGACTCATCTGCCATTACAATCAATCATTGATTAATGGGTAACTAACTAACTGACAATTTGAAAGTAATCGTAAGCAGCTAATAAAAAAAGGTCTAATAATTGATGTATGCGTGATTATGATAATGATCATGATCACTCATGTCATTTCTGCTGCAACCTTTGGTGTAAATCGCGAAACGCACAACTATGCATCATTTTCATGCATATTAACTAAGCCAAGAATAGCATAACAACCCGATAAACGTACTACAATTTCACCACTGATTTATGATTCTTTGACAAATGTAATTTTAACTACTAGTAATAAAAAATGGTGAAGTGATAGTAAATCTGCAAGCGACTATCAAGGTTCGCTAAAAAAAGCTTTAAAATATTTAAATATGTGATCAAATATATTTTGTAATTATTAACAAGCAACTTTCCCATATTTGCGTTAGTTTAAGCTAAGCAAGTTCTACGCGACCATCATGCCCTTGGTAAAGTTAGTTGTTCTTGTAAACATGTAGGTTGTTAAATGCTGAAATATACTCGGGAGCAAAAAAACCGGGTCACATTTCATACAACTTTCTACGCGAAGTGTTCTTTGCTCTCTAGTATAGATAAATATTTTCAAAGCTTCGAACACGTGCAACGACGTCCTAATAAGAAATTATAACCCACCACTTCATAAGTTTTATTAACTGTAATTACTTTAACGCTTGAATATATAGCATATTAGGTATATTATCGTCTGCAATTTTTTTTAAACAAAGGTTTGCTGAAGCAGTCCAGCAAAATAAACCAGATATCCCAAGCATGCAGTTACTTTATAATAAATCAACTCGTAGAAACTCACTTACAGCTGAACTTTGCTACTTGATTGTCACGAACCTGTTATTATCGATAGTTTCATAAGAGTTGGCGCACCATAATTGAGTGAGTGAAAGTATCTATATATGATACGTAAGTGTCACAAAACGGGTAGGTACACACGGATTGACTGCATAATAGTGTTCTGACAAACCTGTATTTTCACTCACTAATAAACACTGGTAGTTTCTTACCAGACTCCCTAACAGTCACCTAGTAGTATTCTTGTTTTTGGATGACATTCAATTTACTTTTTTTTATTATAAATCTTAACATTCACCGCTAACATAAATATATAAATATTTATTCATAACAATATACAACTTTAGTAAATAATGTCTCATACGACTAAAAAGTAGTCGTTTTGCTCGCACGTCAAACGAGTTCCGATTATTCTTTTTGCGCCAGCTCTTGTGAACCGATCTAATTACCATTACTTCAAATCGATAAAAACAAAGTTTTAGCATGTATGTACGAAGCTGCTTTAGTAGGAAAACGAGCTATTGGCAGGAAACATCAGAAAACAGTATTATTGCAACCCTCCGATTCAGAATTCTTTAACCAGAAAGGGTAAGATATAATTATGTTAACAGTATTCTGTGTCGTATTCTTGATGTATTTACAAATAGCTCATTAAAGACTGCATTGATAGCGTAATGATACAAACATCAGCGTACTTTTGCACGCGACCCTCCCCGTTGACTTCACCCCGTTCACTATTTAACTTGATACTGCCATGAAACACAAGAAAACACGCCAAATCAAATCCATCAGGTAAACCATAACAATGAGGAAAAACCGTGAAATGTAAAAAACGATGGAGAGACTATTAATGATTGGAAAAATCAGGCTACTAATGGCAAACTTTTGTCTTAGGCTGGCTTAAAGCAAAAAAATAAAATTTAGTTTTAGTTTTTTATTTTTGCTGGCGGACTGCCTTAATATCTAACACAAACAACACAGTCTTTTTAACAGCTTTAGTTCACTGGTACCGATTTCACATTCATAGTTGACAATTGTTTGCAATTAGAACAGCGTTTTAAAGCTGCAATTACTTAGAACTATGCTATAGTACGACCACGTCGATGACATACTTTGTTTTATTGAAGTATGACATATGTAGAACGTCTTTATTTCACGACGTGCTAACTCAAACTCAAGCTGTACAATTGACAAACAACATAATGCCATTTTTCAATTATCACTAACTTTGAAAAATGAATGCCAGAGAACGTAAAACCGTGTTAGTAAAAAACAGATAATAGAAAAAGCGTTCAGCCAGATACGATACCGTAACCGTGTGTAAACTAAACGGGCGTGACGTGCGTTGAGTGTTGACCTTGTGGCCTTGCGGCGCACGGCTCGGCAGGCGGCGGCGCGGCGAGGAAGGGCGCGGCGGCGGCGCGCGGCTCCTCGGCCGCCGTCCGCGCCGAGCGCGCGCGCGTCTCGTCCAAGATGAACGAGTTGATGACGTACGCCTCGCGCCGGATGCGGTCGCGCAGGTCGCCCGACATGTCCGGGATCGCCCACTTCACTATTATCATCACCAGCGCTACCACATTCTGAAAGTTAGAGTGAATTTCAAATACAGATGAAATACTTCCACACCGTGATAATATTAAAATGGATTAATTTTTAATACATTTGAATACCATTGGCGTAACAGCATCATTTCAGGATATTGATGTTCAATGTCGGTGAACTCTAGTGCGCCATACCATAAGTATAATCTATAATGTTTACATGCAGAATTCTGCAGCTTAAGAACCGAATCTAAAGAAACACGGAAAAGTGCAATTTCTGCGGGCAGCAGCCAGTTTCTAAACACGTTCAATCAATGTTTGTAAATTTAGCCGAACTTACCTCGAACACTACCACGAAGGCGAGTCGAGCCCCCATGTTGTGCCAGTACATACTGCTGCGCCCGTAATCTTCCCCGTCGTAGTGCCAGTAGCCCGGAAAACTAATACAAGTAACATTCGATTAAAATTTAACCGTAAAAAAAGTAGTGTAAGAAGTGTAAATGTGGATTTAAACAAAATAAACAAAGACCTAGAGCCGGGAGTGGAGCATTCATTCTTGATCTTGTTCATTGATTCTGTATGCGTTGCGGGGGACGTGTTGTGAGGGTGGCGTTAGGACAAATGTGTTCTAAGGGATGCGTTACTCGCTTTCTTGAAAAGAGCTTCTCTACGCATCCTCGCACCGGTCAGCTACCTCGCCCATCTCTGATGGAACCAGACAACGTTCCACATCCTCGGTACGTGCAGCCAATTTCATTTCAATAAGTACCTACATCCAATTTGCATCATAAATAATTGTAGAGCAAGAACAGTCCTCGCCTCGCCAGCATATATATGTAATTCTAAGAATGAAAGATTTCATTTTTATTTTTTTCAATTATTTTTATTTATAGTTGTGAAAAGCCAACTGACAAGCGACTAATTAATATGACATACATACATACCTTCATATATCATGTATTTATCCCTTACGGGGTAGACAGAGCCTAAGGTAACAAAACCTTAAGGCCACGTTTAGCATGATTAATGGTGTCAGGTGGAAAGGGAAATTAAAATAGTGATGGGTTGCTAGCCGCATTGCCTGTAACATGATTCCTAAGATTTTCGCCCATTCCCTCGATGGGCTTTTACCATTTGCGCGGGAAGAGAAGCAACTGGTAAATTCTATGTTTTTTCTTTACTCCCAGACCAACATGGAAGAAAATAAGCATTAATATGCATGGTATTTAATACTATTCCAATACAAGGCGTGCAAGAATTGGCACACCAAAGGGTTAGTGTGCGTGGCAGTTTCTCGCCTTAACTGCATCCACACCGAATTTACTTTTGTAGAACAACGTTTCCAAGTGTTGCTGAGCAACATCCGATAGCAAAAAGAAGTTTTAGTAGCGGCTCCAATTAGTTATCCAATGTTACCGCGTTGCATAGTGTTGCTCCACAAAAGTTAACTGAAGAATGGATGCACCTTCAGGTATCGCTCGGTGCGCTTTTGAGTGACTAAAGAGGGAGGAGGTCCTTGGTGAAGTTGGTGACGCACCTGCAGGTAGCCTCGTTGTATTCGATTTTGGGCGGGTGCTGCAGCACGCTGATGTCGAATTCGGCCAACGTGTGGTTGACGTAGCCTTCCAGCGAGCCTTGCGAGAACCGGTACACCAGTCGCGGGATGAACTCCGATGTGAAGGCGATTATGAAGCCCTGCAACACCCCGCCCGTTAAGCAAAAGACACGCTGTCACTGTTACACACTAGAGTCGGGTTCTAACGTGGCGATTTTAGTTGATGAAATTATTTAATTTTTTAACGGTTTACGAATTGAATGACAGTCGTATTCTGAGGACACACTTTGTGAACAAACAAAATGTATCACGCCTTTGTTCTGAAATGAGGCCAAAGATCGTTTCATTTGTGTCTGCAAACAATCCATTGTCTTAGCAACTGCCTTTTCGGTCCGAGCTTTAGAACGCAATTCGTCCTAAATTTAGCTACTGATACAATAAGAAATATCGCCCGAGTGTCACTGAAAATAGATAAGGGCACGACTAACGTTGGTGATGACGCTGAGCTTGCCGATGGAGTCGAGGATGCGGTACCAGACGCCGATGTCGTTGACCCGCTGCGGCACGGGCCGGCGGTAGCAGCTGAGGAACTTCTTGGCGTCGAGCCGCATCTCCAGCACGTTGTTGATGAGTGCGAACAGCGGCGCCAGCGGGAACGCCGCCACGAAGATCGTCACGAACCCGTACTGCAGCACTGCAACCAAGCGACACACGCCTGCTGAGCGCACTGACTCTGAGCCGGGACGTTCACTCCCAGCCTCTGCTCAATCCGAAATTTATAAATTGGATACTATCGCGGTTAAAGTAAACATCCATTTAAAAACTACGCTTGCATTACATAAACAACTCCACCCCCGCTGTAACGTTTTATTTTCTAGCAATAACTAATTATTATTTTTCCATATTGTGAACAACAAATTGTTCACCTGTAAAATGGGTGCATACGAAATTACTATAATGTACGGGTATTTGTAACCTTACTAAACACGATATAAATACACAACTTACCCATCTCCAAATATTCAGGAAATAGTCCCATGTTACCAAAATCAACAAGCTTGAAATCTTTCACCCACTGCAATGGACTTTTTATCCTGTAAGCAGATAAAGTATTTAAATAACATGAATGCTCCAAGCTTCCAAAGTGTCAGAGCACGTTTGTACTTACTGGTTTTTCCTTCCGATAGTACGTATGATGTACCACCACTTGAGTAAATAGGGCATCAGCATCTCGACCACCGTGTTGATGAACTGCTTCCCGACCATTATGATGGCGAGTTGTATCGACAACTCCAGCAGGCAGCCGCCGGGTGCACACTGAACGGTGACAAAAAGCGTGATAAAAATATATTTTTTTAAAACCTGCTTCCATTTACGAAACTAGAAAATATAGTCCTACCTCTTCTTGTCTTTGGCCGAAGAACCTGACATAAGCTCCAGGCCGGCCGATGAATTTTCCTTTGAAAAATGCGATATAGAATATGGACGCGTAGTAGTTGACGAACTGCAGCAGGTATATCTTGAGCGTGAGCGAATCGTCAAACTCCGTTTGTGTGCGGAGCAACTCCTTCTCCGTCAGCCACTCCGCCAGGAACTGGTAGATCTGAGCCCAAATATAAAACTTTAATTTCAATGCACTTTGTTACAAGAAAAATCATCATCATCGTATTTTAATCGATAGTAATATTTAGTTATCCATCACATTCACGAAGGGGAACCAGGCAAAATGCCGAAAAGAAAGAAGGCGCGTTTCTTGTTTAACACTGATTATGTACCACCACCTATTTATTTAAAAAAGCAAATTTATAAAAAATATTTTTAATACAAAATTTACCAATGTTTTTTGTAGACCAAACTTCTAGTTGATTTTACCTGCTTTGTCATCCATCCTACATTATGTATTTAAAATTTCAAATCTATCCGATCACTAGTAGTAGATCAAATTACTTATGATTCACACATACCTATACATATAGAAATATACTGACACGGCAAGATAAATACAAGCTTGTAACAAAGGGCCCTAGCTCCCAATCCGAAACCTATAAATATTTGGTAGAAAACACTGACGTAGTTGAAAACGCAAATGAGCAGCAGGTTGATGCAGGCGGCGGTAGCGGTGGTGAACATGATGGGGCTGTAGGAGAGCAGCGCGTTGTCGTTGTGGCGCAGGATGCTGGCGCCGAGCAGCGACATGCGGTACAGCACCACGCCCAGCACGGCCGCCAGCGCCGTCAGCACCAGCAGAGCCACCACGCTGAACGACATCAACGTCGCCGGCAGCCGCATGCGCCAGAACGGTACCATCGGCTCGGGCAGCCCTGTCACCGGGTTCACCTGCCACCACATCACAGACAAATCACAAACCTCTACAGACGTTGTGTCATTGCCAAAAGAATGAAGGCATGTCGACCAGATGACTCGATCGTTACCAAGCAGCTCGTTATAAATGCGTAATTTTGTATTTGTGCCTTTGGTTATAAGACTATCGGAGCTGTCTAGGTGCTCAAAGATATCTGTCGAACTTATTGACAATCAGTCGTACTCAGATATTTTTGAGCAACTTGGTCCAGTCATTTAAGCTTAAATTAGGTAAAAATTTCAGAATTCGAGATAGCCAGCTGTAAGTCTGTAAATACTAAACTTGTATATTGACACCCTAAAAGTTGTCTCAAAACCTACATTTGGTAGGGTGTTCGCAACTATTAACTTTCAAGGTCAAAGGTCACAAAAATCAGTTTTTTTGCGCTTTTTTTGTAAATATCTCAATTCCTATGGGTTTTTTTGCTATTTGAGTTTATTATCAATATTGTAGAATACAAAATTCTCCACAAATTTTGTTTAAAAAATTTTTTATACGGTGAACCGTTCTCGAGATAGAGGGCGGAGAGCGCGCGGTCACAGCATCACTTCAGGTCAACCGGTGCCTCCGGTCGAAAACGTGCCATATATAGTTGATGAACTATCGATAAATCAATGATTATAAATATTTGTCAATTTTTATTAACTATTATATTATATTTTATCATTTTTTTCCTAACCTATCCACTTTTTATTCAGTATTAATTTATTTAACAACACTTACCTGCCCATGTAATTGCAGATTTGTTAATGGAGATATAGGAATTATATTTGAATTTTAACCTAATTAATATTAATAACTTCAACATGATGAAAAAAAAAACAAATAAATAAGCAAACAAAGGCACCCGTTGACCGTTGACCTGAAGTGATGCTGTGACCGCGCGCTCTCCGCCCTCTATCTCGAAAACGGTTCACCGTATAAAAAAAAAAAATTAAACAAAATTTGTGGAGAATTTTGTATTCTACAATATTGATAATAAATACAAATAGCAAAAAAAAAACCCATAGGAAATGAGATATTTACAAAAAAAGCGCAAAAAAACCGATTTTTGTGACTTTTGGCCTTGATATTTAATAGTTGCGTACACCCTACCATATGTAGGTTTTGAGACAACTTTTAGGGTGTCAATATACAAGTATTTACAGACTTACAGTTGGGTATCTCGAATTCAGAGGTGAACTTACTATAATGACTGGACTAACTAGGCAGACCTGACATATCTGATAGCGATTGTATCTACCTCAAACACTGGGTTTATTTAGTGTGTGCATTGCCTACCCGCGTGCGCTTGACGTGCACTAAGCGCGCCAGGTACTGCGGGCGCGGGTGTTCCTCGTTCACGTCGAAGCCGGTCAAGTCCCAGCGGTGCGTCATCTCCGCCGAATAGCGCTTCCACAGCTCCAGGAAACACGCCGCTGTACCGTAACACCACACCGATAATGTTACCCCACTAATACTTGCCCAATGCCCACGACGACGGATCGCCTCGTCCAGCGTACACGGTTCCGATTCGCTTCCGGGCCAGAGCGGAACCGTGCGAAATCGACTAGTCACATTATCACATTACAAGGGAAAAGGACTGATTAGGGACTACAACCAATGCAATGTATCCATATTTAAATCTATGTTGAAGGAGCACTATCTGTCATCTTGTGCATAAATCTTATAGCTGGCTTTTTTTAGGTATGTGCGTATGTGTCTATTTATATTTCCATTTATTATAAATGTGTGTTTCATGTATAATATATTATGTATTTCAATACTTAGTATATTAATATATATTCTAAATTGCACCACCTGCTCAGATCTGTTCTGTTCTCCAGTCCATTATGGTTGTCTGGAAGAGGTCGCTCTGTAGCGATAAGGCCGCCTATTGTTACCTTGTAATATTCTGTATACCTTTTTTCTGTTTTGGTTGTTATATGTGGTGTTCAATAAAGAGTTATTGTATTGTATTGTATTGTATTGTATGTATGTATGTTACGTAAAATTTGTATCCCGCATAACATGATAAAAATATGTATACTAGTAGACAAATAATATACAAAGAGTAGGAGAACGGAGAAAAATAAGCTGTGTTATACGAATTTGACAGTCATCAACGATGGACAACTTGGGGACCTTATACATCCCAAAAATAGTTATTGTAAATATTATAAGTTAAGTAGAATTTAATTATTGTAAATGTCCAAGACTTCGTCTGCGTGGAATTACACATATAAACCTTCCTCTTGAATCACTCTATCTATTAAAAAAACCGCATCAAAATCCGTTGCGTAGATTTAAAGATATAAACATAAAGGACAGACAGCGGACAGAACTTTGTTTTATACTATGTAGTGAAAAATCATTTCCTGCCAAGTTTCTTGCGGCGCATTCTTCTTGGCAATGATGGTCTTACCGATTTCGCTGGTACTTTCACATGTAAAAGAGTCTTTGGTGGCCTATTCGCAAAACAAAGTTTTGAATTTTGATTCCTTTTTATTAAAAAACACAAAAAAAAAAAATGTAGACTTACCCCAAAAACTCATAAAAATAGCAAAAAACACTGTAGTTGGGTTGTCAAATAAATAAGTAACCCGAGCCTGCACGCACGTCGTGTTCAGGTACCAGTAGTCGCAGATATAGTCGCACTGCGGACACATCTTAATTGTCGAGTTGTAACTGCACACCTGCTCACTGTATTTAAAACATTTATTTTAGAATCTTATCTTTTCCGTAATTATAATTATACATTAATTATTAAAGTATACTTATTTACCTAGGGCTATTTGAAAATACAGTGGCGACCGAGTATATGAAGCATATAAGTCCTACAATTGACGCAGGAATCAACATGTTTGTGTAGAATCCAAGCCACGCGAAGTACAACCCTGAAAAAAACCATCGCAGTACGGTAATAGAACCAAAACTATGACAGAAATACAATTAAAAAAAGACAAACTATGTTTATAATTCACAACCGACCTATTTTAACGCCAAAGTAGTCCTTTACGTAATCCAGGGGTTGGTATTTGAGGCACTTGGACACGGCGGCCCACTCCGTGTACAACAGATGCCGCATGGAACCCGGGGTTTTGATATCACCCTGTAAAAGCAATAACTCCTATATAAACACAGAAGAACACGAAACATTTTATTAAACCAAATTAGCATTTTTGTATGATCCAATTCGAAAACCATATGGAGGAAAACAATCAAATATCCGATTTATCTTGTCCGATTTCAAAAATACTTTACGATTGCAGATATTTTTGTAAAAGTACTTTTGAACTTTATTGATCTAACGACCCGGTTTTTTGGAAGAATCGGGCATTAAATGTTTTCCACAAAAATGAAAAAACAATGTTTCGCTACGGCAACTGTCACGATGTCACTGTCACATCTACATCATAACATTACATTCTTACTTAATCTACAAACATTAGAAATAAAAGCAAATTCGAAGTATAAAACTGTAACACACACAAGGGATATTTATAAAAAAATGTTTTGTGCCAGGACGAGATAATGACTCGAACAATAACCCCAACCAATTCATTGTGAAAATCAGAGAAGATTTGCGGGAGGAATGGTGTACCGTAAAACACTCCAACTTTGCCACCAGGTTATATTTTGCCCAAAACACAATTTCTAAGGAAATCTACTAATGTTAAAAAAGTTACAGAATTATGGCAAAATTCATGACATTGGTAGATAATAAACTATACCTATGGCAACACAGAGTAGCGCATGCGCTCCTGACTTCATCCAGTAACCTGTCGGCGCTTGCTTGTCGAGGACGGAGTATATTTTTGCGGGCCAATTACTGACGAAATTTAGTAGTCAATTGTGCGTCATGGCGAATACACAAGTAAATTTTATCGATCGTTTGTAATGTAAAACGATGTGCTGAGTATTTTGATGATTGTTTCGTTACTGTAACTCGTATATAACAAAAGTTATAATGATGGGCAAAATTACCCACTGAAGTTTAGCTATATGTTTGACAACATTGCCCGTCAGCAAAAAACGCTTACGGTTGGCATCTTTTCTTTTTTTAAAGTTTCAAGTAGGTAGATCGGTAAGTAGAAAAAAATATTTTATCCCGAGAAAAATGTGACGTTTCATAGCAAAAGGGTCCTTATACCTGGTTCACATTATTCCAGTAAAATTGTTCCAGTAGCATTACATCGCGAGGCTAACGATGTCAACTGATCCACCGCACGCCGCAATGTAATAAACAAATTTGCGTCTTAGAAATTGTTTTAATACTTACCTACTTACCGACTTTGTGCAAATTAATTTTAATTCTTTTTTAATCCAAATTTGACAACCCTAACACTTTTAAATCGTTACATGCCGTTTGTATGGAGAAGAGGAAAAATGACAGGCTAACATTGCCCGCACATTTTATTAGGAAAGTATGAATAAATGATATTGAATTATTTTTAGGTCGATCGCCTACATTGCCAAAATACTTTCATTGGTGTTTATGTCATCTGTATAAGGTAAAAATCAACGTGACAATTCGTTAAAAATCAACGTGGGCAATGTTGGCTAAAAGTCCAGATTATTTTGCCCGCCCTCTTGATTGGTGATATGATAAAGAAAACTGCTACTAATTTTAGATTTTGATAAATCAATACATGCACATGATCTGAGTTGCCACAGATACACAAATGTGTCCGATACACAAACTTAAAAAAATACAGGTTTTCTCAAAAAAGTGGGCAAACTTGGCGTGTTTGACGTAAGCAAGCAAATGTGGAATATTTCAAAGACGAAGTTAATGTAAGTAGGAGTCAGGAAATATATGCAGAGGTCAAACGAAAAAGTCAAAAACAGCACGGAAAATAATAACATCACCAACGAACGGAAAGAATTCGAGCACACGAACGTTGTTGTTGAGTTTGACGTTGACTTCACACACTCATTCACAGCACATATCTATGACGTTGACGTATAGACAAGACCGTTTTTTTTAATTGCTGAACGAAGGCGATTGGGATCGTGTCAAAATTAACAAATTATCAAACAGCGAAAAAATAGTTATTTTTAATAAACAAAGCTACGTAAAAGCAAAATTTTCAAATAAGTTCCTTAAAATAGTCCATTTTCTCAAATTAAGTTGTTAAAAGCACAGCTTCAAAAAATAACAATGCCAAATTTGAAGTTTCAATTTACTTCCAGCATAATTATAGGTGATTTTGCGATTTTTTTATCAACATTATTTTTACAGTAGAGACAACTTCAAGTACCAAAGTATATGCTGCTTGTAAAAAGTAAAAAAGTAGTTTTAAACTCGGAGTGCCAATGCCAAGGTAAAACAATATCAATTGGTATAATATTGGTATAGGTGTTATAGGCCCAGGTAAAATAAAACATACTCACTTAAAAGATAAGTCTTTACGATGCCTCAAACACCTACTCTAAAATGTCGAATTGGCAATAGTTAGCTGATAAACTTTGACAATATTCGTCTAAACCGCAGGTTTTAATTACTACTACTAATTACAATTACTTACTTTACTAGGTCTTAGTTAAGTCATGTCAGGTGACATATATGATTGTTGATCGTTGGTTGGTTGGAAATAAAATAAAATAAAATTGTCAATTATTCAGGGTCACTGATTTTTGCAATGACCGATACCCACCGAACGAAGAAGTTCGTTTCTATCCCCGTCTTAAGGCGTCGTATCTGATAATATATCGTCTGGGTTTCTTCCAACAAAATAGAACTGTAACGGATATCTGTAAGATATGAGACCAGAAATTTATAGGACGGGGCAACAACAGAAATACACCGCGTCTGTTAAACGTGGTGTTGAGCAAGAACAACTTACGTCGTGTAGGGGATAAGCCGCGCTGTAAGTGCCGTAGGATATGAGCCTCGCGACCCCGAACGCGAACTCGTCGTGCGCCGCGTCGGAGAACTTCTTGCGGTCCAGGATGAACTGCACGATGCGTGAGCGGATCGACGGCGTCCAGAAGCACTCTGCCGACGTGTCGAACCTGCCGCCACCAACAACAATCGACTAAATCCTTTCATTTGAGATATCCTATCCAAGTCTCAGTCATACATTGCGTAGCTAATGCTTAGTACTTGTTACTTATATTTGACATACAGGGTGTCCCAGAAAGTAGAGTCAAGCGAAAGTCCTGACGTAGAGCAACTCAAGGGGCATCCGAATCACCCCCATGTATGTTCCGCGACTTTTCGTAGTTTAGGAGTTATGGCCTTTTTTCACATTTTCTATTAATCTACGACCACGGAGACAGTTTTGCTCACTCTGACTGCAATAATTGAGATAATTGGCTGTTTGTTTTTTTAACGAGTAGCTGAATAGTACGTGCATGTATTTCATTTAAAAACAAAACAACATCGTTGACCGTTTGGGCAAAAAAAAATATCGAATCACAAAAAGTGACTAAATTTTGACTGTAGTTCAGACTTTGAAGGCCGATTACAAAAAAAACTAGCATAACTTTTTTTTTTCAAACCATGTTTAAAAACTGCCTTATTTTATTGACTTTCTACCCTATTAATTTTATTGATCTATCATTAAGGGATCATGCCAAAAAAAAAATATCAAAACGTACTTCATCCGTAATTTTCACTTTTTCTAGTAAGGCCAAGTACAAATCTGAAATATTTTTTAATTTTCATTTAATAGCCTCAGAAAACCAGTGGCCAGTATTATTGTTATGCACCAAGAAGTTTTTCATGCTAAATCCGGAGCACAAAACTAATTTCAGATTTGTACTTGGCCTTACTAGAAAAAGTGAAAATTACGGATGAAGTACGTTTTGATATTTTTTTTTGGCATGATCCCTTAATGATAGATCAATAAAATTAATAGGGTAAAAAGTCAATAAAATAAGGCAGTTTTTAAACATGGTTTGAAAAAAAAAAGTTATGCTAGTTTTTTTTGTAATCGGCCTTCAAAGTCTGAACTACAGTCAAAATTTAGTAACTTTTTGTGATTCGATATATTTTTTTGCCCAAACGATCAACGATGTTGTTTTGTTTTTAAATGAAATACAAGCACGTACTATTCAGCTACTCGTTAAAAAAACAAACAGCCAATTATCTCAATTATTGCAGTCAGAGTGAGCAAAACTGTCTCCGTGGTCGTAGATTAATAGAAAATGTGAAAAAAGGCCATAACTCCTAAACTACGAAAAATCGCGGAACATACATGGGGGTGATTCGGATGCCCCTTGAGTTGCTCTATGTCAGGACTTTCGCTTGACTCTACTTTCTGGGACACCCTGTATTTGTGTAAACAAAGGTATTGTGTAGTGCAACTGCAAGTGATTGGAACCCAGTCCTGTTTACTAAGCGACATGTAACTACCCCCAGCTAAAACTCCACTCACTAGGTATTACTTGCTGCTCGTCGAGTGCTGTGGACATTCATGTCAAGTTACATTCCAGTCGACGGCGGTAATGCACGGAGAGCTCTTGTAACAACTACTACCATTCTCTAACTGTTAAGAATCTAACACCAATGTGTAGACAGCTACTTGCCACTTGTCACTGCAGATAATTTCCCGATCACTTACACTAATGACAAATACTAAGCTCAGTTAAACTTATCATTACGTGCTGGAATACTTACAAATATTCCTTGTCCTTAGAATATATAGCGGTGAGACGATGCTTCCGCTCCGGGAACATAGCCGGATCTACTCGAATCTTCGACATTATGCGATCCCAACCTGCTTCCATTTGGTCAACGAAACTATTTGTTTTCTCTGATACGTCTTTTAGAGCTGAAAACTGGGCATTACATAAAAAAATTAGTGAACATGATTCCCATCGTTTAGTTAAACCCTTCTACCTATGCGTTCTCATGCCAAAAGGTTACCATATATATAAGAGTATTATGAAAATGAGATGAAAGTAGGTATACGAAGATCCCCAGGGGCCCTAGATGCATGCCTCGTTTGCATTGCGCGAACCTTTAACAACATTTGCCATTTTTAGATAATTGGTTAAACGTGCAATATTCGATCATCTATGTAGATAGTTTCGATATCAATACTTTAGTACATAAACACCACGTTCCCATGGTGCATCGTGGTAGGTACCCGAGGTCGCGGTAAAACTAGAAGTACGTACAGTAGTAGGTACTTCCCTACAGTTTCGTGTGGCATAGGGCGTTACAATAATGCGTACATACGAGCACGTGTGATAATGGAAGCACTAATAAAAGGGTGACGAATCAAATCGGTATCGCATCAAATTAGTTAAATTTAATGATTTCTAAAGCAATTTAGTTCATTTTAAAACAGTTTGAGATACGTTTTTAACATATAAACGACAAACGTGTGTGAAATATGAAAGTTGTATTCCGGTAAAAAACCGGCCAAAAGCGAGTCGGCCTAGCGCACTGAGGGTTCCGTACCAATTCGGCCAGCGAGTATAAAATCCAGTGTTAGCAGAGCCTTGCCCTTAAGCAAAATGTTTTTTTTTATTTAGTTGTGCTATAAGAGCTACCTTCATAGCAAATTTCAATCCTAGAAACTGGAAGTACCCCCTATTTTTCGGGAGCACGGAATTAGTATGGAAAGTAATGGAAACACCTTTTTAGGAAAACCGTTTAGTTGCCCGCAACTTCGTCTGCATAGAATTCATTTATCGCTATCCCGCAGGAATTACGCAATTTTCCGGGATAAAAAGTAGCCTATGTGTTATTCCAGACGATAATCTAAGTATGTTCCAAATTTCATCCAGATCTGTCCAGCCGTTCTGGCGTGAAAGAGTAACAAACATCCAAACATACTCACAAAATTTCACATTTATAATATATATATTAATTATAATATTAATAGGATAGGATAGGATTATAATAGTATGAAGTTTAAAGGAGAACTATCACAGCTAGGTTGGCTATACAATTGAACGAGTAATAGTCAACCAACTTATCCAATGTAAGGGTTCCGTTTTCCTCTTGCTTTACAAACCCCTCGGCTCACGGTCCCGGTTATCCGACACATATTTTTTTTAATTCAGTAGATTATATTCAATAACTCAATTTCCGGTTACGGAGCTCTATACCATCCCTGGCATTTATTTTACAACATATTCCATATAATAAATATAAGTTAGCCGCCCTGCTAAATCATCTAATTAAAAATAATGAGTTCCAGAAGGTTAATTAGTTACTTTTGTGCCGGGATATTATTAATTGAATTTTGACCGATATCAGCTTTTATCCGAGGATATCGAGGATTATCGAGATAAGCTAGCTAGCGTTCGTGGGTAGCTGACGTTACTTGCGCTGCATTCTGCTAGATTGGCACGAAAGTGACGCATTTTGGCGACACCAGAAAAACCTACTACTTACTAATTTGGACTTTTATCATTCATTAGGTACAATTTTTTGCAAGTTTTCCAACAGATCGGCGTTACATGACATTAATTTTTCACGTTCTTCGAACCCAACTAAGGGGCTTATAGCCATGCTTGTGTCCGCTTGCCCCTCTAAGTTCGAATAAAATATGCGTTTAGCCGCTAGCTCGTCACCGATTCGTCTGACGTGCCCGCGTCACCGAAGTAGATGCTGCATGAAGTTATAAAAGACTTGTCCTTATTGCGAGAGAGCAACATATTAGGTACATACAAACGTAGTTCCCCGCAGCTTAGTTCCCCGGTAACTGTCAAACGAAGCATCAAATATGTACGAACTCTGGGCGGCGAATGGACTTGCCGAGAATAAATAAAAACATCGTAGCATACGAGTAGATACAATCCAAAAATTAACTAAAAAATATCGCATCCTACTAATCATTTCTATATGAACAATAACAACGTAACGTCGTTAACGTCTACATTGCGATATACGTATTTATCCCTATTATAAACGTTAGGACAACAGGCTGGGTTTCCATTAACCATATACGCGTTAACCACAATTATGTAAAGAGCTTTAGTTACTTGCGACATTTCAGTGTTAGTATAATAAATACCATAGCGTCCCAGTTTTGTTTATTTGTTTTAAGCATTGTGCATATTTTCAACTAACCTTTTGTAGTAAACATAAAATGTAAATTACTAACAATTTCTATGGATAATTATTGGTCCGAAATAAAGATTTATTATTATTATAAAAGGGGAAATTTGTTATTCATCATTAGAGGTTTAGTAAATATTATCACCGAATTTTAGAGGGTCAAAAAAGCTCCATGAATAAGCCACGACAAGCGCCACATTCGTGTTAACAAGCCGGCATCGCACACGCGTCATACGACATCTGCATACCTTAGACATATACATTGCAGCATTCAGTATCGCATTCGTCCTCCCACTTTTTGGTATCTTACTGCATTCCTACGGACGTACAGTATACATTTCAGGTAATGAATTCAGTAGCGTAACCAAAACGTTTAAATCACAGACACAAATACCATACACAATACGATGGCAGTACGAATAAGTTTATGATTAGAATAGGTAGGTACTAAACTCTTCCAATAGAATGGCTATTAAGATGGAAAAATGACGAGTATATTTAGTTTATCTATCTACACTTCTACGCTCCTAAATTTATTCCTAAATAGAGATACATATTTATTACATTTATTTATTTATTTATTAATAAAAGCATGAATAAATTTCAAATTAAATACACTATGCGATATAAAAGCAAACTAAAGTTTTTGAGATCCCGTTAGACAAAATGTGCAACATATTCAATCGAGTCATTTGTATGGTATTTTAAAAAAGCGATCAAATTTGCTCAATTTAAATAGCAACTACGATAAATTCCATCGCAGATTACATTATGGTAGAATCAAGCCCAACATAATTATGTATACACCGAAACTACCGGGGTCGCGTGGTTAATAATATAATGATTCTGTATTATAATTTACATTAAGTATAATATATGTCTAATTACTACGACACAAGAACACCCTTTATTTAGCTAAGCAGAAAGCTTACAACAATCTACGTTTTGCTTCAGAAATTTTAGGCCTGAAGATAGGAATTTGTTTAATCGTACTACGTACCTTCATTGGCATTCTCAGTTTTAATATGTCGCTGTAGTCCTTTAAAACTGACAAAGGGGCATGTATCTGCAACACCACAAGTACATTGTGACTATAAAGCGAGTCAATGAAATAAAATGTCTTGTAAGTGCGAGTTGTGCGAAACCGGTATAGTTCGAGATAGTAAAATTAGTGCAAATCGTGACAGTTTAAGTCAGTTGACGCTGTCGTGTGAGCTCTGTCCGAGTCATCAGCATCATCCAGTCTGTGAGGTTCAAGCCTCATCGTAATTATAAAGTCAAATAATTCTGTGTTCAAAAAAAATACAAAAGGTATTCTTAGAACTACTCAAATATAGTGTACATTGCCAAATTAAGGGTAGACTGTAGGACTGTTTTAGGCAGCTACCTTTTATCAAACTATAATGTTCGATTTAGACGAAGACTATTTATAGCCGCCTAAATTACGGCGCCTAAAAAAGGCACCGTCACATCTTCAGACCGTTTAGACAATGACTATTTTCAGCCGCTTAAATCTCGCCGCCAGTGACCAGCAAACCGTTTACACGGTGCCTTTTCAGTACCAGTCTCAGCACACCGCCACGCCGCAGCGAGGGGGGCGGCGGGGGCGCGGGCGGGGGGCACTGGCGCCGAAAAGTAGACTAGTGTTCTATTCCGTGCCAGCGCTGGCATGCCGCGAAAAAATGCCGCCGAAAGTGTTTATACGGTGCCTTTTTTAGGCGCCGTCATTTAGGCGGCTGTGAATAGTCTTCGTCTAAATCGACCATTATATTTTGGCACTGGCCACAAATAAAGTTAATTGCACGCAGCGCTAAAAGAAAACTAAAACAAAAGAGAGTCGTGTCATTGCTCTTGTCAGCGCAGCGTGTTGAATTTTTACTATAACTTAAATTGTTTAATTTTACTAGTTTCTACAGTCTACAACTACCTTAAAAAAAGAACAAGGAATTAAGTGGCTACGGTGAAACTCACTTTAATAAAATGTAATCCGTGTAGATTCTCGGGAGCCTCCCTCTCTAGTTGTAGTCCCTCTTTCTCAAGGTTCTCTTCGAAGTTACGCCTCTGCCTGTGCGCTTCGGGCTTGTTGGCATCTTCTTTAGCAGCCTCCCATACCAATACAAAGTCAACTGTTCGGACGCCATCGTTGAAGGTCAACGACCGATTGCTTAGTATTCCACCCATGAGAATCCTGAATTAAGAGTTATATCAGTCATTTTATACCAATGCATATAGTAATCGAGAAGATGAAAAATACCTACCAGCCATGGGATAAGGTTATTTTTATATTTCGTAGTAGAAATGGCAAAAATGGAACCCCCCATTAGATTTACTCTCGGTACGCGCTTAGGCTATCCGTGATTTTAGGTCTCGTGTAATTTCTATTCCCTTTATTTTCATTATTCTCTCTGGGGTAAATAGGTAGGTATTTACGTGCCCTATACAAAAAGTGAGGGTGTTTCTTCTCGTCTAGCCCGTATTATGCGGCAACGTTGGATAGGTCTTACAAAAATATGGCAAGATTGCGAAAATAATTATTAAGCTTTAAAGTACCTACAAATCATTGTTCGTGCCCATTATAATCCCTCCCGGCTAAACGGTTGCTTTTGGGAACACGAAAAAATTCACGGCAATAATAAAGTATATATGTATAGGTATTTACAAGGAAAACTTCCATAACTGTCTAGGTAGGCTTCCGTTAAGGATACATTATATTCGCTCAAAACGTAATATGAAAACCTTCTGCATGCATATTAGTACGATAATACGGAATAGACTGCGCGCGTGGATAGATTTTTTATTATGTAGAGAGTTTCATCAATAACTAGGTAAATAAGTATAAACTTAAAGATAAAATAGACACTGACTTAAATATTACATAATATACATAGCATATGATAGACCACGCGTTATAGATCAAACTCAAATTATGGTATTCTACCGCATAACCCTGAAAAACCGTGGTATTCAATAGAATAGGTGGATATCAACAGAACGTCCCGATTTATTGAAAAGTCGTTGCTCTTATATTTATGACGAACTACGTGTTCTGATGTTATTAACCTTATCGTGTAACGAATTTATTGAAATTTAATGTTTCTCAAAAATATTTGAGGACCTCACCGGCTATATATCTGATGGCGATTATAGGTACCTAATAGTACATAAACTAAGCATATGTTATTGTATCGATTGTTAGATTGCTCCAAAGCACAAATAAAACCACACATTAATAAATGCCACGAGTTATAGGCCGGGAGATAGTGACACAAATTACGTGTCGAATAAATAAGTTTTTCAAGTATGGCAGCACTTTTTCCCCCTACTAGAAGTATGGCAAATATAATCACGGTCACATTTTATCAAATACTTTCCAAAAATCCAAAAGCAATACTGGTACCTACAAATCGTTTAGCGAAAAAAAAATTTGCTGATTTTCGGCGGTATGGCGACCATTTGGAACCGTCCGAAAAGTATGACATGGTGATTTTCGTAAATGGCTGCACGACGATGATCAACTGTGCAAAAATTAGCCTAGTACAAATGGTTGAGTTTGTTTTTTTTTAATTAACGCATTCGCTTCGGTATGGCGGGCTGTAAGTCACACCGGAGAAGTATGGCATGACACTACCACCTACTTCTTTTTTGTGGACTATCGGAAAATACTAAAATTTTTGTGGAACAAATCATTTGACACTCGTTTATCCGACGAGTTCGACTAAAGCCCACGTAATTGGGCCGCCGCGCTATGACCATCATTTTTCTTTTTGTCATTGCGTACTAAGACCCCTGAAGAACCGCCAAATGACCCAGTAATTTGTGTCACTATCTCCCGGCCTATTAAGAGTGAAATGAAATATATTTTAAAGGCATCTTAATTTTCTTAAATTGTTGTATTTTGAAATGACATGTTATCAAAAACTTCAGAAGTTGTCTTGAATGTGATGCAGTATAGAATGAGACTTCGGTTGTGAACTTATGATCTTCCAGTACTCACGAGCAATGGTTAGCAGGCGGTTTTCCATTGCCAGTGGATGCGACATCCGGCAGCGCGGCGGGCTCGCCGCACGCGCAATCTTCCGCCGCGCGCGTCGAAGCTTCGCTACCGTTGTCTCTGGAATTGTTACATACATTTGTGCTGCTGCGTACTTATCAAATTGCAGACAGGTGTAACTGAACCTACTACGTGTTGTAATAAAAGATAAATACATATGCGGTGTTTTTAAAACATAAATCATTTCACTTAAATATATGATCAAACCATAACGCGTAGGTACGTTTAATTAAGCTTAAAAAATACCTACTTATAGTTATTTCAACGGGCTCAAGTTAAGTAAAGCATGAATGTAGTTAGGTACACCTAAAATGTAAATTAATATAAAACTATGAATAGCTCTAAACTAGATAAAACAAATATGCTTAGGACGGCACAAGAAAGCTTTTTAGTATAGTATACTTAGTGGCTTTGCTACTTGAGCATATTTATCTATATTGAAAACGTAATTAATGATAATTTAAATAGCGTACGTACTTACACTACGACAGTATTTTTTTGACTTCTGTGTACCCATTTACGAGTATAAAGGGTGTGGCAATGCTGGCGTATTGGTGCAATTCAATTCCCTTTGTGCTCATTAATAACTGAACCCATCACTAGCCCACCGAGTGGATGTTGGCTATTTATAATGATATTTAATTAGTACTAGCTTCTGCCCGTGACTTCGTCAGCGTAGGATTAGTAATTCATTAAAGTTAGGCGTGAAAAATTAATGAGCATACACGCACGCAAAAAAAGTTACAAAATTGACCAACTTCCGCTGTCATAAATTTTTGACTATCTTTCCAGCGTCAAACGTCTTAATATCTCATCTTAAAGCTAAGGGTCCTTACGGGTACACTTCCACCCGCTTGGATCTTGTGTATTTAGCCCTCAGCGTCAAACATAGGCGAAGGGGTCCAAATATATCGGAACAAGGCTTTAAAATAGTGTTCTCATCTCCCACCCATATTAAAAGCTATGCTTAGTTTGACACTATACTTCGTTTTTTTAGCATTAGAAAAAAGTAAACAATCTTGACATGTCTTTTTATTTTTGATCAACAATTACAAACTGGATCAAAACGTGACAGCTCTGAAAACGGCCAGAGAAATAAGAGCACGAAATAAATTTATAAATTCATGTAGAAGTTCTCATTTCATTTTTTTTTTTTGAAGCTTTCTTAGTGTTCCTTTTTGCTGCGCGGAATAGATATCTACTGTCGCGAAAGAAAGGGAAGAACTTTATAGGCCTTACAAAAAATCGACTATGTGTTCGATACATTTTGCCAAATGTAACATTTAACTGGAAATAGCCAAAGGCGTAGATCACAACAATCGGCGATTCTTAAATTGCAGGATTTGCAAGTATAGTTACATAAAATGCTTAAAACAATATAAGATTAAGTGTGGTGAGATGGAACAGAGGAGTTATCACTTAAGTGCCGTGCATGAGTAAGTTTTAATCAATTATCAATAAAATAAGTTAATTAAGTTATGGCACAGAAAAATTACTATGATCCAACCAAAGTCATTTTTAGTAAATTCGAATGCCTCCGTTTTGTTTTTGTGGCAAGAAAGACACTTAAATAGGTACTATTTCATTTGGTCCAATAGGTACACATTAAACTATCCGAAATAAAAAAAAATGTTTACAAATTAACGCTCATTGGGGCAATATTGACTCGTGATTATCAAATTCTGGGTATTTTCCTGAAATTTTTAAATTTTCAATAAAAAAACATATTTCGGCTAAGACCATCACTACTTTAAAAAAAACTCGTATCTAATTTTTTCAATTTTTTTATTTATTTACTCATTAAATTAAACTAATAAAAATACACCTCGAATGCTGCACAAACTCCAACGTCGATAAATCGACATTATAGTAAGTAATGTTAAGTTCAAAAATATCGTATCTAAACAAATTATCGTCACTACTTTGATAATAACTCGTATCTGATTTATTTTTCATAAAGTATGGGTACTTATTTGGTCATCATCATCATAATATATTTATGAGCTAGGCTCTTGTCGGTGGAGTAACACACACAGATGGAATGTGACACTTTGCATTCTCATATAGAGAAAAGTAATAAAAATAGAGAACTTCATGCAGAGGCGCCGACTCCGTGGGTGCTCGGGGGCTCGAGCACCCATGAGAAATAAACAGTGGGTGCCGAGCACCCCTGAGAATAGACATCACGAAAAAGATCAGTAATCGCCTTTTAGGGATAGGTGTTTTTTCATTACCTGACGACCCGTTTTCGAGTCAACAAAAAGCATGAGCACCCACGAGGTTTTCTAAAAGTCGGCGCCCCTGACTTCATGTGCCTGCCGATTTTGTAAAAGTAATAACAGAGGCATCTTTGAGTAAAAAGTACAATCTGTACAATGTAAAATATTTACACTGGAGTTTTTTCAAAAACTATGCCACACTTAATAACTATACATCTATTAGACCTGAAAAGAGAGCAGGTGACCCATGTGTGGTAGATTTGAGGGCTTTAAAATATACACCTCACAGTCCGATTGAGTTTAAACTTCGCTTTGATGACATTGACATCTGAACTGTTCTACCTCAAAGATTCAATGATAGTTCAAAAGATCAAGCGATTCCTCAGCTATATTCTGGACCCGTCCCTGTTAAGAAACGAAAGTAGTGTCAAAAGACTTCCATGCATTTTACGATAGTTTATTGCATGTTATATAATAGTTGAGAAAAAATAATTCGTCCTGATCTTTTTTTTACGGAGACACGTTGTTATTTAAGTTCGTCTATTGTTATACTCTAAGAGAGTTTACTTAGTTAATTTAATAAACATAAAAACATACATTTCGTTTCATTTTGTACCATAAAATTTAAAACAAAATAATCGTAATTTAACAAGTTTCAGTCAATACTAAAACAAAAATCTTGTACCTTACGAATAACTGTAAATTTAATAAAAAGTGTTTGCGTGAGTTACTCGTATACAATTATTGTCTGGATCTTTGTTGCGTAAGCACTGCTTTGTAAAGTTAAAGTATATTTTTAATTAATTTAGAAGGAAAAACAGATACCTATAGCTATAAATATAAGCAACACTTTGCCAATTTTTCGCTTTGATTTTGTATGGGACCTTGATTGAATCTAGTATAATTATTGATATGGTTTTATATTTTCCAGTCACCGATTTTTAGAAAGTGTTTCAATAAAAAGACATGTCAAAATTGTTTACCTTCTTTCATATGTTAAAAAATGGAGTATAGGTCAATTAGTGTCAAATTATTTTGTCCTTTTTAGTTAATTTATTTATTTATTCGAATATGTACGCCTGTAGCCACGAATGAATAGGATTGAAGAATGAATAGGTTTATCGAACGTGATCGACAAGGTTTAGCCACAAGAGAGGTTCTTATTCGCTGGAGTTTTTCAGAATGGTGCCAGCCAGCGACGAGCGACAACAACAAATAGAAACCACGTAGTCGCTTTAAAGCACTTTCCACAAAAGTTAGAATCAATTTTTATTGACAGTTATAGGCCCACAATTTTCAGAGTTAAACAAAAAAAACATCGAACACAGTCAAATACATTGAAGTAAAAAGGAATTGGCAGACTGACAATCCCTAAGCACTTACTGGATACACAAATACCTACAGTGCACAGAACAAACAAAGCAGTGACACAAGTTCAAAGCAAACGCAGGAACAAATAATCAATCGCTAAATAATATCACATTGATCTCTTTCCGAGGTTAAATTGAATGTACTGGTATGTACCCAGTCATTGACTTCACTTGTTTCATCAACATTTATTTTATAGCATGGCCGCGTACAGTTGGCACTTGTTTAGTATAATGTAGATCAACAAGGTAAGCCATTATTTATCATTGGCATTTATACCTACCAAAAGCAAAGTCCCGCTTGGTGCTGATGAAGTTGCGGGCAATAGCTATATAAGTAGTTTAACGACCACATAGGTACAAATTACTTACAATCTGAGTATTAATTTCTGTATGATAAGGTTAAAATCAGCTGTTTATTCAAAATATGGCTTTCCTAGATGTGTTCCCCAGTGCATTACACACATGAGAGTGTATTTAACTTTCATGCAGCATATCTATACCTAGGACTGTAAAAATTTCGCGGTTTTAAGAGATCAATGTGCTGAATCAATACGTACCAAATCATGAATGCTCGACAACAGCCTGTCAGCAGTGAAGCATTGACGTTAGTTAGCTAGGGCACGGGGCGAGGACAGGGACTCACCGGTCGGTGTTCATGTCCTGCGACATGTTGTCGGGGTAGGTGCTGAGCACCGACATCGCCCGCAGGTCGGCCATCTTCTGCGGCGGCTCTGTCTCCGTCTAACCCCAATAAAAATACTCTCGATCAATCGTCTATCTATTTGTTAAAACAAAACCGAAAATATACTTGACTGTACCTAAATACATAAAGGTCAAATTGCTAGGAGTACAAATTCCCAATTCGCTTTAAAGAAATAACTCTACGATCCGACCAAATACAAACTATATATTCGTGTATACGGAGAATTAGAAAATCTAATGAAATTTTACCCTCGTTGTAATAAACAATAATCTTTTCAGTTCGGCACATTTCCATTAGGCTTTTACCGACTGTAATAAAGTTAATTACCGTATACCTATGGCAGCACGTAATCTCATAACTCGTTAGCACCGTACCTACATCCCTATTCTTACTATTTCAGATGGTTATTGCGCAATAATAGTACACATATATGCTAAAAATGTTCACAGCCCGAAACAATTGAATACACCTCCCAGCAAACATCCCAATCCTAATTTCATTAGCCAGCAGCGCACAGCGAAGAACAAAAAACCAGAGACCTTGGCACCTCTGTCGTTTTAAAACTGAGTCATCTCTGTTTGATAAGAGATCATGCATCTTATGATGTACTGTAGACATATGCTTATCTACGTTTATTATCGGACGTTGTGCATACCTAGAATTCAACTTCACATATTTTTATGCTTATGACACCAGGACATCACCAAAACTAGTTTTAGATGTATACTAACTACTTAACTATATTGTTTAAAAAAGTGTCACTTTATGTTTTAGTAAATGCTCTATTTAATGGAGCCGACGAGTGCAACAGGAAAACGGTATGTACCTACAGAGCGGCAGTTATGACTAAACAACACTTTTCATTATTAGCATTCTCGAGGGATTTGCATGACAAACCCATTTATCGAAATTATTACCCGTAATTACTTAGTAATTATCATGATTAGGTTTTGTCTGACCAGTGTGCTTAGTGTAAGTTTTCGGTCACAACACAAAATATGTCTCGAACGCGTTTGAGTTATGTGAAATACTATGAGAACTGCTTGTTGCCGTTTTGTTCCGCTAGTGGCGCTTCTAATTTACCCGTAGTAATTAGGACCTTAACGCAAACGCGCTCAAGACGTTATACGTGTGTAAAACTTATACTTATACTACTCGGACAGAGGCTCAGACATTCTGGTGGAACGGCATCTCTTTACACTAGGTACAGTCAAGGTCATAAATATATGTATGTTACCAAGATGTCAAAAACATCTAAACACCTTTATGCCACAAACAATGAGGGCGGCGACACATATTTGACATGATGGCTGTATCAATATTTATGCCCTCGACTGCAAGCACACTGGCGCCGTGACAATGGGTATACGCTGTACAATATATTCATTTCATTAGGTTGCGCTTCCATGAGGCGAAGCGGAGCAGAGTCGTGTAGAATCAACTCATCACATCATCATTATTACAAAGGAAACAGGGTGAGGTGTGGATTTCATCTAGTATGGTTGATAGAATCTGTAAGTCCTTCTCCCAAAGCGCACTTCAGTAGAAGCACACTGTTAAGCCCATTTTAGAACAATCAGCAATCAACAGCAAGAACAATCTTGATAGATGCAAAACATTATGGTAGGTACTCGGGGAAAGACTGGCAATGTAAAACTTGCAGGATTAACTCTTCCAAGTCTAAACTGGGCATAGTAGTTGGCATTGAGTATGGTCAAAAAAGTACCTAACTTATTTTATTATCAGACCATTGACTATAGTGACTTCAAAACATACAATCTTGTAGTCATACTAATTGAATTAGGTACATAATAGAGGTAAATTTTGTTTGTATAAATAGATTTCAAAAATTATATTACTAATAGAGAGCTAGTAATATAATAAGTATCTGACAAATAACAAACATATTTAGAACACTTTTTATCCCGAGAAAGTTTAATAAAGGATACCCTGGCACGCAGACAAAGTTACGGGTTGCGGGTGATAGCTTGTTTTAATTATATGAATAGCACAATCGAACTTACGTCATCTTAATTTAAAGTATTAACTTCAAGGAAGGAAATATGCGTCGGGATTTTATTATCCTCAACCATTTTTTTTTATTGAGTCGCTTAACTACAAAATCAGACATTGAATTTTATTACGAAAATTTTTAAGATTTCTGTATAAAATAACAAGAAAAGTTAAAAAACACCTTTTCTTATTACATCTACCAAAATTTATATATATTCTTAAATATTGATCAAATTTGTTTTGTAGGGCCTTTTGAAGGCAAAAATTGATCGTGCTCATATTTCTTAGTGTACGTAAATACATGTGGTCGGTTTTATTTTGGCATATATCAAAATCGTCAATTTTGCAATATTCAGGATAAAGACCTTTTCTCTTTGATGTATTTCAAATTGTAATTTTTCTACTTTGACATATAATTTTGAGTTGTAAATTTTCCATTTTTACCAAATGACAGTAAATAATTTAAATAAAAATACAAAAGGCCTTAAATTTAGCACAGATCTGTGTCTTAAGCATATGAGGGGTTAATAATTAAAGTAAGATTCCAATGAAATATATATCATGTTAAATATGCTTTTGCATTTTCAATAAATACCATCCAATCAATATAAATAAATTCCACATGCATTGTTGTGGAAACTGAATTCAAATTAATAAGGGTTGCATTATTCCTCTCACTTATTCTATTCGCCTAGTTATAAATATTATTCTACTTCTTAATCATACACTCCTTGTGGACTAGTTGTTTTGTTATCAAGAAATGTCCCGAGTCATTTATGCTTGAATAAAGTCTGATTACCTGTTTTGTAATGCAAAACCATGTTGCCAACCAAAAACCATGTTGACTACAAAAATGGGGGGTATTCATTGCTATTTACAAGATAATAAAATAACCTCCTATTAAAGGAGTTAGTTACTAAATGACTCATTTCATTATTTGATTAGGCTTAGACAGTTCTAAAGCATACCTCGTTAAAGTCTCCAACTCCATCCTGGAATAATTGTTGGAACGCGAGCTCATTGCGCTGCGCATCCGTCAGGAAGGACTCCGTCTCTGCCGCGTCAGATCTTTTGTGGTGCAACTTAACACTTCCCGCGTAAATAGGAGTAGCTATCTTTGGCGTAAACACATTATCCTCTACTTTCTCCAGTAAAGGTTTCGGTATATCTTCTTCGAGCGATGGGTCACCGTCGGACATCACATATAATTACTTAGCCCCAAACCTTTCAAATTTTAAAGGTCTTATATGGAGACTGACATGTCAATTTTATGAGGCTGACTTTCGGTGATTTGATTAGTCACTATTTCTTTATTTGTGATTTAAGCTAACAATATTATTGTATGATAAAAATATTATTGTACAAAAGAATTCTAACAGTAGTGTATATCTGTTGAATATTGAAAAGGTTAGGAATTGCTCAAAATAAATCAAGGAACGGCAGTGAGTGAAGTGATGGTAACCGGGCCGGGATCTCTCAGACAGCAGACAGATAAGTAAAAATCGTAAGAATGATGAGATGAGATGAACAGACGTTCGTTCGCTCCGTCAAATGACAACCAATCCCGCAAACTCAACAAAAAAAACATAACCGGACACCACAGACTACGGCTGGCCGCAGACGCACGGAGGCCGCAGGCTACTCCGAAATTCGATTTTCGAAGTTCGTTTCGTGTTGTTCCGCCCATACTAATAGTCAATAATTTGAGTATGAAAGAGACGGTATGATACGAACTTCGAAAATCGGATCTCGGAGTAGCCCCCCAGGCTACTAATATTCTAGCTGGTCTGAGATCAAAGTGAAGTGCATATGGGCGCCATCTATTAAACCATTTTTTAACTAATTGCCTTCACCCTAGTTGTAGTATTTTTCCACTATAAGAAAAGTGGCGCTGGCGTCTATCGCAGTACAAACATAATAATAACTTATTTACTATATTTTATTAATATTGACAGCATTTGAAGTTCTATAGCTTGCTTTAATTTTATTTAATTTTATGGAAGATGTTTCAATAGTTTATTAGCGTATTTATGCATTAAATAAATTAAAAGTTAACCACTAAACCGGAAACGCCTCATGGCTATGATAGCGGAAGTTGACAATTAAAGTTACTTAATTCTCCTTTTGTAATGAAAACTTGCTAAAATCATGTAATAAATCCTGCAGTTTGATCTAATAAATTAATTCTATAAATATAACAAATTTGAATTAAACAACACTTGTAATTAGTGGATTTTAAGTATTTCAAAACAATCTATTGACTTGGATTCGGCTCTCCGCCAATCAGAGGTAGGTATTGAGATGGCGGGAAACGTGGTGTGATTGTTTATTGTTTTTCGGGACGGCCGCCATTATTCTCGCTTCTAAAGAAAATAATCTGATTTGCGTGTACTGTGATACTTGTGCTAGTGTTTGTTTATTCCGGTGATGTCTGAGCCTCCGGACGATGGCTCCGCGCCGACAGCAGCGGTGGGATCACAGCCCCAAAACCTACAAAACCATAATAGTGTGACGCAGGGATTGATACATAATTCGGCATCAAATTTTACCATGGATCAGATACTGTCCATTGTCAGCACGCTGACAAAGGAAGCCACGGCGAGTGCTGTTGCGGCCGCTTTCACTAACTGCAAACCAAACAGAAAGCTGAATGATTTCTACTTGCCGCCTTTTGACCCCGATGAACGATCGCATGATATTCGCGACTGGTGTGCTCATGTCGATAATACTATTAAGGACCTTAACATTACACCGCATGAGGCTCGCATGAAAGCCATTTTACAGTTAAGAGGCCGAGCTAAAACATGGGCTGATACGTGGTCGCTTCACTCTACTTCGTGGGATGAAATTAAAGAAGATTTGGTAAAGCATTTCGGTTCGGAGTTTCGTTACGCAGATGATGTCCAGAAGTGGAGGAACTACACTTCGGATCAAGCCAGCAGCTACGCCGAGTACGCAACTACAGCGTGGACGTTATTCAAGAGGATAAGACCCGAAGCTTCAGATTCTGAGGTGGTAGAGGCCATCATAACAGGTATTTTTCCAGACTTTATTCGTGCCGACCTGTTGCGTAATACACCGAACGATTTACCTAGTTTGATAGTTACGTTAAAAACCTATCGTAAACGCAAGCTTGTTGGACCTTTGCCTATTGATTCGAAGAAAATGCGAAGTGACTCAAGTGCTAAACCTACGCAAAGTGCAGATTTAAGTAGAATAACTTGTTTTGCTTGTAATAAAACTGGACATTATTCTCGAGATTGCATGGATAAATCTAACAGTACTAACCAAAAGGTTCCAATCAGTTCAAAGCCACAATATACTGACTGTACCTACTGTCATAAAAAGGGGCACTCTGTAACTAATTGTTTTAAACGGCAAAGTGATGAAAAATATAAGTCTAACATGTCAGATAATATTAATAAGCGTATTGATTACTGTCAAGATGTCGGGAGGTGTGTTATTGATGTGTGTATCAATGATATTAGTTTCAAATGTTTATTTGATAGCGGAGCGGACTGTTCTTTGATGCAGGAGAAGGTGGCTATGTCAATACCTGGCAAACGGAGTGAGGTGAATGTTGCATTCCGTGGTGTTGGTCAGTCACCTGTGGTATCAAGGCAGAGTCTTATCACACCAGTAAAGGTTAATGACATTTTTGTTGAAATACAATTTTTCATTGTCAATGACAATGACATTCAGTACAATGTCATCATGGGGGCAGATGTTTTACAGGTTCCCGGACTGACTGTAACTTTGTCGGGAGATAAAATCTTTATTAAACGTGACGTTATTGTCAATACTGTTACTAAAGATCTGAATCACTTTGATACTGATATAGAGGATCCCCAACATCTTGCATCGTTAAAGCAAATAATTTCTGACTATGAACAATCTTTTACAACGGGGAATTCTGTATCCACTGTCAACACCGGTCAATTGCAAATTAAACTAAAAAATGCTGATAAGATTGTTCAACGTCGGCCATATCGCCTCGCACCCACTGAAAGAGAAAAGGTTAAAGAAATTATTAGGGACCTTAAAGATAATGGCATCATTCGAGACAGCTGCTCTCCATTCAGTAGTCCTATATTGCTTGTAAAAAAAAGAGATGGTACGGATCGTCTCTGTGTCGATTATAGAGAGCTCAATGCCAACACCGTTAGAGACCACTACCCCCTGCCACTAATATCAGACCAAATAGATAAGCTAGGTAAAGCTCGTTATTTTTCATGCTTAGATATGGCAGCCGGTTTTCATCAATTGCCCGTTGCAGAGAACTCCATTGAAAAGACTGCATTTGTAACGCCAGACGGACAGTATGAGTTTTTGCGGGTTCCCTTTGGCCTTTGCAATGCTCCGTCTGTATATCAGCGTGCTATTAATAAAGCTCTTGGTGACCTTAAAGATAACATTGCTTTAATCTATCTTGATGATGTTTGTGTCATTTCTGAGACCATAGAAGAGGGCTTACACAACTTAAAATTAGTTTTGGAAAAACTTACAAAAGCAGGGTTTTCTTTAAATGTCAATAAATGTTCATTTTTAAAGACATCAATTGAGTATTTGGGAAATATAATTGAAAATGGAACTGTCCGACCAAGCCCGCGCAAAATTCAAGCTTTAGTAGACTCCCCTGTACCAACATCTGTGAAAGAAGTGCGTCAGTTCAATGGCCTTGCTGGTTACTTTCGAAAATTTGTTCCTAATTTTTCGACAATAATGGCACCCCTTTACGAACTTACTAAAACTGGTGTAAATTGGACTTGGACTGATCGCCATGAGAAAGCAAGGAAAGAAATTATCTATAGATTAACGTCTTCTCCATTGCTAACTATATATGACCCAGATTTGCCCACGGAACTTCACACGGACGCCAGTGCAATCGGGTATGGCGCTGTGCTGATACAACGAAAAGACTGTAACCCGTATGTAGTGGCATATTTTAGCATGCGAACGACTGACGCCGAGAGTCGATATCACTCTTATGAACTGGAGACCTTGGCAGTAGTCAAAGCGATAAAGAACTTTCGCCATTTTCTTTATGGCCGTAAATTTAAAGTTGTAACGGACTGCAACTCGCTCAAGGCCTCCAGCCATAAGCGTGAATTATTACCTCGGGTTCACAGATGGTGGGCATACCTCCAAAGCTTTGATTTTGACATTGAGTACCGCAAAGGTGACAAACTAGCTCATGCAGACTATTTTAGTCGTAACCCGACGGTTACTGTTCCAGCGACAGTTTCATCTAACCATGACCAAAGCATGTCTCAATCTCAAAGTATAAATTTCGCTAGTCTTGATATGAACTGGCTTTTAGTTGAACAAAAGAGAGACCTAGAGTTACAAAAAATAGTCTCAGATTTAAAAGGTGATTCTATACCGAAAACGATTTCTGATACTTATGTCATTTCACCAGATAAGCTTCTTAGGCGCAAAGTGCAAATAGAAGGAAAGACACACAAACTCATAATAGTTCCTAGGTCATATAGGTGGAGCCTGATATCGCATTACCATGACAACCTTATGCATTTGAGTTGGGAAAAAGTTTTAGGCAAAATTAGAGAGCAGTACTGGTTTCCAAAGATGACTAAGACTATTCGGAAATTTGTAGAAAACTGCGTTAGCTGTCGTGTGAGAAAAGGTCCTTCTGGCTCGAGACAGATTTCATTACATCCAATAGATAAAATTCCAGTTCCATTTCACACTATTCATGCAGATATCACAGGGCGAATGAACGGCGTTAGAAACACTGCAGAGTACGCCTTTGTTTACATAGATGGGTTTACGAAATATGTTTACATGGTTTACACTAATGATCGTACTTCTGGCACGGCAATTAAATCGTTCCAAGATTTCATATCTGTATTTGGCACGCCAACTCGTTTAATCACTGATCAAGACAAAAGTATGACTTCCTCTGAATTTAAAGATTTTTGTGTTGCGAATGGTATTGAACATCATGTCGTTGCGAAGGGGGCCAGTCGAGCTAACGGCCAAGTGGAACGAGTCATGAAAGTTATTAAAGACAGTATGTCTGTGGTCGAGGCTACCAAACCGTGGCATACTGCTTTGCGAGACCTACAATTAGCTATTAACTGTTCTGTCTCAAAAGCAACAGGCAAAAGTCCCATGGAATTATTGATAGGTAGGAAATGCTCACCTCCTGGTATCAAATTGCTTGAAATAGATGACATTAAAATTTCCGATAATGTAAATGAAATGAGATTACAGTCAAAAGAAAGGATGGACGAGCGAGCAAGTCACGATAAAGCCAAATTTGACAAAGGAAAAGCCCAAATACATTCATTCAAACAGGGTGACTTTGTCTTGATGCGCCGTCATGAACGTCATACTACTAAATTAGGGCCTAAATACGAGGGACCGATGGAAGTCATTCAAGTACTTCCCAATGATAGGTATAAAGTAAAGCACATCAATCTTCGCGGTTGTTCTGAAAAAATTGCTAGCCATGACTCGTTACGTCCAGCGCCATTAGGCTTAACTGATCCCTTTGACGAAACTAATGATGCCGTATGGGATAGTAATGATGAAGATACAGGTGTAATGCCAAATGATGGCCATGACGATGGTACTAATGTTAATGATTCTAATGGTGACATTTACAATTAAGACCTGTTATGTATCAAAATAATGAGCATCCGTGTCTTTACCTTTTTGACACAACTCACTCAGGGTTCGTTGTCATAAGGAATTATTTTGTTGTGCTGACTAGATCCCGACGGGTGACGTCATTGTGATTCTGTTTAAATTTGTTTGAGTTTGCTTAAGTCTTTTATTTGGTTGTCATGTTTTATTTTAGTTTGATCGTCGCGACCTGGTCGTTTTCGATCTGTTTTACTTGATTGAATTAGTTTTGTAAGAAAAGTTGCAACTTTGTGGCACTTTTGTTATTGAGAATTTACCAGTTACATTAAAATTTTAGTTGAAGTGAAAAATTTCGTTTTATTTGTCTGTTTTAATGTTAATTATTTTCCAGATGGTGACAAATTACAGCGCTGGGAGCGCGCTGGTTGCAGAATGGCCGTATGGGCGCCATCTATTAAACCATTTTTTAACTAATTGCCTTCACCCTAGTTGTAGTATTTTTCCACTATAAGAAAAGTGGCGCTGGCGTCTATCGCAGTACAAACATAATAATAACTTATTTACTATATTTTATTAATATTGACAGCATTTGAAGTTCTATAGCTTGCTTTAATTTTATTTAATTTTATGGAAGATGTTTCAATAGTTTATTAGCGTATTTATGCATTAAATAAATTAAAAGTTAACCACTAAACCGGAAACGCCTCATGGCTATGATAGCGGAAGTTGACAATTAAAGTTACTTAATTCTCCTTTTGTAATGAAAACTTGCTAAAATCATGTAATAAATCCTGCAGTTTGATCTAATAAATTAATTCTATAAATATAACAAATTTGAATTAAACAACACTTGTAATTAGTGGATTTTAAGTATTTCAAAACAATCTATTGACTTGGATTCGGCTCTCCGCCAATCAGAGGTAGGTATTGAGATGGCGGGAAACGTGGTGTGATTGTTTATTGTTTTTCGGGACGGCCGCCATTATTCTCGCTTCTAAAGAAAATAATCTGATTTGCGTGTACTGTGATACTTGTGCTAGTGTTTGTTTATTCCGGTGATGTCTGAGCCTCCGGACGATGGCTCCGCGCCGACATGCACGAGAGAGTCTGACCGACTGCGTTGCTCGCTCTAACAAATTCAGGCGCATCGTATTGTGAAGACTGGCACAACAATGTAGTAGACGCTTTATAATTTATAAACCTGCGTGGAGGAAATTAATTTGTGACCATCAAATTATTATTTGTCTTATTCACAATATTATAAAAAAGTAATGAAATTTAACTAGATACTTTTAAATTTTACTCTTAGAAAAATAGACTAAGATGAACTGCGATAGGTGGAAGGTTTTTGCTGATACACGTCAGAGTTTACAGTTTGGTTATTGTGAACTAGCAACAAACCTTGCCACGCCGCCCGGGATCTGTCAATTTGCGTCGGTGCTTGCAGGCAGGAGCCGAGTACTAGGTTGCCGGCGAAAAATTGGCTCAAATTTACTTTATTTGTATCCTTTATGTGAAATTTATCACTGAAAGCTTGAAGTACTAAACATCATCAAGATGACTGCGGAGCCGCAAACGAAGGCAAAACTGCCTCACCTTTCCTCTGATAAGCAACTCACTTTTATAAAATTGGCTGTTTTATCAATGGCAGCGATTTTATGTAAGCATTTTTTATATTTCATCTTTTCTGCACTATTACATCTATTTTGCTAACTGTAAGGAGTCGCCAAGATGCCTTTTTGATGGAGGCAAGTTCAGTTAAAATCATAGTGACAAGAACCTAAAAGGAGAACTACTTGTATTTCATGGAAAGTATTATTATTATTATTGCAAAGACCTCTAATGATCAATATCATTGCTCATGCTATGCTAGGTGAAACTGTTATGTAAGTGTAACATACAGCAACAATGGTTGTTACCCAGTGATGTGGTTTTATATTTCAAATGTATACAAGTAATGAAAGAGCCTTAACTTCTAATTTGGAAGTTAATAACTTGGTCTTGCTGATATCGCAAAGCCTATTGGTTATTCACCCTTACTATAGAGGTCCCAGATATGACTGTATCCAGGTATGGGCAGGAACTTGTATCATAATATGAATGTTTGTACTGGAGTCATGGATATTATTATATATTTTTCTATTGCCTAGTACCCATAGTACAAGCTTTGCTTTGTTTGGGACTAGTTCAATTGGTGTAAATCGTCCCAAGATATTTATTATTACTAATCTATTTCAGCCTTTGCTACTCGTCTGTTCTCTGTGCTACGCTTCGAGAGTGTTATCCATGAATTTGACCCCTACTTCAACTATAGAACAACAAGGTACCTTACAGAAGAGGGTTTTTACAAGTTCCACAACTGGTTTGATGACAGAGCATGGTATCCCCTTGGTCGCATTATTGGTGGTAAGTAGTTATTGCATTCTTTTTCTTCAGACTTTATGTATTTGAAGTTCAATTACTTTAAAACTTGAAAAAGTTACTGTATCATACTCTTAACTCAAATTTTTCATGTTTACATAAAGGTGTGTACGCATTTGAGGCAGCCTCGGGTTGAGGGATGCACGGCTCGCCTGTTTGCTCAAAGCCGCATGCCTCAGGCTGAGCTGCTCGAATGCATATGCACCTTAAGGTTCACAAAAATGTAGTTAAGAGTGTGAAGGACTGTCTGTACTACTTTGATATTGTTGCATTCAGATTGACTAATAGAGCCATAGATTTGAGCTGCAGATGATCTTTGCTCTGTAAACTGGTCTGCTGGTGCTACTGCATCCATATTTACTAATATTTGAATCCCCAGGTACCATCTACCCAGGTCTGATGGTCACATCCACCACACTGTACAACATCATGCAGTTCATGAATATTACAATTGATATTAGAAATGTGTGTGTATTTCTTGCACCATTCTTCTCTTCGCTCACAACTATTGTTACATACCTTTTGACCAAAGAACTAAAGGTAATTATTAATTTACAAATCTTAATATAATTAACAATATTTCAAAGTTATTCCTTTGGTATCGTTTCTTAGCCAATTTTTGCAACTGGCTACAAGATGGGAGTCCGAAATTCCCTTTTTGTAGCTGGCTATGTAATGGCTCTGCGTAGTGACGTTTGGTAACCAAGTTTTATAACTGGCTACAAAATGAGAATTCGAAATTCCCTGTTTGTAACTGGCTACGTAATGTGCCTATGTAGTGCCGTTTTTCCCACACACATGCAGTACAAAGTTTGCCAAAGTTGCCAACATACTGCCGTCTAGTGATTCAAATCTGAATGTGAATGTGTGTGTTACGACGACACAAACCTGAAGGGTTGACAGAGAGAACTTGACTAGTCACTTTAGTGACATTTGAGTTATCCCTTGGTTCTAAATGCCATGGAATTGCTAGTTGTGTTTCTTAACCTTTTAACTGCCATAGTCTGATATATAAGACACAACATTCCCAGCTCATTTCTCCGCAGTCTGATAAATAAGACTAAGATCTGGTTTGGTTTTTACAGGATATTTACCAACTGGTTCTTTCCATTAATTGGTTTTTTTTTCGTTTCGAAGCTGGTTACGAACTTTTAGCTATGAAACGGTACCAAAGGAAATTTTTGGTTTCTATAAATTTAAAACTAGTTTGAGAGAAACGCTTGTAGAACACAAAAAAAATGTTTTTTATACAATATACTTTGGAAAAATTTGCAAAATATGTAAAACGCGAAATGACGTCACAAGGCTGGTCCAATACTGCCTTTACAAAAAACCTTCAACCTCAACTAATAAGTTACTAAAGTAAAGTATGTAGCAACAGGTTATTAAAGACATTATCTTCCTGGTTTCCGTTTGACGTTTACAACTTTGATAACACTACTGGGAGCTGACTGTTAATTCGTCCGAGTCGAATATATTCTTGCAGTGCATATGTCCCATATATATATTGTATTATGTATTTTAATTTTCGACGACACTCGCTTTATCATGGACCCTTGCTTGATGGAGCTTTGTCTTTATGTTTATCGAGATCAAGAACTGCTTTCACTGCCTAACTATTTAGATGCAGGTTTTGTCAGTCAATTTGATGTAATTATTAGACTAAGTGTAGGAAACTCACCATGTGACGTCATTTAGCTGATACTTGACGTTTTTTACTTACGTCCTTTCTGCTCGAGCAACGATTTAAATGGATTTTTCCACTAAAATACAAGATTTTCATAAATATAAAAAAAGACGGGTGTCTTAAAATTGCGCGCACTTACGAGCCAGATAATAAAAAGTAACACTGAAAAAAATTGACAATTGTGGCATTTCTGAAATAATTTGGTAATGTTATTTTTTGAAGGATGAAGGAGCAGGTTTGGTGGCTGCCGCCATGATCGCTATTGTGCCAGGCTACATAAGCCGCTCTGTGGCTGGGAGCTACGACAATGAAGGCATTGCTATATTCTGCATGCTGCTCACATACTACTTCTGGATCAAAGCAGTCAATACTGGAACCTTGCTATGGGCTACTATGACTGCTCTAGCATACTTTTACATGGTGAGTAAACAAAATAAGTTACCGATGTATAAAATACTCCATTTATTTACTTATTATGTGTTAATCAACATGGGACTTTTTCTGTATGTACATATATGTAAAGTCAAGGGCATAAAATATTGATACAGCCTTCATGTCAAATACATGAATCACAGACCTTATTGTTCGTGACATAAAAGTGTATAGATGTTTTTGACGTCTTGGTAAGGTACATATATTTATTCCCTTAACTGTACATATAACTTTATAATGTACACACAGCAAAGCTATTCGGTAAGCAGGATAGATACGGCGCGAGCGTGCGTAAGTGCTTACCTGATTATATTGCCGTGTGTACATAAATTATAGGAAATTTATAGGTTATGGGACAAAACAGATGTGCAAAGGCGAACTAATCCCTCTCCCGCCCTTAATGATATCGAGGCTCTAGTAGAAGCCGGAAGTCGAAGACTGAGGGTATTCTGAGTCGAGGTTCGTAATTCCCGTACCGCCCGTGAAATATACAATGTTTTTCACCACATTTGCGAGTAAATAAAAAAAAAAAAATGGCAGAAAAAATCGGCACGCGCCGGAGACGAGGCGGCGGGCCGCGGGGGGGTCTCGGTCGTGGGCTGGTGGCGAGCAGCGGGGGAGGGCCTTGCTTACCGCCCTAGGGTTTCATGACAAGAAAAGAGCCCGAAGGTTTTATATATATGGGACATTACGGCCACGTTAACCTGTATGTTTTGATACCGTTTACGTGCAATATTATAATGTAGCTACCCATTATAATACTGCATTATAAACATGTCATTTTCTGTGCAACCCAGAAAGTATGAATGTATAATTTCACGGTAACACCTTTCTTAGTATTATTATATGGATAATGTCCATTTTAGCAGTATAATTGAGGCCAGTGTATGTTTTTGCGAATTAAATAATTTCATTTAGTTTCATTTCATTTCAGTACATGACAAGATTTCTTGATACTAAGCAGTGATTTCGAATGAATAAATATTATTTTCACACCACCTGCACGACAATGGCTAATTATATATCATGTAAACCTTACTCAAAGTAAGTCATTATAGCCCTTGGCTTTCGCGGGGTAGTAATATTGTACTGAAATTCATTATAACCCATAGGTTAGTAATATGATTCTCACTTTTCATAGCTCTTATTCCTATACGCTTAAAGTCCAATTTCGTAAAAATCGCACGGCTCCGAAAATCGAGATTGCCACGCCACGGCAAGCAGCGTTGGATTTTCGAACGAATGAAATAAATTTCAAATAAAACAAAAGCTGCCAGTGTTTGCCGACGCTGTAATATTACCCGCATAGAACTGCTGAAATTCCAAATAAAAATATTGCTGTATCATATACTGGACTAATTTCTCAAACTTACATTTTTACTTTTAATTTTGTTTTATTGTTGTTTTAATTAAATTCTTTTTCTTGTTACCTTGGTTTTTATTGTCTCGCAAAAGGTGAGAAAAGTAGAGTATACTCCTCGGAGATAAAACTGTATATGTCTTGGGTGCGCTTAAATACTTCGCTCCACTCAGGATTCAATCTTAATTCCCACTCATAACACCCTCACTATGCTCGGGAGTTAAATGTAGAGTCCTTTGCTGCGCTCAGAATTCAATATCGCGCCCGTGACATAATACAGTGCTTTATCCCCTCGGTGTACAATCTACTATTGAATTATTCACTTAGACCTTGTTAAAATTACTTTTGCATTGCTCTTCAATTGTTGGCCGATTCTTCTTGCTTGTAATATATTGAAAGCAAGTCTGAAATAAAAGGTGTAGAACTCAATACAAAGTGTCTGTTTATTTTTGATCACCAGTATATTTCATTGGTTGTGTCCAAAAGACAACTGGCCTCTGATCAGCCTTAAGTCTGCTTGTGGTTTAGACCAAAAAAATGATCAGAATAATGCATTTGCGAAAGTTTATAACAATGTTCCTGATTGGTTATGCTAATTTTATCTCAGCAAAGATTATTGACAATAATGGCTCTAGTCTTGAAATCCAATCGTAGATCAAAAAGATGAAATTTTTCACCCTGAACAAGTACATATGCACTTTTCAGATTTTGCTATTTCGTACAAATGGTTGTATTTCTTAAAATAGTGCAACATATTTCTAATTAGGATTGAACAAGGCGTCATGAACACGAGTGTTCACACAAATTAGACCAAAGTTTAAACGCACTTGTTTATTTTTGTTTAAAGTATGATAATAGTTAACATTGTTCATACTTTAATCAGATATTTGTTATTGCTGATATAACTTAAGCTAGTATTGATGATTCTACCATGTTCTACTATGTACCTATTCAACTGCCACATTCTATGCTCATGCTGAAAAGCGAACATTTAAATTTCAGAATAAAGTGTATTACTTCTGTAATTATGCGTTGTAACACTTTTATGTAAATAGACAACTATTGCTGCCAATGTTTTTCGTAATTTTAAGTACTGTATATTTTTAAATAGACTGTGACTTGTTGAAATTATTTCAAGACTCCTGAATAAAAATGAAATTTGCATTAAATCTTCTTTAAAAATTGCAAAGTTTCAATGTCTTTACTGGGTTCATGGTCTTGAAAAATTCCGAGAACAATATGGTTCTATTATGTTACATTACATGTATATTAGCGGTTAAGTAGAATTTATGTATGTTTACGTATTTAATTATGTATAATATACAAAAAATCACTTTAAATTCAATAAAATATACAGATGGACAAAATCAAAGCTATGCATTTTCGTTAAGTTTCTTTTTATAGCATGACTCACCCTCCCCCTTAATTGTGGAAATATTTGGCGACCCCTAACAATGCTAAAGTATAATTATTTATTAATCAATATTCCTAAGTGAGTGCAAACCTCTGCTGAAGTCGTGGCGCTACCCACGAGTAATGCTTTAAAATGTAGTCCCCCGTGTATAATCCATTAAAACATGGATTGTTTGATTTTGAATGGGTCGTTGTGGTGTTTTATGGCATTGTATTGGTTTGACGGAGGTGTGCGTGTGGCGCAGGTGTCGTCGTGGGGCGGGTACGTGTTCCTGATAAACTTGATCCCGCTGCACGTGCTGGCGCTGATGCTGCTAGGCCGGTTCTCGGCGCGCGTCTACGTCGCCTACAGTTCGCTCTACTGCGTCGGCACCATCCTCTCCATGCAGATCTCATTCGTCGGCTTCCAACCGGTGCAGAGCTCCGAACACATGCTGGTACGTTACATGTATACAAATGATGATACAGAATGGCCGTTGGCGTGTTATATATTTGTTGTTTTGCTGTGATTTTTTTTAATGTCATTAAAACAAATTGGTTGACTTTCTTTATAAACATCTTTCAGAGGAAGGAACTGTCATATCATCAAACCAAGTGTGTCAATTTTTAAATACGTCATTGTCATTCAGTCTTGTAAATAGCTACATTATGTCGGCCGGCTGTATTTGAATTACCTGCTCAAATTCGCGCAATTCACCGCTTGCACTTCGGTAGAATGTCTGCTACGTGTCAACACACTCGACTGATTGATTTAAGCCAATTGGATTTTTATTAGTTAGGACTCGTTTTTGATATATATACAAACATAGCAAACATTCTTCTTCATATATATACATCTTTCGCACTGTAAGTCAATGTCTGACGAGACTTTAAAAAACCCAACGGTTTACTAATGTGTCGGTCGACGTGATTGAGTGATTACCAATTTATAGCTTTTCTAGTACTGGGGCCTTACCATGACGTCTTAATGCGATTCAATTCCGAACCATAGTTGGATCGATCGCCGTCAGATCTATACTGGAAGTGTCAAAAATAACAACTTAAGAATCGGAATTGAATAGCATTAAGACATCATGGTAGGGCCCCTGTAGTCTGGGCTAAGTCGTGGACTGATGGCATGACGGACATATCAAACCAAAAGGGTTCCTTGGCTGCGTGGCAGCTGTTTATCCAATCTTCGATATTCCGTCGCACAACGGAAATATGCGGCTACATGTGTAGAGTCATTCGGGGTAACAGCACGCGGTGGGTAAAAGTACGCGGTGGTCTGATCTCCGACAGGGGTGAGGGGGCCGAGGTCTGTGTTTGTAAAACAGAGTGGCGCTACTGACGCCGTTTAGGAGCCACGGGCCGCGCCGACGCAATCTAAGTACTGGTCGCGACACGTCGCCGAATACTTGTAGCACGCTTATTTCGTTTAATTTTTGAGCCACGGAAAAGTGTGCTGTAGTTAAATAGATAGCTCTGTGCCAGTAAGTATACTATATTTCTATTGTTCATTTAATGTAGTTTTTATGTAAGTTTATCATATTCGTAAAAAGTATTTAACGTGTGTGTTGTGACTGATTATTTGGTATATTTGCCGATTGGGGTAAGAGTACGAGATTAATAGTACGCACGCGTACGTTACCCCCGTTGCGTACTTATACCCCAAATGAAATAAACATATCAAAAATTGTTCAATCTTTCAGAATACACCAAAATGCCGAGAAATTACATAAGGAAGGCCCCTCAGCGGACCCTCATCTCAGATGACCAAATAATGAAGGCGAACACATCGGGTCAAGAGTACGCATTGGAAAAGTTTTCAGTTAAGCCTATGTAGGGCTAAAACTAATTAATCTTGATGGAAAATTTTCTTAAATAGTGAAAAATTATTGAATATTCTACAGATTTAATATCATAACATGCCAATTATATAATTCTTTATAGGTCTGGGAGGCCATCAAAAAAAAAATGCGTGCTCTTGACCCGAATGACTGCGTACGTTTACCCCGCGTGCGTAACTTTACCCTAAGACTTGCGTAATTTTACTAGTGTCCGACCGAAACACGATTTTTAGCCGAAACCGAAACCGAAACCGAATATTCGGTTTTTTTCTGATTTCGGCCGAAACCGAAACCGAAACCGAAATTTTTGAAGACGTATCAAAATATTCAAAATTACTGTACAAATCGTAAGGAAAAGGTTATTGCAAGGATTTCTTATTTGAGAACGTTTCTTTTTTTGTTAAACAAAATAAAAAACGTTTATTTTTAATGAAAATAGATATAGGTACATGAAACTACCGTGAGACTTTAATCATAATTGGCATTGTTCATTTTTTTTAGTATGTTCCAATTCGAAAACCATTTCGAGGAAAACCATCATTTATCCGATTTATCTTGTCCGATTTCAAAAATACTTTATGATTGCAGATATTTTTGTAAAAGTACTTTGAACCTTTGTTTGACCGAACGACCCGGTTTTTAGACAGAATCCAGCATCGAATGTTTGCCACAAAAATGAAAAAAAAAAGTTTAGCTAAGGCAACTGTCACGTGTCACTGTCAAATCGACAAAACCATAGACAAAGCCGTTTTTTTTTATAGCCAGCCGAACGAAGGCGATTGGGATTCTGTCTAAATTCACGAATTGTCAAACAGCGAAAAAATATTTATTATTAATTAACAAAGCTACGTAAAAGCATAATATTCAAATTAGTTGCTTGAAATAGTCCATTTTATCAAATAGAGGTGTTAAAAGCACAGCTTAAAAAAATGAACAATGTCAATTACACAAACGGATAACTCACGTATAAAAAGTCGAGTGATGCTCGACATGTTTCGGACTATTTTGTAGTCCTTCTTCCTGGAGCTTAGAGTACATTATTTCAATTTGTACTATTACTTTACGCGCCCGAATTAAGCCGAATGCTCCCGATACGAGAGCCGCGAGAGGCCGCGAAGTAATTTCGGCCCGGCCGAAGGTTTCGGCCGGATTCTGGCCGAAACCGAAACTTCGGCCGAAATCACTTTTTTGGCCGAAATTGGCCGAAACCGAAACCGAAACCGAAACTTCGGTCGGACACTAAATTTTACCCACACATCGGGTCAAGAGTACGCATTGGAAAAGTTTCCAGTTAAGCCTATGTAGGGCTAAAACTAATTAATCTTGATGGAAAATTTTCTTAAATAGTGAAAATTTATTGAATATTCTACAGATTTAATATCATAACATGCCAATTATATAATTCTTTATAGGTCTGGGAGGCCATCAAAAAAAAAGTGCGTGCTCTTGACCCGAATGACTCTACGGTGACACCAACGTCGTTTAAAAAAATTTAAATGCGTGATTCATGTAGGCTCTGGGTGTGTTCGGGCTGTGTCAGCTGTACGCTTTCGCGCAATACCTGCGCGCGCGCCTGTCGCCCGCCAACTTCGAGCTGCTGTTCAAGGCGCTGCTCACCACGCTGCTCGCCACGCTCGGCACCGCGCTGGTCGCGCTCACCATCACCGGTAAACTCTTCCACATTCCGCGCACGGTGGCAGCTTCACTGTTGGACTCACCATGTTTTTTTACTACAAACTCATTTCGGCACTGAAGGCGAGCGCGTTAGCCAATATAACCCAAAAAAGTTTGAAACTGTAGTTGAACATAGATGGCTTCTAACTTGAAAGCTTTTATTAAATGATGAGGTTTTTGATTTTTCCATTAGTACTCAATACTAATTCCAACTCGATACCTACCTCTACCCGTTTCTAAAACTAAGGTGCGCGTGATTTAACTGTATTATTTTTCTTTTGTGCAGGTAAAATTTCTCCATGGACTGGAAGATTCTATTCACTTCTAGACCCTTCATATGCCAAGAATCACATTCCTATTATTGGTAAGCTGTTTTGTCTTCTTAAGAAACAATTTCATTACTACATTCATCTAATGCAGTCTTCGAACTTGTTTTAAACTGCTTCGGCCAACGAACGTCGCCTATCGGACTACGATGGCGGTTGCTACTAATGAGTTCTTTGCACTGTTTCTGTTATCGCTTGATGTTACCGACGAGCGTCTTAATGTTATTGGCGCGTAACACACAATAACGTGACTGTTGCCTAGAAAAGTATTAAATATTATAGCCTTCAATTTGGCATTTGTCATATTTTCAGTGTACTATTATTTATTTACTGGCAATAATAACAGACGTTGAAAGTCAGCGAATGTCACTGATGTAATTCCTAATGTTGCTAGAAAAAATATTTAGAAGAAAAATATAAAGAACTAGCTGTTGCCCGCAACTCCGTCCGCACAGAATTCGCTTGTCGCTATCCCGCTAGTCTCGTGCAAAATCTCAGCCCGATCGGTTTAAAATTGACAAAGTTTCATACAAACTTTCATCCCCTATTTTATCCCCTTGGGGGTAGAATTAATCAAAATCCTTTCTTAGCGGATGCCTACATCATAACATCTACCTGCATGCCAAATTTCAGCCCGATCCGTCCAGTGGTTTGGGCTGTGCGTTGATAGACCACTATGTCAGTCAGTCAGTCAGTCACCTTAAAGTTATATATATTTAGATTCACATCATGACCGGTACTCACATCTTATATCGATATGACGTACACACATTATTGCCAATAAGTATGTACTTACGTAAAAGTGTTTGTAGCGACACCATCTCAGGGCCAAATATAAACGTGTTGGGCTGTACTATTTACTAGCTCGTGTGTCGTTTCCGTGCAGCGTCGGTGTCCGAGCACCAGCCCACGTCGTGGTCCTCCTTCTACTTCGACTTGCAAGTGCTGGTCTTCCTGTTCCCCGCCGGACTTTACTTCTGCTTCACCAAGCTCACCGACGCCAACATTTTTATCATCCTCTATGGAGTTCTTAGCATCTACTTTGCGGTAAGAGCTCTTTGAACCAACTATTTTATGTTTCATAGTATGATGATGATGATGTGCGATATTTTTATGTTTTACCCATTTTAGAGAACATTAGTTTAGATTATTTTAGAGTATGATCTTTCACTTATGTCGTCTAATGTCGACACACGTCACTAATACATTATACAAAAATAATAGAAAACATGAATATTACAAATATAGATAGGTAGTCTCTGATTTTGTGTGTAGTGAATAATGTTAAGGCTGACTAACGTTCTAAACTATTTGTGTTATTAGTCAGAAGGAACAAATAAAGGCAGCCACCTTCTGCTAGTTAGGTACAACGCACGTGATGATCGAGAAGCTTGAGCGCGTGGAAGGCAATGTCGAGTGTCACCATTCCGTTGACTCCGCGCGATGATTTTGAACACTTTGCTCTCTGATAGCCAGGGATCGAGCGATGCCTGGCCTGATGAATGTTTACGGTACTGATGCGGAGGTTTCCCTCAGGGCGTGATGGTGCGCTTGATGCTAGTTCTGGCGCCCGTAATGTGCATCGTCTCCGGCGTGGCCGCTTCCAGTCTGTTAAGTCTTCACGTTAAGGATATTGAGCCTAAAGTTGAGAAGCATGAGAAAAAGAAGAAGCATGAGAACAACTTGGTTTTCCGGTCTGAGGTAAGATTATTTTCAAAATACCATTTATCATTTATTTAAAACAATACTTAAGGACAACTTAGAGCGCTTGTATACGTCCCTTTTTTTCTTACACCGGACCGGTGTCCGTCGCGCCGAGGGGAAGCGGTGGTGCATCCGGCGTAAATTGTTCGCCGGACCGATGTCCGGTGCATGTTACACATATTCATTATAATTCATACACCACCGTGAATCCGGCAAAAAAACACGGTCCGTTATCCGGTGAAAAAAACGTCTACAAGCGCTCTTAAGCTTTCTTTGAATGAGACAAACCTATTTCTTAATTTTCAGTTCTTGCAGTTACACAAATCACGTCTTTATCCTTCACGGAGTAGACAGAGCCTAAGATAACAATACCTACAGGCCACGTTTAGCAAGATTGTGGGCGTACCTATAGGTGGAAAAAGGAATCAAAATAGTGATGGGTTGCTAGCCGCATCGCCTATAACATAATTCCTAAGAATTACGCCCATTCCCTCGATGGACTTTTACCATCTGCGCGGGACGAGAAGCAACTGGTACATTCTATGTTTTTCATTTGCTCCCAGACCAGCATGGAAGTGTGTTTTTCCTTTGCTCCCAGACCAGCATGGAAGTGGTACTACATAATAACTTTTAAATAAAAGAAAAAAAAACTAGTAGTTTAATGTGCAGAATTTATTTTTTCGTATTTTTAAAACGTTGTTGACACTGAGCAGGCGCATTGCTATATAAAACAAATAAAATAATATTACTTGTCAACATAGCCCGGCTAGCGAGTTACTGTGAAAAGCGTGCGTTGGGGATTACTTCAAGGAAACAAGCGAGGGGCACCCAAGTAGGACAAAAAGTTTTATTGGAGTGAGTTCGAAAAGATTCTTGAAAGCACAAGTAAAAATTCGCTAGATCGTTGGACAGACACTCCCTACCAGGGACGTGGTCGGAGTCGCCCTGTAAGGGTGCAGGTCTCAGGAGGGTCCAGATGCAGATTTTACCTGGTCGTTCCGTCCAGCCCTGTCCTCATATGCACAGGATGCACAGGTGGTGCGAGTGGGCTGGGCGTACGACCAGGCAAGGAAATATACAGAGATTACAAATAAATAAAATGTTTAAAAGTTGTACAGTAAGTACTGAGATGTGAGTTAATTCGGTTGATGGCTGTTATAGTAAATAAGTTAGGTGGGAGTAGCGCAGCAAAGGAACCTAGTTAAAGAAAGCTGAAGGCGTTACAGGGATTTTGACAAATATTAGGAACTTACATAGGTCCTATGAAGTTAAACTGGCTAACATGTAGCATACAAGAATAAAGACTACGAGCACAAGGAACACAACGAACAGAACCAACGAGTGAGAGCTCTTACCATTTTGCGACAGCTGGGCGACTTATTAGTAGTTGATAGCACATGGTTCGGTGGTGTAAAAGAACGTCTGCGACCAGGAGCTTTTATAACCTTCTTGTAACAAAGCTTTTTCAAAGCGGCAGCGCTCTTGGTTTTTTGAATGTGACTGTGTGACTGACCTGATTCGCTATACAAGGATTCGGCAAGTAAATCCGAATCGTGTGTTGTAATTTTGTAGGTGTGTGTACGTATGTGTGTGTCTGTAAACTTCTGTAGGTCCTCCAGTTAATTAGTACCATTTTTCTAAATTATTTACCGGATTATATTACAGTATTTTATAAAATTCGGAAATAATTTAGCGCTACTAACTCCATTTAGTGGAAAATATCGTAATTACGAGGGTAGTTAGCTAACCATCCTAAAGAAGACGGTAGCGGTTGGTTTGCCGTGTGACATAATATTAACAAGGACAGATTATAAATTATAGTATAACCACTCAGCGGAATGTTACAGCTTGCTAACAGTGTTTCTTAATGGGACCCTGAAACTGTGAAGTAATGTGTGCTTGTGTTTGTGTTCGCGCAGACGGGCGCGCTGTTCGTGTGCGTGCTGGGCTGCCTGCTGGTGTCGTACGTGTTCCACTGCACGTGGGTGACGTCCGAGGCGTACTCGTCCCCGTCCATCGTGCTGTCGGCGCGCGCTCACGACGGCGCGCGCATCATCTTCGACGACTTCCGCGAGGCCTACACCTGGCTCAAAATGAACACGCCCGAGGTAAACCTGACACTGTTATACAAGAGCCTAATTATTTGTTGAACGTTATTGCAGCGCAATTACACAGTATACAGATAACAAGGTAAATTAAAAAGGCAATGAAAAATTACATAAACTAATTCGTACATAATTGGCATTGTTCATTTTTTTTAGTAATGCTCCAATTCGAAAACCATTTTGAGGAAAACCATCATTTATCCGATTTATCTTGTCCGATTTCAAAAATACTTTATGATTGCAGATATTTTTGTAAAAGTACTTTGAACCTTTGTTTGACCGAACGACCCGGTTTTTAGACAGAATCCAGCATCGAATGTTTGCCACAAAAATGAAAAAAAAAAGTTTAGCCAAGGCAACTGTCACGTGTCACCGTCAAACCGACAAAACCATAGACAAAGCCGTTTTTTTTTATAGCCAGCCGAACGAAGGCGATTGGGATTCTGTCTAAATTCACGAATTATCAAACAGCGAAAAAATATTTATTATTAATTAACAAAGCTACATAAAAGCATAATATTCAAATTAGTTGCTTGAAATAGTCCATTTTATCAAATAAAGGTGTTAAAAGCACAGCTTGAAAAAAATTAACAATGCCAATTGTTACATTGTAATCAAAAACAAGATACTTATGAAGGAATAGGCGCCCTTAGTATCTTTACATTTCTACGCTTTACAGCTACAATTAGCTAAAATTAAATATTTATTCAATGAAATAACACGTGCCTACAATAAGTTAAAAAAAAAAACAATCGGAACTTAAGAATGACTTAAATCTATCAAAAACTAAATTAAACTGAAAATATAAAAAACATACTGTTTTTTATTTATTTTGCACTGTCATTGTCATCTTCGACTAGCTGCAATTGATACCGTGAAGATTTTTTATTTATTAGAATAAAAAAAGTCTTGTTAACATGTTAACCGAGCATCTTTTGCAGGACGCCAAAGTGATGTCGTGGTGGGATTACGGCTACCAGATAACAGCGATGGCTAACCGGACGGTGATAGTGGACAATAACACGTGGAACAACACGCACATCTCGCGCGTCGGCCAGGCCATGGCCTCCACCGAAGACCGCGCCTACGAGATAATGCGCGAGCTGGACGTCGACTACGTGCTCGTAATATTCGGAGGCTTAGTGGGCTACTCTTCTGACGGTAACTTATCTATGGTCATGTAATGTTGTCACTTATGTACAGAGTCGCAGCTGCGGCATGTCGTTTTGGGTTGGGCTCATAATGTCTAAATTTAATTTAACCTTTTTACCAATACTCCTAGATCTCTAAAGAACCTAGTGTCAAAATACCAATTTCTTTTTCATAACACCATATTCTTAATATGGCTGAAATTTAAAATGCCTTGGTCTTATAATGGGCAAACTTCACAACACCTTTATCGCAACAGACCGTGTGTTCAAAACAAGCAGGTGCCAGAAAACCTAAATTTGCTTTACTATCTTCTTTCTTGCTGACCACTTACTCGTACATTGAAGTTGCAATATTATAAAGATTATGTATGAATTGATATGTCAGGCAAAGTTTAGGCATTGTGAACTTGTGACATTTTGCCGTTCTGGAGCTTTCTGTTTAAGTTATTTTGAAATTTAGTATCTTTGATTCGGTATTTTTAGGAAATGTACATTCCAATGTTTAGGCATTTCGGACATGAGACGTTTTTGGTCAAAGTCATTATGATATTTGTTAATTTTAGGGACGATCAATTTGATATACAGGTATTACGAGTATGAACCCATGGCAATTAGAAATTTAGTGAAATTTGTGAATTAGGGATTATGCAATTAAGGTACAATAAGCCCTACCTTACCTGCCGTTTTTATAATTCATCGGCGGTAAAAAAATTAAAAGTTATAACGAATTGTTGTTTACATATCCTTAGCCTGTTAGCTAATGAAGTGAGTATTAAATATATCTACTAAACTAAGAATCTGACATTCATAAAATATTTCGTTCGTTCTATAATCAAATCATTCACTACGTGACCTTAGTTGAGCACTAGTGAAATAAATGTGGTATCATTATTTCGTAAAATGACATTTGGATGCGTCATTTTACTGCAGTGATCTATCTTCCAAACTAGAGCACACTTCGCATAGATCAGATCTCGCTCCTAGTGATTTCTATCTATTTTCACGATTAAAAGAGCATCTCAGTGACCAGACATTTGAAGATGATGACGCCATGATCGCCGCAGTACGGGGTTTTAGGGGGTCAAGAAGATTTTTTTAGACAACGAATTTTATACTTAGAATAAGTGAATACTCCTAAAAGATGACTGTTTCGAAAAATAAAATAAAGTTAATTAAAATATAATATTATCTGCATCTTTGCCATTCTTATTACTTATTGAACATCCCTGGTATCTGGTTCGCGTTTGTGGCGAGCCGGCCGAGCGAGTGCCATTTGATACGCTTATGTCAGGGCGAGAAAGATAGAGATCTTGAAAGGAGTAATTTCAGCACTGAACTAATGTACGTTAGTTAGTGCATACTGTATGTATGATTGGCACAAATTGCGTGGTTGCAGACATCAACAAGTTCCTGTGGATGGTGCGCATCGGCGGCAGCACGGAGCGCGGCGCGCACATTCGCGAGGCGGACTACTACACGGGCGCGGGCGAGTTCCGCGTCGACGCCGACGGCTCGCACACGCTGCTCAACTGCCTTATGTACAAGATGAGCTACTACAAGTTCGGTCTCGTCTACACCGAGGGTGGTGAGTCGTCACAGAAACAACTTTAAATTTCTATCAATTTCGAGTGCCCTTGGGTCGCTTAAAATGGTTTGTTCTAATGCTAACACATCGTTAGGTAGTACTTAGTGAAATGGTTCTTGGACTCTACTCAACCAGTTATTTTCCTGACGACAGCACCACTAAACCTTAACCATACCCACTTAAGGCGCGGTATTCCCACGGGAGACTGAAACAAGGTTGCTAGATCCTGTAGTTTAAATATGTACTATTAAATGACGGTCTTGCAAAAAATATACGCTATACCTAAGGAAATTCTCTAAAAAAGATGTACTCTACTTGATCATAAAAATCCCCTGAAACAGGCTAAAATATAAGTCTAAAACGAATTATGTAATGTTTTTTTATACTTTCCACATAATTTTGTATGGTAATATTTATCTTTGATTAATACACAAAACCTGCTTAATTTTGGTTTTCAACTGATGTTGTGTGTTTTTTAAATTCATTTTATCCCAAAACTTGACCCCCGCCCAGCGGTTTAACGATACGCCGCGCCTCCCGCTGCCCCGCCAGTCGCAATCAGGCACTTGCCAACGTCGGACCTGTGTCAAATTTTCTTTCCCCATTAATTTACATTCGCGCAACGGCAAATTGGCTAATAGAAAAAAATGAAGTCACGCACACAACGACATGTCATATAATGACAGTGACAGCGCGATTTTGAAATTACTATTCTTTTTTTCGGTCCGATAGCCAGTTCAACAGTGAATTGCAATATAGACCAAAAAGTAAATTTTGGGTGTCATTTTCGGTAATTTGGGTACAAGGAGTGCGAATTTATTTTTCGATCCAAGATGACGGTTAGACCTATTAGATTAGACTATCATTTATTAATCATATAGATATGATCATAATTGGCATTGTTAATTTTTTTCAAGCTGTGCTTTTAACACCTTTATTTGATAAAATGGACTATTTCAAGTAACTAATTTGAATAATATGCTTTTACGTAGCTTTGTTTATTAATAATATTTTTTTTTCTGTTTCATAATTTGATAAGTTTGGCACGATCCCAATCGTCTTCGTTCATCAATAAAAAAAATGCTTTTGTCTATACGTCAACGTCTTAGATCTGTGAATGTGTGTGTGATGTCAACGCCAGCCAACGTTCAATGTGTTCGAATCGTTCCGTCCGTTGGTGTTGTTATAGTTTTCAGTGCTGTTTTTGATTTTCTCGTTTGACCTCAGAACAACACGTTTAATCCCTGTCCCATCTTTAAGCTTAGTGCTTAAAAAAACATTTTTTTTCACATTGTCCACAGACTTAATAATCGGTTAAGGAAAAAACAAATCGATTAATATATTTTTTTAAGGCCGACTCGCACTTGGCTTATTTTATTTTTTTAAATACTAGTGTTTAGACAAATGAATTACTGGTTTCTTTTTGTGATTGAATGAATGTTATTGTAGGTAACAAAAATATCAAATGAAAGAAAATCGACCTTTCGTAACATTGTATCAGTTCAAAATACCTACAATATCAGTTAAAGTTAAATTTTCTTATCAGAACTTTAATCCAATGCACTTTACAGTAGGTACTTACATATTCGAATCGATCAAATACTCATTCAAACTGGAATCGATTTATCGTGAGTATCGAGTACCGGTTCGTATGGTTACATCACTAGTTACGTCGCGAAGACAAATGTCAAAACGGGCCTTTTATTTTGTGACGAGTTTAGCTTAACTTTTTTTTTTCATTTTTGTGGCAGACATTTAATGCTCGATTCTGCCAAAGAACCGGGTCGTTAGGTCAAACAAAGGTCAAAAATACTTTTACAAAAATATCTGCAATCGTAAAGTATTTTTGAAATAGGACAAGATAAATTGTATAATGGGTTGTTTTCCTCCAAATGGTTTTCGAATTGGAGCATACAAAAAAAAGTGAACAATGCCAATTGTACGCATGCTGTCAGACAGGATCCCGTATCGACAAATATTCTTCTTCTTCTGAAAGTGCGACTCCGTTACTGGAGGTTGACCGTTAGCTCTGAAATTTTTTCCCTATCTTGAGCCATCCTGAACAATTGCTCTGCACTGCTGATCCCGGTCCACTCCCTAATGTTCCGCAGCCACGATTTCTACAAATATTAATCATAACATAACATAATCATACGTTAATATCAAATGTCAAAGTGACACAAAAATTACACTTAAAAAACACTTCCGCCATCTTGCATTTCGAAATGGAGACCATTTTCGAAATCAGCGCCCCCAAATTACCCGAAAATGACACCCATCACGACTTTAAAAAAAAAAAACTCCCCCAATTAAAAACATAGTTGGCGCTGCTAATTATGACAATTTCACACATGCTTGGTATTTCAACCAGAATTAGGATGCCGACAGAATAAGGACATCAGCGAGACGCGCGGGGCGCCGCGCAGTTACCGCGCGAAAATTTCCCCTCACCGCCTCAAAATCCTAAACACTTGGTATCAGAGCGCCTAAGCTAGAACTAATTTTTGTTATATAATATTAAAAACCACATATTATCTAAACTTATTCACGGTATTTATGTTCTTCGTCAGGGTTCCGTAAGAACTTTGCTCTTTCTTGGAAAAAGAGTAGATTTGTCGTTAAGAAAATAACCATTTAGACAAAATACAGGCTTGTTTTCTTTGAGGGAATTGGTCCAGTCGTTTTTAATATTTATCTAACAAACTTGCCCGTATAAAATGATTGCTTTTAGTGATGGTATTAATTGTTGGCGTCTGTGTGGCAGGCCGGCCACCGGGCTTCGACCGCGTGCGCGGCGCCGAGATCGGCAACAAGGACTTCAACCTGGACGTGCTGGAGGAGGCCTACACCACCGAGCACTGGCTCGTGCGCATCTACAAAGTGAAGCCGCTGCCCAACCGCGGCGTGTAGCGCGATGCTTGGCCATGCCGCTCCACGCACAATCTCACTACTGCTTAGGGTTACGCCACTTATTGTGCATCTCCACCCGAAGCGAACGCATGACGTTATGATTACTACTCTAATGTATAGGATGAAAGGAAAAGACGCATAATGGGTTATTATTACATTAACATTTTGTGTTAAGTTAATATTTTCGCCTCATCGAAAACATTAGCTTGATGAAGAATGACTACTGCTCCTGTGTATTACGACCAAAAGCTCTGTGCACCGTTGTTTGTCGAGCACACAACGCTGTTCTTCTCCGACTATTCAGGGTTCATGACATGGGTCAGCATGATCAATTGACCTAAGCGGAATGACACAACTGACGTTTATCTCGCCGTCTGTACATCACTACATAGTATAAAATAAAGTAGCTTTCTCTGTCCCTCTGTCCCTATGTATGCTTATATCTTCAAAACTACACAACGGATTTTGATGCGGTTTTTTTTAATAGATAATGATTCAAAAGGAAGGTTTTATGTATAACTAGCTGACCCGGCGAACTTTGTTCCGCCTTAAATTTGAAAAATTCCAGTGGTTTGGGCTGTGCTATCCCGCGGGAACTATGCAATTTTCCGGGATAAAAACTATCCTATGTCCTTTCCCGGGACTCAAACTATCTGTATACCAAATTTCAACTAAATCGGCCCAGCGGTTTAAGCGTGAAAAGGTAACAGACAGACAGACAGACAGAGTTACTTTCGCATTTATAATATTAGTAAGGAATAGTAAGGATTAGTAAGGATTCTACGCAGACGAAGTCGCGGGCAGAAGCTAGTTTTCTCATAAATCTTTTAATGTCAATTGACATAGTTTAATAATAATTATTATTATTATTTTATTTACGACCAACAAAAAAAAATTAAATAGTCAGCGGTCTGCTAGTCATTTTCGCGAGGCGGCAATTTTCGTAATAGCTACACTCTTACTGACCCATCTCATGTTTCCATCTGTATGGTTTCTACTTTGCAGTAAAGTGCATCCGCTGACTCGTTCACCATCGGCACAAATCAAGGCTCTAAAAATGTAAAAATAATACAATTGGAGACAATGTATAAATGAGTTTACGATGATTTTAACTGCAATGGTCAAAACCAAACAGCGGTGAAACAAAGCTAGTTTAAAAAAAGGTAGTTTAGTTGGAAGTGTCATGTCTTTGTCTGTGTAATTAGCTAGGTACGGAATAATGAGCTGATTGTAATATCATCACCTATTTATACTGAGTTACAGTATGTTATCTAATATATTATTTAAACCCATTTCAAGACTAAATTATAAATAGTGCATAGGTAATTCGACTGAGACAGAGAATCCTTAGATGTGGCGAAATGGGGAAAAAGAAATGGCGATTTATAACTACGACGTTCCAAATATCTGTAATGAAAATAAATACCATGGGTTTATTATGACTACCTTCAAGATAGGAAAGTAAGTTAAGTTTTACTCTAAGATTTGAACTATGCAATAATATTTTATTTGCGGCTGGTATCCCGCAAAAAGTACAATCGTAAGAGAGCTCACCAATAATGATACCACACGGGAGCCCCAGGGTAGGGTTTAAGAAATTGTTTAAAACTTGAACGGTGGAGGGTGGAAAACACCGGTTGAGGGACCCTCCAGTGTCAATAACACCATTAGCGATCATTCAAAGTATTCCTATCTAGAAATAAATTTAACGTTGTAAAGCCTGACTATCACTATGTGAGGTACAATCATTTTGATGAAATTCATTGGAACTACTTTCTAGCATTTGTTTTATTTTTTTCGGGTTTCTTACATTATTTAGACAAAATTTAAACCATTCCTGCAAATCTCGAAGTTCATATTTCGTTGACTGCGAGAATGATTGAATGATTTTGATGACTATATTTTGTACATAAACTGGATTCTATACAGTCTACTATTTGACATGACTCAATGCAATATTCAAAAAGAAACCTTTTTGTAGTCGACTGTACCAACTTATTAACCAATCCTAGTTGCAAGCAACACAGCTAAAGTTCTGTGACGATAGGCCAGGGAACGCGTCCCTAGCGAGAGCTACCACCCCACGGACGGTTTCTCATTCGCAAAAGTTGTCAATTTATTTATATAATGATAATCCTAACGTCCAAATATATGTATTGCTCTAATTTGGTTTCCTTGTTGGTCATACATTTTTTGTCAAAGCATTCAGTCCACTTTAGGTGCAGGTCCAAGGGCCAATCCCTGGCAAACCGGATGTCTTTATAGTGCGCCCTTGTGGCAGACCTGCTTAAATGTGTGCGTGTGAACTGAGGGACCACTTTTTTTTTAAAGGTTTAAAGGTTTTGAAAGTAAGTGTAATATTTAGTAGTAGTAGCGAATTAGTTTGTAAACAAATCCTGGAATTTGTAAAGAATTCACTAAAAAGTTATACAGCCAAAGGTGTGGTCCCTCAGTTCACACACTGAACCTTCCACTTCTGGGCAAGTGTTTAATATGCTGGCTTATTTTGATGTTACAGATTTAGTAAAAACATGTTTAAACGCATTCGTAATGACCGAAACGTAATTTGGCAATGATTATACACTAAAGCAGTCTTCCTTCTGTGGTCCCAGGGACCACCTAAAATACCTAATAAATCGGTACATTTTGTACACAAAAAAATGCATTTTGCTTTGCAAACATTAGTAAAAATCGCAAGGAACATTGTAAAAGTTAAACGAAAGCACAACTATTAACCAATTTCGATAAATTTATATTTGTTTGTGGTCCCTCAGTTCACACACTATGAATTAATAAAATATTTAAAATATCCTAAAATATAAACATTATGGAAAGGTTTGTCATACGAGGGTCAAACTGAAAGTTCTTAGAAAATCAAAAACTGAGCAAACTAGCAAGTTATTAGTTTTATTATATCTTTTCAAAATAGTGTCCATTCACATCAATACACCGCTGCATCCGATGGAACCACTGAGAAAAGCACTTAGCCCACTCGTCCTTGGGGGTCTCTTCGACGGCCTTTTGAAACGCACCCACTGCTTCCTCGGTGTTCATAAAAAGTTTTCCTCGAAGTTTTTCTTTTATTTTCGGGAATAAATAAAAATCGCAAGGTGCGAGGTCGGGGCTATACGGCGGGTGACCCAGTAATTCCACGTCTGACGTCACTAAATAGTCGATCGTTCGCCTGGCGGTGTGCGACGAGGCGTTGTCGTGGTGAAGAAGGATCCTACTTCGAGGTCGTTTCTCCCGAACTTTTTCCAATACAAGTGGCAAACAATTGTTACTGTACCACTCGGCAGTAACTGTTTTTGATCCTCTAAAACAATTGTCGCATAGTGACCTGTCCTTCCGAAGAACGAGGCCACCATCTTTTTTCCCACGCTTCGACCTCTCTTCACTTTAGTTGGCAACTCCTCGAAAGGAAACACCCATTGAGCAGACTGTCTCTTGGTTTCTGGATCATAACAGTAAACCCAGCTTTCATCACCCGTAAGTATGTCGAACACAGCATTTGAGTCACCTCCGTTAAATCTTTGAATCATTTCACGGCACCAATCAACCCGACGGAGTTTTTGGGCCTCGGTCAAATTATGAGGTATCCATCGGGCACAAAGCTTCCTGACCGCTAAATGTTCATGGAGGATTTTATGCACTTGACTCATACCGATGCCTAAGCTTGTCCGAATCTGCTGGTACGTCACTCTTTTGTCAGTCTCTATCATACGCCGCACAACACTGATGTTATTTTCAGTCGTCGCCGTAGAAGGCCGTCCCTCACGCAGATCATCGGTGAGATTAGTGCGACCACGTTTAAACTCACTAAACCAGTTGTAAATAGTCGCACGAGATGGGGCTTTATCACGAAAGGCCAATCGAAGTCTATCATAGCTTTCTTGTTGACTTAAATGACATCGAAAGTCATAAAAAATCATTGCACGAAAATTTTCTCGCGTTACATTCATGTTGACGTGACACAGACAATTTTCAATTTGCCGCCAAATCGTAAAACAAATGACAAATGAATGAAATATATACTCAATAAAATATTGGCAGAGTTCCATTTTCAAAATTTAAACTTACTTTTTTATTATATTGTTTAAAAATGGCCAGTTCTAAAAACTTTCAGTGTCGCCCTCGTACTGGGGTTTAGTAGAAAAGTTCTACTACATATATATATTTTTTTTAAGTGGATTGATGGCGTATAAAATAAGATAAATCGCTTATAATATTTTCCTAGCAGAGTGTTTAGTCACCCTAATAAATCTGCGCTGGCTTAATCCGGCACTGATTGTGTGGACACCCTAATAAACACTACTAAATATTTTATTAATTGATAGTGTGTGAACTGAGGGACCACAAACAAATATAAATTTATCGAAATTGGTTAATAGTTGTGCTTTCGTTTAACTTTTACAATGTTCCTTGCGATTTTTACTAATGTTTGCAAAGCAAAATGCATTTTTTTGTGTACAAAATGTACCGATTTATTAGGTATTTTAGGTGGTCCCTCAGGGACCACAGAAGGAAGACTGCTTTAGTGTATAATCATTGCCAAATTACGTTTCGGTCATTACGAATGCGTTTAAACATGTTTTTACTAAATCTGTAACATCAAAATAAGCCAGCATATTAAACACTTGCCCAGAAGTGGAAGGTTCAGTGTGTGAACTGAGGGACCACACCTTTGGCTGTATAACTTTTTAGTGAATTCTTTACAAATTCCAGGATTTGTTTACAAACTAATTCGCTACTACTACTAAATATTACACTTACTTTCAAAACCTTTAAACCTTTAAAAAAAAGTGGTCCCTCAGTTCACACGCACACGCTTTAATAGGTTCACGAATGGCCAATGCCCGAGAATGTAAATACTTAATAAACTATACGTTGTAATAATATATAATATGAGATTAATACCCACTCATGTATGTAATTGACTAGTGATTCTACATATATTACGAACTTTGTTTTAAGGCAATGCTTTGAAATTCTTCCTAATCAGGCTAGCAAAATTTATATAATATTTAAATAAATAACAAGATACAAAAATGCACAAATTAAAGATAGTTTTATAAAGTTGTCACAGCAACAGTCACAAATCATAAGTACTGATATACTATATACTGATATCGCAGCATGCAACTAGACGACAATGCTCGTCTGACTCCGCACCCAAAGCCGCGCAGCGCGACTTAAGACGAAGGTCGGAACTTGACATTGTTGCCATATAATGTAACAGTAACATTCATAAAGTGGAGCCTGATAACTAGTGATCACCGTTATGCGAGGGGCGGCCATGAAAAAAAGAATTTGAAACTTATCACTAATTTTTCTTTTTCACTTCAATTTAAGTTGTAAGGCACTGGTCTCCGTGAACGGTCTGAATAGTCGGTCTTTTTTTTACGCAAGTTAATGATTGCCCTTTTAGAAAGGGACGCCCTCCACTTATTTAGTCCCATAAGGACCGGGTTTTTTGTAAATTGGTTCCGTTGGCGTTGTACAGTAGTATTTGTTAATCAAAACTGATGATTTTGACTGGTTATGGTTAATGCTATTGTTATAGTAACTTTGCGCAACTCACATAAGGAAATATCCGTCAAAGAGTAAAGTACCTTCCACGCAATGGCGTAACAATCAAATTAGCTATATGTACCAGGGCTTCCCAAACTTATTTGTACTGTGACGCCCTCAGGACTGCAATTTTTTGCGACGCCCCAACCCAGTCCCCTATAGTACATTGTGTTGTGTATTAAGGGCGGTAAGTAAGGAATTACGATCGAGGTTCTAGGCTTTCTGAGAAGAGGTTAGTAATTCCTGTACCACCGGTGAAAGACAATGTTTTTCATCACATTGCGAGTAAATAAATAAAATTATAGGGCAGAAAAACCGCGTGCCGGAGAGGTGGCGGGGGCCGCGGAGGCGGCGGCGCGCAGGTATCGAGGGGGGGGGATTGTCGTGGCGGTGGTGGGCTGCTGCGCGGGGTAGCGGGCATCGCGGGCGCGGGCGTTACTTACCGCCCTAGGGTTTCATGTCAAGAAAAAAACCGGGGGTTTTATATGGAGTATTACGGCCAAGTTTACCTGTATATTTTGATACTGTTTACGTGCAAGTGTGATGAAAAAATACTTACCAATTTTGTGTCGCCAAAAAACCAGCGTGTTTTTAAGTGTCTTAAATATTTTTTTTTTCTTAAGATCAGAATCTGTGGAAAAAAGTAATTAACCTTTTTGCCGCCACGTCAAATACGAGAGAAGTCACCCATACGCCAGACTTCTTTATTGCGATGCCTTAAGTTGAACCTAAACCCAATCGAACGTAGGTTGCTTTTGCATTGAAGAAATGGAGTTATATATAGGTCGTTGGCGTTGAACCTGCGGTGCTGATACATATGTGTCGTTGGTGTCGAAAAGGTTAAAGTTGTCTGATTTTAGAATCCAATGTAATTTTAAATAGCTTTATAACATTTAAATTTGCACTTTTAGTTTATGTTGTGTATACAATGCAGTTGACATATTAAATTGTTTTATTAATAAGAATCTTATTCAAATGTTGTAAAATTAGAAAACCGCGTGGGATTCAACGAAAAGTCATGGGAAAGCTTTATTCACTACTCCTGTACTATTGACTATCAACTGAGCGGCAATCAATTGTTTTGTATTACCAATTTGAGGTATTATACTCTATACTAGTATGATGACTCTAATAATATATGCATCATCGAAATTGATGACACTGAGAATCGGGACCCAGGTCAAACTGAATGTCCTTATAAGGGTTATACAAGGGTTTACAAAGAGCGCTCTTAGGACAGACCTCACATAAGTGGTCCGGCTGCGTTTGTATAAATGACAAACCATACTACAGCAGTGAAACTAGAACAGTTAATTTCAATTCCTTATTCCGGCGCTAATAATTACTAGTATTTGTAGAAGTCAGATTGGCTAGCACAAAATGTTACATAAAACGGTTTCCACGTGTTAACTGTGCAATATTAGTGTTACTTGCATACAACGTGAACCCTTTGTGTATCTAGTACTTCAATAACATTTATAAGATCTTGCGCTTCTAATGCAACATCAAACCACTACTGTTAGTTTCAAAGTTGTAAAAATCTTTTTTTATTTTTATGCAAAATAAAAGTTTTAATAAAATATCGATATTTTTATTTAAGTTAAAAAAAATAGAACATTGTTGTAGTATAAAAGAACACGCTGAAATTCACAGAATTGTTGGGCGGTACCAGAGATAAATGCAACCGCACCATGTGGGTGCAGGTAGAATACATAAAGTTTAAAATGCATAATAGGTCAAAATACATAACATAACAGTTGAAAAATAATTTTAAAATAGGCCTTTTTTTGATCGCGTAATAAACAGATTGGTTTAGTTAGAGATATCTATACTATACATATGATAAATTTATTATAATCCCGTTAAATATCCATTTTCTGAGAAAAGAGAAAATTTCTTTATAAATTTTGAACCATTATATTGTATTTTGACCCACGCATTTCAAACTTTATTTTAATTTTTAAACATATCCGCACCCCGTAATAGCCAGCCTTTAGCATGCTCTTAGTGCGAGATGCATCCATTTACTTTAACAATAACGTACTATAAGTTATAAACGTCGATGATGACATATATTTTTCTGTGAAATATACGTCAAAATTGTCGGTCATGGTTAAAGTTATCGTTAACCTCTTCACCCGTCATCCAGTGGTGACAGCCAATGGAATGCTTCACACGCGACGGTCATCAAATAGATTACCACCATTTAACTCGAAATGGAATTAAAAAGCAAGCTAGTTTGTCGTTTGTTTTTCCGTGGCGTACTGTAGCCCGCCACTTCATCTATAGTATGGCGGCGAAGAGGTTCAAGTAACTTGGTGCAACTCGCAGTTATTTTCAATTGCGGCAAAGCTTTTTAGTGTTTTTGTTTACGGTGCGGCGATTGTTCTATCTCGACCGCAAATACAGCCCAATACCGGATTGCTCCCAAGGCTGATGGCATCACCTTCTGACTCACAACCACTTAGTGAGTCCAAGCAACTGAAGATCTTTTTCAGATAGACGACCTTCATCGAATCTTACGCGTAGTCTGAAAATTGTTTTTTAAAATTACATTTTACAAAGGTACTTCAGAGTAAAATGAAATACCTCTACTATAGTTTGTTTCATTTAAGATGACGAAAAGTACTTAAAACCGACGTCTATTGTTCAATTGTTAACTTCAAGTGGGGTTGTAAAACCATTGGCGTTAGGTCCAAAGTATACCGTGAACAAACAATCTTGATAGTTTTGATGATGTTGGTCGGTGTTACACTAGACGACGTGCGTTTCTAAAATAATAATTATATACTGTGTCAATATCACTTTGTACAATTTTTTAATAGTAGGTATTAGACATTTTTACCCGAGTGTTAGCCGCACTGTAGTTGTATTTGGAAAACAATACACCTATTATACTTAAAAGGGTCCATTTCAGGCAATAAACAATAATCAATAGGAGGGGATACTTTCTAGGCTTAAGTGCAATATTTTGTTAGTGTCTAACTGGCTTTCGCTCTTTTAGTAGGTACATGTGTTATATTTGCAAAAATAGTCTCTTTTTTACACCTGGCTATATGTAATATGTATATGTGTTGATTTTTTGTGTAAGTATTAATAATCATATTTTAAATAAAATTTAAAATCTTTCCTTTCAGAGATCAACAAGGGTTGAGCTACTCCAGTACACGTGCCATACTTCGGTCAGTTTTATTAGATACGTCTCTTTGTTATTTTTTCCTTTCATATTCAGTAACAAAAGAAGTTGTAAAATCCAGCATTAATTGCATTTTCGTCATCTTAGAAGAAACAAACTATACCTCTATGCATTGAACCTCACCTTTCCTCGTTATGCTTAGTAGACCATAACGCTGGCATATACTTGGGCTCCATAGAATCAAGGAAGTGGTCTCGCCAGTATTCTTCCAGGCGAAGCAGTCCGTCGTGCTTAAGGAAGTACTCCACTACTTTCAGCCCGTGAGACTCTTCGGTGATATTTACAGTCCTGCATGAAAACAAACAAGTATTCAGAGCGTAATAAAATAGATTTAAGCCCGGTTAACAAAACACCTACAATGCCTACAGATCGGCGCAATCTATATTATGAACCCATGTTGATTTCGCGTAAATGGTAAATTGGTGAGCGTGTCCGGAAACGTCACAGATAATTTGACGTCTAACTCGCAGTGTCGTGGGGTGTCGTGTCAGTGTTGCGAGGGCGTTAGTTGATAGCGCGCTTACGAGTGGGGCGTGACGGCGGCCTCCTCCAGCAGCTCGCGGGTTAGCCGGGCGTGCCCCGGGCTGTGCTCCAGCAGCACGGCCTCCAGCTGGCGGCGCCGCGCTTCCGGCAGCGTGTGTTGCGAGGGCGTTAGTTGATAGCGCGCTTACGAGTGGGGCGTGACGGCGGCCTCCTCCAGCAGCTCGCGGGTTAGCCGGGCGTGCCCCGGGCTGTGCTCCAGCAGCACGGCCTCCAGCTGGCGGCGCCGCGCTTCCGGCAGCGTGTGTTGCGAGGGCGTTAGTTGATAGCGCGCTTACGAGTGGGGCGTGACGGCGGCCTCCTCCAGCAGCTCGCGGGTTAGCCGGGCGTGCCCCGGGCTGTGCTCCAGCAGCACGGCCTCCAGCTGGCGGCGCCGCGCTTCTGGCAGCGTGTGTTTTTTCGATTGGTACAGCAACGCGCGTGCCGCTGAACGAATTTTTCTACAAAATTACAAGTTATTAATTACCGCGTAACCCTCTCTTTTTCTGGTTACTGGAACATACTATTGTTAATTATTACCTAATACCATTCCGTACAAGACGTTCTATACGATTGCAAATCTATGTGTACAGGGCGTCCCAAGACCATAGTCACATAAAGGGAAAGTACCCTAAATAATTTGCTGCAAGAAAACTTTGTTATTTTTAAAAGTTAGTAATCAAAGATATTCTAAAAATTACTTGCTTTGTCTGTGAATCGAACATACATTTCAGTCGTTAAATGTAAAAAAAAACCACCCGTATTTTTATGATGCCAATCGAAAGAATGGACAAAAAATAATAATTCTTCTTGAGTAACAATTCATTCTTCTCAATCAATTGATTCAATTGATTCTTCAATTAAGGAAAGGAACAACGAGAAATTAATCATTTTAATCAAATTAAAAACAAACGCTCTCACAAATTGTTCCATTTTCAAATTTAAGAACATTATTTTTCTTTTAAATTTGCCTTCTGTCTACCTTACAGACGATGCATACTAAGTTTTATTATTTTATCTACACGCGCACCTATAATGAGTAAAACTTTGCCACGAAGTCGTTTATAAAGTGGGTACTTATTTGCAAATAATCAATGCTAACTATAGAATGATAATATCGCTATTTTTCAAACGTCGTCATAAATTTCTAGAAATTTGAATTAAACATTTCAAGTTGTTCTTTTCTGGCATCATAGAAATACGGGTGTTTTTTTTTCACATTTAATTCGGTTCGATTCCCAGACAAAGCAAGTAATTTTTAAAATATCTTTCAATGCAGTTCAAATTTTAAAAAAAAACATTTCTCATTGTCTTGTCTCTTGTCTTATTTCAGCAGAGTATTCTATGTACTTTGCCTTCACATCCTATAGTCTTGGGACGTCCTGTATAATACGCTTGCTCTTCGCAGCTTAATAAAGGGTTAATACATTTACGTTTATAAATATCGTCATACCGACAGCTTATTTTAGAAAATGTTAGGTAACTAAACTAAATTTTCGCATATAAAAACGTCTCGAACGCGTTCACGCGTAAACAAGTTGGCAGCGCCACTTGCGGATCAAAACGGCAACTAATTGTTCTCATAATGTTTGAATTTTTAACGCAAACACGTTCGAGACGTATTTTGTGACCGAAAACCTATACTAGGCATACTGTTAACATTTATCTATTGGCAAAAATCTTCATAGTTACTTCTGGCTTTAGTCAAATTGGGTTTTGGATTCTTTATAATTAAACGTACACACAATACATGGTTGATTTACTTAGCCTGTGCGTCCTCCTTGGTTGTACCCTTGTCGTGTGCGGCGAGCGGCGCGTTGCAGAGCGCAGCGAGCTGGGTGCGCGGGCGCAGGTCCAACGCGTTGGCGCGCTGGTGGCAGCGCACGCACAGCAGCACCACGTCGTGAGACGAGTGGTCCTTCATCACCTCTGACACACAAACGTCATAAATAAGTAACGTTGGGAAGAGCCCCTGAATTAAATAACGCTGCGATTTAATTGCTGTTGGTAAATACTTAAGTGGTTATTTAGTATAGTTTGATAATTGTTATGTAATAAATAACGCGTTGTAAGCGTGCGACAACAGTAGCAGATAAACCGATCGCGGTTTTAGCTCGCTGTTCACACATAATGTTTATTCTTTGTAATTGATTTGAATAAATAAAAAATAATAATATCTGACATTGATTTTGTATGCTCTTAGGCAAAACATAGCGTTAGATTAGATATATTTTGACCATCACTGTAACCAGTTTCACCTATGTTTGCAAATAAATCACTTTGACTTTGATATAATCGCATCAGAGATGACGGCTACGAGCATTGACACTTAAGTCATCGCTAGCTAAACTTATGAGCCAGTTAATCTCTAATAGATTACAGGCCCATGTCCAAAAAATGTAGGTCATATGAACCAGCAGGTGACGTATAGGTATAGGACGATATAAGAGCATAAAATAATAAGATTCAGCACTATGCCGTCACTTGTAAGCTGTCCAACTGAGTGCTGGTGAGAATTCAAAAGTGCAGGTAGAGCGAGTACATTTTGGTCATATATTTTTGTACGGCATTTTTACCATCGATAGATCCATGAAAAATAATAAGAAAGCGCGCAGTGCCGAAAAAAAATGCTACGCCACAAACTCGGTATTTTTTTTTAATTTTCTGACAATTTCCAGGGTAAATTTGGTCATTTCATTCTGTACGGCATCAGTTTCATACTGTTTCAATACAGCTTCTAATCCATTAATCCAGGTGTGATAAATAAATACAATTTGTAACCTTTGAGTTAATGGCGCCTGACAAAAGGTTGAAAGTCCTCGATTTGTTTAAACTAGTTGCAGTGCTGAATTAAGATGATTTTGGGCCTTTCACAAATTTGTATGAAAGTTCTTGGCTTTTATTTAGCAGAGACGAGAGCACAGCGAATTAAGTTTATGAGTATGAGATGTCAGTTCTGAGCGGGTTGTGCGACAGGGGACCAATTGACTTGCTAATATAGATGTTCGATATTCAAGAGACACAGAGACAGGATCATAAGAGTAGAGGGGCAATAAGAATGGATCTTTTTTAAATTCTCACGGGGTGGAACATGAATAAGTACTAAGTATTTATATTTATAAACTAATTTCTTGAGGATCACAGAGATGCTCTGAGTTTTTTTTTAAATTTGCCACGGGATAGCGAATAAGAGATCGGCACTTTCTCTTAAAAATGGCTCAAACACTGAAACTTTTAATAAAAAACTGTAAATTACTTGTTTAATATGTCGAGAAGTATTGCTAATTACTTATTTATAAACTTTACATACCTACTCGAAAATTGTTCAGTTGATTGTCTATAAATTAAGTCTACGCGGACGAAGTCGCGGGCGAAAGCTAGTGTAATATAAAATAGTTAACACAAAAACCAGCGAATAATAGCTAGGTGAAAGATAACCCCACGAGACTTTCAAGATCTTTCACGCTTTAGACGTAAAAAATTGTCCCCTTATTTTTGAAATCTTACCGGGAAAATACTTTCTATACTCTCTCGGGACCACGTTTTTTCTTATATAAGAATCGGTGCTCCCGCAAACAACACACTTGTTCTCCTTGGCGGTCTGGTAGTAGCGGCCGACGGCGCCGACGGAGCGGCCGGCCGGCTCGAACAGCAGCCTCACCGTCAGCGGCGCCGCCTCCACCTCGCTCGCTAGACCCTTCTCCACGTACCTTACAACCACAAACAAAGCATTTCCACCGTGGACTACCCAACAGCAACAGCCCCAATCAACTATTGACAGACATTTAATGGTCGCATTTTAAGAAATCTATTAATACCATTCATCGTCAGTAGGTTTACTGACGATGAATGGTAGATTTTGTTCATTTATGGTTATAAATGAACAAAAATTGATACACAAAGACATGAAAATGAAATCAGTTTAGAATCTAATGAAATTTAATTGGCTGCGACCTTACCTTAATTAAACTATAGACTTTTAGATTATTTAATGTATCATCAATGATTATGTAGTGTAGGTACTTACCTACTTGTACACATTTTGGAAAAAGTTACGTTCAGCTAATTACTTGCGTGGTATATGGAAAACATTATTCACCAGCGAGCTTTTTTGCTGTCGCATGTGCAAAGCAACTCTCCATCGGGCGCCTGCAGGATACAGTTGTTGTAAAGTGGCTTAGACCTCGTAGCATGCGGGTATCTCTTATTTACTAGATTTTCGGTGTTCTTATCCTTTGTCCTTCAAGCAAGAAATACAAATAAGTAAGTTAAAAAAAGGTATGAAGGTATTATACATTGCTTTATCTTTCAATAGAAGATACCTCCTGTAAGTACCTACATAATGCTGCGTCTACACAATAACAGCCGCTTGCACGCTGTAAGGTTAAACCATAAATTTTAATTGCAAAACCTGAGATGACAATTCCATACATTTTAACACTATTTAACCCTGAATTAGCAATCCTATGGTTATTCCTGGTCCGCGCAAGCCCACCAAAAGCATTCAAAGCTCTCGTAGTGCATGTTCTAAATTAAACGCAGCAAATGATTTGAATAAACGTTTTATCATCATCCATGGAAGACGAATAGTTTCATTAGAGACAATTATTTTCTGTGCTCCCTGAACCTGACATGTAAATAATAATCAAAGCCTTAATAAGAGGTAGGCAGTGTATGGGACACACTTACAAAAACAAGAACACAAGAGCAGTGGCGTATATGCAATGAGGTTGCATAATAAAGGAGCGGGGTTTTTTTTACTTTTTTAATAAAGTAGATATGCAACCTCCGAACAAACGCCGCTGCTCTTGTGTTCTTGTTTTTTTAAGTGTGTTCCGTAACACTGCCTACATGTTAAGAGTTGGAATAAATATTTGTAAAGGAATTTGCAACTAATCTATTTATACCTATTTATGTTTCGAAACAATAGAAGTCCTTATAAAATCATATTTAAAGGTATTACATGTATAATAAATAATACATTTATTGTTCCACCTCTTTAATGATCTTAACATGAGGCTTTTTGCACTATTAAAAAAAAATCATTTTTTACAACGAGGATTAAGTTCAAATTACAACATGAGATTTGTATCGTACTTACTGGCCACTTTTTCGTTCCGAATTTAAAACCTCTCTGCTTATCGGATAGTCTAGCCGACAAGTTCAAAATGATCTAAAATAGAGATACTGCTCTTAAAATTTTGTGCCATAGCTCATTGGATGCGGAATGACGCCTAGAATATTGTGCTAAAAAAGTGTATTAGCACATAAAAAATTGCAAAAGTTGGTATGGTATGGGTTCGGCTTTGATTATTATTTACATGTCGGGTTCAGGGAGCACAGAAGAGAATTGTCTCAGTAATCATTTTTGAGAAAAAATATTATTTTCTTTTGCATTGAAGGAAAAAAGCAAACCACTTATTACCTTTTTTCACGTACTTTTTGTGGATTGTGTTTTACTTTAAAAGTAACATCAGAATATTTATTGCATAAATCAAGAACATTCTCTTTGTTTTGAAAGAACCAGTCGAGATGTATATACTCATTCATCAATTTTTCAAATATATTTATGGCGACATGTGCATCTGCTGCTGCATAGTTTATTTGTCGCTCTGATAACTCTTCAGCTTCCCAGTTGCTACATCGCACCTACAAGTGGGATTAAGTTCACATGTATATTTATTAATTCCTGTTCAATTAACTTTACCAACTATTAAAGGTACCTATATTACATAAGCACCTTCCATGATTTGTCTAATTCAATGTGTAGCAGAGATTTGGCCAGACTTGCGAGGCCTCCCACGCAGTAACCACTGCGCTGAGCCAAATGACGCACATCCAAAGAGCTATTAAGTAGAACAGAGTAGTCTTCGAAGAGATATTTTGCATCACCTAATGGTGCCACACCTACTTTGTAAATGGTCTTGTCTTCTAGCAAAGTCTAAAACAAAAAAAAATACTGATGGAAATATGTCAATCATGTGTCATTAAGGATTCAATTCAAATGTCTGACTTTCAGGGATTACCTACCAGGTTCAGGAGTCATGTTGATAAATTTTAACGACATTTACTGCTTATTATGGCAAACTACCTCTACCATCCCTAAAAGCTCGCAACCAAACATCCTCTATATCTATAGTCTCAATCTCAATAATCACATCTTTCTAATATCTTAAGAATTTAAGTGGGAAATTATTATAAGTATTATTTAAATTAACATAGTAGTACGTACTTACGACTTCGAGCTGATACGTGTATATTACTGCACTTGTGTTCTTTGACTTGTGTGACTGACTAAATAAATGTCAATTCTATTTTTAAAACTATTCTCTGAAAGTGAGATTCTGCTAATATTAAAAATGCGAAAGTTTGAGATGTATGCATGTAAGGATGTTTTTTACTCTTTCACTTAACGAATTTCTTTGCAGACAAAGACGTCAACAATAGCCGATAATAAATAAAGTCAGCTACCTATTTCAGTTGTAATTTTATTCAGTGAAAACACAATTCTAATATTTATATACTTGGATGAGCGAGCAAAGTTCGGTGTTTATAAAATCAGAATGTCGCGTAAGATGTGACCTGGCTTGATTGACCTTTTGCTCCCAATAAACCCTATACATATTAAACATTGACATACATATAATGCTAACTAAATAATATTAGAACACTAGGGACCGATAAATCATTGGGAAGAAATGATTACTAATCTTATAAACACTTTTAACTGTCCCAAGGATATTTCCATCACCAACACCCAATGTCATTATTGGTACCGACCTACAGAGACCACTATATCTAGGTATATGAATAATCACAGTAATCAGTCACTAGCTATTTTTCATTTATTCGGTTAAGGACAGATTCTGTTTACAACAGATTCGGTTTAAGACAGAAAAAGGACAGTCACTCTCAATATAAGTAGTTGTTAAAATACAAACACAGTTGGTTAGGTTAAGGTTATTTTGTTGTGACCACCAAGAACCGATGATTAAGTGGATAGTGGAGTTATTTTTGAATACTAAATTTATTTTAACAATTTTATGATGGCTCTACTTCTGTACTAACACGAATCTGTCGTAAACAGAATCTGTCTTGAACCGAATCTGTCCTTAACCGAATAAAGGAAAATCAAGCATATATTTTCTTTGCTTTACTTTTAACACTTTGAACCTTTTAACCCTTAAGTAAGCTTAATAACATCAGAATACGCAATTCGTCATAAATATAAGAGCAGCAACTTTTCAATTCAACATTTGTGGAAAAAAAACCTCAAGTAACGTATTTAATAATAGATTCGAATTTCAAACAAATACAAATACCTGTGGCTCATACTTCATGTCAAAATGAAAGATATCACCTATCATAGTGTACTCGTTTGCATGCATAATTTACTATAAATTAAGCTGTTTGTTACAAAGTTAAGGTATATTTTCCACAAATGTTCTGATCTTTATGATCAGCCTGACTGCATCAATACCTTTGACGATCAGTGATGTCCCGATTTTATTGAAAGTTCGCTGCTCTTATATTTATACGAATTGCATGTTCTGATGTTATTAAACTTATTTAATGTTGCTCCGACGCTCCGAGATATTTGAGGACCTCGCCCGCTAGGATATATCTGATAGCGACTGTACCAACTTCAAGACAATTGGACCAACCGTTAAAGAGTTCCCTCCTGCAGAGACGATCCTGGCTGGGTCACCAGAACTCAAATACCAGATTATTGTATTGTTATCCGACTTATTTGATGCGAAACTCAGCTCAATCAGTTGAACATAAGCTGCTTCAAAATTGAGTCACAAGATTCTACCCAGACAAACATACATTCATTGCATGTTAATCAAAGGCTTGTAAAAAATGAGCTACCCTAAATACTAAATCCACATAGACAAAGTTGTGGGCAAACTTGTAGCCAGTAGGTTAATATAAAAACATACTTACTTTTAATAAATCAGGAATAATTTTCATTTGGTTCAGCCGAAACAAACCACAATAGCCATCCAGTGTGGAAAGCTGAAGCAGAGCAACTGCTTGCCTCTTGCCATCTTGTGTCACCCACTCACAATCAAACCCCACAGCACATTGTCCTGAGCTCCTCCTGCGATAAAAAAATGTACTTATACAAGGTCTCTCAAATTTTTCCCCCAATATTTCAGTAGGTGTTTTGGTTAGTTAAAATGAACACCCAACAAAGATTTTAAGTTTTAATTTTTAATTAAAAATTGAGTCAGGGCCCTGCTGTGGTTCAATGTGAATATTGATCATATTGATGATGATGATGAAATTCAAAAAAACATTTAAAGGGCAGTGAATTTCAAACTTACAATTTTGAATTTTTAGTGAAAGTAACCCTGCCAGAATATTCTGGAACCATTTTAAGAGACCCTGTATAAATCTTAATTGTTGACAATCCATACTGAACTAATAAACCCATTTGCAAAACAATGGGCACCCAAAACATTTCATGCCACAGAGAATTACAGCAGTTATTTCAGCGAGAGGAGGCCACACTCCATATTATTTTTTTCTTATATTGTTTGTAACTTTACTAAATAAAGGAGAAAGTCAATTGAAATTACTTTATTTTCTATCAAAATGATTTCCTAAAAATCAAAGTAAAAAGTGCCTGTTTTTTGCAAAAGGGTTATTATAAATGCTCGAGTGTCTGTCTACCTATCTGTTACGTCCTTATGTTTATAACGCTAAAGTGATTGGGTTGAAATTTGGTATAATGATAGTTTGAGTCTCCAGAAAGAACATATGATAGTTTGTATCCCAGAAAATTGCATAGTTCCCATGGAATAGCGATGAACTATCTCTAAGAAAATTATATGTATAGAGCAATAAAACAAAATTTAACATAGTAAGTACTATAAAGTTGCTATGATTCAGACAAGAATTTTCTTTTTGAAATAAACTCACCGTCGAATTTCACTGACTACCTCATTACAGACTTCTTCATCAGTTACAATTTTAACGTCTATGTAATTAAAAACTTCTGAAGCGACACGACATCTGCGTTTGTATCTTAAAAATACATAAGCAGCACTTGCACAACTTAATGCAAGAACTGCTGACGTTATGCAAAGTTTCAGCTTCGAACTATCCATCATAATATCATTGAGGCAATCACTAATAAAATAAACTATTATCTAATTACTATTTATCTAAATTATGCACAAACCATTGGCATCGTTCGACACTACCGAAAATTATCTTGTAAAAATTATAAATTATAAATGTAATAGATCACATGAATATAATATAATAAACAATAGCTTTTAATTTTGCTGGTCTTTCAGCTTATTATTAGTCTTTAGTTTTATTTGGACTTTAAGTTAGGTGCGTTAGGTGTAGTGTTTTATAAAGGTAGGTGTAGTATGGGTTTTAAAGCGTGCAGCACAGATGTCCGTGCCGTATTTACACTTGCAATCACAGATTAGAGAGATATAGTAGTACAGATGGGAAACAGGCCTTACAACGGTCCGTTCGTAGAGATAGTTGAGGAGTGCACCACAGCACCGTGGGGGAGCCACTGTGCCGTAGTGATGCGCCTCTATGACTATGGATCGGTTTATGCCGATAATAGTGAGGTCTCATATCGTAGTTTTACGTAAAAAATACCGGTAAAAATGGTACTCGTCACAGTTCAAGCTTTCAAAATGCTGAAATGTTTTGTAGGTTTAGAAATGAGCTTAAGGTCCCTGCATCAAAGAAAATAACAGAGACCTTCCGCTCATAATAAAATACCGTATCGTGCATGCATAAATTATTTTATTAATAGCATAACAAAACAACGTAATTATGTCCTAATTAATAATAACAAGAAACTCGGCAGGAAAACATGTTAATTAATTACAAAATTAATTTATTCATATCATCAGATATGCATGGATTGCAGAATGTGCAACGCAGATAATAGTTCTGACGCTCGCTCGGGCTGTTCGGTGCACTCACAGCAAGCACGAACGTTGGAATTGTTTTGTATGAACGATACAGTTTATGCTGGGTTGTAATGCTCGAATCTAAGCCATTACATTTCACATCACACTACGCGCGAACGCCCGCCGCGAGTGACAAAACATATACAACACATATTCTCATGGAAGATTCTCATAAAAAATCATAAACTTACGAACAAAGAGCACAAAACTTAAAGTACAATACAAATTGTTAAGAAGAAATATTTAAACTGAACATATTTATTAAACGGTCACTTACTAGCATACCTAGGCGGTAACCTGAACCTATCTATAAAAATATTATATATGTTCTCAACTTGCTAGTAATAAATTATCTGCAAATACAGGTTAAGGAGTGTTAATTATATGTGGAGCTGAAATATAGCTGTAATAGGAATGATTACTCTCTGATATTTAAGGCAAATATTACAAATTCAAATAAGATAGTATTCTAATTAGTAAGTAAGCAATTTTGATTTGTGTTATAGCTAAGGGCCCCGCCTCCGCCCTGGTCTTATCCCTGGACAATTGCCAGTAGCTGTGTCCCACATACCATAGACCCTATGGGACTCCAACACGAGACAGTAGATTGAACTTGTCAGCGGTCAGTATGTCTTTGTTACAGTTCTGCAAGGGGTGAGAGGTTAATAAGAGAACCAGGTTTATAATATTACTAGGTCTCTACATTTAATCTATGCCTGTGATATCATTTTATCTAGGAACAGAAGGAAAACTACTTTAATTGGGTGTTTTATGTTCTGATTGATACATATTATTAATTATTGAAAGGATAGATAGTATATTAAAATGTGACTACATTCTCATAGTTACTTTAATCAATTCCTGGTTCTAACTTTAATTGGACCGAAAAATAGCAAAAATCATATGTATTCACCCAGTAAAAGCAAAATAAAACTATTATAGTTTCTTAGCAATGGCGCAAAGATCTTATAAGGTTGAATGGAAATGTAATTTTAGGGATCCGTTAATTTCGCAACTAACTTTTGGCAACCTGATTCATTTCGCAAACTTTGAAACTGTGTTACAGTTTCAGAAATATTAAACAGTTGCGAAATGTTAAGGTGCGAAACGATTCAGGCTGCCAAATGTTAATTGCGAACGACAGCATGATGCGCAGGCGTAGACAGATTAAAATTGTTTCGCTTCAGGCTGCGAACATCACTTCTAGTCCGATAAGTTGGACCCCTGCAACAGTAAACAGCAGAACATGATTATCTCAGATCGTGTGCACTACTAAAGGGAAGGTTTCAACCTGACACATATTTTAGGCAGAGCTGTTAACTACTCAGTGGCCCATGGGTAGGTACTTGGCACTCGTTGCCTTCTCTAGTGCCTAGACGATAATGGTTTTTTTATATTTGGGCCACTAGATCACAGACGAGCTGTTCGATACGGATGATATTCGTGACTCGAGTACAAACATTCATGTTTATCACACAAATGTCTGCTCCTACCGGGGTTCGAACCCGCAATCTTTAGCTTCATGGTCAGGTTCACTGACGACCGGTAAGAAACTCAATGAAGTATCATGTTTTAAAAAACAAAGTACGAATATACGAGTCGGTCGGGATAATTTCCAACCTCAAGTTAGGTTCAGTGCGTCCGTTACGTGGCGTCTCCTTGCCGCGCTGCCGCTGCCGCTGCCCGCATGCCCGAGCCCGCGTGCGCTGATCCTGCCGCACCGCACGCCGCAATCTAAAACAAATTATCTTTTGACTCTGGTAGCTTGATACTTCTTAAGTGCCAGTTTTTGCATTAACGGTAAATCATGACGAGATAATTTTTCTGAATATGATCCCTTCAGTATTTGGTTCATGGTCTTACACCAATTATGAATTTGGACACGACAAACGAGAATGATAAAACTTTCCAATAAGTCCTTATGATGCAGTTCACACCCCAGCCAACTGACATCTGCGGTCTGCAAAAAATCGGTTCTAATAGTTTTTGTTATACACTGTGTATGACAGTGGGCGTCCAGGTTTGCGTTAATGACTTTAATTAAATCCCTGAACAGTATAACAAAGCGCGACGTGGGATACTTTAGGTTAGAACCTTTTAAGAGAGTTCTTTCTCGCGCAGCTATCCACGAGTGAATATCGCCATGCTGGCTAGTTAATATCGCGTTTTTGCAAGACTGGCACTTAGTTTTTTGTAATAGTTTCCTGGATACAAATCCTGCAGTGAACGCTGATGAATGCACGTTGATTCTTTCTTTCCGAGTCTGCAGCAGCAGTGAGGGGGCTGCCGCGCCGTGTGCGACGGCGGCGGAACGGCTCGGCGCGGGGACGGCTGCCGGCTGGGCTCTGCTAGTGCCTGCAACAGGAGACCATGTATCGGCAGCATTTTGAGCGTTGCCTGTTTCAGAATTTAATGGTATTGCCACCAATAATTCTGAAGTCAAAAGCGTCTCGCCTACGTCATCCTCACAGTTAGAGCCGGAGGAATGAGGGCCTAAAACATCACTGATCATTAAAGATTTGAAGGAACACGTGAAGGTGTACGGATCAGGTCTATTATTGCGATGATTGAGGGCTCTGATGCGACCAAAAAAATTTTCCAATGGGTCCTGATTTAGGTTTCGAGTGTAAAAGAATTTTATATCAATATCTTTGAGGTCAGTCCAGATTTTGATGAAACTTTCCAAAGTTGTTATCCAGTTGTCAATAGTCTGGATGCGTTTATTGACAGGGTGACCGCGTCTCAAAGCATCTTTACTAGACGAATCTATGAAATATATATCTTTTAAAATTTTGATGGCATCCTTCCAAAACGATACATGTTTGGAAGTGCCGTTAACTTCCTTAACCGGTCCTCTCATTGATTGATGATAAAATTAATTATATTTTTGAAGCTCGAAATATGAACCAATGGCCAATAATACATACCAAGATTTTCTGCAGAAATTCTTGATCCACCAACTTCAAATCCAGTGCTAGTTGGAATTTCTGAAAGATATTTACAAAACTCTAAATGAAGATTCTGTAAAAATGATCCAGATAAATCTAAATATTGCTCATCGCACTACAAAGTACTGGCTAATAAGCGAAAAAAAAGTTCATTTAAATATTTTAACAAGCTCACTATATACAGGCTGGGGCAAAAGTAATCAATTTTGCTGTAATTTATTTAGGAATGAAAAATTTTGGTTCTACTTGAGGAATATATTTATTTAATGAATTAGAATTTTTATCATCAAGTCGAGAAAATGATATCGGTCAAGTGGCGCCAACAGCATTGATGACCATACGCGCTCGTTTTATGGCATTTTTCAGCACTTCTGGCGATAGGTTCTCGCATTCCTGTCGAATTTTCACTTTAAGGGCTTCAACATTTTTATTATTCCGCGTTCTTGAGGAGTAATAGCTTTCCACTGCTTATTGACGTGTATTCTGCATCTATTTACTTCACAAATATCAAAACAGAATTAACGTTCGCCGCCATTTGCAAAAGTTATAGCGTCTTCCAACAGGATGATTATTTTTGCTCCACCCTCTGTATTTACCTTCTTAGGCATTTATTACTACAACAATTCTAAAAAACTACCAGGCATACTGCAAAATCTACAATAATACGTATTATTATTATTTATATTATTAGATAGGGGGAGGGGGGGGGGGGGGGCAATATTCTTAAATAAATAAAAACTTCGAAACTATTTTATAATTATAAAAAAAAATTGAGATGCTCACAATGAGCAAAACTTTTATTTTTTATTTTCTAATTTAGGTAACCCCAAAAGCAGCCCCTATGTTTAAAATTCATTTATTTGCGTTACATGTCCGCCTATGGGTCACAGAATTATATGCATGTTTTTAGGGCTCCGTTGCCAAATGACAAAAAAGTCTACAAACTATATTCCAAATTACATGAAAAATAAAAGTGCGCAGGCAATCTCTAAATATTTTATATCTATCTAAGTCTAAATTAATTTCCTACTAATTTGACCAAGATTACCAGATTGAATAGAAAGTTTCATGGTTTTGTTGGGATTAAACGCATAACTGTGGTCATGATTTATGCTTTTTACATTGACTGCTATCTCAGCTGCAAAGGTAATTAAAAATATTAAAGTAGTATCATTAAAATGGGACTAACATAGTTATTATACAATGAGTCATTATACTATACATTATAAGCATGACTGTTCAGTTCAGCTCCGCATTTAAGATTAAATAAATAGCGACGCTTGCTACCACACAATAAAGCGCAATTTCGGTCGCACAGCGCCAAACACGTAGTAACAATTATCTAATCTGTGGCACAGCGCTAATTTACCGGCAGCTCTAGTTGCCTCTCTTTCTATCGCCTATCTCTCGACTCTTCTGCGAGTCCAATTGATAGGTGTTGTACGACGCCGAAAACCGGTTGGTAGCTTTTAATGGGTTTGCAGAGAGAAGCTTCTGTACGTTATTACTATTATTTATTCTGTGATACATATAAGGGAGATTTTTCCTTTGAGTTTTGGGAGTTCTGTTGATTCCTTCAAAGATCCCATCATCAGATCTTGAACAATCTTGATCTTTACCACCTCAAAAACCATCAACAAATAACCAAAGTTTCATATCAAACAGATTGGTTTAGGGACAAACCAATTGCTGCCCTACTGCTATTCTGCTTGCCTGTTTCTTTCCACACAGAAACTATTGTGAGAGTACTCACAACAACTTCCAAAAGTTTCATCGCAATTAGATCAGTAGTTTAAGAGGAGCACATAGCAGACGAACAAACCAAGTTAAAATTTTTATGTCGTTGATACTAGATTTATATATGTACCTACTAGTACTAGCTGTGCCAGGCATGCAATGCTATGATTTTATTGCTCGCCTTTTTTTTAAGTCTGTCTGTGCAAAAGTTATTTACTGTAATTATTAGTAGGTATTAATTGTAAAATGAAATAAACCTACCGTTTGCCTTGGACCATTTTATTTTTTGGTGTACTAAGTCTGCATTTGTCTGTACTGCAACAGCGTATGAGTGATCTGTTACTGTCTGGACTGCTGAAATGTATTAAAAATACTCTTTAAATCCTATCTTACAGATATAATATATAGACACTGATTTGTGTGTGTGTGTGTAAATTATTGTTGTGGTATATTTACAATGCTGTGAGACCTTGCTTCTTGGCATCTGTTCGTCGCACAAAGCAGAGTGGCAACCATTTTAGATGTGTAATTTTCATGTGTATTAGTATTTAATTTTTGTGAGCTAAATAAACAATTCTCATTTTCATTCTCTCATTCTCAAAATATGTGGCATGAATAAATTTTATAAATTTTATAAATAAATCAATATTGTGGGACACTTTACACCAATTGATCTAGTCCCAAACTAAGCAAATACTACTATGGGTACTAGACAACAGATAAACATACATATATGACCAGACATAGGAATCCAGGGGGGCAAAATTTCATGACAGGTTATATAAAATTTTAGGACTAGTATACATATAGAACAAGCATCGATAATTGGGAATGGATGATTATTTTTCTATTGATAGGAATAACCATCTTTAGCTAAGGAAAAATCTGTAACTTTTTTCCATAGCTAAGGTTGGTTATTCCTATCAATAGAAAAATCACCAAGCACTTTTAAAATAATTATCCATTCCCAATTGAGTTTCTCAATATAGGAAATTTCCGACCTGTCATAAAATGTTGCCCCCTGGATTCCTATGTCTGTATATGACTCAGGTACAAACATTCATATTTATCATACAAATGAATGCCCCTACTGGGATTCCAACCCAGAACCTCTAGCTTCATAGTCACTAACCACTAGGCTATATGGTCGTCTAAATGGAGCATAAACAGCCATATCTTTTGATTGTGTTGATACCTTCATGTTTTCCTGAGAAAAAGAGTTTTGACAGACAGACAGACGAACAACAAAGTGATCTTATATGGGTTCTTTGGTCTTTCAGTTCAGTTACATGAATGTGCAGGTGTTACCCTCACACAGTACTGAGATAATATTCATAAGTTGCAAAAAGTGTTAAGTACATGGTGACAGACTTTTGTCATTTCAAGTTCTCAATTAATTTACAATAAATTTCCACACCAATTTTTTCCATTTGTATACATGCTGTACAAGCACTTAAATTCAGGATCAAGTTCAAAGAATAAATACTTACAGACAGTAACAGGAACCGTGGGCTTCCGAGTCAAAATTTCCTCTTCGGTGAATAAGGTAGGCCATGAAAATGGAACTCTCTTTTCACCGTTGAAGAATTTCTCCTCAAAATGAAGTTTGCAAACCTGAAATTTACAAAGATTTTGTATGTAGTGTCAACCTTAGAACAGGTTGTACTAAACATGGTAAACACATACAGTCAGCTGCGAAGTAACCTTTGTTGCATGAAAGTTTAAAAACAACAGACTTTACATTTCTCTGCTGCTTACCGACGCTTAGCGACGAAGGTCGCTCCTATGGATCAAATAACAAATAACTCACACAAAAATTGTGATCAGCGCGGTCCCGGTGTATAAGCGACGACGTTAATCTTGAGCTGCGAGGCGCCAAAAGGTCGATCCACACTCGTTCCAGTTGCTTGCTGCGGGGCCACCAGCACACGCTTGCTGTTCCCGACGTGGATGCGCAGCCGTTGACGAGGCACTTTCTTACAGGAGACATGCCTGAAACCACAAAAACAAACACACAAAGCACAAACAGAAATTAATTAAATACACTTCGCAACGTAAGCAGCCAGTCGCTTGTTGTTTCTGGTTCTGCAACAAAATAATGATTCGTTAGTATTTTTTCGCAGTAAAGTAAATATTTCTCTCACGAAGCGCAAAAGAAACATTCAACTAGAAAATGAAATGTCAAATTCAAATACTTATTCAAAAGTGAACCGAAAATTAACGGTTTTTTATCGATCGTTCGATTCTAAAATTGTGATATCTCTATAGCCTGTGGTGATTTAAAAAAAAACTTTCTGTCATGGCCTACGCGCTCAACAACCTTTCAAACTACTAAGAACTCTATGCCAAGTGCATAAGTTTGATATTTCATTTGTCAAAAATATGGCATCTCTACGGTCGGTACAAATGTATGGCTGTTTCCACCCCGTGCTTGCAATTGCAACAGCATGCAACAGCAATGTGGATAAACACACACAGGAACAAGACCACCGTTCGTAAAACGTATAAAAAAAAAAGTTCATCCAATCATTTATTTTCTCAATGACAGCTCCCGTAGAATGTAACTGCGCTTTTTACGCAAAAATTAACTTTTAAATGCGAGTTATAAAAAATATGACAACTGCCTAATTTTGTTCCTTGATCTCATATAATATTCATCTAAGACAAATTGAGTCCATATATGCAGTGATATTTTTTTAAAGTGCGATAAACAATAAACGTTTTCATAAAGTTACATTCTATGGGATTACAATTACAATGATTAATCCCATAGAATGTAACTTTATGAAAATGTTTATTGTTTATCGCACTTTAAAAAAATATCACTGCATATATGGACTCAATTTGTCTTAGATGAATATTATATGAGATCAAGGAACAAAATTAGGCAGTTGTCATATTTTTTATACCTCGCATTTAAAAGTTAATTTTTGCGTAAAAAGCGCAGTTACATTCTACGGGAGCTGTCATCGAGAAAATAAATGATTGTATGAACTTATAGTGATTATATTCTCTTTGAACAAGACGATGACATGCGCACGTGTGTGACGTGAGTTTTTTTTCCATTTAATTTTTATAAACAAAAGACAAAGGAAACTATTAGATGCCGCCAATGCGAACGATTAGCTCAAGCCGTCTCATTATGAGAGGAGGCTTGTGCCCAGCATAGGAGCACATGACTATATAAATATAAGTTGGAGATGATTATGATGGGGATGAGATGATGAGGTTGAACCGCAAACAACGCACAGGAATCTGGGAACTGACAATTTTGACATAACACAGCCGCATATCACAGCATACTACTATATCTCTCTAATCTGTGTATCACAGCCATGTGACAGTACTGTTGCCGATCATATTACTTCAGTTTCAAGTGTCATAAAATGAATGTAAAATGACCTGGGATGAATTTGTGAAAAGTTAAAGAGCATCATAACGCCGGTGCCACATACTTGAAGGGATTCTTTGTAAATTTTCTTCTGAAGTGTAAAGTGGATTCCCGCACGCATACAACTTGTACGTACTGTGTGTATGGATGTCTGTGGATGGTTTAAAGTTAGTTGCTAACATCAGATTTGGCTGTATGTGCTTTGAACCCTTTGCCTTTCTCATAAGGAAGAAGAAAAAAATGACTGACATTTTTTTGAAGTGTAGTGTAGTCTATTCGAAGAAAGGCGGGAACCTGGAAATAGGAAAGGCGCGATTCCGTAAAATTAATTTGTTAAAAAATTTAATTTTGTAAATATTGCTTATTTTATTATTGTAAATAGCTGTATAGAGATATAAGGCGGTAATTATAATAGTGGTGAGGTAAGATGGGGCGGGAGAAGCCCAAAAAGCGAAAAAAAGATGACAAATCGTCATCTGCTGAGGACTCGGGACTTTGAAGATGCGTCTGATAAGTATCAGACCTACAAGGTGTCTAATTATTTTAGAAAATATCCAGAGGGTTCACAGAGACAACTTTGTTGTTTTTCTCGTACATCAAAGTCCAGACACACCTTTTTCAGACCGCGATTAAGTCTGCCTATCTCAGGCAATACGGAAATATGCAGTGTCTGGGGTGTTACACCTCAGGCCGGTGAATAAATACAAAGTCGCGATAACATTTGATGTCTCTAATAATGCAAACACCTTTTTAGGTGATCAGAAATTCTTGGACGAATTGGAGCTGTACGCTTCAATTCCAGCAGCAGACACTGAAGTTACCGGCGTGATAAAGTCAGTCCCACTTGGAATGTCTAATAAAAAAATATTTTCGTTGATTGGCAGCTCACGTAACGTCATCCAGGTGCGGCGGTTCACGCGCAGAGTGAGGGCAGAAGGAGGCAGTGTCTCGATTGTTCCCACGCAGACCGTAGCGGTAACATTTGCTTCGACTCAGTTGCCTGAATACGTGTTCTTGGATTCGTGGAGACATGAGGTAACGCAATACGTTCCACCTACTAAGCAGTGCTTGAGATGCCAGCAGTTTGGACATATTGCAAGCTTTTGTAAAAATGCTGAAATCTGCTCTATTTGTACCGAAAATCACAATTATAAAGTTTGTACAGCTGACAGGGAAAATCCGGTTTGTGCTAATTGCAAGGGTAATCATATTGCTATTTCTGGGTCGTATCCTCTGAAAAAAACTAAAATCGAAGAAAATAAAATCAAATCCCGATCTGAATGAGAAAGCCTTTCCTCATTTGGCTGCTAGGTCAGCCGAATCATATTTGCAAAATATGCTTAAAAGTAATACATTCATAAATATGATAACACAAGTAATAATTAAATTACGACCGGATAGCCTAGTGGTTAGTGACCCTGGCTATGAAGCTAGAGGTCCTGGGTTCGAATCCCGGTAGGGGCAGATAGTTGTATGATGAATACGAATGTTTGTGCCCGAGTCTTGGATGTTGTATGTATTTAAGTATGTAAGTATGTATTTATCTACATTATATAAGTATGTTTATCCGTTGCCTGGTGCCCATAGTACAAGCTTTGCTTAGTTTGGGGCTGGGTCAATTGGTGTAATTTGTCTGAAGATATTTATATTTATTTTATTTGATTAATGGCAAACAAAAACGAAGCGCCTAACAATACCGAATCCATACGCATGGCGTTGCAAGACACGATTGGTAAGACGAGTGCCCATTCTAAAACATAATGGACACTCTTAATGTCGAGCAATGGAACGCTCAAAGTATTATACACAACAGGCACGCATTTACAATTTTTTTATACGATGAAAATATACATGTCGCAATCATTTGCGAAACCTGGTTGAAGCCTCATTTGAGGCTAAAGGTTCGAGGTTTTAATATAGAGCGCAATGATTGTGGTAACAAACATAACGGTGTATGTATTTTGATACACAACAGTATAGCTTATAGAAAAATAAATACATATTTGGATGACTCTCTACAAAACATTTGTATCCAAGTAACTGTTAATGGCAAACAGATTAGTACCTATTGTGAGTTTTTATAGTCCCTAGTTGTGAGTATTTCATTTTATCGAAAGTTGGATTACAATTTGTAAATTGTAATCCAACTTTCGATAAAATTAAATTTGAAAATTTGATCAAATCTACACCCCAACCAATGATATTCGCCGGGGATTTCAATGCTCATCACACCTCATAAGTGATGGTACGCCCACTACTGTGGTTCTATGACTTGGCGTCCAAATGCGTTAGACTTGGCAATAGTTTCTCCTTCGTTAGCCCCTTGTTGTAGTTGGTCGGTTCACGATGATCCTCTCGGTAGTTATCATCTACCTGTATTAATTAATTTGGTTGTTAATAATAATGTATCTTATGTAAATAATTCTGTGAATAGTGTACCTACATTTGCCCATTCACCCTGATTTTAGGAATGTGAATTGGAAAGTGTATGCTGAAAAGGTAAAATATATGTTCAATGATTTTCAGTTAGAGTCATACACGCCTATTGAGGCGTACAACTTGTTTTCCAAAACTTTAATGTGTGCTGTTTCACAATCCATACCTTATCGTAGAAGACCCTCTGTTAATTGTTCCAATCGAAGCATTCTTCGTTGAATAGAATATTAAAAAAAAAACTATCTCCCTTGGTGGAATGATAAATGTTCTACAGCTGTTCAAAATTGTAAACAGGCGTTTATCGCTTTTAAACAAAATTTTACTTTCGAAAACTTTTTAGAATTTAAGTGACTGCAAGCTTATAAAAAACTTGTTCTTAAAGAAGAAAGACAAAAGTCTTGGGCTGATTTATGTAATTCTTTTGATCGTTTTACCCCTCTGTCAGTTATTTGGCGCTTCATGTGCAAGTTCAATAAAACTTATGTTCCTCGACAATCTGTTGGCAATTATGAATGGATTTTGGATTAACTACAAAAATATACTCCCGACAGTGTAGGAAATGAGGGCAGTCTGCCTTCTGACTCTTCTAATATGCACAATAATTTTACTATTAAACCATTCACTCTTGAAGAACTGAAGTCTGCAATTTTCTCGCGTAGGGACACTTCGTTTGGTTTAGATGGAATGCCATATATAAAATAAAATAAATAAAATTTAAAAAATAAAAAAGCCTTGCCTATTATGTACAAAAAATTGCCAGAGAGTTGTCTGATTATTTTATTAAATATTTATGCGCTTTGGATAAGTAATGACATCCCACTGGAATGGAAAACTGACTGCATCATTCCTATATTAAAACCTGACAAACCTAGATTCAATCCAGTCTTACCGTCCTATAACATTAACGTCGTGCGCAGGAAAAGTCTTCGAGCAGTTACTTAAACAGCGTCTTGAATATTATGTAGAACATAATGGTTTGCTCCCATAATCAGTTCGGCTTTCGTCCCTAAAGGTCGTTCGGCTCGTGAAAGTATCTCTTTGCTTCACTTAGATATATTAAAAAGCAAGGGTGCATTTACCGTAACAAGAGCTCTTATAGCACAATAAGTCGTCTTAGGTTTGGTCATTATCGTCTGAATCATCACTTGCATCGCATGAAAATCGTAAGTGATCCTCATTGCGGATTGTGCCAATCAAATGAGGATCAAACTATAGATCATATAATTTATTATTGTTCGTTCTTCGGCATTCAGCGCCTTGTGCTGATGGACGAATTAATCCACATTTATGGAGAACCTCATTTGGTCCCGCGCTCTGTTCAAGAGTTGTTAAAAAATCATAATACTTATGAACCGCTGTACAACTTTATTAAAGCAACTGTAAAATAAATTTAACTGTATATAGGTGTTGTATAAGTTCATTGTCTTCTATTTTTTTCATTTCAGTTTATGTTAGATAAGGTTATATTATATAAGTATAAAATGTAAATGAACCAAACCAAGCCAGAACGGCTGACAGCTTTGACAACTGTCTGACAGTTTATTAGGGATATTTCTAATATTTTCAGACGATTTTCAGGGACACGTTTCAAGAAAAACTTACTTGATTTGACAACCGAAAAAGGTTTATTAAAATAATGATATGACAAGCTACATTAAATGAAAATACACTGAAGAAGTTTCTATTGGACATGACTACAATGAAAAATACATACTGAAGACGTTTTATCGGACAAGACGGGAGAAAAAAAAATACTGTAGACGTTTCTTTTCAGATACGACTCTAAATAAGGGGAGGGGGAGAAAAACAAAGGAAAATTTACTGAAGAAGTTAATTTTTTCCTATTTCTATAAATTTAAAAAACGCGACGAGGCGATATGGTATCCGACCCTAGCCTGTCCGTATAGACATATTAAAAAAAAAAGTATATTCTAATAATCTGTTCTGTTCTGTGGTCTAACCCAACTCAACTAAACCAAGCTGTGTCGAAGTAGGATTGGATTTATCTCGGGGAAGAAGAATTCTCCGGATCACTCAATCACTCGTAATCTATTTTAATTAGAAATGGGTCGTGATAGGAGCCCTGATCGGCGCCGGTCACGATCGCGGGAGAGACGCGATAGAGAACGCCATGATGAACGTGAATCGCATCGTGATAAAATTAAGCGTCGCGAACGTTCTAAAAGCCCCAGAAAGGAACCTGAACGCCCTCGTAGCCCCCCCACAAGAAAAGAACGAGCTCGATCGCGGAGTCCTGTGAAAAAAGATCGGCCTCGATCTAGAAGTCCTAAAAAACGAGATGGGAAAGATAAAGATAAAGACAGGCGATACGAAGATAAAGAAAAATCGAAATCAAAAAAAGATGATAAAACATCCGAAGAAGCGCAGGATAAGAAGGAGGAAGATATCCCAAAGCCAGTCAAACGTGAGCCTTTATCTTTAGAAGAATTGTTGGCCAAGAAAAAAGCTGAGGAAGAAGCAAGAAGCAAACCAGTGTTTTTAACTAAAGAGCAAAGAGCTGCACTTGCACTAGAAAGACGACGAGAACAAGTTGAAGCTATAAGAGCAAATACCAACAAGCCTATCATCACCACAATTGATTTAACAGGGCCATCTAAAAAAGAAGAAGAAAGGAAGCATAGAGAAGAAAGAGATCGAGAAAGAGATAGAGATAGAGAAAGAGAGAGGGAACGGGATAGGGACAGAGAGAGAGAAAGAGACCGTAAGTATGATGAAAGGAAGTCAGGGCCTGACCGCAGAGAAGACAAAAAAGAAAAAAATGAAGAATATGGCAAAAGCAAGGATAAAGAACGTGAGGAGGAAGCTATCAAAGCTCGCTATTTGGGTATTGTGAAGAAGAAGAGACGTGTAAGGAGATTAAATGATCGTAAATTCGTGTTTGATTGGGATGCTTCTGAAGACACTTCAAATGATTATAATACTCTATATAAAGATAGACACCAAGTTCAATTTTTTGGCCGTGGGCACATAGCTGGTATTGATATTAAATCTCAGAAAAAGGACCATAGTAAATTCTATGGAAACCTGTTGGAAAAACGTCGAACAGAGTTGGAAAAAGAACAGGAGAAGTTGCGTCTTAAAAAAGTTAAGAAGAAAGAGGATAAACAAAAATGGGATGATAGACATTGGTCTGAGAAAGATCATGATGAAATGACTGAAAGAGATTGGCGAATTTTTAGGGAAGATTATAACATCACTATTAAAGGTGGTAGAATACCAAATCCTATCCGATCTTGGAAAGAAGCTAACTTCCATAATGACATCATGGAAATCATTAACAAAGTTGGATATAAGAGCCCTACTCCAATACAACGTCAAGCAATTCCTATTGGTTTACAAAATAGAGATATTATTGGTGTTGCTGAGACTGGCTCTGGTAAAACTTTGGCATTCTTGATTCCTTTGCTCACCTGGATTCAGTCACTTCCGAAGAGTGAACGGTTAGAAGATGCAGATCAAGGACCATATGCCATAATTCTAGCACCAACACGAGAGTTGGCACAACAAATTGAAGAAGAGACTAATAAGTTTGGAATTCCTTTGGGAATCACATCTGTTGTGGTAGTTGGTGGGCTTTCTAGGGAGGACCAAGGTTTTAAGCTCAGACTGGGCTGTGAGATTGTCATAGCCACACCAGGTCGTCTGATTGATGTATTAGAAAACAGATACTTGGTTCTGAACCGCTGCACATATGTGGTCTTGGATGAAGCTGATCGAATGATAGACATGGGTTTTGAGCCTGATGTCCAAAAAATTCTGGAATACATGCCTGTGTCAAATATTAAACCTGACACAGATGCAGCAGAAGATGCTTCTATTTTGTTGGCAAATTATAATTCAAAGAAAAAATATAGGCAAACTGTTATGTTCACAGCAACTATGCCTCCGGCTGTTGAGCGATTGGCAAGAAGTTATCTTAGAAGACCAGCTATTGTTTACATAGGGTCTGTAGGAAAGCCTGTTGATAGAACAGAACAGGTAGTTTATATGATAAGTGAAAACGAGAAACGAAGAAAGTTAACAGAGATACTACAACGTAATGTGGAACCGCCAATAATTATATTTGTGAACCAAAAGAAGGGAGCAGATGTATTGGCAAAAGGTCTTGAGAAGCTTGGTTTCAATGCTTGCACATTACACGGCGGTAAAGGGCAAGAGCAACGCGACTTTGCACTGGCTAGTCTTAAAAATGGTTCTAAGGACATTCTGGTGGCAACTGATGTAGCAGGTCGTGGTATTGACATCAAAGATGTTAGTATGGTAATCAACTATGACATGGCTAAGACAATAGAGGATTATACCCATCGTATCGGTCGTACAGGTCGCGCGGGCAAGACTGGTAAAGCTGCTTCATTTGTGACTAAGGAGGATTCAGCATTATTCTATGACTTAAAGCAAGTTTTGCTTCAAAGTTCAGTTTCTACTTGTCCCCCAGAGTTGATGAATCATCCTGAGGCTCAACATAAGCCAGGCACAGTTGTCACTAAGAAAAGGCGTGAGGAAATGATTTTTGCTTAATTTTGGTATACTACAATTAAACAACTATTAATTGATATAAGTAGTTTTATTGATAATAAACATATCCTTTATTAAATGGCTATTATAAACCAGATATTGACATACATAATAATTAATAACACTACAAGAAATAAATTAGAAGACATGGGTTTTTTCATTGCTTCCTGGAGCATTTCATAGTTGTGCCTGAAATTAAAAAGAAATTGTAACTTAATTTTTTCGTTACCTAGTCTATACTATAATATTATAAAGAGGAAAGATTTGTACCTATTTTTGTATGTTTGTAATGAATAGGCTCAAAAAGTACTGGGCCGATCTGGATGAAATTTGGAACATAGATAGATTATAGTCTGGAATAACACATAGGCTACTTTTTATCCCGGAAAATTGCGTGATTCCCGCGGGATAGCGATAAACGAATTCTACGCAGACGAAGTTGCGGGCAACTGCTAGTTTATTATAAAATGTTTCATTCTATTATCAGTTCGGTGAAGGTGGACTTAGGTTCGGATCTGAGACTATAATTACAATTATGGAGATAGGCTCCCTTTTCAGTGGACTCACAATACAAACCCCATTTATTCCCTCTACGATACTGCAGCAATCTGCAGCGGGAAAAATAAAAAGTAGCCTGTAATCAAAATCCGTTCAGCCGTTTTCACGTGATGCGCTCGCAAATATACAGATAAACAGACTAAAATTATAAAAACTGTTGGATCGTGTTCTGTTATCGATTCTAAGTATCCCCAGCCAATTTTTAAATTTAAAATATATTCCATGTACAGACTTGCGGCCCTCTTCTGCTTCATTATTTGTATAGATAGTGTGGGATAATTACAATCAAATGGATTTATGAGCAAACCCAAACTAAGCAAAAGGCCTGTGTCAATGTTGGGTTGTAGCTGGTAATCTCTGGATCTACTGAACCGATTTCGAAAATGATTTTACCTATAGAAAGCCACATTATTTTTGAGTGTCATATCTAATTCTGCGCGGAAGAAGTCGCGGGCTACTGCTAGTTATTTGTAAAATAACTAATTTTACTTAAAATTAACTTACTTGGTACTGATTGGGGATCAATTTCATCCGTGGTTAAATAATCTGAAAATTAAATATCAAGTTACAATGTTTCTTAATGTTATGTAGGTATAATACTATAAAGAGGTAAATAAAGTTTGTGAGGTTTTATAGGGGGAAATCTCTGGATCTACTTAACCGATTTTGAAAATTCTTTTACGAATAGAAAGCCACATTATTTGTGAGTGTTGTAGGTTATATTTAGTTCTACGCGGACGAAGTCGCGGGCAACAACTAGTACCTATTATACATAAGTAGTGGCAGATAGAAATACAAGCATGGACGCCGAAATTATTTTTTCCTCGGGGTGTACCTACCTGACATTTTACAACAAAAAATTATAGGTTTTACGTCGCCCCGGGCCGTGAGTAGCAAAATGTATTGTTATAACTCAGGACTCACAACACAATCCTCTAGTGGCTACTTGCGCACCAGAGTTAATCATAAATCTCCCGAGTTAGCCGCCAAGCCAGTGGTTAAATTAAATAGTGTAAAAATATACACTCTTATTCGGAGATATTGCAAAAAAAACTGACCATCTTACACAAGGACGTAACTGCCATGATTTTCCTATAAAATAGGTACAATCTTTTGTGATAGCAGCTCAGCAATCATAATAGTGGTGCGTCCCCTCATTGAAAGTTACGGAACCCTTATTTATCTATGTGTGGTCCGACACGCATGTATTCTTATCTATCACATGGCGAGGGCTGTGCTTGGACAAATCTTTATCAAATATTGGGACTAAGATTCGGTTTAGGCGTTTATTTGTGAAATATTAAGCTTTCTAATTCTAATTTTTGCTGACGTCAAGTGCCAGCTTTCACGCTCCGCTCCCAGCTACATGGTTGTGGGCCGACACGCACTTGACGCTCTGCACCGGTTTTAATTACATTTTTCTCAAGCGTAGGCATGTGGTCTAGTAAAACGACACGTAAATAATGCAACTATTTTCAATTTTAATTTCCCTCAACACTAAAAAATCGTACAAAAACCAAAGATCTCACGGTCTTAAAACGCCTGAACCAATTCTGATAAAACATTAAGACTCACCGCTAGAAAGACTGGTTTCCAATAAAAAAAACACATCACAAGTTTAACACCTACAGTGCCACAGACAGACAGACAGACACACACGCACAAGCGCACACGCTAACACAGCGGTCAAATTTATAAAATCAGCCTTTTGAGTTACGGTTTAAAAATAAGAAAGAGCACTTAGTTATTAATTACAAGCAGAAAGTGAAACAATGAGTGTTCATTGTCTACTCGTAGTTAAAAAGTTAAAATGATTTAAATGTCAAGGAAAACACGTTAAAAAGCCAAAGCATAGAAAGCGAAAGAGGGTCATTAGCTCAAAAGTTACCTAGTCAAAACTTAATTCAAGCACATAAAGCCAAAAAGAGACACAGTAAAACCCCGCAGCCAGAAGAAAAATGATGTGATTAAACCATAAGAAAGCATTGCAGGCATGACAGCGGCGATGAGACAAAAACCAAAATGATTTCACACTAATGTAACTAACAGTTAGAGACTTCGATCAACAATACCTAGATTCACGGTCCCATACAAAATCAAAGCGAAAAAGTGGTCGTGTTGCTTATGCTTATAGCTATATCTGTTTTAGCTTCTTTATTAACGTAAAATAAACCTTAAGTCTAAGCAATAAAGATCCAAATAATTATAATTGTATATAATACTTACGACGTTTCGTCACAAGACGAGCGAAAGCGTTCGATAAACAAAAGAACTACCTTCGTTTCAAAAAGATGTCATTCTATTTGAGGAACAGGGTAATAATGGAGTCGCAATTAAGTATATAACTCAGAATCTTTTTTATTTGACAGATATTTACAAATACAAATATTAACATGAATTTTAATAATCCCATCTACGTTCTACTGCTGAGCACAGGCTTCCTTTAACAACGAGAGGGATTGGGCCATAGTTCCCACGCAGGCCCAGCCAGGCAACAGCCGTAGTAGCCTAGTTGTTCGACCTACCGCCTCTCAAGCAGAAAGTCGTGGTTTCAAACCAGGCCTCGCACCTCCTGAGTTGGAGTTGTTGAGTTGGAGAAAAGTACAAAAATTGTACAAAGAGACAACATAAACGTTTTACCCGATTTGACATCGTCGATTCTGTTATTGCCGCTGCTTGCACTTTCAATTGTTTGACGTGAATCTGCAATTAACGGCAATATTATAAATATTGTACGGCTTGAACTTTTCTTGAAGCTTTACGTCTTCTTTAATAAGTGATAGCTCCTCTGTTCCATCTCACTATACTTCATCCTATATTATTTTAAACATTTCTATGTAACTATACCTACAATTTGGGAATCGCCTTTTTCTGTAATCTACGCCTTTGGCTATTTCCAGTTATGTCGAATTTGTCAAAATGAATCGAATATATAGCAGATTTTTTGTAAGGCCTGTAAAGTTATTCTTCTCTTTCTCTCGCGACAATAGTTATCCATTCCGCAGAGCAAAAAGGATCACTAGAAAATCTACAAAAAAATACAATATAATTATATTGTATATTGTTTAAAACGACAACTACTCCTTGAATTTCTTGCTCTAAAACCACCGATTATTGCCAAGATGGTGGGCCAACATTGGCCAAACAATAAATTATTGATTTTAAAAATGTAAACTGCAAATTTTTACGTACTTTATGAAATACTGACTTGTACTTACTTAAAGAAAGATATTCCTTCCGAAACCTTTGTGTTTCGGTGGCTGTTTTTGCAATTTTTGAACGCACATTGTGGCATTTTGACACGTCCTCACGTTGGCCGAGGTTGGCGCATACTGTCAGAAATAAGGCCACAAATTTATTTTGTGCTCTTATTTCTCGGAGCCGTTTTCAGAGCTATCACCGTGAATCTAGTTGTATTGTTGATCGAAGGTTAGAGAGGAAATATTAGACATAAAAATGGAACATTCAAATGCATGCTTATACCTTATGCATACCACTGTGTCGTTAACTTTATACCTAATTGCTTTTTTCTACTGATTTGGTATCAGTTACATCTTTAGTTGGTGGTGGCATGACCGCCTGCTTCACGGACGAAACCACTGATGACGTCAAATCCAAAAACTCGGAAAAATCTTTAGGGTAAGACAACTCCGGAAATTTGACCTCCAGCTGGGGATCCCCTGGTTTTACTACACAAATACATAAAATAAAATAAACTTCAAAACTTGTATGTCGATACAAGGCAACTGCACTACCTTATTCATATGCAATAACTAGCTTACGTACGTATCGCACAACTTTCGTAATCCTATTTAAGGCCTATTTATTTATTTTAGGCTCTGTCTACCCCGTAAGGGATAAAGACGTGATATGTATCGAAGGGATAGAAATTATCGTCTAAATCGTGTGTTTAACGTGGGCAAAAAGAGGATCCGGGCATTAAGTGAAACTGTTTTGGAAAATCATCTGAAGTCTACTATTGTAGCAAACTCAAAACCGAAACAGTATTACAAACTGTCACTGTAACTTAGGCAACATCAATATCCCAATAACCCACAGTAACGCTAAAAAAAGCCTGGTTATCAATTAAGAAACGCGGGACAGTTCCCGGGGTCATTGTCTGCGCGTCCATTTCATTTTATATTGACAAATGCCAATCGTTTTCCCGCGCAATAAGCGAAGCCTCTAGCTAGTGTAAGTTTTCGACGCGAAAAACGTATCGACCGCGTTCGCGTAATCGTCTCAATGGGGGCTATCGCGTGTGAATTTGCGACTAGAGGCGTTAGTGTCCAATAACATTCACTTTTCACTGGTTTCGGCGGGCTTCCTGACATAAATTATAATTTCTTTCATTTACCTGTTGAAAAGTGATCTCCTTCGTAAAATTATCGCTAATATGGATTATTTGGCGATGAATGTGAACGCTTTGAAAGCGGATATTTTTTTCCGAAAAAAACGGAACTGCGAAACATTGCGGCATAGCTACTCTATGATGATAGTTATTTATAATTAATGAACTTAATGAGATTCAAGATTTAAAACTTTGTTTCGACGCCGACCTTACAAAGTCGCCTTTGACAGCTATGCTTCTGGACCTCAGTCAACAGTGGCGCCAACTGGTAAGTAAAGAAACGATAGTCCCCATTACTATGGAATGATTGACAGCGCCGCTAGCGGAACGAATCGGCAACAAACAGCTCTCATAGTATTTGACAGTTTAACGCAAACATGATCGAGACGTATTTTGCTATCGAAAACTCACACTAAGCATACAGAACCTGCTAGCGCGTACTATTGCCAATACGTCCGCATTCACAACGAAGCTCCTGTATTAATAACCAATGTTCATTATTCGACATAATATGTCGTATGATGAACATTTTATGTATGTTTATATTATAAATAAAAGCAATTAAGTACCTCCATATAGAAAGTTGTATGCAATATTTATGTACTGCTTGGCAAGTGCTCCATTATTCTTAGCCAAATCTTTTGTTTCTTCTGGGAAGCAAACCATGCCCATGGCCGTTGTTCCTAAGCCGGCATAAAAGAGTCTCTGAAATTCCATGGAGAAATACTTACAAAAACCACATTTTCTCACTAATATTTGTAGGTAACTAATAACTATTTGTAGTAGATAGGAAAGAACAGCTAGGTACAGTAACAACATATTACTTTACACGACAGTTGTTTGATCCAAAATTAAATGGCTCTAGTTCTAGAAGCCTCTACAGTCATCAAAAAGAAAGGTTAAAAATAAAATGATTAACATTACCTTCCTTTTTCAAACAAATTGTATACAAAAAATTATCTGTTGCTGATTGTGATGATGATTCATGGTCAATACAATTTTTATCAACAACTATAATACATGAATTATTAACTAGTGATTGCTGACCTTGATAATCCCTCCTCTCAGTCCAAAGATAAACCCTGTGAGCCCACCCATCGCTACAGCACCATAACGGACCTCTTTATTTTCCTCTTCGCGAAGATATCTCACAATCCCTAAAATAAAAGACAAGACAAACTTACAACTCCTGCAATAAATAAAAGCTGGCAAAGATTGAGTTGGAACTATGTTTCATTCAGACGGAAGAAAAATTAGACAGCAGGAATAGCATAATTGGGAAGTATTATTTATGAGCTGGACTATTTTAAATTGGATCAATCTATCTATAAACATATATATAAAAGGGTCTTTGCCCCTGACTTCATCTGCGTGGATTCAGTATTTCGGGTAGCTATTTTTAACGCCCTCTCAAAAAGTTAGTAGCAAACAATAAATTATTATTACTCATAGAGTACGCATCTTCGAAGTCTTCCACCTCTTTTCACCTCCTCAATATAATGTAGTGATTTCCGGTATAAAAACTACTTTATGTCTTTCCCCTGAACCATAATGATTCGTGTAAGCAACTAGACAAGCCAACAGTCAATTCCTCACTGGTAAGGGAGTGCAGAATAGCACTCAACAGACTAGGAGAGAACACAAAGGTAACGGTAGCCTGGGTCCCAGGACATCAAGGGGTGATGGGCAACGAAAGAGCAGATGAACTAGCAAGGAAGGGAGCGGGTACAGAATTTATCTGTCCTGAACCGGTACTCCCAATCTCGGGAGATGTAACAAAAGAAGCGAACGCAGAATGGAGCCAAGCTTCGGGGTGCAGACAGTCGAAGATGATGCTGAAAGGCATAAACCGCAGAAGAACTAGGTATCTCCTGAATCTAGGTAAGAGTAGATTAAGAATATTAACTGGCATCATCACAGGCCATAATACTCTAAACAGGCACTTGAGCATTATAGGTATAACAAGCGACCCCTCCTGCCCGCATTGCGGGAAGGAGGAGACGAGCAAGCACGTCCTCACGGAGTGCGTCATGTACGCGGCAGCGCGGCGCGAAGCATTCGGGAGCGACGTACTGGAGGAGGACGAACTTAGTGACATCCAACTAAAAGATGTCCTTATGTTCGGCAGGAAGACACGAAGATTTGGGGAGAGTTGCGGTGTGGGAACGCTGCTGGGACAGTAACCGGCGGCCTCAGCCAAGGGGAACTGGGCTGAATGATCGCCATAGAGGATCGACAGCCCGCCTGATCCAGCCAGGCGTCCCCACATCATCATCATCATTATCAAGTACTCACAACAAACAACAGTATGAATAAATTGACAACTTACAATCAGTGCGATCTTGGAGATCTGTGCATTGGTCTTGCACAGTTGTTTTAATTGAGTCAGTTTGGGCCCACACTGCTTGCATTTGCTCGCGAACCACGCGAACGGGGGCCTCCAGAGATGTCCGGATATAGCTCGATTTTCCAGAATATTTCTTTGTTTCTACAAACCTTTAAACAAATATACTTGTAAAGTAACAAAAACTAGTCTCTTAATTAAATTAGAAAGTAAAACCATGTTCTCAAATATGGCTAAAATGATGATTATGATATAATAAATATGATAGGTATAGTATAGTCAAGCTGACCGAATTATATTATATAACATAGCAACTAGCTTACATCCCTAACAATACATACTCGCCGTATTCAGCATGTGGAGCTTCGTATATCGGCAGATCCGTGGGTCTCATTGGTGGTGGTCTCACTGGTGTGTCAGGCTCATTTTTAACAGGTGTAGCGGCACTTACTGTTGGCACCAGAGCGACCAAACCAGAACCAATCACGATTTTACGCAGCATCTGAACAAAAAATTGTTTACATTAACTGAACGCGCGTCGCTACTGTTGATGGAACTGATTCTAGTTGAACAATCACCGCGGTAGAGATGTCTTCCACAAAAATTACATAAACATAAGTGAATAATCGTAACTTCCTACTAATTTCGTTCGGGAAATAATGATTCGGCTTAACATGAGGACTTAAACATGACAGTGACAGCACTGACAGCTGCTGTAAGATTCTATCACTGTCATTTCACAGTTACTTTTTGTAAATTTACATCCGAACAGGAACGCCAAAGGGCTTAAAACCTATACAGCCATTATGGTCCGTCCAAGTCATGACCAGTCAGCTCATCCATGCCTATGTTACTGCTCATCCTACATATATTACTATGACTATCTTTATTTTTATTTCACGGTGAGTTACGACAAGGAGCAGCTGGTGGGTATTTGGGGACCATAAAAGATAGGGAAAACTCGTATTCACTTGAATCCTTCACTTGCTGAGCACAATGACGTTCATTTATCGTATGATACAGTCTTTATCAACAACAAGCTGTTGTCCGCGACTTCATCTGCGCAGAATAAATATAACTTATGTTATGTTCATCAGGGATCAGATAATGTAAGATACTAACGATGAAAGATTCTTTTGAATCGGTCGAGTAGTTGCGGAGCCTATTCAATTAAAATAAACAAACGATCAAACCCTTCCTTCAGTGTAAAAGTGTAGTGTGGCTACACTACACTAAATGTTAAGTAGATAAACTTAGAGAATGTAGACGCTACCTGAGACTACTTAAAGTTTAGTGAACTTAATTTTTTTGAGCAAGTGAATTGTTATACATATACTGATATTTAATCAATCATCTCAAGTTTATTTTACTTACCCGTTTTCTACCAGAAATATTACCAGCAGTTAAAAATATCGAGCCAGGTCACAAAAAGATCCATTGTATTGTCAATCAATGTCACACATGTCACCTTTTTTCACTGCTGTATGTGCGGTGACTACATAATTAAATTCTAGCTCTCTTTACACACTTACGATTAACAGTGCTTAAATTTTAATGTAGCAAAAAATATAAGAAATTTGTGACTTCATACCCAAATCCGTTGCTGCAGTGCGGTAACGTCTTTCATATTTGCATATATGTATTTTACTGTCACAGCCTTTGTGATTGTGATGGTGGCGAACAATTAAACATAGTGAGTTTCACAATTTCGAATCAATATTATTTTCCTTTGTCTTTCAAAATTACAGTAATAGTTTAGTAGTGACACTGTGAATCAAATGCGGAAAAATGTCCGGCATACGGACCGGTCGCGTGAGTAAACATAGGAGAGGCCATCGAATGAAGAATCGGCCAGGTATTCCAAATCTCGCATGCTAGTGTTTCGCTTTTCACTCTCGTACACGGCGGGGTTTGATTTCTGCTTGAAGATTTTAATTTACGTAGTGCTCCGCTTATTTAAAATATAATATACATTACATGTCAACCAAAATATATATATATTTTTTCTAATTAAACTTATTTGCAGCTACTTAAAATATAATTGACGGTTGTCTTGCCCCTTAACATGGATGTTTTGATACTTACTAACAAATTAACTTGACTTGATCCAGGATCATAAGGTGCATGATGTGCATAGAGTGATGGTCTCTTAATGCAAGTTGGGCGCAGTTGAGGTCACTTCACCCACTGCTGAAGACTCTTTGGGATGAAATGGTACACAATCAATTTTATTCTATGTTATATATAGATCCACCTCACACCCCACACCAAAATCAAAATATAAATGAAAATGGTACACAACAAAAAAGGCTACTAAATTCAGCAAGTCCTAAAACTCTTGCTATTTATATACTTTTGGGAAAATAATATAGCTATGAAAATATACATATTAATACCCAGCAGTGGGACGATTATAGACTGGAGATGATGATGATGTAGAAGAAATAATGTAATGATAATGACATTTTCTCATTTGTGTAAACAACAATTTATGCATGTAATTATTGTTTTGCATGTTTAGTAAAGAAGTGTGTATAAAAAGTTTTAAATTTGTGAACTTTGGACAGTAAAATTCATCTCTATGTGATGACTTTGAAAGTATACACTACACAGGAAACATTTTTCTTACTCAGTAATTGATGGCAATTTTAATAAGAAGTTCATAAAACAAACATGATGTTGTGTTAAGAATCCATTTTTTTTGTTTAGAATTGAAATTTAAACCAAAATAATTGTCACCCTGTGTCTGGTTACTACATTCTGGTCTTGGTCTTGCTCTGATTCAAAACGACACATGTACAAAAAACAGTTTATTTTATATTTTTGGACAGGTTAGACATCAGTCTATCATATTTTTCGCAAAACCAACAACCAATATGCATCCTTTTGAATTAAGACAGCAGCATGATAGATCAATGTTTAGTCTGACCAAAAATGTATAAAAACTAAATCTTTTTTTTCCTTTAGCTGTGGTGACTTTCCATATGATTAGCCTACATAATGTTTTATTACTGTATTATTATTGAAATAGTTAGAATTCATTAATAGGGACTATCTGTCCTTTGCTCGCCAGTTGGCGCCACTGTTGACTGAGGTCTAGAGGTATAGCTGTCAAAGGCGACTTTATAAGAATGGCGCCGAAACAAAGTTTGAAATCTCATTAAGTTTATCAATTATAAACAGAGTTCCGTTTTGTTCGGAAAAAAGAGTTTTAAAAGTGTTCTCATTCATCGTCAAATAATCCATATTTGCGATAATTTCATGAAGGAGACCACTTTTCAACAGGTTGAAGAAAGAAATTATATTATTAATTAATATATAATTTATGTCACAAAGCCTGCCAAAACCAGTGAAAAGTAAATTTTATTGAACCTCACGCGACACTAGCACCTCTAGTGGCAAATTCAGACACGATAGCCTTCATTACTTTAACACACGCATAGCTAGAATTAATTTTGCCCAGACAGTAAGATAAATTGGGTCCTGTATACAAATTCAAAATCACTGTGTAGTATATACCTGTTCTCATCCCATGGCTTATTATTTTAAAAAAGTGTAAATAATAAATATTGTAGTATTCATTACACTGGTTCATTTAAATTTATTATCTAAGCGACTAAAAAGTTATTTTTGTTGCACACATTATAACTCAAGTGAAGGTAAAAGCTTTAATAACATACCTACATCAGAAGTAGGCAGTCTCTTAGCACAGTACAGTACTGTCGAGTTCCATGCCTTTGCCTGGATTTTGTCATTTTTAAATTGAAAGCATTTTAGTCTGTTGTGCCAAAAAAGTTCTTTAGTACCTGGCTATCAGTATAAACCAGTGTTTCTTAAACTTTTTGCGGTCACAGGCCACTTTCAGAATTTCAAAAAGTCCATCGACCGCTGTCTAAGCTTATTGCAACAAAAGAAAACAAAGCTTATTGTTAAAAAAATCTCCAAGTAAATAATATGGTAAAGGTTAACTGTGTTGCTGCGGACCCCTGGCACACATTTTACGGACTCCTGTTATGTGTTGGTGTGACATGGTAGTGCAGATAGTTTATAGACTACAGGCCCATGTCCAAAAAATGTGTGTTTTTTGGACATGGGCCTGTAGTCTATAATAACTAATTCCGGGACCCTATTTATTATAGAGACTCCACAGTCCGTCATTCTGTCTATCACCAAGCTGTATCTTAAGGACAGTGATAGCTAGGTATAGTTGGAATTTCCACAGATGGTGTATTTTTGTTGATGTTATAACAACAAAATACTAGAAACAATATTTTTGTCAGTCTGTCTATGTAAGTTACCAATATAAAATGACCTTACACTGCATACATTTTTCTTAGGAGGCAGGGCTTCCCTAACACTGGATTTTATATTAATTTGGCGAATTTGTTCGGAACCGTCAGTGCGCGAGTCCGACTCGCACTTGACGGTTTTTCCAACATAAAACCTACAAAGGCATTACAATATACCTAATATAATATTTACTTGTACTATGTGCTACAGCTAATTTAACTACTTTCAACTATTTTCCAACATTAACAGAGTACACACATGTTTAGGCTGTATGAATGGCATTTTAATATACTTTTGTTCTTTGAAGGCAAGTGGTCATTATCCAAATCAATGGAAATGGATGTTCTGCTGCGCATTGAAAATCAGTACAACCAGTACAAGAAAATTAGCATAACAGTCGCTACCATGCTAAGCCTTTATTACCAGTAGTCAACTAAAACAAAGAGTTGTGTGTGTGGTAAGAGCTAAACTGAGCTCTGCACAAGGTTATTTCAAGTACTCGCCTAGGACATGTGAGGTATTCATGATTTCATGCCAAATTCATTACTTACTAGCTGTTACACGCGGCTTTGCCCCCGTTCCAGTTTATTTATTTATTTTTTAAACATTGTTTCATAAGAACCTTCTCATGACAATTTGGTGCAGTCGTTTCTTTTGGAAGTTATGCTACGGTAACTGCCAGCTGCCACTGTCACATCTATACATCATAACATTAAATTCCTAGTTAATCTACAAACGTTAGAAATACAACCAATTCAAAGTATAAAACCAGAATACACAACGAATATTTCGCACCCTTCGTGGAAGAAAGACGTAAGTCCTATTAAGGTTCTACAGGAGTTACGTCTTTCTTCCACGAAGTGTGCGATTTATAAAAAAAACGTTTTGTGCCGGGATGCAACAATGACTCGAACAATAGCCCCAACAAAATTTGCGAAATTTGCGAAACGAATGGTGTACGTAAGCTAATGTGGAATATTTCAAAGTTTACACGATGCATTGTTGCGAAGATCATTTTAATGTAAGTAGTAGTCGGAAAAGATGTGCAGGGGTCAAACGAGAAAAGCAAAGTACGGAAAACAATGACAACACCAACGGACGGAAAGAATTCGAACACACAAACGTGAGGTTGACGTTGACTTCACATACCCATTCACAGATCTAACCGTTTTTTTTTATTTCTGAACGAAGGCGATTGGGATCGTGCCAAAATTAAAAAAAATTTCAAACAGCGAAAAATATGTATAATTAATAAACAAAACTACGTAAAAGCATAATATTCAAATTAGTTGCTTGAAATAGTCCATTATATTTATTATTTATTTATTATTCTCGAATAAAAGTGTTAAGAGCACAGCTTAAAAAAAATGAACTATGCCAATTATGAATCGATTTTGATGACTCTATTTTCATCCTAGAAAATTCTATGCTAGTAAACAAAATTTTATGTGAATAATAAAATCAAAACTAATTCGCAATTTTGACAAAATAATTACATTTTATTTTCATATATACCTTAGCATTGGCTGGATAAATTAAAATAATAATAAATAGATTTCGTTGTTATGTGTGGAATCGATTTAATACTTGAACATAATACATATACCTAATAAATAAATAAAAATAAATATGAATGATTAAAATTAATATACAGAATAATGGTAATAATAATAGGTACTAGTTGTTTATTCAGGCAAAAAAAACCCATTGTACTATTCGTATTGTACAAAACAAAAATTACATAAAATAAAATATATGGAAAACAAAATTGTTAAAGGACAAGGATAAAGTATGATATAAAAATAAAATGTAACGCAAGGCCCAGTCCCTGTTCATGTTAGGTGCCTTTTGTCGGATGGCAGCAAGGTAACCCGTGTCTTTTAAATCCCTCGGTGAGGTCGCCCTAAACTAATTTTGTCATCTCGTTTGGTACCTACCACTTACTTATTATTATTCGATACAGGAAGGAAGGAATTATAAAATGTCGAATAATCATTATATTCACTAGCACACAATCATCGTTCCTGTCCTGCGGCAGTTTTTTTCCCCCTATTTTTCTTCGTTTACCGACCTTCAAGCATAACAGAAGAATCTGCCATACAGGTCGAGCGATCAATCGATTTTTGTTGTTGTTGTTACTTATTTATAAAATAATTTATGATTATTATCCCGGGCCAGGTGCTCCAAAAAAAAAACAGACTTGAAAGTGTACCATCTATTATCACCTTCTTTGCTTAATTGTCAGATAGAACACCAATCAATAACATGAGTGATAGATACCTAATATTTTTAGAGTTTGTTAGTGATTAAATAACTACAAAAATCTTTTAGGATTACCTTTTCGTCAACCCAAATCAAGGTTTTTAATTGTATTCATTACCTTATTGTAACCCGTTGCTTGTACTTTTCAGTATTGAGAATGATGGCCATAATGCAGGACAGAAAAAGTGAGGAAGTACCTAAGGAATTCCTTGAGACTGGCAGAACGGGCCGCAGGAACGCGATGCCGGATATCTTGCACCCTCCAGGTGCCGAGTGCACCACGGCTGACCTGCCCTCGCGCCTGCAGCAGCTCGCCACCTCTGGTAAGCACACGCAGACACACGATACCAAACACCCGGTACCCACAGACACCGAGTGCACCACGGCTGACCTGCCCTCGCGCCTGCAGCAGCTCGCCACCTCTGGTAAGCACACGCAGACACACGATACCAAACACCCGGTACCCACAGACACCGAGTGCACCACGGCTGACCTGCCCTCGCGCCTGCAGCAGCTCGCCACCTCTGGTAAGCACACGCAGACACACGATACCAAACACCCGGTACCCACAGACACCGAGTGCACCACGGCTGACCTGCCCTCGCGCCTGCAGCAGCTCGCCACCTCTGGTAAGCACACGCAGACACACGATACCAAACACCCGGTACCCACAGACACCGAGTGCACCACGGCTGACCTGCCCTCGCGCCTGCAGCAGCTCGCCACCTCTGGTGAGCACACGCAGACACACGATACCAAACACCCGGTACCCACAGACACCGAGTGCACCACGGCTGACCTGCCCTCGCGCCTGCAGCAGCTCGCCACCTCTGGTGAGCACACGCAGACACACGATACCAAACACCCGTTACCCACAGACACCGAGTGCACCACGGCTGACCTGCCCTCGCGCCTGCAGCAGCTCGCCACCTCTGGTGAGCACACGCAGACACACGATACCAAACACCCGTTACCCACAGACACCGAGTGCACCACGGCTGACCTGCCCTCGCGCCTGCAGCAGCTCGCCACCTCTGGTGAGCACACGCAGACACACGATACCAAACACCCGTTACCCACAGACACCAAGTGCACCACGGCTGACCTGCCCTCGCGCCTGCAGCAGCTCGCCACCTCTGGTGAGCACACGCAGACACACGATACCAAACACCCGTTACCCACAGACACCGAGTGCACCACGGCTGACCTGCCCTCGCGCCTGCAGCAGCTCGCCACCTCTGGTAAGCACACGCAGACACACGATACCAAACACCCGTTACCCACAGACACCGAGTGCACCACGGCTGACCTGCCCTCGCGCCTGCAGCAGCTCGCCACCTCTGGTGAGCACACGCAGACACACGATACCAAACACCCGTTACCCACAGACACCGAGTGCACCACGGCTGACCTGCCCTCGCGCCTGCAGCAGCTCGCCACCTCTGGTGAGCACACGCAGACACACGATACCAAACACCCGTTACCCACAGACACCGAGTGCACCACGGCTGACCTGCCCTCGCGCCTGCAGCAGCTCGCCACCTCTGGTGAGCACACGCAGACACACGATACCAAACACCCGTTACCCACAGACACCGAGTGCACCACGGCTGACCTGCCCTCGCGCCTGCAGCAGCTCGCCACCTCTGGTGAGCACACGCAGACACACGATACCAAACACCCGTTACCCACAGACACCGAGTGCACCACGGCTGACCTGCCCTCGCGCCTGCAGCAGCTCGCCACCTCTGGTGAGCACACGCAGACACACGATACCAAACACCCGTTACCCACAGACACCGAGTGTACCACGGCTGACCTGTCCACGCCACGGGAAAAATAAACGATCCTTAAATTTATTTTGTATTATTTTTTAAATAAAATGTATAACTATATATAAGAAGTCTACAACATATTTATCCCTAAAAATATTAATTATAATAATCTATATTTTTTCTTTGTTATGGTTCCACATCTCGGAAGGAAAAATAAACTCTTATAATTTTATCCTTTCTACGAGTTTTCTAAGATATACCTTCCTAAACGCAGGAACGCACGTCGCTAATGCTTCCTTTGTTGAGCATTGTTTGTTTTAGGTAGTAGGTGTACACTCTAGATTAATTTTGACTCTGTTTTTTAGATTCTGAAAACCCTCAACCGGGTCCGTCTAAAACTGAGCTAGACATAAACAAAGAAGGTGACTCGACGGCTAAAAAAGATTGTAGTTGAGCTACATCCCGCTCTCACAATCCTAACGGACGTCCCAGGACTTGCCCGAAGATTAAGTAATCTCAGCCAGGTAACCGTAAACGTAGCACCGGTTAAGCCCCCAACTTCGATTTGCTAAATAATTGTAGCCAACTTGTTGTAACTATCTTCTAGCAATGCAGCTAAGCGAATTATCGAGTAACTGTCACTGAAGTTTGAAGCGTGGGTTTTTAATAGGCGGGCACCTCATCGAATTTCAATATCACCAATATTTTACTACCTATTCGGCTTTTAAAAAATATGTAACTATTTGCCCAAAGGAACAACACAATATTTTTTGTTTCCTGCCATGTACTGTACATTGTAATCAAAGAGTTTATTTTACGTGCGGGGCATTGAATGACACGTTAGCGTAAGTACACGCTTTTACTGGCTGCAATACCATATTTACATATTGTTATCCCAGTTTGTATCAAAAAGTAATCCTACCGATTGATTGGGTGCTGTATGTTAAAGCGTTCCTTTTTATTTAAATGCCCGGATAAATGGTTAAAATATTTAAACTTATTTATTTGTATTTTTTATTGAGAAGGTAAGAGTACAATTTTATTTATACTAATCATTGCGTGTGATGTTAATTCTAAGTTTTAATTCCATCAGGTATGTATGTTCGTATTTACATTTGATGATTTTTACGGTGAAATTAATAAATTATGTATATTGTTGTTTATGAGGTTTATAATTGTTCTGACAGCTATCATTTGAATTGGAGTTCTCTTAGGTGTAAATAGTTAATTTATGAAATAATTTTAAAAACGAATCTTGCTGTATCTTAAGTAAGTAATGGAATAGATGATATTTTATAAATCCCTTAGTGGCGATTACGATGTACCTACGTGCAGTTAAGCGTGAGATTCACCAAGTTACTTAAACGACACTTTAAACGACAATTTTGCCATAATAGCATTTCATTGGTTTTCTGTCAAAAATCCTCAGTTATGGTTAAAGTAACTTTGTATAACTCACGATAAGTAATCAGATCGAGTGGTCGTTAATTGTCGAGGTGACAGTTCGATTAGAATTTACAGTTTTATGTTATTGTATGTTTTGCAACTTTCTGAATTTTCTGTTGTTAATGCCTATTCCAACGCAGTCCCCGCAACATTTATAATATTGACTGTCTTGTCTCGTCAATTGAACTGCACCCAATTATGTAAGTATCTATTTATTATCGTAAGTAAAATTAAAACCAGTGTGGCTTACAGGTTTAGCACCGTAGCGAAGCAACTTCTGTATACTCCATTCCAATACATTTAACCCTTAAATGCACAACGTATTGATTGTGCTTCTTGCAAAAGTATTATTATTGCACATAAAAAAGAACGCTAATAACATTATCAGAAATACCAAACGCGACCGTTGTTGCCAGGTACACATTTACTTCATGTTGAAAGGTCCACATTTCAATAAAAAGTTGGTATTAATTGGGAATGGATGATTATTTTAAAAGTGCTTGATGATTTTTCTATTGATAGGAATAACCATCCTTAGGATCAGAAAAAAGTTACAGATTTTTCCATCGAGCCATATATTTTATAAAAATAAAAACGTTTTACTCAGTCACTCGGCGGCCCCCATACGTCTGATAAGCAGTACGTCCATAATATAACAAATAATAAAAAAGGGCTGCTTGAATCTGTGGTACATAATGGCATAAGCTATGAAATGAAATGAAATATATTTATTTGCCTTAAATGTAGTACAAAATATGATGTTACAATAGTGAAGAATAAGTCAAGTCTCATACATTTAAACTTAAAAAGTCATGCAAATATTATATTTAAAAAATAATTTAAATTAGATACATGCGTGATTAATGACTATACCTACTAACAATGAAAATGTCCTTTATTATATTATACTAGCTGACCCGGCGAACTTTGTTCCGCCTTAAATTTGAAAAACTCCTTTGTAAGTGCATCTTTATACTAATCAAGGAATAATGTGTAGGCATTCTAAATTTAATGTCTGTAGCTTTATTAGTACATTTCGGAATTTTCCAAACCCGTGGGATAATCGGGATAAAAAGTATCCTATGTCCGTCTCCTGGTTGTAAGCTATCTCCCTACCAATTTTCAGCCAAATAGGTTAAGCCGTTCTTGAGTTATAAATAGTCGTATTTTTATCCCGTGGGAAATTTGAAAAAATCCTTTACCAAAAAAATTTCTGTAGCTTTATTAAGACAACATTTCGGAATTTTCCAATCCCTTGGGAAATCGGGATAAAAAGTATCCTATGTCCGTCTCCTGGTTCTAATCTACCTCCCTACCAATTTTCAGCCAAATCGATTCAGCCGTTCTTGAGTTATAAATAGTATAACTAACACGACTTTCTTTTATATATATATAGAATAGATTTTTACATGTTAATTCATTATATTATATTTTACTTTAATTTATTATATTATATTTTTACAAGTTGTTCAGGTATTCATTTATAGAGTAGAAACATTTACTGACAAGCCAACGGAACAATTGGGATTGTCTATTTTTTTACAATGTATAGTAAATCGAAAACCATTTCGAGATAAATGCTTTTTAAATCGTTTTCTGTATTTACTTTATTTTATTTTACTATAATGAATTTATTACATGAAAAATAAGCAATGACCTTCATTTGACATTCCCAGACATGGCGTAGACGGTCCAAAATGTACTTTATTTGCAAAGGTTACAAATTCTATGCTATTTACGCGTGGATTATACTGCGGAGTTCAATTTGGACCCGCAATCTGACATTTCATTCATCTTATGTCAAATGACAAGCAAATGGGCAATCTTGTTACTGTCATTCTTGTTTTTTCCACTGTTTACTTTCATATTGTTGTATTATAGTTTAGATTTAGAAGCACTTTCGGTAGATAATTAGGCAAGAGTGTAACCGCACAGCGATGTGCTTCGCTCACATGATTATCCGCTAAATATTTTAATGAAGAGCGAAAATATTACGTTCTTCGATTTACTTTCGCCTACTGAGTTTACTGACTTATTTCCAGGTCCTGTTTTGTCTCGATCATACCTGGTATGTGTTTATGGACCTTTCTGCTTCGCGCAGAATGTTATGGTATGTGTAACGGTTGTGAAAATATAAAATTCATAGGAGAAGATCGCGTGAATCTTCCTGTGTTATTGTTGAATCATGTTGACATTGATACTAATGACAGTTTGCCAACTTCACCACAGATAGAAAAGACGTTAATGGCGGCGCTTCACATACGTTTTATGATCAATTTATCCAATAAGCAGATGTGTGGCACCGGCAATGGAAACTCTGACGTCATCAACCAAAATACTTTCAATAATTAATAGTGAAAAAAATACCGAGTTATATGAGAAAATATTGAAATTGGTTTCTTATAATTGACTATTCTGCACAAAAAAAATATAAAAAGGATAGGTATTTTTTTTTAGACAATCCCAATTGGGTTTTGAAGGATGTCAATGGGAGCACTTTTATAGACTGATAAATTGTTGTTAATTTTTATAAGCTAAGTGGCGCCGTCTGTGAATTGTTGGTGTTACTCAACCATACATGGGGAATTTCAATAAAAATGATCTGAATGAAATGATGAATCTGGGAAAAATATATATATATTTTTCCCAGATTTTGGAAATTTTTGGGTTATTTCTACTCAGAATCAACAACACTACTGAATGTTATATGAGAAATTAATGTTAATGTTTAATGAAATTCCCCATGTATGGTTTAGTAACACTAACAATTCACAGACGGCGCCACTTAGCCGTTGCTTTTTTAGCTACTTATGTCATTGTGTACCACAGATTCAAGCAGCTTTTTTTTTTTTGATACGTTATGGACGTACCTGCTTATCAGCCGTATGGGGGCTGCCGAGTGACTGAGTGAAACGTTTTTATTTTTATAAAGTGTATGGCTCGCTGTAAAAATCTGTAACTTTTTTCTGTAGCTAAGGATGATTATTACTATCAATAGAAAAATCATCAAGCACTTTTAAAATAATAATCTATTCCCAATTGTGTTATGCATTTCAGGGTTTACGCCTTTGTAAGCAAACAAATTTCATCGAAATTCCCACACAATCACTCATTGTATCAATTAGCATCGCATCTACCGGAATGTTGAAGGATCATACTTTATATCTCACGACATTTTATAATAGTCATACCTACTATGATGATTTATTATCTATTTGATTTTTACACGAACTTGGAGGGAATTGTTGGTTCACATACATACACAAATCACGTCTTTATCCCTTACGGGGTAGATGGAGCCTAAGGTACTTAACTTTAAAATAGATTTGAATGGACTATAACCTTTTGTAACAATAAAAGTTTTGACACCAACTATCGGTAGCCGGTAATTGTGAATACTAAACGTTACTGGCCCTGTTTTTGTTTGTTTACTATTTAATTCTTCGCAGCATAGTTTTATCAATCAAATCCACAAGTGCCGATTAGTTAACTTTTACAGGGTGGCCAAATAACAGGTATACACTTTAGTTTTTGCAATTTTACTCTATGAACATACATACATGCATAAATCACGTCTTTATCCCTTACGGGGTAGACGGAATCCAAGGTAACAAGACCTTAAGGCCACATTTAGCATGATTGTGGACGTATAGGTGGAAAGGGGAATCGGAATAGTGAGCTATAAAAATTATTAAGTAGTAGGGCCACCTCTAGCAGTAAGGCAGATGTGAACCCTTTTCATCGCGTTTTTTGTCACATTTCCACTCATTTACTCCGTTATCTCCGTGACTCTGTCTCGAATAGGTTCATTGGCCTGTTAGCATAGACACGTCTCTTTAGATAGCCCCACAAGAAAAAGTCAGGAGCTGTTAAATCAGGCGATTTTTTTAATGTTTCTATTGTGGCTTTTTTAACGTTATTTATAATTTGAATTGTTGTAAAACGTACCATAATAAATTTTCCGTACCTATCTACACAACGTAATTTCCATGCAAAAACTGTCAATTTGCCGACAAAACAAAATGGCGGCGAAAAAAGTTGTATACTTACTTCCAAGTTGGCCATCCACTATTTATAAATTGTCTTCAAAGTTAGTCACTTTAACTTTTATTGACTTAATGAAATTTAGTATTCAAAACCAAGCATTTTCTCGGACTCGTAATTTATTTAGGTGATTTCTATAGAGCAACATTAAAGACGATCAGAAGTGATTCGATTTATTTAAACATTAAAGTGGGAGCATAATAACGTAGGTGTATGTATTTATATTTAGGTAATTACATAGTTAGACTTAATCTCGCTATGTTTATAACTGAATAGTTTCGTATATAAACAGTGTGGTCACCCTGCTGATAAGAAAGAGATGCAAAGAAAACATAACTATGGATCTCTTCTCTAGGTGTCCGCTTCGCATTGCTGCGTATGTGTCGGAATCGGTAAGTCACGGTATTTTTCGTGTAACAGCTTTTGCGCTGCTAGCATGTTGTTGGTCCGATGATAAAACGATGCAATTTCATTACATTATTTCCAGGTTGGAGAAATAATGCGGTGCAGGCATTGTTAACTGTTTTCAAAGAGTTGCTAGACTCCAAGAACCATTAAACGAATATTTTTTTGACAATGTAATTATTTTACCATCATAAAAGTGAGATGCACCAAGTTACTTTAACTATAAACGATAACTTTAACCATAACTGACGATTTTGACGTGTATATTTAACAGAAAACCTGTGAAACGTATGTCAAAATCGTCGGTTTATGTCATAAACTAGGTATTTCCTGCCTAACCCTACCGGCCAACAGCGATCACTTGTTGCGCTCAACCTTGACAGTGGAAAAAGTGGAAAAATTATCCCATTGGACAGAGTAACTTTGTGAGACTCAAAACTAACGACTGTACCTTCTGCATTGACATCCATCCTTCCAAATTTCAAGTCAATCCGACCACTAGAAGAATTCCAAGAGGTTGTGATTCTATAAAAATAGGTTAACCATGACTTACAACATGCTGACTTGGTAATAACTTACAATAATTATTAAAACAAAAACGTTTTTGTTGCTATTGCTTAAATATGGCCATCATTAACGCCTGACGCAAAGAGGAGTATTATAAGTTTGATGTGGAAGTCTGTGTGGTCTATGGCATCGTAGCTCTCAAGGATGGACCGATTTGGATGCGGCTTTTTTCATTCAAAGGCCATGCAGTTACTCAATTAATGCTGGGGGGGAGGTTATCAAAATTTTAATTTAACGTTAGTTTTGACCACGTCTCCCATTTTCGCACGCATCTCAAGTGGCTCCCTATCCGTTCTCGCCGTAACTTTCATATTCTTTCTCTTTTGTACAGTATTCTTTTCAATCCTACTACTCCCCGTTATCTCCAAGAGCGTTTTAAATTTCTGACTTCTCTCCGGTCTGCGCAAAATCTCCTCCTTGCTGTTCCTTCTTCTTCCTCTAAGTTCTATCATGACTCCTTTACTATAACCTCTATCCGCCTGTGGAATTCCCTTCCTATTGACCTACGACAAGCTAAAAGTCTACCTATTTTTAAAAACCAACTCAAATCTCACTATTTGTCACTTATTTAATCCACTCCCTATCTTTAGTACCTCATAATATTCTCTTTGCTTCTGATCAAATCCTTATCTGTTGTATGGCCTTCTTATTTTTCATTGCTTCTCACATTTATTTTATCTTAAGTATTATGTTATGTGTATATGTATGTATTATTTTATTTTATTTATTTAGCTATGTATTATATTTATGTTGATATTGTTGTTTTTATTATCCCTGCGTTTATCCTGTCTATTTGTTTCCGCCACCTACTTAAACTGGCTCCAACTTATTTCTTGGTTGTCTGGAAGAGATCGCTATTAAGCGATAAGACCGCCTATTGTCTACTTTGTTCATTGTTTCTGTATTGTTTTGTACTGATTTGTGGTGTTCAATAAAGAGTATTTGTATTGTATTGTATTGTATTGTTATTACAGACTCTCAAATAGTGGTTTCTGATTACGTTTCCGATGTCACCCTGTAAGGTAAAAAACGAGGTATCTGGATTTAATATATCAGGTTCCTGGACCAGTATGATGTCCTGTAGGTACAAAATAAAATTTACATTAATAATATTGTTATTAGAAGCACTTTTGCTGACGGTTTTTTTGTTATTAAGCTAAGCTATCTTATCATTAGGCTTCTTAGATTTCAACTCAATCCGTCAGCTGAAAATTTCACAAACGCCGTAAACAAAAGTTAAATAGGTACATTGAGTTTGGAAAACACCATTCTTGGCTACAAATAAAGATAATTATTTATTATTCATGGGTTCTTGGATAAAAAAGTTAATCACCCCTCGAAAGCACCGCCGACGTGTGGTCACATTTCTTTCAAACTTTGTAAAATTCAGCAACCAGCTTAACATTGTGTAATATGATATTACCTACTAATATTAACTTTTTAAATAGCTACCTACTGTTTTCAAGCTTTAACTTATTAAGTTAACTTGCAATGCAATGGTTATAAGTCGTCTGTTTCAAACTATTTAAATGAATTTCTACCCTCTCGTGATCGGATTGGGAATATCCCAGAAGTTACATATTTCTTGTTCCATAATATGGAACAATCGGTACATATGTAAATATCAAATAAATGATCTCAATAGCTCCATATGGAACTACATACTAGGCTTTACAGCCGGTTTGTTTTAACAGACTTAAAAAAAGTTTGACCGGTATGTTTGCATGTATGTATTTGTCCACAATTATCTCGCGTTTGGCTTAACCGATTTTGATGCGGTTTTCAGAAAAGTAATTGTTGCCTTCTGGAGAAGGTTTTAGTGTATAACAAATCATGTTGGTAAGCTGATGATGGAATGTACCTACCACTCTTTGACGGTTAGGAGTTGGAGCATGATTCTTTAAGTATCATAGGTTCGCATAGACCGACAATTATAAAACACATTTTTTACCGAGGGATGCACACACGATCCCTTGTATAAGAAACAAGCTAAAACCTGAAGTGTCATATACCTACTTGACAATGTTAACTGAAGTATGTACTTAATCAATGATTAAAAGTGGCTTAGTGCCTAAAAAAATTATATAGGTACGTATACATATACAAAGGTCGTACTTGACATGTATATGTACCTGTACTTCCATATGGTACTTCTGGGACATTAACTTCAAAATTAATATCCCGGTAGATCCATATGGAACTTCTGGGATATCCCCATCGGATTGAATTGTTATTATTTTGATGAGCTCCGATGACAATGCAATATTCAAGTAGGTGCCATTAGCAAAAAACTTATCCGACTTTTGTCTCATACTTTACGAGTAAAGGTAAAGGATCTGATCCCTCTTGTTGTTAGTATCTGAAGTCCACCACCTCTGACTACTGAGGGCTACTCGAAACGAAACAACTAGGCACTTAAGCATTTAATTGAACAAAACTAGCGTTTTTGATACTTGCTTTTTAAAAATACAAGTTTTTTTTATAAACTTTGTAAATTACTGAAATCATACAATAAGTATACAATTTATTTAAACCGATTGGTCAAAAGATGAATGCTAAAAACCTTATCTGTTCTACGTAACAAATTCATAAAATAAGGTTTTTGCAAGAGAAGTCAAAATGTTTGCTCGCTTTTCATCGAAGTTCATAATTTCTGCATAGTTTGTCATGTTGTAGATAATTACCTACTTACTGGTTTTAATATTTTTTTTCATACAATTTCACAATAATTTCTTTGGCAGGTGTATGGTAACTAAGTCATACTGACATTTGCAGTAAAAAGATTCCACAGTGGTCCTACACGATTCAGTTTCTTTCACTATACATTGTGATTCAGAATTTAAAAATGACAAGGAAAATTTGTTTTTATGAGACACGATTTAGATCCGAATAAAACTATTATGAACATTAAATATGTCGTGTAATTCTATATCAAATCTTGTTGTGCGTGAAATAAGTAAAACGGGGGGGGGGGAGGTTCTTCCTTAATGATTATGATTGTTTTTAATACTCTAACCTAAATAAAGAAAGAATTAATCATCCTTTTGAACAAAAAAAATATATTTCTGTTAGTTTCTGCCAGTTACTACGGTCTGTTTTAATAAAGAAGGTATGACTGACAGATCCATAGAATTTAACTGTTGGCGTTCACGAAAGTTGTAAGAACAAAACAAATACAAAATTGAATTACATGGAAATAAAACAATGGTTGGTTTACTGTAGGTACATTAATAACGTTCTAAAAAGAACCACGGTATTTTTTTTCATTCACATAATTTTTACGGGCAAATTTTCAAAAAATGACATTTTCGAGACATACCTACTAGGTTACGTTCTATGGTCATTAAAACTAGAAAGGTGTCTATGTATAATTAGGAACTCGGTTAAAATCGCGTTCAATCGAAAATCTAGAGACAAAGCACCTACCAAAGTGATTTTTTTACATTCTTTCACACTCGCTACACAATACAAATCGAGTTTATTCGCAATAAATAGATAATTAGAACATCAATTACATAATTAAAGGCCGATTTTTCAATCCTCAGATAAGCACTTAACTGACAGATACCCATAGAGTTGTTCCTCGAATAGGAATAGGACTTATCTGACGATTGAAAAATCGGCCCTAAGTTAAGTAGATAATAATATTGTATAAAGCGCGACTTGGCAAAAAGCGTAAAACAGGAATTTTAATTATTGACATCTTCGAAAACTGACTTGATTATTATTATATCGAAATAGCATTTATTTATAAATTAACTACCTTCTGCTCGCGACTTCGTCTGTGTAGAATTATACTTAAACCTTCCTCTTGAATCACTCTTTTAAAAAAACCGCATCAAAATCCGTTGCGTGGTTTTAAAGATCTAAGCATACTTTGCTTTATAGTATGTAGTCCATATTTTTATGGAACCGATTGTTGTTCGTACTAAAATAGAATCGATAATCGTTGAAAATGCTGGGTATCGCAATGAGTAGGTATATAGGATTGTATTATATAACATCGAAATGTAATCATCGTTCAATTAGACCTATTCGACTTCTTCACGTGTAAGAGTAATTTAATAGTTATTACGTACACAATTTCTAAAAGTCAATTTCGTATTTTTACTTGTCTTAGAATAGTTGTCGTATGCTAGTCTTTATCGGGGTGTAAAACTTATTGTAGGTGAAAAGGCTGTTACTGTGTTATCTGCAAGCAAAGCAACATATCTTTAAAACTTAGACTGTTTTAGCCATACAATGCACAACTTGCGTAATGCGTATATCATTATACTATTCTGTGAGTGTTTATGTGTATTTAAAACATTCAATTTTGGAGGATCTACTTGACGTACATTATCGTACATAAATAAAAGGATTGTTCGCCTCTACCTATCTGCGCTCACGATGTGGCTTGCCAACTCTACTTGGTGATACTGTACTTGCCTATGCTTAATTGCAGTCATTTTACGATTGACATTGAGATGTAGTTTGAGAATTAACTCAGTGCCATAATTAGATTCCCAAAAAGTACCAAAGATGACAGAATATCTCACTCACAAAAATGATACCTATTCTTATTGTGACGTTCCAGATTTAAAGGTATGTCACTATTGCTTACATTTGAAGATCATCCTGACTTTTAGATGTTTTGTATGCTTGGTTTGGTAGGTACAGTCAGCGTCAAATAGTTGGAAGCATCCAAGTCGGCCAAATAGTATAAATAAATAAAAACGATTTTTATTTATCCTTTGCATAGTACATTGGAGTAATTGAAATTTTCCTTGGTCACGGCATCACGCGCGAACGGCTGGACCGACTTCTCAAATTCTTTTTTTGCTATGTTTTTTATTGTCAGGAGAAAGATCTTATAAAACAAAATTTTGAAAATATAAACTAAAATCTGGAACGGGAGCGAAGCCGCGGGCAAAGGCTAGTTTTTCAAATTTATTATTTCATATTTTTTTATTGTGGTTTAGTGTATTTTTTTTTCCTTTATCCACTACATGGAAAATACCACTTTAAAGGGTAGTATTATGATTTTACTAGCTTATGCCCGTGGTTTTGCTTATGTGAACCATGAGTATTTCATAAAAAGCAAATTAAGCAACAAGGCAAGCTTTGTGCGTACATGTGTGTATAAAAATAAAAATGCATTCTACAACTTGGAATTTGACTTTAGTGCGTATTAAATTCATTTCAAAATTATTCACAAGCAATAGGGGAACTGTGTATAAGACGGGGACGCTAAGGTAGAACAACGAAAAGACCGACTTATTATACCTAGTAGTACAATTATTATTTATTTAAGGCACATTCTCTATTTAATAGACTAACATTTGGCACAGGTTTTAATGAGATCAATAATCAACATATTCTAAAAAAAAAACAATTTAGCAAACAGTAGAAAAAACCCGTCTTGCCCCATATATAGGTACGGGGACGTCAAGTGGGGGCAAGATGGGGTCTAGCCTCTACTTGCGTGTCGGCTTAATTTGCTTTCCCTGTTTACTACTCCTCACACGAAAAACAAATTACAACCTCTTCCAGGTTCTCGTCATCCACTCCGGCATTTCTGGCACTGCACCCAATTCTCGGACGATTTCAAGTATGAATGGTTCTCATCAGTGCAATAGAAACATATAACATCCTCTTTACCTATGCCGATGTCTTTGCCTTTGCACTTGCTATTGCTCTTGCTCTTTCGTTTCGGTTTTTTAGCCATTTTTTTATCAGCCGGTGTATTTAGGTACTACTATCGTTGACACCGGCTTGCAAATGGCGTCCTGTCGGCGGTTGTGGTTTGTCTGTGTGGTTTCTGGTTTGGCGTATGTGTGCGTGGCCCCGTCTTACCCCATGTCCCCGTCTTATACACAGTTCCTCTATAAGATTTTGAGTTGTGGCGCCTTATAGCAAAACTAGTCATCTAGCTTTCTCCAATTATTTTATTACGGAACATAATTTTATTGAATTCGCGAATCCACTCCGCCGGGTAAAGTTCTTGCGACGTAGAATCTTTTAAATTGTATCGTTAAGGAGGTTGGTAAGTTACCTTATGTTTGATATGATACTGTATGTGTTCCAAACATTTGTGATTCGTACTAGGCGTCTGTTTATTTTTATTCTTAAGGAACGATTCAAACGATTTTATGAAAATCGGAAATCAAAAATATTTAATTTGCAAATACACATTGCGTTAAGGGGTCTTTTATGTTTTTCTTAGGGTTCCGTAGTCAACAGGGAACCCTTATATGTAGTTTCGCCATGTCCGTCCGTCCGTCTGTCTGTCCGCGGCTTAGCTCAGAGATTCTTAGTACTAGAAGGCTGTAATTTGGCATGGGTGTAACTACGCCGAAAACGTGGTAAAATAATATCTTGAACAATTTGTTAAACGTAAAGTGGAGTTTTTTTTTCTCGTTTATCTCATACCTAGTCAGACCTTTAATTACCGTTATTTTTGCGTAACGCTATTTTTCATAAAGTTATTATTACCGAATACCGTTTTTAATAAAACGTTTTGCATAACGCTATTTTTCATAACGTTAGATTACCGAATAGCGCTTTTCAATAAAACGTTTTTAGGTAGCGCTATTTTTCAGTACGTTATATTACATATATATTATTCTGTAGCGGTATCCATTATAACGTTATTAATAGCGATATATATCGATACTTCGGCAAGTGATATAATAACGTTATAGACCATCTCTTTCTTACACTCTATAACACCCGCTCTATATAACGTGCGACAAACATATGCAATGACAAATCTGTACTGTTTTCGTGAATTGTCAAAACGTACTTTACAAATTTGTTTCGTGGGACTAGGCCGTAAAGTTGATATTCGCAGATTATATTTTGTGTACATATTTTCGTGGCAATTACTGAATCTATATTTAATGACATAAATATGACTATAATATTTTGCATTATTTGCAGGATACTAATATGGAATTTTGATTGTATACAAGTTTTTAGACTTGCCAGGTACATATTTATGTGGCCAGTGTAGTTTGCATAGTCGCAGTGTAGTTTTCACTTCAAAAATCGAACGCGACTAGCCTTCAATCATGTAAGTATTTCAAAATAAGCTCTTAGTTAGAGGATTATGCGAGCCTGGTGCACCAACGCTACCTCCGTCTTACGTCTGTCGCGAAATTATAATTTTTTACCCATTTCAAAAAGTGCCCAACGCGCCTAAAGAAGTTTTCACTTCAATAATCGGTCCAGTGTGAGTTGGACTCGCGCACTGAGGGTTCCGTACCACACAGCATCAGTTAAACATAATAATGCCATCTAAAGTTAGGACTTTTCTGAAAACCGCATCAAAGGCTGAGCAATACTTTTTATCCGACTACGCTGAAGAAAAAAGAGGGTTATGACTTTTTCTTCCTCCGTGAACGAAGTTGCGGGCATCCTCTAGTTATAATACTATACTATATAGGGCGTGGGCGATTTATGAAAGTACATGTGGAAATTCCGCAATTTACACTCAATAGGTAGCACAAAAAAGTTTTCATGTCACGAACATAAACCACACTACCTACGTACTTACATTTACTTTTACTATAACTTCATAGTTTTTCACTGTACAGACACAGACGGTAGGGTAGGTCGAAGATAAGACAGCAATCAAATTATTGTAAGGGTGGCAACGTTGCGCAATCCATTAATCAAGCGCACGGCGCGCCGTGCCGGTACGTGTGCGTGTTCCCAAAGTAAAGTATACCAACGCAGCGGCAACAGCGCGTAGTTCATAATCAGTTTCATAGCGTTATTATTTTTTATTTTTTTATTATAGCCTTTTTATTCCGAATTCGCTACAATTTCAGTATGTTGTTGTTGTTTTTTTTTTTTATTATTATTATTAAATTGTCGCGTAATTCGGCGTGCCTCATGGCATAGGCCTCCTCCGTGTATTGGAGGGTTTGGGCGTTATTATACCTAACGCTATTTCATAACGTTATGGTTTTCTTTCCGTTATGAAGTCTTAAACACAACGACATATACCGGTATTATATCGTTTTTTTCATAACGTTTTAAAGGTCTATAACGCTATTTCGTAAAGTTACGGTTTTCTTTTCGTTATGATATGATATAACGTTATGAAGGAATATAGAATTTGTTTGAACGAAATTTTAAACACAAACGATATATACCGCTATTATATCGTTTTTTTTATAACGTTATAAAGGTCTGTACCTAGTGTGGGGTGTCGTTGAAAAGGTCGTTCAAAAATAATGTGGTTGTCGGAAACCATTCATCGATTCAGTCAGAGATAGATCCGTTTGCGAAATATTAAGCTTTAAAGTTCTAATTATCGTTAGTCTAGTGCCCCCCCCCCCCCTATGCCAGCTGTATGCAGCAAATGGTTGTATTTGGATTTGTGAAAAAATAATATATGGTAGTAGTATATATAGCGAAGTTTAAAGAAAAACTATTCCAGCTAGGTTGGCTTTACAATTTAACGAGTAATGTTCGAATAATTTATAAAATGTAGGGCCTGGAGAAGAAAATACAAATTTGTGCGTTTTAGTTACCGTCCAGTTGCGTATCTTCGCCTGTGCTACCTATCTTCGCCCAATTTGACATAAGTTAACACTACCGAAATGTTTTTAGTGCTAGCCTTACATAAAACTGCTAAATACAAAGTATTTTTCATGGCGGTCAACATTCTTCGAACGATCTGCGACTAACTTCTCACAATTGATGTTCAGTGAGATTTTTTCGCGACGCCGACCACGTGTTTTTTTTTACCAGCGTTTTAACTTTGGTTTTAAACAGTGATATAGACCAGATAATGTTAAACTTTTTACATGATTATATCGTATAACTATTTCTTTTTCATGTGACACTAGTATTTAATGGCTAACTTACGTCTAGAAATCACAATTGGATAAAACGTTGGGGAGGGTATTTATCGTTCAACTTGTTGCCAAATTTCGCCTGCCCCTAGGGTTGTCAAATTTATTGTAGCACATTAATTAGTGGATTATATTAGGCTTGTTTGCCAATTTAAATATTTTCTTTTGTTTTGTTTTACGGAAATGGCTTTAACGATTTGGAGGAAAGTTAATAAGTAGATTAAATTATATAAATATTTTATAGGCATAGGTTGATTGGGTTTCAATTAAAAACATATTATAGCAGAAAACATACGTTTTGTTTAAGTAATAAAAAAAAGTTTGAAAATATTTTTTTTATTGTAAACCATTACTCCCCTTTGTTTGGCATGTTGGGTAATTTTTGGCAGCCCTAGCATCGTTTTAGAAAATGTATGAAACAACTTCAAACTGCAGCCAATCTTCGCCTACCACACATTTTCTTTAAAATATGCCTAGTCCGGTGTAGTTAAGCTTCATATTGTATTAACACAGTCCAAGTAGATAAGACTTAACATGTGTAAGTCATGGAAAAGTTTAGTATTAGCGGTAAGGCATGCCATAGGCGAAGATAGGGAAAAGTACCCATACTTCGCCTATTGCCTTTGGGGCCATTTATTACCAAGTTAACGAGTGAAATTCAAAGCTTTAGTGATTTATACTGATAGCCAGGAGTACTAAAAAAGGTTTTTTTTGCGACAATGGACTAAAATTCTTTCAAATATGAAAGATATTTTGGAAAAAGTGTCAAAATCCAGGCGAAGATACGCAACTGGACGGTACTGATTCATAGTTATTTTCTAGAAACATGCGGTGCATTGATTGTCTGTCTTATGGCCAATATTTGAACAAAAATGTAAAGTTTTTAATTGTAGGTTACGTTCACTGGCTTACAAGTGCCAGTGAATGAATAATATTATGAGCTAGTAAATAAACAATCTAATTTACAAATTAATAATAAATTAGGTGCAGTGTACTAGGTACAAATCTGGAGACTGATAATACGTTTTCCGATGTTTTTTAAATATAAAAGAACCTGATAGCGATTGTACCAACTACCTAACTAAATAAATAATTAAACCACGTTCATTCAATTGTTTCATTTTTTAATTTACTACACTTATCAAAATTGTGTTTATTCACTGGTCTTTCGGGTTTTTGCCGGTTAAAATGTTTTGCAATATTAAAACAAATGATAGAAAAGTAAACTAGAATAATTGGTTAATTCATAGCGACAGTAATAATATTTGTCGGTAATAATTCCCATCATAATGAAATGTTATTTGAAAACGCGACTTTGGTATATGTACCTACCTAGTGATGATAGTTTTTATCCAGGGAAAACGCGTAGTTCCCGCGGGACAGTGATAAGCGAGATATATTATAATATCCTTTTGCCTAACTCTAGTGTCCTGCTTGACCTTGGACCTGTCAGAGAGCAACAATCGCTGCAGTGTTTTAGCAATCTTTTTTTTTATACATATATAACTTTCCCACTCTGTTGATTAATTTGTTTATGATAACAGCACATTCGAGCATTAATTATAAAATAGGTCCTACACTAAAAATATGCTGCTTTACTCGCTAAACTCGCGGTGGTAATTCGACTTTAAAGTTAGAGAAAAAAAATATTATCTACAACCAAATAAGGTATAAGGAGCGTGCATTAACACTATGTGGGCGATGGAAGAAACCTTCAAGACCTGTAGGAACTGAGCTATCAGCAACTTATAAACTAGAAACTTTTCATGTCAGTTACTTTCTACTATGATAAATATTTTGAAATACCTCAGTCAACGAATAACGATCAACAGCGTAGTTACTTACTCAAAATATGTTCAAGGTCAAAAACACTTCCGGCCGTCGATGTATTAGGATAATTTGTGAAATTTGACGAATAGACAGAAATATCCAATGTTTCACGTTCCGAATCTTATTTTCGAAGTATATGGCATGTGAGTAACTACCTACTATAATAGAAATTAACAAAATTTTAGGTCCTTCATATTTTCACCGTGATATCCGAGGTATTTTTGAACATTATTAGCCACGTATGTCTTTGCCGATTTTTTTTTTAATTGAAAATTTTTGCAAATACCCTGAATTTGATAGTCATATAGTACCTACCTATAGTTTGCCCTCATGAGCGTTAATTTGTAAACAAAATCTTTTATTTCGGATATTTTAATATGTAGATATTGGACCAAATGAAATAATTTTTTTATGTCTTTCTCGCCACAAAAACAAAATGGAGGCATTCGAAATTACTAAAAATGGCTTAGGGTTGAACAGAGTAACTTTTCTGTGCTATTGTTAATCTTCAGTTTGGTGCGATTTAAATAGTTTTTTTTTTTTACCCTTTTTCATGTAATTTACTAGTTAAGTACCTTTAACGTGAAATTTCATGACTACCTAGTGCATTCTTAGCGAGTGTTCCCTAAACTTAAGCTAAGTTTGGTTTTTATTTTTATCTCAGATTTAGCAAGCCACCTCGATGCCTTTGTTGCTTTATTGATTGTAAAATAAAAAGAAAATCGGACGTCATTACTTTTCACTCTTAAGAGTACCTACCTAGGTGAATGTTCCTTATTAAATAGGTAATCTTGTGTTAGATTGATTTTCTGCGCCATTTTGCAGAAAGAGACAGAAAATAAACAACACGTGAGACTCGTGAGAGTACACGAAGTACCTACGTACAAAATATAAGAGTATCGATATTTCGTCTTGCTAGCGTGCCACCTGATGTGTCACATTCTCTCTTTCTCTGTTGTAGTAGGGGGAGCCCATGATGCTAAATGTGAATTTACTCCCGAACCTATTAGAATTGGTAGATTAGAATAGGAAGAATAAACGGTCCTAAAATGTTTCCACTTTTAAAGCTGGGGAAGCGTCTACAGACTTTCTAAAATTGTAAAACAAAACAATGACATGGAAATACTGAAGCGTGTCAGATATTGATAATTTTCATCGTCCAACATGTCTGTGATATGGACTATGTATATCTAAATCTGACGATTTGCGTGGTGGGCGTGGCCATGTAAGAGGAGTAAAAATCAAAACAAAAAAAAAATTTCGTGCGTGTCAGATTTTCGCACGGGGTACATGCTCCAATTTCTTAGTCTAACGATTTGGAAGTGACGCAAGCTCGCAGTGAATTTTTGAAAATGTAAAAAAACACTATCTTGAAATACTCGACATTAGAATACTGAAGGTTCATCATGATGGTCCAGCCACAATGAATTAAACTCGCACCCTTCGTGGAAGAAAGACGTAAGTCCTATTGACTTACAATGGGACTTACGTCTTTCTTCCACGAAGGGTGCGAACTCTTGACGATGTACCTATACTAGTATTTGTTTAATTATTTTGTTTTATGTTAGGAACATTACATATTATTTTCATAAAACAACAATTTCACAACCCTTACTACCCTAACAATCAGCTGACAACAAAATGTCATGGCGATGGAAGAGTGTCACAATTTCTTAGGCAGATATTTATTCACTTCAGTTTTCATCGGCGAAATTTTTTGAACAATGTTATTAATTTCCCGCTTTTTTTTCTATGGTACCTATGGCATCAAGTTTTTTCCAGAAACTGATTTCCCATCCTAAAATTACACGAAAAAAATACCAAATAGCAGGTTATATTCTCTTTGTACCTTAGCTGGTTACTTTCATCTTACGGAAATCGTCAGATTTTCTGTTATTATGGTATCCATCTTTAAAATAAAATAAAAAACGACTGCGCTCGAGTAAATCCAGTAATCCTTAGGTTACGCTCAATTCGTCAGATTAGCAAATTTGACACTTGTTAGAATAGATAGGTGAATTAACTATTTCTAGTTATTCTGTCCCATCAGCGAGGAAACGAAAGTAGTTCGGTTTGTTAGAAAACCGATTATAAAAGAGGTCCAATACTACCGCAAAAATACATGTTTGGCAAAAATTTAGAAAACCAATAAATTAACGTTTTAAAGATTGACCGAGGAGAACTTAACAATAGCAACGAGTGACAAAAAAAGTTCCACTCAGATAGTAATTAACCCACCCCCCTTGTCTTAATCTGACGCGCTCGAGTAAATCGGATGATCATTTTTTTTTTACTAATCTGACGGTTCCCCTTAGCGTGCCCCTCCATTTTAGGGGCGCATACTGGCTGGAGGTACTTAATAATATGCAAGGTATCCTCCCTAATATTAATCTGATGTGCTCGAGTAAATCCCAAAATCCGTCCTTGGCCTCCCCGACTACTGGCATGTAATAGTGATTTATACATATACAAGAGTGAAAAGATCGAATGCCACGTGGATGGCAACTTCCTTAAATATTGGAAATAGCCATTCGGTGCATAGGAGACTTTCTTTGGTTTTTCATAACAATAAATTCTTCATTTAAAATGTATGTGAGCGTCTTGATCTCTTGATGAAGTGCATGCTAGATAGAGCCCTTTGCCATGCCCGCCTCTCTGAACGCTCCTCTGGACGTTCACTACTCAGGCCTTACAACTTAGCCGGAATGGGACTCGAAATTCCTCGAAAGAACCGGTCAAATGCGACAAAAAATAACATGCTGTATTTTTTATGATGCAGATCGAAAGGGTCGCTGATAAGGTTCATTTATCTTTATTATAACAACTCGATCGAGCTAAGTTTGCACCTCGCTGGAACGCGGCGTCCCGCCTGCTTCCCCGCTCACCTTCCCGCGATCACCCTGTCGCATCATTCTTTGTCGCCGATACGGCCGAATTGTAATTTTTTTAATACTTTCTGTTAAGACGCGAGGTGCAAACTTAGCTGGGTCGAGTTGTAGATGGGAATTGGCATTGGCATTGTTCACTTTTTTCAGTACGCTCCAATTCGTTCGACCTAACGACCCGGTTCTTTCGCAGAATCGAGCATTAAATGCTTGCCACAAAAATGAAATAAAAGTTAAGCTACGGTAATTGTCAGGCTGTCACTGTCACATCTACATCATAACATTACATTCCTACCAGTGGCGTAGCGTAGTAGGGTCGGGGGGGCGGCCCGCCCCGGGCGGCACTTTTAGGGGGCGGCAATATTTCAGAATAAATAACAATAATATCAAATATATATATATATATATATATCGTATAAATATTTGAAATACGTAAGCAATGGGGCGGCAAAATTTTCATCCGCCCCTGGCTGCCGAGACCCACGCTACGCCACTGATTCCTACACAATCTACAAACGTTAGAAATAAAAGCAAATTTACAGTATAAAACTGTGAAATACACAAAGGATATTAGCTAATGAAAAATGTTTTGTGCTGGGGTGCAACAATGATTCGAACAATAGCCAAATAAAATCGAAGAGGAGAAAAAGAGAAAAGAGAACATTTGCGGAAGGAATTGTGTACGCAAGCTAATGTGGAATATTTCAAAGTTTACACGATATATTGTTGCGAATACCATTTTAATGTAAGTAGGAGTCTGGAAAGATGTACAGGGATCAAACGTTTTATTCTGTGGTCAAACGAGAAAAGCAAAAACAGCACTGAAAACAATAATAACACCAACGGACGGAACGATTCGAACACATTGACGTTGACATCACACACACATTGACAGATCTATGACGTTGACGTATAGACAAAACCGTTTTTTTTAATTACTGAACGAAGGCGATTGGGATCGTGCCAAACTTATCAGATTATTATACAGCGAAAAAATATTTATTACTAATAATAAATAAAAAGGAAAAATATTATTATTAATAAATAAAGCCACGTAAAAGCATATTATTCAAATTAGTTGCTTGAAATAGTCCATTTTATCAAATAAAGGTGTTAAAAGCATAGCTTTAAAAAAATGAACAATGCCAATTGGGAACCCTTGGTTTACTCTAATGTCGAGTTCCGGCTAGAGTTCCGGCCCAAGCCGATACTTGAATATGTTTTGCTCGAAGCTCTGCTAACGAAACATAACTACTAGCTACTTTAAAATAATGTAGTTAAGTATAATAGGTAAAGTATAGCGTTTCCGCTTGCACGACTGCCTACGAAGGTATCTAAACTGCAGATTTTTTTACATTAAGGGTTTGCCTATAGTTTAATGTGCTCGAACAACTAGATATTACGTCGTGAAATTGCTTTGAACTGTAATATGTTTGTTCATGAAAATTTTTCGCTTAAATTGTACCTACCTTTATTACCTACCTACGTGTTATTGTAAAATCTGTGTAGCAAAAGCATTGTCAGTTAGTAGTAGTAAATAAAATAGAAAGTAATAAATTTGTAATGTTTTGTATCTAGTTTGTTGTTATACGAACAGATAAATTAAAAATATTAAAACAACCTTTGGTTTTTGATTCTCTTATTTAAAGCTAAGGTACCCACCTATTTTGCTTTATTTATTTGCGGCCAGGCCAGATGGTACAGCAGTACAGGAGTACAGCATTTCCCATAATCGGATGAACCACTGACTCAAACACGTCGAATCGTTCGATTGTTAACGCATTCACGCATATAGGTATGTATTACTAGCTTTTGCCCGCGACTCCGTTTGCGCGGAATCAAAATTTGCGTTAAAACTTACCCTTTCCTATCGAAAATGTACAAAAACCAGCCAAATGCGAGTCGTACTTTAGCACGAAGGATTTCGTACTACCTACCTACCTCAACGAAATAAACCAGTTTATTGCATGGACACCCACTTCCATTATTTTTTATCCCATTACTTTTGTTCTGTAGGAAATTCGAAAAATCTATTCTTATGACACCTAAACTCGTCACAAAATAAGAGGCCCGTTTTTACAGCACACGCTCATGAAGTTCTCCATTTTTTACCGATCGAAATGTTTTGAAGGTAATACATTTTTCATTGATGGTTACCGCCCACTCCGCTTAGTGCTGTAAAAACCATTTTTTTCATTATTGTCCACAGACTATTAATAATCGGTTATAAATCGATTAATATTTTTTTAAGGCCGACTCGCACTTGGCCGGTTTTATTTCTTTAAATACTAATGTTTGGACAAATTAATTACTGGTTTCTTTTTGTGATTAAGTGAATGTTCTTGTAACAAAAATATCAAATGAAAGAAAATCGACCTTTCGTAACATTGTATCAGTTCAAAATACCTACAATATCACTTTAAGTTAAATTTTCTTATCAGAATTTTAATCCAATGCAATTACTTACATATTCAAATCGATCAAATACTCATTCAAACTGGAATCGATTTATCGTGAGTATCGAGTACCGAGTCGTATGGTTCATCACTAGTTACGTCGCAAAGACAAATGTCAAAATGGGCCTTTTATTTTGTGACGAGTTTACGTGATCTTCAAAGAACATGTCTACTAAATACGTCTATATTTTCTATACCGTCCTTTTATCTCTTGGGAAAATTGGAAAATCCCTTTGTAGTGCACTTCTTTGATCATCAAGGAATATGTCTGCCAAATACAAATAAACTATATTAGCAAGTCAGTTGCTCTTTTTTTCTTATCCCACGGGAATTTCTCAAAATCCTGGAAACAGTTTTCAGATATCATAATTACCTACAATAAACCGGCAGCAAGTTGCAGTTATCTGCTGTGATCTTTCCAAGGCCTTCGATGTGGCTGATCATGATGTTCTTGCAGTAAAGTTGCAGCATTATGGGATAAGGGGAAAAGCGCATGGTATTTTTACCGATATTTTACGGGGGCGGTCACAGATAGTGGTGGGTGACGGAGGACGAGCCCGATCGACCCCATTAAATACGACAATGGGCGTGGCTCAGGGATCTTCTGTCTCAAATATTCTTTTTTCTATCTTGCTGAATGACCTGTCTGAAGCGATTTCGTCGGCCGATATTTTAATGTATGCTGACGATGTCGCCGGGGTGGTGTCGGCTCCTGATATCAATTCTCTGGAGATTCGCCTCAATGATACCGTACCGCAAGTCAGCTTTCTCGTTGGTTTTTAAATCAAACGGCCTCGTTCTTAATGTAACTAAGACACACTTTCTCCATTTCCATATTGGAAATAGAACTCCGAGACAGCTGCAGGTTCAGGCTGAAGGCACAAGTGTGGAGCAGGTGCGAGTGTCGGTTTTCCTGGGATTCGAAATTGACAGCAGACTGAGTTGGAGCTGCCACATAGATAAGTTGTGCTCCAAATTAGGAAGTGCATGTTTTGCGTTGCGACGCCTGGCCCATATTGTGCCGTGGCACGCGGTGCGGACGTGTTACTTCGCTACGATACACTCGCTTCTGGAGTATGGCGCCGAGTTATGGGGGCGTGCTGCAGAGTGGCAGCCTGCTTTTCGACTGCAAAAAAGGGATGTGCGAGCAATAGTTCAGGTGGGGCAGAGTGAGTCAGCAAGGCATATTTTATAGAGTTAGGCATACTCACGCTGCCATCGCTTGTCATATTTCAAGTAGCCGTGTACGTTCACAGTAATCTGAGCGAGTATCAGAGGCGCGTAGATGTGACAACCCACTCGCTGCGGGATCCGCAGAGGCTCCGTGCAGTAAAACGGCGACTTGCGAAGTCGGGCAAGGTGACCCACGTGATGGGCCCGGCAGTTTATAACCAGCTGCCTGATACGATCATTTCGGCCTCGTCGTTAAGGTGTTTTAAAATTAAACTCAGGAATTGGTTTCTCGAGCGATAATGGCAAGGTTTTTTTTATGACCTCATCGACCGATGTGATGATTTCGCCAATGTAAAGGTAATAATATTCAAAAATCTTGTGACAAAATGTCGGTAACGTTGTATGGGTACGGTGGTAAAACATGGTCAAAAGACCGCCTCCCCTCGTCGGGCTCAGCCAACGGGTAACGGTATTCCTCAGAATCTGCCAGGAAATCATTAAATAATGCCCAGGGTGCACCAGACCAAGCACTGCTCCTTCCCCCCAGACGGATCCAAAAATGAACCGCAGCTGTTATTGAATTGTCATTCAGGTACTCGGCCATCTTTGATTGGAATTTAATTCGAGCGAGGCGAGGAGTACATAATAGACTACAGGCCCACGTACAAAAAATGTGGGTCATATGAACCACCAGGTGACGTATATAGGACGATATAAGAGCATAAAATAATAAGATTCAACACTATGCCGTCACTTGTAAGCTGTCCAACTGGGTGCTGGTGAGAATTCAAAAGTGCAGGTAGAGTGAGTACATTTTGGTCATATGATCATGTACGGCATTTTTACCATCGATAGATCCATGAAAAACAATAAGAAAGCGCGCAGTCCCGTAAAAAAATGGTGAGCCACAAAGTCGATATTTTCTTTTGATTTTCTGACAATTTCGAGGGTAAATTTGGTCATTTGAGACTGTACGGCATCAGTTTCATACTGTTTCAATACAGCTTCTAATCCATTATTCCGCAACGCCGTACAAAAATTGTGCGACAAGGGGACAAAATCGAGGGTTGCAACCCCCTCTTTTTCCGTGGTCCGGGGGGTGATTTGAAACAGTACGGCTTCGGTTCCAAAACATTATCTAGCACTCAAAAGTACTATTACAAATAATGCCGTCAAAAAATTATTGTTCATTTGAATGATTATCTTAATTTCATGGTATACTTGATTTATAAAGCTGTAAAATCATTTGACTCTGTACGGCAACTTTTTTTTTAACATGATATTGTAAAATACAACTGTTATATAGTAGTGCGGTTCAAAAGAAACTGTTCTAAAAAAAATTATAGAGAAATACAAAAACTGAATTTGCAAAAGTTTAAATATTCATAGATTAATAGAACATAGCAATTTTCTAAATTTTTCCCTTGTTTTATATAGTATTAAGATAAATAAATTAGGAAAAAATTATGCCGTACATTTTAATGCAGACCATTTTTTTCATACATTTCGTTCTATGGGTTCGTTCCTTGAGTGTTTTTTCCCTACAAACCTTTGGACCAACGAAAATGTACGGCATGTAAAAAAATATTATCTATGCATAAAATAGTTCCAAAATAAATTAATTTCATGTTGTGTCAAATCACCCCCCGGACCACGGAAAAAGAGGGGGTTGCAACCCTCGATTTTGTCCCCTTGTCGCACAATTTTTGTACGGCGTTGCGGAATAATGGATTAGAAGCTGTATTGAAACAGTATGAAACTGATGCCGTACAGTCTCAAATGACCAAATTTACCCTCGAAATTGTCAGAAAATCAAAAGAAAATATCGACTTTGTGGCTCACCATTTTTTTACGGCACTGCGCGCTTTCTTATTATTTTTCATGGATCTATCGATGGTAAAAATGCCGTACATGATCATATGACCAAAATGTACTCACTCTACCTGCACTTTTGAATTCTCACCAGCACCCAGTTGGACAGCTTACAAGTGACGGCATAGTGTTGAATCTTATTATTTTATGCTCTTATATCGTCCTATATACGTCACCTGGTGGTTCATATGACCCACATTTTTTGTACGTGGGCCTGTAGTCTATAATAAAAAACATGTAACCTCACAGAAACTTAAAAGTTTGTTGTAATTTTTTGTAGCAAATTAATTCATTTTACACTTAACAAATAAATTAAATATATTAATAAAAAGTAAATTTCAGTTTCAAAACTTTAAATCAAAATAAATTTGCTTGAGTACTCAGTGTGACCAGTGACCACAGTGTAAATCAACCTCGAAATCAACGAGTTTTTGCGAATGACGTGTGACGTCATTGACGTCTATCGTGTGTGCGTTGTGATATTGGATTTTGACAGTACAAGAAAGCTGGCAACATTTCCTACATGATAGATTGATAGATGTATGTAATCGGAGAGAAAGTTTAATGCAAGTTTTAAGTGATTTTAAGCTTATAAATTACATAAAACAAAACTTTTCATACTTAAAAATCTTCTGATGCAGTGTTGGGCGTAGCCAATATTAAAGAAGTACATATCTATTGTACAAAAGCAGGAATGAGTGCCACTTGGGGCTGTGCTGTACGTGTGTGTTACGATTAAAATTATTTGAGTTCAGTAGTGTGGGCAGCCGCGACAGGATGCCGAGGGGCGAGCACAGGCCCAGCGTCTTATTGACACGTGAAGAGAACGAGCAGGTGTTCAGCCTTATTGGACCAAAATGCCAGGTACATAAATTCCTCCACTCATCGTTGGCAAGGCCTCGTGATTCAGAGCTCAGATTGCGTCGCGTATCTCGAATTATCTGTGTATTATCTGTTTATATCATGCCGATATTTCATATGTTGTACCTTTTTAACAATATCACATATTATGACATTATTAATGACTAAAAAAATTAAATATTCCATAATTATTATTTGGAGTTGGAGAATAAAGTTTTTGTAATTATGTTTCAAAAGTATGTAACAGATTTAATCGAATAAATGTTATCCATTACAATTTATCAGATCATAGAACATAGTTCTTGAAAACTCTTGGAGCACTAAAAAACTGTGTTATTGCAAAGGCAAAGAAATAGTAATTCCACACATATCACATATTAAAATTTGAAGCTTTAAAGAGTTAAGGCCAGTTCTAGAATTATGACTGGTTAAGTTGCCATATTCTTGGATATGCCTTTGCAAAAATTGAATGCATTAAAAATATTTTATTCAGAACACATAATTCTTATTCCTAAACATAATATGAAATTGTGGACTAAATAGTGGTTTTCCATAGTACTACTAGACTGCTAGATAGTACTATAGGAAGAAAATTAACCAGTAGTACCATGGGCAAAAAAGGATGTATAATAAAATGAAATGTTAACCTATAGTTTGCTGAACAAGTTGCGTATACTGAAAACTGTATGAATAAGGGATAGCTATTTAATTTTAATACTTGCCTATCTATCTATACATATAAAATGCTTTGTCCTGAATGACTGACTGACGGATCAACACACAGCCTATACCGCTGATCATAGAGACCTGAAACTTAAAGGGTGGGTTCTTTGTATGACTGGGACATCTGATAAGAAAGGATTTTCCGAAATTCTACCTTTAAGTAGGGTGAGAAAAGGGCTAAGTTTGTATGGAACAATGTGATTTCTTGGTCTGATCTACTTCAAATTCTGCATAAACATTCTTTAACAGAATTAATGGAAAACATGTTTTGTATTTTCTTGAAATTCATCCCCTAATGGGGTTTAAAAGGAATAGAAACTGGTTTTGGGGGTGACTTGCTTCAAAGTCTTAGGAAAGTCTTAGGAATCATGCCATAGGCGATGCGGCTAGCAACCCATCACTATTTTGATTTCCCTTTCCACCTTTACGCCCTTAATCATGCTGAATGTGGCCTTAAGGTTTTGTTACCTTAGGCTCTGTCTACCCCGTAAGGGATAAAGACGTGACATATGTGTGTGTGTGTGTGCTTGCTTCAAAGTTTATATCAATACTTTTTTTTTAAAAGCTTGGTACAAGGCAAATACTCTTTAAAATTGGAATGTCTCGAGTACCTGTATTATATTAGTACGGCATTTTGAAGGTTTCTAATCTTAGAGAGCTCATGCGATTTTTAAAAATTCCCTCAGGATAGGGAATAAAAAGTAAATTAAATGTCAAACATAGTAATTCACAGATACAGAAGGCAGTACTCCTAGACACGGCTCGGATAGCACCCTAGGTTAGGTTTTTTTGAGTTTTTATATTTTGTATTAATATTGTTTTATTACTTTTTATATAATTTAGTAAAAACCTAACTTAAGACAAAAAGAAATATACAGAATAATAATAATAACTGATGTCAAATAAAAACAAAATAACAACAAACAAAAATAAATTTAAATTAAATCTCAATGTAGATTCACAAAAAGATCGTCATGGGTATGTAAGAAGAGAAAATAATAATAATTTAAATAAAATCTATTTTAAAAGCAATTTAAAATGTCAAATCACTACATGCACATGGACAAATCACGTCTTTTTGCACAAATCACTACATAGTATAAAATAGAGCCGCTTTCTCTGTCCCTATGTCCCTATGTATGCTTGTATCTTCAAAACTACACAACAGATTTTGGTGCGGTTTTTTTTAATAGATAGGTAGAGTGATTCAAGAGGAAAGTTTTTATGTATAATTCTACGCAGACGAAGTCGCGAGCAGAAGCTAGTAATTAATATAAAACCACTGCAAAGGCGCCCTATCTCTATAACTATAATTACTAGTCTTGAAATTTGACACAAAAGTAAGGAATCTTAACTGCTAAAAATTAAATTCAGGACTTTCCGAAATTCCCGCAGGTTAGGGTGTAAAAGAGATTTATATTCTTACTAGCTTCTGCCCGCGACTTCGTCTGCGTAGAATTATACATAAAAACCTTCCTCTTGAATCACTCTATCTATTAAAAAAAACCGCATCAAAATCCGTTGTGTAGTTTTGAAGCTATAAGCATGCATACATAAGGACATAGGGATATAGGGACAGAGAAAGCGACTTAGTTTTATACTATGTAGTGATATTCTTATGTTGAAATGGTCCTATCTCCGTAACTATTATATACTAGCTGTTGCCCGCGACTTCGTCCGCGTGTGTTTTTTTGTGATACTTTATGGCTTTTCTCAAATATCAAAATTATTATTATTATGATTATGACTATTAACTTCGTCACGTAAACCACAGAAAGTGTGTATGAAACTATACTTTTAGAATTACGTCATGAAAATAATAATTTGTGACACGGAATCTTGAAAAAAAAACAGGTGTAGTAAACTGGTTAATGCCTCATCACATTTATTTATACCTTACTAGCTGTTGCCCGCAACTTCGTCTGCATAGAATTCGTTTATCGCTATCCCGCAGGAATTATGCAATTTTCCGGGATAAAAAGTAGCCTATGTGTTATTCCAGGCTATAATCTATCTATGTTCCAAATTTCATCCAGATCCTGTCCACCCGTTCTGGCGTGAAAGAGTAACAAACATCCATACTCACAAACTTTCACATTTATAATATTAGTAGGATTTTACAAATAGTTTTATTTATAGTTTCTTTATTCAAAAAAAATTAAGCACAGTTTTAGTTACATCACTATTTTTTTCGCCAAACTATGACGCTTATTGGCGAATACTGCGCTCACTTTAACGATATTTGTACCATGATTAATTCAAAAAATTTAATCTATTCTGATCAAATAATACATAAATGTTTACCTGTTTTTACCTTACGACTAACAATTCATTTAAGTACTAATCCGTTTTAATTAATATTTTGCGACAATTTTTTCTAGCAGAAGCTCTTTCAATTTATTTTCTTGGTTTAAGTAGGTAGTTACAGATTATTAACACTTATTATCTTTCTACTTTCTACAAATTATTTACCTATTCAGTTTAGGTTCGCCCGCTGTCAGATTCATACTAAAAGCACCAACTTTTCTCAATAAAATTCTAACATGTTCGTAGCGCCGGCGTAAACGCGCCTTTTGATTTTGCTTTTTTAGGCAAAGGCACTAAGAGCATACAGCCAAGCGTTTCACGCCGCCCTCATAATAATATCAGGTTTTCAAATAAGAGTGCGTTCAAAAACCGAACGCGTTGTGAATAATGACGCAATAAATAAAACCAAAGTAACGGTATTGCATATTGAACTTTAGGTGTTAGGTAAAGAACACAATTTAGGACCCCAATTTAGGTTGATTTAGGTTTGACAAAAATGTCTTCGTTGAAAAAATACCTGTACAGCATGTAATTATTTTATTAATGTTTTTTCACATTTGACACACTTTTCCGGCTATGTCTTATGTGCATTCGTATCTATCTATTTTCTTCGTAGTATTATTGTGTTTGTAATTATTACCAACTACTTATACCGAGGAAAGCTGATTTTCTTGAGTTCCGCTATTTTGTGCGTAATCACCTCAAAAATCAAATTTCAAGAAAACTGAGAAATTATATTTACCTGTATTCAATTGGAAGTATTATGTAGCAACTTTAAAAGGTTACACTTCATTGGTTTTATTGTATAGATAGGTGTATGAAGTTAATTAATTTTAAACACAAAACCCTCTTTTTTGCGTCCTGGATGAGATTTAAAAAAAATGCTAAAACAGGGATTTTTTTTATTTTTATTTCTAAGTATTTATTCTGAGTTTCATGATTCTAGAATAATCTAATTTTCTTTTTCCATACAAAGTTTAACCCCCTTTTCATCCCCTTTTTCCAAAATTTTACAAAATTTCTGTAGCCTAGATCCTATTCTGAATTTATTGAAATCGATTTGTGAACATTTCATCAATATCGTGTTTATTTTCGATTTTTTCGATTAATATCGATTTTACGTGATGCTCAGTCAAACAAACAAACAAAAATTTTAAAAATGGTTTTATGTATGTATGTATGTAAACTCTTTATTGTGCAAAATAAACAAGACAAATACAAATTGACAAACACTGAGATACACGCACAAAGGCGGACTTATCCCTTTAAGGGATCTCTTCCAGTCAACCTTTGAGTGGTGGTTTTAATATGTTCAGTTACCGATTTTAAGTCACCCTGGTCGGATTTTTTTTTAATCTTCAATATACAGATTTTTTGGTCTCAACGATTTTATTATATGTATAGATATGTATAGATTATTACTACAATCTTTAAACTTGGCATACCAAGAGGTAATTGGGAATGGATGATTATTTTGAAAGTGCTTGGTGATTTTTCTATTGATAGGAATAACCATCCTTAGCTACGGAAAAAAGTTTCAGATTTTTCCGTCGAGCCATGTATTTTATAAAAATAAAAATATTTTACTCAGTCACTCGGCGAGCCCTATACGGAAGTAAGCAGTACGCCAATGAATGACATAATCAAACTTAAAAAAAAAAATCTGCTTGAATCTGTGGTACACGATGGCATTTGTAGCTAAGAAAAGCAACGGCTAAGTGGCGCCGTCTGTAGATTGTTCGTGTTATTAACCAAACATGGGGAATTTCAATAAAAATTACCGTAATATACATTTTTTTCTCAGATTTTGGAATTATTGTGTTATTTCTACTCCGAATCAAAAACACTACTGAAAGTTATATGAGAAATGTATGGTAATTTTAATGAAATCCCAAATAGGTGGTTTAGTACCAACAACAATCTACAGACGGCGCCACTTAGCCGTTTCTTTTGCTTGTTTTAGCTTCCGAGTGCGGTGCTATCAATCAATGTCAGTGACAAATGTCATTGTGTACCACAGATTCAAGCAGCATTTTTTTTTTTAATTTGATTATGTCATTGGCGTACTGCTTACTTCCGTATAGGGGCCGCCGAGTGACTGAGTAAAATGTTTTTATTTTTATAAAATATATGGCTCGACGGAAAAATCTGAAACTTTTTTCCGTAGCTAAGGATGGTTATTCCTATCAATAGAAAAATCACCAAGCACTTTTAAAATAATCATCCATTCCCAATTATGATATCTGAGAACTGTGTCTGTATTTTGCAAAATTCCCCTGGGATAAGTAATGAAAAGGACCATTATATGATTTAGATTTGACCGACATGTTCCTTGAGGTTCAAAAAGGAGCATTTAAAAAGGATTTTGCAAATTTCTCACGAGTTAAAAGGACAGGATAGGAAATAATGACTTAATATTTGTAGAAATTATTGGATGAAGGTGGTATGGTACGTCGTTTTGATATTACCTGCGCAGACGAAGTTGCGGGCAAAATCTAGTACCAATATAAAAAGACCCAGATTATCCTGGTCCTCATAATAAATGTTGCGCTCTGATACTGATGTATTGATATATCTCTATTATATTCATATCTATACTCCGGCGAGATCGAGAACGAGAACTATTGTTTGGCAGCTTTATCAATGCAGTAGGATGATGGTTTCAGTGTTGTCAGTTTTTGATGAATATTAAATAGCGATGTAACTTAGTGAATCATGTAGCAAAATTAATTTGGGTGATTTATGTTGTAATAGAGAATTTTCAAACATAATGATTTGCTCATTAATGTTTATTTCGTCTTTTCTAAGTTTTCTAGTTTTTGTTGCAACAATATGCGTCCAACAAGGTTAGGTACAACTCTCTGGATATTAGCCCCAAATTGACCAAGGTGACCTTTGTCAAGAAGTCCACCAAGTGCCTGACCGTCTCCTTATGGCCCTCCTTCATTATCAGTTTCAAGTATAATCAAATCATTCATAATGTGAATGTGACTAGTGAAATATATGTGGTATCATTATTTCGTAAAATTACATTACTGCAGTGATATAGCTGCCAGAATATCTATCTTCTATATATATCAAACTCAAAGGTCACTGACATAGGTAGTGATCTATCAACGCACAGCCCAAACCACTGGACGGATCGGGCCAAAATTTGGCATGCAAGTAGATGTTATGACGTAGGCATCCGCTAAGAAATGATTTTTGGAAATTCCCACGGGATAAGGAAAAAACGGGAATTATTTTTTTGATTCCGAGTGACGCTATTTCAGTAACTATAATAACTAGACTCTTCAAATTTGATACAAAAGTAGGTGATTACAAAACTAAGAAACTAATTTCAGGATTTTTGGAAATTCCCACGGGATAAGGAAAAAAACGGGATTTATATATTCAGTTCTACGGGATCGATTTTTCGTTTTACTGGTCGTATAAAACTGAAATTTGACCTTCAAGTTCCCTTGGGGAGTGTAGGGGAGCACTACAAAAGGATTTCCCGAAATTCCCACGGAAACGGGAAAACCGGGACTTTTCGTTTTAATGGTTGCAGAAGAAAGAAAGAAAGGAAGAAAGAGACTTAACATTTATAACGTGTGTTTCTTTAAAGGCTTTAAGTGCAAAGCACTCCCCAAAATTTCCACGGGAACGGGAAAAAACTTATTTTGTCGTTTTACATCTTAGCGCGTACGAAGTCGCGGACAAAAGCTATCATCTAAATAAATAAAAATGAATTACTGTTAGTTAGTCTTACTAAAACTCGAGAACGGCTGAACCGATTAGTCTAATTTTAGTCTTGATATATTCGTGAAAGCCCAAGGAAGGTTTAAACGGTGAGAAAATATTGAAATTTAGAAGAAAAAAAACGGGAGCGAAATCGCGGGCAACAGCTAGTATATACATATACCTAATGTTATCTGTTCATCTTACTTCCTACTAATATAATAAATGCGACAGTTTGTGAGTATGGATATAGGGATTTATGGATTTTTTTACTCTTTCGCGTCAGAACGTCTACTATAGATCAGGTCTGGCACGGAATCCTGTGTAAAGTTTGTGCTATCCAAAATTATTTGAACATTTATGGATAGATTTCTATTTCGGATATATATCAAACAGTTACGGTTATGGACCTTCATTGTCGACTAAATGGATAAGCTTTCTTTGCTACTCCACATGCGATTTAAGTGCAGGATTTGACCTGACTCTTTCGCATAGTATAGCACAGTAAGATTATCTAAATTAGTTTAACATGGATTTCCGCAAAGTAATGGCTGAATCTTTAAGTAGGTACAGTATTTTTATATCTGATGTATTGAATACTGTTTTAGAGTCTCGCTACAGCAGTCGTCCAGCTGTTTACGACGGAAGGTCCGGCGCATTCCGAATGGAAGAAGAAGGACACCGGTGTGCTCTGCTTGATCAAAGATAACAGCAAGCGCTCGTATTTCTTCCGTATTTATTGTCTCTACAGAAAAGCCATGATATGGGAACATGAAGTGTACTTGCAGATTGAATACAAACATCCCAGGCCATACTTGCATACATTTGAAGCTGAAGTAAGTTTAATTTTATAAGTTGTTACCAAAAAGTGTTTTATTTTAAATGACTCTTTAGTTACATTTATTTTCAAAAATTATTAAATATATTAAAATGCTTAACGTTATACATTTTGATGTACACTTTATCTTAAAGGGGCATTCCTACATTAAAAACGCCGGGTCTTTCTTCGGATTTGTTTCACATAAAGAGAACGTAATTCTGCTTCTTTCATAGTATAGACTATGGCAGTTGGAGAGGGGATATCTAAAAATTCCTAAAATTAGCATTATTAATTTGTAGATAGCCTTGAATACGAAATATTGAAAAGTCAATTTGTAAGAAGTAACTGCCATCAAATCTCAATATAGTCAATATCTTTTATTTCAGGAATATATGACAGCTTTTAATTTTGCCAACGAAAGTGAAGCCAAGCTCCTCAGAGACATTCTTATTGAAAAGATTGAACTGCGAAAGCATAGACGAGAAGGTAATTTTACTTTGAACAATCAAATGATATAATATGCTGAGTTCATGGGTACACAACTACGCATCATCAACATCTCTCAAGGGGGTGTTGGTACAATGACATTACGTCATGTTTACTAACAGAGAAGGAATGATGTTAATGTTAATATACAAACAATCATTATGAAATTGGTTTATGCCAACCACACACATTCTGTAGATAGGTCTTTTTACCGTAATCACTGAATATTCTGCCATTTTGGTACTTTATATTATCAACTAGCTGTTGCCCGCGGCTTCGCTCCCGTTTTTTTTCTTCTAAATTTCAATATTTTCTCACCGTTTAAACCTTCCTTGGGCTTTCACGAATATATCAAGACTAAAATTAGACAAATCGGTTCAGCCGTTATCGAGTTTTAGTGAGACTAACGAACAGTAATTCATTTTTATTTATATAGAAGAAAGCTTTTGCCCGCGACTTCGTAGGCACTAAGATGTAAAACTAAAAAATAAGTTTTTCCCGTTCCCGTGGAAATTTTGGGGAGTGCTTTACACTTAAAGCCTTTAAAGAAACACACGTTATAAATGTTAAGTCTCTTTCTTCCTTTCTTTCTTTCTTCTGCAACCAGTAAAACGAAAAGTCCCGGTTTTCCCGTTTCCGTGGGAATTTCGGGAAATCCTTTTGTAGTGTTTTTCCTGTCCCTGTGGGCGTTTCGGAAAATCCTTTCTTAGTGTTCTTCTACACTCCCGAATAAATAAATAAATGAATATCTTGGGACAAATTACACCAATTGACCCAGCCCCAAACTAAGCAAAGCTTGTACTATGGGTACCAGGCAACGGATAAACATACGTATATACTGTAGATCAGGGGTTCCCAATTTTTTTGTGTCAAGGAACCCTAATTTATTACATTTTTCCTAGCGGAACCCTTCTTTGATAACACCTTAAAATAGGTACCTATAAATGAAAAACAATTAAAGGTCAGTGCGCGCGAACAACGTTGCTCACCGCACATGAAAATATTTTTTACGGAACCCTTATTGCCCTTCCACGGAACCCCAGGGTTCCGCGGACCACCTTTCGGGAACCGCTGCTGTAGATAAATACATACTTAAATACATACAACAACCATGACTCGGGCACAAACACTCGTATTCATCATACAACTGTCTGCCCCTACCGGGATTCGAACCCAGGACCTCTAGCTTCATAGTCAGGGTCACTAACCACTAGGCTATCCGGCTGTCAGAATAAACCTACGTGACAAGGAACCCCCTTGCCAAATTTCAGCTTTCTACGACCAGTAAAACGAAAAATCCTGTATTTTCCCGTTCCTGTGGGAATTTTGGAAAGTACTCTCTTAATGCGCCTCTACACTCCCGAAGCAACCCACATGCCGAATTTCAGCTTTCTGCAACCAGTAAAACGAAAAGTCCCGTTTTTCCCGTTCCCGTGGGAATTTCGGGAAATCCTTTTGTAGTGCTCCCCTACACTCCCCAAGGGAACTTGAAGGCCAAATTTCAGTTTTATACGACCAGTAAAACAAAAAATCGATCCCGTAGAACTGAATATATAAACCCCTTTTTTTTCGTTATCCCGTAGGAAATTCCAAAAATCCTGAAATTAGTTTCTTAGTTTTGTAATCACCTACTTTTGTATCAAATTTGAAGAGTCTAGTTATTATAGTTACTGAGATAGCGTCACTCGGAATCGAAAATATAATTCCCGTTTTTTCCTTATCCCGTGGGATTTTCCAAAAATCCTTTCTTAGCGGATGCTTACGTCATAACATCTACCTGCATGCCAAATTTCAGCCCGATCCGTCCAGTGGTTTGGGCTGTGCGTTCTTCTTCTTCTTATTTGTGGCGTTGCAAGTCGTTATAGCGATGACAACTTCGCCAATGTCAAAGTAACAAAAATATGATTAAAAAATCTTGTGACAAAATGTCGGCAACGTTGTACGGTAATGGTCAGAGACCCCCCTCCCCGCCTGTCGGGCTCTTAGCCAACGGTCAATGATATCCCTCAGAAACTGCCAGGAAATCATTAGCCGATGCCCAGGGTGCACCGGATCAAGCACTGCTCTTCCCCTCGGACGGATCCAAAAAGGAACCGCAGCTCTTAACCACACGTGGAGGTAACCCGACTCGCACCCCGGGCTGTGCGTTGATAGATCACTATGTCAGTCACCTTTGAGTTTTATATATATAGATTTATGAAAAATTACCCACCAATTATTACAGTTTGTCAGTACGCGAGACGATGTTACAAAACCATTAATAGTATTTCACAACCTAGTGCGATTATTTAGTCTGAACTGAACATCCCTCCAAAGTTTCGTACTTGCTGTAATTATATCTATTTTTTTTAATTCAATGAGTATACTGATAATTCTTATACAGCAATTCATATAAACTTACCCTTCCCTTCTTAGGGATAAGCTCGTCTTTGTACTATTTTCTGTGTACTTCTGTATTTTCTGTAAGTCACGAATCTACACTAAGGAGCAAAAATAACGGGTCGCTCTTCATACAAGTTGTATGTCAGTCAGTATATTTGTTCCATTGTACTTTTTTGAGCCATGGAAGACCAGGGGGCACGATAGTGCTCTCGGCAAGTTGAGCACAGCCGCCGTACCGTACCTTCCTTTACTCGAAGCAATTCACGGTAATTTTGACCCTTCTGTGGAATATTCTTTTTCAAACATACTCGGTAAAAATGAAAAAACAAAGTTAAACATTTTATAGACGACTTCAGTGACTAGTTGAATAAGTAAGTATGTATGCGCGATAATTTTTTTAAATGTGTATTAATAAAAGCAGAAACTGGTTGATTGACCAAAGCACAGTTCAAACCACTAGATGGATTGATTATGACGTAGGCAACCTTTAAAAAAAAATTTTGCTACAGGGCCCTATTAAAGTGGTTTAAGGGCTCTCGCTAATATGTATGAGTCTTTGGATTTTGAACTGGAGACTTGAAATTTGGGCAGGGGGTAGTTTATAGGTAGGACATCATGAAGAGCTTTTTCCACAGGGACGTATTAATTTGGTTTAAGGGCTTTCGCAAGTTTGTATGAAAACCCTCGGTTTTTTAAACTAGAGACCTGAAATTTTGGGTGCTACGAAATACCGATATCGAAAAACCGACCCCCGACCGATGGGAAATATAATCCCGGTATGCCATCACGTCATGGAAATACCGACCCTTTAATTGGTGGACAGGCACTGTTTAATACCGCCCTGGATTTACCGACATGGAAAAATCGCCCCTGGATTTCGAGTACAAGCAAGTCAAAATCCATGTCACAAATCATCCCTTCGTTCGGTTAAGCACAGATTATTCTTATGGCAGATTCGTGGTAGGGCAAAAAAAAGGATAAGTCATGTTCACAATATAATCTAACTAGCTTCTGCCCGCGACTTCGTCTGCGTAGAATTATACATAAAAACCTTCCTCTTGAATCACTCTATCTATTAAAAAAAACCGCATCAGAATCCGTTGTGTAGTTTTGAAGATATAAGCATACAGGGACATAGGGACAGAGAAAGCGACTTTATTTTATACTATGTAGTGATATAGGTGTAAAACTTAAGTAAATGACCTGTTGTGTGTGTGAGTAATGTGAGCGAATAAATAAATTGACGTTCCAAATAAGAATCGTTATATGTTATCAGTTCTGTACACTACTACATAAACAGGTCATTTATAATTTTGCTCCTATACAGTTTTGCTTCTGTTCTGGCGCTTCGCTGGCCGCTCCCTCGGCACGCTCGCTTCGCTCGTCGTTGTACCTAACAGTAGCCAAGGGGTTATTCATAATTCATGTCCCCCTATATATTTTTCAACGGGCTCCATAAGAACGAGGTCACTTACAATTATTAGGTTGGTATTTCCGTGTCGGGAAATCCGCCGTGGTATTTAGTGGCTTCCCATTATCAGGCCGGTATTGCCGTGTCGGGAATTACGGCGCGGTATTGACTTGTACCGGGCTAATATAATATTTCATGACACGGGAATACCGCGCTGTATTTCGTGTCCATTACGGCTTCGAATTACTGTATTTACTGTTTCGGGTTTTCCAGGCCAGTAAATCCGTGTCGGTATTTACTGCAGGCCCTGAAATTTGAGCAGGAGTATTTTACACGTCTGTTAAAAAAAAGGTTTATGCACAGGGCCAGATTAAGGTGGTTTAAGGAGCTTCGCGCAAATTTTAATTCGCGGGCAAATTTTAGCTCCTGGAAGTATAATTAGTGAGCATGTGTCCTTAGACAACCTGCCGGCCCGCGTTATTTGTCGCAAAATAATAGAGAATAAGCATTATTTTATTAATTTCTTAACAAAATATGAAATATTGTAAAAGAGAAAAAAGTGAAATTAAAAGTAAAAAATACGGGAAATATAAGCGATTAGAAAGAGCTATCCGACATGACATGTGACGTCATAAAACACTACGCCCATATAACCGTTTCTTTAGGAAGAGATAGAGACAAATATTTGATAGCTTATATCTTGATTATGTTTATAGTTATTCGAAAAATATTTTGTTTTAAATTGTTTCTTACATAAAAACAATAAAAAAAAGAAAATTCCCGATTGTATGAAATTGATGTTTTTGATTTTTACTTACATTTACCGTCGGACAAGTTGATACCTCGCCTGCTGAATGCAAAAAGGGCCGAAATCAAAATTTTCGGTTTTTGCGTTTATCCCGGAATCGTGTTCTAATTTGATCGTTTTACCGTATACATTAAAGACTATTTTCAAAAGTTAACTCTAACGGAATATAGAGGGCATAAATGCCCTTTTTGCATGTGACGAAACCTGTTTCTCAAAACTTTAACTAGCCGTTTCTTGACTTATTGGTTTTTTGACTTGTGCCCTTATTGCATTCGGCAGGCGACCTGACCCACCATAGAACATTATCGCAGTAAAAAAAATCCGTGTTAATTCATTGTTACGTTACATATTTCAAAACTTTATTTTCTTTTATTTTTTTTATTTCCCCACAATGTTGGAGAAAAGCATACATATAAACCTCAGCCGGAGAGGCGATTGCTGGACTCGCATATTAATAGACGGCTTCGCTGGCACTCTGCCTTCTATAATGTCTCGACCAGCAATCAGCTTGCTTCCGGCCTCTGCAATAATGTACATTATATCGCAGAGCGACGGCAGCGGTCCATGTTGGCGGCGCGCGCCAACAGTACGTCGTCGCTGGGCGGCGCGACGCGACACAACGGCGCCCCGCCCGCGCCGCCTGCGCCGCCCACGCCGCCCACGCCGCCCGCGCCCGCGCCGCCCGCCGCGCCCGCACCTGCGCCCGCGCCAGTGCCCATGCCCAAGAGCATCGCCAGCACTGGTAACTGCAGCTGAACTATCCAATTTGAACCACCAAAACCACACATCATACATCAACTTTATTTTTAAGGTTCCGTACCTTAGTCGGCTAAAACGGAACCCCTATTTATAGGATAATTTTGTTGAAGCATTGGGCCCTAATTAAAATGATGGCAATAATGTAAGTAATTCCATTAAAGACCTCTCGTCTAGTCGCACCAGCACGTGTCGCACGAGAGTCGCGTCGCGCGCGGGGTAGATTGCCCGTCTTTGTCTTACTGTTCGTTCCAGAAAGAGACGGGTAGTCTATCTCGTGCGCGACGCGACTCTCGTGCGCTCTCGTGACAGCCAGGCTGGAACGTGACACTTCGCGGCCTAATATAAGAGTCGCCTAGCGCGCGAGATTGATTGCCCGTCTTTGTCTTACTGGTCATTCCAGAAAGAGAGGGGTAGGTAGTCTATCTCGCGCGCGACGCGACTCGTGAGCTCTCGTGACAGCCGGGCTGGAACCTGACACTTCGCGGCCTATTATAAGGAACACAACATAAATATTTCATTGCATGTTTGAGAAAATGCATAAAAGTTATCTTTATCAAACATCTTGGTCGGAAAAAAAAAACAAATTATTGCCTACTGTCACGACCTTTGGATTTATCATCTGTTTGTTACTAGGCAATTACATGATGAAGAATTCTAATAAGAAGCCGAAGACGAGAAAGCTTACAAAAGCTGATATCGGCATGCCGCAGGATTTTAAGCACATATCACACGTTGGGTGGAATAAAGGTAATCAGTTTATGACATGGTACTTATACTAGGTATACAATAATGTTACTGCTGAATCCTACCAGAACCTGAATAAATTCTGTGCCTATTCGAAGAAACTTGCATGAAATTTCAGAGTTCTTCCTAGGCAACCTACTCGTACTACTTACGAGCTGTTTTGCATTGTGGATGGTCCTTTGAATTCTACTATTGATTGAAAAATATTTTTAAACAATCAAACTATATATATAAAAGAAAGTCGTGTTAATTACACTATTTATAAATCGAGAACGGCTGAACCAATTTGGCTGAAAATTGGTAGGGAGGTAGCTTAGAACCAGGAGACGGACATAGGATAATTTTTATCCCCATTTTCCCACGGGATTGGAAAATTCTGAAATGTTGTACTAATAAAGCTACAGACATTAAATTTAGCATGCCTACACGTTATTCCTTGATAAGTATAAAGATGCACTTACAAAGGAATTTTTCAAATTTAAGGCGGAACAAAGTTCGCCGGGTCAGCTAGTTATATTATAAAAGTGTGTTAAGTCGTGTGGCTCAATCGCAGGGTTCGACTACGACAACCTGCCGGAGGAGGAGATGCGCTCGTTCTTCTCGAAGGTGGGCGTGTCTGCGTCGCAGCTCGAGGACCACTCCACGCGCCAGTTCATCTACGACTTCATCAACGCGAACGGCGGCGTCGACGCCGTCAAGGAGGAGCTGCACCAGCCGCCGCCAGGTAACTGCTACATTACACTTCCGTAATTAAAAGTTGAAAACGGAACATGAAGGAACTAAAATCTACACGTAAAATCGAAAGGATACTCACTCACTCATAGACTACAGGCCCATGTCCAAAAAATGTGGGTCATATGAACCACCAGGTGAGGTATATAGAACGATATAAGAGCATAAAATAATAAGATTCAGCACTATGCCGTCACTTGTAAGCTGACCAACTGAGTGCTGGTGAGAATTCAAAAGTGCAACCCTCGATTTTTTCCCCTTGTCGCATGATTTTTGTACGGCGTTGCGAAATAATGGATTAGAAGCTGTATTGTAACAGTATGAAACTGATGCCGTACAGAATGAAATGACCAAATTTACCCTGGAAATTGTCAGAAAATTAAAAAAATTACCGAGTTTGTGGCGCACCATTTTTTTACGGCACTGCGCGCTTTCTTATTATTTTACCATCGATGGTAAAAATGCCGTACAAAAATATATGACCAAAATGTACTCACTCTACCTGCACTTTTCAATTCTCACCAGCACTACTGGTTCAATAAAGGTAAAGTTTTACAGGTAGGTAGTTTATGAGTGGGAGACGTCAGCTATCAACGGATTTAGCGACAGAGCCGGATGAAGGTTTAAGGGCTCTCGTAATTTTGTATGAAAGTCCTTGTTTTTTTTAGAAATAGCCACCTGAAATTTGGCAGTGAGGTACTACTAGATAGGACACGTTATTTAGGAATACATTTTGCCATAGGTCTGGATTAGGGCGATTTTAAGGTTTTCGCCAATTTGTACGAAGGTCCTTGATTTTTTAGTACAAGAAACATAAAATTTCGAAAGCAGGTAGTTTATCGGTAGGACACGTCAGTTAAAATAGATTTTTGCCAAAGGGCACAAATAGAAATAGAAGGCTGTTACTATATCATAAAATAACTCTGAGCGCTATGCCGTCATTTCTGAAAGGTACAGGTGAGTATAACGCGAGTAAATGGAATTTCTCAGGCACAAGACTAATTAAGACTAATTATTAATGTACGGTTTTTTTACAGCTTATAGATGATTAAAAATAAATGTCGAAAAACCTATTGCCGTACTAAAGTGGTGGTGCCGGAAGTTAGTGCAAATTTTTAAATAGCAGGTAATTGTAGAAGCAATATAGGTCATTTGTTACTGTACGGCATTTGTGTAATTCTTTTTGTATACATATACAGATACTTTTCCCATGAACGCCGTACATATTTTCAGCGCAGGGGTCGAAAGCCAAGGGTCGCAACCCTTTCCCTACACCCATATGATATAAGGTCATTGTAAAATGTACGGCATCTTGTTCAAAATGTTATTTAAGATGGAAATGTTTGATAATTATGCCGTCCAAAAATTATTGTTAATATTTGTGTAAATAAATTATTATCTACATTTCAGGATTTTTTTGAATTAATAGTCAATTTTGTGTTGTTTGTGGCCGTCACAAAGACTTGAAAACACATTAGGATTTTTGTCAAACGATTTGTATTCTCTTTGATTTTAACAATCACAAAACCCTATATGTTTAAGGTGGGATGGAGTATTTTAGTGAGGAAAAGGCATACAATGAGTACATTTGGGAGAACACAGCGTATTACACTCATACCGATTGTATTGCAGTGGCGGCTCGCGAGGGCCGCGCGCCCGCTGCCGCGCCCGCGCCCGCGCCCGCTCCGCCCGTGCCGCACCGCAACCCCGCGCCGCCGCACCCGCCTGCGCCTCGTAAGGAACACTTTTTTCTTTATTTTTTGAATTCCTGGTTTGCGTGTTTTTAAAAAAGTTTTGTCGTAAAAGATTATTATTTTGTATGTTAGAATTATTACTAGTGATAAAAAAAAACAATGATAAAAGTACCTACATAAAACCCGTGGAACTTTTCTCTTTGGTTAGATTTAATAAACAAGTATTACCTACTTAAAAATATAAACTTTTACATACAATAAAATACTGTTAGGATTCCTGTGAGCTTTATGTAGCGTTAATTTGTAAATAAGCAGTAAAATATGATGTGTTTGTATAGAGATTTTAATAAGGAGTGACAAAGTCAAACGAACATAGAAGTAAACACATTTTTAAACTTCAATTTAAATAATTATGGTTAGCCAGTTACAACATTCCCCCTTTCATAATTATTCTAAAAAAGACAAACTATACAACTAAACCTATGCTAATTGTACATTTCCTATGTGCAACAGGCCCAAGAGGTTTTGTTAAAATATCTGCAGGCATGTCGTTGCTCTTTAAATAATCTAAATTAATAGTGCAGTCGGACACTTTTTCCCGTATGAAGTGAAACCGAGTATCTATATGCTTCGTCCTGTTGTGGTGCACAGGATTGTGAACTAAGTTAATAGCACTCTGACTGTCCAACATCAACTTAACTGAGCTAAGTTTACCTGTAATATCCGATATACATAAATCGACGTAAGTAGCATGCTTCCTTAGTAGCTGTTGTAAGCGCCATGTACTCGGCCTCTGTGGACGACAGCGCCACCGTGGGCTGTTTCTTGGCTTCCCATGCCACTGGTCCGTCAGCTAATGTAAACACTAAGCCCGTGTACGACTTCCTATCAATCGGACAATTAGCCCAATCCGTATCAGCATATCCTATCAGGTCTTTTCCTGTTTTTCTGTAAATTAAGGAATACTGTAATGTACTTTTCAGGTACTGTAAAACCCGTTTGATGATTCATGCACCACTTTACAACACATGAACGCATGTTTTAACGGAAAAGTTGATTTTAATATAACAAAAAACCCGTGTGACACGACTGACAGGCGTCCACCCTGCGCACTGATCGCGTTGCCGCAGTAGTTTTCAAACCCAAACTAGTTTACGTGGTGCTATTTTGAAGCGTTAGAAATGGTTCCATGTAGCGCTTTTCACGGATCAAAAGTTACCTAATTCTGGAAAATCTAAATTTTTTTTAGTTATAATTACTACTTTACATAACAAGTAAATTAGTGGTTAAAAAACCCGAATGCGCCATTTTTTATAATTTTGATGTCACTCTCACGATCACGACTACGCCGAATCTAAAGATACCTCTCAAGCTCAAATACGACAACTCGTGTAGGCTTTAGAGCGTGCCAAAGAAATATACATACACTCGAAAAACATAACCCTCCTTCTGGCGCAATCGGGGATTTCGGGAAATCCATCCTTATACCTAATCTCTGTCAATCAGTAAGGGGTTTTCTTTTTCTACATATTTATATGCATGTAGATAAGGTTGATAAGCACCCCTGTTCTGAGTGTCGCAGAACGAGTGTAGACAGTATTGAGTAACGTTGTGGTCTGTGTGGTGCAGCGTCCCGCGCGCCGCCGCCGCCGCCGGCGCGCGCCGTGCCGCCGCCGCCCGCGCCGCCGCCCGCGCCGCGCAACCCGCCGCCGCCCAGGCCTGCACAGCGTAAGTAACCATTAATATAAATCAACTTATTGCTTTATTTACCGTCTTTAAAAAAGAGACCGGTTCATCTGTATGTATTTCATCACACTTGCTCGTAAATGGTAGGTATCAAAACATACAGGTTAACTTGGCCGTAATGCCTAATTAAAAACCCTCGGGCTTTGTTCTTGTCATGAACCCCCCCCCCCCCTCCCCCCGCCCACACAGCAGCCCGCCACCGCGACGACACCCCCTCCCCCCGACACCCGCGCACCAATCCCCCCGCGGCCCCGCCTGGCCAAACGCCGCGCCTCCGGCACGCGGTTGTTCAGACCTATAATTTTATTTTCACCTCACTTGCTCGAAAAGGCTGTCTTTCTCCTTCAAAATCTGCGTGGAAAAGTGCTTTTTCCCCGCTTGCGTGGAAAAGGTTTTTGAAATTCGAACGTGACGATGACCACCATTGCCCACCTACTCATATACTCAGAAATTAGAACTTTGAACTTCGTATGTTGTCGTCTCGCTTATACGAATAGTACTTAATTAGGAGAATGAGAAGGACGGAATAATGCGAGCTTCAAATGTCGAACTTGTTATCAGACCCCTAACTTTTTCATCCGATAAAAAAAAACATAATGTCACGTTCAGAAACGCGATCCGGTATCCATTATTAATTTATTTTAAAATCCGTTACTTCCTAGGTTATTTTCAAGATTTGATAACTTTCGTTGCTAAAAGAAAAAACGATATTGGTTTTTATTAATCATTTTAATTTGTGGTTAACCACAAAAATAGCAACCAAGCAGGAAAAAACAGATATTATGATGCAAATTCAGAACGCGCCCCATTTTTTTTTAATTCAGTCTAGTTAGTGCGATTTTTTAACTTTCTTTTTAAAAATATATCTATGATTAGAAAAAAAAATAAGTTTTTAGAGATTGCTCGTCGGGAAACCGTAAAGTTGACCAAAATTGTTGTTTGATTTATGATAAAACAGTATAATACACAAGAAATTAATGTGATAGAACAATCAGAAAAAATTGTTTTACTTATTAGATTATTAGACTAGGCGGTATGGGCTTAGATCCTTTTACCTTTCTCATTTAGAAGAAAAAGAATAAAAAAACTGATTGACTTCGGGTTTCTACTACAGCTTCGATCGTAATTCCTTACTTCCCCCCCCCCCCCCTAATACACAATGTACTATTAGATTAGATTACATTATTTATTCATCACTATCACTACATAGTATAAAACAAAATCGCTTTCTCTGTCCCTATGTCCCTATGTATGCTTATATCTTCAAAACTACACAACGGATTTTGATGCGGTTTTTTTTTAATAGATAGAGTGTTTCAAGAGGAAGGTTTTTATGTATAATTCTACGCAGACGAAGTCGTGGGCAGAAGCTAGTTCAATATAAAATTACATCATAAATTGTACAATGTCAAGTTACGAGAACTTATCAGGTTAACTGGAAGAAATCCCTTCTTAGGGATAAGTTCGCCTTTGTACTATTTTCTGTGTATTTTTGTATTTTTTTAATTTTTATGTGCAATAAAGAGTTTACATACATACATACATACATACTTATATTAAAATCGTCAAAAATTACACATATAAAATAAAAATTGATAAATTAATTGATTAATTGATGGTATGCGTGCATGCCATCACCAATAACTTAGACGATTATGGTGTAAAATCCCTTTTGAAGTTATACCTATTTCTAAACTGGGGTCCCATATATATTTTTTAAACAAATTTTGCAGTTACAATTTCAGTAACATAGTGAAGTCACTTAAAATTTCATAGTGAAGTCACTTCAAATCAAATACAGGTTGATTAAATGATTGATTATGATAATTTCACATCTTTTCGCCGTGATTTTGTGGTTTGCGGCATCAATAAGGAAAATATAAATTCAAAAAAATCTCGTGTTTAAAAAGTTTAAGTAATGATTGACTGGTCTTTCTTAACCGTCTTTAATGGAGTAGTTGAAGAAATTAGAAACGCTGAAATAAATAACTTGTGATGCCTACGTCTTTTTGCTAAATACTCGTAAACTCTATTTCGCAATATTTCGCTCGATTGCCTCTGATTTAAATGGAATTATCAATCAAATAATGAAAACGTTTATTTTGAAATAGTGAATGACATAGTATCGGTTGCAGCCGCGCCGACGAGCGCGCCGCCGACGGTGCCTCCGCCGCCGCCGCCCGGCGCGCCGCCGCCGCCGCCCGCGCCGCCCGCGCCTCCCGCGCCTCCCGCGCCACCCGCGCCACCTGCGCCGCCCATGATGCCCGACTCCGAGGCGCCCATGGATGCCAGAGCCGCGCTTATGGAAAGCATACGCAGCGGCAACAAGGGTTTGAAGGTAAATATTTTAAAGAATAGGTGATAGAAATAGAAATTCAATGTTGTAAGCACACGTGTGCGAGTGAGATATAATAATATGTACCACGGACATTTGGCCTGAAATGCTCAGCGCGCGGCGGCTTTACGTACTCGTAGCATTTAAAAGTAATGAGCACATGAAATTTTAAATAGTTCTTAATCGACAATTATTGCAGTTGGTACTGCAAGATAAAGCTCGGCTTTTGGGCTTTTACTCGTGTGATAAACGCGCCCCAGTAAGTAGACCACCGGGGCCGTGTCACCTGACCGAAAGTTTTCGCTAAGCAGGCGTCCTGCTGCTATGTTTATGTATAAACAAATAATGTTCAGAATTAGATGTGATTCTAATCCAACTAATTCGGAACAGTACATTGCACTCAAGGTGGCATATTGCAGGCACACCAGTTGCTAAGAGCTACAAATATAAATTCTAAAATACCGGGTATAATAAAAGCTTGTATAGTTTGTTTCATTGAATTGAAAAATGAACATTTTTAGAAACATGCCTGTTTATTGTTCTTTCTTTTAAGATATCACTCATTCACATTGCTTGCTAAATCTGAGATAAAAAGTAAAAACCAAACTCAGGGAGCACTCGCTAAGAATGCACTAGTCTTGAAATTTTACTAGTAAATAATGTGTGATAAAGAAATTTGAATTACTAATGTAAAAAAAAATTGTAAAATTAATTAATTTAGTATTCAAATCACAACAAACCGAATATTAATGATTTAATTTTAATCTATTTTCATGTAATTTACTAGTTAAGTACCTTTAACGTGAAATTCCAAGACTAGTACATTCTCTTAGCGAGTGCTCCCTGAATTTGGTTTTTACTTTTTATCTCAGATTTAGCAAGCAATGTGAATGAGTGATACCTTAAAAGAAAGAACAATAAACAGGCATGTTTCTAAAAATGTTTGAACATTTCAAGGATTTTATTTTTATTTTTTTTATGGCACAGAGAAATGACTCTGTTCCAACATAAGACATTTTTAGTAATTTCGAATGCCTCCATTTTGTTTTTGTGGCAAGAAAGACACTTAAAAATTATTTTATTTGGTCCAATATACATTAAACTATCCGAAATAAAAGATTTTGTTTCCAAATTAACGCTCATTTGGGCAATATTGACTCGTGCCTATCAAATTCTGGGTATTTTCCTAAAATTTCTAAGTCTTCAATTTAAAAAAAAAGTATCAAATTTCGACTAAGACATATGTGGGTACAAATGTTCAAAAATAACTCGGCTATCATCCCCTTAAAGCTTTGTATCTTGCTACCAAACATCCTGTATTTAACTCTAAATATTATTATTTCAGAAGCAATGTATACAGTGTTTAGACGCAACTTGACAGGAACGCAAAATGACAGAAACGCTGAAGGCCAAAAAAGCAATATGTCAGAAACGTTTGGTTAGTCTTCTTTGCCTAAATTCTTCGGCAATTACTCGTGGACCCACTGTTATAAAAATGACGAGTTACACTCCACCAGACAGGGGCGTGCAGTCGTTTCTGACAGCGGGTAGGCATATTGACAACAATACCCGTATTGGTACGAAGCGTGGCGGGCACATTTACGTATGGTTACAAGCACTGCCTATATGCCTGTAAGGGGTGAAAGCGTCTGCCACCAGAAGGCCTATTCGGTTTGCCCTTCGGGCATTTGATGACACCTAACGAACCTTAGGTAATTTTAATATCTCTTTAGTGAGGATATATCGCTATATATACATTTATATATACCGCACATATATGTATATCGTTTTTTTTTTAATTAATGTCAACAGACAACAAAGTGTTGCAAGTATTTATGCCAAGGGTTTAGAGTTAAAAAAAGTTGTTTCTGTTCACGACTAAAGAAGTCACCCTGTATATTGCTTTTCTGGCCTTCTGCGTTTCTGGCATTTTGTCTAACTGGCATTTTGCGTTCCTGACAAGTTGCGTGTAAACGGTATACATTAGATAATATATGTATATTTATTTTGTACGAGGCAATTTCTTATTTAGAAATACAAGGTGTCTTAAACTCATCAGGAACATTTTAGCCTGGTTGGGTAAGTTCTATTAAGCACTACCGTAACGGTTTATTTTCGACTTTTAATTTAAACCGAAGTCACCCTTTCCACGCCGTACACTTTAAATATTACCCAATGCAGGGACACATTTTTCACAACCAAAATTAAAATATCCTGGAAAATATTTACTGGGGTGTTCAGTCAAACTAATACATATAACAAACCGCTGAAGTATTTATTCCGGTTTAATTTTAAGATAGAGTATGCGGAATTAGGAATTGATGTTCTGAAGCCCATAACTATTCCCGGATTGTGGGTGTATGAGGCCGGTGTAATGTTGTCAATCGGATCACAGCACGTCGAGGCCCCCGCCAAGCCGCCGGCCGAGGACAGCCGCAGCAACCTGCTCAGCGAGATCCGGCAGGGCGTGGAGCTGCGAGCCGTAAGTATCCAATACGTAATATGCATTAAAATATCACATTTCTTGATAAAATATGAAAATATCATAAAAGAGATGACAAAAAGTGAAATTAAAAGTAATATCGGTCAAGACTTTTAAACTACTAATTATTTAGTCAGCGATTAGAAGTGAGAGTCAGAATGGCGGGTGTACAAATATATAAAATGATTATACTAAAAACATGTACTCAAAATGTACTATTTAGTACCTACTTAAAAAAAAAATATACCACTCAACAAAAAAAGTTATTACAACGTAGAGGTACTCCCGCCATTCTGATAGTCAGGACGGCGGGTATATGCCAATTCAGCATGAACTAATGTAATGTTAACTAATGTTATTACTCCAAAAAAATTAACTGAAAATTTACTATTTAGCACATTCTTTAAAAGAAATGGCACCACTTCACAAGTGAAGTTATTACATTATGGAGGTACACCCGCTATTCTGACAGTGGGGACGGCGGGTGTCTGCCAGTTCACCATGAACTGATGGACTATTGACTAATGTATTATTACTCTAAAAAATTGTACTCAAAATGTACTATTTAGTACCTACTTTCAAAAATAAAAACCAGAATCTTTTGTTATAGGCGATGCGTCTTAACTCATCACTATTTTGATTCCCCCTTCCACCTAACGTTGCTTTTAGGCCTTGTTACCTTTGGCTCTGTCTACCCCGTGAGGGATAAAGACGTGATTTATGTATGTATGTATATCTATTACACAAGGTGTAAAAGCAAGAAAAGCATTAAAGTGCGATTTATTGACAAGTGTCACAAATCGTTCTCTAGCCTCGTAAGTCCTTAACTGCCGAATGTACTACGTGAAGTACAAATTGTTAAAATGAAAAAAGGGCTTTAAATATGTTGAAATTAAACCTAAAATCACAAAACTGGCTCTGTCTTAAGTACTACGCGATTTATAAAAAGGCGGGTTACGAGGCTGGAGCAAAAAATATTCCTAAGAGTGCACTTACCGTCTCTTTTATTTAGAAAAAAAAATAATTTAGCTCACAGATTATAAATAAGATTTCTGAATTTGTTTTTGCTTTCGTCAAAGAAAAATGCGTGCGTGAAATAATTGTAATATGCCAGTCTGTCTGTATGTAAGACTCAGTATGACTTAACCTGCACATTTTACTTAGCAGTAGGGCTCTGCTGACACTGGATTTTATATTCACTTGCCGTATTTGTGCGGAACCCTCGGAGCGCAAGCCCGACTCGCTGTTGGCTGTTTTTTTGTTACATGATTGCTAGGAAAGTGTAGACAAGACATTTTAAATATTTTTTTAATACCTAACCAGTTGTTACGTAGGTACAGCCAGCGTCATAATAGTTTGCAGCATCCAAGTTGGCCAAATAGTTCGATACACCATAAAAATTGTATGGTGTGTCGAACATTTTGGTCACCTTGGATGCTTCATACTATTTGACGCTGACTGTACCACACATTCTCAAGTTAATTGATGCTGGTTTTTCAGGAAAGCTCTAATTATTATTCAAGATTATTATAATCATATATTTGTACTACTACTCTAGGTATACCCCTAAACCGCCCCTAAACAGCAGTATTCACAAAATTGCATAGAATGCGTCACAAACATCAAACTCTGTATAGTTACTTTACTTAAATAGCTACTTAAATAGCTTCCTTGAAACAAAAAATGACAAGCTCCGTTTTCTTTTGTCAGTAGCGATTTGTATTTTATCTTCTTTTCTTATGTGATTGAAAAGGAAGGTGTCCAGCATTCTACCTATATATTCTCTCTCTGCGGTTCATTCCATTCGAGGTAGCTCTTGTGAATCGTCCTATAGGTATTAAACAGATGTCTCGTTGATCGGCGCTATCCACGAATTAAGCGACCAATGTCACTCGCCTATCTATACTGCGGGTGGTAGGGCCTTGTGCAAGGTCCGTCCGGATCGCTACCACCATCTTACTCGCTAATCCTGCCGCTAAGTAGCAGTGCTTGCACTGCTGTGTTCCGGTGTGGAGAGTAAGACAGCCGGGGAAATTACGGGCACAAGAGGCATTTCAGCTTAGTAGGTACTCTAGGTTGGCAACGCATCTGCAATCCCTTTGGGGTTGCGGGTGTCTATGGGCAGTGGTGATCACTTACCATCAGGTGACCCACTTGCTCGTTTGCTTTCCTATTTACATAAAAAAAAAAACCCTTCGCTTTAAGCATACTCACTAAAAACAGTCCGGCGAAGCCCGCTTGCCGGGAAGGACGAACATACCTGGCGGATTCGAATGGATGTTCAGATTCCTTCAGTTCAGTATATAATGCCAGCATTAGGGTTTCCCTGTGTTTAATAAGGGTGTGATGTGCAGGTCCAGCGCACCCGCAGCGACGAGATGGGCGCGCGCGAGGCGCCGGCGGCGTCCGGGCTGGCCGTGGCGCTGCGCCGCGCGCTGGACGAGCGCAGCCGCGCCATCCACTCCTCCGACTCCGACACCGACGACGCCACCAGCGACGACGAATGGGACTACTGAACCAAGCAACAGTGCGCTCTAATCATAATAACTAATACAACTGTAACGCGCGTGCGTTCCTCGCTCGGCTGCCCGACGCCAGGCCAGGGCGGCGCTGCAGACGTCATCTCCACCGATGCCGCTTGCGCTCACCACTCACGCTCAGTGTTAATACTATGTTATTGTATGTATAATTATTAAAAAAACAACGTTATAGAGTACCGTACTGCTGTGATATGATATACGGCAACCTCGCTTCGGTTGTTAAACTACACAATCTTAGGTTTTTTTTTTTAAATATTACTCATATCTGAAACCAAACATTTATTGTGTAGTTATTGATATTGTTTCTAATTTTATATAATTGAGTAGAGTCAAGATTACCAAAATGACGAATTTGCTGCGCCAACAAATTAAACAAAAAATCGCACATTTACTGACTAAATTAACGTGTTGAGTTCCTGACAACGATTCAATTCAATCGTGCATATAACAACATACATACTTGAGCATTTTCCAAAAAAAAAACCGCATGTACATTTTTTCAAGAATTGAAATATTTTGAATTTTTCTTACTCAGAATTGTCAACCCTATCGATTCTTATACAAGTAAAAATGTGTCCCAGATTTAATGGAATTTATTGTCCTGAACGTCACGTTCCATACATACCTATATTTAAAAAAGTGATGAACTGGAATGGAAATTTTGGACATATTTTTTATTGTATAAGGATCGATAGGGTAAACGATTCTGAGTAGGGAAAACCCAAAATAGTTTAATTCTGGAAAAAAATATCATGTGGACTTTTTTTGGAAAACGCTCACTTACGGTCTTTTTCAATAAAGAAGGTATGGCTGACAGATCCATAGAATGTCACAGGTAGCGTTCAAGGAAGTATTGACAACAAAATAAATACAAAATTGAATTACTTTACATTGTAAGTACAGTCAGCGTCAAATAGTTCGTGACACCCAAAGTAGCCAATTAGTTCGTAACACGTCATTGTTCCAGTTGCAATAAGGTCGTGTTGCTAACTTTTTGGCCACTTTGGCTGTCACAGACTATTTGACGCTGACTTTACATTGACAACGCTCTGAAAAGAACCACGGCGATTTTTTTTTAGTTTACACCATTTTCACGTACTCATTTTCAATAAATGACCTTATTTACGAGACGCGGCTAGGTTACGTTCTATAGTCATTAAAACTAGATGGGTATAATTAAGCCTATAATAAGACTATGTATAATCAAACAATCGGTTAAAATCGCGTATAATCGAAAATTCAAAGACAATCTACTAAAATATTAAGTGAGTAATTTACATTCTTTCCAAACAGTTACAAACACAACTAAAAAAGTACCTATTATCCAATTCGATGCAGTCGCTTGGAAGTTATGCGCATACATACATGTCGAAGATTCATTTTTTTTTATAGATAAATAGATTCCTTAGAACATCAATTACATAATTAAGTTAAATAATATTTTATAAAACCCAATTGTTGAAAATAATGGCAGCATTTTTCCCGGGTTGGACAAATTAGTTGGGGCACGGGTCGGTGGCTGATTTGTCAAAGTGAATGTGTCAGCCATATCTTCCTTATTGAAACAGACTGTAGTAAGTTTATTTTTATTCGCACTTAAATTACTGTATAAAGTGTCATACCTATAACACAAATGTACGTACCTACATGACTATAATGCCATAAAGAAAACTCGTGGCTCTTTGTTCTTCTCTTAACGTCCAAGGACAAGGACAAAGCCAAGGGCCAAACCTTTTTACCTGTTCTTAGGAACCTCCCTGACATTTCAATGAATAGTTTTAAAAATCACCTTTATTATACTTCCAAGTATATAAAACAGTTAAATCACTAACTTTGAAACTCATCTTTTTAACACCCTTTCATTTATGTCTAAAATAGATGTACTTATGTTAAATTACTTATGCTTATTCACATTTCATACATAACACATAACAATTATTTCACGATAGTAATGGTTTATTGTAAATGGTATTGTAAGAATTAGAGTTATCCAGTCCAAAAACATTTTAGGTAAACAAAATAAAGACGACCTGACTGCTGCTCATAATATCATCAGACAGAGAGGTAATTATTAACACATATTCTACACAGAAAAAAACAGTACCTACATGGAAATAAATAAAAGTAGACTATTATATTAGCCAAATAACACAGGCAACTGTACCGATGGGTGGGAAATGATTTTGCCTCAGCAATATGTTAGCGCAAGCCGCGACGCTGTTTGCCAGTGTGACCCATTTGTCAACGATATTTGTGCCACCTGTCATATACAATAGTAGATAATAAGTTTTTTTTATTTAATCTAATATTCACTGAGGTATAATAATTCGATATACCTTATAAATAATAATATCGAACGTGTCAAAATACATTAATTTGAAAATAATAATGAAGCAAAATACTGGGTAATGGTTCAGCTACTAAAATATTCTATACCTACTAACTGTTGCCCGCAACTCCGCCTGCGCACGATTTGCTATCGCTAACTCGCGACAACTATGCTATTTTTCAGGATAATAAAAACTATCCTATGTCTTTCTCTGGGATTGACACTATCACTACACCAAATTCTAACCAAATCTGTTAAGTGGCTTAGCGTGAAGACCTAACATACAGACAGATAGATACACTTTCGTATGAGTATGAATATAAAAATGAATTCATATTTCCCTTGGTCACGCCGTGACTTAAGAACACTACACCAAATTAGTATTTTTTTATTGTGTTCGTTATTTTTAGAGCAGTTTTTATGAAAAAATATTATTGAAAAAAAGGAAGTAGGTATTGGAGTACCTAAAGTAAAGTTGTCCAATTTCTGATTGAATCAGATTAACTTAACCATTGTGCATTTCAACTTAATGTAATTTGGTAGGTAACCTTACTTACTATCAATGTTTGATAGTATAATAAAGAAACTTTAGGAACACCTGGTCGCGGCTTCACACCACGATGTGACTGTTTATTTCTTCAGCAGGGTGCAGCTGTTGCAACCGATGACCAGGTAGGTAGTAATAAGCTGCAAATAAATTTTACTGACTTTATCTGTATAGTAGGATAGCAATGTATGAAAGCGCAAAGCTATTTTTATAATATTCATGTTTTTCATTGTTATTTGTAATAATATCATATGTACGAACATTGACTAACGAATCATGTCATTGCATGAGACGCTATGTTGACTAAATAAATTAATAAAACGTAAAGCTGAAAAGGTGTTTTAATTAGAGTAGGTACTGCCAGAAGCCGCCAAACTGCGGTGTGCCAAACGGAGACTTGATTGATACACGACCTCATTTCTACAAAAACTCTAACACGACGAGAGCTAGGCAGTCGGTGAACGAATATAACCGTGAACACGCTGTTGCTCCGGGCTTGGATGTACTTCGATCGATGCGGAAGATTGCTTCGAGCGTTGATGGACTGCTGCTAATGTTGAACAACGAAGAAAACAAACAAACACAAGATGAATATGTCGAAGATCAAGCGAATGACAAATAGCATCAAACGTAAGATCGAGATAAACGGAGACCAATTAGCGCATATGTCCCGAAGTAAATTTACTTGGGCCAATTGGTTTCCTTCCAGACTCGTCAGCAAAAAGAAGTCGAAAAGAGGACAAAAAGCGCCTGGAGGTTCATAAACATCTGATGATAGGCAACTTGTCCAATACCTGTTGGACATGTGCGTACTTCCAATTCTCACCCACGGTGCTCCAACTTGGTCTTGGACAGAGGTTCTCAAGTTCAAATCGGAGTTTGCCAGCGAGTGGAACGCAGCATGCTACGTGTAAAGTAAAAGTAGTGGATCGAATCCGGAACATCGCCCTACCTCTGACTCAAGTCATAGACGTTGGCCAACAAGCGGCGAAGCTGATAGACCGTGAGATGTGACACAAAATATTTGGTCATTTGTACCGGTATGGCGGTTCTTCAGGAGACTACGTACCTACGTAATCACAAAAAAAATGATTGTCATCATAGCGCTGGCACCGGCGGCCCGTATCGAATAAATAACGAGTGTCCAACGATTTGTTCCACAAAAATTCTTGCATTTTCCGATGGCCAATAAAAAAAAGGCGGCAGCTTAATGCCATACTTCTCCGGTGACTTACAGCCCGCCATACCGACGCGAATAAAACAATTAAAAAAAAACAGAAAAATAATAATTAATAACATACTTAATAATAATTTTTGCTCAGCTACTTAATCATCGTCGAGTAGCCATTCACGAAAATCACCATTCCACACTTTTCTGACGGTTTCAAATGGCCGCCATACCGCCGCAAAGGAGTAATTTATTTTTCCGCAAAATACATACATACATACATAAATACATACATAAATCACGTCTTTATCCCTTACGGGGTAGACAGAGCCTAAGGTAACAAAACCTTAAGGCCACGTTTGGCATTATCAAGGGCGTATAGATGGAAAGGGAAATGAAAATAGTGATGGGTGGTTAGTCGCATTGCCTATAACATGATTTCTATGACTTTCACCCATTCCCTCGATGGGCATTTACCATCTGCGCGGGAAGAGAAGCAACTGGTGAATTCTATGTTTTTTCTTTACTCCCAGACCAGCAGGAAGTAAAAACATTCCGCAAAAACATGTAATTAATTTGAGGTGGACCAGGGCACATATAGGCTACAGGCCCATGTCCAAAAAATGTGGGTCATTGAACCACCAGGTGACGTATATAGGACGATATAAGAGCATAAAATAATAAGATTCAGCACTATGCCGTCACTTGTAAGCTGTCCAACTGAGTGCTGGTGAGAATTCAAAAGTGCAGGTAGAGCGAGTACATTTTGGTCATATATTTTTGTACGGCATTTTTACCATCGATAGATCCAAGAAAAATAATAAGAAAGCGCGCAGTCCCGTAAAAAAAATGGTGTGCCACAAAGTCGATAATTTTTTTTGATTTCCTGACAATTTCCAGGGTAAATTTGGTCATTTCATTCTGTACGGCATCAGTTTCATACTGTTTCAATACAGCTTCTAATCCATTATTCCGCAACGCCGTACAAAAATTATGCGACAAGAGGACAAAATCAAGGGCTGCAACCCCCTCTCTTTCCGTTCTCTTCTTTCACTTAGTTTTCTCGAATGGGTACAATGTATATTCAGATTTTAAGTATTCATGAAAATTTTGTAAGCAACTTACCTTGAAGTGTTTATGATACATATTGCGCTAAGGCCCAGCAGCGTTACATTTTCTTTGGCAGTGTTGTATTTAGCCAAAACAATAGCGGTGTTATTACAAAAAAGTTAAACAGACTTTGAACGCGTGTCTAAAAATTAATCCATTGACTTAAGGTTGATTTTGCAATAGATTATTTTTTAGACACATGTTTAACTTTTTTGTAATAACACCGTAAAAATCTTAATAAAAAGTCAGAAACTTTTACAAATTCAGTTAATAGTGCAGCCATTGAAGCATTATTGCTCCGAATTTTTTTACTGTGAACCGAATTGCATACAATTTTGGAATTAGGTTCATCTTACCCTAAACTTCAAAAGTGAAAATGATTTGAACTCCGCAACCACCCTGGGGGTGGTTGCCACCCCTTCTCGGGGGTGTTTTTTTTTTTTCAAAATAACCTCAGATATCGATAGAAGGTGAATTTTAAGCAAAAAATCATCTATAAAGTTTTTCAAAAAATCCAATACTTTTCACGTTTTTCATCGGTTTTTTGCAAATATCTCCAAAAATATACGTTTTTTATTTTGTCTGAAATTTAATCGATGTGGTCAATGCCATCTAGCGGCGAGCAGATGCATTTTATGCATTCTAATACAATAGTACATTACTGCAAAGGCCGGGAAGTAAGGGGTTGCAGGCCGAGTAAGTTTGACGGCCGAGTGGTACACGAGGCCGGCATGGTACGAGGCCGGCAACCCCTGTCCCGGCCGAGGCTTGTATAGTGCTTTTCTCAAACATGCAATGAAATAAATAAAAACAGTATTTATTTGTAAGGCAACTAAAATCTAAACTAGTCAAACAAAATTTCATGGCATTGTAGTCAATGCTTTATAATTACAATAGGTACCTAATTAAAAAAAAACGACACTTGTCAATTGTGACGACTGAGACCTACCCTGTTTACATTTTATACATTTCTCTGTCACTATTTTCGTCGGAACTCATATTTAAAATTTATCAAAATCAACAATGAACAAAAGATTAGTGTTTTTTTATTTTCCCACCAAAATGTGTTTTTTTTTTTAAATGTACGTTTCGTTTTAGGCTGATTGTGCTGACGTTTACACCGCTGATATTAAGATGACAATGAAATGAGATTTAAATATTTCTGTACCTAGTTAGGTTTCAATTTAAAATTAATCTTATATATGTTAATTATGTATCGTTTTTTATGTAATTTTTGATTTTATGTAATTAAAATTGCAAAGAAAGCAAATATTGCTTATGTTTTTTTTAAAGCTGAATATCATGATGCCATTCACCTATAAAGACTTGGCTGTATGGACCCTGTTTCCTTTGCCTACCCCAAAAGGGATGAATAATAATAAAAATTACCTATAAACTAAACGTCATGATGCTGTGGCACATGAAACAATAGACGATCGCTTTGCAGGCCTAGGCCTGCCATTTTGTATGAAAATCCATTACATACCACTTGTCTAACCGCGCCCGCGACGTGATACGTCCCGGCCTATTATTTGGAACGTAAGGTTAACATTTCATTGCATCTTTGAGAAATAGTACATTACTGCAAAGGCCGGGAAGTAAGGGGTTGCAGGCCGAGTAAGTTTGACGGCCGAGTGGTACACGAGGCCGGCATGGTACGAGGCCGGCAACCCCTGTCCCGGCCGAGGCTTGTATAGTGCTTTTCTCAAACATGCAATGAAATAAATAAAAAAACTTCAAAAAACAGTATTTATTTGTAAGGCAACTAAAATCTAAACTAGTAAAACAAAATTACATAATTAAAAAAAAACGACACTTGTCAATTGTGACGACTGAGACCTACCCTGTTTACATTTGATACATTTCTCTGTCACTATTTTCGTCGGAACTCATATTTAAAATTTATCAAAATCAACAATGAACAAAAGCTTAGTGTTTTTTTATTTTCCCACCAAAATGTGTTTTTTTTTTAAATGTACGTTTCGTTTTACGCTGATTGTGCTGACGTTTACACCGCTGATATTAAGATGACAATGAAATGAGATTTAAATATTTCTGTACCTAGTTAGGTTTCAATTTAAAATTAATCTTATGTGTTAATTATGTATCGTTTTATGTAATTTTTGATTTTATGTAATTAAAATTGCAAAGAAAGCAAATATTGCTTATGTTTTTTTTAAAGCTGAATATCATGATGCCATTGACCTATAAAGACTTGGCTGTATGGACCCTGTTTCCTTTGCCTACCCCAAAAGGGATGAATAATAATAAAAATGACCTATAAACTAAACGTCATGATGCTGTGGCACATGAAACAATAGACGATCGCTTTGCAGGCCTAGGCCTGCCATTTTGTATGAAAATCCATTACATACCACTTGTCTAACCGCGCCCGCGACGTGATACGTCCCGGCCTATTATTTGGAACGTAAGGTTAACATTTCATTGCATCTTTGAGAAAAAGGGTTTTGTAGTGCTTGAAATAAGCTGTAAAATGAGCACTATTAAAAGTCTTTTGCACGTAAAATAAGTGAGCTGTATTGCAAATAAGGGGAGCATCTAATGTTTTTTCTTTTAAATCAATGGGTTTCGTAAGTGCCATTTCCACCAAAATTAAAATTAATCGTATTCCGCCTAGAATTAACTTTATTATGAAGAGTTTGATAGATAGTATCAGTTTGGCTGCTTCAGGACACATATTTTTCAAAAAAGTCACGATTAAAAAAAAATCAAAATTTCAAATTTTTACAAAACCCACTTTTTTTCATAATATCTCTAAAATGACGACAGATACGTGTAAAAGTGTACGGATTAAAAAATTAGCTATTTTTCTGACAACCAATTTGATTTTTTTGATTTTTCTGTCAAACAAAAATTGACGGAGATATGATTGTTTAAAGAGCGCGTGGCAGCGCAATCACAGCCTCTCTTAAGCCCTTTAACCCTTCACCGTTTTAGAAAAAGGTTTTTTACTATTGGGACCGTGCGCGACGACAGCGCCACGTGATAGGCGGCCATTATGGACAATATTGTCACCGCTGTCAAACAAGAAGTAAGTAAATATTGTGAAAAATATTAATGAAATCTTGTGTTATTTTACTATATTACACAATTTTGGACAATGGTAGTCAGTAACATTATTGCCAATAATATTAAAATTGTTGTTTTCAGTGAAATTTTAGAGGTTAGGTAACTTACTTTTTTTTTCTTACGGCAAATATCCACTTATTTCTTTGGTCTCGTTTCCACCATGGTCTTGGAAATTGGTAAAATTTACAGTCGCTATTCTTCTTGGTGTTATTACAATTCACAACAACACATCTTACCAGGACCATATTTTATCTCAAAAACGATTAGAAAATGTTTACTGCAATATGGATTTGACAGCTCAAGTCAGCGACAAAAATGACAATTTTAGCCGTAGCGAGCGCTGTAATCGTTTAGGCTACCCCCTCCACCCGCTTTGCACTCTTGGAAGTTCCAACCTAACTACCATTGTCCAAAATTGTGTAATATAGTAAAATAACACAAGATTTCATTAATATTTTTCACAATATTTACTTACTTCTTGTTTGACAACGGTGACAATAATGTCCATAATGGCCGCCTTTCACGTGGCGCTGTCGTCGCGCACGGTCCCAATATATTGCAATGAAGGATGTTGTAGCTCTCTTAATTACCTTTACAATGGTTTTTTATAAATTGTGATAGCATGAAAATTGAAGAAGTTATGGTCCAAAAACTTATCATATTTTTTTCTACTTAGTAACTGAAAATTTCGGAGTGAATATTTGGAGCAATGTGAAAGTACGCAGTATAATGAGACCCACAACTATTGTAATGTATTAACGGTGGAAAAATGATGTGTATTTGTTTCGAATACCAAAACAAACGCGCGCAACTGTCATTCGGCCATTTTGCACGCTTAGTAATAAATTAGCATTCAAGTAAGTCGGTTGTTTTATTCGCTCCATAGCTGAATACTTCTCAACTACTCGTATATATAAATTTGGATCGATATCGTATCTACTGATCACTTATTAGGTTATAACACTATAACTATCAATCGAAACTAACTAACTAAACTAACTAACGAAACTAACTAACGAAACGAAACGTAACGTAACTAGCGAAAGAAGTATGTCAGGATCGTAGCAAGTGGAACAAAGTAGTTCTCTGCCTACCCCTGTGGGAAAGAGGCGTGACGGTATGTATGTATGTACGTAACTATCAAACTACATGTGTCATCGAGAAAATAAATGATTGGAAGAACTATAGTCACTATATCCTTTCCTCTAATCACACTATTCCTTATTCTATCTTTCAGTGATACACCTTTCCATACTTCTTAACGCTCTCATTTCTGCATACTGCATTTATTCTACTTTCATGCTTTACCATACCCAAGTTTTGCTACCGTACATTAATGATGGAACAAGCACCCTTCTGTGGACAGCCAGACGCACCTTCTTCGACACCTTCTCACTGAACAAAAAATTTTACCTTGCTACTCCGCTACTCACGTGCAAAATAACCAAGCCTGTGTGAAATATATATGTTTTTCATGCAATCCCTCCCTCCACTGCTGCCAATAAAACACATATAAATCCCACAAACTTAATTATCCCTTACACCACACAAACACTGACGCGTATCAATCCCTCTACGGGATCATTATCAAAGTTTACACACAACCGTTACACATGCAAAACGAACCTTCTCACTGGTCACAAAGGCGTTTTTAGTCACATTTAGGTATCTGTGACAATTATATCGAGCATATTATTGGGGTGCGAGTCGGGTTACCTCCACGTGTGGTCAAGAGCTGCGGTTCGTTTTTGGGATCCGTCCGGGGGGGAAGAGCAGTGCTTGGTCCGGTGCACCTTGGGCATCGGCTAATAATTTGCTGGCCGTTCTGAGGGATATCATTGACCGTTGGCTAAGAGCCCGACAGGGGGGGAGGGGTCTTTGACCATTACCGTACAACGTTACCGACATTTTGTCACAAGGTTTGTGCATTATATTTTTTACTGCACACTTAAATTGCAATTTCTAAATGTCTATGAAAATTAGAACACATAGAAAAATCCGAAAAGTAAAGCTATGGCCGGGAATCGAACCCGGATCCTCGTCATTCCGTGACGCGTGCTATACCCCTACACCACCCATAGCAGGTGGGTAGTCTCCGAATTTTTCTACCTGTTACTAACTGTCACGTGACCTTTGTTACTATGCGAATTTTTTGTCGCTAAGCGTCATCTGTTTGAATGATGTGTCTGTACGACACAATTACAAACTCCCGTGGAACATCTACTGCTCACCAGGGACGAGAGAAGGCGCTGTTTTTCAAATGATAGGCACTATCAAATGAATCAAGAAATTTTTATTTCTTGATTTTTATGTTTACTTTTACGGTTTTGCCGTTAGAAATTCAATTTCTAAATGTCTATGAAAATTAGAACACATAGAAAAATCCGAAAAGTAAAGCTATGGCCGGGAATCGAACCCGGATCCTCGTCATTCCGTGACGCGTGCTATACCCCTACACCACCCATAGCAGGTGGGTAGTCTCCGAATTTTTCTACCTGTTACTAACTGTCACGTGACCTTTGTTACTATGCGAATTTTTTGTCGCTAAGCGTCATCTGTTTGAATGATGTGTCTGTACGACACAATTACAAACTCCCGTGGAACATCTACTGCTCACCAGGGACGAGAGAAGGCGCTGTTTTTCAAATGATAGGCACTATCAAATGAATCAAGAAATTTTTATTTCTTGATTTTTATGTTTACTTTTACGGTTTTGCCGTTAGAAATTCAATTTCTAAATGTCTAATGTAAATTGCCACTTAAACTGACATTGGCCCAAGCCTTACGGCCACCATTAAGGAGAGAAGAAGAAGAGCATATTATTTGTGAAAATTAACGTATTATTTATAAGAAAGAACGGTTTATAGTCTTCGTCGATAAATTGTAAGAGCAAAGCTGTTGTAGGTACTTACATAATTGGCATTGTAGTGTAGTGTAAAATGGACTATTTCAAGCAACTAATTTGAGTATTATGCTTTTACGTAGCTTTGTTAATTAATAATAAATATTTTTTCGCTGTTTGATAATTCGTGAATTTAGACAGAATCCCAATAGCCTTCGTTCGGCTGGCTATAAAAAAAACGGTTTTGTCTATGGCTTTGTCGATTTGATAGTGACACGTGACAGTTGCCTGTTGCCATAGCAAACTTTTTTTTTTCATTTTTTTGACAAACATTCGATGCTGTTGCGAAAAAAAATACAACACGGAATAAAGTAAGTACTAATTTTAGCAGTGAATATTTTTGACAATTTAAAGGCGTTTTTGTTAGCCTAGCAATGGCTTTTGCTATTCAGCCAACTTAATTATTTTTTTTAATACATTTTTTCATAAAAAGAAAACAATTTTATGATATATAACACTTTACTATTATTACCTCAGTGTCATTATTTTAAATTATTTGTGTATAGAAATATTTAAATTGTATAAACACAAAAACTACACTGTTGCCTTTAGAACCTTAAAAATGCCATGCTTGCAGTTGGAAAAATGCCTCCACTTCATTGACAGGCGTTTCGGCAGCTATTCCGTTTCATTCAGACATCTTAATAAGAAGTGTGTTTAGGAATTCAATATTTAAAAAGTAATGATTAAGAGGCTAGCCTCAATGTAAATATATCAAAATATATCAATATTTTGATATTTTTACATTAATAATAGGTTTTTAGTTTTATTACGAAATAAGTTTTGGTACAAACTAACATTATAATAACTCTTCGGTAAGTAGTCGTGAATTGGAACATGTACAAATTTTAAAAAAAATAGAAAAGTTAACCGCACTGGTGCGCAAAAACGAACTTTTCGCACGCTAAACTACCAAAAAAAGGGCACTTTTTGAGCAACTGTATTAAAAAATTGATTAAACTCCTAATGGAAGAAATGTTATCGATTTCCTCTTGTATTATTTAATTAATAACGATTCAAATTTTATGTATTTTTGTAGATATCCGCCAAATGGAGAAAAGGGACCTTAAACACGCCTGAAATGGCTCTGTCTCTGAATGGAACTGACGTTTTGTTGAATTGTTGTAAAATGTTAAACATTCCGGTGGACGCGATGCTAAGTAATAGCATACCTATACAATGAGTGATTGTATGAGAATTCAGATGAAGTTGTTTAATAGATTAGAATGGAAAATATGTAACAAAAAAAAGATTTGTACACAAAAGATATTTTATTACGTAGTTAATCATTTACACATTTTACAATTATTAAAAAAACATACTGCACAATCTAGGTAAAGCGCTACAAACCTTTCAACCTATATTTTAAAGCAAAACTAAGAACATAATATACGATCAGGCATGGTTTGTAAAATATCGATCAAGTGCGAATCAGATTCGTAACCTATGGCTTCCGTATCGTACCTACATACAAATGCGATTGACCGATTAAATTGACTTTTGGTACACGGATGCTTTTCTGCGGTCCAAATACAGACGTATAATGTACACTTTTGAGTATAAACGTACACATAGTTAGGCGTCGCTCTCGAGGGGACAATTATGACATAAAAAAACGTTTTGCGTACCTACTGTGCGCCTTATCAAATAAAGAACTTATGAAATTTTAATTTTTGATAAATGCATCAATAATACAGTAATTTTGTACATCAGCGCGAGCGCCAAATCCGGTAGTTCTGATTTTATTGCAGACTTGTTTTCGTAACAATAGCAAAAGAGTTTGTGTAGTTATCAATCTTATCTAGTGTAACGACTTTACTAAAATTTAAAGGTGCTACCTACCGAAATATTTGAGGAGGTTGCTCGCTACGATTTATCTGATGGCGACTGTACCGTCCCTTTCACTCTCCTATTTATGAAATAGTGTGAACAGAACGGCACGAAACGAACTTTGTTGTTTTTACTTTGGAGAAGGTATGGCGGGACCCAAGTCAAACTGAACGTCTATCTATACCGTCTATAAGTTAACCGATTCATGAGGAGAATGTTTGTTCTGCCAGCAGCACAGACATTATTGAAATTGCTACAAAAAGCCACCGTTAAAACTGACATAAATGAATAAAATTCAGCAAATAAAAACGAAATCTGCAAAAATGAATCCCGCAGAGCGCCTACTAGTTATGTGCATAAACAGTCAACGAAATTTCTATAAAGCCCAGTGTTAATTACAGAGAAAGAAGAGACTTTGTAGCTGGCTTTGTAACAGATAGAAACGTTATACAGCCCATATTTGCAAACCATGCTTGTTTTTTTGGTAAGAGGGCTAATAGAAAATTAAAAACAACCCGTGTCATACACTTTTTCAGCAGGTGCTACAAAAGGGCCAGGATTAGCGGAGCAGATAATAAATGTTATAGGAGAACTACAGAAGGCAGGATTTCGTGTAGTTGCGACAGTTTGTGACCAAGGTGCAAACAACCGACAGGCTATAAAAATCTGTGGAGTCGACTTAAAAACTTTATGTACGACGTGCATACGTGGCGAAACACTGAAAGAAAATGTGATAGTTATTAATAATAAGAAGATTGTGCCAATATACGATCACGCGTCATAACTATCATATTGACCGGCAACGTTTTCATAACAATTTTCGAATTTTCGCTTAAATATTGAAGTAGAGTTCAAAAAATGAACCAAACCAGCTATGGTCTCAAATGTATGCATGGTGTAAATTACCTTATTTTTTGCGACCTGAATACGTGTAGATACTTTTTGTGGGTTTGGGTACTACTATAGAACAAATGCATTCGGTATAGGTAAAAACTTAAGTACTTGACCTGTTGTATGTGTGAGTAATGTGTGCGAATAGCCAAATTGACGTTCCAAATTTGAAACTGACTTAACTAAGTTCTGTACACTACTACAGCGGTTCCCGAAAGGTGGTCCGCGGAACCCTGGGGTTCCGTGGAAGGGCAATAAGGGTTCCGTAAAAAATATTTTCATGTGCGGTGAGCAACGTTGTTCGCGCGCACTGACCTGTGTTGTTTTTCATTTATACCTATTTTAAGGTGTTATCAAAGAAGGGTTCCGCTAGGAAAAATGTAATCAATTAGGGTTCCTTGACACAAAAAAATTGGGAACCCCTGCACTACTACATACAACAGGTCATTTACTTAAGTTCTTCGCCTATACCCACCATAGAACGTTCTCACAATAAACGTCACAATGATGTTCCTTGTCAATTCAATGCAACGTCACTATGACATTTTACTGTATAAATGTTTCACACTCACAGTGGGTTAAAAATCTGTCTGTGCGGTAGTACATAGTTTGTAGGTATGTAACACCAACAACCTATACCTTCACGTGATATTCATGGACTGGGCTGAGCAGATAGGGGAACTTCACTATCACTACATAGTATAAAACAAAGTCGCTTTTTCTGTCCCCAAGTCCGTATGTATGCTTATATCTTCAAAACTACACAACGGATTTTGATGCGGGTTTTTTTAATAGATAGAGTGATTCAAGAGGAAGGTTTATATGTATAATACATGCATAATATACCGTGCGAAGCCGGGGCGGGTCGCTAGTAAAAAATAAAACATTGAAAAGCTTTACATTGATTAACAAAATAATATAAATATGTATTAAAATCAAAAAGGGGGCGTTCAAGTATTACGTAAGCGCCAATTCTTTGCTTTGCTTATTTTTGATGACATGGTGGGTGGGGGGGGGGGGTCGATATAGTGATTACGTCAGCAATTTCGATTCGAACTGCTGCTCACGAATCAATAAAAAACAGAATCCATTAAAAGAAAAATGCATATAGGTACCAATGATTACGTATGCCTGGGAGGGGGAGGTAAGAGGTTTGCTTACATTTGCTGACATGGGGCAGGGGGGGGGGGGTGAATAATTGTAAAAAATCTGCTTACGTAATACTTGAATGGCCCCAAACGTAAGTAGCCAATCAATCATAAAATCATTATCACAATTAATTAGGATAAAAACATTTCATCCCGGCTACGGTGAGGTGTATAAGTTGTATTATAGACTCATTGTTCTGCGATATGGAACCTTGTAAGTTTGAGATTAATGTTTATAAAATTGTTAACAAGGCTGATCAACTTTTTCTTGTCACTCTTTGCTACGATTACGTTCTCCTCGGTCATTCTGTAAACAGCAAGTTTATAGGTTTAAATTTTACCAAACATGTACCTACTTTTGGGGTAGTTTTAAGCCTCTTTTATAATTGTTCATCTACTAAGCATGTTAATATAATAAGACAACATTTCCTCTAACAAACTGTACTACTTTTGACCCCTCGCTGGTGGGATAGAATATCAACAAGAAATAGTTGATCCATCCAACAGGCGTACAGACAGTCCTATAGTGATTCAACAATGTTAACCTGTGCGTAACCTTAAAATTGAGTTAACCAACATCTTACAGCCAATTTTTTTTAATTCGTTTACACATAAGCACTATCCGACTTAGTGGATCCATCCAGTTGTCTTAAGTAGTAACCTAATATATTACGAAACTTTTCAGCTGTGTAAAAACTACCGACTTGTTATTCCAAAAGTGCACATAACAAATTGAAGGCAATTTAACTAAATAACCTCTTTGTATAATAATATTTGCCTACTGGTGAGAATATTTTAAATTTGTATTGCTAATATCCGTCTAGTTTTGTTTTTTGCAATGGAGTTCTCGTGAGAAGCATTTCGTACACACAGCGGCAATAGCAATACATTTATTTTCTTGAACGGCACAGGTGTTCGGATAGTTTCACATCCACCCCACCCTGCAGTCCTGATCTGGCCCCGTATGACTTTCTTATTTCCCATCGTGAAAGAAACTATGCGTAGCTGGACTTTCATGACTTCGGACGAGACAGTGGGTACAAGAATTTTAAGTCTTTTGAACTATCGCAAAGCTCATTTTTTAAATGTTTTGAGGATTGGTTTTCGAGAATGAGGCGACCTTGGAGAAGGATATATTTTGGAAAGTATGAGTGCTCTTTACAAAAAGTTAATCTTACTAATATTATAAAGGCGAAAGTTTGTAAGTTTGGATGTTCGTTGCTCTTTCATGACAAAACGGCTAAACCGATTTTATTAAAATTTGTTAGTGATAATTACAGTCCCGGGAAAGGACATTTTTGATAGTTTTTATCCCGGAATATCACATAGCTCTCGCGGGACAGAGAAATCGAAAATTTATCGCAGACGGAGTCGCGGGCAACAGCTAGTGGTTTTTATACAGCTAAAAACTTTCGTAGCAGCCGTCGTAGTTAAATTACCTATTAGATTTAAATTATCTTTATCTGCCAGCCTGTCACAAGCATTGGGCTCCGAATTTACTGGACCGTTTAGTCCATTTATTATGCCATTTGATAAACATTTTATTTTCTGTATGGACGTGTAGCCCAGCGGACCGCACTTGCGGTCCAAAGGGGTAATGCCGCCAGCGTCATGGGGACCCTGCCGCAGCCAGTAGGGTTAGACGGGGTTTTCTTTATTGTACCTAAATACAGGTTTTTATAGTTAGTTTTAGCATAGATATGTAGGTTTTTAGGATTAGTGTTTGTATATTTTAATTAATTGTGTTTTAAAAAATCAATCCTACTCACTCTAGTCTTACATGTTTAATATGTATTTATTTAAGAATATATTTATCTATATACGAGGGCTGCTACGAAAGTTTTTAGCTGAATAAAAACCACTAGCTGTATACCCCTCGTAAGCCTACACATCACCTCGTTTTCGAAAACCAAATTTTAAAATATTTAAAAAACGCGTTCTGCGGTAGATTAAAGAAAAGACTCGTATTTCCAATACCTAGTACAATTCGAGTTAACCTAAAGTGCACGACGCGTATCTACTCCAGGCGTCATACACTACCTTTACATAAATGAAAATTGTACTGTAGGAAATACGACATAGAGCTTAAATTTCAATATTCAACTTTGAGTAGAGTGGTTGTTGAGCTTTAGCGAGACAAATGAACATTTTTTATATATATAAGATATAGAAGTTAAGGATAAAATGAAACTAACCAAATAAATATCACAGCCTGCCAGCCAGCGGTGTTAGTCGCATCAAATGAACAAAAAAATATATTAAATAAAAGATGAAATTGACGTTTTTGCGTTCACAATTCGGTTTCTGTAACTTCTTTGTAGGTACTAAAAGATAGTTTGTTTAAAACAGAGTTTTATTACTCAAATCAATAAGGATAGATCCACTTAATATTTAAATCGAGACACTCAAGTTTGGTTGTAAGGTTTGTGCCTAAAGCAATTTTAATTTTTATGCCAGATGCACGGTATTGATACAGGGCCGGCCCTAAGGTGTAGATGTCGAAATACTACCTCACGCTTAAAGCCGGCGCTGCTATCCACATGAGTGAAACACGCCATCTAACAGTATTTTGAAACGTTTTTGAAACGGAGGGCACAGCCACACCTTTTCATTACTATTTTTTGATAGATATTATTTATACACATGGCAGCTTAATAGCTGGCGACATTTTAATATTAATGTATTTACACATACCTCTTATGCTATTTTCACACTTAATAAAATAGGAGAACAGTCAGTCAAAGCTATTAGAAGGAGGCATTGATTACTGGAGTGTTAATTAACATCTACCGAAATTTAACGTATTATGCAGGCGAGATAGCATGGAAAACCAAGGAATTCTCGGATACGAGTATTTCTTAACGCGTTTTAATAATACATGATTTTAATAGTGCGGACACTGAATTAAAATGCGCCTGCAGCATGCCTGCAGGTAATAATTTTAATCTAATTAGATAATTAACAATAAATGACATAGGCCGGGAGATAGTGACAGAAATTACTGGGTTATTTGTACCAGTATGGCGGTTCTTCAGGGGTCTAAAGTACGCAATGACAAAAAGAAAAATGATGGTCATAGCGCTGGTACCGGCGGCCCAATCGCGTGGGCGTTAGTCGAACTCGTCGGATAAATTACGTGTGAAACGATTTGTTCCACAATCATTTTAATATTTTCCGATAGTCCATAAAAATAAGCAGGCGGTAGTGTCATGCCATACTTTTCCGGTGTGACTTACAGCCCGCCATACCGACGCGAATGCGTTAATTACAAAATAATAAATTCAACCATTTGTACCAGGCTAATTTTTGCACAGTTAATCATCGTCGTGCAGCCATTTACGAAAATCACCATGCCATACTTTTTGGACGGTTCCAAATGGTCGCCATACCGCCGAAAATCAGCAAATATTTTTTTTTTCGCCAAACGATTTGTACCAGTATTGCATTTGGATTTTTGGAAAGTATTTGATAAAATGTGACGGTGATTATATTTGCCATACTTCTAGTAGGGGGATAAAGTGCTGCCATACTTGAAAAACTTATTTATTCGATATATTTCAAAAATACGACTGTACAATACGTAAAATATTTTTTTACAGCATGGGATCATTATATTCTGTTTATATTCGAGCGGTGGTAGCCGTTCAATATTATACAATATAAACATCTGGTTATTATAAGTCAAGATTGCCGCCACCAAGATCTTTGAAATTTTGTATTTATATTCGTTGAACCTCAAACTTACGAGAAAAATTAGTGCCATACTGTTACAAATCGTTCAAAACACGAATAAAATCTTACAATTAAAAAAATATATTATACACATTCGCCACCTCCCACAGGTATGGCATTATCACACTTCTGTTTATGATCATTCAGGAGCTATTGAAAAAAAAAATTAGGGTGGTACAAATCGTTTAGCGAAAAAAAAAAATTTGCTGATTTTCGGCGGTATGGCGACCATTTGGACCCGTCCAAAAAGTATGGCATGGTGATTTTCGTAAATGGCTGCACGACGATGATTAACTGTGCAAAAATTAGCCTGGTACAAATGGTTGAATTTTTTATTTTTTAATTAACGCATTCGCGTCGGTATGGCGGGCTGTAAGTCACACCGGAAAAGTATGGCATGACACTACCGCCTGTTTATTTTTTATGGACTATCGGAAAATACTAAAATGATTGTGGAACAAATCGTTTCACACTCGTAATTTATCCGACGAGTTCGACTAACGCCCACGCGATTGGGCCGCCGGTACCAGCGCTATGACCATCATTTTTCTTTTTGTCATTGCGTACTTTAGACCCCTGAAGAACCGCCATACTGGTACAAATGACCCAGTAATTTCTGTCACTATCTCCCGGCCTAACATGCAAAATCACAGCTATGAGTTCTTACAAAACTAAACGACACCTTTTTTCACGTTTAAAGTAAGTGAAGCCGTATTGTTGTTAAACTACGGAAATGTCAATTCGACAATAACAAAACTTAAGTAATTTGATCCCAAACAGTAGCTGAATTTATCGTAGATTAGAAATTCTTTAACAGCCGCACATTTCTTTGAGAGGTTATCAACAGGTTGAGTTCAGGACGTTGTTAATATTGTCAGTCTGGTGACAACGGCGACGCCCTCGGCCCTAGACAACAAGCCTAACGTACCTACCTATTAATCACTTTAAAGGTACATATCATCGATTATTATCTAAAAAATAAGACTATTTCGTAGACCGCACCTTTTTTTATTGCATATCAAAAACGTAAAAATGAAACCTTTTTAAGACTGAGTTTTTCTTAATTTCGTCTTTCAAGGTTATGAAAAGTGAAAAGTATGATTTTACGACGACGATGGGTCACTGTAACAAGCTTAGACCTGCTTATTTATTAAGTAAGACTATGTAGCCCAAAAAAATCCAAACTCAATCGTAATTGCCATAAAAAAGTTTTTGAAAGAATAAAATACATACTATTCGGATTAGCCGCGACCTTTGAATCCCTCATGATACATATGACGATTATGAAAAACGAACAGAAAGGACTCAATTAAGTTATTTTCCTGTGTGTCCCAGGAAGGTTATACTTGTGCCAGTCAGCATTCAAACTTCCACTCGCGTTCAGCGTATATCTATACATAAAATAAAAATACTTGGGTACAATTTGTGGATTCCAAATGTCCGTTTCCACCGGAAAAAAAACACAACACATAAAAATCTAAACAAAAACAACGACTATAATACGAAATCGTCTACTCATTTTGCTATCAAATTACCACTTCCTCTAATTAGCTTTGACAGACATAACAAAGTGTATTTTTATGGAATTTAAGGACCTTAAACCCTACTTACATTTTTTTTCTTCAATTTAATAAGTATAATAATTTAATATTAAATGGAATTATATCGACTGTGAAACCGTGGCATTCATTTTTTACCTTAGGCATTGTTAATTACAATTCCAAGGTTTCGCGTCTCACTTCGCTATTCAATATTTATGTGCCGTCTTTTTTACGACTTGCTGGAAAGAGATAACCCTACGTTATTTTTCAAATTATAATGAACGTGAACAATCTCGACCTGCAATTTTTTTTAATCAGTTACAGTATATTCACGACACTATATTCTAGGTCTAGGGGTTTTAATTAGTAACTTTGTTTTTTATTTTCTATAAAGGAATTATCGATAAAATGACAGGTCAAGATTGTATACCTTCATTCTATTGAAAAAAAACTCAATGCATTAGTATTGGGAGGTTGCTCCGAAATTTGATTTTCGAAGTTCGTATCATATCGTTCCTCTCTCTCAAATTAATAGCTATTAGTGTGAGCGAAACGAACTTCGAAAACGAGAGCCACGCGATATAACCATCGCTTTACGGAAGTTAGCTACGAAGGGGCTAGGTAATTGAATATTACACGTTTTAAATTAAATATATATTAATATAAATAGCCTTAAGACCCTACTCGTATTAAATTTACCATTTCCTATCTCAATTTTCGACTAGTTTAAACTCGCAATATTCAAGATCTCTTGGCAATTGTAAAGCGAGTGACAGACGGGCGAGTAAGTTCGCGTTTTTCTACTAATATTCTACACATTAGCGTTCCTGCATACTAGCATACATTTTATGTGTAGAAAAGTTTATTAGTCGAGCTGTAAGTGAGTTTACAGTTGTGGTCAGCTAATTAGCCACCACCCTAGGTAAATAATACATTCACTTACCTACGCTAGGTCGTACTAGACGACTGCGACCGAACAATTTAAGTTCAGCCTCTGAACGAAACCAGCAGCAATATGGATATCTCGTAATTTGGTGTTGAAGAAATTGTCTAATTCTGGTTATCAGTCACCTGGATATGACAACTCTGTTGACCCTGTTTGTCTTTGAAGCAGTCAGAATAATTAAAGCAAACAATCAGCATTAACCCTAATCATCGTCTATAGTAATAACGGGGCAGCTTTCGTTATCCAGCACGCCCACCTCGTCATCTGACAGTGCAATTACTTCGTCGACGGCGGCATCTGCAGCGTTGTCGCCGTCGTCAGCGCCACCCGCCTCTTGCTTCGGGTACAGCGACAGCACATCAGATATAATGGGACACTGAAGTCTGAAATGATCGTTCACATTCGAGTTTTGACTTTCTTCATCAACCACTCCCTGCGAGGTACGGGCGTCATCATGATCTTCGTTGCTGTGAGCGTAATGTTTTTGTTCGTCTACTTCGTCTTTGGGGACGTAAGTGTTGATGAGGTAGGTCAAATTCTCCTCGGACGTGAAGACCTTGGTGGGGTCGGCGTCGGGCTTGGCGCACTCATGCTCGGCAAACAGGCGCGACGAGGTGAAGTACTTGAGGCACGCCAGACACCTATTCTGCAGGTGCGCGCGGTAGTGGTTATGCAGGTTGGGGAACTCGTCTCCGCACACTACGCAACGCTCCGCCTTCACTACTGCTCGATAGTGCATTTTTTGAATGGATTTGTGCACTTCCTTCATATGCTTCATGAATGGCCCATATTGTATAAATTTCTCGCCACATTTACGGCATTTTAATGGATTAGTCTTATACTTTCGACTACGATGAGAGAAAGCGTGTATGTTAAATGCATCCATCGTTTTAAACTTATGCGAGCAGAATCGACAAGAAATAGATCCAGAGCCTTTATGTATGTGATCGTGTTTCGCCCTGGAGCTCTTCCTAGTTATAGGCTTGAAGCAGAATTGGCATTCCTCGTACTGTGGGCGTGTGTCTCGGTCTGCGCAACTCGCCTCGTCGTCGCTCTCAATGGCGCATAGGTGATTGTCGAAGTCGGTTCGTGAGTAGAAATACTCTCCGCATTTTTTGCATCGGTTCGTTTCGTGATAGTCTAAATGCCTATGCAAGTTAAAGAATACCTTATTGCAAATAGGGCACATTTCCTCGACCGATTCCTTGGGCATTACAAGCCACTCTTTGTTGTCTCCGTGAACATCTCTCATGTGATAAATCATTTCTCTAAAAGCGACGAAAGTTTCATCGCAATGTTCACATTTAGTTGGATTATCGACATTCAACTGAGCAAAGTGATGGTTTTTGTGCTTTCTATAAAGAGTCAAAGTGTTGAATTTCCTCTTGCAGTATATGCATCCGAAATATCCAACCGTACGGTGATATATTTTATGCGTCGTTAAAGCGTCTATATTTTCAAAAACTCTGAAGCAATAGTCACAAACAAGATCCTTCCTGCTCTTAGAGGCTTCCTTGGAAACCTTAATGCCGTGCTGCGTGCGAAGATGGCAATCCAGCTTAACTTGCAGATGGAATGCCTTGTAACAAACGTGGCATTTAATCTTTCGTGGATATATTTCGGTATCGCCGACCAACTTTTTTTTGTCACAACTGAAAGTCAGATGTCCTTCCAGGAACCTCAGAGAACTAAAATAATCATAGCAGTAGTTGCATCTTAGAGAATTGTGGTAGTCCAAGTGTCTCTCGTAGTTTCCTTTACTTGCAAGTATTTTGAGACAAATCGAGCATTGAAACTCTTTCAATGGGCCATTCAATGTTTGTTCAGTTCGATCCGCAATCCACGTCTCGTTGATGTCGTGCACATCCCGTAAGTGATAATGCAAATCGTATCCCTTAACGAATAGCTCCTCGCACTGAGGGCACTTGAGAGGATTGTCGATATGTTTGGTGGTGAGATGGCCCTTAATGTGCAAGTTGTGGTTCTTGAGTGAGATAGTCTTCTTGCCGCAGAACTTACATTTGAAGAACTCTGGTTTGCGTAGATGGGCCTCCTCGTGGTGGCGCAGGCGGCGCTCGTCCCGGAACACGCGCGCGCACAGCTTGCAGGCGAAGGTGCGCGGCGGCGGCGCCTCCGGGTCTTGCTTTATCATTTTGCTCTCGGGGTGCGTGCGCCGCAGGTGCCGGATCAGCTTTACCCAATCCGGGTAGTAGCGCACGCATATAGGACATTTCACTTTATCTTTTCTCAGCTTTTCTATTCTTTTCTTGTGAGATTGGTGATCAAAGTTATGCCCTTTGACGTGCCTTCGGAAAAAAATCTCGTCGTTATATCCCTTTCCGCATATTGTGCATTTGAAAGGACCATTTTCGTCTTCGTAATGAGTTCTTGTATGCAACTCTTGTCTTTTTTTATTAGTAAACGTGATATTACAAATCGGACACTCGTGTCGCGCACCGAACAACAAAGTTTTCGAATTGTGCCAAGACATATGATGTTTTAGTGAATTCTCTGAGTCACAAACCTTTCCGCAGTGAAGGCACGAATGCGTCCCATCATAAACGGATTTATCTACGGTGTTAGGCAGCGCGTCCCCAACTATAGTGTTCTGACTCTCGCCACGCTTGTAGTGTATCGCCATGTGCGACAGGTAAACCTTTCGATATTGGAAGACGCGTTTACAAATGGAACACTGATAGTCTTTATTCTGAAACCGCGTCTGTTTGTGGTAATTCATGTGAGCTTGAGCTGCCCTTAAGTGTTTGCTTTTTCGATTGCAGATGGTGCAGGTGAGAAATTTGGGGTCAAGGTTAGTATCTTGGTAATGTTCGCGCATGTGCAACTTGTAGTGACATTGAAACCGGAATGTCTGTAAAAAAAAAGTGATTAAATACCACAAATATAATGCATATGCAAATGAACTCAAAAGATATTTATAAATATTTAGATACATTACCTCTTTACAAACAAAGCATTCAATCTTTTTTTCTAATTGATTTCCAACATTGGAATGCCAGTTTACATGTCGTTTAAGTGAAATTAGAGTGGGCATATTCTTGCCACATATGGTGCATGTAAAGCCGCTAAGATTTACAGACGGAGAGTATTCTTGCTCGCACGGAACCTCACCAAAGCCGTTGTGAGTCTGGATCTCGTCCAGGGGCTCCGCTTTCGTCACAACGACTTCACAAAAATCCGCCAAATCTGCGCCTTCAAATTGTTTAGGCGGCAACTGCTTGAGCCTGTGTACTAGTTTGATATGGTTTGCCAGCACCGTACGGCTTTTAAATTTCTCTCCACAATCAATGCATGTATACAAATTACGCGGTTTCATATTAGCTTTAATATGTTTTTGATTATGCTCATTCACCTCACTCACTTTCATATCGATATCGCATATGAGACAACGCACGAGACAATCCTTGAGAATGATGGGAGCTCTTTTAGTACCAGAGCTCATATTATGCTTGGTGCGTTTGTGGTGCGCGAGCAGCCGCTTGTAGGAGAACTGCTTCTCGCAGATATCGCAGGTGTTGTCGTCGCCCTCCTCACCACTGCCGCTGGATGCGGACTCCTCGCGGTACGCCTCCGCTCCTGCAGCGCTGCTTGAAGGCATAACCTCGTCTTCCGTTTTCACTTCTACTTGGGAATGTTTTAATTCATGACTAACTAAAGACTTTCGATACTTAAATCTCTTTTCGCAGTAGTTACACTGCAAGGGGCCATTGCCGCTGTTATCGGAGAGCATCGATGACGAATCTTCGATAGTACTCTGTCTGAAACGATAAAATACCAAAAATAAGTTTTGAGCTTTTTAATAAGCTTGTTTTTTAGGCTTCGATTAATGCTTATTTGAAATTAAATTGCTGGCTATCATAGTTTTTCTTTAAACTTCGTTTTATGTATATACTACTATCATTATATTTTTCACCTGTCCAAATATGTACAACCCATTTAGCTGACAAGAGGAGGGGCACTTGACCGTAACAATAATTAGTTAATTAGAACTTTAAAGCTTAAGGCATCGTCCTAATAGAACGCGAATGCGCGATGGCTAAAACTGGGTGTCCTAACAGAACGCGAATGATCATCGCGCGAATTAATTGAGTCGCGCGATCGCGTCGTGCGATTGTCAGTTAGGACACCTATTCGAGTTCAATATGTTTGATCACGCGTTCGTGCTACTAAAATTCGCGCGAATCTACGATGATCGCCCATTCGCGTTCTATTAGGACGATGTCTAATATTTCGCCAACTGATCTCTGAATCGAAAAATGGTTTTCCCATACCCACAATACTTTTGAACTACCTTTCGAATGACATTCCACACTAAGGGGATCGATAAAAACAACCCCACCTTACGAGTAGCGGTGGTACCCTAAAAAAAAATTTATTCAAGATTTGATTTTATTGTGTCGGCATATTTAATAATTATGTACACCCATGCCAAATTACAGCTTTCTTGTACTAAGAATCTCTGGGCTAAGCCGCGGACAGACAGACAGAGCGACGGACGGACAAACATAGCGACAAGTTCCTTGCTGACTACGGAACCCTAAAAAGCGTTAGGTAAAGGTGAAGATACCTGGACTCGTCGTCGGCGCCGTCGTTGTCGCCGCCGCCGTCGATATTGGAGACGTGGGCAGCGAGATGCGTGATAAGAAGCTGCTCGGACGCCAGCCGCTTGCTGCACATGCGGCACTCGAAGAAGGCCTGCCGCGCTGCTGCTGCCGGCGCCTCCGCCGCCGCCTCCGGCTTCAACGTCATCATACGAGGCTCAAAGTGCACGTCCTTGATGTGACGAAAGTATGCGGCCTTTCTTGTCGTAACTTTTTTACATACGGGACACTCAAATGTGGAAGCGTTAGTATTCTGAGGACATTTGCTGAAATGCTCACTGTGAACATAATAATCGTCGAATGGCTTCTTACAGTATATACAAGGTACAGACACTTTGCCACTATCTGCTTTTTGGAGCACAGCAGCATGAACAACTTTCATATGTTTTTCTAAATTTTCAACAGTCTTGAATTTTGTTGTACACATTTGACACTCAATTTTTTTATTACTATGTATGCCATCAATCGGTTCTAACGAAATGAGTAACTCCTTTTGGAATGGTTTTGTGGGTGACTTTTCAGATGATTTGCCACACATATCATAATGACGATTCAGCATAATTTTCAATTTAAAAGATTTTCCGCATTTCTCGCAGCTAAGCTGGTCCTCGACATCTGAAGCATCTTGCAAATTTGTCTTTGGAATATTAACTACCACATTTTCAGGAAAAACATCTTTAGTTTTATTGCGTGAATGAACTCTCGAATGAGATGCTAAGCTCTTTAGTGATTGAAACTGCTTGGCACAAACTTTACACCTAAATTTGTCTTTCAAAAGTGGCTCGTCAGAATCGGTCTCAGCAGAGAAATGAGAAGCACTGTGATCCTCGTAATCTGAGTCTTCATAGTAATTGCCAGATTTCTTGGGCTTTTTGTGACTGTTTCGAAGTTCTTCTACTCGTTTTGAACTTGTCGGGCGAAAATCGTGTGATTTACTACTTATAGAGACATCTTCTATACTTTCGTGGCTACGTTTGCGGCTTTTTCTCTTGGCAGGATCTGCTTCAGAATTGAAGGATGGTTTAGTTTGATTGGAAGCATCAGTTTGGATGGATAAAGCAGAATCACAGCTTTGCCTATTTGGTGGCGGCGGGCTGACGCTGAATCCTGAAATAGGAGTTTGTTTTACAATTGATATGCAATAGGTGACTTTTATTTAACTTGCTATGTTAAGTGTAGTTGAAATGTTTCATGTCATATTTACCCAATTCTAGTATATAAAATATATTTTGTAAAATGGATGACAATATAAGTACAACAAAACAAACTGTCACCTTTTTTAGATTGTTTTTGGTGCTGGTGTCATAACTTTGTGAACGTCATTTAATGACCTTCGTAATCAAAAATCTTGTTTAGCAAATAAAACAAGTGCACAAAAGGGGCAGAAACAAATCAAAAATATTTGATCAATTAATAACGTCCACGAACATCTACGCTCCAATCATTACGAGGGCTGCTACGACAGTTATAAGCTGTATAAAAATGATTAGACTTTGTAAAGAGAACTTTAATGTTTTTCAAACTATGTATAATATAACCCCTCCAAAGTCTACACACTACACATCGCCTCGTTCTCAAAAACCAATCATCAAAACATTTAAAAACGCGTTCAGCGATCGGTCAATGAAAAGCCGGATATATTCTTTAACTGTAATTGTTAACTAGACTTTTCTTTTTAGTTACTGCCAATTGTTGTGATATTGACTTTAGCCACTGAATAAGTAATAGTACTAACGTACAGAAGGCTCACACTCTGGGGTCGATTAAATAGATAAAAACTCTAGCCGCGTACACGTTGAGCACAATCTAGCTCGCTCTTGTTATATTTACTTGCAGCGATAATAGCCTACAGCCCCACTCCATCACATTTCCCGCAAATCACTCATGCAAAAATAAACCGTATTACTAGGCAAGAGGGCTTCTTTTAGTTTAACCGTTTCAATCATGGCCGTTCACGACGTCACCCCGTACTTATTAGGGTTGCGACTTACGAATTATATTTTTTGTACAGTGCGTGAGTACTATTACTTATTCTGTGATAGCGGCACAGAATAATTAATAATTCTACCGTACAGAAGGCCGTCTCTCGAACAAGTCAAGTTTAGGTACAGAAATTTGCCATGATTTGAAAAACTAAGACGTTTTGCAAGGTTTTACAACGCCTTGTGGCTCACGTTTATATCACTCGTCAACTCATTTGTAAAACCTCAAGTACTTAACAACCTCGTATCACAAATAATTAAATTTTATTTTATAATAATTAACTTTTATTTGTGCATATGCTACTAGGCGGGGACTTAGGGAATTAGAAGTCATTGTTCGTTGCAAAGTAACTAGGTAATAGGTACACAAATAACGCGCGACGCGGCCAGCCTGCGATGCGAGCGGCAACCTACTGCCTTTGGCCTGCCCGGAAGGCCCGCCGGTTAAACGTATAAAGGAAAGTTTCCTCTGTAGGAAATCATCTATTTTCAATGTTTAAAATAATTGCCATCCATGTGGCGTTCGATTTCTTCACCCAGTATATGTTTAAGGGGCGAAAAATCGATCTTGCTAGATTTTATAGGTGGGAATAATCTTATTTCGACTTTGTAAACTGCAAGCTCGCTTGGCCTGATATAAAATTGAATATTTTAGCTACTACCTGTAAAAGAAATAAAAATAAAAAATGAATTTATTACAAGACTATTGTTGAACACAATTATGTGTTTGTGTTCAAAAATATTGCCATCTATTGCAGTTATACTACATTTACGGACCATTTCCGCGTTGAATTCAGCTTTGTTTTAAATTGAGAAAATTCAGTCAGATTGTTTAATAAATTCATGCTTGTAAACTCAATTACCCAATAAGGAGTTTAAAAACAAAATAAAACCTTAGAAATAAACCTTAACTATAAGGGCCTATGCACCGACGAGATGCGTTTCTCGAACGCACGTACGGCGCCGTACACGTCTGAGAAGCAAGTACTGAATCTTGTTTGGAGCTCATTAAAGCGCGACACTTTAAAAATATACATACGCTGTTTTTTAGAAAAACAGATACTGTATAGATATACGTGACACTGAAGCTATTAGGAACTAGTCCGGGAGTGATAAAACTGGCTCGAATTTCTAATAATAACTCAATTATGAAGCTTACATTTTGCACATGTTAAAAACATTGAGCGCGGTGCAAACCCTAGTATTTTCAATGACTTTACTCCATTGATAAGAGATGTGAGGAAAAAAAGCGCTTTATTTATTTAATTTGGTATCGTGGTTAATTCTAAGTATAAAATGCATGCATAGTCCATAAGGCGATAGCAACAAAATAAATGAAATGGCATAGCAGGTTCAAACATCCCTTCAAAAACAATGCATTTATGAACACATTCGCTTTGCTGCATATATTTCTATAAGAATGACAAAACCATTCGGTACAGTCAGAACCTTCATGAATAAAATTATCAAATAATAAATTTTATATTTCATATAATGCTTGATTCGCCCGGGTAACAGGTTCTTAAGATAGGTTTGATCTAGGTTGCGCAGACTTCGACAATAACGAGTAGTAAGGTGTAGAAATCAAACGCGGGCTCCGCAGAACTTGCAGCATTTGCTTCGTGACTGTTAATTTTCTTAAGTAGTGTTTGAACACGATAACAACTTTGTTAACTCTTTTGCTGTCAGAGTCTATCATCATACATACATAATGATCAATTCTTTATCGCTTACGGGCCAGACAGGGCCTAGGGCAACAAGTGCTTGTGGGCATATTAGGCGGAAAGGGAAATCAAAATAGTTGAGGGTTTTTAGTCGCATCGCCCATTATCGTCCATTCCCTCGATGGGTTTCCACGGTTTGCGCGGCAAGAGAAGCAGCTGGTACATTCTGGGGCCATTCATTTATTACGTAAGACGATTTAGGAGGGAGGCGGGTCGACCATGTCTTATTTCTTCTTACAAGGGGATAGGAGTGGATCTTGATAGTTCTTACGTAAGATCACAAAAAAGCGCAATTATACTTCGAAAAAGCGCGCGCTCGGATAATATGCATATGCGTAAAGATTTCCAAGGAAGGTAACGGATCCGCGCCGCCCTTCCTAAAAATTGTTTGTTTGAAAAACAAAAATGAGTTGTGTATTCATTTTTTCCTTTACATTCTTACGTACACAGAGGGGGGGGGGGGGGTCGGCCGATTCTTATTTTTTCTTACATTGGGGAGGGGTTCAAAAACTGGCAAAAATCGTCAATGTAATAAATAAATGGCTCCTCTGTTCTTTTTTGCTCCCAGACCAGCATGGAAGCGACAGTTCCCGCAACAAACATAGAAGTTAACCAATTATAAGAAACCTGAGTAGCAGAGTTATAAGATTATAACATAAATTAATTATTAAATTAGGCATTAAAAAAAGACAATGTTAAATAATAAGTAATGCACAGATTATTAAGAGGGATCATTACTTATACTCTAGAAATAACATTGCCCACAATTTTTTGGAAACGGCAGTACTGCGCGGAAATCGACTCTTAAGGCACACTTTCGGGTGCCTTGTGTTATATCTATCTTGAGTATCGAAGATTAAAACCGTGATTTATGTTACAGTTCCTTCTATTTACTATATATTAGATATTAGGAACTTAACAGAGAAGTGCGAACAAGGCCTTAAGATTTAAGTTTCATGAATGAATCATTCCATTCATCGCTTAGCAGTATTTCGAATTTACCATAACTAGGTTTTACACGCTTCTTATATCTGGGGACGTACCTGGTGGTGGTACATTGTTCCTTCGCAATTCTTGATCAGCTCTTTCACATTGCTGTTTGAAAATATGTGCACTGCTGAGCTTTTGAATGCACTCAGCACAGACCTTATCTGGCAGTCCATCGCCTTCGTATACCTACAAACAACAAAATCAAGCAGTGCAGTGCATATCATCTCATTCATTTATGAAATTCATATGAAATTGAAAAAGTGACTAAATACAATATTTTTGTGTGTATGCTGTTACTCTTTCACACTAAAGTGGCTGAACGCATTTTGATGTAATTGGACAAAAAGATAGTTCGTAACCTGGATTATCACACTTTTTAACCATTAAATAGCAGTTTCCTTAGATAGCAGTAAATTAATTTTCAAATCATATTGCACCAAAACATCTAATACATAATCTTTCAAAAAGAGACTTATAGGCCGGGAGGTGGTGACAGAAAATTTCCGGTCATTTGTACCAGTACGACGGTTGTCCAGGGGTCTAACTACGTAATAATAATACAAAAATGATACTCATAACGCTGGCACCGGCGGCCCAAACGTGTGGGGGTTAATCGAACGTGTCAGATAAATAACGAACGATTTGTTCCACAAAAATTCTTGTATTTTCTGATAGGCGATAAAAAAAGAAGGCGGTAGCGTAATTCCATACTTCACCGGTGTGACTTACAGCCCGCCATACAGACGTAAATACAACAATTAAAAAAACAATTCATCCATTTGTACCAGGCTAATTTTTGCTCAGCTAATCATCGTCGAGTAGCCATTCACAAATATATCACCATGCCATACTTTTCTGACGGTTCCAAATGGGCGCCATACCGCCGCAAAGGAGTAATTTATATTTTTTTCGCTAAACGATTGTACGACCCCCAATTTTTTTAACATGTTTCTGTATGATCATGAACAGAAGTCTGATAATGCTATACCTGTGGGAGGTGGCGAAGGTGTACAATATTTTATCAAGTTTTTCAAGTATTCCGCCACGTTTTCCCCTACTAGAAGTATGGAAAATATAATAATGGTCACATTGTATCATATCATTACAAAAAAGTCAAATGCCGTACTGGTAATGTCCGTAATTGTCCGACAGTCGGCCGCCCCATGGATACAATCTGGTTTTTTTTTTAGGTAGAATTGCATCCAAACTAACAGAATGCAATGATGCCATGCTGTAAAATAATTTTAAGTATTTTAGTCTTATTTGTTACACCTGCAGACCAACGTCGTACTGATTAGAAAACGTATAAATAAACATAATGCACCCACATTCATATATTTTCTCAAACTACCCTCTTATTTATGATTTTTATTGTACAGCAAAAACAAAAAGGGTTATGTATTTAACAAAAACAATTTTTCTATTCATCAAAATGGACACGCAATAAAGGCCATGAAACCAAGTTTACCTGATCGTTAATTATTGAACTATTATTATTGTACCTAATTGGCATTGTTCATTTTTTTAAGCTGTGCTTTTAACACCTTTATTTGATAAAATGGACTATTTCAAGCAACTAATTTGAATATTATGCTTTTACGTAGCTTTGTTAATTAATAATAAATATTTTTTCGCTGTTTGATAATTCGTGAATTTAGACAGAATCCCAATCGCCTTCGTTCGGCTGGCTATAAAAAAACGGCTTTGTCTATGGTTTTGTCGATTTGACAGTGACACGTGACAGTTGCCATAGGTAAACTTTTTTTTTCATTTTTGTGGCAAACATTCGATGCTGGATTCTGTCTAAAAACCGGGTCGTTCGGTCAAACAAAGGTTCAAAGTACTTTTACAAAAATATCTGGAATCATAAAGTATTTTTGAAATCGGACAAGATAAATCGGATAATTGATGGTTTTCCTCGAAATGGTTTTCGAATTGGAGCATACTAAAAAAAATGAACAATGCCAAGCAAATCGTGTCGAATAAATAAGTTTTCAAGTATGGCAGCATTATTTCCCCCTATTAAAAGTATGGTAAATATAATAACTCCGAACTTTCCAAAAATCCAAATGCAATAGGTACTGGTACAAAAAAAACCTTTTTGTTATTACGTAGTTAGACCCCTGAAGAACCGCCATATTTACAAATGACCGGAAATTTTCTGTCACCATCTCCCGGCCTATTAGACAAAATACTAGCTCAAAAAACAAAAAGACCATCTTAAAGTACTTTTTTTATTTTTATTTGAATAGGAAGGAAAACGAGCAAGTGGGTCACCTGATGGTAAGTGATCACCACTGTCCATAGACACCCGCAACCCCGGTGGGATTGCAGATGCGTTGCCAACCATCTAATAATTACTACTACCAAGTACTAATCAACACTGCGAAATAAAGGGTTAAAATTTTGCTCTCCGTATCCGAAGTCCGACTAAAATAACTTGCCGACCCCTGCACTAGCTGTTGTTACTCCGTCTACGCAGAATTAATTACGCAGAACTATCCCGTGGGAACTGTGATTTTCCGGGATAAAACTATCCTATGTTCTTCCCCGAGACTGAAACTACATACCAAATTCTATCTAAATTGCTTCAGCAGTTTAAGCGTGAAGAGTTAACAGACAGACACACTTTCATATTTATAATATATTAGTAAGGATGTACATATTGTACACGCATGCATACACTAGTACAAGTAACTGGGCACAAGTGAGTCTAGATTCGCATAATCCTGCTCACAGACCACCGTGTATTAAGTTATTTTCTACTCCAGTACTTTTATTTGACAGTTAAAAGGGTCACCAACACGAATATATTATACACACAGAATAATAGTAGAGACAAGTTTGCAGGGGAAGTTGTTTTTTTTATTTGTTCGTTCAGACAGACGGTGGCTCTGAGCACGAATTTGGCATATTTTTTTGGATCCAAGATGGCGGATGACATTTTTTCAATTTTGACACAAAAATGTTGATGGGTGTTGTTTTCGGGTAATTTGGTGGCTCTGATCACGAATTTTGCGTACTTTTTCGGATCCAAGATGGCGGATTTTTTTCGATAAACAAAGGTTTAAACAAGTATGGTTACAAGCCCCAGGTGAAGGCTCACCTGGTGAAGTAATTGAGGTGGCTGGTGGCTGTGCGAATGAGTTCAGGGTTTTTGTTTCAACCGGCACTACCGTGGCAGTAACGTGAGCGGTGGAAACGGCAATTCGTGGATTCGTATTTATTGATCAAACTATACATATATATGTATAAACTAGTATATGTATAAATACTTATCCACAAATTACTTACTTACAAACTTAACCACAAAACCGGATTAATGGCGGACTGATTCCGGTTCAGCCATGTTACAGCCAATATCATAATAACGTGTTCCTAAAATATCAGAATGTCAAAACCTTCGATCAACAATACAACTAGATTCACGGTGATAGCTCTGAAAACGGCTCCGAGAAATAAGACCACAAAATAAATTTGTGGCCTTATTTCTGACAGTATGCGCCAACATCGGCCAACGTGAGGACGTGTCAAAATGCCACAATGTGCGTTCAAAAATTGCAAAAACAGCCACCGAAACACTAAGGTTTCGGAAGGAATATTTTTCTTTAAGTAAGTACAAGTCAGTATTTCATAAAGTACGTAAAAATTTGCAGCTTACATTTTAAAATCAATAATTTATTGTTTGGCCAATGTTGGCCCACCATCTTGACAATAATCGGTGGTTTTAGAACAAGAAATTCATGGAGTAGTTCTCGTTTTAAAATAAAATATATATTGTGTCTTTTTGTAGATTCTGATTTCCTAGTGATCCTTTTTGCTGTGCGGAATGGATAACTATTGTCGCGAGAGAAAGAGAAGAAGAACTTTACAGGACTTACAGAACTTACAAAAATCTGCTATACGCTCGATTCATTTTGCCAAATTCGACATAACTGGAAATAGCCAAATATATTGTAAAAAAGAATCCTCTCAGGCAAAAAACTGCTCTAAAAGACAGCTATATAACAAACTAAATTTATTTAAGGGTAATTAATAAACGGATAATTTCACAGCCATCATTTAAGTATTAAGTAACTATTTTGATTCCACTTTCCACCTATACGCCCACAATCTTGCTAAATGTGGACTGTAGGTACCTGTTACCTTAGGCTCTGTCTACCCCGTAAGGGATAAAGACGTGATTTGTGTGTGTGTGTGTGTATCATTTAAGTTCTTCGCCGATCTGTGCAGGTTTCCTCACGATGTTTTCCTTCACCATTAGCTTATAGTAAATTTAAAATTAAATTTTGCACATAAATTCCGAAAAACTCAGGAGGTGCGAGGCCTGGTTTGAAACCACGGCTTTCTGCTTGAGAGGCGGTAGGTCGAACAACTAGGCTATTACGGCTGTTGCCTGGCTGGGCCTGCGTGGGAACTATGGCCCAATCCCTCTCGTTGTTAAAGGAAGCCTGTGTCCAGCAGTGGAACGTAGATGGGCTTAAGTATTAAAATTCATGTTATTATTTGTATTTGTAAATATCTGTCAAATAAAAAAAAATCGAGTTATATACTTAATGCGATTGCGACTCCATTATTACCCTGTTCCTCAAATAGAATGACATCTTTTTGAAACGAAGGTAGTTCTTTTGTTTATCGAACGCTTTCGCACGTCTTGTGACGAAACGTCGTAAGTATTATATACAATTATAATTATTTGGATCTTTGTTGCTTAGACCTAAGGTTTATTTTACGTTAATAAAGAAGGTAAAAAAGATATAGCTATAAGCATACGCAACACGACCACTTTTTCGCTTTGATTTTGTATGGGACCGTGAATCTAGTTGTATTGTTAATCTAAGGTCAAAACAGATTATTCTCATGTCTAAAGCTCGAAATGACTTATGCCTACTTCTTAAATTACCGTATTCTTAATATGACTATAATTCATTTAGACTATCGCTCTTTAATAAATTTTCAATTCTACACACACACAAATCACGTGTACCTATATCCCTTAGGGGTTAGGCAGAGCCTAAGGTAACAAGACCTATAGGCAACGTTTAGCATGAATGTAGGCGTACAGGTCAAAAGGGGAATCAAAATACTTAGTGATGGGTAGCTAGCCTGAATCATGAATCATGTTAGAGGGGATGCCCAGAACATGATTCTTAAGAATTTCGCCTATTCCCTCATGGGTTTTTTTTAACAACTGCGCGGAACGAGAAGCAGCTCCCAAAATGTTTAAAACTTGACTTGACCATGTTTTGATGAATTTTCAATTAAGGCATTTCCCAAAATGTCTAAAACTCATGGTATCATTATGGTAAATATTTAAAATTATGTTGAAGTTTACATTTTTAAGCAACGATTAGTTAAATTAATTATCAAGGGCATCCCACTTTTGGTCTTGTTACTATTTTGATTGAGTACAATCGAGAATTCATTAAGTAAGACTGCTTGGAGGTACGTGTGCTGATGTTTTTAGTCACACGGACGCACAAATCATTCTATAAGGCAGGGGTGGCCAACAGGTCGATCGCGATCGACCGGTCGATCGCGACTGTTAGTTCAGTCGATCGTGGCAAGGCAAAAAATATAAATACGTAGACCAGACTGCGCAACGTAATCACCAACTGCTGATTGAAGGTTTCATGAAGTATGTAATTGGTAGATCGCACTGGGTTCCGTTAGTAAACAGGAGATCTTGGGTCTGATCAAGTTGGCCACCCCTGGATCAAGTTGGTCATGACCCCCCCCCCTCCCCCCCTGGAGCTGGTTCCAGGACTTGTTATCTAGTTCCAGGACTATTGTTATCAAAATTAAATTATAAGTTCTTGACTTGACCACGACTATGTGACCCCCTCCTGGCGCCAAAGCTGGATCCGCCCTTGCGTGATTGTGTCCGCCTACTTGCGGTAAGGGAAGGGTGCGTGGATCGCATGCATCCAGAGTCGTCTAGTATGGTGTTCTTAAATATTTATTTACATACATATGAAAGGTGAGTCCTCTACTTTTCATATCTGCATGAATAATTTTGTTGAAATTGTACGCTTGTATACGCGTTTTGTGGTATTAAGCCCGTGCTCATTGGGACAGTTTTTATTTCATCGTTCAAAAGCATAGTAGTATAAATTGCTAAACCAACTCTGATAAACTGAACTAGTTAATTATTTACATTTATAAACATGTAACACTAAAAATACTGCGTGGTTAAAATTTTAGGTAATTTGTGATTTCAGCATTCCCTGAATGTGAAGGTTCTTTTTCTATCGGTGTAGTAACAGGGTTACAGTTGGCCATTCCAAAACGTTCCAAAATTCTTTGAGCGTAGGCTTCTTGGTTAATTACTATTGAGCCGTTTTCTTATCTTACTATTTGTAATCAAGTAATTAGATGCAGGCTTCGTGGTAATCTGCAGTCTATGCTGTAAGTCACTAATTAAGCAAGGTATTGGCGAGGTCCTCATCAGTGACAGCTACCAATCCGTCGTGTCAGCACAGTTTGTGTTAATAAGTTTGTTTGATTTCCTTTGTCAATTTGATAATAAATTGCTATTGTTGTGAATGTGCTATGACTTTGTACCTTGAAATCTTAGCAATCATTGGCCGTAGCTTTTCTATTATAAAAATGTAATAAGGTGAATCGATATTATAATTTGAACTTTTCATACACAGCATATTGGTAAAAGTCCATTATTCAGGTATACATATAAACACCACACATAGTGTGAAGTAGCCAAAGGATAACAATCTGAACATGTCAGCTGTCTAAATAATAGTTCTATTCTATTCTATTCTATTCTCCCTTAATGGCGGCCGTAAGGCTTGGGCAAATGTCAGTTTAAATGACAGGTGTGCGGATGATTCTGTCCACTACTCAGATCAATTAAGTTGGAGTTTCAATATTTAATAACGCTATTAAAAAGTTATTATATATTTTTGTAGTATCGGGGTATTAAGAATTATTATGGCAACACCGGCCTACGCACACAAGTTTATAAAACCGGCCTCACTCGGCTGTTAACCGCGCTCTTTACATTTAATTGATCTGAGGTCCACTAAATAATAGTTTTGCCATTGCACAACAGACATTAAAATAAGCTGTCAATTGTGTCTGTCATGCACAAAGTTTTAGGTACTGACATATAGTGCAAGATCCCAGAGCGATCAGACATAACTTATTTTCACACGAATGTAACCTTAAGTTTTCAGTAGCGTCTCGTGTGCCTTGAATACCTACGCGCTTGTGAAAACTTGCCGAGTGACACCTGGGCAGGTACCAGGTGAGAAAGGTAGCTAAAAATAAGAGTTATTTAACTTAAATTCACATGGCTGATTTTTATATATATCATGTAGAATATTATTTTAAAGTAATATCATAAGTGTCAGACACTTTTGATGGACCAGAGCTTTTGTCAGACGCTTTTAAGCTACCCAAAAAATAAATGAACTTTACATGTCTGATTTTTTTATATGTTATTGAAGTATTTATTTAAAAGTTATATTCAATCAATCAGACAAATTAGAGTGACCAAACATCCCCTAAGACAAAAATTGTTCAGCCAGAAGTATGAGGGCGAGAGTTATCACTGGCGAAATCAACGCATCAATCGATGGGACCATAATATAATCATAAAAAATGAATTAAATTGAAGTAGTTGTCACCAAATTGACACCAACTTTTGCTTAACTCTAAAAGATCTATTACAATAGTCTGCAAGTAAATACCTATGTAAATACTTTGTATTAAAAACGAAAAAAATTTTTTTTTTCAGAATGTCGTAAAACTGATTTACAGGATAACTTATGTTAACATGTACCAAGCACTGTGTCGAAGTTAAAGCAAATGTACATTTATAAACACCCTGTATAGCAATCGGATTCTGCTAACATCTTGGAGCTTGCTTTAAGCTGTATAGGCTTCGGTTGAGCTTCCACACGTATGATGATCCATCACAGTATCCTTCAGGCTGTTATACAAAAATGTCTTCCTTCAAATTTCCATTTAGGAATGCAGTACAAACATCGAACTGAACAAGCTGTAGGTTTACTTGTGTGCTGACACTCAATACAGCTGTTATTGTTGCAAGGCGGGAAACCAGGCCGAAAGTTTGATCAAAGTCTAGTGTAGACTTTTTTTTATCTTATATTTAAAGAGGCTAGTATACAGGGGTGACTATGTCAGCCTGCCTCATGGGAGGACTCAAGAAGATCGGAAATTACAATTCATGCAGCATCCCCTCCCCCAGAATCAGATGCTCTGGTTATGAAGGAATGCTGCATAAATTTATATGTGCTAAGACCTTTGTCCGACGAAGGGCAAGCCAGCAAAACATTTACTTCACCATTATCCATGTTTAGGTTCTCCAGGTACTTCTCTCTAGCCTGCTTATATCGGTCGCATTCCACCAGAATATGGTATAAATCATCAGTTTTATTACAAACCTCGCACATTTTAGATTGAGACACTCATCATGTTCAGAAAGAAATTAATATGACCAGATCTAACTCTTAATGCCACTACGAGCAAGTCCCTGGAGAGGCTGGCATGTTGAAACCAGGGAACCCAAAAAACTTTGTTCTGGATGGTGCTATACCAGATACCCTTGTTGCGAATGCTGCATCCAAGATCCTCTGCCACTGCTTCCTAGTCTCTTTTCTAGCCGTTGTTATGAGCTTTGTCCCATAAGGATGACATCGGACAGTAGTACCATTTGTGACCGCCTCATTACCCATCACTCCTAGACCTTTTCTTTGCTTGAAGCCTTTCACAACAAGATGGGCTTTACACATGTTAATGGAGCCATCTGGATTACTTTTGATATTTAGAACTCATTCCCAAAGGAGATCTTTTCTGCCTTCTGGTGAGGTACAAAGTGTAAAGACTTTCAGTTTACAAATATGTAAAGAGGTAGAGTAAATATGCGGCTGTAATAAAGGTGTCTTTACTGTCACTGTGTACAATTTTGTATTTGTTCAGATTGTGTTGAATTATATTAAACTTTATGAAAAATTGTTTTAAGTCACATATTATAGATTCTAATGTTATCCTGAATAAACCATAGTAAAATAAATGCAATTTTTTGCAGTATCAATATTTTGCAGAATTATATGTCAATATTTCTACTGCATTTAATAAATTGTGCTAATATTTGGCATGGATCCGTGTCTAAGCAAACAATTTTTGGGATAATATGGCCTCATCGATCAATGTGATGACTTCACTCAATGTCAAAGCAATGATATTAAAAAATCTAGTGACAAAATGTTGGTGACATTCTTCGGTAGAACACGGTCCAAGTACCTCCACCCCCCTTTTGGGTGGTTGGATATGAATAATGAAATCCCTCAGAATCTGCCGGGAAAAGATTAACTGGTGCCCAGGGTGCACCCAACCAAGCAATGCTGTTCCCCCCAGCCGGATCTAAAAACGCACCGCAGCTCTTCACCACAAGAAGTGGATCAGTGTCCCTTCTGTGCTCTAAACCAAGCCAGTTCGGGGCCCCATAGAGCTAGGGGCCCGTGGCATTTTGCCACTCCTGCCACCCTTTAGTTACGCCACTGCTATGAACCATGAGTAGTATTGAAACTTCTTAACATAAAAAAATAACAAAATTAATTCTATCATGTTGAAATTTGAATAAATGCAAAATTAACAGTAAAAACAATAAATAGCAACTTCAAATCTTACAATAACACGCTAAACCGTGAAATTACAGCTCACCCCAGGACTGAGATCTGCAAACGCCAAGACGAGGTCGCTTTAAACTTTGCCTTACCGTGTGCTTACATCTATCTGCACAACCAAACTTTGACTTTCGCACGCCGCGCCGTTTGTAGGACTTTTTATTTGGTCGAGTAGCTCACATTACTCATGTTAAAAGCAGTCAGTATGTTTTACTTACTTTAATACGAGCGCAGTCCATTGCCATCTCCGCCAGCTGGACGTTGTTGTCCACTGTGAAGATGGAGTAGAAGTCGCCGAGCTTAAGACAAAGTCTACATTTTCCAAGTTTGAGATTGAGAGCCATATTGATTCGTTCTCCAATGGCACTCTCATGGCACTAAATCCTTATCTGTGGAACATGAGATAGTAAAGATAAAATATGTTAAGAGACCACTTTTATATAACTTTGTGTCAGGTACTATTACGAATTAAGAATGTTTTAACACAAAATTACTCCAATTCACTTGATCAAAGTTTACCTACTTTGCTTGCCGGTGTACGCCATTTTTGTCGTCTCGTCTTCGCGTCGCGTCCACAGAGTAAGCAAAGACTAAGACTAAGAGATAGAGTAAAAACATAAACAATACCAAAAAGTTTCCACCTCGACGAGATGAAAATTAAAATGGTCAATTCAGATCAGAAGTGCACAAAATTTGTGCGCATTTAACTTTACAGTGGGCGGGAAGTGAATACATTTACATTATTGGACAGTATTTAGTTATTAAAAAAAAATGTTTTGGCTAAGATCATTCGTCACAAACAGATCAGTCTGTGGGAAAAAAAAATATACATACCTGCGCGCGACCGCGCGTTGTCACGTTGTCAGTCAGTGGTGGTCATTTCGTTTATCGGGATACTATACTAATAGTATCCCTTAGTATACATAGATAGTCTGTTACATGTTAAAAAACAATATATTTTTCTTTGTACACTAAAATAATGTACATTGTAAGTGGTGCTAATTTACATGGTCAATGGTTAGAGACGAATGCTATTTTAATTGAATTTCAGACTATAAAAAAGGGAAGAAACTATGATCTCCTGTTTGATATAAATCAAGCCAAACTGGAACACATTAGTTGGTCATACAACTTATTCCAATATGCTAATAAGTTTTATCTGACAGGATCATGGCATGGAAAGCCTAATCAATTTATAGAAGTACCTGTACCACAAGAATACTCAGACAAAAACCAGATTTTACTTACAGGCAACGAGCACAACTTATTTCTGTGTGACATCAATTCACATACCATCTGCGTCATGAATTTAGAAGACCATACAAAAGTGAAATGTTTAAATTTGTTCACTGAGACAATTGCTGCCTATGCAACAAAGCGATTAAAAAGGGATGATGCTGCTCTGAAAGCATGCATTTCAAACTTTAACTGTCTGTACTTGACAGCGAATGGAAATGTTTATAGTGGTGCACCACCAGGTCTCATAGATACCAGCATGTGCGCAGGCAACATTCGTGATATTCAATGTGGTTATGAGCACTGCTTGCTGCTTACTGATACAGGCCAGGTGTATTCTTGGGGAAATGGGCGGTAAGATTTAAAGATAATACAAACTATTATCCTACTAATATTATGAATGTGAAAGTTTGTGAGTATGGATGTTTGGATGTTTGTTACTCTTTCACACCGGAACGGCTGGACAGATCTGAATGAAATTTGGAACATAGATAGATTATAGTAGGCGACTTTTTATCCCGGAAAATTATGTAATTCCTGCGGGATAGGGATAAACGAATTCTATGCAGACGAAGTTGCGGGCAACAGCTAGTTGTTAATAAAGATTCCATACATGGATACCTACATCATTTATTTTGTACTGAATTATATTTTATAGTGGATAAATCAATAAGCCGTGGTAGCCTCGTGGTTTGACCTGTGGCCTCTTAAGTAGAGTGTTGTGGGTTCAAATCCCGGGCGCTCCTCTGAGTTTTTCGAAATTTATGTGCAAAAATTACATTTGAAATTTGCCATGAGCTTTTCGGTGAAGGAAAACATCGTGAGGAAACCTGCACACATCGACGAAGAAATTCAATGGTGTGTGTTAAGTTCCCAATCCGCACTGGGCGCGCGTGGGAACTATAGCCCAAACCCTCCAATACAGGGAGGAGGCCTATGCCATGAGGCACGCCGAATTACGCGATAATTTAATAATAATAAAAAACAACAACAGCATACTTACTGAAATTGTAGTGAATTTGGAATAAAAAGGCTATATTATTATTATTATAGTGGATAAATCAATCTATTTGATAAAATTAAAATGCAACTTGACAAAAACTTTCAAAGATAATATTTAAAGGCATTTTAACTTGTGGTTCCACTGTTCTCACTACCCAGACATAATAAAATTAGGTCATTAGGTTTGCTTGTTATCTTCAAATACCGGAAGGGCAAACCAATTAGAAATAAGAACCCCACATCTACCTTATGGTGGAGTGTAATTCAACATTTTTATAACAGTGGGACCACAAGCCATAATTAATAAGTTTTTCATCTCTCATACTCGGAAAGTGAGGCAAATCATATCTGACATACGGGAGGATAACTATTATTTTCTTCCCAAGGGTAGAAATGAATTTAAAGAAATAAAGGCATTGGCTGTCAATGGAACACATACGCATTCAGCCAAGCATTACGGTATATCCATGTTTTTTTCTTAATTAATAATACAAATAGCTAATAGTTTTTCATATTTTTTGAATTTTATAGCGCATTGGTTTCGACTGTAATGCTGTAATTTTTTATTGGCTAAATAAATAAATAAATAAAATAACTAAATAAATAAATATTATAAATTTTATAATGTTAGTCAAATATTATTTTTATTAATTTATTTACATTCCTTTCTTATACATACATAAACTTAATGCAAAGTTTTAGAAAAACAATTAAGAAAAAAAACATTGAACCTAAATGACAATGGTATAATGGCCACAACAGCCTATCTCTATTCCGCTTAACTTGTGGTTCAATTTGGTAACTAACTAATTTTACATATAAACTGACCAAAATACCTACTTTTTCTACAGTTTTTCTCTAATCATTATACAAAACATTTAAAATGTTGTTTATAGGTAAATATTTAAATATTTGACAATAACCACATTGACCTTAGACCTATGTTTAAAAAAAGAACTGATTTGCTGCCAATGCAACAACTAGTTAAGAAAAAAAAGCGAGCTCGAATTTGGCGCGAAAGCATACAACGTCTCGCAAACCATATCTAATGTAAATAAAATATTTCTGGGAAAACGTGACGTTTTCCTTTATGAACTGTACAAATGTTTCAATTAATTTTAGTATTTTTTTTATTTTATTAATTTTTTCTCATTTACCTAGCTACTTACTTTATTTTATTACTGTCCTTGTAGACGAAATGAAAAGTAGAGTGCTTAACTCGGGAAAAACACCAATATCACACTCGAAATATTGGCACCCTCGCAAGGCTCGGGCAATCTACTATTTCCGATGTAATGGTGTAATAAATATTCATTGCAATGCCATATTGAGTTACAATACTTTAATCATTGATAACCTTAGTAAAGTGCATTTTTCAGAAAGCTGCAACTTGGACATGGTAATCTCAACAACCTTGAAGGTCCAGTGCTAATTGAAGCCCTGGCAGGTGTTACTATAACAAGGATAAGTGCTGGAGGGTGGCATTCCCTAGCACTTAGTGAATTTGGTGATGTGTATGCTTGGGGGTGGAATGACACATGTCAGCTAGGAATCAAAGAAATAAATGGTGCACAATCAGACATGCTAAATACCTATGATGTACCTACATTAGTTGAAATGTATGATAATAATGGTGAGACTGTCAATAATAATGTAAAAGAAATTGCTTGTGGTAATCGTCATTCTGCAATATTACTAGAAGATAATTCAGTTTGGACTGCTGGTTGTAACAAGTATGGGCAAACAGGATTCACATTGGAGACACCAAGAGTGGAATTCTTCAAGAACTCATATCAATGTTCAGGAGACTCATCCATTCAATGTGGTCCTTGGTCTACAGTAGTAAGTAGGTAATGTAAAAAGGTAAAATGAATGTCAGAAATTACCATAGATAATTAGCAGTGTTAAGAACCATTATTATTAATGGTATTGTGCCGCAGGCACAACCTTTTTGTATTGTTTTATGTTTTTATACTTTTTTATTATTTTAGAATGTTTCAATTTTGGAATTCTTCTTGTTTTTATATTAAATGTCAGTCTGATTATAATGTGCAGCAAAGCTAGTTGTTTTTCTCAATAGTATTTAACAGACTCAGTAAAGCCCTCAGCTTTAGGTATATTGATAATGATAACAAAGAATATCAGTAATGTTAATAATAACATAAAAAAAGGTTATTTTGTAACAGATTTCAGGAATACACACAAGAAGTGTTTTGAAATAACTTTGTAAATCCTCTTATTTAGAAGTTTATGCATACTTTTACAGATTTTTTGTAATAAATGTATGGAGAACTATTTGGCATATTTTGTTTATAAAAAAATATGTAGCTTTAGAGATAAATGGGGAAGGTAGGGCTAAGTAGCTATGCCGCAATGTTGTGCAGTTCCGTTTTGTTCGAAAAAAAAAACGATTTCGAAGAGTTCATATCCATCGCCAAATAATCCATATTTGCTATAATTTTACAAAGGAGATCACTTTTCGACAGGCAAATGAAAGAAAATATAATTTGACTAATGAAAAGTGAATGTTATTGGACCTTACGCGACACTAGCGCCTCTAGTGGCTAATTCATACACGATAGCCCCCGTTATTTTTGCCTCAAAATAGAAAACGATACTGGTACTATTAGAAATGTCAACGGAACTGTCATAGGGATCATGATTCGCCGCGAGGAGTAGAATAAACCTATGTATGTGTACCTATTAAATTCCTAAACGAAACTGAAAATTAGAGCACAGAAAAATCCGAAAAGTAAAGCTATGGCCGGGAATCGAACCCGGATCCCACCCGTAGCAGGTGAGAGGTGAGTAAGCCTTCGAATTTTCTATCTGTTAAGTGGGTGACAAACGGGCCGATAAGTTCGCGTACTTGCGGCTCGACGGCTACTCGCCTGTATTTTACTCTAAAAGTACGCGTATACAGGATGTTAGGTAATGAGTGGATAATCCTTGAACTATGGATAGAGGGCACTTAGGACGTTATAATAAAGCTATAATAGGTTTGGTAAAAGTTGCATGGTTTCCGAGATATTCGGACTTTTAGATTTTGTTCAATGTTTGGTCATAGCACCATTTTAAGCTATTTTTTTCATTTTTTTATTTTTGCTCAATATTCATTGAGTACTTGTATTATGCGCTTGCGAAGTTTGTTTACTTTATTATGCCTATTCGTACACACAGTGCTAAAAACATTTAATTTAATAAGTAAATACAACATAATTAAAAACTAAAAGTTACCTAAATATACAAAACTTATATATACCTAATTATAAAAAACAAACTCCATCTAAAAGGCCCTCCTGCGGCATAGACCCCAACACACTGGCGGCATTACCTTAGCGATGCTCGATATACATCGATGCATCGAAAACATCGATATTTCGACGCTTAAGAATCAATACCGTCTAACTAACGTTTTGGACGTTTTTCACTTTTTAATGCAGTTAGGTTCAGAAAAAAATAACGCATAGCATGCCATAATCGTCTAAATTTTATTTTATTAAATGGATGAGTAATCCGCCCTGGAAATATCATCTATCTGTTTAACACGTTTACTTTTCTGCCAATACCATCTATGTGCTCTGACGAACGTCTATACTCCACGGTTGCTCGCCCGCGATTGAAGTGAGCGAGTGGGTGTGGTGCCGTAACATTGTCGCTGCGGTCGGCAAGTACTCTGCGGGTGTGAAAGAGACCAATAGAGCGCGGCTCAGCTATCCCGTGACGACGCTAGTGTTTTTGCAAGTGCGTAACGTTAACTTTCTAACGAAAAAAAATAGTAAAACGGTGATAAATTCATATTTTTTGAGACAAGAAGCCGTATAAGGAATGTTTTGGTGTATTTTATAATTTACGCATGATTTATATTTAATAATTTCATGTATTTCTACGATAAAGTAGCAGTTAGGTATATTTCAAAATTGAGATAGACAATCTTTCCAGAAGAACCGTGATAAACACTTAGTGAAATTCTGTCAATATAACATAAACATGTAGGCACGTTATTGGTTCACTGAAACTGCGGCAGATCTTAGTGCGAGTACTTTTGTGTCGTGATACTATCTAGAGCGGCATTGCCTGCCGAAACAAAAACCAAGTTATTTATACTGATGGTTGCACTTATCAGAATCGCAACGCAATATTGGCGAATGAACTCTTTTTTTTATAGATACTTACGAATTTTATCGAAAATTACGCTAATGAATCAATCTGGTTGTACAAATCTATAAGACCTGGACGTAAAGCAGGTGATCATACTATGACCGATACACGTGCAATCGAATGCAACCCATATGAGAATATTAAAGTGAAGGTCTATTTCGATCAGGAATGGCTTGCTATACCACAAAGACCAAAAAAATTAATGTTTCCAGCATTGATTACGCTCCCCTACACACTCAGAGATGATCCCAATAACAGCAACCAAATATCGGCTCTTGCAAGATTTGGAAGCAGTCCTGCCCAGAGACTGTCATGACTTTTATGACTCGCTGCCGCATTCATAAAATTAATGATTTTTTTATTTTTGATCTCGTTACTTGTATATATTTACGAAAATATAGAAGTTATTCGTACCAAGTAAAGCTATGATTACATAATAAATACGTGTTTGATTATTATAGTGATATATCATTCAATTGTTTGATTTAATCCAGTTTAACTCTACATCAAAATTAAAATACATTTGAGTAGAAATATTGAAAACAATACTGTCTAACTTACAAAAACTTTGTTTAGGGCAATGCTACAGCTATTTGCCATTAACGGTATTATTTCAAAATATTTTGCGATGACTTGTTATTCGTAAAAATGCATTTAATAACTTAACTTAAACCAATAATTTGTTTTTTCGCTTCAGCCACTTATCTTACAAACCAAATAAAAATAGTACTATATTTAAACCAATACCACCTTACTTACACAAACTTTTTGTACGGTTATATTAAACAGCAGTGATCCTTTCAATTTGGTATAAAAGTATTTTATTATCAAGGTTTTCGAGTATTAATAAGTGTAACGTTAATAAAAACATTTTTTTGATTTTTTTCCGTTTAACCACTCATCTTACAAATTTTAAAAAAATATAAGTTTATTTTGTAGTAATACCACCTAACTTCCAATATATAAGTACAGGGCAATGTTACAAAGATGCGTCATATAACAATAGTTTTAGTACATTTTTATAATTTTAATCGTCTTTAAATATTTTCAATAATTTAAAATTCAAAATTTTAAATCGTTTTTTACGCTTCCTGTAAAATTGTATTTTTGATACTTTGACAGTATTGATTCTTAACCGTCGATTTACCATTTGATACATCGGATCCGTTCGATACATCGATAATATTCGATGTTTTACGATGCATCGATGTATTTAATTCAATACATCGAAGTCATTGACGATTGAATTTTTATTATTTAGAATAATATAATAATATCACATCACGTAATAATAAAATAATTTGCACATACAAGGCTGTATATGACTTTATTCCTTTGCTTGCCAGACAATGTAAAATGTGAAACAAAATATAAGTATAGATTGACCAAGATATATATAGCCGTGTGGTGGAAAATGGAACTAAAGCTTTTTCTATAAAGACGTCCTGTCAGTCCAAACAAAAACGTCAAATATACTAGCGCCATCACTCGCACGTCAAAATATCTTGGTGTAACGTGTGACTATACTTAAATAATCTATACAGCCGACTGCGTATGTGTTTGTTTTTGTTCCTTTATATTTTAAGCGATGCATCGAAAACATCGATGTTTCAATCCGATATATCGAAAAACATCGATGCAGCCTTTCCGATTGATGCATCGCAAAAAACATCGATGTATTTTTTAAATGAACACCCCTACATTACCTCTCTGTACAGCAAGAGAAATTCGCTGGGAGAGGTAAGCGCCAGCTCTGGGGTCTCCTGAGGTCTCTATTAGCCGGGACGACAAGGCTCTCATGAAGGCCCTCATGTCAGCCGACCAGGGACCCATTGTCTCCACTGCGAGCGCCGCAAACTCGTAGTCCTTTAAAAGAGGAGAGTATTTGCGGCGCTTGAGAACTTGGGCCTGGTCAGCTGCAGCGCCGGCCTGTGAGCGGGTTGCCTGGATGTGGGACTGTGCGAAAGTGTCGACACACGTTGCGTCCCACACCAGAGCCCTACCCAGCTTCCATGGCACCAGAGTAGTCCCGTCGGGGCGCTTGCCATCGTCTCTGGCCATGCCCACGGGTTCAAGGATTGCGGGCACAGAGACGGTGGCAAGCGCGCGGCGGACCAGGTCATTGATGGTGGCATGGCGGAAAAAGCGACCGGCGCTTTTGGAGCATGAGAGACCGTGGCGTCCCAGCTGATCTACCTCCTTACCGCAGGAACACGTGTGGGCGACACATATTCTGGACCCAAGCCTTAACGATATTGCTATTCTCAAGGTGCTTGGATCCAGAACCGTACCCAACTGGCGGGAAGGGAGGGCGTTGAGCCAATGGCCTGACTCCGGGGCTGATACCGCCATTGTATTATTAGATAGGCATATTACTATTTTGGTGAGACTAGGTACATGGGTTTTTTTTTAATCGCAAACTTAATTTTTGCGTTTTCAATCGTACATTGATCGAATTTTCAGCTCTCAGGTTGAAAAAAAAATTACACTACCGCCTAGTTGCCAATAAGCTTAAAAATATGCCAATTTATTGACAATTTAAAAATAGTAGTTCCCTTTTGAATTGAAATTCAAAACGCCAAAATAATAAAAAAAAACACGCTCACCCACGTTATTCCTTATTTACTTTTTGTATTTTGAATTCTATGCCCGTAATGAGCGTAGAATTCAAAACTTTTCGTTGAAAAAATAACATTACTGGCCACTTATTTAAATGCAAATGGCATTTAAATAATTCCAATTTAATATTTTCACCATGCCATAGATAAAATGTTAAAAAAAGCTTCCGAACGGAAAATTTAAGAAACGTGTGCGCTTTGTTAAACATTTTGTATGAAAGGTGTTGCATTCGGGTTTCCGAATCTGAATTCCTGATCAGGAAACCGAATCAGGATTCCGTGCGTCTGCGGCCAGCCTTAGAGACATAAGCCAACGAGTGCTTTTAGAGGGAATAGACAATATAGACTTATCCAAAGTCTTTTTATGAGTGTTCTTATAGGGCGCCCACAACGATCAAAATGCTCCTTTAGTCGTTCCACATAGCGACCGCGGTCGTTATGGTCGCGGCGAAAACGTCACTTTTGACGTCATGACTTACGCTCACGCGAAGCTCACGACGACCCATTTAAAAAGGTGGGTCGAAGTGATCGTTGAGAAAATTAGCGGTATTTTCAAAAGTCAAAGTAAAGTTTTTCAACATAAATCGATTTAAACAATAACTAATTAAGTTTATTTTCAAGGCTTACAGGTTATAACCTAACCTCTTAAATCTTTTGCTTTCTTTTTACTAATTCGCCATTTGTATTATTTACCTCCACGCTCAAAACGCTCTATAATCCATTCCACTTGAGTTTACGACAGTAACGCTCACAAGCAAGTGGAACGGGAAAAACTGCGGTCGTGAGCGTGATCGTTGTGAACGCTTAGTGGAACGCACCCATAGTGGTGGGTGCTCGTGATTACTTAAATCACAGATAATAGTAGAAAAAAAAAAGTTTCGAAGCTGTCAAGTCAAAATCAGAGACTACTCTAACTTAAACACCAACCACCCTTGCCCTGCCCTGCTACAGAGTACAGACAGTGGATGTTTGGATTATATTGCTGCCGTTTCGAATCGAATTACAACTAGCTTTCCTAATGAATTTTACAATAGCTACAATATTTGTAGAATTGTGAAATAAAATATCTAAATTCTAAAGTACGTATAGAATTTATGAAACTGTGAAATTATTGAAACTGTGTTGCTTACTGTCGAACATTAAACATTATAGTGGAAGCAATGTAAGAAAATAATACGGGATCATGAATTAATGTGGTGGGAAGCGTACTGGATAAAACATTCTAAACGAAAATACATTTTCTCACGCTTACGTACGACTTCAATGATTGTGATGTACGAGTGTTTGTTTATCACAATCCAATTGATGTCCATCCGTGCCTTCAAAAAATAAAAGAAAAAAGTTTGAATGTGAAAAATGGAAGAGCTTTGTAGGACATACATTACATATGCAAGGCAATTATCGTCTCAAGGTCTATATAGCAAAGCTTTTGACTTTTATGTATTTGCTTTTGACAATTGCTCGGACACGAAATCATTTTTTGAGTCTGAATTTCGAGTCGTGCTTATAAGGCTCAATGAGGTCTTAGCAAGACATGGTAAAATTGAACAAATATTCTCAAATTTTGGCAAAGCTATCAATGCCTTCCCAGGTAATATGTACCTTTTGAACGACATAGGCAAGTATTTGTATAAGTATGGATATTATTCTGTGGCATGGTGTCATTTTGAGAAGGCTTTAAATGTAGACTCTGGCTTTGTTGATGCTGAGAAAAACTTAAATTCGATCAAAAATTTGCTAGTGGAAAGATGGCACTTCAGAATGCTGAATGATCGAATTCGTAATGAGGCATATCATGCAGCTATTGTAGAAACTGTGATACCAGGCAAGGACAGTGTGCTGGACATGGGCATGGGGACAGGCTTGTTAGCGTTGTATGCCAATGAATGCACACCATTGGCTACCACAGGCTGTGAAGGTTCTGATGTTATGGCAAAACTGGCAGAAGTCATTATGCAAGAAAATCTTGTCCAAGAAGTGGTAATTGTGAATAAGATGTCAACAAATATGGATTTTAAAGAAATAGGAGGGAAGCGATCATTACTTGTTACAGAAATGTTTGATTCAGGTTTGCTTGGTGAACATGTTTTGCAGTCACTATCTCATGCATGGAACAACTTGATGGCTCATTCTGGAAGAGTCATACCATACTGCGCAGAGTTCTTTGTTGTTGCTGCCAAATGTGACCGCCTTAATATGAAGTACCAACTTCAGCAGCCTGCTAAGGAGCTGCTTAATATACCTGGCTTAACAATACACACATTGACATTTGGTGAAACCTATGATTGTGAAGATGTCCACTTGTTTAAAGATATCAAATACATGACTGATGTTCAGTCACTTTTAAGAATAAATTACAATAATTATGATGACATTAAAGGAAAATTGCAAAGAAGTGAACCATTCAAAATAAAGTGGATGGTCAAAGAAAGTGATGAAATCAACATTGTAGTTGGGTGGTTTAACTTACACTTGACAGAAAACATCATGATTACTACAAATCCAACATCAGAGAATCGTGCGAATGCTTGGCAGCAGGCTGTCTTCTTTAATTTTATTCCCAGGCCAGCACTTGCAAACGAAATTCTTGAGTCACAGTTTCTTGTTAACGGAGGCAAAATGACCTTGGTGTCTGACTGCTCTGTTCATATCAGCAGGATTTCCCCAGAAACAATCAGATTTCTTAATGATCACGAGTATTCAAAGAAAATTACAGATTGTATTGGCACAGCTTGTGTTTATTTGGGTCAGATAATTGAAATACCCCAAATTGATCTTGCTGATACATGTCCTTTTCCACTATTTGGCTTGTTAATGATGAAGCGTGGTGCCAGATCACTAGTTTGTTGTGCTAAATCTCGAAATGACAAAAAGTTTTTCAAGAAAGTATTTAAAGCCAATAAGATACCCTTATCTAAAATTAAAATTTTTGTAGGTAATCAATGGACTCATCAATCATTGGGGAAAACAAAATACCATGCAATATTTTGTCACATTTTTGAACTATGTGGTGACATAGATTTACGTCAGAGAGAAATTGCTCAGCTCCTGAAACAAAGACATCTACATCAAGAAGGCCTGTACCTGCCTGCTAATGTGCATTTGATTGGCCAGCTTGTGACCAGCCGCTGGTTGGACATAAATAACAGAGTATATGATGAAAATGTTACTAACTATAAAATTGCCATGCATATAAACAAGTTTCAAGTGTCCCAGAATTATTGCATTGACTTTACAAATTTGGACTATTTTCAATTATCATCCCCAACTGTAATAGGAACTTTCTCCAGTGAAATGGGCTCAGCTGTAGTCAAAGTGCCTATAATTAATGATGGAAATGCCAATGCGATTCTGTGCTGGTACAGTATAGAACTGTTGAAAGACTTGGGTGAAATCCCAACAAATAGAAGTGATAGCTTCATAGACGGGATGGCATTTTTAGCTCATCCTGCAGTGCCCATGGCTCGTGGTGGGTTTGCCAATGTGTTGCGCTGTGTGGACTATGATGGATCTTTTAAGCTCATGGTGGATACTGAAGCTACATAAAAATATACATGTTGACTAACATAATGTTAAAACTGAACTAAGGTATAAATTAATACTGATATTGGTGTTCTTAGTTGTTACTAAAATAACAAAATTGCAGGAATCACTTAAGAATGTAAAATTATTGTTTATAGCAAGTTAGCCAGCCTGCTATTTACTCAGATGTCACAATGTGTTTATCAGACTTCTACAATAAATGCCTAATCTGATGTGTATGAATTCTGTGATTTATATTATTAAACGACTGCAAAGAAGGAGATTCTCAATTATGTTTTTTTTTTAATTTGTTACGGACTCCGTCAGTTGTGGACCGATTTGGAACTCTTTTTTTTTTTTTTGTTTGAAAGGAAATACTTCCATTGTGGTCCCATTAACACCAAATCCTGATGTAATGATGAGATCTTGGAGAAACTGAATACAATTTATTATGAAATCTATAGGCGGAATTAGGCTACATTTAAAGATTCTATTTTTTTAATAATTTAATTTTCGTCATTGTTACCATTTTGTTTTTTAATAATAATTGGTAATTTACTACATAACTAGTGGTGTTCCGGATATTCGTATCCGTATCCGCGGATATCCGAGGGAAAAGAAAAATCCGTATCCGTATCCGTGTCCGTTACTTTTCACGCGGATCTTTTACGGATCTTTTACAGGTGATTAGGTAGAATTAATATAACTATAAAATTCCATTCAGAGTATTTTTATTTCTTAAAATCAAATATTTGGCACCTTTATATTGCAAACATTTATCGCAGTAAGTTACCATTCCAATACTTCATAACTGAAAGAATCTTTATAATGAGATCAATATTATAGCAAGTTATAACATCATTTTTATGGCAATGAAATAACTAAAACTTAAATCTTTTTTATATAATTATAGTGAGATCAATGGTGACGTCAACTATCGCTTCAAGGTCGCGGGCGCCGACACTAATCGAATAAAAAAATAAAGATCCGTATCCGTATCCGTATCCGCGGATCTTGACACTAAATATCCGTAATGGGATCAGTATCCGCGGATATACATTTTTAACGATCCGGCACATCACTATACATAACATACAATACCTCATACTGATACTCATCTCCAGCCTACATACGTCCCATTGCTGGGCACCTATTGGTGTTTTTGTAAATTTGGTTTAACTTCGACAGTGCTCGGTGCATTAACATAAGAGTAATCCTGTAAATCAATGTTTCGATATTCAAATAAAATATTTTTATTTAGGTTTCATACAAAGTAACTATACGAGTGCTTGCAGTACAGATTATCGCAAATGGTCCTTTAAAGTTAAGCAAAAGTTGGCGTCAATTTGGTGACAACTACGTCAATTTAATTCAATTTTTAGGATAATATGGCCCTATCGATCGATGCGATCTTTGCGATGATTTCTCCAGTGAAAACTACGTCAGTACCTTAAACTTCAAGTAGGGTTGCCATCTCTAAAATTTGGAAAACAGGACAAGACGCGTGAAAACCCCGGATTTTATAGTCCGAAAGCCGGACATTAGGCCAGGGTCGATACCTTTGAAAATGATAAAAAGTAAAATAAAATTATAGTAGGATGAAACCCATCAGAAAAGCTAGAGAATATTACAAAAATGAAAGGAAAAATAAATTACGGTCGATCTGAGGTCGGGAAGAGGGGGGGGGGGGGGGGAGTTTTTAAGGGTGAAAAACGGTTTATCTCGATTTCCGGCGAAACTACAAGTCTTATGAAAAAAAGTTAAATCGCAAAGTTGTAGGTAATAAAAAGGTCTACAACTTTTGTTTTTACACTTTTTTCACATAACCTCAAAATTTATGAGAAAAATTCAAATAACCAAGTTTTTGGTTTTTTATTTTTATCTTTTGCAAAAATAATTATTTTTTCACGAAACTTGGTGAAAACTTACCTTTTTATGTCCCGAATATACAGTAATTTTTTTGATTTAAAAGATTCATTTATTCACCTTATTTTGACTTAATATTGAAAAAGCACCCTAATTTTCCATCGAAAATTCTCACGTCAAAATATCTGCTTTTTTAAAAAAGTTGGTGCCTATTTTGTTCGCTGAAATCTCTACTTTCTGATGGTATAAAAAAATATATACATTACTATGGTAAATGTTCTCAGAAAATGCAAATAAACGAAATGAACATTATGTTCAATTTTGAGCTATTTATTAAAATTAAAACTAATTATTCGTTAAACGTAAGGTTTCATGTTACATTGATAAACAAAAAAAAATACGAATCCATAAAACATAAAGATTGCAAAAAACATTCGAAAATTGTTTTTTTAATATTAAAAAAAAATTGGATTTGAAGGGGATTTCATATAAAAATGTGACTGCTGCGATTTTTTTCAGTAATAAAGTTGATTTATTAAATTTTAATTACATTTATGTCATAGAAATTCTCATAATATATAAATATACATGTAAATCGTACTATTGAATTTCGATACTTTATACTGGTTACGTTATTCATTATAATTTTCTTAAATACAATAATCTTGTCATTTATAAATACCTTGTCTTGCATTCTAATCACTTCTCTGTTATAATGAATAACGTAACCAGTATAAAGTATCGAAATTCAATAGTACGATTTACATGTATATTTATATATTATGAGATTTTCTATGACATAAATGTAATTAAAATTTAATAAATCAACTTTATTACTGAAAAAAATCGCAGCAGTCACATTTTTTAGATGAAATCCCCTTCAAATCCAATTTTTTTTTATATTAAAAAAACAATTTTCGAATGTTTTTCGCAATCTTTATGTTTTATGGATTCGTATTTTTTTTGTTTATGAATGTAACATGAAATCTTACGTTTAACGAATAATTAAAGTTTTAATTTTAATAAATAGCTCAAAATTGAACATAATGTTCTTTTCGTTCATTTGCATTTTCTGAGAACATTTACCATAGTAATGTATATATTTTTTTATACCATCAAAAAGTAGAGATTTCAACGAACAAAACAGGCACCGACTTTTTTAAAAAAGCAGATATTTTGACGTGAGAATTTTCGATTGAAAATTAGGGTGCTTTTTCGATAATTAGTCAAAATAAGGTGAAAAAATGAATCTTTTAAATCAAAAAAATTACTGTATGTTCGGGACATAAAAAGGTAAGTTTTCACCAAGTTTCGTGAAAAAATAATTATTTTTGCAAAAGATAAAAATAAAAAACCAAAAACTTGGTAATTTGAATTTTTCTCATAAATTTTGAGGTTATGTGAAAAAAGTGTAAAAACAAAAGTTGTAGAACTTTTTATTACCTACAACTTTGCGATTTAACTTTTTTTCATAAGACTTGTAGTTTTGCCGGAAATCGAGATAAACCGTTTTTCACCCTTAAATACTCCCCCCCCCCCCCCCCCCCCCTTCCCGACCTCAGATCGACCGTAATTTATTTTTCCTTTCATTTTTGTAATATTCTCTACCTTTTCTAATGGGTTTCATCCTACTATAATTTTATTTTGTCTCAAAAATTATCGACCCTGGACTACATGTCGACAAGATCGTAACGGGAGGGGTGGGGGAACGGTGAATATACTTGGTTCGTTGGTTGATCGTGGTGTGCGAGCATAGTGCGTGTCTCGCGGGCGGCACAATTTTTTTTTATTTATTTATATTTTAAAACCCGGTCTACAAATGAAACCTTCCCCGGACGCTCCCCGGATGCCCTCTAAACTAGGACAAATCCGGGGAAACCCGGACGGATGGCAACCTTAACTTCAAACATAGTGTGGGAATGAGTATGGGGATTTAAATCACATTTTCTTTTCATGCAGCAAGTATGATAATGCTTAACTACTAATAACTTTTCTTACTATTTGACACACTACTTATGTATTTTACGATCATATTATCATTTATTAAAATATATTTATATGTATACCCCACCATCCTTGCTGATCCATATCCCTATTGGCTACTTGTTTCGTTAGTTTAGATATTTTTTTCGTGTAAATAGTTTCCCTAATTTTTAATTAAAAAAAAAACTTGAAATATGGCAATGCATCGTGCGGACCAGAGAAAAAAAAACTTGAGCACGACATCATTGACAGCTCATTTTACCGACATCTGTTGGACGCACAATGGAAAATATTATTTAGACAACCGACATGTTCACGCTAGATGGTGTTTATGAACTTCGTATATGAAAACTAGGCAAGTAAATTACTAGTCTCGATAGTTATTCCTTACTTACCGCCCTTAATACACAATGTACTATTAGAGCACTAACGATATGCGTAGAAAAAAATAATCTTACATACCCGTACAAATTTGCTTAAATGAAATAATTTGTTTGTTTTTCTAATTATTTAACAAGATTTCATTAAAATGAGTTCCTGGCTACTGAATATTAAGTAACACCATCAACAATACCAACGAAAAACCTGCAGAACCAATTTCATTGTTCGCAGAAATTTTGAAAGTTATTAAGGCCATTTTTAAACGTCGTGGTCCACCCGGAAAATATGCTGCAATTAATTAGAATCACTGATTATGATTTTAATACAAAAATAAGTAGGTTAGGTTAGTTGAGCATCTTCATTTTCCTGAAGGGCAAAAACCAGGTCGACTAACTGCAGGTGGGCACGACCCATAGCCGAGATAGACTACCAGTCTCATTCTAGATCGAACAGTAAGAAAAAGGCGGGCAGTCTATCACGCACGCGACGCGACTCTTGCACGCTCCCGTGCTAGACTTGGTGAGAGAAAGAAAAAAAGTTTTGATCCATAGTAGCTTTATTTTATTCGCAGATGTGTCAGCCGCCAAATGGGGCGTCTAACCCGGCGGCGTTGACTATCTGCTAACGTAATATTGCCACAAAAGCCCACTCTGCTTAGTCAAACAGACCGAAGCCCATATCGTCGTCACTTTCAGGTTCTTCTTCTTCAACCTTCTTCTCTTCGGCCTGAGGCGCAGCGCCCGTAGCAGCTGCAGCTGGGATAGCAGCAGCAGCAGCAGCGACAAACTTCGACGGATCCTTGAAATAAAATAGTAAATACATAAGTAAAACTTATTATTTTCAGTTAAGTTCACTAGAGGTCCCAAGATTTCATTTCCAACAAATGTTAACTAGCTGAAAGCTATTTTATACAAACATTTTCATATCCATATATTTCCTATTGCAATTTAATGTATAGATTGAAGGATTATTGGAATGAGCAAATAGGAACAACCATAGTAGGCAAGTAACTCAATTGCTTTCATGAGTACAGGTTTTGATGTCGAGTCATGATGGTACCCTTGCTCGACTGCACCATGGAACCTTTTTATACTAAGCGTCATACTGATTTTCCTCATGGAGTTATGCAATGTCACTATGACGTTTCATGCGAAGAGGTTCCTTCGATGGGTGTGTACCACAAGTATTTCAACCAACGAATATTCTGAGAGTATGTATTCGAAACTATGATATATGTACAGTCAATTCATTGATAGTACATGTCAATGTAATAAAAATTAAAAATTGACACTATTTTCTATTAATTATAACTGCCAGATTTTTCATGTTCAACACTTGAATTGAATTATTAGAATTTTGTATGGAAATTTGGATCCTGCCCATCTTAAGTAGACTCCGCTACATAGGTATAGACAAACTACAAAGAAAATTGGTACATTTGATTAACAACTAAAACTGAACTTCCATGGATTTTCGCAAACAAACTCATGGGAAAAATAAATGTAAATGTTGGTTTGTAATTATTGCTTTTTAACCCCATAAGGAATAAAGACGTGATTTACGTATGTATGTATGTGTGCATCTGGATTGATTTGGATAAAATTTAGAACATCAGAACATTGTATTCTCTCAGGTATAAAGGAATTATGAAAAACCACTGGATATATATTAATGTTTCTGCAAAATGCCAGTGCAATATCCAAAAGGGGAATTCTCACACTAGGATAAATTTGAAGATTTTATTGTAGTCTGAAAGCGAAGCCAAAGAGTAATATTAATTTACATCTTTGGTATTAAAACAGACAAAATTATTAATTTGACCACAGATCAGGCGTACTCAACCTGCTGCATGCTAGGCTTTTGTAAAGGGCCTACTAGGAGTTTAATATTTGTTATATTGTATTGTATTGTATTTATGTGCACCAATATAATGTTTTAGCTTGTTGGCCGCAACTGGAATGTGGCCCCTTTAATAAAGTTGAGTACCCCTGACATGGATCACAAAAATGATTTTCAAAAAGGGTAAACAGGATGAAAAATAAGTTCTAAGAACAATTTTTCTCACCTTGATGAATTCCTTGATAGTAGTTGCCTCCTTGAAGTCTACTTCAGTTACAGCAGCAATAGCCAGAAGGTTCTTGAATCCATTGGCAATGGAGTGTGGAGCAGAAGCTATTGTTGGATAACCAATGGACAGAGACAAAGCAGCTACATTGGCAACTCCCTCCAGGAATCTAGCACGCAAATCCTCAGGTTTGATGTCCAAGATGGCAGGCGTGAAAATAGTGCCAGAGTCATACACCTAAAACAAGGTCAGGTCATTATTTGAATCGATTGGTATACAGAATTAGTGGAACATCAAACAATTATGGTAATTTATGGTAGAGCTTCTTACAAGATTTTATTTAACTTCCAATATTATGTATGTAAGTATGTTTGTCCAGGTGGAATCTTGCTCAATTTGGAAGCAGATATCTTCAACTGATTGAACTGAAATTGTGCATACTTAAACTGTAAGATGACAATACAATAGCCAGGCTTGTCTCCACAGGAGGGTACCTCCTTCAATGGTTGCCCCGATAGTTTGAAATTTGGTACACATTACATAGGACAGATGACACAATGCAGGTATAGTCAGCACAAAGCTTGTACTAAAAATGAAATTTTTGACAAACTTATTTTGGAGTAATCATTATGTGCATTTGGTTTAAAAATCAGCACACAAATGGCAGATTTAATAGTTGAACAAAATGCAAAATGATATCCCAAAGCTTATTTCAGATCGCTCATGAAATAACGACCTGAACTCAATGCTTTGAGGATAAAGTAAAAAAAAAATTACCTGTTTCACAACAAGACCATATGAGAATGGAGAAATGTTTAACATGTTGAGCAGAGTGGCTTCAGAGGCACCCACTTTGTCACCTGGCTTCAAGATGTGCACATCATTGATGATTTCAATGGTACCTGTACATAGACAAAATAATATGAACAAACAACACCAGGTAATATATATATACATAGATCAAGCTTATATCTATAAGTTGATATCTGAATGTTTATTCAAAATGCCAGTGCCATTTCCAGTTTAGAACAATTACACTAGGATATGTTTGAATATTTACTTTTGTCTGAAAGCGAATCCAGAAAGAAAATTTGCTAACTCGCTGGTATTAGAACAGACTTTCTAATTTAAAGAGTTAAGATTGTAGTGTCTTACCCTTAGAGATCTTAGTGGGGATGGAGAGAGCCTGGAAGAAAGAGGTCTTCTCTGGACCAAGTCCAGTGTTGTGAGCAGGAACAATGACAGATAATGGAGCAATAGCACCAGGGCGAGCTAAAGCACGGACTTTGTTCTCCAACAGTTTTTCACGCACCTATGAAATATGTAAACATAATTTACAAACACGTCACCAAATGGGATCAGAAGTCCTAGTTAACAATTTGATTAGCACTAAACTCGTCGCAAAATAAAAGGCCCGTTTTGACAGTTCACGCCTATGAAGTTCTCTATTTTTTACCGAACGAAATGTTCTGAAGGTAATTATATTTTTCATTGATGGGTACCGCCCACTCGGCTAAGTGCTGTGCATAACGATTTTTTAATATTGTCCACAGACTAATAATAATCGGTTAAAGAAAAAAATAAATCGATCAAGATATTTTTTTAAGGCCGACTCGCACTTGGCCGGTTTTATTTAATTAAATACTAGTGTTCATCAATCAATTAATTACTGACTTTCACCAGCTGTGTAGTGATCTTTACTGAAAATTATGAGCTTGTAACATTGTATCATTTCAAAATCTACAACATCAGTGTACCTAAGTTAAATTTTCTAAACAGAACTTTAATCCAATGCACTTTACAATATATATTCAAATCGATCAAGTACTCATGCAAACTTGAATCGATTTAGCGTGAGTATCGAGTACCGAGTCGTATGGTTACATCACTAGTTACGTCGCGAAGACAAATGTCAAAACGGGCCTTTTATTTTGCGACGACTTTAGTGCTCCCTAGGCTCTTAACAGTAATCACGTTACGACTATAGAGCGACCGCTTAAATGAGTCCTCGCCCGCGCAGCACAGGGGCACGGGGTAGTCGACAAAGGAGGCCGAGAGCTCCGGGCGGCCGGCGTACTACCCGCCCGCACCGCTCTCGGTCCCCTTTGACGTCCTGCCCTGCGCCCCTGTCTCATTTAAGCGGTCGGTCTTGATGGTTACCTCAACAAGGTCGCCGCGAGTGAAGACAAAGCCCACATTGCCCTTAATGTGCGGCAGCAACTTCTCGAGCGCCGGGTTGTTCTCAAGGTGACCGCGGATGGCTTTGCGCATCATAGTGTTCTTGCCCATCAGCACGATGCTGTGGCCGCGTAGCGACATGCGGATCTGCTGCATCTGCTTCGATCCTACGTTGTCTGCACCCACTATGAAACATTTCGGGTACTCGTCCAGAAGTTGCTGCAAGACAAGACATACGCAGAGTTAATGACTTTATTGTAATCAATCACTATCGGTGGCGCATGGCGCGCGATCTGTAACCTCAAATGTGCATAATAGTAAATTTGATGTACTTACGACGATCTTAACGAAATAGTTCGACTTCCAAGTCGCTTTGTCCTCCCTACCCATCTTGTAGTGTGTAGGGACTTCGAAGAAATTTAAGGACTGAAATGACAAGAAACACGTTACTTGCAACGTTAATCTAAATGAACACTCAAATTTCAATTGAAATATCACTGTGAATGGTTAATGCAAATTGAAATTAAACTATTTATGTCGAAAATTCAAAAATATTCCAAGGATTGCTGAGAAAACTAACGATTTGTCCAACTCACCAAAGCAAAAGACGCACGTACTACGTGCGAGACAAATCTGAAATGGCAGATCTAAATGTATGACTGTATGACTTTTTTTTTCTCAAAATGTTGCTATTATATAAAATTGTTTAAAGGTGCCTTAACACGTTGTGCGCAACATTTATGTCCGCGGGAAGAATCGGCCTAATGTCACTCCACACAAAGTGCGTTTAAATCATCACAAAGCCAAGTGCATCCAGACTTCTTTGAGGTTTATAATATACCTATTGTGTTCAAAAAATTAATAATGATGTTAACGTGATGTTAAGCATGGATCTGACGTTTTGACCCTTTACACCTCGAATTCCAAGTTTTTTGAAGTAAAACTACCGTGAGACACCAAATAGTGAGATACACATAATTTTAAATCAAATTTATGGTGGAATTTAGGTTTTAAAAAACTCTGGCGAGACTTCATAACCAGAAAACATAGAGGAAACAAAACAGCCCACAACAATTATTTGTTTCTCTACGCCAGAAAATAACGATATACATCAGATACAGCTGTATGGGCTTAAAACCCTTTGCCTTTTCTGTGTCTTGAATGAAAAAGTGAAGAAAAAAAAAACAAAATAAGTCAAGTCAGTCAGACAGGACAGTCAACAGACAGAGTCAGAGTCAGAGAAGAGAAGAGGAGAGTTATCTGATCAGACTAGACTACAGAGCTGTAAAAGTTTGCTGGGCTGATATAGTTACACCTTCGCGTTCATTCTGCATTAGGTTATTGGTATGGTTTGTGGTGCACTCAGAGGCCCTGTGGTACGAATATGCAAATACGGTTTCTAGTACGGTTTCTATTCTAAATATATTTTTACAAAAAACAGAACACTTCTACTTGTCCTTACTTTAATAACACTAAGTGACCATAATAATGATTATTGATTGTTAAAGACGAAAGGAAACCTAAAAGATGTCGTTGTTTCGTAAACCGAAAAGAATTCAAAGGCGTGTGTTTTGCGTCGACGATGATGACGACGGCGAGCCGGAGCCGCCGCCACCGCCGGTGATAAGTCATGGCAAAAAGGAGAACAAGCCAGTCAAGACTACACCGTTGCTGAGTTTTGCTGACGAAGGTATGGTTGTGATTTAACCATCATGTTAAAGTTGCACTAAGAAACAAATGCATTCTTTTCATATGTAAGTATGTTTGTCCGGGTGAAATCTTGCGACTCAATTTTGGAGCAGATACCTTCAACCGATTGAGCTAAAATTTTGCATACTTGTGTAAGTCGAATGACAATACATTAATCTGGTAGTAGAGTTCTGATGATCCAGCCAGGATCGTCTCCACAGGAGGGAACTCTTCAACGGTTGGTCTAATTGACTTGAAATTTGGTACATATATGTAGGACGGATGACAATGCGAGCACAGTTAGCAAAAAGTACAGTCAGCAAAAAAGCTAGTATTAAAAATGAAATTTGTGATAGAAACTTATATAATGGAATAATAGGAGTAGATAGGTAACGGAAAGGAAAAAATAGGACTATCTACAAAAAGAAGTGAGATCCCATCAAAAACAAAACTTGTAAAAAAAAACAAGTCTCGCAACTCAGTTCTTGTACCGTAAAAAGTTGTGAGATCCATGTAATACCAAGTTGGTTAATTTATTCAGTCCCTACTAAAGAGACCTCCTGTCTTAATTACGTACTTAGCTAACCTAACAACATATAATGCCCATATCAAAATTAGAAATTGTTTATGTTATAAATAAATAAATTAACTTGGCATTCGCATTAAACCACCAATTTAATATAATATGTATAAAACCCATTTTTCTCACAAGTAATACTAAAGTTAAGTAGTACAGTCATGACTATTCCTCTATTGACAACATGTGGCTTCTAATAGAGCTAATACAGGTAAAAAATCAACTGAAAAAGTCAAGGTAGTAGTGCAATAAATACTTTCAATGAAAATTGTTTTGAAATCCTCTCTTATAGTTTTGGAGATGTTGCTGGAAAACAATGTGCTATTTGTAAATATACATGCACCGTCACAGAAATACATACTTATTGGAAAGAGCAGTCAAAATAATACCATTATCAATAGAAATCTTGAATAAAAATGTTAATAAAATTGTAAGGTTTACAAATTAATTAAGCCATGATTTTTTTCATTACTTTAGCTAAGATCTTAAGCAGTACAAGCCTACAAGAGCTGAAAGTTGACATAATTACTAATTATGTGTTGATAATTAGCTGACACTAATTTTAATTTTAATAATTCTCGTAGTGACCACATTATCTGGCTATACTTATATTTTTTTGTGTATATCCTCTAACAAATGATTCCTTCAAATTCATTACCCTCTCTCACTCAGATAGAAAGGGAGTGGATGGATGCGTGAGCATTAGTTTGCATAGTATTCAAACTAATTGTATTGAAATGCATCTACTGATATTTTCCCTGCATGATATCACATTTTGTTGAAAAAAAATTTTTTTTTTCTAGAGGAAGATGGGGAAGTATTTATTGTGAAGAAGTCATCTCAAAGCAAAAGACTTGCCAAACGCAGGGACAGGGAAAAACGTCGCGCTCATGATAGTGATAGCAACAAGTTTGAAGATCATGGCAATGAGGTAATATCTCCGTACAATAAATTATTTACAATTGACTTGCTTTAATTTCGTACTCGGATAAATGCAATTCTAACATTTTTCCGAATTGGTTTTATCTGAGTTTGACATTAAGCGACCCAATTGTTATTTATTTGTTTGTTTAAAACGAAACTTAAGGTAAAGATTAAATACATGTGCGCTCGCTATTTGCCTCGCGACTCATTGAAAAATTAGACGAAACATTCGTGAACGGGTGCCGTGACGAGCTCCCATTCATATTAGGTACATATATTCATGCCATAATTGCCACATTCATTTATTCATTCAGCACCAGGTTTCTGAACACAACCATGTTCTATTAATATTATATTAGTTACCTAGAAGTACTTCAAGAAAAATAAAAACAAAATCCGTTGCTGTAGACGATTTTAGATGTAACATTGCAATCGAACTATGTACAGTCAAGTGTAATAACATGTATCTAGCCAAAGTTTCAAAAATAAGTACCATACACTCTTACACCATTGTAATAAGGTCGTGGGACATATTTTTGAGAAGTTCGTATCGATACTTATTTTTGCACTTGACCGTAAGTACCTACTTTTAACTGGGTTTAAGTTCTATAGTAAAATTCTGTGTGAACTCATTTGAACAGCAAGTTCGTGTTCACAACTTTATCCTTTGACTTGCGACTGAAAACGCGCTCAATAAGCGAGCGTCGGAGTAGCCAGGTCCTAACTGAGCGAGCCGCCTCGGCGAACGGCTAGGCAAATGGTGAGGCGAATTAGCCGGGTCCTGACTGAGCGGTCGCCCCGGCTAAAGATCCAGGAAAATGGCCGACAGACCGTCTCGGCGAGGCAGCTAGGTATACAGGTTGGTCTATCCAATGGGTCAGCACAGTAGGGAGTAGTGAATAACTATAACAGACAGCGGAATATGTTCTTAGGCACCATGGCATCGACTTTATATTTAGTAAAAATGTTTTTTTTTTAATTCTTACATAACCGGGAATGGAACTCGGTCAAAATAATAATTAAGGTAACCCAATAACAACGAGAAACTTGCAGAACCAATTTATAACCAATTCATGATTTCTTTTATACGTAGTTTTGTAATGTATATTATGTATGAGTAATGATTAGGTACAAAAATAAACAAATTTATTTCTTTTGTTATCATAACATCGTTCGCAGAAATTTTGTAAAAGTTAGTGTGAAAAAATTGTATTATGATAAAAAAACGGACGGGTTGCATTCCGGGAGTGCCGGCAGAAGTGAAAACTACACACGCACACTCGCGCAAATAAAATAATAATTTCAAAAAAGTGCATAACACACTTCAAAAAGAAAAAGAAAACGCTTTCTACACGAGATTTGAATCGCGGTCACCGGAGCGAACGCAGTTATTCCACACCTTATACCAATATAGTATAGTCGAATTACGGAAAAGTATGGAAGTAATTCGTGTAGTCGTGTTTTTTTGTGGAATCGTTAGAGGGCACGACTAGATGGTTTCCCTCGGTTTGCACCTTTCTATCATGTACGGAACACTTTAAAATATTAGGTATAAACTTCAAATGCCGTTATTTTGGAGTATGATAAAAGGTATTAGGCGCAAGTTTAGCCACGTGAAGGGTCCCCTTTGGTACATAATGTATGTTAATTAAAAAGGTGTACGATGTATAGAATCTTGGTAAAATATTTTTTTCTGATTGCGGCTCGAGGATAATTCAGACGGTTGGTGCAAACTTAGATTAAGCTTTTCAAAGTATTATAAACACCCAGGTAACTTTGCACCCCCGTGCAAAGTATGGAACATGTTTTTTTTCACTCTTTTGTAGATTGTACTTCGGGGGAAATTAAGATAGTCGTGAAAATTTATAAATAACACATATTTAAAAGATACTACATTCGCACTCAATAAAAAAAAGAAAATTTTAACCGGAAGTTTGGTAAACATAGTTCTATCTAAACGCAAGGAATAGCAGCGAACGCTAGGTAGCGGGTAGTATTACAGAACCGCATGTTCCGTGTAGAAATGTCAATTTTTAATGGGGTGCGAATGTAAATCAAACCAAGTTAAGACGATTGTGACGATTTTTATTAATTCCAAAATTTCCCCCGAAGTACAAAGACAGTAAAACATAGAAAACTACTTTCCGGGTGTCGCACCCTGGTGCAAATTTGGTATTGTGTTTTGATATATATTCTCATCATTTCCTCAATTTGCACCGCGTTCTGTATTTTTCCCGGGGCCGCAATGCCAAAAAGTATATTTTTAGTTATATGATTTTTTTTTGTATGTTCCGTAGCTTGAATTGAGCTAAATAACGGGTGCAAATATAGATTAAGATGTAATAAAACGTATGGCAAATTGCACAGACTACACCTATTTTTTCTTCTTAGTTATTACTATTACACCATTTTCAACCAATTCCACCCCTTTCCGGGGGGGTGAATATATCAAGTGATGTATTAAATTCCATTTCTAACCCATACAAATCAAAAACAATTGTTTTTATCAGTTCTTAGAATTATTTCCTGACTTAAGGGAAATTTCACGTATTTTGCCTCCACTAATAGGCCAAACGTAGCTTACGGAGTGAGTGACGAAATCAACATAGGTACGTATTATTACGCCTCTGCAGCAACACTCTCCGTCTTACCTGACGCGAGTTTAACATTTTTTACGCATCTTAAAAAGTGCTCAAAGCCGCAAAAGAAGTTTTCACTTCAAAAAAATTGAATGCTTTTTTATTAAATCTATAATCGATGTCATGGTTGGTTCCTAAGAATAGATTCCATCATATTTATAGTTTTTGACTCCTCCCTACTGACTCATTTGGATTGACGACCTGTATAAGGCATGGTTTCGTTTGATCCTGACTGAGCGAGCCGCCTCGGCAAGGCAGCTGTACGAGGCATGAAAATGCCTCGCGAGGCGACCCGGTCTGTTAATACTCGGCTAATCACGAACGTGCAAGCGAGCTTTTTTTACTAAATCACTTATTTCTTGTATACGTTTACTTCAAATGTTCCTTTCAAAAGGGCATACGTTATAATTCTATTGGTGATGGGGCTGGGTACCATAAATTTTTGCCCATCATTTCATTCTTTGGTATACATATATGTATATCATGTAGGACGGATGACAATGCAAGTACAGTCTGCAAAAAAATCTTGTATCGAAAATGAAATTTTTGTCAGAAAATTATTAGTTACTAACTTTACTTTACGTTACTTTAGTAACCTACGAGTGTAAAGGCGGCTGTAAAAGTTTAAAATGAAAACAACTACATATATTCATTTCAAGTAAAGATTTTACAAATATATGTAGAGGCCTTCTGGTAGGCGTTTGGACACCTGTGTCAGAACAACTAGTTTCATCCGTTGTAAATATCGTTTAGTTATAGTACATTACTGTAGAGACCAGTAAGTAAGCAATCCTGGACAAGTAGGTACGAGTTTGAAACCCGAGCCGGAACGGCGAGTGTTTTAATTGTACGAGTCCAGGATGGCTATTACGGTCGAAACAAGTATAGTGCTTTTGTTAAAAATGAAACGAGAAGATTTAGTAAAATAAAAGATTATTAAAAAAAAAATTAAGAAATATTGAATGTGACGTTATTCATGTTAGGGCAATTGTCTATTGTTACTGAAATTAAAATAGTTTTCTTTCGTGACCTGCTTTTTGTTCACTTCATAAGACTTGAATTTTGGTTCCTATACCAAACTTAAAATAATAATAATGTTTACTCTTCAATTAAAATGTGAATTTTTTAATACGAAACGAATAAAATCGACTATTATAGAAATTTATTGGCCTTGCAAATATGCAGTTAAGTAAAATAGTGTATTAATAAAAAAAACAAAACTGATACTGGACGGCCCTAATGAAGACGGGTACTTCCAAATTCAAATATCAAAAAGTGTCCAGTAAAGTTGTATGAAAATCCGTAACATACCATATGTTACGGATTTTCATACAAATTTACTGGACACTTTTTGATTCCAAATTCAAAATGACTCTAGTCATCCAGGATGTTCAACCTTCTGGCTCCTTTTCACCAATGTAAAGGCGACATTTCGTAGCATTTTTAAGAAAATATATTTTTAATGCCTGCGGCTTCGCGGCGAAGCCTTCGCCCCGTTCCAGTTTTATTCAAAATTATGTTTCATACAAACATTGCCGTGATAATAACAAATACAATCAAAATAAATTTACCTGTTTAACCTAATAAAAGAGACGTCACCATACACCAGACTCCATTATTGCGATTAAGTTGTACCCAAAGTCAATTGAACGAAGGTTGCTTTTGCATTGAAGTAGTGGACGTATATATATATAGGTCGTTGGCGTTGAAAAGGTTAATAGAGTCGTTCAGAAGTTATGTCGGTAAATTCATTTTGATAATTCATTATCTATACTATATATATATATATATAAATTATTTATATGAAGAGAGAGAGAGAGAGAGAGAAAAAAAATATTAACAGACATTCGATACACATAAGGGAAAAAAATTAAACAGTACATTTGGAAAATAAAAGGTACTTTATAACAAAATAAAGCTAGTTAGGTACCTGCTAAATATTTCAGTTTAAAAACACCATTTGTGTAATAAATATACACCTATTATTTAGTTCTTTTTACGAAGATTGTGATGACACAAATTTGTTTTTAAGACTTTCGCTGTTAAATTGTATTCTTAATTAATAAAGTAGCAGAGAACTACCCTGTGGCCAAGCGAGTAATGAATCGTGTGGTAGATGTTTAGGGTGCGGCTCCACTGAGGCGGAGACGAGCGGAGCGGAGAGGAGACGTGTGGGGATCGACCAATCATATTACAGAGCGGAGATGTGCGCGAAGAGCGATGTGGATTTCATGTAATATGATTGGTCGATCCCCACACGTCTCCTCTCCGCTCCGCTCGTCTCCGCCTCAGTGGAGCCGCACCCTTAGCTCGGTAAGGTACCTACTTTGGTACCGACGCGTGTGTGGGGTTATGTAAATTAGCTCTCGGCCGACCACTCGTTCCGCTTAAACTAAGCATACGGATGAGACTTATAGTAATTTTAGTCTCATGGGCAATAACTAAATGTTATCTTCTAAAATATAGGAAAAGGACTCGACAATCACCAACGAGCAAGAAGAAAAAACAAAGCCAAAAAAGAAGAAAGTGTCATTGGAAGGGTTGATTCTGTCGGGGAGGGAAGCATTAGCGGCAGAGGGCTTGGGCGACGTGTCGGGCAGCGAGGAGGAGCCGGAGCCGGAGGAGGAGGAGGATAACAGGGGGTTCCACCAGTACCGCGCCGAGACGGTGCGCGCGGCGCTGGCCGGCGCGCCGGGGCGCATCCCCGACGCGGCGCTCATCCACGCGGCGCGCAAGACGCGACAGCAGGTATGAGAGGTGAGGGACTAACGCCAGCCCACGCCGCCACAACCCTTCTCACACCACTCTTTATGTATCTATCACTATTTTTATTAAACGTTTAAAGGTGTGGCATCATTGTACACCCGTTTGTCTAATGTCATAATTGTACTTATTGTATAGGGTAGAATGTGGATCGTGAATACATGTTGTAAAAGAGTAAGCGTGTTAGAGATTTGAATATGTTTGGTTTTTGTCTTGAGAATAATATGATATTGTAAAGGATTTAGGTACTTTTATAAAATAATGTCGCGTTCATGATCGAATATAACGCATTGGAAGAAGCGCTTCTGGAAATCGAAACTGTTAGGTGCGTTTGTTTAGGTTGGTTGGTAGGTTAAGAAGGTTGGGTGGATGGTGATGGTCGGCGTGATTGTAGGGGGCATTAACGTGCGGGTGTTGCAGGCGCGCGAGCTGGGGGACTTCATTTCCCTGGCGGAGGGCTGCGGCGCGCGCGCGCGCGAGCGCGACGATGGCTCGCCCGACGACGACGACGAGGGCCGCATACACGTTCGCGGCCTCGATCTGCCCACCGACAAACCCAAACGTAAGCCAACACAACATAAAACACACATGCTTGCTTAACTACAACTTTAATAGGATATTATTCTGTTACTTACCGGTTAATATTCCAAACCAGACTTCATGTAACCGGTTTAAAAATAAAACCGCTTTTTAGGGAAACATTTCCATGAAGGTCTTGTTCTTGCCAGTTTAACGCACGTGAAAATAACGCTGTTTTCTTACATTCTGCATCTGTACTGGTTCGCTCGGTCGCTCGTCGAATAAACAGGGTTATACTAATATTATAAATGCGAAAGTAACTCTGTCTGTTACGCTTTCACGCCTAAGCCACTGAACCGATTTTAATGAAATTTTTAAAGAGATACTATGTATACCGGAATATGTGTTGGATAAGCGAATTCTGCGCAAATAGAGTCGCGGGCAACAGCTAGTTAAATATAAAATTCTTAAAAGAGAGAGAGAGAGAGAGAGAGAGAGAGAGAGAGACGAACGTCGTACGTGTATCGAATATGTGTAAATAAATGTTTCTCTCTCTCTCTCTCTCTCTCTCTCTCTCTCATATAACTAAAATAGATATCCCTATTAGGCCTGGTATTTGCCTTAGCTATCCCATCTTGAATTTCCATCATGTTATGCTTATGTGATTATGATCCTTCGATCAACAATACAACTAGATTCACGGTCCCATACAAAATCAAAGCGAAAAAGTGGTCGTGTTGCTTATGCTTATAGCTATATCTTTTTTACCTTCTTTATTAACGTAAAATAAACCTTAAGTCTAAGCAACAAAGATCCAAATAATTATAATTGTATATAATACTTACGACGTTTCGTCACAAGACGTGCGAAAGCGTTCGATAAACAAAAGAACTACCTTCGTTTCAAAAAGATGTCATTCTATTTGAGGAACAGGGTAATAATGGAGTCGCAATCGCATTAAGTATATAACTCGATTTTTTTTATTTGACAGATATTTACAAATACAAATAATAACATGAATTTTAATAATTAAGCCTATCTACGTTCCACTGCTGGACACAGGCTTCCTTTAACAACGAGAGGGATTGGGCCATAGTTCCCACACAGGCCCAGCCAGGCAACAGCCGTAATAGCCTAGTTGTTCGACCTACCGCCTCTCAAGCAGAAAGTCGTGGTTTCAAACCAAGCCTCGCACCTCCTGAGTTTTTCGGAAATTATGTGCAAAATTTAATTTTAAATTTACTATAAGCTAATGGTGAAGGAAAACATCGTGAGGAAACCTGCACAGATCGGCGAAGAACTTAAATGATGGCTGTGAAATTATCCGTTTATTAATTACCCTTAAATAAATTTAGTTTGTTATGTAGCTGTCTTTTAGAGCAGTTTTTTGCTTGAGAGGATTCTTTTTTACAATATATTTGGCTATTTCCAGTTATGTCGAATTTGGCAAAATGAATCGAGCGTAGGTATAGCAGATTTTTGTAAGTTCTGTAAGTCCTGTAAAGTTCTTCTTCTCTTTCTCTCGCGACAATAGTTATCCATTCCGCACAGCAAAAAGGATCACTACAAATCTACAAAAAGACACAATATATATTTTATTTTAAAACGAGAACTACTCCATGAATTTCTTGTTCTAAAACCACCGATTATTGTCAAGATGGTGGGCCAACATTGGCCAAACAATAAATTATTGATTTTAAAATGTAAACTGCAAATTTTTACGTACTTTATGAAATACTGACTTGTACTTACTTAAAGAAAAATATTCCTTCCGAAACCTTAGTGTTTCGGTGGCTGTTTTTGCAATTTTTGAACGCACATTGTGGCATTTTGACACGTCCTCACATTGGCACGAGGTTGGCGCATACTGTCAGAAATAAGGCCACAAATTTATTTTGTGGTCTTATTTCTAGGAGCCGTTTTCAGAGCTATCACCGTGAATCTAGTTGTATTGTTGATCGAAGTTATGATCGCAGGCGGGACGGCGGCGGCGTCGGCGTCGCCGGCCTCCGAGCTGGACAGCGAGAGCGAGCAATGGGCCGAGCAGCAGATGCAAAAGGCGCGCCCCGCCGCCGGCGACTCAGGCGAGTAATATGTACCACTATTTACGACTACAAAATTCAGCATTTTTATTGAGAGAGAGAGAGAGAGAGAAACATTTATTTACACACATTCGATACACGTAGATATATAATAGGAAGTAATACAATTTACTTAGGAATAGTACCGATATGGTGTAAAATGGGCCCCACTCAGCATAATGTTGCGGCAAGCCGCAACGCTGTTTTTCAGTAGGATCCATCCTTTGCCCTTTAGTAATCATATGTTTTGGTATTTTTACAACTTTCATTTATCGATTGATTCTATTGGGATGCTTGGTCAGTTAAGAAATAAATTGATTCGTCACATAACAAGAGAAATAAAAACAAATCGGATTTGCTCGAGCATGTCTAATAGCAGCATGTAGAGTTCCTTTACAACACCACTTTGTCGGTGAGTCGCCTTTCGGACGGCGGGCAAATTAAACCGGACAGGAGCTAAAAAATATTACTAGTTTTTCTGTTAGTGCAGAAGCGGGCGCAATCGAGCTGAATCCGTTCTCGGTGGCGCCCCCGCCGCCGGCGCCAGCGCACCTGCGGCCGCTGGCCGCGCCCGCCGCGCCCGCCACTCCCGCCGCGCTCTACGACGCGCTCGCCGGCAGGTAACCCAGCTAAATACACTCACTGCCATTTACGGTCTGCCTGCGTAAGCTATGCAGCGCGATCTAGGGATGGCAACTATAGCGGAAACCATATTAGAAGCTAGTTTGTGATTTTTATCAGCGGCACGTTAGAACGTGCGATAGTGCAAATTCTTAGCTTAGTAGACTTCGTCCGCGCAGAATTGAAATTTGAACTAAAACGTCTTCCTCTGTCCCATCAAAATGTACAAAAACCAGCCAAATGCGAGTCGTACTTAGCACGAACCATTTTATACTACCTACCTACCTCAACGAAATAAACCCGTTTTTTTGCATGGACACCCACTTCCATTATTTTTTTATCCCATCCCTTTGTTCTGTGGGAAATTTGAAAAGTCCTTTCTTATGACGCCTACGTGATTTTCAATGAATATGGTCTATTAAATACAAAGTCTATATTTTATATACCGTCCTTTTATCTCGTGAAATAATTGGAAAATCCCTTCGTATTGCACCTCTCTGTTCATCAAGGAATATGTCTGTCAAATACCAAGAAACTATATTAGCAAGTCAAGTTACTCTTTTTTTGTTATCCCAGGGGAAATTTTGCAAAATTCTGAAATCAGTTTTCAGATATCATAATTGCCTACTGGAATGCCAAATTTAAAGATTCTAGCAATGATAGATACGTAGATAAGAATTTTTCAAGGTAATAATATAAATCCCTTTTTTCTCCCTATCCCGCGGGAATTTCCAAAAACCTTGATATCAATTTTCAGCAGTTATGATTCCTTACTTGTCAGCCAAGTTTCAAGACTAGCATTTACAATTATAGAGACAGGCTCCCTTTTCAGTGAACTGACAAAACCCCATTTATTCCCTATCCCGTGGGAATTTTGAAAAATCCCTCCTTTGTGCACCTCTGTGAAAGGTACTGAAGCAATATTTATTTACGTTGCGACTGTAGGCATTATGACCTTTGACAATCGCTCTCCCGCGAGAACTATACAATTTTCCAGGATAAAAAGTAGCCAGGTTAACCGCTGGCCAGTGATTTACTCAACAGATTATTAAAGTTTGCAACAAAATCCGTTAAGCAGTTTTCATGTGATGCGCTCGCAAACATACAGACAAACATAAACAGATAAACAGGCAAACAGACAAAAACAGTTGGAACGTGTTCTTTTATCGATTCTAAATAACCCCAGCCAATTTTTTTTTTATATCTTCCACGATCGGATTTTCGACCTTCTTCAGCTTTATTATATGTATCTAATCGTTAAACCGCCGCATTTCAAAACGACAAAACAGCTAGCCGTAATGTAATGCGGCGGATTATTACAATCCGCCTGCGATATATAGATTTAACAAATACCTTTCTATACTTCTCACTAAAGGCCTATGAAAGAAAATATCGATGACTAATATGATTTATCGATAACTTTCACACCACTAGGAAATCGACGTTCGGTGTCGACTATTATCGATAACTTTCACACCACTAGGAAATCGACGTTCGGTGTCGACTATTGCGCATTACTTTTTCATCTGTGCGTATTTAGCAGACCAACCCCGCCCCAAAAATCAATGCGATAATGACAACTGCAGCCCTGACTAAAAATCCTTAGTCAGAAACTCAAAAATCAAGGTTCCGTTCTCGACTGTTTCCTCCTCCAAAACTTCACTAATTCGTTAGATCTCCTTAGGGGCTCTTTCCTCAATATAAAGAAGTGCATCGGCGCCCCCTCTGTTCTCTAAACCAAGCCAGTTGGGGGCCCCGTAGAGCTAGGGGCCTGTGGCATTTGCCAGCCTATAGTTACGCCACTGGGTAGTTAGTTAAAACAGTCTGGTTCCTTGACATGGCAGTTTGCTAGGGTTGACAATATTTTTTGATAATATAGTTATATTTTTACGGGGTACTTGGTAACACGTTGTGTTTAAGGCACTAGATCTGTCACTGTGATGCATAATAGTAGATTAATGCCGAGGCCTGGGAAGTAGCCAATGGCTGGATGAGTAACTTGTTTAAAACACGAACCGCAGATGAGTGTTTTTTAAAGTTGCGCATCCAGCAATTGCTCTTCCAGCTGAGGCAGGTATAATGTTTTTCTGAAACATTGAGATCGAATGAAAATATGAAAATAAATTCTGCACTAAACTTCCTCGCAATTTAGGTGGTTTTCACGTTCCCGCCTTTTTTCTTAAGTTTTTTTTTATGTCATCTGTCACCGTAAGCTATTTGAGACATTGATAAAAACGTTAGATTCGAACAAAACGCGCACTCCTCGGCCACCGACTTGGCTGTATGACATTGTTGTTCATTATTCCATAGTCTCTTTGATTTTTTAAAAAGTTAAAAACAAAAGAAAAACATTTCAACAATCCGGTTTATGGTCAGAAAATCGCACCTGCAATGTAATTCGGCCATCAACAAGGTCCTTCGTGTTCTGTTACTTAGAATACAATGACGACATTTACGACAATGTTTGAGAAAAATAATATACAATGCAATACGACATAACTCATTACCACGATTTGGCTTCCAAGGCAAATGCCAATATAGTTGTTATAATATAACCGCCAGCCACTTATAATCATTTCTTCCCTCGGCGGTAAAGTGGACATCGCGTACAAAAAGTACCTACTTTAGGCTGGAGTAGAAACTTAATCGTTAAAACCCGGATGTTGATAGTAGTAGAAACTTGCTAAATATGATTCAATTTCATCATTCATCGTGTCGTTTAGATTGTCTGAATTGGAAGCGGATCGCGCGACTGTCCTCTTGCGCAAGGAGGAATGCCGGTCGCGGCTGACGGCGGCGGCGCGGTTGCGCGCGGCGAGGGCGGCGCGGCGCGGCGCGCTCGACGCCGCTTACCGCCGGGCGCAGGCCGCGCGCGGCTTCCTCACCGACCTCATCGAGTGCCTTGACGAAAAGGTAGGTACCTTCCGTCTTAAGCAGCCGTGCACGCCGCAGCAGCGGCTTATGCTCTAAACACACCTCGTCGCGGATTTAATGCTATGTACGTACTCTTAGGCATTCTAAGGACGTAATGTCACATGTATTGACGATGGTTGATAAGCAATAAAGGGGGATTATGTTAGAATGGGTAATTTTGTATCTTCTGTTAATACCGTGTCGTGCTGTGTGGCAGCTGCCGCAGCTGGAGGCGCTGGAGGCGCGCGCGCTGGCGCTGCAGCGGCGCCGCGCCGGCTTCCTGTGCGAGCGCCGGCGCGCCGACGTGCAGGACCAGGCGCTCGACGCGCTCGCCTCAGGTAACTGCAGCCGCAGCGCGCGCACGATTACAACACACGCTGCACATGAATGCCATTGCCAATGCCATTGCTATGAAACCACTTATATCTGCGGATATAAACACAATAGGTATTTATTAAAATTATTAAAATTTATAAAAAAAATATATCAAAACTCAATATTTTTAGGTAGGGCTTAATAAAAAAACTGGCCGAGTGCGAGTCTGACTTACGCTCCCAGGGTTCCGTTCACATTCGGCAAGTAAATAGAAAATCCATTGTTAGCAGTCCTGCTCCTAACCAAATGTAGGCAGTGTGAGGTCATTTTATATTGGTTATTTGCAGAGAGGCAATAAATTTAGATTCAGAAAAAGTAGTTTCAGAAAAAATTTCATACGAATCCCTACCTTTTTGAAAATATTCTATAGCCTATGTTACTCGGCGATAATGTGGCATTCTAATGGTGAAAGAATTATTGATACCGGTCCAGTAGTTTTTAAGTGACTCAAGAACAAAAATACTCATCTTTACTCTTTATAACATTAATGTAGATAAAAAGCTGGTCGTTTGTCTAGCTAAAACTCACAAATAACGACCGTTTTTTTTCTGTTTATTTCGCTCTAATATAGGAGTGGTTTGGATGAAAAAGTAAAACATTAGCACATTACTGTAAAGGCCGGGAAAAGGCATTTCGTGGTAAAATATAATTTTGGCGGACGAACCGTAGCCGAGTCAATAAATACAAATTCACGAGTTGTATAGGTGAAAAACTTAAGTGAATGACCAGTTGTATGTGTGAGTTATGTGTGCGAATAGACCAATTGACGTTCCAAATTAGAAAAATGACTTAAGTCCCATATCAGTTCTGTACACTACTACATACAACGTCATTTACTTAAGTTTTTCACCTATACCTACATGTGTTTTTCTCCAAAAATGCGAGGAAGTAAAATTATACTACCTCCAACATCAATGACTGACTTTAAACTAGTGGCTCTGTGAGCTACAGATCTCGCGAGGGTGACTTTTGGTTATTATATTTTCCTGTTGGTACCCCGCATACTTCATAAAAATCATAAACAACAAATTAATAATAATAAGAAAAACTGCCCAACTGTACTGTATGAGGAACAATTCAATGAAATAAGTTACACCATCACAAAGCTGAGTACTTTTCGCCTGGGTCTTGTAGTGGCTATTACCGAGTTTCAGTAATGCTCCTGTTAGAGTGTAGTTTTTGTAAGTTAAACCCGCCACTCTAAAGTTAAGTAGGTTTATTAACGAAATTACAAGTTAGGTATGATTAGGTCGAATATCTCTAACGATTTGTATCGGAATACGCTATAAATCTAAGACTCATATTATTTTATAAACGATGTGACTAATGTAATATGTGGTTCGCAAAGTGAGCGGAGTTAGATTGTACAGGTCTAAAGAACTAGAATAATATAGAGATAGGTAAGTAAATCGGTTTAGACAAAGTTGAGCCTCAGGAAAGAGGAAGGTTCGAAATGGCTGAACTGATATATTTTTTTCTTAAAAATGCTACGAAATGTCGCCTTTACATTGGTGAAAAGGAGCCAGAAGGTTGAACATCCTGGATGACTAGAGTCATTTTGAATTTGGGATCAAAAAGTGTCCAGTAAAGTTGTATGAAAATCCGTAACATACCATTATATTTGAATTTGGAAGTACCTACCCGTCTTTATTAGGGCCGTCCAGTATCAGTTTTGTTTTTTTTATTAATGAAAGAGGTTATGCGGGCGTGTGCAGGTTTCAAAATAAGTATAATTAGTTTCAACACTATTTTACTAAAACTGCATATTTGCAAGGCCAAAAAATTTCTAAAATAGACGATTTTATTAGTTTCGTATTTAAATATTCACATTTTAATTGAAGAGCAAATATTATATTTTTCATTTTGGGATATGAAGCAAAACTCGAGCCTTATGAAGTAAAAAAAAACTATTTAATTTCAGTAACAATAGACAATTGCCCTAACTGAATAACGTCATATTCAATATTTCTTATTTTTTTAGTATACTTTTATTGTACTAAATCTTTTAGTTTCATTTTTAAGAAAAACACTATAGGTACTTGCTTCGACCGTAATAGCCATCCTGGACTCGTACTCTTACTTGTCCAGGATGGCTTACTTACTGGTCTCTGCAGTAATGTACTATTTATGTTGTCAACACTTTGGTGTCGTAATTAAAAAACATAAACAAAAATTGAATCGCCAAAAATAAATTGCATAATTATCGTACCTGTTCTGGTTAAGAAATGCGACTTGTAGTTGAGAATATACAAAAGAACAGCCGAACCTACGAAAGCATTTATGCCCATATGCCCAAGTCGAAACGGAGATGCTTCGCTTTCGGTTCGCGATCGAATGAACAGTTAAAACAAGCATCACCTAATAATGTTGAATTTATACTGTCTGGGGGTTAGGTCGCGGGGGCACTGGCAAGGGCGCGGAGTCCGAAGAGAAGGTGCGTCGCACAGCGGAGCGCGAAGGGCGGCGGCGCGCGCGGCGGCTGCGGCGCGAGGCGGCGGCCGCGGCGGCCGGCGCGCCGCCGCCGCGCTCGCACCGCGACGGCGACTCCAGCGACGACGACCTGCCGCCCAGCGAGGACCATCACTACCGCCAGGAGAAGGGTCAGCTTCTACTTAATGCTTACGTAACTGTGTATTCAAATAGAGCTTCTGTCACAAAACGGTGAAAACTTTGTAAATTCAAAACAGCTGTATTGATTTTTATGATTTTTGATTTGGATTATCTCCGCCCTGATTAGCAGAATAACTAAGTAAAAATACAAAAAATTGACGGAAAAAATATATTTCGTATGCTCATCTCTGATGACATGACAGAAACTGATTCTAAAACGGTACGAAGTTTGCCAAATTTAATTCGATATTTTGAAATGAAATGAAATGAAATGAAATGAAATGAAATGAAATGAAATAATTTATTTTGCTTTAGACATGGTAAGTAAAAGATAGTGTCTTAAAAATAGTATTACAGTGCGCTGACATGTCTAACGAGAATATTGGCATGCAAACATTTTCTTATACTAATCTACAGAGTTAAATTAGTAAAATTAAATAGATTATTGAAATTAAAATAGTTAACTAAAATTATACATAATTAATAAGTTTCAATGTTAATAGGTACGTATTTGAAGCAACAGTAACATTTTCACTGATTAGAAAGAGCGTAGCCGTGATTGCACGGAAAGGCGGCCCATTAACCAAATGTTTACTTTAATTTTATTAATAAGAGCTCTCATGAGAAGTATTATTTCCTGTGAGTTTCAGTTTCCTATCTTTTAGGGTTACTTTCAGAGATAATTTTTTAATTTTTCTTAAAAATGTATTGTTTTCCACATTGGCTGATGCAATTTTCGTAATCTTTGGGTACAATATTCTGGATATTATAGTGACTCACAAATACTAAAACTATGTAATATTAGTATTGCCTAAAAACATGGCGAAATGTAGGAAATAAAACTTCATATTTTTATCTTGCTTTCTTTCCAGAAAAGTGACACCAGGAGTTCTTTGTTAGGTGATTGCTTATATAAAGGCCTTAAACATACTATATATTTTTTTCAAAATAATCTAGGTACATCATACTAGAAATTGGAAAAATTAAGGTATACCCATTCCCGCATACGAGTTACACAATAAATAGGCGAATGACAGAAAATTTCTCTCTTATTAAAATCTCGCTTATATAAACAAAAAAGTATAACTAAATATTTGGTGAAAGGGCCGCTTTCCATGCAAACACGGCTACGCTCTTTGTTCTAACAAACCAGTTTATCTTTATGTTGCTAGTAATTTATGGCTTTTAGGTTTTATGATACATAATAAATAAATAAATAAAAATAGCATTTATTCACTGATTATTACACTTTGTTGAAACTTAACCTAATTGACACCCGCCTCATTCGCATCAGGTTGCCCGTTTTGGACATAGGCCTCCTCCAGTTGCCGCCATCTCTCCCTGTCCCTAGCAAATCTGCGAAAGCCTTTAGGTAGGTCATCCTCCCACCTCTTGTGTTGCCTTCCTTTAGATCTCTTGCCGTCTCTGGGGTACCAAAGTGTGATATGTTTTGTCCATTTTTCTCTCGCAGATCTTAACACATGACCTGTCCATCGCCATTTCAGCCTTCTTATCTTACGAGAGACATCTGTCACCTTCGTAGCTTTCCGGATCCTGGTCAGTCTCCACCTGTCGCTAAGTTTTATGTGCAACATACTTCTCTCCATTCCTTGTTGACATACTTTGACCTTTTGGCTTTGTTTCTTTGTGAGGCCCCAGGTTTGACACCCATATGTGAGCACTGGTAAAATGCACATGTTGTACACTTTGCTCTTTTGTGTTATGGGAATGCCTCGGTTCTTCATTATACTCTTGAGTGACCAGTAGCGAGCCCAGGTATTATTGATCCTCCTTTGAATCTCTTTCTCCATTTGCATACTTGGTGAGATTATCTGACCTAGATAAACATATTCGTCCACATATTCAATATCTTGATCCCTTATAGTAATGGTATGTTTGGGTCTATTTGTCATTGTTTTCGTTTTCGCGAAATTCATTGTCAGTCCCGCTTTTGCGCTCTCAATCACTAATTGTTCGAGCATTTTTTGCAGCGTTATGTGATCTACTGCAAAAAGAACTAGGTCATCTGCAAACCTCAGGTGGGTTAGTTTGCTCCCATCAATGTTCAGTCCAAGGTTCTCCCATTCCAGGTTTCTAAAAATTTCCTCTAGTACTGCCGAGAATAGCTGAGGAGATAGAGGGTCTCCCTGCCTAACTCCTTTCTGTATTTTGAACTCTTTCCCAGTCCTTTCTAGTTGTACTTTTGCTGTGCAGTTGCTGTAGATATTTTTTATGATTCTAATATATTTATTTCCTATACCTTGGTTCGCCAGTGCTTTGTATATATAGTTGTGTGATAGGGAATCGAATGCCTTATTGTAGTCCACAAAACACATGTAGTATGGTTTGTTGTATTCCTTGTACTTTTCCACAATTTGCTTCACAACGTGAATATGGTCCACTGTTGAAAAGTCCGTCCTGAAACCTGCTTGTTCTCTTGGTTGTTCTACATCAAGTTGCTTAGTGAGTCTTCGCAGGATAATTTTGGAGAATATTTTATACACACTGGTCATCGAGCTGATCGGTCTATAGTTATCGATTTTTTCTTTGTCACCTTTTTTATGAATGAGGACTATAGTGGATTTCGTCCATTGATCTGGGATCTCTTCTTTTTCAAGTATCTCACTAAACGACCTCGTTAATGGTCTCAGTATGACTTCTAATGTCCCTTTTAGCAGCTCATTCGTTATGTTATCTGCTCCTGGTGTTTTTCCACTCTTTTGTGACCATATAGCTATTTTTGTTTCACTCTCTAGTATGGGTTGTATTTGTTCATCATTGATTTTATTTTCGATTTCCACCGGCAATTCCTTTGAACTGTAGAGATTCCTATAAAAGTTATGATACATATCGCCGGTACTCTGACTCAACCTCGCATATGAAATTTTATGAAAATGGAAAAATCACTTTAAACCGTGCACTTAAGGTTGTTATTTCAATGTCGTCAAAGTTGATAAACGAGGTTGAGTCACAGTACCGTCGATATGTGTAGATAAATTTATAAAAATTGAAGATCAAGTGTGGGGAAATTAATCTATGATTGAATATCTTTAACCGAAGGAGAATCGATTGTATAGAAATAAAAACCACAAATGTAATAATATAAATTATTTCATTATTTCATTTCGAAATTTTAATAACTTGCTTTACAAACACATTTCCTTACTACACTCTCCGCGTGGAAGGTCACTAGGGTTTTCACAAACATTCATGCGCACAGTATCTGGAAGGTCACATTTTGCTTTGTTTGAACGTTTGTACAGTTTTCTGTCAGTATCTAGGACGGGGGTATTAGTATTCATTAACGAGCGACTACGTCAGCTAAGTCTGTAAGTGTGTTGATAGCGAAACTTTCAAATCGGCGTTTTAATGTCATGATACATATTAGCAGAGTGTTGCGACGTCGTTTTGTAATGTGTCGTGTGCAGAGGCGATCCGCGCGGCGGCGGCGGCGCTGTGGGCGGACGCGCTGCCGGCGTGGCGCAGCGCGCGCGGCGTGTGCGCGCGGCTGGCGCGCTGGCGGCGCCGCGACCCCGCGCTCTACGCCGACGCGTACGTGCCCGCCTGCCTGCCCAAGCTGCTCGCGCCCTACGTGCGCCACCAGGTCGCTCACACCCCACCACACCATCACACCATCACACCGACAATACCGACAGGCAACATCCCGATCAAACCAAATATCCTCTTCTAACCGAAATTAACGCTTCGTGGCCTTGTTACCTTAGGTTCTGTCTGCCCCGTGTGAGATATACAGACGTGATTTATATATGTATGTATGTATGTATAAACGGCATTGTGCTAGAGACTGCACAGACATGTATGTATTATTTAGCAGAATATAAAAAAGTATAGTGGTTTTCTTCACTGAACTGATCGCAGACATTATTTTTCCCCAGCCCTCTGTCTTGGATATGTTCTGCTGCATACATGTATGTCTACTTTGTAGTTAAGAACCGAAAGATAACAAGAAGTATCATTAAAATTTGTCTTGGGAATCTTTGTTATGTTTCTCAAGTATATTTTGTAACATATCTAGTGCAAGAGAAAATAATATTTTTCTCTACTATGCTCGGAAATGTATACTTTATGTATTGTAGCAAAAAAACTAATACACGAAGGGCCTCGTTATAGGCTAACGCAAATTTAAAAAGTTACAAGTCAGTACTGTACAGTTTAGCGGCCAGGAAGTGAATGCAATTCCATTATTGGGCAACTTTTACTTACAAAAGAATATGTTTTGACTAAAATCATTCACCGCAAACGGCCTAATGCTCGTACAATCTTATGGAACCAGCGTGTTTAAAAGTATCTTAAATTGTTTTTTTTTTTTTAAATCTGAAAACCAGAATTTGTGGAAAAAAGTAATTATTGTTGTCTGATTTTAGAATCCAATGACGTTTTATATAACTTTATACAAGGTGTTAATTAAATCTGAAAACCTCATACACCCCAAAAATATTTTTTTATTTTAAGTTATTTTTATGCCTTTTTTTTACAAATACCTTAATTATTTCAAGAGATATTTGTATGTTTTTTTAAGTCAGTAAATCTACTTAATTTGTAACTCTACACTAGCGTTTAATGCTTGTCAATTGAGATTTGCCGATTCTCGTGACGTAAAGCAGTAAGTTAGCCTTAGGCTGCGTTTCCACCAGAGATGTGCGAGGAATATGTTAGTCATTCATGAACCAACGCTTTATTTACCTATCCTCGCACAGCTCATCTCTGGTGGAAATAAGGAGAGCGAGGATAGGTAAATGAAACGTTTTTGTTGGTTCATGACAAACATTCCTCGCAACACATCCCTATCTACGGTTGTTGGTGGGCGAAACGTAGCCTTTGCGTAGCTGCTGACATTGTCCCGTTGGACACCGAAGCACCAAACTCATATCGAAAGCGTCGCACAGCTAAATTGACGTTATCTTTGCAACGCGCTAGCATCCGAACCATTTCGCAGTTCACATTGGTGTATCTAAACGCCATCGTGATAGTTATAGCAAGAAAATGGAAATTACTCGCTATACATTGGAGTGCTATGTCGCATTTGTAACTTTTAGACAGGGCACAGTTTTAAATGGGTTTAAAAAAGGAACATAAGCTACCCTAAAATAAAATGCAATCAATTCTACTCTCGATTCTGAACAAAATACTTTATGGTTTTTAGTTAATTAATTAACACCTTGTATATAACATTTCAATTTGCACTTTTAGTTGATTTATTACAATTGTATAGTAAATTCAATTATAGTTTTTAATGAAAAATGGGAAATGACGAGTACTTTTGCGGGAGTAGAACATTTGCGTCGATTGTTTCCAATTTCAAGTCAGAGGAATATATTGAATTTATTTTATTTCCTCTCATTATTAGAGAAAATCACTATACATGCCTCGGCGTAAACGGCAATTCGTAGATTCATATTTATTGACTATATCCACAAATTGCTAGTTTTCGGCCTCTGTAGTAACGTACCATTAAAATGTTTATTTCAGCTTTTACTATGGAATCCACTTGCTGATGAAGATAATGAAGATTACGAGAGAATGGATTGGTACAGGTACGGGAACTCATAAGCATTCGGAATCATTGCGATGGATGGTTATTATTTTGTAAATTCAACTCTTATGTATAACCCACCATCGTTTGTAGTTGCCTGATGATGTACGGCGTTCGCAATGAAAAGCTGTCTTCGGATTCGGAGTCGAGCGACGAGGCGGAGGCGGAAGGCGGGCTCGCGGGGCCGGCGGCGGGCGCGGCCAGCGAGGAGGCCACGCGAGCCGACCCCGACCTCATGCTGGTGCCGACCGTCGTCAGCGGCGTCGTGCTGCCCAAACTTACTGGTTACACTTTTGGCCATTTCCTTCAAAAATATAAGTTTTCTCAAACATGCCTTGAAATGTTAATGTTATGTTCCTTATTTTTTATATATATTATATAGCTTCGCGCTCTTGGCGCATTTAGCCAAACGGGCAAACGGAATTAAGAACCAAAAATACGTTTACGTCTTTCAACGATTCATGACTTATGACTTATGACTTATGACTTACGAACGGATCGGAATTTACAAAAAAGGAGACGAAAAGATCAGTAAGGGTTAAAAGGATAAATAAGCATTACTTATAATTTAATATTGTTATCTAATAGAAATGTGTAAAAAACTTTAAATATACATATACAAAGACTTGTCATTTATGACAAAAAAGCGTGGGACAGATATGGGAAACGAAACGCCAAGAAGTGACAGTTGTTGTAAGAAGCATGTTTGAGAAAAGCACTATACCAGCCTTGGCCAAGAACAGTAATTGTCGGCCTCGTATCTCTAGATGGCCTCGTTAACACTCGGCCATCTATAACTACTCGGCCGGCAATCACTTACTTCGCAGCCGCTACTGTAATGTACTATTAATGCCTTATATTAAAGCCTTACCCGCGTAGGGTATCGACTGTCTGAAAAGTCAGACAGTTATAAAACTTCGGCGTGGTTGTCATGCTACACTTGGTTAGGATTGCGTTTGTGGCGGACACGGCTTTAGGTTTAATGTGACGTTGTATGCATGCAGAGCTGGTGGAGGCGGCGTGGGACCCGGTGTGCGTGCGCGCGTGCGTGCGGCTGAGGCAGCTGGTGGTGCGCGCGTGCGAGCTGCCGGGCGGCGGCGCGGCCGCCTCGCGCCTCGCGCAGGCCGCGCGCGCGCGCCTCGCGCAGGCGCTGCAGGCCGACGTCTTCCTGCCGCCGCTGCCGCACTCGCAGTCAGTATACATACACCACCACTAAATAAATAATACCACTTACCTCAAACGTCGTATACATACAGCCCAACACAAAATTGTTTATTCATTTTACAAAGCAGCATGACTAACGTGAAACTCGTACAAAATTAATGCAATATTCTGAGATTTTATTGCTTACTTATTACTGTGATGATAGATGAATGTCCAAAAAGATTCAAATGAAATGAAATGGAGTGCGTTCCGGGGAACCCGCATGAAACGCAACTCCGTGCTAATATGTTTCTAATTTAATCTCTAAAATTCGTTGACTTCAGTTAAACATTATTTTCAATTGAGTGGCTTATTTCAAACATATCGGATTAGCTGGTGTTCGCAAGCAGAAGAAGCAATTCCAAGTATTGTACTGGTGAAAGAATTTTCAAAATCGGAAGAATAGTATCAAATACTTCTACGTTCAAACTCACAAACGAGTATAAATAAATAAATAAATATCTTGGGACAAATTACACCAATTAACCCAGCCCCAAACTAAGCAAAGGTTGTACTATGGGCACCAGGCAACGGATAAACATACTTATATAATGTAGATAAATACATCTATAATATAAAAATGAATCGAAGAATGTGTTGCTAAGCGCAAATCTCGAGAGCAGCTGAACCGATTTCGCAAATTCTTTTTTTAGAATATTCCTTGAAGTATGGGGATGGTCCTTACGGAGAGAAAAATTAAAAAAAAAGAATCGACTGTTAGGCGGTACGAAGTTCGCTGGGTCAGCTAGTACTTAAATACATACAGGGTGTTTGGTAGCTAGATACAAAGCTTTAAGGGGATGATAGCCGAGGTATTTTTGAACATTTTTAGCCATATGTCTTAGCCGAAATTTGATATTTTTTTTTTAAATTGAAGACTTAGAAATTTTAGGAAAATACCCAGAATTTGATAGTCACGAGTCAATATTGCCCCAATGAGCGTTAATTTGGAAACAAAATCTTTTATTTCGGATAGTTTAATGTGTATTGGACCAAATGAAATAATTTTTAAGTGTCTTTCTTGCCAGAAAAACAAAATGGAGGCATTCGAAATTACTAAAAATGTCTTAGGTTGGAACAGAGTAATTTTTCTGTGCCATAAAAAAAATTTAAAATATATCCTTGAAATGTTCAAACATTATTAGAAACATGCCTGTTTATTGTTCTTTCTTTTAAGGTATCACTCATTCACATTGCTCGCTAAATCTGAGATAAAAAGTAAAAACCAAACTCAGGGAGCGCTCGCTAAGAATGCACTAGTCTTGAAATTTTACTAGTAAATTTAGTGACATAAACAAAGATAAAATTAATGTAAAAAAAAATTGTAAAATTAATTAATTTAGTATTTAAATCACAACAAACCGAAGATTAATGATTTAATTTTAATCTTTTTTTCATGTAATTTACTAGTAAGTACCTTTAACGTGAAATTCCAAGACTAGTACATTCTCTTAGCGAGCGCTCCCTGAGTTTGGTTTTTACTTTTTATCTCAGATTTAGCGAGCAATGTGAATGAGTGTGATACCTTAAAAGAAAGAACAATAAACAGGCATGTTTCTAAAAATGTTTGAACATTTCAAGGATTTTTTTTAATTTTTTTTATGGCACAGAAAAAATTACTCTGTTCCAACTTAAGACATTTTTAGTTTGTTTGTTTGTTTGTTTTGTTTTATATGAATAGGAAGGAAAACGAGCAAGTAATTTCGAATGCCTCCATTTTGTTTTTCTGGCAAGAAAGACACTTAAAAATTATTTCATTTGGTCCGATACACATTAAACTATCCGAAATAAAAGATTTTGTTTCCAAATTAACGCTCATTGGGGCAATATTGACTCGTGACTATCAAATTCTGGGTATTTTCCTAAAATTTCTAAGTCTTCCATTTAAAAAAAAAAATCAAATTTCGGCTAAGACATATATGGCTAAAAATGTTCAAAAATACCTCGGCTATCATCCCCTTAAAGCTTTGTATCTAGCTACCAAACACCCTGTATAACATCCATGACTCGAGCACAAACATTAGTATTCATCATACAAAATGTCTGCCCCTACCGGGATTCGAACCCAGGACATCTAGCTTCATAGTCAGGGTCACTAACCACTAGGCTATCCGGTCGTCGTATTTATATACTCTTTGCGAGTACAATATTATTATAAATTTCCAGCCAAGTGGAAGCTCTTACACTCGTAGAGCCACCGTCATGTCATGTCTCATTGGAGAGCTGAATGTTGATATTATTGATGCACCTTTTTTTCACACTGGTCCAAAAACCGAGAACTTCCAAACAAGCTTGCATGAGCCCAAGTCACCCTAGTCCGGCCTGTCGCAAAATCTTTGCTAAGCGGATTTCTATCAATCTTCTTTTTCTATCAATGGCATTTGAAGAGAGTATTTTTCTACTCAGAACATCTAAAGCTATTTCAGACACAGATAAACACGTTGTCGTACTAGCTTTTTTTTTAATTTGGTGTTTTATGTCTTGTGCCTTTATTTTTTATAATGGTGATTTGCATTTTTAAAAAGTTAATAACTAGACAGTAATGGAATTTGTATGCAACATTACTGGAGAGTTTAGCGCTACAGTAATGTTTTTTTTTTAATTTTGGGCTGACCGGCAACAATTAACTTCCTGTTCTGATATGTAGTTAACAATGACGATTTTAACGGACATTTTTGAGAAAAATATTTATTATAATTAACAAAGCTACGTAAAAGCATAATATTCAAATTAGTTGCTTGAAATAGTCCATTTTATCAAGTAAAGGTGTTAAAAGCACGGCTTAAAAAAATGAACAAATGCCAATTATCAATAACCTTGGACACTGGTTGCAATGAATGTGGCGGTGTGTCTTGCAGGGCGCTGGAAGGCGCGCCGGGGCAGTTCTGGCGGAGGTGTCTGGGGCAGGGCGTGCGCCTGCTGCGCGCCGCGCTGGCGCTCACGGCCCCGCCGCCGCTGCTGCGCGCCGATGACGTCGCCGTGCAACTCATAGGTTACTACTCTTCCATATCCAACAATACCGTATCTACATATTGTGTCCAAGGCAAATCTTTCGAAACTATAAGAACTTCGGCAAACAAACGTCTGATCTAATCAATCCGGTGCTCTGAATTTCATCAAATTTGATTTCTGTTTTATCATGCAAATAATAGTTTCATAAAAAGAGCGTGCAGGTTATATAATGAGTACGTAAATTTCGATATTTTCAGTAACAATTTAAGTAGATTTAAGAGACAATACTTGCAGTGTATTACAGATTGTTATTAGGCTGTTTTCTTGTTTGAGTCGTTTTCAAAACACATGTACATAGTTAAGGGGTTAATCACAACAAAAGTTAATTGATTCCTTTGTGTTACGACATTTTCACACTTATTGCAATGGAATAAGGGTGAAACGGTCGTAACACAAAGGAATCAATTAATTTTTGTTGTGATTAACCCCTTAACTATGTACATTTTTATTGAAAACGACTCGTTTGTGTAGGTTTTGGCAAAAAAAAATGTACATATACTTTTTGTTTTTGATGCACAAAGGTGCTTCACTCTGTAAATCTGTAAACTCCATAGTTTTGCGTAATTAATGTATGGTTTCAATATTTTTCCATAGGAAACTGTAAGTCTAGATTTTACAAAAATTTAATTGTAATACATATAGCTATAAGAGACTGTTTGTGTCTAAATAAATAAATAAAATAAAAATCATTGTTCAGAGATGCTGAGCACGGCGGCGGGCGCGTCGGCGGGCGCGGCGGTGGCGGCGGCGGCGGCGGCGCTGGCCGAGACGCTGCCTCGCGGCGGCGGCGAGCTGCGCGCGCGCGCCCTCCGCCGCCTCGCCACGCTGGCGCTACTTGCGCTCTCCCGCCTCGACCAGGCCAACCCGCTGCACATGTACGCCCATACTTATTTTATCAGCATATCACTTTCAATCCCATATTATACTGAAAACTGCATGTCGGCACGTACCCACATCCAAACTAACGCAGTGTATACTGTAGACAGCAAATGAACCCACTCTGCCTGCTGAAAAGTGAAAAAAATAATCTCTTGTACGCCCATTATCTAAGTTTTTCTATTCTTCTATCGTTTTGAATCGCCTCTGAACCATCCTGCCAAATGCAACCAACGCTAACTTACTTTGCGTGACGTATCAGTTAAAGCGCCACATGTAAGCAATTACGAATTATTAAAGGTCTGAAGTCTAACAAGCTTCGTATTTAATTCAAATAATGAACAAAATCTTTCGGTCGGTTACTCAAAATAAACTTATTCCCTTAGAAGAGATAAATCCCCCTTTGTGTATGTTCTCAGTGTTTGTCAATTGGCTAAGTAAAGTTTTTTGAAGAGGTTCCAATTATATTTTTGTCCGGCAGTCGACGTCTTAATAATCGACGAACTGCAGTTTTTTTTTAATTCTAGGTTCGAAGCTTATCAACCACTCATCTCACATCTAACAAATGTCATATCGACCACTTCAAAAAATATTTCTAGTTATTAATAGGAAATTAAAATAAAAGAGCTGCGGTTCCTATATTATTAGGACGTCGACTGTCGAAAAAATATATAATTGGCAACATTTCAAAAAACTTTACTTAGCCAATTGTGTTTGTTTTATGTTTATTTTCCACAATAAAGAGTTTTACATGCATACATTTTTTGTGTATTAATTTAACCTTCTTGCTTGTGCTACACTGACGAGTCATTTCCCATACAAAGTTGTTAGAAAAGTGGCCCGTGTTGTTTTGCTCGTCTGTAACGAACTGCAAACGTGTTACTAATGTACGTAACGTGCTTCGGTTAATATTCAGTAAAATTATATCTTATAATAAAACAAATAAACGTGCATAACAATATTTCAAATCCAGCCAGGGGCGATTTTACTATAGCCTTCCGGCCATGTACTTTGGTGAAATATTTTATGAGTAGAGCACTTCCTACTGCTGTACAAAACACGAATAATTTGTTGTATTTCTCGTTTAGGAAAGCTGTGGAGCAAGCCAAGGCAGTGATAGCTGAGGCTCGGACGGCGGAGTGACCTCGACAGCGCTGCGAGGGCGCGGCTGCCGGCGGCGCTGCGGCCAAATCCGAAGCTGATGCTACCTGAAAGTGCTTCCTTTCTTCCATCAATCATAGACGAAATATTATTACCACAATTGAAAAACAAACTTCTCAAACTCGGACGCTTGTAACGGTCTAAATAACGATAATTTTTAAATCATCCATTTTTGGTAATTCAGTGTACGGAAAGCTTAACATTACTTATAAAAGTTATGTTATGATAAGCTACTTACACAATACATGTTGTAACGTAATCCGTCCACCAGTTTCAGAGATATATACAGAGGAACATACTATCCACGCACGTACACTCTTCGTTGTAATTAAATTCCAAAAAAGTACCAAAGACGGCCGAATGGCAATCTCACAAACGTCATTGTCACTGTAACGCTCCAGATTTAACCAACCTAAATTTACGCACTAAACTCCCACATTGCCCTCATACACGATGATTTTTAATCGGTGATCAGGAGTTGAGAAATATTGACAACCAATCAAAATTTAATTTAATAGGTAAGCTTACGCGGTTATATTATCTCAATATTTAATTAATTATGGTTATGATATTGTTAAAAGCAATAAAAACTGGATACATGGTCATCCTACATTAATTATTGCAGCAAAATGGATACCGATGGGGAATTTCCCGTGAGCCTTGGACTAGGCGCGCACGGGAAACATTTTGTCACAGCGGCAGTGGAAAAACAGAGAGATCCGACTGCTACCGTGATAATATATCACCCGGTGCGCACCTAGCCTTAGATCTTGAGTCAATAATCACGACTTTGTTAGAATTGACAATGAAAATTTATTACTCATAAGTTAAGTATCAAGCTTTTGAAAGAGGTTGTAGGTTCATAGAATAAACCATAAATTGGGTAACAATGAAAATTGGTCTAAATATTACTCGGGATTAAAATTATCATAGAAACAAAGCCTGATTCGATGTAACTGCGATTTCAACCTGACCTCTTTCAATTACTGAATTAAAAAATAAAAATCATTGTGTTTAATTATGAACTTTTCTTCTATAAAAGTGTTTCAATCAAATATCAATTCGTGCGACTACAGTCTATTTCAATAACGAAGGTATGGCTGACACATTCACGTATAAAACATATTATAACTTATTACATATAATTATAAAATATTTAAAAAAAGTATGCTTAGTTGCTTTGGTCACGTAGAGAGGATAGGTGAAACTAGACTATTTAAACAGGTCTATATGGGGAGTGTGAATGGTTGCGTTGGGAGGGGAAGGCTTACACGGACGTTCTGGGACCAAATAGTAGACGTGTTGAAAAAAGGGCAGGTCAGGAGTACCCGAAACCGCCGAGCATGTATGAAGAGATTGATGAATGTGAATGAAGCGAAAGAGGTATGCCAGAATCGTAGCAACTGGAACAAAATAATCTCTGCCTACCCCTAAGGGAAAGAGGCGTGACTGTATGGATGTATTGAAACTTAATTATGTAATTAATGTTCTAAGGAATCTATTTATTACCAATAAACTCGATTTGTTTGAACCTCTAGTTTCAATGACCATAGTTTGAGCGTAACCTAGTAACGTCTCGTAAATAATGTCATTTATTGAAAATTTGTACGTTTAAATTATGTAAACGTAAACGTAAAAAAAATCGCCGTGATTCTTCTTAGAATCACGTCTTATTAATGTACGGTATCAAGTATTGATTTATTTCTATGCAATTCAATTTTGTATTTATTTTGCTGTCAAAACTTTCGTGAACGCTAACACTTACATTCTATGGATCTGTTAGCTTTCCTTATTGAAACATACCGTAATATTTATATAAGATTGTGTCCAGCATTTCAATTTAATTTTATCTTTACAATAACAAATTCTTAAAAATGTACGTACCTACATCATTTAGAAAAGTGAAAGTTTATTGGTGTAAAACTATTTCATTTAAATTGCAACACATAGTTTTTTTGGAATTTAAATACAGCGAGGAGTATAAAGGATGTTGCTTTTTGTCGGAATGCCTATAAGTCACGTCTAAGTAAGAATAGAGTGCAACAATAAAGAGTAGAAATTAAACGAGATAATGTCAGCGCGCTTAATCTTTGCGTCGTGGTACCTACTTCTTACTTTACTGGCGTGCAAGCGCCCGTTGTCAAGCCGCTCCCGTCGCTTAATGCCAGTGATTCTTCGTTTTTGTGAAGAATACATCCCGAGCGAATATGAAAGTAATAATTAACCTTAATTTTATGTAATAAGGAAACGGTACTTACTATAATTGTTTATGTATGTTAAATATTTTTAATGCACTTATTTTATCCACCGTGTCTTAAAATTACTTCGGGATAATTTTGCAGTAGGTAGAGTTAGTTTGACAGAACAGCCATTTAAATGATTTTCAGGATTATTGCCTTGTGCTTGCCGCAATGTTTCAGCGCACGGCGTCAAATGAGCGACTTCATTTTGATTCAAACATTACTATAAATAAACTTAACAGGAGTATTCAATCAAACTACCTAACTTGTATAGACAACATCCTTTGCTTAAAAGTTTCAATGCGATGGTTATCGTTTAAACTTTTTATTAACCTTTACGAAAGGAGTGAGTAACATTTTAATTTTCTTTGTGCAACATTATTTCCGCCATTTTTAACCACCACGATAGCACATGTCAGAGTTGGGCGTTATCTAGTTAATTATCATTAATTATCACTACATAGTATAAAACAAAGTCGATTTCCGCTGTCTGTCCGTCCGCATCGGATTTTCATGCGGCTTTTTTTATAGTTAAAGTGATTCAAGAGGAAGGTTTATATGTATAATTCTACGCAGACGAAGTCGCGGGCAGAAGCTAATTTAGAATAAAATCAATCGAAATAATTTATTCGACGATAACGTCAATCACAAATAACGTGTTGTCAACTCTTTTATTTAAATAAATTATCTAGATGAAGATAACTGACCTCGTATGTCGTTGAAGTAAGCTCAGATAAATAGATTTGTATAGAATGTCACGTTGGGTCAAACCATCACGCTGACATTGCTCGTAAAGTCGATAAATCAGAAAATTATTGTTGCAATTGCATAAAAGTAGCGAGGAAAAATGTAATAGCTACGTGTGTGTTATGTTTACCACTGAATGAAGTGAATATCAAGGGTTCTCCAACTTCGTCATCAAATTTTCTAAGCCATTTAAAACGTAAACATGGAAACGAAGAACGTTTGAAGAGTACAAGGAATAGGTTAAGTGTATAAAAGAGACAAAAACCACATGGTTACGCTCATGTCAAAGTTTGATATAGATAAACCATCTCACGAAGAAGGTTTGATCTTTGTTGTCGTAGTGTACTGACATAGTGACAACCGTATTTGTGTGGGTAAACTGATGGACTGTTAGCAAAGAAACCTAAAAGGCATTTTTATGTAAGTAATTTTTTTTAATGAATTTGCTAGAGTATCGAAAAATTTGCGCTTAGTCTTCTACAGATAATGCTAAGAACTGCGTTTAGTTTTCAAACTTCACAGGCCAAAGGTACTGCCAGATTGTACCAATTTTCAAAATGAAATCGAATAAAATAATTGAAAAGTATATGAAATAAACATGGTAAAATATGATTATAATTTTGTTAACTATACCGCATGTATTTTGTATACAATAAAATCGGTTCGTAGCCTAATTTTGAGGATAAGAATAAACCCTGGCTGATTTGAAACCTTCTGTAATTATGTAAGAGTGGGTTGTATATTTTAAAGCAAGACTTACAACTCCCCAGGAATTATATAAATCCATACATTCATAACTCCCTGGAGACTAAAATGTAAAACTCCCGAAGGAAAATCGGCTATTACATAATAAACCATAATTAGAACAGAATTGGAGCTGACTGTTACTTGTATATTCTTAAGTCAAATTGTGTATGAAATGACAGATCTTTCCTATTCTCATTGCGGTTTTGTAATTCAACTGCTCTATACATCCTTTGCAAGCAACTTAGAACAAAAAAGGTATTACAATCCAGATTAATAGACAAATTAATATGTTTTAGTCATTGTGTCCGATTCAAGCGTAAGCTTCCAAGTCTACTATGTCGGGGCTAGCAGCAGCTCGTGACTTCGACTGCGAACGATTCCGATCTATTTCACGAGTGAAAGTGACGATTTGCCAAACTTCATCAAAATCCGTTCAATGCTTTTTGTGTGTAATCATCCGTGAGAATCATCCATCCTCACAAACTTTCACGTTTGTAACATTAGTAGGATACTTGTATCTTGAATTACTTACCATACTATTAGAAAAAAAAGGGTAGGTCAGGAGTACCCGAAACTAACGAGCATGTATGAAGAGATTGATGAATGTGGATGAAGCGAAAGAGATGTCAGAATCGTGGCAAGTGGAACAAGGTAGTCTCTACCTACCCCTATGGGTAGAGGCGTGACTGTGTGTATGTACTATCCCGAGACTGTTGTATTAATCACTATGATTAACAGGAACATTCTTTGGTAATTTCAGACATACTGTTAATATAAACCAAAAATAGTGTCAATTCTTTACCTTGTTCAAGATATCGAGTTAATATAGGGTTCTCTCTGTTGCACTTTTGTATGCAAATGGAAGCGACAAAGGAAGGGCGGGGGTAAACAATTTCACCTCAATGCTAGGGCAGGCATACATGACAGTAAGTATGCTCGTTTGCTCATGACAATAGGCATATATATAGTACATACCGGCCGCCAAAATGTAAACCTGTCCAATGCGTATTCTGACTCATATCGCTGACTGTGCTTTCTGAGTTTTCTAGAACTAACTCGCTATCATGGATGTGGCATAGTAGGCATGGAGTTTTTTTAAAAAAGGTTAGTGTTTCAATTTTTACTGCTCTTGTCATTAAGAATGTAAATATTCTTTTCAACACAGTTGCTCGTAAATTGACTATTATTACACAGTTTTTAGTTTCATAATGCAGCATATTACCACACTCGTGCTGTAATAACATTACCGTACGAGTGCTATAATATAAACTTTTTTTTAATCTGAGCAAACGGTTCAGTATCTATAGGAACAAGGAATATTTTCGTGAATATTAAACTATTTTAGGTTAAAGATGATAAATAAACATTTAGTTTCGACAAATTATTCATTTTTATCTAAAAGTGACAATAATTTGCATATTTCAGGCATTGATTAATTATTTTTTATTATAATTTTAATATTAGGCTGTTTAGCAGTCTGTTGTCAGTGTCTTCGTCACGCGCGTGCTAAGTGCACAGCGCGCATGCGCGAGTGCTGCGCGCGGATTGGCGCGGAGAATTAATATCTGCCGCCATTTTTCACTGATATTGTTGATTCAGACTTTGTTATTTTATTACTTTGAAATTACGAGTTCAAGTAATAAAGAAATGTAGTGTCCGTCGCTGGAAATACTAAAATATGTTCGGGCAATGTTCGGATAGTTATATTAGTAAGAAATCCAAGGTGTTAATTACCAAATGATAAAGTATAAAGTTCTAAAGCAGCTCCAGGTAAGCAATGTCTGTTAACGAAGGTAAACTAAAGTTCTTAAAGTCCATTTATTAACTAAATTTTATTTATTTTTCCTCGCAAATGTGTTGAAAAACGTCGTATGCGACGCGTGTGCTTTGGTAATTACACATCTCGGCTCTCTTACCCGCGCTCGCTGGCGCTCGCGCGTACAATACGCCTCGTGTGTAATTACCAACATAGCACACTTGTATCATAATGTACTATTCTGTGCTGTTTATTCCATAGTTTACATTTAAGGTTGCTCTTTTTTGCGGTAACATAAAGCTGTATTTTGTAACATCCTGTCCTGTATACGCTGATAAAAGGAACATTAAATTGTCAATTTGGTTATTATTTTGTATAAATGTAAACTAGTTAAATTTGTGAGGGTAATGGTTATAACGAACATGAACTAAATTATTGCTGTTTATGAGCTCTTCTGTGTGATATTGATATTACAATCTCCTGCTAATTGTGTCTTGTTAAAAATATTATAATTATGTATTATGTAATGAATGAAATTGGTGTACCCTCTTACTAGTTTTTATTTAACTTCCTCTGTTAGTGGTTCAAATCTTGTAAGGTTGCATTTGCTTAGGCCGGACCGCAGGACGCACTCAGTGTGACTTATTTTTATGATTTGTTAGATTATTTTCCCATAGTCATATTTTCTTTGTAGCAATACCAATCCCAATCGCTACAAAACTAGTGTCAAGGAGTCATAAGTGTGTCTATTCCTGTGTGGTTTTGGCCCTTCGGGCCGATGCATGACTAACATGACCTAAGCCTACCGATGAGCCATTAAGCCAAGTTGTGTGATTTAGTAGTGCGATACATAAGACTCGGTGGGAAATGGGAGCTCTGTGTTCCATCGACGCTCTTTCTGTGTCGATTGGGATTGGGTAAAAACGCGACTGGGGGAAAATGCGTCACAGAAAAAACCGCGAAAGTGAAAATAAGCTTTTTTAAAAAAACCAGACTTGGAAAAATTGCATTCGTGAAAAAACGCGAAAAGAAAAAATGTTTATGGGAAAATAATCTAACAAGCCATTTTTATGACGTGCACACTACTAAAACGTGCCCTAGAATCGAAAATATTTTATGCATAGGTCAGTTCGACGCGCCAAAAATATGTTTTGCTCTTCACATTACACATCATAACAACAACCTGACCTGTAAGCTTTATTTTAACTACATCCATATCATAACTTCCCTACAATATTTTCAGGAACAATTAGCAAATGGCCTACATTAAGAAACCTGTGTCTGCGGGTGCCTTACAATGTGTACATTAGAGTATTTATATCGATACTCCAATTACATTCAAGTCTCGAACATGTTAAATAACAAAATTTGTATGTCTTACAATTTAAGAAAAACATATAAATGTCAGTCGTTTCTCGTTTCATCTGTTCTAACTTTCGAAGAACTGAAAATAATGTTACGTACTTATTGTGATGTGAAATCGTTTATTGTAGAACATTTAAGATATGAATGTAGTATGTATGCGACTGTACATAATTAGGCATTAAAACACTCGTGAAACCTTAATGAAACTCAGCTTCGCTTCGTTTCATAAAACCCCACTCGCGTTTTATTGCCTCTCATTATGCACCAGCCACGTAAATAACTAATATTACGCAATATTATTATTATTGTTATGAGTATTATATCTGGTAGGGTAGTTTAAGCTATAACTCCAGGCCAGGACACACAGCTGTAATTACACTTACTGTAATTACTGTTGTAATTGTACTTTTCTTTATTTTGGAAACCAGAAAACCAGATTAGGTTTCGATCAGGTAATAATTTGATCTTACATGCTCGTACATACATACCGTCACGCCTCTTTCCCACAGAGGTAGGCAGATCAGATACTGATCTTAGATTATTTCAAAAACATATAACATTTATGACACAATACCTGCTGTATTTAATTTAGAGGAAATTCTGTTGAAAAATTTGCGGCCTTGTTTGCTGCAGCTTTGTTTTTAAATAATTTTATTTATTTGCTACAAAATTCCGCTCTCTGATTATGACAACCTATTAAATTTATTTAACTCTACCTTCCTGCCTGCCTACCGTTTGCGTAATGTAAGTTATTAGTATTGTAGAGAACAACTGTCTAAAAATAAATGAAAACTTGGCACTGAGTGTTTGATTACCAGAATAACCCAAAAGTAATGAGGTCCCTATTAGGAACGTGCGAAGTGTATGGGGGTATTGTGTTCGCTCGTATTTAAAAACTTGCCATTAGTCCTTACTTCTTTTACATTTACTGTATTTGATATAAAATAATAAGAACCTGTTAGTCACTATTTGACAAACGCCCCTAAAGTAGCGTTTGCGAGATGGCGCTATACCTACTGTCGTGCACGGTGCCATGGTGTACTACTAAATATTATACAGGGTGTCAGTTCCCATGTGGTTCACACGAAAAACCATTGATAAAATGGCTTATGGGCTATTCGACACACTCCCATTTAGGTTCAGCGAAATTTATAGTTTTTGAGAAATCGCATTTTTCTAGTTTTAATGTAAGTACCTACTTAATTTTTTCACTTCTACCTAGTTTTCTCCTAAAATACGAATCCTAGCTAGAACCTTGATTTATTTACCAATAATGATGAAGTAGTAAGCCCTACGACAGAATATTACACTTTTAGTATACACTAATTTCTTTTTGAGAATAAATAAATAAAAAATGAACATTAATCGCTTAAAATTTTGCTTTTGCATTCACTGCCACTGACGCATACAGTCATGAGTTTTCGTGTCTTTCGCTCGGTGCCGCTGTCATGACTTTACAGGCAATTGAACGCACACGTGCGTCAGTGGCGCCTGAAGACGTCTCGGTTCGGCAGGTGGCAGCCAATGCGTTAACGAAGGTATGGCTGAGACATTTACATTGATAATTCAATTCAATTTCCCCCTTAATGGCGGCCGTAAACTCTAGAGGTGATAGTGAGGCTTCATTGTGACACCTGGGATTTTCAACGATTATTGATTACTAGCGACCCGCCCCGGCTTCGCACGGTATATTATGCATGTATTATACATATAAACCTTCCTCCTGAATCACTATCTATTAAAAAAACCCGCATCAAAATCCGTACATACGGACTTGGGGACAGAAAAAGCGACTTTGTTTTATACTATGTAGTGATATTTTAGTACCTACTAACAAGAATCGGTTCCCTAAAAAGATTGCCTACATATAAATTTATAAATAAATGCTATTTCGATATAATAATACCTACTCAAGTCTGTTTTCTAATCACTACATAGTATAAAACAAAGTCGCTTTCTCTGCCCTCATGCCCCTATGTATGCTTATATCTTCAAAACTACACAACGGATTTTAATGCGGTTTTTTTTAATAGATTCAAGAGGAAGGTTTTTATGTATAATTCTACGCAGACGAAGTCGCGGGCAGAAGCTAGTATGTAATAATTATAATTCTTATTTTACGCTTTTTGCCAAGTTGTGCTTCTCAACAACATAGGTTGTATAACATATTATTAAACTTAATTATGTAGGTAATTGAAGTTCTAAGGAATCTATTTGTTATCAATAAACTCGATTTGTATTCTGTAGCAAGTGTAAAATATTGACTTCATATTTTTGTATGTTGTGTTTGGATTTTCTATTATACGCGATTTTAACCGGTTACCCAATTATACAGTGACCTCTCTATTTAGTAAGTTAGCTGTTGGCTAATCCGTCTGGGGCGGGGGAGGGGAGGTAAGGTGAACCCGCAATTTGTTGCAGGCGGATCCAGGAATAGACACGCAGTGCGGGCGACGCCTTTGGGCGCCTTTTTGACGAAGGCGAACCTGAGCCAAGTAGCTGCAGGGAAATGAGGGGCAAGCCTTATTGGACGGGGGCGAAAGCTCACTATCGGAGCGGTGCGGAGTGACTTCGGTCACTGCCGGTCCACACCTAACCCGGCCCGTGGGGTCGGAACTTGGGCCGCGAGGAGTAAACCTCTATAAAAAATCCAGAGGGTCGCATCGGACCGGCGGGTGCTATTGGTGACGGACGTGATCATGCCGCATGGGTACCGCTCTGCTTTCAGAGTAGTATACGAGGGTGTGAGAGCTGACATGAGGGTCGGCGGACATAAGCCTGCCGTCGGAGCGGTGCGTAAGGGACGCGATCGCGGAGCGGCGTGGCTTCGGCCACTGTCGGTCAACACGTAACCCCGACCCTTAGGCGCCAGGAACGTGGGCCGCAGTCTTTTTCAAGACGGGGGCCACAAGGAGACAACCTCTATAAAAATCCTAGCGGCACCAGCGGGGAAGGGCGGGAACTCCCAAACCTGCATCGCACAGGTGCCGCGAAGAGGAAACCCCATCCAGGGGTGGTCGTGGGGCGTCGCGGTGACACCGAATGCTCCCGTTTCGCCTCACATACGACCGAATAGGGAATCCGTGTGGTTTTTAGTGGGTATGGCTGCCGTCGCGGGAGATCCCCACATACACCCGGTAATCCCGTACTGGGCGCATTTTCCACACCATAAAAATACGATACCTATATAATAATACTCGTAGCATACCTATACTCGTACCTTCTCCGTTCCTTCAAAGGTAAAAATAACTCTGGACTCTCTTGATATGCAGTAGGGATAAAATAAAATACAGAAATCGCGTCAAACGATTTTATTTCTTTGGTTATCCTAAAATTATTCGAGCTGACAGGCCAAGCTCAAATTGATACATAAATATTTAACGGACTCAATGAAAGTAAATGATAGTTTGACTAAATAAAGGAAGTTATAATACGAAAATATTTTATATCACAAGAAATAACTAAATTAGACTTAAAATTTTGATTAGTGTAACTACTTATCGTAAGAATTATATTTATATGGTTACTTTAGCCTAAATTAATATGTATAAGTAGCTAATACACCTTATAGTTATATTAGCGGGTGTAGTCTTTGTACGACTTTGAATGAATGGTCCGGAATGTAGGAGCTGATATTGGTGTATACAGTACAAGAATAAAATGGGAGACATGAATTATCAGATTATGCTGGACATAGGTCGTGTAATCCAGCCCATTCATTCAGCCGTACGTTGACTGCACCCATATTAGCTACCCGCTTCTAAACACAGCTAGCACATCATAGCTGGGACCAGTCATCGCAAACCCACCGCAACACGGATATAGAACAATAACTATGATAGAAATGCACGTGAAAAAGGTCAATGTTAATTGCGAAAATTCACTATTTAGGTACCTACTCATAGTCTTTGTTACACTATTAAGACTATTGAATCTTGTTCTATGTCCGTATCTGTTTTTGTGAGGATTTGTCCGAGCTATGCGTATTATACTTATTAAAGTCTGTGAGATCCTTGTAAGCCCTTTGGGTTTTGACGACTAACAACGGTTTTGTGATTGACATACATATATCTTGAAGAGGAAGTACCTAAGACGACGATAATTTTCACCAACTAGCCCTTGTTACATATATGTCTCTGTTGTTAAAAATTAGCATCCGTCTTCTTAACATTAAAGTCTTGAAAAAGAAGTTTTATCCATACCAAGAAGTGTAGGTACCATAGTGCAACAAGGATCGTTTATTTTTAAACTTAAACCAGGGCCCGGCCCTAGGTTAGAGCGAGTAGAGCGTGACGGCCACTTACGTCAGAACATGTTTTTTAACTGTTCATTTATTTTATTTATGTCAGTTCTGACCTAACTGGACTCCTTTATAAATACGTAGGTATATCAAAGTCGAGTAGGTTCAAGACGAAAAGGAGGTCTCCGTCGTGAAAAGCCTCGCCTTCGAAGAAATGATTTTTAGTTTTTATAAACAACTAGCTGTTTCCCGCGACTCCGTCCGCGCAGAATTCGCTTATCGCCATCCCGCGGGAACTATGCTGTTTTCCTGAATATTCTTTGCTGTAAACCTCACGGAGCCCGAGACCTTTCCAACGAATGCAAAACCGTGGAAATCGGTTCGTGCGTTCTGGAGTTATAGCGTCAGGAAGGAAAACCAGACTTATTTTTATATACGAGGGCGACACTGAAAGTTTTTAGAACTGGCCATTTTTAAACAATATAATAAAAAAGTAAGTTTAAATTTTGAAAATGGAACTCTTTGCCAATATTATTGAGTATATATTTCATTCATTTGTCATTTGTTTTACGATTTGGCGGCAAATTGAAAATTGTCTGTGTCACGTCAACGTGAATGTAACGCGAGAAAATTTTCGTGCAATGATTTTTTATGACTTTCGATGTCATTTAAGTCAACAAGAAAGCTATGATAGACTTCGATTGGCCTTTCGTGATGAAGCCTCATCTCGTGCGACTATTTACAACTGGTTTAGTGAGCTTAAACGTGGTCGCACTAATCTCACCGATGATCTGCGTGAGGGACGGCCTTCTACGGCGACGACTGAAAATAACATCAGTGTTGTGCGGCGTATGATAGAGACTGACAAAAGAGTGACGTACCAGCAGATTCGGACAAGCTTAGGCATCGGTATGAGTCAAGTGCATAAAATCCTCCATGAACATTTAGCGGTCAGGAAGCTTTGTGCCCGATGGATACCTCATAATTTGACCGAGGCCCAAAAACTCCGTCGGGTTGATTGGTGCCGTGAAATGATTCAAAGATTTAACGGAGGTGACTCAAATGCTGTGTTCGACATACTTACGGGTGATGAAAGCTGGGTTTACTGTTATGATCCAGAAACCAAGAGACAGTCTGCTCAATGGGTGTTTCCTTTCGAGGAGTTGCCAACTAAAGTGAAGAGAGGTCGAAGCGTGGGAAAAAAGATGGTGGCCTCGTTCTTCGGAAGGACAGGTCACTATGCGACAATTGTTTTAGAGGATCAAAAAACAGTTACTGCCGAGTGGTACAGTAACAATTGTTTGCCACTTGTATTGGAAAAAGTTCGGGAGAAACGACCTCGAAGTAGGATCCTTCTTCACCACGACAACGCCTCGTCGCACACCGCCAGGCGAACGATCGACTATTTAGTGACGTCAGACGTGGAATTACTGGGTCACCCGCCGTATAGCCCCGACCTCGCACCTTGCGATTTTTATTTATTCCCGAAAATAAAAGAAAAACTTCGAGGAAAACTTTTTATGAACACCGAGGAAGCAGTGGGTGCGTTTCAAAAGGCCGTCGAAGAGACCCCTAAGGACGAGTGGGCTAAGTGTTTTTCTCAGTGGTTCCATCGGATGCAGCGGTGTATTGATGTGAATGGACACTATTTTGAAAAGATATAATCAAACTAATAACTTGCTAGTTTGCTCAGTTTTTGATTTTCTAAGAACTTTCAGTTTGACCCTCGTAGTAGATTAAATCTATTACATAAATAATCCCAAAGTTATATTTAGGTACGGTGACATGTAATCCAAACAAATATTTAGATATATAATATTAGGAATAGTAAGGTAAGGTAATATGGGACATTAGACAAAATAACATCATTTTGATGTCCTTAATTTTAAAAACATCTCGACCAAAAATAATACTGTCGAAAAAAATTCAACAAAATATTTTTATGCATATTTAATCGTAAAACAAGACGTTAGTATGCGAAAGAAAATGTCATGAAAAACTTATTATTCCAATATAGACAATGCATTAAATCAAACATTATGGGAGACAAAAAGAAGGCAAGATCTGACGCAAGTAGAATAACTCTATCACTGATAGGGCCGGCGCTAGGTTCCACCGAGCACGGTGCCCATCCGTGCTGGCCGCAGCCACCAGCCCGCCGCTCAGCTCACGCAAGGCTTCGGGCGGACACTAAACTTGCACGTGACTATAGGAGTCTCATTATTTTAAGAATGTATTGCTAGCTCCTCATTAGTGATGTGAATCGTTAAAAATGTATATCCGCGGATACGGATCTTTATTATTTTATTCGATTGGTGTCGGCGCCCGCGACCTTGATGCGATAGTTAACGTCACCATTGATCTCACTATAATTATTAAAAAAAGAGATTTAAGTTTTAGTTATTTCATTGTCATAAAAGTGATGTTATAACTTGCTATAATATGCTGTGCAATGCTCATTATAAAGATTCTTTCAGTGATGTAGTTGTAGGCGCAGTTGCTGGTTCTTCCTTTCATATTAAATGAAACACCCACATGACATAATCTAAATGGACTGTATATTTTTATTATTTATTACACACAATGCACATGCGTAGATAACATTATTGAAGTAAGAGAGAGAGCGATCGGGGCGCCACCAAGCGGCCAAACCGGAAAGTAATTTAGTGTTACTACAACAAATTTAGTATTCCTTAGGTATGTTTCATACATAAATTGGGGCCCAGGGCAAAAAAGACCAATTTATTCAACAATTTCAAACATGAATCTATATGAACATTTCTTAGGAGCTCTAAGTTTAATATATGGAACTATTAAATTTGCCTGGCCTTTAGTAAAATATAAATTGAATAACAATACACATGGAAGGCTAGTTATAGTTAAAGTTCCAGTTAAAAATTACAATTAGTCACAATTAAACATTTCTTATGTATGTGTATAACAGGGCAACACTTGCACTTATCAACATATTGAGTGCTGTTGATTTTAAGTTAAAACTTGCTACATGTAAGACCTTCTGTATAGCAAAGTATTACACAATTTTTAATAAATGGGTCAGTTTAATACAAACAATCATTTTTCTTTCTTTTACCTAGTACTTAACCTAATGAGAATTAGTGCCACAGGGGTGGCAGCCTTGTGCACCTTGGCATCATTGACATGGCAACGCATCACGGCCTACGGTGACAAAGGCATATACCTAAGTATAGTATACAATATAATGTTACACACATTATTAATTTTTTAATGGCAACTAGGTGCACAAACAAATAATAAAAAAGTGGGAGACAGAATAGTCTCAAATAACAAAAATCTCATTTGAGAAACAAAACTAAAATTGGTAATCAAATAAGAATGCCATCGGTTTTCCACGCTACCTAATAAATACACCTTATTGTGAAAAGGTAAAAGAAAAGGAGCACTTGAAGTTCAAGCTGGTGTCTGCAGTATCTGCAATATCTCTGTACACACAAACTATACCAATGTCAGAGAAATATAATTTTAAGTTAGTCATTGTTAGGGTATTTTGGTAACCCTGTTCACCTTAATATCGTTGATATAGCCTGCGGTGATACACTTATAAATTAAAAATTAGCCATGAGCGTAACTAATCCTTATCTATGGGTAGTGGGCAAACTTTTGTCACACTTGTGCGAATCACAGAACCTTTGGCGGTTCTTACCGACAATGCTCTTACCTTGTTATCAGAACCTGGATGCACATCTATGACACGAGCCATTGGCCAGTGTAACGGAGGAATGTTATCTTCCTTAATAATGACTAAAGTTCCTATTTCAATATTTGGCACAGCTGCATGCCACTTTGGCCTATTTTGGAGCTGTGTCAGGTATTGCTTATGCCATGCTTTCCAGAAGCTTTGCATCATCTGGGTACATTGCCTCCAGAATGATAATCTATTTATAGGAACCTTGGTAACATCTGAATCAGGTATGGCAGAAAGAGAAGCACCTGTGAGAAAATGACCTGGTGTCAAATAAGAAGTATCATGAGGATCAGTTGTTGGCAATGCGGTTAGTGGCCTAGAATTTAAGATTCCTTCTATTTGGACAACTACTGTGTTTAATTCTTCATATGTTAAAACCGTATTTCCAACCACTCTCTTCATATGATGCTTGGCGCTCTTAATTCCTGCTTCCCATAGCCCTCCAAACACAGGAGAATAACTAGGAATAAATTTAAAGTCTATTCCTAAATTTGTTGCAAATGTTTGAACAAAACCTTGATGTTCTTTATTGAAAATATTGTATAATTCTCCAAGTTTGTTATTTGCGCCCTTAAATGTACTCCCGTTATCAGAATATATTATACTGGGCTTGTTGCGACGTGCGATAAACCTTTTTAGGCAATTTATAAAAGTTTCAGTTGTCATATTAGAGACCAGCTCAATATGTATGGCCTTAGTTAAAAAGTCAACAAAAAGCACAATATAAGCCTTGTAAATTATAGGCTTTCTGACACGATGCAGCTTCACAGAAAATGGACCACCATAGTCGACACCAACCTTTTCAAAAACTCTACACTGATTAACCCTGTCATATGGTAGTGAACCCATTAACTGCTCTGCCGCCTTCGCCTTGAATTTAAAGCACCGGGTGCATTTATTTACAACCTTCTTTACTTCTCGCAAGGAATCTATAATGTAATATCGCTGTGCTAAGCTTGTAAGCATTAAGCCTGGACCTGCATGAAGCAGTGTTTTGTGTTCATTTGAAATTATTAAATTGGTTATTAAGGATTTCTTAGGCAATATAGTGGGATGCATCTGATCATAAGGAATGCTTGCATTTTGTAATCTTCCTGTTACTCTTAAATTTCCAAACTTGTCTAAAAATGGACAAAGAGACTTTAAATTGGATTTTATTGGTTGATCTGAGTTCAAACACTTTATTTCTTCCTCAAAATATGAGGCTTGCTCGTTTTTAATTGTGACATTTAAAGCAAATTTCAATTCCTTGCAAGTTAAATGACCATATGTTCTTTGGTCCTTTTGTAATTTACAATTGTTTATAAATCTGAACAAGTATGCTACTACTCTTTTCAATTTGTTAATATTAGAATATTTTTTGAACACATCTAAGCCTTCTTTCTGAATAGTGGCCACATTACTAATCTTTACTTCTGGCAGACTGATAGGCAAGTCTACCCTCTCACTACAATGCTTAAATTCCTTGTCCTGCAATTTTCTCGGACCATGCCACCAGAGAAGTGTATTTTGCAATTTATGAGGCTCTACCCCCCTGGACAGACAGTCAGCAGGATTTTCAGAAGTGTTAACATATGTCCAAAGGAAATCCTTTGTATTTTCCATGATCACCTTTACCCTATTTGCAACATAGGCACTGAGTTTTAAAGGTTCAATTTTTAACCAGGATAAAACGATTTGAGAGTCAGCATAAAGGTAAACCTTGACATCAAATTGTAATTTTATTATTTCATATACTTTTTTGGCTAATTTTGCCAACAACACTGCACTATTAAGCTCAAGCCTTGGGGTAGTCATTTCCTTCAGCGAAGCTATTCTAGATTTTGAACATAACAAATGGACTTGAACATTGTCATGTATGTCAATGACCCTTAAGTACAGACAACATCCAAATGCCTTAATTGAGGCATCTGCATACCCAATTAGCTCAATAGTTCTTGCCTGGTGTGTATTGATGTTTCTATTCACTACTATATCTGGCATTTGAATAAGGCTTGCTGCAAATTTTCTGAAAGTTTCATTTAAGTCTGATGGCAGATGACTATCCCAAGGTACATTTAATGTCCAGGTTTTTTGCATAATGCACTTGGCCATGACAAGTATAGGCCCAACTAAACCTAGTGGGTCAAATATTTTACTCATAAAGCTTAAAACTTGTCTTTTTGTGTAGTTATCGAGCAGGTTTTTATCAGGACAACTTATACTCAATGTGTCAGATTGTAAATTGCAACTAAGTCCTAAGGTTTTAACGCAGCTGTAATCATCCTTACCTAGCTCTAAATCACCAGTGTTGTGTTGTTGTTGTGGCACAGTCTCAAGCAATCTGAGATCATTGGCACACCACTTGTGCAGTTCGAAGCTACCTAGCTCTAAGAGCTGTATTAATTGACGCTTAGTTTCCAGCAATGTGTCAAAATCATTGTGACCTAAGTGAGCGTCATCAACATAGGTACAGTTCAACAATATTTTGGCACCTAATGGGTACTGGTCTTTAAACCGATTCGCCAACTCAACTAAGCACCTTGTTGATAAAAATGTTGAACTTTTTAATCCGTAGGTAACGGTCTGTAATTGCAGACATTGCACACTGTTTTGTGGGGAGTCCCTCCACAATATATTTTGGAGCGGACGGTGACATTCTGCTAGCATTACTTGCCTAAACATCTTTTTTATGTCAGTGATAAGAACATATCTATGCAATCTAAACATTATTAAAATGTCAAACAATTCTTTCTGACCAGCATCAGCGTTTAACATGCAATCATTTAATGATATCTTTTGTTTAGTTTGCATAGAACCGTCAAAGACCACTCTTAATTTTGTAGTTTTGCTATTAATACTTATGACAGGATGATGTGGCAAATAGTATGTAGGCTCTTGGCCTATGTTGTATTTTGAAATGTCAATTATTTTGGCATGGCCCAGCTCAACATACTCATCAATGAACTTTTTGTATTGTTCAAAAAGCTCAGGGTCCTTTGAAAACCTCTTTTCCAAATTATAAAACCTTTGTAAGGCGCATGATAATGAGTCACCCAAATTTAAATCACACAAGTCTTGTTTTAGCGGCAAGGCCACTTGAAATCTTTTATTTTTTAACACAACAGATTCTTGAAACATTGATTCGGCAAGTTCTTGTTCATTATTAGACTCAGTAAACACTTCAGGTACTTTTTCACACTCCCATAACTTTTTTATGTTCATATCAAGACTTTGTAAAGAGTGCCGGTCATCTAGATCACAAGTGTGTGAGTTAGTTGCCTGCTCAGCTAGGCAGAAATTGCTAGACAATTTAGAATTATGTATACTGCCTTGCTGTACCTTGCCAGCCACAACATAACCAAAGCGTGTATTTTGTAAATATAACCCACCAGATGACACAGGTAATTGTTCCCGCAGGAGTATTTGAAAGAATATGTCACAGCCTAACAACATACTTATTTTTTCACTTTTATTGAAGTTGGTATCTGCTAAAGAGATGTATGAAGGTATACACATAGATGCTTTATCACACTCAAACTGGGGAAGATCACATGTGATATTTTCCACTACACAACATGTTACCAAGGTGTTAAAATCATTGACAGTTGAATATATCTGTACCTGAGTTTTTTCACTTGTTTTGTTTGTATTGTCACATACACCTGTTATGCGTTGATCACTTTTTATTAAGTTACACTGAGTTTTATTTGTCAGATCTTTTAATATAAATGACACTTGACTGCCAGAATCAATCAGTGCTCGCACTGTTATATATTTACCATCTTTACACTGTAGTCTTACCTTTATAGTGGGCAGTAGGACATTGTCACTACCAATTGCCGAATTTGCCGATGTTGTCACGTTATTTGAAGCCTCACATCGTTCAACCTCCTCGTGCAGCAATGTATTATGTTTATCTTTACACTTAGAACATCTTATATGTAATGTGCATTTATTTGTGTGCAGGTTTAAGCAAATTTTGCACAGTTTGTTTTTGTTCACAAATAAGTTACGCTCATGGAAAGTGGCTAATTTAAACTTGGGACACTGGTACAGCCTATGGTCAGCGCTACAGTACTTACAAGATACCTTTTCAGGCTTACTGACTGCAGACACCAAGCTTGTTCTTCTGTTTACAGTAGATTTCTGGTGCTCCTGCGGTTGGTCAGCATGAGCCACAGTTTCCAAGGTGATAGCACGACGTTCTAGAAATGACAAGAATTTACTTAATGTCGGCAATTCATTGTTCTCGTTTTCAAGATGGTAAGAGCGAAGGGTGAATTGGTCTATTTTCCTTTGTAATATGGACACCAATATTAAATCCCAGTGCTCTATAGGAACCTGGAGATTTTCTAACGCACCTAAATGCTGTTTTATGATAGACACAATGTTTTGTAAGGCTTGAGCGCTACACTTGCCTATGGGGCTTATGTCTAATATGGAGACAATATGGTGATTTATCACCTTTTTTCGGTTATCGTAGCGCTCTTTGATTATAGACAGAGCCTCTTTATAATTTTCAGCTGTCAACGGCAAATGTTTGACCATATCTAGGGCATCGCCCTCAAGTGCGGAACGTAAATAGTAGAACTTCTCACATTCTGAAAGCCTACTGTCCTGGTCTATGACGCTTTTAAATAGGTTAATAAAAGTATAGTAATTACCAACCTGTCCATCAAACTTTTTGATTTCGATGGGTGGCAACCGATGGCAATCCCGATTACCTGTTTTTTCGACGACCTTGTCTGATTTTAGGAGACGATTAATTTTGGCTAAACAATTATAATAGTTGTCTTCAATTGCCACGAAATCCTCCTTGTCTGTTGGATCTAGAACGGAAATATCGACATTAATTTGTGAATAGTCCTGGAATGCCTTGACGAGTCGCTCCTTTCGCACTTGGAGTGCCTCCATATCTTTGGAAGCAGCATCGTACTCGTTTAGATAATTACCGAGTCTAGTAATTGCTCCCTTGTGTTGGCCCCGCCTTGCAACAAGCTTACTTAGGTCTTCCATTTTGCTTGTTAAAAAAGGCAAACCAAATAATCAGGTGTTGAACAAACAAATGCAATGCACAGTATTTAGTAGTAGCGTAGTATTTAGCAGAGATCTTAACCAACTAATTTATAGTCTTTAGTTATATTTTGTTAAAAGAACTTAAGCCAACGCCACCGCCATCTTGCTCTGGCACACAATTCCCGGAAGATGCGAAACGAAACGAAACTAGAAAAGTGGGGACATGCACTCGCTCGACACGCTATTGCACAGTGCAACACCGTAATAGACACACCGTAGCCGCGCTCTTCACACAAGCCACACGTAAGCTAACGTGCATCCTTCTCGCACGAACACTGTGTCGACACGACGATTACACAGAAAGCACACACGTTGACACGTAGACAGCGGCAAATTAAGCATAGCGATCGAACGAAGTGTAGCTGCTGTCTCGCTCTCGCTAGTGATACTTGCGATGTTTTGTCTCTTGAAGCATCGCCAACGCAGCGCGGAATGGAATCGCGCGGACGCGCGGTCGATAGTCACGTCGATATTCCTCCAAACAGACGAGGTTATTTTTCAATCTCGAAATTGCTGGATCGATAGGACCATTATGTAGGCGCAGTTGCTGGTTCTTCCTTTCATATTAAATGAAACACCCACATGACATAATCTAAATGGACTGTATATTTTTATTATTTATTACACACAATGCACATGCGTAGATAACATTATTGAAGTAAGAGAGAGAGCGATCGGGGCGCCACCAAGCGGCCAAACCGGAAAGTAATTTAGTGTTACTACAACAAATTTAGTATTCCTTAGGTATGTTTCATACAGTAGTATTGGTATGGTAACTTACTGCGATAAATGGTTGCAATATAAGGGTGCCAAATATTTGATTTTAAGAAATAAAAGTACCTACTCTGAATGGAATTTTATAGTTATTTTAATTCTACCTAATCACCTGTAAAAGATCCGTAAAAGATTCGCGTGAAAAGTAACGGACACGGATACGGATACGGATTTTTCCTTTCCCTCGAATATCCGCGGACGCGCATACGGATATCCGGAACATCACTACTCTTCATACATTCATACTTAATTAACCAATTGTATTGCCGCTCAGCTGATTTAATCATTGGGTCAATGAACAGGGGTCTGATTTATGAAATCACATAACTCGATAATACCAAATACCTACAAAACTACAGCTCAAATTAAATTTTCGACTAGTTGACAAGATTAATTAGAGCTGTAGTTTTCCACCACTTTCGAATGATATTTTCAGTGATGTGATTTTAAAAATAAGGCCCCAGAGCAAGTCTTTGCGAAATCATGGTATCGACTAAACTCACGAGCAAAAATAACGAGTCGCTTTCGGTATAAAAAGACACGTATAATATTTGCTCGCGAGGTTACTTAAAAGTGTAGGTATTTATTATTATTAATATTATATACACAAACGATTTCCATAGTCATAGGTTCAGCTATAATAAATAAACATCACATTAAACAAGACCTAATATTGCATTTCAATAAACAGCAGCTTTCCGCCGACAAAACCCAATACAGTAAAGGTCTTCGCACATTAGACCAACTCAACGGCGACTCGACTCTATGCTAGACATTGAAATTTAAGCCCTGTGTCATATGTTTTAGGTTTAATTTCAAAAAATGATTATAAAGTAGTGTACAACGAGTGGCCTACGCATCGTCAACGCAAGGTCAACCCCGACACGTTTGTCACGCAATGACCACACGTCGTCCACGCAACGACCACACGTCGTCCACGCATCGACCACACGTTGTCCACGCAACGACTATGCGTTTGCGACTGACGCGTGACGGGCAACCATTTGCCAAATGAGTTGCGTTGTCCACTCGTTGACACCGCGTTGTCCACTCGTTGACAACGCATTGCCCACTAGTGACCATTGGGTGGATCAACTAGTTGACTACTCATCGAGAGTGAGAGTTGAGTTGGTGTCGGATTGGCGTGGAGTTGGTCTAATGTGCGAAGACCTTAATCCTAACACAGACATTGAATTGTGTGATTTTATTTATTTGACAAGTACATCGACTTGCCTACATGTTGTTGATTGAAAAGTGACCACTTTTCAAGTCTCTTCGAAGTGCTATGAATGTTCTTCAAAGTGTTATGAATGGCAAGTCGCAAAATTAAGTGAAGTTTTAAGCACTCTAGCAGCACGCCATCACATCATCCCTTTTGCGACGTTTTCCTTATTAATTTGAAGGTGTGCAAGTTCTGTCCTTTTACACAAGGAAGTTTTTATGCCTAAAATGTATTCAAAGCTACTTGAGGTAAAGCTCGTTTTTAATTATAAATTGTCTCAAATCTCTCCGACGCGGTATAATTTGTACAAGCTCATCGCTTTTTCTATGCAGTAACTAACTAATTTTGGTTGCAAGAAAATCGTCGCACGGCTCGTTAACTGATAATATCTTAATTAAATCGAAACTTATATGTATGTACAAGTTAGTCAAGGAACCTTTTCATATTGCTTAACAAGGAAAGTCATTAAGACGCTTTCTATAAAAAGGTTCCATTTTGGGCTGGGAATTAAATTCCTTGACTGTACATGCAGACAGTGCAATATTATAATATTTATGATAGATGCGAATTTAGACTGGCAGAGGTAAGTCTGCTAGAATATTTAGACAACCACAAGGAGAATTTTATATTATGGCAATATTTCTCCACTGTCTCTAGTGTAACTTTCGTGGTATATGTTGTGTCAGGTTAGGCTACGGTGTCGCTTATTTAAGATTTTTTGAAGTAAAACAATGGTGAAAACTTTGAAATCAGATGTGCGGAAGTTACCGTTTCGAATGATAATGTAACTTTCAGCACGTAAAGGAGCAAGAAACTACTGAGCTTTTCCAGAAACGACAATGTTTACATTACAGAGATTGAAATGGTGACGGGTACGTTGGCTAAATAAGTTTGATACTATATACATATAAATGTTATCTAATCATTTGTTTTACTGTTGATTTTTGTTGTTTAATCAGAATGATTAGTGGGTTCATAACATCGGGAAATTTATGGCATTCATTGCATAGGTGTAAAACGAAAAATGAATGAATGAATGTAGAAGAAAACCGTGCGATTTCTTTACGAAATTATCACAATAACTATAGATGAGCGAATGGCTTCTTTTAGAATTCGCTGAACCTACGGTTGTTCGATAATTGCGTAGCGTTATACCTACGAAGGAGTTTTTATTTTATAGAAATCATCCGCGCACATTTTTGTACGCATGGTCACGGGTTGGCCGTGAGCGGTGAATTATAAAACCGTTAATTGGCATTCGAAAACATAACAAGAGTTAATATTATTATGATTTAGTACACGATTTAGGTGGATGAGCGCATTCATAAAGTGATATGCGGTGGGGGATTCTGTGCGGCCGGGAGTGCCGCGACGCCGATCTCGCCTCGGCTCTCCGTGTTGATGGAGTGGTCGGCGGAGCGCAGGAGCGGCGCAGCGGGCGGGGCGGGCGGGGCTGGCGGGGCTGGCGGGGCTGGCGGGGCTGGTGCGGCGGGCGTCGCGGCGGGCGGCGCGGGCGCCGGCTCGGCGGCGCGCTGCCCCGCGCGCCCGCGCATGCGCTGGAACAGCCGCAACCTTCGCTCCGACGACGACGTCGCTTCCGGTCGGATCAGAGGTTGCGTATCCTCATTTTGTCCACTAAAAGACGAAAGTAAAGTGCGTGAATTAGTACTGTTAAACGTACCTAATTGACAATTTAAAAATATTTTTCAAAACAGTTGCTGAAAAAGTACCTTTTTTTACTGTTTTGCGTGCAAATAGTTCGTTATTGCGCAATAATGTGATTTACTTTTATATTTTTCTAAATGTGTACCTACTTGTTCCAATTTACGACTACTTAATTACTTACCGAAGAGTTATTATAATGTTAGTTTGTACCAAGACGTAATAAAACTAAAAACCTATTAATGTAAAAATATGAAAATATTGAGATTTTTTATTTTATTAGGTACTAGCCTTTTCATCATTATTTTTTTAACATAAAAGTCCTAAAAACAATTCTTATTAAGGTGTATGAATGGAACGGAATAATGTGGGAATAGCTGCCAAACCGCCTGTCAAAGTGGAGGCGTTTTTCCAACTGTAAGGATGGTTTTTAAGGTTCTGAAGGCAACCAGTAATTTTTGTGTTTATGCAATTTAAATATTTTTATTCCTAAATAATCAAACATACCTAATAAAATGATACTAAGTAAATAATAGTAAAGTGTATCACTACATAGTATAAAACAAAGTCGCTTTCTCTGTCCCTATGTCCCTACGTATGCTTATATCTTCAAAACTACACAACGGATTTTGATGCGGTTTTTTTAATTAGATAGAGTGATTCAAGAGGAAGGTTTTTATGTATAATTCTACGCAGACGAAGTCGCGGGCAGAACCTAGTTTTCTTATAAAAAAATATTTGAAAAAAAAAACTGTCATTGAGTTGGCTAAATAGCAACAGCCATTGCCTTATGAAATATGAAACCTAACAAAAAAGCCTTTAATTTGTCAAAAATTTTCACTGTCATAGTTAGAACTTACTTTATTCTGTGACGTATTTTTTTTCGCAACTGTAAAAAAAAACTGTGTTAAAAAAAGTCGATCGATACACGCGCGGAAATTTCACTAATCAATGACAAATAATGACGTACTTTCCGCACTAGTATCGAAATGTACTTTTTCTGTGCTACTTTTTATCATCGGACACTCTTATCTTTACGTTTGTGAAAATCTTATACTGCCCCCAGCCTACGGACATAGAAGAACACTACACGTTTGTTATGGCATTTTTGACCATTATGCAAAGTATTTAAAACAATCTGTCTAGTCTATTTAATGAGGAAACAATGGTTTTAAAATTTTGCCTTTCCTACCCTCTATTTACTTTGTGTCGATTCTAAAGCGTTTATGAGGCTAATGCAAACTCTTTTGAACAGTTTGCAGCACTGTAATAACGATTTTCAAGTGGAAACTCTTAAGAGATAACTCTCTGGTAATTGCATAATTTTCATTTAAAATAAATGCACTGATTACTGTGACGGTGCCATGACATGCGTGTTGCTTGCAGACGCGCACACATCCCTTGAGTTTGCAGGTCACCCTCACTAGGTGTTAGGCATCACTTTTCATTTTACTCGTGTCAATAATGATATAGTACGCTATTTTTTTGGCGTTTATCTGGAATTAAAATTGTTAGGAATTTTTGATTTTTATCTTACTTCTAATTGAAACCAAAACTGTTTCACAGCATTTTTGAGAAGTAGTATTACGAGGGTGTTAATTCTGTGCCCATAGGCCAGCCTATGGCCAATATCATACATATATGCAGCCTATATTAAACGTATAGAGTTATTTCAACATAAATACAACGTACAAATAAAAACTGGCTAAGTGCGAGTCGGACTCGCGCACCGAGGGTTCCGTACAAATTCAGCAAATGAATATAAAACTCAATGTTAGCAGAGCCCTGCTTCTAAGCACAACGTAGGCAGTGCGAGGTTATTTGATATTATTCACTTACATATGTAGACAGTAAGACAAAAAAAAACACGTTTGTTGTATGGGAGTCCCACTTCAATATTAAATGTATTATTTATTACTAGCGACCCGCCCCGGCTTCGCACGGTATATTATGCATGTATTATACATAAAAACCTTCCTCTTGAATCACTCTATCTATTAAAAAAACCGCATCAAAATCAGTTGCGTAGTTTTGAAGATATAAGCATACATAGGGACACAGGGACATAGGGACAGAGAAAGCGACTTTATTTTATACTATGTAGTGATAGTGATGATATTCTGTTTTTAGTATTTGCTGTCATAGCGGCAACAGAAATACACCATTATGCTATACAGCTTGGTGATAGACAGATAGTCCTGCTTTTACCTTTTGGGTGCGAAACGCTAAAAAACGTAAATATAATTATAATACATACATACATTAATCACGTCTTTATCCCTTACGGGGTAGACAGAGCCTAAAGTGACAAGACCTAAAGACCACGTTTAGCATGATTATGGGCGTATGGATGGAAAGGGGAATCAAAACAGTGATGGGTTGCTAGCCACATCGCCTATATAACATGATCCCTAAGATTTTCGCCCAATCCCTCGATGGGCTTTTACCATCTGCGCGGGAAGAGAAGCAACTGGTACATTCTATGTTTTTTCTTTGTTCCCAGACCAGCATGGAAGAATATAATTATAACAGATTGACATTTCCGTAAAAATACATGGTGTGTTGATTAGTGTGCTGAGCTTAAACAGCTTGACAGTGCAAGCTGTTGTCAATGTTGTAACATAGTCATCTTGGAGTCATCGCGATAAACGTCAAAGCAAAGCTACTAAAACCTGTTAAAATACCTCGCATAAAATATCCTTCCATGAAAGCTTGCAAAAACAACACGGCGTTATCGCCCGGCAAACGGCATAACAAACATGGAAACATTGCAAGCAAGTACAATACGTGAGCTGTTAGAATGCCATTCGGGTTTCCGTTTTGGGTACCGACGGCCGATGCAAGTAGTAAACCCATAAGAGCGAGTGAGACAGCAAGACAAACCCGAACGGCATTCTAACAGCGCACGGATTGTATTCAAATTGAATGAGTTATTAAGTGCCAGCTGTTAGTAGTGTTATCAAACGTTTTACATATCATGCAAATTTAAAAAATATATATATATAAAATTTCCAACTGTTTTTTTATTCTACTAGCGTTTCCCTCGAAATAGTTTATGATTTAGGTAGCTTAAAAAACTTGAAATAATGTCAATTCGTTCGCAGGGCACTGGATCCCAAACCAAATGTGGTTTCGTAGTCTGTATCTAAGACTCGTGGGACAACGGATACGGACATAATAATATAATATGTGAATTAACTTCTGTATCGCTTATAAACAGAGCCCGGATTTTTCATGGAAAAACAAAACACTATCGTAATCTGGCTAGTGATAGGAACATCATGTTATCGATATCGAGTATTATTTATAAAAGTTATTTATTCAATAATAACATAAACTTTCCTTTCAGCTTTGCCACACTCAGGCAACAAAGAATGAATGAACAATGAATTTTATAAATTTGCTCCCTTGCCGTCAAGTGAAGTTGAACGTACATTTAGTATACATAAATGGCTTTATAGTGATAAACAAAACTGTTTGCTCCCAGAGGATGTTGAAAAACGAATGATTATCTACTCCTATCACCATTACACGAATAAGACGCCATGTGCTGCTGTGTGTACTAACGTGGATTACGGCGAAGAAATTGAATATGTTTCTATTTAACTTCATACAAACTATGTGTATGTTTTTTTTATGTTATTTTATTTGGTCACGTTTTTTATTCTATTACACAATTGGCATTGTTAATTTTTTTTAAGCTGTGCTTTTAACACCTTTATTTGATAAAATGGACTATTTCAAGCAACTAATTTGAATATTATGCTTTTACGTAGCTTTGTTAATTAATAATAAATATTTTTTCGCTGTTTGATAATTCGTGAATTTAGACAGAATCCCAATCGCCTTCGTTCGGCTGGCTATAAAAAAAACGGCTTTGTCTATGGTTTTGTTGATTTGACAGTGACACGTGACAGTTGCCATAGCTAAACTTTTTTTTTTCATTTTTGTGGCAAACATTCGATGCTGGATTCTGTCTAAAAACCGGGTCGTTCGGTCAAACAAAGGTTCAAAGTACTTTTACAAAAATATCTGCAATCATAAAGTATTTTTGAAATTGGACAAGATAAATCGGATAAATGATGGTTTCCCTCGAAATGGTTTTCGAATTGGAGCATACTAAAAAAAATGAACAATGCTAATTATCGATATCGATAAAATGATGTTTCTATCACTAGCCAGATTACGATAGTGTTTTGTTTTGCCATGAAAAATCCGGGCTCTGCTTATAAACCTAAAAAGCTTTCCGCAAACTCTGTATTTAATAAATAGCTGTGGGACACGATCAAGGATATAGCAACGCCGCGACCAAGTCAAAATGCGTCCTGCCTCCGTGTCCCGCGCCCCCCTCAGTGCCCAACTAACAAATATTGCGACTCGTTTTTATATTAGAATCCTGTTAGATGCCTATTGAGGAGTACATTTGTTAGAAAATAAAAAAAACTTACGTTTCCTCGTTTGTCGAGTTGCTTTCTTCATCATGCTGTTGCTCATTCTGAAATGAAGTATTTGGTTTTACGCTGTATATTTTTTAATTTTAAGTTCGTTCCCAGTAGACCGACCTGTAGCGACTGCTTTATTTTTGTATATATTATAACACTGTAAATAGTCTTAAGTAAGTGTTTCGTTAATTTCCGACATCAGTGCATCTGGGAGTTTGACAAAACTCGCGCATGCGTGGGTCTCTTCTAATTAGGCTTGCGTGCACGTAGTTGTTTTCTTATGTCGCTCCGTTTTAATATTGTTTTTTGTAAATATTGTGTCTAAATAAATTGTATATATAGAGTACTGAGTGATTTTTAATCTTTCTCAAAACGTTTCCTATATACCTACTCATTGACCTACTAGTAGGTCCAGTGGTTTTTTTTCCCCCCAGTGGACCACCTATTAAATGTACCCATTGTTGAATCAACCTGTATTAATGACTCCCTCTAGACCCACCGTACCATACATACACCGATGGTCATCGGAATCAATAAGTAACTCAGGGATTGCAATTCGATTACAAGATTAATAATAATTTCATCTTATTTACTCTTGACGATTTCAATCTAAATTCTTCTAACTTGACAATGTACAATTTATGATGTAATTTTTATTGAATGAATAAATAATCGAAATCTAAATCTAAATAAGCTGGCTAAGCACGTCATACTTGTAAAATGTATGCATTTTCCACATTACCATATATGTATGGTAAAGTGGAGCTGATGAAGGAAGTACCTAGAAAGAGAATTCCTCCATAAGTAACTAACGTTCTTACATCCGGATAAGTAATATTTAGTAAAAAGTGATGAACAGTTTGCATTAGAGTAGAGCGTATTACGAGTACTCGTGGTCCCATTATATCCCATTCCAAAAAATTTATCAAAATAGAACCGCCTTCAAATGTAGCCTAAATCCACCTATAGATTTCCTAATAAATTGTATTAATTACGCTACTTTAGAAATTTCTAATTAAAATATATTTCGGCGAGTGCTATATAGGTGAAAAACTTAAGTTAATGACCTGTACAGAACTGATATGGGACTTAAGTCATTTTTCTAATTTGGGAAGTCAATTTGTCTATTCGCATATTACATTTATTTAAGTTCTTCACCTATACCCACTTATTTATATGTGCGAAGTAGGTGCAAACATTAAGTAAAGAAAGTACATACACTAATTATTTACAAAATGTTCTATTCAGTTCACACTACTTTCAAAAGATGTAATTATACTAAAGTCGAAAACATAAAAAATATGGTTTCTTTTGTAAAGCAAAACGTACGTAGTCAAACGCAACACACTAATTTCTGTCTAATTTCTGTGTAAATGTAACCGAGTCCGGGTCCGGGGCATTGGGCAGTGAAGGCCTTGTTTAGGAGTGTCGTATAGTCTCACCTCGCGCGCGGCGCGGCGTTGGCGCGTCACGAAGCGCGCCGCGCGGACGAAGGGGTTCTCTCGCTGCGGCTCGAACGTGCCGCCCTGCAACAACGGACGGCGTATTGCTTAGCACATACCTGCACCGGCAACGAGCTCGTGGTAACATCCGATATCGTACCGGATCGGGTAGGTAGTAGGGGTTATTGGTCTTAAATGCTATACTTAAAACGGATTGGATTAGCCCCGGATTTAAGGAGTCTCATTGTTATAGGAAGGCATTTTTTGGCATGATTGTATTGATTGGAATTGACATATTCATTAAGTGTTACGAGGTAATTTAAAAGACGAGTACCCTCCACGTTTTGTCCAAAATGAAGAAATTTTGGGTTTTTCTGTGTCCACCAATATTTTTTTATATATTTATTGCACTTCTATACCATATAATATACATATAGTCACATCCATATTAGGATTAAGAAGTGGTATCTCGGGAAACTCCACTATCTCTTCCGATCATTGAACACGTGAACCATCTGGTATGTCACCACGATTGTACTACCAAACATAAAAAAATATGAAAGATTTTTTTTGGTGAATATTTACTATCTCCATCTATGGATCCATTATGGATCTTCAGATATGGACGCAAAGAGCGAGCACCCGCGCGTTAGACAACAATAAATTGTATGTGATAAACCAGAAGTTTAGGGCTCTAAAATGGCTTAGTGTAAAACCAATCAGGTGAAGAGATAGTAAGTGGTAGGAAAATGTGTGTACCTGTGTGGGCGTTGAGGCGCTCGGCGCGAGCGGCTCGCGCGAGTCGTCGCTGTCGGAGTCGGAGAGCGCGGGACGGCGCTCGCCGGCCGCGAACACGCGCCGCTTGCACACCGGGCACACGCGCCGACTCTGCGTCAGCCACGGGTCGATGCACTTCGCGTGGTACGCTGCAACACACGCCCGTCCCGACTTCACTATCATGCTGCCATTGCTACACTCACTCCCTGCAGCGTAAGTCCGCTAAGGTTTTTGATAGCACGAAACCAACAACTGTTAATGCAGCCGAAGTATATGTATATAGATTATCTTTACCAAACAATGAGCGAGAGGGAATAATGTATTACATATTTATAACGAGTGATACATATTTTAAATAACTTTATTCGTAACATTAGCAATGCCAGTATACTAAATTCTTTGTATGCACTATTAAGGCAAAGGAAGTGATCTTGATAGCCTTATTACATATGCTTTTATTGTAGGCTTTATTGCATTGTATACTAAGCAATATATTTTTCCTCTAACGAAGTAATATCTAGTGTAATGGTTCATTTTCTTAGCTGCCTTTTATAATTCCTACATGATATTATTAAGTATTTTTCTTAAGATTGAACTATAGCTTCAAGTTTCGAGGTCTTTGCCGGTTTAAAGGTCCTTCGTGGTTTGTAACTTAAAATAAAAAATACATAAATTCAGCATTACAAATAAGTAGTACTAAAGTAGATTGTACAACAAGAGCATAAAACAAGCCATATCACCCGAGACGTTGATATAGCCACCCGAGCCGGCACGTGCGGCGAGGGTGGATAGACACGTCGAGGGGGGTAAATGGGTTTAATTTGCACACTCTGCTTTTCACTTCGATTGCAAGGAAATAAAACAAGGATTAAGCATATTTAAGATTTTTTTTAAATATAGTTTTCCGCCACTAAATTATTGGTTTGTTTTTTTCAGGTTGTGATATTCAACTATAGTCAGAGGTCCTCAATGCGAAGTACTTAACAATAGTTATTTGTTATGCAAGGCTGCAAAGTGTTTGTTTGGCGCGAGTGCCTGAATTGAAACCCGAGCAAGCGAAGGAATCTATGATTGAACCACGAGCGAAGCGTGTGGTTCAAAAGAAGAATCCTGCGCGTCTCGAGGGTTTCAAGGCACGAGATACTAAACAACTTTGCTGCCGAGCGAAACACACAATTTTTCACCTCACTACAGCGAGAAAAATGGTGAATGAAAGAAAAACAGTCTAGTACTAAATCAGTTTTTTTTATTTCTTTTTCTTCTAAATAAGAAAGGTAAAAGGATCTAAGCCCATAGAACCTAGTCTAATAATCTAATAAGTAAAACTATTTTTTCTGATTGTTCTATTACTGTTTTATCATAAACCAAACAACAATTTTGGTCAACTTATCGGTTTCCCGACGAGCAATCTCTAAAAACTTTTTTTTTCTGATCATAGATATATTTTTAAAAAGAAAGTTAAAAAATCGCACTAACTAGACTGAATTAAAAAAAAATGGGGCGCGTTCTGAATTTGCATCATAATATCTGTTTTTTCCTGCTTGGTTGCTATTTTTGTGGTTAACCACAAATTAAAATAATTAGGTAATAAAAACCAATTGATATCGTTTTTTCGAGCAATTGAGGTGAAAAATATTCTTTTGTTATTTTACGTACTTTTTTATGTAGGAACATTATTTACGTTTATTAATTTAAAATTTGTCTTTAGATAACTAAATGTTTTAATTAAATTAAGATATAACTAACCTTATTTCATAAAAACGTGTCTATTAAATGAAGGTGTATTGTGTATGTGGCTGTAAAGCCTAGTTGCCGGAGCCTTAAGAGAAATAACTTTATGAATTGCCGTTTGTATGAAAAGTAGTAACGTTAGTGAATGTGTGGGGTACCGTGCGCGCAGGGCAGCACGCGCAGGCGTTCGCCCTCCACGTAGTCGTCAAGACAGATGGCGCAGGTGTCGTAGGGATCCCCCTTGCTGAACTTGCAGGTGGGGATCTTCTTGAGCGCGCGCGACGGCAGCCGCCGCCGGCGCGCGTGCTGCCGGTCGCGCACGCACTTCACTATCTGCAACCACACAGCGCGCCACCACCCTTAGCACTCTATTCGTACTAGCGCTATTGCTACAATCAAAACAGTTCAATATATATAGACCTAGTAGTCATAGACTCGGTCAGTAACGCAACGTTTACCATTAGAGGGGAAGTACTTTTGTTATCAGATAACTGCCTTGATTGATTTGAGATAAAAAACTTGGTGATGAAATTTTAAAGACGTTTCAGATCTCTTGCGGATAATGTCAAGGAATTGAATTCCCAACCCACCATGAAAGTTTTTTATAGTAAGCGTCGTAACGATTTTCCTTGTTAAGAAATGCGATGTCACTATGACGTTTTATGTGATGAGGTTCCATGATGGGTCAGGACTTAAATTCCTTGACAGTACAGCCCGACACGTCGAGACACATCAAAGGCAACCAGCTTCTTAACAATGCTTCAATCAATTGAACGAACAATAGATTATAATGGGTGGCCCAAGAAAACTAAATGCTACTTAGTCCGTCAGTTAGATTAACGTCATTAGAGTTTCGTCAATTAAATAAAACATTACAAAGATAAAGAGGGTCAAAGTTTCGAAGTGGGGGGCTTGTGATGTCACTTTTAAGTGTAAGGTCTGTGTAGACGGTCAAGCGGAGCGTTCAGCGGGGCGGGCAGCGGGGCGGGCAGCACCAAAGGGCTCCCTGCAGCGTCCACTGAGGACACCAGTATGAGTTCCACTTGTTTACAAGCACGCCGCACACCCGCCCCGACTTACCCTGAGTAAAAATTGTACAAGACGTGACGTCATGCGACATTTAAACTCAATGTAATTTCGTTCTCCGTATTATTTTAACTATGTGAAAAAAATACGTGTGCAGTATTTTTTAATAATCTAACTGATAAACAAAATAAAATGTCACCATCGCTATTAAATTATACAACGTGTTGCAAACCAATCCATAACAATAAGAATTAATCAAAAATAGCGTCACGTCAATTAACTTTCATTGGCGTAGACTTTAACAGAAAGTAGGAAGTTGTCGTTTTGTCAAACGGCGGACATTAAATTAGGTAAAGATTTAAACTAAGTAGACTTTGTGTGCTGTTTGTTTACTCTTGAAATAGAGTCGCACTTAATTTAAATATTTTTACCGATAATTTTTTTTTGGTGAGTCAAATGTGTCGTACTATTAATATAACCTTTGATGGTCTTTTTACAAACCATTTAACTCCCTTTCGGCTTTAGAAATATTTTTGTAACAACCTGTATCAATGTTATTATAGCGTTTAACTGAGTAGGTCCCTGCGGTAGTAGTGCAGCATGCGAGGGGTGACTTGCGGCGTAACACGGGGCTGTCTGAATGAAGACATCTACGACATTTACAAGACGTGTGTGCTTAAATTGAATTGGTTTAACTGCCCATGACATCAAGAATAGACAAACGAAATTAGTTACATTATCAATTAAATAATGTTAATACTTTGATATCAAAATGAAATGTCTAATTTGCAAACAGGCCGCCAAGGGCTCTTTTGCCTCAAATCTCGTATCCACTTTGTTTTAAGAGGCCTGCCCGAATAACACGTGTTGGTGACACTAATGCCGGCGCCCGCCCGACCCGACGCAAGTCTCGTGCCATTTGACGTAGCGAAAACACAACACTCTCGCCCCACTCCACCCCGCAGGAACCGACTCAGCTGTGAGTTATAACTGTAGCTCAGTTATTCTACCATTAGTCCGATCATGACGAGGAGACAAGTGGCGTACATAATTTTTTCACTTAATGTAAGCAAATCCATATTTTGGCCCCTTAGCCCTTCTATCGACACTGCACTTTTGTATTGTTGCACATGCACTAGCTGGCGGGGAGAGGTTACAAATGCACTAATACAAACAAAAAGTCAAGATGGAGTCCTGAGAACACCAAAGTCCAACTGCAGTTTAGTGTGTAGGTATGCGTACACTTGCACACACACAAGCGCAACCAAAGTTTGCAAAGCGGCCCACCCGAGTAACACGTGCTGGTGACTGTGATGCCAACACCCGACTGAATTGTGGTGTCACTCGTCATCGTAATTCGTAAACACACCCCTCTCGCAGAACGCCACCCCCGCAACAACCCAGTCGGTTATGAACTATGGCTGCAGTTATACTACCATTAGTCCAATCATGATGAGGAGACAGATGGCCACCACGATGGCGAATGGCAATAAAAGCTGGGTGTTGATGTCAAACGGCGCTCCATTCACCATTATATAGAAACTGAAAATAAATTATTAACATTTATTCGTTATTATTAAAATGCAAAGGTTGAGGAGAAAAAAAAGAATGTTCCGAAGCACTCACTTGTCGGTGTAGAGATAATACTCAGCAAGCGCCTTGCCTGCAATGTCGCTAACAAACACTGATGGAATATCGATGTTCAGCGGGTTTTTTGTTGTCATAGTATCTGCAACACAAGATAGACGGTAATGAGTGAACCAACACAATTAGAGCTTTCTAATAAATAGTTAGCAAAGCTTACTTTGTCTGTCGCTTTGTATTTAATCTGGTAACAATTAGCTAGCTGTTGGAACGTTCAAGTAATATTGTTAGCCATTGAAAAATTACTTAACTACTTGGTAGGAAAGTTCCTTCACAATTCAATTTAAATCGGGCCACTGGTAGAAACATTAGCAGATGTAAACATAAAAAAGAATTATTTTGTTTGTATTTTATGTCGATATGTGAAGTAGCAAATTAATTGCAACGAAAAAGACATTTAAGTAAATAACTGGTTAATTAGCATGGATTCTTTGTGATATTTTTTTTCGATATAAAATGGTATTCAAATCAAATCGTATCATTAAGTGGTGTTAAATTATATCATCAGATACACCTACATGTATACCTAATTATTTATATCCGTTCCAACCAGGAATTAATTGTTAACAGTACCAGATAACAGTATTAAAATCGACCTCATTAATTTATTACCAAGGCGCTTGTACCGTTATCAAATGTTACTGATAGTGAGAATTTGTATCCAAAATATATTTCCTGTAACTGTAGCTAATGCAGCGATGTTTAAAACTGTTCATCTCGAGGGATTCAAACTTTATAAGACAGTGGATCAGTCCAAATGGACAAGTAGTTTGTATTATTTTCTTAATTGCTTATTTTACGTGTCGTTATACCTCCCTAAGTCCGCAATGTCCACAAACGAAACAAAACATGATGATATGTAATGCAGAGCAGCGTTAATCCAACTGAACACAACGGTTTTCCAACCATGGTACCACAAATATATTACACGCGTTGTTTGTTTTGAGATTACACATTTATTTAGGACCCATTCCAACAAATGGTCATAGCATAGACGTACTGTTTGTACTCGTTTCGCGCCTTCTTGCTGCTGCGTAACCGAGTAATGTTTAACTGACAATAACAGTTTTATCAGCGCAGTGGTAATGTCCCGTACATGGTGCAGATAATGCGCTTATTATTCATTCCTCTTTTAGGAATCAAGAAATGTTATTATTTACTAGCTGTTGCCCGCGACTTCGACGTCTCAGAACTATAAGCCTATGACACTCACAAATAAAGTGGCTTTCTATTGGTAAAAGAATATTAAAAATCGGTTCAGAAGATCCAGAGATTACCCCTACAACCTCACAAATTCACAAACTTTACATACACACATACATACATACACAAATCACGTCTTTATCCCTTACGGGGTAGACAGAGTCTACGGCAACAGGTACCTACAGGCCACATTTAGCAAGATTGTGGGCGTGTAGGTGGAAAATGGAATCAAAATAGTGATGGGTTGCTAGCCTCATCGCCTATAACATGATTCCTATGATTTTCGCCCATTCCCTCAAAGGGCTTTTACCATCTGCGCAGGAAGAGAAACAACTGGTAAATTCTATGTTTTTTTCTTTGCTCCCAGACCAGCATGGAAGAAAACTTTACTTTATAATATTAGTATAGATGAGTATAGACGAAACCATTAATAATTATATAAGGGAAGGAAAAAAGCTTGGCCAGGTTGATGCGTCAACAGAGGGATGAAACAAGTTGAACGTTGGCAAGTACTGACCTAGCTCAGAGGAGTTGACGTTGTGCACTATAGCACAATCGAAGCCAGCCGCCTGCGCGTTTCTGATCTTTGTGTCGAAGCTGCAGTTGTACCTGATGGCAGACCATATAAATCTTAAAATATGCTCATAGTCGCCATCTTATTATGCCAGCATAATAATAAATTATACATAATTTTGCACCAAACTGTATATTTATTGGTCACGGTTGACGTAAAATATGTTCACATATTCATCATTCAACCCTCATTGCAATAAGGATAAAAAATAAATTATATGTATTTTATCTTTGATATCGACTGTCACTGCATAATAAGTAAATCAGAAGAGACAGTTTTTACCAAATAAAGAGGGAAAGTGCAATTCCGGTAGGATAGCCGTACACTGTGCGGCATTGTGCCGCATGCTGTATCGCACATTTGATGGACTCATGCGATGAGGTGACAATGTGCCTATACAAATGTGCTCCACTGTATTTATGTTTACATAAGTTATAAAGGGTGATCAATCCAAATGGGTCAGTAGGGAGGTATATCCCTAGTAAACCTTGCTTCTTTATCCTTTTCACAGCCAAGCATCTCTTTTGTCATTCGCAACTGTCAACATTATCTTGTCAACGGAAGGTGCATTTTACACTGCATTTCGTATATTCCACTTCATATCGAGTCAATGGCTGCGAAAAGGTTAAACTCAAGTTTTGTAAAAGAACTTTCCTGGGATGCACAAAACTTTGGTGGAATTCTACCTCTATGTTAGTAAAAGGCACTTATTCGCTAACGAACACAGGGATCTTTAATAGTAAACCAATAAATAAATACAAATTATATGTATAGTACTAGCTATTGCCTGCGGTTTCGCCCCGTTCCAGTATTTTTCAAAAATGAATTTATACAAACCTTGTCTAAAAAATAACAAATAAAACTAAAAATTAATTGGCCAATTTAGTGCAGTCGTTCGGAAGTCATACGCGACATACATTTCGACGATTATTTTTTATTTATACATAGGCAGATGTATATACCATCATCATACCTATACATCACTAACTAACATGAAGTGTTGTTGCCTTAACGGTCTGGAGCATGTGCGGTGTGATCTTGATCGGTTAATAGCAGACCTGGCGATGAGTACGATCCACTTCTCTGTGTAGTTGTCTGCGGGCGGCGGCGGCTGCAGCGGCGCGCAGCCGTCGCGCGGAGAGGCCAGCGCCAGCATGCCGCGCAGCCCGTCGTCCGGCAGCTTCGCGCCAAACGCCGCCGGCTGGTCGTTGAACTCGTCCATTGGCTGCGCGCATCCAATAAACACATATATATTGTACATTGTTGGTTATAAATTAAATGGCCTAACGAGGAGGTATTTTTAGGTTTTGTGGCGTGAAATTTATATTCCACTCAAACGCAAATTACAGAAAACAATCGTAAGTATTATTCTCAGTTGTAAACAGACTAATTAAGGTGGTTCAATGTGATAGTATAGTTTAGCCACAGCACGCGTTATGACACTGTTATATGAGGACTTTTGTACTAAAATCTTTCGCGTTAAGATGCGACTAATTTGGCGAACTTGATACTCGTCGGTGCGACACGACGGAGATACGAAATGCATAATTTATATTATTATTGGAAATACACAAGCATCTATTTGAGCGTTTAGCACTTAGTTGGTACTTGGGTTTTTAGACTTAAGTCTAGTACATTTTTAAAACTGAAGATGCATTATAGTGAACTGCCTGCAAGTAAGTCAATACTTGTGTAGTCATTATCATACACATACCTGCTGTTGTCCGCGACCCCGTTTGCATAGAATTCGTTTATCGCTATCCCACAGGAACTGTGATTATCCAGGATAAAAGCTACCTTATGTCCTTCGATGAAACCGAAACCATCTCTATACCAAATCAGTTCCGCGGTGTAAGCGTGAAAAGGTAACAGACAGACAAACGGAGACATTTATAATATTAGGTATGTATCTATTCCAATGAATAAGCAGCGAAAACCCGAGGAACTGACAGACTAAAACACAATGGTCTTTCTACCCACTCTCATTAACTAGGACAACTGGAAGTACCCCATAGGTTTTTATGGAAACACCTTTCCTAATGTCTGTACCTATCTTTTGATTAAGTTGACACAGAAGGTTCGTTTTTCACAGCTCCAAGGAACCGTAGACCTCAGTATTTGCTATCAATTTCAATTTTATATGTCTATGCGTTCCTGAGAAAAAGGGTCTTTATGGCCAGACAGACAGATAGGCAACAAGGGTTCCTTTTTTTTCCTTTAGAGATACGGAACCCTAAAATGTGCTAATTGTGTTTTGTCATGATGTTATCACTTAGTGAGATTTCAATTTAGACAAGGTACATGGCAGTTTGACGGTTCAGTGGTTATTTAGATTGTGCGGCTTGGGTAGCGTTCATGTTTGTGTTTGGGCGGGGTGCCGCTTACCGAGTGCGGCACCGTCTGCGTGTAGACGACGACGGTCCCGCGGGCGGCGCCGAGCAGGCCGCAGCAGGCGCACGCAACGACCCAGCCCCACATCCTCTAGGCGACTCTTTACGTTTACTTGATTCTTATGTTCGCAGAAGTCACAGTTCACATCTCAATAGCTCATACGCATGTGACTTGTAGGTAGATCACTCAACAGGATAAGTCTGAAAAATTTATATATTTGAAATCAATGACTACATAAATATCTGGGTACCTACACTACTTACCCTAGTTTCACACTGTTTATCTGAATACCTTAATAATGTTGTTTAGTAGCTTGCATGGTCTATGGTTAAAAAATAAATCAATACACCTGAGTTAGGGAAAATAAACAAAGTACAACAAATAATCTATATATGTATATAAAAGAAAGTCGTGTTAGTTACACTATTTATAACTCGAGAACGGCTGAACCGATTTGGCTGAAAATTGGTAGGGAGGTAGCTTAGAACCAAAAGACGGACATAGGATACTTTTTATCCCGATTTTCCCACGGGATTGGAAAATTCCGAAATGTTGTACTAATAAAGCTACAGACATTAAATTTAGCATGCCTACACATTATTCCTTGATTAGTATAAAGATGCACTTACAAAGGAATTTTTCAAATTTAAGGCGGAACAAAGTTCGCCGGGTCAGCTAGTGTTTTATAAAATATTATTTTATTTAAAAAAAACACTAAAAGGCATCTTAAATTGTAAGTTAAAGTATTAATAAAATATGTTAGATTTTCTGGAGCTTTGACTGCATGAACAGAAACAATTCAACAGGAGTGTGGGTGTTTCGCATGACTTCACCTCACTATATCACAGAGTAGCAAAGTTATCTATTTATTTTAATATAGACCTCAGATGGATGTGTGCGTTCAAGTGCCTGTAAACTTATGGCTGCAGCACCGGGCGACAGTCACGTAGCGTCGGTGGCAAAGAATGCGTTTATGTATCTCATTAAACTCCCTTGATTCACAATCACAACTAAAACTCCAGACATTCATGTTTCGCCAGAAGAAGATATGGGGCGTGCTTTGAATTTGTTTTTAATTCAGTATAAGTTAATTGTATTAGTGGTTAAGTCAAATTTAATTATTGTTTTATTTATTTAGATAAAATTACTTTCTGCAATTTCTTGCAACACTTTCTTCTTAGCATGATCACTGGATCCGGCCTTGTTACAAAATCTGCCAGACCGGATTGCAAACTACTCAGAATTTCAGAAATATAATTACAGGGCAGGGCTATTTAATCAAACTAACTCAACCACCTGCTTAGATATTGCAGAACAATTGTAAAAGACTGTAGTACATACCCAACATCACAAAGTTTGGCAGTCTCCATAAAACACTACTCTACTCTGCATGCATACAGGGGCCACATTTACAAATAACAAAACATATTGTCAATAGAAATATACTAAATACCAGCAAATAAGGGATAAACATCCTATGATTACTTGTATGTCTGTTTAATTGATTTATTGGATTGATCAATGCTCCCAATACTGGTAGCAGCACATTCAACCAACTTCAGAACAGTTGAAACTATATCTGTCATCAAGAAAATAATCTTTTCAACAAAATATAAGTTAAAAGTAAAAATCCTACTTGAAAATGCAATATATGAAATTTGAAAATGCAATAAATGAACAGATATCACTAATAAGAGTAAACATTTAGATGGACAGATTCAGTCGCATGCAATAAAGACATAGCCTACCTTGCTGGAATGTAATTGCCATTAACTGATATTTGAGGTGGTTAGTCACTCACACCATAATTAACTGACTTGACAACAAAATCAACAAGCAGTATTTATGGAAAGTTAGTTATTTTCATTTATTTTTTGTCTTAACTGCCTCAAAAAACTGTGCACGCCACTGAACAGATTTATCAGTTTAAACAAATAATAGAGCAATGATTACAAAATAGACATTTAACTAGCTGTTGAAACGTCAATTAATGGCAATGGTACATATAATATAATATATATATGAAGCAAATATTCATTGAATCAAGCTAAATAAAAAAAGTTTTTACAATAAACTCCTGTTTTAGTCATAGTAGATAGTATTGAAAGTCCATCATCGAATATAAACATTTTATCTACATGATCCATCTACTTGGTCAATTTATTCATACTTTCAAAATAAACAACGAATCGCCACTAGGGTATTAGATCAAGGAAGTTTGTTTTGGTGTAAATTAGGTGTCGTAACACAACATTGCAATTAACACAAAGACAATTCTTTCGCGATGCATCATTCAACATTTAAGCAGTTGTAGGGAGTAGGTAAAAAATATACTTAATTTAATTAATAGGAGAAACAATGTACATGTTAGCCTTGGATCCAGTTTAGTTACGACAACAATAACTCGTGTTAGCATGTCATAAAATAGCCAATGTGAACATCAGTACATCATACATACCTACATAAAAAAACGTCACAAGTAAATTTATCCCACCAAAATGGAGCGAAGGAGCCCGCTGTTCTTTATTGAAAATTATATATCATGTCTCATACACTGTTCTCATATCAAGCTTAGAACTGAATCTTTCCAAGAAAACAAATACAAAGAATGTCGATTAATTGCGACCTACTCACCACTCAACTCATTTCATCGACAATTTTTTTTCTTCAGTTCAGCTGTCAGTTGTAAGCGTTCAGAATATAGTACATTTTAACAACTATAAGCGTCGCTATAACGACTTGAAACGCCACAAATAAGAAGAAGAAGAACTATAATTTTGTAAAACCATGATTTTTAAATCTCATATCATATCATTAAGTATGTTTTTTATACAGTAGTTTTGCGAAACAAATCAATAAATTAAAATAAGAAATAAGAAACGTTTATTGTATAAAACCGTATAAAATTGTGATAACAGTAACGATTTTTATCTTTCAATAGTAAAAACCAGAAAAAACAAAACAAAACATAAAATTAAAAGATATAAAAGTAAGTCACAATTCAAAGGTGCAAAGAAACTAGCCAGCCCTCAGCCAGCCAGAGATTCCGCGATGGTCAGGCGAAGTCAGGTGGCTTGACGCCAAGCACGTCTCTAGACCAACTGTAAATCGTTCACGATACGCTCAAGAGCGCCCAAAAGCGCTTTGCAGTGCAGTTGTGTTTTGTCTGTTTTTCGCTCTCGGTGGCTGATTGGCGCTTACCCATTGCTACGCGCCGCAGCACCAGAAAAAAGACGGCTGTCAGTTTTAAATAACAATTGGCGGTATGGTTTGTCTCATTTTACAGAGATCGGACAAATTTGCGATATTGCTCGCAATAATCTGGACATGACTCAAAAATTAATCAAATAATTAATCATTTAATTAATTTCTGGAAATAAAATTTGATCTCCCGGAGATAAAAATTTACACAATACATGCATAAAATTATTAGCAAAATGTTAATTAAAGTGGCAGTTGTCGTTGTCGTAAATATTTTTATATAATAAAGAAATCACGATCCTGCTAGATATGATTTTTATTTCTGACAAAAAAGTTTTCTAGTTCTATAGGTATAAAACCTCCGTGGTTATACTTATTCTTAATATATGTATTTTGACATATTTGATTAATTTTGGAGTCATGTCCACATTATTGCGAGCAATGACGCAAATTTTTTCCGATCTCTGCAGTCATTTAAGATGACGAAAAGGGGTGCGAGTCGGGTTACCTCCGCGTGTGATCAAGAGCTGCGGTTCGTTTTTGGATCAGTTCGAAGGGAAGTGCAGTGCTTGTTCCGGTGCACCCTGGGCACCGGTTAATGATTTCCTGGCGGTCTCCGAGGGATATCATTATCCGTTGGCTAAGAGCCCGACAGGGGGGGGGAGGGGTCTTTTGACCGTGTTCTACCGTACAACGTTGCCGACATTTTTGTCACAAGATTTTTGAATACTGTATTTATTACTTTGACATTGGCGAAATCACCGCATCGATCGATGGGGCCATATTAAAAAAGAAGAAGAAGATGACGAAAAGTACTTTTTCACTTCTCATGCTCTAAAAGTAGGTCAATATAGCCTATTAAGTGAGTACTTTAGTCCCTAGGGAGTAAAAGTATGAACTCAAACAGCTAGTACCTACTTGCTTAGTTTTTGGCATAAAGTAAATTTTCAATAAGTGAAGGAATTTCATTACCACTCTTTAAACCACATTTAAAAATTATCACACGAAACGATGATAAAAATAATTTAACAATCACAATAAATAAACTTACAGTTTCACACAGATCGTTGTAATGCGGAAACAAAATAAAAAAGTATGCTGGTGTGTGGACCATTTTCATGATGGAAATGTTACGTTCTTATTCTACGTGGACTTAGTTCTATGCTTTTTCCGCATAGAAGGTGGCGCCATTCTATTTTTTTCAGTTTGTGTATGGACCATTTCGCCGATGCGATTTTGTTATATCTGTGTCTGATTGGAAAAAAAAAATACCGCGAAAACTTTGGATTTGTTGTAGAGCGTAAAAAGTAAACGATTAAAATAAATTGATTATTCTCACAATGTCGTCAAGTGATAGTGAAAATTATGATAGGGAACTCTTCAACGGTTGGTCTAATTGACTTGAAATTTGGTACATATATGTAGGACGGATGACAATGCGAGCACAGTTAGCAAAAAGTACAGTCAGCAAAAAAGCTAGTATTAAAAATGAAATTTTTGATAGAAACTTATATAATGGAATAATAGGAGTAGATAGGTAACGGAAAGGAAAAAATAGGACTATCTATAAAAAGAAGTGAGATCCCATCAAAAACAAAACTTGTGAAAAAAAACCAAGTCTCGCAACTAAGTTCTTCTACCGTAAAAAGTTGTGAGATCCATGTAATACCAAGTCGGTTAATTTATTCAGTCCCTACTAAAGAGACCTCCTGTCTTAAGTTATTACGTAATTAGCTAACCTAACAACATATATAACGCACATATCAAAATTAAAAATCGTCTATGTTATAAATAAATAAATTGACTTGGCATTCGCATTAACCCATCAATTTAGTATAATCTGTATTACTTGTGAGAAAAATTGTGTTTTATACATATTATATTAAATTGATGGTTTAATGTGCGTGATATGTCACATGAATTCCAGCAGTCGAATAATCGAAACGAGATCTGTGACGAAAAGTCTGAAATTCTGCCGACATCTCCCGACTTTTACACAACAGCTGACATCAGACTTCTCACAAAATTCCCAAATACAAGCTACGAGTACGCGTGTCAATATTCCCGGAACGACCATAATGTAGGTACAATATTAAAAATAATTCAAATTGTACATTTAACTTTAAGTAAACTTTTTATCGTTTGATTAAATCTTTTTGTACTAAACTGACTATTTTTTCTCGCAATTGAAGTGAAAAATAGAGTTTTCACCTCAAGACTAAAAGCCAATATAAACCCTCGGATAAATAGACACCCTCGCTAACGCTCGGGTGGCTAACCACCTCGGGTATATATTGGCTTAGTTTAGTCCCTCGATAAAAAATATACTAAAAACCGACGTCTATTGTTCAATTGTTAACTTCAAGTGGGGTTGTAAAACCATTAGCGTTAGGTCAAAAGTATGTATACCGCGAATGTTGGTCGGTGTTACACAGTGTTACACTAGACGACGTGCGTTTCTAAAATAATAATTATATACTGTGTCAATATCACTGTAAAATTTTTAATAGTAGGTATAAGACATTTTTACCCGAGTGTTAGCCGCACTGTAATTGTATTTGGAAAACAATACGCCTATTATACTTAAAAGGGCTCAGTTCAGGTAATAAACAATAATCAATAGGAGGGGATACTTTCTAGGCTTAAGTGCAGCATTTTGTTAGTGTCTAACTGGCTTTCGCTCTTTTAGTACATCCCTACTATATACATATATAATATTATAAATGTGAAAGTAACTCTGTCTCTCTGTCTGTTACCTTTTCACGCTTAAACCGTTCGACAGATTTAGTTGAAATTTGGTATATAGATAGTTTGAGTCCTGAGGAAGGACATAGGATAGTTTCTGTCCCGGAAAATTGCATAGTTCCCGCGGGATAGCGATAAGCGAATTCTGCGCAAACTAAGTCGCGGGCAACAGCTAGTCTTAAATAAAACAAACTATACATAGCACACTTGTATCACATTCACAATGTACCTACTATTTCCTGTCACTCAAAAATGACTTACCTATTAAATTTCGTGAACAGTTTTTTTTCGAGGTTTTTAGTGAATCCGGCTTTAAAAATGGTTAAAACTATTAAAAGCGGAGTTAGGGAACTTATGTAGATACAAGATGATGAGGTACTCATTTCCAAAATGTAAAAGGAAAATGGAGTGGAATTTTTAGACTAAGATGTGTCATTTAGTGAATAAAAATACATCAATAATTGATTTGTAGGTATTATATGATTAAAACAATTATCAATTTTATGTGTTACTTTTAATTGCAACCATCTTAGTCCTGTTACCGATTAGATTCGACCACAGACCACACGTCCACAGATACTCCTATATTCATACAGATTTGCGTTTTATTTACTTGAGTATGTATTTATCTGAGTTAATTTAATAACTAAGTATAATACCTAACTTAAGTACATTATACTTATGCGATACGATGTACTTTATCACGAGTACCCCACGCTATTATGCGTAGGTACCTAGTTATACGCAGCAGTGGTACGTATTTATGAGGCTAGTGATGATGATGATGATGATGAATAAAGATAAAATAATATCCTAGATCAAAACGTGTTGTTTGACTATATATCAGTATTGCCATTAACAAACTTTCGGTTTCTACTGTTGTCAGTTCATTGTTCATTGCAGAGTTATTGTGGGTTGACTCTACGTCCTATATAATTACCTTCGTTTAAAAAATGGTAGGTTTAACTAGTTGAACTTAACAATAAATGCTGAAGTATGTAAACATACGAAGGAGGCCCATGCAATAAGGCCGTTAGATTATATATAGATATATATGATACCACTCATACTTATCAGTTCAATTGAACTCAGTAATTATAAATTACTCAGTCTACATATAATAGAATCAATCAATTATGTGACACGATTTACGTATTTAAAGAAATCAATCTTATCTGGTAATTCGGGTAGGTACTTATTATTATGAATCTTGATTAATATTTGAGAAAATAGCTTCATTACGCCGCAGAGTGCTGATACCGGAACACTTAAAAACTTATAAAGTGTGAGCTTCATCAATTAAAATGGATTTAGATGTGAAATCAAAGGAGAATAATTCGATCAAGGTCGGTATCCGGTTCCTATGAGGAACTTGCAAGGACTGACAACATTAAGTATCTACTGTTTGGTTTAGAAATCCTGACATACTTTTAGCTACCTATTTTACTGTTTTCACTTGACTGTTTCTGACAAGTTAGGTATGTATTACTCGTTACTCTAATCTAAGACATGTAATCGGGTTTATGTATCTCATCAAAAACAAAAATGTGTAAGAATGCAACATCGTAAACGGTTTCATTAATAAAATAACTCAATCTTAATAAGAAACCAAAGCTCTTGTAATGCAGGTAACGTTCGTTAATTGCTTAATAGTTATTATCACTTCTCATGCTCTATCGGAACTAAAACGCCTTATAGGTAATCTCTAGGGATTAAAGTATTTTTTAAAATTTACTAGGTATTATGTGACTGGTGAATAATGACTGTTTTGATCCGCCCCGGCTTCGTAAATGCTATTAAACTATATGTATATAGATAGTTACTAGACTTATGTTTATAAATAGTAGATCTGATGTAAGTTATGAACGGGTTCTTGACTTGCTAATGTAGATTCTTGATATTCAACAGACATTCCTCGAGGATCATAGAGTAGACGGGCATGCCCGGGCACTACTAAGTAAGAATGGATTTTTAAATTTCTCACGGGATCGAACATGAATACTAAATATTTACAAACTATATTTCTTGAGGATCACAGAGGTTCTCTGAAAAAGTTTTTTTTTTATTTCCCACGGGATAGGGAATAAGAGATCGGTACATTCTCTTCAAAGTGGCTAATTATGAATGTGTAAATTTATTAAAAAGTTTTTTAAATTAAATTCATCCATTACTATAATTACATACTTAATTTGCGGGTGGTAGGGCCTTGTGCAAGGTCCGTCCGGATCGCTACCACCATCTTACTCGCTAATCCTGCCGCTAAGTAGCAGTGCTTGCACTGCTGTGTTCCGGTGTGGAGAGTAAGACAGCCGGGGAAATTACGGGCACAAGAGGCATTTCATCTTAGTCCTCTAGGTTGGCAACGCATCTGCAATCCCTCTGGGGTTGCGGGTGTCTATGGGCAGTGGTGATCACTTACCATCAGGTGACCCACTTGCTCGTTTGCCTTCCTATTCATATAAAAAAATAAAAATAAAATAAAAAAACCTATTAACTTACTTGCTGACAAGAGACAGAAGCGACATCAAGGCGACTCAGTAGCAAGGATCGCAAAATTCTCTTGTCAGGCTTATGGTACAGTATGTGGCTGTCGCATTGGTTTGTATAGAAGATGGTGCGCCATAATTCGTCTGTGATAGACGCAAAGGCATCATATTCCTATATAACTTGGGTACGTTAATTTCAGGAAGTAGTATCTCCGGAGCCGAAAGAAATCGGCGAGGCGCTCGAAGCAGTTATTAAAGATGTAGGAGAGATGGGCCTGTACCAAAAGTTATTGTTCGTTGGGATGATGCCTTTCGGATTCGTGTGGGCTTTCGTGTACCTGGGCCACATGTTCGTGACGCCCACGCCGCAGGCGCACTGGTGCCGCGTGCCAGAACTGGCTGAGCTGGCTGTAGAACTAAGGTAGGGTCCTACTACAGAACTGGGGCCTTGCCATGCCGTCTTAATGCGATTCAATTCCGAACCAAAGTTGGATCGATCGCCGTCAGATCCATACTAGATGTGTCAAAAATGACAGCTAAAGAATCGGAATTGAATAGCATTAAGACGTCATGGTAAGGCCCCTGAACGACACTCGTTTTTATGCACTTAATTAAATATGCTGGTATATAGGTACCTCTGTTATGTGTAGGTATATAGAGGAATTAGTAGTTTACCCTTAATATCTGCTTGCCCAGCTGAGCAGCTGGGTAGCTGGGCAGCCGAGAGCTCTCGGTCAAACTCTAAGACATCAGTTAGACGTTAATTCTGGTGCAGTTCAGTTCATCATTCTGGTCAGAATGACGAGGGAATATCATAGGTACATCCCTCTCGAACTGACGGACTGATGAAATTAAATCATCTTAAATAATACTTATTCGCGAATCCGTTGAGAATGACGGACAACCAGAATGATGGACTAGACCAATGGTCAGCAACAGGCGGACCGCGGTCCGTTTGCGGACCGCGAAAGGTCGAATCTCGGACCGCGAAATATTGTAATGTATTTTATACCAAGTATCAATTAATACATAGATAGGCGTATTACCTTTATTAATTAAAATAATGTTTTTTTCTGGACCTCGTTAAATTTTTCCTACAGTATCCGGACCCCACCTAAAACTACTTGCCGACCCCTGGACTAGACCAGTGGTTCCTAACCTGGGGGTAATTACCCCCGCAGGGGTAAAACGGAGATTCTAGGGGGGTAACACGGGATGGCACGAAATAGTATTAAAATAGCAATAAACAAAATAATATTTTCAACCATCACACTAGTTAACTCCGAGATTTATATATTACTTTACTTACTAGTTAGCTAAAAGTGCAATTTCTTACATAATAAACATATTTTCGTTCGAATTTGTGTGGTTTTAATTATTTTAAATTAGCTAGGGGTAAACTCAATTCCCATACTTGTTCACAGGGGTAGTGACATTGAAAAGGTTAGGAACCACTGGACTAGACGGATGGATCGTGTTTAACCAATGTCTTAGAGAGCAAAAAATTGCCATAGTTGTTTAGCAGATTATAAGAAAAATCAGGTACCTACCAACAGCTAAACAAAAAACTGGTTGGTGGTCGTTTAGCGCCACTCACGTGTCCCCGTGCCAGCCCAGGAGCGAGACTGGTATCAGTGACGTCATTATGACGCAAATTCAAATTCGCACCTATATTTGCTTCATTGTGAGGTCGTACGTTTTTGCGTTAAGTTCAAGTTGACATAAAAACTGCATTTAGGTACTCAAGTAGTATAACAGATACCCTACGTAATTCAAATTTGTTTCTGCTTGAAAAACTTCGAAGTCTTTTGAAGTCTTCATTTTGGCCTATTTAGACCATTTATTTTATTATTTACAAATCTTAACCATTTATTGAATTTATTTCAAAAACGAAGCGGGAAATCCAATAATTGAGAGTTTCCAAAAATGTGTCAAAATATACCTAATTTAATTTAAATCACAAGCACAAAATAATATTGATATCAACTTCGAATCAAAATAAATCATCCTCAAAATAACTTTCTACCCGTTTTTAACCCCGTTAGGGAAAAAAATCAATAAAATACGAAACACGTCTTGCATCGATTCTGTTTATGAATGTTTGTGCAAAAACTTTGAACTGGATTGGGCCAAGGAATCACGCTGTCCCATACAAACTTTGCCCCCCTTTTTCACCCCTTAAGGTTCAGATTTTTGGAAAATCTCTTCTTATCGGATGCTTACGTCGTACAATGAACCAACTCTCCAAGTTTCAGGTCTCTATGATCAGCGCTTAAGGCTTATGCGTTGATCCGTCAGCCAGTCAGTCATTAATGACAAAGTATTTTATATGTAGATATATATTAGTATAGATATATATGACCCCATTCAGTATCAGCGGCCAAAAGAATATGAAAACGAAAAGAACGGTCCTACCGAAAACGAAAAAAAGTTGTTGCCGCTATAGGTATATTTTTACACAACCCCCTTATACTAGTAGGCAGTGACAGCCGAATTGGCATTGTTCATTTTTTTTAAGCTGTGCTTTTAACACCTTTATTTGATAAAATTGACTATCTCAAGCAACTAATTTGAATATTATGCTTTTACGTAGCTTTGTTAATTAATAATAAATATTTTTTCGCTGTTGGATAATTCGTGAATTTAGACAGAATCCCAATCGCCTTCGTTCGGCTGGCTATAAAAAAAACGTCTTTGTCTATGGTTTTGTCGATTTGACCGTGACACGTGACAGTTGCCATAGCTAAACTTTTTTTTTTCATTTTTGTGGCAAACATTAGATGCTGGATTCAGTCTAAAAACCGGGTCGTTCGGTCAAACAAAGGTTCAAAGTACTTTTACAAAAATATCTGCAATCATAAAGTATTTTTGAAATCGGACAAGATAAATCAGATAAATGATGGTTTTCCTCGAAATGGTTTTCGAATTGGAGCATACTAAAAAAAATGAACAATGCCAATTAGACGACGATAAAGGTGTAGCGTTGTTGAATGTATATTTCCCGAGCAGGCGCAGCCTGTCGATCCCGGCGAGCGGGAGTGGCTACGATCGCTGCCAGATGTTCGATGCCAACTGGACGCAGGTGCTGGAGACGCTGCAGCCGCCCGCGCCCGGCACGCCCACCGTGCCCTGCCGTCACGGCTGGGAGTTCCTATTCGACGACATACCGTACTCCAGTGTAGTCAGTGAGGTTTGTAAAACAACCTATGTTTTAGTACATTGTGTATTAAGGGCGGTAAGTAAGGGGTTACGATCGAGGCTCTAGTAGAAGCCCGAAGTCGAAGACTGAGGGCTTTCCGAGTCGAGGTTCGTAGTTCTCGTACCGCCTGTGAAACATACAATGTTTTTCTGCGAGGGGGCGGCGGCACGCTCTGGGGGTTGTCGTGGTGGTGGTGCTGCGGCGCGCGGCGCGGCCGCTACGGTCGTCGCGGGCACGGGCACTTACCGCCCTAGAGTTTCATGGCAGGAAAAAACGATACCTACCCTGTATGTTTTGATACCGTTTACGAGCAAGTGTGATGAAAAAGTATTTGTGTTCATACAAAAATATATTTTTCAACACATTTGCTAAATTGAGTCTTATTGCACCGCATTTAAGCTCATAATTCAGCTTACGCACACGTGCTGTAATAAATTACCGCACTCGCGGTAATCTAAACTTTTTTTAATCTGGGGGCTACTCAAGTATTACGTAAGCAGATCTTTTACAATTATTTACCCCCCCCCCCCTTCCACTTGTCAGCAAAAGTAAGTAAACCTCTTACCCCCCCTCCCATTCTTACTTAATCATTGGTACCTATATGCATTTTTCTTTTAATGAATTCTGTTTCTTATTGATTCGTCGGCAGCAGTTCGAATCGAAACTGCTGACGTAATCACCCCCCCCCCCCCCGCCCTTCTCAAGCGCTTACGTAATACTTGGACGCCCCCTCTCAGCAAACAGTTCAGTAGGTATGTATAGGAACAAGGAATATTTTCGTGAATATAAACTATTTTAGGTTCAAGTTGATAAATAAACATTTAAAAGTGACCATAATTTGCATATTTAACACATTGATTAATTATTTATAATAATTTTAATATTAGGGTGTTCAGTGTGTGTTAGTGCCAGTAGGCTGTTTACTGTAATGTGTTGCAGCGCGAGTGGGTGTGTGACCGGGCGCTGCTGGTGGCGTGGTCGCAGGCCATCAGCTTCCTAGGCTCCATCGTGGGCGGCATCAGCCTCGGCTATTTCGCCGACATGTTCGGTCGAATACCTGCTTTGTTCGGTATAACTAAGTATCAACATGCATTTATTGGAAAAACAAACAAAGCATTATAAAAAACAGTGAAAACTTAAAAATAACTCTACTTACATTATTGCTTTTATTAAAATTCAAACTATTAAGAACTAAATTCGCATGCTATTTTTAAGTAAAGTTATTTTGGTTTGGGTTAGGTACCATGTTACTGCCCATTTTTTCCGATCCGTTGCCACATCTACCACAAACTCTTGGTGGGAATTGGTTTAGGGTGCTGGCTATGTCTACTGCACTACGTTCTAAATATTTGATTTAAATTGTGTCTGTATCTGTTTTTTTCCCCAATAAAGAAAATAATAATAATAAATAACAATAAAGAACACTAAAACCAGGAAAGTTGATTTAAAGTAAAGTAAGTTAAAAATAATACTTAATTAATTTTTTACAGCTTTTTCATTTGAATATCACATGTACGGTCAGTAGCATAACTAGCGTTTGCACCCGTGTGGATATATCTAGTATTCCAGACTGTATACATATAGGTAACGGTAGCGATATATAATGTATATTTACTAAGTAAACCGCTTTTAATTACAGTGGCCAACCTGGTGGGCTGTATTGGTGGCGTGGCGACCATTTTTACTACTGGCTTTTGGGATTTTTCTTTTTGCCGTTTTTTGGTCGGTATAGCGTGTGATGGCTGTTTTCTCTTTATATACATCCTCGGTGAGTAAAACTAAGTAAGTATAAACAACTAAAAAGAAACCTAAATGACCAAGACCAAAAAGGTTTTTAATTGCTCATGACAGTTGGCATTGTTCACTTTTTTTTAGTATGCTCCAATTCGAAAACCATTTGAAGGAAACATCCAATTATAGATACGATTTATCTTGTTCGATTTCAAAAATACTTTACGATTGCAGATGTTTTTGTAGAAGTATTTTTGACCTTTGTTTGACCTAACAACCCGGTTTCATGGCAGAATTGGGCATTAAACGTTTGCCTCAAAAATGAAAAAAAAAGTTAAGCTCACGGTAACTGTCAGGCTGTCAGTGTCACATCTACATCATAACATCCTGCTTAATCTACAAATATTAGAAATAAAAGCAAATTCAAAGTATAAAACTGTGAAATACGCAATGGATATTTATAAAAAATGTTTTGTGCCGGGGTGCAACAATGAATCGAACAATAGCTCCCACGAAATCGAAGAGAAGAAGTAGAGAAAACAGAAGATTTGCGGAAGGAATGGTGTACGCAAGTTAAAGTAAAATATTTCAAATTTTACACGATGTATTGTTGCGAAGACCACTTTAATTTAAGTAGGAGTCGTAGTCGTAAAGATGTAGGTACAGGGATCAAACGCTTTGTTCTGTGGTCAAAAGAGAAAAGCAAAAACAGCACGGAAAACATTAACAACACCAACGGACGGAACGATCCGAACACATGAAAGTTGACTGACGTTGACGTTGACTTAATACACACATTCACAGATCTATGACGTTGACGTATAGACAAAACCGTTTTTTTTATTGCTGAACGAATGCGATATTGCGATTGTACCAAAGTTATCAAATTATCAAAAAGCGAAAAAATATTTATTATTAATAAACAAAGCTACGTAAAAGCATATTATTCAAATTAGTTGCTTGAAATAGTCCATTTTATCTAATTAAAAGGTGTTAAAAGCACAGCTTACAAAAAATGAACAATGCCAATTGTAATGAATGTATTTTGCACCTCAGATAGAGCACTTTTTGACTAGCAATTTGTAGGAAATATGTTTTTTTTTTAATATTCTTTGTTCATTGGATTGTCACAAAACCTTAATTCGCGATGGTTTTCGCTGGCTGTGACTTAACTCTTCCACCAAATCAGGATTGTATGATACATACTAATACACGAAGCTAAGCGAAGACACGATAACATAATTCCTTTGGTTGTTTGCAATGCTAACGTCTTCTCTCGTCTTGTCTCGCCTTGGTGTGGTCCAGCCTGGCTTGATTGCCTCCCATATCGTTGTGCTAGTGCTGGAGTACGTGGGCGTGCGGCACCGCGCGTGGGTGGCCAACATGTCGATTGCGCTGTATTTCGGCGGCGGCTGCCTGGCGCTGCCGTGGCTGGCGCTGTGGATCGCCGACTGGCGCACTTTCCTGCTGGCCACGTCGCTGCCCATGCTGGTCGTAGTGCTCACGCCGCTTCTTGTACCGGAAAGCGTTGGGTAACTATTTACGACTGTACCTTAAAATAATACTTTTTAAGTTAGACTAACCTTTACCCACCCTTCCTTGTCTGTAATTTGGTTTGATTGCATAAAAAAACACTAAACCACCTGCAGGCCCTGCAGCGATTGCTGCACTCGAAGGCATGTGCAAGATTCAAGATGGATATATATAATTGGGCAAGCATTTATTAAATATGATCGATATCGATAGTACTTGGTGCTTAAGTTAGGCGTTGCGGGGAAAGTGAATCAAACTCCTTGTTTTATTTTGAAACACAGGATCATCCTAGTTCAGACACGTGTAAAATTATTCCTTTGTTTTGTGCATGGCAGAGTGCAAAGCGGGTGGAGGGGGTAGCCTAAACGATCACAGCGCTGGCTACGGCTAAAATTGTCATTTTTGTCGCTGACTTGAGCTGTCAAACCCATATTGCAGTAAACATTTTCTAATCGTTTTTGAGATAAAAATATGGTCCTGGGGCCTGATTTTTGGAAAGCACATGTGTGAAAACACCACTCGAAAGTGGTGAAAAATTGTGCTGAATTTGAGATACGAGTAGCTTAGAAAATACTTAGGGCTCTCATTAATCTTGTGACCTAGTCAAAAATTTGATTAGAGCTGTAGTTTTAAGGATATAAACAGATTTATACCACTTTCGAGTGGTATTTTCATACATGTGCTTTCCAAAAATCAGGCCCCTGGTAAGATGTGTTGTTGTGAATTGTAATAACACCAAGAAGAATAGCGACTGTAAATTTTACCAATTTCCAAGACCATGGTGGAAACGAGACCAAAGAAATAAGTGGATATTTGCCGTAAGAAAAAAAAAGTATGTTACCTAACCTCTAAAATTTCACTGAAAACAACAATTTTAATATTATTGGCAATAATGTTACTGACTAACATTGTCCAAAATTGTGTAATATAGTAAAATAACACAAAATTTCATTAATATTTTTCACAATATTTACTTACTTCTTGTTTGACAGCGGTGACAATATTGTCCATAATGGCCGCCTATCACGTGGCGCTGTCGTCGCGCACGGTCCCACTTTTTGATCAACTTTTCTGATAATTAGCAGTGATCGAGGATTTGGATGCCGTACCGCGGGATGTCAAGTAGAAAGAGTAATATGGATACGACGTTTATTCCGCGATACCAATTAAACTGTTCGAAAAATAAATGCAATTTCCGTGTTCGTATTGTTTATAAAATAAAAAATTCTGTGCTAAACAAATTTAGAAGAATGTATTCAACAGTAATAACACCTTATTTAAGAGATTGACCCGTAATAATTTAATTAATTGATCTATCAATAAATTGCTATTACGGGTCAAATATGTCATCTAATAATATGTCAAACAACTGTCCTTTATCCACAAAAATCTCGCAATCCCGCGGCATATCCATACTAGCATAATGATTGAGGTCATTCACCCCGAGTGACAACCAAATCTCCGATCACTGATTATTTAGGTATTATTATTTCAAATGGCCTATATTTTCATACCGAACCCATTTCGATCCCTTCGCATCAGTGTTTTGTGTAGTATAGGGGATAAGTAGGTGAGTTGGTGGGATTTTTATGTTTTTGTGGCAGCAGAGGAGGTAAGAACTGCATGTAAGTAAAACATATATTTCGCACAGGCTTGCCTGTCTTGCACGTGAGTAGCGGAGTAGCAAGGTAGGTAAGTGTTTTTATTACATTGAGATGACCCTCCTCAAAGTAACGCCTAATTTAATAAAATAGTCTCAGGGCCTGCTTCATCACTCTCTGTAAAGTTCCGGTTCCGGTTATCTTAAGTGTCGCTTATCGATGATGTCGTCTCTGTCCGTTTCGTAGAAAGAAATAGAGAGGGAATCATTTATAAGTGACACTTAAGATAACCGGTTCTTTATAGAGAGTGATGAGACAGGCCCTGAGACTTGGCTCTACAGAGAACTTATTGACAGTGTTATAATTTCGAGCTTACGCTTTTACTTCGATAGAGTTAATAATTACTTACTTGCTAGTTGTTAGCAAACGAAATTTTTATTGTTGCAGGTGGTTGGTCTCCAAAGGGCGAGTCGATGATGCAGTCACTATTCTAAGAAGATTTGAAAAAATCAATAAAACAAAAATATCACAAGAAACGCTTGATGAGTTTATGGTAAACAAGTATGCTGCGTGCTGCAAGAAAAAAAGAAAGCAATAACGATATTTCAAAAACTTGTCAGGTTAGTCGGTCTGTGTCTTTCTGGCTACGGCTAGACAAACTCCCTTCAACATCACTGCGAAGTTTCGTACTCTAATTACAAGTAAAAAAAATCAGTAAAAAAGTATATATTATTATAAGTATATTATATATGAACCTAACGAAAATACTGAAAACGTGATATGAAATGCAAGCATAAATCCTACTAATATTATAAAAGTGAAAGTTTGTGAGTTTGGATGTTTGTTACTCTTTCACGCCAGAACGGCTGGACAGATCTGGATGAAATTTGGAACATAGATAGATTATAGCCGGGAATAACACATAGGCTACTTTTTATCCCGGAAAATTGCGTAATTCCCGCGGGATAGCGATAAACGAATTATATGCAGACGAAGTTGCGGGCAACAGCTAGTTAGCTATAAAGTCAATAATGAAACCAGCTGTAGTAGGTACGAAACTTTGGGGAGGTATTTCCAAGACCGACTATGAATGAAATATCGATAATGCTTTTTGTTACAACAAATATGTTTTTTCGTCGCCGACGTTTATATAAATAGCTCCCACCTTTTTCGTGTGCTCCATTCAGGATAACATTAGAATCTGGCATCAGTGACATTTTCTCGTGAAGTAATAATATAATTTTGATGATTATGGTGATCATCATAAAATATGAAATAAATATACCTAAACTTTAAAAAAAAAAAACTAAATCCACCATACGTGACCATAGAGCTGGCTCTTTCCTCGGGCAACGCATAGGCATTGCTATCCAACAAGGAAACGTTGCCAGCATTATGGGCACCTTGCCCCATGGCAACGATCTGGGCGATATTTGTAAATATAGGTAATTAGGATTAGATTAAGATAGTTTAAGGTTTTTTCGTATCAACTTTTAACTTGTAAATATGTTTGTTTCCTAATATTAATATTATGATTAATATTATATCTTTTTAGGGTTCCGTACCTCAAAAGGAAAAAACGGAACCCTTATAGGATCACTTTGTTGTCCGTCTGTCCGTCTGTCAAGACCCTTTTTCTCAGGAACGCGTGGAGGTATGAAGCTGAAATTTATATCAATTACTCAGGTCTACTGTCCCTTGAAGCTGTGAAAAAATCAAACTTCTAAGCCAACGCAATCAAAAGATACAGCCGTTTATGCCGCAAATTTCCGCAAATTTTCAACTCTCAAGGGAATCAAAACCTACAAGGTAGTTCCCGTGAACGCAGAATTTTGAAATTTGGTATGAAGGTAGGTCTTATAGCACAGATTAAAGAATAATTGCGAAAACCGTAAATGTGTATGTATGTCTGTATATAGCAGTGACCAATATAAAGTAACCCCACACTGCGTACATTTTGCTTTGGAGCAGGGCTCTGCTTACACTGGTTTTATATATTTATAGATAATGATACGGAACCCTCGGTGCGCGAGTCCGACTCGCACTTGACCGGTTTTTTCTAGTTCTGTTCTATTTATTATCTGTGATTTATGTAAGAATCACGAGTACCTACCACTATAAGAACCCTCATAAATCCCTATATTTAAGTGTTTACTGTTTAAACTATGAAACTAAACGACAGATAATCATTATTAAACTAAAATTCATACCACCGGAACATTTTTTTTATCTATTAAAATCAATTTGTCACATATGAAAATATTTTTTTATCGAGTTTTGAACTTTAATCTGGTCCCTGCTCATCGCGTTTCACGGTACATACAATTACTTAATAATCTTGATAGTGCGCTTTTAACCGTTTTTCACCTGTTTGTTTTTTTTGTTTGGGTCAAATCTTTCAAGTCGATTTCAATCCACTTCTAGTGATCAGATTGCTTTGAAATTTGGTACACCTGTGTAGGATGGATGACAATAATGCAAGTACAATCAACAAAAAGCTTGTTTTAAGAATGTTTTTTTAACAAAAACTTATTTTTAATATTATTACAGGTTGTTGCTAAAACGACGAAACAGCATAGTGAAAGTCTGTTTATAATCTTTAAGAACAAGTCTCTACGTAAGACTGTGTTCTTCTTGGTGATTGCATTCATGGCCTGTGCTCTGGTCTTCGACGGACTCATTCGGATGTCGGAACATCTGGGCCTTGACTTCTTCCTTACTTTCACTTTCGCTTCAGCGACAGAAATTCCTTCGATCGCTTTGCTGGTTCTACTGATAGACAGGTGAGTTAGAAATCATACGAATGTCGCAATCACAAATCGGCCGTGTCGGTGCTGAAAACCTAGGTTAACTAAAACAAAATGAATCGTACCATCTACCAAATATGTGGTCTGCCATCCTAAGTTAATCTTTTGCCTGTCATAAAATAATATACTATCGATAAGAGTAGCTGTCAACTTTAAAGTTTGACTTTAGCGACATTTGTAATTGATAGAAAGTTGGATGAAAAGTGATACAGAGTACTTATTATGACATTTACAGTACATACCTAAAGAGAATCCGCGGTGTTAGGTATTAGGTATTAGGTACGCGGTTCAGTTTCTTTGACTATTCCCACTCCAACATCCGAACCCTACGTTAACTCTTGCCCTAAAATTATATATCTACTATTCCTTCCTTTTCTCCCGTAGGAAATTCGAAAATCTTCTTCTTCATATACATATAAAGAGCCACTTTTATTGTAGCGAGTCAGTACATACTCTTTATTTACTAATTACCTGCCAAATTTCAAGACTAGATATCATAGTCACTTACGGAGATAGGGCCCCTTTGCAACAAACATATGAAATTTCGAAACATCCCTTCTTAATGCCCCTCTCAAGTCTGTAGCTTAAGTGGTTTAGGCTGTGTTTCGTTTGTCACGTTGCTCTTTTATTAAGTAGGTAGGTACCTAGGTAACTATAGAAAGATTAGATTTTGTACGATTTACTTTCAGGTTTGGCCGACGCAAATTAGTATCTGGGCCGCTTATTCTAGGAGGAGTCATTGCTTTCGTCGGAGCTTTTGTGCCACGAGGTGAGCATAAGTGTGAAAGAAGTGAAATAATTTTAAACGTGCGGGTAATAAAGAACTTAAACGAATCAGTACAGGGGCGTGACTCTAAACTAAATATACCTCGGCCGTGAGGTATTCGCTGCGCTCGGGAACTACGAGTATCATGTTGAGACTGTGTGACACCCTTTATAAAACCATAACCAATTGTGTTTTGTCTGTGTCCGTAGACTAACAACCTCTCTCTTGTCTTTGACCCGTCTCTCGGTCATGGTGTGTAACTTTGTGAGCTCCGGCATATTGATATTATATCGAGTTAAATCCTTCTTACTGTGCTTATGAAAACGGTGTTTGTTAAACCCACAATAAACACAAAGTGTGATCTGCCATTCCTTGGTTTTATTGAATATCCGCTGCACGTCGGTCACATACGACCGGCTTATCAGGTTATGTGGCCCAGGCACACCAAAGATTGGTATTTCCGCAATTAATAATCAGCAGAAGGTTTGTGAGAACTTTATTGCGAGGAATCGTTGTAACGGAATTTCGGCGTGTTCGTCGGGTCGCGTACTTCTGGCCATCGTAACGTTCTTATCGTGCCGCCGTGGAGCTGAGCTTGCCCGCGTGTTCGCATTGGCCGCTCATTATGCCACCAGTTCTACCAGACACAGCTGCTTCGACTACATCGGTCGCAACAAGCTATTCTACACAGCAAATTGATAAACTACGTGGTGCAGAGAATTACTCGACATGGAAGTATCAAATGAAAATGTTGCTGACCTTGGATGGTCTGTGGAATGTCATTGAAGGAGGGGACACTGACGCTGTTCGCGTGAACCGCGCACTAGCCCGCATCGGTTTAAGCGTGATGTCGTCGTGCCACCAACATATTCGAAACGCTGAGACTGCTAAAGAAGCGTGGGACAACCTTAAAAAGGTATTCGAAGATAAAGGCCTGTATAGGCGTGTTCTTCTGTTACGACAGCTTCATCGCGTTGAGTATAAGCAGTTCAACTCCATGTCTCGCTATATTGAAACAATTATGACGTTGGTACATCAATTAGCAGACATCGATAAAGTAATTGATGACAAGGAAATTGTTGAACTTCTCCTAAGTGGCTTACCGGAGGAATACAACGCCTTAGTGAGTAACCTTGAGACCGCCAGCATCACTAACACAACATTATCTAGCGAAATGGTTCGCTCTAGATTATTACAGGAAGAATCCAGAAAGACAAATTGCAATGCAAGCAATGAAGATGCTGCTTTCTTGTCTAACACCAAGAATCACCTTTCTAGTGGGAGTAAAGCCGTGAAGAGGATGGTTTGTCATTATTGTGGCAAAACTGGCCATTTTAAAAATAAGTGCTACAAGTATAGAAGAGACAAGCTAAATGACAGAACTAAAAATCACTCGCTTCTTGCTACTGATGAGGCTACAACAGCATTCTTCGTGAAGAGCACTGGATGGTACGTGGACTCGGGATGTTCAAATCATCTTTGCAACAACAAGGATCTGCTCTGCAACTATCAACAACTTCCTGGAAGTGGCAGCAAGGTGTTGTTAGCTAACAATGAGTCCCTGACTGCTGTGGGTGTCGGTGAAATTCAAGGCGCTGTAAACAAAATTGACAAGGTATTATATGTTCCTCATTTGTCAGCTAATTTATTGTCTGTAAGTAGATTATGTGAGAAGGGTCTTACTGTAGTTTTTAATAAAGACAAATGTAATGTGTATGATAATTGTAAAATTCATGGCAATCCTATTACCTCTGCAAATAATTTGAATGGTTTATATGAATGGCATGGGTGTAGTCATGGTAAAAGTACTTCGCAAGAAGTGCATTCTTCCATGTTCTTGCGTGATAGGCAAGGAACACAGAGTGCTAATGTTGCTGTTTCTGTGTTGCCAGCAGAGCTTTGGCATAAGCGATTAGGGCATTTAGGTTTCAGGGATATGTGTGCTCTCAAGGACAATCTAGCAACTGGAATATCATTTCAGGTTAGTTCTGATGTCAAGTGTGAGACCTGTCTACTTGGGAAGCAAGTTGCCTTGCCGTATCCCGTAGGCGAGGCTACACGAGCTTCTAAACCCTTAGAAATAATACATAGCGATGTTGCCGGCCCTATGCAGCAGTGCAGCTTTGGAGGTGCGAAGTACATGGTGACTTTCACGGACGACTACACTAGAAAATCATATGTGTTCCTGATGAAGAACAAGAATGAGGTATTTGATCATTTTATTAATTTTAAAAATGAAGTAGAAAAGCAATTGGATTTGCCAATTAAAATTTTTCGTTCAGATAATGGGTCGGAATATTGTAACAACAAGTTTGCTCAGTTTTTGAGAAAAGAGGGCATCATTCATCAAAAATCTGTGGTATTTTGCCCTCAACAGAACGGCGTTTCCGAAAGAAAAAATCGCACTATATTAGAGAAAGCAAGGTGTATGTTGTTTCAAGCTGGTCTTTGCCCGCGATTCTGGGGGGAAGCTGTCATGACAGCTACGTTTCTGAAAAACAGAAGCCCCACAGCCGCTTTGGCAGGAAACACTCCTGAAGGTCTGTGGACTGGATCAAAACCTGATCTTAGCCACCTTTATGTGTTTGGATGCATTGCATACTCGCTAATTCCTAGTCAAAAACGTCGTAAATTGGATGCTAAGAGTAAAGCTTATATTTTTGTTGGTTACAGCGATAGAACTAAAGGTTATAGGTTATTAGACCCCCTGAACCCTAGTAAAATTATTTTGTCACGAAATGTGGTGTTCTTAGAAAATAAATTTTATAAAAATGTTGATGAATTGAATTTTAATGAAATTAATAATGAGAATTTATTTTACCAATATAATGTGACATTTAATAATAATAATTTTAATGATAATGGTAATTCTAGTCAAAGTAATGTTACAGAAATGCCTAGTCAAGACATTATTGCTAATTCCATGGCTTTTACAGATGATGAGGTCTCTGCAGGCAGTGGGAGAGACGAGTCAGGCTGTGCTGCATCGGGCTCAAGTGACTCGTCGTGCGAGTCTTTAGTGACGACGCAGCGAACGTCACAAGCAGAGGAAGCTCTGCCGGCGCCCGCGCATAGTGCGCCTGTCGTAAACTCCACCAGACCTGTACGCTCTACCAGGTGTCAACCACCATTAAGGTATGGTGATTATATATCTGACTTCTCTATGGTCGCTTATGATGCATCTTCGGGAGATCACTGTGTACCCCAATCCTATAAGGAGGCCACTACTGGTCCACTTAGTGCAGAATGGTCAGCTGCAATGATGAGTGAGTATAATTCTCTCATAGACAACAATGTTTGGACATTAGTTGACAGGCCCCAGAATGTTAATGTTGTAAAGGCAAAATGGGTATATAAAATTAAAAAAGATGCATCCGGTAATATTGATAAGTATAAAGCGCGACTTGTTGCCATGGGTTTTACTCAGGTTCATGGAGTTGATTATGGAGAGACATTTTCACCTGTTGTAAGACATAGTACAATGAGAATACTTTTTGCTTTGGCTTGTGAAATTGATTTGCACATAGATCACATTGATGTGGCTACAGCCTTTTTAAATGGTGATCTTGAAGAGACAATCTATATGGAACAGCCACCAGGTTTTGATAATGAACATAAAAATAAAGTATGCTTGTTAAGAAAGGGGATCTATGGGCTGAAACAAGCAAGTAGAATCTGGAATAATAAAGTAAACAAATTATTATGTGAAAATGGCTTTCTGCAAAGCAAATGTGAACCTTGTATTTATGTGAATAAGAGTGGAAATGGTCTCATAATAGTAGCATTATACGTCGATGACTTTTATGTATTTTATAATAACAACTCGTGCAAAGATAAACTTTTTAGTTTGTTAACAAATGTATTTAATTGTAAAAATTTAGGCAATTTAAGGAACTGTCTTGGCATCAATGTTGTGAGAGAGAAGGATATTTTAAAATTGGATCAAAGTAATTACATAAGAGGTTTGCTCAAGCGGTTTAATATGGAAAATTGTAAACCTGTATCAACACCAATGATTGTAAATTGTAAGTTTGATGATGATGTTGAAACTTTGTGTGATGAAACTTACAATTACAGAGAGCTTATGGGGAGTCTCATGTATTTAGCTGTGTGCACCAGGCCTGACATAGCTTATGCGTGCAGCCAGCTGAGTCAGTATAATTCTAAATTTAACCAGAGTCATTGGCTTGCAGCTAAACGAATTGTTAGATATTTAGCAGGAACAATTAACTATGCTTTATATTTTATAAAAAGTAGGAAATTGAATTTAACTGCGTATGCTGACGCCGACTGGGCTAATGATACACTGGACAGACGTTCATATACTGGTTTTGTTGTAAAACTTGGCTCTAATGTTATAAACTGGGAATCACGTAAACAACGTTGCGTAGCGCTCTCAAGTACAGAGGCTGAGTATTTGTCAATCAATGATGTTTGTAAAGACTTATGTTTCATTAAGAATTTTCTATCTGAAGTCTTGTGTGTGAAGCTGGACATCACTGTGTTTAACGACAATCAGAGCGCTCATAAAATACTTCACGCAAAAGAGTACTGTCACAAGCGTACAAAGCACATAGACGTCCGGTATCATTACATAAAGGACTTAGTGAATAACAATGTTTTGTCAGTTGAGTACTTGCCAACAGAACAGATGATTGCTGATGTACTTACCAAACCGCTGAGCTCAAACAAACATTCCTTGTTTATCCATAGCATGAATATTAGGTAATATAACTACTATTGTATTTCATGTATAGAGAAGTAGAGTCATATTATAGCATGCATTTTGTTTGCTCTATGTAAATGTAAAGTCTTTTTCATGACTAACCAGCATGCTGTTGTATGAATGTGTATAAGAGTCGAAATCTCTACATAGGTAAAGCATTGTTTGTCAATGTACTTCAATATAATTGATATTATATAGAATCATTCCCTTTAGTAGGAGATGCTCGTAAATACAAATGATGACTGCTCCTATTTGTTTGAAGAGTGTTCTTCTTTTTGCTTTTTGTCTCTATCTTTGTATTTGAGTATCTAATATGGTTTTATAAACTGTGAGAGGAAGTGTTGAGAATGTGTGACACCCTTTATAAAACCATAACCAATTGTGTTTTGTCTGTGTCCGTAGACTAACAACCTCTCTCTTGTCTTTGACCCGTCTCTCGGTCATGGTGTGTAACTTTGTGAGCTCCGGCATATTGATATTATATCGAGTTAAATCCTTCTTACTGTGCTTATGAAAACGGTGTTTGTTAAACCCACAATAAACACAAAGTGTGATCTGCCATTCCTTGGTTTTATTGAATATCCGCTGCACGTCGGTCACATACGACCGGCTTATCATATCATAATCATACCCGATCGCTAGCAGAGGCACTATACGGAGCCAGATGTCTTGCTTACAGATATCTCCAGATATCTCCAGACAGATGTCTGCCTATGAGTGGTGAAGGTCGAGTTGTGAATGCCTACCGAGCGCAGCGATCACTTTAAGGACGAGACTCGTTTAGACAATCACTCAGTTTTCGTGTACCTTCCTCATTTTTATGTCTGTGCTATATAGATGTGCTCGTGACATTGAAAATCTCGATATATAAATTTGAACCTTTAAAGTCATCTGCTTATAAACAGTTTTAACTTGGTTATGTGATCATAAAAATCTTAACATAATTTTGATATGTATATAGGTATACATATAGCAAAGAAATTTGAAAAAGGTAGAGCTTAATTTATGATTTGAATGTGTTATGATGTGCATGTCGGCGGGCTTGCAGGCGCGGCTTCGGTGGCGCTGGCTGTGACGGCACGGTTCTTTTCCAACATGGCGTACAGCGCCGTGATCCAGTGGACGCCCGAGCTGCTGCCCACGGCGGTTCGCGCCTCGGGCGCCTCCTTCGTGCACGTCAGTGGCTTCGTTGCCGCCTTCTTCTCGCCCTTCTTGGTCTACTCGGTACGTGAGCCCACGTAATTTCAATCATTGTTTATTGCTATTTCTGCCGTGGGTCGGTTTCATTCGATCCGATTTCTTAGGACTTACGACTATGTGGTAGACTGGTGGAGCCACCGTCGCGCAAACTCGCCTATGAAATGTCTAGTTTCCCATTGGCTCTAGCTAGCTACAAAAAAACGAAGATTACGCTTCTTGGAGCAAGTATGACTTACAAGTACTTAGTAGGTACTTATACATATAGGTACATAATAGTCTTATTCCTCCGGGACATAATATTTACTTTTATTTACCCGTCACTATTTTGATTTCCCTTTCCACCTATACGCCTACATTCATGCTAAATGTGCCAATTAGGTCTTGTTACTTAAGCTATGTCTATCCCGTAAGGGATAAAAACGTGATTTATGTATGTATGTGTAGCTATTTGCTTTTCTTTATAAATACATATGTTTCGTAAGTCCTGCCAATCGATCGAAAGTCAGTTAAATTTCATAGTTAGAGTAGAGATCCCTTTCAGGGTTAAGTTCAATTTTGTAACTTTTTCGTGACAGTTCGGTCAAGCTTTCATATACTTCTTTGTTACACATCTTTCAGTAATATTGTTTTCATCACACTTGCACGTAAACAGTATCAAACCATAGGTACAGGTTAACTTGGCCGTAATGCCCCATATAAAACCCTCGAGCTTTTTTCGTATGTACCATGAAGCCCAAGGTCGGTAAGTATGTTTTTTTCCGAGTGGTTCCGAGTTCAGGTAAGGAGCTTATATACTCGCAATTGAAAAATTTTCAGAACACGAACTTGTTTTGTTTTCATTTCTCCATTTTATAAATTGGTCGTATGCAGCTATATATCTACCGCTCCTTAGACTTCCTTTCTATGCTGAAAACCACTCTCCAATCTAAGGATTGTATCAACAAGAATACCTATGCAAAGTTGAAGGCATTTTTAAAAAGACAATCGGATGGATATATGTCTGTAAATTTTAATAAATACGTTTTTTGCCGAATATTTTTATTTATTTACTCGCAAATGTGATGAAAAACATTGTATGTTTCACGGGCGGTACGGGAATTACGAACCTCGCCTCAGAAAGCCCTCAGTCTTCGACTTCGGGCTTCTACTAGGGCCTCCATCGTAATTCCTTACTTACCGCCCTTAATATACAATGTACTATTCGGGACCCCATAACACGGTGTTAATGAAAGCTGTGCTCTTGATTGTGATGTGCCAGGAGCGCGCGTGGGAAGATCTGCCGCTGGTGCTGGTGGGCGCGGCGGCGGTGGCGGGCGGCGCGGCGGCGCTGCTGCTGCCCGAGACGGCGGGCAAGGCGCTGCCGCAGACCATGGCCGAGTGGGGCCGCATCGCCGCGCCGCGCCCCTCACACCGGTAGCGACGGCACTACTAACTACACTAAATGAAATACACACTTACCTTACCCATTCGCTTTTTTTTAATTCGTACCCAGGCTTGCCCGGGACCCCTAAATAAATAAAGTTTGATAAATTCATTGTATAACAAAACCTCGTCATCAAAACGACGTAAGGTAAGCGATACGAATACGAGTATGAACTGGTTACCGATTTTTGAAAGCACATGTGTGAAATTACCACTCGAAAGTGGTGAAAAATTGGGCTGAATTTTAAAGACGAGTAGCTTAGAAGATTTTTACGGCTTTGATTAGAGCTGTAGTTTTGAAGATATAAGCTGATTTATGCCACTGGATTGATGGCGTATAATATAAGATAAATCGCTTTTAATATTTCCCTAGCAGAGTGTTTATTAGGGTGTCCACACAATGAAAACCATTTACTAACGTGAATCATTTTTAAATTGAACTTTTTAAATTTGCTTACTAACATCAAACGGATTAGCCACGTACGTAGCAAGAGTAGCAAATGCTACGGGCCCCGCGCTCCAACGCCTGTGTGACCGTAATAAAAAAAAATTTAGATAGGAGCGTAAAATGTCTTTGTAACAGTTTTGTTTTATTTAATACCCTAAACTTGAGAACCTAAAGCAAACCAAGGGCCCCTTGACAGAATTTGCTACAGGCCCCGCGCTGGCTTAATCCGGCACTGATTGTGTGGACACCCTAATAAAAACTCTGCTAGCTAGGGGAATATTAAAAGCGATTTATCTTATATTATACGCCATCAATCCACTTTAAAAAAATATATATACGTAGTAAAACTTTTTAACTAAACCCCAGTACGACAAACCTTTCCATAGTGTTTATATTTTAGGATATTTTAATTATTTTATTAATTCATAGTGTGTGAACCACAAACAAATATAAATTTGACGAAATTGATTAATAGTTGTGCTTTCGTTTAACTTTTACAATGATCCTTGCGATTTTTACTAATGTTTGCAAAGTAAAATGCATTTTTTTGTGTACAAAATGTACTACCGATTTATTAGTTATTTTAGTTAGGTGGTCCCTCAGGGACCAAAGAAGGAAGACTGCTTTAGTGTATAATCATTGCCAAATTACGTTTCGGTCATTACGAATGCGTTTAAACAAGTTCCCTCATAACTTTTTGTCGCCTTGACGCAGGGCCTACAATCTTAGTGGGCTGCCCCGGTTAAGGCAATGAGTTCAAAAAAATTGCTTTACTACTTTCGAGTGGACTTTTCACAGAATTAAGTGCTTTCAAAAATCGGGCTACAGGACCGATTTTCTAGTTGAAGATAATTTTTTTCTCATAAGAATACAATAATTTACTTACATTACACGAGATAATAAACATAGTAAAAAACTGTCGGTTGAGAGCGAACCACAATTACAGTAGATGGTAGTTAAAATAAAATCATGAAAATACGTCGCCAGCAATAGAAATTGGTTTTTGACATTTAATAATAAGAAAAACACTTTTTTTTCAAACTGTCAGATTAAGAAATGCTTCCATATAATTATCAAATTATAATCTATTAGATTATAATATAGGTCAGGGCAACAAGGTTAGGTACTTATCAAGCTGAGACCCGTCTGCATAAAAATCTGATGCACTTGAGTATTTCAAGGTCACACATTTTTTTACATTTTATAATATTGGTCACCACTTATGGCCTCGTCCATATCGTCAGTGTTTTGAATAGGACATCTTTGAGGGTTCGCTTAACATTTCTCTTGAAGATCTGACACGCTCGAATTACTTTTTTTTCAGTTCCTACCCCTTCGTACAGCTACCGGCCACTGCCAAACCGGCAGAATAATATTTGTCCGTTAGACGGGTCCCCAAAACTCTATTAACTTTGATGACTACCGCACTACATACAATACAAAAATAACCAGTTTTGTCATAAATCATAATATATCAATACAAAGTACCTAATAGACAATTAACTACTATCCACATCTCTAAAAAAAATAGAGCCGCAGGTTATGTTGAGGGTATCTTTTTTTTTGCAATATCTTAAAGTATAAAGCAATTCAAAGGCTTTTACAATGTAAAAGAATCCTTTAAATAAAGCTGAAGTTGTATTTGTTAAGTTTACTTCAACTTGTTGATTGGTCGATACCGCTCAGAGCGTGATACTCATTGGTTAAATTCACGCCGTGTTTGCCGCACTGCGCTGTCTCTTCAGCGACGGCAAAACTGAAAATCGGGAAACGTAACATATCGAAAAACTAAAGGTATCAGTGGACAGTGGTGTTGGTGTGTTAAATATATACATATGTGTACGGTTGGAGTGTAGCTTGAATCCATTTAGAACTTTTCTCAGTGTTGTTTAAAGTTTAAGGCGCATATATAATAGTACGGTGGATATTTGTCGTTTCATCCGGCAGTCAGTATGTACATTGGAGTCAGCATCGAGCGGTCGCGCCGGTTGACTTGAAATTTTAATTTAGAAGTCGTTCGAGTACATTAAACTTTTGCAAGAGTAAAATGGACCCAGAGTCCGTAATTTTTTTAAATGTGTGCGCTTGAAAGAGCTTCAGAGTTCAAATAATCATGCACAAGTTGAATTGAATATGACATTATATTTACACGTGAAATTCTGACGGTGAAACTCAAAATAATGGTAGGTATGTGGTTCGAAGTTAAACAGTGACAGTGTAGAGAGGATGAACAACGAGTTAGGTGTAAGTACTTACAACTTTCTTAGTGTGAGTTCGTAATGCAATCCGTGGTGATGACAATAGGTACATACTACTCGTATCACATGGTAGATTTAATTCACAGATGTCTAGTAGGCGATTTAGGCTCCGGCTACGCGCTTAATGTTACTTACACATTTTTTTGTGTTGTACAAGCAACCATGCATGAGTGTGTAGACATACACTTCATCGTTTTGTTTAACAAAGTGTTGCTCCGTAGTAAAAAAACACCTACGATAATAATCCTCTTGTGTTTTTCATCGGCGTATCGAGTTATCAGACGTTTTGATCTCTCCAGGTTTGCAGCGACTTGATTTAAAGTGTGTCTTGTATGTATACCTTCGATAAACTCCAACACCCATAGTCATCTTCAATGATTGCTTCTTTAATCTTCTTTTAAATGATATCTTCATTTCTCTATAAATTATTTTGTTTTCTTTAAGGGTTTCCGCATAATGGTCCTTTACCAGCATTAACAGCCTGATGTGTCCTACAGAACGTGGTCACCCAGATTTTTTACGGTCATCGATAAAGGACGAATTGCTGTATAAATGGTGAAAAACTTAAGAAAAGGACCGTTTTTTGAGAAGAGTAGGTACATAACTGATACAGAACTTAAGACACTTTTCTAATTTGGATCGTCCATTGGTCTACTCGCACACATTACTCACACATACAACAGGTCATTTCAGAGCCGGATTTAGAGGTCCAGAGGGGCAACAAAGGAACGGAGGCCCCCTCGCCCCAAATATAATCGGAAACAAGAATTATCTGTAATAAAATTTTAGCCTTTCGAGTTTTTTTCAAAGGAAAAGATGTTTACTAGTGTTTACTAGTTGGGATTTGAAAGATTTTTCTTTCGGAAGTCTCTATTGTAGGGGCCCCTGCTTGTGGAGGCCCCGGGGCTTTCGCCACGGTTGCCCTCCCCTAAATCCGGCCCTGGGTCATTTTCTTAAGTTTTTGACTATACCTTTAGATGGTGGGTGTACGATACTCTAACATTTCTATGTCCGTTCCTATATGTCCAGGTCCACTCGTAAAGAACTACTCAACAGCTAAACCGATTTTGATTTGATTAGTCACTAGATTCCTCTTAATGAAGCGAAGGGGGTACCTAAATATGTAAAATTTAAAACAATCTAAGTTTCATACTTTTACAGTTACAGTTATTAGAAAAGGTAAAAAAAGCATGCAAATTGGCTTGCTCCCTAAAGTAGGGGGTATTTCCAGTTGTCCTAGAAATTTGCAATTTGATAGGTATGAAGGTAGCTCTTATAGCCCAACTAATGAAATGAATTTAAAAATCTACTGTTTTATGTCTGTCTGTCTATGTAACATAGGTACTTACATACATAAATAAATCACGTCTTTATCCCTTACGAGGTAAACGCAGCCTAGGATAAGAATTCCCATTGGCCACGCTTAGCATGAGTGTGGGCGTACCTATAAGTAGGTGGAAAGGGGAATCAAAATAGTGATGGGTTGCTTTGCTAGTCGCATCGCCTATAACAGACATGATCTCTAACATTTTCGCCCATTCCCCGATGCTGTCTCGATACTTTTAAGTGCACGATAATACTTACGATATTAATTAATATTAGGTGCTCATGAATATCGATAGTTTTATTTCGCTGCGCTACCTTGTCCTTAGTCACGGCCCCGAAAATCGGCAAAACACAAATGCATTCCCCAGGGTTGCGGGCATCGTTGCCTGCATCGGTGGTGTTTGATCCTATTTTCAAATCACTTAAGTACAAAAGGTCAAGTATTTTCACCTCCACGGGCCGGTAATGACGCAGAAACCTGCACATGCGAGCGTTACGGCTTGACCCGGCTGTGGCTTTAAGGTCACTTACAATGGGTTGCCAGGCTGCCAGCAACGATCGCTCCGTGCCCGCGTCTTACCTTATTATTGATTACTTACTCACGCAAATCCAAACATTATAGATATGTAAAAAGTAAAGATCACGGAGTTAAAAAACATGATGAGTAGCGGTTTTTGTTACAGCTCACTCGCGCTCACTTTTATTCGTTCCTCTTTTTTTAGTGTTTTCTCACCGTTTAAACCTTCCCTGGGCTTCCACGAATATTTCAAAACTAAAATTAGACAAATCGGTTCAGCCGTTCTCGAGTCTTAGCGAGACTAACGAACAGCAATTCATTTTTATTTATACAGATAGATATTTACTTTTTCTTTTACAACTTAAATACAAGTTATGTAATGTTTACAAATGTTAATAGTACATTATGATACAAGTGTGCTATGTTGGTAATAACACACGAGGCGTATTGTACGCGCGAGCGCCAGCGAGCGCGGGTAAGAGAGCCGAGATGTGTAATTACCAAAGCACACGCGTCGCATACGACGTTTTTCAACACATTTGCGAGGAAAAATAAATAAAATTTAGTTAATACAAGGACTTTAAGAACTTTAGTTTACCTTTGTTACCAGACAAATGTTGTATTGTATTGTATTGTATTGCTTACCTGGAGCTGCTTTAGAACTTTATTTTATCATTTGGTAATTAACACCTTGGATTTCTTACTGATATAACTGTCCGAACATTGTCCGAACATATTTTAGTATTTCCAGCGACGGACACTACATTTCTTTATTACTTGAACTCGTAATTTTTAAAGTAATAAAATAACAAAGTCTGAATCAACAATATCAGTGAAAAATGGCGGCAAATATTATTTCTCCGTGCCAATCCGCACGCAGCACTCGCGCATGCGCGCTGTGCACTTAGCACGCGCACGACGAAGGCACTGACAACAGACTGCTAAACAGCCTAATATTAAAATTATAATAAAATAATTAATCAATGTCTTAAATTTGCAAATTATGGTCACTTTTTAGATCTAAAAATGAATAATTTGTCGAACTTAAATGTTTATTTATAATCTTTAACCTAAAATAGTTTAATATTCACGAAAATATTCCTTGTTCCTATAGATGATACTGAACCGTTTGCTGAGATTTTAAAAAAAGTTTATATTACCGCACTCGTGCGGTAATATATTACAGCACTTGTGCGTAATAAGCTGAATTATGAGTTTAAATGCGGTGCAATAAGACTCAAATTACGAGCAACTGTGTTGAAAAAAATAGTTACAACACAATGCTTACAAATTCATCATTAATGATTAGATTATAAAATTGTTTTTAGTGTTTAATAAATGTTATGCAATAAAACCATGTGAATATTACTCAAGGTCGTAAGTACAAGATTTATCGACTTATCGGTTGGCGTTTGTTGGTTAGCCGAATGCTATTGAGGCACATTCCTATCCTAAAGAACGGTAGAGCTAAAGTAACGGATTGAATTGAAATAGGAATAGGTGTTCTTGTGTATGTTTATATGTGTTCAAAATGAGAAAACAATGCATACAATACACAAAACATAATTAGGTAGGTAATCTATATAATATACATATAATAAAACTGTACAAGTCGATGTCTGTACATGGGAGATATTAGAGAAAAAGGCCTCTAAATATAAGCGTCATAGAAGCCAATTAAAAATAAATATTAAAGCCGGTTATAGCTGTCATTTTTAGTATGGATCTGACAGCGAGCGAACCTAAACTGCATTGCCCCCAGTAGGTAATTATGATATCTGAAAACTGAATCCAGGATTTTCAAGTTAGTAAGTTTTATAAATGAAAAAAATACAAAAGGGGAATTAAAAAGGAATTCAACTATGATTAAATTAAAAACTAAACTAAAACTAATCTTAAAATAAAATAGTTAAAGAAAGAGGAACCCGTGGTATAGTATCACAGACGCTGGCAGCGATACGAATACGCTGTCCAAGGAAGCTGCCAGCTCTGCAGTCACCCGTAGCGTCTATTAGCCTCTTCGAAATATCTTTGAAGAGGCTAATAGCGCTAGGACCCCACGGACCAAAAGGGTCTCAACACCGAAAGGGACAAAGTTATATTCGGTGCTGAGACTCCTATATTTATTTATCTTGCCTAATTCGGCCGCTTCTGCAGCCGCGCCTGCTCTACTCGAGTTTCCCCCAAAAGGTGAGACGAGGGTAGCGTGTCTACGCACGTTTCATCCCACACCAGCACACGTCCCACACTCCACGGAATCATTGGCATACCGTCCGGTCTCTTGCCGTCGTCCCTAGCGATGGTTCCAACAAGGCAGGGACATTGGCAGAGGCAAGTGACCGGTGGACGACGTCATTCAGCGCGGCGTGCCTCGAGAACCGGCTAGCGCTCTTGAGGCAACACAATCCGTGGTGTCCTAATTATTCATGATTTTGCGAAATTCCCGTGAGATAAGAAAAACAAACTGACTTGCTAATATAGTTTCTTGGTATTTGGCAGATATATTTCTTGATGATCAAAGAGGTGCACTATAAATTCTCACAGGATAAAAGGACGGTATAGAAAATATAGACTTTGTATTTAGTAGACATGTTCTTTGAAGATCACGTAGGCGTCATAAGAAGGGATTTTTCGAATTTCCCACAGAACAAACGGATGGGACACCTACTATAGGGTGAATTTCTGAACGGGACGTTTTTTGGTAATTTTCGTGGCGCGTTTTTTTTTTCTTTTATTTTATATTTTGATAATAGATTATGGTAGAGATTGGAATGATGAACAAAACGCAAAAAGAGGCACTCTTCTGTGTTGAATAGTTTAGCTAAAATTCGATGGCGAAAAAGTTCATGCCACACAAATTACATTGTTGCCACGCAAATTACATTTTTAATTTTTTACTATCAATTGGCATTGTTCATTTTTTTTAAGCTGTGCTTTTAACACCTTTATTTGATAAAATGGACTATTTCAAGCAACTGATTTGAATATTATGCTTTTACGTAGCTTTGTTAATTAATAATAAATATTTTTTCGCTGTTTGATAATTTGTGAATTTAGACAGAATCCCAATCGCCTTCGTTCGGCTGGCTATAAAAAAAAACGGCATTGTCTATGGTTTTGTCGATTTGACAGTGACACGTGACAGTTGCCATAGCTAAACTTTTTTTTTTCATTTTTGTGGCAAGCATTCGATGCTGGATTCTGTCTATAAACCGGGTCGTTCGGTCAAACAAAGGTTCAAAGTACTTTTACGAAAATATCTGCAATCATAAAGTATTTTTGAAATCGGATAAACGATGGTTTTCCTCGAAATGGTTTTCGAATTGGAGCATACTAAAAAAAATGAACAATGCCAATTTGCTAAATAAAACTAAACTTTTTGATTTTCCGATTTATTCATAAAAACAGAAAATGACACTTTCTAAACAAATCAGTCTTAAGGTCTGTGTCTGTGTCAGTATGATGTTGAAAGGATGCAGGCTGTGGGAGTGAATTCGGTGAAGAACCTGAAGGATCTCGTGATTCTACATCAAGTTCAATATTTATCAATTCTTCCGATTGGGCAGTTTCCTGTTGTATTATTTTCTGTCTTTGCCTGTAGTTCCTGACGTTGATTCTATTTCTTTCCCTCAATATACGCTTAGTATTCTGGGACTGCTCACACATCGGAAGAATTTTTCTCTCTCTTTTCATTTGATGATATTTCTCTCTTTTTTCTCTTTTATATTTTTCATTATTTTCTGCATCGTTTTTAATTTTCTGTTTCCTTTTTCTCTCCGCCAATTTCTTTTTCTCGAGTCTATCCTCTTTTTTTTTACTTTTTTTTGACCTTAAACAGAAAAGGTATAAATCAGAAACTAAAAGCAAGTTGTAATTAAACTAAACGTCAATTACAAAATTAAACAGTATCATAGATACGTAGGTTGTTCAAAAATAATAAATTAAAAAATACAACGTAAAATAGTAGAAAGTATTGTAATTGTATTTACGTTGTTTTTTTAAAGATAGCAAGTGTTATTAACCATCATAAAATGCTCATTTTATTGAAATAAGACATAAAATGTAATTTGTGTGGCGCGTTTGTAATTTGCGTGGGCAAAAGTGACACACAAATTACGCCACACAAATTACGGCAAAAGTGTATTTATTTTTTTCTGTCGAAAGTATAAGCTTTAGGTAAATGACAATATGACTGTTCATTCTCGATGTTCTAAACTATAAAACACTTAAATAGACATATCGATAAAGTAGTTGAACATGCAATATTTACTAGCCACACAAATTACCTTATAGGCTGACCAAAAGTATCGTGTCACAAACTTACCTATTTTTAAAAATCACAGCGCAGACTAGACTAGACGCTTTGCTCGGTAATCGAACGCGAACTAGCATGTCTTCGACGTAATAACTTAAAAATGGCGTTACATAGCTCAACCAATCAGTAACCAGCAGGTATTTGCGAGTCATCGAAAGACGCTCTCGCGCGGGACAAACACATTCCTATCCCTGTATTTTTAAATTACGAGATTTTTGCATTGTTTTTTGTTTTATAATATAGACCAGGAAGAGTTCTTTAAAATGCTTTTTACAGAAATAAATTACGACAATTATAGACGAAGTTGTATTCATTTTTCTGAGCTAAACTTGGCGTGTGACATACCTCACAGCTATGCTAATCGTGGATTTTCGAACTTTCAATATTTTTTTTCGGGGATTGGTAGCTCATCATCATTTATTCAAGGCTTTGCCTCGTCATAAATGATTGCAAAGAATACGATACATTTTTTTTTTAGTACATATATGTCATAGTTTTTTTTTTGGTAGCGTGGGACAGTCAGAAAACTCGGTTTTGAAATTCACCCTATACTACCTAGTGTTATTAATTTGTTACAAGTACCTACATATTTTTAGATTAACCTACTGGTGGTAGGTACTTATTAGACGCTAGATGTTAGTTTAAATAAAATTACTAAAACATTCCTATTGTATAGAGATTGTTTAGATGACATTTTGCCATAGAGCATGACATAATGTCCGTCGAGTATAGAAAACCTGGACAACTGATTTGAATTTTTCGTAGTCAACTAAGTAGGTACAACATTTAAATAAATAGGTAGTTTATCATCGAAAACTGGCAAGTACAGGCACAAGCGTTAAAGTAAAAAATATTTCCAGTTGCCATCAGCATCAGATACATTTGAGCTTGCATTATTTGATTAATTATTTGAACATGCATTAACGCGATTGAGAAATTGAGAATACGGCCATGTTCAGGTTTTTAAGCACCTGGATGGCAACGGGACAATTATAGCAGCTAAGGAAAGGTTATATTTTATTAGTTTAACAACCAACCACTCAACCTGTTGATATCAGCACTTACCTACATATTGTGTACGTAGTCCTACAGCCCAATAATTCCGAACTTTTTCTGCAATACACGTCACGTCTTAGAAAGTGACACCGTTGCGATAAATATCTTGTTTAGGTTAGATCTGAAATTAGAAAATACTAAATTGCAATTCATACTTGCATAGGTAAGTATAAAAACTAAAGTCACTAAATATTTTTCGTGACTGATAAGAAGCACATGTACGGTAGGTATGTATTGATCAGTTTCTTATCCATTATCAACAGTTAGTAGGTACCCCGTTTCCACATAGACAGCACGTGGTTAACTTTGTGTTACAGTAACAATAAATTAATAGAGATGATCTTAAATGAATTTGAATCGTCTGGCGGCCACAAGGTTTGTACCTAATTTCAATCAACCGTGGTTAATTTTCCGATAATAATTGGTAATTTTCTAAGAAATATCTAAAATTAAACCCTGCTTTTCATTGTTTACAGCTATGTTTTCCCTATGTATTGCATAATAGTATACTTTTACCGTTTCCAAAATATGTAAGATAGCTCTCTACACCTACCTAAGTTCGTCAAATCAAAGTTTCGCATTTGCTTCTTTTTCCTCTTCCAAAACATAAAATATGGTCTCATTATTAATCTTTACTTATACATAAAACGCAAAAGTTAAATTTCGCACACGTAGGTATTCCTCATTATGACGAAGCCATCCACTAAGGAAGGATTTTGCGAGCGGTTTAAGGGGTCTTGCAAGTTTGTATGAAAGTCCTTGGTTATTTTGTACTTACAGACCTGAAATTTGGCAGTAAGGTTTACAAATAGGAAACATCAGTTAAGAAAGAATTTTGACCCAGAACCAAATTAAGGTGATATTAGGGCTTTCCCAACTTTGTGTGAAGAACTTTGGTTTTTGTGTACTAAGTAGAGACTTAAACTTTAGAAAGAAGGTCGTTTCGTACTAAAGACCTGAAATTAGGAAAGAAGGTTGTATATAGGTAGGACACATCAGTTAAAGAAGAATTTTGCCACAGGGCCGGGATTAAGGTGGTTTTAGGGTTTTGATCTCGACCAATAAAGTTGAACTTCGGTGGAAGGTAGCTTATAGGTAATAGACCTCAGCTAAGAACAGTTTTGACGACAAGGCACCGAGCCGCTTCTGTTACGAGCTTGCGTATGGTTGACAGCGAGCCGATGAGGTGAGGCGGCGCCGATCAGTTATTTATGCAATAACCTATACCTAAGATGATTTTGGGCCTTTCGTAAGTTTGTATGAATGTCCTTGGCTTTTTTGTAGCAAAGACGTGATATTTGGCTGGGAGTTAAGTTTATGAGTAGTTAGGAGATGTCAGTTATAAGCGGGTTGTGCAACAGGACCAATTGACTTGCTAATATAGCTTTTTGATATGCAACGGACATTGCCCCTCTACTCAAGGAACATAAGATAATGGATTGTTAAATTTGTCACGGGATCGAACATGAATAGGTACTATATGTATTTATAAACTATATTTCTTGGGAATCACAGTGGTGCTCTGAGAAGGTTTTTTTTTTATTTGCACGAGATCCATAGAGAATAAGAGAATGGTACATTCTATTTAAAGTGGCTCGATCTCAAAAACTTTTATAAAAAGAAATGAAATCACTTACTATCGCGAGACGTAGATATTGTTTTTTTTTTATTAAAGTTTGGATACTTTTGTACTCAAAAATTGCTAAGGTAATTGGCGACAAATTAAGTCTGTGGACGAAGTCGCGGGCAAAAGCTAGTTTAAAATGAGTTGAGACACAAAACACATTAGGGGATATTACTAAACACTGGCTTTTGCCCGCGACTTCGTCCGCGCAGAATTAATACATAAGGGGAAGCTCTTGTCGTTTGACTACGCTATGACGACTACAATAATTGAAATATGGCGATGTCAAGAGTAGGTGTAGGTCCGTAATACGTCATAAATATGCCTACATATTGCCTACATAATAACGCCAAAGTGTCATGTCTTCAAATTTTAAGTCTTTATTTCCTATCCCGTCCCTTTTCCCTTTGTACCACGACTAAAGTTCAGGTAGATACAGTCCTTTACAGTATTTCTTTATATACAACTTTTTTCACTAATTCGTAAGCAGGCACTAAAATAACCAGGCTACAGCCACCACCGCAACCAGTAAAACGCAACGCAAAATGCCGTTTTTTCCCGTTCCTTAATGCTCCCCTACACTCCCCGAGGAACCCACTTGCCAAATTTCAGCTTACTACGACGAGTAAAACTAAAAATCCCGTTTTTTCCCGTTCCCGTGGTAATTTTGGGAAGTCCTCTCTTAATGCTCCGCTACACTCCCCAAGCAACCTACATGCCGAATTTCAGCTTTCTACAATCAGTAAAACGAAAAATCCCGTTTTTCTCCTTCGTTCTCATCAGAATTTCGGGAAATCGTTTTGTAGTGCTCCCCTACACTCCCCAAGTATATGGTAATCTTATTGAAAAAGATCTTTTTGTTTGTTATATAGGCGATGTGGCTAGCAACCCATCACTGTTTTGATTCCCCTTTCCATCCATACGCCCACAATCTTGCTCATGGGCGTACGCAGGGTGGGGCAGGGGGGGGCAGCTGCCCCCCCCTGGATAATGTTGACGTCCCTACTAATTATGTATCTTATCTAGTACTTTTATTGTACATAAATATTAATAAACGCATTTTATCTATTTTAATTTAATTTTTTTTAAGCACCTAGCTTATAAAAAATCTGATTAGCCCCCCCCTGGCCCAGAACCTGGGTACGCCCATGATCATGCTAAACGTGGTCTTTAGGTCTTGTCACCTTAGGCTCTGTCTACCCCGTAAGGGATAAAGACGTGATTTATGTATGTATGTATGTGTTTTTGAAAAAAGGGTACAGGTTTCTTAATATTTATTTTAGCGTTTTTAGTTCTATCATCAATAGGTATCAATAGTTTGCGCAGCGCATTCTTATGTATACGTTGGGTTACATTATTAAAATTTTATTAGGGTTCTCTATTTTGTTCTAGTAATAAACATAGCCTATGTTACTCAGGGATATTAATGTAGTTAGCCATTGTAATAGTGTTTTTTAAACCGTCCTGGGGTCCAAATTTTGAATAGGTACACATTAGGTACTCGAAAGGGAATAAATCTGTTTATTATCTTCAAAAGTAAAGCTCGAATCAATTTTTTAACTAGTTCACATGACTAATGAGAACTGTAACTTCCTTCTAAACTACTTGTATTTCAAATTCAGCACGATTTTTCACCACTTTCGAATAGTATTTTCATTTTCACATATCGTCGGGGATAGTGCAATACCGCGTAACTATAGCACTGGCAAATACTGCGTAGGCCAATAGCGCAAAACCATGTACATGTATATATGTATGTAGTTACACGGATTTTCCCTATGAGTGTTGTGCAGATACGCAGTATTTACCAGTGCTAGTTAGGCGGTATTGCACTATCCCCGACGATATGTGCTTTCAAAAATTGGACTTCAGAAGGGATAAATGCTGCACGGTGCGTGAGCGAAAGTGGTAATAATGCGACTTTTGGGAGTAGCTATATATTATTTAACTGCTGTTAAGTAATAGGTATATTAAAAAGTTGCAGCACTTGCCTTAATTTTCCTTTTTGTAGGAGGCAAAAGAAGAGCTTAATAAGAAGCCCTTAGATACAGACCATGATGCAATGGAGACTATACTGGCGTATCTCGGCGATATGGGCCGATACCAAAAGTTCCTGTTCGCCGCAATGCTCCCTTTCGGCTTCATATTTGCGTTCGTGTGCTTCGTCCAGATGTTCATCGCGGCGACTCCGCAGCGGCACTGGTGCCGGGTCCCAGAGTTGGCGCACTTAGAATTGGAGCTTAGGTAACTACTTAGGTTACTTACTTTTCTATACGACGCCAACGTTAGGCAAAAATACAATTAATAACTGTATTATTAGGTTGTTAAACCGTTGTTAAGTATAATATTAAACCGTCTTGCAGGGGTTTTTCGCTATACCACGGAATGTCGGGCGGTTCACTCTCAGACTACCCAGATATTGTCACAGGATAGTTAATATACCTACTTATGTTAAGTAGCTATTTATTTAAGCTGTGGTCCTTAAATAATTTTTTCAGCTTTCTCTCGCAAGGGTTGCGATTTGGATATTTTAAAGTAGGTAAGCACCTATTAAGAAAAACACTTATAGTTAGTTTTATAGTTTTAAACGTGAATTAACAACTATACCAGACTTAATTTTTGCTGTAAATGACCCTAAGAACTTTGTGGAAAGAGAATCAAGATTATAGGAAAATTTCAATAATAGCTATTCATATTGGGATATGAGCAGTGGGAAATTAAGTATTCGCTGTACTATCTACTCGTGCAGTGATTTGGCTTTTATTTAGGCACGATTGTTTTGCCTTGTGAGGCAGGTCTTTCGGTAATACAACTCTACGTCACGTGATATTTACTTTGTAACTTCTGTGTGAAACATACCTAAGTGGTCGGCCTGTATTCAATAAGTTTCTGTTAAAAAATTATCGTTTGGGTACAGGCTTTTTTGCTTTAGATTACGAATTGTTGACTGTATGTATACTTTGCCTGTGTACGAACATACCTATACTTACCAAATTTGAAGTCAATCCGAAGTATTGGTGAAATTCGACTTCCAACATTTGACCTACTTAGACAAAGTAGGTAGCTATCAATCAAACACACAAACATTGCAAATAAAACAACAGTTTTTGCGAAAAAGTACGAAATTTGTCCTTATGGAGGCGGTGTGTCCAAAATACTAATCTGACCAATCGATGCGATAAGATAATTTTTTCATCTATCACAACAAGGAAAAATATTAATTTAATCAAATGTCTCGGTATAGGTACAATCGGTAATTCGACAGCTTTTGATAGTAGTTTGTTCACATGGTCGTCGTGATCAATTGCGAGCGATATGTATCTGGGATTTCGTAACTCAGGTTTGAAATGCCTGATCACAGATACGTATCGCCGTCCAAAATCACAGTTGCTGATAAGGAGTGAAGCGACGTATCTACCAACATTCGATTTAGAAAACTTTTTTGTAGGTCGCTTCACTTCTTATCTTGGTTCGAGTACAACACAACAATTTGTTTTATAATTAGTAGTAGTTTTAGTTTTAGTATCTCTGCGTTATTTTTAAGTTGTGACTTTTTATTATGATTTGTTTTTCTTTTCCAATAAACTACGGTTCGAGTATGATATATCTAGATTAAACCTATTTAATGTAAGGAGTTACCATTGATGCATCCTTTACCACGTGTACCGTTGTACACTGACTTGATGATCAGTTGCTTTATCATAATCTGTCCCTTTGACACACAGACAAACATACAGTACGCTATAACCTGTTTGTAAACCATAAATAAGAGGTAAAACTCTAATCAATACAGGGGGCCGATTTTTGAAAGCACGTATGTGAAAATACCACTCGAAAGTGGTGAAAAATTGTGCTGAATTGAAAATACGAGCAGCATATCAGCCAATTACAGCTCTCATTAATCGTGTGATTGAGTCAAAAATTGATTAGAGCTGTAGTTTTGAAGATATAAGCAGATTTATACCACTTTCGAGTGGTAGGTACTTTAGAGTGATGTGATCCAAAATGTGATAATAATTTACTATACTCCATTCAGGATAAGATTAGTGGTGCTTTAAAGCTAGTGCAAGTCTTATAATATTCTGTGATTGACTCTCCAAACCCAGTCTAACATAAAACCCAATTTATCAACCGATCATTTTAGCGGCTTTCATATGATCATTTTTAGTGTAGTTTGCAACTGAATATTCCATAAAGAGGCAGGAGTGCCTAAGAGAGAGAGAGAGAGAGTGTTTGAAAATATAGCTCCATCGATATACTTCGTATAAGGTGTAGGACGCCAGTTTTGGCCACAAACTGCAAATCGATGTAGCTACAGGATTCCCGTTGAACACTTTAGGTTAGGCCAAGAGTAATTTAGTCAGGCCAGTTCTCGAAAATTCCTCTCTTAGGCAGAGAGATATGACATATTTTTTTTGTATGGAATTAGAAAGTGTTTTTATTAAAACAGCAAAAGAAAACAATAAAGAACAGTCAAAACTTAAAATATGGAATTTAAATTTCTATTTGTTTGTATCATATGAAAGAACGCCATGAGCCGGACCTAAAACTATAAAACACTACCACATTCGGTCATAGGTACGTTTTTAGAAACCAAAAAAAAAATTCGTAATGTACCTATCAAGTTTAGGCTCTTCCGGGTGGCAGACGATTAAGAATTGTTTCGTTAAATTTTTGTAGCTACGTGAATGTCTCATACTTTAATATTCTTATTTTCAACGTCAAAAAGTACCTACTTCGGTTCAAAAATATTATAATAACATAATTTGTTATGTGTTATAAAATAAATAATAATAGTAAGTAAATAAAATGCTGATGCGATTATTGCAGACGTAATCTTTCTGCGCCAGGAGCCATTGCTGGTGGAGAGTGGGACCGCTGTTCAACGTTCAATGCCAACTGGAGCCAGGTGCTAGAAACCATGATACCACCTGGAAACGGGACTACCACCTCCCCCTGTCAAAACGGTTTCGACTTCGAGCTTACTGATATTCCTTATCATACGATCGTGAGTGAAGTAAGTATTAATTTTTGCCTTTTCCGGGCATGGACACAATTTTTGAAAGCACATAATGTGAAAATGCCACTCGCATGTGGTGAAAATATGTGCTGAACTTGATATTCAAGTAGCTCAGAAGAAAATTGCAGCTCTAGTTATCTATTCAACGAGACAACACTTTCGAGTGACGTGCTTTCCAAAATCGGGCCTCATGTTGTGTAGGCTCCATACCCATAACTACTTATATTGCAATTATATAATATGTAGAAATCAGTGCAATACGTACATATTTGCAACTTCTTGGCAACGCTTAATGTGAATATTACGTCCTAACTCAAATTAAACTTCATCTGACAATGAAAACTTGATGCCGCTGAAATCCACTAATTAGGTACTTAATTTTGAGTAATTTCTTATATACATCTAGTAGCTAGGGAGCTGGCGAGCATTTCGGTACCTATATGATTTGCACACGTTTCACGTCGAGGTGGATTGCAGTTTAAATCATTACGAATTGATTTGGTTCAATCAATTAAGGTCCTATGTCGTGAAGTTGCCTAAAAAAATCGGGGTATTAAATCATTTGCACATGTATGCTTCTGTAGTTCATGGTCACAATTCATCGATCTTGGAAACGAAGAAAATCGAAGACTTAGGCCACATAGCCCGTTTCGTAATTTTAATAGTAGTTCTTAACATTCAAATTCTATTGAAATAATTTTATTTTCAGCGAGAATGGGTATGCGACAAGTCAAGTTACGCCCCAATGGCCCAGTCAATATATTTTGCGGGATCATTCGTAGGGGGGCTGTTATTTGGTTGGCTTGCAGATCGATTTGGGAGATTACCCGCTTTGACAGGCAAGTATAATTAGCACTTTAGACGACGAAAATATTCAATATTTTATAAATATGGTCCTATTCTATTAAGTTAAAAACGCACATTTGAAAAACCGACCAAGTGTGATAGTGCGGATCGAACTCGCACAACGAGGGTGCCGTGCTAATTCGGCAAATTAACATAAAATCCAGTGTTAGCAGAGCCCTGCCTCTAAGCAGTGCAGGCGTGTGAGGGCATTTTATATTGGCCATTTCACTTAGACAGACAGACATAAAAAAATAGATATTGAGACTCATTTAATTAGTTGTGCTATTGGAGCTATCAAATTTTAAATTTGTAGAACGACTGGCAGGGCCTCCTATTTTTGGGAGCACTGCAATTTGTATGAAACAACCCTTCCAATGACTGCATCCTTTGATTGAGTTGACTTAGAAGGTTGTATTATAAAACCATTGCCACTGAATTAATAAAAATGTTATTTCTAGGGGCCAATCTGGTCGGTTTCGTGGGTGGTGTTGCTACAATATACACCACAGGAATAGTAGACTATACTATTGCAAGGTTTCTGGTGGGAATGGCGTACGACAGCTGCTTTATGCTGCTGTACATTTTAGGTAAAGTTGATTAAAATGTGCCTCCTGTTTGTTATGCGTGGCAAAGGTTGCAGAGCTGTATGTTATGTAATGGACTACTCAGATATTGTTTGTTGTGGCAGTTCTCGAATACATCGGGCCGCGGTACCGCACGGTGGCGGCGAACATGGCGATCGCTCTGTTCTTCGGTGGCGGATGTGTGGCGTTGCCTTGGTTGGCGGTCGGGCTCTCCGATTGGCGGATGCTGCTGTGGGTCACCTCAGCGCCTATGCTATTGGTCATCATCTTACCCTTCACTGTTCCCGAAAGCGTAAGGTAGGTACTTAAACAACCCAAACATAGCTAAGGATAACAATTTTGTATTCAGTTCCTTTTTGTCTAGAATCACGTCACGGAAACCAAACTAGTGCTTTATGGATTGATTACGCAAACGCGATTCTTCCTATTCGTGATTCTACACAGCCATTATTACAACGCAATCGGGTTTCTTCCTATTCGTGATTCTACACAATATTGGTTACACACAACTGCAGTTTACTACATTCGTAATTCTACACAGCCGTTATTTCAATGTATAAGACTTATCCGTTTGCAGGTGGCTCATCTCCAGAGGTCGTACAAACCAAGCCGTAACGGTGTTTAAAAAGTTTGAAAAAATTAATCGAACTCAGATTCCACAGGAGGTTATGGACGACTTCATTGTAAGCAAATTAAACTCGTCGCAAAATAAAAGGCCCGTTTTGACAGTTCACGCCTATGAAGTTCTCTATTTTTTACCGAACGAAATGTTCTGAAGGTAATTATATTTTTCATTGATGGGTACCGCCCACTCGGCTAAGTGCTGTGCATAACGATTTTTTCATATTGTCCACAGACTAATAATAATCGGTTAAAGAAAAAAATAAATCGATCAAGATATTTTTTTAAGGCCGACTCGCACTTGGCCGGTTTTATTTAATTAAATACTAGTGTTCATCAATCAATTAATTACTGACTTTCACCAGCTGTGTAGTGATCTTTATATACTGAAAATCATGAGCTTGTAACATTGTATCATTTCAAAATCTACAACAACAGTGTAAGTTAAATTTTCTAAACAGAACTTTAATCCAATGCACTTTACAATATATATTCAAATCGATCAAGTACTCATGCAAACTTGAATCGATTTATCGTAAGTATCGAGTACCGAGTCGTATGGTTACATCACTAGTTACGTCGCGAAGACAAATGTCAAAACGGGCCTTTTATTTTGCGACGACTTTAACTAGTTATATGACATGGGGTGCGTGGGCACGTATAGTTTGTTTCATTTAAGATGGCGAAAATGCAATTAATGCGGGATTTTACAACTTCTTTTGTTGCTGAATATGAAAGGAAAAGATAACAAAGAGACGTAATAAAACTGACCGAAGTATGGCACGTGTACTGGAGTAGCTCAACCCTTCTTGATCTTTGAAATGAAAGATTTTAAATTTTATTTAAAATATATGATTATTAATACACAAAAAAACACCACTTATACATATTACATCGAAAACTTAGAACACCAAAATCCAATCAGAAGTATTGAAAGTTCAGTAACGTATAGCCAGGTTGTAAAAAAGAGACTATTTTTGCAAATATAACACATGTACTATAAGAGCGAAACCCAGTTAGACACTAACAAAATATTGCACTTAAGCCTAGAAAGTATCCCCTCCTATTGATTATTGTTTATTACCTGAACTGGACCCTTTTATGTATAATAGGTGTATTATTTTCCAAATACAATTACAGTGCGGCTAACAGTCAGGTAAAAATGTCTTATACCTACTATTAAAAAATTGTACAAAGTGATATTGACACAGAATATAATTATTATTTTAGAAACGCACGTCGTCTAGTGTAACACCGACCAACAACATCAAAACTATCAAGATTGTTTGTTCACGGTATACTTTGGGCCTAACGATAATGGTTTTACAACCCCACTTGAAGTTAACAATTAAACAATAGATGTCAGATTTAAGTACTTTTCGTCATCTTAAATGAAACAAACTATACCAGGCTATGGCTATACAAATGCTTTTGTGCCATTTTAGATAGCGTCCCGTCAAAGCCGCAATGAGGCGTCAGTGGGCGCGCTGTTCACGAGCGCGCCGCTGCGGGCGATGCTGGCCTGCATGGTGGCCGTGTACATGAGCTGCGCCATCATCTTCGACGGGCTGGTGCGCCTGTCCGAGTCGCTGGGGCTCGACTTCTTCGTCACCTTCACCCTCGCCTCCGCCACGGAAATACCTTCTGTCACATTGCTGGCTCTCGTGCTCGATAAGTATGTTCATTGGCCACGCTTCCTAAATTAATATACTGACGAGCAAAAACAACTGGTCACTTTTCATACAAAGTTGTATATCTACACTAGCTTATGCCCGCGACTTGATCCGCGCAGAATCAAAATTTGCGATAAAACTTCTTCCTCTCTCTCCCATCGAAAAGGTACAAAAACCGGACAAATGAAATTTGAGAATCAATTTTCAGTTGACATAATTACGTATGCCATATTTAAATTTAAAGATTCTAGTAATAATAGTTACGGAGATAAGAATCTTGCAAAGTAATAATACCCTTTTACTCCCTGAATTTCGAAAAGTCCTGAAATTGTTTTTTAGCAGTTATAATTATTCCCTACCTGTGTATCAATTTCCAGACTCTAGTAATTATAGTTACGGAGTAGATAGGGCCCCTTTTCAGCGGACTATTTGCATTGCACCCAACTATATACATCTATCTATACATATAATAAAATTGTAACTGGTCGATGTCTGTACATAGAAGATATTTAAGAAAAAAATAATAAAGAGGCCTTTCAAAGCGCTGTAGAAGCCAAAAATACACTTTTTAGAATTTTTGTCTGTCTGTCTGGGTGTTTGTTCATGCGCCACGTGAATACTACTGCACCAAACTGAACGCGGTTTTCTTTGTTGTATTTCTGGAAGTGTAGTTTATAATCTCATGGTTCGTTTCTTTAGATATTCTGCCTAGAAGTTGAGATATAAAAGAAAAGGTGGGGGTCCACTAAAAATATTTTTGATACATTTTTTAATGGGATACTAAATAAAAAAGAACAAGTCCTGTGTTCAAAAATGTAGTAGGTACATGTAATATGTTACAATAATACTAAGCAAGAGAAGAATTAAATAAGTTTACTATGGGCGAATTAGTTCCGCTACTCATTAATAGATGTCGCTATTATGAATGAAATTATTCCCATATCTTTAAATTTAGGACTAACTAAATAAAGTGTCTATTTTCAAGGTTCCTCAAACAGAACAAAAAACGGAATCCTTATAGGATCATTTAGTTGTCCGTCAGTCCGCCGGTCTGTCTGTCCTTTTTTCCAGAAACGCATAAAGGTATAATGTTGAAATTAAACCAAATAATTAGGTCTGCGACTCCCTTGGAAATGTGAATAAAACCAACCCGCTAACTAAATCAACGCAATTACAAGATACAAGGATTATATAGACCGGCCGCTTAAATGAGTCCTCGCCCGCGCATGCAGGGGCGTATAGAAAAGGTGTTTACATACAAATTGCAGTGCTCCCAAAAAATGTGGGGTAACTAGTACTTCCAGTTGTAATAGAATTTAAAAGTTTAGATTGAAGGTAGCTCTAATAGCACAACTTAACAGAAATGAAACTAAAAATATTTTTTTGACCTAACACTACATTTTGCTTAAGAGCAGGGCTATTTAGAGACATTTGGTCAAATATTAATATATTTTTTTTAATAACTGGAAGGGTATAAAATTGGGGTTGACAATTAATATGGTAGTTTTGAAGCATAGCCTAAACCAATGGTTAGCAACAGGCGGACCGCGGTCCGTTTGCGGACCGCGAAAGGTCGAATCTCGGACCGCGAAATATTGTAATGTATTTTATACCAAGTATCAATTACTACATAGATAGGCGTATACCTTTATTAATTAAAATAATGTTTTTTTCTGGACCTCGTTAAATTTTTCCTACAGTATCCGGACCCCACCTAAAACTACTTGCCGACCCCTGGCCTAAACCCATAGACCTCGCAAGGATAAATTTTGCACATGTATTGGTTCCTTTTTTGATTTAATAATATTTTTATGATTTTTCCTCCCTTGGGAATGGGGGTGAAATTTTGTAGGTATGTTAATCGTTCGAAGGATGTACTTGATTAAAAAATAATATCCTAAGTACAGTATGGCGTAAAGGTCATTTAGAAAACTAACGAACTACTTAACTTGATGCACGAATATCATATGAAACTGTATATCGGCGATGTTTATGTGAATCCATACTAATGTTACAAATGTGAAAGTGTCTGTTACCTCTTCAGGCTTTAACCCCTTAACCGATTTAAACGAAATTTGGTGTGTATATAGTTATCGTCCCAGGAAGGACATTGAATAGCTTTTGAATGCAGAAATCACCCTTTAATGTGTCAAAAGGGGAGCGAAATTTACTAATACCTACCCTAAGAGTAATATGAGTTTTGCTCTAAGTGTATGTTTGCCACTAAAAATAAGCTACCCAAAATACTAATTCCACACAGACGAAGTCGCGAGTAAAAGCTAGTAGAAAATAAATAACTACTATGGTTGCAAAACAACCTTCTACCCCTTTTTTACTCCCGTTAGGGGATGGATTTCAAGAAAATACGAAACTCGTGCTCCATCAATTCTGTTAATGCAAAAAAAGAATGTTTATGCAAAATTTGAAGTAGATCGGACCAAGGAGTCATGTTGTCCCATACAAAATTAGCCCCTCTTTTTCACCCCCTTAGAGGTAGAATTACGTAAAATCTTTTCTTGTCGGATGCCTACGCAAAGAACATACCCTCCAAGTTTCAGGTCTCAACGATCGGTGGTCATATAATCTAGATAGATAGATAGACAGATAGATAGATTATGATGTTAAAGTTAAGTTAAAAAAGTATTCATGTAAAATAAGATTTTGAGAATAACAACAAAGGCCTTAAAGGGTCGCGAAGTTTCCGACTTAGGTTAATGTGTACCTATGATTATTAACTATTTATTCCGTACTTCCTTCTTACTTTTTATTTTGCGGTATTTACGTTTACTTGATGTATATGTCGCAGGCGGATTGTAGTGATCCGCCGTATACATTATGCCCAGCCATTTCGGTCGTTTTGCAATGCGGCGGTTCAACGATTAGCCGGATTGAATGCGGCTGAAAGAAAATCCCCCTGAATGTATTCGGCGACATACATACGTTCTTCAACACGGGGTATGTGGGGCTCTCCCGCGACGGCAGGCATACCCACTAAAAACCACACGGATTCCCTATTCAGTCGTGTGAGGCGTTACGGGAGCACTCGGTGTCACCGCGACGCCCCACGACCACCCCGGGATGGGGTGCCCTCTTCGCGGCACCTGTGCAATGCAGGTTTGGGAAATCCCGCCCTCCCCCGCTGGTGCCGCTTGGATTTTTTATAGAGGTTGTCTCCTCGTGACCCCCGTCTTGAGAAAGACAGCGGCCCACGTTCCGACCCCACGGGCCGGGTTACGTGTTAACCGACAGTGGCCGAAGCCACGCGATCGCAACCCATAGGTCGCACCGCTCCGACGGTGAACTTTCGCCCCCGTCCAATAAGCCTTGCCCTCACCTTTCCCTGCAGGTACCTACTTGGCTCAGGTTCACCTTCGTCATAAAAGGCGCCCAGAGGCGCCGCCCTCACTGCAGGTCCATATCTGGACCCGCTGGCTCAGATGCCCCGCAACGAATTGCGGGTTCACCTTACCACCCCTCCCCCCCCCCCCCCAGTTGAATATTAGCCAACAGTTAACTAACTTACAAAATAAGTTAATTAACCATTGTTGCCCAGGGTGCACCGGCCTAAGCGTTACCCTCCCCCCCCCCCCTCCCGTGAGGCCAAGAGCCTCTGTTAGAAGGGAACTGTAACGCTAGAGCTCTCGAGGAGGTTTCCGACATAGCACCCCTGGGCCTTCGGCCTGACGCAATCCTAACCTAACCTAACCTGTCCACTAAAAATCCATCTTTATCTCTTATTTGGTGATAGTACGATGCGGCTAAACGTAGGCCGCCTTATTGAAGAATGACAATCCGACTATTCGTTGAACCGCCGCATTGCTGAACGGCCCTGCCATTCAAAACGGCTAGGCGTAGGTAATGTAATACGGCGGATCACTACAGTCAGCCTGCGACATATACACAGAAATAAAAGCAAGCATAAATAATTTTGTTTAGGTATTAGTTATAGTAGGTACGTGCTTAACTTACCCAGCGTAGCTATTTCTATGTAATTCCTTTTGAGGTATGAAATGACTTTAAAAGAAATAAATACAAAAAATATTTTAATTCGGGACCAAAATCAGTCCATATTAATAGTGAGTAATGTTGTAATGACGTTAAATGTATGCCTGCACGTACACCATCGACTCCACGGCCTAACAGGTAGTAGGTACTTAAACTTAGGTAGGTATGCATTAGTATGCTACTTGAGGATACGTTACAAATTTACTTAGTTACCTTGACATACCAATGGTCACTTGGTCTGGGTAGGTGCCAAAAGTTCGCATGTACTCGTATAATGTAAAATGTATAATCATAATATTGAAATTATAGACCAACCAACTGATACGTAATATGTATGTCTTAATTATGTTTAATAGTATTTCCTAAGTAGCTACCTAAGTACAGTCGACGTCAAAGATATCTTTACCTACACTTTAGTGCCTTGTCGTTGTAACTTCATGTTTGAACTTTCATATGAAGTTCTCAAAGTGCTTGGAGCAGCAAGGCACTAAAGCGTAAAGATACCTTTGATGTCGACTGTACTAGTGTGTGATAATTTTTTGTGCTATACATATAACGAGCGAAGACAATTAAAATTATACGAAACGTTGTATACAGTGGTAATGTGCAGTAAATGTTCATTATGTTTTGGTCGATTATTAAGTACTCTATGTACCTAGTACTGAGCTGGTACACATAGAGCAAGTGTTTGAGGCAGCGGCAGCGTAAAAACCTATGCGACACATACTTAGTTAGGTACTTAAATACTAAAAATATACAAAAACGTCGATTTGGGTGAAGGGTACTTGAGTAAAGGTTAGCGGGACTTAACAAATCCTTGAATTTTTAAATTCATGTAGCTACCTAACAAGATTTTTTTGCGCAAAATGTTACTGAGGCAAGTTTAATTTTTAATAAACGAATTAAGCCTAAAATGCAATGCCTGAGGAGTGAAAAAATAAATAAACCAATATTTCAAAAAATCTGTAGATAGGCATATTCCTACTTTTTTAGCAGATCAAGACTTTGAGAAAATAATATCTATTATGGGGTGGAATTATATTTGGTATGGCATGAAACACCTGTCAGGTGATTGGGAATATTAGCTACAAATAAATGGTCAGTTGAGTCCCACTACCCTACTACCAGGTATGTGATTTTATGTTTAAAAAGATATCACACTAGCTGTTGCCGCGACTTCGTCCACGAAGAATTAAATATAGCCTATGTGTAGCATAATTTAAATACAAACCAATAAGATATTTGGTTTTAATTAACTTGAACCCGACATACAATAGCAAATAATAAATGTCACGTTTCAACTTGACAATAGGTACACACAAACGAAGCATAGAGAATAATTTAAGCCAGCTCTAGTAAAGAGATTTACATATCACTGTGTTCCTTAGGGATAAAGTGAGATTCTAATGGTAAAATAATTTTCAAATCGGTTCATTAGTTTCGGAGCCTATTCAGTGCACTTGAACAAACAATCAAATCTTTCCTCGTTACAACATTTGTGTAAATAAAGGAAGTAGGTATTGTAGATATTTAAATTTATGAGTTTGGGGGCCAGAAATAAATATTTTTCAGACCGAAGGGGGTCGCGCCCTGAAAAAGTTTATATTTAAGACACTTGTTTACTGAGTCACTACATACTACATATAGTTTACTACATTTAATAATAATAATAATTTTCAGATGGGGACGGCGTAATCTTACCGTTGTACCGATGGCTTTCGCTGGCGTCCTAATTTTCATTGCGGCATTTGTTCCTCGAGGTACGCACAAATCAGTGAATATCAAATGTAGTAAGGGGTATGAAGGTGTGTACATGATAATAGTGATTATTTTGTGTGAAGGTGTCCCGCAAGTGACGTTGGCGATCATAGCGCGGTTCTTCATCAACATGGCGTACACGGCGGCCATCCAGTGGTCCACAGAGCTGCTGCCGACGCCCGTGCGCGCGTCCGGTTCCTCGCTCGTGCACGTCAGCGGCTACGTCTCCACCGCCATGTCGCCCTTCGTCGTCTACTCAGTAACTTACCACCCACAATCCAAACCAGCCTAATTCCATTCACAGAATTCCTTCTCTTGTCTTGTTTAAAGTAATATGTTTAAGGCTTAGTAAACTCGCACTCTGTGATCTCGACCGGACTCCAGCTAAGGAGAATGAGATACAATCGAAAACTCGTACCTACTACGCGTTGTAAATGCAGCCCTATCTATAAATTTTGTATTAGCAGAAAGTTCTGGTCCTAACCAAAATGTACTTAGTGTGGGGTCATTTTATATTGGTTAATGACATAGATAGACAAACAAACAGAATTTTCAGAATTATTTCATTGGTGGTGCTATAATAGCTAACTTCGTACCAAATCGTGAAGGCGACGTAATGCGTTACAACCTCAGAGGAACCATATATATGATGGAACAGTTCTACGTATGCTGATCAATCGTCCCGAGTTTTTAGCAGTGCCCATACAAAACCCGTATCTTATGACGTCTAGGAGCGCTACTGGCGCCCGCTACCGTTGCTGATCATGAGCGCCACGGCGCTGGTGGCCGTGGGCTTCGGGCTCCTGATCCCCGAGACCATGGGCCGCCGCATGCCGCAGACCATAGCGGACGGCGAAGCACTCGCTAGGAACTATACTCTTTGCGGGTAAGTTCGTGCATAATATTTAATTTATGATCTAACCAACTAATATTTTACAAAGGTTGTCAAGTAACAAAAAATTCAATAATGTTGAAAGAATTCAACATAACTTATACTTATTTTTCCTCAATGTTCAAACCATCTTCCTGATAAATTGCATTATACCCAGTAATTTGTGTCATTATCTCCCGGCCTATTTTGATTGATACAAAGCTTTCACCGTGAAGGTACCAAACAATAGGTACGTACTTTAGGTACCATCAGATGACTCCCATGCATGTTTGTCACCCTAAACAGACACAGACAAATCGAATGTAAATGTATAGAAATCTTTTTTGGAATTTACATAAGGTAATGAATAATAAAAAATAAAAATAAAATCTACGAGGGTCACACCCACACACCGAAATGATCGGGTATTGAATACCCGTGACTGAGTAGCGTAAAACCTTTTTGGTGACGTGAGTACTGGCCCCTGCCAATGCCGGAATGATCACTCCGGAAGATTTGGTACCTATACCCTTTTGCGCAAGAGCTACTCAACGAATTTTAATGACTTTTATATTATACTAGCTTATGCCCGCGACTTCGTCCGCGCTAAGATGTAAAACGAAAAAATAAGTTTTTTCCCGTTCCCGTGGAAATTTTGGGGAGTGTTTTACACTTAAAGCCTTTAAAGAAACACACGTTGTAAATGTTAAGTCTCTTTCCTCCGCTGTTTCGTCTGGTAATGTAAAATCCCGTTTTTCCCGTCCCTGTGGGCGTTTCGGAAAATCCTTTCTTAGTGTTCCCCTACACTCCCGAATAAACCTACGTGACAAGGAACTCACTTGCCAAATTTCAGCTTTCTACGACCGGTAAAACGAAAAATCCTGTTTCCGTGGGAATTTTGGAAAGTACTCTCTTAATGCTCCCCTACACTCCCGAAGCAACCTACATGCCGAATTTCAGCTTTCTGCAACCTGTAAAACGAAAACTCCCGTTTTTCCCGTTCCCGTGGGAATTTCGGGAAATCCTTTTGTAGTGCTCCCCTACACTCCCCAAGGGAACTTGAAGGCCAAATTTCAGTTTTATACATACATACATACATACATACCGTCACGCCTCTTTCCCACAGGGGTAGGCAGAGACTACTTTGTTCCACTTGCTACGATCCTGACATACTTCTTTCGCTTCATCCACAGTCATCAATCTCTTCATACATGCACGTCGGTTTCGGGTACTCTTGACCTGACCTTTTTCCAAAACGTCTCCTATTTGGTCTCGAAACGTCCTTCTAGGCCTTCCCCTCCCAACGTTACCATTCACACTCCCCATATAGATCTGTTTAGTTAGTCTACTTTCATCCATCCGCTCTACGTGACCAAACCAACTAAGCATACTTTTTTCTATCCTAGTCACGATATCCTCTTTCACACCAGCACGTTCCCTTATCACACTATTCCTTATTCTATCTTTCAGTGATACACCTTCCATACTTCTTAACGCTCTCATTTCTACTGCATTTATTCTACTTTCATGCTTCTTTTGCCATACCCAAGTCTCGCTACCGTACATTAATGTTGGAACCAGCACCCCTCTGTGAACAGCCAGACGCGCCTTCTTCGACACCTTCTCACTGCTCACAAAGGCGCGCAGCGCCCCATTTACCATGTTTCCTGCATTCACTCTTCTTTCAATATCACTTTCACACTTCCCATCTTTCGTAAACGCCGAACCCAGATATACAAACTCTTTTACCTGTTCGACTTTCTTACCCGCAATCACAATCTCACATTCTGTCATACTGTCGTCTTTTTCAAACACCATATAACTTTCGTCTTGCTTACGTTAACATTCATACCTTTCGTTTCTAATGCACCACATAAAATGTTCAGTTTTATACGACCAGTAAAACGAAAAATCGATCGCGTAGAACTGAATATATAAACTCCGTTTTTTTCCTTATCCCGTGGGAATTTCCTAAAATCCTGAAATTAGTTTCTTAGTTTTGTAATCACCTACTTTTGTATCAAATTTGAAGAGTCTAGCTATTATTGTTACTGAGATAGCGTCACTCGGAATCGAATATATAATTCCCGTTTTTTCCTTATCCCTTATCCCTTATCCCGGAATTTCTAAAAAGCCTTTCTTAGCGGATGCCTACGTCATAACATCTACCTGCATGCCAAATTTCAGCCCGATCCGTCCAGTGGTTTGGGCTGTGCGTTGATAGATCACTATGACAGTCAGTCAGTCAGTCAGTCACCTTTGAGTTATATATATTTAGAAGATAAAGATTATACATTATACCTACATCATACATCGCTCACTCAGTTATTAGATTTATAAATAAATCAATCAATTTTCGAGTTGCCAGGACAAGATATTTATATATACTTAGTATTTTACTTCCTTGGGTGCGATGAAAGACCACAACATACATATAACATATATATAGGGAATTGGTGAATCGGCAGGTAGATGCGTACCCGGGCTACAACATATATAACTCCCTTAAGCAATTCTGCCAATCAATCTTTTAAAACGATTTGTGGTCGACCTGGTGGAACACATAACGGGAAAACAGCAAAAACCTCTTTGTATTCTGCACTGTGTTTATAGCCGGTTTTCAAGGCTTTTACTTAGTGAAGTCCACGGCTTTGCGAAGCCAGTAGAGGCCAGTGACCTCAGTCAATCCGTACAATATAATTACAACACGAATTAATCAGGTAAGTAGGCACGTCATTGATTAGAACTTAGCGTACAGACGCTTATAAAGTTTGCCAGTAAATACATACATACATGCATAAATCACGTCTATGTCCCTTACGGGGTAGAGAGCCTAAGGTAAAAAGACCTAAGGGCCACGTTTAGCATTATTGTGGGCGTATAAACGGAAAGAGGAACTAAAATAGTGATGGGTTGCTAGCCGCATCGCCTAAGTAGGTATACTATTATAACATGATTCGTAAGATTTTCGCCCATTCCCTGGATGGGCTTTTACCATATATTTATTATTTTGCTAGATCTATAGCTAAGTACAGTACCTAAGTAAGGAAAATAATTCCTAATCCACCATGGAACCTTTTTGTAATAAGCGTCGTAACGATTTCCTTGTTAAGTAATGCAATGTCAATACGACTTCTGTGAAGAGGTTCATCGACGGGTCACGAATTAAATTCCTTGACTGTACACATTCGATATTCCATTAGACTGCACCATGAACATAAACATAGATAGGTATTTAACTATGTGTTTATTTTGTTCTTTTGCCAGTACTGCCGAAGAAGCCGACCAAGATAACAAAGCTGAACACAAGGAGAAGGCCCTCATTACGTAGCGTGAAGCGTAACATCGTTTTAAAGAATCATCTCCTATTTACCGTTACTTACCTTCCGTTTTGTACTGTACCTTGTTGATCGACGGCGACGCGACACTACACTTCGCTATATGTAGGTAGGTAGCCATTATGTTCGGTTATTCGCATGAACGTGAGAGGTGCTGCGCTATGTCGGTAGCCGCGATGTAACCGAGAGAGGCGCGCGAAAGTGCGATGTCAGGGCGAGATAAACAAACGAGACCACCTTTCTTACACACTGCGATTCTAAGTAAACTCAGTGAAACTTTTAATTGAAAAGAGTAATGAGGCCCGATTTTAGAAACCACATCACTCGAAAGTGGAAAAATTGTGTATTATCTACTACAAAACTACCGCTGAAATTGTTGTTTTTACTAGTTGAATAGATTGATCAGAGCTGTAATTTCTTCTAAGCTACTCGTATTTCAAATTTAACCCAATTTTTGCACCACTTTCGTGTGGAATTTTTACGCAATGTGCTTTCAAAAATCGGGCCTATGCTTTCTTATACTTGCCACGCGCCGACAGCTAGATATCATTTATTTCGGTCCAGCTTCAGATATTTCAGCGCCAATCTTAACGAACTAATCTACTCTATCTAATCTATGGTAGAAGCGTAACGGACAGCGAAGTGTAGTAACGCCTTTACGTAGTCAAACAAGAACTAGTCTGTCATTTCTGTTATGAATATTTGCGTTATAATTAAAATCTTATACATAATTCATTATTTATTCATATATATATTATAGGTTTTATCAATACATAGTATAAAATAAAGACGCTTTCCGTTGTCTGTCTGTCTGTCCCTATGGTTGCTTAGATCTTTAAAAGTACGCAACGGATTTTGATTCTGCTTCTGCCCTCGACTTCGTCTGCGCAGAATTACACATATAAACCTGCCTTTTGAATCACTATCTTTTAAAAAAACCGCATCAAAATCCGTTGCGTAGTTTCAAAAATCTAAGCATAAATAGGGACAGATAGAAACACAGACAGACAGCGGAATGCGACTTTGTTTTATACTATGTTGTGATATTCGGTAAAGTTATGTATTGTGGCTCTCAGTATTTCTAATTTTTAAACTCTCTCGTTGTCCGTCCCTAATGTAATACTCCTCTCATCCACTCAAAGGTTGACTGGAAGAGATCCTTTAAAAGGATTACGCCGGTACTCTGACTCAACCTCGCATATGAAATTTTATGAAAATGGAAAAATCTCTTTAAACCGTGCACTTAAGGTTGTTATTTCAATGTCGTCAAAGTTGATAAACGAGGTTGAGTCACAGTACCGTCGATTAGTGTTTGTTTTCTTTATTTTGCACAATAAAGTGTTTACATACATACTTATTATACACCTAAATATAAAAATTATCTCAGGTCTAAGGCAATATGCGCCTTGTGCTACCGGTATGAGTAATAATAGGAGTTCTAACAGGTTCCGATCCAAATACCCAGATGGAACGTCTTGTTGTTACTTTTTCTGTAGGTACCTACTGGCTGAGATTAATTACACTTAAGTCAGTCACAAAGGGTGCGTGTGCTCATTTATTTGATGAATATTGAACAATGAAGAGTGTCTAAAGACGACAAGGAAAATAATATAAAAATCTTACAAGACTTATTTGTTTATTATTTAATAAATATACCAAGTTGTTTTAACGTCGTGTATCTAAAAGTATTATAAAAACTCGATGTACCGACGGTGATGTCAATTTACTAAGGTCATTAGCGTAGACATCCTAGCTTCCTAATCCTATCATGAATATCCTAAATCCAATATTATAAATGCGAATGTGAGTTTGTTTATTTGTTTGTTATGCTTTCACGTGTAAACTAATCAACCGATCGTTATAAAATTTGGTACATATGGAGAAAGTTTGAAACCCTGGGAAGGACATACGAGTTTCCATCCCGAAAAATTGCATAGTTACCGCGGGCATGCCATAAAATAAACTAGTCCCCGGCAGAACGTGCGGGCAACAGCTATTATTAGACATATTGAAGCAGGCTCGTAAAGTTGTCTATAAAAAGTAGTTCGATCGTCAGTACATATCATGATTTTAGGTTCATTTAAGTAGCTAGGATATAAGAACTATAGTTAGTATGTCGTGTACAGTCAGCGTCACATAATTTGCAGCATCCAAGTCGGCCAAATAGTTCGATACACCATAGAAATAGTATGGTGTGTCGAACATTTTGGTCACCTTGGATGTTTCATACTATAAGACGCTGACTGTACCTAGGTGCAGATAAGGGAAAAATGAAACTGCCGCTATATTCTCAATACTTAATACATTACCATGTCTTAATGCACAGGCGTTGCCGGAGTTACCGACCATAGAATTATGAAATCGAATTTTTGAGCCTAGCTGTAGTTATGTAACTTTTAAAATTGTACCGTTCCTATCAACGTGTATACCAACAACCAAAAATATTTGACAAGATGATAAAAATATGTAATACAATACCCTAAAATACGTACTTATAATTTTAAGACTTGATTTCTAATCGGTAGAATCAGAATACTTTCGGTTTTGAAACAGTTTAATTAATGATACCTTGGTAGTTATTATCCTGCTATATAATATTATAAATGTGGAAGTTTGTGAGTATGTTTGGATGTTTGTTACTCTTTCACGCCAGAACGGCTGGACAGATCTGGATGAAATTTGGAACATAGATAGATTATAGTCTGGAATAACACAATAGGCTACTTTTTATCCCAGAAAATTGCGTAAATCCTGCGGGATAGCGATAAACGAATTCTATGCAGACGAAGTTGCGAGTTTGTTATACACGTGAGATGCGGAAGATAAAATAAGGGTATGTTATTGTCCTGTCAGTTTAAATCAGTAGTGTGAGACGTGCCTTTCATTACAAATGCAGCCTGATAGAGTTAGATACGTTTATCTTGTTTGCGAATTCATATTTTACAGATACTTTAAAAAAAAAGGTTGTCCTGAAATCAGCAGAACCTACCTTGCCTTTTATCATTTCTTAACACGCCTTTAAATTTAAACATAATATGATAAGCCTCTCACTGGTCAAAACAATGACTATCTATAAGATTTACCTAATTATTCAGGAATTGAGAAAGGAAAACTCAATTGATTCCAACGTAATTTATTACTTAGGTGCTTATAACAATAAAGTTAAGGCTTAATAATTTTAGTATCAACTTCAAAGCATTCGGTAATGTAAGCGGACCAAATAATACTTACCTTATCTTACCACGAAATAAGAAGCAATAGAATGTCTTTATACAGGTGTGATTCATTTCAAAATTAAAGATAGGTGTCAAAATTCCTTTCAAACATAAAGAACCTCTTCCAAATGATTGGCAACCGATACAAAATGAAGAGAGAGAAAGTGTAGGTTATTTCGCGAGAACATGAAAACGAAATAAAATGATTCTAAAAGCATAAAAATAACATGAGTGTTCGCTTGTTTTTACTATTTGTCTGTCAAATGGGCAAGCAACATAGCGAAAAAGAAGTCCATAGCATAGGTAATAAATATACAAGCTTAGGTCTGCTTTATGCTCAGATACATTTTGCCGTTGATGTTCTGTTTGACGGGGTTGATGCGCTTGAGGATCTGCGTCATGGTCTCGACGAGGCGCTCGCTGCTGACGCCGGTGCGCTTGGACTTGAACTTGGTCAGCAGCTCGGTCGTGGTCATCGGCTTGCGCGCCAGGTAGCGCCGCACCGCCTCCTCCGTCACGCCGCACTCGCTGCACATATGCACACCATCATGTTACTACTTATCATAGTTTTGCAATCGTCAATTCTTTATTTACATTATTCTAATATGGTTTGTTTATTTACAAATCACGGATGACAAACGAAATAGAGAATCACTTCACGGTCAGTAGTGATCGCTGTTTAACACCAGAAAGATTACAGAGATTAAAATAGTTTCTCTTTCGATTTTCTCGGCTCTACGCCGGAACATAACAGTCAGGTAGCACTGCCGCATAGGAACTGCGAGAAATTTGTGGTATCGATCTGTACGTGGTACGAGTATTAAAGTTTTCTGCGCGGTAAGTATACAACGAGAAACAAGTTTGAATGAAAGCAATTGCTCACACGTAGGAGGGGTCGATCTTGGCGCGCTTGCTGGGCGGGGGCGCGGCGGCGGGCGCGGGCGAGCCCGAGCGCGAGGTGCTGGCGCTGCCCGGCGCGCTCGCTGCAACAACGCCTGTCTTAAGCCCAGTTTACACTAGCAACACAAGTTGAGGAAACAGCTAATTTCCTTTTCTAACCAGTATGTGTGAAGTTTCTAACCAGTTGGGCATTTGTTCAATTATCCAGGTGAGTTTAGATCTATGCTATTTAAACTGTGCTCTGCAACGCTCTAAGCTACTGTGCGCACGCTCTAGTGCCGTTTACACCAAGCCAACCAGCATTCTCAGAATATTCCTAGAATATTTGTGAACGCAGACAGAACAATGAAAGAATGCTCTACGTCTGTTTACAATAAAACAATTTGATAGAATGAGGATTAGCTTGTGGGGTCTAATCCCTCCTTAACAGTTGAATAGGAATTTGAACGCCACCCTGGCAGTACCTGGAAACGTTTGGTCCTCTTGGCCGCTCAGTATTAAAAATTTAACTTCAATTGGCATTGTTCATTTTTTTTAAGCTGTGCTTTTAACACCTTTATTTGATAAAATGGACTATTTCAAGCTACTAATTTGAATATTATGCTTTTACGTAGCTTTGTTAATTAATAATCAATATTTTTTCCCTGTTTGATAATTCGTGAATTTAGACAGAATCCCAATCGCCTTCGTTCGGCTGGCTATAAAAAAAAAACGGCTTTGTCTATGGTTTTATCGATTTGACAGTGACACGTGACAGTTGCCATAGCTAAACTTTTTTTTTTTTTCATTTTTGTGGCAAACATTCGATGCTGGATTCTGTCTAAAAACCGGGTCGTTCGGTCAAACAAAGGTTCAAAGTACTTTTACAAAAATATCTGCAATCATAAAGTATTTTTGAAATCGGATAAGATAAATCGGATAAATGATGGTTTTCCTCGAAATGGTTTTCGAATTGGAGCATACTTAAAAAAATGAACAATGCCAATTGTTGCCGCGCAAAGTGGGCTTTTCAATAGGGAATATGCATTAAAAAATACATCACATTTCTTAAAATAAATGTGAAAATATGGTAAAAAAGATGACAAATAGTGAAATTAAAAGTAATATCTGTCAAGAAATACGGAAAATATAAGTTTTAAACTAATAACTAGTCGGCGATTAGAAAGAGATCCGTTATATCTCGGTTGTTTTTATAGTTATTTGAAAAATATTTTTTTATATTATTAATTACATAAATGGGCTTTTAATGCAAACCATGAAAAAAGTCATGAATATTCCCTATTAATCGCAAGCGTTTTGCTTTCTGCCAACAGATGCGTTAGGAATGCGAACATTTGAAGTTAAGCTTTATTTCTCGGTACCTTGGTTACATTGGCATTCTGGGTTATATTGCCCTATGATTTTAATTTACGAATTACTTAAGTTTACTGTGGTATATAGAGTCGGGAGACAGAAACTGCATCAACTTCCATACTATAGGAATAGGACATGAAACTTGTTGCAGTAACTAGGCCCTCCGTATAAACGCGTCGGGGGATCGCGGGCAGCGGGCCGCGGAGCACTAACCGGAGGCGCTGGTGGCCGCCGCGCTCTTTTCGCTGCTCGGTTCCTTGCGCTTCTTTGCCTTTTTAGTGTTGTTACTGCTCTCTGCGTCGGTGTCGGAATCAGAACTGAACTCACTACTGGACTCTATAAAACAAATAATGGTCTATTCATACATCATTCTTAATACATAGCTTACTTTAAAGCATTGTGGTGGTATTCACTCAAGAAATGTAATAAACACCTACAAAAAAAACTAGTGCTTCCATTCAGCATGGTGCGGGTGACAGTTGTCAATATCACAGACTAGAGATTGAAAGTGTCGGAACTTTACTTTTACTTACCAATTAATAAGTACCGATACCCCAATCCACAGTCCCATCGCTAAACGAGTCTCTGGTGTTACGTTACATGCTTGTTATGTTTCTTCGCTTAATTGTGCTTTGAATTTTATTAATTACATACATAAATCACGTCTTTAACGTCACACGTCAACGTAACACCAGCAACGTAACGTCAGTGTAACGTTTTCACGTCATAAGTCCGCCTTTGTGCATGTATCTCAGTGTTTGTCAATTGTATTTTGTCGTGTTTATTTTGCACAATAAAGAGTTTACATACATACATACATACACGTCTTTATCCCTTACGGGGTAGACAGTGCCTAAGGTAACAAGACCTAAAGACCACGTTTAGCATGATTATGGGCGTATAGATGGAAAGGGGAACCAAAACAGTGATGGGTTGCTAGCCACATCGCCCATATAACATGATCCCTAAGATTTCCGCCCATTCTGCGTTTTAGTAATTGATTACAAAAATCTGGATAGCTTAAATGTATTTCGTTCAACATAGTTATTTATGTGCAAATGTTTTACGCCAGTCATATTATTATGCAGGATACAACTGAAATATACTTCCATATATTTTGACCGCAGCGACTGCTTTTCAGTAAAATGAAACGGTGCGACAAATGGCAGCGGCACCATGCTAGAATGAAAGCGCTGTAAGATGAAAAATAAAAAAGGAACGAGGTACTAAGATGGTGGCCTAGTTCCACCAGAGGCCGGTTGTCTCCTATGTTATATCAATATGTTCCATGCACATATAGCAAGCGATCTATATTAATAATATATAAAGAACTTGGCCAGTCTAGATTTTGATTAAAATATTCAAACATTTAAAAAAATAAGAACCATTTTATGTCAAAAATGTACATCACTTTATAAACAAAGAAACTTTATTCATAGTTGTGAAAGTTGTTAAGTTGGGTCTTTATAATATTTAACACTTTGACTGTTCCAAGGATATTTACTACCCCAAAACCAAATGTCCAATATTAATATCATATTTTGAAGACAATATGAGGTCACGTTACGAATTTTAGATAAGGGAAATTTCGTGTACAGTCTACCAGTAGCTATATAGCTATAATAAAAAAAAAAGCATTATATGTAAAGCACGGACGTCTCAGTACGTACTACTGGCCAATAGTGTTGTTAAACAACGTTAAGCCACTAAAGAAATCATAATGAATTCACCGCGCCGTCGACTTAATTCACCTGGGTTAATTCAGCTAGGTGAAATGAAGTATACTAATTTGTAGATTGGAATAACCTAGCTAAATAAATTATCAACTTCCAAGTTATTTCATATGTGATCTTGATCCGATGTTGTATTGTTGTGTTTTATTTTAAGTTCAGTTTTGTTTGAGCACCTAAGTAGAATGTTTTTCGATTTTACGTTTGTGTTTTTATTTATTATTTATTTTATTTAAAAACCTTGTAACCTTGTAAGCCTACACGCTGAGGACGCCCTCAACGTGTAGGGTTAGTGCTTCGCTGTATTTAGTAGGGATCGATTTGATAAAATGGACACCGCGAGCAACGTTAGTCGTCGGTGACAAACAACTGAGTGAGTTATCTTTCAGTCCCTCGCTTTCGCCACTGTCGTGGGTTTTACGTGTAATGCACAAATGTATAGAGCCATCTATTTCTGACGTCACGTAGACGTGGCAGACCCAGTTTGACGGTGCATTACTTACACGGACATGCACGGACAATCAAACGTGTAAGTACTTGATCTTTGGTCATAGGTTTTTGTTTAGCCACTCTGAATAAAATAAAATATGTAATAATCTCAGCAGTTCATTGTGCTCTGACTCCGTCATTTATATGTCTATACCTTTTAATTCAGATCTTTAATACATATCTTAATTCCGTTGAGATATTATTTAAAACACGATATATACGCTGGTGCATTGTATATCATGCACGGACGTACCGAGCTAGGTCTTCAGTGCACTACATATAATGCACGGCCAGTCAAAGTGTTAAAATCACGAAATTACAACATTTGTTTTCCTCGTTTCCTGTTTCTTATCTTTTAGATTAGAGTTAGACAGTGATGGATCGACATAGGCTTGTTGGCATGCTGTGCCGCGCCTGCACACGCATAAGTTAAACAAAGACGTGACCAGCATTCGACAACCTTCAACGATGCTGTTAGTAACAGAGTTATCAATTAATATTGATATTAATAACGAGGTTAGCATCTTAGAAACCCTTTCGAGTAGGTATGTGATATTGAAATCATTTTTTATATCAACTAAAAGAAAAGTTTTTCTTTTCGGTTAAATAACTTTGAACAATCTCTTGCTACTCTACAACCACGCGTGTAACACAGCTATATCTGTGCGAAACGTGTAGTCCTCATGCAAATATACCCAAGAGAAATCAACATCGAACTATCACCAACACCACATAAGACACTAACGCTTTTCAAACTATAGACCGACCGCTTAAATGAGTCCTCGCCCGCGCGGTGCAGGGGCGCGGGCGGGAACTCATTTAAGTGTTCAGTCTATACCAGACACGTTTGTTCAAAAATAGATTACGTTTCTAAATGACACTGAAAATTAGAACACAGAAAAATCGGAAAAGTAAAGCCAGTCAGGCCCGGGATTCGAACCCAGATCCTCATCATTCCGTGATGCGTGGTATACCGCTACACCACCCACAGCAGGTGAGTAACCCTTCGAATTTTTCTATCTGTTAGGTACTAGCTGTCAGGTGACCTTGTTACTATGCGATTTTTTGTCGCCAAGCGTCATCTGTCATCACTCAAATCACTCGTTTTAAATGAGACATACAATACAGCAATATTAGTTTTGTTATTAGATAGCGGTGAAAAGTGCAATGAAAGGCTGAACGTTTTATGTTACAATTTCAACCAGAAATATAGCATTAGAAAGTGACAGAAACGATTGTGTCCTGTGACGTTAGCGCGCGGCGAGCATCGGCTCTTGTGTTATGGTAATACAGGAATCCTACTGCGGCGCACGCCACGCACGCTCCATGCAAAGCCGTAGCTAGCGTGAGTCGGCTAGCAGTAACATGAGGTAACGTAGCTCACGACGCAGTTGAATTCCGGCTGGTGATTGACGGGCTTGACCTTTTTTGGCTTCGTCGCTGTTCTTTTTCTTCTTAGTGAGCTTGCTGGCGCGCTCCTCGCCGTCGCGCGTGGGCTCGTCCTCGGCTTCCGACTCCTGCTTCTGCTCCTGCTCCTCCTCGCTGTCCTCGTCCGACGTCAGCAGCTTCCTGACACCCACAGCCCAGGCGATTATAATAGGTACATATAACATGCAGACAGTTTCGAGTAAGATGTATCTTCAGAGCAAAGGTAATATTTAGCAACAAAAAGGGCGTCCATTAATAACGTGCGTAGGACCCTCCCGCCCCTCTTGGTGAGATGCCGAGACATTTGGCGTGATCTTCTCCCTAATATTTCGCAAACAGATCCCTGAATCGAAAAATGGTTTTCCCACACCCACAATATTTTTGAACGACCTTTCCAACGACACCCCACGCTATGGAAAAAAAATGAGAAAACAATCATTGCTACTTTACGTATAGGGGAGGTATAGTTTGTTTCATTTAAAATGACGAAAATACTTATAACCAACATCTATTGTTTAATTGATTTCTTCAAGTGGGGTTGTAAAACAATTATGCAGGTGCATCGGTAGGTACCTGTTTGTTCACGGTATACTTTGCGACTACCTGCATAATTGTTTTACAACCCCACTTGAAGATAACAATTAAACAATAGATGTTGGTTATAAGTACTTTTCGTCATTTTAAATGAAACAAACTATGGTACCCTAAAAAAATATTCTAGATTTTAATTTACCACTTTGTCGGCGTAGTTAATATATACATAACACACCTATGCCAAATTAAAGCTTTCTAGTACTAAGAATTTCTGAGCTAAGCCGCGGACAGACAGACAGACGGACGGACGAACATAGCGAAACTATAAGTGTTCCTTGTTGACTACGGAACCCTAAAAACAGCCGAGCTCGAAAACTATACGATTTCCTTGGTACAAAAAATTTAACTTAATAACTGATGCCGAAACGAATAGTAAAGCCGACTTTATAACGCTTGCTGGCTTCGATCAACAATTACATAAATGCGTAGGTATGTAATAGTCGATCAAAGCTTTCTGGCTCACAATACTACACGATACGGCATGTAAAGATGACATTCTACCGCAGTCAGAAAAAACCGTTCAAGTCGGAAAATTTGACGAAAATATTTAGTTTCACCAGAGTTGAGGTAGATTACATACACAACTACATTACTGATTGTAAAAAATGAATGAATGAATGTAAATATAAATAAAAAACACTTTTTTTAAAAACGGTAAAAAAATCCCTTATAGACTATGGTCACTTGGTATATATCTTCATCTGATTTGAGTTTTATTTATTCATTTAACCCATTTCTTTAAATAATGCTATTTAAATCGGTACCTATCTATAATTTTTTGTAAGTAATACTGAAATAAATAGTTTAAAGAAACTTTTTGATTAAATGTGAAACATAGGATAAAATATTAGCAAAGGCGATAAGCCCTTATCAGACTGACGTTCTTGAACCCAGGCTGCTTACCTTAGCGCGTCTTCCTCAGAAACCCCTTTCAGTTCTTTGTTCGCCTTTTGCTCGTGATCTGTTTCACTGCGACAGATAATACATGTACAGTGTACAGTCAAGGGCATAAATATATGTACGTTACCAAGACGTCAAAAACATGTATACACTTTTAAGCCACAAACAATAAGGTCGGTGACACATAAATTTGACATAATGGCTGTATAGATTTTATGCCCTCGACTGTACACAGATGCAGATAATTTCTAAATAGGAATGCGCAAATGCAGTGAATAAATTTTTTGATCCTTATGACAACGGATACGTTAACAAGGTTTAACCTTTTCATAGCCAAGCAACTCTTGTGTCAACTTTATCTTGTCAAAAGAAGCATGTGCTGACTTCATATCGAGTCAATGGCTACGAAAAGGTTAATATGTACGCGTGATGCGTTCTCCGCACACTACGTGTCATCGACCCGCTTTAAACCGCGTACTGATTTGCGATCCGAACAGATACGGTGCGAGCGCCCTTTGGTTCACGGCAACAACCCACAAGCGTCGGCTCATTGCCATGCGCTCGCGAACTCGCGGCGAGCCAGCCACCACGTCCAGGCTATAATTTATGGTTACAGTAACGTGTAACGGTAACGGTTACGGTTATAATAGTGCATTCCTAGTGATTCTCGGCTTGCTGCGAACGCAACGTGGTTCGCTCGTGAGCTACGTACACATAATAGTTTTGGTTACAGTAACGTGCAACAGTAACGGGTACAGCTCGCAGATGAGTACCCGGCTTAACAACGCTTACCGAATGACGTAAATATCATTAAAACACCGAAAATGTTCTGTGGTGGCCATGGAATCAAATTGAATGACTGTTAATTAGAATATCGTGTCGTGTAGGTTAAGGTACTAAGTAGATACCAGAAATTTACTCTGATCGATCTCAATTGTTTTGTATCATATACACGTACTTTTTTCTTCGAGGCAAATCTTGAGAAAGACTTGGCGTGAGAGAGGCACCGGGTTAATAAATATATAGGATTCTGACCTACTAGAGACTGGTTATCGAAAATTGAGACTGAAGCACGGCCAATTTAAAAATTCCGTTTATTGTAACTATAACTATAATACGAAAATACTGTATTATATACATCTACATTATATTACAGATATTGGTATTTAGAGCAGTAAGAACTATCAAAAAAGTATAATGCGTACAATATTATAAGTCAAAACACACGATAATTTTAAATTTGCCGCGCGATTCCCGTTTCAGCTTCGTAAGCAAGACTCTAACATCCCTAATTGGGATTGTCTATTTTTTTACAATGAATACTGTTTCAAAAACCATTTCGAGGAATAGTTTTTCAGGATTATTCGCAGTAATCAGATTTCATAACAATGTTGTTTTTGATTTGTTATTGTTACTTTTTCATTTGCCCTTCATTTGACCGCGAAACTCTGACCTCGTCAACTTGTAGAAGATTTTTTGCATAATCTATAGTCAGCCACTTTTTTTTAAAACCTTTTTTATACGAGGTCCGAATTGAAGTTACGGATATAATTTGCACTTTACTTTCAGCTTGTTTTACACAGTACCTAACTCGCAAAAAAAAATCACGAAACAGCTATTTGGCAAAGTAATAATAATTATTAATCACTACATAGTATAAAACAAAGTCGCTTTCTCTGTCCCTATGTCCCTATGTATGCTTATATCTTCAAAACTACATAACGGATTTTGATGCGGTTTTTTTAATAGATAGAGTAATTCAAGAGGAAGGTTTTTATGTAAATTCTACGCAGACGAAGTCGCGGGCAGAAGCTAGTTTAATATATTAAATGGATGTATAATCATTACATACATAAAATTAATAAGAATTGGCCCCGAGTTATGAAAACACGGTATTGTGAACATCATTCGGACCGCAAAATTGTCACCTGACAGACTGTCAGTGAGAGCCGTTGTCATATTTTTTTGACGGTGTATCGCTTCTGTCGCTTCACTGTTTACTTACATATTGTTGTATTATAGTTACAAAATCTTACGTTTAGAAGCACTTACGGTAAATAATTAGGCAACAGTGTAATCGCGCAGTCATGTGTTTCGCTCACATGAAACATTTTCCGCTAAATATTTTAATGGAGACCGAAAATATTACGTTTTTCAGTTTACTTTCGCCTTTTGAGTTTACTGTCTTATTTCGGGATCATGTTTTGTCTCGATCATAGCTGATATGTGTATATGGACCTTTCTGCTTCGCGCATTGATCAATTTATCCAACAAGCAGATGTGTGACAGCGGCAGTGGAAACTCTGGTGTCATCGACCAAAATACTTTCAATAATTATAGTAAAAAAAATACCGAGTTATATGAGAAAATATCGAAATTGGTATCTTATAATTGACTTTTTCGCACAAAAAAATAAATAAAAGGTTAGGTATTTTTTTTAGACAATCCCAATTGTAGTCATTGTAGACATATGGGAGTTACGCGCCATCAAATTAAACTCGCGGAAAAAATGTACATGCAGCACCTGATCTGAGTAAAAGAAATTACAAATACCTGTCAGAGGAATCGGATATATAATCGCGTTCTCTGCCCTCTTCGTCTCCATCGTCGCTCTCCTCAAAGGCTTCGTCTTCAACTTTTTTTTTCTTCTTGACTGGGGCGCCTAATGAAATGAACAAAATGACTGTTAAAGTACAAATCGCTTCTAGTAACATATAGGTATTTAGGAGAAATACCTCAAAAAATTACTAGTTTAATTTATTTGTGGCTATAAATTGTATCTGTTTGCCAATGGACTCCGTTGGCAAGGATTAATTTGATACAATAAATATCACCAGATTCCTAGGTTCATAGTTTCATACATAAAAGCACAAAACGGCTAGTCTTTAACTGGGGGCTGGTTCGTTGTTTTGTTAGGTATCTTCTCCTACATATTTTATTATATACTCAGGCAGACAAGATAGTCATGTCTAGTCAAATATCACCGCTACTTTATAAGCACAATGAGTGTCGAAATATTTACTTTTGCGGTTGTTTCCCATTCCAATACATTTAATCCAAAAACAATTTCTAGCATAGCAGATTTTCCTTCATTCCTATTAATACCTTACCTTAAAGAGCTTACCTTTTTTGGGTTTTTTCTTTGCGGCAGAATCGCTCTCATTGTCTTTTTCTGCGGGCTCGGATCCCGAAGAGTCGTCTTCTGAATCGATCCACTCATCCATGTCGGAAATCTTTAAATCTGAAAGTTATGTTATGATTCAAACTAATAAAAAAAGTAAATATAACGAAAACTTTCTTTACAAAACACAGCCAGATACATAGTTCTTCAAAAAATTAAGTTAATATATGTATAGATATCGTTACATAGTACAATACCCGGCGATAAAGAATGGACACCTGTCTTTGGAAAGACACTCAGCTAATTTCGGCTCCGTAGTGTTGTCACTCACTACTTATGTGACGGTTGTAAGTTGTTGTACGGGCGCCGTAGAGTACGGACGCATTACTAAGAAAATAATTATATAATATAGTTATTGAAACCCCCAACTTTAAATTGTAAAATGGCAGCTTTAGGAGAAAGAGAAATCCCAGATTTACGGTATTATTTGTCAGCACAAGGAACGGTTTAGAGTGTTTTCCGTGGCCAAGCTACTGGCCGGTCATGGGCACACTGCGTTGCGATTACCGCCATATCACTCGGATTTTAATCCCATAGAAAATATATATTTGCTGGACGATTTGGACGCGTATATGGAGAAAGGGCCTGATATTGCATCGAACCGAGAGTTGTGGACGAGATGAGGGTCTTTACCCAGCAGTGGGACACCGCAATAGGCTAATTAAAAAAAAAATATATATATATATATATATATATATATATATGGTCTCAACTTATGTATCCAGAAACATAAATATGGATCTAACCACAGAAAACAAAACTGAATGCTAAAGTAAACATGATCGGGGCTGAAGAGTGGAAAAAGGTTTGCGATCATGCAATCAAATGCGAGAATGAACATCGAAAAATCAACCCATATTGGGTTAGACGATTACACTGTTAGACTTTTAATGAGGCTGCTTTTAATGACCTATTTAATCTTCAACCTGTTTTCAGTTTTACTTCTTTAGATCAAAGCCTATTCCAAATTTAAAATTCATATCGATGGTCTCGTTCGGTCTTTCATAACTATGACATTGCCAAACGATATCTAGTAGAGTCAATAAGTACTCACAAACAAAATTATACTTTAAGATTTTCACAAAGCCATCTTAATGTGCTAGTACATTATAAACCCAGTGCTTATCTTACTATCTGATATGCTGTGCCATGCTGTGATTGACCACTGGCACACTATTATTTCTAAAGGACACTGACCATCATATTGTGAATCTTCATTATTTCAAAAGGCACATTTGTAAGTCAACTATCTTTATTATTTACCTTTCCCTTATCCGCTTATCCTTTTATAACAGTGTATTAACTATGCGCCTATCGTTGTAGATGAGTTATATTTTAAAATAATACCACCTCCATCCACCATCTCCTGAGCTTCCTTCCTTCTCCCATCGCAGCGTGATAGACTAGTAAGTAATACGGCTGATAGTGACGGTGATAATAACCTCATTGAGAGCACAGATACTCAATAAAAGGAAATTTAAAAAATATGAAAATAAAAAATTACTGTACTAATAAAAAAAATAGATGTCTTTTAATCCACTCTCTTTTTTGACTATCCTGTTTTTAGTAGTCTCAACAGCTCTCTATAGATATCCGAAGTTTACTTGTCATTAACTTGACGTAAACTAATTAGGGCCATAAAGTGCATATTAATGTCGTGCATGTAATGTTAATATTATCGTCACTTAATAAATACGATGATTGATGTGTTCGAAAATTGTCGTAAGCAGCCAATTATCTGTTGCCAAAGACCGAAGTCCATTCTTTATCGCCGGGTACTGTATGAATCAAAGTCGCTTTCGACGTCTGTATGTATGTATACAACTCAAAAGAAAATAGGGGCCACTTGAGTTTCTCTCTCCGTCATTTCATCTGATAACATTAAAAACGCAAAGCATAATATTTTTTAGATAATACAAATATCTAATTCCCAAATCCAAAATAGAATTGGTAAAAACACGCGTGTTTAAGAGTGTCTGATGAATCGTGGCATTTGCCTTTTTTCCAAATTCTCCATAATATAAATAACACTTTTATCTGTTAAACTGGCCTGTGGAGCTGTGGTGAAACTTCTTGAACATTACATCCCAGTCGTCTCAGTTTACTGTTTACTGAAGATATTTTCAACGTGTTATAATGGCCAAACCAAATCAATGTGGGAAATAAATACAATACAAAAAAATTCAGTATTACTGACGCAGAGTTATCTGTAACTATAAAACACTGCAGAAGGCAAGCAAATGAATATGTTACGTTGTTAAAACTCTGACCATTCTTAGCTTTGGATCCTTTGGGTTTTTTTTCGTCGGGGTCGTCAGTGTCATCGGGTGCGTCGTCGCCGCGCATGCGCTTTCGGAACATCAGCGAGAAATAGTTGATCACCTTGTTGCGCCTGAAACGGTTTAGTCGCACCATAGTGTTATCACGTTGCTTTGAACGACGATTCTTAACTTAAGTTTTAAGAAAATCGGTTTCCAACTTTTTAAGTTATTAAAAAGTATTTAATATGATATTGATATAATATTAATAAAATAAGCAATACCTACTGAAAGTCCGTTGTGAATTAAAATAAAATTAAGCAAGCTTTTAGGCCAAGTTAGCATGCTTCTTTCTGTTTAAACTTGTTGAAAAACTAACCTGCCAAATTCTTGCTCTGCTTCTTCAGCCGATAAAGCTTTATATCTCTGGATTGGTTGGAAATTGTACCTGCGGAAAAGATCTTAGTAAATATTTTTTTTTGTGAAATTACAGTAGTTCTGCTTAACAAGAGGATGGAAATATAATTTAATGCAACAGATGTATAAGAGGGGCCAAAAAAGCCGAGTGGCGTGGGCTACGATGTGAGCGTAGCGAACATTGTTAGAAAAGACGCCAAGAGCTTTTTTTGACTTGCATAGAAAAAGGTGATAAATATATTGCGTTTTGGTTTCATTTTCACCATGGTTTTAACGATGGCGCCATACCCATATCCAACAACAAACAGCCACTCACCACTCTTGCAGCGGGTAAGCGTCGATGGTGGAGTCCGCGGCGTGCGTAAACACGTAGTACGCGGCGTTCTCCGACACGCCGCCCTCGCGGATACCCTTGAACCTGAACGCAACAAACAACACACCAATGCTCGGTATAATACGATATAATCACCTAAGGAGTACCGTCAATGTTTAACATACTGAAAAGCGCCAATGAACTTGAGCAGCGCCACTCTTCCCACATACTGTTGGAATGCTTAAGTAAAAGGGTAGAAACAAAGCCGATGGCGTGGCCCCCTCTGAACTCATGTTCCGACGGTAGTGGCTTCGGGGTAGTCTTCTTCAAAAACAATATTTTACGTGAGTACAATGGAAGCCATGGTTCAGTTGACAATATTGACCACTCTGACGGAAGATGCTTCCTTTATCAGTGTTATCACTAGCTGATGATGCGTCGACATAAGAAAAACAGGCCAAGAGCGACTGGGACTCGCACACCGTGGGTTCCGTATAAATTCAGCTCATGAATATAAAATCCAGTTTAGCAGAGCCCTGCCTCTAAACAAAATGTACGCAGTGTGAGGTCATTTTATATTGTGGTGACTACAAAGACAGACGGAAATTTAAAAAAAACATATTTTTCGATCTAGTTCATTAGTTGTGCTATAAGAGCTACCTTCATACCGAATTTCAAATTCTAGGACAACTGGAAGTACCCCACAGGTTTTGTCCCTTTGCGAATGTATGGATAATGCAACATAAACGGCCATATCTTTTAATTGCGTATACTTAAAGGTTTTTCAAGCACGGCTATTTGTATGGAAACAAACTTTCTAATGACTGTATTTTTTGAATGCATAGACTTGTTTCGATTTTTCACAGCTTCAAGGGGCCGGAAACCTCAGTATTGGTATCAATTTTAATTTTATATCTCTACGCGTTCCTGAGAAAAAGGGTCTTGACGACGGACAGACAGACCGACAGATGGACAACAAAGTGATCTTATACAGGTTCCTTTATTCCTTTAGTTAGAGGTACGGAAAACCCCAATAGGCAACAAACAGACAATAGGTACAGATTTTTTTTTTTTTTTTCTGTTGGAAAAGAACTATAAGAGGTCACTTTGGGGTTTAATTATATTGTGCCAACTTAACCAATTGGCGTTTTGGAAGCAGCAAAGTACAACAGAAAATGATTAAGACTATTAACATATTTTTTCAGTGTCGCAAAATAGCCCGATTGCTTGCTAAATCAATACATAGTATAAAATAAAGTCGCTTTCCGCTGTCTGTCTGTAGCTCCCTATGTATGCTTAGATCTTTAAAACTATACAACGGATTTTGATGCGGTTAATAGATAGTCATTCAAGAGGAAGGTTTATACCTGTGTATAATACTACACAGACATAAATATTTTTATTGTAGCCTTATTACAGAGAAATCATATTTTTACATAATGGGTAGTTCGAGAAGCATATCAGACACTGTCAGTATTCTGTCACTTGTAGTGAATTTAATGTGTGAAGTATTAAGTAACACTGAAAAATTAGAGCACCAGGCGCAAACATATTTTGATACCAGATTTACACAACATAGTGTTATTATACGTATTAAATAAAATATTATATGTATTAAAATATTTATCACACTTCGTAAACATATTTATGGGGAGTGTGCATAAAATGGGCTGCTAAAATCATGCATTAAGCCAGACATATTGTAATAACTTATATTTCCCTTCTGTGACATGTACACAACCGCAAAGCATCATTAATGAACTGGGATTGTAAAATGCGAGCACAATTCATTGAAGTACAAGGTCGGATTCTGTTCAACTTTATCAATAAAATAATAATTATTTGTATTATTTTAGTCCACCAATTTACCACCATTGGCAACCCTAACTGGTGGTCATACATCATTTCAATGGATTTTGCTCGCATTTTATGATCCCTGTTAATGAACCACTGCCCAGATTCTGAATCCAATTCATTCACTAAGGGCAATGCATGTGTATACGCGTTTTCATAACTCGCCCAGTGCAGCTGTCACAAATTTGGAGATATTTGAACAATGTGAATTTGTAGCACCTGAAGAATGCATGTTCATAAACCTGTAAAGTAGGTACTTAACAATACATTTAAAACATAAGAGATGTGAGATCATACTTCTGAATTCACTTACTTCTTCCCAGTCTTTCCACCGACTTTGAGTATCCATGGCTGGTCTTCTGGTTTGTACTTGCGAGATATTATGCCAAATTTCTTCCGCCGTGCCTCCTCGCGAATGTCGCGACCATACTCCGAGCCCGCACCAAACCTAAAAAACTTGTGAAGTGTTGGACTTGTACACTGAGGTTTACATACATACAATATCTATTTACATATTCATTACATGAGATATAAATTGGCTGTAATAGACAGACACAATCAATTTATTGATAAGATTCTATTAATTTAATGGTTCTATTGTTCCATACAAACCAGGAATATATGATTTTCGTTTGACAATAAAGTGTGAATGCTACTAAAATGTAAATAATAGCAGGTGTAGGAATAATAAGGTAAAACCATACTTGGGCATTTCCTCATCTATTCCCTTGAACTCCTTGATATTGTTCTCTCTCTCCATCTTGACTTGTGTCCATTTTGCAAAGTCTACATTAAGTGTTGCATTGAAACGCATCACATGATGCTTCTTCTTCACATTCTTAGGAACTCTGATTTTAAACTCTTGACTGGCCGGAGCCTGTAAAATCGTAATTTATGATGTTTAGTGTTGAAATTTTGGCTCGTAAATATTTAAAGCAGTCAGCAGCATTAAAAGTGGTTGTCTAGGTAGTGATAGTTGGTCTTAATGTTGTCACATAATTTCTACAATCACCATCAGACTAACAAATACAGTGAAACGGTATGTATTCTTACCGAAGATCCTGGAGTCGTCATCTAAATTCTTTTTCCAACGTCTTGTGCAACAAAACGGAAAAGTATAAACGTCGTGGCAAAATCTTATTTAAAAATCAAAAACTAGATCATGTACATTTATTAATGTAAAGATAACTTCAAGTGAGTTCTTTGCTAAACAAAAAAAAACTTCAGTCACGATGTCCGTAGTAACTATATTCTATTCTATAATAATAAAATTATGCTATTTTTCGTGAGGGTGAGTAGTTACTCTATGGTGTACGAACATCATACTTGATCATACATTATAAACATTTGACATTTGACACAATGCAACACCCATATAACGTAAAATGTGAATGATCGATTGAAATAAGATTGAAATTATTATTAAAAAAGAATAGCCACGATATTAAGTAATTTTGAGTCCTTATTTGGGGTGCTTAACAAACAATAATAATTACCACACGTTTACGTTTTAGGCGTTTTTTTTCTCCTGTGCTGTGCTCCTAACCTGATAGAAATCGATAAAGTAGATTTTGGTTGTGGGACATGTGAGACATTATTTTTTGAGATATGTGGGAGGTTACTTTTGGCTTTCCACATGTCTTTATGCACACAGCTTCTGGGAGGATATTTTAAATGAACATTTTGTACAGTTTTCTTCCAGTGCGACGGGGATTAGAAATGCTTCACGAATTATTATATTGTAGATACTTTCACTTCAGTAGCAATATGGTTGTGTGGATGGCATTTCTTTTGTGTCTTCTTGAAGAGTGAATTGCTAAAAAATATACTTTGACAAGTTTGACAATGACAACTTGACAAGTTTATTGTAATACTAGTTTTGTACATGCGATGCGATGTTATTAATTTAACAAAACAGTAAACTGTATGGCAAAATTTCACATAACTTTTATTCATAAGAGTTAACAATATGGGAAAAAAGAAGAATAAAAATAAGCCAAGTGGAGCGGTGAAGACAGCTGCTAAAACAGAAAAAAAATTGGCAAATAAACTTAAGAAAGAGCTTGCTGATCTGGGTGAGGTTAGTACACGCCAGACAACTTCTTGCAGGGTGGACAGCGAAACCTTAAGATAATCTAATCAGGAAGAGAATATCTGTAGTGTACCTGGGTTTAAGAATAATTTTCCTTATTTTCTGCTATAATATAAATTAATTCGAGGTTATGTTTTGATTTCATACAAATTTATGTTTTAGGAAGATATTGCTAAAGTGGTGGCCCAAATAGAACGGGAAGAAGCGAAACGACTAGCGGCAAAGGAGAAGAGTCTGATAGGTCCGCCTTCACCTCGCGCCTACGCAACTTTGACCCCTCATCCCACTAATAATGAGCTTATTCTCTTTGGCGGAGAGTACCATGATGGTCAAAAGGTATTTTTTAGAGATGTGCCAACTAGTCAGTAAAGTCGACTATCTGGCAACTATTGTAGTCGGTGGCTAGTCGGCAAAGAGCGCAGACTATTCTGGCTTCATACTTTGTATTTATTTTTCAATAATATGTATTTGTCTATTGTTCAAATAACATCCAAAATCGAGATTTCCATTTTGACATGATTAAACAATTGAGCTGTTTTACTTTGATTAACACAAAACAGTCTTATCTCTACACATAAATATGTTTTTACACAAAAACACCACTCCAACCTTGCAAAGCAAGAAACAACGAAACATAAACAAAACAGGCTTCATGCTGTGAAACTCGATTTTTGAAGTTTTTTGGTGCTGTTCTGCTCATACTAATGGTTATTAATTTGGAGTGAAAATGACAGTACAACACGAATTTCGAGAATCGAATGTCGGTACAGCGCCTCAGGTTCCGACCCGCTCGCAGGCGGCGTTTGCGACTTGCGCGGTGAATGAGCTGTAAACGAAACATTATAGAAATCCCAAAACTATGGTCAGCTTGGCCGACTAGGTGGCTGCTTTGCATCCGACTGATCGGCTAGTCGGCTAGTCAGCCAAAATCATAATCGTCACATCTCTATTATTTTTTATTCTTGAACCGCATAATCTTTAATTTTAAATGTCTAGATCTGCAAAATTGATTTATTTCGATTTAGAGCCCTATATTAGATCTAATAATTGTAAAAAAGTGCTTCACGATTTTTTTATTGATAGGAATAGCTACAGAAAAAGTTACACATTTTTAAAAACATTTATTATATGTATATGTATAAATTTTTAGCAACCGATTATTTACAGATGGCGCCACTTAGCCGTTGCTACTTTTAGCTTCCGAGAGAACTGTCCTGTCAATATCACTGACCAATGTCATTGTGTACCACAGATTCTACCTTTCATTTTTATAAAAGATATCGCTCAACGTAAATATCTGTCGATTCAAAAATCATCAACCAGTTTTAAAATAAACATCCATTCCCAATTGACTGTTAAATATTGAGCTATTAATTGACAGACTCAAGTATACAATGAACTAGTGTTCTACAACCCGAGCAACAACTCTTGGCGCCTGGTGAAGGCGCCGGGCGCGCCGCCGCCGCGCAGCGCGCACCAGGCCGTCGCCACGCCCGCCAACAAGTACTAAGTGCTATGCGGAATACACTCGCATACTAGTATACTAAACTGGTTAATTATATTTATGCATGAGAAAATTTTAATAGTTGGTTTGTTATTGGGCAGAAAAAGTCAATTAAACACTCAAAAACCTTAAAATAGAACATTTACATATAGTTAAGATTTTGCTTCAATTAAATTTTCATTTTGGATGTCTTGATCTTTTTAAAATCAAAATGGCTTATAAATTAGAAAATAGACAATAACTTTAATGCATGCACATAATTAGGAAGTTTTTTTGGTGTTTTAGACAACTTTAAAGATCGTAAAGTGTTCAGAAGTTAAAATAATAAAATTATGTTAAATTATTAATTTTTCTTTGGATACAGCAGTGTTTAGAAATTGCTATTCTAAATCTTTTGCATTATACTTTTTTTTTCAGAGGTGAACTTTGGATATTTGGTGGAGAGTTCACAAGTTTGTCAGAGTCTCAATTTTACCATTACAAAGATCTGTGGTGTTTTTCATTAGCTGAGAATAAATGGGAAAAGGTAACTCTTAGATAAATGATGCGAGAACTACGAATTTTCCGTACATACAAGTTCTTTTAAATTTTTGACATTAAATAAATGGTTACCATTATGTCAAACCACCAATGAGGCAGTTACGTCATTTAAAAATTTGTTAGAAATGCCGTACCTAAGGGATAAAGACGTGATTCATATGTTTGTATGTATGGCAAGTATTCAGAAATGCCCACCGAAATCAGACTGATCCATAAACAATCCTTATAAAAAGAAGTGCGCGGTCCGCGCGGACGTAGTCGCGGAAACAGCTAGTAAAAAATAAAGGCGTGTGGTGTGTCAGGTGGCGGCGCCGGGCGGCCCGAGCGCGCGGTCGGGGCACCGCATGGCGTTGGCGGGGCGGCGGCTGATCGTGTTCGGCGGCTACACGGACGACGGCCGCGAGTGCCGCTACTTCGACGACGCGCACTGCTTCTGCCTCGACACGCGCGCCTGGACGCGGCTGGTGCCAGCCGGCAAGGGGCCTTCGCCGCGCTCCGCCTGCGTCATGGTACCCGCCGGGAACGATTCGGTAAAGCACTGCTATTTAGCTGACATACCACAGTAATTGTTAGTAACTTTACACCCAATTACCTACGAATTGATCAATAAAAGTTTGTTACTTTTTTACCACCTAACTCGGCGGCGTTTGTTTGTTCAGGTGATAATCTATGGTGGGTTTTCGCGTGTGCGTGAGGGGCGTTCCGAGCGCGGGGTGACACACTCGGACCTGTGGCGGCTCGCCGAGCGGTCGGAGCGCGCGGGAGCAGCGCCGGGGGGCTGGCAGTGGCGCGCGCTGTCTGGAGGCCCGGCCGCGCCGCCGCCGCGCGCGCAACTCTCCGCCGCCTATAATGCGCACCAGGCTAGGGCTTATGTCTTCGGTGGGATCACAGTGAGTCCTTTATGCCGCTATTGACATACGACCGTACCTAATTTCAATAAATAACGAATTGATATTCGAGTTATACTGTATATGTAAGCACTAAGTGAAAACATTACATTAGTTTATGACCGATTAAACGATCTTGCCGGGTAACGCATTCAATAGAAACATAATCCAGAAATTCGACAGGACGTGGAAGAAACAGAGGAAGAGTTGCGGGGTGAATTAAGCGACGACCTACACCTCTTGGACCTAGAGTCGGGCAAGTGGCACCGCGTGACGCTACGCGCGCCTCCCGCGTTGGCCCAGTCGCCGCCCGCGCCTGTCACCGCTCCTACGCCATCCCCAATCGAGACCGTTACAGGTAAGGTACAGGCATAAGAATAAATAAGAACATAGTAGAACGGAAACTCCCGCTCCGGCCGGACTCAAGGTCACTACATTAGAGTACCCGTTAAGTGGGCATTTCAGTCGGGCTGTCACGGCCGGCGTCGCCGCACGCACGTTTGGCTGTTTGCGCGTTCCGTACCTACCTTCGTATTGGAATCAAATAACAATGGCGTCAAGTTATTGTGGTGTATCTGGGTGTATGAACAATTCAAAAACGACGCCACACTTTAAGTTTTTTTAGTTTGCCTAGTACCTAATGATTTATAAATCTCATATTTTGTAAAAGTAGAATAAAATAATGATTTCAAAGTAAATAAAAACGTATATTTTAGCGATATTATCTTTAGACGTAAGAAATATTAAACAATAAGCAACACTAGCAACACGCCTGGATGACAGAGGGGTGTAACGATGTGAAGGGGGAAGTAGGTATATAAATGGCGGCGTTTTAGACACGGTCAAAAGAGATTCCGTTCTACTCTGTTATTATGTATTCTTATGGTAAAATGTCTCATGGAAAAAAAACCCATGACATTTCGTTGAATGTCGTTCGTCGTGTGTGTGTGTGTGAGTGTGTGTGTCTGTTTGTAGCATCATAGATCTAAGCTGATGGACTGATTTCGATGCGGTTTTTTTCATTCGAAAGCCAGTTTCCTTGCGTCAAAAATCAGTCCAGCAGTTTGAAAATATCAGGTCTTTTCAAAGTATTTGATTAAAGCGTGGGGCGTTTTTAATATTTTTATTGTAATGTTATGTTTCTCTTTATTTGATAAAACTTCCAGTGATTACTGATGAGGTGTTCACGATGAAGCTGGGTGGCGCACCAGCCCCAGTGGCCCCCGCTGCCGTGTCCGCCCCCGCCGAGGCGCCCGCGCCGCCGGGCCCTTGCGCGCGCATGTCCGCCATGATGGCCGTGCAACGATCCGTGCTCTATGTCTACGGCGGAGTACTCGAGAAAGACGACAAACAGTTCTGTCTGAGTGACATGTACAGTTTGGGTGAGTATTTATTGGCAATTCCTGTTCTACGTCCTATTTCTGTTCAAAACAAACGAATAAAATCGGAATATGGTTCCCAAAGGGCTCATTTACATGTCCATTTTATATCCTAACTGCGCTTATAGAAAGACGATCATTGCCAAAAAGACGGTAGACCTACTAAGAAATTTTGTTTTCACCTCAACACCTCGAACAGGCGGGTTTTGCTCATTACGAGGAAAACTCAATTTTGCCTCGAGCGTGAGAAAAATAACTTCATCGTTTTTTTTAATGCCGAGATCAGTGCTAAGACTAGTCACAAAATTCAAAAGGTTTAACATTTCACTTCAATTTGTCACTTTCATTTCGAAGCAATAATTTGCAAATCTGTTGAGGTTTTAAACAGTGCCGGATTTAGAGGTGTAGTGGCCTCGCAGCAACAAAGGCGTGGAGGCCCCCTGGCCCCAAATTATTTTCCAAATAAAATAGTAATTTATTTCAGATGAGTTTTCCAATAAATAATTGATTGTGAAACCAAAAGTATACAGCATTATTTGGTAATTCGACGTATTCCCATTAGGAGGTAGTAAGTCAACCATTTTTAAGTTATACATTTTTTAGATACTTTTTTCAAAATAATTTTGACAAAAATCCAATTTCAAAACTTTTGTTTAAAAAAAATATCGATTTAAATCTCTTTTTTTTTCTGGTTATCACTGGTTATTTATCAATATTAAAACAAAAACTATCGGTCCAAATTTAAAAATGCGAGATAGAAGACAATATGGTTTCTATATTTTTTGAGATGTTTTTCACTAAAATGCCTTAAAAATAAAAATAGACTTTGGAACTTGGCGTTCAGATAATTATGAAAACATTAGGTACCGTTTTCTTAGCTCTCCAACAATGCATAATAACTAGAAACTTATTTCAAAGCAACTGAAAAAAATAAACAAAAAGGAAACAGGCTGGAGTTTTATTTGATCGATTTTATAAATTTTCCTATTTTCCTTTCAGCTAATCCAAATCTAAGCTTCCTAATGAGAATAAAACTAAAAATATAAATTTTAAATAATGTTGGGTAGTGTTTTTCATTAATGATTTATTTTAAAAATCGACCTTAATTTTAGCTGGAATAAAAATTCCCGCCTGTCAACTGCCCATATGTATTTTTTTAAATAATGAAATTCCATTTTTATTATGAAATAATGAATGTTACGGTCTGTTTCAATAGGGGAGGTCGTTGGCGTTCAACTTGCAATGCTTGTATATGTGTCGTTGCCGTCGAAAAACCTAAAGTTGCTGTCGAGCAGCTATGTAACGCAAATTGATTTTGGTTGTCATACGGCAAACTTATTATCTTAACTGCATTGTTTACTATCTTATTGCATGCAGAATAATTTTGTTTTTTTTCCCCGACTAATTTTTAAAAGAGGTACCTTAGTTTGGTATCTTTTGGACCTAAACTGCTGTTTTAAGATTTGCTCTAACTCCAAATCCAAGCTATTTATTTTGGAATCAAATAATGTGGTTGAATTTTCAATGTGTTGTACTTTTAGCCATAATGTTCTTGCTGCTGAGGTGAAAAATTGTATGTGTCACACGAGAACAAAGTTTTTTTTTAATCTTGTGTCTTTAAATCCTCGCTGCACTCGTGATTAATTTATAGAAATCTTCGCTTCCTCGGGATTCTAAATCGATAATAATTATTGCACTTGTGTTACAGTAACCGTTTGGCTAGGTATTTAATAGGAAGAGCTCGAACCCAGCGATAAAAAAGGAGAAGGATAGGATTACTTCATCAATGTTTTTAAATATTTTTATGATTTTGGTTACACTCATTATCAGACTTCAGAAACCAGAAGGACCCTGTGAAATTGTAAAAGTGTTTCCGGTTTGTTTAGATCTGCACAAGCTAAACGAGTGGCGGACGCTAGCCGAGCAGCCGCCGCTGCCGGCCTGGCTCGGCTCGGACTGCGACAGCGGCAGCTGGCGCTCCGGCTCCGGCTCCGACCACAGCGACAGCGACTCTGATTCAGACTCCGATCACTAATATTTTCAATTGCTGTTGCAGTTTATATATATTATAAATAAGAATACTGAAATGAAGTGGTAAATCTGATAACTGCTGACAAGTGACGGTGATGACGGAATAATAAAGTCTAGTAATTTTTTTGTCGTTTTTAATGTTTTCCTGTCTGATTACCACTGACGACACTTACTACACATACATGATGCCTTGATGAGGCACTTAGAATTGTACGGGTAATCGTGTTAAAAGTGTTCCTATTCAAACTGATGTTGCGTAAGGCCCAAGCTACTAAGAGTTAAAATGCAATCTTTTTATTATTATTTTAGTTTTTATTCAACTTGGATCATATATATATTACAAGGAATATCAAAATTAACCGTATAGGTTTCCGGTCCAAGCTGATCTGAGAGCCGTCCGAAGTTCCAAACAAAATATTTTAAAATATCGAACGACTGTTCGATATACGGAACTTGAACTAAGTCTCAATGCAGCCAGCAACAGAAACCTGCCAGTATAAAACTAGCAGAACCTATTCCTACAGTAGGTACATATCCCTTTTGCATATCTGATGATATTTTTAATAAATTCAAGATAAGTTCTTAATAACAAACTAACACTCGCTGGACGACAAATATAATTAATGTGCGAACTTAACTTTGTGATTATCTTGTAATGAATTTCTACTCTACTTATTTATTTTTTGGTGTTGCGGCTGGCCCCGGTTTTGCGCTCGCAATAGTAGTTTAAGATTAACACTTCTGTAAACTCATGATCTCTACTAATATTATAAATGTGAGAGTACTCTGTCCGTCTGTTACGCCTTCACGGATAAAACAACGAACGATTTTAATGAAATTTGGTACAGAGATAGTTTCAGTCCCGGGGAAGGACATAGGATAGTTTTATCCCAGAAAATCGCATAGTTCACGCGGGATACCAATAAGAGACTTCTGCGCAAACGGAGCCGCGGGCAACAGCTAGTCCCTCCATATAAGTGAATTGTAAAATTGTTTTTGAGTTTGATCTATAAACCTATTGACGTAAGTCTACATACAGTCAGCAGTTGTAGTGTTCAGATATGGTAGAGCGCCTAGACAGCTCCGATGTACCTGACGGCGACGACGTAGTAAATAAATAGAGCAATAAAAACAAGGGTATTTTTATCATTTCTTTAATAATGATCTCAAATTGAATAGCTCATGTAATATGCATATATATTTATTCATATACATTTAACTATTTGTAAAACATTTATTTATTTATTTATTTATAAAATATCTTACACAATATTACAGTGTGGCACTAAGGCATTGAGTAAGACAGACAAGAAAAGAAAGATAAAACTAAAAAACATAAAAATTTACAATAATAACTAATTAATTAAATACATGACGACACACGTACATCCATCGCCTCACAGAAACGCAGACATTCAACGCACACTCTTCTCCAGTTATCGGCAAACAAGTCACACTCTGGTGCTGATGCGAGGAGCGCGCTGATATGGTGCAGCGCGCGAACCAGCGGCGACTGCTTGCGAGCCACGGTGCGGGCCGGAGGCACCGCCAGGAGATGACGGTGACGTGGCCTTAAATTAAATTTAGACGGGAGGGGAGCGTTCAGGCGGACTAGTTGTGCCCCCAGGTCGACACAGTCGGATTCCCCGCGGAGGACACCACAAGCCATAATCAAGAGCGCGTTGTTACGCCTTACCTCTAGAGAGTTAAAACCCAGTGCACCAAGCAAGAATTTAGTAGGGTACAAGAACGGATTTTTTGTATAAAAACCTGAGGAACGCTTTTTGAATCTTCTCTAGAAGTAAGGCGTAAGTAGACTCGTGTGGGCTCCAGACCACGGACGCCGCTTCCAGCTTACTCCTCACCAGAGCAGTGTATAGCAACATAATAACTCCAGGATCAGAAAAATCACGCGCGTTACGAACCACAAAACCCAGCCTCTGGTAGCAATTGGCAGCGAGTGACTTCATATGGACATGAAAGTTGAGGCGCGGATCGAAAATTACACCCAAATCCCTAACCGAGTCCACGCGCTCTATAGCCACGGCACCAAGGACATACGTGGCAAGAAAGGGACTCTGAGCACGGCTAAATGCCATGACGAAGCATTTTGTTGTGTTGAAGAGAAGTTTGTTGTCAACACTCTATTGAAGCACCCGGTCAATGTCCTCCTGTAGCGCCGCACAGTCGGACTCCTGCTGAACACCGTAGACAAGTTTGAGATCGTCGGCATACAGCAGGCATTTAGCGCACCCAGGAACCTCGGCTAAGTCGTTTACCATGACTCCAAAAAGTAACGGGCCCAATATCGAACCCTGGCTGACCCCAGATCTGGTGTGGTAAGTCTCCGAGACAAAGCAGCCGTGTTGCACAAATTGCTGCCGATCGCGTAAGTAACTGGCGAAAAACTTACGAAGCAAAGGTGAGAAGCCGATATCACACAACTTCCTAAGCAGGACATCATTGTCCACTCGGTCAAAAGCTTTCTTGAAGTCAAAGTACAACACGTCAACCTGAATGCCCCTATCTAAGTGCTCAGAAACGGAGTCAACCAGAGTCAGCAGGTTGGTTTCAACATAACATACAGATTGCGACAGTAGTTATATGTTTTTTATCTTAAAGCATATAAAGCTGGAGTTGGCATAAGATATATATATATATATATATATATATATATATATATATATATATATGGAGATCCTCCCGCATGCGCATTATCTGAAGCTTAGAGATAATTTAATTGTTCCGTATCGTGCATGACTCTTCTATTCAACCTAGCATAGTCCGCGAAATCTCCTGAAACTCAGTATTTTAACAATGATGATATTTTTGATAATGGTATAATTATTTCTTCAGAAAATCTGTTTTTTAATTAAAACTCTAAAACGTAGTCAAACAAAATGTTTAATGTCCTCTCCAGTTTTATATGATCTAAATAAGCGTGCCATACTTCAGCCCTCACCGATAGAGACAATTGCCAGATTCAGGTGCTATTTATATAACTGGCCATTCGTGAAACTATCTCAACGTGACGAGGTGCTGCAGCCATAGCGCTTAACCGAATCTGTTATGTAAAGTAAGATAACCGGGTAGGTAGGTAACCCGCATCGCTCCGCTACCACAGAGACATACGTACGCAGTTATTCGCATCGACTGTAAAGCTGGGTACTGACCAACGTTTACGAGATGTAATGTACATTAGTATCGAACATGTTAAACATTGAGCATGTTCGCTGTGTTCTAAATATCGGCGTAACATGCTCGTCAAATCTGTGCTCCATTTCGCCAGCCAGTTTCACTGAAGTACTGACTGAACCGCGTAACAGTCAAAGGATTCGCTTAAAAACCGACAACCGGGTGGAGCACTCAAAGCGAGCAACGAGCGCCCTGTTGGTCGCTGGTTTCCCCGTAACACTACGCACTGACTGCATGAAAATGCTGCTGCGTAACATGTTACGTTACAACTCGTAACGTTCGTCAGTACCCAGCTTGATAGTCGTTATTAGCGACTACGCGAGCAGTATTGATAAACCAGCAACACACTACACTGATTGATGAGACTTCCCGCTCGCAGACCAGAGGGTGGTTTCTAGCGATAGATAATTTTCGTATTCCACTGTGCGTCTTATCACACGCAAGTTTACGCATTTTAACTATCTTTAGCGCGGTAGTAAACAAGACTTAGAAATGTGCTTAGTAGTTAGTACCTACATAATGTCATCAAGATCAAAACACTACAGCCATCTAGAATTTTTACGCAGTACTAATGTTCTTTTAACTTTGCTGAATCTCTGTGTATGGACAAAACTATTTTTTTTTAAGATGGGGGGCCTCGTTTACTTTTGTCGCCCCGGGCCTCTGACGGGCTTAGTCCGCCACTAGTAAGTTGACGGAAAAATTATCAGATGGAGGTGTTTCCTACCATCGGTTAGCATAATTGTATTCTACATTATACACACTATTACTGTGCCTGCTATGCGATTTGTCATATACTTGTCAAAGAATTTGAGGGTTCGAGTAGCAGAATGATCCGGCCAGAATCCGAATTTCTCGTATATTCCAAATCATCTCATCAGTTAGGTTTTCAGTTACGTAAACCTAAACCTATCCATTTATTTTTACATCTTTTGTGCGATGGCACAAACTATTATTTAGACAACTCTACCATGTTGTTTTTAATCGTTCAGCTACTCCTCGCTAGATGGCAGTACGTTATGCAATTTTTCCGTCGTAGGGTTAAAATTATTTTCACCTCACTTGCTCGAAAAGGCTGTCTTTCTCCTTCAAAAAGTTCAAATTCTGCGTGGAAAAGTGCTTTTACCCCGCTTGCGTGGAAAAGGTTTTTGAAATTCGAATGGGACGATGACCACCATTGCCCACCTACTCATTATACTCAGAAATTAGAACTTTGAACTGCGTATGTTGTCGTCTCGCTTATACGAATAGTACTTAATTAATATTAATATTAATAGGAGAAGGACGGAATAATACGAACTTCAAATGTTGAACTTGTTATCAGACCCCTAACTTTTTCATCCGATAAAAAAAACATAATGTCACGTTCAGAAACGCGATCCGGTATCCATTATTAATTTATTTTAAAATCCGTTACTTCCTAAGTTATTTTCAAAATTTGCTAACTTTCGTTGCTAAAAGAAGAAATGATATAGTTTTTTTATAATTATTTTCATTTGTGGTTAGGTACCACAAAAATAGCAACCAAGCAGGATATTATGATGCAAATTCAGAACGCGCCCCATTTTTTTTTAATTCAGTCTAGTTAGTGCGATTTTTTAACTTTCTTTTTAAAAATATATCTATGATTAGAAAAAAAAAGTTTTTAGAGATTGCTCGTCGGGAAACCGAAAAGTTGACCGAAATTGTTGTTTGGTTTATGATAAAACAGAATAATAAACAAGAAATGAATGTGACAGACTGAGAATGACTCATCATCACTGCATGAATGCACGAGGAAGGCGGCCATCAGAGAGGAGTGGCGGCGTGTTGTGAAGCTTGCCACCAATACCTGAAGTGATGACCACGACCACTCTGTCAAGAGTGATACCGAAAAGGAAGGAAGAGTGAGGTGAAAAATTGTGTGTTTCACTCGGCAGCAAAGTTGTTTAGTATCTCGTGCCTTGAAACCCTCGCGACGCTCAGGATTCTTCTTTTGAACCACTCGCTTCGCTCGTGGTTCAATCATAGGATCCTTCGCTTGCTCGGGTTTCAATACAGGCACTCGCGCCAAACAAACATTTTGGAGCCTTGCATAACAATAGTTATTTGTTATGCAAGGCTGCAAAGTGTTTGTTTGGCGCGAGTGCCTGAATTGAAACCCGAGCAAGCGAAGGATTCTATGATTGAACCACGAGCGAAGCGAGTGGTTCAAAATAAGAATCCTGAGCGTCGCGAGGGTTTCAAGGCACGAGATACTAAACAACTTTGCTGCCGAGCGAAACACACAATTTTTCACCTCACTACAGCGAGAAAAATGGTGGATGAAAGAAGAACAGTCTAATAGTAAATCATTTTTTTTATTCTTCTTATTCTAAATAAGAAAGGTAAACGGATCTAAGCCCATACAGCCTAGTCTAATAATCTAATAAGTAAAACTATTTTTTCTGATTGTTCTATCACATTAATTTCTTGTGTATACTGTTTTATCATAAACCAAACAACAATTTTGGTCAACTTTACGGTTTCCTGACGAGCAATCTCTAAAAACTTTTATTTTTTTTCTAATCATAGATATATTTTTTTAAATAAAGTTAAAAAATCGCACTAACTAGACTGAATTAAAAAAAATGGGGCGCGTTCTGAATTTGCATCATAAAATCTGTTTTTTCCTGCTTGGTTACTATTTTTGTGGTTAACCACAAATTAAAATAATTAATAAAAACCAATATCGTTTTTTCTTTTAGCAACGAAAGTTAGCATATCTTGAAAATAACTTAGAAAGTAACGGATTTTAAAATAAATTATCTAATAATGGATACCGGATCGCGTTTCTGAACGTGACATTATGTTTTTTTTTAATCGGATGAAAAAGTTAGAACAAGTTCGACATTTGAAGTTCGTATTATTCCGTCCTTCTCATTCACCTAATTAAGTACTATTCGTATAAGCGAGACGACAACATACGAAGTTCAAAGTTCTAATTTCTGAGTATATGAGTAGGTGGGCGATGGTGGTCATCGTCACGTTCGAATTTCAAAAACCTTTTCCATGCAAGCGGGGAAAAAGCAGTTTTCCACGCAGATTTTGAAGGAGAAAGACAGCCTTTTCGAGCAAGTGAGGTGAAAATAACTTTTTAACCGTTCAGAAGTTTTTTACTTTTTTTAGAACAGAAAAGCTACGACGCTGATTAGTTGTGTGATTAGCGGCGGTGATTAGTTGGGCAACACACTGCCCTAGGGAATGTGAATAATCACACCTCCACTTGTTTTTTGTACCTACTCCGTAAAACTCTGGTAAGATTGAAACAAATTATTATGTTATTTTTTCTATTTAAGTCATCTATCAGTTTTAGAATAAGAAAGCTGGAACTTTGGGTTGACGCGTGGTTAGGTGACTCTTTGCATGCTATTTGAACACATACACATGGAGCGATCGTTTGCCGATTGAGCCGGATAGTCCTGTTCAGTCAGCAGAAGGTAATGCGGACGATTATATTCTCGTCCTAAGTAAAAGGATTGCTAACAATAAAGAAGACTGATGTTTTGGTCGTATCGTTGCTACTTGCTACCACCTGATCACGTGCAGAGTTGTGCTAAATATAGAATATCGAGGTATCGGTGTTTCGTCAAACTGTATAAAAACCACATTTTATAGCCACATCCAGTTTTAATGTAGGTCTTTTACATATTTGTTAAAAAAAAGATATTTACATTGTATACATAGAAAATAAAAATTGTTTAAATTGAGAGTTCAATCAAATAGTAAATAGAACCAGTCTGCTGTATAGTCCACACTTTGTACAAAGTCTTAATACAAACATTATTCAAATATCCTCTTTTCAGCAAGTTAAAGTATAAATTAATAATGTCAATGTACTACGGGTTTGATTTTTCAATAAAAACAAAGTACATTTTATAAATATCTATAGTATAAAAGTTCACATTAAACATACAAATAGTCCATTGCAATGCTTTCAAAATCTAATCTTTAAACACATTTACTTTGGGTCAGCAAATAACAAAAATATTTGACAAATTATAATAAATGTAAGAAAGTGACGTAATAGGTATCTATTACGTCACTTTCTTACTTCTGTACGATGGCACATAAAGCTGATAATGCCTCAAACATTTTGGTCCCGTAGCTTGCAAATTTTCTTTGAACCTACTTCAAAAATGGGTTGAGTGCTTAATTCGTCCGCAAAATTTGAATAGTAAAACATTAAAATCATATGAACCTAAATGAACGTCCCGAGTAACGTTTTAAATCAGTTGAGTGTAAAAAGAGTCACTCCACTTCGTGTTTCTTTTTCGCGTTAATACCAAACATCCACATGAAGCGCGACGCAAAGCGCGCTTACACCGACCTCTCTGGAGCTTTAGCCACTTGATCGCAGTAAGCAATTGCGAATTTGCACAGAGTCGCCGTTAAAAAATGCTAAAATTAATATACCATTAGATTAGATCATTACATTTATAAGTCTGTCCATCCATAGTCCGAAAATTCATAATTTATTTTTAAATCATAAATAATAAGGAGCATCGCACGGGATTCATAGGTATTTAAAATAAAATATTGAATCTTATATATTTTTTTCAACTAAAGCTAAATAAAAACAGTACAAGAGTAGGATTCTAAAGTAATGTTTGTGCGGTTTAATTTGATTTTAGTATGGCATAAGCTATAGTTACTAAATTAATACGCTTACATTACACAAAGTTCCACTAAAATAATATGTTAAAATATAGTTGTTTTCAAACCCTAATACATAAATGATCAACAACCAAATACGCACACCGCTTTTTGCCAAAAAATCGAACAAATTGGTGCCCGTCATCCATCAAAGTATAAATAATTGATGTACAAATTACAAGTATACTAATTTTACAAATCCTAGTTGCACCTCGGCATTTCGGCGCAGCCACAATCGAGCGGCGCCGCCGGCCGCGGCCCGCGAGCCGCGAGCCGCGGCGTGAGCGTCTCGTGACACTCGATTATGTGTATTATGTATACCATATTACGCAGTTTCCTAATGACAATGATGTAATAAAATTAGCTACATATGTAATGTAAAAATAATCGAAAGCAAATCAGTCTCTTAAATTTATTTTTTAAGTTAAACCTAACATGTATATGTACATTTTAGTCGTGTTAAAGTAAAAGGACCGTATGCTGATTTTTTCTTAGAACTAATAATAAAATCTATGCACATAACGCTTAAGTTTACCTTTAAGTCGCCTAGACATATTTCTCTTAAACTTTCACGGCAATTATTTGCATTTCCACAAACACTTACTGAAAAGCATACATACATAATTAATAAAAAAAGATATCAAAACATCATATTCACTATCTAAGTTACAATTTACACTTTATGTACATACCTCATAAAATAAATAGATCGGGTTCGGGGCCATGGGTACTATGGGTAGCAGCCGGCAGTGGCTCAGACGACTTTTGTCTTAGGGTAAAATGCGTTTAGTACTGCTAGTTAGCGTAGAGCATGAATTTAACTATCGGAATTCCGATTTAATCAGTTCGTGTATATTTAAAAATAATTACGTTAAGTAACAGAACTTATTGTATTGTCGACATTTTTTTTACACACAACGTATTCAAATTGTGAATACAAAGCTTTAAGATTCATAGAAAATATTAATAAATAAAATTCACTACTCGGTTTCAATAGGGCAGTGATTCCTTACCATTTTCAGGAAGTAAATTGTCTAATATCCCTTGATTTTTTAACGGTTCATTACTCTTCCACTTCTCTTATATCACAGTAGCGCTCACGCGCTATATTCACGACCGTCGCTTTAACTGACTAGGTTACTATTATCCAATTAATTTCATCATAGAGCACAGGACGTCCTGTTTATTCGGAAATATGTCCAATACAATCAAATCAAATTTCACTCGACACCAATCCTAACAGGCGGGTTAAAATTTTCTAGCAATCACACCTCAATGCATTAATTTATTACATTATAAAATGTAACCCTTCGTGCGGCAGCTGAGGTCTTATATTAAGTCGGTGATTATGGTGCCGAACCAAGCGCAGACAACGGGCAGCGCGTACGTGAAGAGCGCCTTCTGCAGGCTGGGGCGCGCGGCGGCGCCCGTGCCGGCGGGCGCGGCGGGCGCGGAGGGCGCGGCGGGCGCGGCGGGCGGCGGGCGCGCCGACGCGGGCGCCGCCGCGGTCGCACTTGGCGGCAGCGCCCGCTCCGTCGCCGCCGGCTGCCGGTCCACCTCCGGCTCCACTTCCAATGTGTTCTCGTCGTCCGTCCGCTCATTTCCCGATCCTGCATTCATTTTATAATCTTTACTAGCTGACCCGGCGAACTTTGTTCCGCCTTAAACGTAAGGTTGAATACATATAAATTAGCTACGTCTTGGTCTCGTGAAAACGAAAGACGAGGCGGCTCATGCATCCTTATTCACAAAAAACTAGAATATATAGAATTGAAGATATGTAATGATTTTTCTCAAATATATGAATTTGAATGTTGTGGTATTCACCTGAGGGATTCGGATGTTTTCATAGTAACTATATATAGAACTCCGTCCTCCAATGTTCATGTTTTCTTAGATAAGCTTGACTCCCTCATTTCAAAAATAAATAGAAAAAATAGAAAAATTATATTATGTGGAGATTGGAATATAAACATATTAATATCAAATAAAGTAACAATACGACTAAGAGACATTTTAAACAGCCACAACTTGGAAATACATACAAATTTACCGACACGTCAAACCACTTGCATAGACCTTATTGTCAGCAACATACCACAAGCAATTGGCCGTGTCGACCAATTGGCACTTTCTGATCATAACACAGGTCAACTGCTGTCTTTTTATTTAGAGAACTATACGGCCCCCAAAAACTGGTTTGAATATAAAAGGGACTTAGGGCCGGAAAACCTCAATAAATTTGTAAATTGTATAAATTCTTTATCTTTTCAAACTACATTTTCAAAATTGGATGCAAACGACGCGTTTAATGAGTTCCATGACACTTTAACATGGTTTTATGACCAATGTTTCCCAAAACTAAGAACTAAGACTAGCAATAAAAATAAAAAATGTCCTTGGATAACTAAGGGTATAAAAAGAAGCTGTAAACAAAAACGATATCTCTACAACACATATAAAAAATCAAAAACCCAAGAAAAACAACTGTTTAAAAGTATGTACACTAAATATTCAAAAATTTTACAGAAATGTATTAGTAAAGCACAAAAAATTAATAATAAAAAGATTATAGATAGTGCCAAAAATAAATGTAAAGCAACATGGACTATCATAAATCGCAACATTGGCACAAAAATACCACATAAGGAAATTAATGTAATTAATGACAATGGCAAAAGGATTGAAGACGTCCAAGATATAGCTGAAACATTTAACACTCATTTTATAAATGCCAACAACAACATGGGTGTATTTGCGAAACTCTCAACCACGTCCAATTGTACTCAAACTAACACAATTTTCATAACACCCGTTACAGTAAATGAGGTGCGACAAATTATAATGTCCTTAAATAACACAAATTCGGTGGGTTATGATGGTGTTTCGACGAAAGTGTTAAAAATGTGCTCCTACAGTTTAGCAGTACCATTAGCTCATCTCATTAACTTGTCGATTGAACAAGGAGTGTTCCCTGAGCAACTTAAACAGTCAATTATTAAGCCCATGTTTAAAAAGGGAGACGAAACAAATATGGATAGTTACAGACCAATTACCCTTATCCCTATAATATCCAAAATATTCGAAAAAGCTATGGCCAAGAGAATAATTAACTTCATATCAAAAAATGGTAGCTTGCATCCTGATCAATTTGGATTTCAACAAGGCAAATCCACATCTCTTGCATGTTTTTCTTTAATTAAATATGTCTTGGAGTCCATTGACAGAGATATACCTATTGTAGCAGTCTTTTTGGACATGTCTAAGGCGTTCGACTACGTAAATCATCAGATTCTCTTAGATAAACTTTATAAATACGGGATTAGAGGTAAAGCTCATGAATGGCTGTCTAGCTATCTGAGCTATCGAAAACAGTGCACAGAGGTAACAAAAATTGTTAACGGTGAAAAGCTCTCAGTTTTATCCAAATATTGTCATAATAAACAAGGTGTACCACAGGGAAGCATACTTGGACCGCTGCTGTTTCTTTTATATATTAATGACATTTCAGATATTACAAATCACAAATGCATATTGTTTGCAGACGATACCACACTATTATTTAGATGTAGTGATATGGACACATTTGAAGCTGATATTAATTTAACATTAAGTAAAATAATAAATTGGATGGACATGAATAATTTAAAAATTAATATATCTAAGACTAAAGCAATGCAATTTAAAACACACAAGAGTAAAAAACTTATTCTAAACTTAACTTATGACAATAATAGAATACAAATGGTAGACTCCACAACTTTTCTAGGCATAACACTTGATGAAAATTGCAACTGGAAAAATCACGTGGATGGTGTATGCTCGAGAGTGAATCGCTTCGTTTACGCACTTTACCGTTTGAGAAAGATTTCTTCCTTGCAGACAGCACTAAATGCTTACCATGGCTATGTCTCGTCAGTGTTGCGCTACGGTATAATTATCTGGGGTAACTCAGTCGAAATTAACAGATTATTCATGGCGCAAAAAAAGTGCATAAGGGCAATGTGTGGCATTGGTAGAAGGGAATCATGTAGACCAATGTTTAAAAAGCTTAGAATTCTTCCTTTGCCGTGTATTTATATTGCTGAAGTGTCACTATTTGTAAAGAAAAATGCCGGATACTTTACTAGAGTATCGGATGTTAATCCTCAAGCTAGAAGCACTCGAAGAAACAAACTTCAGGTTTCAAGACACAGACTGGCCCTTTGTCGCAACAACGCGCACAGCATGGCTGTCAAAGTATTTAATAAACTACCGTCCGCCTTACTAGAGTTGCCAGTGCGAAAATTCAAGAGGTATTTACTTAATTGGCTCGAATTACACAATTTTTACAGCATGAATGATTTTTTTGACTATAAGGAAGAATAATATAACGGATATAATAAAAGTATAATATTGATTAATTTAATTTTTTTTTTGTTTGAATATAATGTTTTAATATTGACATATATTGTTATTGTTCTAGTTTTGAATTATTATTGTATTAGTTATTTACCTATGTTAAACAAATTAATGAATGAAAATGGATAACTGTAGACCTTAATGTGAAAATTATATATCCACGTGACATTTGTTTGTATTTGTAATTCGATATTATTCTTGACCTTATAAATTTGTATTAATAGAAACCTAATCTAATATTACTACTTAGCTATTATACTGAAGCATTGCACACCATGTTTATATGGTAGATTACGGTCATGTATGTTTTATTATTATTTTACCATCTATTCTTCTGTACCCGTTATCAAGCAATAAATGGATTATTATTATTATTATTATTATTATTAAATTTGAAAAATTCCAGTGGTTTGGGCTGTGCTATCCCGCGGGAACTATGCAATTTTCCGGGATAAAAACTATCCTATGTCCTTTCCCGGGACTCAAACTACGTTATATAACATTTACTCGTTTTATGACATGACGTTTGCTTATAGTCAAATAAGTTATGAAAAATTAACTCGTTTTATGACATGACGTTTGCTTATAGTCAAATAAATGATGAAACATTTACTCGTTATATAACATGACGTTTGCTTATAGTCAAATAAGTTATGAAACATTTACTCGTTTTATAACATGACATTTGCTTATAGTCAAATAAATGATGAAACATTTATTAGTTTTATGACATGACGTTTGCTTATAGTCAAATAAATGATGAAACATTTATTCGTTTTATGACATGACGTTTGCTTATAGTCAAATAAATGATGAAACATTTACTCGTTTTATAACATGACGTTTGCTTATAGTCAAATAAATGATGAAACATTTATTCGTTTTATGACATGACGTTTGCTTATAGTCAAATAAATGATGAAACATTTACTCGTTTTATAACATGACGTTTGCTTATAGTCAAATAAATGATGAAACATTTACTCGTTTTATAACATGACGTTTGCTTATAGTCATATCATAAATAATAATCCTACTAATATTGTAAACGCGAAAGTTTGTAAGTATGGATGGATGGCTGTTACTCTTTCACGTAAAAACTACTGAATGGATTTGGATAAAATTTGGAACGGAGATAGCTGATACCCTAGATTAACACATAGGCTATTTTTATCTCGGAAAATTGCATAGTTCCCGCGGGATAGTGAAAAACTATTTTTTTTGTAGACGAAGTCGCGAGCAGCAGCTAGTAACTAATAAATCCCCAGACGAATACACCCTGTAACAAACTGTACTTCCTATCTTGATGTCGTGTCAGATCGCAACCTACGGACCTGTATTTCAGTAGATGACTTGTCTTCTATGTCCGGCAAACGTTCTAAGTATATTATTTGTCAAAGGTGAGTTCGGCTACGCCAGTTCAGAACCACAAGTTGCAACGGAGCAGTTAGGTTTAACTAAAATGGTAAAAAAAGAATAAAAATATTTTCTTGTTTACATACACTTCCAATACAGTTATTATCACTGATTACACTCAGAAGAGAGCATGATCTTGTAAAGGATTTGTTTTTGACGTATAAGTTTTTATGGCTGTTTGTATGAAAGCAGGGGGAACTATGTCAAAGTAGGCATAAGAGAGCGAGATTGCGGCCACGGGATCTATGTACGATCCGGCCAGATCGCTGCCCCTTTCTTATTCGCTAATCCTACAGTCAAGCAGCTACAGCAGCAGTATTTACGCAGCTGGGTATGTGAGAAGAGTAAATAAAATAGCCAGTGAAATTACTGGCTGGTTCTATCTAAACCATCTAGGCTGGCAACACATCTGCAATTGGTGTTGCGGGTGGCCAAGGGTGGTGGTACTCACTTACCTTATGGTGACCCGCTTTAATTATTGTAGATATAGCTAGTTTCGCCACCACTTTGACGCATGTCTTCAAGATAATAACACAGTTGACAAGTAAGTGAGTACCTTCAGAATAGTCGAGGGGCGCGTCGCGGTCCTCGTCGTCGTCGGGTAGGTCGTCGCGGTCGCCGGAGCCCGAACCCGAGCCCGGCTCCGACAGCTCGTGATTCAGCGACTCCACCGCCGCCAGGGAATCGCCTGCCAAACACACTTAACAGTCATACACAATCGGGTTCGGGCCCTATTGGAAACGCGCGAAGTGTATGGTGGGGGTATTGAAAACCATCACAGAGCATGCCGCGGCAGAAATGTGCAACAATAGGAACTTAGGGAAAATTTACAATGTTGTTTTGAAAATGGGTCATTATTAAACTTGTTTTATAGGGTGGCAAGGTCACCAATGTTTGGCGAATTATGTTCACTCGTATTAAATAACTATCAAATGCCTCTAAAAATACTATTTATTGTCTTTCTATAATTCTTTATTTTCTTTATTTTATATAAAACAATAAGCACTTGTCATTCACTCTTTGACAAACGCCCCTAAAGTAGCGTTTGCGAGATGGCGCTACTGTCGTGCTTGGTGCCAATAAAGGATTCGGAATACTGAAAAGAGAATAACATAACTATTTTAAACACCCTTAGCTACATTAGTTTCACTTATAAAACTATGTAATAAAATCTTGCAAATCGATTTCCACCTACTTCTAATGGTCCGACTAACTTGGTACACGATAACTACAAGTAGGGAGAAGGGCATCAACGGAATCTTCGCCAACTAAAACACAGTGATTTTGAATTAGTATACATGGACTAATTTATCTTACTGTCTGGGCAAAATTAAATCTAACTAATAAAGTGATAAAACATTATGTAGACTTATTGCATGGTCACCTTACAGGTGCATGCGTCAGTTAAGAGTGTTAAGACAAATAACGTAGTAACCAGGCATATAGGTACAATAATTTACAATACAATAATTTCGGTATAAAATGAAATCCTGAATTAAAAAACAGATTCTTAGCATCATGCTAGTTTTACGAATTTTGAACTAAAATGTATACTAATTCAAAATCAATTCGAGTTTGTATTCATAGAGGAGAAAGCTCAAAGAACGTATAGATAAACCTTCTCACGAAGAAGGTGTGGTCTATGTTGTCGTAGTGACGTATACAGACAAGCGCGTTGGTAGGGTAAACGGTAAACCAAAGGAGCGTTAGTAAAGAAACCGATATGGCATTTTTATGTACCTAGTTTTTTTTCTGATGAATTTAGCGCTTAAATGTTTAAATTAATACATACATACAAATTACGACTTAATCCCTTAATCTTTTAAGATAAAATAAATGTGATACGTTGCTCGATAGAAACAAAATAAGTGGACATAGGTTATTCCTATACGTTTTTATTTTGTAGTAAAAGTACATACACAAATCACGTCGATGTTCTTTAAGGGGTAGACAGAGCCTAAGGTTACAACACCTAAAGGCCACGTTTAGCATGATTATGGGCGTAGGTGGAAAGGGATATCAAAATAGTGACGGGTTGCTAGCCGCATCGCCTATTAAGTACACGATTCCTAAGATTTTCTCCAATTCCCTCGACGGGCTTTTACCATCTGCGCGGAAAGAGAAGCAGCCGGTACAAACGATGTGTTTTCTTTGCTCCCACACCAGCATGGAAGGATAAAATGGCTGACACTGGCTACGTAGTTTTCGAGTTCTGATTGGCTATCATCGGAATCATTCGGATATAAAACCATTGGCTAATATACTATGTTATAAATAAATAAATTGACTTGGCATTCGCATTAAACCATCAATTTAATATAATATGTATAAAACACAATTTTTCTCACAAGTAATACAGCTTATATTAAATTGATGGGATAATGCGAATGCCGAGTCAATTTATTTATTTATAACATAAACGATTTTTAATTTTGATATGGGCATTATATGTTCTTAGGTTAGCTAATTACGTAATAACTTAAGACATGAGGTCTCTTTAGTAGGGACTGAATAAATTAACCGACTTGGTATTACATGGATATCACAACTTTTTACGGCAGAAGAACTGAGTTGCGAGATTTTAATGGGATCTCATTTCTTTTTGTAGATATTAGTCCTATTTTTTTCCTTTCCGGTACCTACGTATCTCCTCCTATTATTCCATTATATAAGTTTCTATCAAATAATTTCATTTTTAATACTAGCTTTTTTTGCTGACTGTACTTTTTGCTAACTTTACTCGCATTGTCATCCGTCCTACATATATATATGTACCAAATTTCAAGTCAACCGTTGAAGAGTTCCCTCCTGCGGAGACGATCCTGGCTGGATCATCAGAACTTTACTACCAGATTATTGTATTGTCATTTGGCTTACACAAGTATGCAAAATTTCAGCTCAATCGGTTGAAGATATCTGTTCCAAAATTGAGTCGCAAGATTCCACCCGGACAAACATACTTACATAATATATACATACACACACTTATACATACACTCATTGATACATACATGCATTGCAAGTGAAATAAAAGCTTGTATTATACATAATACAGGTACTCTGATTCATTTGGGAATGTAACTTTGTAATCCTATATGTTTCCTATACGTGATATGGGATTACATAGTACATTACTGCAAAGGCCGGGAAGTAAGGGGTTGCAGGCCGAGTAAGTTTGACGGCCGAGTGGTACACGAGGCCGGCATGGTACGAGGCCGGCAACCCCTGTCCCGGCCGAGGCTTGTATAGTGCTTTTCTCAAACATGCAATGAAATAAATAAAAAAACTTCAAAAAAACAGTATTTATTTGTAAGGCAACTAAAATCTAAACTAGTAAAAGAAAATTTCATGGCATTGTAGGCAATGCTTTATAATTACAATAATTAAAAAAAAAACGACACTTGTCAATTGTGACGACTGAGACCTACCCTGTTTACATTTGATACATTTCTCTGTCACTATTTTCGTCGGAACTCATATTTAAAATTTATCAAAATCAACAATGAACAAAAGATTAGTGTTTTTTTTATTTTCCCACCAAAATGTGTTTTTTTTTTAAATGTACGTTTCGTTTTACGCTGATTGTGCTGACGTTTACACCGCTGATATTAAGATGACAATGAAATGAGATTTAAATATTTCTGTACCTAGTTAGGTTTCAATTTAAAATTAATCTTATGTGTTAATTATGTATCGTTTTCATGTAATTTTTGATTTTATGTAATTAAAATTGCAAAGAAAGCAAATATTGCTTATGTTTTTTTTAAAGCTGAATATCATGATGCCATTGACCTATAAAGACTTGGCTGTATGGACCCTGTTTCCTTTGCCTACCCCAAAAGGGATGAATAATAATAAAAATGACCTATAAACTAAACGTCATGATGCTGTGGCACATGAAACAATAGACGATCGCTTTGCAGGCCTAGGCCTGCCATTTTGTATGAAAATCCATTACATACCACTTGTCTAACCGCGCCCGCGACGTGATACGTCCCGGCCTATTATTTGGAACGTAAGGTTAACATTTCATTGCATCTTTGAGAAAAAGTTATTTATGCAAAAACTGGACCGAAATTAAGAAATATTTTAGTTTTTTATTGATTTATACACTAAACACTAATTGTATTCTAAATTTGAAGTTTCTATGTCTGCTAGAAGTACCTTAACATTTTTATGATCGTTAACAAAATTAAGAATAGTGACAAAATTACGAAATTTGACTAGTTATAATTCTTAAACTACTGGTTTAATTTGAATGAAATTTGAAATATACAGTGTTTATACAATGCCTCCTTGGTTACAGAAAATTCAGGCTTCTAGTTTTATCCACAACGAAGTTAAAGGTGGGTCGAAAATGGCCTGAACTGCTTCGAGAAAAGATGGTACGGCCGTGCCGCTTTTTCTACACACTAATATTCTACACAGAAAATAACGCCACATTGCACAGGTAGTAAATGTAAACACTTACTCGTATCTTTCCACTGTACTTCGAGGCCGTTGTAAGCGTCCTTGAGCCTAGCGGTGAGCATGCGCAGCGCGTCAAGCGGTGCACGCGCCGCGCCCGCACTCGCGCTGGCGCCAGCGCCTGCGCTGCTCACCTCTGGGTTGGACGCCAGCGCCGCGCTGCCCTCGCCCGCAGAACTCAACGTGTAACTGACAACAATGTCCACAACTTAATAAATTCACCTCTCCCTATCACCTCACAGCCTTGGTTTCCTTAGTCAGGTGTAACGTAGTATTTCCAAAAAGATGGTAGCACAATAATCTGATTGCTTGCATTATTCGCCCTTAGCGTCCGAAGTCCGAGATCGGCTCAATAAGCGCACCCTTTGGTATAAGAAGTCCCCTTGTTGAGCGGCCCGTCTAGCGGCACGGTTTCTCTCTGGTAAGCTGTAAAAGCCAGCCACCAAAGGATACCAGCAATAGTCCGTCCAAAAAATAAAACTCGACTTATCCTATTCAGAACCTGTTTCACCACTCTGTGTTAAATTCTTGATATCTTGAGTGTTAGAATATATATATCTATAACACTATCCCTTTTTGTTTTGGAAGAATAAAGTGGGACGAGGGACGATAGCATTTCGGTACATGTCACGAATATATATTAGTGGTTGATAATATACGCTCTTAATGTTATAATTTCGAAATTTTGAGAGTATGTCTGTGCAGGCTGCGGATTTGGATGAAATTTAGCACACAGATACAACCTAAATTAACAATCATAGGATGCTTTTTATCCCACACCATTTTGCCAAACACATTAGTTCTCGCGGACCAGCTGCTCCAGTGAGTGCATAGTTACCTGCCGAGGTGCGTGCCGTTGAAGCAGGGCGCGCTGGTGACGCTGGCGGGGCTGCACAGCAGCGCGGGCAGGTGGCTCCAGTAGCGGTGCGTGGCGCGCACGCGCGTGCGCGTCTCGCGGACCAGCTTTTCCAGCGCCGGCCCCGCCCACTCCGATCCTGCCGCAACACGCAGCAAAAGTCACAAAAAGGACACCACTGTTCGCTCACGTAATTTTATTGTCAAATGCTAAACTCTTCGCAAAATGGAAGGCCCGTTTTGACATTTGTCTTCGCGACGTAACTAGTGATGTAACCATACGACTCGGTAATCGATACTCACGATAAATCGATTCCAGTTTGGATGAGTATTTGATCGATTTGAATATGTACTGTAAAGTGCATTGGATTAAAGTTCTAATAAGAAAATTTAGCTTAAACTGATATTGTAAGTATGTATTTTGAAATGATACAATGTTACGATACGTCAACTTTCTTTCATTTAATATTTTTGTTACAATAACACTCACTCAATCACCAAAAGAAATCAGTAATTAATTTGTCCAAACACTAGTATTTAAAGAAATAAAACCGGCCAAGTGCGAGTCGGCCTTAAAAATATATATTGATCGATTTATTTTTTCCTTAACCGATTATTAATAGTCTGTGGACAGTATGAAAAAAATCGTTATTCACAGCACTTAGCGGAGTGGGCGGTAACCATCAATGAAAAATGTAATTACCTTCAAAACATTTCGATCGGTAAAAATACAGAACTTCATGGGCGTGAACTGTCAAAACGGGCCTTTTATTTTGCGACGAGTTTAGTTTACATATCGTTGCGGACGACAGTATGTAGGTATTTTTGTTCATTGATATGAATCTCCGAAAAGTAATACCTTATTTAATAACTTATCTACATTTTTTTAACATTAATAAATATACTTAGAATCTGTTATTCATAAAGTGTTTCGTTCGTTCTTTAATCAAATCATTCATTGCCTTAATTAAATCACTGATGAAATAAAGGGTGATGCCAGACGAGCGTAATTTTTTATGTTGTGAGTCGCGTTAATGCAGCCGCGTAATTTCTGCTACATTCGGTTTTACACAAAACTCCTGTATTGTTCACACGGCGACGGAATATGAGTTGGACTCTTGTATGCAGCAAAAATTACGCGACAGAAATTACACGACTACTCACAACCACTCAAAAAAAATTACGCTCATCTGGCCTCACCCAAAATGTGGTATCACTATTTCGCAAAATGACATTTGGATGTGTCATTCCACTGCAGTAAAGTCAACAAGCAGTCCAACCAAATTATACCATGACGATGGGTCGATGCTCAAAACTCGTCTTAGCAAATAACACCTCAATTATGTATTGCTTTTTTCCGTACCGAAAAATCGTATACATAATATTTTGAAGATTTACGACTTACGACGCTTTCAAGAAGTATTATGGTTTTTATTAGAGTGACATTAAAACTGCTGTAAACCTATAGTCCCCGGCCGTTAAGAAGTCAATCGTGACACATTGCACTACTATGAAGTTCCTGATTATTGTTAATGTCAACCAGACGAGAAAAATGCTAGACTTGCTTGTTACGTGTGATAGAATAGTGAATGGCAATAACACCGCACAATTATATCGATTCACGTTAAAAAATCCGTAAAGCTAAAATATTGTCCATGATATAAATTTTCATTTATTGATTGTAAATTGCAGTAGTAATATTCTATTTGATTTACACTACCTACTATTATAATGAGGAAGGATTCGAATAAATGTGTATGTTTTTTTATTTGTTTTTTTCTAAGAACAGAACTGAAGAACAGAAAACTTTTGAATGTGAATGCGAATTTCCTTCTTTGTTTACCATATTTCCTGTCAATCAATTCCATAAAACGTCAATATGATAAAACGATTTAAGTATTGCCTTGAAATCGCTTCCAACAGTTTCCAACAATTTTGTGTGTTAATCTTGTGACTAATTTTGCCTATAGATAGATGCAATTTTCCGCTTATATGTGGCATGCGTCTCCCGTTCACACATAACTTCTAGGTTTCTCTTTATTCTATGATAAAAACTAAACAAAGCACATCCTCGCCCTGTTTTTAATACTCTGTTAAGTATTATCAACATTATCATTGATAGCGTACCAAGCGAGCTATAATACCATGTCAATATTCGCCCAATGCCGTCGTACTCACCGTGGTTGTCTTCCGCTTTCGCAGCGGGTTTCTTCTTCTTGGACCCGCGTTTTCCGTCAAATTCGTAAGACCTAAAATCGATTTCGGATCCTCCGGCGGGTTCTGGTTCTGCGTCTCGTTTCTGCCGCTCGTGTTCTTCAAATGCTGCTAAATTAATATTTCCTCTCATATATTGCAAAAATTTTTCTCTTGTCTTGGCTTGTTCGGCCATTTCGTCTGTCATCTTTTTGATACCTTCTGGTGTCCGCAAGCTGAGAAGGGAAGGATCATCTTTCACGAGACTTTCGAACGACGCTTCTATTTCAAAATCATCGACATCGTTGAGATCTTGGTCCAAGTGAAAGTCCGGAACAGAGCGCGCGAAGCGCCGGCTCCGGTCGGGAGCGAAGAAAGGTCCGGCGCTGGCGCTGCTGGCGCCGCCCGCGCCGCCGCCGCCGCCGCCGCCGCCCAGCACTGGCTTTCCGCACCCGGCGAAAATTTTTTGAGAGATTTCTTGGTTGTGTTCTTGGAAACTCATTATGGCCTCAGATATCTTAATGTCGATCGGTTCGACCACCATAGCTATATTGAAGGGACCGAGGAGTCGATCTGCTACTTTATCCACAGCATCTGAAAAATAAAATCATAATACATGATTTTATTACAAACAGGCTAGTATTTTATTACAAATATTGATATGTCTTTGTGTAAAATTATATGTTGTCCTCTATACGCAACTAGTATATTACTACAGAGGCCGGGAAAGAGGGGCTTGCAGGCTGAGTTATAGAGTATGGACAGGAATACGAAGCTGGCAAGCCTTGATGGCCTAAACAGCCGAGCATAGCAAGGCATAGGAGACTGGCAAGTTCTTTCAAGCCGAAGCTTGTATAGTGCTTTTCTCAAACATGCAGTGAAATAAATAAAAAGTCCTACATCTCATTTTTTTTTATTCGTAAGACAACTAAAATTGTACCAGACTTAAATTATAACTACCATTACACAGTCAAGGAAATCAAATCATGTACCAGGGTGGAACCTGTGTGCCACTAATGTCATGTTGACATTCCATACATCTGCCAAACAAATCATAGCGCAATTGGGATTGTCTATTTCTTGACAATGTATACTGATTCAAAAACCATTTTGAGGATTAGTTTTTCAGGATTATTTGCAGTAATCAGATTTCATAACAATGTAGTTTTTAATTTGTTATTGTTATTTTTTCATTTGCCCTTCATTTGACCGCGAAACTCTGACGTCATCAACTTGTAGGAGAGGATTTTTTGCATAATCTGTAGTCAGGCACTTTTTTTTAATATTTTATACGAGGTCCAAATTTAAGTTACGGGTATAATTTGCAATTTACTTTCAGCTTGTTTCACAGTACCTAACTCGCAAAAAAATTCACGAAACAGCTATTTGGCAAAGTAATAATAATTATTAATTTAATATATTAAATGGATCTATAATTTAAGACATACATAAAACATAATATATATAAAAATAATAAGAAAAGGCTCCGAGTTATGACTACACGGTACTACTGCTTATTTCGGTATTGTGAACGTAATTCGGACCGCAAAATTGTCACCTGACAGACTGTCAGTGAGAGCCGTTGTCATATTTTTTTGAAGCTGTATCGGTTCTGTCGCTTTACTGTTTACTTTCATATTGTTGTATTATAGTTGCAAAATCTTAGGTTTAGAAGCACTTTCGGTAGATAATTAGGCAACAGTGTAACCGCGCAGCGATGTGCTTCGCTCACATGAAAATATTACTTTTTTCGGCTTACTTTCGCCTACTGAGTTTGCCGTCGGGGTGCGAGTCGCGCTACCTCCACGTGTGGTCAAGAGCTGCGGTTCGTTTTTGGATCCACCCGGGGGGAAGAGCAGTGCTTGGTCCGGTGCACCCTGGGCATCGGCTAATGATTTAATGGCAGTTTCTGAAGGATATCATTGACCGTTGGCTAAGAGCCCGACAGGGGGGGAGGGGGTCATTGACCATTACCGTACAACGTTGCCGATATTTTGTTACAAGATTTTTTAATTATATTTTTGTTAGGTACTTTGACATTGGCGAAGTTGGCGTCGCTATAACGACTTGATACGCCACAAATAAGAAGAAGAAGAAGAAGAAGAGTTTGCCGTCTTATTTCCGGATCATGTTTTGTCTCGATCATACCTGGTATGTGTATATGCACCTTACATGTAGAATATTCATAGTCCTGTGAATTTATTTACTAACTAATAAATGAACCATAGAAATTCAGATTCTTAATTTCAGGTCGTGTATAGTGGCCCTTATCGTGGATATTTCAGCCTGACACATCGTATCCTTAAAAAAAATTAACGTTTTGCATTGAAACAAAAGACTCTCGTCTTGCAGGCCTAGGCCTGCAACGTTGTATTTTGAAGCCTATTTTAAAGAACACAACATAAACATTACATAGCATGTTCGAGAAAAATCATTTACCTACTCGATCGTCATGAAACTAGTGGGTCGTCCTGCGTACGCCTCCGACTAAAGTAAGATATTTAACGGAAGATGGGTGACGTTCGTAGTTTACATGCTCGAAGAACGGAATAACTAAGAAAGAAAGAGCCGTCTCTTTATTTCTTAATGACGCAAGCAGGCGGTACGCGAGCATGACAAAGTATCGCCGTGCTGTTCTATCTGCTTATTTCTGTCACCAGAGCCACGATGCAAAATGACGAACAAAATAAAATAAATCGAGACATATTTAAAAGGAACATGTACATTATTTACGAGAGAAAAGTAATGACGTGCGATTTGACCTCTTTTTGGTTAAAGTTTTAGCCAATCGATAAAATCTATCGTGCAATCGTATCATGCGACAATCGGCATGCGACTAAATGAATTAGGCGTCAGGTGCTTGATTTAGGAGGTTCATGCGCTAAAGGTTAGTCCATTTGTTAGCCTTTTACCTCAAAATCATAAATTCCTTGTAGTTATTCACCGAATTGCATTTCACTTCGATTGTATACATTTAACTAACGCGTTGTGTCGCAATCGTTTATTTTTTTAGCCACATTTCACCTCGATCGTGTACCTATTACAGAATTTTAGTGCAAACGTCAGTTAATGCATTAAATTAATTAGAGTTCCAAATAAACATTGATCGCGGCGAAATGCATGTAGGGCAAAATTCTAGACTAAAAATTAAATGCTCCGAATTAATTATATTAACGTAAAGAGCTACACCGAAAAATGGAGCAAGTTCAAGATCCTATTGAAATTTTGTTAGGTCGAGGTGAAATGCTATTCGGTGAATCACTGCGAGGAAAAATGCTTTACGCTTTTGAGGTAAAATACTAACAAATGGGTTAGTCATATATCTTCCACTATTATACCTAATCATAGGTGTACGCCCGCGGAAGTTTCTGGCTAAAATAGGAAAGCGAGAGTGGGACCAGTAGGCTTGTTACCTAACTCGCTCGCAATCGCCATCGTGTTCATTTTGACAGTTCATGTATGGGCTGACAATTGGCATCGGAATCAGCTAGCTGTCACATTCATACAAGAGCTGTCAAAATGATCACGATGCCGATTGCGAGCCAGTTAGGTAATAAGCCTACTCGACAAAGATCGGGCCCGAAACCAAACCGGGACGCGAACTGACACTGAAACCGGAGCGAAACAGTCAATCATTCGCCTTTTCGCTCTGTCATGCGTAATGTGAAAGAGATGGTGAATACTACACAAATGTGGCCACAGGACCTCTATTTAGAAAGAAACTTCTTACAAACCGGGTGTCAAACGAAACCTGTAATTTATTTGCTTCACATAGAATTGCAACATGGCTGGTACCGGTACATAACAAAAACGATTGATAAGAGCTATTTCCATAATTAAATTCGATGTCATCAGATTCAGATACTATAAGAAGTTTACAAAGTGGCAAGTTTACGTTTGCAAACAAATTTCCGACGCCTACGTCTGAATTTATGTATCTACTTTTAATATACTTGTCTAAATTAGGATGTTATTGCAGAAGCAACCCACGCAGTTGTAGGCGTGTCACGTCTCAGTTAATACTAAACAGGATGCCTTCGTACCTAGCTCGACGACTGATGTAAACAATAGTGAACTTTGTGACTCATGCTTGCCTTGCGACAGGACGCTTTAATTCGTAGAAGCATCAATAACGGGAATTGAAGATTTATATACCTAAGTAAAAAATTTAGTTTAGCGGTCTCGTCTTTAGCATGTACGTCTTAGGCTATTGTACGTTATCTTTCTTTTCTTGGTCAAATATTAATAAGTATGACAAGCTTTTTCTCACTAACATTTTTGTTTTACTTTGCGTGTCTTGGCCGCTTAAAGCACAAAGAAAGAAGAAGACAACTGGCATCCGTTTGTAATCAGACAGGCTTCATAGATGAGATCAATAGATGTGTAGGTATGGTCGGCCACCGGAGGGAGCAGTCAGAGCAGGCGGAGCAGTAGCAGTAGGTGCTGAACTGACCAACGTAGGCGTCCCAGTTGTCAGCGAGGTCGGCGTGCGCGGGCAGGCAGCCGCGCAGCACGTTGTGGCAGTAGCGGCTGCAGGCGGGCGGCTGCAGCGCGCCGCACGCGCCGCACCAACGCAGCCGCGCCCACGCGCCCGCGCACTGCTCACTGACGCCCACCTGACACACAAATAACACCGATTTCCTCTTAAGTATGTGGACACATTATTACATTTATACTACTACCAACCGTTGTCCATGACTTCCTCTGTGAAAAATCAATCAATATTTATGGCTATGCAATCCAGCAGGAACTGTGCGATTTTCCAGGATAAAAAGTATAATTGTGTTAAATCAGGTTATAAATTATCTGTGGCCAGCCGTGTTAGCGTGCAAGACTCACACGCTTCAACATTCATAAACTTTCGCATTTATGATGATTAACTATTATTATTATAGCTGGTGATATAGTAAAGTAAGAAAATACCATTTTACCACTACAATTCCATATTTTTAAATTTATTTTTCTGAGATGTTTTATGGAGTTGATAGCTGTCATGTCATCCGCACGATCCTTAGGAGCATTTAGTTTAAAGCTTATAAATTAAATGACAAATTTCGTGATAAATAATGCAGCTTTCGCAGAGTCCTTTGAATTTTATGCAGCATAAGGAGATATTTCAAACTTGCGATAAAAAATACATACAGTAAAATGCATATTTGCAATTGCATAGCCACAATGTAGGAAACTACATAAAGTAAAAGAAATACATAATTGGATATTACAGCAGGGTCAAGAAGTGTTGTTTAAATAAAAAGAGTACAATAAATAGCATTGAACCAGATCCAGATAATAAATATGGAGAGCGCCTAACCACTTCGTTAATCAATGAGATCACGCCTCTAAATATAGCCAAGCAAGCCGTAATCAATTAGTAAGCAACGCAAGCCAAGTTAGCCATCTGATGAATGCTTAGGTTGGTTGTTTACTTGACAAAAACAATTGGAGACATTATCCAATAGAATCGTTTTGGCTATCCAAACCATTTGTTCACGATAGGGCTGAGCTCCGTGATGGGATTAGACCCGACGTAGAGTTTGAATGTAACACTAAAAAAATTCAGAACGGCCACAACTTTGGTTGGTGCTAAAAGTCGTCATGAGTAATTTATTATTAACATTGAAGTCGGTATAGGAAGCGAGTGGAGAAACAATTAGATATTGTCCCGGGATGCGGCGGCGGCGGCGGTGACACATCCGCGCCCGCGCTGCGCGCCGGGAGCAACGCTCGCCAAACGACTTAGCTCGCTGAAACATGACTCACTGCTAAAGCTAATGTAAGCTTAACGAAGGTCAACATTTTCGTCTTCAATGACAATTTGCATAAATAGTACATTAATATCTTATGTATGCCAATATAAATTACTTTATTAACTTGAAATGGACAACGCAGGTTTGGCACTGACTGTCATTAATTAATTATGCGCTGCTAAAGGACGTACACCAACCAAATGAATAGACGTCTAAATAGGCAGTTATTTCCTAAACAACAACCGTACAGTCAAGTGAAAAACATGTAGATATTTACATATAGTGACCTCGTTAATGTTGTACCTTTTAAACAAAAAAAACAGCGTGTGAAGGTTTTAAACCATATTTTAAACTTCATACGAAAAATACATTTTACTTTATCATACCTAAATAGACTGTCGTGCCAAGTTGTTAACGAACCACTTTCCATACAAAGTTGCTATTTTTGCTTGGCAGTAGGTATAGTTCACAATTATAAAAATTTGAAGTAAGAGCCTGTTACCGCAACAGCGTCCAATAATAGAAAGAATAATCGTTTGCCACGGCCATTGACAGTATAGGTATACTCTTTACTACCGCACTCACATATTTCAATTAATAGTTAATTGCGTATGACTTCAGATTCTCATGTTATTCATGTAACAATTTGAGAAATAATTACAGCTAATTATAACATCTGTGTGTGCAATAATTAAACATTATGGGTATTTGAACTTCGCTCAGCATGCAAAATAACCATATGACCAATTCGCTTCATGATACTCTCAACACATTCGCGAAAATATAGCAAAATCGCTTACATGACGATTATGATTTATCACGCTGCACAGTATTAGCTTATGTAGGACCATTATTATATATAACCATCTATCCTTATACCATACCTATAGTATTCCTTGAAAATACTTAGCGAGAGGGAGAGCTGACACATAGGTAGGCTGCAGGCTAGACACTTGTTATTATGCTGTGGTAACGAACCTGCAGCATGTCGCGCACGACGTCGGCGCCCGCGCGCAGCGCCTTGTGGAAGGTGCGTGTGGCTACGAACGCCCGCCGCAGCTGCACCGACAGCTTGTGCGGAACGTCTTCGAACGGCTGGATGTCGCGCATGTGCCCGCTCACGCATTTTAGGTACCTATACACACAATAATTTAATATTTTACTTGGTGAGACTCTCATACGCTATACCTACCCATCTATATTTTACTAGCCTATTTTTTTATTCTTCAACGGCCTCGGGGCGAAACCATGGGTGTAAACTAAGAATATGCACAAAATGATGTGGTTAAACCATGAAATGGGATTACCCAAATCATGAAATGAAGTTCCGCTGTCTTACATGCAACCGAAATATTCGGCACTTCTTTAAACTTCATTGTTTACGCTATCGTAATGGGAATTACCTCCTTGAAGGGAAATCCGAAAAACATGATTTGATGGCACTATACCTATTTCCTGACCCGTCAAACAAAGAAGTTTGTTTACTGCCTAGGTTTATTTATTAAACAATAGAATTATTGCGGTCAAAGCTTTGCGGTTTGGGTTAGCAACGTCTCCTTGTTGAAGAACAATTATTTACCTAGCAGATAAATGACCGGCAATTCTGCCATATCAACGTATTAGTCGCTTCTCTCCTGCGTTACATTTATTTATAAATAAAAATTATTCTGAATATGATGATTTAATAGACTCCCAATACCTTCAAAATAACGACGAATATCTAAATCAAATTTGCTCAGAAGACAAAAATAGGAAAAAGGAGCACTAACACAATGGTTGAAGTAGCTGCTACGGCAACCCTCCTGTATATTACAATATTGCAAAAAAATACACAACAACCATATTATATATAGAATAAATATGTCAAGTAATTCAGTTCATCTACATCCATGTCATAACTTCAACACAATTTTTTCAGGAACGATTAGCAAATGGCATACATTAAGAAACCTGTATCTGTGGTTGTATTATAATGTTTACATTAGAGCAGTGGTTCTTAACCTTTCAGACATGAGGGACCATTTGACAAAATGTTGTCTTGCCAAGGACCACCTAAGTACCTAACTACAAAAAATCTTACGTATGGCTTCGATCGCCCCCAATGGATGGAATTGCACATTCACGCGTTGTGTCTGGTTGTCACTTATGTAATTATTTATTAGATTGGCCCCGCGGACCACTTAGGATGCTTCCAGGGACCACCAGTGGTCCGCGGACCACCAGTTAAGAACCACTGCATTAGAGTATCAATATCGATACTCTAATTATGTACATTCAAACTTCAACCAATATCTGGTTGTGATTAGTCGATTTGTAATTTCATTCGATAACAAATTCTGGTTCCATACATTTTTTCGAATTTTTACAATCATTATTTCAATCGATTTAAGAAACGAAATGGACTCAAGTCTATAAATTGTCTATGAATTTAACAAAAAACAAAATGTCAGTCGTTTAATCTCTTTCAAGCTTTCGGAGAACATAAAATGAAGTTACCTACGTATTTTGATGTGAAAATGTTTATTGTAGAAAAAATTTGACATGAATGTAGATAAAGTTATATATGCGACTGTACATAATTAGTCATTAAAACACTCGTTTGATCTTATTATGAAACTCAGCTTCGCTTCGTTTCATAAACCCAAGCTCATGTTTTAATGCCCATAATCATGAATCATTCATTATGGTTAAGTATAGTCAACCAATTTCATTCCTATGCCACTTCAGAATATTGTCATAATTACATTTACGATAAAGAAAAAAGTTTATTTACTATGATAAGATTCTATAGACCAGGCATTAAATTCGTTGATTATAATACAATGGTTTTTTTCTTCGAATCCAGTATAAATAAAATACAAAACTTACTTGTCGTCAAAACTGTACTGGGAATTGAGCACACTAAACATTTTTTGGTAAAGTATGCCGAAGAAATGATCCATCATAAGCTCGAAGTTGGTGTCTCCCAAAGTGTAATATCTGAAGAAAAAAGTTTTAAACCTTCATTTTCTTTTAAGGCATGTTGCATAATATTATAAATAATAATAATTACAGCATGTACAACTGTTAATAGTCGAATGACATATTTCTGTTACAAATCCTAACGTTCAATTTCGCCCGTAAGTGAAGGAAACTGAATGGCGTACCACTGTGGAACCTTTTCACTGAAAATGTCATGGTAATTTAACATACACCTGCCAAAGAAATTATTGCAAAATTGTATGGTAGAGGATTCCACAGAGGTAACGTGATTCAGCTTCCTTCACTGTACGTATAGTAAGTATGACGTTAGTCTATTTTCTCCAACAAAAGTTAGAATTAACTAGTCTTTTGAGTTGTTAAAACTGACAAAGTATTTGGTCTACTGAATGAAAATAACTAGTAAACTAATTGAACCCTCTACATTTATTCTGTATGTTAGTCAAACCTATACATCGATAGTACGCTTACCGTTCGAGTTGCTCGAACAGTTGTTCGAAAACATAGGAATGCTGTTCGTAGATCATGCCGTACGTGCGCTTGAACATGGTGTGGAAGCCCTCCCGCGAGATCAGCAGCAACTTGCGGAAAAAATCTGTAACAACCACGGCTTATTACATTCACGCAACTTGCATATAATTATGTACCATAATATTATATAGCAAGCTGAAATTTTGCACATTGTTTCCTTTTATTCATACTAATATGTGGGCAATTGTGCCTGTTTGTCTGTCACCTAATCGCGCTTACAATGTTGAACCGATTTTCACGAAATTTGATATGAATATAGATTAAGCTACGTTTAGACTACGACAGAAATTCCGACATAAATGTCTGTACTGTTTACACTGGAACGTATTTTTGGTGTCTCAGTAGTGTCTATTATATAGTCACAAGTGTACGGAAGTAGTGTCCGAGCTGTTCACACGCCAACCAGTTAGTGATTACTCGGTCATCATGGATAAACGTCGTGCAGCCGCTATTGCTACTATTGTTATAAAAAATCAAGAAAGACGAAAACGCAAAAGAAGTATTTGGGTACATCAGTGGATTCAAAAAAGGCAAGAATTGGGAGCTTACCATAGATTACTAAATGAATTACGCAACGAAAATCACCAAGGTTATGAAAACTTCTGACGAATGAAATATGAAGATTTTGAATATTTATTAGAAAAAGTTACCCCTATAATACAAAAAAAAGACTCCTCACTTCCTTGTCCACTCTTTTTTTTCTTACTTTTCTTATTTCACTATTGAGTTGTGTCCTTAAGTTGTGAATTTTTCTGCTTATTTCTGTGGAGGTAGTTTTAAAATCTTCTGCTAAACTTTCCAACGCCGCCTGCTTTTTTACTCTATTTTTATAATCACTAGATAAAACATTCCAAAGCTCTGGTAGCCCTTCTACAAAAATTATAAGGTTTTTTGTGGCCTCCTTGCTCCACGCAAAACTCATTTTGTGTACTCCAACACGGTGCGGTGTATTGAAAATATCTTCTTCTTCTTCTTATTTGTGGCGTTTCAAGTCGTTATAGCGACGACAACTTCGCCAATGTCAAAGTAACAAAAATATGATTAAAAAATCTTGTGACAAAATGTCGGCAACGTTGTACGGTAATGGTCAAAGACCCCCTCCCCCCCTGTCGGGCTCTTAGCCAACGGTCAATGATATCCCTCAGAAACTGCCAGGAAATCATTAGCCGAAGCCCAGGGTGCACCGGATCAAGCACTGCTCTTCCCCCCGGACGGATCCAAAAAGGAACCGCAGCTCTTGACCGCAAGTGGAGGTAACCCGACTCGCACCCCTGAAAATATCAAACCTGTTCGAAAACTTTTCAAGTACACTAGACACTTGGACACAACGTGTTTACACAGCGACTGATGCGACCCTATTAACGTTTCACAATATTTTTTGCAATTGGACACTCGATGTATACTTTGAGTGTACGGTGTATAGTGTCTTAGTCTAAACGTACCTTTATGAGAATCATCCTCTAAAGAGGTGAAGGGAGGTGAAAATTGCTACGAATTATTAAATTTGTGCTCTAATTAAATATTTGCCACAAACTTTTTTGTAGGCCTTTTACTAATAACTAGGTATCCAAAATACGCAATATCCACACAAAACGCAGACGATGTCGCGGGCAAAAGCTATCTAGTAAAACAATAGACAGAATCTTTATTTGATTGTTTGTATGTGGAGGGTTATCTCTAGAGCTACTGAATCTATTTTAAACTGAGCCACTTGTTAACCCGGGAAAGTGCAAATTTCCAGCAGGCACAGACAAGTTTGCGGGCGAACTGAATAATTAATCTACTAACAACCAGGTGTTCCCCGCGGCTCCGTAGCCGTTCCTGTTATTAAAAAAACTTCAAAAACGTCTGTTGGATCTGTCACTGATATACTGTATAGTGACATTAAACTAGACATTAAATTTTGAATGATTGTATTATGTGATAATTTTTTTTTTTGTACCATTCTAGTACCTCATTTATTATTATAATATATTTTTGTTATTTATGTTCTGACAATATTTTCACGTTTTGAGGTTTTATATTTACTATTTGACATTTCAAATTGCTTTTAAAATAGGTTTTATTTAAATTATTATTATTTTCTCTTTTTATGGGCCCATGACGATCTTTGTCATTGACATTTCATTAAGCTTTATTTTTGTTTGTTGTTATTTTGTTTTAATTTAATTTCGGTTATTATTATTACCTATTACTATTTTATTACAATTGACGATCCTTTTGTGAATTACTTATGTTTGACATTTAATTGTACTTTTAAAAGGGTGATAAATAAATCTAATCTAATTTAATCTAATCTATTTTTGAAATGTTTTCTCACCGTTTAATCCTTCCCTGGAATCGCACATATGTTTCAAAACCAAATTTATTCAAATCGGTACAGCATTCTCGAGTTTTAGCATGACAAACGAACACAAATTCTTTTTTAGGGTTCCGTAGTCAACAAGGAACCCTTACATTTTCGCTACGTACGTCCGTCTGCCTATCTGTATGTCTGTCGGTGGCTTATCTCAGAAGTGCTTAGTACTAAAAAGCTGTAATTTGGCATGGGTGTACATATTAATTACACCCAAGTAGCAAAGTACTCCTATAGTAAGACTAATACCTCTTATATCAGTTTTATAAAAGTTTTTTCAAATCTGCTGTAGGAAAATTCTTATAATTGTATTATAAAGCTCCTGATTAAGAGTAATAGTTTTATATCTGCATCTTATAAGACGATTTAAGCTATAAGATACTTTACTCCTATTACATAGACTACAGAACGTTTATAGGATAACTTTATACGACTCTTTTCAGACGTATAGTCTTTTAAGTGCATTTTATAATGCTTTTATAAGAGTAAGTGATTTTGATCCTATAAGCGCATTTTGTAAGACGTTTACTCCTATTAGTGTCATGCTTAATGCTCCAATAGGTGTTTTAGTCTTACAAATATCATAGAAACGGTACATATAGGATGAATCGTTGTAGGATTGATTTGACTTAATCCTTGCTTCTGTAAGATTACTTGCACTATATCAGTAAGCTGTAAGAGCTTTATAAGTATGTTTTTACTTTGAATTGTCTTATGCATTCTGTTATCAGAATCCCTGTGTTGCGCAGCCATCACAGCCATTTTGTTTGCTTTCTGTTATCCTATAAAAGCACTATCCAAGAGCTGTATTTCTATAATAGTTTTGATCAAGTATGTTTTGTAAAAAAAACATTTATTTATATAATAAATTACTATATAAATTACAGTTAAAATAGGGCGCATGAAACTATATTGTATAAAATCGAGAACATTATCGATACAATTAATTTACCAAGTTGATTTCTTGTACGTAACTAATAAATTCACACACCATCGTAAATGTAATGACTCAAAAGTTACTTACATTCTGCAAATAGTATTTTAATTGTTTCATACCACAAACAATAATAATTGAGTGTTTCAAATTAAACTGATTATCTATAAAATATGGGTTTATGGGACACCTCAGAGTACCTACAAGGGAGTTGTTCCGTTTACGTCGGTTATATTCATAACAAGCATGCGAACCGACTATAACTATCTCGTGTCCGCCAAAGTTTGATATATATGTTCCTTATTACGTCAGCTGGATTTTTGGAAATATTTTAAACTAGCTGTTGCCCGCAACTTCGTCTGCATAGAACTCGTTTATCGCTATCCCGCAGGAATTACGCAATTTTCCGGGATAAAAAGTAGCCTATGTGTTATTCCAGACTATAATCTATCTATGTTCCAAATTTCATCCAGATCTGTCCACCCGTTCTGGCGTGAAAGAGTAACAAACATCCAAACATACTCACAAACTTTCACATTTATAATATTAGTAGGATAAATCCTTTTTTTGCCGAGCTTTCATTGCAACTTGGTATTTAAAATTTTGTCGTTGTTTTGATAGTCACTTTTGACGCTTCGGTGGCAGTTCTAGTACAGACATACCTAATTATGACTTCGTGTATTATTATTTCGATTTGAAACGTTAATTTGTCACTTCGTTTCTGTGCTTTGATGTTGTTATCGTCATTTTCTTTTGGCTAATTAAAACCTTAGTTAAAACTGACGTTCGTATATTTGTTATATCTGGGACGTCATGCCAGAAGATGTCTTGAAACCTTGATTTTGATCACTTACTTTTGACATTGAGTGAACCTTCCCTACACGTTTTTTACCAAAGTGTGAAGGTCTGTCAAAAATATTATGGGTATGGGAAAACTATTTTTCGATTCAGGGATCCGTTTGTAAAATATTAAGCTTTAAAGTTCTAATCATCGTTAGAGACTAGTGTCCTCCCCCTGCCAGCTAAATTGTTGTATTTGGATAGGTAGGCAGTAGTATATATAACGATGTTTAATGGAAAACTATCACCACTATCATAGCTACGATTTCGTTTTATTTTCTAGAAATCGTAGTGAAAAGCAGAATGTAAGACTTGAGCATTCATTCCACTTTCCCTTCGAGTGTGTCTATCCAATCCATTCCACCCTTGCCGTACCGGTTCGGGTGGCTATATGAACGTCTTGGGTAAAATGGCTTGTTTTATGCTCTCGTTGTACAATCTACTATTTTCACCTCCATATCAAAATAAAACTATTCAGCTGACAAAGGCGGGGGACCCTTGACTAACGATATTTGAAAAGAACTTTAAAGCTTATAAATTCCGCAAACGGATCCCTGAATTGAAAAATGGTTTTCCGACACCCACAACATTATTGAACGACCTTAACGACACCCCAAACTATGTGATAAACGACAAAAAAACATACCCACTTTACGTGTAGGGTAGGTACCTACCCAAAAAAAAATCAAGATTTTATTTTACCTTAATATGACACTCGTGCCAAATTACAGCTTTCTAGTACTAAGAATATCTGAGCTAAGCCGCGGACAGACAGACAAACGGATGAACATAGCGAAACTATAAGGGTTCCTTGCTGACTACATAACCCTAAAAAGCTGTTTTAAGCTGACGAATCGGCGGTTTAGTGATATCGTAACGCAATGTGTCTGTTAAGTCAGCAATCAGGAGTAGAGTCGCGAGCGGCCGATCCATGTTTGGAAAACCGGCCGCTGTCGCCGGTTCAAATCACTGCTATGATTAGCCAACAACTGCACACAACTGCGTTCTGTTCTGTCCCACTTTATACCTTAGCCTCTAGCTCGACAGCGACAATTTTTTTTGTATCGAATTATGCATAAGTATAATTAAGTACGTATTACGCTCTGTTTGAAGTATGCTTCAAGTCAGAAATTCAGGCAATTAAATAGGCATGTCAATTAAAAAAGTGGTTTGAACAGAGGCCTCTCAAGCAGAGCGTCGTGGGTTCAAATTCCGGGCGCGCCCTTCTGAGTTTTTCGGAATTTATGTTCGAAAATTACATTTGAAATTTGCCATGAGCTTTTCGGTGAAGGAAAACATCGTGAGGAAACCTGCACACATCTGCGAAGAAATTCAATGGTGTGTGTTAAGTTCCCAATCCGCACTGGGCGCGCGTGGGAACTATAGCCCAAACCCTCCAATACACGGAGAAGGCCTATGCCATGAGGCACGCCGAATTACGCGACAATTTAATAATAAAAAAAAACAACAACAACATACTTACTGAAATTGTAGCGAATTCGGAATAAAAAGGCTATATATATTATATAAATACGCATGTCAAATTTCAAACGTCGTTTTACATTTAACATGGATTAAATATTTACATAATTAGGTGTAATTTATGAAAAAGGAAAACGCCATGTTTTAATTACAAAAAAATAAATAATGACATTATATAATAGCTTGAGGGTTACTTTTCTCTACTTAGCACTTACCTAGCATATCTCGGAAGTAGTATTTTGTTTTAAATATTTTTTTAGTTCACAATTATTATTGTTAGACACGAACTGCATTCGTATACCTACATATAATCGTGAAATTTATTTAGAAAGATACCTATTCTTTCTACTATATAAAAATAAGTCGGGTTTTCCTTCCTGACGCTATAACTCCAGAACGCACGAACCGATTTCCACGGTTTTGCATTCGTTGGAAAGGTCTCGGGCTCCATGAGGTTTACAGCAAAGAAAATTCAGGAAAACAGCATAGTTCCCGCGGGATGGCGATAAGCGAATTCTGCGCGGACGGAATCGCGGGCAACAGCTAGTATTTAATAAATAATGTTTTCCGTAAAGAGCCATTCCTAGTTCTAGCTTGCTCTGTCTCTGTGTGCGAATCATACTCGCGCTGTCGCGATGCAATTGCCTTTGGTTAGAAACAAAAATGTATTTTTTTATATTTTTTTCTTTATGATTAACTAATTTGAATATTTTAAAATTTGGTCGCGTATTTTTTTTTAATTTAATTTATAAATACCGGATATGGTCGACCGGATATACGTCATCAGTGGCACGAAACTCTTGATTTCCTTTGCCCATCTGCTTAGAGAAAAAATACTGTTATCTGTCATTCGTACGTAATTGTCATCAGATTTTAAATCCAATACGAGCTTATGAGTGTGGGGAATGAGATAATAGGTCCATTTACTTACATCAATATGGTCTTCGCAGCAGTACATGAGAGATATCCTAAAATATTCGACATTTGCAAGACGACAACAGTTCTCACATAGATCTTCCCTAACACGGACGAATGTTTTGCCAGGCTATTCATGGTGTCATTTTAACAAATAAAACACTTTCTATAGTCCATTTTTTAGATTCAAAAATGAAAATAGCCTTCATTTTGTTTTGTTTACGGCACATAATCAGTTTTTAAATGACATTATGTCAGACATTGACATTGTTTTTTTAAGTGAAGCGTGAGAGCAAAGGTAAAAGAAAAATTCCTTTGAACCTTTGATGACGTCATTTGAAGGTCAAATGAAAGAAATCAGTTTTTTTGGAATCTCTCCGCTATTAGATGTTTATTTTGAAGTCCGACTACAGAAAATGGATGTACCTATAACATTATTCTTCAATGATAAAAATAAAAAAAAATACAAAAAATATTTAACCTAAGGCAATTGGCGGCGGACGGAAGGGCCGCTGCGACCGCGCTATTGGTGCTATTCTCAGATTTAACAACACATGCTAGCTTACGGATGTGTGCTCATATCTTTTTTCCTATAAAAATCCTGACCAATTTTATTGCAAAACGCCACAACACTGAGCTATAAATCTTTATAAATAAAAACCGGCCAAGTACGTGTCGGGTCACGCAGTGTACATACATACTTAATCACGTGTTTATAGTGTGTGGCAGGGTTCCGCAGTTGCCTGTAGCCTGTCGCAATAGGCGAATGTTATGAAATAGTAATTATTTTTCATTTTTATCCGATACTAATATGAACATAGTTCACGGTTTCAATTACGTTTTGTAAGTTGGTCCACTATTAGGTACTCGTTAAATTGTATAAATTGTATAATGTCGATTAATTTGATAAGTTTTCAACCACACCACATAAAATTCGGCTATTTATGACAAATAATTAGTTTCCCGCTAATATATTATTCTTTTGTTTTTTTTCTGGTTGTGATATTCGAATATAGTGGAAGAACCTTAATGCCAAGTTACAAAATAAATATTTGTTATTTCACGCACTTTTTTATGTACAAAATTTTACGCTTATTAATCTTAATTTTGTATTTAGATAACTAATTTTGTTATTAAATTAAGATTAGGACCTAACTAATCTTATCTCATAAAAAAACGAGTCTATTAAAATGAAGGTGCATTGTATATGTGGCTGTAAAACCTAGTTGCCTGAGTTTTAAAAGAAGAAAAATAACTTTATGCACGAGAGGATAAAAGGCAATTTTGTGCAGCATTCTCTCGACATATAAATGAACAACTTTACGTTACAAGCATGAGATGTGAAAAAATATGGTAGGTAGTAGTATATATACCTAACGAAGTTTAAAGGAAAACTATCACAGCTAGCCCGGCTTTACAATTTAACGAATAATAGTTGATTATATTATAGTATTCGCCTATTTTGACATGCAACTAACCCTACACTGCGCATGGCCTGACATTCGGCCTGACTCGCGTGATGCCGTTTTATTTTGTCTCGTAAATATTGGTTGGCTTGAATAGTGAACATCCTACGGAAAACCTAACCTAAAATTTCATTTTAGATGCAAGCTTTTTTGCTGACTGTACTTTTTGTTGACTGCACTTGGATTGTCATCCGTCCTACATATGGGAACTAAATTTCATGTCAATCAGACCAACCGTTAAAGAGTTCCCTCCCGTGGAGACGGTCCTGGCCGGACCACTAGAATTCTACTACCAGATTATTGTATTGTCATCCGACTTACACAAGTATGCAAAATTTCAGCTCAATCGGATGAAGATATCTGCTTCAAAATTGACTCGCAAGAATCTACCCGGACAAACATGCATACATACATACAAGTTGCAAGTTAATATAAAGCTTGTCATAACTTGTAAAAATAAAACTGTGGCTAGGGACAGGATATGCCATCTAAATGCTATCAAAACATGCATGACACTTTCTTTGCGTGTGGTATAAGCCTAGAAACTAGAATTACCGTCAAACCGCTTCGCTCTATTGTTGAGTACGTCAGCAAGCTTGCCGAGTTCACTGCGCAGCGCGGCTTCGAGCTGCCCGCGCGCCTGCTGCGTGAGGCGCGTGCGCGCCTCGGCTCCGCAGCATCCACGATTCAAGCATAACCCACCAACGTCTGAAAAATAAAGACATTGAATTACTGCCACAATGTTGTCTAACTATATTATATTTCATACTGGCTGTTGCCAGCTTTTTTTTTCAAATTACTGTTACATAAGAACCTTCTCCTGGCAATTAAAAACACAACAAAAAAAGAATCACTGAGATCGGTCCAGCCGTTCACGCGTGATGCCGTGCCTAAGGGAAATAGGGATTCATTTTTATATATAACTAGCGACCGGCCCCGGCTTCGCACGGTATATTATGCATGTATTATACATTATAAACCTTCCTCTTGAATCACTCTATCTATTAAAAAAAACCGCATCAAAATCCGTTGCGTAGTTTTAAAGATTTAAGCATACATACGGACAAAGGGACAGAGAAAGCGACCTTATTTTATACTATGTAGTGGTAGTGATAGTGATGATGATAGTGAAGACTAGCCTTCCGTCCGCAGCTTCGCCCGCGATAAATCAATTTTCCCGTAGGAAAAGGTATTTTCCCACGGTAAAAAGTAGCCTATGTCACTCAGTGATAATGTAGCTTTCTAACGGCAAAAGAATTTTTGAAATTGGTCCAGTAGTTTCGGAGCCTATTCAATGCAAACAATCAAATTTTTCCTCTTTATAATATTAATAGTATAGTCGAATTACGGAAAAGTATGGAAGTAATTCGTGTAGTCGTGTTTTTTTGTGGAATCGTTAGAGGGCACGACTAGATGGTTTCCCTCAGTTTGCACCTTTCTATCATGTACGGAACACTTTAAAATATTAGGTATAAACTTCAAATGCCGTTATTTTGGAGTATGATAAAAGGTATTAGGCGCAAGTTTAGCCACGTGAAGGGTCCCCTTTGGTACATAATGTATGTTAATTAAAAAGGTGTACGATGTATAGAATCTTGGTAAAATATTTTTTTCTGATTGCGGCTCGAGGATAATTCAGACGGTTGGTGCAAACTTAGATTAAGCTTTTCAAAGTATTATAAACACCCAGGTAACTTTGCACCCCCGTGCAAAGTATGGAACATGTTTTTTTTCACTCTTTTGTAGATTGTACTTCGGGGGAAATTAAGATAGTCGTGAAAATTTGTAAATAACACATATTTAAAAGATACTACATTCGCACTCAATAAAAAAAAGAAAATTTTAACCGGAAGTTTGGTAAACATAGTTCTATCTAAACGCAAGGAATAGCAGCGAACGCTAGGTAGCGGGTAGTATTACAGAACCGCATGTTCCGTGTAGAAATGTCAATTTTTTATGGGGTGCGAATGTAAATCAAACCAAGTTAAGACGATTGTGACGATTTTTATTAATTCCAAAATTTCCCCCGAAGTACAAAGACAGCAAAACATAGAAAACTACTTTCCGGGTGTCGCACCCTGGTGCAAATTTGGTATTGTGTTTTGATATATATTCTCATCATTTCCTCAATTTGCACCGCGTTCTGTATTTTTCCCGGGGCCGCAATGCCAAAAAGTATATTTTTAGTTGTATGATTTTTTTTTTGTATGTTCCGTAGCTTGAATTGAGCTAAATAACGGGTGCAAATATAGATTAAGATGTAATAAAACGTATGGCAAATTGCACAGACTACACCTATTTTTTCTTCTTAGTTATTACTATTACACCATTTTCAACCAATTCCACCCCTTTCCGGGGGGGTGAATATATCAAGTGATGTATTAAATTCCATTTCTAACCCATACAAATCAAAAACAATTGTTTTTATCAGTTCTTAGAATTATTTCCTGACTTAAGGGAAATTTCACGTATTTTGCCTCCACTATAAGGCACACTAGACGACGTGCGTTTCTAAAATAATAATTATATACTGTGTCAATATCACTTTGTACAATTTTTTAATAGTAGGTATAAGACATTTTCACCTGAGTGTTAGCCGCACTGCAATTGTATTTGGAAAACAATACACCTATTATACTAAGAAGGGTCCAGTTCAGGTAATAAACAATAATCAATAGGAGGGGATACTTTCTAGGCTTAAGTGCAATATTTTGTTAGTGTCTAACTGGCTTTCGCTCTTATAGTACATGTGTTATGTTTGCAAAAATAGTCTCTGTTTTACAACCTGGCTATACTTTACTGAATTTTCAATGCTTCTGATTGGATTTTGGTGTTATAAGTTTTCGATGTAATATTTATAAGTGGTGTTTTTTTGTGTATTAATAATCATATATTTTAAATACAATTTAAAATCTTTCATTTCAAAGATCAAGAAGGGTTGAGCTACTCCAGTACACGTGCCATACTTCGGTCAGTTTTATTACGTCTCTTTCATATTCAGCAATAAAAATATTGTAAAATCCTGCGTTAATTGCATTTTCGTCATCTTAAATAAAACAAACTATAATTACATCCACGTTAGTGACATCCATGGAAGTGACAGTGAACACAAAAATGAGAAATGCCCTAATCCTTTATTGTTTTTTTTGGTTGTTAGCCCTTAATAGTTAGATTTCCAACTTGCCTTGTCCACACTTATGTCTGGCCTCGAGAACGGGTCTAGGTTATCCCGCCATCTCCGCCTCGCAGAGTATACTGCCCATCCTAACCTATGGTGCTCAAACATGGTTCTTAACCGAATTTCAGAAGTCCAAATTGAAGGTTTGCCAACGATCTATGGAGCGCAGCATTTTAGGTGTCAGGAGAACTGATCGAGTCAGGAACACATCACAGGGCTCTCGCTGTGATCGTAGACGTGGGCAAAGCAACCGCCAGGTTGAAATGGGACTGGGCCATTCCATAACGGATCCGACGAGTTTTGGGCCGTAATATTGGTATTGTGTGGCACATGTTTTACAAATAACTACTGTGTTCTTGTTAATCGATTTCAAAAAAGGAAGAGGTTCTCAATTCAGTTTTTTTTTTTTAATGTTTGTTACCTCAGAACTCCGTCAGTTGTGTACCGATTTGGAAGATTTTTTTTTTGTTGGAAAGGGAATACCTCCAGTTTGGTCCCAATAACACCAAATCTGGATCTGATGATGACATCTTGGAGAAACTGAAAGAACTCTTCAAGTCTTATAGGCATAGCGATAGCTATTTAAGTATATTTTAATGTAACTTATGCATTTGGCTTCGGAAAGCTCTATTTGATAAATTGATATTGATTATGAAGACCACAGATGGTCATCGGATTCAATAAGTAATTCAGGGATTGCGATTCGATTACTTTAATATGCTTGCTAAACACGTCATACACGTTAAATATATACATTTTACACATTACCATATATTATGTATGGTAAAGTGAAGCTGATGAAGGAAGTACCTACAAAGATGATTCCTCCGTAAGTACCTAAGAGAAGTTCTTTCATCGGGAAAAGTAATATTTAGTAAAAAGTGATGAACAGTTTGCATTAGAGCGTATTTCTCGTGGTCCCACTGTTATAGAAATCCTCACTATAAATAATAAAATTATAGGTTAGGTTCGTTAGGTATCTTCAAATGCCCGAACGGAGTTCCGTCGACCTTATGGTGGAGTGTAATTCGTCATTATTATAACAGTGGGTCCGTGGCGGGTATTAGGCATTATAAGTTGGATAAATCACACAATGATTCACTAACAAGCGTGAAAAAAAATGTTTTAAATAATAAATAGAACCGCCTTCAAATCAACCCTAATTCGGCTTAGATTTCATAATAAAATGTATTAATTACGCTACTTTAGAAATTTCAAATTAAAATTATTTTTCGGTGAGTGCTACCAACTTATTTATTTATACGTGTGAAGTCGGTGCCTCAGCTCAAATAGTTCCAAGCCGAATAGGTACTACGAGTATATAGCCAGATAGACTAAGTCCACTTCTGCCACGCATGCCATACATAAACATATGATGTTAAGATGGGACCGTGAGTTGTGGCGCGGGCTGAGGCACCGACTTCAAACAATAAGTAAATAGGTAGCGCACACCGAAAAATATTTTTAATTTGACATTTATAAAGTAGCGTAATTAATACAATTTATTATGAAACCTAGGCCGAATTAGGCTACATTTGAAGGCGGTTCTATTTTTTTTTATGAAGTTTCACTCGAGAATTAGTGTCCAGGGATAGCTTAAACGATGAGAAAACATTGAAAAATAGAGACAGGAATGGGGGCGAAGCCGCCGGCAACAGCTAGTACTTAATGTATTATAGTTAATCAAACATGTAACACGGTGTTTACTGCTTGTCAAGTTATAAATAATATTTCTACTATGTGTCTATTCTCTGTATGTAAAACGTATAGTGCTCCCAATTCGAAGTTATAAAGTGTTAAATGTTATAAAATACGACAAAATTCACTAACACTTCGGAACACTTTGTTACAAGGTTAAGGTGATTAGGAAATTTATGATAAAATACATTATTTAATACGTTTTACATCACTTTATAAGTGAACAAAAATATTTACCTTGCTACTCCGCTACTCACATGCAAGATAACCAAGCCTGTGTGAAATATATATGTTTTTCATGCAACCACCACTTTATAACTCAGGTGTAGGAGCGCCATTAGGCCGGTATTTATGATATCCCTATCATTGAGTCCGTTTCGTATTATAATTCATTTAACACAATTAAGAGTTGGTGAAACTTAACATCGGATGATCGGGACTCATCGCCTGTCGATTGCTAGAAATAGCGTTGCGAGCCACACCCGCCTATCTCTTGAGTATAATCAAATCAGTCATTGATATTATAATCGGATCGTAAGGATATCACATACATACATACATAAATCACGTTTTTATCTCTTATGGGGTAGACAGAGCCCAAGGTACCTTGAGATATTACATGTAGTTCATTTATACTTGAACGTAAAAAGTAATCATTAAAATACCTACCTTCCTTAGTTGTTTTGAAAATCAAAATTTGGACCACAAATGTAGAGGACGTGTCCCTTTGGAGTGAAAGAGAAAGAAATATAGATGTCGTAATGGTTGAAGGTAATTACATAGACCACCCACAAGATACCGCTCGCACCAACCATTATACTTTTTGTGGGGAAAATAATAATCGACACAATGAAGTCATCAACGATCTTCTCCGCGTGCGGCCTGTGGCTCTAATAGATTGAATTAATCGCAGAGTTTAGTTTCAAGTTTTAAGCATTCCATAACTGAATATACCTACATTACATATTCCTGGCACTTGTGCCTTTATCGTAGTAAAAATTATTTCAAAGGTCACTTTCGCCTTTCGTACGAATCATTGTATGGTTGCGGTGTTTATTTTTACTATTTTTTTTCGCTTTCATTTAGTGATTCATTTTTACTTTTAAAAATAACAGATGTAGGAGGCCTTATTGCACCTACCAAACAAAGAGCAAGAATCGCACAAAGTTTAATCTACAGTATTTTTATGGTTCCTCACCCAAAGTGTAAATACGCGACCCTATTACTAAGACTCCACTGCCCCTGTCTGTCTGTTAAATACCAGGCGATCACTTACCATCAGGTGACCCACTTGCTCGTTTGCCTTCCTATACATATAAAACAAACAAAACAAACAAACAGGCTGTATCTCATGAACCTAGCTAAACAGTTGCAAAGCAAGACAGTTGAAATTTTCACAGATGATTGTATTTCTTTTGCCGCTATAACAACAAATGATAAAAGCAGAACCCTCGGTGCGCGAGGCCGACTTACACTTGGCCGATTTTTATTAAGTACATCAATTCCTATAATAGAACAACTTCCTATTGTTGCGAAGGGAATGATCAGAGGTCATATTTTCTGACACGTGAGCGCACGCAACGCATGCACTGTCCCTATCTGACATCATTTCATACAATTTAACATAAATAATTGGTGAATGCGATTGCGAGCGTGCGCCTTTTATAACCCTACAGGTTCGACTCCCACGTGACCTATTTTTTTTGATGATACCTGCCCGCATCGTTTCTTAAAATGTAATCCATACTACTATTACAAATGCGAAAGTGTATCTGTCTATTTGTTCCCTCTTCATGCTTTAAAACAGCTGACACGATTTAGTTGGTATTTGGTATGGAGATAGTTTCTGTCCGCGCGGAAGAACATAACATAGCTTTCTTTTATTTAACCCGGAAAATGAGTTCTCGTGGGATAGCGATCAGCGAACTCTGCGCAGACTGAGTCGCGGGCGACAGCTAGTATGAAATAAATATGGATTTATAATGATACTAGCTGTTGCCGGCGACTTCGTCTGCAAAAAAATATCGTTTATGGCTATCCGGCGGGATCTATGCAATTTTCCGGGATAAAAATAACCTGTTTTAATCTAGAGTACCAGCTTTATCTAAATCCGTCCAGTCGTTTCAGCGTAAAGATGGAACAAACATACACACTCACATTCTCACATCCTCACTCACAAAACTTTCGCATTTATACTATTAGTAGGATAGGATCAAAGCTTATAAGAAAATGCTGCAATAAACGCAGATTGCGATGGTGCAAAATATATTTTGATTCCACGTTTTACCTTAAAAGGTTCATAATCCTAATATGATGAGTAGAAGTAGATACTTTAAGGCATAACGGATGCTATTTGAAGCGCGCCATTTCCGTGAAAGGAAACGGTGCTGATCTGTAACCACACGATTACTTTCCGTCACGGGCGAGTCCGCTTTCCTGGATGCAAGTACAGTTCAAATCGTAACTGCAAGTAACATAATAAAATCATTTACATATTTTCTAAGCATTTCATCGTCACAATAACGACAAGGCTACTAGGACTTTAAAAAGTTATAAACTAACAAACAAGCAGCCACTTTAAAAAATACATTCACGCCTGATTATTGTTTATTAGAAGAAAAAAACAACTAGTGGTTACATAAATATTACAGGGGTGAGAGAAAATTTCATATTTACTAAACAACTGGACAATAAATTCAGAAAAAATACCTAATTAATCGAAAACCTTAACTAATTATGGGTGTGGTTAGTGGCTATTATGCTGAAGAAGAGCAATAAAGACGACTTACTCTTTGCGTGCGTCATTATTCTCAAGGCATGCGATGCGAGCCGCTGGCACCAGGCATGGTTAATAATAATTTTAAGTCCTTTGTTTTTCTGCGCAAGTGGTGAGATCTCGATTTATTTTGGCCAGCATAAAGTGAATTATATGTATTTCCAATTTTAATAACCTCGTACCGCTAAAAAGGACGATATTTAAAGGTTGTGCAGATTAAAAAATATATTAAAAAAAAAATATCTAATAAAATTAATCATGCTAAACGTGGCCTTAAGCTTTTGTTACCTTAGGCTCTGTCTACCCCTTAAGTGATAGACGTGATATATGTATGTATGTATGGTCTAATAAAATGATGCAGAAAAGTTTTTATCTATTGTTTTGAAATAACAAAAAAGTGATAGTCAGTTGAATGTGTTTATGGGCTTAAGAATGACGTGTTGAAGTTAATAGCGTAAACACGAAGAACTCCGATGACCCCCCGAAACATCTCACACATTGTGGTGTGAAGTGGAACATTAAGACACATCTCGGCACGACCTAGCCCCGAACACGTTTACAAACACAGGTCACGTAAAGGACATTGAATTCTCCAACGAGGTGCTGCTGGTACTAATAACAAAGTTAGTAGGTATATCCATACTCATTCCTGCTTAAGCTAAACCTAGCGTTGCCACTAAACCATTGGCGTAACCATTGCGTAGTATTTAAATACATTTTCAATATTTTTATTGAATCAGGCATTACTTTGCTGTCACACTTTGAGAATGATCCCTTATACTATACAACGTATAGACTACAAGCCCATGGAAAAAAAAACCTGTGAAATTAACCAGCGTGAATAACGCTTAGGAGGCTGGTACTATATCATAAAATAACTCTGAGCGCTATGCCGTCATTTCTGAGCGGTACAGCCGAGTACGTGAGTAAATGGAATTTCTCAGGTACAAGTGAGGAATTACGACTAATTACTAATGTACGGCTTTTTAATAGCTTATAGATGATTATAGATAAATGTCGAAAAACCTAGTGCCGTACTAAAGTGGTGGTGCCGGAAGTTAGTGCAAATTTTTAGTTCGCCGGTAATTGTAGAAGCAATATAGGTAATTTGTTACTGTACGGCATTTGTGTAATTCTTTTTGTATACATATACAGATACTTTACCCATGAACGCCGTACATATTTTTTGCGCAGGGGTCGAAAGCCAAGGGTCGCATCCCTTTCCCTACACCGGTTTATATTTCCTGGGTACCCCTGGTGGAACTGGTAAGACAATAGTTTTAGCCATTGTTCGTGCGAGATCCAACATTGCGGTTGCAGTTGCTTCTTCTGGAATAGCAGCCACATTGTTAGGACAATACAATACATACACAAGTCACGTCTGTATTCCTTACGGGGTAGACAGAGCGTAAGGTGACAAGACCTACATCTTTTAGCAGGTATAGATGGAAAATGATTAGATTAGATTTATTTATCACCCTTTTAAAAATACAATTAAATGTCAAACATCAGTAATTCACAAAAGGATCGTCAATTGTAATGAAATAGTAATAAGAATAATAACTGAAATTAAATTAAAACAAAATAACAACAAACAAAAATAAAGCTTAATGAAATGTCAATGTAAATTCACAAAAAGATCGTCATCGGTACATAAAAAGAGAAAATAATAATAATTTAAATAAAACCTATTTTAAAAGCAATTTAAAATGTCAAATAATAAATATAAAACCACAAAATGTGAACATATTGTCAGAATAGTAATGGGTTGCTAGCCGCATCGCCACGTGTGCTTTTACCATCTGCCCGGGAAGAGAAGCAACTGATACATTTTATGTTTGTTCTTTGCTGCCAGACCAGCATGGAAGTACAATAATACCAAAAAAATGTATCCTATGTCCATCTCCTAGTTCTAAATCTAAGCTACCTCCCCACCAATTTTCAGCCAAATCGGTTCAGCCGTTCTTGAGTTATAAATAGTGTAACTAAAATGATTTTCTTTTATATATATAGATAGAATATGTTTCATGTGGCAGTAGAGAAGGGAGGGATGGCATGTAAAACCGTATATATTTCGCACAGCCTTGGCTATCTTGCACGTAAGTAGCGGAGTAGTAAGGTATTTTTTTTCCTTTACATTTTCAAATAACACGCACTCGCGAGTTATTTAGTATCTCCTTGTGAAAAACTATCAAATATGAATGACTGATAAAACTATTTTTACTGTCATTAAAAAAAGTGTTTCCATACAAATTGCCGAGCTTGAATAGATAGATTTATGGGGACAACGGGGGTACTTCCAGTTTTCCTAGAAATTTGAAATTAAATGAAGAAAGCACTTATAGCAGCACTAAATATAGGACTCGGTGGGCGAGTCCGACTCGCACTTGGCCGGGTTTTTTTTACTGTGGATCTGCTTTTTTGATGTGTTGAAGATTGTGATGAGAGTCGGACATTGGCTTGTAACAGATCGTAGCCCTAACGCGATGCACATATCTGCGCACTTACTATGTATTATTTACTTTTAAATAGATGTTAATATGGAGACGACGATATTTTTATTAAGTAGATCGATGATCAATGATTGTGCTAATAAATACTGATAAGGTCACCGACGGCCGCATTGCCCTAGTCGATGGTCGGATATTTTCAGCTGCGCAGATAATATATTATCTGATACCTACTGAGTACACTTCGTAAAAAAATGAATGTTTGTTGTGTTTCTGTATCATTTTACCGGCTTCGTATAAACGTCTAGTCATTCGTCAAAGTACTTACCAGGGATCTGGGTGAAGTGGATACTAGACAAGCTTTGAGCTCACACCTGAGTGTTGCAAGACACTATGAACACTGAATAGGAGTACATCTAGTTATTTACTTTAGCTCCGTTAGGTTTTGAAAAGGTCTACCCAACGATAACCCACATTTTAGGCCAGAAAAAAACCATTAGGTACAGTCAGCGTCATATAGTTTGAAGCATGGAAGTCAGCCAAATAGTTGGGTACACCAGAAACAGTATGGTGTGTCGAACTTTTTGGTCACCGTGGATGTTTCATACTATTACTATACGACGCTGACTGCACCCTAAAAATATATAACCACTTTGCATACCTGATGGATTAATATATATGCATCCATTCCAAGCCAAATTATAGCTTTGTGGCCTAAAAAGTGATCAGTAGATACGATATCGATCCTATTTTATATATACGAGTAGTTGAGAAGTATTCAGCTATGGAGCGAACAAAACAACCGACTTCCTTGAATGCTAATTTATTAGTAAGCGTGCAAAATGGCCGAATGACATTATGTTTGTAATTAATAAACTAAAAACTACTGGACAAACAAAAAATATTTCACCATTAGAATGCTACATTATTCCTGAGTAACATAGATAGGCTATTTTTTATCCTAGTAAAAAAATACAACGCGTACAAAGTCGCGGGAACACATCTAGTTCAATATATACAATACCGATACAATATCGATATTTCAATCATAACATCACTATTTGTGTTCCCATAGAATGTAAGTTTATTGAAACGTTTATTGTTTATCGTACTTTAAAAAGATATTACTGCATATATGGACTCAATTTGTCTTAGATGAATATTATATGGGATCAAGGAACAAAATTAGGCAGTTGTCATATTTTTTATACCTCGCATTTAAAAGTTATTTTTTGCGTAAAAAGCGCGGTTACATTCTACGGGAGCTGTCATCGAGAAAATAAATGATTGGAAATACTATAGTGTCTCTGAACTAAGACTGTTTCCGGTTTCGTTTTTGTCCAAATAAAGTGAAAATGATGGTTTTTCTTTCAATTTTGGTGACGGAACCCTAAAAATGTAGCGCACCCTTGCAGAGGCTACTCCCGTCACAAGTGGTTTGTTATACATTAATATTGCTTTACTAAAGTAAGGAAGGTCGAGTCAGCCGCATCGCCATACCCGAGTGTATGGCGATACAACGTGTCGCTCCTGAACAAGACCTGAAAACAGTTTGTTCAAAATCAAGAGTCGAATCGCTTAACAATCACTCAATGTTTTTTTTAAAGTTCCTTTTTTATCGTTCCGAGTACGGCCGTTACAAACGCAATACTTAACACACTATATCTTTGGCCATAATACACGGACTTAAAAATAAATACGAGACTTATATAAATCAGTTTGGGAGTCCAAGATTTTCAACTTGTATATTTTTTATTTATTAACAACTTTGAAGATGTTACTTATTATACCTATAGATATTAACCCTAGTAGGATCCATGTAATATACTGGTTAGAACTAATATGAAGAAGCACTCTAAGATGAGTTCAGAAGCCAAAGACGAATGACTTCACGTCTGTCACGAATATAAATAAAATTAAAAGATAAACGAGTAAAGTCCTTATTCTCATGTCACCGGAGATTAAATGTCGTGCGATTTATACTAAATACTGGCCAAGTGGGAGTCGAACTCGCGCACCTAGAGTTCAGTACAAATTCGGCAAGGAATATAGTTCTTAAGCAAAATACAGGCAGTGCGTGGTCATTTATATTGGTTGCTTTTATAAATAGACAGACATAAAGAAGATAATTTTTTAGATTCATAAGAGATACCTACAAACTAAAATTTCAATGAACAAAAAATATTTACTCCACTGGTTATATTTTTCGTTTATATTGAAATGGACTTCCGCCAAGTAACGGAGTAAAAAAAAAAAAAAAAAACGCCTGATTCAATAAAATAACATTTCAAATTTCTAGGAAAACGGGATTTTTTGGGAGCACGGCAATGTGTATGGAATCGCCTTTTGTAATGAAATTACTGTATTATTTTGTCTGTTTCTATAAGAGACCGCAGACTTAAGTATTTGGTATTAGTTTCACCTTTATACGGGTTCCGTTTTTTGATTGAATTGACGTTTCGTATCAAAACTATTTTAAATCTCCATGGATCCTAGAATAGAAATCCATTTAAATGAAGATGAAGTAAAACCATATGGGAAGGTGCGAGTCGAGGCGACTTCAACCACGTTGAAAATTGGAAATGGTATTTCAACTCTTAAATCTCAGTGTACAATATTTTTATTCAGTCTTTAATTGAAGATATTCGTAGCTTCCTTCAAAAAACCAAAATTTAGACGAGTTTTATTTAAAAGATAAATGTATCAACACTAATGTTTCTGACTGCGGAACCCTTCATTAATTAAACAAAGCCAGGGAAGTAAATATTTGGACATTTACGGCACCGGCAATACATAAAAACTACTTAGATGCTCGAAGAAAAACTTTATTAATTTATTCGAAAGTAATAGTGATTTTATGCGCTGTCAGTGGTAAACCAATTAGTACATGTTTTTCCAAGCAAGAAGTTAAAACTGTTCTTCCTAATTTTGTTAGAACTCTAATAGTTTACAGGATTAAACTAAAGTGTCAATAATCGTAAGTAGGTACTATTTTATTATGATCCCTTCACAAAACGCAAGGAAAATGTGTTTTTACCGACGCAACAAACAAAACGAGTACATTTTTGTGCCCCTAAAACAGGCTACTTAGTTTTTGTTTGTATTTATTTATTTCGTCCGCGAAGACTTCATTTATCGGCAATTACCTAAGCAATTTCCAAGTTACAACTATCCAAGGTTTATAAAAAAGTTATTAGCGATACTCTCGAAAAAGTAAGTCATTACATAACAGTTTTTGAGTTCCAGTGATAGAGTCACTTTAAAGAGAATGTACCGATCTCTTATTAAAAATCCTTCTCAGAGCAACTCTGTGATCCTCAAGAAATATAGTTTACAAAATAAATGTTTAGTATTCATGTTCGATCCCGTGAGAAATTTAAAAATCCATTCTGCTGAATACCAACAATCTGTATTAGCAATTCACTTAGGAACCCTGTCGCACATCTCGGTTGTATCTGACATCTCCTCGTCATAAACTTATTCCCTGCCAAATTTCGTTATTTATGCTCCGTGGTACGACGGTACTTTTACCTTAAACGTGACTTTAAACGCTATACGTATACGTATCAATATGAAATTGTAGAAACTTCAGGAATAAAATGCTAAGAGTATACTATACAGAGCAAATTCAAGACTAAGGGCCTGTTTCACTACTCTCTGTTAAGTTCCAGTTATCTTAAGTGTCAGTTATCTATGATTCCGTCTCTATTTATTACTACGGAATAGACTGTGACGTCATCATAGACAACTGACACTTGAGATAACTGGAACTTAACAGAGAGTGGTGAAACAGGCCCTAAATCATGTCCGATCACATGCATCGAAAGCTGTTGGAACGAGTCAATCGTCAGTTTCTATTTGTTTACATTACAGGGCCCCAAAATTATTTCTATACTCAGCTTCTTGTCTGCGTTACGTTGCTTAAGGCGTTGCTGTTCCTTTTACATGATAATATAATCACTAGAATTCAAGTTTGTATAAGTAATAAGGACTCACACGCAATAAACTTTGGAAGCTTACGTGCGCTGCTTGGGCGAGATTAGTGTTGTTACAATATGATCAAAACGTTGTGGCGTGGTAAATGAAGATGTTTTTGTTTGCAGTAGTACCTAATGCATCAAATTTGCTAAAGTTTAATAGAATATCTAAAAAGAAGTTTAAGTTTTGGACATATTTTTCTGTGCTTAACTCCAACCAGTTACTAAAAAATTACCTAATTAGATAGCTTGCTAGATAGTGACTAGGTATAACTGAGTGAATTAACTATATAGCCGTTTGTTGTAAGCGTTCATGGATATTTGACAAATAATATTTAATGAATCAAACAAGATCAATAAATTTAAGTGGATGTTGAGGTCGAGAATAATTTAAATAGCAGTTTAGTTTAAACATGGCGGTTCTAAGCCAAGTTTTACCAAAATCGGTTTACCCGTTTAAGAAACAAAAACAATGAATTTTAAAAGGAAATATTCGATGATTTCCTACTTTTCTTAATTACAGTTTTTTATAATAAAACTGTGTCTAGTAAATTTTGTAATGTTCTTTCTATACCTTCTTACTACATAGTATAAAACTACCCGCGTCTATCTATCTGTCTGTTCGTGATAAATCAAAAACTGCTGAACTGATTTTCATGCAGTTTTCATCAATACATGGAGGAAGGTATATAACTTGCCATGGTTTTTTTGTAAATTGGTTGAAATTTATGGATAGTTATAGAGCGCCATATCAGTATCTGCATTACACCCGTGCGACACCGGGGCGGGTTGGTATTGTTGCTTGTAATTTTGTAAACAACAAGCTACTTTTTGTTCTGCAGCGATAACAGATGACTATAAGTCTCGTGTTCATATACTCGGGAGCAAAGAAACCGGGTCACTCCTCATACAACTTTCTACGGGAAGTGACCCTACAAGCTCCTACAGGGATTTTACTGGACTAGATCCCATCCAAGTATTCCGGTCATTTATAGGGGGTGCGTAACGATGTATATAAAAATTTTTGGTATAATATTAGTAGCAATAACGCTCATTTGATATAATTATTAAATCATATAACAACACTTAATATATTTACATATGACATAATTATCATTTCTTATAATGATCATTTGATATAATATCATTTAATATAACATTCTTTAAGTATAATGCTTATTTCCTATAATGAACTTATGGTATAACGTTACTTTTATAAAAAGTAGGTTAGGTTAGGTTTGAACTGCGTCCCCCAACAAAAACGAACTGCTATTATATATTATGATTTGTATATAAAATGAGCGTTATCCCATATAATCGTTATAAGAAATAAGCGTTATACCGAACGATAAATATACGAAATAAATTTATATATTTTAAAATTATACCAAACGTTTATTATACACAATGAGTGATTATACCCTTTGAAATTATATCAAATATTGATATATCGATAGAAAATATATTAAATATTTTTATATCAATCATTACACACCCATTTATAGGACTTCAACAACAAAAACGATGTTCCTCCTACCTGTTTCAGGTCTCGCTTAGCTCTACAATCTATTCAGGCGCCAGTTTCACACTTGCCTCCCCGCGTACTCGTAGTAATAACACAGCGCTATCTTTAGCTGAAGCCGACATGATCTAGCAGTGTAAAAGTAAATAAAGGTGCACACCACCGCGGTCAATATCCCACCACAAATAGAAGGGAAATGCCATAAACTCAATGCTTTTCAAGAGAAGTCAACTTCGGATTTTATAATAATATTCGGACGAAATGCTAAATCCAAAATTCCTTAAGATACCTTAATATATAAGTGTTTTGTGGATGGCATGGCTGGGATATTTTATAAGTAGTAATATATCTACATAATTAAGAAAATAAAAACTTATTTCATTAATTACTATATGCCATATAGCTATTCCCAATCCAACCCTAGTAGGCCACCCAACTGTGTAAATAGAATAGAACCGTGCACTTGTACTAACACAATCAACTGTAGTATTCATTGAGCGGTATCATGGTTGGCTAGAGACATAAGATTATTTTCAATAATTTGTTGGCCACGCTGAATAATTAGTCAAGTGCCCGATTAACATAGAGATAAGTAACATATATCTATCAGCCGGGGCAATGAAAATTATTTTGTTGGAAGAAATTGCATTTATTTAATTGTACACTTTTTTTTGTAATTACGTTAGTACTTATGTATAACTAAGTCAATGATAATTTTAAGTTTTCTCCAAAATATCACTGCATCTTTTTTTTAAATTAAGGCCGGGTATTCCTGCGAAAGTAGGCATTTAGCGCTAGCCCGGCCACTCGTCAAATAATCGCGCGGGCGCCGCGATCGTGACCCCTGAGCGTCATAGTGTAGAAATAAAACTTTATTTTGACTTTAGTAACGCATTTATTATGATCAATCTTTAGTAACTACCTAATTAATATGTCTGTCGCGGATAAAACTGACACAGGTCCGTCGTCCGTAAGCGCCAGCGCGCGACTGATCGGGCCTGCCGAGCCTCCGCGCTAGCGCATTTTGTAGGTATTTAAACATAGTAATTAAGATAATCATTTTATCTATTCAAACCCTGCGAATTTGTCTACAAATATTTAATGGCTTTAGTTAAGTAGAAAAATTTAATTAAAAATGTGAATAGTTTAGTCATAATATTGAAAATGCTTTACGAAAAGAGGTAACTTTGGGATTTTTTTCTATCGAGTCAAGTTCATTAGATCGTGTAACGGAATACGACTTTGTCTATACTAGATCCTTAAGTAATACATATATTTTTTTCAGATTTTTAAACCCTATTTTCTACGTTTGAGATGGTTTTTAAAAACTCTAAAACGCGGCCTCTGTTGGCCTACCTAGCCTTAAGTTTAAAGGTTTCGCTTCTAGATTTCATTGACATCTCTTTTTCGACGAAGAATCTGTAATTTTTACGCAACACCGTAGTCAAGCCAAAATATTATTTTGCAATAAAAATCTCGGTCCCAAATTAAAAATCGTGACCGTAGAATATGTGGTGACCAAAACATAAATTATACGCTGAAACTTATTTAAATTAACGGACTGGACACTTACTCGTAAAACGAAACTTTACATAAAATAATGCAGCATAGAAGATTTATGCCGAGCAAAGCTCTCCGAACTATCCAAAAATAGCTTGCCTATGTAGGTCGGCATGGCTAGGCAGGCGATATGAAATATTATTATGTAGGTACGTACGTTGATCTGACTATAGTGATTACCTACAGGTCGATTCACTTGTCACTGTGTAAGTGACGTTCTTGTACAGGGGCCTCCTAATATTTTGTAAACATGTACATAATACTCAAGAAAAAAATAAACCTCAACCTGTATTTCATCATTTTGTTATACACACATAGTATTATCATTCACTCATTCAATCCATTCGTGCCAGCGCTTGTGAATCGACCTGTACACTTACTTCAGATTCTGACGCCTCCCGTCTTAAATAATGTCTAATTTCATTTACTTTCATCTAGTTTCGTTTCGGGATAATTTTACGTATAGTAGGAATATACCACTATAATAAATACACTGTTATATTAATACGGCTTTTGTGCACATAACAGGTCACTACGTCATTTTAGACTAAGGAGGTTTCAAATCAGCCATGGTTTATTTCATATCTTCGAACCAATTTTATATTTACTGTAATGGATCCAAGATGGCGGATGATATTTTGACACTATTGACACGAAAAATGTTGGTGTGTGTTGTTTTCGGGTAATTTGGTGGTTCTGACCCTGAATTTGGCATAATTTTTTGGATCCAAGATAGCGGATGACATTTTGTCACTATTGACACAAAAAATGTTGATGGGTGTAATTTTCGGGTAATTTGGTGGCTCTGAGCATGTTTTCATACAATTTTTTTATTTCTTTACAAATGTGATTTTAAAACATTGTGTATCACGGGCAGTAAGGTGTACACACTTGTCACAATACTCTCAGTAACAATCCCCTTCTTACCGCTCTCGGTGCATAATGTACATAGTACAGTCGAGGGCATAAATATCGATACAGCCATCATAACAAATATATGTGTCACCGGACCTTATTGTTTGTGGCATAAATGTGTGCTTGGTTACGTAGATATATTTATGCCCTTGACTGTACAGTAAGGGAAATGTATTCACTTAGCTACAACTGAACCCTAGAATTTAACCCTAGAACCCTATCGCAAAAAAGTGACGTATCACTTGAGTTTGAGTGACGGCGGCCTGTCATTTGCAACAGGGTTCTACGGTGGTACGTCAATACATATCCCTCACTGTGCAATTGTGCAATGTCGAGGCCTCAGTCTCAATAGTCGCTGTTATATATAACACTCCATTTCATTAAGGGAGTTGCACGAAGTTAACTTAACAAAACTTAAACCATAACCGTTAATTTGGATATATAGTCCATTCGGGTTTCATCCCTTATGAGAAAAGGTTGTTTAGATCTTAGGTCTTACTCAATAGAGCAGGGGTGGCCAACGGGTCGATCGCGATCGACCGGTCGTTCGCGAATGTTAGTCCAGTCGATCGCGGCAAGGCAAAAAATATAAATATGTGGACCATACTGCGCAACGTAATCACCAACTGCTGATTTAAGGTTTCATGAAGTATGTAATTGGTAGATCGCACAGGGTTTCGTTAGTAAACAGGAGATCTTGGGTCTAATCAAGTTGGCCACCCCTGCAATAGAGTAATGGATATTTCGAAAATAGTTCCAAGCAGCCTAGAAGGATTTCATAGGTTTTTTGTTAAATATACGTAAGTCAAAATCGTCGGTTATGGTTAAAACCATTGTTAAAGTAACTTGGTGCAACTCACGCTAAGCTTTAAAACATGATAAAGAAGCGCTTTGACCTTTGAACAAAGACAAATGTTTTTGTCCATTTGCATGAATTTTTAGGTGGTTTGTTTACATTACGCGAGAAAAAATTACGTTAACTTGTCTCGTTTGCTCCACTCCACGCCCCGCAAAGTTATCTTACTTGTATTTTTTTCTGTCGAAATCCAGCCTTAGTTTACCTTTTACTAAATGTTGCCAGCAATGTGTAGCCTGAGGTACACAAGAAACGTCAAGTAGTAATAAACATAGGTAATAAAAGTTACTTTCCGGATTTATCACGAATTTTTAGTGTTGTAAAGACTGTCCCCGATCATTATGGCGGACGTATTATTCATTTATTAAAATATTTTAAAAAAGGGCTAAACAAAATATGTTATTGATTCAGGCGTTATTTTGCGGAGGTCCAGTTTAATTAACAAAAAAAATTACCTTGCTACTCCGGTACTCACGTGCCAGATAACCAAGCCTGTGTGAAATATATACATAAATATATATACAGGGTGTCACAAAACCCTTTAACGATAATTCACGAACTTGTTCGGTATATTGGTTTGAACACCCCTGCAAAGTATGAGACCCTAATTATATCAAAAAAAAAAAAAATAGCTTTGCTCAGTGTGCCACAGGCTTAAGCTCCTCACATGCCTACTCATAATACTACACGTCAAACTATTGTTGGCGACTACTTCGGCATAGGTACGGAAGTTTCGTAAATCAGCCAATCAGCCTAAATACACTGAGAGCATAGTCCTGAAATGCATCTTAAGATTCGTTAATTAAAGGTTCAATTAATTAACCACGAGCGTCAAACTTTGCCAGGGTGTTCAGATAGACTTACCTGACAATTCTGTGAAAGGAAGTTAAAGGGTTTTGTGACACCCTGTATATGTTTGCATGAAAAACATATATATTTTACACAGGCTTGGTTATCTTACGCATGAAGAGCGGTAAATTTAAGGTATTTTTTTTTGTTTACTAAACAAAATAGGTTAATAATTGAGCAAGCATAAAAGGGCAGCTAATTTAACCAGCCAGAAGTAAATATTACTTCAAGTAATATCGTCGGGGATAATGCAATACCGCGTAACTAACACTGGTATACTGGTAAATATCTGCACAACACCAGTAGGGAAAATCGGCGTCACTCACTGGCATTGGTTAATACCGCTTATCAACCAAATTGAGATTTCGCGCCAATGAACGTAAAATCCTGATTAGAATATACCACTTCAATTCAAACCAGTATAAAGTTAGGTGTTGTGTAGGTACGCAGTATTTACTAGCACTAGCTAGCTAGTTACATGGTTTTGCACTATGGGTGTTGTGTAAATACGCAGTATTTACCAGTGCTAATTAAGCGGTATTGCACTATCCCTAACGTTATACCTTTTTCTACAGTGGCGCCAACTGGTAAGCACAATTGGGATTGTCTATTTTTTTACAATGTATACTGAATCAAAAACCATTTCGAGGAATAGTTTTTCAGGATTATTTGCAGTAATCAGATTTTACAACAATGGTGTTTTTAATTTGTTATTGTTATTTTTATATTTGCCCTTCAAATGACCGCGGTAATCTGACGTCATCAACTTGCAGGAGAAGATTTTTTGCATAATCTGTGGTCAGCCTCTTTTTTTTTAAAACCTTTTATACGAGTTCCAAATTGAAGTTACGGATACAATTTGCACTTTACTTTCAGCTTGTTTTACAGTAACCCCCAAAAAAGTCATAAAATAGCTATTATTTTATATATATATATATATATATATATACATATATATACATATATATATATATATGAATAGGAAGGCAAACGAGCAAGTGGTTCAATATGTGGCAAAGTAATAATAATTATTAATTTAATATATTAAATGGATCTATAATCATTAAATACTTAAAAATAACAAGTGGCCCCGAGTTATGACAACATGGTGTTGTGAATGTAATTCGGACCGCAAAATTGTCACCTGACAGACCGTCAGTGAGAGCCGTTGTCATACTTTTTTGAGTGTATGGTATCTGTCGCTTCAATGTTTAGTTTCATATTGTTGTATTATAGTTTAGATTTAGAAGCATTTTCGGTAGATAAGGCAAACCTACTTGAGCAAGTCCATGACAATGCAGTAATCTGGTAGAGGAGTAGGTACTGGTGGCTTTTTTGCTCTTCAGTGCATTGTGTATATATTATGTTTTACTTTAGTTCACTTTTCATTATTTTTTTAGAAAATAAATAGTGAATTTGTTTTCTTTTGTTATTAAGTATTTTTAAACCTAGTTCACCTGGTAATATCAGGCTGGTAAATCTACACTCGAGGACTTGTTCAGCATACACGGAATGTTGTCATAGTAAAGGAGTTGCTTTTTACCCGACTGCGCAGCTGTGAAACCCAAAACGAGGTTTATTATTAATGTTTATAAACAGCGTTCCACAGTGGCACTACACAATTAAAGTACTCGAGTGTACTAAACTTATATCATTATGATGATGTTGAAACAAAACCATTTTCATATTTTTTTTCAACGATAAATAATGAGTGTCCACAAAATAGTTGTATAAGTAATAATGGTAAATTAAGTACCGTTTCCAAAGCTTTGTACCTATCTGTTTTCTCGTGGCTCTAATGTGCGGTGCTTATGACTAATGTATACTTGTACCGATGACAAAAGCTTACAATCTAACAAAAGTGTTGTAATTCCACGCCGTTACGTGTATGTTAGCACATCAAGCGTTTTGGAATAACGATCCTTATGTCTGAGACAAAGAAGTTCATATTAGCGTTAGCGAAACCTTGTCTCGGAGGCGGCCGGCGTCTTTGACCGACCAAGATAACATCTACATCGGGCAGGTAGGCTTTTATTGCCAGTATGCCGGTGCAGCCGAGCCGCATGCCTCCCTGAAAGAACGTTGCCACACCCGAACTCACTTTTTTTTCCTTATCTATCAAGCAAGATAGGTAAAGTACAATCTCGTCATTTTCTGGTAGATTTTTATGCACGCTTTAACCTACCTGCCTACATATCTCATCACACCAGAAAGAACTCGGGTATCGGAGAGGTATTATAAAAATAATATCTTATTTTACCAATACATACCTATACGCCTATTGTCTACTTTGTTCTTTGTTTCTGTATTGTTTTGTACTGATTTGTGGTGTTCAATAAAGAGTATTTGTATTGTATTGTGTATTGTACATACTAACGGCAGACGCATTAACCAACAAACATCATCTTATCGATAGGATACAAACATTACAAACCTACGTTTAAATATTACACACAGAACGCCTGAAGGCTTGTTTCGGTATTTGACTGGCCCATTACAGTGGCGTAAAAACAACGTACCTACCTATAAGCGGGTATAACCTAAATTTCTTGTTTAGTGCGCAAACGACTATTGAACACCGATTCTTAGAAATGCAATCTCTGAAAGAAATATACCTAACTGAGAATTTTTAGGCCACATTTTCAAATGGTTATTCGAAAATGAATTTGCCAGAGTAGTTGACAAAATAAATAAAAAACAACACGCGTTCTCAAATTGGTCAGCAGGGCACGGTAGTGTTACTCGTCGAAACAAGTTCAAACCCGATATCTTCAACTAAGCCTTTTAGAATTGCGTTAATTGATGTTTGTAAAATTAATGCAACCATGGGACAAAAATATGTATTTAGTTTAGATCAAATTTGAATAAATATCATGCTTATGCAAGTTATGAGAAGGGATATATAAGAATACTAGCTTCTGCCCACGACTTCGTCTGCGTAGAATTATACATAAAAACCTTTCTCTTGAATCACTCTATCTATTAATAAAAACCGCATCAAATCCGTTGTGTAGTTTTGAAGATATAAGCATACATAGGGGCATAGGGACATGAGGACAGAGAAAGCGACTTTGTTTTATACTATGTAGTGATGATAGTGATATCTCGTTAAATCAGAAAATAAAAGTCCATCACAATTGATTAAGTATTGCATCAATTGGCCACATTGATACACTAAAAACGAAGAACACGACCGTTTGTTAGTCCTTTACCTCAAAAGCATAAATTCTCGATCGCATATTTAACTATCGGGTTGTGCCACAATCGATTAATTTTTCAGTCGCTATAAGGTTTAGTCGCATTTCACCTCGATCGTGCATGTAGACACGTGATAGCGTGTCAAGCCAAAGTTCAAGCTTTAACTAACGCGTTGTCTCGATCCTGATTTTTTGACCTCTCATTACATCACGAATGCAATAATAGAGTATTGTCTGTTCGTTATTTATTAGTCACAAAGATAATATTTCAATGAGTTTGATAGCGCACTTAAAGCATGAAACTATGGTATCAAACACGTATAAAAATTCAGAATTAACACGTGCAATTAATTAGAGTCCCAAACAAACAGCGATCGCGGCGAAATCCGTCTAGGGTAAAATACTACACGAAAATTAAATGTTACAAATTAATTATAGTAATGGAAAAAACTACAACAAAAATTGCATCAAGTACAAGATTCTATTGAAATTTGCCAGCTCAGTAAGAATAAACGCTCTTTACTCATTTTACTCATTTATTTTATTATCACAGGCTGTCTATCCCGTAAGTAAGGGATGAAGACGTGATTTATGTATGTATGTTTGTTTTACTATCACAACCATGGTATTACAATGTTGGTAACTAATACTAAAGTTTCACATGGACCCAGGTGGGGTATAGCAATATGCTCTTAACATATCAAAGTAGACAATGACACGTCGCTAATAGTAGTTAAGCCATTAACTTTAACAGACGATTTTGACATATTTTTCATAGTATTTCTGTCAAATATGGTTAAGGTTATTGTTAAAGCATAGGTAACTTGTTGCAACTCACACTTAACCCCTGGTATGCGGGAGCTAAAAAGTACTGCACTCTAGTCTCATCTGTTTCAATACACACAAATTCGGCGGATTTAATTAAAAATACAAAAAATAGCCTTAAATTTGGCACGGATCCGTGTCTTACGGATACGAAGCGTTAAGTCTCAGCCGTGTCAGAGCCTCTGACTAATAAAAGTGTGACTAAAATAGCAAGTACCTAAACTTATAATACAGGTGCATTACAAATAACACGATTGGTAGTACCAAGACAAGGTTCAACGTACGTGACCTGGCACCAGATCGAATGGAAAACCAGGATTTTCAATCAACAACCCGACCGGAGCGCAACCGCCCCGGCGAGATGAACGACATTCCACGACCAGTTGTCTTTGTCATGTTAACCAAACAAAAGTCTCATTATTCTGTTATTTTAACAAGGCATAGCGTAACTACGTTTCTTTGCATTATTTAATAACACAAGTTTCAGTTGATTATTTCTTATCTCTTTCCAGCGTGCTCCTGGGAACGACATATGCCGCAGGCGCTATTGTATTCGTCGGTTCGGCTTTTATACGCGTAAGCACATCGGCATCGCCCACTGGAGTTTTTCGAATTCCTAAAGCAGTATGCCCCCGCGCATGGCGGGGCGCGGGGAGCAGGGCGGCCTTATTCTAGCTAAACACGGCCGAGAACGGGTGGCCGGGGAACACGTTCATTCATAACGCCGCGAGACGCCAGTATAACGCCATCTCGGTCCCACTACAAAATAGATTGTCAATAAGACGCATTTCAATTCTACCAATAATTAATGGAGATATTTTAATATTTGCCAACAGGTTTTTCTGGAGCAGTAGACGGTCTCTTCATTTAAGTCGCCATAATTCACTAGTATTAGTAGCGTCTGCCTGCCATAAGTGCATAGCCTCAAGACAATGTGCAGTGTGCAGTGTCATTTGCAATAACTTGTGACAACAACCCACCTTATCTAAACCTAAACCCGAGGTATTTCGATACTTTCCCTATGCCAAATCCATGACTGTTCCTGATACTTGATTAAAACATTAAACCTAACTAGAAGCCGGTCAAATGTGAGACTAACCTGTGCACTGAGATTTCCACTATGTTCGCTTCTTTATTATTATCTTAGTATGTTTGTTTTCCCATAGTGTCTGCTTTATTTATAAGGTTACGTGTATTAGTAAAGGATTAATTACTTGCTTACTCTGATATTCTAAAAACGCGGTCATCGTGGGAACAAGATTTTTTTGAATTGCAAAAATTGTAAGAGACACAATTTGAGATGAGAGTCATTATGGAAATAAGTTCGTATTGAAAAGCGAACATTATTAGTAAACTGATAGGTATTCTTGGAGGGAGACATACATTATAAGAAGCTGACATTTTGAGAACCTGAGAATAATCTAATCTTCGAAACTAGTACTGACATTATAATAAAACTAGCTTCTGCCCGCGACTTCGTCTGCGTAGAATTATACATAAAAACCTTCCTCTTGAATCACTCTATCTATTAACAAAAACCGCATCAAAATTCGTTGTGTAGTTTTGAAGATATAAGCATACATAGGGACATAGGGACAGAGAAAGCGACTTTATTTTATAATATGTAGTGAGTGATAGTGATGCACATTTTGGGAAAAATACATTTTAGGAAAACTGACACTTCAGGCCCGAGCCGTTTACGGGAACAACTACCCTGCTGCACCTTTCCAAAGGTCAGGTCTTTTGAACGCGTGAACTTAGAAACTTAATATTTTTACGGATGCGAGGCACCATAAGCCATAAGTGTTTCATATTACATATTTTTAACTTTATACCTTCCCGCGTTCTCGAGAAGTTAGTCCTATAACAGTTAATTTTTCATTCGAGGTACGGTCTAGTTATTTTATTAGGAAACTAGCTTCTGCCCGCGACTTCGTCTGCGTAGAATTATACTTAAAAACCTTCCTCTTGAATCACTCTATCTATTAAAAAAACCGAATCAAAATCCGTTGTGTAGTTTTGAAGATATACGCATACATAGGGACATAGGGATATAGCGACATAAGGACATAGGGACAGAGAAAGCGACTTTATTTTATACTATGTAGTGATGAGAGAAAGAATGAATACCTTTTTAATTTTTATTGATTGATTGAGTCCTATCACATCTAATGGCAAGTGTAGATAAGGCCGACGACGGTATAATTCACTCAGCGGACAACAGTCACGGGCAAAGACTAGGAACATACAATTATACACTGAGTCTTAAAATTTATCCGGATTTTTAAGCAGGTTGAAGGCTGTGAATAATTACAATTTATTTTAACTGTGGTCGACAAATCTTGGTCGAAGTTCAAAATGTAGTGCGTCAAATGAGTTCCTTAACTTTGATTAAGAAATAACAACATTTAAATCCTTTGTATGAGTGTTCAATTAAATTAAACCAACCTCTATCCTACTATCTTCAAGTGAGTGAGTGAGTGAGTGTGTTTGTTCCTTCTTCATGCCGAAACGACTGGACGGATTTGGATCAAATTTGGAACAGAAACAGCTTGTAAAGTCGGCCAAGAATTTATGACAATTCCTCTTTTCATGACTGTGTCTTTTGATTTAGTTGATTCAGAGGGTTACTTTTTTCACAATTCCAAGGGACTTCAATTTTATATCTCTACGCGTTCCTGAGAAAAAAAGGTCTTGACAGACAGACAGACAGACAGAGAGATAGAAGGACAAAAAAGTGAGGTTATAAGGGTTCCTTTTTCCTTTAAAGGTACGGAACCTTCAAAAGAGGATTATACTATGTAGCTGACTTGCTAATATAGTTTCTTGGTATTTGGTAGACATATTCCTTGAGAATCAAACAGGTGCACTACGAAGAGATTTTTCAATTTTCCTACGGGATAAAAGGACGGGATAGGAAATATAGATTTAGTATTTAGTAGACATATTCTTTGAAGATCACGTTCGTGTCATAAAAAGGGATTTTTCGAATTTCCTATAGTAAAAGGATGGGATCAAAAATAATGGAAGGGGCACGCAAGAAACGGGTTTATTTATTTTAGGTAGATAGTACGAAATTCTTCGTGCTAATAAAGTAAGTCTCGCATTTGGCTGATTTTTGTACATTTTCGATGGGAGAGAGGAAGAAGTTTTAGCGCAATTTTTAAAGTAAAGTTTTAGCTAGAATAATTTTAAGACACCTTGTATATTGTAGATTGTTTTACCTACCTACCCCACGTAACTTTTTGGCACACTCAGAACTAAGCCAAGTTAACAAATAAAATAATTTATGTAACGACATTTTTATCTTCACGAAATGGCACAAAAACTGCGGTTATGTGTATTTTACGCACCCACAAACACTTGCTTTGAATGATATTAAAATTATTTTAACCGGTAATCGGAAGGAACCCTTTAGACAATGCGCAGTGACGAAGACGATACAGCATCGAGGTGAGCGTCCGTGCACTCTCACAGTATAATTACGGGGTGCGCTAACCACTCCGTCGCAGTTTATAGGCCGGCTCCGCGGCCTGGCCCGAGCCTCGCTCGCTTGCAACCTCCTCCCTCCCACGCGCCGGTTGTCCCTCGGCAGTCAGTTTGGTCGTCGGACCGCATTCCGTTCCCATGCGACTGCGTCCTGCACCCTTCTCAATACAGGATCTTTTCAAAATGACGTTAAAATTTTTGCCCATACATTCCACTTCGCATACGAACGAGGCTTATATATGTAGGCAAACTAGCAATGCCAAAAGTAAATCAGGCGTCATTCATGTATGATCAAAATATACAGACATGTCAAGAATTATGAATCATCAATAACTATGAAACAGACATTTAGGCAAAATATAAATGTTTAAATGCATGAAACAAAATAAATGAGACTTAGTCCAGATAATAATTATTAACTAAACAGGACAAGAGGTGTAATAAAAAGCTGCTATCTTACACCTAACCAATTCACACGCTTTTTTCTATTCCATTAACGAAATCAGACGATGACGAATCGAACACTAAATCGAGATTATAATCATTATACGACCTCGTGGGCTGGCATTCTTAGCCCTGAAGAATCCAAGAAGCGTCGGAATGCACGGAATCAATTTAAACTCGTTTTGTTTTCGCCACGTCATAACCCGCTCTGACTCATCCCTGTGGAGCTTTGAACCACCAAGTCGCACAAGCGACACGCACCCTCGTGGCTCAGCCCAGCTAATTAATAAGCCTGGTCCATCCACCTTAATTTACCACAGCGGGACAGGGAAACGCAATCTAATATTGACGTAAAGATCGTGTCGAACTCGAACATCATTGATCAGACCACCTATAAAATAAATATGTGTCGGATGCAAAAGGTGTTTTTTATAGTTCAGACTAAATTATTGGCCTGCAGTTTGAGAAAAATAGAGTTGAAAGATCGTCTTTATAGATAAAGGTTTGATCGATGGGAAAAACTTAAAAAAATAACAGTAGGTAACAGTTTTTTTTCACAGATAAGAAAATATTGTAATGTTTTCTATGTCTTGTAATAAATTAAAATGTCTTCCACGCTGGTCTGGGAGAAAAGAAAAAACAGAATGTACCAGTTGCTTCTCTACCCGCGCAGATGGTAAAAGCCTATCGAGGGAATGGGCGAAAATAATAGGAATCATGTTATAGGCGATGAGGCTAGCAACCCATCACTATTTTGATTCCATTTTCCACCTATACGCCCACAATCTTGCTAAATGTGGCCTGTAGGTCCTGTAACCTACCTGTTACCTTAGGCTCTGTCTACCCCGAAAGGGATAAAGATGTGATTTGTGTATGTGTATGTCAGAAAATATTTACTGTTGAAAGAAAGTCAAAGGAACAGGTGAACATTCCAATGTTTTGACCGCTCGGGTCAAACGTCACTATCCTCTCAAGATTATTAAGTACCACAAGGGGATGATTAGTCGCAAAAATCTTGACTTGAACAAACTTGTCTCAGCATCGGTACCTACTTACTTACTGTCTTCCATTTTCATAAAAGTAAATTGTGAGCATCATCTCTTTTAACTATTTGTTGAAAGGATTATGACGAAAAGAAAATCCGCTTAATGTGCGTAATGTCCAACGTGCCCCCGGCATGCGGCATGGTATGGGGTCCTCTTGAGAAAAAACACTTCAATGTGCTGAAACGAATATATCTAAATTCTAAATCTAAATATATATAACTCAAAGGTGACTGACTGACTGACATAGTGATCTATCAACGCACAGCCCAAACCACAGGACGGATCGGGCTGAAATTTGGCATGCAGGTAGATGTTATGACGTAGGCATCCGCTAAGAAAGGATTTTGATCAATTCTACCCCCAAGGGGATAAAATAGGGGATGAAAGTTTGTATGAAACTTTGTCAATTTTAAACCGATCGGGCTGAGACTTTGCATGCATAAAGCTACTATGACGTAGGCATTCTCTAAGAACGGATTGCGTAATTTCTGCGGGATAGCGATAAACGAATTCTATGCAGACGAAGTTGCGGGCAACAGCTAGTTCGTTATATATAACGTCACTCTGGTAGTCGTACATGTGCAAACTTGCCTCACTATTATTGGGTGATCCCAATCCTTAAGAACTTTGCCGACCTCTGTATAGCGTTTTTGTTGAAACACATTAACTTCATCAGGAGTACAGTCAAGTGTAAAATATGCATCTAGTTCAAGTTTCAAAAATAAGTACCATACGCTCTTACACCAGCGTAATAAGGACGTGGGACGTATTTTTGAAAAGTTCGTATCGATACTTATTTTTGCACTTGATACATACGGCGACATCTTTTTCAAAATTAATAAATATGTTCGATAAAGAGAAAAACAATAAAATAATATAAATTTAGAAAAAAATTGCAAAGCAAAACTAAGCTATTGCAGAAAAAGATGGTAAAATATGCCAAATAAAGCCAATACAGATACACAATGCACAGAAGAATAAAGACTGGTACATTTTGCGAACTTTGGTACCGGAATAATATCACCAAGCTCGTGCTATATATAAACTTACACACTTGCTTTAGGCAGCCTTGCAGGAAAATATAAATGTCTAATTAGTCGCTAAATCGGGTTTAAGGCTTGACAGTTTCATATATTTTGACACTACTAAATCGAGTTTAACCGACTTTAAAGGCGGCGTTCAATTCAATAAAATAAGCTCTTTCTCTCTCTTTCAAGTTTAATTAATACGTTATGGAAAAACCTATAGTTCTAATTAAAACTTGTTTGCAAAGGACATTAAAATCGTTGAATGCATATTTTTTGCGGAAACAGGCTTGGACCGGTCCGCGACAGCCGGTCGGCACCTGCAGCGCGGCGCCCGCGCTTGCCCGCGCCCGGTGGAATGTCCGCTCGGGAATTAAACCTTGCCGGTAAATAGGCTTCCACAATCAGAAATACACACGGACGCTTCTAAGTTTGGGTACGCGGCAATTTTGATGCAGAAAGATCCGATGGATGGCAACATGCACCCTATTCATTACATGAGTCGAAAAACGAGTGAGGTTCAACAAAATTTCAGCAGTTACGAGTTAGAGGCTCTCGCGGTTATAGAAGGAGTAAAAAAGTTCAGAAAATACCTCTTGGGAATACATTTCACAATAGTAACAGATTGTGAAGCATTTCAAAAAACCCTGACGAAGAAAGATGTTTCCGTAAAAGTGGCGAGATGGATTATGTTTCTACAAGATTTTGATTATACAGTTGTTCATCGAGCTGGCAGCAAGATGCAGCATGTCGACTCCTTAAGTAGGAATGTGTGCATTATTAATACTGAGCTGCATGCCCGGATAGTTAAAGCTCAAGGTTCCGATGAAACTCTCCAAGCTGTCAAAGAAGTTCTGAAACAAAAAGAATACAAAGATTATTGTTTGGAAAAAGAGATTATTTACAAAGGAGTGGAGAAAAAATTAGTGGTCCCAGAAATTATGGATATGGAAATTATTAAAAGAACACATGGAATAGGACACTTCGGGAAAAGAAAGATAAGAGATTTAATTGAGAAAGATTACTTTATAACTGGGTTGGATGGGAAAATTGAAAAAGTTACTTCTACATGTGTGCCATGTATACTAGCAAGCAGGAAGTTGGGGAAGCAGGAGGGATTACTAAACCCGATTGATAAAGGAGACTCACCTCTGCATACTCTTCATTGTGATCACTTAGGACCTTTGGACGCCACGAAGAAAATGTACAATTACATTTTGGCACACTAAATTTGTATGGATTTATCCTACCAAATCACTTACCGCTAAGGAGACAGTTGAGAAGTTAAAATTACATCAAAAGGATTTTGGTAACCCCACTCGTTTCGTGACAGACAGAGGCACGGCTTTTACGGGAAAAGAATTTGAGGAATATTGCCTAGAAGAAGGGGTTGAGCATGTGAAAATAACGACGGGAATGCCACGTGGGAATGGACAAATTGAGATAATAAACAAAATTATAATATCGGTTCTGGCAAAAATGTGTATAGAAGAGCCCACTCATTGGTACAAACATGTGAGTAAATTGCAGCGCGTGCTAAATGGTACGTATCAGAGATCTATATGCACATCTCCTTTTGAACTGTTGACGGGAACTAAGCTGAAACTAAAGGAAGACCTGAAAATAATTGAATTATTGGAAAAGGAAGATCGAAAAGAGTTTGTGGAAAAAAGAGAAGAATTACGACGACAAGCAAAAGCTCAAATTTTAAAAATACAAGAAGAAAACCGCAAGACATTCAAAAAGAACAGAAAAGTAGGACAGAAATATGAAGTAGGAGACCTGACGGCGATAAAAAGGACTCAATTCGGGAACACTATCAAAATTAAACAAAAATATTTTGGACCATACAGAGTGACAAAAGTGCTCGGTAGAGACCGTTACGAGGTGGAAAAGGTTAACAGCAACACTGAAGGACCGAACAAGACTACAACCGGAGTTGACTTTATGAAGAGATGGCCTTGATTTGATGAAACCTTGATCTCGCTTTTGTTTACTTGCTTTAAATATTAAATTCATGATGCTTACCATGGAATATAACGTGCGATCTCAGAATAGGTAAATATTACTTGCTATACTATATATATTTTTTTTATTTGGTTATTGTGAAAATAATTATAACGCTAGGAACAATTAATTGCTATTGCTTTTTATACTTAAGTACCGTGTTTTCAGTTGTCAAATTGCTGTTTACTGATGTTGTGTTGTTACTGTTCTTAAGATATTGCAAGTTTGCTATTGTTTGGTTAATAGAGTTGTTTTTGTTTTCTAATCGTTTTCTACTTTATTGTTATAAGTTTGACAACTTAACTTGTGTTTGTTAATGTGACTAAATGGTGTTGTAGTGTGGTAGTTTTTATTAGTTATGCCTGCTGTGTCTGCAGTCTGAGGACAGACTGAGCTGCAGGATGGCCGATTTGTGGGAGTGAGCGGAATAACAGAATGAATGACTGAGATGGAAGGATGAGAGTGAATGTGAGGAAAAAATATTATGTCAAGAGGACGGACGGCGGCCATGAGAGCGCTGATTTGTGTTTTATTTGATTTATTTAATGTTTATATCCAATACAGTGCTTCAAGAGTTTAACTAATCTTTTATTATGACCCGTCCTACATATATATAACTCAAAGGTGACTGACTGACTGACTGACTGACATAGTGATCTATCAACGCACAGCCCAAACCACTGGACGGATCGGGCTGAAATTTGGCATGCAGGTAGATGTTGTGACGTAGGCATCCGCTAAAAAAGGATTTTGATCAATTCTACCCCCAAGGGGATAAAATAGGGGAAGAAAGTTTGTATGAAACTTTTTCAATTTTAAACCGATTGAGCTGAGACTTTGCATGCATAAAGCTATTATGACGTAGGCATCCTCTAAGAACGGATTGCATAATTTCTGCGGGATAGCGATAAACGAATTCTATGCAGACGAAGTTGCGGGCAACAGCTTCTAAATAAGTAGTGTACCATATTATGTTTAATTTAAAAGTACTTACTACATAGGCCTTGGTCCAACAGTGAACACCTTTCAGCTGCTGATGATGACAACGATGAAGATAATTCAAAAGAAGTCAGAGTAATGAAGGTAAAAGGTTTGTTTACATGATTTCCCCTACCCTAACCTAACCTGACTATAGTTTATATGACTGTATTATAATGCCTAGCCTAATTATGTAAAGTTACATACATTGCTTTATCTACACACATATTATAAGCTCTCTATGATGTGTTCAGGACACCGCATGTTACGACCGGCATTGCGGCTTAGATCTCTGATCAATCTGATTGATTAGTGGGCTCTATACGCTCATCTATCGCTCATTTTATATGAAAATTACTTGATAGTTATTTTACAAATAACAAAACAAAGTAATTTTTGCGATAAAACAAACTGAACGACATATGGCGGTAAATGAAAACTTTTTCGGCGCATGTCTCGCAACCTCTACAACCTCTTTCGATAAAAAAATAAACTTTTCTCAAAGATGCAATGAAATGTTAACCTTACGTTCCAAATAATAGGCCGGGACGTATCACGTCGCGGGCGCGGTTAGACAAGTGGTATGTAATGGATTTTCATACAAAATGGCAGGCCTAGGCCTGCAAAGCGATCGTCTATTGTTTCATGTGCCACAGCATCATGACGTTTAGTTTATAGGTCATTTTTATTATTATTCATCCCTTTTGGGGTAGGCAAAGGAAACAGGGTCCATACAGCCAAGTCTGTATAGGTCAATGGCATCATGATATTCAGCTTTAAAAAAAACATAAGCAATATTTGCTTTCTTTGCAATTTTAATTACATAAAATCAAAAATTACATAAAAACGATACATAATTAACACATAAGACTAATTTTAAATTGAAACCTAACTAGGTACGGAAATATTTAAATTTCATTTCATTGTCATCTTAATATCAGCGGTGTAAACGTCAGCACAATCAGCGTAAAACGAAACGTACATTTAAAAAAAAACACATTTTGGTGGGAAAATAAAAAAACACTAATCTTTTGTTCATTGTTGATTTTGATAAATTTTAAATATGAGTTCCGACGAAAATAGTGACAGAGAAATGTATCAAATGTAAACAGGGTAGGTCTCAGTCGTCACAATTGACAAGTGTCGTTTTTTTATTTAATTATTGTAATTATAAAGCATTGCCTACAATGCCATGAAATCTTGTTTTACTAGTTTAGATTTTAGTTGCCTTACAAATAAATACTGTTTTTTTGAAGTTTTTTTATTTATTTCATTGCATGTTTGAGAAAAGCACTATACAAGCCTCGGCCGGGACAGGGGTTGCCGGCCTCGTACCATGCCGGCCTCGTGTACCACTCGGCCGTCAAACTTACTCGGCCTGCAACCCCTTACTTCCCGGCCTTTGCAGTAATGTACTAATAGTCGATCCCGACTATCATAAAGATTATGGATCATTTGAGAATAAACATGTCAAGCATTCGACACTTAATTTCGAATAAAACGCCGTCTCGACTGATATTAGAATTGAGGTCAAATCAAATTGTTTTGTTTTTCAGAAATATTCGAAATTTGAATGTCATAAATGAGGTTGGCGATGTTATTATGAAAGTTATTATGAAAATTATTATTTATTATTTAAAATATTATAAAAAGAATTCGATGCTGTTATGAAGATTGTTATTTTACGTTGGTCGTAATATGCGGTTTTTGAACGCATTATATAGGGATTATGATATGTGTGTAGATTAAATACCATTAAAGGCGATAGTCAGCTTTTCATAGCGAATAGACCCTTACATTAGTCGTTTATAACGTCTCTCAAGTACCGCCTGGAAAATTTTGATATTTAGGCAAGTACGGTCTGCTCCAATGAGGAAGGTAGCTATGGCTGAGAGATCCATAGAGGGTCTACCTTATTTGCTATAAAATCAAAAGCTATAAATTTAAAATCTATAAGTTCATATGCTATAAAATCACTTGCTATAAACATTCATTTGCTATAAAAGTCACATGCTATAACATTCAAAATCTATAATTTCAAAATCTATAACATTCATAATCTATAACATTCAAAATCTATAATTTCATAATCTATAACATTCAAAATCTATAAAATTGTTTTCTATAATGATTATTTTCTATAACATTCATAATCTATAACATTCAAAATCTATAACATTCACATTCTATAAGCATCAAAATCTATAAAACAGAGCCAATTACCACAGCCCCTTAGATTTTCTCAGAGCCTTAGCATCAAATTTAAAATTAAAGTAAATAAGATTCATAAATATATTCTTTATTGTTATATTTGTTTTTTATTTCCTCTACTGATTCCTTAAATTCAGCCAGGCATCCTAATGCGAGGTCGAAAGAGCCCCGCTGCGCGGGGCTCCTATTTTCTGCTCTGAAGGACACAAGGTAACTAACAAACCTATCTGTCTTAAATTGAATGTTGGTAACGTGTTTTTCTAATGGCGGGGGCTGCGCCCCCGAGCCCCCCATGTGGGGGGCCCCGCCCCCCACACCCCCCTTTTCCGCGACTTTTCAGTTGTAGTACCGCTGCCTAAGTAAAGTTTAGAGATTTCAATAGTTATAGAAAACAAATGTTATACTATCTAATCCTTATAGCAAATGAGTGTTATAGCAAATGAATATTATAGCAAATGAATGTTATAGCAAATGAATATTATAGCAAATGAATGTTATAGATTTTGAATTTATAGAAAGTAACTTTAGAGAATTTAAGTGTTATAGCAAGTGAGCATTATAGCAAGCAATGATTATAGCATCTGAATTTATAGAAAGTGAATCATTATAGCAAATGGTTTTATAGAATGTGATTTTATAGCCATTGATTTTATAGCAAATAAGGGGATACCATCCATAGAATGTAACTGTTAGCGATCACGAAAGCTTTGACAAGTTTGACAACAAAATAAATACAAAATTGAATTAGGATAGAAATAAATCAATATTTGTGTACTTGTTACTGTACATTAATAACGTTCTAAAAAGAAGCACAGCGATTATTTCTTCGTTTACATAATTCTAACGTACAAATTTTCAATAAAGTTATTATTTACGAGACGTTACTAGGTTATGCTCTATGGTTATTAAAATTAAAGAGGCGACTATATATATTCAGCCAATCCTTTAAAATCGAGTACAATCGAAAATCATAAGACAACAATAAATGAGTATTTTACATTTTTTCACACTCACTACACAAGAGTTTATTGGTAGTAAATAGATTCCTTAGAACATAATTACATAATTAATTTAAATAATATTTTATGAAACCTAATTGTTAAAAAAGCATGACTTTACAAAAAGCGTAAAATCGGAATTATAATTGTTGACATCTTGGGAAACTGATTTGAGTATTATTATGTCATAATAGCATTTATTTATAAAAATTAACATGTAGTCGATATTTTTATGGAGCCGATTGTTGTTAGTACTGAAATATAATCGATAATCGTTAAAAATGCAGGGTATCACAATGAAGCCTCATCTCTAGATTTGTCAAATTGAATGTATCACCATACCTTCCTTATTGCAACAGATTGTAGTATGATCTATTCTGAGAAAAAAATCTTGTGGTGTGGCTACTTCACGACAACATAAGAAAGCTTTCCCTTTTATATATTTTTTAATGATAAACACCATTAGTTTTTTTGCTAGTAATGATGCAAACACTCAATGTTAGAAAACCAATTGCTTGTAAAGATCCCGAAAACTAAATACCTACTTTTTAAAAGTTATAAAAAAAAACGCAAGTCAAAAGCTGTCACAGGTAGGATGTTAATACTCAGTATAAATTCAATATGCTCCACTAGAAGATATATTAAAAAAAACCAGAGTCCATTTAATGTAAGGGCCGATTCAATATGGAAAGACCATGGCCTTTATATTACTTTCAATGCACGAGTTCAACTTAACTTCGACATATTTGCTTGGTAGGCACATTCACAAACAATAATGTTAAATAGTTTTCGTTAACACCAAATTAAATCCTAACACCATCTGATACTAACATAACACACAGGTAAACATTATTTCTGTTATATTCGTAGCAGTGTCGTATGTCATTGTTGCAAATGGCAATGCGTATTCGGACGCAGTCAGCTTAATATTAACGACTTCCGGGACTCGTCATTTAGATATAGCAACGCAGGCGGTGGTAGATTGTTTAATTTGACATTAAATCACAAGACAGAATATTTGCAAAACAGTTCCAATAATAAGCTATCATATAATATTTAAACAATAGCCAATTCAGTGGAAATGCGTATTAATGTAATGTATTCAATTATGTGTTAATCGAACTTAGATAAAGAATATGTTTAGGGTCATTTCAATTGATTTTAACTATTTTCATATTACATACGTAGAACTTTCAGACTTAAATCCAAATACTTGAATCAGACAAAACCAAACGTAAATCAACGATCATTTTGTAATCATAGAAATCAAAGTATTTAGACTTTACAGCATAAGAAATAGGTACTTACATACTTTGTTCGTTTGTCAGTCTATTCGTTTGTTTTTATGTGGAGAGTAATCTGTGATAACTACTAAACCAATTCTAAAAATGCCCTCACTTGCGGAAACACTTTCCTGATCAGCAGACTACAATCATCCCAGTAGAGTGCAAACAAATTGCGGGCAACCGCTTACTAGCGGTTACGCTGGTGTGCTGAATATAGGTACAGAAAAATGTATTTTTCTTCCTTGATAAAATTTCATACCTTAATTTATCAATTCTCCGCTTCGCACTTTTATGCTGCGTGAATTACTTCAAAACTTAAGATCTATTTTTTTAAATGTTTAGGTTAGTACCTCGTCCCTTTATTCAGCTCATTCGGTTTTCCAGATCTTTAAAATTCCCAAAGTTAAGTGAAGTATGATAAACAAGACTGTGCGCGACGTTGCAACCAAGGTTGACGACCTCTGCCTATGTTTGCTCTGTCGGTCTGTCAACCAGTTCACCCACTGGGCGTTTTCCTATGCACCTTATACCAAATATTGGACTTCAGGCTGATAAAGAAATCATTTAAATGAACGAAGTATAACTTTTTCGCTATCTGAATACTAGTATGCCTGTGCTTTATTTTTGGCAAGTAATTTATTATTATTTAAACCTGCAATCTTCGTCTTATTGATATATGATTGAAAGAATTAAAAGTGAATTTGGATCCACGTCCTGTGGTTGTATCAACTTGAAATTTGGTATGTTTATGCAGATCGCTTGACAATGGGTATTGCAGTCACAAAAAGTGCCGGCAGCAAAATATATACAAAAAAAAAACATTTAACACAAACTTACTTTAGGCTACTTTAATAAAAAACGGAAAAAATTAAAACAGACACGTTACAAAAGTAGCTACAAATGGAGTTTTTGTTCTTTAGTTCATTTTGCTTTTTATTTTTCGTCAAAAAATACTTAGTTGACTTTACTTCCCGGTTCTTCAATTACTTCCCGACTGCTAGTCCGGACTTTTTCACGGATTAGAAAAAAAAGTCTACTCCGTGTCCTTTTTTTCCCTCAAAATCGTGAAACCCGCCTCTATTCCTTACCTAACATCGTAAAAGCGTATTCTATGCAAAACTTTAGTTTGAGTTCAAGGATTTGGGCTAGGCGTTGATGAATATGCCAGGTGGTTTCTGTATATACATAATTATAGATTTTACTGTATATTTTATTCAACTTGCAATGAATGTATGTATGTACTTATGTATGTTTCTCCGGATGGAATCTTGCAACTCAATTTTGAAGCAGATATCTTCAACTGAATGAGCTGAAATTTTGCATACTTGTGTTAAGATTAATTATATCTTACATTGTTTAGGCATTTCGGATTATTATAGATTTCGGTCGGTTCTTTTAGTTTTTCTGTGTCTATTCTTGCTTAATATGTCCTGTGTGTAACGTGGTCGCAGCTTCGCCCCGGGCGCATAAATTCCTAGTTGGATTTATTTCTTAATATCTCTATAAAATTACAGCTTTCTAGGTCCCAAGATTAGGGATGGACGATAACGATGACTCGTCTGTACCTTTATTTTTATAATGCGAGCACAGAAATTTTTAAAAAAACTTTCGAAATAGTCTTATTTAAACTTTGTAATAATGGGACATCGGGATAATGAGAGGGGAGACATGACGTCCAGCCCGTTTTTTAAAACCCGATCACAGTATCTTTTACCGGGTCCTATGGAAGTTGTCATAATTTTTTTACAACTATTAAGTCTTCTGTATAATATTTTATGTTATAATAGCTTTTGACCGCGATTTGGTCCGCGCAAATAACGTCAGAGTGACATACCCCTTTCAACCATTCATGTCTACAATTGTAAACTCTTTCGTCCTTATTCATAAACGCTCTATAGGCTTCTGCTAACTTAGCAATCGTTTGTCCTTATCTGTGAAAGGTAAATGTCAAAGCGACAGATAAGGACAAACGATTGCTAAGTTAGCAGAAGCCTATAGCGCGTTTATGTATAAGGGGGTTTATTTTTGATCCCGATTTACGATTCTGCGGGAAATTTGAAAAATCCTGTACTTGCACGCCAAAATTTAAGCCATTTGCAGAAAACATAAAAATTCCATTAATTTTTTATTCCGTGGGAATTACAAAAAAAAACCCTTTTTAGTGCTCCTCTATGACACTCGAAGGAATATGTCTGCATCACTTTAGTGATACATTTCGGAATTTTTACATCCCGTAGGAAAATTGGGAAAAAAGTAGCCTACGTGATATTCCAGACAATCAGCTCTACATACCAAATTTCGTCCAAATTGGTCCAGCCGTTTTAGCGTGAAGGAAGGAAGTGAAAAAAAATAGTATCTTATGTCCGTCTCCTGGTTCTATAAATAGTGTAACCTACCACAACTTTCTTTTATATACTTTTATATATTAATTAATTTAGTATGGCCACAACCTGACTGACGGCCACGCAATCGACGAGGTATGGGATGTGGCGAGACAAGGAGGCAGCATGGTATACTAGTTAGTTAAGGATACTTAATTTACACCAAACGGCTAGCATTGCACCAGTTCGGACAGGATACAAACGTACTGGCCGCCGGATAGTCGGTCTCCCCGACTAGGCGGCCCATCGCTAGTTATAATGACTGTATTCGGGTTAATATATAAATATGTGCCAAATATCTGGACTGACCACAGGAAATATTAAGTTAATGTGAGTTGCACCAAGTTACTTTAACAATAACATTTATAACCGACGATTTGGACATAGGTATTATGTAAATTTGTCAGGTTTTCGTTCAAATATAATTCAAAACTATCGGATAAGTTTAAAATTATTGTTGAAGCAACTTGGTGCAACTCACACCATAAGTCGACTTCCACGATTGAATGACATCGACACTGAAAAGTGAAGCTAAAAAACGTGTACACATAAACAAGCTCGAATAACATAACGTTCCTTTCTGGCAGCAGTCGAGCAAAAATGACTACGCGATATTCGGGTCAGCCTACGCTTGTTTTGTCGGATATTCGGACAGAGGTGCGTTCGGTAGTTCGCTCATAATGGTCAGGTAAGATGCCGATCTTGTAGGTATATAGGAGAAAGAGCGTAGGCGACGTTATTGGTCAGGTTTATCTACAGTCTACAGCGCAGCGGCCGTTCGAGGCTGCAACGCAGCAAACTACGCTCGCGCGCGGCTTTATTTTGAGCTGAACTAACTTGTAGCGCACATGATCAAGCTTCATTTGTTCATATACGTTACTTTGGCAATTCGGAAACCAATAATTTCAGCTGTAGAACAATGTATAGATCTTTTCGTAAAAATCTCCACATAATGGTAATTCTATGATAAATTTTAAATTATTTCATAATTAATAGCAGATTCCTTTTTGCCTATGTCTGGAAATAGACAATATTATGATTGAGTATCGATAAAACAATTTGAAGCTAGCAGCTGCCATTTCGATCGAGGTATATGCTTTTCTCAATATCCGGGAAAGTGCGTGTCGGACCACGCGCAGAGTAAGTTTTCGTAGTTCCGATCCTAATATTCAATCGTTCTGGTGGACGATTACATGTACAAAAAGGAAAAACGGAACTCTTATAGGATCACATTGTTGGCCGTCCGCCCGTCAGTTAGTCAAGACCCTTTTTATCAGGAACGCGTAAACGAATAAAGTTGAGATTAATACCAAATACTTAGGTCTGCGGCGCGGCCCCTTCGAGCTGTGATAAAATCAACTTTCGAAGACAACTTAATCTAAAGATACCGTCATTGGAAAAGGAGTTTGTCTATAGCTCTTATAGACAACCAATGAAATGAGTCTTAACAAAATTCTGTGTCGATCTGTCCACATTTTAATCAATATAAAATAACCTCACACAGCCTACATTTTGCTAAAGATCAGGGCTCTGCTAACACTGGATTTTATATTCACTTGCTGAATTTGTACCGACCCTCGGTGCGCGAGTCTGACTCGCTCTTGACCGGTTTTTTAAATCGAATTCAATTTCTTGACATACTTTCATGTACTATGCAGGTTAATTAATACTATGGCACAGTAAATAAATAGAGCAGTATGGAAACTAGGCTTATTTTTTGAAATAAATACCCACGCATCAATAGAGCGTAAGGGTTGTCGATTTAATTTTTGTAAAATTGAAACGCTTTTTGTTTAGTTAGCGCTATCTCAGCTAGTAAGGCCTGTTTTAAAGTAACTAGCTACACTTAATTAAGAGTATTAGGGTTGGCACCCTTAATTTCCGTAAAAAAGAACATACATACATACTTCAACAGTTTAAGATTTCTTTATTCGTTGGTAGGTAAGTATTATATATTACTGAGTGAAAAACACTTTCGCTTGCTACGACACGTTTGGAAAGATGTATTATAAAATAGTATGGTATGAAAAATTCTCATCCGAATGAATAGCTTTCTTAAATAAACTATTGGGAAACATGGACACACTGGGCAATACGCTCTTGGCATGTTTAAAACGAAAAGATCGCGGACTGTCTGGGCGCACGTGACAGACGGCCGCTCGTCTCATCTCAACGCGGCACTCGCGACTGACGGCACCGCGAGATCCGCTTAGGGGCCTTGTAGAAACGCGCGTCTATGTGTGCGTTCGTTTCGACCGTTTTGTTCGTAGTTTCCTTACTGCTTTAGCTTATATATATACTGGGGGTGCGAGTCGGGTACCTCCACGTGTGGTCAAGAGCTGCGGTTCCTTTTTGGATCCGTCCGGGGGGAAGAGCAGTGCTTAATCCGGTGCACCCTGGGCATCGGCTAATGATTTCCTGGCAGTTTCTGAGGGATATCATTGACCGTTGGCTAAGAGCCCGACAGGGGGGGAGGGGGGTCTTTGACCATTACCGTACAACGTTGCCGACATTTTGTCACAAGATTTTTTAATTATATTTTTGTTACTTTGACATTGGCGAAGTTGTCGTCGCTATAACGACTTGAAACGCCACAAATAAGAAGAAGAAGAAGTATATATACTGTGACTATGGTGTCAATTGCCTAGGTTCAACTCCAAGTTATGGCGCGAGCAAAGCAAGGCAATGGCAAATCAGTATATAAATTAATGTATACATATTAATTTACTCTGCTACCTACCTACTACTATGTATACCAATTTAACCTCTAATTCTATGTATAGGTATTAAATTACTTTGTATGGAATGCAATGAAAAATAGAACGAAAAAAAAAGTCTTACATTGGCCTCGAGACACACGTAAGACATACACCTATTAAAATGCTAGTTAAAACACAATTACACATTACAGTTGCAATGCATCAACCTGGCCTGGCAGTGTTCATACATTTCAAATAGATATAAGAAACTAACTAACCCCCTTAATTCATACTGCTAATGTTATATTAACTATCCCTAACCTACAACATAACCTCCCTGAGACTGCGTGTCGCGCGTCATACTTTATGACATTAGTGCCAAAATTCAAGCAAATGAGGAGCCCTTGGAGCCATATCTGATAGTTGGAATGAAGTTTTACATAGCATGGTCTATGCCCTTGGTCGTCAAGTGCGACCCTCGGTATAGCAAACAATTTTAATAGTCAACAACTATTTTATTTTATTTTTTTATTTTATACTTAAAGAGGCTTTAGTACACAGGGATGACTATGTCAGCCTCATGGGAGGACTCCGGAAGATCGGAAATTACAATTCATGCAGCATCCCCTCCCCCAGAACCAGATGCTCTGGTTATGAAGGAATGCTGCACAAATTTATGCTAAGAGCTTTGTCCGACGAAGGGCAAGCCAGCAAAACATTTACTTCACCATAGTCATACATGGCTCATAAACAAATCGCAAAGAGTTTATAACATTGACAAAACAGTGTTCACATTTAACATAGCACATTTGTGTAATTCAGCCTACTCGAATGATTTCTACATTATTAAAGCTATATGGATAAACTAAAATATTACTCTTTCTACTAAAAGATATTACTTGGCATTTCCCAATATTAAGTTGTAATTGATTGTTTAAGCAATAATCCCATAAAACATCTAAATCTTTCTGAAACTCTACACAGTCATCAACAGTTCTAATAGACTACAGGCCCACATACAAAAAATGTGGGTCATATGAACCACCAGGTGACGTATATAGGACGACATAAGAGCATAAAATAATAAGATTCAGCACTATGCCGTCACTTGTAAGCTGTCCAACTGGGTGCTGGTGAGAATTCAAAAGTGCAACCCTCGATTTTTTCCCCTTGTCGCATGATTTTTGTACGGCGTTGCGGAATAATGAATTAGAAGCTGTATTGAAACAGTATGAAACTGATGCCGTACAAAATGGTGCGCCACAAAGTCGGTAATTTTTTTTGATTTTCTGACCATTTCCAGGGTAAATTTGGTCATTTGATTCTGTACGGCATCAGTTTCATATTGTTTCAATACAGCTTCTAATCCATTATTCCGCAACGCCGTACAAAAATCATGCGACAAGGGGAAAAAATCGAGGGTTGCACTTTTGAATTCTCACCAGCACCCAGTTGGACAGCTTACAAGTGACGGCATAGTGCTGAATCTTATTATTTTATGCTCTTATATCGTCCTATATACGTCACCTGGTGGTTCATATGACCCACATTTTTTGTACGTGGGCCTGTAGTCTATAACAATCCTATAAATGGTGAAGTAAATGTTTTGCTGGCTTGCCCTTCGTCGGACAAAGCTCTTTGCATATATAAATTTGTGCAGCATTCCTTCATAACCAGAGCATCTGGTTCTGGGGGAGGGGATGCTGCATGAATTGTAATTTCCGATCTTCTGGAGTCCTCCCATGAGGCTGACATAGTCACCCCTGTGTACTAAAGCCTCTTTAAAATTAAGATAAAAAGTAACAAAAATAAATAGGAACCATGCAAATGTATTATGAAGGGTCAATATAATCATTGCATAGGAGCTTATGCCAGAACTGTGCTGGAGGCAACTTTGTGGAGGCGTACAACTCTGTATGTAAACTTTCATATAAATAGGTAGCATGTTAGTCCACTTTGTTATTGCCCGTTTTCACAATACCTATTGATTTTTTAACTTTTTATTTCAAATTTTGAATCCTATATCCGAACATCTAACCGCTGACTTAAAAAGTGAACGTTTGGATGAAACGCTTGGACGCCGACTTAACAAACTTCTGTTGGATCTGTCACTGTACTCTGTCCTAGAGTACAGTGACATTAAACTTGACATTTAATTTTAAATGAGTTTATTATATGTGTGATAATTATTATTTGTACCATTCTAGTACAGCATTTATTATTATTTTTGTTATTTAGTTATGTTCTGACAATATTTTCACAATTTGTGGTTTTATATTTACTATTTGACATATTATATTGCTTTTAAAATAACTTTTATTTAAATTATTATTATTTTCTCTTTTTTATGTACCCATGACGATCTTTTTGTGAATCTACATTGACATTTCATTAAGCTTTATTTTTGTGTTGTTATTTTGTATTAATTTGATTTCAGTTATTATTATTATTATCTGTATATTTATTTTCATCTCGAGTTAGGTTTTTATAAAAACCTAACCTAGGGTGCCACCTGCAGCGAGGCGAGGCCTAAGCTACCGGTGGTCAGGGCGACAGAGAGAGGAACCTCCTGACTATCCGAGCCGTGTCCAGGAGTACCGCCTTCTGTATCTGGCCCTTGACCCAACCACCTAGCGAGAGCCTTTTAAGGTGATGGTCAAGGCTCTTCGCTATTATTATTATTATTATTACTATTTTATTACAATTGACGATCCCTTTGTGAATTACTTATGTTTGACATTTAATTGTACTTTTAAAAGGGTGATAAATAAATCTAACCTAATCTAATCTAATCTATTTTCGTTTTATTATTATAATGTTTATAAAACATGTTGTTGGATCCTCAAGCATAACAGTCATCCCCAACACATTCAAATATTCATATTTCATATAATTAGGGGATAGTATGTGAAGGCAATTGCCCCTACAGTTGCAAACGTATACATTTTAGTTAATAAAAAAGTGACTGGCACGACGCATAAAATTATTGTAAAAGGACTATAAGTAGTACAAGTAATCTATGGGTATAATCGTTATCTTCATTATCATACTAATGTGAACTCAACAGGCGCGCCGTACGCTGCTTGCAGCAGTATGCAATGCACTCACCGGAGTTAGGCTGCTCCTGCACGTCCACCGCAGACAACGTTCCTTTCTTTTCAAAGAAACTTCGTACATTAGCGCATGATATTTCCGTATCTGCGACACAATTACTCGCCATAAAACTGGTGAGTACCAGTATATATAACATTCGGTTCATTCTCAATCCGTGAATCGATTTTTTGCTAGACGACAGTTCAACACAATAACACTCTCTATCAGCCATTATTCACTGTTTAATTTATTAACATTAATAATAAATGACGTGAGCAGTAATATTTTAATACAAGCGGTCCATAAATTGTTTTAAAACGTATTTTTCTCAATAAACAAAAACGTAAGCGCGTGCTCACTTATAAACTGTTTCACGATCAACTGTGATCCATGATGGCCGCAGTCGGACTGCAATGCAATGACTGACAATGATGTAAATTAGTTCATCAGACCAACACGAATCCAACCAATCCGGATAGAGATTCTGTCAGCTAGTTGATCAAGGCTGCCAACTGTTTGAAGTGCAGAAAGGGCCACAATATTGATATGCTCGGCGCACATTATCACATTTAGTTGTCAAAATTGTAGACTATTCCATGTTTAATTCCTTCTGCAATCACAACTTTAAACATGGAATGGAATAATAGAATAATAAGAATAAAATAATCTGAATCTCGGAAACTTCTCCAACGATTTTCATGAAATTTCGTTTCGGGGGCGATAAGTCGATGTATAGCCCGACAAAAAAGTCAAGAAATTAATAGGGGCGCTACTGTCGCATCTGTAGCAACACCATATAGTACGACGAAAAAATATTGATACTTTACTTAATGTACTAGCTTTTGTTTTGCCCGTGACTACGCTCACTTGGATAAAGTCCCTCTTTAAGGGATACGAGTGTTATGTTTTAATAAATCCTATACCCACCAAATTTCAAGTCAATCTGATCACTAGAAGTGGGACAAACTTAACTTGCAAACAAAATAACATACAAATATTGAGTTAAATAAAATTACGTCAAAATAAAATAGGAAATAGAGAAAGCTTTTATTCATGAAAAACATTTAAAGTAAAGAAGACATTTTTGGCAAATAACTTATTTTATTCATCATCTGATGTACTAACATCCATGGTGTATGGCTGTGTGCCTAATTGCACACAAATCGAAGTCGTCCAATTCCATTTTGGGACGACCTTGTCTGTGTTTTCCAGGTGTAGAAAAAACAGCGTTATTCTGCATCCCTTCTACAATTCTCCTCACTGTACTGACCGATTTACCTGAATATCACATAATCATAAAACACCATAAAATATTTTAACTTAATATGTAGCTATCTAAGTGTATACAATTACAAATTAATCGAAATATTTCCGTAATACATTGTATCACATAGCAAGTATCAACACATCTCACATACGTCAAGTGTACCTACGTACTTTGTAAACATAATTATAACCTCAACTTTTTCAATTTTAACCATCAGAAACAACACTCAATTACTGAAAATGTTATATTTGTAACAACATAGACTATTTCAAAAACATCTAATTCTACTCAAAATAGTAAAAATAAACCGTTACCAACCTGCCATATCCGACGTTCTTCGGTAAACATCGACAAGTGAGGTCAAAAGAGTTTTTGGTTCGCTTTCTGCGAGACAACGTCTGTATACGTTATAATTATAAATAACCTCTCTAGTACCACTATGAAGCGTTTTACTCATTTTCACACTATTCGATATAATAACGCTAATAATATGCAAAAATAGTAACGAAATGAGTTTCAGCCCTCAAATTTGACATTTCTTGTACCGGCACTGACAGCTAGTAGTGTGTTGCAAGGAAAAAATAAAGTTAGTTCCATTTCTTGACTTTTTTGTCGGGCTATAGATTAGTTAAAACGAATGTTTAATTTGTTGCAGTTGCAACCATGTTACAGCTTTTCCATATTTAGCATTAGTTACGTTACGTCTCATGGAGTAAATAATATTCCGATGTCTTTGTTACATACTTTCTTGTCTTTGGTCTAGACTCTAGGGGGCTACTTTACTCTTAAAATACGAAATTCCATACACTCTACCACCAAGTTCGTTTGGCGCCATTCCGCTCATTCATTCATACTAATCCTACCGATGAAAAATTAGTTCGATCGAGGCACCCATCTACCAAATCCCAATTCATTTTCATTAATTTGAGAGTGAGAGAGATGGTACGACAGGAACTTCAAAAATCGAATTTCGAATCGAATTTCCCCTGGTATGCGAAAATAAAGGTAAGGAAGGGAAGGATTGTATAGATTTTATTTTATGGTAGTGTAGTTAAGTTTTTGTCGTCGCACACATTTACGCAATGTAAATGATAACCAGAGATGGTAACAAGCACCACAAACGCTTCTTAGCTTTTCTTTAAAAAAAGTACTTTAATCTTCGTTTGACAGTTACTAAAGTATATTTAGTTACTTTCGAAATTAGTTGTACAAACTATAACTACCAATCAAATCAAACTTACATTACATAACTGTTGCATTCATTGCGACTCACCTTAATAATGTTAAATTGTACAAAATCAATCTTCAACACATTTGGAAAACGATTATTATCCACGGTCAAGACAAAAAATGTAACACATTGTATTTTTGACATGGACGGACTTTTATTAGGTAAGTTGTTTGATAACTTTTGATAAAATTAAGTAATTTTCACGTTATTGAGACATCCTGTTATACGGATTTTTAAAAGCGATCTTAATGGAGTCTTAAGTTTATCAATTTTTGATCTGTCATATGTGCCTATTACTTTCTTCCGGCGTTAGGCAGATCAGGTAGGTGTTCCCCGCCAATTACAACACTGAACCGAATGGAATTATACTTAGAAATGTAATTTGAAGTAAGTTTGTGTGATTTTAGTGATCATTCACATAGTTCACATGTTTAGTTGTGGTACTTTTAGACTAGAAGTAATCTTTCAAATCAAACTGATAAGGAAATAAAGTTATTACTTCTTTTGTTTTAATTGAAATACATCTTGAAAACAATACTTTTGAAGAGAGAACTGAAGAACTGTTAATATGATACTAATATTCAATCAACACCTTCTTTAACCAAGTACAGTCAAGGTCAAATATATGAATAAAAATTGTCGCAAATTTGCTAAAAGTAAAAAATATGTGAACCTTATCATCATAATAATAAAGGTATGCTTATATATTTTTGCGTTGTGGTGTATACATATTGGTGACCTCGACTAGCCTCACCTATGTAGCCTGCAACTTAATGCATCGTGAGGAAACTCTTTACCTGTCTAGAAAATTTTAGCAGGCAAATTTCATCAGAGACACTAGAACTGAAATAAATAAATACAAGGTCTCTTTTGGGTTTTTCTTACTCAAAGTTGCTAACCCTATTGATTTTCATACAACTTTTTTGATGACCGGATAGTCTAGTGCAGGGGTGGCCAACTTGATTAGACCCAAGATCTCCTGTTTACTAACGAAACCTTGTGCGATCCACCAATTACATACTTCATGAAACCTTAAATCAGCAGTTGGTGATTACGTTGCGCGGTCTGGTCCCCATATTTAAATTTTTGCCTTGCCACGATCGACTGGACTAACAGGCGCGATCGACCGGTCGATCTCGATCGACCTGTTGGCCACCCCTGGTCTAGTGGTTCGAGAAATATAAAATCTTGAGTTATACATATTTAAGTATGTATCTATTATTCTTTTTGTCCAAAGATATTTACTTTATTTATTTATTTATTATACAAGAAAAATGTGTCCCAGATTTAACTATGAAATTTATTTTTCCCGTTAGTCATGTGCCATACATTTATAAAAAAAACGACAAACTGGAATGGGAGTCTTAGGATAAAAAAAATGCTCAACTATGATTATTAATCCTGAAAAACATTTACAGGACTATTTAGGCAAACTAACCCTACCACCTACTAAAATGACCCAGAACCATTTTAAGCGTTTAAAAGGATTGCTTGTTTAAAGGTATAGGACAATTTGGTATGTTTGTAGTTTTATAAAAAGCAGTTTTATTCCAGACACCGAACTGGTTTACAAAAAGATGGTCACTCAGCTATGTGCAAGTCATGGGCATAAGTATACTGATGAACTCATGATGAAGGTACTTGGGGGAACAGAACAACGCTTGTCAGAGATCTTATGTAAAGAATTAAACCTTAAAATTTCTCCAGAGGACTTTAGAAATCAACTACTGGAACTGGGAGACACTATGCTTGCTGGTACTCCTTTATTAGATGGTAACAATTTTATTGGTTGTTATTAAATTTATGAAGGTTTTTATTTTATTACACACACAATTATTTAAATATTTTATTTATTTGCTACTCCAGGAGCTGAAAGATTAATCAAGCACTTGCATAAAACTAAAGTCCCATTTGCATTAGCTACCTCCTCTAGTGAAAGGTCTGTAGTTACGAAAGTGGCAACTCATAAAGATTTGTTCAATCTATTCCACCATATGGTAATGGGAAGTAGTGATCCTGAAGTCAAATATGGGAAGCCAAATCCAGACATATTCCTTGTCGCTGCTGCTAGATTTCCAGATAAACCACATCCATCAAAGGTAATATGGGCAACAACTGATTGAAATCCACAGTAAAACAAAATTGTAAGCTAATATTCTCCATTTTATTTCAGTGTTTAGTTTTTGAAGACTCCCCACATGGTGTCACAGCGGGGATATCTGCTGGAATGCAAGTTGTCATGGTGCCAGATCCCCATATAGATCAGGCATTGACTAAACATGCAACTGTAGTACTGCCAACATTAGCCAAATTTAAGCCCGAATTGTTTGGTTTACCACCTATGTCCTAGAAAGTTAACAAATCAACCACACTATTTGTCAAATTTGAAATAAAATACTGAAATCAAGAATTGTACAATCCTGATTTAAGTTAAATAATCTGATGTTATTTAATTCCCTGTATGATCCTTAAAGATAGATCGATAAAATAATAGAGTAGAAAGTTAACAAAATAAGGGAGTTTTAACAAAAGTTTTGTTTTTTATCAGCCTTCAAAGTTTGAACCACACTTAAATACTTTCTCTCTGTTTCAATTTTTTTTTCATACCATACATGGGGATGATGTTGATGTCCATTGAGGTGCTCATATATTTGGACTTTCGCATGACGCTACTTCCTTGGATTGGAGGGCCTATATATTATAGCTATGATAACGATACTGCTTGGATGTTGTGAAACAGAGAACTTTGTCAGTGTGTAATCTTTTATATCTCCATGTTCCATTTATTAGCCACTTATGCCCGGGCTACACGAGGCTAGGTTTTCACAAAACTGTCCTGGCTTGCTGACCTAGCTTGGAGCATGCTAGTTCTGTTTACATGAGGCTAGAACTTTTGAAGGTAGTATTTACTGGAGTGATAAGGTGACCACTCGTACAAAATAAACTGCATACGAAAAAAAAAACCATTCGACTAAAACAGTTACTTCGAAAACTGTGCCAATTCGCACTAGTCGAACTAGAAGATGAATTACAAAAAAGGATGTGGACAAGACCGTGGATTTTAAGAAGAGATGAACGTCTCTCAAAAACTCGTCGCGTAGTTCCTGTTTACTAGCCAACTGCAAACTAGCTTCGCCGGTCACATGAAGCTAGTAAACAAGTCAGGATAGTAAAATCAGTCTACTAGCCTGAAAATAGATCACCATCTTATTAAAAACTGTCCTGGCTTGTAAACTAACTTACTAGCTTACAAATGAAGATAGTTTTGTCTACACGAAGCCAGAGGTACTAGCTTGCTAGCTTACTAACACTAGCTTGCTATCCTAGCTTGAAAAACTAGCCTGGTGTAGCCCGGGCTTTATGGCGTTGGGAAGTGACGACCTCATCGCCCGCTGGATATCCAGTGCAGTCAGTCAACCGAATAATGGCGGTCAATCCATTCATTCCCATGTAGTGGAAGTAAATGCTCTCTCCGGGGGCGGGCAGCAGCGTCCCCGTGATAAAACTACCACTTCTGCGGTCGCTTGCTGCTAAATGTGGATACCTTCTGCATAGCTACCGAAAAATCCGTCTCGGCGAGGAAGGCAACCCTCTGCAGATATGCAACAGGGCTTGGCAGACTCGGCGACTCGGCAGGGCAAGGTGAACGGCCTAGGGCGCCAGTAGAGGGCATATAGATGCTGTCGGCCAGACACATCATCTGACCCCTTCTCCAGTTGTAGCGGTTTTCCGTTTCACTGAATCTAGGAAGGGGAGGATGAGTGTGTGCGTCTGTGTGTGCGCGAACGTTTACTTACCCACCCAAATATATCCTGCACAATTTACCGCTTCCGTATTCGGACTCCATCAGCACACAGAACGACGCCATGTTGGTAGGTATTTCCCATTGTGTATGACATAAAGTTTACTTTGGTGCAATAATATCCTTAGATTATTTCACGTAATTTAATTTACGCCACGATTTCTTCCACACGGCCGATATTAGGACGGGGCCGGAATTAGGGCGGTTTACCCTATAGAATTCTCCAGTCCAATCCAACTTAGGGCATTTTCAAAAAAAATGTACCTACCCTTAACTTTTTTTTCCAAAATGATGATATTTTGGGTTTTTCTGAATCAGAATTATTAGCACTATTCATTTTTGGAAAGAAAAAACGTGTCCATTGGTTTTTTTGTCAGTTTTGTGACACTATTTTCATACGATTTATATGGGGCGTCACAAAACTGATAGGCCAGGGTCGATACCTATGAAAATGATAAAAAGTAAAAAAATATATATAGTAGGATGAAACCCATTAGAAAAGGTAGAGAATATTACAAAAGTGAAAGAAAAAATAAATTACGGGCGATCGAGGTCGGGAAGGGGAAGGGGGTGAGTTTTTAAGGGTGAAAAACGGTTTATATCGATTTCCGGCAAAACTACAAGTCTTATGAAAAAAAGGTGAAAAAATGAATCTTTTAAATAAAAAAAAATACTGTATGTTCGGTACATAAAAAAGTAAGTTTTCACCAAATTTCGTGTTAAAATATTTTTTCTTGCTAAAGATAAAAATAAAATAAATTGGTTATTTGAATTTTTCACATACATTTTGAGGTTATGTGAAAAAAGTGTAAGAATAAAAGTTATAGATCTTTTTATTAACTACAACTTTGCGATTTAACTTGTTTCATAAGATTTGTAGTTTTGCCGGAAATCGAGATAAACCGTTTTTCACCCTTAAAAACTCACCCCTTCCCCTTCCCGACCTCAGATCGCCCGTAATTTATTTTTCACCTCGCTCGAAAAGGCTGTCTTTCTCCTTCAAAATCTGCGTGGAAAGTGCTTTTTCCCCGCTTGCGTGGAAAAGGTTTTTGAAATTCGAACGTGAAGATGACCACCATTGCCCACCTACTCATATAGGTACTCAGAAATTAGAACTTTGAACTTCGTATGTTGTCGTCTCGCTTATACGAATAGTACTTAATTAGGTGAATGAGAAGGACGGAATAATACGAACTTCAAATGTCGAACTTGTTATCAGACCCCTAACTTTTTCATCCGATAAAAAAAACATAATGTCACGTTCAGAAACGCGATCCGGTGTCCGTTATTAATTTATTTTTAAATCCGTTACTTCCTAAGTTATTTTCAAGATTTGCTAACTTTCGTTGCTAAAAGCAAAAACGATATTGGTTTTTATTAATTATTTTAATTTGTTTAAACCATGAAAATAGCAACCAAGCAGGAAAAAACAGATATTATGATGCAAATTCAGAACGCGTGGCATTGTTCATTTTTTTTAAGCTGTGCTTTTAACACCTTTATTTGATAAAATGGACTATTTCAAGCAACTAATTTGAATATTATGCTATTACGTAGCTTTGTTAATTAATAATAAATATTTTTTCGCTGTTTAATAATTCGTGAATTTAGACAGAATCCCAATCGCCTTCGTTCGGCTGGCTATAAAAAAAAACGGCTTTGTCTATGGTTTTGTCGATTTGACAGTGACACGTGACAGTTGCCATAGCTAAACTTTTTTTTTCATTTTTGTGGCAAACATTCGATGCTGGATTCTGTCTAAAAACGGGTCGTTCGGTCAAACAAAGGTTCAAAGTACTTTTACAAAAATATCTGCAATCATAACGCACCCTTCGTGGAAGAAAGACGTAACTCCTGTAGAACCTTAATAGGACTTACGTCTTTCTTCCACGAAGGGTGCGATAAAGTATTTTTGAAATCGGACACAAGATAAATCGGATAAATGATGGTTTTCCTCGAAATGGTTTTCGAATTGGAGCATACTAAAAAAAATTAACAATGCCAATTCAGTCTAGTTAGTGCGATTTTTTAACTTTCTTGTAAAAAATATAATATGATTGATATTTGATTAGAAAAAAAAAAAAGTTTTTAGAGATTACTCGTCGGCAAACCGAAAAGTTGACCAAAATTGTTGTTTGGTTTATGATAAAACAGAATACACAAGAAATTAATGTGATAGAACAATCAGAAAAAATAGTTTTACTTATTAGACTAAGCTGTATGGGCTTAGATCCTTTTACCTTTCTTATTTAGCAGAAAAAGAATAAAAAAACTGATTTACTGTTAGACTGTTTCTTTCATCCACCATTTTTCTCGCTGTAGTGAGGTGAAAAATTGTGTGTTTCTCTCGGCAGCAAAGTTGTTTAGTATCTTGTGCCTTGAAACCTTCGCGACGCTCAGGATTCTTCTTTTGAACCACTCGCTTCGCTCGTGGTTCAATCATAGAATCCTTCGCTTGCTCGGGTTTCAATTCAGGCACTTCGCAGCCTTGCATAACAAATAACTATTTCCTTTAATTTTTGTAATATTCTCTACCTTTTCTAATGGGTTTCATCCTACTATAACTTTTTTTGGTCTCAAAAATTATCGACCCTGGTCTATGACACGAAAAAGTTGTATGGGAAATTAAGGTAATCTTGTTGGAAAAAGGGTACACGTCTTTTTGAAAATGCCCTTTAACGCCTTTGTACCTAAACAAAACCAATCTCGTCTAAATTCCCACACAATCACTCATCATACAGTGCGTAACTATAGGGTGGCAGGGGTGGCAAAATGCCACGGGTCTCCAACTGGCTAGGTTTAGAGCACAGAAGGGACGCTGATGCACTTTTTGAATTTTTTATATTGAAGAAGGAGCCCCATCTGACGAAACTGCCGCGGGCCCCAGACGTTATAGTTACGCCACTGTCATATATGCAATTAACTTAACATTTTAACATCACATCCACGAAAATGTTGGGTCATACCTACTGATGTACTGGATGTTAGGTAATGAGTGGATAATCCTTGGAACTATGGATAGAGGGTACTTAGGACGTTATAATAAAGCTAGGCTAGGCTAGGATAGGTTTAGTAGAAGTTGCACGGTTTCCGAGATATTCAGACTTTGTTTTTTCGAAAATTAACACCCTTGTTCAATGTTTTGATCATAGCACCATTTTAAGCTAATTTTTCGCATTTTTTAATTTTTGCGCAATATTCTTGAGTACTTATATTATCAGATAGTCATTAGGTACTATTTTTGTGACTCATTGGAATTTATTTTTAAATCGTACATTGATCGAATTTTCAGCTCTCATGGTGAAAAAAAAATACACTACTGCCTAGTTGCCAATAAGCTTAAAAACATGTCAATTTATTGACAATTTAAAAATAGTAATTACCTTTTGAATTCAAATTCAAAAAGCCAAAAAAAAAAATACACGCTCACCCACATTATTCCCAATTTACTTTTTGTATCACGGGCGTAGAATTCAAAACTTTTTGTTCCAAAAACAACATTACTGGCCACATATTCAAATGCAGATGGCATTTAAATAATTCCAAATTTAAAAATCATGCGGACTGCCCTTTGTTTTTTTTTTAATTCGATTTTGAATTTCGCTATTATTGCGTAATGAATAGGTAATGAATGGTGAATTGTGTGTTTAGATTGTTGTGTTGAAGTTTTTTTAGTTTAATACTGCTTTGAACATAATAGACACAGATAGAATATGCCCAAATGCATTACATTTATAGTGAGTACCAAGGCAGAATTTCACCATTTATTATGCAATAATAGTGAAATTCAAAATCAAAGTCGAAAGAAAAAACAAAAGGCGGCTTTCTTGGTTGACCTTGACTATACATTTAAGTTTGTTTTGTAAATAAATGAGCATGAATTATCATTTCGTCATCATCACACATGATGTTCAATAAATGCTAAATTGTAGATTGTGAGTGTAGGTTGAAAATAAATAAGTAACCATAATAAAATACAGAGTTTAATTGCATTAAATATTCATTATTTTCTATGTCCCTACTATTCACAAATTGAACCTTAATTACTTGACAAGTTGTTTTACAGCGGACAAGACATCACCTGCTGACAAATTTGTAAGTGCAGTGCTGCGTTCTATTCCCCTTTCTGAAATTAAAAACGTCTATTATTAACTACTTAAAGTTAAAACATTAAATATTTAATCCGAATATTATATGAAATGAATTTACGAACAATGTAAACATTTGCTACTTTATCTAAGTACATGAATGAGTGTTGAATTTGGTAGTAATTACTAGATTGAACTATGCTACTGGAGTGAAAAATTATATTACATTATTTATAAATGAAAATTTTACTTTTTTTTGTTTTATTTAGCCAATTGCTTAATAGCAGACAAAACCTGGTCACAAGTAAAATCAGAAAGTGGAATCATCTCTTCGCAGCCTTTTTCTGGAAATCATTTTTATAAAACAATACAAATCAGACTTGGTTGTACTGAAATGAATGTGACATCAATTATGTTATAGTTAAAATAGCTACCAACTGGAGTAACAAAACGGCATGCTGCTGAATTTATATAAAATAATAACAAAGATAGGAAGCTGAAACTTACAGAAAACAATACTTGTCATGAGGGGTCTTGTTAAAAAAATTACAGTAAACATTTGGTGAAAGAGCCGTTTGCCATGCAAACATGGCTACACTCCTTGATCAGCCTTTTTTGTTTTACTTAAACATTCCTACCAAATTTTATAATTTTAGTGTCTGTATGTTAATTATAAACTTAGGCACACTAGGGTTACTTTCAGGGAGTTAAATCTGCTACTGCACAATACATTTTTTTAATAGCCTATTATAGTGTCACACTGCTGCAGAATTATATATGTTGCAGTTCTGGCTGTAAAGGAACAATATTATATTGATTTCCTGGCATAGAGGCACACTATTCAGCTGCTGGCAGCCATGAATATAAAGAACAAAATTTTGAAAAACATACTGCTCCATTACTTTTACTACTTAATAAAAGTAAAAAGTAGGATCGTCTTCTAAATTCATATATAGTTTAGGCTCTGATTGTATCAATTAAGCAGGGTTTCAGTTGCCAAGTCACTGGAAATATTAGTGGGAAAAGAACATAAGTGCTCTTGTGCTTTCAGTTCTTAAACCGGTTTTATTTAATAAGCTGAACTGATGATTTATAATACTCACCATAACGAGCCCACAATCTAGGTTGAATGCCACTGCACTCACGAATCAATATAGGAAAACCAGGATTATCATGTTTGATTTTAACATAATTTTGCTGAATAAATTCTCTGAAACCAGAAACAATGGAACTACTAAATATCATTTTCGTAGCAAGGCCCATACAAATTCAGTTTATGTAATCAAGCATACCTCACTCCTGCAGACTGCTTACTCGTTTGACACAGATGAATTCGGAGTTCTTTAAGAGCACCTCCTAAACGAATGGACATTTTAAAAAGATACTTTAACTTCAGTGGAAGATTTAGGGGCAGTTAAAATTATTTTATTCTTGGTTACCCGACTCACTCAGGTAAATCAATACATAACGTAGTCAAAAATTTCAGTATTTGACAGCTATGAAATAAATAGAAAAAAAGGTTAGTTTACACGATCAAGATGCAGTGATTTTGTTTGATGGCAACTTCTGCCATATTGTCGACGGTCGCACCAACCCTCAGTCACAAAACAACTATCAGTGGTTGTATGGGCACTGTTTCTTTCGCCATTTCCTGAAGGAGAGGGAGGGGTTCACATCAGTTTGTTAGATGGATTTCGCGATCGCATAATTTACATGTAGCAATTTTTCGCGTCTCATTTTTCACCCATCGCTAATTTTACGATCGACTTATTAATCGATGGTTTATTTTATTAGTCGCCACATTTACTAGTCCCATTTTTCCGCGATTTGTTTAATCCTTGGTAGGTAGAATGTTTTATTTTATTTAATCCTTGGTAGGTAGAATGTTTTATTTTAATCATATATTATGACAATTTACTACAAGCAAGTTTCAGCGGTCGGCGTTTTTTTCTTAGCATAACTTTAGAATAATAAACATTGGTAGGTTTAGGTTATGTTAAGTTTTTATTAGCCCGAAGGGCCAAAGGCACGCAGAAATAGGAGATCCGCGCGAGCGGAGCTCCGTTGACACAGAAACAGTGTGCAGAAACAGTAAAGACGGAGCTTCGCACACGGGGAACTCTTATTTCTGCGTGCATTTGGCCGTTCGGGCCGATGAAACTTAACATAACCTAACCCTACTTATGTTTCTGTGTTGGACTTGGACATTCTTGCTTGTAGTAAATTAATGAGATCTATAATATATGATAAAAAAATCTAACAAGAATCAAACATATCGCGGAAAAATGAGACTATAGTGCGTCCAATCATTTATTTTCTCGATGACAGCTCCCGTAGAATGTAACTGCGCTTTTTACGCAAAAATTAACTTTTAAATGCGAGGTATAAAAAATATGACAACTGCCTAATTTTGTTCCTTGATCTCATATAATATTCATCTAAGACAAATTGAGTCCATATATGCAGTGACATTTTTTTAAAGTGCGATAAACAATAAACATTTTCATAAAGTTACATTCTATGGGATTAATCATAGTAATTGTAATCCCATAGAATGTAACTTTATGAAAATGTTTATTGTTTATCGCACTTTAAAAAAATATCACTGCATATATGGACTCAATTTGTCTTAGATGAATATTATATGAGATCAAGGAACAAAATTAGGCAGTTGTCATATTTTTTATACCTCGCTAATTTATTTAAAAGTTAATTTTCGCGTAAAAAGCGCAGTTACATTCTACGGGAGCTGTCATCGAGAAAATAAATGATTGGACGCACTATAGTAATGTGGCGACTAATAAAATAAACCATCGATTAATAAGTCGATCGTAAAATGAGACGTGAAAAATTGCTACATGTAAATTATGCGTTCGCGAAATCCATCTAACAAACCTTCACATCATCACTACATAGTATAAAACAAAGTCCCTTTCCGCTGTCTGTCTGTCTGTCCCTATGTACGCTTAGATTTTTAAAACTACGCAACGGATTTTGATGTGTTTTTTAATAGATAGTGATTCGAGAGGGAGGTTTATTGTCGCGAGCAGAAGCTAGTTTAAAATAAGAAAAGAACAGCTAGGTGGAAGTACCAAGTAGGTACTACAGTAATTATATATCTCTATGCGTTAATTACTTAGGTTAAACAATTAATTAAAAAAAGTCACATTCATATACTACTACGGCAGTAGCCTACACAAGAGTGGTAAAGCGCTCCTCCACTTTTTATCCCCTGACGCTCGAACATATAAAATGTAGGTACATATATTAAAAATCTAAAAACCCCCACGCAAAAAAGACCTATAACAGTTTAAGAAAAAACCCTTGACAATTCAATTGTATGCAGAAAATGGCTTAGTTAATTAAATAAACTCCTAATCATAGACTACTACGGCAGTAGCCTAAACTTGACGAGAGGTACAGCGCTCCTCAACTTTTTAACCCCTGACGCACAAATAAAATGTAGGTAGGTAAATTAAAAATCTAAAACGCCCCCACGCAAAAAAGACTTAAAATAATTTAAGAAACGACCCTTAACAATTCAATATTATGCCGAAAATGGCTTATATAGGTGTTCGAGCCTTCGCTTGAACCACTTGAGATGACGCTTTCCGAATTCTTTGATTATTCTCTATGGATCTTTGTCTATGCGTATGGGTGTTACCTGTTGAGGCGAACTCTAGTGCCGACACGGCACACCTCTAGCCGGAACCTCCCCGCGCCCCGCGCGGACGGCCGCCTTCTTACGCTCTCGCACCGGCGCACGTTCATACAGTGTTTGCATTATATTATCGATTTTAAATACAATACTTGATTGTTCTGTATCAGATGGTGTTGGTGTAATAAAGATATATTATAATCGTGTGTGTGTGTGTAATCAGTGACGTTATTACCACATTGGTGACCCCAGACTCTGAAACACGTGATAACCTAAAAGTTTTTCACTCGCGCACTGCGATAAAAATCACGCCGCGTGCTGCCGAGTGCCCCCGCTACGCCGCGCCGCCACGCCGCGTGCTGCCGAGTGCCCCCGCTACGCCGCGCTGCCACGCCGCGCGCTGCCGAGTGTCCCGCCACGCCACGCTGCCACGCCGCGCTGCTACACCGCGTGCTGCCGAGTGCCCCTGCCACGCCGCGTGCTGCCGAGTGCCCCTGCCACGCCGCGTGCTGCCGAGTGCCCCTGCCACGCCGCGCCGCCACGCCGCGCCGCCACGCCGCGTGCTGCCGAGTGCCCCTGCCACGCCGCGCCGCCACGCCGCGTGCTGCCGAGTGCCCCTGCCACGCCGCGCCGCCACGCCGCGTGCTGCCGAGTGCCCCTGCCACGCCGCGCCGCCACGCCGCGTGCTGCCGAGTGCCCCTGCCACGCCGCGCCGCCACGCCGCGTGCTGCCCGAGCGCCGCTGCCACCCCGCCGCTGCCGCGCGCTGCCCGAGCGCCGCTGCCACCTCGCCGCTGCCGCGCGCTGACCGAGCGCCGCTGCCACCCCGCCGCTGCCGCGCGCTGCCCGAGCGCCGCTGCCACCCCGCCGCTGCCGCGCGCTGCCCGAGCGCCGCTGCCACCTCGCCGCTGCCGCGCGCTGACCGAGCGCCGCTGCCACCCCGCCGCTGCCGCGCGCTGCCCGAGCGCCGCTGCCACCCCGCCGCTGCCGCGCGCTGCCCGAGCGCCGCTGCCACCCCGCCGCTGCCGCGCGCTGCCCGAGCGCCGCTGCCACCTCGCCGCTGCCGCGCGCTGCCCGAGCGCCGCTGCCACCCCGCCGCTGCCGCGCGCTGCCCGAGCGCCGCTGCCACCTCGCCGCTGCCGCGCGCTGACCGAGCGCCGCTGCCACCTCGCCGCTGCCGCGCGCTGACCGAGCGCCGCTGCCGCGCGCTGACCGAGCCGCGCTGCCACGCCGCTGCCGCGCGCTGACCGAGCCGCGCTGCCACGCCGCTGCCGCGCGCTGACCGAGCGCCGCTGCCACGCCGCTGCCGCGCGCTGACCGAGCCGCGCTGCCACGCCGCTGCCGCGCGCTGACCGAGCGCCGCTGCCACGCCGCTGCCGCGCGCTGACCGAGCCGCGCTGCCACGCCGCTGCCGCGCGCTGACCGAGCCGCGCTGCCACGCCGCTGCCGCGCGCTGACCGAGCGCCGCTGCCACGCCGCTGCCGCGCGCTGACCGAGCCGCGCTGCCACGCCGCTGCCGCGCGCTGACCGAGACGCGCTGCCACGCCGCTGCCGCGCGCTGACCCAGACGCTGCGATACCATAGCCACACAACCGCTCTGCGCCTTAACACTGCCCGTCGAGTAATCATGACGGACAAGGACGCAGGACAAGACAACTCTCCGCACGAAGATGCAGCGGGATTCTCGAAGCCCATTCCACAGCAAACAGATTCAGAGGTGAGTCGAGTTGGCATTAGAGTTCCGCCCTTCTGGCCCGATCGCCCCGCCCTATGGTTCGCCAGCATGGAAGCCCAATTTCATCTTAATAATATTACCAGGGAGCAAACAAAATTTTATTATACGATTTCTCAACTTGACACAAAATACGCCTCCGAGGCGGAGGAAATAATTACAAACCCGCCCGATGACTTGCCCTACACAAGACTCAAATCCTGCCTGGTAGCTAGGTTTTCCGAAACCTACGAAGAGAGAGTAAACCGCCTTCTGGAGAGGGCAGAGTTAGGTGACCGAAAGCCGGCTGCATTCCTCCGGCACCTGAAGTCACTTTCGCGCGGTGCAGTTTCCGACCAGATACTAAAGACAATATGGATTAGCCGCTTGCCAGTGGCTACACAACAGATACTTATTGCCCAACCACCCAACCAGTCGCTAGAGAGCCTCGGAGACCTTGCGGATAGATTGCACGACATTAACCAACCCACAGGTTTTGTACACAGTATGCAACAAGTCCACCAAGTCAATGCACCTGTGGCACCCATGCCAACTGCTATGATGTCCCCCATGGAGTTGCGAATAAATGAAATGCAGGCTCAGATTAATGAACTAACTAGGTTAGTGACTTCCCTCACCACTCGCCCTCCACATCACTCGTATCAAAACAGAAACCGGTCAAGAACCCGCCCGCGATCGCAGAGCCGTAAACGCAATTCAAATGTTAACCCAAATTTTTGTTTTTACCATAACAGCTACGGTGAAAACGCACGAAAGTGCGAAAAGCCATGTAACTACCCGGGAAACCAGCAATAGGGTTGCTACAGGCGGTACACAACCCTACCCTGGACTCAGCGCCCCACCGCCTTTTCGTCACCGACAGCTCTACAAAGAAACAGTACCTCATAGACACTGGCTCCGACGTCTGCGTGTACCCACACGCCTATTTAAACCGTCGCCGCAAGCCTTCACAATACGAGCTGTTCGCCGCCAACTCATCACCAATCAAGACCTATGGCCAATTAACGATCAAATTGACCATAGGACTGCGACGCGACTATGAGTGGCCTTTTATCATAGCAGATGTGAACAGGCCAATCATAGGAGCTGACCTCCTAACACACTACGGCCTCTTAGTCGATCTCAAAAACAGACGGCTAATTGATCCTACAACAGGGTTATTTACCAGCTCCCTACCCGCTGCAGACGACTCCACACCATCAGTGCGTACAGTCGTAGGCACGACTGCCTACCACCAGTTGCTCGCAAAGTTTCCAGCAATCACCAGGCCCACCTCAAGCATAGGTGGGGTCAGACATAGGACAGAGCACCACATACGCACCACTCCTGGCCCACCTACTGCCTGTCGAGCAAGACGTCTCCCACCAGAAAAACTCAAAATTGCACGAGATAAATTCCAAGAGTTACTCCAGCAAGGCATCATCAGACCCAGCGACAGCTCCTGGGCATCCCCTATCCACATGGTAGCCAAGAAGTCAGGTGGATGGCGCCCCTGTGGCGACTACCGTGCCCTCAACGCGCGCACGCTGCCCGACCGCTATCCACTACGCCATATCGAAGACTTCGGCATGTCACTCCAAGGCGCTACCATCTTCAGCAAAATAGACCTAGTCAACGCATTTTATCACCTTCCAGTCCATGAAGACGATATTCCGAAGACAGCCGTCATAACGCCTTTCGGCCTCTTCGAATTCGTCAAAATGCCGTTTGGTCTACGCAACGCCGCCCAGACCTTTCAAAGGTTTGTTGATGAGATTACCAGAGACTTACCATTCGCATTCCCATACCTTGACGACATTTTGGTAGCATCTTCTGACGAATCACAACACCTGGAGCACCTCAAGTGCCTCTTCCAAAAACTTCAAGAATATGGCGTCATTATAAACCATTCGAAGTGCCTGTTCGGTCAGTCAGAACTTGAGTTTTTGGGCTACAGAGTATCGGCATTCGGCATTGAACCACCCTCATCCATGGTCGAAGTCATCCAGCAATACACCAAACCGACCACTATCAAAGCACTACGCAGATTCTTAGGTGTCTTGAACTTCTACCGGCGTTTCATAAAAAACGCCGCTGAAATGCAAGCACCTCTCCACAATTTGCTAAAAGAGGGCGTTAAAGGCAACGACCCCGTGCCGTGGTCACCAGAAGCCGATGCTGCATTCGAATCCTGCAGACAAAGCCTAGCCCATGCCACCAGACTCACGCACCCAAAGCAAAATTGTGAACTAGCACTCTTCACAGATGCCTCTGATACAGCCATGGGAGCTGCACTCCACCAAAAGGCCAACAACGACTGGGAGCCCATCGCCTTTTTCTCCAAGAAAATGACTTCTGCACAGTCAAGATACAGCGCCTACGACAAAGAACTTCTAGCGGTATATCAAGCTATTCACCATTTTAGACATTGGTTAGAGGGAAGACATTTTACTATCTTCACTGACCATCGTCCACTCACATTTGCATTCCAACAAAAACCGGAAAAGTGCACTCCTCGCCAATTTCGGCACCTCGAATTTATTGCCCAATTCACGACCGACTTAAGACACATCAGTGGCCGCAACAACATTGTCGCTGACGCCCTCTCAAGGGTAGAATCGATTACCAGACCAGTGTGCCTACGCGAATTAGCAGCTGCACAGGAGTCCGACGAGGAGCTCCAGCAGCTTCTGCGCCCAGACTGTCAGACCAGCCTACAGATCAGGAAAGTGCACATCCCAGATTCAAATGTTCACATCTATTGCGACATTTCCACCACCTCAGTTAGACCATACGTACCTACTCCACTCAGACCACGCGTTTTTAACGCCTTGCATGGTCTGGCGCACCCCGGCATCAGAGCTACGACCAAGTTGCTGTCGGGCAAATATGTCTGGCCGGGGATGAACAAAGATAGCACCACATGGACGCGTTCCTGCCTCGCTTGCCAAGCAAATAAAATCAACCGCCACAACGTCCCGCCACCCGGAACATTCGCCCTGCCAAACACCAGGTTCGACCATATTCATGTCGACCTGGTAGGACCGCTGCCTCCTTCCCGCGATTATCGTTACCTGCTGACCGTAGTAGACCGATTTTCAAGGCTCCCAGAAGTATACCCAATACGAAACATAGAAGCAGAGACTGTTGCACACAAACTGTTCTCCGGATGGATATGCCGATATGGTATACCACTTCGGATAACCACAGACCAAGGCCGACAGTTCCAGTCAGAGCTCTTCTCATCCCTGTCTCGACTGTGTGGCTTCCAACACATCCACACTACTCCTTACCATCCATCTTCAAACGGATTAGTCGAGCGCCTACACAGACAGCTGAAATCCGCTCTGAAATGTCACAATAATGCTTCATGGTCAGACGAGTTACCTGTGGTCATGATGGGTCTCCGAGCTGTCTATAAAGAAGACATAGACGCCACACCAGCAGAAATGATATTCGGTCAGAACATCAGACTACCAGGAGAGTTCATATCACCCCAACCATCAACAGTTCCATCAGAGATAACGTTCGTGTCTTCACTGAGATCAGCATTCCATCGCCTTGCCCCAATCCCTACATCTTCACACGCGAAGCTATCCATATTCATGCATAAGGACCTGAAAACAACAACACATGTTTTTATCAAAAAATTTAATAAAGTTGGTCTACAGTGCCCATACGAAGGTCCATACCGCGTCACGAAGAAAGGAGACAAATTCTTCACAATTATCATAAATGGTACTCCACGCGTTGTATCAATCAACAACATTAAGCCAGCATACCTCGAGTCAGATTCCACACCAACCAACGCCACTGCACCTGAAAATACTGACTTACCTGTGTTTTCACCTACCTCTGCTACTCCAGCAACTATTCCATCTCCGGTTGTTGCTCCACCATCAAACTTACCTGCGTGCCCACCGATATTCACACCTCCAACGGTAACTCCACCTGTAACAACTCAAACTACCAGGTTAGGTCGTCGGGTCAGATTCCCCGATAAACTTAACTTGTAACAATGCTGGCAACCTACCTTCTTTTCTTTTCTCTTTATTAAGGGGGGGAGTATTGAGGCGAACTCTAGTGCCGACACGGCACACCTCTAGCCGGAACCTCCCCGCGCCCCGCGCGGACGGCCGCCTTCTTACGCTCTCGCACCGGCGCACGTTCATACAGTGTTTGCATTATATTATCGATTTTAAATACAATACTTGATTGTTCTGTATCAGATGGTGTTGGTGTAATAAAGATATATTATAATCGTGTGTGTGTGTGTAATCAGTGACGTTATTACCACACTGTCAAAGTGTGGCGCGGAGGGCGCCTTGCCGCCTTGACTTCAGCACGCTTTTGAATTCCGACCGAATCACTTGTGGAAAATCGAATTACGATACCAATCTCACTGTAAGTACCTACCATTATCGTGTTAAGATTAAATCATTCCGCTCGGCTCCCCCGGACCAGCGACGCCGTACCTGCCTTGCACCTACGTTTAATTTTAATCACTATCCAACACATCAATGCGGACCCCTGGTACTGCCTCGTTTGAACGACGTCGCATTGCGTTGTACTAACAATGCAACCTCCCCAACTTAGTGGGTTAAAGGGCTCGTCTGGTAAACGACGTCGCTTCAACTAAACAACGTCGTACAAAACAAACGACGTCGCTTCAACTAAACGACGTGTCGCTTCAATTAAACGATGTGTCGCTTCAACTAAATGACTTCGTACTAATCAAACGACATTGAAATACCAGATGTAAGTCGAGTGACGTCGCGATAAACAAAAGGATAATTGTAGTGGCCTTCAAACCCATTCTGCTGCTTTCAGATCATGGCCCTCACTACCATGGGCGACCAGGCAAGTCGTCCCTGTCTCCCAAAGGATGAAAATGCCTTCCAAGCGATCAGGGAGACGACGGAAAAGTATTTCCCCAGCGACTGGCGGACCTGGGAAGTTCACGACTTCTCCTTTTATGACCTCTTTGGTGAAGAAATCTTGTCGAGTGTAGACAAGAAAGTGAGATTTGCAATACCCACAACAGAGCTAGCAAAGGCATTCACACCGGACTGCAACTCCCTGTCGGAAAGGAAGTACAGAAGCATCAGGGCAACATCTAGAAAACCAAAAACTCTACTCTCAGTGGCTGCCTACACAACATTCCACCTTCGGAAACCCATCTATTTGCTGAAAACGCACAAGCAGTGAAGAACTGTTCTAACACTGACGTTCAAAAATTATTTCCATCTTCGTCACGGTCACAAGGGAGACTTGGAGGAGGACTATCTAGAGTCAGAAGAACCGACAGGCCCAGAGGGACACGAACGCGTCCCACGTCATCTAGACAGAACATGACCAACTACCGGAAAGTTAACAACGAATCGTTTCGTACGGCGCCAAAGCAACAGTCCCAGCCTCAGTATGAACAGCGCCGCCAGCAACAAAAACGAAAATGACTCGTTCAGCGCGGGGTGCCTGAAATACTTCAGGGAGAATTGGCGCACAGCACCGAAACTTATTCAAAAATTACTACATGGATACAGGATCCCATTCAAATCAAAACCGCCAAATATAGAGTTCACGCCGAAGTCAATCATACGGTACAGAACCCGAATCACACCGGAGATGTCGAAACAAATCCAAAGCTTACTAAAGTTAAGAGCCATTCAAAAGAGCCCACACGAAAGCGGGTTCCTTTCAGAAATGTTTCAATAAAAGACATCAAACGACACCCTTTCAACCGATTATCAATTTAAAAGGCCTAAACAATCACGTCCTAGTGCCAAAATTTCGTCTAATAAACCACTTAAAGATCCTAAAACTACTAAACAGGCACTACTTTCTGATGAAACTAGACATATCACAAGCATACTTTCACATACCCTTGGCAGACAGTCACCGCCGCTTTCTTTCAATTGCTTACGATGAGGAAGTGTACCAGATGACATGTCTACCTTTCGGTTTGGCCAGCGCACCAGCTGCATTTGCCAAAATTACACTCACTCACTCCCTGAGACAAAAGAGCATAACATCGGCCTGGGGCCTGATTTTTGGAAAGCACATGTATGAAAATACCACTCGAAAGTGGTATAAATCTGTTTATATCTTCAAAACTACAGCTCTAATCAAATTTTTGACTAGGTCACAAGATTAATGAGAGCCCTAAGTATTTTCTAAGCTACTCGTATCTCAAATTCAGCACAATTTTTCACCACTTTCGAGTGGTGTTTTCACACATGTGCTTTCCAAAAATCAGGCCCCTGGAGAGAGTTATCTATTGTGACCACTCTCATACGTCCATCGGTTGTTTAAAAAAATGGTCCTACTACAAACACACGACTCTTTTACGTGAGTTATCCCCTTTTCTGTAGTTTTAGTAACAAGCGTAGCGGTCTATCTAGACGACTTTCTGCTGATGCACGAAAACCCCACTACTCTAGCGGAGCAGATAAAGTATGTAAAAGAATATCTAAAACGACTCGGCTGGAGTGTGAACAGAGATAAAACATCGACAGTCGCCAAGGAAAAAATAGAGTATCTAGGCATAACGTGGGATACCAATTGCAACGTAAAATCATTGTCAGTGGAAAAGACAGCTCGTCTTACCCACAGCCCCGAAAGTCTGATACGGAAAAAGCGCTGGAGCTGGCACGATTCAAAGGTCATCTTGGGGTAATTGAATTTCGCCTCATTTGTGATCCCACTGGGCCGCCTTCACAGTCGGACCTTACAGAGGGAGTCCAACAGATTACCTCGATCACAACCTCACCTGGTACGCATGATACCACCCTGCGTTATAGAAGAGCTAATCTGGTGGCTGGGAAACATACGAAAAAACTCGCCAATCCACATCCCCGAACCTTCTATGTTCGTAACGACCAATGCTGCAGAGAGGCTGGGGAGCTACAGTCAACGGTCAAAAATTCTGGGGACCCTGGACGAAAAACCAGCTAAAGTGGCATAGCAACCAAAAGGAACTACACGCTTTGCACGAAGTCCTAACACGCAAGAGTCACCATCACACGCACCATCAGAGCTAGCAAAATATATCTGCCATCTTTACATTGCCAAAAAATTAGCTCCGCGCACCATACTCCTACACAAATCGGTGATAGCTACGTTCGCTAACCCCCAACGCTCGAACGAAATATCGTCTCACCACCTAGTAAGACACACACTCAAAGCAATCCTCTCGGAAAAACCTCCGATCAAGAAACGTCTGCCTTGGAGAATGGAAGACCTCCTGCAATTTCTCAGGTCATACACACTGGACGAAAAAAGCCTGTTCCAAACACTCCGACACACGTGTGTCCTGCTACTCCTCGCTTCAGGAAGAAGAGTACATGATCTCACGCTACTAAGCATTGAAGAAGGGTCATTCATCGACAAGGACGAGGAATTAAAATTAAAACCGACTCGGATACGTACAGGCAATCTGCTTGGGTCCTAAAAAACAACGCAGAACAAGGAGAAATACGACTGAACGTCACACACTGGATAAGAAAGTCCATTACAATGTCACGTGAGCGACGCAAAGGAAAAGACCCCACTAATCTTTTCATAACAACAAGAGGAGCCGTTAAAAATGCTTCACGTGCGATCATCATTCGGGAAGCTGGAATCACTGCCTCTGCAGGTTCTTTGAGAGCAGCGGTAGCTGCAGAGAAATGGGAAAATAATAGATACGACATTGAGTAAATCCTGAAAAAAGGAAACTGGCGTTCAAGAAATACTTTCTTCAATCACTACTTCAGGGAAGCACACCTGAATAAACCTAACAACATCACATACAGTGTGCGACGATTTCTCAACTCTGTAAATAGAATCATCTTTTTGATTCTGGGGAGATATTTTTTTTTTAATTTTTCTTTTCACCTTTCGATCTAAAACCTAAATAAAAGTATCCTGTTTCCTACAATATACAGAATAACATCTCTTACAGATTTCTTCTTTTTTATTTACGTTACACCAATACTCTCACTAGCAGCGCCGGCTGAATGTAAACAGCTCAAGTGGTTCAAGCGAAGGCTCGAACACCTAAATAGAAACGTTTTCCCCCGAAGGGTAGAAAACGTATATTTAGGTTTCAGCCGAAGCTTGAATCAAGCCTTCATTGGCCTTGCCGGTTCATTCGGGAGGTACTGAAGTCAAGGCGACCTCCGCGCCCTGCTCCGTGATACAAAGTGACAACCACTTCAACCACACTTTGACAGGTAACACCCATACGCAACGCATAGACAAGGATCCATAGAGAATAATCAAAGAATTCGGAAAGCGTCATCTCAAGTGGTTCAAGCCTCGGCTGAAACCTAAATATACGTTTTATACGCTTCGGGAAGAAAAAGTTTCTAATGAATTAATAAAATTGAACTACTAAGGGGACCAAAAGTTATGCCAAATTATAAAATGTATCAAAATTAAGTTTTGAAACCTTAAAGTCAACAGATTTACGAAATATCTGCAACTATTTATACCAAGAGTTCAGAATTTAAAAAAGTTATTTCTGTGCACGACGCAGAACTCCTAGACGTCACCTATATATATTCGAGACCTTGACCGTACCAACCATCTTCGTCATAGCTCTAAAAGGTGTTTGAAAGCTCAGGACTCTTGGAAGATTAATAAGTCTAATTTAAATATTACAATAAAACCAGTCATATTAATTAATAATTATATACATATTTACAGTTTTGATTTTATAATCTTGCAGCGAAATCTATCTAAAATTACCCAGAAGCCGAACAAAAAACCTCGGAAGGGTGCCCTATAATCCGATCAAACTTAATAATTTTATGATTGCGAACTGGTTATTGCCCAATGTCAGTTAATGCGATTTTCCCTCGCACGTGGGTACGTAATTTTATTGCATGTGAGTAATACTTATGTCGTTTCAGGAATAAATGACAGACGCTCTCGCTTACTTAAGTCCGCATATGAAACCGCTTTAGATAAGCCAAGAAAAGTGGTTTAGACTAAAGGTTCCGTCTACTGTAAATACTCTGGCAAATATTTGCCAGAGAGCTATATAACAACCAGCATCACGATATGATATTAATATGACCAGCTTTAGTCAGAGCATGGCTTCCGGTGCTTTAAGTCGCCGAAACACCTACATTTATCGCGCATATTTCAAGTTACATATTAAAAATTAATAACGCACGTGGATGCCCAGTATAGTGTAGGCGAATTGTACAACAATTGTCAGTTTGCTTAGAAAACCGCAATTATTCTGAAATATTGTTTGACACGTTTCACACCTGCGATCGTAGCCAGACAAACGGTGCATCCGCGCGTGGTTCTAAGCGAATTGACAATTTCTAAAGACTTGGGTTTTCATGTAATTCGTTCTGCAATTGAAGTCACTCGACATTTTGTTACTTAGCAGAAAATATAGTTGTGAATGTATTTGAATTATTGCATAAAAAAGAGATTTCCTATCAATAGATCAAGTGCTTACATGTACCAATAATCATTTTGACAAAAATACATAGAGTACCGGTTTTCAAGTGTGAGTTAGCTATATTAGTTAAGTATTTTTTGTTTCTAATCAGCTATGTTTATATTTACACCTTAACAAAACGTATTCGATTCTAATAATAATTAAATTGTGTTACTGGTGTCTTGTAATTTATAACAGTTAGGTACTAGTGGTAATGAATGTTTCTTGGTCTATGGGTTTGAAAATAAAGTTGAACACATTACAATTATTATGGTCGCACGGATTGTTGCACGTCGCATACAGATAAATATAAATATTTATTTAGTACTGTGTTACTGCATACACACACAAACAACCAAATAAAAACTACAAATTGTAAAATCATTAAAAAGAAAAAGGTCAAGCTTCTCATAAAAATTAACGGTTTTACTTAGTCTGTGTGCGTTGCAGCAGCGTCAAAGGCAAACTCGATTAAAAAAATGTTCATAGCAGTATAAGAGAGGTGCCTTTTCTCCTATAAATTACTATGTATAAATTAATATATTATATCAAAAGGGCACCCTTCTAATTTCGAAATTATGGCAGCGGTAAATTAATTTTCAAGTAACCCAGACATCATAGCTTTCGAAAGAGCTGTATAAGGAAGAGCGACTATTAAACTTTACAACAGATTTCTTAAGGTTTTAAATCTATGTCACATAGGTATTTACTATCTTAAATATTTTTAAACATGACAATCATCTATAAAATGTAATATAAAATATCTTTTTGGATTAGCTTACAATTCAATTGTATCAGCCACATAGTTCGAATACGATTATAACCGCGATCCACTCGACGGTACACAGCTCCAAGCCGTAGATGAGAAAGCGTGTCAGCAGCAGTATCACGGAGGTGGTCAGTATCCGCAGGTAGCTGCGGCTCGGGCGGCGGGGGCGGCGGGGGCGGCGGGGCTCGGGCGAGCGGCCGCGCGCGGGCGCCGCCAGCTAGCCGGACGCCGGCTCCAGCGCCTGCAGGCCCTCTTCGGCTAGCCCCTGCTTCTGGCACCACTCCACGAAGTCGTCAATCAGCACGGGCCACGCTCCTTCCGCATCGTAGTTACTCATACCATCGTCGATTTGCGTCGCAAAATCTAAAAGGAGATTCCAAGTGTCCTTGGGAATAGACCTTTTGTGGTGCTCCTGAAACATAGGACATTGTTTTCTAAGCTTTGGTTTCGCAAAAACTTTAACTACAATAATTGTAGATACGTTTAAATACTCTCAGTTTAGGTTTTAACACAAAAAAAACAATTTTAAGTGGCAATTGTAGAAAGAGGCGAGTGTGCGTTTCAGGAAAGTATTATTTCGTGTAGCATTCTAAACTATGCCATTTCAATAACGAGAATGGTAAGTGGAGTCGATGGTTATGAATTACCAAATAATAACCACACTAACAAAATTTATACATATACAAATCACGTCTTTATCCCTTACGGGGTAGACAGAGCCTAAGGTAACAGATACCTACAGGCCACATTTAGCAAGATTGTGGGCGTATAGGTGAAAAATGGAATCAAAATAGTGATGAGTTGCTAGCCTCATCGCCTATAACATGATTCCTATGATTTTCGCCCATTCCCTTGATGGGCTTTTACCATCTGCGCGGGTACAGAAGCAACTGGTATATTCTATGTTTTTTCTTTGCTCCCAGACCAGCATGGAAGAAAAAAATTATGCACTGGAATTTCATATAAACACAGAAAATATGACATAAGTACCTTTACAAATATACACAAAAATAAAACTTTTGAAGGAATTTAAAATAGAAACCGAAAATTTAGTTACACTAGTTAAACATACAACATGGAAGACAATTAAATAATACAAATCTTAAAAAAATAAACAAGAGCTTAGGAAAAACAGGCAAAGGACAGGATGGCTAACTCGAGAGGCCGCGTTTCGTATTACCGCTATTGCGCCCATTGGACGAGCTAACATTTAAAATAAGAGCTCAAACTTGAGGTGAAATTTATGAATAAACTTTAGCAACCAAGGTGGTCAAATATACCAGGCAGAACACGCTCTTAAGACTTTGATTCGATTTATTTGGATACTAAGCCGCTTTGATCCGAAGCAGACTTTACTGTACCACACACAAGTGTTCTTTTAGTGAAAACAGCAACGTACAGTGCTTCTATTTCCTTAATGTCTCTCTCTAGGCAAACTTCGTTTTTCATATGACTGACGTCTGAATTGAAGAAATACTAAGTTTGCCGTGAGACGTTATGAAACGAGAAGCCTTGTTCCTTAACTTTAAATATGACGGACGTAATGTGACGTTAATTTAGCTCACATTTTCTTCATAAAGCAAAGGAATTATGCATATTTAGCGTCGTTGTAACGCTGGGGTAGGTCGTAGCTTACGAAAGTGTCGGCGGCAGGGAATGCGCTAATCGATAGCACGCCAACGCCAACGTTATTCAACCATTTCGTTGCAGCAAGTCTTAAAAACACTTTAGCTGATGTATAGGTACACCCGGCAAAATAATTCGGTAAGCATAACCACGCACATAAACATCGTCTATGTGTCTATGGTGTTGAGTACCGACATGAACGTTAAGTAGAATCCACATGTGAATGTGTGAGTGAGTTCGATTATAATATCTACCCACTAAGTACAGATTTTTTTAGTACTAGGTAAGATAAATGAGTAATGTCGCTGTAAATTACCTATTATTGAATAAACAACAACCATAACTATAAAATTAAAATGAATAAAGTTACAACTATTTACTCAAGTTAGTTTATAATAAATTAAGTTAAAAATAATTACAAATTAAACGAAAAAAACCCCTGGTATCGTGTCAGGCTCAAAGGTTGAAAATTCAATATCTCCGGTTTCAGTTAATTAATTCTACAAAAATAAATAATGTTAAAGTAATTTTTTATTTATACACTGTCCTAAAAACATTTGACCTAATCTTACATTGGATATTGTCATCGCCAGTGTAAGCGAGAGAAGAGACCCCGAATCGAATCTTCCTTCGACCTCGAATCTTCAAATTTATGCAATCCCACGCATTGAACTATTATTACTAGCGAAGAGTAGTTACCATCTCACTGATCCGACGTTGTTATATTAGGTATTATTTCTCAACAAGTCCGAGATTCCGATTCCCACCAATATCTATTCCTCACAACCAGCATGGCCATTGAAATAATATCCAAAAATGAAATTTAACTATTTTATAAATCTACTAGCTTCTGCCCGCGACTTTGTCTGCCTAGAATTATACATAGAAACCTTCCTCTTGAATCATTCTATCTATTAAAAAAAACCGCATCAAAATCCGTTGTGTAGTTTTGAAGATATAAGCATACATAGGGACATAGGGACAGAGAAAGCGACTTTATTTTATACTATGTAGTGATAGTGATGGTTATAGTGATAGTGAAGTGAAGTGATATTCAGTTTTCTTAGGATATGAACTCGGTTCACTACAGCACAAGTTAATCTTCGACCCGCCTTTGATCGCTAGGCCACCGAGGAATGCAAGTTACCTGATGAATTTATGAATTATGTCCAATCTGCGACTACTGTATTGCGATGTGTAAATAGCTGTTTAATGGGCTTTGAGATAAGGTTGAAATTCTAATTTCATTTTTTTCGTAACTATTTAATTTTATAGTGTTTGCAGTCTGCTGTATGTTTAATTTTACTCTTATATAATATGTTAAAAACGACAAACGCAATGAGTTTTCTTTTAATATTATTATTAATAGGTATGATTCTTTTTACTCGAGTTTAAAAGTTGCTAGCTGATGGCTATTTTGATCGTTATGGTTTTCAACAATATAAAGTGTTTCCTACCCTCAAATTATTAATAATATGAATTTGTGAACAAACAACTGTCACATTAGCTACGCCATAAACCATTCGTGTGTTACACTTACGAACTGTTTAATTTCGCCTTTCGAATACCTTGTAATTTGCAAAACATGGATTTTCATTTATATTTGTTGAAACTAAATATTTATAAAAAGGAATCGCTAGGCGTTTATTGATATGGGTAAGTAGACGAAGTATGTGATAGAATAATTACTTCTAAGTACATCAAATTTCTTCACGGTGTAAAACACAATGATTTATTATTTTATCGATAATGTTTTAGAGAACTTTCTTTGATGAAAAATGTTTTTCATTAAACTTCATTTATTTTGCAGCGGAAGACTGTGCAATTATGGATTCACCCTTATATACGCAGACTTCGGACACGATAAGAATATTCGTACTGGGCCTAAACCTGAACCCTCATTTTCATGCCATTTGGTTTGGACATTATGTAGTTGCCGCATCCGCTAGTGACTCATTTCACAGCAACAAGACACAATGATGCGTTGCAAACTGTGCGAAACCATCTGCATGCTGCAGGATTGCATTGCCGTAGACCAGCAAAAAAATGCTTTAACGGAACAGCATAGAAGAAACCTTTGCTCGTGAATATCTCGACTTTGATTGGAGTAGTAATGTAGTGATTTTTAGTGATGAAAAAGCATTTACGTCTGATAAAGTTGAACGAAAAATATTGTGGAGAAAAAACCGCGAACAACACAGTAATATTTTACAGTGCAGAAGGAGTGGCCGTGTTACTTTGGGTTATTGGGGTTGGATGTCATCGATGGGTCCTGATGTCCAAATACAAAGCAAATCTAGATAGCTTAGTCGCTTCAAAGTGGAGATATAATCCAGTGTGCAATGATGTTATTGTTAATGGCTGTCATTTAACATGTCGATTCATTTCACCACTGACTTCTTCTTAGTCGTGCACTCTTGACAGAGTGGTCGTGGTCATGTTTCGGTCGATTCCTGCGCCACCGCTGCTCTCGCGACGCGTCGCCAAGTATCGCGATGTTTGGCAGTGTGGGAGCAATCGTTTAAGCTGGAGTGCGTCACAGTTTTGATGAGGTCTGTCCACCGTGTCGGGGAGCGCCCGCGAGATCTTTTGCCCTCGGCTTTCCCTTGCACCACAAGCCGATCCATGGAGTCCTCGTTACGGGTGATGTGTCCAAAGAACTTGAGGATTCGCATTTGTACCTACAGTTGACGATAATCTCTCTTGGATGTTAAGTTCTTTGAGGATCGAAACGTTGGTGCGGTGCGCGGTCCACGGGATCCTCAGCAGGCGTCTCCAACACCACATTTCCAGAGCGTCAATCTTGCGACGGTCCTGTTTCCTCAAGGTCCACGTCTCAGCTCCATATAGAAAGATTGGAAAGACCAGGCATCTCATAAGCCGAACTTTTGTATTCCTTGTTATTCTGCGGTCCTTCCAAATCTTTGTGAGCTTCTCCACTGAGGATCTAGTCACGGCGCAACGTCTTCGAATTTCCTCTTCGGATCCTCCAGCGTTGGTGATAGTGGAGCCCAGATATATGTAGCTCTTGACTACGTCGCATCCAGCTATGTGTTGTACGTCCGGTTGGTTGTTGTTGGCTCGATCTACAATCATCATTTTGGTCTTATCGCGATTGATTGCAAGTCTAAACTAAAATCCAACGCTGTGGTCTCCAGTCGCCGAAGAAGTGGTTCGATTTCGTCTCTCGTTGACGCTAGGAGGGTAGTATCATCTGCATATCTTAGATTTGATATTTTTCGACCTCCTACGGAATTTCCCTTATTCCACTCTTCGAGAACTATCCGCATTATGTACTCTGTGTATATATTAAATAGTAGGGGCGATAATATACAGCCCTGTCTAACGCCGGCTTGTGTTTTGAAGCGCTCAGAGTCAACACCACTGACTTACATGTCCGCAAATAAAACGTTTCGTTCATCTTTATCAGACTTGAACTTAATAAATCAGAATTTAAGATATTAATTATGATGTGTCATCTTAAAAATAGCCCTTTTATGGTAGTGTATTCAATTTGCAAGATAATTATTATGTTAGTGACATAAAACTTTTTAGTAAACATAAAATCATACTGGCCACTAAAGTGCGAGTTATTTTACAAATATTATTCTATTATAAGGAAAAGTATGCCGTTTTATTTTGCTAATTTAATTACTCTTGGTAATAATAATGACACAAATATAGGCTAATAATTAATTAAATGTTGCAATAAACAATTTGAAACAATAATTATATTTAATTCTTTTACATCCTTTTTTTATTGTTTTAAGTAAACATGAATTTATCTTGAGATTAATAGTTTAAAATTGAAAAACAAAATAGAAACACTTGTGCAAGATTCGAACCAGGTTCTTCAAGATTCATAACCCTGTGTCTTATAATGCGTGTGGCGAAATTATGCTTCCATTGAACAAAATACCAGCATGTTTCAATAACTATACAATACGGGATCGGTGAAGGTAGTCAGAAAACACAAACCGAACCATTTTGTTGTGTGCGTAATTAAGCCAGCGGATAAGTGCGGATGTGTGTATACATAGAATGACACACATGGACAATTAGGGAGCTTACCGAATAGCTTTGCTGTATGTACATACTTAATTATTAACAAATAATTAAGTATGTATATTTATTGAGCAAAAGAGATAAGAACATTATAGAAATTTTATTTTGAAAAAGGCCGCCAAGGGCTCTAGGTATTACATATTACATCGTTTTTGAAACTACCAGCGCATTCGGAAAGACCATCATTGCCAAGAATGCGCCGCAAGAAACTCCTTTAGTTGCAGTAGTTCGGCTGATAAGTCGGGGGCCGAACTACTGCCACACTTTTAGTCTCTTTAGTTCGGTTTGTTATAGTCCGGGTAGTGATGTTATGCTACGTGGAAAAAAATAAGAGTAATTAATGGGAAGGTTCCCAAGTAAATACGATTTTTGTAAATCGGTTCGAAATTTAAGAAAGTTACGGGTACCGACAATGCGGTACCCTAAACAATTTTTCATACGATAATACTGTTCAAAGTATTAAACTTTGAAGGGAATTATTTAATAGAAATATACAATGTTTAAAATAACTTTTCGTTTAGTGGTTACTTTGAAAGTGTGAAATAACATACTGTACTTATTGACTAATATTAATATGTTTATTTGGAAAGACTTTTAAGAAAAATGATGAATTTTAGATATTTTTCATAAAAAAAGAGTAGGTACTTTTATTTAGATATATCCTTAATTAACCGTACTTTTGACTCGTTCCAATTTCCATTAGTTCGGTTTGACGTCGCAACCGAACTAATGAGACTAAAAGTGTGGCAGTAAGTAGTTCGGCCCCGGATTTATCAGCCGAAGAAGAAAGAAAAATGGCAAAAAGTCAGTTTTTTTTAAATAAAATACTTTTACAACAATACTTCAATTCTACTTAACTTACATGCATTTATAAAAAGGATGGATTATTATAAGGTCCCAAAGTCCCAAAGTAAGTCTATTAGTCTATAGTAGAGATGTATTAACTTTCTACTGGTCAAAGTAAAAAAAAGTATATGCAAAAAAAGTAAAAAAACAATGTTATTTCTTAATTAATTTGTAAATTGTTAAGATTTAAAATTTTAAAGTGTATCACTACATAGTCACTATCACTATCACTATCACTTCACTATCACGACATAGTATAAAACAAAGTCGCTTTCTCTGTCCCTATATCCCTATGTATGCTTAGATCTTTAAAACTACGCAACGGATTTTGATGTGGTTTTTATTAATAGATAGAGTGATTCAAGAGGAAGGTTTATATGTATAATACATGCATAATATACCGTGCGAAGCCGGGGCGGGTCGCTATTATAAAACAAAGTCACTTTCCGCTGTCTGTCTGTCTGTCCCTATGTATGCTTACATCTTTAAAACTACGTAACGGATTTTGATGAGGTTTTTATTAATAGATAGAGTGATTCAAAAGGAAGGTTTATATGTATAATTCTACGTAGACGAAGCCGCGGGCAGAAGCTTGTATTTCAATAAAAAGACATGTCAAGATTGTTTACATGAAAATTTAAATTCTAGCTTTTTTTATACAAGGAACGCAAACAAGCAAGTGGGTCACCTGTTGGTAAGTGAGCACCCCTACCCATGGACATCGGTAACACTAGAGGAATGCAGAGGCGTTGCCAGCCTCGAGGGCCAAGAATATCTCGTGTGCCAGTGAATTAACTGACTGTCTTACTCTCCACGCTGGAACACAGCAGCACAAGCACTGCTGCTTGGCAACAGGATTAGCGAAGAAGACGGTGGTATAGGTCTGAACGGACCTTGCATGAGGTCCTGCCATCCACAACAAGGAGACAATAGTCTGATTTTTTGAGCCATTCACTAATTTTTGGTTGACTTATTTATTACTATTATTAAAGCATTAATAGGTATTTTTCTAATACCACATATAAACACACACACATAGTAAGGCACATTAGGTTCCATGCATTTAAATTCGCTTTAGCCTTATTTATTAATATGAGGGGCAGTTGCAGCAGATAATTAAAATTGAACCACATTCGACTGTGGCTTAAGTTTAATCATTCCAAACACTGTGATGTTACTAAACTGAACTTAAAACTAGAGCTTTAAACTTTTGCTGCAAGGCTGCTTAACTACATGTTATTTTTATTCTTCCAATTCGCTACGTGCTTGCCAGAGTAAATATGGTCGACATATTGATGTCATCTTAGCAAACAGTGTAACTTGCACTTGATAAAAAAAAATATAAATAAATTTTGCTGTTGTGATCAACTATTAGGGTTTGTGGCACATTTATTGAAGCTACAAGTTACAATTTTACAAGTCTAAAGGATTCTGTAATTTTTCAAAGAAAATATGTACTACAATGATTGCTAAGCTGTTAACACAAAAGAGTGTAACTTCAAAGGAAAATCATAATAGGTACATACTTTTGGGTAAAAAGAGCAGTATATATGTATTTTCATTAAAACTATAACCCTACTACTAATTCTATTCTACTACTAAGTACTATGCACCTTGCTTTTTAATGACACAAAACAGTCAGATGGGATAAGGGAACACAATTTTTACAACTTTTGGAGCTAATGGCTCTTTTATTATTTGGTTTTCCATAAGGATATAAGTGCACTGGTGCAACTATGCCAGCCAAATTGGTGGTCTTTTGGATCTAGCGTGCACTGACTGCCTTAGTATTTAAAAGAGCACCATGATTCATCTGTTCTTCCATATATATTTTGATAACAGGGGCAACAGTTTTGCCAGCTCATAAACATGGTACAAAGTAAATGAGTTATTGCAAATATCTACAAATTTCTTATCAAATTAATTACTATAAAAAATATATCATACCGTAAGAAATTTGCACCAAGCATCCAGAAATTTAAATCTCCCACGCAGCACTATATTCCAATAGGCTATGGCCATGTCTAATTCCAGCCCTTTCTGACCTGGGTTTTTGGCATAATTAAATGTAAATTGATAAAAATCTTTGAATTTATTAGGATCTTTAATTTCTGTTTCAAGTGTAGCTAATTTTGATTTTAATTTGTCTATGCTGTCTGCCCCCAGTTCCATGAGTCCAGTTAAGAATTCATCTTTTGAGAACTCGCACTGCACAGCAGCTTTACATTTCCACGCAATGATGAGTACTAGTATAGATTCAGGGCTAAGGTTTAAATCTTCAAGGAACTTCATCACTCCATCAACAGTGATCTTGTCATTCTCTTGTTGATCTTTGTATTTGTTGAACAACTGCTCCAGTTTCTTTCTGTCGACAGACGCTTTCACAGGATCTTTGTAGTACGCCTCAGGGTTCTGGAAATAGTTGTCGCTAGCGAGGTCCAGTTTCCAGTCGTTCTGGGTGAGACAGTATATCGCAGTACTCTCACTAGTCTGAGTGAAGGCGACAAACTTCTTCACTTTGTCTCTCTGTGATGATTTTAATTTATTCTGAAAAGAAACGCAAAAGGTAATGTCATAACCTTAGGTTAAGCTTTCCTGGCAGCAGCGTTTTGAAAAACAATACAGTCAATAATGCTTGTTACATGAAAATATTCCACTGTAGGATTTTAATGCACAGTTTTAATGCTGATACTCACCATTTTAGAATGATTTTTGGTAATTCTAACAATGACTTTCACTGTTATTTCGACATCGGAACCATAGTGATAACTTTTTTTTTTAGGCGAACCTGTACTGAAGTGATATAATGGCATTGCCATAAGACAAAAGGAGATTGTCAAAATCATGTCAGAATAAATTGTTTCAGTTTTATCTCTAAGTAATGTCAGATTACTTTCTACGAGCTTTATTATTTACTTTAAAATTTATCATATATACTTTAAAATTTATCAAGGTAAGGCCGTCGTGCAGCACTCAAATCGATATACCTCGAATTTAGTTAAGCGAAAACCAGTTAAGGCTGATTGGAATTCCCAACACAGACTACTAAGAGATACACTACGTATCCCAACGATCTAATTGCGAAAAGCTGCATAATTATAGTCCTCCAAGCGTAAAACTTGAACATTAAGCTATCGAACGCCAAAGAATGGGTTTCGCTGTCCATTGTTGGCCGTGTCTGAATAGATTGACAAAGCCAACGATTATTTTCATTAGTGGCGTAATCACTAAGTAATAATTATAAATACACTGTAGTACTAGTGTGACTACAGTAAATTCTTTAATTTTTATTATATAAATTAGGCTCAAGCCCGACTGTATGAGTTAAGACCCCTTTGCCTTTTCTGTATAAAAAAAGGTAGAAAGGTTGAATACTTGATTGATTTGATCTGATCAGTGCTAGCAACATTACTGTGTTGACAGTAGATTTGCTGTTTTCACATTGATGCCTGTTGTCAGTTTCATTCCTTATGTTTACTGTTTTTCAATTAGTGTTCAGCCCAACCAATTACACTACAAAATATGTATGATTTAAAATAGGAAAATAAGTCTGAAAATACTGAAGATGAGGCAAGAGGATGAAAGTGGAAAATAATTATAATTTGATATTTTGTATTTTTATTTTGTTATGATCAATATTGTAATAAAACAATGTACGCGAGTTCTGGTAACTAATAACAGTAGGTGATAGTTTTAATTACACGAGGAAAAGTATGAAATATGCCTTTTTTTACTTTAACTACTGCTTTTTTTTTTATTGGGAGAGCCGTTTTTCAGTATTTTGGCGTTTGCAACACTGAATACGATATGCTTTTTAATAGTTTTAATGGGTGGTAACAGAAGAATCCTCCCGCCGCCTCACAGATCTATTGAAAAACTCGAAGTGCTTTTTACCACTTTACAATATCAAAAATACTGTTGGTAAAATATAGTGCATCAATATTAACCTCGTGATGTGAAAATGTTAAACAGTTAATTCAATTAAAGACTTGGCTTAAAGGTCCAGTTACCAAGCCATATTCTACAAAAAAAAAATCCCATCAAAACAAAACTTGTAAAAAAAACCAAGTCTCGTAACGTAAAAAGTTGTGAGATCCATGTAATACCAAGTCGATTAATTTATTCAGTCCCTACGAAAGAGATCTCCTGTCTTAAGTTATTACGTAATTAGCTAACCTAACAACATATAATGCCCATATCAAAATTAAAAATCGTTTATGTTATAAATAAATAAATTGACTTGGCATTCGCATTAAACTATCAATTTAATATAATACGTATAAAACACAATTATTATCACAAGTAATACAGAGCTAGGTTAAGCTAATTACGTAATAACTTAAGACAGGTCTCTTTAGTAGGGACTGAATAAATTGTCCGACTTGGTATTACATGGATCTCACAACTGTTTACGGTAGAAGAACTGAGTTGCGAGACTTGGTTTTTTTACAAGTTTTGTTTTGATGGGATCATTTCTTTTTGTAGTCCTATTTTTTTCCTTTCCGGTACCTATCTACTCCTATTATTCCATTACGTAAGTTTCTATCAAAAATGACACTTTTAATACTAGCTTTTTTGCTGACTGTACTTTTTGCTAACTGTACTCGCATTGTCATCCGTCTTACATATATGTACCAAATTTCAAGTCAATCGGACCGACCGTTGAAGAGTTCCCTCCTGCTGGGACGATCCTGGCTGGATCATCAGAACTCTACTACCAGATTATTGTATTGTCATTCGACTTACACAAGTATGCAAAATTTCAGCTCAATCGGTTGAAGATATCTGCTCCAAAATTACGTCGCAAGATTCCACCCGCACAAACATACTTACATAATTTATACATATACTTATTTATTTATTTATTTATTTTCGGAGATCCAACAGCTATACAATTACAGAGTGAGTAGTTAAAGTAATAACATTAAAGCCAATTATAGGCTCTCACAACTAGACTTAAAATAAAACAATCAAAACAAAGTACGCGCGTAGTCGCAAACACACACCACGCAACTAAAGATTAAAGAAAGTACAGTTACAAAACTTATCCACTACACACCAACAAATTTAAAGTAAACAAATACCCAATTACTGAAACTGCAGTCACTATATATTAAACATAAAGCACACTCAATCAAACCACCTCTCCGCCAAACGCCGCCGCACTGTAGAAATGTTACAGTTAAATATATCAATATCAAGCTCCTCAGCTACCTCATTGACACTACGACAAGCTCGCCTCAAAAAACTATTTTTGCGATATTTCGTTGCACCGTGCTTCAGTGAAATAGGCGGGTGATATCTTTTAGACCTATTCGGAGTATTGAAAGATATACTGGAAAGCAGTTCAGGACAATACACACTTATACATACACTCATACACACATACATACATTGCAAGTTAAATAAAAGCTTGTATTATACATAATACAGGTACACTGATTCATTCGTTGCAATGTAACTTTGTAATCCTTTATATTTCCTCCTATACGTTTATATGGGTCTACAAAGTTATTTATGCAGTTGGTGTATCTAGAAAACTGGACCGAAATTGCGAAATATTTTAGTTTTTTATTGATTTACGCTAAACACTAATTGTATTCTAAATTTGAAGTTTCTATGTCTGATAGAAGTACCTTAACATTTTGATGATCGTTAAGTCAGTGAGTGAGCGAGTGGGTGAGTGACAAAATTAAGAAACTGCTATAATTCTTAAACTAATGGTTCAATTTAAATGAAATTTGAAATATACAGTGTTTATACAATGCCTGCTTGGTTACAGAAAATTCAGGCTTCTAGTTTTATCCACAACGAAGTTAAAGGGGGGTCGAAAATGGACTGAACTGCTTCGAGAAAAGGATGGTACGGCCGTGCCGCTTTTTTTGCTCGACTTGGCGGGGGCACTACCGTGCCCCCAGATAATAATGGGTGGTGACTGGTGACATATGTCAATGCATGCATTCGTGAACAGACAGTGAACTCGACTCTTGATCGGCATTCAAGTCAAGCTCCAAGTTTTAGATTATTATGAAACTTATGCAGCGCTTATCAATGCGTTCTCAATTTCGATGTTTTGTGACGGAGGCTCCAAGAGTCAGATTCGCACCAAGTCCAACTGGCTATCTTCATTTGGGTGGCTTGAGAACAGCATTGTACAATAAATTATTTGCTAAATCGCTTAAAGGTTCATTCATTCTTCGTATAGAAGATACTGATCAGACACGTAAAATTCAAGGTTCAGTAGAAGCTCTCATTGAAGATTTGGAATGGGCTGGAATTACTTGTGATGAAGGTCCTAGCAATGGAGGTCGATATGGGCCATACATACAGAGCAAGAGATTGAATATATATGAGTAAGTCGCCTGCGATCACTAATCAATTACCTAACGTGTTAGAAACAGGATTGATTCTTAATAATCTCAATAAATTCTGAAAGTTCTAACTTATTTTTATAAAATGTAATTTTGTCACTTCAATCTTATTTATGTTGGAAATAAGACAGTTCAGCTGCAAATTCAATTTTTGACGTCTACTTATTGTTGTTTTGGTTGTTTTCAAATACAGGGTGCCATAGAGGTGGGACAGGCCTTTATTAAATAAGCACGCATGCTGAGGCCACATCTATGCAAAACAAACAGGCATAACTGTTGTCAATTGCAAGGCTTTTTTTGCATAAATTAATCATTAAGTAAAAATATGCATTTTGCCTATTTTGATGATAGAAAGTAATTTTTTTCATAGATATAGAATATGGTACAGTTTACAAGAGTAAGAGTAGTGTAAAATGAGTAGGTATGTCAGGGTGAGATAGATATGCATGACTATTTTTTTACATGCTGTAAGCCAATGGGAACCTTGCAACACAAATGTTTTTTAATTGTAAAGTGAGTATGTCAGCCTCATGGGAGGACTCGAGAAGATTGGAGATCAAAATTCATGCAGCATCCATTCCCCCAGAGCCAGATGCTCGGGCTATGAAGGTATGCTGCACAAATTTATATATGCTAAGAGCTTTGTCTGACGAAGGGCAAGCCAGCAAAACATTTACTTCACCATTATGCATGTTTAGGTTCTCCAGGTACTTCTCTCTAGCCTGCTTATATCGGTCGCATTCCACCAGAATATGGTATTTGATGGAATATGATCAGATCTAACTCTTAATGCCACTACGAGCAAGTCCCTGGAGAAGCCGGCATGTTGAAACCAGGGAATCCAAAAAACTTTGTTCTGGATGGTGCTATACCAGATACCCTTCGTTGCGAATGCAGCTTCCAAGATCCTCTGCCACTGCTCAGGCACTTTTCTAGCTGTCATCATGAGTTCTGTCCCATAAGGCTGACATCGGACAGGAGTACCATTTGTGACCGCCTCATTAGCCAACCTGTCTGCCCGCTCATTACCCATCACTCCTACATGAGATGGTATCCACTGCAAGATTACCTCATTTCGGTTAGAGTGCAAAGAATGTACAAGTTTAGAAGATCATAGGCTATCGGCATACCTCGGAAACCTGAGACACACAGACCCAGGTGTTGGAGAGCACTCCTCGAATCTGATAGTATGACAACTTTTTCTCTTTCATTTGTCTGACTATAAATAAGTACATAGCCACTAGTTCCACTTTCATAATATACATTTCAGGATTCAATTTAAACTGTTTGAAAGTGCCAACCTGCAAATCGAAAACTGTGCTACCAACACCCTGGTCATGGTCATTCTTAGACCCATCTGTATTTAATTTATGGAACCTTTTATATTTTTCGGTTAGCACTAAGTACACTAGATGTTTAAGTTCATCAGAGGTTAATTTTTTTTTTTCTTTTCTCATTTTTCTGCAATGTGGCAATCTGTAAGTAATCTCAATGAGCCACCCCTTTGTCAATTACTTGTGCTCGTCATCGACCGAGGAACACTCCATCGAGCATCCCATCAAGAGCTGTCACTGAACCTGCTTGCTAAGGCAGGGACACTGTGTCTTTTAATTCTGGAGTGTTGTACACTTCCTGAGCCCTGTAGTTTCATTGCCAATTGATTTACATGGTTCAACAACCTGGCCTGATATGATTTGCTGTGTTTGACAATTTCTTGCTTCACTTTACTGATGTTCAAGTCCATGTGTATTAATTTGTTACTTATATAGAATGGTATGTCTACCATTGCTCTCAGTGATTTATTTTGAAACCTTTGGAGTATTTCAATGTTACTATTACATGCTGTTCCCCATAGCTGTATTCCATAAGTCCAAATTGGCTTCAGTATGGCCTTGTATAAGGTTAGTTTGCTTTCCAGTGACAATCTAGACTTGCCGCCTATCAGCCAGTACATTTCTCTAAGCCTTGTGTCGAGTTGTTTGCGTTTGGTCCAAATGTGTTTCTGCCAGGTAAGTCGCCGATCTAGGTGCATTCCCAAGTATTTGGCAGATTCTGACTGAGGTATTTCTTTGTCGTAGAGTTTGATCACTGGACAGGTCTTTCTTTTGAGTGTGAAAGTTACATGCACTGACTTATCTTGATTAGCTTTGATGCGCCATTTGTCAAGCCATTCTTCAACCATCAACAGGTGTGCTTGTATTTTAGTAGATGCAGTCTCCGGTGTTTCGTGAACTGACATTATAGCAGTGTCATCTGCATATGTTGCTGTGATATTTGCTTCAAATGTAGGTAGATCTGCCGTATAAATTAAGTACAGAACCGGTCCCAGGATGCTCCCCTGTGGTACCCCTGATTGCGCTTGAAAAAGTTGTGATGTCTCGCCATTGCATTTAACTTCGAAGCATCGCATAGATAGATAAGATTTCATTATCAGGTAGAATGAGTGTGGGAGCATAGTTTTGATTTTCAATAGTAGACCTGCATGCCATACTTTGTCAAATGCCTGTGCGATGTCTAGGAATACCGCTGAGCAGTATTTTTTGTTTTCGAGTGCTCCACTAATCGCATCAGTAAGGCGATGTACTTGCTCTATTGTTCCATGTTGCTCGCGGAAACCAAATTGATGAGTTGGTATTATGTCAGGCAGTAGCGGGCGCATTCGATTTAATATAATTTTCTCCATCAGCTTACCTGTCACTGTCAAGAGACTTATTATAGGCCTATATGAGCTCACTTCATTTTGCTGCTTCCCTGGCTTGAGTAGCATAATTACTTGAGCGATTTTCCATTGCGCAGGGTAGTATGATAGTCTCAGACAAGCATTCAGGATGATTGTAAGTAGGAGAATCCTTCCCCCTTCTTTGGTAGATGTTTCATTAAGGTATTATCAATTGAATCATATCCCGGTGATTTTCCTTCTTGCAGTTTCTTTATCTCCGCTAGTACTTCTCGGGGAGTCGTTGGTTTTAGGGGAAGACACATTTGTAGTGGGGAGTTAAGGCTTCTTCTTACTTCTTCATCCTGATCAGGGTACTTACTAGGATGTGGTTTGAATATTGTTTCCAAGTGTTCAGCGAATGCTCTTGCCTTTTCTCTGTCTGATCGGGCCCAGTTACCAGCAGCTGTTCGTATAGGTGGCATGTGTTTTTTAGGTCTCTTTAATTTCCTAGTGGCTTTCCATAGTGAGTAGGTAGTTTGTATTCTCAGTTGGGGTGAGGCGGGCTAGATGTATTTGTAGTTCTTCATTTGTAGTGTCATCAATCAGTTTTTTTAGCTCTTTTGTTGCCTTGTTGAGTTTTGTTTTGTCACTTGGGTATCTAGTGTTTTGCCAAATTTTTCGTAGTCGTCGTTTTTCGTTTATCTTATCCTTGATGAATTTTGGATATTTGTGTAGTGCTTTGGTTTTACCTGGGATAAGTGGCGATGACATATTGGCCGCTTTATGGATGAGTCTGTTAAGCATTTCTATTGCCTCTTCTATGTCTTCAGTCGTCTTGAGAGGGATCAGGAGGTTTGTGTCATGTGTGATTATGTTTCTGTACCGGTCCCAATCAGTTTTGCGGTTGTACAATCTTGGAGGGTATTGGAGTATAAGTAGTTTGCAATTGACATTTAGTATGACTGGTGAGTGATCTGAGGATAAGTCTGCAGACTCCTCAATGTTGTAATGTGGAATGTTTTTGACAATGTAGAAATCTAGTAAATCAGGTATCTTTTTATTGTCAGTGGGCCAGTAGGTAGGAGTAGGTACCATGCGAGACACTATGGAGGTTAAGGTCATTGACAACCGCATATAGTTGCCTTCCTCGTGGCAGAGTTAGTCTTGAACCCCAGTGGACGTGTTTAGCATTCCAGTCCCCACCGCAAATGAACCTGTTGCCCATTGTATTAAAGTAGTGCCTAAAGTCTTCCTTCGTAATCACATGCCTAGGCGGGCAATATATTGCTGACAGGGTAGTTTATTTTGAGTTTTCTAGGATTTTTATTGACGTAGCCTGTATTTTGTCCGTACAATACTCATCGATAGGATAATGTTTAATATTTTCTTTAACAACTATTGCCGTTCCCCCATGCGAATTCCCTGATGGGTGATTTGTTGTGTATGTATTGTAGTTTCTGATTTTAAAGTAAGATCTAGATGTGACTCTTGTTTCTGATATCAGAGCAACATCTATTCTCTCTGTATTTAGGAAGGATTCAAGTTCTTGTCTACGTGCTATGAGCCCGTTAGCATTCCATGTCACTACTCTTAGGTTTAAGGGCATTTTGGTATCAAATGTGCGATAAGTTGGATCATACGGTCCATCATGTTGACTAGCATTTGGCTGATTAGTTTTTGAAATCTTTCGAACATTGAGTCAAGTAACCCAACTAGCTGGCTATCATTGATGTCTGGGTTATTTCTTGTGGTGTTAGAGGCTGCTTTAGCGTATGTGTAATTCTGTTTTTTGAAATTTTGTTTATTATCCAAGTTTTCTTGATGTTGTTGCTTTTGTGTGTGTCAGTTTTTTGTTGAGTGTGTATCAGAGGTTAAAAACACATAATTTGGAAGGAGTAATGTTTTTGTTCTTTGTCATGCGCCAACAGCTTTCAATTTTTTTTGTATTGTCTCTGATATTTCAGCGCTGATCAAATCTAAAAATAGTATTTTACTGTATCTTTATTTAAACAAAAATTGAGATCGTATGCATTGCTGTAATTCAGTATAGCTCAAACTGAGCATGTGTTATAATTTTTTTGTTATTTTCAGCCAAAATATTACTAAGCTCCTTGAGAATGGATCTGCCTACAGATGTTTCTGTACAGAGCGTAGATTGAATTTAATTCGCAGAGATGCAGTGAGGTCACACAGTATACCAAAATATGATAATAGATGTCGTAACCTTTCAAATAAGGAGACTAAAGACAAAATCGCTGCAGGAATCCCTAATTGTATAAGATTTAAGGTTGGTTTCTATTTTATTTATTATGAATTGACTATATTTAAGTGTTTTTTGAATTTACTTACTAAATGTAGGTGCTTGTTGCCCCTAGCCCCTAATGATGTAATTTAACAGTGGTCAATATTAAATGTCAATAAAACTGCAGCTCACATCTGATTGCCAATATTTTGAAGATTTGGTCTTTGGAGGGATTGCATATGATGTTTCTGTCAATGAGGGGGACCCTGTTTTGATGAAGTCTGATGGATTTCCGACATATCACTTCGCAAATGTGGTTGATGATCATCTTATGGGTATAACTCATGTTCTGCGAGGTGTGGAATGGCAGATATCTACAACCAAACATTTGTTGATTTACAGGTAAGTGGATATTTATAGGGTTTATAATGATATACTTTACATATTTTAAAGTTTAAGTATTTTGTCTTTTTAGGGCATTTGGATGGAAACCACCATTGTTTGGTCACTTGCCTTTAATAGTTAACGCTGATGGCACTAAGCTCAGCAAGAGGCAAAATGATGTCAATGTAGAGAGTTACAAATCAGAAGGTAGGCTGGATTATGCTACTAATCCCAGACATTTGTTAAGATGTACAACATTTTCTACAAGGAGTGTGGAAGGTTTCTTTGATATTTTTGGTTTGCGCCCTTTGATCTAGTATGCACTCGTACGAATACAATTAGAGATGCCATCAAGCCCATCGTGATTTGACAAGGGTAAGTAATCAAGACCAAACACCATAACCTTGCAAGGAATAAAATGTCGCAGTGGGTCATGAGGAATCTATTTGGCAATGCCAGGATATGCACCTACAATACCGAAGAAACCTATGTACTTGCGACCAGGCCAGAGAGGCTCTCCTGAAGATATACCCTAGATTGCCCTTTAAGCTTCGCATGTTTGGGAGACCCCAGTTTTGACTACTGATTGGTACCTTTAATAGGACATTCTCTGCTCAACGAATACTTAGTCATCTTTCTGTACAATAGAGCAAAGATACTGCCACCCACATTCTATTGAAATTTATTGATGTGGTGAGCTACAGGGCATTACTTCTCGGTCGGGTCGCTGTGGTCATGAAGTTGTTCGCAATGTGGAGGGTCTGTCAGGCTTCCTGCGGGAGCAGGGTTGGCATGAATGGTACCGACAGCTCTTCATAAAATCAAACTCGCAGCTATTAATCGTTTAGTTCCACAGAATAGTCATAATATAGCTGGGTACTCTTCTCGTATTTCAAATTTAGCACAATTATTGTTCATTCTCGCTGGCTTGTCCCCTTACATTCAGATAGTTAAGTTAATAAGTGCTTAAATTAACTAACCTAATAATCATAAACATACGTTCAATAAATAACTAGACTCTCAATCGCAAACAAAAGTTCCTCAAGAAACGTCCAAGCGGCGTTGTCTGTGTTGTGTGAGTGTATTGTATATCTACGTAACGTGACCATTTTTTTTTTGTCAGAGCGGGACATCTGCGGAATTATATAATAAAAAAGGTTTTTAGTGTTTTACAAGTTTTTTCTCATAGAAAATAGAATAACTCAAACAATTAAAGCACTTAACACAATAGTTATGTAGGTCGTATTTTTGTATTTGTCAGCTAAAAAAAACTTTCAAAATATCGGGGCTGAACCACGCATTTCAAGCGAGAAAAGTACCTACATTTTAAATTGTTGTTTGGTCTATTTGTTAAACCGGGACTATGTCGGCCTCAGGGCCTCGCTGGGGACACCGGGACAGACTGCCTGAAGGCGGGACTCTCCTGCCCAAAGCGAGACGTATGGTCATGTTATGTATACGTCAATTTATACAGATAACATTAACATATTCGTTCAAATTATGGTGAGAAGTAATGACACGGCGTCACGCGCTGGAAACCTGTTTGTCTTTTTTGTTCTTAAGCGTTTGAGATTACGATGCGAAAGAGACGTATACATTGTTATCAAAGTGGGGTCGAAACACAACTGAACCAAAAACTCTACATATAGACGCGTCGTGCTGACTTTTGCTTCCGACAGTTTTGAGCGTGATTGGGAGACTAGTTGTTTATTGTATGTCAATGACATACATACGTACACAAATCACGTCTTTATCCCTTTCGGGGTAGACAGAACCCTAGATAACAAGAGCTAAAGGCCAGGTTTAGCATGATTGTCGGCGTATAGGTGGAAAGGGGAATCAAAATATTGATGGGTTGCTAGCCGCATCGCCTAATAATAATAATAAAAAAACAAAATAATCCTAAAATAATTATTAATTTTAATAAATTATTTGTCACAGGTGTTTTCCCTCTCGCCCTCGTAAACTACATCACACTGGCAGGTGGCGGGTTCAACCACGTGTCGGGTGCTGGCATCATGCTGAAATCCATGGACGAATTGGCCCAAGAGGTGTTTATTCAAATACTAAATGATGTGATCGTCTCGCTGTCGTACATGATTGACTTAAACGCGAATCATTTAGTTCCAGATAAATAAAATATCTTCACATCCAAGCCGCCTTAATCCAGATCTACTAAGAGAATGTAACAAACTAGAAATACGACGCCGGTTGAAAAACAAAGATGAATCCAAAACACTGATTTCTCAACTACAACGACTTGTGAAGAAGACTTATCCACAAGAAAACCTAAACATCAGTGATGATCATGTAAATAGCGTATTGGAGTGGGCAACAGCTAGAATCGGTACACTGGAAGAGTTGATTACCGTCAAATATGCATTCCTCTGGATTCTGCCCAGTAAGCACAATCAGAGCGGGATAAATAAGCAGCTTCTTGACAAGTTCCTACATGATTTGGAGTCACTAACGCCTTATGATCAAACACATTTGAAAAAGTGCCTGAGAGATTTTTCCACCAACAATAATATTAAATTTCCAATGTTAATGCAAATGCTTCGATCAGTTCTTAGTGGCTTGGCTGAGGGTCCGAGTGTAGTTGAGATGATGCATTTATTAGGAAAACAACAGTCTCTGTTAAGGATAAGAACAGTTCTATAAATATATTCCTTTTACCTTTTACCTTTTTCTATTTTCATGTAATCATTTTCATCTAGTGCCCTTATACTTTCAAAAATAAGATTAGCATTTACTTATTGATCATTATTAATTACTAGCCTTCCGTCCGCAGCTTCGCCCGCGATAAATATATAAGCCTATGTCACTCAGTGATAATGTAGCTTTCTAACGGCAAAAGAATTTTTGAAATCGGTCCAGTAGTTTCGGAGCCTATTCAATTAAAAAAAAACCGGTCAAGTGCGAGTCGGACTCGCGCACCGAGGGTTCCGTATCATTATCTATAAATATCTAAAACCAGTGTAAGCAGAGCCCTGTTCCAAAGCAAAATGTACGCAGTGTGGGGTTACTTTATATTGGTCACTGCTATATACAGACATACATACACATTTACGGTTTTCGCAATTATTCTTTAATCTGTGCTATAAGACCTACCTTCATACCAAATTTCAAGATTCTGCGTTCACGGGAACTACCTTGTAGGTTTTGATTCCCTTGAGAGTTGAAAATTTGCGGAAATTTGCGGCATAAACGGCTGTATCTTTTGATTGCGTTGGCTTAGAAGTTTGATTTTTTCACAGCTTCAAGGGACAGTAGACCTGAGTAATTGATATAAATTTCAGCTTCATACCTCCACGCGTTCCTGAGAAAAAGGGTCTTGACAGACGGACGGACGGACAGACAGACGGACAACAAAGTGATCCTATAAGGGTTCCGTTTTTTCCTTTTGAGGTACGGAACCCTAAAAACAAACAAACAAACAATCAAATCTTTCCTCTTTATAATATTGGTATAGATAATATTTGTACGTAGGTACGATAGTACTTTGTTTGCATTAATAATCAAAAAATGGGCTGCCGGAATCTTGTATAATTGTTTAAGAGGTTGTGTCATAAACATATGGTGTGCGTGTGAACTGAGAGACCTCTCTCCTGGTTCTAAGCTACCTCCACCAATTTTCAGCCAAATTGGTTCAGCCGTTCTCGAGTTATAAATAGTGTAAATAACACGACTTTCTTTTATATACAGGGTGTTAGGTAATGAGTGGATAATCCTTGAACTATGGATAGAGGGCACTCAGGACGTTATAATAAAGCTAAAATAGGTTTAGTAAAAGTAGCACGGTTTCCGAGATATTCGGACTTTTAGGTTTTTTTCGAAAATGAACACCCTTGTTCAATGTTTTGATCATAGCACCATTTTAAGCTAACTTTTTCAAGTTTTTATTTTTGCTCAATATTCTTGAGTACTTGTATTTTCAGATAGGCATTACTATTTTTGTGAGACTACATGGGATTTTTTTTTAAAAAATCGCAAACTTAATTTTTGCCTTTTCAATCGTACATTGATCGAATTTTCAGCTCTCACGGGGAAAAAAAAATACACTACCGCCTAGTTGCCAATAAGCTTAAAAACATGCCGGTTTATTGACAATTTAAAAATGGTAATTACCTTTTGAATTTAAATTCAAAATGACAAAATAACAAAAAAAAATACACGCTCACCCACAATTTTCCCGATTTACTTTTTGTATCACGAGCGTAGAACTCAAATTTTTTTGTTGCCAAAATAACATTATTGTCCACTTATTTAAATGCAAATGGCATTTAAATAATTCCAAATTTAAAAAACATGCCAACTGCCTTTTGTTTTTTTTTCGAATTCGATTTTGAATTTTGCTATTATTATTGCGTAATGAATGGTTAATTTTGCGTTTAGATCGTCGTGTTGAAGTTTTTTACTTTAATACTGCTTCGAACATAATACACACTGATAGAATATGCCCAAATGCATTACATTTATGGTGAGTGCCAAGGCAAAATTTCACCATTCATTATGCAATAATAGCGAAATTCAAAATCGAAGTCGAAAAAAAAACCAAAAGGCAGTCAGCATGTTTTTTAAATTGGGAATTATTTAAATGCCATTTGCATTTAAATAAGTGGCCAATAATGTTATTTTTGCAATAAAAAAATTTGAGTTCTACGCCCGTGATACAAAAAGTAAATCGGGAAAAATGTGGGTGAGCGTGTATTTTTTTTTATTATTTTGTCATTTTGAATTTATATTCAAAAGGTAATTACCATTTTTAAATTGTCAATAAACCGACATGTTTTTAAGCTTATTGGCAACTAGGCGGTAGTGTATTTTTTTTTCACCGTGAGAGCTGAAAATTCGATCAATGTACGATTGAAAAGGCAAAAATTAAGTTTGCGATTTTTAAAAAAAAAATCCCATGTACTCTCACAAAAATAGTAATGCCTATCTGAAAATACAAGTACTCAAGAATATTGAGCAAAAATAAAAACTTGAAAAAGTTAGCTTAAAATGGTGCTATGATCAAAACATTGAACAAGGGTGTTCATTTTCGAAAAAAACCTAAAAGTCCGAATATCTCGGAAACCGTGCTACTTTTACTAAACCTATTTTAGCTTTATTATAACGTCCTGAGTGCCCTCTATCCATAGTTCAAGGATTATCCACTCATTACCTAACACCCTGTATATAGATTTTATGCGGTCTCTCAGGGACCAAAGAAGGAAGACTGCTTTAGTGTATAATCATTGCCAAATTACGTTTCGGTCATTACGAATGCGTTTAAACATGTTTTTACTAAATCTGTAACATCAAAATAAGCCCGCATATTAAACACTTGCCCAGAAGTGGAAGATTCAGTGTGTGAACTGAGGGACCACACCTTTGGCTGTGAAACTTTTTAGTGAATTCTTTACGAATTCCAGGATTTTTTTACAAAGTAATTCCCTACTACTACTACATTTTACGCTTACTTTAAAAACCTTTAAACCTTTAAAACCAAGTGGTCTCTTAGTTCACACGCACACAACATGTGGTCCAAATTCAAATACGTTTTTGGGTTTTGAACGGACCAGCACGTAGAAAAAACATTACATCTGTATGTTTTTGTCATAACGTGAATAGTAAAGTTTTACATAGTTTTGTATAATTATCTCACTTGCGCCAAAATTTCATAGACTAGGTTGAGTCGCACAGCACACCACTTAGATACATCAATTATATACGTCAAGTGCTGATAGTAACTAGATACCTAGTAAGTATGGAAGAGCAACGAAGCAATTTAAATTGCATTCATTTACTGGATACAGTGTGAATTGCAGCATTTACAATGAAAACAACGATTGAGTTTATAAGTACCTACTAAAAGAAGAGGGGTGGCAGCTATACATCGGGGCGTGAGTACCATAGAAAGAAAATTTACAAAAACGGCAACACATTTTATTATTGCGAAAATTAACGATTTGTTCGATACATACATACATAAATCACGTCTTTATCCCTTACGGGGTAGACAGAGCCGAAGGTGACAAGACCTAAAGGCCACGTTTAGCATGATTGTTCGATAAGTTTCATAAAAGCATTTTTTCATGGTAGGTAGCTAAATTAAATTTTCATTCACATTTTTTCCAAATGCTTTTTTTTCACCATAGTTTTTTACTGATTTTTTTTACAATAGCGATTCTTTAGTGTCGCATTTTTCCATAGTCGCGTATTTACCCGATCCTAATCGGCACAGACACAATGTCAACGGAGCTCCGTTAACACGGAGCTTCTGTTCCTGCGTGGTTTTGGCTCTTCAGGCCGATGCAAAACTAACATAACCTATTTACACAAAACCTATAGGTAACTACCTTTGAGCCATCAAGCCTAGAGGTGTGGTTTACTAAGGTACCGTCCGGGTGCTTGACAGTGCAAAGGAAAATATTTATATGTTTCGTGATATTACGTTAATTTACACGTCTATACAAAACACATTCTCTCTTAGGTATGGGAGCTAAGATTTTACCTTTGTTAAATGCTATTTGTTTTATATAGTGACCATATAAAAAATTCTCAAAATGATATAAAATTTAAGTCAATAGGATTGTCGGAGTAAATGTCACGTTCAGAAAAAACAGCTTACGAAATTAAATAATGGAATAAAACGAAGGTATTCCGCTGATAATATTTACTTTTTGTTTTTACATGTAATAAAATAAAATAACAAATATCTACCCGTACATTCTAGCTTCAACGTAATTATAAAATATGTTCATAACTTACCGCAAATAGCTAAGAAAATTTAGAGATTAATTGCTCATGACAACGTCATCGCAAATATTACTCATAAATTGAGAATAAGTTCTGTATTGGCCCAAGCCTTACGGCCGCCATTAAGGAGAGAAGAAGAAGTTCTGTATTTTATAATTTGGCGTGTGAAATGCGAAAGCTACAAACATTTCTCAACCATTAAATCTAGTTGCGATGGAAGTAACGGTAATCTTTTCTTATCTATTTGTCGCAATTGAAAGTAGGTATGAGTGACGAGTACTAATATCGCGTCGAGTACTACATAGTATATGTGTAAAATATTGATTTTGTAAGTATTACCAATTTGGTGTAGGTATCACTGAAAGATAGAATAAGCAGTGGCGGACTAAGCCCGTCAGAGGCCCGGGGCGACAAAACTAAATGAGGCCCCCCAACTTAAAAAAATATGTAGTTTTGTCCGTACACAGAGATGGGAATCCCCTCCCTCAGCGTATTGGACGCGTTCAGCAAAGTTAAAAGAACATTAGTACTGCGTAAAAATTCTAGATGGCTGTAGTGTTTTGATCTTGATGACATGTAGGTACTAACTACTAAGCACATTTTTAAAGTCTTGTTTAGGATTTGATCAGGAGAACGCGTGGGCATTTGGGGCCCCCCAAAGACCGGGGGCCCGGGGCGGGCCGCCCCTTCCGCCCCCCTGTTAGTCCGCCACTGAGAATAAGGAATAGTGTGAAAACGGAACGTGCTGGTATGAAAGAGGATATAGTGACCAGGATAGAAAAAAGTATGCTTAGTTGGTTTGGTCACGTAGAGCGGATGGATGAAAGTAGACTAACTAAACAGATCTATGGGGAGTGTGAATGGTAAAGTTGGGAGGGGAAGGCCTAGACGGACGTTTCGAGACTAAATAGGAGACGTTTTGGAAAAAGGTCAGGTCAGGAGTACCCGAAACCGACGAGCATGTATGAAGAGATTGATGAATGTGGATGAAGCAAAAGAAGTGTCAGGATCGTAGCAAGTGGAACAAAGTAGTCTCTGCCTACCCATGTGGGAAAGAGGCGTGACGGTATGTATGTATGTATATATGTACCAATTTGAAGTCACCCTGTATACACGGCTATGATGAAAACACTCTATCATTAATCCCTGTAAAGTATGCCATTTTTGAAAATAATAAAAAAGGGGACTTACCCTTACCAATTCCATCATTTGGACCTCAGAGCGGTTCCCTAAAAACCGACTTACCTACCTGTTGATGCACATGCATCACAGTGATGGCGGCCAAACAGCAACTGACGCAGTCGCCATTTTTAAATTATAGGTACAGTCGCCATCAGATATATCGGAGCGGGCGAGGTCCTCAAATATTTCGGAGCAGCAGTAAATTTCAATAAATTCGTTACACTAGATAAGGTTAATAACATCAGAACACGCAATTCGTCATAAATATAAGAGCAGCGACTTTTCAATAAATTCGGAACGTTCAATGAGGTAAAAATATCAGGAAGCACAGATCGTCAAAAATTTCGACGCAGTCAGACTGATCATTAACATCGGAACATTTATGGAAAATAAACCTTACTTCTGTAATATACAGTTTAAATTACAGTGAATTATGCATGCAAACGAGTACTAAATATAGGTGACATCTTTCATTTTTGTATGACGTATTAGCCATATTTTTGTTTTGTTAGGAATTCGAATCTACTCCTCTACAAAATGATAATGGTAGGGGAGCCGACGCTGCTAAATCGGGATTTACTCAAGCGTCATAGAGACCTATTGAGTTGCGAAGCTTAGATGATAAAAAGAAAAAAATGTTATATAATATATACCTTTTCATCGGAGGGGGAGCGGCTATAGATTTTCAAAATTGTAAAAATAACTGTTGCATGGACATACTCCAGCGTGTCAGATATTGCTGGCATCCATTTCCTACGTATTTTTAAATATGTACGTATGTTAATCTGATTGTTTCAGTGATGGGGGTGGTCGTATATAAGGTTTGAAAATGAAAAAAAAAAAAATTTACTCGAGCGCGTCAGATTTTCTAAGGGGATGTTAAGTGAACTTAAACAAAGCGCTTATATAATAATCTGACGATTTGGATGTGACGCAAACTCGTGGCCATTATTAGAATATGCAAAAAAAATCGCCATTTTGACATACTCAAGCGCGTCAGATTAATATATATATAGGGTCACCTTTATGCCCTAAATGAGCTGACTCATAATCTGACGATTATCTGGAGGGATCCGTCTAATCTGACAATTAATTTTATTTTTTATTTTTTGAAAATATTGAACTTAATTAGTTGAAAAGCTCAGGAAATAGCTTATTTATTTATATTTATTTATTTAGTCAATAAAAAGTCTTCAAGAGGCGAGTGTACCATTTCTTGCAAGGCCGGCAACGCGCTAGCAGTCCCATTGGTGCTGCAGTTGTCCATGGGCGGCGGTGATCACTTACCATCAGGTGCACCGCATGCCCGTTTGTCGGTTTTAATATAAAAAAAAAAAAAAAAAAAAAATTACAGCATTACAGTCGAAACCAATGCGCTATAAAATTCAAAAAACATAATAAATGTTATTTAGGCGACGAAACGTTGTGGCTCCGCTGCGTCGTCATCTCCGGTGTTGGTCTTATATCTTAATAGTCTTTGCTATCATATTTAGAATAATATCTACTCGACTAATACTTGAGATAGCTGCCCTTAGGTATCTGGTGATTTACTTGAAGCGTGTAAATATAATTATATTGTAAAATTCTTAATTTAATAATTTTTGTACAATGTGGCCAGTTATTGGAGGGTGGCCAGTAATTGACGATTTACCCTACTCTTACTCTTGTCAAAATCGTGTTTGACAACTTTAAATGTGAGATTGATAAGGAACTGTATATTACAGAAGTAAGGTTTATTTTCCATAAATGTTCCGATATTTTTGACGATCTGTGCTTCCTGATATTTTTACCTCATTGAACGTTCCGAATTTATTGAAAAGTCGCTGCTCTTATATTTATGACGAATTGCGTGTTCTGATGTTATTAACCTTATCTAGTGTAACGAATTTATTGAAATTTACTGCTGCTCCGAAATATTTGAGGACCTCGCCCGCTCCGATATATCTGATGGCGACTGTACCTAGTCAGTCAGTATACAAAAGTAACATTCGCAACACATGGACAAAATGAAAGACGGAATATGAGTAACAGTTTATTTTTATTGAAATATCAAATACATTATCGTAGTAATAATGAAAAACAAATTAAAAAATGATATTTCGTGATAATCTATCTTGAATTTTCCACAAATATAGGTTATTACACCAAAATTATTATAATATTAATAATAATTAATTATAAATAAATAAATAAATTATTATAATATTAAAATATCGGTTGATGTGTAGGTACGAGTAAGCTCAGATATATCTGTTTTTGTTTCAAGGGTTTGAAGCAACAATATAGGTAACAGGCTGTATTTATTAGTAGGGGAGACTGGGGTCAATAGAAACACGGGTCAATAGAAACAAGTGCAATAACTACGAAACAAAAAGCGATAGCGGGGCGGTCCCTGAGGGGAGATGGATCTGCGTTCGTGTCGGAACCTGTGGAACAGTGCTAGCCGCGGCTCTGTGACCGTCGGAATTTATTACGTGAGTGTATTGCTTTTCCTGCACCAAAAGTAAGTATTTTTGATGTTTTTGTTTTGTATATTAGTCAAGATCCATTGGTAGTACTTTAATACTACTTAACTTTCTGTTTGTATGGTTATTGTTGTTGAATTTGTAGTGGTTTATGTATACCTATCGTCTACCGTTATTTTTCTACGATTTTAAATATTCACCATGACGTTGCTGGGTCAATTGAAACAAAATTTACCGGGTCAATTGAAACATTTTTTTTTTGCAGTAATATTTCTTTTTTGTTTTTAGAAGGTAGGAGAAAGAGGAAGTCGACCATCTACACGGACACTCCCGAAAAAGAAGAATTTAGGAAAGAATCAGAACAGAAAAATCAGAAAAAACAGGCAAAGAACGTGAAAAAGAACTTGAGTAAAAAAATAAAGGAAAGGGTAAAAAATCTAAGAAAACTAAAGAATGGACTTCTTCTGAAGATCTTTTTTTTTTCGTTAAATTAATGGTAAAAATAGTGTTCTATGTGTGGTGGGCACATTTGGGATTTTACAAAGAGTTAATTACGTCAATCACCTTAACCCTAGTTAAGATGTATAATTATGGTTGCTCTTCCTTTATTAAATGTTGATTACATTTCTAGATTAGTAATAGTTGATCTTATTGCTTATAAATATTTAAATATTCTAAATGATTAAGCAAGAAGTACCATATCGCCCTATTACCTACTGCAAATACCAGTTAAGTGACGATATGTCAAAAATGATTTTATTACACCATTAGAATGTACTCTTCAAGCTCTACAAACTGGTAAAACCCGTTTTTCGATAGCTCATTCCGTTGCGAAGATAGCTAAGCCACGCTAAATGCTTAAAGTCCCTTAACAGTCATTTAACAGCAAAATAGTAGGGAAAAAACTGTAATGTGTATGTTAATTATAACGATTTTCATTTACGTGTACAGGTAAAACAATGTATTGTTATTTAATGCTTTATTGCATTCCAATTTTCCAAGCCAAAACCAGTTAAGTGTCGAGGAAAACCCGACTGCGTTATATAAATCGTTACATTTTTCTCAGCAACATGCCCAAATATTAAAATTTTCACCAGGAAGTCTAGAATATATTGAGATAAACTTAAGAAAAAACATAATTGGAATGACTAATACACGCGTTTGTTGGTAAAAAAAAACTCACGAATATTAAAATTGAATTATCTCGAAATTACTTTTTTGCAGATAACTGGTATTTGCAGTAATAGGACGATATGAAAATTTTGTTAAGTCAATAGCAATAAATGTTAGCTTTTTTCGTTGAGTTGATGGTAGAAACTACCTCTTACTGTGTTCTAATCAAAGACTGAGATTATGTAATTTAATTGTGACTAAAAAAATAAATTTAAATGATTATTACATTAAATAAATATTTTATTTCTAGGTGTTTCAATAGACCCCATTCATTGTTTCAATTGACCCGCAACCAGGGTCAAATGAAACAATTTTCGAGGATTTCTAAAACACTTGTGATTCCGTATCTGATACCTATGGATAAAAATCAACGTAGCAACTTTAAAGCCAGATAACCTAGCTATAGTCGAAATCTTTCACAACCCAGTATTGATAGGAAATGTAGGCACTATGACCGTTTTTTCGGAAAACGTTTCAATTGACCCCGGTCTCCCCTACACTGTGCACCGAGGGCGGTAAGAAGGGGATAGCTAACGAGTATATTAGAAGCCCGACGCCGAAAGCGGAGGGCTTTTAATGATTCGAGTTTGTAATCACCTTACTGCTCGTGATACACAATGTTTTTCATCACATTTGCGAGGGAATAAACAAATAGTCAAAAAAACAAGCTCAGAACCACAAAATTACCCGAAAACAACACCCATCAACATTTTTGTGCCAATAGTGTGAAAGTATCATCCGCCATCTTGGGTCCAAAAAATTCCTCCTCATTACCTCAAAGAGCGATTTACTTACGTTACCTCTGTAAGATGGTCTGAAAATTTTCTCCTTACTGTACCTACCTCTTTCTAATTCCAAATTCTATGTATATTCTTATACTGTTCAGGCTTTACGGTTGTGGAATTTCTTGCCTATAATCATATGGCGCGCTAAATCTTTACCTACCCATATTTAAATCCATGTTGAAGGAGAACTACCTATCTGTCATCTTGTACATGCATCTTGTAGCTGGCTTTTTTAGGTACGTGTGTGTGTCTATTTATTGTAAATGTGTGTGTTCATGTATAATATATTATGTATTTTCAGTACTTAGTACCTGTATTAATATATATTCTAAATTGCACCACCTGCGCAGATCTGTTCTGTTCTCCAGTCCATTATGGTTGCCTGGTAGAGATAGCTCTGTAGCGATAAGGCCGCATTGTTACCTTGTAATATTCTGTATACCTTTTTTCTGTTTTGGTTGTTATATGTGGTGTTCAATAAAGAGTTATTGTATTGTATATGCTAAAATTGGGCTCAGAACCACCTAATTACTCGAAATGACACCCATCAACATTTTAGTGTTAATAGTGTCAAAATGTCATCCGCAATTTTGGATCCAAAAAATTATGCCAAAATCGGTCTCAGAATCACCAAATTACTCAAAAACGACACCCACCAACATTTTAGTCTCAATAGTGTCAAAATGGGCATCCGCCATCTTGGATTCAAACAATTATGCCAAGATTGGTCTCAGAATCGCCAATTTACTCGTAAAGTACCCATCAACATTTAGTGTCAATAGTGTCAAAGTGTCATCCGCCATCTTGTATCCAAAAAAATATGCCAAAATCGGGCTCAGTCTGAGCCGCTCAGAGCCACCAAAATATTTCTCCAAAATAACACACATTAACATTTTTAGCGTCAAAATGTCATCCGCCATCTTGGATCCTAAACAGTAAATGTCGAATTGATAGTTTTATAAAATTGGTTCGTAACTTGGTGAAACCCCATTAGTCTGAAATGTCGTAGGTAGAACTCATTGCTTAATTTTAAAACTAAACTTCCTCTCGAGGGAGTTCCGAAAACACATACAAAAATAATTCCCTCGAGAGTAAAATATCAAAAATTCCCGCGGGAGGTAAATTGCTCGTTTAATTGAATAATGATTATCTGTCGTTTAGTTTTATAGTTTAAACAATAAACTCTAAAATATAGGCAAATGCCAGCGCTCATCCGTAGTGGGGTCAGAAGGGATAGGAACAAATAAAACACATGACTATAACAAATTACCAGAAAGAAGGAAAATTAAATTGTTGCCTTCCATACAAAGTTGTATGAAAAGTGACACGTTATTTTTTCTCGTAGGTAAGTATATCTACTATCTAAAAATATAACTAAACTACCTTTAGAGCAAGCTGAGCCAGAAATTGTAAGTAGCAAGTGAAACCCCTTCTCACTCCGTTTTCCGTTTTACGGTACCTATTCATTTAATTGTTAACAATAACACTTCTTTTTATCTCGCGATGCAAAAGCCGTGTGTTGGTCCGCCTGTCTGTGGCATGATGGCATCGTAGCTCTCAATCGGACCGATTTTGATGCGGTTTTTTCATTCGGAACACAGTTTCCTTGTGGGTGGTTCTTAGCTATGTTTGTTAAAAATCGATCCCGCAGTTTCAAGAGTATAAACTCTTTTCCAAAATGACGTTAAGGTATTTTTGGCATAAAACTGAATTATTTTGTATTTACGTATCATGTTTTATGAAATTACCTAATTCATAAACTCAAACGAGAAGAAAATATATATTTATGATGCGTATATTCCAAACACTTGTGTAAAAAAAGCCGATCAAGTATACAACATACAAGTTCCTTTAAATGTGTTTGATTTACCACAAGCAATAATAAAACGTTGGTTTTTGTACGAAATATTTCATTCTGTCATGGTTATTTTTTCGTGAAGTTTCTTTAAGCGCCTATTTGTGAAAAAACCAGGTACCTATATTGTCGCCTTGGATCTGATTTGTTAGACTATATAATATACACAAGATATCACTTCATAAAATTAAGATTGTTTAAATCGTAGACAAAATCGTTAATAATTTAGGGTCTCTAAAGGGTGTAAAAACACGTTTTTAGATCATTTAACTAGTTTTATATTCGCTCACAGAAGACCCATAACTACCTACGTAACAAAAAGTATAATGTACAACAGTTTTATAGTACAGTCAAGGGCATAAATATTATATATATATGTACGTTACCAAGACGTCAAAAACCGTCTATACACCATTATGCCACAAACAATAAGGTCGGTGACACATATATTTGACACGATGGCTGTATCGATATTAATGCCCTCGACTGTACGTATAGTATTAATACAGACAGTTGAGAAAAAACTATTTGTAAACTATTGTCACTTATTTTAATTATAAGATCATTATTAATAACAAAGGAGAATGGGCAAATTTTTTATAGAACTTGGTGCCAGGGACAATATTAATATTCAACGATGTTATTTAGTCTTAGTATTATTAAGTGAAAGTTTTATTACCGTAACTTAATAACATTGTAACCGGAATAAAACACGATTTTCTACTAGACTACTTCGCATAGGTTTCCCAAGTATTGACCTTCATTTAAGTAAGAAAACACAACACAATTAATAAACCCTTGATCGAGGATAAAATTATAATAAGGGCGAATGAACCAATGGAAATTATTTTCTTCGTTAAAGTGTTGTAATGCTTTAAAAGATAGTTCCATCGGAATCTGTAGCTGCATATGATCCACAAATATTTAATATTGTGACCATCGCAATATACAATTGAACGGCTTTAGGAGGTCCGAAAACTTGATTGAAACGAATAATTAGAGCTATAGGTATTCCGCGTGAGCACCACTTTCATCAAAGAGGGCACGCGTTATTTGTAATCGTTTTCGATGAACAAGGTATAGGAGCAGGTCGGTTGCACAAAATATCATAAAAGCCATATCGAAACATTACTCTAGCGCAGTCTGAGATGAGGTACTAGTCATGGTCATTCATTTTTCGCACTATAGAAAGCAATCCTTCAAATCAGGGCTTTGATATGACACTAATTTTGTAAGTAGCCGCAGATAGGCCAATTTGCCCATTCTACTTTTACGTAACATTATTGATATGGTTACACTTGAAAAGAACATGCAGTAGCTAGAAAAATACGTCAATTTTCATTCATAACAAACTTGCACATGAAGTGTTTAAAGACGAATGTTTCTAATTAGTACACATAAACGGATAACTCACGTATAAAAGACTTTCGACTTTTATACGTGAGTTATCCGTTTATGTGTAATTATGATTGAGTCTCACGGTAGTTTCATGACGAATGTTTCTGCTTACAAAATCATAAAATAAGACATCACTTAACGGGTAAGTCGTTGCCTTCTTTATCTTTAACAAAGGTGCCATTATTAATATATTTCACAGAATGAAGTAGGTCCATTAACGTTCTTTTGTGAATTGGATCCTAAATCTGAAAAACTTGCGGTCACGTAGGTACTACAGGTACAGTTCAGTACTGTTAAATTAGAGTTTACTTCAGGTTTCAGTTCTAAACACGGCACCTTCAAAATAAATTAGGAACATAGCGTAGGGACAGGTACATAATAAAAATATTTTTTGTAATTACGAGTTTTAAGAAGGGAAATAATAATTCTTTGAGCCATATTAAAATTATTTGTTGTAGATGTTAAACTTAATTCTAAGAGCATTGTATATGAGTACAGTATTAAACAGGATGACATTGAAGACGTAGTACAAAATGCATTTATTAATTTATTTGATAAATCCGTATTAGGCTTACCTACATTGTTTTACACTAAAACTTTTTCCAGCAAATGGCCTGTATAATTATTATTATTTTAGAACTTTTTTGGCTGTAGCAGGCTGGTTCAGTGGCGTAACTATAGGGTGGCAGGAGTGGCAAAATGCCACGGGCCCCTAGCTCTAGGGCGCCCCAAACTAGCTTGGTTTAGAGCACAGAAGGGACGCTGATGCACTTCTTTATATTGAGGAAGGAGCCCCATCTGACGAATTTGCCGCGGGCCCCAGACGTTATAGTTAGGTACCTACGCCACTGGGCTGATTGGCATTAATCCAATGCACCGCGCCGCAGCAATGGTCGCTGCGGCTGTACAGTCAAGGGCATAATTATATATACGTTACTAAGTCGTCAAAAACATCAATACACCTTTATGCCATAAACAATAAGGCTGGTTACACATATTTGACATGATGGCTGTATCGATATTTATGCCCTCGACTGTACTTACCCAAGAAAGCGGCAGTTCGCCCAAAAGTTGCTTCGCATCGTGAAGTATACAAGTATCTATTCAGTAGAATCTTCTCTGACAATTATTCAAACATCATTGGCTTTACAATTTTAATTTAACTCAAACCAGCTGGATAAAAATACTAACACTATCATTGATGTCTTTTATCAAATCGAGAGACATCATATGTTTTTATTTTCAAGTTTTCAAAAAGAATGTCAAACTTTGCCTATGTCACTAAATAAATGGCATGAAAGTTAATCATAAAGAAAACTAGTAGCGCCGCAGAAAGAATAAGTAGTTAATTTAAGGAGTTATTAAATTTAATGAGGCGTCTTCCACGGCCAAGATATACACTTAAGACTTACTTATTACACGAAAGTGGCTCTTGAACGCTTGGGGGCGCCCGTCTTCTACAGCGCAGTTTTATTCTTCTTTAACTTCATTCACATTTAATTGCTGATTATATATTTCAAGAGTTATTTTACTGGATTTTACATTTTGAGTCATCGTTTTTTTTTATTTAATAATAGACATAATTTTTTTTACGGAAGCCGCCAATCCAATGATAATTGATTCGATGTACCTAATAGTATTCAACCAGCGGCGCTACCAAAATTAGGTAAATTAACAAAATAATACATTTTTAAACCTTTGTAAACCCACGGAAGATAAAAATACACCGTAATCCTGATACGTAGGTAATTAATGACATACTGTACGAGTGAGTAAATAGTTACGCTTATTACGAATGTCTTCTCTTGTCATCCGCTGCAGACATTACGCTTGCATTAACTAACAATCCTCATAGATTATAATTTTGGTTTAATTTTTTGCAATTGGGATTGTCTAAAAAATAGGTACCTATCCTTTTTTTTTTTGTGTAAGTCAATTATAAGAAACCAATTTCGATATTTTCTCATATAACTCGGTATTTTTTACTATTAATTATTGAAAGTATGTTGGTTGATGACGTCAGAGTTTCCACTGCCGCTGTTACACGTCTGCTTATTGGATAAATTGATCATAAAACGTATGTGAAGCACCGCCACTAACGTCTTTTCTATCTGTGGGGAAGTTGGCAAACTGTCATTAGTATCAATGTCAACATGATTCAACCATAACACGCGATATTTTCTTATGTATTTTATATTTTCACAGCCGTTATACATGCTATAACATTCTGCGCGAAGCAGAAAGCCAACTATGATCGAGACAAAACATGAAAAACGTAATATTTTCGGTGTCCATTAAAATATTTAGCGGAAAATCTTTTATGTAAGCGAAGCACATCACTGCGCGATTACACTGTTGCCTAATTATCTAACGAAAGTGCTTCTAAACGTAAGATTTTGCAACTATATAAAAGTAAAAAAAACAGTGAAGCAACAGAAGCGATAAAGCGTTAAAAAAATATGACAACGGTTGTTGTTGTTTTTAAAATTCATTCCGCAAGGGAATAGGCGAAGGTTTTACACCATACAGCCAAGTCTTCATTATAGTAGTTTCTCTTCATGGTAGTTTTTTGTAAGGCCGAAGCCAAGTCTTAGGTCAGTGATGTCTTCAAATTTGAAGTTGTAAAGGCTATATGACAACGGCTCTCACAGTCAGTCAGCTCTGACAGTCTATCAGGTGACAATGTTGCGGTCCGAATTACGTTCACAACATCATGTTGTCATAAGTCGGGGCCACTTCTTATTATTTTTATGTACGTTATGATTATAAATCCATTTAATATATTACATTAATAATTAGTATTACTTTGTCAAATAGCTGTTTCATGCATTTTTTTGCGAGTTACTATAAAACAAGCTGAATAAAGACCTGAAAGTAAAGTGAAAATTGTATCCGTAACTTCAATTTGGACCTCGTATAAAACGTTTTAAAAAAAAGTGGCTGACCACAGATTATGCAAAAAATCTTCTCCTACAAGTTGGTGACGTCAGAGTTTGGCGGTCAAATGAAGGGCAAATGAAAAAATAACAATAACAAATTAAAAACAACATTGTTATGAAATCTGATTACTGCAAATAATTCTGAAAAACTACTCCTCGAAATGTAAAAAAAATAGACAATCCCAATTAGACAACCTTATTAGCTGCAGCTATGAAATTTTATGCTTTATATTCAGAGACTGCAAAAAATGTGTAGTGCTAACCCTAGTTTTCAATGATTCTGCAACAGCGATAACGACGTTTGATCATATACTAAAAAATATCGTGAGAATTGACTGAAAACACTCGTACCTATCTCAAGTTTGCAGTGGGGTCCATTCCATACCTGCTGGGTGTCTACCCGATATTTGACAATATGCTTGAAATTTACAAGCCTATATAGAAAAGCTTAAATGGAGTGCGTCATCTGCGACCGGGGAATTATTTCCAAGTTCCGCCTACACAGCCTCACGAAGCGCGTGATGTCTGCGTGTAAAAATAAAAAGAGTGCTTCCACTCAAAAAATTAAAAATATGTTATTTTTGCATATTAACAACGCGGTCATTACCTTTTTAAATTGCAGTACGTCTTAGAAATCTCCTGTGTTTATTATTTCAATATGGACCAAATGTGTATGGTGAGAATTACATGGACAACATCTAGAACACATTTACTTTAGCTCGATTAAACATCAAGTAGAATAGAGTCATCAACCTGAAGAAACAGTGTAGTATATATGTATAAGGCAGATTATTCACGGAAAACTGGCTTTGGTAGGCACGTGACAATATCACAAATTAGATTTTCAAAACTTACTTATTTGTGGGTATCCCCACTTATCATTATCACCAAGATAAAAGGTAAAACATACTTATAGCCAAAAGTTTTTACTTATAATTACAACAAGAAACGTCAATATTCATTAATTTAAGTATAATTATGTAGGTAAATACCTACTCAATATTTTTAAATTGTTTAAGGTACATACATTAGGTAGGTAATAGAAAAAATTAGATTTAGAAGAATAGATCACATTTTGCAGAGCCATCAATCGATACGACATAAGTACCTACTTATTACATGCATCACGATAAACAAACAGCCATTGCTTGTTTTGATTTAGAATCTGGATTTCATATAATCTACTGTGTAAGGAATACGAGCTTTTCTATAAACTACTCGACCACATAATTATTTCTTACACTACTTTTTTGACATACTTAATTCATAATAATATAATAATAGTATTTACTTTATAAATAACAGTCATGTTTCCTATACATGCGTAGGTAACACTGTATTAAGTAACAAAATTTAAACTTCCTAAAATCTTAGGGTAAGTAAGTACCTACACATTTTGAAATTACAATTATGACTAGCAGTTGATCATATAAGTAAATATATTAGGTATTTAATATATCTTAATTTTAGAATTACAAAAAGGGGATTAAGAAAAACATCTGGTAAGTAGGTATCCAAAGAGTAGAATTACCAACTCAGCTGTACCGGAATGAAAAAATTAGGGATGACATGGATTTTGAGAAAAATATTTACATAGGTACCTACCTACCTACCTACCTATTAGATATGCCACCAAATATTAATCTAACTTAATGCCATTCATTTAAGATGAATCTGCAAAATAAATAATACGGCGATATTAAAAAAATATTTGCGTAAACATAAAAATAGTTAAATATATTTGGGTGCATTCGGATACACTAAATAAAATAGCTGGTGGTCATAATCATAAAAGTAGTTGTTTATGTTGCTGTAGCATTTATTTATCAATGGTCTATTTTACTTCTGCCTTCTGAAGGTTCGTTTTTAAGTTTTTATGTTTGTTGCCATTATATATTTATTTGTTGTACACGCGAACTGTCATATAAACTCAGAATGCAAAACTCTTTTGGTACTTCAATACTTCGTTAGTTTTTTTTAGTATATTGCACCAGATGTAATCGATTGACTTTTCGTAAGTATACGTAGCTAATATTAAAAGCGATTTAGGTTTATGTTTTTTTTCATAATTGTACTTTCAAAAAACTTGTTGGAAAGAACAGCCAAAAAATAAATTGACAATTACATCTTATAAACGTATAAAATACTAATAAAATTATAGGTATATCCCCACTCAACTACGGAGCTGTGATTTTCTTTCGATGCTTTGGCTGCTACGAATTAGGAAATACACGAGTTTGAAAAAAAATTAGGACAATACATTTTTGACATCATCTTTGTGACAGTTAAAGATAGACGGCTGAAAGTTGGAGTGATTACTAGGTTATGGTATGAGTATGAGGCGAAAAACAATTGAAATTGACTAATTCGACTATTCCTCACAGGGGCCACAGCCACACCAGTGAACGAATATAACTATGGAAGCATTTCTGACGCTCCAAAATGACCCAACGTAAACTAGTTCGCGGCGGGCGGGGCTTGAAAACTAGTGCGGCAACGCGATCAGTGCGCAGGGCGCACGCCTGTCAGTCGTGTCACACGGGTTTTTTATTATATAAAATCAACTTATCCATTAAAAAATGCCTTCATGTGTGGTGAGGTGGTGCAGGAATCAACAGGAATATTGTCCCAAGAGTACTGGAATCACCTTTCACGTGTAAGTACAATGTTTACTCAAAAAATCCAAAATCGCCTTTTTACTAGAGGGATGTCATTATGCATAATGTAGTACCTAGTACATTTTAATATAGCTATTTTTAAAGGACATAATATTTATTATTAAGTTGCATACAGATTTGGGTTTTAATTTCGGTTTTTCATCGGATTAACAAGTCGAAGTCGTTTCTCATTTCGCTTAATTTTAATTTTAATTTAGATTCCCACAAGACCCGAGTCGTAGAAATCGATGGAAAAAATCTGTTCAATTGGAGAGACAGGAAAATGACTGGACACCGAGCAAGAATTCAAAAATATGTTCAATTTATTTTAAAGATGAAGATTTTTATGTATCGAAGAAGGGACACATACCTAATGCCTTCTAAAAGCGCAGTACCAATTTGTACTGTGCGTATTTATTTGGTTTGAATGATCACGTTTTAGTTAATGTAGTGCTACTTTGTATGATTGTTTAATAGACATGTATTTTCAGATGGTGTTTTCGAGTGAAAAACCAGTATTAATAAAAATTAAAAACAAAGAAAATATTCCGGAAACTTCACAGGAAAGTCCTCAAAAACGTCCAAATTGTCATTATAATAAATTATCTACTGATATTTCTTTTATTATTTTTATCTACACCCACCTATATAGTAACCCACTTGCTCGCTTGCCTTCCTTGTAATACAAAAATAAATAAATATGTAAACTATCAATAATACACTTATCGAACTAGGAGTCAAGCGCGCTGACGAAGTAGGCGAAAGCGAGTGAAAATTTGGCTTACTGATTTCATACCTTTGTGCATTGGGCTGCTTTGAATCTGACTGGTCCCCTTCTGCATAACATCGTCCGTGCTTCAAAGACACACTGACAATCTGCTGACATTGCATCGAAGCCGCGAACCAATTAGCGTAAATCTGTCACGCCGAGAACCAATCGCCGGACATGTGACCCGACGCTTCTCAAATCGTTGAGCTTTTACGTACTTATTTTCAAAAAGTCGCAACTAGCGAAGCACATTCTAATACCGACCTAGATTAATTAGCATTAACCTATTTTCTTAAATGCATTGATAATTTTTATTTACGTTGCTTGTGTGTGTACCTCAAACCTATCTGTGTGAGTTTTTGGGCTAATAATGAACGGTAGGTTGTATGAAGAGACTGCTTCCATAGTTATATTCGTTCACCGGGCCACACGTTCTTCCTTAGCCTACTAAACCCTTTGATTTAATGCCCATTACATTAACATTAAAAACAACGATTGGTTCTGGTTTAAGAACAAACACTAGGTGTTCATAAATAAATGAACTCTATGCCAGAAAAAATGATCTGACTTTAGTCGTTAAATCTGGTTTAAAGCTTGTTACTTAGTTCCATACATTTTGACACCGCTAAATCGTGTTTAACACTATATTGAGATTTAATTTCTTAAAGCAACACGGCTTTACTGATTATTTTCTGTGATACCTTTGTTAATAATATTAATAAATTCGCTGAATAATGTGCCCAAATCCGTATTTGATGTTACTGTAAGTAGTTACTTGTATTTTACGTGACTACCGATTAGAGGAATTAACTTAAATTACAATTTGATGGCCGTATTTTATGCAAAAAAGGGTTACTCTCTCAACTCTCAATCTCAATAGGTACTGAATGAATTCGTGAAATCAGAAGAAAACTTTTTACTTCGTTGAAAAAGCTGGCATAATGCTACGACTATAAGCAAGATCAGATCACCCAAAAAAGTAGAAAAATAAGGGCTGTTAAATATACTCGGGAGCAAAGAAACCGGGTCACTTCCCGTAGAAAGTTGTATGAAAAGTGACCCGGTTTCGTTGCTCCCGAGTATAGTTGCGACAGATGTACATGCATATTGGCATACCTCGATGTTTTAGAGTTAAAAATATAATTTATATCTTGGAGATAAGTTCAAAAAATTTGAGGCGGTAGAAATTTCGATGTGTAAAGATTCCTTGTCTTGAATTTGAGTTGTGGTGTTGACAGAAAGATGAAATAGTAAAGTCGGGACAGAAGAGTAGGTACAGTCGCCATCAGATAATTAACATAGCGGGCGAGGTCCTCAAATAAAACGGAACAGTATTAAATTTGAATAAATTCGTTGCACTAGATAAGGTTAATAACATCAGAACACGTAATTCGTCATAAATATAAGAGCAGCGACTTTTCAATAAATTAGAAACGTTCAATGAGGTAATAATAAGGCACAAATCGTCTAAGGTATCGCAGTCAGGCTGGTCATAAAGATCTGAACACCTTACGTTTGTAACAAACAGTTTTAATTACAGTAAATTATGAATGCAAACGAGTACACTATAGGTGACAACTTTCATTTTGGCATGACGTATGAGCCATATTTCTGTTTCATTTGGAATTCGAATCTATTATTACAGAAGTAACGTTTATTTTGCGCAAATGTTCAGATCTTTATGATCAGCCTGACTGCTTCGACACGCTACGATATATCTGTTGGCGACCGTATATTGGGCATTTTGATATAACTACCTGTTGCCCGGGGCTTCGCCCCCGCTGCAGTTTTTTTTTTTCAAAATTTTATTTTATACAAACTGTAACAAACACAATTAAAACGTTAAACGTCAAACGTTAGTTGCGAAATAAACGGATTCCTAGAAATCGAGACATTAAATTTGTCAATTCCACTTTTTTTTCTCATCCGTGACTAAGATACCTAACTGCTGTTGCCAAAACTCATGCCATTTCCAGTTCGTTTTCGATCCATATTAGAACCTCCTGTATTTGGATATCAAACTTTGAAGCATTAAATACTTTTTGAAATAAACAAACATGGCAAATCAATTTTGACATAATAGAGCCCAATTAAAAATAAATTAAAAGTTGACGCAAGTCATTCATTGTAAACAAAGAAATCGTAAAATATTTTTTGTATTTTGTATAATTATCTTAATACGTAAGTGTTGCGGATAAAATCTGGTCGACTCAAAACAGATATTTTCTCATGCTGATCAACTTACAACATGTTTCAGTCCAATACATGTTATTTTTATTGTGTCATCTCACGTCAAAACACATGACACGGGTCACATTATACTGGCTGGTCGGGTAGCGCACAGTAGTTCATTAAAATTCATTTTTTAGTAGTTTTTCGTAAAAAAATCTAAAAACGAAGAGCAGTTTGCAACTCTCCAGCATGAGACGAATCTAATGACATGCAATTTATCAAAACCGGACCATAACCGTAAATCTGATGGCTTGTACAAAAATCGGCCTCGCGTATTATATATTTAGAACATTTCTCGATTTTTACGTTACCTATTTCTAGTAACTTTTTATTTTCGTACAAGAACTGAAGAATGATTTTACTAATTACTATTACTTATTTTCAACACGTACAACTTACCTATGTTCCCTATTGATTACTCACATGTGATATCCATAAGAGGTAAACTTCTTATAGTTGTTTATGTGACTGGTGGATAATGAGAGGCATCAAAGCACGAGTGGGGATTTATGAAACGAAGCGAAGCATGTGTAGTCGCATACATAACTTTATCTACATTCAAATCATACGTTTTCTACAATAAACGTTTTCACATCAAAATACATAGGTAACATTTTCATTTTCTGTTCTTCGAGAGTTCGAAACGGTTGCTATTTATATATTTATCTTAAATTCTAAGACAATAGACATATAAATTTTGTTACATAAGATGTTCGAAGTTTGAATGTAATTAGAGTATCGATATTGATACTCTAATGTAATAAATAGTAGATCGTTCAACAACGGACTAAAACAAGCCATAATGACACGAGAAAACCTGAATAGCCGTGCACCAACAATTTTGAAGAACAACCGACAGCCCTTTATTTTTTACTTTTGTTGGCTGTTTAGGGGTTTCCAAAGAAAAAAACCTTAGAGAGCACAAGGGAGCTTTAGTTCCGATATGCAGAGATTAAAGTAGGTATCATTTTAAGAGCATGAGAAGCAAAAACATTATAATACAACCACACATTGAGTATCGATATTGATATCGGTAGTTAACATTATAATACAACCACAGATACAGGTTTCTTAATGTAGGCCATTTGCTAATCGTTCCTGAACATATTGTAGGGAAATTATGATATGGATGTAGATAAAGTAATTTTGAATGCGCAGAAGCGAATTCAACCTCTCTTAGCATTTCTACAAAGCGCGGCCAGCTTCGGTACGGCACGGCGGCGGACGCGTGCGTTTGCATTGGGGGCATACGATTTGACCAGACCCTCTAGTGTAAAATCTCACACAAGAAAACGTCTAGAACACGTTCGGGTTATCGTCACATTTACTATGGAAAAATTGACAGCGCCACTAGCGGATTGAAATGGCAACAAACTGTTCTCGTAGTGTTTTACGTTACGCAAACGCGATCAAGAGGTATTTTGTGACCGAACACGTTGAAAGTTGGAGTAATTACTAGGTTATGGTATGAGTATGAGGCGACAAACAATTGAAATTGACTAATTCAACTATTCCTCACAGGGGCCACACGTTCTTCCTTAGCCTGCAGTGCTAAACCCTTTGATTTAATGCCCATTAAATTAAAATTAAAAATCAACGATTGGTTCTGGTTTAAGAACAAACACTAGGTGTTCATAAATAAATGAACTCTATGCCAGAAAAAAACAATCTGACTTTAGTCGTTAAACTGGTTTAAAGCTTGTTACTTAGTTCCATACTTTTTGACACCGCTAAATCGTGTTTAACACTAAATTGTGATTTAATTTCTTCAAGCAACACGGCTTTACTGATTATTTTCTGTGATACCCTTGTTAATAATATTAATAAATTCGCTGAATAATGTGCCCAAATCCGTATTTGATGTTACTGTAAGTAGTTACTTGTATTTTACGTGACTAACGATTAGAGGAATTAACTTAAATTACAATTTGATGGCCGTATTTTATGCAAAAAAGGGTTACTCTCTCAACTCTCAATCTCAATAGGTACTGAATGAATCCGTGAAATCAGAAGAAAACTTTTTATTTCGTTCAAAAAGCTGGCATAATGCTACGACTATAAGCAAAATCAGATCACCCAAAAAGGTAGAAAAATAAGGGCTGTTAAATATACTCGGAAGCAAAGAAACCGGGTCACTTCCCGTAGAAAGTATTACTTAACTATACTCGGGAGCAAAGAAACCGGGTCACTTCCCGTAGAAAGTATTACTTAACTATACTCGGGAGCAAAGAAACCGAGTCACTTCCCGTAGAAAGTATTACTTAACTATACTCGGGAGCAAAGTAACCGAGTCGCTTCCCGTAGTAAGTATTACTTAACTATACTCGGGAGCAAAGTAACCGAGTCACTTCCCGTAGAAAGTATTACTTAACTATATTCGGGAGCAAAGAAACCGAGTCACTTCCCGTAGAAAGTATTACTTAACTATACTCGGGAGCAAAGTAACCGAGTCGCTTCCCGTAGTAAGTATTACTTAACTATACTCGGGAGCAAAGTAACCGAGTCACTTCCCGTAGAAAGTATTACTTAACTATACTCGGGAGCAAAGAAACCGAGTCACTTCCCGTAGAAAGTATTACTTAACTATATTCGGGAGCAAAGAAACCGAGTCACTTCCCGTAGAAAGTATTACTTAACTATATTCGGGAGCAAAGAAACCGAGTCACTTCCCGTAGAAAGTATTACTTAACTATATTCGGGAGCAAAGAAACCGAGTCACTTCCCGTAGAAAGTATTACTTAACTATATTCGGGAGCAAAGAAACGGAGTCACTTCCCGTAGAAAGTATTACTTAACTATACTCGGGAGCAAAGAAACCGGGTCACTTCCCGTAGAAAGTATTACTTAACTATATTCGGGAGCAAAGAAACCGAGTCACTTCCCGTAGAAAGTATTACTTGACTATACTCGGGAGCAAAGACACCGGGTCACTTCCCGTAGAAAGTATTACTTAACTATACTCGGGAGCAAATAAACCGGGTCACTTCCCGTAGAAAGTATTACTTAACTATACTCGGGAGCAAAGACACCGAGTCACTTCCCGTAGAAAGTATTACTTAACTATACTCGGGAGCAAAGAAACCGGGTCACTTCCCGTAGAAAGTATTACTTAACTATATTCGGGAGCAAAGAAACCGGGTCACTTCCCGTAGAAAGTATTACTTAACTATATTCGGGAGCAAAGAAACCGAGTCACTTCCCGTAGAAAGTATTACTTAACTATACTCGGGAGCAAAGAAACCGGGTCACTTCCCGTAGAAAGTATTACTTAACTATATTCGGGAGCAAAGAAACCGGGTCACTTCCCGTAGAAAGTATTACTTAACTATATTCGGGAGCAAAGAAACCGAGTCACTTCCCGTAGAAAGTATTACTTGACTATACTCGGGAGCAAAGACACCGGGTCATACGCAACGATAAATGTACAGTAGGCATACCAATGAAAATGTTGAGCACTTTTTTGTCGAATTAAATAACAAAACAAAAAGTCACACGAATGGGTCACCTAACAACCATATATTTAATTAAATGAAGAATGGGCAAATTTGTATGTAAATTGGCGATGGTCAATGAGATTTTAATATCTAACGATGATGTATGTAGGTCTAATTTGGGAAGGTTTTATTACCGTTACTTAATTGTTAACCGAATAAAAGACTGCATAGTTTTTTCCATAACTAATAAGGACAGACTCAACATACTAGTATAACGATGATCTAACGGTCTCAAAGCAAAGTATTTAGCAACTATTAAGTATATATTATTTATTTACAATAATAAAATACAACTCACAAAATATAAGTACAAATCATAAGCATAAGTCTCTGAGAGCTCAGTAAAAGACAGAGAGGCAACAGGCGACCCTCGCGCCGGCAGCCGTCTCGCGCAAAGAATCGCAATCGCAGTTCAGCGCGGGAATGCTGCCTGCGTGGTGGGCCACCCTGCCAAGAGGCTCACCTCTCTTGTACAATTAATTTTAAAGTTTATTTAGTTATTTTAATTTAATAGTAGTTTTAGTTTTGTATTTACATTTTAAGTATCTGATTTTTAAGTCACGGTATATAATTAAACTAAGCGATAGAAAAAGTAATCCTTAAAATCACGGATTTCATATGACACTAGTTTCACCAGTGGCCGCCGATAGGCCAAATTTACCTTAATGATGTGCATATTGCGGAAACTTTCGAAAATGTAGAAAAGTTTCGATTCGACCTGGTTGAACTCTTTTTTAAAACTGTAATAAGTGTGGTATATGTTTCAATGTCTACGTTATCTTTCGTTTTTATTGTCGCTTTCAACATGGAATAGATGCTCCACGTTGTTGAAGGTTGTTTTGATTTAGATAATTCTAAAAAGGAGGGCAACAGAACTGTCTCCGAAAAAGTGCTTGCACCCATTGCTTAAAAATTTCGTATGCCCTCAAATATTTCTCGTGGGACTTTTCTGGCAGGAAACTTAACGTTGCATCTTTTACTAACAGTTGCAATTCTTCCAGTGTCAAATGATCGTCACTAGACTCACTCACATTTAATTAATAGATATAGATTTTTTATCCAACAATGAATACACGACTTTTGTTGTAAGCATCAGAAGAAAAGAATAAAAGTTTGAATCCCGTAATTTTTCTAAAGATGCGTTCTGAAACCGCTCCCGCGGTATTTAGTTATTATATTAAGGATTGTTAAAATAGTATTATTTAGAAACATACTAAACTTATAATATCATGTGATTATTTGCGGTTTTTGTGTAGGTCGCATTACAAAACAAAATTGAATCCCGCAACTTTTTAAAGATACGCCCTAAAACTACACGGACTTCTGTTCCAGCATTAAGGATTATTAACTTGCAACGGGCACACATGGTTTTTGCATTTTATGTGCATAAAAGCTTACTTTCTAAGCTTTGATGCCTAAAAATATTATCTATGCTCAATAGTTTCTTGGGCCGACTGTAGATAAAACCGTACCACGGAAAAGAAAAAAGAAGACTAAATGGCAAATTAAGTAAATCCTGGAACCCGGGACCGTTGGCTTTGCAGGCATGTAAGGGTAAACGTTTGTGTGATGAGCCACGAACACCTATTTGTTTCTGAGTCATGTATTTATTTATCTATTTACTTTAGACACACTTCCACTTATGCCAGTGAATTTATATATTATTATATATGTATAGTACTATATTCACGCCATCCTTTCCCTCTCCTCAAAAGAATACCAAAAAATGATCGATGCACGCACACACACACACAAATCACGTCTTTATCTCTTACGGGGTAGACAGTGGCAAGACATAGGCCACGATTAGCAAGATTGTGGGCGTATAGATGGGAAAAAATTTAATCAAAATAGTGATGGGTTGCTAGCCGCATCGCCTAACCATGATTCCTATGGTTTTCGCCCATTCCCTCGATGAGCTTTTACCATCTGCGCGGGAAGAGACGCAACTGGCACATCATTTGGCATACTGGCAAATTATCGATATTTTCTAGAAATTCTCTTCCCATAAACATCTCACACTCATCAACCACGGAAGCAAGTCTTGGCCTTGGCATTTACAAGAAAGAGTAAGTAACAATTTTAGTTGCTAACAAATATGGTGTTTGTAAAGTGTCTCTCAAAAATTTCACAATCACATTTACGACACAATTAGTGAGCCATAAATTACTATCGGAAACTGCTCATATATATTTGTAATCGACTATCGATGTGTAAACTTTTGACAAAAATATACGTTTTTCAAACTACTTTGTCATGGAAGCTTTCTATGATTTGTACATTTACAGCAAAGATATTTTTCAAGAAACTTTTGAATCTCCGTATGATTTACCCTATTCCAAGGAATGTTACATGCAATGAGAAATATACACAAGTCATAAATAAAATAATGTTGGTTGCCACAGTTTCATTCGGTATTGGGTACTATTTATGTGTTTCAGCACGTTATATTGTGCTTCATGTAATTGACAAAGCAGTCATAGTCAAAAGTTATTTGACGGAACTTTTTTACCATTCAGCTATACATTTAATTGTCAAAGTTCATAAAGTAGACTCCATTACATTTCTAGTCCGAAATGCCACGAGAATCCTTACTCTAGTTATGACTGTCCTCGTAACAACATGTTCAAGCTTGATATTAGTATTAACGTACAGATGCTCATAGTAGAACAAATATTATCAGGGATTATTATTGTTGAATATATTTAATTTATGATTGTACTCGTATCAAAATGCCATATATAGGCAAAATAATATTCGGAGAAAAAAATATGCGAAATGACTCTTATGCCAAGTATATTTTAAGCGGAGTAAAAAGTTTTATGTAATGCGTGTTATTTAATTTAATTCACCTATTAATTAATTTTGATAATTGTAATTGTAATTAAATATTGTAGTGGGATTAATGCCTAAATAAATATATTATTATTATTCTGTATATTTATTTTAGATTTTTACACTATTATTAGATATCATTTACAATAATACTATTATTATTATTATGCCAAGTGAGTTTCGTGCAAAAAAGATTTGCTAGATGAGGGCACCCCAGGTAGTTTCCTTATCTGGCCACTTACCTACTAGGTTAGGTTATTTTTTTATTATTATTTCAATTAATGAAAAAACATTTTGGTTATTTGAGTATCTGGTCATTTGCGTGTAAGGTAAGGCTATATGTTTGTAAATATATTTTTGTAGCGCGGGCTTAACTACACCGTTTCTGAACGCAACCCGCCGACCTTCTCGCTCGCTCGGTATCTCTCGCTCTCTCACTACCGGCACCCGATCGAGCCGCACGCGCGCCGAACCGCGGTGCTCAATTTACTTGAACTTTATATCGTAGAACTGTATTTCTTGTACCGAACCCTATTGTATTACTACTCTACTAATTGTACTGGATAATAAACACCTTTCATCCTACACTGGCGCCCTACTTGAAGCCAAGAAAAGTTTTCACGACAAGAAAGTTCGAGTCGTCGCGACGCCATCTTTCCGAGTTTTCGGAATATCGGTATTAAGTACCTAACCGCCACATTTAACCGCTATGAAGACTAGACGGCAACGCCTGGAAAGTGGTCAACATCAGCGTGAGGGCGATGATTCCGAAGATTTACATTCCGGTGAAGATGACGGGAATTCGCGCGCCGGCGGCGCGCCCGCGCCCGCGCCCGCTCCCTCGAACTCGCGCGCGCACGAGAGCAACGAATCTAATATGATTGGGATTACCGAAGAGCAACTATCGAGCCTGTTATCAAACGTTATGCGCAGCGCGATGCAGCACGCAGCCGTCATCAACCCAGGTCCCGCGCCTACATCGGACCGCGAATCGACGCCTCCGGCGCCCTCGCCCTCCTTCGCCGGATCTACGGGTAACATGGCAAAATGTACAGCGCGTTTCGACGGCCGCGGCGCCGCCAACGCAGACAGGATCGAGTCATTCATTGATGCAGTAGAAATGTTCATTGAATGCATGAACATCAGTGAAGATCACGCCCTGCGGGGGCTGACAATGCTATTCACTGACGACGCCGCTACATGGTGGCGCGGCGTAAAGAAGAATGTGAAGACATGGGCGGAGGCTACGACCCGCATGCGAGGGATGTATGGAGCCCCGCGCCCAGCATACAAGTTACTACGTGACATCTTCGCTACAGAACAAAACGACGAACGTGTGGAAACGTTTATCTCCCGTTTACGAGCCATTTTCGCGAGATTCCCTTACGAATTAGATACGACTTTGCAGTTAGATATTGTGTATGGACTATTAAATCGTAAAGTGCGTAAAAGTGTGCCGCGAGAATCTGTAAACGACGTCGAATCTTTGTTAGTGAAAGCGAGAGATGCCGAGGAAGCGAGAATCGAGGTAGGGTCTGCTAGCATTCCTAATATTAGTGATAACAGCCGAATTCAAATCCCCGCGCAACCCGCCCGCGACACAGCTGTCAAACCGCGTGAGCGCGACGTCGCCGCTCTTATCACCGCTAGCTGTCAACCGAGCTCCTCCTCTAGTACGAATTCGAACGAGCGTAAATTTAAAACTTCTCGTCCGCGTTGTAGCTATTGTAAAACTTTCGGTCATTGTGTTGACGAATGTCGTAAAATTCAGGCTAAAGGAATGGGTAAAACGTCAAACGACAGTAGCGATTCTAGGTCTAATAGCGGTACGTCTATCAAATGTTACGGCTGTAACCAGCCAGGTGTTGTGAGGTCGAGGTGTGAAACTTGCAATAGTAAAAAGCCTACCATAGTAACAACTGATTTCCAGTCTTTAAGCACTGTGGAGCGCGACAGCTCGCGCCCTTTAGTGAATGTTGTCATCGCGGGGCGCAAAGGTGTCGCTATTTTGGACACAGGCGCTACTCAGAGCGTGGCCAGCCCAGCTCTGCACAAAATTCTGGTAAACTCAGGTGTCGAGTTCACGCCGTCACGGAGGACCGTAGGCCTGGCCGATGGATCGAATAAGGTACGTGACATTCTTACTGCCCTAGTCCCAGTCACTGTTGGAGGCCGTGAGGCTTCAGTACAATTTCTTGTGTTTCCTGAAAGTCATGGTCAAACATTACTAGGCCGCGACTTTATTCTAAGTGCAGGTATAATTGTAAATATACCTCAGTGTTGTTTTAGTTTTCAAGATGCTCCACAACAAATGTTTACTTTTGTAGAATCTTTTCACTTGACATCTTATTATTCTGATTTGATGCAAACTGATACCAACTCTATGATGTTGAGAGGTGACGAAGGTCACACTTTATCAGCTGGTGAAAGATCAGAGCTTAACAATTTAATTTGTAACAGCGAGGAGCGGTTTGCAACAGAGGGTCTGGCCACTGATTTTGCCACTCACCGCATCAAAGTCAGCGAGGACCAGCAACCTATTGCCTGCCAGCCCTTCAGGATGTCCCAGAACAGGAGAGAAGCCCTGAAAGATGAACTGAACAAGCTGCTTGCTGCTGGTGTAATAGAGGAGTGTGAATCACCATGGGCTGCGAACGTAGTCATGGTACCGAAGAAGGATGGAGGTATGCGTCTTTGTATCGATTATAGGAAACTCAATGAGGTGACCGAGCCTGACAGGTACCCATTGCCAAGGATCGAAGACATATTACATGCGGCTAAAACTAGCAACTACATGACCACCCTTGACCTCCGGTCCGGCTACTTTCAAGTCAATGTAGACCCTGCTGACCGTGACAAAACATGCTTTATTACACCGATGGGCACATACAGGTTTATTCGCATGCCAATGGGTCTGCGCAACTCTGGAGCCACCTTCCAGAGACTCATTGACAGATTTAAATCGAATCTGGACCTACAAAATAGTACGGTACTAGCATACCTAGACGATATTATTATTTTATCACCAGATTTTCAAACACATCTGAAGGACCTACAAATTGTTTTCACCAGATTGGCAAAGTTCAACCTGCGAGTGAATCGAAGCAAAAGCTGCTTTGCTTGCCTATCTGTCAAGTTTTTAGGACACGTTATCGTCCCTGGCGGCATCCACATGGACCCCAGCAAGACCTCCGCCATCGCCGCCATGGCTCCACCTCAAAACATCAAACACTTGAAATGTTTCTTGCAAACTTCCAGTTGGTTCCGGAGATTTATTCCCGGCTACGCGGACGTCGCCCGGCCGCTCACGAACCTACTGAAGAAGGACAGCGTGTGGTGCTGGGGTGAGCCGCAGCAGCGAGCGTTCGACGCGATCAAGACGCTGCTGACGACGGCGCCGATCCTGCGGCAAGCCGACGAGGCGCAGCCGTTCGTGCTGCGCACGGACAGTAGCGGGTATTGCCTCGGAGCTGTTTTAATGCAGGGGGAGGGGCATGACGAGCGCCCCATCGAATACGCGAGCTGCCAGCTCATCGCCGCCGAGCGCAACTACACGACCACCGAGCGCGAGGCCCTCGCCGTCGTGTGGGCCGTTAACAAGTTCAGGGGGTACATCGAGGGCGCGCAAGTCATCGTCAAGACCGATCACCAACCCCTCAGATGGCTGATGAACACCAAGTCACCCAGCGGCCGACTGGCGAGGTGGGCGCTCACTCTGCAAGAGTTCAACCTGCGCATCGAATACACGCCAGGTAAAACTAATGTGATCGCAGATACGCTCTCTCGCCCGCCGTGCTCGCAAGAATCACAGAGCAGGTGCGAGCTATGCTCTGCCGTCGTTGATTTTCCAGCGCGCACGCCCATGGACATACGCGACAATCAACTGAAAGATCCGGAGGTACGCAAAATAATCGACGACTTAGAGTCCGACGACGCTCCATTTAGGGGGAGACAGTGGGCGGACCGAGGCTACGTACTCTCCGACGGTATCCTATACCGCTACACGCCGGACTGCGACGACGACGACGACGCCCGCCTCGTGGTCCCGGAGCATGAGCGCGCGCAGGCCATGGCGCAGCACCACGACGCGGCCACCGCCGGCCACCTCGGCGCCGAGCGCACGCTGCAGCGCGTCGCCGCCAGGCTCTACTGGCCCGGCATGCGCACGTTCGTCGCCGACTACGTCAAGCGCTGTGTCGCTTGCCAGCGCTACAAGGCAGACAACAGGAAGCCGGCGGGGCTCTTGCAGACGCCCGCCCCAGCCAGGAGATTCGAGGTCGTATCTGTGGACTTATTCGGACCTTTACCCGAGACCGCTGACGGACACAAATGGATACTCATCGTAGAGGACGTGTGCACGCGTTGGGTAGAGCTATTCGCCCTTCGCCAAGCTACTAGCCTAGAATGCGCTAAGACGCTCACGTCGGAGGTATTCCTACGCTACGGAGTCGCGCGCCGCTTGGTCAGCGACAACGGTGTCCAATTCGTCAGCGAGATCATGCAGAAAGTCTGCCATGCTATGGGTATCGAGCAATCCTTGACTTCTTTCTACCATCCGGCTGCGAACCCAATCGAACGCAAAAATAGAGACCTGAAGCCACAACTGGCGATCCTCGTAGGCCGAGATCACGACACTTGGGACGCTCACTTGCCGGCCATACGATTCGCCATGAACTCGGCGATCACCGCCAGCACAGGTCATTCACCCGCCTTTTTAACCTTTGGCAGAGAGCTTCGCGCGCCGCACGATGCCGCATGCGACATGCGAACGATCGTGGAGCGCGACACTGCCGTATGCGGCGTGACGCCGTACCTGCGGCGACTGGGAGGCGCGCTGCTGCACGCGCGCGACGTGCACGAGCGTGCGCAGGCGCGGCAGAAGGCGTACGCCGACCAGCATCGACGCCCGGCGCCGGACTACGACCCGGGTACTTTGGTCTTGCTGCAAACGCAAGGCCCCAACGACACAGGTACAGGACAGACGGCCAAGTTTATCCCCCGAAGGGACGGCCCCTATCGGGTGCGGGAGGCTGTCGGTCCTACTACTTATTTGCTTGAACGCGTAAGCGACGGAGTGCTTCTGGGGAAGTATCACACCTCGCAACTCACTCCGTTTGTCGGCGATGTCCAACCCGCCGTACGCGAGAAACGTAAACGCGGTAGACCTAGACGCTTCTTAGATTAGGATATCCGCGCTTTATCACATTGACTACCACGAATACGGGGGCGTTCATTCGTGCTAGAGGGGGAGTTTGTAGCGCGGGCTTAACTACACCGTTTCTGAACGCAACCCGCCGACCTTCTCGCTCGCTCGGTATCTCTCGCTCTCTCACTACCGGCACCCGATCGAGCCGCACGCGCGCCGAACCGCGGTGCTCAATTTACTTGAACTTTATATCGTAGAACTGTATTTCTTGTACCGAACCCTATTGTATTACTACTCTACTAATTGTACTGGATAATAAACACCTTTCATCCTACATTTTTATATATAAAAATGAATCGTCGAAATGTATGTAGTTACGCGATTAACTTCCAAACAACTGCACCGAATTTGATAATTCTTGTTTAGTTGTGCTTGTTACTGTTTGGACAAGGTTTGAATAAAATAAAATTTTGAAAAAAAATACTGGAACGGAGGCGGAGCCACGGGCAGCAGCTAGTTTTGAATAAACGACATCAGATCTGTCTGTAATTGACTCGACAGAGTGGGAAAAATATATTTATATCATCTCTATAATCTTCGTGGTAATTTAACTCTAAAAAAGTTACCAATGCGTTGCCATTAAAATAATTTATTTTACCCCAGTAAATTTTCACTTTTCTAAATAATAAAAAATCACTGTGGGGACTACCGGCATACCTACTTCTTTTTTTTTACTTCGGAGTGATCTAGCTGCGTTATTTATTCACCTACCTACGTTACCGCTTGTATTCGCATACGATGAAGAATTTCATAAATAATAGATGAGCTATAGTGACAGATCATTTTAATCACAAATTACGCAAAAACAATAGTATTTTTTTAAATTCGTCTAGTAGACGGACTTCCCGTGTAGTTTAAGGTAAGTCCGTCTAGTAATGATATCAGCTATACTATGGGTGCTTATATGTTCGTATTCGAATCCTTAAAAAAATTAAACAAGACGATGAAAAGTGTACTTTGAACTTGTTAAAATAAGGTTTAGATTCGAAATAAACACAATTTTTCAAATTCATAGGCAAGTCATACATATAATACGTAAATGGGGTGGTAATGGTAAACCTTTTTTGGCAAATAATTATACTATAGGTACTTACTTATTTTTCAGGTTTTCCAAATACTTATATTATCAATAGTCATTTAGAATATGTACATGCAGTACTAATACCTAGCCACAAGCATTGCTTAGTTTGGGGCTACTATTTATTTAATTATTTATTTATTTAAGAGGTATTTTTTATTTATATTTTCGGTGACATAGCGTAGTGTTGAGGGCGAGAAACATATTTCCTTACTAGTTTCGAGATTAAAATTGTTAATAAACACAAACATCATGTGCAATGTCGAAAGGATTTTATCTATGAAATTTACCTTATGAAATCGTAATAAGTCGTAAAACCCTAACCTCTTACCTCTGATTCCAGGGAGGTCGACTTGCCTTGTACATAGTAGACGGACTTTCCAACTTAACGAAATTTTAATGTGATAAGTTATGGAACATATAATTACAAAACTAAGCCAATTTTTGATAATTTAAACACAGGATAAAGATAGCCGGTTCTTATATTACTTACGTAGTTACTTTTTGGTGCAAAATCTTGTCACTAACTATTGTTAAGAATTTTTTTAGTAGAGACCGTCGCACTAAAGCTACAGTTACACATGCTGATTACTAGCACGAAAGCATGTCACTATTGAGCAATTGCTACTTAGTAGTATGTGTGTCGAAACATTGCTAATAATGAGCATGCTCATTTTGAGTTTGCTCAAAAATCAACGGTCGTGCGATTCTTGGGCATGCTACCTGCAGCGCGGGTGGAGGGGGGCGTGCTTTTAGCGCGTGTGAACAGGTTTGCCTATTGAGCATGCTAGTATCGATCAGTCGTTCGCAACAGGTGCGTGTGCACCATCTTGCCGAGCTGATATAAGCTTCTGGATGCATTGCATCGCCAGCAAAAGGATGATCTTATTCAGCTCCATACGGATAGCTGTTTGATTGTCCATGGCTTTGTTTGAACTGACAGAGAGTGAGAGATCATGCTATATTCCAGTTCTAAACACGTAACGATTAGTTTAGGCGGATTGCTCTGAAGTTCATATATTGATAGCGCCATCTGTTTTAAATTGAGGGAACTAGCGCGACAAACTGTTTTATCAATTGGACGCTAAAGCGGGAAAAGCTTTCAAATTCAAAAGATATAACGTGTTGACGGACTTGCCTTGTAGACGGTTTTCCCCACAGTGACCTTACGTACATTTTTTTAAATTTGTAATTGTAAAGATAAAGTTAAATTCAACTGGCGGAGAAAACAAGCTTATGTAAATATTAGTCGCACCAAATGATATTTCATTGGAACACTTTTATAGAAAAAAAGTCCATGTTATAAAGCTGGGTACTGACCAACGTTACGAGGTGTAATGTAACATGTTACACAGCGAGCATTTATGCAGCCTGTATGTAGTTGCTCGCTGTTTTCCCCATAGAATAAAGAGATATTGGGACCGTGCGCGACGACAGCGCCACGCGACAGGCGGCCATTATGGACAATATTGTCACCGCTGTCAAACAAGAAGTAAGTAAATATTGTGAAAAATATTAATGAAATCTAGTGTTATTTTACTATATGACACAATTTTGGACAATGGTAGTCAGTAACATGTATCAAATGATAACGTAGGTATCTACTTTAAGTAAAATTTTAGAGGTTAGGTAACTTACTTTTTTTTTCTTACGGCAAATATCCACGTATTTCTTTGGTCTCGTTTCCACCATGGTCTTGGAAATTGGTAAAATTTACAGTCGCTATTCTTCTTGGTGTTATTACAATTCACAACAACACATCTTACCAGGACCATATTTTTATCTCAAAAACGATTAGAAAATGTTTACTGCAATATGGATTTAACAGCTCAAGTCAGCGACAAAAATGACAATTTTAGCCGTAGCGAGCGCTGTGATCGTTTAGGCTACCCCCTCCACCCGCTTTGCACTTTGCCAATAGCAGAATTGCGTTAAGTCGCTTTCGCTAGGGAAACCGGTGTAGCGAAACTTTGACATTGACACAGTTCACTCATACTAACACAAATACTAATACAAATTATTGGTCGTAGCTTTGCTATTACAAAAATGCAATAAGTTCTAAATGGGTATTATAATTTGAACTTTCCAACTATAGAATATTGCTTAAAGTCCATTGTACCGGCATATAAACACCATCTAGCGTAAAGTAGCCAAAAGATAACCGTCTGAAAATGTCAGTTGTCTAAATAATAGTTTTGCCATTGCACAACAGATGTCGTTAAAATAACTGCGTTGCAAATTGAACTCTACTGAATGGTATTTAGGTTTACGTGATTGAAATCTAACTGATGACAGCGGAACACTCGAGAAAATCTGATTCTGGCAGAATCATTCTGCTACTCGAACCGTCATCATCAATTTGATGTTCATACGTGCAATTTTCCGCTTATATTATTATGTGGCATGCGTCTCTCGTTCACAAACCACTTCTACTGTATCTCTTGATTCTATGAGTTTCCTCGTAACATTACGCACTGATTGCATGAATGCTCGCTGTGTAACATGTTACATTATACCTCGTATTGTTGGTCAGTACCTACCCAGCTTAATGACAACGTGTCAGGTACATTTAGATTGGTTAAATTTGGAACGTCACTATAACAATAAAATTTGTCAGATTGTCATTCGGCCATCTTTGGTAATCTTCGTTATGTCTTTACTCCTTTTATTAACATACTAGCTGACCCGGCGAACTTTGTTCCGCCTTAAATTTGAAAAATTCCAATGGTTTGGGATGTGCTATCCCGCGGGAACTATGCAATTTTCCGAGATAAAAACTATCCTATGTCCTTTCCCGGGACTCAAACTATCTGTATACCAAATTTCAACTAAATCGGCCCAGCGGTTTAAGCGTTACATTTAGATTGGTTAAATTTGGAACGTCACTATAACAATAACATTTGTCAGATTGTCATTCGGCCATCTTTGGTAATCTTCGTTATGTCTTTACTCCTTTTATTAACATACTAGCTGACCCGGCGAACTTTGTTCCGCCTTAAATTTGAAAAATTCCAATGGTTTGGGATGTGCTATCCCGCGGGAACTATGCAATTTTCCGAGATAAAAACTATCCTATGTCCTTTCCCGGGACTCAAACTATCTGTATACCAAATTTCAACTAAATCGGCCCAGCGGTTTAAGCGTGAAAAGGTAACAGACAGACAGACACAGACAGACAGACAGAGTTACTTTCGCATTTATAATATTAGTAAGGATAGTAAGGATAAGGATTGTGTGATTTTATTAGCTCTAATAATGTAAGGCTTTAATTTAACCTGTTTCCTCCATTTGTGTAAGTACTCATACTAATTTTGTGTTTGTCCTAGGGTGACTCCACATCAGCACTCAGCCGAAAAGGGGTTTAGTTGCAAAATTATTTCCTTGCTGCTGCTCACTCGTTGACGTGGTCAGAATCAACCGCACACCTGTCATTTAAACTGACATTGGCCCAAGCCTTTCGGCCGCCATTAAGGGAGAATAGAATAGAATATTTGGTAACTTTTTTGGAATTTAATTACCGCGAAGAGTATAATAGCTGGTCAACTACTGAACGCTAGGTAGCGTGTCATTCCAAGCGAGTAACTCTCTGCGCAAGAACGTCAACTAAGATAAGAAATTTACTGACGGTATATGATTATTACGATTTTCAATTAGATACAATATGGTGTGATTTATTTCGAAATGCGGTTGTCAGGTTCTAATACCTATAGTTGCTGATTAATACAATTATTATTTATAATATAAGTAGTATTATAAAGAGGTAAAGTTTGTGAGTTGTAGGGGGTAGCCTCTGGATCTGCTGAACCGATTATAAAAAATATATTTTACCAATAGAAAGCCACAGTATTTGTGAGTGTCATATTTAATTCTGTGCAGACAAAGTCGCGGACAGCAGCTAGTGTACAGAGTGTATAAACAGAGTAGGTACTTAGCCTATACTAACGAGTGGTATGTAATTTTCTTAACTGTTTTACCTACTTATAGGATTCTAAAGGTAAAAATCGGTCCAGTAGTTTCGGAGCCTATTCACTGCAAATAAATAAACAGTCAAATCTTTCCTCTTTATAATAAAATCGAACTAGATGTAAAAATTGAGACAGAAAATTTATCTGTGACGAGCGTAAGCTTGAGAGAGAAGATATATCCCTACTAATATTATAAATGCGAAAGTAACTCTGTTTGTCTGTCTGTCAGTTACGCTTTCACGCTAAAACCACTGAACCGATTTTAATGAAATTTGGTACAGAGATAGTTTCAGTGCCAGGGAAAGACATTGGGTAGTTTTAACTCCAAAAATAGCATTTCCCGCGGGATAGCGATAAGCAAATTCTACGCAGATGGAGTCGCGGGCAACCGCTAATAATGATAAAATATCCTTTAAGCTTATCCTAAAATAAAATCTATTTAAAATATCAAAACTTATACTGTTGTCAAAATACTTATGATCGCTACTGTACTTTGTGCATAGAACCGTTCACATATCGTTTGTACTGCAAAAAAACGTACATTCTTTATACGTTTAAACCAATTTTCACTGGACTTGTCAAGCAAAATCGAATGATCTTTGACGTACCAATTCGGTTTGCAGTGGCGAGCTATCGATGTATACCAATATAAAAGTACAACGAAGCGTGGCTCAATCTCACGCCTGCTCTCTGTGACAACTGCGTGAAAACTGTGGCTATTCGTTATTTTAACGTATGAGAATTGTACCGTATAAAAACCCGGTTGATTGTACTGTACGAGTACGTTTAATTAAAATCGAATACGTATAAAACGTGCAGGGCATTGCCGTGTGAACGTAGCCTGACTGTATATGCATATATCAGTATATCATTTTTATGAATCTCCAAAGTCAGTCTTTACGTACGCCAATATCTTATGGAATTATTCACTTCTGATTTTAACAGTTATAGGTATATTATTATATCTAAGTTCTTTTTGAATGTCAACTACTGGCATTGAAGGAAGATTAAACTAACTTCTTTTTCCACAATTTTTTCTCGGTCTTATTTTCGACTACCTATCAACACTTCAGGCCAATTCACAAACTAAATATTTAATCTAATCGCAGGGGTTCAAAAATTAGAATATTGACTATTATTAAAAATCATGTGATTGAAATAATTACAGGTAGGTACCTATAATAATGTCTAAGCGTCGAAAGTTTATTAAGAAGACATGGTTAGTGTACGATACAAAGACTAACGCTACTCTTGCTGAACGCGCGCTGTTGATGATTTTTGATATTCAACATCATAACCGACATAAGACCAGAGTTAGTAGGTACGAGTAGATAAATCTATTCTCATCACGTAATAGTCTGTGATTTTCAGGATTGTGCTATGTCAATGATGATTAATGAAAAATGTGGCGTTATTTAAAGACCACTGTGCTTTCAAGAACAAAAATTTAGACCAATGAAAACTTGATAAAATTGCCTGCAAGTCCCATTACACTGCGGCACAAGGCCAACAACTTGTAACCTGTTCACATCACGGCCTGGCAATATCATTAAACTCAGAGCACTTTTCTTGCAAGTCTAAACTGGATTTTAATTTTGAGTTTTATCGATTTACAATTTTTCAAACTCGCTAACCACTTTGTAGTTTGCATTGCTCGCTTTCTTGTTGAAAACTAGTGATGACCGCCACTAGGCTCGTTTTCTAAGCATGGACAACTCCTTCGGAGCGGCCTCGCCGACGTCACTGAAGTTCCTTGACGGCTTGAAGAATCCTTTTAACATGACCAACCTTAGTGATCCCGAGGTCCCGTAAATCTCGCCTCGCTAATGACAGTAGTTCTCTCCCGGTCACATCGTGCTTTGCAAATGCATCGGAATACTCGCCGAGCTGCAGTGTTTCCAGCCAAACTTGGACCTCCTTCACGCCCCACGTGCGGACCTGCGCCGCGGAGTGGCCCGCAGCCTCCCTCCCTCCCTCCGAGACACTGCGGCGCCCTCTCAACCAATTCCGCCCGCTGCCTCCCTTCTTTGAAATCTAAGATAGGTACGACGTAATGTCATTAGTTACATAAGAAAAGCGGTAGGTAAATCTTTAATATGATTCTTGGTACGATCCTTATGCCTATTATCATTTGGTCAGAAATACATCATCAGCCTTCCCCACAAGACCAAGTTAACTACTTAAGTACACCCAGTTTATCAGTTAGTTTAGGTGGGAAATAAACATTTTGCTTCTTCGTTATGTTACGTAATCTAGCATTACATAATATAAATAATATTATGATAATAAGATATTTCTGATGGAGAACTGTGGATGAACTAAATAAACTAGAATACCTCTTCGACATGCAGGAATGCGTGTCCGTCGTGCAAGTCACATCGCACAAGCTGAGCACGCAGCGCGGCGGCCGCGCTCGCCCCGGAGGCACTGGCGAACAGGCCGGCTGCGCCCGCGCCACCGCTGTCCAGCAGCTCATGACAGGTCTCCACCTAATATCCATATCGCCATCGATCATTTATACTCAAGGTACCGCCAGCCACTCGAAAGTGCCGATAAATAATTCTCAAACTCTAGGGGGGCAAAATGTACAAAACGCTATACCTATGACTAAATGTTGCTTCTGCTTCATATCTGTATAGGTATGGACATAAAACTTATTATTCATAAATACAGGTTTATGCTCATTACGTCATTAATTGGTGGTGGTCCAAAAACGTTCTTTATAATATCATGCATTATTATTAAGCCTAAGGCTTAGCACGCACTGCGGTTTTTAAAAAGCGGTTCCGCTACCGCAAAAAATGTAACGTACGGCATTCTTTATAAGCGCACGCACTTGCGATTTATTTCAGTGACTGATTTTAAAAACGCAACTTGCTACATTTTGATTCGCGGTTTGCAACCGCGCGTTTTTATGTATCCCATACCCCTTGACTGTACACCGTGCTATAAGGAAATAGTCGCTTTTAGTTCTATTTAAACTGCAGACGTTTCTTTAGGTTGGATTAGGTTTTTTTTGAGTTAAACACATTTGTACCTTTAGACTGATAAAAAATTGCAGATAGGAAATATGTCTTTAGAAATGGTGAGTAAGACAAGCCCCCGCCTCGCCTGCCCACGACACAAAGCTTGGTTGGTTGGGACCACTCAGTCGCACACATTCAGTCGCAGAAAATATTTTACTTTTCAAAATTCGACAACCGGAATTCGGGACTGATTTTTGGCAGGCAACCCTATACCACCGTGTTCATACTAAAATAATCTTTAATTTTATTTAATTTTAATTCAATAATCAGACCGTTGCAAAATGCTAGTAGGTATAATTTACCTGTTTTTTTTTAATTATTAATTAAACATACCCTGGACTAAAATATTTTAGGCAACCCATATGCAATATATTTATTGATATATTAAATTAAATATAAAATACGTTTCATCAAATAAACATCTCGGTGAAGGTCGTTGTATAGCGGGATCTTAGGCTAACTCTTTCTCTTCTAGTTTATCACTTTAGTCTAGTTCCTCGGTTCCACTTATTCCCTACCGCCACATCCCCCCCCCCCGGCGGTAGAGAAATGTAGCCGATAATAAACAAATGCCTTTTGAAAGCAGACAAATAATGTCATAATTATTCATACTTTCGTGTCATATAAGTACCTATGTATTTATTCAAAGAGGAATTTGTATTTAAATATACGTATACTTTTAATATGCTCAGGGAAATAAAGTCGGTATACGAACGATAGTTTTACGTGATAACGTCATAAAGCAACAGATTCGAACTGCTGGCTCTGACCTCACGCGAGAAAATCGTGCCTCTATCACTTGCACACTCTGATGTCACGCGAAACGTAACGCAATGAGACATGCTTTTTCGTGAGTGCAGCCGGCGTTCATCGATTTATAAGACGTTATCACGTCAAAAAACTACTAACATGCAGAATACTGTAAATGTGCGAAGAATAAAAATACAAAATGTGGCGGATCTTTAACAATCCAGGTACCTAAATATTTTAACGGAAGCGATTACGGCTTCGTCTTATGATCTTGTTATTGTAATGTTATTCTGATGTACTGTAATCTTCACGTTGGCCTGCGGGTTGGATTTCTTCACACAATACATGTATGCAGGTTATCAAAGTTCAAATTATATTTCTGTCCACGCCAGCTTGCCCCCTGGTAGGGATGCTTGGATTTTTTTCCACATGTGGCCACCAGCTTACCACCTTGATAGGGAAACTTGGAATTTTTTCCACATGTCCCCACTAGCTAACTATAGGTATTAGAAAGATTTTACTACTAAGGTACAATACAAAACAATACCAATATTCTTTATGGAACACCACAAATCAGTAAGTTATAACAATAAATCATCAACAAAGATAGTTTTTTTGGTCAATTATACAATCAAACCTGCACATCATCTGCGTACATACCACTGCTTGAGGATAAGGTATCGTAATCAATAGTCCCATAATAATATTATAAACGCGAATGTGGGTTTGTTTGTAGATTGATGAGTAAAAACTGATACAGGATGACTTCTAGGTCGTAAAGAGAAGTAACTTATTTAAACTCTAAACACTTGGTATATTTATACCAAGGGTTCACAAAGTATTTACTTACAAATAATACTTTGTGAATCTGTTGACTTTAATATTTCACAATTAAAATTTGTAAATTTTTATAATTTGTCTCATGTTTTGGCCATCCTACTTATTATTTAAACCTTCTTTATACGAGTATATCGTACTACTGGCTGGAAACTGGTCATTGACAATGACAATCTGTTACACGTCATAACATTGAAAATTAAATATAAATAATTTAAATCCGAGGTAATAAAATAATGCAATCAAGTCACGTGGTCTTATAAGTATACCATGAAGTTAAGATAATCATTCAAATGAACAATAATTTTTTGACGGCATTAGTCGTAATAGTACCTACTTTTGAGTGCTAGATAATGTTTTGGAACCGAAGCCGTACTTTTTCAAATCACCCCCCGGACCACGGAAAGAGAGGGGGTTGCAACCCTCGATTTTGTCCCCTTGTCGCACAATTTTTGTACGGCGTTGCGGAATAATGGATTAGAAGCTGTATTGAAACAGTATGAAACTGATGCCGTACAGAATCAAATGACCAAATTTACCCTGGAAATTGTCAGAAAATAAAAAAAAAATACCGACATTGTGGCGCACCATTTTTTTACGGCACTGCGCGCTTTCTTATTATTTTTCATGGATCTATCGATGGTAAAAATGCCGTACAAAAACATATGACCAAAATGTACTCACTCTACCTGCACTTTTGAATTCTCACCAGCACCCAGTTGGACAGCTTACAAGTGACGGCATAGTGCTGAATCTTATTATTTTATGCTCTTATATCGTCCTATATGCGTCACCTGGTGATTCATATGACCCACATTTTTTGTACGTGGGCCTGTAGTCTAAGAGTGATTCAAGAAGAAGGTTTTTATGTATAATTCTACGCAGACGAAGTCGCGGGTAGAAGCTAGTAAATCCTAAAATCGACGCGTGTTTTCTCGCAGAACGTCGTGGATTACGATACACGACTTCTCTGATCATTTTAATGTTTTCTTCGGTGGCTACTGACGGTCCACGACCCGGTACATTTTTGTTGACTGTGGATCCAGTTTCTTCAAACCTTTCGAACCTCAACCTTTTAAGTTAAACAAGAGGTACTTCACTAATTCTTCGTAGATTGTAATGTGAACAAAATTTTCTTTGAGCTTCAGTACCTACGCGATTTTTCGGATTCTAAGAAAGCTTGGATACCAAATGTTCAATGTTGACCAGACCAAAGTATGTGGCGTTCCAAAGAAATACGAATTTTAAATTTAAGATTTTTTACTGGACACCCAGTATTTTAGCTATTTTTTATTAAGTTTGGTTCTTGAGTGGCCACCACGCACCGGAAAATGATCCACCTCAAGGTGCACCGAAGATCTGGTAAAGGCCGCGGAAAGCCGTAGGATGCGAGCAGCAAAAGACCGATCGTTTTAGAGAGCCATGGGAGGAATATTTGTCCATCATCTTCAAATTGAACATCCGTAAGAAAGACACGTCTGATAAATGTGAGCGGGTGGAGACCGTGGTCCCAAAAACACTGTGATCAATGTAGGAATGTGGACGAGTCAAGGGAAAGATGAATGCTGACGACATGGCGCTATGGACGAAATGGACATAAGCCTCCCTTTAAGTATTTTGCTTAGACACAGGGCTCTGCTCTTTTTCTCAGGAACGGGTAGAGATAAAATATTGAAATTGATACCAAGTCTGCAGTCCCTTGGGGCTGTGAAGAAATGAACCCTATGAGTCAACTTAACCAAAAGCTACAGTCATTAGAATAGGTGTTTCCATACAAATTGCCGAACTTGAACTATGGGATACTTCCAGTTGACTTAGAAATTTGAAATTTGGTATGAACGTAGCTCTTATAGTAAAACTAAGTAAAAAATCAAAAAATCTGATTTTTTGATGTAGGTCTGTCTATGTAACCAATATAAAATGTATGTATGTATGTATGTATAACTCTTTATTCTACATAAAACACAAGAAAAAGATGAATAGAGGATAACACACATGCACAAAGGCGAACTTATCCCTAAAAGGGATCTCTTCCAGTTAACCTTTGAACGATTGACAGGACATAAGTATTACAAAAAAAATGACCTCACACTGCATACATTTTGCTTAGGAGCAGGGCTCTGCTAACACTGGATTCTATATTAATTTGGCAAATTTGTACGGAACCCTTGGTGCGCGAGTCCGACTCGCACTTGGCCGGTTTTTATTCTTCCTAACCAAAATATTAACACCATAACCTTATCATTACATCGTTGATAAGCTAGCACTAATTATTTCCTGACAAATAAATTAAAAAGTTAGTTTTAAAATTGTACTTCTTCCTAGACGGAGAGCTAGCTACGGAAATAGGTATACAATTTGTAGAGCAACGAAATCCCTCTAGTTAAGTACGCCATACTATCATTAGGTATTAATTAATTCGAGTGCCTGGCAGCTTTTCAGCGGTGGGAGTGGGAGTGTATGTTCGGTGTGATATAATAGCTAATTCTACAGGGTGTCCCAGAAAGTAGAATCAAGCGAAAGTCCTGACGTAGAGCAACTCAAGGGGCATCCGAATCACCCCCATGTATGTTCCGCGATTGTTCGTAGTTTAGGAGTTATGGCCTTTTTTCACATTTTCTATTAATCTACGACCACGGAGACAGTTTTGCTCACTCTGACTGCAATAATTGAGATAATTGGCTGTTTGTTTTTTTAACGAGTAGCTGAATAGTTCATGTGTTTCATTAAAAAACTAAACAACATCGTTGACCGTTTGGGCAAAAAAAAATATCGAATCACAACGTCATATAGTGACAAAACATGTGAAACTGTCTTTCTTTCATACCACAATATTATGTACCATGTTTTATGCAAATAAATGATTATGATTATGATTATGATTATGATTAAAAAGTGACTAAATTTTGACTGTAGTTCAGACTTTGAAGGCCGGTTACAAAAAAAACTAGCATAACTTTTTTTTTTCAAACCATGTTTAAAAACTGCCTTATTTTATTGACTTTCTACCCTATTAATTTTATTGATCTATCATTAAGGAATCATGCCAAAAATAAATATCAAAACGTACTTCATCCGTAATTTTCACTTTTTCTAGAAAGGCCAAGTACAAATCTGAAATTAGGTTTGTGCTCCGGATTTAGCATGAAAAACTTCTTGGTGCAAAACAATAATACTGGCCACTGATTTTCTGAGGCTCGTAAATGAAAATTAAAAAATATTTCAGATTTGTACTTGGCCTTACTAGAAAAAGTGAAAATTACGGATGAAGTACGTTTTGATATTCTTTTTTTGGCATGATCCCTTAATGATAGATCAATAAAGTTAATAGGGTAGAAAGTCAATAAATTGAGGCAGTTTTTAAACATGGTTTGAAAAAAAAAAGTTATGCTAGTTTTTTTTGTAATCGGCCTTCAAAGTCTGAACTACAGTCAAAATTTAGTCACTTTTTGTGATTCGATATTTAATTTTACCCAAACGGTCAACGATGTTGTTTTGTTTTTAAATGAAATACATGCACGTACTATTCAGCTACTCGTTAAAAAAACAAACAGCCAATTATCTCAATTATTGCAGTCAGAGTGAGCAAAACTGTCTCCATGGTCGTAGATTAATAGAAAATGTGAAAAAGGTCATAATTCCTAAACTACGAAAAATCGCGGAACATACATGGGGGTGATTCGGATGCCCCTTGAGTTGCTCTACGTCAGGACTTTCGCTTGACTCTACTTTCTGGGACACCCTGTATATTTAATTCGAATATAACATTGCCAGGCGTTTTAATTCGGGAAAAGTAGTGTCAGGCGACATCTAAGGTGGCTGTTAATGGCCTTAAGTACAAAAAATCCCATAGGCACAAAAGCAAAACTAGACTTTGTCTTACGTAAGACCCTGGGAAATTGCTACTACTAATTAAAAGCAATCTGCGTAGATACGTATTGCATCCCTGCCCTGGTTGAACTACGACAAAACGAGTTTGATATACTTGAACATGTATCATCATCAATACGTCGAGTTCTCTATTACAGAAGTTTAGTGCAAACGTCAATTTGTGACATTAATTAGAGTTCCAAATAAAAATCGATCGGGGCTATCTGCGTCTAGGGCAAAGTACCTACTACACACTATAAAAAGCTTACGCGTAGAATTGCGTCAAGTACAAGATTCTATTGAAATTTTGTTAGTTCGAGGTGAAATGCTATTCGGTGAATCGCTACGTGGAATTTATCCATTTGAGGTAAAAGGTTAACAAATTATTGCAAATACTTCGTGGATTTAGGAACGCACCAACGCAGCGAGCAAGCGCCGCAATAGCGGCGGCGGCAGCAACCTGCCCTCGGCGTCCTGCAATGCGTCGGCGCGCGCGGCGGCTCGCCGAGCCAGCGCCACCGCCGCGGGCACGCCGGCGCCCACCTCGCTGATGCACGACAGCTTCACCTGCATAGTGCATACACCACACATGATATAGGCAAGGTGTATTCAGGTAATTCCGAAAATCATTTCAATCAGTCATATTCCGTTGTAAAGAGTCCGAGTACCTTATGTACTACACCACAATCCGACCACTCGACCAAGGGTGTAAAAAAGTTTATGATCGGTTGATCGGAGAGCGAAATCTTAAAGGCCAGGGGCCGGTGAACACTGCAAGGCTGTAGCGGTGAGGGAGCGGGAGGGGACCGCGACGGCAGGGCCGGAAGCCGGGCGCAGGCCATGTGCCGGACGAGGCAGTCGCGCGTCGCGCCCGCCGTGCCGTTGTGTAAGCTCCAGGTTTTGTGTATATTAACATCTCGAATTCGTACTTATTACATTACTATCACACAACAGCACAATATTATTTTAGTCTAAGCAATGGATGATCAGTCGGTGAAACTTGAGGTAGGATTGTTAAAATACTATGCAATGAGATAAAACTTAGATATAAAAGACTAAAAAACCAGTGGCGAAGTAACCTCAAAAAAACTTGATGCATATATTAAACGGCAAATTTCCTCAATCCATAATTACTTATGAACGTAAAATCCTGATTAGAATATACCTGTTCAAACCAGTATAAAGTTGGGTGTTGTGTAGATTAGATACGTAGTATTTACTAGTGCTAGTTACGTGGGTTTGCACTATCTCCGATGAAATGCGAAAGTAACTCTGTCTGTCTGTTACCTTTTCACGCTTAAACTGCTGGACCGAGTTAGTTGAAATTTGGTATACAGATAGTTTATGCTCCGCGGAAGGACATAGGCTACTTTTTGTTGCAAAAAAAAGCTCAAAAGGGTTGAAATAGGGGATGAAAGTTTGTATGGGAAGTTCGTCATTTTTGATGCTAGAAACTTGAAACTTTGTGTGTAGACTTTTGATTAGATATAAATAAATGTGGCATTCATAGTTCTAAAAAAATACTCTTAAGGGGCAAAATATAAATAGAGGATTAAAGTTTGTATGGAAAGTTCGTCATTTTTCAAGCTTTGTTCGTAGGCTACCCTAGTAGCATTTTGAGTTGGCTGTTTGTCGGGCCTCCGTCCACTTTTTGGTTGGCCAACCGTGAGGTTTGTCATCCCTAAAAATAGTAGTACCAACGGTAGGATCATCGTTGGGCTTTAATGCTGGGCCAACCATGTGTGCCTACATAGGCCCAAACGTTGGCTTTACGTTGGATTGTCAATCTTAAAACAAGGTGGCCCAATGATGGCAGTCCTAGGTAAGCCCTTCCCTTGTTTATCCACATAGGGCCAATTGGGTATTTCCTTACCGAGGCCCTTCTGAATAACTGTAGATATTTTCTATGCTGGGCCAACCATGTGTGCCTACATAGGCCCAAACGTTGGCTTTACGTTGGATTGTCAATCTTAAAACAAGGTGGCCCAATGATGGCAGTCCTAGGTAAGCCCTTCCCTTGTTTATCCACATTGGGCCAATTAGGTATTTCCTTACCGAGGCCCTTCTGAATATTTATAACTGTAGATATATCTACGTTGGCCTTTCGTTGAAAAGGGCGGTGCACACCGGTCGCGTATGCAGCACGTATGCGTATACGTATGCAGCGCGTAAACGTAGGTTACCCCTGAGACGCAGAGCTGCGTGTAGCTGCACGCGAGTGTGTACACGGCACAACTACGCATGTAGGTACACACGTACTTACGTACGCATATTTGCGTCAGCTCTAGACATCTCGGCGTATCCTACGCAATCGCGCTGCACACGCATATATACGCATAAATACGTACTGCATACGCAACCGGTTTGCACCGGCCTTGAGATGCTTCTACACCGGTGTATCAAAGCGTTGGTGATATTATTCAACACACAGCAACAACTTTCACAGAATAAAGTTGTTGGTTGTTAAAAAATATCCAGTGACGTTTTCGACACCGGTGTGGGAAGCTGGGAAGTGCCTGAAACTTAATTCGCAGTGTTATATACCAAATGTCATCCAATGGAAAATGTATTTACAACCCGTTTACGTTTACTAAAGACATCACATACTGTAGAGGTCCATCCTATTAGTAAACGGATTTTTACCTAGGTATACATGTATTAATTAGAAAGAAAGAAGACATTTTTATTCCTTTTTGCTAGACACACAAATACCTATAAGAGGACATACACTAATTTATAGAAAATAAACAAGAAAAATAAACACAAACATGGAAAATAGATCATCAGCGTTGTGTGTGTCTTCGCAAAAGTGAAACGGTCGCTGGCTCAGCATTACCTACCAATTTTGAAATTATAATTATAGTATTGGTCGAGATAGTGTGGAACCCGTGTCCTGGGGATTTAAAATGAATGCAATCGTATTTAGAAACAACCGCTTATATATACTGTGCCAGAGTATACCTAATAGATACTATATATTATACCTAGGTAGGTAGGTAGGTAAGTACTTGTGGTTCAACCATAGTAGCATTTTCGGATGACCCTATGTTGGGCACAAATAGGACCAAATTGGAATGCTACTGAAGGTGTAGTTATGTGTATGTTTTTATGTCACACCTGGCCATATAGCCTAAATAGCCATAAATTGTGTACTCACCACGGGCAGTTAAACAAAAAGCCCTCGATCGCATATTTTACGATTCTCGCCTGCAGCTCGCGTCACAAATACCTGCTTAGTTAAGAATGTATGTACCTAATTATTAAGTAGTATTTTTTTGACACTAGCAAAATGTAGATAGGTAAATCTATACTAATAATATTATAAAGAGGAAAGATTTGATTGTTTGTTTGTTTGAATTGAATAGGCTCCGAAACTACTTCACCGATTTCAAAAATTCTTTTGCCGTTAGAAAGCTACATTATCACTGAGTGACATAGGCTACTTTTTACCGCGGGAAAATACCTTTTCCTACGGGAAAATTAATTTATCGCGGGCGAAGCTGCGGACGGAAGGCTAGTATTAATTAAGTTTGTAAGTAATAATTTTACGCAATTAAAGCTAGAAATTTACGATTTCGGATTTTTTTCATTTACCTACTGTGCTTATTAGTAGGTACTTATATATATGTAAAGCAGGTAGGTAGGTACGAGTTATCCTTGGCACTTGCAAACAAAAGTAGGTATCTATTATATTGTTTGCTAGCCAACCATAGAGTTAGTAGGCCTAACGTCATAAGTTTGTAGTGAATAAAACACAAATGATAATGATCAGGTATAAAATACTTACTTTGCCAAGATAATTCTCGGATGGCCTGAACCTTTGTAGTACAAGGTCCTCTTGTTTGCTACTGGGTATGGGTTTCGTCGGAAGGAAAACAAATGCGAGTGCTAAACATACACTATATTGACTTAACGCGACATGGCGGTTACGGCCGCAGAGGAACAATTAGAGGAACATGCTTCGCTTAAGAGACACTTATATTATTTAAACCTACACTGACTCTAACTAAAGGGCCGGCCGGCAAATAAGCAAAGAAAATGTCTACGGTACCGTTCGCACGCAAAGCGTAAACACCTGGATGGCGTAGCTGACCTCGGGTGATGGCGCGCAGGTTGGCGGCGCGGCAGGGCGAAGATCGGTCGCACGCTGTGGCCTGGACCAGGCCGTGGCGGCGTCGCGGGGACGGCTACGTCGTGGCTGGGGCCGCGCCGCAAGCTCTCGGCTTGCTTTAGGGCGACCAACTGGAGCCTACGGTGTGAGCCTTGGCGTTGCGCCGCGGGCGAACCCAGCGGCGCATCCACCAACCGATGTCGGATTTATGACGTCCACATTGCACGGCACAAGCACAACACTGCACAAACAAGCGACGGACGGGAAAGTTTATTAATGCCTCCGGCGAAGCGGCATTTCTAAAACACTGCCCAATCGGGCTCCTTAGGCTACAAAGTTCACATTTCGTGACTGAAAGAAGACAGAAAAACGTCAATATTTGATCGATCTTTTTGAAGGTCGATAACAAAACTGGTGCGCTCGGGCTGCGGCGGCACGCCGTGCGCGTGCGATGTAGATGTACTTGTATAGGAGCGCGCGCGTGCACACGCGGGGCTGCGTGTCGATACAGGCTGCGCGTAGTTCGCCGCGGGCTTATTCTGCGCCTCCGCGGCGATTCGGCGGCTCTTTGCATCGCGAATTTTGTCCTCGATGTCGTGGGCTTTCTTGAGTAAATCTTTGAACGTATGAAATTCGTCGCGACGTAAATATTTAGTTATTCTCGTGTTCATTAAACTAAATATCATATCGAGTTGCACTTTTAGCGATAAGTCTTTAGGGGGGAGTTTAGTTAGGAGGGCTCGGCTTCGTGCGATGAATAAATCCGTGTTCTCGTCTTCACACTGCTCTTTGCTGAATAGCTCTCTATAAATATGCGACTCCGAGCGGCAGTCTCCGTAAACGTCGCGCAGGTACGTCAACGCCTCTTCCCATGAGGATATCTCTGCACGCACTCTGCCACCAGGTCGGGGCTTCACCAGCTAACAACATCGACATGCCCTTGACTGCCCTTTCATCAGGGACGTTCGCCGCTTCCTTGTATAAAACCACGGCGTCAACAAACGCTTCTATGTCTCCCTGTCCTGTAAATCTCGACGTGCACGTCGCGAAAGTGCCGGTCGGCGCGAGCGCCTCTCCCGCTGAAGAACTCAGCGGCGTGAGCGGCCGCTGGGCGGGGGGGCTCGGCGCGATGAGCAGCAGCTGGCCGAGGCGCTCGAACACGCGGTCGCACATCTCTGCTTGTGTTTGTTGAATAGTCGACATAAGAGATGTAAAATATTCTTGCGGCCTTGTCACGACGTTGTTCGGCGACTCCGACGGCGGCGACTCGTCGTCATGAGATTGAGATTGTCGTCTACGCGGCATCGTTACTGATCACTATGATACAAACTACACATTTAGTCACTTCACTGTAGTGTACTAAACCGTAGGCTTTCGGGCCTGCAGTTGAGACGCCATTTATTGTGAACGCGGCGCGGAATAAATGGCGGTTTTCTGTGTAACTATTTACTGGCACAACACACACACATTCACAAGTTATTACAATTCGTTAGAGTATTAATTAAGTTGCAAGGATCTAAAACTAGGAAATTAACAAATAGGTAATCGAAACAAAAACAATGCGCGCGGAGCAAGCTCGATCGGTCACAACTCAACTGCCAGCCAGACTGCCGGCCACGCACGCCACAGCGCCACACCGCGGCACGCGCCAACGCAGGCGACCGCAGTGCGCGGGGCGTGGGGCGCGGGGCTCGGCGCTCGGGGTTCTCACGTTACACACGTTCGCGCCTAATTTAAATAACGGCCGGGCGGACGGCGCCGGCGAGTAGAACGGCGGGAAATAGAAGGGTTTACACCCAAAAAGTTCTGTAAATACTAATATAAGCGGATAATTTCTACGTTCCTTAGTTTTTTAGAAATTAATGTTTTTGTGTTCAATTGATGTTAGCTATCGACTGTTTCCAACCCTCGGTCACAAAATTTACGAAGGAAGACTGACAAAACTCACTGACATTTAAATTATGAAAACATGAAAAATGATTTCAGCTTTCGCCTGTAATAGTTAGGGAGCTGGCGAGCAAAATTTCGATATGATCAGCACACAACTCAGACGTTATTAATAGTGATATTTATGCCCTAAGAAACATCAAGGACATTGTCTGCCACCATGGTGGCGCTGCGTTGTAAATTTACAGCGTTTCAAAAATTTAAAAAAAAAAGATGTGCTATATTATGCGCACACGTCTGCTTCTGGGGCTGATGATCGCAGTCATCCTGGAAACACAAAGAATCGAAAAGGCAGACATCCAGGGCTCTGACTTTTGAAGTATTCAATTTTTTAATTTATTTTTATGATTTAAAAAATTGTATATGAAGTGCACACTTGGCGGATTTGAATTGTTCGATCAAAAACAATGAGAAGAACCACGGAAAAATAGTCTGCCACCATGGTGGCGCTGCGTTGTAAATCTACAGCGTTTCAAAAATGAAAAAAAAAGGTGTGCTATATTATGCGCACACGTCTGCCTCTTGGACAGATGTTTGAATTCCTTATGAAAGCCAAGAAAATCGATGAGGCAGACGTTCAGGCCTCTGATATTCCAAAGGCAGACCGTTCGACTTTTTTTTCTGAATTGAATTGAATTATTATTTTTTGAATAAAGATTAATCGATTTATTAAAAATAGATTTTTCTTTATTCAAAAATAATGAATATAAATAATCGATTTTTGCGAAAAAAACGATTTTTCTATTAGTTAAAACCCTACATGCTTTTCATTTTCACAACAACAAACAAGATTAAAATATAATTATAAGAATATAACTAAAAAATAACAATATACATGCAATACCCGCTGTCCCTTGATTCCGTGAATTTCAAACAGTTATATACAGCTGAAAATCAGTGAGCAAAGTGTCTGCCACATTTTTTTTCGAATCCACGGAGAGCTTTTTTTTACATTTTTACAACTCCGTCCCATGATATTGCAGTCCTGAATGTCTGCCTCTTCGATTTTCTTCGTTTCCAAGATAATTGTAACCATGAACTCCAGAAGCATACATGTGCAAATGATTTAATACCCCGATTTTTTTAAGCAACTTCAATCCGCTGTAACGCGAAAACGCAGCGACAGGACCTTAATTGACTGAACCAAATCGATTCGTAATGATTTATACTGCAATCCACCTCGACGTGAAACGTGTGCAAATCATATACCGAAATGCTCGCCAGCTCCCTAACTATAATACCATGATAAGATGAATAAAGAGCATATTTTTCTGATTCCAACAGTACAGTACCTATAGTTTGGTTCGTAGACTGTGTCGTAATAACTCGAAGCGTCATGTTTTCCACATGTACTTTTCGAGGCTATATTTTACTATAATCCCTGTATCTCAGTCGAAGCTAGTATTCGATTAGAATTAAATGATACCTAATAAACCTGTTTCTTCCATGCTGGTCTGGGATCAAAGAAAAACATAGAATGTACCAATTGCTTCTCTACCCGCGCAGATGGTAAAAGACCATCGAGGGAATGGGCGAAAATCATAGGAATCATGTTATAGGCGATGAGGCTAGCAACTCATCACTATTTTGATTCCATTTTCCACCAATACGCCCACAATCTTGCTAAATGTGGCCTGTAGGTACCTGTTACCTTAGGCTCTGTCTATCCCGTTAGGGATAAAGACGTGATTTGTGTATGTATGTATGTATTTCGGTAGAAAAGTGCCTCCGGTGACGTCATCGTCGCGCGTATGCAAATTAGCTCGAAGTCTTGTAGTTATACCACTACACTAGCCAACCGTAGAATTAGTAGGCCTAACGTCATAAGTTTGTGGTGAATACAACACAAATATTGTTGACAAGCCAGCCGTAGAGTTAGTTGGCCTAACGTCATAAGTTTGTGGTGACTACAACACAAATATTGTTGGCAAGCCAGCCGTAGAGTTAGTTGGCCTAACGTCATAAGTTTGTGGTGACTACAACACAAATATTGTTGGCAAGCCAGCCGTAGAGTTAGTTGGCCTAACGTCATAAGTTTGTGGTGACTACAACACAAATATTGTTGGCAAGCCAGCCGTAGAGTTAGTTGGCCTAACGTAGGGTTGCCATCTCTAAAATTTGGAAAACAGGACAAGACGCGTGAAAACCCCGGATTTTAGAGTCCGAAAGCCGGACATGTCAACAAGATCGTGACGGGAGGGGTGGGGGAACGGTGAATCTACTTGGTTCGTCGGTTGATCGTGGTGTGCGAGCACAGTGCGTGTCTCGCGGGCGGCCCAAAATTTTTTTATTTATTTATTTATTTTTTAAAACCCGGACTGCAAATGAAACCTATCCCGGACGCTCCCCGGATGCCCTCTAAACTAGGACAAATCCGGGGAAACCCGGACGGATGGCAACCTTAGCCTAACGTCATAAGTTTGTGGTGACTACAACACAAATATTGTTGGCAAGCCAGCCGTAGAGTTAGTTGGCCTAACGTCATAAGTTTGTGGTGACTACAACACAAATATTGTTGGCAAGCCAGCCGTAGAGTTAGTTGGCCTAACGTCATAAGTTTGTGGTGACTACAACACAAATATTGTTGGCAAGCCAGCCGTAGAGTTAGTTGGCCTATCGTCATAAGTTTGTGGTGACTACAACACAAATATTGTTGGCTAGCCAACCGTTGAAGTCGTCGGCCCAATGTCGTGTGTTTGTGGAACACATTACGTTATTGTTACATCGTTGGCCCGTTGAGTCTATAAACAGGTCATAATTTTTTTAATCAGTTGCCACCAAGTTAATTTTTATGTTAATAGTATAGATTTGAATATTAAATTGAATTTCTTAATTAAAACGTGAGTGCAAGAGTAATAAAATCTTGCAAATTTGATTTCGGTTAACCCAACGATATACCTACGAGAAAATATCCACGTTGGTTGATCGACGGCAGATCTAGTGGGCCCAATGATGTACGTTCGTGGGGAAATCAACGAGAACTCGACAACGTTGGTCTACTGTTGGGGCTTTGTTGGCAGTTCTACTACCACCTCCCGACAAAATGCCAACCGTTGGCAAGGTCACCCCAACGGTAAATGCTACTAGGGTACCATTTATCCATAGTAATATTATTAAGTGAATGCCAAAGTGAGTCTGTCTGTCTGTTACTTCGTCACACTTACACCAACCCGCTGAACCTATTTACTCCAAAGATGCGATACTCTATGAGTAATAAAATTTTGTGTTCAAATCTCATGTTTGTTACAAATTTTTTGAAGGCGTTAAAAATGAGCTGCCCGAAATACTAAATCCACGCAGACAAAGTCAAGGGCAAAAACTAGTATAATAATACATAAACAGTATTGTTTGGCAGACCTTGACGTCATTCAAGACGCCATGACGCTATTCAGCGTCTTCGAGGGAGATTTAAATTGCTTTTTTTTTAAATACAAAATACGTACTTAATATAAATATTGTTTTACCTTTAAACTAAAGGTTTTTTTCCGGATAAAATAGATATTAACAAAATATAATTAACCAAGTTTTCAAATTTAGTAAAATAGTTGTTAATTCACGACGACCTATACTAGCTACAATACATACATATATAAATCACGTCTTTTATCCCTTACTGGGTAGACAGAGCCTAAGATAACAAGACGTAAAGGCTACGTGTAAAGTGCCAAGTGTTTTTCTCGTAGTTCGTATAAATAATACTCGTATAAAAAGACTAAGGGCCGATTTTTCAATCCTCAGATAAGCACTTAACTGACAGATACCCATAGAGTTGTTCCTCGAATAGGGCTTATCTGACGATTGAAAAATCGGCCCTAAAACAGTAAATTCCAAAAGTGACGTTTCCCGAAGAAAATTTCCGTGTTTTGGTCTGTCAACCTTGAAGTTCGTTGTATTTTTCATTTTGATTTTCATTCCATTTATTTTGCAAAAAATGGCATCGAATAATTCATTGCCATTAATACAAAAATTAACCGTGAAAACTATGGTACTTGGCAGTTTGCAGTAACGTACCTTCAGGGTGAATTTCTGAACGGGACGTTTTTTGGTAATTTTCGTGGCGCGTTTTTTTTTTCTTTTATTTTATATTTTGATAATAGATTATGGTAGAGATTGGAATGATGACCAAAACGCAAAAAGAGGCACTCTTCTGTGTTGAATAGTTTAGCTAAAATTCGATGGCGAAAAAATTCATGCCACACAAATTACATTGTTGCCACGCAAATTACATTTTTAATTTTTTACTATCAATTTGCTAAATAAAACTAAACCTTATTGATTTTCCGATTTATTCATAAAAACAGAAAATGACACTTTCTAAACAAATCAGTCTTAAGGTTGTTAATAAAAAAAAAAAAATAAATCACACTGCGTTTCTACAGACTTTCAACAGTCATTTTTCTCATATTTGTTCATTATAATTCTCTCTTTTTTCTCTTTTATATTTTTCATAATTTTCTGCATCGTTTTTAATTTTCTGTCTCCTTTTTCTCTCCGCCAATTTCTTTTTCTCGAGTCTAGATCCTCTTTTTTTTGACGCATTTTGAAATACCTTAAACAGAAAAGGTATAAATCAGAAACTAAAAGCAAGTTGTAATTAAACTAAACGTCAATTACAAAATTAAATAGTATCATAGATACGTAAGTTGTTCAAAAATAATAAATTAAAAAATACAACGTAAAATAGTAGAAAGTATTGTAATTGTATTTACGTTGCTTTTTTAAAGATAGCAAGTGTTATTAACCATCATAAAATGCTCATTTTATTGAAATAAGACATAAAATGTAATTTGTGTGGCGCGTTTGTAATTTGCGTGGGCAAAAGTGCCACACAAATTACGCCACACAAATTACGGCAAAAGTGTATTTATTTTTTTCTGTCGAAAGTATAAGCTTTAGGTAAATGACAATAGGACTGTTCATTCTCGATGTTCTAAACTATAAAACACTTAAATAGACATATCGATAAAGTAGTTGAACATGCAATATTTACTAGCCACACAAATTACCTTATAGGCTGACCAAAAGTATCGTGTCACAAACTTACCTATTTTTAAAAATCACAGCGCAGACTACGCTTCCGCTTTGCTCGGTAATCGAACGCGAACTAGCATGTCTTCGACGTAATAACTTAAAAATAGCGTTACATAGCTCAAGCAATCAGTAACCAGCAGGTATTTGCGAGTCATCGAAAGACGCTCTCGCGCGGGACAAACACATTCCTATCCCTGTATTTTTAAATTACGAGATTTTTGCATTATTTTTTGTTTTATAATATAGACCAGGAAGAGCTCTTTAAAATGCTTTTTACAGAATTAAATTACGACAATTATAGACGAAGTTGTATTCATTTTTCTGAGCTAAACTTGGCGTGTGACATACCTCACAGCTATGCTAATCGTGGATTTTCGAACTTTCAATATTTTTTTTCGGGGATTGGTAGCTCATCATCATTTATTCAAGGCTTTGCCTCGTCATAAATGATTGCAAAGAATACGATCTTTTTTTTTTGGTACGTATATGTCATAGTTTTTTTTTTGGTAGCGTGGGACAGTCAGAAAACTCGGTTTTGAAATTCACCCTTCAACATGAGGAGTTGTGTGGGACTGTTTCGAAAATCCCGACCCATCGTCAAAAGTAGACGCAAAACGTGACATCAAAGCAAGAACAAAACTTACTTAACAGTATTGTAAATAATAAATGGCGTTTTAATTACATCAAACACGTTTTTTAAATCGTATCGTTCGTTGGCACTAACTACGTGGCACTAAAGACCAAAATAAATATCATAAATGGGAGGTAGGTTTAGGTTATGTTATGTCTTCAACAGGCCCGAAGGGCCAAAAATACCCAAAAGTAGGAGCTTGTCTAGTGTCTCGCGGCGCTCGGGATTCTTCTCTTTAACCACGAGCGAAGCAAATAAAAATAAAATCCTTCGCTTGCTCGGGTTTCAATACAATAACTATTATTGTTGCCAATTGCAGAGAGAATGCTTTTTCGAGCAAGTGAAAAAAAAATCATATTTTCAGTGTTGCCGTTTGGTTCCGAAAGTTCCGGAACTTGGGAGGAACTTTGTATTTTGGTACCTTTTTCGGAACTTTTGGGGTCCCGGCATAAGGATACGTGGTAATAAAAACTTTAAATACACACTAAAAAATACAGGCTAATTTTTTGTTACTAACACAAATATTATTCCAAATTCCTATGGATGAATGGATGAGCTAAAAAAAAAAAGCTACGTCCCCAAGATTTTAATGAAAATGGCCAAAAATTGAACTTTTTAGGGATGACAATGTAATTTTCAAGGGAAGGACCTGGCAACACTGCATATTTTCGACCTCAGTTGGCAATTTACGGATAACACCACGTGGGTTCGGGAAAGGCAAGATACTAAACTGGTTTACAAGTAGTTTTGCTGTTTTGCCTGTCAGCTAGATGCTCCAAGCTTTTAAGCGAGTTACGAGTAGGTAAGTAAAGCTCACTGCTGCTTTAAAATTTCATTTTATATAGCTGTGGTTGTATCAGTTTCAATAGAATTATGTTTGAATTTAATCTTCGGGAATATGAATGTTTCGTCCGGGTTCACGAAGCGACAATTTAATAAAAATACTATTTACTACTAAATAAAAATGTAAAAATAGAATAGCCAAATTAATATATTTATTTACACCAATAATAAGAGAAACATATTTACAATATGTTAAAAAAAAATGGCGATGAACTCAGTGTAGTTATAGTAGAATGGAGTCAAGGAGAGATAAGAGTTGTATAAAAAATATGGTGGTAAAATTTAAAAAGGAAGAGGACGAAGATGACGGCCGTGTCTTTTTACATGTTTGACGACAGCGTTGACATGTTCGAGCAGGGCTAGCAGCGCCGCGCTCTCGGCGGCCGAGAGCGGCGCGCGCGCCGGCTGCGGCGCGCCCGCGCCCGTTGCCGCATGAGCTTTCATCTGCTGCTTCTCATCCCACGCCCTGCGCAGTGAATAACTTTCCTAAATTTATATAGTGTTTCAACAAGATTTTTAAACAATTACTAAACAAAACGCAAATCAAAGTGTAACATTTGGATTAAATACTAACCTTAGACTAGTCTCGAGTGTGCGTGAGCGGCACATCATCTGGGCTCGGTTTTTGTGGATGATTCGCACGCATCCGGGCGGCTGGAGCCAGGCTTCGCCGTCCACTTGTACAGGGACGCACTCCTCGCCCAGTATGTTGATCTGCACGGCGCGACATTGGGCTATACGGTGCTTCTGCAGGTTTATCAGGCGAGACGCAGCCATTTGGGCTGAACCGAATACTGCAACAACCTGTAACTCGTTTTATTTAATTGATGCTATTAGACTATTATTTTTACAAAAATAAAAGGGCAAAGAAGACAATAGTCGGCCTAATCTAAAAGCGACATCAAACAACCATTTAGATGCAGAGATAAATTTGAAACAGTTAAAAGTACAGTCGAGGAGTTTGTCGCATAAAGGTGTATTTTTTTGTCGTTTTGGTAACGTACCTACTCATATATTATTATATTCATGCCCCTGACTGTACAGTCACAATATGTATGTATATATTTGTACAAGTACGTTACAAAGACGTCAAAAACATCTGTACCTACACCTTTATGCCACAAGCAATAAGATCCGTGATACATAATATTTGACATGGTGGCTGTATCGATATTTATGCCTTCGACTGTACATAGGTGGCGGAAACCAACAAGCAAACAAGAATATAGCAAAATTAAGAAAACAATAGTGTTATTAACATAGGTATATAAATATAACATTAATAATAACAGCAATTTTGAAATAAAGTATGAACCCTGCTTATGCAACTATTAAAATTTTAAATCGAAAATTTTGGCAATTTCGTTTATTAAAATGAGCACATTGGCTTTAACAATAATTACGTATTGTTAAACTTCAGTGCAGGTTTCAGACGTGTGGGCAGCAAAGAAGTGGAGGCCCCCTGGCCCCAAAGTATTTTCCAAATATAATGGTAAATTGTTTTCAGTCGAGTTTTCCAAGAAACCATGACAACCAAGTATATATTCTTTTATTATTTAACAAACATATATAAATACTAGCTGTTGCCCGCAACTTCGTCTGCATAGAATTCGTTTATCGCTATCCCGCAGGAATTACGCAATTTTCCGGGATAAAAAGTAGCCTATGTGTTATTCCCGACTATAATCTATCTATGTTCCAAATTTCATCCAGATCTGTCCAGCCGTTCTGGCGTGAAAGAGTAACAAACATCCAAACTCACAAACTTTCACATTTATAATATTAGTAGGATAATCGGACACAAGAATTATCTGAAATTAAATTTTAGCGCTAACGAACGGAACCTTCCGAGCTTTTTTCGCTGAAAAATTGTTAATGATTTGATGGAGACAACCCACGATCGTTTGATGTGGCGCAGAAATGCTAGGAGGGCTGACCCCAAATAAAAATGGGATAAAAGCCAGGACCAAGAAGAAGAAGAAGATTTCGTTGAAATCCAGTTCCCGAAGTAAGTCACTTTCAATTCTCAGGAGAGTAAGCTTTGATAGACAGGTTTTGTCCCATCGTGGTTCGAAGCCTATTTTTTTATAATTTTCATTTTTGAAAATGAGCGCTCTCCTGTGCAATTTGATACCTTCAAAACCAAATACATTCTCAATGCAATTTTAAGGTTTGGGAACATAGGTCTGAAATTTTGATCTTCGAGAATTTGGTACCTAGTAAAATAGTTCCGGAGATTGGTCTTTTCCATAGTCCTTAGACCAAGACTAGGTTCTCAATCATCTTGATAAACTTTCACCAATGTAATATATTTTGTAAAATATTTCGGTAAGAGGAACACATAGCTGGCCGACTACTGGGATAAAGGCGGATACTTTGTATTTCTCCTTCGATGACAGATTTGCGTCTTGTGCTTTCCCGTATCGAGCGGATTCAACCTCACGTTTCTCGGTCTGGTCCTGGTGTGTGATTGTACATACAGGATATAACAGACGCCCGTACGATAATTCACTGGGGTATATAACCATAGCTATAGAAGCTAAAAATTATATTTTGAAAAAAATTGGAGTTAAAAAAAATAACCTTCATAAAAAATTATTAATATTTTTTGTGTTTCTCAAAAGGTTGTGCGCCTCTGGTTTTACTTAGGGTCGTAGTTTCAGAATTTAGTGACCGCCCACTCATTCATGCCAGTCCAGCCCCTTAGAGTAACTAATAACTAAAAGGTGTGCGATAATGCAGCGGTGTCTCACTCGCTCTCGTTTAAGTCTGGGGCGGATAGGGCGGCGCAGGCGGCTGGCAGCGCATGCGGCGGCGCATCGCTTTGGTGGCTTTCCACAAAGGGCGCCGGCCTGGAACCGCCGCGAGTAGCCTAACGTTGACGTAAAATATTTGTTTCACTAAGTAGGTACGGCAAATTAAATTAAACAATGCGCACGTTTGAATATGTAGCGATACTCCGTAAAAGGGTTTAGCAGGCTAAGGAAGGACGTGTGGCCCCTGTCAGGAATATTCGAATTGGTAAATGTCAATTGTTGGTGGCCTCTTAACTAGTAATCACTCCAACTTTCAGCCCTTTATCTTGAACTGTCAGAGAGATAATGTCAAAAATGTATTTTTATCCCATTTTTTTTCAAACTCTTGTATCTTCTGATCCATACCAGCTAGAGCATTGAAACAAAATCACAGTTATGTAGGTTTAGTGGGAGTATACCCTATAATTTTATTAATATTTTATACGTGAGAAATAAAAGAAATAAATATCAAATTATTTTTTGACAGCTCTTTTCAACAAGTCTTTTTGAAAGTACAACTATGGAAAAAATCATATGTATTGGTTCTAGTATTAGCTACTAGCATACGCAAAATCAGTTAATTATATTTGGTGGAACATACTCAAAAAAAAATAACGAAGTAGTCAAAAAAAAGTCTAAAGTCTTTTGAAAATTCGTTTTAAGGTTTTGTTTGTTGCTTAGCAACTAAGAGTGTATTATCTTGAACGTATTGCTGTCATGTCGCTAAACTACTGCTGTGTTAGCATTTTAAACTAATTTTAGCGCTATGTGCTTTTATAACATAAATGAATACTTTTGTACAAATTATTAAAATAAAGATATTACCTAATAATTTATTATAATAAATATAAATATTGTACGTCCGAAATGGATAAACTGTTGAAACTTATAAAAATCATGTTATCACAATTGTACACGGTTTTATACAATAAACGTTTCTTATTCTTATTCTTAGTCTTTCCTTTTGAATTTATATCATATTCCCGTGTACCTAAAACAATAAACCTCCTGTGGTTATATTAAATAAGAAGACTGTACTTTGAAGAATGTAGAAATATATTAGCTTCACAACGTATAGACATTTTAGGTATACATGACAGTGACTGTAAAAAACATCTGCTACCGATTAACAAAACCCGGAACCGGAAGCTTCAAAACATAGCGCTGCCTACTTTGACACAACAAACTAAATCCTCCTTTCTAGCCACAATACAACCTAAACATTTGCATTGCCATATTATTGTAACACCCCCTCTCAATGCAAATTCATTCCATAATAAACAACAGAAAAATAATCCTCAAAATTAACAAGCATTTAAACCACTATATTCATAACACCACACTTATTTAAGTGCTTTAAAATTAAGTCCCTACTTAAAGACTTTGTCAGCATATCTGCAGGCTGTTCATTAGTGCTGACATAATTAACACAAACTTTATTTTCTTTAATCAGCTCTTTCACAAAATGATAGCGAATATCTACATGTTTTAACCGCTTTATAGTATCTGCTTTTGCATTTACAATAGCTGATTGATTGTCACAAAATATGTTAACTGGACAGACATTTGCACAATTAAAATAAGCCAATAAATTTATAAGCCAGCAAGCATCACTAGCAGCCATACTCATTGAAACATACTCCGACTCTGTTGAAGATAAACTAACTGAAGCTTGCTTCTTAGAGCACCACAAAACTAGACAGTTTGACAGTGTGAACAAATAACCTGAGGTTGACTTTCTGTCCTTAACATCACCTCCCCAGTCAGCATCACAAAACCCTGACAAAACAGTGTTTTCACACCTGTACACTAATCTATAATTTAAAGTGTGCTTTACATATCTTAGAACCCTCTTTAATGCACTCAATAACTCATTATTTGCACATTTTTGATATCTACTCAACATGGAAACAGGAAAACATAAATCAGGCCTAGTCCCCATTGCAGCATACATTAAAGATCCTATGATTTGCCTGCATAGCTTCTCTATATCTTTATCTATAGGAACAGAACTATCTGCAAATATTTTAGCATTAAAGTTAGAATCCATAGGAGTTGCCATCTCCTTGCAATTCTCCATATTAAACCTTTTGAGAATATTTTCTAAATAAACCCGTTGATCCAGTTCAGTAACTTTAGTTTCCAAATTTTGCTTTACATGAATACCTAGAAAAGTTGAAATTAATCCCATATCTTTCATTTCAAACTCTTTACTCAGTATACCTTTAAATTCTGAAACCTGTTTCTCATTTGTCCCAAACAGCAAAATATCGTCAACATACAGTAAAACATACATTTTATCTTTATCATTACATTTTTTAAATAAACATGAATCACAGCTTGACCTAGTGAAACCCTCTCTAGACATAACAGAATTGAACTTAGTGTTCCAACACTTTGGTGAACTCTTCAAGCCATATAAAGACTTTTTCAACTTGACAATATTATTCTCCCCGGAATAAGCCCCTTCAGGCAATTTAACATACACATCTCTATCAATATCACCATACAAAAAAGCGCCAGTGACGTCCATTTGATATATAGGCAAATTTAAATTGGTCGCTATGGCTACAAAAACTCTAAAAGTTGATAACTTTGCCACAGGAGCATAAATTTCACCCAAATCAAAATCACTATGTTGCTCGAACCCCCTAGCAACTAGCCTGGCTTTGTATTTGATGTTACTGTCATTGCCTTTTAATTTAAACACCCACTTGCTACTAACTACTTCACCACTTACCGGTGCATCACAGAAGTCCCAGGTACCATTGTCATTCAATGTTTTCAGTTCTCTATTGATAGCCTCACTCCACTTACTTGCATTGCTTCCTTTCATTGCCTCCTTATATGTAGTTGGCTCAATGTCTTCATTTACTACATTGTGACATTGATAAAACGAAGTCTGTTTTCTTACTCGATTGCTCCTTCTTGCAGTTTCCCCTGGGCCTTGCAATGTTCCATCTGTCTCTGATAACCCACTTTCTGAGGGTTCATACTCACTGTGATACTCACTTTCAACAGTTGACGAAGACATATTAAGACTATCATGAGCATCGCCTGGGGTATTTTGAGATACTTCGCCTTCAGGCTCTTCACTTGCTGTCACTTTTTGTGTTAACTGGCCATTTAAATCCAATGTAATAACTGCTTCTCTCTCTTCATTTTGTTGAACTTCTTGGGTTAAGAAAATCACATCTCTTTTTGTATCTACGCAGTTTTTCTCTGGAAAATATATTCTATACCCTTTCACAGTTTCACCATATCCAATCAACACTCCTTTCTCGCCTTTCTGATCCCATTTCCTTCTTTTCTCCTTCGGAATGTGTACATACACTTCAGTACCAAATGTCTTCAGCTGATGAATGTCAAAACTTTTACTAGTCCATAACTCATAAGGCGACTTTCCTTCTTTGCCTTTTCCTGTTCTGTTTATGACAAATGCAGCAGTATTGACTGCTTCAGCCCACAATTTCTTGGGCAGATTCTTCGCAGACAACATAGTCCTGGCTGCTTCAACAAGTGTTCTGTTCTCTCTCTCAGCTTTACCATTCTGTTCTGGAGAGTAGGTTACGGTTGTCTGATGTGTTATCCCTCGTTTAGAACATATTTCCTTCACATCTTTGTTTATGAACTCGAGTCCGTTGTCAGTTCTAAACGTTTTCACTCTGTTTCCCGTAACATTTTCTGCCTTATTAAAGAAATCCTCCAAGCAGCGCTTTATTTCATGCTTCGCTTTGACAAAGTACACAGTCCTGAAGTTGGAATAATCATCCTTCAGCACGACAAAATATCTCGACCCGCCGATCGAATCTTCTTCCATGGGCCCGCAGGTATCCCCATGTATTATTTCACACGTCTTTGTGCTTACAGTTTCGCTCTTCTTAAACGGTAATCTGTGTATTTTTCCTTTTAAACAACTTTCACACCGAGACACAGTTTGTTTTGTCTCAATGTTGTATTTCGCTAGCACTTTCTTCACATAATCAAAGTTTTGGTGCGCTAGTTTTTCATGCCACTCAAATAAATCGTTTTTCGCAACTTTCGCGACGCTCGCAGACTCACATTTAAACCGAAAATCCATATAATAAGAGTTTTCAACTCGAATTGCAACCGCGCAAACGATGCCGTTTTTATAAAATTTGCACGAACTGTCATCCGTCATAATGACGTATCCCCGGTCAGCGGCTCGGTTCACAGATAGCAAATTTGTCTTCAGTTCAGGAACGAACAACACATTGTCAATCACCGTGTCAATCCAATCACTCCCGTTACTGACTTGTACCGACATCTGTCCATATCCCAAAACACTAATAGCGGCGCCATTTCCAACTACTACGGATTTTTGTGAGACGCTTGTAAATGACGAAAACAATGATCTGTCACGACACATATGTTCACTGGCTCCAGAGTCAACTAGCCACTTTGAATTTTCGTACTGTTTATACGCTTCGTTCGAAACTACGAACGCATTATTCGTCTTCTTCAGTTCTCTCGACTTTTTATATCTACACTGCGCCTTGTAATGCCCAACTTTACCACAGTAGAAGCATTTATTGTCATTCCCCTTTTTCTCACTGTCTTTGTTGCTTCTACACTCAGTTTGGAAATGTCCAGATCTGCCGCACTTAAAACACTTTAAGTTTCTTTTTGCTACAAACGCCGACGAGGACGGAGTATCTAGGGTTTCTTCTGTCTTATCCTTCACCCGCTCCTCCTCTATTAATAACCTGGCCACTAAATTGTCAAATGTTTGCTTGTCGTCGGGTGCCGATTCCCATGCAGACACGAAGTGTTTATACTCGTCTGGCAAACTCATTAAAACTTTAGTTATGGCGAGCTTGTCAGAAATTTCCTCGCCCATTTGTTTCAATTGATTTTGCATTCCTTGAATCTTCGACAAGAACACCGACATCTCCGTTCCTCTCTCATACTTAAATTGAAAGAACCGCTGTTGTATAATGTGGATGCTGGTTTCTGACTTCTGTTCGTATACACTAAGAAGTTTTCTCCACATTTCAGCCGATGTTGTACTTGATATGAGATGTACCATCACGTCTTCCGACATCCTCGTGACCAGTAATGTCTGAGCCTTAGCATCGCTGGCTTCCCAGATGGCTCGTGCAGCATTATCTTCAGGTTTTACAGTCCGTCCCTCTACAATGTCCAACCATCCCTGACCTCTCAGTAGTACTGTAGTTTGAAATTTCCAAATATTCCAATTACGGTTTCCTTCCAGTTTCATCCCGTTGTTAGTATTAACTTCCATCTTTCCTGCCTTGCCAATCCTGCAAGTATTCCTTCTCAACGAAAATTTTTCAATGTCCGCTCGCCGGCCGACCTAACCTCACTTTTCGCCGATATTCAATACGATGTTTTCTGCGCCCTACATTCTATACTTTAATTAACAGGCTGGCGTCTCTGGGCCCATAACCTGTGGTTATATTAAATAAGAAGACTGTACTTTGAAGAATGTAGAAATATATTAGCTTCACAACGTATAGACATTTTAGGTATACATGACAGTGACTGTAAAAAACATCTGCTACCGATTAACAAAACCCGGAACCGGAAGCTTCAAAACATAGCGCTGCCTACTTTGACACAACAAACTAAATCCTCCTTTCTAGCCACAATACAACCTAAACATTTGCATTGCCATATTATTGTAACACCTCCACGATAGACACCTATACAACTAAGGAGTTTATATAGTTTATTAGTATATTTATGATAAACAATCGACATTCATGTTTGATCGCAAGATGTCAGCCCGTCAGTCCTCATTGTAATAATGTCTGACAAATGCAAGATTTGTAATGTGTTTCATCGTAAAGTGCAAGGAAATAAAAAAAATATACGTGATGCTGACGAAGCCACATTTTTTACCGCTGCTACAAATAACATTATTTTAGTAAGCGATGTTATATGCGAAAAATGTCGGGCGAAAGCATATAAAAGAAGTGCAATGCGATCTCGGGTATCCAATACTACAGCAGCGGCACCTGGACTTTCAGAGGTAACAGAAGAACAATCAAGTGATTCTAGTACAGATGATGACTTGGATGATTCTTGGCAACCGTTGGCAGAAAAAAAAGAAGTACGTTTTGAAGTCCAAATGCAGCGAGTCATTGCTACACACAGATACTGTTTTTTTTGTCACTCAAAAACAGACCTTCAAAGAGTTTCCTTGGAAACACGTTGCCTTGTTTACAAGAGAACCAACATTTACATTACTGAAGGAAACCGATGTTGTAGATCTCATTTTATAGGCAATTATTTGTTTGACGATGTTTTATCTCAATTACGTGTAGTTTCTTCTACAAGTAACGTTACTGATAAAGAACTCAGTTCATTTCTGACGTCACTATCTGGTCAAGTGAACACATCTTTGTTTGATAATATCAATGGGTCAAGATTGTGTGATACTCAATTACAAGTATTTACCGGTTTAACGTCCGATAAAATCAATGAACTTACGGTTTTACTTACTTCTATGAGAAATACCTCCGCTCGAAGTATCAAACAGGCATTAATTATATCACTCTTCAAGCTCAGAACTGGAAATTCAAACAAATTGATCGCTAGTATATTTGGCATAAAACATGAACAGCAAGTAAGTAATATGTGGAGGGATATTTTACGCAGCTTTGAAAACGACATCGAATTCGGTTATACTTCAATTACCCGTGAAGAACTTCTAGCTAACACAACGCATACAGCTCGCCGGTTGCTGGGCCTCTTAGATGATCAATTAGCGTTGATTTTTGATGGAACGTATATTCGTCATCAAAAAAGTCAGAACAATGAATATCAACGGAAATCTTATTCAGGCCAAAAAAAAGTACCGTTGTGCAAACCCTTTACGATTTGCACAACAAACGGATTCGTTGTTAACTTCGCTGGACCATTTTATGGTACCCAAAATGATGCCACCATAATGAAACTGGTAATGGAAGAGTCTGATTTCCAATCTCTCCTGCGACCAAACGATGTTTTCATAGTTGACCGTGGATTCCGTGATGTATGTGCATACCTAACTGAAAAGGGTTATGTTGTACATATGCCTGGCTTGAAGGGTAAAAGGGCTCAACTTCCCACAATTGAAGCAAATGAGTCCAGGCGAGTAACTAAACTACGTTGGGTAGTAGAAGCCGTTCATGGAGCCATTAGCCAGAAATATCGGTTATTACACCACAATCTCGATAACAAAATACTACCAAAGGTGAAAACCCTATGCAAAATAGTGGGATTATTGTATAACAAATATGGAAAGAGAATAGATTCTGGTAGCGATATTGATGATGAAATTATAGACCAAATGGAAAAAAAAATGCATTTGCCGAATACGTTGAGTAGTGAAGCGGAAAGCAAAAGGTGGAGTCGACGCAAAACGCTTTTAAAAGCGTTATCGTCCTCAGAAGTTTTAGATTTCCCAAGATTGACTGAGTACCAGCTAAAAGTATTATTTACTGGTACTTATCAGTTATCACAAGCTGTGTCGTACTTAGCCGAATTACTGGATAATCAAAATGAGCTGTGCATTAACTATATTAAAGAGGCGGCAAATATTATACAATGCAAAGTGAGATCTCGTCATAGAAACTCTAAAACGTACCGAGTTTACATCGATTACATACCCAATAGTACCGAAATCGAGGGGGTACGACGATATTGTTGTGACTGTCCGAACGGTATCAGAACAATTGGATGTTGCTCACATGTAGCCAGCATTGTATATTACTTAAGTCATGCCAGATTTCTCTCTAAAATATTGCGACCATCCGAAGTATTATCAAAAATATTTTCTACGGACAACACAGTGGTGGTCATAAATGAAAATAGCGATGACGATGACTAAATAGTTGCTTTAAGGATGCTAAATAGTTGTATAGGTATACATTAGGAGATTCGGGACTCTTTAGTTTTATAAGACGATAACATTGCATGGTAACCTTTTTGCTCTTTTTTACTTTTTCGTTGTATTTTGTTTTTTTTGGTTGTCGTGACATTTGTAAAGTATCAAAAGTAGGTATCTTAGTATTGTCTAATTAAAAGATATTCGTATTGTTTAATATAATACTTAAATGATGTCTTATGTTACTCGGAAGTCTCGGAACCGACAAACGCTTAGTTTGTACGATAACACATTTAAAGTAATAGTGGATCGTTTGTGGGTATATATAAAAAGCTATGTAGAAGAGGAATCCAATTTTTCCATAATAGCAAAAGTAAGTTTTAAATGTAAATAAAATTGAATGTAGGTATACGTATAATTATTAGTAGCAACTTTGTGTACATAAAGATCTTTTTCAGATGGAAGTCATAAAATGTAAAGTGTTTGGGCTCGGCTTGCCATCGTCAATAGCCAAGCAACTGTTTTTACAGTCTATACCAGAGGTTGAAATATCGCTCGATGACGAAAATATAACTTTAAAAGGATATTGCGATGAATGTAGGGTTACATTGTCCTACACCTGGGACGACGAATATTGCGACAGTCAATATCTATATGACTTATATTGTAATGTGTGCTCAAATGAGCTATTTATTTCATCATAATTGATGGCGATAAAATGAAATCAATTGATTTTCATTATTATTATAATAAACATGTAACACATCCGTCGTTTCGTTCATTTAGTAGTTACTAAAATTAGTTTAAAATGCTAACACAGCAGTAGTTTAGCGACATGACAGCAATACGTTCAAGATAATACACTCTTAGTTGCTAAGCAACAAACAAAACCTTAAAACGAATTTTCAAAAGACTTTAGACTTTTTTTTGACTACTTCGTTATTTTTTTTGAGTATGTTCCACCAAATATAATTAACTGATTTTGCGTATGCTAGTAGCTAATACTAGAAGCAATACATATGATTTTTTTCATAGTTGTACTTTCAAAAAAACTTGTTGAAAAGAGCTGTCAAAAAATAATTTGATATTTATTTCTTTTATTTCTCACGTATAAAATATTAATAAAATTATAGGGTATACTCCCACTAAACCTACATAACTGTGATTTTGTTTCAATGCTCTAGCTGGTATGGATCAGAAGATACAAGAGTTTGAAAAAAAATGGGATAAAAATACATTTTTGACATTATCTCTCTGACAGTTCAAGATAAAGGGCTGAAAGTTGGAGTGATTACTAGTTAAGAGGCCACCAACAATTGACATTTACCAATTCGAATATTCCTGACAGGGGCCACACGTCCTTCCTTAGCCTGCTAAACCCTTTCGTAAAATCATAAATCGTAAAATTTATTGCTGGTGTTGGTAGGTTAGGTACTTACCGTTTGCATAAAATTACCTCCAGGGGGGTCATTGACTTTGCCTAGGGTTGTCTTCGTAGTAGTAATAAAAATGGCGTCTCCGCGCATTCATTTATGAATCATAGCAGTTATGAATCATAACTCAATCGGTGTCACTCGCTCTCGTTACGTCTGGAGCGGGCAGCGCGGGGCGGGAGCGCGCCGCCTGCGCCGCGCGCCTTTGTCGGCTTTTTCAAAGCGGGCGCCGCCGCCGCGACCGTAAACAGATTTCCAAATTCGAACACACGCCACTTCGCAATTAACTAACAATGTGAGCAGTCACACCATGATAAACATTTATCATTTACGACAAATCGCATAATAAGTAAGCACGTGCTAACATGACATGTAGAAATTATCCGTAAAATATCCATACCTAACTATATAAAACACTACTGAATGAACGAGAACCAGAATAATCACTTGAAATATTCCTCATTTAAGTATCACACATGCTCTGCGCACACGAATACACAAAAGTTCACAACCAGAAGCCGTGATGTCCTGCGTACATCCGTTCGGCACTCGTGCGCAAGCGCGACTGGAGGGAGTAGTACACTGGAAGAGAAAGAGTCAGAGAACGCCAGTATTGCAATACCCATTCAAAAACCCCAAATCTATTTTTTTTTCTCAAAGAATACAAAAAGTGAATGTAAAATAGTCGTTCGACAAAATGCATGGCATGATGGTAAATGCACTCACAAAATCAACTATAAAATATCCCATTAGCAACTTCAGCATTTATAAACATGCGTTTATTAGAATAAATCCGATCTTGCCGTACAATTTTAGCTGGGTTATCCTGATTTTTTTATCGAAAAAGTTAAGTAAAACAATAGTAACATAATTAATCGCAAAAAAATGACTTCCATGAATTACGAAAAGAGGTGCATACTTCGCACATTTTCGGGAAATGCTGCAGGCAACACTTACTCTGACGGAATGAATGAAAATAGGGCGGAGCGTCGGCCATGATTGACTACTTTTTGAAAACCAATAGGAATAGAGGCTTACGGTATCAAAAGAGTTCAATAAACTTAACGTTATCAGCTGTTCAGGTGTAGTGAACATTTTCGCTGACGATCGTTTTTTACTTTGAAATTTTGAGTGCCGATATTTCGATGTTCAAGAAGTGCACATTTTTTTTAATTTTTTTTTTAGCCTCCATAGGTATGGTTATATACCCCAGTGAATTATCGTACGGGGTGTCTGTTACACCCTGTATATAGCAACTAAATTCTCGTTCACATGACGCATCTAATTGGATCCTAATTGGATTGCAGTGGGAAGCAAGCTCATATGAAGGTAAGTAGACCAGTAAACAAATAGGACATGGAGGCCTCTCGACTTACTGCGCCCAAATCGGGTTCATTCGAAGGAACATGACGACAATATTTCTTTGCATGTTTGTTACGTGTATTGAATGTGTGTAAATAAATGTTTCTCTCTCTCTCTCTCTCTCTCTCTCAAATAAACATAATTATTAAGTACCTCTAATATGCGGTCATCGAAAGAAGGTGCTAGAAAGATGTCATCAGCCCTTGTCCCTCCCCAAAAATTCGTGCCGCCCATGAACGATGAAATGTTCAGCACAACGATACCCTGTAATTCAGGCAGCGGTATCCTCTGTCCGTCACATTCGAGTTGAACACGTTGACCAAGGTGCCTAAAACAACATATCAATTTTCCTCAGCAACAATATCAGATATATTTGAGATATTCGAACTATCTTAGGATAACGGTAAAAATAGCTATGTAAATGAATGTCAGTCTAGGTAGCGGGACATTTGTTTGTTTTAAGATCAAGAAACTTAAAAGTAATATGAATTATACATTTCTTCTTGTATAAGAATCGTTATGGTAAACAATTTTGAGTAAGGAACACCCAAAATAGTAAAATTTTGGAAAAAAATATTAATTGTAGTTTTTTGAAAGATTACCTATTCCATAAACCTACGTAAAGGGGTCATACCTACCTCACGAAATTTAACAACTGGACCATTCAATGATAATTGGTCCCTGTTTAATGATTTCTATGCGTCACTTTTTTTTACTACACTGCGGCGAATCCGGAAAGGAAGGGTAAAGAAAGATATTGACAGTCAATGTATGTATGTATGTTTGTATGTTCCACCGTAACCGCTGAACTATTGAACCGATTTTAATGAATGAGGTGTTAATTTATTAGTAACAATAGCCCGGGTGGCATAGGCTATATACCGTGGGATCGAGATATGCGACAAACTTCAACTGTCGATTCTACAATTTAATTGGAGGAAAAAAAAAGTGGTTTAGTGGTATAGTCGTGAAATGCTTATTATTTGAGATAATCGTTGTTTTTAATAATTTTCAATTCAAAAATTCTAAGGATAACACGGTCTAATAATTGTAATAGGTCACATGACTAAGCCACTCTGTACGTGGAAGCGAGAAACGTAATAGTTATTTGTTATGCAAGGCTGCAAAGTGTTTGTTTGGCGCGAGTGCCTGAATTGAAACCCGAGCAAGCGAAGGATTCTATGATTGAACCACGAGCGAAGCGAGTGGTTCAAAAGAAGAATCCTGAGCGACGCGAGGGTTTCAAGGCACGAGACACTAAACAACTTTGCTGCCGAGCGAAACACACAATTTTTCACCTCACTACAGCGAGAAAAATGGTGGATGAAAGAATAACAGTCTAATAGTAAATCAGTTTTTTAATCCTTGACTTCTAAATAAGAAAGGTAAAAGGATCTAAGCCCATACAGCCTAGTCTAATAATCTAATAAGTAAAACTATTTTTTCTGATTGTTCTATCACATTGATTTCTTGTGTATTATATCATAGACCAAACAACAATATTGGTCAACTTTTCGGTTTTAAAACTCTCTAAACTCTAAAAACTTTTAATTTTTTTTCTAATCATAGATATATTTTTAAAAAGAAAGTTCAAAAATCGCACTAACTAGACTGAATTAAAAAAAAATGGGGCGCGTTCTGAATTGGCATCATAATATCTGTTTTTTCCAGCTTGGTTGCTATTTTTGTGGTTAACCAAAAATTAAAATAATTAATAAAAACCAATATCGTTTTTTCTTTTAGCAACGAAAGTTAGCAAATCTTGAAAATAACTTTGGAAGTAACGGATTTTAAAATAAATTAATAATGGATACCGGATCGCGTTTCTGAACGTGACATTATGTTTTTTTTTATCGGATGAAAAAGTTAGGGGTCTGATAACAAGTTCGACATTTTGAAGTTCATATTATTCCGTCCTTCTCGTTCACCTAATTAAGTACTATTCGTATAAGCGAGACGACAACATACGAAGTTCAAAGTTCTAATTTCTGAGTATATGAGTAGGTGGGCAATGGTGGTCATCGTCACGTTCGAATTTCAAAAACCTTTTCCACGCAAGCGGGGAAAAAGCAATTTTCCACGCAGATTCTGAAGGAGAAAGACAGCCTTTTCGAGCAAGTGAGGTGAAAAGTTAATTACCAGAACTCTTAAATTCTATTTTAGTAAAACGTTTGGCAACAAAAAGGTTACCTATATAATTTATGAGATAAATGTTTTATTTATGTAAGTCCTGCCTTATATTTAGTAAGGCGGATGTGTGCTAAGCCATACACTCGTAAATGCGTTAATGATATCACAAAGAGCTCTCATACTCTCCACGAAGCGGAAAAAAATTACGACAGTTATTTAAACATTTTTTTTTCATTTACAACGAAGACGGAAGTTCGAGAAAATTCTGTTAGTTAACAATCGTTTAACTTGCTGAAAAATTAACTTTAAGCATAATTTCCAACAGGGATAAGTTCTTTGAAGTGTTCCAAATACACTATATTTTTTTCAAATTTTTAAAACAATATTCAATAACTTAAAAAAAATTATCAATGTGTCGTACTCGCTTTTGACACCACGCGCGCAACCTAAAAATGAAGCGCGGAGACCCTTTTTCAGCTTTAAATTAAAATTATAAATCATGGAGATAGAGTTCCAAAAGCTAGGAGTTATGTATTGGAGATTTCCTCCTCTTTGAGACTCTTTTTTTAAAAATTTCCTAAATATGAATAGTCTATGAAATATTGGCGAAAAACCAAATGCCTTTTTTTTCATCTTTAATTGTTTATAACTTTTGCAATTTTTTATGTGCTAATATACTCTTTTAGCACAATTTTCTAGGCGTCATTCCGCATCCAATGAGCATAATTTTAAGAGCAGTATCTCTATTTTAGACCATTTTGAACTTGTCGGCTAGACTATTAGATGAGACTTCAGTTTTGTTTCCTTTCTCTACAAACTAGTCCGCGAGTATAAAAAATACTGGCTGCACTAACCGGGTTTGAAGATGTCATCCTACTAATATTATAAACGCGAAAGTTTGTAAGTATGGATGGATGGATGGATGGATGGATGGATGAATGTTTGTTACTTTTTCACGCCAGAACGGCTGGACAGATCTGGATGAAATTTGAAACATAGATAGATTATAGTCTGGAATAACACATAGACTACTTTTTATCCCGGAAAATTGCGTAATTCCTGCCGGATAGCGATAAACGAATTCTATGCAGACGAAGTTGCGGGCAACAGCTAGTTAGAAATAAAACAAGAAAAAATAATTATTGACACCAGTTACTGTCAAGTAGAATCGCTTGGTATATACGTACGACGCTAAATAAAATTATTCGGTACGTCGCAAGTGTCACAACGTTCTCCTTCTGACCGGTTACCGGATATTCATTTCATATATAGATATTGTAACGGAAATTCGCGTCGAGCAATCGTTGAATTCAGGAGATTTCCTAGCCGTTGAACACTGCATCATTCAACTTTTGTGAATGTACATAGAAGATTTCGTGAAGTGTGTTTAGGACCGAGTCGTGCAGAAAGAGCAATTAACTTAAGATTTGCGTACAGAAAACCGCATTATGAATTTAATAATCAAAGATCCGACCTTGTTATCAAGGGTTGTACGAAGACTTGTAAAAGTCAACTACAGAGACGTGCTACTTGTGTGGAAAAGGAATGGTCTTCATCCATACCACTACAGGAAAGTACATGGACTAATAAATAGTGATGGATTTGCCAGAGCGACTTACTGTCAAAGGATGAATCGGATGCTTATTGAAGATACCGATTTAGCAAAATACTATGGACAGACGAAGCACTGTTTACGAGGGAAGGATTTTTTTATTCATGTTACCTCCATATGTGGTTAGAAGAAAATCCAAACGCAAAGCAGGTAAATTCATATCAACACAAATGTTCAATTAATTTGTGGGCCGGAATCATTGGTGACAAATTAAAAGGACCGGTCATATTTCCAGAGCGGTTGAACATCGAAAATGATTTAAGTTCTTTGAGGAACGAATTGAATAAATTGCTTGAAGATATTGATTTACAAACAAGTAGAACGATGTGGTTCTTACAGAATGACGGTGCCCCTGCTCACTTTGGCCTCGTGGTCCGTCAATGATTAAACCAGGAATACCCTGAACGGTCTATAGGACGAGGCAGCCACGCTCCAGCCTGGCCCGCCAGGTCGCCTTTTTTTTTTATGGCTCTCCCGCGACGGCAGTCATACTCACTAAAAACCACACGGATTCCCTATTCAGTCTTATGTGAGGCGTTACGGGAGCACTCGGTGTCACCGCGATGCCCCACGACCACCCTGGGATGGGGTTCCCACTTGGCGGCACCTGTGCAATGCAGGTTCGGGAAATCCCGCCCTAACCCGCTGGTGCCGCTTGGATTTTTTATAGAGGTTGTCTCCTTGTGGGCCTGTCTTGAAAAAGACAGCGTCCCACGTTCCCGGCGCCTACGGGCCGGGGTTACGTGTTGACCGACAGTGGCCGAAGCCACGCCGCTCCGCGATCCCGTCCCCGTACAGCAGTTTTGAGTTTGTCGCGAACAGACAGATAGACGCGGTGGGGACTTTGTTCAATAATATGGGGTAGGTAATAATAATATAATGGACTTTATTTTTAGACAAAAGTTTTTAAGACTACAAATAATACAACTAGCAAAATATGCTAGTCAAAATGTTTTTTTTATAACAATTGTCTTATATCATTGACTAGCTTCAGCCCGTGACTTCGTCTGCGTAGAATCTATTCTATATAATATAATAAAATCGTTGAGAACAAAAAATCGGTACATTGAAGATTAAAAAAAACCGACCAGGGTGACTTAAACTAGGCAATTGAACATATTAAAACCATTTTTTAAATTTTTGTTTGTTTGTTTGTTTGACTGACATCACGTAAAAACTACTACTGAACGGATATTGTTGAAATGTTCACAAATCTATTTCAATAAATTCAGAATAGGATCTAGGCTACAGAACTTTTAGAAATTTTTAGAAAAAGGGGTGAAAAGGCGTAGATTCTGTTTCGACTAATCAAATCAGTCTTTCCTGACTGGAAGCCATTAAAAATTACAATGGACTATGAACAGGCTGCAATGAATGCAGTAGCCAAAGTATTTACTGGCATTAAAATCAAAGGCTGCTACTTTCATTTCAATCGATGCCTAATTCGAAAAGCCAAAAAATTAAAAATTACCACACCTGTGATGCAACGGCACGTGTCACGATGTGCTGGAATTGCACGCTTGCCACCGGAATTTACAAAGAGTGGTATCCAGTATGTAATGCGTAAAAACCCGCCTGGTGAAGCTATAAATAAATTTAACGCATACTTCAAATCCCAATGGCTACAGAACTCTAACTTCAACAAAACCTGTTGCTGTAGTGAGGAGCAACTACGGACAACAAACAATTTAGAAGGATGGCACAGCCGGATCAATCGTTTTATTGCGAAAACTAACCCAACAGTTGCAAATTTACTAGACATACTGATCAAGGAAACGAAAATTACTAATATTTAAAAAAAAAACACAAAGAAGGCAAAAATCTATCTTGAAATAGACCAGGAAATTAATAGTGCAGTAAACGATTTAAATAATGGATTAATTACAGCAGGCCACTGCCTTGAGTTAATTTGCCCTTATGCTTTTAAATTTTAAGATTGTAGAAGTAAAGCGGATATTTAAGGTAAACTTAATAAGGTAAAATGACTAGTGTTCACCGTTGCACTAGTCTTCGACCATTTGTTGCCCGTGGTCCTACCGCGTACTCCTACTGGTAGTACCACGGGCAATTCTTTTTGTCCGTGGTTCTACCGGTAGAACTGTAACAAGAAAATCATAATTATGTATGGGCATTGGTCCTACTAATTTGTATAGTACAGTCAATGTCAATATGGTGACATGTAGCTGGTTCTAGCGAAGCCAGGGTGGGTCGCTAGTAAGTAATAAAACATGATATTCTAGAAAAAAGTAATTAGGAATAAAAACAAAAAAATCTCTATTGTTTTAAATTAAAATCATGATATTTGAAACTCTTTATTTTGACAAATCATACATTAATACCTACTAATGAAAAATGTCAATGTAAAATTTACCAATTGGAGTCCTTGTTTATACAAGTCCAATATATCTTGAACATGTTCTCGAAGAAAATCTCCGACAAGATTACCTGCTCGAAGTTGGTCCCAGTCATGTAATATCAAATGTTGCTGACATACTTGACTGCCGGGAGGCACATATAAGTTTTTAGTAAGAAGCAAGTTAAGCCTTCGTAAGTTTTCGACTTCCGAAAGCGGTTCCATTTTGCATCCGAAAAAGATACACCTCCCTCCAATATTGATAATCCTTGCAAGTTGATCATCTTGTTGCTCAGCTTCGTCAACAAAGTCATTTTCAGTTTTTATGAAATTCATCCTTAGTTTAAGACGTTACGTTTAGGATCGCAATGCAAATGACAGTAGTGATTGATTGACATCATGCTCTTTATTTTATTTTTTTAAAGACTTACGAACTAATTACAGCCAGGATTTTACACAAAGGCTGACATAGAGTTTACTCATACAAAATATTTTATGAAAATAACTTAGACGTCCTTTCGCTTCTGCGTCCGCTCGCTGTGTCTTTACTCATGAGTTCCGTACACGGCTGATGAAATATTATAATAATTACTTGATCGGAACCAGTTCCATACAAGTAAAAAAAAAAGCCTCGTAGGGAACCAGTTCCATACAAGTAATTTAAAAGCCTCGTAAGGAACCAGTTCCGAAACTCCGGTTCTGTAGACGGCCGAAGGGGCTCGCGTGGTGTCAAAAGCGAGTACGACACATTGATTCATTTTTTTAAGCTATTGAATATTGTTTTAAAAATTTGAAAAAAATATAGTGTATTTGGAACACTTCAAAGAACTTATATCTCCGCTGGACATTTTACTTACAGTTAATTTTTCAGCAAGGTAAGCGATTGTTAACTAACAGAATTTTCTCGAACTTCCGTCTTCATTGTAAATGAAAAAAAAATGTTTAAATAATTGTCGTAAATTTTTTTCGCTTCGTGGAGCCTTTCTTATATACATACTCAATATGATGACGCCATAAAAAAAAAAAAAAAATCATACTTTGTTCATAATAATTTTTGTACTTGAACAAAAAGTGAATAATCCAAGTAATTTTGTTAAAATGACTTTTTTTTCTTAATCATCATATTATCGTTTTTTTTTATCAATACAAGATTTTAATTGATTTGTAAAAAAAAAACCGCCATTTGTTGATATTTTTTTTATAAACAAATTGGTTATTTAAATATTTTTTCAGTTTTTTTTCACAGCTATATTATAAAAAAAATAAAATATTATATAAAATAATATTAATATTATTATGACAGTAGCAAATGATAGAACTGGAATGAATGTTTTAAGTAAGTATAGGCTCCGATCATGTTGGAGGTAGTACAGGAAAAAAAATATATATATATTATTATGAACTTAAAAATAAAAATTTCGTAATAACAATTTTTAATACTTTATAATAGTTTTTTTTATTTTGCTATTATTCAAATAATTAATTAAGAAGTTATTTTTTATTTAAAAATCATTATTAGCAGTCCTCTATAAAGTAACAAAAAAAATTTTCTTAACAACGATTCCATTGCTTATTAACTTATCAATTTGTTATAAACAAATTTTTAATTTTGTTATTTTTTTTTCTCAAACTTCTAAAAATTACAAAAAAAAACCATATAATATAACAAAGTATAGAAAAAAAAATACAATAAAAAAATAAAAATATATGATCTCCCCCCGGACCACGGAAAGAGAGGGGGTTGCAACCCTCGATTTGTCCCCTTGTCGCATAATTTTTGTACGGCGTTGCGGAATAATGGATTAGAAGCTGTATTGAAACAGTATGAAACTGATGCCGTACAGAATGAAATGACCAAATTTACCCTGGAAATTGTCAGAAAATCAAAAAAAAATACCGACTATGTGGCGTACCATTTCGCTTTCTTATTATTTTTCATGGTTTTCATCTATCGATGGTAAAAATGCTACCTACCTAACAAATTTTAGTCCAGGGTATATTTAATTAATAAACAAAAAAATTTTTTTTTTATTTGGTTGGGACCTCTCAGTCGCACACATTCAGTCGGAGAAAATATTTTACTTTTCGAAATTCGACAACCGGAATTCGGGACTGATTTTTCGCAGGCAACCCTATACCACCGTGTTCATAATAAAATAATCTTTAATTTTATTTAATTTTAATTAAATAATCAGACCGTTGCGAAATGCTAGTAGGTATAGATTTACCGGTTTATACCTGGCTACCCGATACTTGTGACCGGAAAAGAATAGGCAACCTAAAGTTTGCATATTCTATGGGCTTCATACTTTCGATTGGTATAGAATTTATCTAATAATCAAACCCGTGAAATGTTAATTTTTTTTTTATTAATTATTAATTAAACATACCCTGGACTAAAATTTTTTAGGCAACCCATATGCAATGTATTTACTGAAATATTAAATTAAATATAAAATACATTTCATCAAATAAACGTCTCGGTGAAGGTCGTTGTATGGCGGGATCTTAGGCTATAACAAAATATCATTCTCACATGATTTGTATGATCGTTAACTACGCCTCGATAAAATTATATGCCCGCATGAAATTTACACGCTGTATTATTTAGACTAAGAAAACTTAAATTTCAAGATACTTGTCATAGTTAATAGAAACGTTATTTTACCTGTAAGTCTTATTCACCAACTCTTTTGATCCTAATACTCCGTACCACATATAATTTCTCGCCCGTGACCTGCATTTTTCAGGGTGTTCCTCTCGTTTGTTATGAAAGTCCAGTGTTATTTTAGCGTCGATTCCAATTCCAAAGTAGTTATTCATTACAGCTTTCTCGTAGAAGCCTTCTAATAGCGTTTCATCAGGATCCATCAAAGGGCTTACTGCAGCACAAAGAGCATCGGCGTTGGCCAGTAGGCACTGGCTGATAAAGCCTTGTGTGACGTGGGGCCAAGCTGGTAGTTGGACCAGCGGATTTATGATCGGCAGTTTTTTGGCACGTTCACTCGTATCAGATCTAGAAGATCCACTTGCTACTCCTATAACACCTCCTTCTCCCCAAATTGACGAAACTGAAGTGGACAACCTGCTTAAAGGATAAACAAATACTAATATATTTTTTGGCTTACTGATGTAGCTCTAAAATCAACAAATTAATCAAGCTGGTAAGATGACTGGCACAAGGGGTAGATGAAAATAGGTTATGGACTCACTTATCTGGCTCTCCTGGCTTAATAAGACTTCCGCAGGATATCCTTCTAGTTGCTGCTGGAGAACAGCTGAGAAACTTTCCATATTCTGGATCTGAGCCAAGTAGTTTCGGGTTATCAGACTGCCTTCTTTCCCTGTTTAGATCTAAATTAGGTTCTGGAGAATATACACTTAGTGTATCGGTGCCTTGCTCGAAAATGTCACTCAAAACTGATGCCATGCGACTACCACAAGTTTTTAGACTTTTTTTGTCTTCACTGTGCGATGGAGACGGCGGTTCAACTACAACGCTGACCATTGGGAAAAATAAAGTATTATTAATATTATCTTTACTAATTTCGAGAGTTTTTTTCGTGCATGAATGAATTTGGGATACAGATTCTGCAATGACTATTTGAGAATGGTCAGGATGTTTACCAGCATCCTCCGATTGGTATTCTTTAATACTTGTTTTTGGCAGCAACAGTTTAATATTTCCGTCATCAGGTCGGGATACTTTTTTCACACTTTTCCTATAATGTTTTTTAAAAGATTTCCGAGCAATGTCATTGCCTTCTTCAAAATGTGCCAAGCTGCAGTATTTTTTTTCTTCCTTCGGTTCTGCTGCATTTTCAATATAGAAAACTTTGTTTTCAAATCCGAATTTATCAATACCCTTGTCCTTTGGTGTTTTACTTTTTGTAATGAATTTGATTTTAGATTCATTATTTTTCTCCAAGCTAGGATTTCGACTGTCCATGGCGATATCTGAAACAGTGTCGGATGTAAAAAGAGTTGTGTCATCAGTATAGGTTTCATTTTCGCCATTTTTTCCCATCATTGCAAGTAGGACGTCTTGTCCTAGCATAGAGCTTATATCATCCACAATTGATTCGCCATGTAACGTTTCGGAGTTAACATACGTCTCCGAGGCTTCAGGAGAGTCAATATGTGCTATTATTTCAACTTCTTCTAGATCACTTGGTTTTGTTTCTATAATTTCAGAGATTAAACTAAAATCATCGCTTATATTTGATGCCTCTGAACTCGTAGCATCGTCGCTATTATCATCATCATCCTCATCATCTATTTCCAAATCTACACAAGACGTTCGTCTATCTGGAGTGCATTCTCCACTCCCCGCCAAAACACAATCAATTAATTCTTGAAAGTGAATATCATCGGTGTATGGTTTGTCTATATCTATAATAGTCAATTGGTCCGATTCATAAGTTTCTCCCTGTAATATCGATTCTCTCTTATCGCTAACATCTGAGACAACTAGGTTTGGTATCATCAAATTACTACTAAAGCTTGAGTCGTGATCCGCATCGGGTTCTGTTTTGAACAGATTTTTACATGAATTAGTATCACATGTCAAAAGATTTATAACTGGCAATCGATCTTCATTCCTTGTTAAATTAGATTTTAACTCTAACTTATTATCCACCTCCAAAGAGCTCATTGGGTTTAAGCTTATAAGTTTAAATATATCCTCATCTACGTCTGGAATACTGGAAGAGAAAAAAATATTTATTAGAGTTATGCGCTTAAGTTAACTTGCTGAAAGGAAAAAAAACATTGAATAATACCTAAGATTTACTGTAATCAAAGTGTCGTAAACGTGTATAGCTTTGGAACAGAACTAGAAGCAAAATAATGAAATGATACCCACGCACATATAGTAGGCACAGAAGGCTAACGGGGAATAGAAATTTTGGCGAGGAACAAGACTGAAGGCCGATTAAAATAGACAGTGCCGCATGTGCACCAAATTGATGTGCACCACTATATCGATAATCCTAAATATTTTATAATAAACTTTGAAGAAATAAATACGTAGGTTAAAACCCGCTTATATGTTGACGGACAAATCTGGAGTGTCTAGTCTACTCCATCTGCTACTATTATTCCACCCATTGCGCCACCGGTAGTCACTAGTGCTGGTCGCCAGGTGCGTTTTCCGCTGTTTATCGACCGTAAAGGTGTTCGGGGGAGCTGATGTGGCGACTGCCTTATTTTAAACCGACTTCAGAAAAAGGTGGAGGTTCTATGTTCAACTGTAATTATGTATTTTTTTTGTATATAATATTGTACAGTCTAAGTAAGTTTCTCTTGTGTCTCTTCTGGTTAGGCTTGAATGAGCGTAGCTGCGTTTTTGTCTCCCCGTTTTAACGTTATTTGTGTGTAAATACTTCGGTTGGATTCATGGCTTGTAATAATAGTACATTACTGCAGAGGCCGTGAAGTAAGGGATTGCTGGACGAGTTTGGGGTAGGTGGCCGAGTCGAAGACGAGGCCAGATAGAACGAGTCCTGCAATCCCTGTTCCGGCCAAAGCTTGTATAGTGCTTTTCTCAAACAATGTGAGGAAATATTAAAATTAAAATAACTACTAGACAATCAAGTAAATCTCTTTACTTTTTTCCGGTAGCATATTTTGCATAGCTAAATTTGCCTCCTCTTTTAAATGAGGCGGAGTACAGTTCATAAGTTCCCCATCACTTTCATCACTAGAAGTCATTTTTATTTCTGTTAAATTATAATAACAATCACTACGAAATACGCATAAGCAGAAAAAAAGATTTTCGATTTGCCACCTTTTTTATTTTTTAAATGTACTAATTTGATCCAGCTATTTGAGCACCATGTTTAACCGCACATAAATATGGTACCATAGTTTTTTTTTTATGTCGCAATTATGCTTTAGGTACAGATTGTGGTGGTGGTTGGCTGTATGTCATTTTTTCCTTTGCCAATTTAATTTTAGTATAGAATTTTAAAAAATTTGAGCAGCGGACAAAAATGGATTTTCATACTAACTTTTGTGGCCTAAGCCAAGAAGTAATGTAGGAAGCCATAAACGAGAAACTTCATGTCCTCATATCGGGACATTAACGCATACATTTCCGAGCATGTTTGAGAAAAAGTAAATTAAAAAAAGGAAAAGCGGAATGCATTTTACGAATAATCAAACTTTCCACACGAGATAGAGCCACAAAAGTGATTCTTTTAGGAGCTCTCTGTACTAGAAAAGTTTTTGATTCTAAACGCACCAGAAGAAAAATTCACTCGTCAGTTGTACTTACTTGTCTGGATGTAAAGAAGCAGCTGAAATGGCGGATCCGGTGGAGGAGCGACGGCTGTCGGCGAAGGCGCGAGGCACCGGCAGCGCAGGTAGCTCCAGCTCGCCCGCCGCGCCTTCTTCGCCTGCGCACGTCTCGCAGGATATGCCCTAGCGAACAGGATGTCTCCATCAACGCTTGCTAAATCTTGGATATTCCAAACAAGCATAGCATTGTATAAAAATACAACATTGCAAGTTGCACCCGACGCTGTTCAAATCGTTGAGCTTTTACGTACATCTTTTCAAAAAGTCCCATTTCTTATCACTTGGCACTTTCTTGCATTTAGTGACTAGGTAATTAGTAATTAAATAACTAGGAACAAAACAATACACCTGTGGCGTGGCGTCCATAGAACTCCATTCCCAACGGCTTGCCTATTTTAAAGCAGTTGGGCACTTTTATTGTCGGATAGTCGGAAACGAGTTACCAATCAGCTTCGAGTGCGTGCGCTTAACGAGGGTCCGAATTGTATTAAAATAATTCATGCTGAAAAGCTATTGTTTTTTTTTACTGGAGACCAAATTTGAACATCTTTATTTTAATGCAAATAATATACGAAATCCAACTATTCTCATTTTTATGTCTTGATTTACAAATAAAATATACTGACTACTGATTTTTTAATATATACTTTGGACCATAGCGATTGTAGGTGACGCATTTAAGTGCGTGTAAAAAGGTTTGCTCTATATTTAACATTGGCTGGTTACAAATTTCGAATGCTCGCAGCGTGAAAGAAAAACGATTAAAAATTTGCTGTCATGTCTTTGCTCTCGTCCACGATGCGTGATATTCTGGTTGCATATTAAAATTGTTTCATTTAATAGTTATACAGTGTACAGCCATTGTATTGTGTAACGAAATTAAAGTCATAATTTATAAAACACTTCATTTTGCACAATTAGGACAATTGGCATTGTTCACTTTTTTTAAGCTGTGCTTTTAACACCTTTATTTGATAAAATGGACTATTTCAAGCAACTAATTTGAATATTATGCTTTTACGTAGCTTTGTTTATTAATAATAAATTCGGTTTTCGAATTGGAGCATACTAAAAAAAATGAACAATGCCAATTGGCGGATACTGCATGGCGCAAGTCCGAATTAGACTTAATTATGATATGAGTTATTAAAGGTTTATTTTAAAACATTATATGTATCGAAATAAAATCTGATCTAGGTATACATATTTATATCACTAATAAATTAATAAATATTTACTTTGTTGCGAAAAGGATTTCCATACGTTTTTCCTGCACGGGTCTAACGTCGTCAGAAAAATTAGCACTTTCTATGCATTGACACGCGTAAAATGGCACTTTTAGAGCATTTGCATTGTAAATGTAGTTGTCCCACCGATGAAACTTATTGCAAAAAGATGACGTATCACGCTAGTTTGAGCGCCGGCGGCCTTCAATTGCGACAGGGTACTACGGTGGTACGGGAATAAAATTGCCTTACTGTAGATACACTGAATGGGACTACGAGAAACAACGTCTCCCATATTTGACTGTCACCTGTGGATACAACTGCGTGAGCATGCGCCCCAGTGAGCGCAGAGCTCTGCGCACGCTGTCCGCGTGCCCGGCCAGCGCGCACCCACGCGCCGCCCAGTTCAGCTGTTCCTGTGCAATCCAAAAGGATCCTAATTTCATAGAGGTACCGGTATCTATTCATTCATGTTATATATTCCATATCTCTAAAGGTTTCACAGATAACGACTATACACATCACTACATAGTATAAAACATAGTCGCTTTCTCTGTCCTCATGTCCCTATGTCCCTATGTATGCTTATATCTCCAAAACTACACAACGGATTTTGATGCGGTTTTTTTAATAGATAGAGTGATTCAAGAGGAAGGTTTATATGTATAGTAACATCCATTAAATAGTGGAGAAGTAGTGTGCTAACCTGTCTGCGGGTAGATCGCCAAATCTGGGCACGGTCGGAAGAAGCTTCTTTGCCCTACAAAGCCTACATTGTTTGGCAACAGACTTGACAGTGGGGCGTAAAGCCAAAATGTAATACTTGCCGCGCAGGAAGTTAACCACGGTCTCTAAGTTTCCGTGGCCGAACTTTCTATGATAGTGATCGAGAAGTAATCTAATAATTGGGTGTCGACCGTCCAAAACAATAGGATTGACATCCTGCGCGGGTGCTTCCAAAACAGCGGCAATTCTACCGTTTAAGCGAATTAGGCCGTCTTCACCCAATTTTAAAGTTAATGTCTTTAGTTTACCTTGATTAATTGAGGGAAGACCTGCCGAAAGCCTCGTAAATTCGTGGTTAAAGGAATCCAGTTGGGATTTCAATAAAAGGTGCCTTTCGGCCTCCAATATTTCTTGTGATGACATAGGTTTTAAGACTACTGAAGAGACCCTGGGGGCGGCAGTACGTAATTTTGAATTTGGAGTTTTATTCAACGATAGCCGAAATATTTTAGCGCAATAATGTGCGCGGGCGGTGGCCCTGACCAAACGAATCCATCCACAGAAGTATACAAAATATAAGAACATAAAAAGGTTGTCTGTCGCCAACAGTAGTTACCTAAGAATGTATCTATTGTATAAATAGCAATGATTCGACAAGCACTTACTTTTTCCGTCTTTTCAATACTCCCCTTCTCGGCAACAGGCGGCGGCGCCTCGCTCTCGCTATCACTTGCTGTGTCTGCGGGCTCCCAAAATCTGCGAAGATAATTTAGATTATTATCATATTAGGTACCACGAGTAGGGTAGCTAGAAAGTCAGGAATCAGGAAAGCGGCACCAAAACGGAAATATCAGGAATTTAAACATTCTCTTTATCTACAACAATATCCTTGGATGTTCAAACAACTCAACAAAAATATCAATCAATTTCAAAATCAGGAATTTTTTAAGGACTTCTTATTTAAATTTGGGTATGGTATCCCTAATTACGCAGTACCATTACACTGAAAAAATTCGTCAAGAGCGAATAGTATTCACGCAACTCACACTGGAAGATCTGTACCTACCTGATACAACCTGAATCTGATATTGTCTTTATTGAGAACAAGAAAAAAAGGAATAATAGGGGAGCCCAAGCGGGGATTTTTGACGTTACTCAAGCGCGGCAGAATAACATAAGGGAAGAAGTCTTGCACCCTCTTATATACCCCCACCTCTTATGAACCCGTAGTAATAATATAGTCCAGGGCAGCCGATGAGATTAGTAAAAAAAATGATCCTTAGAAAAACTCGAACGCGTCAGATTAAGACAAGGTAACTTAAATACATGCAGAAAAGTGTACATTTCATTATTCTGACGATATTAGGGTGGCATAAGAAAATGAGCGGGTCTCAAAGTTGTAAAAAAACATCACCTTGAAATACACGAGCGGAGTTGTTTTCTTTATACCTACTAATGGAAATTATTTAAGGATCACAGGAAAAATATAATCTGCCGATTCACTCGCCGAAGTAGCTAATCAATAACAAAGCTGCTGAAAACTGTGTATTTTCCACTCCGCGCCTTTCTTCCCTTCTCACTCTTTTTTTAACCGACTTCAAAACAGGAGGAGGTTCGCAATCAGGATGTATTTTTTTAAATGTTTTTTTACTTCAGAACTCCGTCAGTTGTGGACATATTTGAAAAAAGAAAAATTTTGTAGGAAAGGGAAATACTTTCAGTTTGGTTATATTAACACCAAATCAGGATCTGATGACGAGATCTTGGGGAAACTGAAGGAACTTTTCAAATCTTATAGGCACAGCAATGGTGTACCTATTTTAAAATAACTTACGCATTTGCCTTCGGAACGCACGATTTGGTGAATTGGAACTGATTATTTATGAAGACCACAGATGGTCATTGGATTTAATAAGTAATTCAGGGATTGCGATTCGATCACTGTAATATGATTGCTAAGCACGACCAGTAAAAGTTATATGTTTGCCGGTAATGGCGTAATATTTGTAACGAGTCAACTGAGTTTCATATGAGTTAAAGTTTACGTAATACGTGTATTCGTATAAATAAGAAGTTAGCAGTGACAGCAGAAGATCTCACGCACACATTTTGATAACCTTATTTGTTTACGAAACTGATTACTAATTTCGCCATATGAAAAGTGTATCGAACAGTCTAGGTTGAAACCTCGCTTTATTGAAAGTTTGTTTTGTTCATTATATTTGTAGACTACTGTTTTTTATTATTACTTAGATGACCATTTTTTTAATTAGCTATATCCTTCCAATTTTTGATACCATACCTATTTATCAAAAAAAATATTTACAAGGTGTGTGTATAAAAGAAAAAACAGTTCAGTTTCCAGTAAGTTTTTTTATTTATATCATTATTATTTTAATTACATTTTTTATAATGTTTCTATTTATAATAACACAATAATAATATTTCTACCTACCACCTAAATGAAATATCTATACATTTCTGATTTTTATTGACTCTTCGAAATACAACCTCGGGCAACATATAGTTTTTATAAAATGTCACTAGTTTTGGCAAGATGTTTTGTATGAAAGTGACGTCGCGTTCTACTTCCAATACTGTGATGTCATAGCTTGAAAAAACGTAGCCAATAAAGTAACACTTTATCATTTTTGACACCCGCAGTTGGCCCTGGATCTGTAATCAGAATACAAATTATTGAAAAATATCCATTGTAAGCAATATCCGCAATTGAAAAAGAAAGAAAGAAAGAAAAAATTACTCCTTTTTGCAAGACACACAAATATAAGAGAATATAAACAATTTTATAGAAAAAACAAGAAAAAAAAGCCGATATGAAAAATAGATCATCAGCGTTGTGTCATCGCAAAAGTGAAACGGTCGCTAGCTCGGCATTACGCTGAGCTGTTAGACACCTGCAGCACTGATTTTCAACCAGAACCGTCTGTGACTGACGAAACGATACCTACGCAGATAAAATTCTAATTCTACGCGGACGAAGTCGCGGTCAGAAGCTTGTGTAATATAAACCTGATAGTAGTAGTTGTGTTTTTTACTTATTTGTAAGTTCCCAGTTTCATCATCCATAAGGGGAAAGTTATTGCGATCTTTGGCCGCAAAAAATAAATCCTGATTATTGCGAGCCAATGAAGGAAAACATTTTATTTCCAAAATTGATTTTTCTTCTTCTTCACCCCTGAAATACATTGAATGAGATAAATAATATTGTCATATATATAGTCATGGAAACAATAATATGTTTAGGTATATACATAACATATTATCAAACAGCTCCACACACCATCTGGGCTAGCTCCTTAAAAAGCAAATTCTTCATCAATAAATAGCCCAGCTGGCCGTACAAGTTTGTTCATTTTTTCTATAAATAAGGTTCTTGATGTTCATTCATGATGTTGGCCATAGGCGATGTCATTGGTCAAGACATTGTTTTTATATAAAATGCCCTTCACGTGGTTATGGCATGGTGTTGTGGCTTTTCGTTTACGTATCTGCAACAAAGCTAAAATTAAACAAATCCTAGTCTCGTGGTAGGGTAGGTATACTTCTTCTAGTAGCTATTGAACTTACCATACCAAATTGACTGGCAGTAAGCCTGTCGCATCTATGTGCAGTGTAGGCATCGTTGTCATGTTGCCCTATTGTAGAATTTTCAATATGTTTTATTTCTTCAGCAAAATCCTTTAATTTTGGAAGACACGCTTCTTTGAGATTTGTTCCTACTATTGGCTTATCTACGTATTGTGCCTTTGCGCCAAAATGGAGGTCAGGTTTGGGTGTAGGTCCAAAAAGACGCCTGCGGATGTATTTTTTCCGTCTTGCCTTGGACTTTCCCGCTTGGGCAATATACTTTTTACTTATATATCAAATCAGCTTATGATAACGTTATTATTGAATTATTAATAAAAAGTTATCAAATATGAATGTTCCCTATATTTTAATTAATTTCATTCGTAATATCTTATCTGGACGAGAAATTGTTTTACATTCGACTGATCTTGTAAGAACATTGTGGAAAGGGTTGCCTCAGGGTTCAGTTCTCAGTCCACTTCTTTATAGTATTTACACACATGATATAGAAGATTCTGTTCACGACCCGGCACATTTACTGCAATATGCAGATGACTTACTAATTTATACTATAAATGAATGTCTTTCTGCAGCGTCTGCTCAATTGTCATCAACATTAAACGTGCTTGCTACATGGTTGGATGCTCATGGCCTTGAGCTATCAGCGTCTAATAGTACCATAGTTACATTCAGTCGTAAACGCAACTTCCTCCAGTTAATGTATATTATAATGGTGAAACAATACCTGAAAAGAGTCACGCTAAATTTCTCGGTGTTATATTCGACTCCAAACTCACAGGACATCCTCACTGTGAGCACGTAGTAGGGTATTAAAATGTGAAAAAAATTTGAACTTATTAAGATGCCTCACGGGTGTATGGTGGGGAGCACATCCCCGTTCATTAAAGTTAGTGTATAATGCAATTATAAGGAGTGTTTTAGATTATGGCACTTTTCTTTTAGAACCTTGTAATGTAGCAGCATTAAAACGGCTAGACAATATCCAAACGAAAAGTATGCGTATAATATTAGGAGCTATGAAATCCAGTCCCATAAATGCACTTCAGGTGGAGTGTGGTGATCTTCCGTTACACTAAGGCCGTTTGTCCACCGCCGCCGTCACCGTCACGTCACCGAGAACGAGATGACGGCGCCGAAGTAGCGGTACATACATTTACTTCAGCCGCGTGTCCACCGCACATCCGTCACCCGAGCACCGTCATCCCGGCCGCCGAAATTGCGAGTAGATCGGCGTGACCGCTAGAACGGGCCCGAGATTTTGACGGGCCGATGTGCCGGCAATACAAAACACGTATGAACTTGTCCACACACTGCCGTCGCCGTCGCACCGTACACGAGCTCAGTTCAATTGTCTGTCAACTGTCATCAATTATCATAATACGTAATAATTGTAATAAAAATGGCCAAAAAATTTAAATACGATATTTATTCATTAATAGAAGTTCGGTCGGTCGCGGTGGACAAACGATCGCCGTCACGTCATATTAAACTCGGCCCGAAATAATCTCGTTCTCGGCGCCGGCCCGGTGACGGCGGCGGTGGACAAACAGCCTTAAGACGCCAATACTTGGCTGACCGGCTTCTATTTCGATCTATGCAATATTCTAATCAGTTACTTTGTTTAAAACTTAGACAACTTTCAAATCTCACATCCACACCTTACTGGAAATACAAAAACCCACCTTGTCTACTTAATAGCTTTACTAAATCTTTAACTCTATCAGCCCCAATTTACCAAACCCGCTTACTTCCTCTTTTTAATTGTCAGTACCAAGCCCTTTTAGTAAATCCTCCTGTGTTTTTCAACTTAAATATTAAACGTTCTAGTTTTCAAGCCAATTTTGACCTTAACTCCATCATTAATGATCGGTGGCCCGGTTGGTACGAAATATATACCGATGCCTCTAAGCACAGTGCTAAGGGCAAAGTTGGTGTGGGTGTATTTCATAAACAATTAAATATTGTACAAAAGATTAAGCTATCATTTGAGAAATCAGTATTCACTGGGGAATGTTTTGGCATCGTAAAAGCTTTAGAATACATTTTACTAATGAAATTGAAAAATGCTATGATTTTAAGTGATTCTAAAAGTGCGTTTAAAAAAAACAATTGCTTTTCAAATGCTTTGCTTCTGGATTCGAAGTAAATTTTATATGGGTACCAAGTCATTGTAATATTAAGGGTAACGAGCGAGCAGATAAATTGGCCAACGAGGCGGTGGAGTGTGGTGACATATCGTTCCGTACCATAGATACCACCATGGGGTGTGTAATGATCGATATAAAAATATTTAATATATTTTCTATCGATATATCAACATTTGATATAATTTCAAAGGGTATAATCACTCATTGTGTATAATAAACGTTTGGTATAATTTTAAAATATATACATTTATTTCGTATATTTATCGTTCGGTATAACGCTTATTTCTTATAACGATTATATGGTATAACGCTCATTTTATATACAAATCATAATATATAACAATCAATATAACCTAACCTAACCAACTTTTTTATAGTTCGTTTTTGTTGGGGGACGCAGTTCAAACCTAACCTAACCTACTTTTTGATAGCAGTTCGTTTTGTGATTAAATCATAACGTTATACCATAAGTTCATTATAGGAAATAAGCATTATACTTAAAGAATGTTATATTAAATTATATTATATCAAATGATCATTATAAGAAATGATAATTATGTCATATGTAAATATATTAAGTGTTGTTATACGATTTAATAATTATATCAAATGAGCGTTATTGCTACTAATATTATACCAAAAAAATTTATAGCCATCGTTACGCACCCACCACCATGATCTGGATTCTCTTCCCAAGGTATGTCTCAAAGAATCTTGGAATAAATCTTGCGAACATTCCAGCAATTTAAAAGGTAAATTTTTCAAGAACATCCAAAACAGAATACTTTCAAAACCGTGGTTTTTTAAGTTAAAGTCAACAAGTATAAGAGCAAGAACAGTTTTGAATACAATGCGATTGGGCCATGCTTGCACTCCTGCTTATCAGGCAAGAATAAAAATAGTAAATAGCCCTGCTTGTGAGTGTGGGAATGAGTATGGGGACTTAAATCACATTTTCTTTTCATGCAGCAAGTATGACCATGCTTCCTTTTTCCATGACCTGATCTCTCTCCATGTGCCACTTCCTTTCAATATAAATTTCCTTCTTTATTCCGCTAATCCATATATATATATTTATCTCTAGCCTCCTTTATATCTACCAACAATATAAAACTATAATTTTTCTTACTATTTGACACACTTTATGTAGGTATTTTTACACACTCGTATTATCAATTATTAATAGTACATTTCGATGCTAGTGCGGAAAGTATGTCATTACTTCACGACTCCCGAGATATCTTGCCACGAGCCGAAAGCGAGTGGCAAGACTTTGGGACGAGTGAAGAATGATATTTCCGCGCGTGTATCGAACGACGTTTTTTAATACAGTTGCGAAAAAAAATACAACACAGAATAAATTTGCGACTTTTTTACTTGGTGTAATATTATAGTAATACAGTTGAATAATTATGTATGTTAAGCCTTTGAGTGGATAAAATGAGTATTAGTTATTAGTATTACATTATAATTAACCTGATAACCTTCAGACTGTCTCTTTAAAAATGCAGTCAATTTTGAGTAATTCTTGATGTCAATATCATTTTTTGTTTTCATCATAGCTTTTAGCATTGAATACTTTGACCACAAGGTAGAATCCTGATATTTTTTATAGACAGTTCAAGAAAAAAGGCCGTAAAAACGTTTTCTGAGAACGACTTCGCTTTATGTTCCGTTTTCCATTTCACAAAATGTTATAAAACTGCAATATATTTTTGTTTCGATTTTTCCGGTAAAGCACTATTACTCGCAATGGCGACCTTCTCACATATGTCTGGCGGTGTTAAATCCATTTCAAAGTCTGATCCACTCATTTTACACGAAACTTTTCTTAAATTTTAACTTTACTGAAGCTCTGAATAATCTCGTAAAGTAAGCTCAAACTTTAGCGGTGAAAATTTTTGACAAGTTAAAGGCGTTTTTGTTAGCTTAGCTTATTTATATTTTTTCAAATACATTTTTTTTTATAAAAAGAAAAAAGTTTTATAATATATAACACTTTACTATTATTACCTCAGTATCATTATTTTCAATTATTTGTGTATAGAAATATTTATATATATATATAATTTTTATATTATATATAATTTAATATATATAAATTGTATAAACACAAAAACTACTGTTGCCTTTAGAACCTTAAAAATGCCATGCTTGCAGTTGGAAAAACGCCTCCACTTTGACAGGCGTTTCGGCAGCTATTCCCACGCTATTCCGTTTCATTCAGACAAGAAGAATAAGAACTGTTTTAGGAATTCAATATTCAAAAAGTTATGATTAAGAGGCTAGCCTAAATATATCAATATTTCAATGTTTTGAAAATATATCAATATTTTGATATTTTTACATTAATAATAGATTATTAGTTTTATTACGAAATAAGTTTTGGTACAAACTAACATTATAATAACTCTCCGGTAAGTAGTCGTGAATTGGAACAAGTACAAATTAAAAAAAATAGATAAGTAAATCGCACTAGTGCGCAAAAACGAACTTTTCGCACGCAAAACTACCAAAAAAAAAGCACTTTTTGAGCAACTGTATTAAAATATATTTATATGTATACCCCACCATCCTTGCTGATCCATATCCCTTTTGGCTACTTGTTTTGTTAGTTAAGATATATTTTTTTCGTGTAAATAGTTTCCCTAATTTTTATAATAAAAAAAAAAACTTGACATAATAATATGGCAATGCATTCGTGCGGGCCCAAGAAAAAAAAGGGCGGCAAAGCAAAACAATTTTCACTATTTAGTTTTGTTCATTTTGTTGTTTCATGTTTCACGTAAAGCTTGTAAGCATGTAATTAGTGCAAAATGAGTTCAAGTGACGAAAATATAGAATTCACGCCACCCGAACTAAAAAAAGAAGCTAGTTTGGCGATGGACAATTTGTTTCCAGCAAAATCTAAGGATAGATACGTCAAATCTTATGAAAGTTTTATGAAATGGCGAAACGAGAAAAAAGCCAATACTTTTTCGGAAAGCATATTTTTGGCTTATTTCAGCGAATTAGCCAAAAGTAAACAGCCATCTACATTATGGGCAATGTATTCTCAATTCACTATGAATGCTAAACATAATGTTAAGTTGAAAAGTTACGCATATCTGACTGCATATCTGAAAAGACAGTCTGACGGGTATAGAAGTAAAAAAGCTAAAGTTTTTACTTCACAAAATATAATGCAATTTCTTAATGAAGCTCCGGACGACATGTTTTGCGGTCCAATGGGGTAATGCCGCCAGCGTCATGGGGACCCTGCCGCAGCCAGTAGGATTAGACGGGGTTTTCTTTTTATAACTTTTTTTTATTTGTAAATATAGGTTTTTATAGTTATTATATTATTGAAACTGCGAGACACTAAAACCAAAGTAGATCGGCAGTTTGTTGTTCGGGATGAATATTTTTTTTGCAATATAGAAAAGGAAAATGCTATAATCAGATTATAGGGAGACACAAAATATCGATTCTCCCTAAAGAAGTAGCCGTATTCTTAAACTTGTTAAGCAGCGAAAGTTACACAGGGCATCGCTTTCGGCGAACATCCGCAACACTTTTAGCTGATTCTGGTGCAAATTTGATAACGCTGAAACGACATGGCGGATGGAAGTCTGATAAAGTTGCAGAGGGATATATTGAGGAGTCAGTAACAAACAATACAAACATAACCCATCAAATCAATAAAAATATCCATTATAACACGAACAATAATCAGCAAACCGCGTCTCGCCAAGAATCGAATCCACAACCATCTGTTTCTCGTCATTTAAGTCCACAACCATCAACCTCCCGTCATTTTAGTCCACAGCCGTTCACTTCAAGCTCCAACGTTGAGTCAAGTACACCTGCCGCTCACCATGTATCTCCGACAAAAGACAAAGAACTACCATCTGTATCAAATACACAAACGGAAATTAAGCAAACTAATATTACTGTCCTCGGGAAGTCAGCTAATCTCACGTTTCATAACTGCACGTTGTCAAATATTACGTTTAATATGAAATAATTGTTGTAATTTCCCACCTACTGTTTTGTTCACACTTAAGAGGGTTTATCCCACATAAATATGAAATCGGTACTTTGCCATGTTTTCGGCCCCGATTTTCGGTGTCAATTACATTTTCATTTATTTTTGTTGTTGTTTTATTTTCGATTTTTGAGAAAAGCACTATACTTGCCTCGGCCAGAATAGCATTGCTGGCTTCGTATTATTAAACGGACTCGCAAGCTCGTCCGTTAAAACCTATACTCAGCCAGCAATTGCCTACTTCCTGGCCTAGACAGTAATATACTATTACTAAAATACTTATTGTTTCAGAAATAAAACGCTTTATAAGTAACGAAAATTATGTCAAACTATTCATTCGGACCTTAAATTTTATGAGACAAAAGATAGACCCAAATTTACAAAACATTTCGCGAATTCTATTTGAACATCAAGACCACACATTTGTGCTTCCATATATATCCTGATCTTGATGTCGAGATAAAAAAACCGGTCAAGTGCGAGTCGGACTCGCGCACCGAGGGTTCCGTATCATTATCTATAAATATATAAAACCAGTGTAAGCAGAGCCCTGCTCCAAAGCAAAATGTACGCAGTGTGGGGTTACTTTATATTGGTCACTGCTATATACAGACATACATACACATTTACGGTTTTCGCAATTATTCTTTAATCTGTGCTATAAGACCTACCTTCATACCAAATTTCAAAATTCTGCGTTCACGGGAACTACCTTGTAGGTTTTGATTCCCTTGAGAGTTGAAAATTTGCGGAAATTTGCGGCATAAACGGCTGTATCTTTTGATTGCGTTGGCTTAGAAGTTTGATTTTTTCACAGCTTCAAAGGACAGTAGACCTGAGTAATTGATATAAATTTCAGCTTCATACCTCCACGCGTTCCTGAGAAAAAGGGTTTGACAGACGGACGGACGGACGGACAGACAGACGGACAACAAAGTGATCCTATAAGGGTTCCGTTTTTTCCTTTTGAGGTACGGAACCCTAAAAAACGCATGAAAAATAAGCAAATAACATTAATTCCACAGAATTTTTGTCACATAATTCTTATTACATTTTTTATGTTTACAAAAGGGGTATAATAATGTATCCATGTATTTTGACCTATAATATCCAAGGTCTTTGAAAAAATACTCCTGAACCGAATGAAACCAATTCTGGACACAGATAATATCATACCAGACCACCAGTTCGGGTTCAGGGAACAGCACTCTACCGTTGAACAAGTACACAGAGTTGTGAGTAAGATAAGACAGTCGTTGGAGGACAAAGAATACTGTGCCGCTGTCTTCTTGGACATCCAACAAGCCTTCGATAAAGTTTGGCACACATGTCTGCTATACAAGCTCAAAACAAGATTGCATAACACATACTACATGATACTGAAGCCATACCTACTACATAGACAGTTTCAAGGAAAATTTGGCCTAGAGACTTCCAAGCTGTATGATATTGAAGCCTCAGTCCCACAAGGATCTGTACTTGGCCCAGTACAGTATTCGATTTATACTGCTGACCTGCCTACCTCTGAAGATGTGGTAACAGCAACATATGCGGATGACACTGCCTGCCTTGCTAGCGACAAAGTACCTGGAATTGCTTCACAAAAACTACAGATGCACCTTGACAAAATAGACCACTGGCTCGAAAAGTGGAGAATCAAATCGAGCACTACTAAATCAGTCCAAATAACCTTCACCCTGCGCAAAGGTGACTGTCCAACTGTCACCATACGAGATGAACCACTTCCAAGTGAAACGTGTGTAAAGTACCTGGGCCTTCATCTAGATAGAAGACTGACATGGGCAAATCATATAAAAATGAAGAGAAAGGAAGCAGATATCAGATGTAGAAATCTATACTGGCTCTTGGGCAGACAATCCAAACTAACTATGGGTAACAAACTGTTGGTATACAAGTCCATCATTAAACCAGTGTGGACATACGGAATCCAGCTGTGGGGATAAGCAAGCAACTCCAACCTGGAAATATTGCAGAGGTTCCAGAACAAGGTACACACGGCAAAATAATCCGGTAAGCATAGCCATGCACACGTCTATGCGTGTTGAGTATCGACATGAACGTTAAGTAGAATCCACATGTGAATGTGTGAGTGAGTTCGATCATAAAATCTACCCACTAAGTACAGATTTTTTAGCAGCAAGATAAATAAGCAATGTCGCTGTAAATTACCTGTTTATTGAATAAAAAATAACTAACTATAAAATAACAATGAAGAAAGTTACAACTACTTAAGTTTGTTTACAATAAAATAAGCAAAAAATAATTACAAATTAAACAAAAAAAATCCCCCCCGGTATCGTGTCACACTCAAAGGCTGAAAATTCAATATCTCCGGTTTCAGTTACTTCTACAAAAATAATGTAAAAGTATTTTTTATTTAGACTGTCCTAATAGTACATTACTGCAGAGGCCGTGAAGTAAGGGATTGCTGGACGTTTTGGGGTAGGTGGCCGAGTCGAAGACGAGGCCAGATAGAACGAGTCCTGCAATCCCTGTTCCGGCCAAAGCTTGTATAGTGCTTTTCTCAAACAATGTGAGGAAATATTAAAATTAAAATAACTACTAGACAATCAAGTAAATCATAGTTTATTATAGGGGAAAAGTAATTTAAATAGGTACTAATTCATGTTGAAGGTAATATTGGACATATTAGGGCAGTTTTTAAACGTGAAATGTATTGTTTTGCCGGGCACATTAATGGTGTTTTTCTGAATTGATGATGATGGATTAGTGGACTGTGTGTTTAATTGGCTTCCTTTTTCTGGGCTAGGCAGAGGAGTTGGCAGTGGTAAAGAACCATCTTGAGAGGAGAGTGACCGAGGGCTATTTATTTGTTCTATCTGGCGGGAAGTGGATGGCTGAGGGCTATTTATTTGTTCTCTGTGGCGAGAGGTGGATGGCTGAGGACTTAATAGCGGGGTAGTTGATGACTGCAATTGAATTTTATCGTTTATTTGTTTTGATATACAACTTTTGTTTTCAATGGAATCTTCGATATAGCCCTCGGCTACTTGATCAGAACGCCATCCGCCATGTCTTTTTAGCGTCGTCAGATTCGCCCCTGAATCTGCAAGAAGAGTTGCTGAAGACCTCCGAAAACAATGGCCCGTATAGGAGTCAATATTAGGCAAGTTTAAAAAAGTTGCGATCGCCTTGGGCATCGATGCAATGGTGTGCCTTCCAATTGGTTGCCTTGTACACTTTCCATTTTTGTAATTGAGGAAAAAGCGATCGGTATTGGTGTTCACTGGGCGAAGAGCTTCGTATTTTTGTACTACGGTCACAAATTCATCACGGACAACAAACATGCGGTCTATTTTTGTTTTAGTATCACGTAGTTTCACAAGGATCATATTATTATGATGCTCGACGTCATTTACACTAATGTTGGTCAGTTCTACAGTTCGGCAGGCACCATTTACGCCTAATATTAGTGCAACCTGAAATTAATACTTAAATGTTAATGACACGTATTGTGATAAGTCAATATTAATTATATATTTCGAGTGACATAAATTTAGCGATAAAATTACCTTGATTGCCAAAAAACGGTCATCGGGAGCTTCCGACAAGAATTTTGAAATATTTTCGCCGGTAAATATCTTTGATTTCTTGGGCTTGTACCCAGCAGATTGTCTTTTGAGCAACGAGCTTAGGTTTTTGTATTCCTTAATGTTAATGCCGTGTTTTAATTGTAGGGTACATTTAAGCATGGAATACATAGCCCACAAAGTTGACGGCTTTTTGTTTTTAGCGGCTAGGTTAAAATATGCAAGAAACACATTTTCTGAAAAGGAGGTTGTCCGGGTTTCTTTTCGCCAGTTCATGAAAGCATCGTATGTTTTAATGAAAGAAAGAAAGAAAGAACTGTTTATTTGCTTAGAACACGTACAAAAGGATGTTAATTTAGCACTGGAAGCAGTATTCAGCCGATACATCAGCATGCAAATTATAATAATACAATAAATCTGATAAAATGTCACAAATTAAAAACTAAAATTAACTAATCATTGCCTAATTTACATTAAATTAAATTAATTACATTTTGAAAAATCCATGAATTCCTTAACACTATAGAAACATTGTTCTTGCAACCAAATCGTCAATTTATTTTTAAAATCAAGACCATGATGTAGTGCCCGCAAATCCCCCGGAAGATTATTAAAAATTTCAATAGCCATGTTAAAGGCATTCCTTTTGTAAATGCCTGCACGACATCGCGGATGATGCAGAAGATCCCCATACTGCGCTCTTTGATGCCTATCAGAAACATCTGATCGCCACTGGAAAAAGTGTGGCTGGGATATAGTTATTAGACAAACCTTTCTTATGTACATACAAGCTAGAGGTAAAATGTGCAACTGTTTGAAAATCGGCCTACAACTATCAGTGATCCATGCATTTGCCACGGCACGTATACATTTCTTTTGCAATATGAATGCTCTTGCCACATCGACGGAATTACCCCACAAGAGCAAACCATAGTCGAGTGTTGAGGACACGTAACCATGATACGCAGTGACTGCAGCCTCAGACGAGACTGTGTTTCTGAGTCTCCTCAATGCAAAGACGAACCTATCCAATCTAGAACAAACTGAATCGATATGCCCCTGCCAACTCAAATGTTTATCGATGTTTAAACCCAAAAATTTAACGGTGCTAGTTTCAACTAAAGAAGTTTCATTATAATTTACATTAAACTGAGTCGGTTGTGTATGATATGAATGAAATTGCATGTATGTCGTTTTAGTTAAATTAATATTAAGATTATTGTTCCTTGTCCATTTATTTATGTCATTTAATGCTGCATTTATATTTGATACGTACGTATTTTTGTCATCTCCTTTCACTACAACTGTTGTATCGTCAGCAAAAAGTATGCATTTATGTGATACAGCAAGCGGGAGATCGTTGATATACAACAGGAACAACAATGGTCCCAAATTGCTACCCTGTGGCACTCCTGATCTATTTACACGAAATGGTGATTTAAACACATTTTTTAAAGGAGTTTTACCAATTAGAGTAATTTTTGCGATTTCAGTACACTGCATTCTATTCTTTAAATAACTTTCAAACCAATCCAGTGCTACACCTCTTATCCCGTATGAATATAATTTAGAAAGAAGCAACCTGTGATTAACACAATCAAATGCTTTACTTTGGTCCAGAAAAACTGACATTACTGGTAATTTACTGTTAATGGCCTTGGTAATGCACTCGACAAAATTAAAGCAGGCTAATTCGGTTGAATGCCCCTTGCGAAAACCAAATTGATCCTTGTGTAATATTTTTCCCCTTTCTAAGAAAACAGTCAACCTGGAACACATGGCCTTCTCGAAAACCTTGGATACAACGGGAACAACCGTAATAGGCCTGTAGTCATCTGGATTACTACGATCTCCCTTTTTAAATAGAGGTTTTACTGTGGACACCTTTAATTGATCAGGGAAGACGCCTTGACTAAAAGAAAGGTTAATGATATGAGCAAGAGGCCGGCTCAAGTATCCAGCCACCAGTTTAAGTATAACAGTTGATATACCATCACAACCACATGACCTACTGTTTTTAAGAGACATAATTATATTAAAAACCTCATTTTCTGTCACTGGGTTCAAAAAAATTTAAAAAGGGTTACACTGTGAAAGTCCTGTATGTTCAGAAGTAATATTACTTGATAAATTTGTGTTGATAATGTCAATAAAGTAATCATTAAAAATATTGCATATTTCCTGGGGGTCTTGATATGTCATGTTATTATAATTAATTAATTTTATGCCACTGTCATGAGCATTCCTAGAGGCAGATGCTGATATTATATCCCACGTGGCTTTGCATTTATTTTTATTATTTAAGATATGTTTATTATTGTTTATCATTTGGGATTTCATTATACACTTTTTAAGGATTATATTATACTTTTTAAGATATAGTTTATTAGATATATTATAGTTCTTCCTCTTTGTTCTATTTTTAATATATAATTTACGTTTGACATTACACGACCTACGTATCCCTTTAGTTAGCCACTTAACATTTTTATGCCGATTGCTAACCTTGACCTTGATTACCGGAAAACACAATTCAAAAAACAGACACAGAAGGTCATAGAACAGTAAAAAAGCCACCCCACAGCTTTCAGTGGCCATAACCTCTGAGAAAGAAAGAGACTGTAAACACTGTCTAAATTTTTCTATATTATCGCTGCTAAAGTCTCTCTTCCACTCGAACCAAGTCAGGACTGATTTGTCCCTGTTTACTCTGAAAGTCAGTGTCTGTGCCTGGTCATGATCAGACAGGCAAAGACTATGGGTTTCCGCATTAACTTTACCAATGTTGCTAGCAATTTGATCCAAGCATGCGTCCATTCGAGTGGATGTATGGATATGCAAATCAAAGTTAAAATTCATCACTGTGCTTTTAAGATCCCTAGTAAATGTGGTAGCTTTTAAAATGTCAACGTTCCAGTCACATACGACAATCTTTTTTTTACCGTAGTTTTTGTTCAAAAAAAATAGCAATTTCTCCAGCTTATGAATAAAAATACCTACGTGAGATAAGGTCTGTTTCGGTATTCTGTAAATAACTATGACTATGACATCCAACCCCAAGATCTCAATACCACAGCCCTCAAAAAAGAATTTTGATGTGAGTTGCGAAACAAACTCAACCATAGCAGTGCCTCCCCTCCCTTCTTCTCTACAGTAGGAGGCTGCTAATTTATAGTTGTTAAGCTTGATATTAATTTCTGAACCGCGCTTTACGAAAGTTTCGCTGACACACAGCACATCGACATCCTGTTTATAATTTTGAAATTCACACAGTGCTATCTCCAATAGATCAAGCTTGTTCAATAACCCCCCAATATTTTGATGCAGTATTCTAAAACTATTCGCTACATTATCCGCAACTGTCGGAGGCTTTTCCAAGAAAAAGCTTACAAGCGCTGTGAGCACTGTCGTCTTTTGTAAATGTGTCGTTCACCAAATAATTATCTGCCTCAACTAAACACATTAATTCAGTTAGGTGGACAAATATATTTCTCAAACCCATCATATTAACACGGCCTGATCGCTCGTAGAACATAGTATGATCGTAAGCAAGGTTTCGGTTGCTATCTAATAAGTAAGCATACTGGTAAATATTGTTATCATTATATAGTGACCTATTGAATATTTCAACTCTACGATTGAACACGTTACAATAATAGCCCACTCTGAATGTAGGACAACACAAAACAACATTAGTATGCGAAAGTGGCAATAGACAATTTCTGATGAAAAGCACCAAATTGTAATAGTTCTTCGTTATTCTAAAGTCCTCCTCGCCTATAAAAATTACACAAAAATCATTTTTTCTCAAACATGCTCGGAAATGTATGCGTTAATGTCCCGATATGAGGACGTGAAGTTTCTCGTTTATGGCTCCCTACATTACTTCTTGGCTTAGGCCACAAAAGTTAGTATGAAAATCCATTTTTGTCCGCTGCTCTAATTTTTTAAATTTCTATACTAAAATTAAATTGGCAAAGGAAAAAATTACATACAGCCAACCACCACCACAATCTGTACCTAAGCATAATTGCGACATAAAAAAAAAAATCTATGGTACTATACAGGGTGTCCCAGAAAGTACAGTCAAGCGAAAGTCCTGACGTAGAGCAACTCAAGGGGCATCCGAATCACCCCCATGTATGTTCCGCGATTTTTCGTAGTTTAGGAGTTATGGCCTTTTTTCACATTTTCTATTAATCTACGACCACGGAGACAGTTTTGCTCACTCTGACTGCAATAATTGAGATAATTGGCTGCTTGTTTTTTTAACGAGTAGCTGAATAGTACGTGCATGTATTTCAATTAAAAACAAAACAACATCGGTGACCGTTTGGGCAAAAAAAAATATCGAATCACAAAAAGTGACTACATTTTGACTGTAGTTCAGACTTTGAAGGCCAATTACAAAAAAAACTAGCATAACTTTTTTTTTTCAAACCATGTTTAAAAACTGCCTTATTTTATTGACTTTCTACCCTATTAATTTTATTGATCTATTATTAAGGGATCATGCCAAAAAAAAATATCAAAACGTACTTCATCCGTAATTTTCACTTTTTCTAGTAAGGCCAAGTACAAATCTGAAATTAGGTTTGTGCTCCGGATTTAGCATGAAAAACTTCTTGGTGCAAAACAATAATACTGACCACTGATTTTCCGAGGCTATTAAATGAAAATTAAAAAATATTTCAGAATTGTACTTGGCCTTACTAGAAAAAGTGAAAATTATGGATGAAGTACGTTTTGATTTTATTTTTTTGGCATGATCCCTTAATGATAGAACAATAAAATTAATAGGGTAGAAAGTCAATAAAATAAGGCAGTTTTTAAACATGGTTTGAAAAAAAAAAGTTATGCTAGTTTTTTTTGTAATTGGCCTTCAAAGTCTGAACTACAGTCAAAATTTAGTCACTTTTTGTGATTCGATATTTTTTTTTGCCCAAACGGTCACCGATGTTGTTTTGTTTTTAATTGAAATACATGCACGTACTATTCAGCTACTCGTTAAAAAAACAAGCAGCCAATTATCTCAATTATTGCAGTCAGAGTGAGCAAAACTGTCTCCGTGGTCGTAGATTAATAGAAAATGTGAAAAAAGGCCATAACTCCTAAACTACGAAAAATCGCGGAACATACATGGGGGTGATTCGGATGCCCCTTGAGTTGCTCTACGTCAGGACTTTCGCTTGACTGTACTTTCTGGGACACCCTGTATTTATGTGCGGTTAAACATGGTGCTCAAATAGCTGGATCAAATTAGTACATTTAAAAAATAAAAAAGGTGGCAAATCGAAAATCTTTTTTTCTGCTTATGCGTATTTCGTAGTGATTGTTATTATAATTTAACAGAAATAAAAATGACTTCTAGTGATGAAAGTGACGGGGAACTTATGAACTGTACTCCGCCTCATTTAAAAGAGGAGGCAAATTTAGCTATGCAAAATATGCTACCGGAAAAAAGTAAACTATGATTTACTTGATTGTCTAGTAGTTATTTTAATTTTAATATTTCCTCACATTGTTTGAGAAAAGCACTATACAAGCTTTGGCCGGAACAGGGATTGCAGGACTCGTTCTATCTGGCCTCGTCTTCGACTCGGCCACCTACCCCAAACTCGTCCAGCAATCCCTTACTTCACGGCCTCTGCAGTAATGTACTATTAGTGAAATCACCTAAGTTGTCAGCAACATTTTCCAGAAGTACCTCAACTCCGACACTGGGGTACCGAAAGTGACAAACATCGATTTGATCGTTTAGGCAAGATAGAGAAATGTTCGTAAGTTTATTGTTTTTATGAGAGCTTAACAAGCAAATGCGATTCTTCTTTATGTTAGACGATGGAGATGAGCTTCCGATAATAGAGTCTGGCGAAATTGGAGAATTCCCCGCAACAGCTGCAGTCGGAGGGATTGAAGGCTTATCGGGGATATCCTTATCCGATTCAATATCCTGGACTAAAACTGGCGGCCGACGAATAGACTCATCGTGATCATGCCCAACTCCAGCATTTTCGATGCTTGTTGCTTGTTCCGAATGTAATTCCGTGGCGCTTGGTGAAAGACATGTATTTGAAACAAGTATGTCTCTATAGCTGCTATCCTGACGTGAAGATGAAAGCGTTTGCCTCAACTTATTTTTCTTATTACTTTTTGACAAAGTTTTCTTTGCATCTGATTTGCAAATGCTAGTTAACGCATCAATCTTTGAGGCATAACGTGAAACAAGATTTTTGAGTTCGTAGTTCTCTGATAAAAGATTCTCAATTTCCTGTTCAGAGCCTTTCAATTGTTCTTCTAATGTAGTTAATTTATTATTTAACGAATGTAATTTATCCTGCAAATCTTCCTTAATTACAGGACAGCTTCTATTTAGACTACTAAGTAGCGGTGATGACGAAGGCGACGAAGAGACCATAATATCATTTTCATTTGACGAAAAGATAAAAGAATTGTTTAGAAACTTGTCAAGATTGCGTTTCTTCCGAACTGTTATTTTGCTGGAAGAGGCTATTGGCGAATCTTCAATATTGAATAGATGTGTTTTATTATTAAGACAGCTTACGCACATCCATTTTTTCTTACTTTCCTTAGACATAATATTGAAAAATCGACTTTCAGAAACATTAGTACAATCAAGGTCATACACGTCGTTGCATTGACAGCATTTGAGATAATGTCTGCTTTCAATGGTTTTTAAGCACTTGGCGCATGTAGCTTTGCTGTTGAGATTCATCCTGCCGAAACGGCAGGCACTTTCCAACAAGTAGTACAATTGGCGGCCAATAGATGGCGCTCACAGCAGATGACAAATCAAGCGCGGTTAATTAAACGCTGAAAACACTCCAAGTGGCAACACTGAAGTAATTTTTTGTAGTAGGCAATCGTGCGTGATTGACAGCTGACAGAAGTTGACAGTTAGTAGTTTGATCGCAAGTAAACGTAACCAATCAGCTGTTTATTCTAATATGAAATAACTGTTATCTTTAAGTATGTTTATCTTTAAAGATCTTCCGTCACGCTTTAACTTTTGGTTCAAAAAGTTCAAATTAATGTATAACGGCTGTGGAAATATGTTACCGTAGTGTTATTCTTCGGAGTGCTTGTTTGTTTCCGAAAATCTTTGGCCAATTCCCAAGGCAGGTATCGAGGTTAACTTTTGTGCACCACTTTTTCTAATATTAACTAGTGTTTGCTAATAATTTATATATAAAAACAGCGTAAGCTCATTAAGAAGATGTTTACTTGGCCAATGTTGCCAGCACTCTCTCAATGTAAATCTCTTTACTTTTTCCGGTAGCATATTTTGCATAGCTAAATTTGCCTCCTCTTTTAAATGAGGCGGAGTACAGTTCATAAGTTCCCCGTCACTTTCATCACTAGAAGTCATTTTTATTTCTGTTAAATTATAATAACAATCACTACGAAATACGCATAAGCAGAAAAAAAGATTTTCGATTTGCCACCTTTTTTATTTTTTAAATGTACTAATTTGATCCAGCTATTTGAGCACCATGTTTAACCGCACATAAATATAGTACCATAGATTTTTTTTTTATGTCGCAATTATGCTTAGGTACAGATTGTGGTGGTGGTTGGCTGTATGTAATTTTTTCCTTTGCCAATTTAATTTTAGTATAGAAATTTAAAAAATTAGAGCAGCGGACAAAAATGGATTTTCATACTAACTTTTGTGGCCTAAGCCAAGAAGTAATGTAGGGAGCCATAAACGAGAAACTTCATGTCCTCATATCGGGACATTAACGCATACATTTCCGAGCATGTTTGAGAAAAAATATTTTACCTAATCTTACATTGGATATTGTCATCCCCAGTGTAAGCGAGAGAACTGAATCGAAGCTTCCTTCGACCTTGAATCTTCAAATTTATGCAATACCACGCATTGAACTATTATTACTAGCGAAGAGTAGTACCATCTCACTGATACGACGATGTTATATTATTATTTCTCAACAAGTCTGAGATTGATGATTTTATTTTGAGATTAGCAGTTTAAAATTGAAAACAAAAAAGATACACTTGTGCAGGATTCGAACCAGGTTCTCTAGGTTACATAACCCTGTGTCGGTACGACTGAGCCACCACGCTCATAATACAAGTGGCGAAATTATTTATTTATTCATTGAACTTCGATTGAACAAAATACCAGCATGTTTGAATAACTATACAATATAGGGGCTGTGAAGGTAGTTAGAAAACACATGTTAGTGTGAATGCTCAAGGCAGCGGATAAATGCGGATGTGTGTATAGAATGACACACATGGACAACTTGTGCCGCATGGTTCATAAGAAATAGCGAATTACATGAATACACTGGCCTACCAAATATAACTCAGGAAGTCAATGCATACTGCACAAGCTACAAGAACAGGCTACAAAAGCATTCCAACAGACTAGCCAGAAACCTGATAAGTGCAAGCGAACACACACCAAGGCTAAAACGATGGCAAATATTAGAGCTGGACCAAAGATTCTAAGCAGCCATGCCCTAAATATAATGGTGATGGTGATCATTGGAGCACCACCCTAAGAAGATGGTTAAATCCTCCATCCCATCTGATTATGGCTGGAACAGCCGATCGCAGATTAAAGAGGAAGAAAAAAAAAAATTTTTGACCTATGAAATTGAAGTTTCTAATATAGGTATAGCCATTTTCGTGCGTTTTTCATGTATTCACGACGTCAGGATCAGGATGAGTGCTAGCACAATTTGTGGTCTTGATGTTCAAATAGAATTTAAAATACTCTAAGGTTATTCTTAATTTTTCATGTTTAATTTTTGTTTGCTCATTAGTTGTTCTTTACGCAAAAAAAGAAAATACGTAAGAAGTACTTATTAATTACTAATCAATATGGTAGTTTAATTCGATTAAAAAAAAATACAAGTTTATTCTAAGGAATAAATAAAGTTTATTTTGTTTTACTGTTTGTCTTTGTTTTTGTTAATTTATAGGTGTGCTAACTTGAGGGAGCAATAGAAAGATTGGATAGTTTAAATAGTTTTACAATTGGCATTCGTATGGCTTATAAATCTATCTATCTATATATCTATATAAATAAAATCTATATAAATAAAAATGAATTGCTGTTCGTTAGTCTCGCTAATACTCGAGAACGGCTGAACCGATTTGTCTCATTTTAGTCTTGAAATATTCGTGGAAGCCCAGGGAAGGTTTAAACGGTGAAAAAATACTGTAATTTAGAAGAAGAAAAAAAAACGGGGGCGAAGCCGCGGGCAACAGCTAGTAAATAATATTTAAATCAACTGTATTTGTACAGGAACAAATTCAGCAAGTGAATTTGCTACTTCGTCTTATTGATATGTGGTCTTTTCGCGATCCAATCGTTTTGCTAAGTAGTCATTCGGAGATATAGGCTTTTTACAGAGATGGTCCTTCCGAGATCTGGAATTTATGATGATATGCGCGTTATCACAATAAACTCATGATACCAACCCAAAATACATTTTAATTTTTGGACAAATGGTGGTACATAATTGAATACTTTTTCGACGCATGGCACGCAACCGTAGTTTTTTTTTTCAGACACAAACTTACAGTCGGTCCGATATCTAACGTGAGATTTGTCAAGATTCGAATAAAACGTCGTCTCGACTGATATCAGAATTGAGGTCAAATCAAATTGTATTGTTTTTCAGAGATGTTCGAAATTTTAATGTCATCACTACATAGTCTATACATATAATAAAATCGTTGAGACCAAAAAATCTGTACATTGAAGATTTAAAAAAAAAAACCGACCAGGATGACTTAAAATCGGTAACTGAACATATTAAAACCATTTTTAAAATTTTTGTTTGTTTGTTTGTTTGTTTGACTGAGCATCACGTAAAAACTACTGAACAGATATTGATGAAATGTTCACAAATCGATTTCAATAAATTCAGAATAGGATATAAGCTACAGAAATTTTGGAAAATTTTGGAAAAAAGGGGTGAAAAGGGGGGTTAAAGTTTGTATGAAAAAAGAAAATTAGATTATTCTAGAATCATGAAACTCAGAATAAATACTTAGTAATAAAAATAAAGAAATACCTGTTTTAGCATTTTTTTTTAATCTCATCCAGAGACGCAAAAAAGTGGGTTTTGTGAACTTTTGTGTTTAAAATTAATTAACTTCATACACCTATACAATAAAAACCAATGAAGTGTAACCTTTTAAAGTTGCTATATAATACTTCCAATTTAACACAGGTAAATATAATTTCTCAGTTTTCTTGAAATTTGATTTTTGAGGTGATTATGCACAAAATAGCGGAACTCAAGAAAATCAGCTTTCCTCGGTATAAGTAGTTGGTAATAGTTACAAACAAAGTAAATACTACGAAGAAAATAGATAGATACAAATGGACATAAGACATATAGCCGGAAAAGCGTGTCAATTGTGAAAAAACATTAATATAATAATTACATGCTGTACAGGCATTTTTTCAACGAAGAGATTTTTGACAAACCTAAATTGACGTCTTAAATTGTGTTCTTTACCTAACACCTAAAGTTCAATATGCAATACCGTTACTTTTGTTTTTATTTATTGCGCCATTATTCACAACGCGTTCGGTTTTTGAACGCACTCTTATTTGAAAACCTGAAATTATTATTATTATGAGGGCGGCGTGAAACGCTTGGCTGACATGCTCTTAGTACCTTTGCCTATAAAAAGCAAAATTAAAGGGCGCGCTTACGCCTGCGCTACGAACATGTCAGAATTTTATTGTGAAAAGTTGGTGTTTTTGTACGTAGTAAGGCCCCTGTACTGTAGGTAATTAATTTGTAGAATGATAATAAGTGTTAATCATCTGTAATTACGTACTTAAACCAAGAAAATAAATTAAAAAAGCTTCTGCTAGAAAAAATTGAGTCGCAATAAATTAAAACGGATTAGTAAATGAATTGTTAGTCGTAAGGTAAACATTTATGTATTATTTGGTTAGAAGTTAGAATAGATTTAATTTTTTAAATTAATCAGGGTACAAAATATCGTTAAAGTGAGCGCAGTATTCGCCAATAAGCGTCATAGTTCGGCGAAATTAATAGTGATGTAACTAAAACTGTACTTAGCTTTTTTTGAATAAAGAAACTATTTATAAACAAAACTATAAATAAAACTATTTGTAAAATAAGGTAAAAATAAATGTGATGAGTCATTAACCAGTTTACACCTGTTTTTTTTCAAGATTCCGTGTCACAAATTATTATTTTCATGACGTAATTCTAAAAGTATAGTTTCGTACACACTTTCAGTGGTTCACGTGACGAAGTTAATAATCATAATAATAATAATTTTGATATCGAGAAAAGCTGTAAGTATCACAAAAACACACGCGGACGAAGTCGCGGGCAACAGCTAGTATAAAATAAAGTCGCTTTCTCTTTCCCTATGTCCCTATGTATGCTTATATCTTCAAAACTACACAGCGGATTTTGATGCGGTTTTTTTAATAGATAGAGTGATTCAAGAGGAAGGTTTTTATGTATAATACATGCATAATATACCGTGCGGAGCCGGAGCGGGCCGCTAGTACATAATAAAATCGAATTCGATTTTATAATAAAGATTGTTCTTTTATACCTACTGGCTATAATATGCGGTTTTCGAACGCATTATATAGGGTTTATGACATGTGAAACACCCAATGCACAGCTGCTGCAGTGCAGTGATTATAGTACGCACCTGCACCGAGTGTGGTCGTGCGAGAGATGGGCCCGTGCATGCAGCAGCATTGAGACGGCGCGACGCAGGCGGTGCGCCGCGCGCGCAGCGCCGCCACCCGCGCGCTCCCCGGCGGCTGCCAACTGGGCGCACCCGGTGCGCAGAGCTGAGCTAACGGAGGTACTCACTTCACCTGGCTAAAAGAAACTCAGACAGTTAATAAATTAATAACAATCGAACCACTCGACAGTCAATTAAAAGCAAGCAAAGGTGACGAAATTTAGAATACCTGCATGATTTCGTGAAGATTGTTTAACAGTGAGCCCTCTTCCACTATATCCGGGGGCGGGGGTGGTGGTGGCGGCGGCGCCGACACGGGTCGCTCGAATGTCATAATTGACCATCTATTGCGAATACAGTTAGGTGATAAGTAATAGTACACTACTACAGAAGCCGGGAAGTAAGAGGTCGCCAGCCGAAATCATATAGACGGCCGAGCGCGAGCGAGGCTGGATATTTGAGGTTGGCAATCCCTTTTCCCGCCGAGGTATGTATAGTGATTTTCTCAAATATGCATTGAAATAAATTGAAAACCTCCAAGAAATTAAAGTTTGATTTCTAGAGAAACTAAGAGTAAACTAGACAAAATAAAACTGCTAAATATAACAAACATCGTTTATTAGAAATAAATTCTAATAAAGGAAGTGGGAGATTGTTATTACGTCAGAAAGCAAATATTGCTTGTAGTTTTTTTAATGGCTAAATGCCACCATGCTGTGTTACAAATATGTGTGGAAGAGAAATTAAAAGAGCAGATTGCCGGCCTTGGCCTACAATGTTGTTTGAAATACCATTAAATACCTTTCGTCTAGTCGCAACTGAAACGTGACGACACTTCGAAGCATATAAAACTACTGGACAAACAATAGTACATTACTGTCTAGGCCAGGAAGTAGGCAATTGCTGGCTGAGTATTGGTTTGAACGGACGAGCTTGCGAGACCGTTTAATAATACAAAGCCAGCAATGCTATTCTGGCCCAGGCAAGTATAGTGCTTTTCTCAAAAATCAAAAATAAAACAACAACAAAAATAAATGAAAACAAAATGGTGAAAATTGTTTTGCTTTGCCGCCTTTTTCTATCAATTGCATTTGAAGAGAGTATTTTTCTACCCAGAACACCTAAAGCTATTTCAGACACACATAAACACGATGTCGTACTAGCTTTTTTTTTTTAATTTGGTGTTTTAGTCTTGTGCCTTTATTTTATAATGGTGATTTGCATTTTTTAAAAGTAATGTAATTTGTATGCAACATTACTGGAGAGTTTAGCGCTACAGTATTTTTTTTTTTAATTTTGGACTGACCGGCAACAATTAACTTCCTGTTCTGATATGTAGTTAACAATGACGACTATACGGTCATTTTTGAGAAAAAAATATTTCACCATTAGAATGCTACATTATTCCTGAGTAACATAGGCTATTTTTTATCCCCGATACAATATCGATATTTCAATCATAACATCACTATTTGTATTCCCATAGAATGTAACTTTATTAAAACGTTTATTGTTTATCGTACTTTAAAAATATATTACTGCATATATGGGCTCAATTCAATTTGTCTTAGATGAATATGGGATCAAGGAACAAAATTAGGCAGTTGTCATTTTTTTATACATCGCATTTAAAAGTTATTTTTTGCGTAAAAAGCGCAGTTACATTCTACGGGAGCTGTCATCGAGAAAATAAATGATTGGAAATACTATAATACCTGGATGACCGATAAAAATGAAATCCATCTATGTATCGCTCCCGAAACGCCCTGCATACAAAATTTCATGAAAATCGTTGGAGCCGTTTCCGAGATTCAGATTATACATATACAAAAATTGTTCGTTTAAACGTAGACAGATTTATTTAGATAGATTTAACATGATTCCTAAGATTTTCGTCATTCCCTCAATGGGATTTTAAGATTTCTTTGCTCCCAGACCAGCATGGAAAAATAGGCCATTTTGAAAAGACATTCTGCATTTAATACTAAAATATTTATTTTGTATGGCAGTGGTGGTTTTGGTTGGTTACAGTTACAGTGCGTACTAAGAATTAGTTTCAGATATGTTGGCAAGATGAGTGAAAAAGACTAAACCACATAAACCTGTCTAGCATTTTAGTGGAAGCACGTTCGTAGCGCTCCAGCAGCTGCTGCAGGTTGGCGGCGTCGTCGCAAGAGGCGCCCCAGCCCAGCACGCGCGCGAGGTCGTTGCCGGTGCCCAGCGGCAGCACCGCGGTCCGAACGTGACGCTGCTTGGAAATACATTTCATGAATTACTTGTTCCGGTTGACAAGCGAAAAAAACGAAACGAGTGCTAAACATTTTGTTTGTACGGTAATACAATAAATACAACAAGCAACCGATGCGATAGACCGATGATCTTGTCAAAGTGGCGGGGAAGGATTGGATGCGAAAGGCGCAAGATGGGAACGAGTGGCGTTCATTGCATTAGAAGAGACCTACCTACTCAGCATTGGGTGGATTATGGTTGAAGACGAAGAGAGAAGACGAGAGAGAGAGAGAGAGATACCATAAATAATATTCAAAATATGTCGCCTAAAACATGTACGGTCGGCCAAATAAGTGGTCTATCACTTTTCATAGTTTTCAATTTCAGAGGTAACTACTGGTTTATAATCTGACCATCTAGCAAAGGCGAACGAAGCTTTGGTATTTATGGTATCAGTGATAAATGGTAACTTTAAAGTACCCGTCGCTTTCTTCCCAGTAGATGGGGTCAATGCACACCAGCGCGCTGATCTCATGAAGCAGTGCTTATAGACTTAACTCACAATGGCTGTGACAAGATAGTAGCAAATATTTCTGAAAACGACATCCATGAACATTTTTGTGTCAAGGGTCACAATGTTTTCCGCCATCTTGGATCCAAAAATAGTACATTATGATACAAGTGTGCTATGTTGGTCACTACACATGAGGCATTATTGTAAGCGCGAGCCGTGAGGCGAGCGCGATAAGGAAGCCGAAGTGTGTAATGATCAATGCACACGAGTCGCATACGACGTTTTTCAACACAATTGCGAGGAAAAAAACTAACTTGCATTGTTAGTAACTTTTAATTATTAAAACAATTAGTGAACGTGCAATTATCAAAATGATACTGAACAGTTTTGGTTGGCATTTTTACAGTTTGTGTTATGGTGTTGGTATTATTTATTAATTCGTTATTTTCATGTTCTTGGGTAAATGTCGGCGATGACAAAATGTTTTCATAGAAGTTGTATGAATGTTGTAAATTCATGCGCTCATTACTAGGAACAGGCGGCGCTATATAATCAGTCTCAAGAGAAGTCGATGGTCGCTCAGGGCAAAACTTCTTCACCTGTGGCTCCAAATTAATGGCACGTGTTATTTTAGCACTAATGTTTGCCTTATTATGTATAGAATCTTCGACATAAGATTCAGCAACTGCGTCAGATCGCCATCCGCCTTGCCGCTTTAAGGTTAACACGTCGGCTCCCGAATCAGCGAGCAGAGTAGCCGAAGTTCTTCAAAAATTGTGCCCAGTGTAAGAATCAGCTTCGGGCAAATCTAAATATTACGAGTATAATATCTATATTTATAAAAGAAAGTCGTGTTAGTTACACTATTTATAACTCAAGAACGGCTGAACCGATTTAGCTGAAAATTGGTGGGAAGGTAGCTTAAAACCAGGAGACGGACATAGGATACTTTTTATCCCGATTTTCCCGCGGGATCGGAAAATCCCGAAATGTTGTACCAATAAACCAACAGACATTAAAATATATGGAATGCCTACATATTGTTCCTTGATTAGTATAAAGGTGCAATTTTTCAAATTTCCCGCGGGAAAAAAATACGAGGTAATTAATTAAGACTATAATTAGGAGATAATATTCCTAGAGGATCACGTAGATGCTCTAAGAAGGGATTTTCCGAATTTCCCACGGGATAGGAAAAAAAACCTGGGGTATGTCATCACTCTGACGTTACCTGCGCGGACGAAGTCGCGGGCAAAAGCTAGTACTCTTAATAAAGTGTAGCTAGTTACTTTAAAACAGGGCTTACTAGCTGAGATAGCGCAACCTAAACAACAAGCTTTTCAATTATACTAAAATTTAAGCGGCAATCCTAACGGTCTATTGGACCATAGGTATTTATTTCAAAAAATAAGCCTAGTTTCCATACTGCTCTAGTTATTTACTGTGCTTTGGTCCATTGAAAATGAAAATGAAAATTTATTTTTGCAAATTGGCCGCCAAGGGCTCTTTTACATGTCTTTTTGAAACTACCTGCACATTCGGAAAGACCATCATTGCCAAGAAGAATGCGCCGCAAGAAACTTGGCAGAAAGTCATTTTTTCAAAATAAAATACAGTAAGAATACTGAAATTCTACTTAAATTAAATACATTTATATAAGGGATGTATAAGGTCCCCGAGCCTTAAATTATATTAATCTATAAATAGTAGAGATGTATAAAGTCTCTACTGGTCAAAATAACAAACAAAAAAAAAATAGTAAGTTAGTGGAGGTGTAAAACGCCTCCACCGTCAAATAAACTAATTGGAGATGTCTCCAATGTCGCAGGAAAAAAAATATATAAAACAAAATTATGAAATATACATTTCATGTCAAGTAAGTAACCAATAAGCTTTTGGATTCCGAAGGCAAGCTTACGTCTGCCGCCCCCAATGTTGGCTTTCACGCACTCATGTCCTGCTCTGCAAGCAGAGCGGTACCGAGGGCATGTCTCACTTCCGTCCCCACAAACACTATGGGAACGTTTTAGGAACTTCGACGTCGCTAGCCTGCAACTAAACAGTAAAAGAAAAAAAAATGAAACCGGAAATCCATAAGCTTAACAATATACCTACCTAATACCTAGTTTAATACACATACGACAGCAATATTTATGTCATTGTAAACAATAATCATTATGAAAAATAGAATAAATTACATTACTAGTTGACGTCGTTCATAAAAATGAATTTAAAGCTGTAAATTGTGTAAATAGTTTATAATCAGACCGTTTATGGTAAGTGTAAGTAGCACCAAGTTCTTTTAACAAATAACTTTAACCATAACCGACGATTTTGACATACTTAAAACCCATGAAATATAATGTCAAAATCGTCGGTTATGATAAAGTTATTGTTAAAGTAACTTGGTGCAAGTTACGCTTAATTTATCTACGCTGTAATGCAAAAAGCGAAGTTGAATCATGTGTCTTCTATGCCTACGAGTATAAAACAGTACTGTTACTGACTGACTGACTGACTGACAGACAACGAACAGCCTATATCACTGGACCTAGAAACTTGAAATTTAGCAGACGGTCTTGAGTATCCCAGTGGAGTACCTACTATGAAGGATTTTTTTGAAATTCCCACGGGATAGGGAAAAATGAGGCATATATCTTTCTCAGTAACTGAAATAACTACACTCTTCAAATTCGGCACACTTATAAATGATTGTAACACTAAAAAACTAATTTCAGGATTTTTCGATATTCCCATCAGGATAAGGAAAAAAAGGGATTTATACGTTCGATTCAGAGTGACTGACAGACAACGCACATCCTAAACCACTGGACATAGGAACTTGAAATTGGACAGACGTATATCTTGAGTATCACAGAGGAGCACTAAGATGGGATTTTTTAAAATTCCCGCGGGATAGGGAAAGAAATGGATTTATTATATTTCTCAGTAACTGTAATAATTAAATCAAAATTGGCATACCTGCAGATGATTGTAAGTCTAAAACATGTTCTCCGGGAAAATACAAAATTCCCGCGGGACAGAAATAAGTGTATTCAACTTCGGGGCTGTTTTTAAAAATTATTTCACTAATTGAAAGCTACACCGGTTCTGATTGACATTTAAGAATTTTTAAAATAGGTCAAAACAGTTATTTCAATCCCGCGGGATTAAAGTAATTTCAATGTGTCTATCTATCATGGTTCATGAGATACAGCCTGGTGACAGACGGACAGACAGACGGACAGACGGACGGACAGCACAGTCTTAGTAATGGGGTCCCGTTTTTACCCTTTGGGTACGGAACCCTAAAAAACCAACATCACCTTCTTTTATTAAAAACCAGTATTTTGTATTACTTGAGTTATTGTCTACGCGTACGAAGTCGCGGGCAAAAGCTAGTTACTGTATAAAAGGTCTAAACAGGATCAGGAAGATGTAACCGCTGAGAGGAATAATTAAATATTTAAATAAAAAAAATATGAATTACATTACTCACGTTATTTCTGACTGTTCAAAGTAGGGTGCTGAAAGTTGGAGTGATTATGATTACTAATTATCAGTCGGCAATGGACTAACATTTACCAATTCAAACATTCCTCGCAGGGGGCACTACTCATTCCTTATCCTGCTAGACCCTTTGTTGGAGCAAAGATATTAACATGCATATCCAGATGGTCTATTTCCTGCAGCACCCAGCCGACAGAGCCGTCGCCGGAGCACACGAGCACGCGCAGCGGCGCGAAGTGGCGGAACAGCCGCAAGCCCAGGCGCGGCCCGCCGCCGCTCAGCTCGAACACCTGCGCTGGGTTCAGCAGCTGCTTAAAACGCCGGAGGAATTTCACTCCCTGGTTGTCTCCTAAGTAAATGGTTAAGTTGTAGCATATGTCAGGTAATTAAAAAGTTTTCTGGGTCGCAATATTTTGCTAAGGTTGTTCGTAATCGTATTTTAAGTTTTAGTGAGAAGGTATTTCGAGCATTAGCTAGTTTTTTAGTTTTTAAAAAAAAATTAGGTTGGGAGGGTTAAAAAGACGACCCTTAGCCTAATTAGTTAATAATTTTAACCGTGCAATCATATTCCAATATCTGCACTAATGGAGCTCTGAAAACCAACTATGGAAAAAGTTCCCATACCTTACCTCCCCCGCCCAGGCGTAGGGCATTATGTGACCACATAGGTACTTTGAATTATGTTTTTTTTCATAAAAAGGTGAAATCTTTATTTATAATGTTAATTTTTAATAAAAGCTACACAAATAAACGTTAGTTAAAAATGCTCAGCGTCTCCAAAAAATAAACTTTTTCATGTGGGCGATGAAACAGGCCTGGTTACGGATTAAAGCTTTGTGTTAAATTTTAACGTTTAATTGTACCTGATCGCGAATTAACAAAAACAATTAAGGGAGAGGCGTTTGTCGGCCTATCTGGCACCCAGGCGTCGTCAGGGCCGACGGAGTGCAGCCGCGTCGGGGGCACGATGGAGGCGCGCGCTCCGCCCAGCGAGCACGCGGCGCGCCAGCTGGGTTTGCACGCTGCGTGTACACTCTTGCGGCACCACACACATCTGAAGTCTTGCAGTCTGCCAAAACATGCCAAAAATGCCTTTGGCTAAGTAAATCTTAATTTTATGCCAAATATCTACTATAAAGTGAATTTCCTTCGAGAAACATGAAAATAGGTTTGAGTTATGGTAGAAAATGTGCCTGCCTCTACTTAGCTGCTCACGACCGATTTTTCTGTGCTAGGCCTGCACTCTATTCTTGTGTTATTTGATGATGATGATGCCCTATTAAATTGTATGTACTCTTTATTGTACACAGCAAGAAATAAAATACAACTGTCGACATACTTAAAGGTAGTAAAAAAGTAGAAAATTATCCGTAAAAAGGGATCGCTTGTCTCTTTCTCGTACAACTGGTGTAATGAGTGGAAATCTTTTTATTTACATGTAGAAGTGAACAGAATCACTAACGAAAATTACACAATTATGTAATCTAAACAGTGACCTGTCTTTGATAGGCGTGTCATTGTCATTCAACCGCTGAACCAACACATTTGGGAAATCGATTACACCGTGCGATGTTACGAGGTCACAAACACGTTAAACCCTCATGCTTGCGTTAACGAGAAAAGCCGTTTTAGTTTTACCTAGTTAGACTTTTGCCTCTCTTAGTTTTGCTTGTAGTTATTTTAAGCAGTAATAACTAATTTCAAACAGTAGGTTAATTACGGACGATCAGCAAGTTAAGGAGGATCAGGAAAAAGGTTTTGAAAATGGGTAGTTGTTTTTTGAGGTAAAGTTTACATTAAGGTCAGCAAAATAGTCACGCGACAGACTAGGCACTGGGAAAAGCGTTACATTTTGATATCAGTGACTGACGATCCCGTTCCAAAAAAGTCACAGTGAAAAGTCATCGTGACTTTGCCACGCCTGTTACTCGTGTCACTGCTCGATATTTGTGACACGTCACGGTCCTGTAATGAACGTTTTTTTTTTGTCAAACTGTTATTTCAACGTGACTATGTCACGCCTGTTACTCATATCACCATGTTCCAAGTTCCGAACACTCCCGACTGAGCCCGATTAGAGCCAATTTTGTCACAGCACTCCAAAGCGTCGTGATTTGAGTAACAGAGACTGCGCTAGGAACGTATGTATGTGATTTTGTAACGTGGTTCTTTTGTGAAAAGTCACAGTTACACCTTTTGATGGCGAGTCACGGTGACTTTGTCACCGTAACATTATTTATCCCCCATGTCTAGACAGATCACCTGACCATTTCTGAAACTGACAGAAATGACGATCTAAACCATAGAGGCGCTATCAAGCGACCTGGGACAACGACCTAGAATAAAAAAAATCAGAAGCGTAACTTTGGCATGCACGAGGCTGTATTTTGGAACCGAAAACAGAGATAAGCAGAAGTAGGTGTGACGACACAATAATATGTACCTAATACTGAAACTCCATTTTCCAAGCGAAAATGATGGAAATGCTAGAAGAAGCGTGCAATCACCAAGAGGGTTTAGTACCTTGTACCTTTAGTACCTTAGATATTTACGCGGATCTCCAAAGCCTTTAATAGTATTTTTTCTACTCCTGTACTATTATCTGTGATTTATGTTATCACGAGCATCACTATAAGAACACTCATAATAAGACTTTGGATAAGTCTATATTGTCTATTCTCTCTTAAAGCACTTGTTGTTTTATGGTTCTTAAAGTGCTCCATCGTTAGTCTGCCAGCCATAGACTGCCAAACCTAGGTACAACTTTTACACGATCAACATTAAATTTACGATGAAAATGCATGACTACCAACTTAACAATTTTTTTAATTCATATACAGTTTTAATAGAACTAAAACTTTCTGAACGAAATGCATATCTGCCAACATAACAAACAAGAGTTTTCAATAATGTCACTGGCAAGTTGTTAAAGGTTTTGGCTAAATACGCCAAGAACGCAAGGCTATAAAAAAATTAAACTTTAATTAAAAACAAAGTTTACCATAAGCAAACTTTCAATTTTGTTGTTTCGTTTGTTGTTTTCATGTTTCCCGCTCGTTCGTGACTTGTTTGATCGCACTAATTTTTACAAAGTTTTGTAACTTATAAAAAAGCATGGAAGCAAATGAAATATCATCAATACCGGAAGAAATATCCGCGGCGGCCCAGGGAGTAATAGAAAATTTGTTGCTGAGAAAATCTCGGCAACAAATTCATACCAGAAAAGCAGTCAGAATTTCAGTGCTCACCAACTTTTACACCTCAATCACATAGCAGTACCCAATCTACAGAACCGTCCAATATAGCACAAATAATTGAACAAAACTCGGATATTCATATTAATACCTCAACCTCGGCCAACTTTCCGAATATCTCCATAGCACATAATAGTAGGTATTCAAAATGTACATCTGCACTTTCATAAATAAATTTTTCTGTCTAAAATTATTTTTCATTTAATTAGTACCTACCTAGTCGTAGAAAAAATATTGTATGCAACGTCGAATAAGCAGTCAAAAAAAGCTCGTGGCGTATATCTTACGATGTTCGCTGCGCTCACATCGTAACCCACGCCACTCGACTTTTATGACCCCTCTTATTCAACTGTTGCATAAAATACTATTATGCAACAGTTGTATTAGAGGGGTCAAAAAGGAGAGTGGTGTGGGTTACGATATGATCGTAGCGAACATCGTTATAAATACGCCATGAGCCTTTTTTTGACTTGCTTATACAACGTTGCATACAACACTTTTTCTACGACTAAGTAGGTATTTAATAAAATTTCTAAATGTCAGTGAAAATTAGAACACATAGAAAAATCCGAAAAGTAAAGCTATGGCCGGGAATTGATCCTCGTCATTCCGTGACGCGTGCTATACCCCTACACCACCCATAGCAGGTCACAGGCACAGGGCAGGTACTTAATAAATGAAAGTAATACGTTCTCCGAAAATTAAGAGGCCCGGTGTTCCAGTCTCCACGCCATGAAATTCTCGTAGGCTTTATCATTGCCGAAATTTTCTAGGCAACAAATTTTCCATCACTTCCTGGGCCGCCGCGGATATTTTTTCCGGTGTTGATTTAATTACTTTCTCATCCAGGTTTTTTTATGATCAAACGACAAAGAAGTCAAACAAGACACGAGCGGGAAACATGAAAACGAGAAACGACAAAATTGGAAGTTTGTTTATAGTAATCTTTGTTTTTAATTAACGTTTACTTTTTTTACAGCCTTGCGTTCTTGGCACATTTTGCTAAAACGTTTACCAACTTGCCAGTGACGTTATAAAAAAATCTTGTTTGTTATGTTGGCAACTATGCATTTAGTTCAGAAAGTTTTAATTTCTTTCTTTTAGATATACCTAGGTATATTTTACACATTTTAATGTAATTGATAATCCTTACTAATATCCTTACTATCCTTACTAATATTATAAATGCGAAAGTAACTCTGTCTGTCTGTCTGTCTGTCTGTCTGTTACCTTTTCACGCTTAAACCGCTGGGCCGATTTAGTTGAAATTTGGTATACAGATAGTTTGAGCCCCGGGAAAGGACATAGGATAGTTTTTATCCCGGAAAATTGCATAATTCCCGCGGGATAGTACAGCCCAAACCACTGGATTTTTTCAAATTTAAGGCGGAACAAAGTTCGCCGGGTCAGCTAGTTATTAAATAAAACTGGAACATCAAAAAAAAACCATATGAATGAAATAATTTGTTAAGTTGGTAGTTGGCTGGCAGAGTAACGATGGAGCACTTTTAGAGACATAAGCCAACAAGTGCTTTTAGAGGGAATAGCGAATATAGAATTATCCAAAGTCTTATTATGAGTGTTCTTATGTTAGTGCTAGTGATTACATAAATCACAGTTTGTGATTACATAAATCACAGGAGTAGAAAAAAATATTTTCAGTAGGTACTTACATCTAACAAATAATTACGTAAGACCTTTTTACACCAGTTTTACTAACTTTTTATTTGATCAATGTTTAATTTGTCATGTTAATTTGTCATGACCCACGGTACGGGTTGGAGAACGAATTACTAGATTTACTGACCTTAGAACGGAGCCACACGTTTTATCACAAACGTCGCATTTAGCAGCAACTGGTAAATTGCCTTCCAACCATTGATGTGGCATAATTATATTCTGAAACACAAACAGGCACTATTAAAGTACCTATCTACCTTTATGAATAATAAATAATGGATTGCGTACTAAGTATGAAATAAAGGGTTCATAACTTTTAAGTGGCCAACTTCGAGTTGAACTCGCGCACCGAGGGTTCCGTACAAATTCGACAAGTAAATGTCAAATCCAGTGTTAGCAGAGCCCTGTTCCTAAGCAATATGTAGGCAGTGTGAGGATATAAAATGGTATTAATTACTTACATAGAAAGACAGACATATAAAAATAAAATTCAATTTATTAGTTGTGCTATAAAAGCTACCTTCATTCAAACCAAATTTCTATGGGCGGCGGTGGTTGCTTTCCATCAGGTGACCCGCATACTCGTTTGCCCCGTATCATATTAAAAAAAAATATGGAAGTACCCCTATTTTTTGAGAGCACGGCCATATAAATATGGGAAGCCTTTTACTAATGTCTAATGTCTTTTTCTAAATGTTTTGATTGAGTTGACTTAGAGGGTTGATTTTTTAATAATGAATTAATGAATCGCAGACTGGTATTAATTTCAACTTTATACCTTTACGCATTGACGGACGGACGATAACAAAGTTTCGTTTATTTCTTCCTATTCAAACTTATGTTTGTTTATTCACAACAAGCGGCCTCAAGTGTTAAGAGGAAATCGGGTGGCTGTTTCTCCATACAATCGTATCCTCTCTGGATATCACATTAGAACGAATATGGTTTACTTTTCCAATTTGTTTACATTTAAAAAAAAATACCTCCGAAAATCTCAAATTATTCGAATTTCAATGGCGTATTCAGACATTCATAAAATAATTTAAACGAATAACATAAGTAAACAAAAGGAAAATATAGGCGCATAGTCAAAGTCCTTCTTGTATAATATAAAAAAAGGTTCATTTTTTAAACAGGAAACGGGCCTACGAAAGTTCGTTTTCAACAGTTTTCTGCAGGTATCCGGGCATCAGTTTTTCTGTAGTGTGCACGCACACACCTCTATCCAACTATTATATATAACAATGCAAAGACTAATAAAGCCCAGTTCGTGAACCGCACTTGAGCTCTCATTTACTCCGAACTCCCGTCCCTACAGTTCCTTTCGTGATCTTTTCGGAGTGATTAGGTAGTAGGGACGGGAATACTTTATTCAAATAGGTACCTACTTTTCGACAGCTTCGGTGACCGGATTTCGTCTTAACATGTTACGAGCTGAATGTTTTGGAAAGGGAGGCGTTCGATCGTCTTACGCCTTCGGCATCCTCGACTAGGTGTGGGCCGAGCGACGCCAGCGTGCTCCACTTGCAGGAGGGCGGCGCGCGCGCGGCGCAGCGTTTGTGCGCTCGGAACTTGCACAGCTCGCAGGCGAGAGCGTGCGCAGTGCCCAGCGCCCCGAATGGCTCACGACACACGTTGCAAAACGTCGGACGAGCGTGCGTTGCCGCATACCTGTTATATATATTGTATGTTCACATCAGAATAATATTTTGAAGTTGCGTATGTATACACCAGAGTTGTACAAGGAATCTAAGCGGCACGTCCACCGATAACATTTATTTATTTATTTTTATTATTACCTGACTACGGCGCAGCCCATAAGGAGGGTTATTTGTAGGGGAGGACGGGTTTCAGTGGATCATGGGACACAGTAGATTGTTTGCTATAACTTTGTGTGTATTGCACACACCCATGTAAGCGCTCGCGACGTTGCCGCTCTGGCATGCCCTTATCCACCGAACCTGTGAGCCGCGCAGTGTCTAAGCGGTAGCTCGTGTTGTGAGGGCATGGCCACTAGGTAAGCCAATAAGTATAATTTTACGAGTTTTTCAAAATAGTTTAATTGATTCTGCGATAGTTATATGAAATGTAGATGTATAAAAATAATTAGAAAGATCAGTTTTCCTATTACATAAGCTCAATATGTCTTTATATACATTTTTTTAAAATTAATATAACGGAGAACAATGTATCAAAATGGATTGGGTTACAGTGCAGGCATAAAAAATGTCAACATATTTTGACTGAAAATTTACTCTCTAAAGGAAATGTCTCAAGACAGAGTAATAAAGACTAATATAGGCTTCCTAGTTCTTCACGCGGAAGCCTTTGTTAAAACCAATACTTCATAACATTTTCTGACAACTTGTTAGGCTATTAAAGAATTTGTGATAAAATGTATGTTTTATATTGTTGTACAACACTTTATAACCCAGATTTCGATTTAGGTTAGAATCTAAATCTAAATAGGGTTTACACATCAATGTAAAAAATCTCTTTTCTTTTTTGTAACACCTGTATACAATGATGCAAAGCCTCTTGTCGAATAAAAATGGTAAATCTTTCCTGAGAACCTCAACGCGCAATCGTTGTTTAACAAAATGTATAGCAGTATAGTACACTAACGCATTCACTGCCACCCTCTTTCCCTGCTCATTCGCCAGGTGCCGCACTTTACTGTGCGCCTCTGTAAGTCTCAAACGCACATGGGAGTTCAACCGACTATTACCTAGTGCCTCCAACGCACATATGAGTTCATAGGTACTAATTTGACATTGGTTTGCTCGCATTGGAACTAGGTAATAATTCTAACAAGAGGAACAACACGGTAATTAATATTTTATATTCTTTATTATCATATTTAACCTATTGATTCTAATTGTGCTTTACCTTCAGTGTTTGTGATGATTTTTATTGACGTTTATGATTCAAGTATTTTTACCGAAAGTAATCTCATCATAATAATATTATGTACTTATAGTAGATATAATTTGGGGCATTACATATCTTCTGATCCACAGACCACCTAGCATTAGACATGTAATACAAGGCGGCATTTTCTGGATCCTATGAGCGTAATTTGCGCCTATAACTTCGAACACAAACGCGCGCCCATTCAGACCATTCAGTAGCGACCAGGGGCTCGATTTTTGAAAGCATATCACTCGAAAGTACCACTCGAAAGTGGTGTAAATCAGCTTATATCTCGTAAACTACAGCTCTAATCAAAGTTTTGACTAGTTCACAAGATTTATGAGAGCTGTTATTGTCTTCTATGCTACTCGCATTTCAAATTCAGCACAATTTTTCACCACTTTCGAGTGGTATTTTCACACATATGCTTTCAAAAATCGGGCTCCAGGAAACAGACCCGTAAGCAGCGAGTTACTGTGACCTAAAAACTACAATACTAAAAATACAAAAAATGCCAGTTTGCGCTGTAAGATGGTGTGGAAGCGACAGTCGCAAAAATAATTACAAGAAGGATAATATCACGTTTCATCGGTTAGTACAAAGTTACGATAATACGTTAATAACAAAAATCACGGAGTTCTATTAACACTGGTCGCTAATAAGTACCAAGTCTATGTATGTCCTTGTTTAGCACGCTTTGCGTCGCGTTACATCTCTTTCTTGCATTCAACAGCACTTGTAAGTAGAGATGCGACCAAACCGTATCGATATAACTCACACGTTTCGGAAGCTTTTTAAAGGCCAGATATGGCAGAATTTTAGAATATTCGAAAGGTGGAGCATGCACACTGGCGCCGTAACGCGTTAAGTTACGCAGCAGTTACCTTCCGATAAGAAGTTATCACTTCAAAATCTAACCGGCCAGTAACTTATCGATATACAATATCGACATACCCTCATCTCTTTTTTCTTTCTCCGTGACGTCACCCCTGCCGCCCGCTTACCTCGCGTTCCGCCAATGCCGGCAGAAATGTTTGCTTAGAAATTCGTAAAGATTGCAAGTCTCTGGGGGTAGGTAGTCTATGTTCTGATCCAAGAGATAAAATATTAGGCATAAGTAGAACACTTTAAAATTCAGAACTCATATATGCGTTGGTGGCAGTGAGAGCGTTAATGCTGCCGCAGTGTCTCACTTATTCAATACTATTTAACAGTTTTGACGACCGGATAGCCTAGTGGTTAGTGAGCCTGACTATGAAGCTAGAGGTCCTAAGTTCGAATCCCGGTAGGGGCAGACAGTTGTTTGATGAATACGAATGTTTGTGCCCGAGTCATGGATGTTGTATGTATTTACCGACATTATATAAGTATGTTTATCCGTTGCCTGGTAGCCATAGTACAAGCTTTGCTTAGTTTGGGCTGGGTCAATTGGTGTAATTTGTCCCAAGATATTTATTTATTTATTTATTTAAGTTGCCCGCGAGTCTGTCTCGAGTAGAATCGATTATCGCTATTCCGCAGGAACTATGCGATTTTCCGGGATAATACTATCCTATGTATCCCTAGAACTGAAATGATCTCTAAACCCATACCACACTCATAGGACAACTGTCAAATTAAAATTTGAATTTTACATAAATGACACTAGATTTGAAATCCAACAACCAAAATTGGACTTTGGGTGGCGGGAGGCTATACCAAATCCCAACTAAATCGATTCAGCGGTTTAAGTATGATAAGGTAAAGGTAACAGACAGACAGACAGACACTTTGGCATTTATAATATTAATAAGGATTTTTATAACGTTTCTTGACATTTACAATATGTTATGGAGGGAGCGGTTTCGGTAGTTACCATTGGTGGTCTCGACAAGAGAGCCTCGCCACGAGGTCAGCGACATCGCCTCCGCAGTGCAGCGCGCCGCGCAGCGCGTCGGCCCACGACTCCATCTCGCTGCGGCTCTCGGCGCACAGAACGAGGACCCGACTTGATGTTATTACCTTTACAAAGTTTCAGTACTATTAATAAAATGGGTTAAAGTCAGTGGATTCGTTAAACTGAAGATTAAGTCGCGGTGGTACACCTCAAAGGGGAGTTCTTTCAAGCAGTCGATCAGAGTGGCTGCAATGAAAATTTGTGTAATATATTTCATTATAGGTTTTACAAATATGGTTTATACAATAAAGGCACAGATGAGGAACCTGAAGGTTAGTTTTAAGTATTGTAAAACTAGCTTCTTCTCCTGGCTTTGACCCCGTGGAAGAAGACAAGTTTGTCTTTCCTAGGATTTTAACAAATGTGTTTACAAAAATCTCCATTAATGCAGCCACTCTCAAATGTTGTGTTTAGTAACACATTTACCCATTTTGTTTATTAGATGGGTAGATTGTTGCCTCTATTTTTGATACAGGTTATTTATTAGGTATACTTAATTTAGTTACGTATCGATAATTGGCATTGTTCATTTTTTATGGTATGCTCCAATTCGAAAACCATTTGGAGGAAAACCATCAATTATCCTATTTATCTTGTCCGATTTCAAAAATACTTCACGATTGCAGATATTTTTGTAAAAGTACTTTTGATCTTTTTTTGACCTAATGACTCGGTTTCTTGTCAGAATCAGGCATTATATGTTTGCCACAAAAATAAAAATAAAAGTTAAGCTACGGTAACTGTCAGGCTGTCACTGTCACGTCTACATCATAACATTACATTCCTGCATAATCTACAAACATTAGAAATAAAAACAAATTCAAAGTATAAAACTGTGAAATACACAATGGATATTTATGAAAAATGTTTTGTGCCGGGGTGCAACAACGATTTGAACAATAGCCCCACAAAATCGAAGAGAAGAAGAAGAGACAAGAGATAATTTGCGGAAGGAATGGTGTACGCAAGCTAATGTGGAATATTTCAAAGTTTACACAATGTAATGTTGCGAAAATCACTTTAATGTAAGTAGGAGTCGGGAAAGATGTACAGGGATCAAACGTTTTGTTCTGTGGTCAAACGAGAAAAGCAAAAACAGCACTGAAAATAATAACAACACCAACGGACGGAACGATTCGACCACATTGAACATTCACAGATTTATGACGTTGACGTATAGACAAAAACGGTTTTTTTTAATGCTGCACGAAGGCGATTGGGATCAGACCTTTATAACGTTATAAAAAAAAACGATATAATAGCGGTATATATCGTTTGTGTTTAAAATTTCGTTCAAACAAATTCTATATTCCTTCATAACGTTATATCATATCATAACGAAAAGAAAACCGTAACTTTACGAAATAGCGTTATAGACCTTTAAAACGTTATGAAAAAAACGATATAATACCGGTATATGTCGTTTGTGTTTAAAGAAAACCATAACGTTATGAAATAGCGTTAGGTATAATAACGCTATGAAACTGATTATGAACAAATGACATGATTTGACAATTCACGAAAACAGTACAGATTTGTCATTGCATATGTTTGTCGCACGTTATATAGAGCGGGTGTTATAGAGTGTAAGAAAGAGATGGTCTATAACGTTATTATATCACTTGCCGAAGTATCGATATATATCGCTATTAATAACGTTATAATGAATACCGCTACAGAATAAATAATGTTTTATTAAAAAACGCTATTTGGTAATATAACGTACTGAAAAATAGCGCTACCTAAAAACGTTTTATTGAAAAGTGCTATTCGGTAATCTAACGTTATGAAAAATAGCGTTACGCAAAAATAACGGTAATTAAAGGTCTGATTGGGATCGTGCCTAACTTATCGAATTATCAAACAGCGAAAAAATATTTATTAATAATAAACAAAGCTACGTAAAAGCATATTTCAATGCTTGAAATAGTCCATTTTATCAAATATGTTAAAAGCACAGTTTAAAAAAGTGAACAATGCTAATTCATCAAAATCGACAGATACCTTTTAGGAATGATACTTTGATCCTTTGATTTGCAATAAATTATTTTGATTTTGATTTTGAAAGGGAATTATGTTGGACTCGATTCATACCAATTGTTTCTTGGTTTTAAATATTTCAGATGATAAAGGGCATTTGAGCATGAGCTACGTATTTATTTTTAAACAGTATGAATTTATGTAATATATTTATCTAATTATTAAATGAAAAATAGATAAAAATAACAATTAACTTAGTACGGTGTATACTGGATCAAGGGGTAGTTGCCTCAGTATACCACAAATCAGAACACGTAAAATACGCGTACACTAGTGTATTTACCATTTTCTCAAAAACTAACATTAATTTCAGAATTCCATATATGTAGTCTGAAAGGAAGTACTTTTGTTCCAGCGAATCCAAAGTTTTATGGAACAATGGACTTTACAGATAAAAAAGTTACAAATTTTGTAACACATAATATGGAATTCTGAAATTAATTAATCATTTAATGATTTTACCTTTGCACGGCTCTCCTGTAAAATCAAGATTTTGCAGTTGCCTCAGTATACTTAGGAGGTGTCGTTTTGATTCCGAACGACATGCAATCGACTTTAAACGATTGCAATTTCCAGTGCGGCTAGCATTTGCAATGTCGATAAATAAATCTCAAGGGCAGTCGCTAAGTGTTTGTGGCATCAATCTTGACAATCCATGTTTTTCACATGGCCAGCTATATGTCGCCTGTTCCCGTGTCGGAATACCAACGAAACTAGTTATATACGCGCAAGAAAAAAAACTGTATACCTACCATAAAGCATTAGATAACACTGTTTTTTTTTAATATGTTTATTATTAATTATACCAATTCGAAATCAATATTCATAGTTAAGACAGGACAACGTCTGTCGGGTCAGCTAGTTTTTTAATAAATATGGCATCAAAAACATGAAAGCTAAATAAAAAATCTATAGGTACCTACCTATAAAACTACTGTGACTGACTGACTGACAACGCACAGCCTAAACCACTGGACCTAGGAATTTGAAATTAGGCAGACATATATATTGAGTATCCTAGAGAAGCACTAAGAAGGGATTTTTTTGAAATTCCCACGGAATAGGGAATAAATAAACAGTAAATAAACAGTGCAGTATGGAAACTAGGCTTACTTTTTGAAATAAATACCTACGAATAGAGCGTTAGGGTTGTCGATTTATTTTTTGTAAAATTTAACAGCTTTTTGTTTAGTTAGCGCTTTCTCAGCTAGTAAGGCCTGTTTTAAAGTAACTAGCTAGACTTAATTAGGAGTATTAGGGTCGGCATCCTTAATTTCCGTAAAAAAGAAACAAACGTTTATTTGGGTTCTATAATAATTTAATAATCAAATAAATTAAATCGTTTATAAATCAAATAGGGTATTTAAAAAAACTTTAAGATTTTTTTATTCGTCAGTAGGTAAGTATTATAGATTACTTAGGTACTGAAAAATACTTTCGCCTACTAGGACACGTTCGGAAAGCACTATTATTAAATTTTATGGTATGAAAAATTCTCATCCGAATGAATAGATTTCTTAAATAAACTATTAGGAAACGTGGACACACTGGACAATACGCTCTTGGCATGTTTAAAACGAAAAGATCGCGGATTGTCTGGGCGCACGTAACAAACGGCCGCTCGTCTCAACGCGGCACTCGCGACGCGACTGACGGCTCCGCGAAATCCGCTTAGAGGCCTTGTAGAAGCGCGCGACTATGTCTGCGTTCGTTTCAACCGTTTTGTTCGCAGTTTCCTTACTTCTTTAGCTTATATATATACTGTGTTATATATTTCTCAGTAACTGTAATAACTAGACTCTTCAAATTCGGCACACCTGTAGATGATTGTAACACTAAAACATGTTCTCCGGGAAAATGCGAAATTCCTGCGGGACAGAAATAAGTGCATTCAACTTCGGGGCTGTTTTTAAAAAGTATTTCACTAATAGAAAGCTACACTGGCTCTGATTAACATTTTAGAATTTTTAAACCTCACAAGAATTATTTCTATCCCGCGGGAACTTTACGCTTTCTCGGGATAAAAGTAATCTATGTCAATCAAAAACAGTCTACGCGTACGAAGTCGCGGGCAAAAGCTAGTGGTAATATAAGAAATAATAAAAAAACAATTATTAGTCTAAAAATGTAATAAACAAAATAAATTTTCTAAACAGCGAGATTTGAAACCTAGTATCCAAAAGTAATTTATTTGTACCCAAGCCCTCATCGAACAAGACTATTCAATACTCGTCTAATATGGCGAAATTAGTAATCAGTTTCGTAAACAAATAAGGTTATCAATGTGTGCGTGAGATCTTCTGCTGTCACTGCTAACTTCTTATTTATACAAATAAACGTATTACGTAAACTTAAACTCATCTGAAACTCAGTTGACGTCTTACAAATATTACGCTATTACCGGCAAACATATATAACTTTTAAACAATATTGTGTTTTTATTACATAAAAATAAAAAAATACGTCAAATTGAAACATCAACGCCATCTATTGGTGTTTATGGGCTTAGCTGACAATGACGAACCACCTTAAAAGGAGATATCGTATACTGCACGGACTTCCGTCGCAAGAAAAATGAAATCACCTAAAACGAAACCAAATTGAAGTAGTTTCAGGTCAATAAACTGCAATGCGACGGTGATAGTTAGTAGACCGATTAATGGAACGAACAGGAATAAAAAAGGACATGTAGACCAATCACTCAGATGTAGAGAAATAGCGATTTTACGTAACAAGTCTGATTAGTCGAACCAACAGGATAAAATCCTCGTCGTCTGATTAGCCGGACAAAGCATTCGGACCACGTAACCAGACGGGCGTAAAGTATCGTTTTGCAACTAGGTATCCTGTTCATAAAAAACGCCAATTGAATGCTGGCACTTCAATTTGAAATCAATAGTGATGTAGAGATGATTCGAAGACTGTTGGCGTTGGATTATTGTTTCAGCAACGATGGTTTCGAACGGAATCAAAATAATTTTGTTTCACATTCATCCACACTGACTTAATATTATATTTATCGAACAGAATGTTTAAGAAGTATTTCGTAGGAACTTATTAATTGTGCTTAACCAATTTCATATTGTAGGAACAATAGGCAACTTTCTTACCCCACCTTTTTAATGAATTTTCATTATATTAGTTCACATTAAAAAAGTCGTATGATTCGTTCAAATATGAAAACACATTTTGCGTACCTACTCGCCTGTGGCAAGACAAGTTTTTTTTCCCGCTAAAACCCCATTGTAGCTGCTACGAGTACGAGTACCTTCAGAATTATTAACTTTTTTTTTTTTTTTTTATATGAATAGGAAGGCAAACGAGCAAGTGGGTCGCCTGATGGTAAGTGATCACCACCTACTTGAGTTCTATTTTTGACATTTGTTTTTTTTTAATTTTCCGTATTGACACGTTGCTCTTTGAATTTTTGAACTAGTCTTTTATGCCTTTCTATGCAGGATCTATTTTACAAGCTACAAAATCCAAGCTAAATCAACATAAAAATTCTTTTAAAACAAGATCATATTAAGTCATGTTGTAAACTTCGAAAACTCCATATTTGCTTATGTGGTTTGTATGTCGACCATTAGGAAACATAACCTAAAAGCATGAGTTGTTCTCAACAATTGAAAATTTATAAATCTCTCGATTATTAACGGATAGTGTTATAAGACTATGAGCAAGTTTATCTTAAAAAATCGACTTCTCCATTAATTCTGTAAAATATCCACCTTTAGGTACTCTGTAATTAATAAAAGACAGTCTATGCTGTTAACAGCACTTACAGAAATCTCACCAATTCTAAGCGCTGTTTAGTGTTATGTGTTAAACCTTTAGTTTGTCTTGTCGAAAGTCGACGGCAATTACGTTCTCTTCTCACAGCCGCGCCTCAGCTTTCACAACCATCTCAAATAAAGCCGTTTGCAGTGAACAATTAAAATCCCTTTATCCTAGATTTTTCCTTTTTACATCAGTTTCGTTTACCCAAAAAACCTAGCGAATGTTCAAGAGAATTAGACTTAAGAACTGATGTTGGTAGTATATCCTACTAATATTATAAACGCGAAAGTTTGTAAGTATGGATGGATTGAGCGATGGATGGACGGATGGATGTTTGTTAATATTTCACGCCAGAACGCCTGGACTGATCTGGATGAAATTTGGAACATAGATAGATTATAGTCTGGAATAACACATATGCTTCTTTTTATCCCGGAAAATTGCGTAATTCTTGCGGGATAGCGAGAAACGAATTCTATGCAGAAGAAGTTGCGGGCTACAGCTACTTAATAATTATTAACGTCGCGACTCTAGGCAGCTACGACCTTTGATATGTTTATCACTATCCCTTTTCTCCTAATGCATGTTACAGTGACGAAGGTGTGGTTGACAGACCCATAGTACGTAACTTTTAGCACTAAGTAAAGTTTAGACTATGATATAAATACAAATGTGAAGTACTGCACCGAAATAAATCAATACTTGGTACCTACTGTACAGTAAAGGAAATGTATTCACATACCATCATAGAATCCTATCGCAATATACAATAGGCCAGCAAATGGTGAGTTGGGACAATTTTGTGACAATTTATATGTTTTAATATGTGTTTATTTATTTGTTGTTTGTGATTGTCATAAATAAACTGTTTTCTTTTTTTCTTTGTTTCTTTCAATAAGATGACACCGACTCCAGAAATAGCAATAACTGTAACAACATTAGATAGATCGTACCGAAATAGATCGAAAAAGTAAGTTGATTATTAAGTTGTAGTAGAATATGCATTTTTTTTTTAGTGCGTATTAGTTTGTTTTGGAATAGTTTCTTTTTGTGAAGTCGGTTTTTTTGTTAAATTTTTTGTTTATCGTTTATATAATACTAGCAGCTGTTGCCCGCGGCTTCGCTCCCGTTTTTTTCCTTCTAAAGTTCAATATTTTCTCACCGTTTAAACCTTCCTTGGGCTTTCACGAATATATCAAGACTAAAATTAGACAAATCGGTTCAGCCGTTCTCGAGTTTTAGTGAGACTAACGAACAGTAATTCATTTTTATCTATATAGAAGATAGTTTTTGCTCGCGACTTCGTACGCGCTAAGATGTAAAACGAAAAAATAAGTTTTTTCCCGTTCCCGTGGAAATTTTGGGGAGTGCTTTACACTTAAAGCCTTTAAAGAAACACACGTTATAAATGTTAAGTCTCTTTCTTCCGCTGTTTCGTCTGGAAACGTAAAATCCCGTTTTTCCCGTCCCTGTGGGCGTTTCGGAAAATCCTTTTTGGAAAGTACTCTCTTAATGCTCCTCTACACTCCCGATGCAACCTACATGCCGAGTTTCAGCTTTCTGCAACCAGTAAAACGAAAAGTACTGTCTAGCATGCAAACCAACAACGTACTAATTAGAAAACATTCCAAAAATTTGAAGTATTCTGGATTCATTTTAAGACAATACAAATATTGAGAAATAAAATCGCGTTAATTTCTCGAGCGCAGCTGTTTTGGATGACTTGGCCTCACTCTTTCGCGGTGTAGCAAAATAAATAATGTTATCCATTTAGTATACTCGTAGCAAAGAAACCCTTACCGAGCTAGTGACGTAAAATGATTTTTACGAAGTGTCGGGATTGGCTAACGTGATTTAAAGAAGCGCTAAGTAGACGCTCGCAACAAATTACGTTACGCCTCACTTAGAGCCATAAAAGGTTTTATTTAGTCCTTCTAAAAGCTTTCATGGGAAGACCATTGAAATTGGCATTAGCATGTTCGTATCCAAATTTCCCTGAACTGTACATAAAATATTTTTTTCTCATACATTTATTTCCATAACTATTCTACCATTACAGATTTTTGCTAACCTAATGCGATAGAATCTTAAAAACCTACATTTACTTAACTAATTAATTTTACAAAAAAAAACAATCCAACAACAATTTATAAAATGTTACATAATACAAAAAGCGTTATTCTTGTGAATTCACTCAGAGAAAAGAGAAAAGATCAATTCGCTGTGCAATGAGGTTGATAGTGCGGATAGCGCGCGGCAGCGGCGCCTCACTGGTAACTAGAGCCAAATCTCTCCTTATTCTAAGTTCGTTGTACCCAACCATTCCTAATATAAAGACTGTTGAATACAATAACGGATAGAAGGGGTAAACTCCATACAGTCGCATGTATAAATAGCGTATAAATTTATTTTGGATACGTTCCAACATGAGACAATACTCGACTTCATGAGGAGCCCAGATGACAGAGTTCCATTCCAGTTGACTTCTCACCAAACTATTATACAGACCGACTACAGCCACTATGTTAGTAAAACCTCGCACCGTTCGGAGAATGCAACCCAAGTTCCTGTATGCTTTTATAGAAGATGTTAGTAATGTGGTCACAGTAGTTAAGACTAGATGTTAAATGAACCCCTAGGTCCTTCACATCAGTCACTCTCTTTATGTGACTTTCTCCGATCTTATAATTATGAACGATGGGTGTGAGTTTTTTTAGTAAATGTAATTTGAACACATTTTTAACATTAAATTCGAGTTTATTATTTTTACTCCAGTTCACTGCTCTGTAATTTCGCGCAATCCTCTGCCGTTTGTATGGCAAGGCAAAGCTTCAAGTCGTCCGTAAACAATAAACAATCTGCATCCCTAACAACACTTAGCAAGTCGTTAATCATTATTATAAATTCTAAGGGACCCAGATTACCCTGAATCACGCCTGACCTGGAGAAATATGGCTCAGATTCGTACCCAGCGTAGTCAACGTATTGTCTTCTGTCCTCCACGTAGCTGGCAAAAAATCCGAGCAGATGCAGAGTATAGCCGACTTAAGCCAATTTTCGAAGTAAAATGTCGTTATCTGCTAAATCGAAGGCCTTTCTAAAATCAAAATAGGCTGCGTCAACCTGACCACCACACCAACTGTTGGAATCACGCTTGACATGTAGTTCAACAGGTTACTCGTCGTACTGCGAGCTGGCCTAAAACCATTCTGAGAGTCAGACAATTGCGCTGGGTAAGAATGTCTTTCTGGACAACCGACTCCAACATGATATGTAATGATGTTTATGTTGTGTTCCTTAAAATAGGCTTCAAAATACAACATTGCAGGCCTAGGCCTGCAAGACGACAGTCTTTTGTTTCAATGCAAAACGTCAATTTTTTATATACGATGTGTCAGACTAAGATATCCACGTGAGGCCACTATACGCGACCTGAAATGAAGAATCTGAAGTTCTATGGTTCATTTATTAAATTCACAGGACTATGAATATTTTATATGTAAATATATAAATATTACCGACGTGTTTTACAACAAATTACGATTCAATTTACATAATAGAGAATTAAATAGGATAAAGTCAATTAAGAGCGTCATCTCGAACACATCTACTTTGTGACCAAAGACAAAATAGGACTAAGGAAAAAGTTTATTTTTTATTATTAGCTTCGCGCTCTTGGATGTATTTTGGCTAGTTCCTTGTCCATTACTATTGCGATATGTTTGTTGGGGTGTAGGTTGGTGAGGTGAGGGATTTCACTGAAAAAGAATATCTGCAAAAGATTTCGTTACTGGCGGATGACGCTTTGCAGCTTCACCATACGAAACGCAGCTATTAGCCATAGTCACTTTAATATCTTTTTGTCTTTTGTGTTCTGGACATGGTCTATTTATTGCGAAATGAGGACCATTCCACATAAAGCAGAATGCATTGTCTTCCACCATAGAGCAAGTCTCAGCCGTATGCATTTGACCACATTTGTAGCATTGAGGCTTAGATCTACAATTAGTTGTGTTGTGTCCATACTTACAACAGCTGAAACATTGTACCGTGGAGAAAATATACAGCTCTACTGGGATGGCATTGTAGCATGAAAACACGCGTTTGGGCAATTGTTGTCCGTCAAGTCAGGACGACTGTTTCTGAGGGTAGCCATCTAACCAGATTGTTTTCAGTGACCCTTCTGTTGAGTCTTCTCGCCTTTACTACCTTTCCGCACCCGATCGGCACCGAAATGTTTGTTAAAATTTCCTCCTCAGACCACTGTGCAGGTATATATCTAATTAAGCCCATTGGAGTAATTGAGAACGTAGGAATGTAGGCATTGAGGTTCTCAGTCTCCAAACGAGTATCGGTAATGAACGCACTAGCATCGTTCACGTTGGAAAAAGCCATTGATACACACACACACACACACACACACACACACACACACACACACACACAAATCACGTCTTTATCCCTTACGGGGTAGACAGAACCTTTTTTTTTTTTTTTAAGGCGGAAAAATGCGTTACGCATACGATCGCGCCGTGGGGACGGCGCGGAGGTTATGTGGGACTCTCCTCCCCGCACCGCCCCCCCCCCCTCCGAGCGGGGGGAAGCGGAGGAGGCCTACCCACTAAAAAACCGCCGGTATTCCCTCTCTGCCATTGGAGGGGCGCCGTGGGAGCATAATGGTGTACGGGGTAGACAGAACCTAAGGTAACCCTTACGATCCCTATACCCTTTTACGATCGGTAACACTAAATGACGTGGAGGTATCTGTGTCCATATCCGAGTCAACGACTACGTTATAACCCACCTGGAGGATCGCACCTCCAGGATCTGGGGGTTCTTTATCCCCCATTGGGCAAGAATATAAAAATGCTAAACTTACCTAATCCGACGTATTTACGAGCACTATATACAAAAATAAATATAACCTAGAAAAGAGGGAAACAAAATATTTACAGAACCGTCACCTAACTGACGGCATGTTTCTCTTTCAGCCTTTTTATAACATGGTCCACTCCACTCGAGCACTCATTGGTAAAATACTAGGGCTTCCTCTTGAAAACCTGGTGGTGCCTCACCTTACCGAGGCTAAAATGGCACGGGGTAGAGCTTGCCCAATGGCGGATCTGCCCAACTCTCCCGGTTCACATCGGCGATGGGATGAGCCACTTTGTAGGCTGGTGCGGGATAATTTATACCACACGACTACTAGCCCTACAGAGCGCGCCCGTCTTCTTGCCGTTGTGAAATGGGAATCTGGTGCTTGGCTGCACGCCATCCCTTCATCCAATTTGGGCACTTTGTTGGAGGACAACGCTTTCCGCCTCGCTGTGCGTCTCCGTTTGGGAGCGACTTGTGTAGTCCCTCATCGCTGCCACTGTGGTGTACAGGTCGACAGCCTCGGCCACCACGGACTCTCTTGCCTCAATAGTGTGGGGCGTGTCCCGCGACATGCTGACCTCAACGATGTCATCAGCCGGCCTTGGTGAGTGCCGGGGTGCCAGCCATTCTCGAACCTCCGGGCTTGGCTCGCGAGGATGGCAAGACTCTTGCAGAGTCCGCTGCGACACCAGCCCTGTTTTGTGTAGATGGAAGGTGGGACGGCGCGAGTGTGTCGACGCAAGTGGCGTCCCAACCAAAGGCCGTCCCATCTTCCATGGCACGAGCGTCATACCGTCGGGCCTCTGCGGAATCCCTCAAGCGGCGCAAATATGCGGGAATTAGCAGTGCTATTTGGGGTAGAAACAATGGGTCCGTGGGGGCCAAGTGCGCACGAGCTATATGGGTCGTTGTCGACCAAGCTAAATGAAGCATCGGGTAACCAGAGGGCTGGTTTTTTTTTAGCACAAAGGGTAAGCATTGCCATACAACGTGGCAATGCTGCCAGCCTTCTGGGCACCATGCCACCGGGCAGTGATTTAGGGCAACTTTTTTATTTATAGCTTTATGACAATTTGTTTTATAATTAGTAGTCGTTTTAGTTTTAGTATCTGCATGTATTATATATTGTAACTGTTTTGTAACTAAAAATAAATTTCACTGACCTTTTAACGAATTAAATTATTTATCTACAAAAGAAAACCCGTAAACACACCCGCCGCGTTTCACGTTTCCCGCGCTTTTCAAAAAAAAGTTTTGGTGGGAAAATTGATATAAGTCAGTTGTCACTTGTCATTTGAAACGTTTCGTTCGGAAACGTGATCTGTGAATTGTACAACTTGATTTTTTGGGATTATTTTGACGTTATAAAAATCCATATTAGAAAGACATAAACACTTATTATATGCAGTCGAGGAAACTGAATCACGTATAGACTACAAGCCCATGGAAAAAAAAACGCCCTTCTTTCCCGGCCTCTGCAGTAATTTACCTACTATTGTTTTTTTGCCTTTTCTAAAGTTTTGGTTTTGTTGGTAAAAACTAGCCAAGTCAAATCTTGAAATTTAATTACGTCCGAAGTGAAATAAATGCAGGATTTTCTACTCAGAACTTGGCATCCATATACATATCAATTCTTCTGTCGGTGAAGTCAGACAAAGAAAAGATAGTTGAATCAATATACGTGTTTCATGAAATAATAATAAAGTAGCTTTTGGAAATAACATGTAAAGGTAAAGGTAAAGGTATCACATGTTCAAGACAGATCGGTTGGAGCCAGCAGAACTAACAGAACCCTTCAACAGATTTTCATTTTTACAAACCTTCTTACAGCAATTAACGTTAAATTATTAAAGTGTTACTGACTTGAAAGCTATTATTTGCATTGTTGATACTGCATTCAGCGAAAGTGGCGTCCTCTAACTCCAACTCATCCCACAAGTGGCTCTGAAACAATTAACGTTGTTATTTAAGGAAATAAAGTAAGCCACCAAAAACATAACTTATACAAAAATCAAGTCTCGCAAGTCGCAACTCAGTTTTTCTACCGTTAAAAGTGTGAGATCTATGTAATACCAAGTCAGTTAATTTATTCAGTCCCTACTTAAGGGACCTTCGGTCTTAAGTTATTACGTATTTAGCTAATTCTAACAACACTTTATAATGACCATATCAACATTAAAAATCTTTCATGTTTTAAATGAACAGAATGACTAAGGGGATAGGAAATATACTTAATAGTTAGTAGACATATTCCTCGAGAATAACGTAGGTAGGTTAGGTGATATAAGAAGAGTTTTTTTGAATTTCCCACAGGACAAAAGCGCGAGATAAAAAAGTAATAGAAGTGGGTTTCCAAACAATAAATGCATCTATTTCGTTAAGGTGGTACGAAATCCTTTTGTGTCTCTGTACGAATTGCGCTGGGCCGGTTTTTGTACAATTTCGATGGGGTAGTAGAAAAAGTTTCAGCGCAAAATTTAATTCTAAAAAGCTAGTATATTTACAAAATAAATCAGCCTAACATGTTATAAAGTTATAACTTAAAAATAATTCATGAATAAATATAAGTAGACTGCTTCTTACATGCCGAAACAGAAATAATATTCAAACGAAACAGAGCATGCCGTTGCAACTGCACTCAACACGGGGAAGTTGCAAGCTAATGTTTAACGAAGTTTTTACCCGTCAATTCGTTAAATTGTCACTATGGTTAGATACCTATGCCTTATATTTTGAATGTGGGGCAGACGTTGCAGCCTAGGAGCCCTACAACAAGAATCAGAAGTCAAACTGCGCTCTAATAAGTACCTATACAAACTTGTGCTGCAGCACTGTTCTACAGTGCCTGCTCTATTTAAGCAATGAAGTGTTCTGTTATGTTGTTGAGAAAGGAAACGAATGTAACTTTTAGATGTAATATTAAATTCGTGTAAGTTTATTTATTTCAATACACGTGTTTGACGTTGCACTATCGGTGAAAAACCGGCAAAGTGCGAGTTTAACTCGCGTTCTATTATTTTTTAACTTATCTTCCAAAAGTATCCTGCTTTTTTAGAATACGTTTATTTATGTAATTCATCCGTTTTTCGGTCACTGCCTCCCATATTAAGTGTACCAAATTTCAAGTCAATCGGTCTAGTAGTTTCGGAGCCAATTGGGTGGAACAGACGGTCGAACAGTCATATAGAAGCACATGTAATCCTAAAAGGGTTCCTTTTTTTGAGACCCCTATACCACATACAGTGTACAATTTTCGAAATTGTAGTTTCCCATAGTAAAACTTAACAGTTGGAATAAATAAACAGAACGAATTATTTAGATTTATAAATACGTAGGTAACACTAAAAATACTGCGTGGTTAAAATTTTAGGTATTGTTGAGACAGTATCATTTAGATCTTTGGGCCCCTCGCACGACTATTGTCGAAAACGAAATATGTCCAAGTCTTCTAAAATGTCCAATCAGTAATTGGTCCAGCCATAACAAAATACCAACTAGAAATATCCGAGCAGATACATGACCAGCTATAACGTCCAGGCATAAAAATTACCAACTATAGAAATATCCGACCAAATACGTGACCAGCTGTAATAACGATCAGCCATACAAAATACCAACTATATAAATATCCGACCAGATACATGACCAGCTATAATAACGTCCAGGCATAAAAAATACCAACTATAGAAATATCCGACCAAATACATGACCAGCTGTAATAACGATCAGCCATACAAAATACCAACTATAGAAATATCCGACCAGATACATGACCAGCTAGAATAAAGATCAGCCATAAAAAATACCAACTAGAAATATCCGACCAGATACATGACCAGCTATAATAACGTCCAGGCATAAAAAATACCAACTATAGAAATATCCAACCAGATACATGACCAGCTGTAATAACGACCAGCCATAAAAAATACCAACTATAGAAATATCCGACCAGATACATGACCAGCTAAAATAACGACCAGCCATAAAAAAATACCAACTAGAAATATCCGACCACATACATGACCAGCTATAATAACGTCCAGGCATAAAAAATACCAACTATAGAAATATCCGACCAGATACATGACCAGCTGTAATAACGACCAGCCATAAAAAAATACCAACTAGAAATATCCGACCAGATACATGACCAGCTAAAATAACGACCAGCCATAAAAAAATACCAACTAGAAATATCCGACCACATACATGACCAGCTATAATAACGTCCAGGCATAAAAAATACCAACTATAGAAATATCCGACCAGATACATGACCAGCTGTAATAACGACCAGCCATAAAAAAATACCAACTAGAAATATCCGACCAGATACATGACCAGCTATAATAACGACCACCTATAAAAATGTCCAATTGTAGAATCCGGCTGGCCACTACTATTCTGTTTTAATCAACTTTGGTTATATATCAAAACTCTTTAGAGTGATACTGATAGTGATAGATACCTAGCCACTTGTATGAAGTGTTGCTTGATAAATTATTTATAAATTATGTACGGATTGCAACATGTCACATGAGACGTATTTGAACTTGAATTAGTAGTTATTATAAAATAAAATTAAACGAGACATATCAATAATGAGCGACGAAGCAATAATATTTAAAAAAAACCAGAAAGGTAAGGATACACTTTTACTGGGAGCTTCGCGTTACTACCTTAATGTAACAAAACCAACATCACGCAGCACCTTATGGCGATGTATAAATAGATCAGAGTGCAGTGCATCGGTAACCATAAACTACGAACGAAACAGGGTGCTACGATCTTCTCAACATACTTGTACGATAGATAAAAAAAAACAAGAAGTCTGTAAGGCAATGGTTGCTTTGAAAAAAGATGTCTGTGAAGATCTGGGTTCAGTGCAAAGCTTAGGTATATGAAAAGCATACTGATCCTTTAAAGGCCAGCAATGGTTCTTACATAGATGTTTTGCCAGATTTTAAGAATGTTGAAGATGGACTGTACAAACTGCTAAAACGTCGTCTAGACTGCAATAAGATATCTTTTTCCAAGTTGTCAGAAGTTCAAGTTCCGAAAAATCTGGCAAATAACTTTTTATTCCGATTCCGATTCCGATTTTATTTGGGAGATGGCATATTTAACACGGCTCCGCCACCGTTTTACCAACTTGATGCTCTACATTTAGATTTGGGGTGCAACGACAAAACAAACAATGTTTTATTTATTACCTAACAAATCCCGAAGTACATAATTATGTAAGGTTTTTTGAATTGATAACGACCAGGTTCATTATGAAGACATTCAAGTGCGATTTTGAGCTAGCAGTTATCAATGCAGTGCAGCAGGTATTCCCAGAAGTCCAGGTTAAGGGATGTTTCTTTCATTACCAAAAGGCAATTACAAAAAAAGCAGAACAACTGGGAGTTATGGATCTAAAAGAATGCAAAAAAGTTATAAGACTAATTAGAAACTTGCCGTTATTACCTGAAAATCATGGAAAAGACTGCTGGTTGACGATACTAAATAATGCACCCGACTCTGAACAGTTCAGAATGTTCAAAAATTATTTCGGAAAACAGTGGCTTTCGAAAATTTCAACAGTGTTATTGAGTTGTTCGGATGATAAACACCGAACTAAAAATCTCCTAGAATGATGGCATCGTCGAGTAACCGTGATAATACCCAAGAATCCGAACTTTAGGAATTACTAAACTTGTACACAACCCCATAAGACAGAATATTTCTACAAATCTTCCGTCTATACCATTGACATACAATAAACAACTAGACTCCCAATCACACTCAAAAACTGTCGAAAGCAAAAGTCTGCACGACTTGTCTATTGTGCAGAGTTTTGGTTCAGTTGTGTTTCGACCGCTCTTTGATAACAATGTATATGTCTCTTTCGCACCGTAATCTCAAACTCTTGAGAACAAAAAACAAGAGACAGGTTTCCAGGGCGTGGCGTCGTGTCATTATACTTCTCACGATCGTATGCAATTGGCATTATACTATACTGCCACCAAATAAGGTGTTAATTTGAACGAATATGTTAATGTTTTATCAAATCAGGCGTTACTTTGCGGAGGTCCATTTCAATGAACAAAAAATATGTTAATCCATCTGTTTAAGTTGATGTGTTGACACACACAACACATAGACAACGCCGCTCGGACGTTTCTTGAGGAACTTTTGTTTGCGAGTGGGTGTCTAGTCTAGTCTTTTATTGTACGTCAATGGTCTCTATAGGTACTCTTATTTCAAATGCATGTGGCCTTCATGGTTTCGTCTGAATCCAGATATACCGATGACGACAAATAATATTCCTTTAAACTAGCTGTTACCTGCGACCTGCGACGTCGTCCACTCTCGAGCAATATACCGTTTAGGTTCACTTCGTCCACATTCTCACTTGAACTTCTATTGAATGTGCCAAATTATTACGAGAGAGGGTGTATCACTACGATAGTAGAATGATGAAGAGCACCTTTTGTCCATTTCCCAATAATAGTTACACAGACAACTTGAAAGAAGTGAAATAAATACAAACAAATTTCTTAAAAAATGTACATTTTTTAAAATGTCATTTTAACATACATTTTTATCAGCAACTGAATTAGAGTTATAGTGCCCTGGTCAGCTACTAATAGGGTCCTCTTTGCAAATGTAATAGACGGGTTTTGTTAATTTTCATTTTGTTTTTGTTTTTATTCTACTTCTGATTTTACTTTGCGTGTGCTAGTTGAGCTAGAAAAGATGACTAAGTAGGAGTGTGGACGAATTGGGAATGCGGATGAAATAGGAATGACGATATGAGATGACAACACTATCCCAAATAACACAACAAAATTCTGATGTCCATATCAACACCGAACATTTGTCTACCAGTCGTCCATCCGTTACTATTTCCCACAATACAATTCAAAATTTACATAATTCATTTCAATAAATAATGTTTTATTTGGACGTATTTTGTCGAAAAAGTATTGTATGTAACATTGTATAATTAGGTCAAAAAAGGGTCGTGGTGTCTTTAATTACGATACCCGCCTTGCGGCTCCTAGCTCAGCTCACGCCACTCGACTTTTTTGACGCCTCTTATACAACAGTTGTATAAAATACTATTTCGATAACGCTAACAATGACAGTGTGATTATAAAGGACCGGCCACTAGTAGTTTATGTGACGGTATCACAATGAAGATATAACATACGAGTGCGTGTTTACAAAACAAACGAAATGTACTTTATAATTTTATAATACGAGTAAGATCACATTTTAATGCCTAATTGGCATTGTTTATTTTTGTAAGCTGTGCTTTTGACACCTTTATTCGATAAAATGGACTATTTCAAGCAACTAATTTGAATATTATGCTTGTAAGTAGCTTTGTTAATTGGCATTGGCATTGTTCACTTTTTTTAGTATGCTCCAATTCGAAAACCATTTGGAGGAAAACAACCAATGATACGATTTATCTTGTCCTATTTCAAAAATACTTTACGATTGCAAATATTTTTGTAAAAGTATTTTTGACCTTTGTTCGACCTAACGACACGGTTCTTTCGCAGAATCGAGCATTAAATGCTTGCCACAAAAATGAAAAAAAAAGATAAGCTACGGTAATTGTCAGGCTTTCACTGTCACATCTACATCATAACATTAGGTACATTCCTACACAATCTACAAACGTTAGAAATAAAAGCAAATTTACAGTATAAAACTGTGAAATACACCAAAGGATATTAATGAAAAATGTTTTGTGCTGGGGTGCAACAATGATTCCAACAATAGCCAAATAAAATCGAAGAGGAGAAAAAGAGAAAATAGAAAATTTGCGGAAGGAATGGTGTACGCAAGCTAATGTGGAATACTTCAAAGTTTACACGATATATTGTTGCGAATACTATTTTAATGTAAGTAGGAGTCGGGAAAGATGTACAGGGATCAAACGTTTTATTCTGTGGTCAAACGAGAAAAGCAAAAACAGCACTAAAAACAATAACAACACCAACGGACGGAACGATTCGAACACATTGACATTGACATCACACACACATTCACAGATCTATGACGTTGACGTATAGACAAAACCGTTTTTTTTAAATTACTGAACGAAGGCGATTGGGATATTGTTTGAGTCATTGTTGCACCTCGGCACAAAACATTTTTTTTAAATATCCATTGTATATTTCACAGTTTTATACTTTGAATTTGCTTTTATATCTAACGTTTGTAGATTAAGTAGGAACGTAATGTTATGATTTAGATGTGACAGGGACAGCCTGACAGTTACCGTAGCTTAACATTTTTTTTTTACATTTTTGTGGCAAACATTTAATGCCCGATTCTGCCAAAAAATCGGGTCGTTAGGTCAAACAAAGATCTAAAATACTTTTTCTCAAAAATGTCCGTTAAAGTCGTCATTGTTAACTACATATCAGAACAGGAAGTTAATTGTTGCCGGTCAGTCCAAAATTAAAATAGTACATTACTGCAAAGGCCGGGAAGTAAGGGGTTGCAGGCCGAGTAAGTTTGACGGCCGAGTGGTACACGAGGCCGGCATGGTACGAGGCCGGCAACCCCTGTCCCGGCCGAGGCTTGTATAGTGCTTTTCTCAAACATGCAATGAAATAAATAAAAAAACTTCAAAAAAACAGTATTTATTTGTAAGGCAACTAAAATCTAAACTAGTAAAACAAAATTTCATGGCATTGTAGGCAATGCTTTATAATTACAATAATTAAAAAAAAAAGACACTTGTCAATTGTGACGACTGAGACGTACCCTGTTTACATTTGATACATTTCTCTGTCACTATTTTCGTCGGAACTCATATTTAAAATTTATCAAAATCAACAATGAACAAAAGATTAGTGTTTTTTTATTTTCCCACCAAAATGTGTTTTTTTTTAAATGTACGTTTCGTTTTACGCTGATTGTGCTGACGTTTACACCGCTGATATTAAGATGACAATGAAATGAGATTTAAATATTTCTGTACCTAGTTAGGTTTCAATTTAAAATTAATCTTATGTGTTAATTATGTATCGTTTTTATGTAATTTTTGATTTTATGTAATTAAAATTGCAAAGAAAGCAAATATTGCTTATGTTTTTTTTAAAGCTGAATATCATGATGCCATTGACCTATAAAGACTTGGCTGTATGGACCCTGTTTCCTTTGCCTACCCCAAAAGGGATGAATAATAATAAAAATGACCTATAAACTAAACGTCATGATGCTGTGGCACATGAAACAATAGACGATCGCTTTGCAGGCCTAGGCCTGCCATTTTGTATGAAAATCCATTACATACCACTTGTCTAACCGCGCCCGCGACGTGATACGTCCCGGCCTATTATTTGGAACGTAAGGTTAACATTTCATTGCATCTTTGAGAAAAATGTTTTTTACATTACTGTTGCGCTAAACTCGACAGTAATGTTGCATACAAATTCCATTAAAAATGCAAATCACCATTATACAATAAAGGCACAAGACTTAAAACACCAAATTAAAAAAAAGAAAGCTAGTACGACAACGTGTTTATCTGTGTCTGAAATAGCTTTAGGTGTTCTGGGTAGAAAAATACACTCTTCAAATGCCATTGATAGAAAAAGGCGGCAAAGCAAAACTATTTTCACTATTATGTTTTGTTCATTTTGTTGTTTCACGTAAAGCTTGTAAGCAAGTAATTAGTGCAAAATAAGTTCAAGTGACGAAAATATAGAATTCACGCCACCCGAACTAAAAGAAGAAGCCAGTTTGGCGATGGACAATTTGTTTCCAGCAAAATCTAAGGAAAGATACGTCAAATCTTATGAAAGTTTTATGAAATGGCGAAACGAGAAAAAAGGCAATACTTTTTCGGAAAGCATATTTTTGGCTTTTTTTTTTTGTATGAATAGGTAGGCAAACGAGCAAGTGGGTCACCTGATGGTAAGTGATCACCACTGCCCATAGACACCCGCAACCCCGGAGGGATTGCAGATGCGTTGCCAACCTAGAGGACTAAGATGAAATGCCTCTTGTGCCCGTAATTTCCCCGGCTGTCTTACTCTCCACACCGGAACACAGCAGTGCAAGCACTGCTACTTAGCGGCAGGATTAGCGAGTAAGATGGTGGGTATAGGTATTTCAGCGAATTAGCCAAAAGTAAACAGCCATCTACATTATGGGCAATGTATGTAACTTGAAAAGCTACGCAAATTTGACTGCATATCTGAAAAGACAGTGACGGGTATAGAAGTAAAAAAGCTAAAGTTTTTACTTCACAAAATATAATGCAATTTCTTAATGAAGCTCCGGACGACATGGTTTTAGCTACAAAGGTAAACTTACTGTGCTTAAAAGTTTAGTTGGAAAAACATGCCAAGCAGCGAAAGTTACACAGGGCATCGCTTTCGGCGAACATCCGCAACACTATTAGCTGATTCTGGTGCAAATTTGATAACGCTGAAACGACATGGAGGATGGAAGTCTGATAAAGTGGCAGAGGGATATATTGAGAAGTCAGTAACAAACAAGACAAACATAACCGATCAAATCAATAAAAATGTCCATTATAACACAAACAATAATCAGCAAACCGCGTCTCGCCAAGAATCGAATCCACAACCATCTGTTTCTCGTCATTTAAGTCCACAACCATCAACCTCCCGTCATTTTAGTCCGCAGCCATTCACTTCAAGCTCCAACGTTGAGTCAAGTACACCTGCCGCCCACCATGTATCTCCGACAAAAGACAAAGAACTACCATCTGTATCAAATACACAAACGGAAATTAAGCAAACTAATATTACTGTCCCCGGGAAGTGAGTTAATCTCACGTTTCATAACTGCACGTTGTCAAATATTACGTTTAATATGAAATAATTCTTGTAATTTTCCACTACTGTTTTGTTCACACTTAAGAGGGTTACGTTTATCCAACAGAAATATGAAATCGGTACTTTGCCATGTTTTCGGCCCCGATTTTCGTTGTAAAAATTACATTTTCATTTATTTTTGTTGTCGTTTTATTTTCGATTTTTGAGAAAAGCACTATACTTGCCTCGGCCAGAATAGCATTGCTGGCTTCGTATTATTAAACGGACTCACAAGCTGGTCCGTTCAAACCAATACTCAGCCAGCAATTGCCTACTTCCTGGCCTAGACAGTAATGTACCTACCTACTATTACAAAAATATCTGCAATCGTAAAGTATTTTTTAAATCGGACAAGATAAATCATATAATTAATTGGGTGTTTTCCTCCAAATGGTTTTCGAATTGGAGCATACTAAAAAAAAATAACAATGCCATTAGGTAGGTACAGTTACATACATCACTTTGTCTAAACACATATTATAAGCTCTCTGTGATGTGTTTAGAATACCGCATGTTACGACTGGCATTGCTGCCTTGATCTCTGCACAAACTATGTGCCCTATTCGCTAATCTATCACTCATTTTATACAAAAGCGGCATGATAGTTATTTTATAAATAACAAATTAAAGTATCACATGGCTGCATAATGTAAACTTTTTCGACACATGTCACGTAATCTTGGTTTATTTTTCAGAGAAAAACTAGAGTTGCTCCTAACCATCATAACGTTCGATATCAAGTAACGTGAGATTTGTCTAAATTGCTTGCAATTGACATTTCATTTCGAATAAAACGACATCTCGACTGATATTAGAACTAAGGTCAAATCAAATTGTTTTTTTTCCCCGAAATTTGAATTTCACAATAAAGTCGAATTCAATACCTATTTGTTCATGTTCATTATAATATGTGGTTTTTCAACGCATTATACATTATTGTATAAGGTTTATAATATGTGTGTAGATAAACGACGTTTACGATGCGTTTACACAGCAAAATGTACGAAGATACGGTGAGAAAACGTGACCTACGAGCGACCTATGGCACATCATTGCATACCTATACGGGGCGGTGTGGTTGGTCCTTTAAACGCTCACATTCTAACGGATATATAACTGGTCAGATCTCGTCGTTGCCTACGTCCTAAGTGGTAGTATAGTCGAATTACGGAAAAGTATGGAAGTAATTCGTGTAGTCGTGTTTTTTTGTGGAATCGTTAAAGTACACGACTAGATGGTTTCCCTCGGTTTGCACCTTTCTATCATGTACGGAACACTTTAAAATATTAGGTATAAACTTCAAATGCCGTTATTTTGGAGTATGATAAAAGGTATTAGGCGCAAGTTTAGCCACGTGAAGGGTCCCGTTTGGTACATAATGTATATTAATTAAAAAGGTGTACGATGTATAGAATCTTGGTAAAATATTTTTTTCTGATTGCGGCTCGAGGATAATTCAGACGGTTGGTGCAAACTTACATTAAGCTTTTTAAAGTATTATAAACACCCAGGTAACTTTGCACCCCCGTGCAAAGTATGGAACATGTTTTTTTCACTCTTTTTTAGATTGTACTTCGGGGGAAATTAAGATAGTCGTGAAAATTTATAAATAACACATATTTAAAAGATACTACATTCGCACTCAATAAAAAAAAGAAAATTTTAACTGGAAGTTCGGTAAACATAGTTCTATCTAAACGCAAGGAATAGCAGCGAACGCTAGGTAGCGAGTAGTATTACAGAACCGCATGTTCCGTGTAGAAATGTCAATTTTTTATGGGGTGCGAATGTAAATCAAACCAAGTTAAGACGATTGTGACGATTTTTATTAATTTCAAAATTTCCCCCGAAGTACAAAGACAGTAAAACATAGAAAACTACTTTCCGGGTGTCGCACCCTGGTGCAAATTTGGTATTGTGTTTTGATATATTTTCTCATCATTTCCTCAATTTGCACCGCGTTCTGTATTTTCCCCGGGGCCGCAATGCCAAGAAGTATATTTTTAGTTATATGATTTTTTTTTGTATGTTCCGTGGCTTGAATTGAGCTAAATAACGGGTGCAAATATAGATTAAGATGTAATAAAACGTATGGAAAATTGCACAGACTACACCTATTTTTTCTTCTTAGTTATTACTATTACACCATTTTCAACCAATTCCACCCCTTTCCGGGGGGGTGAATATATCAAATGCTGTATTAGGTTCCATTTCTAACCCATACAAATCAAAAACAATCGTTTTTATCAGTTCTTAGAATTATTTCCTGACTTAAGTGAAATTTCACGTATTTTGCCTCCACTATGGGTAGGTCCGTCATTGGCCTGTCCAGTTAGTTTCAGGGAAAATACTAAATGATAAAAAACGAATAAGAATAACAATATTATAAAAGAAACTTCGCATTTACTGGCAAATGTAAATTAATATAATATTTAAAGTCGTAAACTTTGTTGTTTGAGTGTAGATTATCTCTGAAATTATAGGACGAATTTAAAAATTCACGAGGTAATGGAAAGCTATACCTACATTTGCCTTCATTTACGTTTACTAATTTTTATAACGGTTAAGTTCAAAGTTCGCGCAGGACGCCGACAAAGTTAGAGAAAAAACTAGTATTCAATCAGATCACTTACGTTTACGAAGGAATAATCTCAAGATTAAGTCTGTGTGTAGCAAGTAGGTACCTTTTTATTTTGTAAGCAGTATTGTACCTGTTAAGTACCCCTCCATTATTTTGGAACTTCAACTTTTTTTAACTGCGTACAGTATATCCGAAATGATATTTAGATAGAGATAAGATAAGGATAGAGAAAGAGAGAACAAATCATATACATTACTGAAAAATAAGAAACTAAATGATACCAGAGATACTTACCGAATTTTTCCATTTGCTACATCGCGTTTACCAAAATTATGCAAGAGATTCAAAATAAAACCAGGTCACTATTAAGAATTTAAGCAAAATTCGTAACAACGCTCAGTGTACAAAGTTAGTGAAGATAGGCAGGCAGAAACTCACAGACAGTTTAAAATTATTATGAAAGTTATACTGAATTGCTCCCTGTAATGATTTTTAAGTAGATGGTTTGCACTGTGCCGAGATATCGACCGTAAAAGTCACGTATAGAATTCCCGGCGCATGAAGCGCGACTGGCTGAAACGGCTGACGCGAGACGCGAGACGCGAGACGCGAGACGCGCGACGCGAGGGCGGGCGGGCGGCGCCGCGCGGTCTCGGGGCAGGTAACGCCGCGCCCGGCCCGCCGCCCGCCGCCCGCCGCCGGGCTGACACCCACCCACCCGGCCGCCCGCGCCCGGTCCGCGTCCCACCCGTCTTCGCTTTTTAAATATTTAACTACGTGCTACTGAAAACCCACAGCAAAGATGAAGGTAAAATCCAACGCACATAAAACCTTTTAAATGCCAATCGTAATCTACGGTCAGTATTACAGCTGCATTTGGGCGCATATAAAAAGAGTTTCCTAATGAAAATTACATAAATGGATAACTCACGTACTTTTAGTAGAGTTTTGCTCGACATGTTTCGGACTAGTTCGTAGTCCTTCCTCCCGCAGCGCTCGCACCTTGTCGAAACATCTCGAGCAACACTCGGCTTTTATACACGTGTTATCCGTTTGTGTAATTATGATTGAGTCTCACGGGAGTTTCATGGTGAAAGTTTCCTTATGCTTGCTATATTTACAGAGCCCGTCACTTCATTTATAGTGTGGCGGCAAATAGGTTAAAAAAATTACTCACAGAATCTGTTGAGTTTGGTTGGGCATCTGTACTACTTACTGGAAATCATTAAAATTGGGAATCTGTGGATATGAGAATCCGTTCGTTTAAGAAGCCTGTAAAGTTGGGAATCTTTAGAACTACGAATCTGTAATTTTGGGAATCTGTTGAGTTGGGAATTTGAAGAATTGGGAATATGTAGAATTACGATTCTGTACGATTGGTAATCTAGATTTGGAAGTCTGTAAAATGAGTCTGTAAAATAGGAATCTAAAAAGGAAATCTGCAGAATTAGGAACATGTACATGCAAATTATTAACAAAGAATAATGTGCACCAAATAGCATAAGCAAAGATAAGATATACTCAGCGGCAAAAAATGTGGCCCTCATGTGTATGCAATACCTATAGGTAATTTGCTATGCAGATTGGGCCACATCTTATGCCGCTGAGTATAGTTGTTAACAGTGTCACCTAATAAACACAGGTTAATTGAAAATAAAACCATGCTATTAAAACAATAAAAACAAATGATTATGAAATATTAAATCACAGAAGCCACAATTCTTGGTAAAAATAACAGAAATTTGTATAATTGCTTCAAAATAAGAGAACAAGTCCACAATACAAGAATCCTATCATTTGGTACCATAAAACACATATAACACGCATGATGTGCTAGCGGACAGTTCTCCGTAGATGACGAACTACTATGAGGTAGGAAGTGACATAGAATGGGCCATGAAGTTGGTTGGGGTAATGTGGACGGGATTATCGGGATATAGAGTGATAAAACGGACAACTACCATTTCGTTTTCCATAAATTGAACTTTTTGTAGGCAACAATTAATGTCTAATCTGACTCATTGTCAGCGTTAGAATACGGAATCACTTACGTCCTTCTCCTTAGCATAATAAAAAGTACGTCCACGCAGTCTGAAGTAACGCCGCTGCCATCGCTGGAAGCTCCGGGTCTGCTTCATCAGGAACCCCTCCTTGACCACGGGCTGCCAACAATTAAGTGCAAGAAGTAAGTATATCTGAATCAAATTATTAAGTACCTACGCTTCAATGTCTATCAATTTAAAACTATTAAAACTCCAATTTAAATTTCTGTAAGTAATCATTTTTCATAGCAACCGGTCGCCAACACAAATTGACTTCGCAACAAGTTTGGCAACAAAATCTTAGATGACAGTTAAGTGTCACTTGGTGTGTTCAGAACACACCAAGTTTATTTGGCTTTGAAATTGCCTTGCTTGTACATTTACTCCTTGACGTTTTCTGATGGCCTTAGGGCCAATTTAGATATGAGCGAATTTTCAGGCTTCCGTAATTATAGTGTCAATAGGACCCTACTTCCAGACAACTTCCACTACTGACACTCGCGAGCTACCCAACTTGAGGCCTTTTTATTGAATTTGTTTGACGCATTTCCTGATATTTTCTTTTACCTGTAGAAAAAACACCGAGTTATTTTCTAATCGTAATACGAGTTACGTATTTTTGCTTGTAGAAAAAATTCTGATACCGTTTTTTATCTGGTAATAATAGTTACTGATTTGTATTTGTGCTTGTATAAAAAAAAAAAACTTTTTATCCGACGGCCAAGCGTGAGCGTGGCTTATATTTGAGATGGCAACCCTTTTTCTAGCCGAGGTATGGATAGTGCTTTTCACAAACATGCAATGAAGTAAATTAAAAACCTCCAAGTTTTTTTTAAATAGCTTCGCGCTCTTGGCGCATTTGAACAAACGGGTAAACGGAATTAAGAACGGAAAATACGGAAGGATCGGAATTTGGAAAAAAGGAGACGAAAAGATCAGTATCATTGTTATCTGATAGAATGTATATAAAAATTTAAATATATACAAATACTTGTCATTTATGACAAGAAGGGATGGGACAGATATGGGAATCTGAACGCCAAGAAGTGAGAGTTGGTGTAAGAAGGAATACCAATCATAAAGAGGGCAGGCGAAAACTATATGATTGAGGTCACTGGAAAGAGCTCCACACTCGCATGTTGAGCTATCAACAATTCCCAATCTTGCAAGATGTTTGGGTGTATACATGTCCAATCTTCATGCGAGATGTCATACTTGTTGCAGTCTTGGAAAGTGGGCTTTTTAGAACCAGGGCTTGGCAGGGATTTTAGGTTAGCAAACCAGTACTTACACCAGGGGCGGCCCAGAGCTGGCTCCATGCCTCAAGTAACTATGTCTTTGGAAGGCCTAGGAGATCCTCCGCAATATTTTTGTATGGATGGAGATCACCGCAGTCAATAGCTTCACGAGCTACTCGGCCAACGCGTTCATTACCTTCTCTAAAGACTCATGGTTTTCGACCACAGAGCAAATCTCAGCCGTATGCATTTGACCACATTTGTAGCATTGAGGCTTCGATCTTCAATTAGTTTTGGTGTGTCCAAATTTACAACAGCTGAAACATTGCACCGTGGAGAAATATACAGCTCTACTGGGAGGGCATTGTAGCATGAAAACACACGCTTGGGCAATTTTATTGTTGTCCGTCAAAAGTCAGGACGACTGTTTCTGAGGGTAGCCATCTAACCAGATCGTTTTCAGTGACCCTTCTGTTGAGTCGGCATTAGCAGACGGAAGTGGCGTGGGAGTCGACGAAGCAACCTACCTTGGCTCTGGCATCTACGGAAGCCAAGTATATGGCCCTCACAACGGCTACACAGGAAGCTTGCTACTTACGCCGATTTTTCTTGGAAATATTAGTAAAATTAATTTGGTTAGGTTAGACAGCCAGAGTGCCGTAAATGTAGTTCATAATCCTGTACACAACAACAGGACGAAGCATATAGATACTTGTTTTCACTTTATACGTCAAAAAGTATTAGATTGTAGTTTTGCCTCAGACAGAATACCTATATAAAGAGTAGCGACATGCCTGCTGATGTTTTAACAAAACCTCTTGGGCTTGTTGCACATACAGCTAGCACAGGTTTAGTTGAGTATTTTTTCTTTTGTTAGGTTTTAGTTTTCTTACTCTTTTATCTTCTATGGACATTTTCCATTAAGGGGAAATGTTGTAAATTGTAGTTACTGGCTAATTGTTTTTGATGGGTATGCAAATTAGTTCTATTTATTATGACTTTTTATGAATACTTTTGTCACTTCAAATATAAACTCCAAACAATCAACATTTCAGAAGCTTTTTTAAGGTCAGATATGACACATTTTTAGAATATTCGAAAGTTTTTAGAAAGATGAAGTCTAAACAAAGTGCAGAACAGAGAAAATTTTTTAATTGGTATTCACGTTTTAATAACACTACACCACGCCAAATGACGAAATTCTTGCGGTTTATTGAAAAAACACAATATCAAAAATGGACAAAATGTTAAAATTCAATACGTTGTGGAAAAATTGCAGTAAGTACGTTGTTATGAAATATATTTATTACATAAATGAATATTTATTTTCTAATATAATACTATATTACTGCAGAGACCAGTAAGTAAGGTATCCTGGACTCGTACTTCTCCAGGATGTATATTACGGTCGAAGCAAGTATAGTGATAGCAAGTATATATGAAACGAGAACATTTAGTAAAATAAAAGTATATTAAAAGAAATAAGAAATATTGAATATGACGTTATTGATGTGAGGGTAATTGTCTATTGTTATCTTAATGGACTTCCCAGGCACACTTAAAGTATTTGTTTTCTTCGTTTTCCGCTTTCTTTTGTTTACTTATTAAAAGGCTTTAATTTTGGTTCATATGCCAAACTTAAAAAAAATATGTTTGCTCTTCAATTAAAATGTGACCATTTAAATACGTAACTAATAAAATTGTAATGTTTTAGATTTTTTTTGGCCTTTCAAATATGCAGTTTAAGTAAAATAGTGTTGAAACTAATTTACTTATTTTGAAACCTGCTCACGTCCGCATAACCTCATCGTTAATAAAAAAAAAAAAAAACTGACACTGGACGGCCCTAATAAACACGGGTACTTCCAAATTCAAATATAATGGTATGTTATGGATTTCCATACAACTTTACAGTACACTTTTTGATTCGAAATTCAAAATGACTCTAGTCATCCAGGATGTTCAACCTTCTGTCTCCTTTTCACTAAAATGTAAAGGCGACATTTCAGAGCATTTAAAAAAAATTGAATATCTCAATAGATTTGATTAGGTACCTACTTTAAACAAATCTTTGAAATCGAGTAGGTATTAGGTATAAGAAAAAAGCGCACGAACGGCGTTCGAATCAGTGGTCGCCGGGCATTTCTAACAAGACCACATATCGCTTTTCAGTCGCCTCTGGCTACTTCTACGCATGAACGCTTGATGCAATTTAGCGATTGAAAAAGTTTGAATAGCTTAAACGCTCTTAAGAAGTACTGATAGGCGACGGAGGTTCTCGCTACAATATGCAGACTTAAGCGAATTGATTTCGTGGACACAAAGGACAACGTGTACAGTTACGCATCAGTTCGTTCACGTGCAAGCTTCTACATTTTAAGAGGCCTCTAATGGACGTGGAGTGTTCCATTCCGTGCTGAAGAGCTCGCTTAATTACACATTTAGCTGTAATTACGAGCCGGCCGTTGTGGCCTTCCTGCCTGGGGTCAAAGATGGCAATTAGGCGTATAAGCGTAGTCCAAAATTATGTTTGTCCGTTCAGCTGCATTTAGTAGAAAGTACGGATATCTATTCAAAGCAGTACCAGTTCAAGTTCAAATTGAGAGAAAAAAAGGAACACATTATTTTTTAAAAAAGCAGTCGATCGCGCTGAAATTGCAATATTTACGTATTGAAATCATCTTATATACAAGTTCATTCGATTTAATGCAATTCGATGCAAGTTCGTGGCAAAAAAGACCGATTAAACCGCACCGTCGAAGACTGCCATTCATCAACATGATGTCGATGGAACGATCGCTTACGACGGGTAGATTTGTAATGGAACCCCGCAGCTGGAATGAGGTCAAAGAGTTCCTCAGAGCATTCCCCGTTGTAGAACTTATAAAACACGCAAAGGGAGCCAACGTCTCTGCGGAGAGCAAGAGGATCGAGTTTATCGGAGAGTAAGGGGTTGCCGATGATTCGAGACGCCCTGCGCTGTATGAGATCAAGTGAAAGCAGCTGATATTGGGGTGCGCCAGCCCAGAGATGAGAGCAATACTCCATCCTCGGCCGAACCTGGGTTTTATAAATCTGAAGCCACTGTTTCGGAGTGAAGTATCGCTTAGAGCGGCCAAGCACGCCCAACATTCTAGCAGCCGACTTGGTTTTACCTTCAAAAACTTTTGGGAAAACTGCGAGTCAAACTAAAACTAAGCTGGACCGTGTATTAAGGGACACTTCTCCTTCATTTAGCACTGTCCACACTTGGGTAGCGGATTTCAAACGAGGACGACTAAGCTGCAATGACGCTACCCGCAGTGGACGGCCAAATGAGGTGACTACCCCGGAAATGGTCAACAAAATAAAAAAAATTGTACTAAACGACCGTCGTTTAAAATTGAGAGACATAGCAGAGATTGCAAATATCTCATCGGAACGAGTCTTCAACATATTACATGAACATTTATCGATGAAAAAGCTTTGTGCGAGATGGGTGCCGCGACTACTGAGCGACGAGCAAAAGCAACGACGAGCTGATGATTCAAAGAAGTGTTTGCAGCTCTATAAACAGAATCGCAGCGAGTTTCTTCGAAAATTTGTAACAGTCGATGAAACGTGGATCCACCACTACACGCCGGAAACGAAACAACAGTCAAAACAGTGGACCAGGAGTGGGGAACCCGCACCAAAAAAGGCCAAAACGACATTGTCGGCCGGTAAAGTGATGGCAACAGTATTTTGGGATGCAAGAGGTGTAATTCACGTGGATTACCTAGAAAAAGGAAAGACAGTAAACGGACAATATTATGCAAACCTTTTAAAAAAGCTAAGCGACTCAGTCAAAGAAAAAATACCTCATTTGGCTAAGAAAAAAATATTTTTCCATCATGACAATGCACCAGTCCACACGTCAAGAGTTGCGATGGCAAAAATTCAAGAGTTACGCTTTCAAATACTGCCCCACCCGCCATATTCACCGGATTTGGCCCCGTGCGACTTCCGCCTGTTCCCAAATTTAAAAAAATGGCTAGGGGGACAGAAATTTTCCACTAACACCGAAGTCTTTGACGCCGTTAATGGCTATTTTGAGGGTCTCGACAGAAGCTTCTATGAAGATGGCATAGTGGCTCTGGAGAAGCGTTGGATTAAATGTATAGAGTTAGGAGGAACGTATGTTGAAAAATAAATAAATTTGATTTAAATATCTTGATTTTTTTGTGTCCGTTTCGGACACTTATCAATCAGCCCTCGTAAATACCTACGCTCCAGTAGAGCGTTAGGGTTGTCGATTTAATTTTTGTAAAATTGAAAAGCTTTTTGTTTAGTTAGCGCTTTTTCAGCTAGTAAGGCCTGTTTTAAAGTGACTAGCCACACTTAATTAGGAGTATTAGGGTCGGCACCCTTAATTTCCGTAAAAAAGAAACAAACGTTTATTTGGGTTCCATAATAATTAAATAATCAAATAAATTAACTCGTTTATAAATAAAATAGGATATTTTAAAAAAAACTTTAAGATTGTTTTATTCGTCGGTATGTAAGTATTATAAGAAACCCTGGCCTAGGGGAACCGTAATGCTGGAGCACACTGGGAGGTTAATCCCACTCGTAACCTTCGCTAAACGTGGGCTGCAGGTCTTGTTACCTTAGGCTCTGTCTACCCCGTAAGGGATATAGACGTGATTTATGTATGTATGAATGTCAAATATATGTGTCACCGACCTTAAGTGGCATGAAAGTGTTTAGACGTTTTGTATATTACTTACTGAAAAATACTTTCGCCTACTACGACACGTTCGGAAAACTCTATTATTAAATTTTATGGTATGAAAAATTCTCATCCGAATTAATAGATTACTTAGATTTCTTAAATAAAATATTGGGAAACATGGAGACACTGGGCAATACGCTCTTGGCATGTTTAAAACGAAAAGATCACGGACTGTCTGGGCGTACGTAACAAACGCCCGCTCGTCTCAACGCGGCACTCGCGACTGACTGTGCGACTGACGGCTCCGCGAGATCCGCTTAGGGGCCTTGTAGAAGCGCGCGTCTATGTGTGCGTTCGTTTCAACCGTTTTGTTCGTAGTTTCCTTACTGCTTTCGCTTATATACATACTTTGCTGACAAATATTAGTAAAGATAACGTAGAACACCTCAACAATATGATCCTTATTAAAATATGTGATACTAATACAAATATAGACCGCATGGTTGTTGTCCAAGATATTTTTTTGAACGTAGTGCAAAAATACAAAGCACTTCGGGCAGTGAGCACCATCACCGCCCGCTTTTTCTTTAGATATAGGACTGGCAAGTGTACTAGACAACCGATTGGGAGTCAAAGGCGATCGCAACGTTTTTGTAGTTATCTGATATCGATTCCTATACGGCCCACTGTTTCCGAATATCTTCAGCAACTCTTAACGACGCTAAAAAGGCATTGGACTTCTGGTCTAATAGCTGAAAGCTACATCGAAGACTCGATGAAAAGCTAATTTTAGCGCCCCAAGACAAATAAACAGAAATATTAAATACTAGCTGTTGCCCGCGGCTTCGCTCCCGTTTCAGTATTTTTTTTTCAAACAAAAATTTTTAAAAAACCTTGTCCAAACACATAACAAACACAACTAAAAAAGAATTATCCATTTCGGTGCAGTCATTTGGAAGTTATGCGCGTATGTAGGTACATACATTTCGACAATTCATTTTTATTTTATTTAGAAGATATTGAAATCTTTAACTACCTACTCCGCACCAAAAACTATCGAATATGCCAGCCAGTTAAATTAATGCCAAAATAAATGTGCATGAACTTTCATTGCAATATGCTACTATCGAACAAATTGAATCCTGACCTGACTCACTATGGAACCTTTTAGCACCATGTCAATTCAATTTATTTTTTGACTAGCTGTTGCCCGCGACTTCGTCCGCGCGTGTTTTTGTGATACTTACGGCTTTTCTCGATATCAAAATTATCATTATTATGACTATTAACTTCGTCACGTGAACCACTGAAAGTGTGTACGAAACTATACTTTTAGAATTACGTCATGAAAATAATAATTTGTGACACGGAATCTTGAAAAAAAAACAGGTGTGAACTGGTTAATGACTCATCACACTTATTTATGGGCAGTTCTCCGGAGTGGCATTTTTACGTGTCCGGGGCAAAAAATAATAGATTTCGTCGCTAGATAATACTGAAAAAAATCAGACGTATACTTTAGGCTCAGTCCCGCTTGGAGAACTATTAAAATACTCCATAGTTATTTCCAACTCTAAAGAAAAAAATATTACATTTAAAAATTGACATTCGGTGGTAGTGTCCCCTACGCAGATGAGCGGAGAAAAAAAATTATATCTTAAGATACGAATTTTATTTCCTGGTCTCAAATGGGTTCCTATATACAAAACTTGTTTATAAATCATATAATACACACTAATAAAAAATATCATTTAAATTCATTCAATTAAAACAATTTTTCCCCATGTCCGAGGGTAACGTTTGAACTCGGTGGACTTTACGAAACGCGCCGGCATCCTAACAAAGAAACATACCAGGAATCTCGCGACGCGCGTGTAGGTAGCCTCAGATGTGCCGTGTTTGCTGGCGAGAGCGGAAGTCGATTCACAACTCAGCGCCAAATTTTTCGAGGTAATGTTCGTCGTTCGGTGGGTTTGGTTTCGTGTTTTGTTGAATTCGGTGAGGCAATTAATTTTTTCAGTGTTAGTTCTATTGGTAGTTTGATAGTAAGTAAGTCATCTCTAGGGGTATGTGATTTCATTATTAAGTGGCTCTTGTAAGTACTATTCCTATATTTTCTGTTATTTGGAAAAAACGTTTAATTTTGAATTCGGTGGCAATGATCTCAGTGGATTCGGTGGGGTTTTGGGTCACCGAAATCAAGAAAACTGCCACTGAAGTCAATAAAACTGCTACCGAAATCAATAAAGCCACCACATCTATCAATATTTATTTTAGAAAAACGTTAAAATATTCTTTATTTCTGCACGAATACTTATTGCACGCACATAATAAAATTAAAGAAGTATGTCTGTCCATCTCTCAGTCAAGTTGTCGCTTGTTTACGCTTTTTATACGGTTGAATCGATTTATATGAAAATTAATATAGTATGTGCTCCAGAAAGATTAAAATATACGTTTCGTCAAGTGATCCAGAACTCTACGAGGCATACAAAGCGAAAAATAGGAAAAGATATCCCAGAAGAGATGAAAGAAATTTTACGATTATTTTTAAACATTCTCTTTAACCGAAGACTGATTACCATTATGAGGATCCAAGTGCCTAGATAGGATAGACGAATTATTTTCTTTTGAAGAAAAGTTGAGATTGTGGAATTTTGTTATCTTAATTCTTAAATTTCTTTGAATGTTTTTTTATTGTTTGAAACTATGGTGCAATGAGAGACTTCAAAAATCATTATTCTTTACTTATCTCTTACTTATTTAGTTACTCTCTGGCACATTTGAAGCTGGAGGCATTTAAGCAAGTTAAGTAAAAATGTGTTTTTGGAAACCATCCCGCTTTTCGCAATTATGTAAGAATTACTGTATGATTTTTTTTGATATATTTTTTTGTAATTAAAGCGTGTTTGGTATAGTTAAAATGCGTTTTATCATTATCAAGTTGATTTCACTGGAACCTTTTTTTTTTATGTTAGAGAGGCCAGACAAACGAACTAGTGGGTCACCTGATGGTAAATGATCACCACTGTCCATAGACACCCGCAGCACTTTACGCGATGCCAGTGCGTTGTCGGCCCTAACCCCCTGACCCTGACCTTTTTGATTTAAGTGGCACTGCCTTTTGAATTTTGATTTCGGTGAGTATGTTTGATTTCGGTGATTGTTTAAATTTAAATATCTTACTAACTAACAGGTTTACTAGAAGGCCTTTAGTACTAATATTTTTTAAATTTAGGCCTGTATTTAGATTTTGAGGTGATACATTAAAAAAGTTAGTAGAAAAATTTGCCACCGAAGTCACCTAAAACAGCTTGTCTCGGAGAACTGCCCTTATACCTTATTTTACAAAATAGTTTAATTTATAGTTTCTTTATTCAAAAAAAGCTAAGTACAGTTTTAGTTACCTACATCACTATTAATTTCGCCGAACTATGACGCTTATTGGCGAATACTGCGCTCACTTTAACGATATTTGTACCCTGATTAATTAAAAAATATATATATATTCTAATCAAATAATAGGTACATAAATGTTTACCTGTTTTTACCTTACGACTAACAATTCATTTACTAATCCGTTTTAATTAATATTTTGCGACTCAATTTTTTCTAGCAGAAGTTTTTTTATTTGGTTTAAGTAGGTAGCTACAGATTATTAACACTTATTATCTTTATCTACAAATTAATTACCTACAGAGGCCTTACCATGACGTCGTAATGCGATTCAGTTAAGGTTCGCTCGCTGTCAGATTCATACTAAAAGCACAAACTTTTTTCACAATAAAATTCTGACATGTTCGTAGCGCAGACGTAAACGCGCCTTTTGATTTTGATTTTTTTAGGCAAAGATAATTAAGAGCATACAGCCAAGCGTTTCACGCCGCCCTCATAATATATCAGGTTTTCAAATAAGAGTGCGTTCAAAAACCGAACGCGTTGTGAATAATAGCACATACATAAAAACAAAGTAACGGCATTGCATATTGAACTTTAGGTGTTAGGTAAAGAACACAATTTAGGACGCCAATTTAGGTTGATATAAGTTTGACGAAAGTGTCTTCGTTGAAAAATACCTGTACAGCATGTAATTATTTTATTAATGTTTTTTCACAATTGACACAGTTTTCCGGCTTTATGTCTTATGTACATTCGTATCTATCTATTTTGTACGTAGTATTATTTTGTTTGTAATTATTACTAACTACTTATACCGAGGAAAGCCGATTTTCTTGAGTTCCGCTATTTTGTGCGTAATCACCTCAAAAATTAAATTTCAAGAAAACTGAGAAATTATATTTACCTGTATTAAATTGTAAGTATTATTTAGCAATTTTAAAAGGTTACACTTCTTTGGTTTTTATTGTATAGGTGTATGAAGTTAATTAATTTTAAACACAAAACCCTCTTTTTTGCGCCTCTGGGTGAGATTAAAAAAAAATTCTAAAACAGGTATTTCTTTATTTTTATTACTTAGTATTTATTCTGAGTTTCATGATTCTAGAACAATCTAATTTTATTTTTTCATACAAACTTTAACCCCCCTTTTCACCCCCTTTTTCCAAAAAAATCCAAAATTTCTGTAGCCTATATCCTATTCTGAATTTATTGAAATAGATTTGTGAACATTTCAACAATATCCGTTCAGTAGTTTTTACGTGATGCTCAGTCAAACAAACAAACAAACAAACAAAAATTTTAAAATTTGTTTTATTATGTTCAGTTACCGATTTTAAGTCACCCTGGTCGGTTTTTTTTTTTTAATCTTCAATGTACAGATTTTTTGGTCTCAACGATTTTATTATATGTATAGATGAAGAAGACACTATTTATTTTGAATTAGCCGTTGTTCGGTAGCTTTGCCGTGCGGTACTATAAGAAAAAAAAAGAGTAACTGGGCTATAAACCGACCGCTTAAATGAGACCTCGCCCGCGCGGCACAAGCACAGCAAAATCACAGCTCAGGTTATAGGTAGAAACAAATTTGGAAATATGCCGAAGGAAGTAGCCGAGTATTTAAACCTCCCAGACTCAAACTCTTATACTGGTCACAGAATAATGTAGTAATGTTGCTGAAGGTTATATTGAAGACACCTTAAACAGCAGAAAAAATTGGTGATGAAATATTAAAATCGATTATGAAGTCATGTGACTCAAAACCAAGCACATAATTTGCAGACTTTGAACGAGAGCGTGCATCTACGTCGCTTGCTACTGGTGGCTCAGGTGAGACGCAACCACGTGCGTCGACATCGAGATTTAATATGGTAGCGGATCCGTATTCGTCGGATATTTATAAAAACATATCATTTTCGTTAAAAATTATTGGTGATATTCTCTTCATTGTTAAATGAAGAGAATATCACCAATAATTTGTTACATATAATGAAGCTCCCCGAAATAATGTATGCCTTAATATTAATAATTGTACAGTCACTTTAAATAAATTAATAAGTGTTTTCTGCCTTTTCATTTTATTTATTTACTCGCAAATGTGATGAAAAACATTGTATGTTTCAACGGGAATTACGAACCTCGACTCAGAAAACCCTCAACCTTCGACTACGGGCTTCTAGCAGAGCCTCGGTCGTAATTCCTTACCTACCCCCTTATAGACAATGTACCTACTGTGTAACGGCATGGCTGAAAAGGCAACCGAACGGGTATCAAGTAAGAAATCTAAGATATTGAATAGCATAATAGCCAACTAATACAGCTCCGGATGATGTATACCTTGCGATGAAGGTAAGAAAGTTATCAATGGTGTGTTAGTTAGGGAGCTGGCGAGCATTTCGGTATATGATTTGCACACGTTTCACGTCGAGGTGGAGTGCAGTTTAAATCATTACGAATCGATTTGGTTCAATCAATTAAGGTCCTATGTCGCTGCGTTTTCGCGTTACAGCGGATTGAAGTTGCTTAAAAAAATGGGGGTATTAAGTCATTTGCACATGTCTGCCTCTGGAGTTCATTGGTCACAATCATCTTGAAAACGAAGAAAATCGAAGAGGCAGACATTCAGGACTCTGCATTATCATGGGACGGAGTCTTAAAAGTGTAAAAAAAAAAGCTCTACTAAGTCATTTGCACGCGGTTCTCATTGCGCCCATTCGATTCACTATGACTCCGTGGATTCGAAAAAAAATGTGGCAGACACTTTGCTCACTGATTTTCACCTGTATAACTGTTTGAAATTCACGGAATTAAGGGACAGCAGGCATACAGCAAAGCTATTCGGTAAGCAGGATAGATACGGCGCGAGCGTGCGTAGGTGCTTACCTGATAATATTGCCGTGTGTACCTATTGCATGGGATTATTGTTTTTTTTAGTTTTATTTATACAATTTTGTTTAATTATTATTCTCTAAAAGCACGGTAACGACTAAACTTCTGGAGCTGAAATCTATGCAATCATATTTTTTCTCAATGCCAACCAGAAAAAATCAATTCAATTCAGAAAAAAAATCAAACGGTCTGCCTTTGGAATATCAGAGGCCTAAACGTCTGCCTCATCGATTTTCTTTGTTTTCATAAGGAATTCAAACATCAGTCCAAGAGGCAGACGTGTGCGCATAATATAGCACACCTTTTTTTTTTACATTTTTGAAACGCTGTAAATTTACAACGCAGCACCACCATGATGGCAGACTATTTTTCCGTAGTTCTTCTCATTGTTTTTGATCGAACAATTCAAGTCTGCCAAGTGTGCACTTCATATACAATTTTTTAAATCATAAAAATAAATTAAAAAATTGAATACTACAAAAGTCAGAGCCCTGGATGTCTGCCTTTTCGATTTTTTGTGTTTCTAGGGTGACTGTAATCATCAGGCCCAGAGGCAGACGTGTGCACATAATATAGCACACCTTTTTTTTTACATTTTTGAAACGCTGTAAATTTACAACGCAGCGCCACCATGGTGGCAGACCGGGTCCTTGATGTTCCTTAGGGCATAAATATTACTATTAATAACGTCTGCCTTGTGTGCTGATCATATAGAAATTTTGCTCGCCAGCTCCCTAGCTATGTGATGTGATGTGTCAAATTAGTGTCTAATGCATTTTGTTAGTACTGTCTGTTTTTGTTAGGATTGTCAGTAAATAAGGAATAGAGGCCAGGTCTCTTGAAATTGTTGCGAAATATTTCAGCAGGTTGTTGAGTTAGTTTAACTTAGTACCATTTCCTACATCTTAGGATTCTTAGGTGAGGACTGAAAACCAGCAGTTCTGCTGAGTCCTTTCCTTTTCACAAATTGTTTTTTTTTAAATTCTGTTTTCATTGTATTGTTTGTTTTGGAGTGTGGATAAATATTCTTTTATTTTTATTATTTTTAGTAACCCTGTAAACATTTATCAGGATTTTCGAATCATAGTTTGACCAATCAAATTCACAAATTGATTGATGTTCAAAGTGAACTGCGTCAAAGGTCGTGTTCACATACTTTTGGCCGATAAATTGTATAGATACTTTAGAACTTGACTGTACAGGAAGTACTGCGTCTTCTTTTTAGAACGTTATTAATGTACAGTACCAAGATGATCACACAGCTCAACCCTGTCAAAAGGACGCTAGCGTTGAAAATTACATTCTCGATATAAAGGATGACATTTTGCCTACGCCAAGATGCGAAACTAATTCGACCATATATTACTCAAGCTCTAACGAATTACGAAATGAGAGACCCACGACTGACAACCCAACAGTCGTACCGCAGATGACGATGGATAATGAGAATTCGACTGGACGTGAAAAAGTTTCAATAGAATACCCTGAATAGAAACTGTCGGCTTCCTTGATTGAGATAGCAGGTGAGATCGCGGAGACATTAGCGACGGTTCCTTCCGCAAATAAAGTGCTGCTTGATGCGTCAAAAAATTACGATCTGTGGAATGAGTGCGAAAATTGGCGAAGTTTGGGGACCAAAACACATCAGAAGAACTTGCCAGAGGTAAAAATACTTTCCCGGAAAAAAACGGCGCAAACCGACTTATTTAGACAAATGTCCTGAATGGCAATTCATCAAGGACACAAAAGTATCATTCATGGAAACTCAGGTAGTAATGAGCGGTATCGCAACAAACCACGAGTATGAAATGAAAATTAAACAAAGTGCTAATCCAACGATACAACTAACACTAAAGGTAGTAGGCGACAGCAAAAATCCTACATCCAAAGGCTACTCTGAAAGGGCAAAAATACTCTCCGCGTTTGGACTCTTTACAAAATAAGAGAAAGGACGAAGAAGCCAAGGACAAAGCAGAAAGCTCGATGCCGAATGCAATGCAATTCACTTAGCGGAGTATTTGTTTACCGACGTTCCTAGCTAACATTAGATCTGTTTTGTGTCAATGCGTGAGCAAGTTTCAGTCTTATGGAGTTATGCATAATATCAACGTTGATTTTTTTATTATGTGAAGGTTTTAATTCAATGCAACTTGCGGTAGACGAATGCCAAACCAGAACGTCAAATTGCAGACGGTGAAAATGCTGCAGCAAAGAATTTGTGGAGTATGGGCCACATATATTAATCGACACGAGTGTGTGTGGCACAGACGAGCGGTACAATACACGTAACCTTGATCTTCGCCACGATCTGGGATCAATTGTTACAAGTATTTGTTTGCACGAAAATATCCATTGGACGCCAGGACACTACTTTGCGTACGTGAAATGCATTGTCTATTGGTATGAATATAACGACAAAGGCCCAATTCGAAAACCCGTAACAGCTAAAACAAATTGCTCCGCAGGTCATATTACATACGTTTAGAGCAGGTTTCTTGAGCAATAAAATATTAAAAACCAATTCAGACGTAAGATGTGCGTTGTCTGCGTACTACGCATAATGCTTATGCGTGGCTTCGCTACGCCGTGATGCTGTCGGGCGACAGCGTCGAGGCCGGCCAGCTGTATGTGATGCAAAAAATTTGGTGTAATTTAATGGCAAATTTTAATACAAATTCTTAGGCGCAATCTCACTAGCCAGAGACATTCAGTTTTTTTTTATTGGAATTATAAAAAAAAACATGTCGGTCACTTTTTTATCGCCACAATGGAGGTAACGCGGGAAGGATTTCGTGCCATTACACATTATGACCTAGGCTAACTTACAGGGATTTTCGTGAAAATTTAACCCATGCTGTTTAGGCATTAGCTCCATCCCTTAAAGCTATAATTTACTGATATCTTCAATTCAAGCGTGGGCAGAGCGACTTCAAAGGTGACCCTAGACCGGCGCGACCGTCAATGACAGCTACTCCACAAAACGTCATCAGATCAGGGTGAAGTAGTTAATCAAGCAATATCGTAATATTATATAGCGATAGATTTAGAATATCCTGAAGTTTGGAATCCAGCTAGTGTCTACCAATTTACATAATCACCTTAAAGTTAAGAAGCTTCCGTCTCGATGTATACCACATTTGTTCGCTCTGGAGAAAAAATATAGATGTGTTGATTGGTACCAGTATATTCTACACATAAATTCGAGAAGGCAATTCACAACACATGACCTGCATTGTGACATCTGACAGATCCTGGATACATAGTAACGACACGCTCTCGAAACAGCAATCGGCAGAATTGGTCTTTGACGAAAATGATTTATCCAATGAAGTACTTAGTTCGAGGCCGAAGCTTATGAAAAACATGGTTGCTGTTCTTATTCGGCGTAGAGGACCTGTAGTCGGTATTCTACTAGAATATTTGAATATTCTTCTTACTTTTTATTTAAGTAAAAAAGTACTAGAATTTGAAATTCCCATAGCAGTCACCACGCTTTGCGTAGATACCAAGTTCCTTAGCTTTCCTCTATTTTAAGGGTACGTATTAGAATGCCTAAAATTAAAAAACCTAACGTAAAATAACCTACGTTCAAAATCCCTAAAATCAAAATACCTTACATTTAAATACCTAAGCAACTAACACCTACGTACGATTTTCCTTAGTTTAAAATACCTATTGGACTAAATGTCTAATGTTTAAAATACCTTTTGGACTTAATGTCTAATGTTTAAAATATCAACAGCTATAAATTGTATAGATACTTTAGAACTCGACTGTACAGGAAGTACTGTGTCTTCTTTTTAGAACGTTATTAATGTACAGTACCAAGATGATCACACAGCTCAACCCTGTCAAAAGGACGCTAGCGTTGAAAATTACATTCTCGATATAAAGGATGACATTTTGCCTACGCCAAGATGCGAAACTAATTCGACCATAATATTACTCAAGCTCTAACGAATTACGAAATGAGAGACCCACGACTGAAAACTCAACAGTCGTACCGCAGATGACGATGGATAATGAGAATTCGACTGGACGTGAAAAAGTTTCAATAGAATACCCTGAATAGAAACTGTCGGCTTCCTTGATTGAGATAGCAGGTGAGATCGCGGAGACATTAGCGACCGTTCCTTCCGCAAACAAAGTGCTGCTTGATGCGTCAAAAAATTACGATCTGTGGAATGAGTGCGAAAATTGGCGAAGTTTGGGGACCAAAACACATCAGAAGAACTTGCCAGAGGTAAAAATACTTTCCCGGAAAAAAACGGCGCAAACCGACTTATTTAGACAAATGTCCTGAATGGCAATTCATCAAGGACACAAAAGTATCATTCATGGAAACTCAGGTAGTAATGAGCGGTATCGCAACAAACCACGAGTATGAAATGAAAATTAAACAAAGTGCTAATCCAACGATACAACTAACACTAAAGGTAGTAGGCGACAGCAAAAATCCTACATCCAAAGGCTACTCTGAAAGGGCAAAAATACTCTCCGCGTTTGGACTCTTTACAAAATAAGAGAAAGGACGAAGAAGCCCAGGACAAAGCAGAAAGCTCGATGCCGAATGCAATGCAGTTCACTTAGCGGAGTATTTGTTTACCGACGTTCCTAGCTAACATTAGATCTGTTTTGTGTCAATGCGTGAGGAAGTTTCAGTCTTATGGAGTTATGCATAATATCAACGTTGATTTTTTTATTATGTGAAGGTTTTAATTCAATGCAACTTGCGGTAGACGAATGCCAGAACGTCAAATTGCAGACGGTGAAAATGCTGCAGCAAAGAATTTGTGGAGTATGGGCCACATATATTAATCGACACGAGTGTGTGTGGCACAGACGAGCGGTACAATACACGTAACCTTGATCTTCGCCACGATCTGGGATCAATTGTTACAAGTATTTGTTTGCACGAAAATATCCATTGGACGCCAGGACACTACTTTGCGTACGTGAAATGCATTGTCTATTGGTATGAATATAACGACAAAGGCCCAATTCGAAAACCCGTAACAGCTAAAACAAATTGCTCCGCAGGTCATATTACATACGTTTAGAGCAGGTTTCTTGAGCAATAAAATATTAAAAACCAATTCAGACGTAAGATGTGCGTTGTCTGCGTACTACGCATATGCTTATGCGTGGCTTCGCTACACCGTGATGCTGTCGGGCGACAGCGTCGAGGCCGGCCAGCTGTAGGTATGTGATGCAAAAATTTTGGTGTAATTTAATGGCAAATTTTAATACAAATTCTTAGGCGCAATCTCACTAGCCAGAGACATTCAGTTTTTTTTATTGGAATTATAAAAAAAAAACATGTCGGTCACTTTTTTATCGCCACAATGGAGGTAACGCGGGAAGGATTTCGTGCCATTACACATTATGACCTAGGCTAACTTACAGGGATTTTCGTGAAAATTTAACCCATGCTGTTTAGGTATTAGCTCCATCCCTTAAAGCTATAATTTACTGATATCTTCAATTCAAGCGTGGGCAGAGCGACTTCAAAGGTGACCCTAGACCGGGGCGACCGCCAATGACAGCTACTCCACAAAACGTCATCAGATCAGGGTGAAGTAGTTAATCAAGCAATATCGTAATATTATATAGCGATAGATTTAGAATATCCTGAAGGTTGGAATCCAGCTAGTGTCTACCAATTTACAAGATCACCTTAAAGTTAAGAAGCTTCCGTCTCGATGTATACCACATTTGTTCGCTCTGGAGAAAAAAGATAGATGTGTTGATTGGTACCAGTATATTCTACACATAAATTCGAGAAGGCAATTCACAACACATGACCTGCATTGTGACATCTGACAGATCCTGGATACATAGTAACGACACGCTCTCGAAACTTATCAAAAACATGGTTGCTGTTCTTATTCGGCGTAGAGGACCTACAGGTAGTCGGTATTCTACTAGAATATCTGAATATTCTTCTTACTTTTTATTTAAGTAAAAATTTTCGAACCGGCCCATGTACCCATATCATAATATAATTGCTTTCTCGCCCTCGTAGTAGTGTGTCTTAAATTTGTGGATAATGGTATAAGTACTAGAATTTTAAATTCCCATAGCAGTCACCACGCTTTGCGTAGGCACCAAGTTCCTTGGCTTTCCTCTATTTTTAATCCCCGACGCAAAAAGAGGGGTGTTATAAGTTTGACGTCGATGGCTGTGTGTGTATCTGTCTGTGGCATCGTAGCTCTCAAGCAGATGGCAGATTTCGATTCGGTTTGTTTTTTTCATTCGAAAGCGACAGTTCTCAGCCATTTTTGGTAAAAATCGCTCCAGCAGTTTGAATAGTATCAGCTCTTTTCCAAATTGATGTAAGGCGTTTTTGGCATAAAATTGATTATTTACGTATGATTACTCAATCAATGCGTGGTGGGTTAACATTTTAAATTTAATGTTATACTTACCTAGGTTTATTCGAATAATGATGGGAGGGTTTATTAAAATTTTAATTTAATGTTATTAGGGCAACAGGTGTATAGACTCGTGCCGTTACATATACTCGCAACGTTACAGCAAGGAAACATTTTATATAACATTTTTAAATAAAAAAATACCAATTTGTCCTGCCAATGAACTATTTAAGATTTGCATTAATAATGGTATAGATAAATTCGCAGCGAGCAAGCCTGGGTTCAAATAAAATTATAATGCAAACCAGGTGTGGTAATTAGAAAATCCGACGTACGTTTTAATGATCCGTTAATTTTTTTTAAATATTCTTGACACGGAAGAACAATAAAAGCAAGATTTGGCATGCACATTAGCGGTATATTGAAATCGCCTGGCAACTACGAGTATACACACCGGCTATATAAGTATGTAACGAAACATAAGACATAAAGTTTTACATGTTGTTTGAGTACGGTGTGGTAAGCTAAACTGGCTTTCTAGATAACATTAGACAGTTACTGTACCCCGCTCATAATGCCGATATGTGACATTAATGAAGTGGGCTTTTCTACCCTTGAAACACTCGACGTCTCTTGCAAAATTCGCTGCCTCAAACAAAAAAAGGGAAACTCGTAACGGAACACCCGTCTGTTCTGCAAGCAGCAAAATGGAGCCGGTAAAATTACGCATCGCCCTGTGCATAGGTAGGACAGTCCTACGCACAGTCCGAGCAACATGCGGTGGCCCTAAACTCCGACAAGCAAACTGGTTGAGCTACGGCCACGAGCACGTGGCGAGGCGTAGTGTTGCTCGGCCTCACCTTGTTCTCAGAATTCTGATACTTTTTGTTTGGACTCAGCTCGCAACATAAAATCTGTTTTAGAAATATCAAATAGGTATCAAATAAAGTAACGTATTAAAAGTTAAAATTTAGTGTAAAATCAAGCTTTCGTTAAGGTCTGATTCAAGTACTTGTAGCCATTGTAACAGTTTATTGGACATAGGTAGGTATAGCCTGAAAACTTTCTATTTGGCCTTGAGATGATGTCGCTACGAATCACTTACATTTATTTGTATAAGACAATAACGTGCGTATGCCATGTACTTACCTTTTTCACTGCTACCCCTTTATAACCCTGCTTAAGGGATAAATTTCATTAAAATACGAAACACGTGTTCAATTAATTCTGTGAAAGAATGTCTACGCAAAACATCAAGACAATCAGGCCAAGGAATCGCGTTTTCCCCTACGAACTTTGCCATCCTGTTTCACCCCCTTATTAATAATAGTTTAATTTTGCAAAATCCCGTCTTAATAGCGGTCATGTCAACGACCAATTTTAATTCAATACATTGTTTCTTGGAATGTAATGCAATTCTTCGTCAATATTTCATAATATATTTTCTAAATATTTTTACTTACAACTTTGGGGATCTTTTTTGACATTGTTGTGGTAAAATCGTTCATAGTTGCGAAATATTTTCTTCTTTCCATCCGTTGAAAGATGTTTGATTCGACGTGTGATCGAATAGTACTCTTTGCCAGTAAAATTAATTAGTACCACCAAACATGGCGAGGCCGAGGGCCAAATAGAACGCTGTTAGGCTATACCTATGTATTTTTTGCGATTTAATACCATTTCCAAAGAATGAACAATTAAATATAATTAAACACAGTTAACGAACGAAAACACACACACACACACACAAGCATCCACACCCACCCACACCCACGCACACACACAAACACACGCACACACACACACAGTTTGTAATCTATGAGAATGAGGCATTCGCAGTGCAGAGATAGCAAACAAATCACGCGAGGCAACCTCAGGGGATTGATCCTAAGTCCTCAACTGAATACCAGGGAGTGATCATACTTCCTAAATCAGTCATTCTAATAATGTTGCGTATGGAGTGGTAACATCGCAGCAAGCGCGTGTGTGTAGTGCCCAGTTCGCGCGCGAAAGTCGTCCAGACAACAAGAATTTATTACAAGGCACGGCGAATGTTATGTTTATGTTACGTTGCACCTTTCTGTACACATCGTTTATGTATAAAATAGTTGTATATTTGATTTACATACACCATTCTTGTCGTGAATGCGTAGGTACGCATACCTAAGTTTTGCCGGTATCATAGAAGTAGGTTAATACGTAATTCTTAATATCTGTTTTATATCTACATAATTTTTAGCACTAACGCCACTCAGGCATTAGTGATTAATGTGCCTACTTAATATCTATCAGATGGAGACTAGATATTTTTTTACTTCGATCATCGACTTTTTTCTACAAATCATTTCATCATTTAATGTACTTAATCCCTTTTGCAACTTCTTTACAGAAAGTTTAAAGCCTATCGTTTACATTAATGCCTATTAATATTTTGTTATTATTGTATAACATTTAGCGATCAGCGACTCAGCAAGCAATTTTGATTTTGATTAGTAAACGTACGAAGTGCTTATTGTGCTTAGAAACGTGCAAGAGTTGGTCAAAATGCGCTCTGCCTGCAGCGCAGCAGACCAAAAGCTGCAAGCCAGCACGCCAGTGATGCTGTATGCTATGAAGCGGTTCAATAGCTATTCGCCGTCCTGAAATCCATGCGAGCCCTACTCAGACATTCACGCATGTCTCTTATGCACAGACTTACTGCTTAGAAGCATTCTTGTGCTTTATTTCTGCGACAAAAGTTAGCGACGTTCTTCAAATTCTGCTTAAGTATACCTATTTCAATTCAAATGAAGTATCGTAGGTAATTTGAAATCTACCTAGTCATAGTATAAAACAAAGTCGCTTTCCGCTGTCTGTCCCTATGTATACTTGGATCTTTAAAGCTACGCAACGGATTTTGTTGCGGTTTTAATAGTGATTCAAGAGGAAGGTTTATATGTATAATTCTACGGAGACGAAGTCGCGGGCAGAAGCTAGTACTTAATATTTTTTATTCAATAGAAACTTAATTTTGTCAGCTCTACTACAATGATTTTACAAAATATATTGAAAAGTATTTTTTTAATTATCAATACCTACCTATTAAAAATACTTTGATACCGGTACTGAACTGGAATATTTGAAAATTAGGTCCGAGCCCCGGGCATGTGTCGCGTCCCCCGGCACCACACCTCCCCTCGCCGCCTTCACGACCTCCGCAAACATTGACACTTGTCACGCCCAAGTTGGTTAAAATCGTATTTACGATGTATACAACGAGGAAAGGAAAATAGCTGCATATTTACCAGTCTACCAACACATTTACTGGTGGATATTCTGCGAAGCAAGGCTTTCCTTTCAGTTTCATTTTCACTATCAGTGCTGTCTTCACAGTAAACTGTTTTTTTCTCTTTTGCAGTAACATTTTTCTCTGCTAATGACATTACTTCGTGGACACTCACTCAAATTACGCACAACACTCATCAAATATAACTACATCATACAGAAAAATATATAAAATTACATTATACGCGGACTCGGTTGCTATCTCACTGACATTTTAAGCGAGCGCCATGACACTGGTGTAGCCGCTGAAAACAAAACAACTCTGAAAGCAAGCCGGAGAGCTCTAGCGGGGCTTTGCGGAACTTGAGCGTAGCGTAGCGGGCTGACCGCCGAACGCTGAGGCGATGTTTTCTAACGATTATGCAGATGGCGTAATAAAATGCTTAGGAAAGTTTTTTTTTTTCATTCCATGGTACCTACCTAATATTATATTATGAATAATATAATAAGATAAAGTTTAATTTCCGTATGAAATACAATTCTTTCGTTAAACCTTTTTCACTAAAAAAAGAAGTCATAAAAAATCGTAATTTCAAAACTGCCAAGTGAAACAAGAGATAAAAAAGTTCCAGAATTATATTTTAAATCTTTAACGTTCTTTGACATGCTTTTATTTCAGATCATTTTTATCTGAAATCTGACGCTATGCACACGGTGTAGAGAAGATTTATATTTTTTATTTTTTATTTTAGTTTTAGTTTTAAGTTTTATAACTCTTCAACATTGAACATATTTCCAAACTATTTCCTTAAAATAAATTAACAAGTGACCGGTCCATTTTTCGAGAAATTTACAAGATGAGGGAAATCATTAATATCCAGGTGGGCTCGTGTGGAAACCAAATCGGTGGAAAGGTAATTATGATAATTATTATTATATTGTTTTCCGCTGCCAGCTGTGAGGCGCTAAACAGTATTGAGGTTGAGGTGCGACGATATGCCATGCCGACTACTTTTTTCACCATGCCTAGTCTGCATGCAAGTCTGCATGCAAGTCTGTTAGGGTGCACAATGTGCGCATCTACCACTGCTATAGCGAGGAAATTCAGCGGTGTGCGAGGAAAAAGCAATCCTGCGCTGAGCGAGGCTAAGAGAATAAAGTAATTCATTCATTTGGATTTTATCTTGGCGCTCAGCTAAGCAATTGCACACTACTGGTGGTTATGGTTCGCCTAGATGCGTTATAACAAGGTCCTATGTTAGAATATTCTAATGCTATTGCTTTCCGCTATTTTCGTCAGAATGTTTAGGATCACCTTAATATATTTTTGCCTGGTGCCATAAAATATTTTTTTGTTCGCAGTTTTGGGAAGTAATCTCCGATGAACATGGCATCGATCCTAGTGGAGTCTATCACGGCGACTCTGACCTGCAGCTAGAGAGAATCAACGTGTATTACAACGAGGGTTCTGGAGGGAAGTACGTGCCTAGGACTGTTTTATTAGACCTGAAACCGTCTACGATGGATGCCGTACGTTCTGGTCCCTTTGGGTGTTTGTTCCGGCCTGACAACTTCGTATATTCAATGGCTGGAGGAGCTAACAATTGGGCTAGAGGACATTACACAGAAGGCGCAGAAATATTAGAATCTTGCTTAGACGTTATCAGAAGAGAATCGGAAGCCTGCGATTGTCTTCAAGGCTTCCAAATATCGCATTCTCTCGGCGGCGGTACTGGATCTGGTCTTGGAACACTGGTCATGAATAGGATCAGAGAAGAGTATCCTGATAGGATAATACTTACTTTCTCCGTTTTCCCGAGCCCAAGAGTATCTGACTGCGTCGTGGAACCATATAACACCATATTAGCTGTAAATCAATTAGTGGAAAATACGGATCACACTTTCTGCTTGGACAATGAAGCGCTTTACGATATTTGTTTTAGAACACTGAAGCTAACCACGCCCACGTACGGTGACCTAAATCATTTGATCTGTGCCACGATGTCAGGCATAACAACATGCTTAAGGTTTCCTGGGCAATTAAATGCCGATTTGAGAAAACTAGCGGTTAACATGATACCCTTTCCAAGACTACATTTCTTTACCCCAGGATTTGCTCCTCTAACGTCAAGAGGAGCTCAACAATATAGAGCTCTGACAGTCCCTGAATTAACATTGCAAATGTTTGATGCGAAAAATATGATGGTTGCGTGCGATCCTCGTCATGGAAGATATTTGACAGTAGCCACTATATTTAGAGGAAGGATGTCTATGAAGGAGGTCGACGAGCAACTTATGAATATACAAAACAAGAACAGCACTTACTTCGTCGAGTGGATTCCAAACAATGTCAAAATCGCCGTATGCGATATTCCTCCGAGAGGTTTAAAAATGTCATCCACGTTCATTGGAAACACAACAGCCATTCAGTCAATATTTAAAAGGATATCGGAACAGTTTGTAGCGATGTTCAGGAGAAAAGCATTCTTGCATTGGTACACCGGTGAGGGTATGGATGAGATGGAGTTTTCGGAAGCTGAGAGCAACGTTAACGATCTCGTATCAGAATATCAACAGTATCAAGATGCCACGGCAGAGGAGGAAGGCGAGTTTGACGAAGAGGCAGAGGGTGAAGGGTTAGAATGACTGCTTTTCGGCTTTTCACACGTGTATGTCCCTTCTAACGAAATAAACAATATATTGCAAATTGTTTTTCACTGAATAGCTTGCGGGGATATCCCAGATGCGCTCATTCCCTAAATATCATAATTCCAAAATACTAGATATCCGATTTACCGATTTCTACAATATCAGATTCCCAATATACCACTTTCCTGCTAAACCGTTTCTTTATATATCTCATTTCAAACCGAATTTCCGCAATACCACATAATGAATATTTAAAATACCGAAATTCCTAGTACCTACTGATAGACAATAAATAGCAGGCTTTGGGCTCAGAATGACTTCGATCATTCTCATTCGCATATGGTCTACTGTTCCGATTCGCCAGCATATTCCTACATCGTCAATTCCCTATCTTGTCCGCTTTCTTACGTGGGCCACTGTACCAACTCGTCACATTCCTAATTGGTCTAGTACTAATCTACTCGTCAACTATGTGGTAAAAATAACGAACACCTAGATTTTAATAAACAAAGGACATGGTAAACTTTTTCAAAGCACTGCCTTTTAATAAACTACCTTATCGTTTGTCGATGAAGGAATGCGGACGATTTGGCACAACTGACCAAGGAGGACAGGTATATAAAAGAAAGTGGACGAGTTGGCATTTTGGTCGAAATAGGAATGTAGACAAAATTGAGTATTGACGATATCAGAAATCTGGTATTTGGTTTAACGGAAATCTGCTGTTTAAAAAATCTGTTTAGGTGAGAGCAAGTGGTTTCGAGAATATTTGCGAATCTGGTTTGTCAAGTGTTTCAGTAGGTCATATTTACCAGTGGTACAGTTGGCTAGTTCAGTTGACCGGTCATTTTTTCTTGTCGGTGGTCCACCTCAGTACATCTAGGTGAACCACGGGCAAATGGCATGGGCCACCTCAAATGAATTCCATGTGACAAGAAAAAGTGCACGTGGTTCACCTAGGTGTACTGAGGTGGACCATCGGCAAGAAAATGCCCGTGGTCCAGCCAGGTGAACTAGGCAGGTGGGCCACGACCGATGACTGATATTGAACATGTGCCTTGAAAACATGGTATTATATAAAACTGATACAAAATAAACACCATAGGAAAGTATGGTATAGTGGGAATCTGATATTTTGATTAGCAGGTATGAGGCAATTTGGTATTTTGCAATTATGGTTTTATGGTAATGAGCCCAGAAGTTCCATAATTCGAGTTCCATATGGAACAATCGGTACCTACAGGGTTAGGTTCGTAAGGACTGGATTACATAACGACTCTATAAGCAAAACGTCTTGGTAGCTAAATGTCTAATTGTACAAACGTCTTAATAGTATAATGCCCGGGTTTAAGATTGGAATGTCAAAATGTTGTAATAGCAAAACGACTAGGTAGGCATATCGTCAAACATTAATAACGTCTAAATGGCATAACACCTAGATACGTTTCTTGCGATCACTCTTTCGTAATACGAATTAAATAACATATGGCATTTTACATTAAGAAAAAAAAAATGAGTTTAAGAAGAGATGTTTTAAGTTGTATTTGAATAAAAGATTTTCTTTTACAAAAGCTTGTATTATTTAAACACTAATTTCTGCCGGCGACTTCGTCCGAGACCTAGACAATAACTAGTCGTCCCTACAGAGATTAAATTCATCTAATATTACCTAGCCGGTATGCAATCATGACGTTTTGCTACCAAGACCATATGCTATCCAGACACTTTTCCTTATGCGTCGTTTTACAATCAAGACTTATTAATAACTTGGACGTAAACTCTATTAGTCATTTTGCAACTTCGGGCGTTATGCTATACCTAGTTGTCGATCGAACAACTAAGACATTCTACTAAAAACTAGGCATAGACTAGGGCATTCTGCATAAAAGACATTGTGCTTACCAAGACCTTATGCAACTAAGACGTCTTGCTTATAGAGTCGTTATGTAATCTAGTCCTTACGAACCTAACCCCAATATATAGTTCCATATGGATCTACATACTAGGCTTTACACCCAGTTTGGTTTTAACAGACGTCAAAAAAAAGTATGACCCGTATGTTTGTATGTATGTATGTATGTATGTATGTATGTTTGTCCGCGATTATCTCGCGTTTGGCTGAACCGATTTTGATGTGGTTTTCAGAAAAGTATTTGTTGCCTTCTGTAGAAAGTTTTACTGTGTAACAAATTATGTTGATAAGCTCATGACGGAAGATACCACTCCTTAACGGTTAGGAGTTGGAGCATAATTCTATGTACTATACGCTCTTATACGCCAGCGTAATAAGGTTGTGGGACATATTTTTGAGAAGTTCCTATCGATACTTATTTTTGCACTTGACCGTAGGTACATATAGTTCCATATGGTAGGTACTTCTGGGATATTTACTTCAAAATAAATATTCCGGTAGATCCATATGGAACTCTGGGATATCCCCAGTTTATTAATCCATTATTATTAGGGTTAAAACTATCGATAGTATCAATAGTTTATGAAATATAATAAAAAACATTTGTAAGCTATACTATCGATTAGTTTATTCCTGTTCTTGCACAAGGATCAACTAAAACCGGTCAACTTTCTATTCCTACGGCTAATCTATACTCGGGTATATTTTTTTGGTATAGGTCCAACACGTCTAATTCCCGGAATGTCTAATTGGTGCATGACGTCTAATTCCCGAATGTCTAATTCCGCGACTTTAGGTTGAGTTTGTTAGGCACCTCAAATGCCCGAAGGGCAACTAAATAGAAATAGGTACCCCGCTATAGAGGTTCCATCGACCTCTTAGTGGACGGACATAGTTTTTGATTGCGCGGAAGAAATCGCGATCAAAGTCTAAGTAACAATGTATAATTGAAGTTTGGGAATAGATAAGGAATTTGAGAAACGAACTTTCAGACTGCTTGCAGACGATTCTCTAGGACCTAGATGACCATCCAAGAAAAATAAGAATCCTCAAATCCCAGAAAAAAATAACATTTATTGCTAAACAGAACCATAGTTACACCTAAATACTACACAGTTACATAAAACAGAACTAACACATTACAAAAACATTACTCTTCTTCCACTTCTTCGTCAAACTCGCCCTCATCATCGGCTGTGGCGTCCTGGTACTGCTGGTATTCGGACACCAGGTCGTTCATGTTGCTCTCAGCCTCTGTGAACTCCATTTCGTCCATACCTTCGCCAGTATACCAATGAAGGAATGCTTTTCGTCTGAACATAGCAGTGAACTGTTCAGATATCCTTTTAAATAATTCTTGTATTGCGGTTGTGTTCCCTATGAACGTGGCAGACATTTTTAGACCACGGGGTGGAATATCGCATACAGCTGTCTTCACATTATTTGGAATCCACTCGACGAAGTAACTACTATTCTTGTTCTGAATATTTAGCATCTGCTCGTCCACCTCTTTCATGGACATTCGGCCGCGGAAGACGGCGGCGACGGTAAGGTAGCGGCCGTGGCGGGGGTCGCACGCCGCCATCATGTTCTTGGCGTCGAACATTTGCTGCGTCAGCTCGGGCACGGAGAGCGCGCGGTACTGTTGGCTGCCGCGCGACGTGAGCGGCGCGAAGCCCGGCATGAAGAAGTGCAGCCGCGGAAACGGGACCATGTTGACAGCCAGCTTGCGGAGGTCTGCGTTCAGCTGACCCGGGAAACGCAAACACGTCGTCACTCCTGACATCGTCGCAGACACCAAATGGTTCAGGTCTCCATACGTAGGGGTAATCAGTTTTAGTGTTCTAAAGCAAATGTCGTATAATGCTTCATTATCAATACAATAAGTTTCATCAGTATTTTCTACCAACTGATGCACAGATAAAGTTGCATTGTATGGTTCTACAACAGTGTCAGATACTTTAGGGCTAGGAACAACTGAAAAAGTATTCATTATACGATCAGGATATTCTTCCCTTATCTTTGAGATCAACAATGTTCCCATGCCCGATCCAGTACCACCACCCAAAGAATGAGTCAATTGGAAGCCTTGCAAGCAGTCGCAGCCTTCAGCCTCTTTTCTTACTACATCAAGTACAGAATCTACCAGTTCAGCGCCTTCGGTGTAATGCCCTTTCGCCCAGTTATTTCCTGCTCCTGATTGGCCGAAAACAAAATTATCTGGCCGAAAGATTTGTCCAAACGGCCCAGACCGCACAGAGTCCATGGTGCCGGGTTCCAAATCTACGAGAACAGCTCTTGGGACGTACTTCCCACCAGAAGCCTCGTTATAATACACATTAATACGTTCCAGCTGCAGGTCAGAATCCCCTTGGTATGCGCCCGTGGGATCGATGCCATGTTCATCCGATATTACTTCCCAGAACTGAAACAACACATCGATAGTCGTTAAATAAATTGACCAACAAATTAATGGCTGTGACATTACGGAACAAAATCATTCGTCTAAACAGTTCCTTGCAAATTATAAGCATCCGTAGACGGTAGCTAATATCTAAATATATGGTTTTAATCCTACTATGCCGCCCTCAGTTAACTGGTATCACTTGAACGTATACTCGTTCGTATCTTTACGGCATTTATAAAAAAATTAGGACTACGTCTTTTTTATACGATAAAAAAACATTTCCAATATAATTTGAAACAGTCCCTGTAACCACGTAAAGTGTCCATATGCCCGTTTTGAAAAGCGTCACACATGGGCACCGCCAGAACTACTTTCAGGGACGTGCATTTGCACATCTACACATACACCTAATATTGAGTAATAATGTTATATGGTACATATAATGTCAGGGGGGCACGAGTGCACCACCTTGCACCCCGCCACCGGCGCCCACGGTCACTCCAATGACGGCTCAGAAGCTTGAATAAAAAAGATCATAATAATAGTGGCTACAATTACCTTAGCTCCGATTTGATTGCCGCACTGGCCAGCTTGTATATGAACGATTTCCCTCATTGTTATTACACTTATAATTTTGCGTCTAATATTTATCTAGGATGAAATTTTACTTTTCCAAACGTATTATAAAATAAAATGTAGAAAAAATTAAAATAAATTACTAGATGTGCATCGTACGCGAAATTTTAAAGTATAATGAAGCGGATTCATTTCTTTTGTCAATTTACTTTTAAATACTGTTCCATATTCAATATATTTATTTTGTTGGTAGGCAGTTTTAATAAAACCAAGAGTTTACTAAACAACCTTAACTTTACAAACCTCCATTCAAACCCTCTTTTACCAAAAGGCGCCCTATTGTATCATAGAATTCACGGAGTACCTACCTATACTTTTTAACTGACTTCAAAGAAATAAGTTGGTTCTCAATGAGGGCTAAGCAGTAAAATAGACATAGGGGTTGAAAATTTGTATGAAGTTTCAGCGATTTTTAGAGTTAGAAGCGTGAAACTTTAATTCTAAACTTTTAATTAGATATCAATAAACACGTAATTCAGCGTTTTAAAAAACCTGGGGATGGGAAGGTTGGTGGTAAAACTGGGATTGAAAGTTATCTAATAGGGTAGTTCTGACGCACTGACCTAAAACGCTGAAATGTTGCACCGGGGTTCCTTTTACATAAATAATACGAATACCTACTAATTTAATACTAGCTATAACTCTCGTTAGTAAGCCTTACCACCCTCAATTCAATGTATTATTTATTCTATCGCTTCGTCGGTGTGTGATTGGCATGTCACATTACATCCATGCTAAATTACATTGCAGGTCTTATTTTTGCTCGTCAGTGTATATTGGTTATCTCTGAGCTAAGTCTCAGGCAGATAGACTTTAACATTTTTTTTAATAAAGTACAACAAGGCGGTCAAACGAGCAAATTAATTACCCCATCTAAATCAATGACCACTGCCCAGTCCAGGCACATCCGCAACACCGGAGCGTTGCAGTTGCGTTGCCAGCTTATAAGTTGATTTCACCGGTTATCTTACCGAATCACAGAAGCACCAGCTATGCTGCTGGGCGGCAGAATTAGTGAGTAAAATAGGGGTAGCAATCCCGGCGGTAAATTGACCCTTAGATGGAAAGTTTATCGAAAACTAAAATTCGCATCCGGTGTGTGATAATGATAACGCTTGACCACAATGAACTAATTTCATTCAATTGATCTCGTAGGCCGCAAAACAAAGACGGTCAGTGTAGTTTAGGTACTTTTAGCCAGATGTAGGAAGATATCATTTTATTTTATCTTTTATTATTTAATTTATTTTATTTGTTTAAGTTATTTGGTTTAGTAAGAATATTTAAATTCTTAGTTTGTTACGATGAGAGAAATAGTATAGTCATTCGGGTCAAGAGCACGCACTTTTTTTTTGATGGCCTCCCAGACCTATAAAGAATTATATAATTGGCATGTTATGATATTAAATCTGTAGAATATTCAATAAATTTTCACTATTTAAGAAAATTTTCCATCAAGATTAATTAGTTTTAGCCCTACATAGGCTTAACTGGAAACTTTTCCAATGCGTACTCTTGACCCGATGTGTGGGTAAAATTACGCAAGTCTTAGGGTAAAGTTACGCACGCGGGGTAAACGTACGCTACGCAGTCATTCGGGTCAAGAGCACGCATTTTTTTTTTGATGGCCTCCAAGACCTATAAAGAATTATATAATTGGCATGTTATGATATTAAATCTGTAGAATATTCAATAAATTTTCACTATTTAAGAAAATTTTCCATCAAGATTAATTAGTTTTAGCCCTGCATAGGCTTAACTGAAAACTTTTCCAATGCGTACTCTTGACCCGATGTGTTCGCCTTCATTATTTGGTCATCTGAGATGAGGGTCCGCTGAGGGGCCTTCCTTATGTAATTTCTCGGCATTTTGGTGTATTCTGAAAGATTGAACAATTTTTGATATTTTTATTTCATTTGGGGTATAAGTACGCAACGGGGGTAACGTACGCGTGCGTACTATTAATCTCGTACTCTTACCCCAATCGGCAAATATACCAAATAATCAGTCACAACACACACGTTAAATACTTTTTACGAATATGATAAACTTACATAAAAACTACATTAAATGAACAATAGAAATATAGTATACTTACTGGCACAGAGTTATCTATTTAACTACAGCACACTTTTCCGTGGCTCAAAAATTAAACGAAATAAGCGTGCTACAAGTATTCGGCGACGTGTCGCGACCAGTACTTAGATTGCGTCGGCGCGGCCCATGGCTCCTAAACGGCGACAGTAGCGCCACTCTGTTTTACAAACACAGACCTCGGCCCCACCACCCCTGTCGGAGATCAGACCACCGCGTACTTTTACCCACCGCGTGCTGTTACCCCGAATGACTCTACATTTACAAGTCGGGCGATGCGGTAACCAAATAGGGTCTAAGGTCAGTACACTCGCATATTAAAACTTAATTAGATGGGACTAGGAATGCTCAATTCGCTTTATTTTCAAAATAAGGATTTTTTGGTTATTTTCTAAGTGTCATTTTTAGTGATATTTTTGTATAATTTATATTGCTTTTCACAAAACTTAATAAGTACTCGCAAACTTTGTGGAGGTGGAGGAGGTTTTTTTAGGCAAAACCTACTTTTGTACCGACCTACACTTTGCTTAAAATGCCCAATTACTAAAGGCACAGAATAAGTAATAGGACCTACTAACGTAGTGTAGGCACTGAGGCAGTGTACGTCGGTACCTACTACTGCTACTCCACTCACCGACTCACCGTTTATTATCCTTTATGTTATCGTTTACTAGCTGTTGCCCGCAACGTCGTCTGCCTCACTCGGGAACTTTCAGTAATAATATTAACATAACATCCTAAAGGTAAAAGAATTAAAAAAAACGGAGAACTTGTATCGAAAAGGGTACCTAACATCTATGTCCAAACACACATAAACATTACTTTTTTATAGTGTGAGAGACAGAGAGAAAGTGAATGAGAGAGATAGAGAGAGAAAGAGAGAAAGTATTCGTGTACCGCATTATATACTTACTTACGAGCAAAATTAACGAGTCGCTTTTCATGGAACTTGACCCGTTATTTTTGCTCGTCAGTGTATATTGGTTATTTATGAAAGTATCTACTCAGAGTAGTCTATTACAGACCAACATAAAAAATTTACATTTGTAAGCTTATTTCTGACTACCTTCATAACAAATTTCAAGTTTCTAAGACAAACTGGAAGACACACTTTGTCTGTCCGTCTGCCTCGCTTCTGACTCGCACTTGTCCGGTTTTTCCTTTTGATTTACGGAATCCTAAAAAGGAAGCGTTAATTATAAAATGTTCTATAAATATATATATTTTTTTCAGTTTTGGGAAGTGGTAAGTGACGAGCACGGTATTAACCCTCGAGGCGAGTACGACGGCGACTCGGACCTCCAACTAGAACGTCTCAATGTATACTACAACGAGGGTTCCTCCAACAGATACGTTCCTCGAGCTATATTGGTTGACCTTGAACCTGGTACTATGGACTCCTTACGGTCTGAAGTGCACGGAGAGCTATTTCGCCCAGACAGTATTGTTTTTGGTCAAACAGGAGCTGGTAATAATTGGGCAAAGGGCCATTTTACCGAAGGGGCCGACATCCTAGAGACAGTTCTTGACGTGATTAGGAAAGAAGCTGAAGGATGCGATTGTCTTCAAGGATTTCAACTGGTTCACTCGATTGGTGGTGGAACGGGATCGGGATTGGGGACGTTGCTTTTGTCGAATTTACGCGAAGAGTATCCAGATAGAATTGTTGTTAGTTTCTCTGTGGTACCTAGTCCGAAAGTATCTGACACTGTTGTAGAACCATACAATGCAACACTTTCACTCAATCAATTAATTGAAAATACAGATCAAACCTATTGTATAGATAATGAAGCATTGTACGATATTTGCTTTAGAACATTAAAACTGAAAACTCCCACGTATGGAGACCTGAACCATTTGGTGTCTGCGACGATGTCAGGAGTGACGACGTGTTTGCGTTTCCCGGGTCAGCTGAACGCAGACCTCCGCAAGCTGGCTGTCAACATGGTCCCGTTTCCGCGGCTGCACTTCTTCATGCCGGGCTTCGCGCCGCTCACGTCGCGCGGCAGCCAACAGTACCGCGCGCTCTCCGTGCCCGAGCTGACGCAGCAAATGTTCGACGCCAAGAACATGATGGCGGCGTGCGACCCCCGCCACGGCCGCTACCTTACCGTCGCCGCCGTCTTCCGCGGCCGAATGTCCATGAAAGAAGTTGACGAACAGATGCTGAACATTCGCAATAAAAATAAAGACTTTTTCGTCGAGTGGATACCAAATAATGTGAAAACAGCCGTTTGCGACATACCACCAAGGGGTCTTAAAATGTCCTCCACTTTCATAGGCAACACGACCGCCATTCAAGAGGTTTTCAAAAGGATTTCCGAACAGTTCACTTCAATGTTTAGAAGAAAAGCATTCCTCCATTGGTACACCGGTGAAGGTATGGACGAGTCGGACTTTACAGAAGCAGACAACAATTTGAGCGATCTCATTTCAGAATACCAGCAATACCAAGATGCCACTTTAGGAGACCAAGAATTTGAAGGTGAAGATGAAGTATCTGCGGAAGAAAATGAACACGAGTAATGCCAGCGTAAATCATTGTTTTAACAAAAAAAATACAATTTAGGTACCTAATAACTTTTAATAAAAAGCTGCTAGAATCTATAAAATTATAATTAACTAATTATTAGGTATTCACCATATGTATTTATTAGTGCCATCTAGGACATATAGTAGTAGATTGTTCAACAAGGGACTAAAACAAGCTATAATGACACAAGATGTTAAGTGAGGGTGGCTATGGCTATAGATAACAGTGTCATAATGGTTGTTTAGTCTCGCGTTAAACACAGTACTTTTCACTTTGAACGCGAAGAAAAAAAACGACGTTGTATACAAAATTACAATATTTAATTATAACAAAGGTACTTACAGTTATGTAATTAGAATCGTTCGTACAATATGTAATTCGTTAAATTGTTATTCACTTTATGATGATGTTGACATTTTTGGTCCATAGGTAATTAATAAAGTTGCACAAATATTTGGTGAAATATTACTTTTTCTACAACGTACGCTCAATACGAGTAATGGACATAATACATATTTGTATGATAAAACCTTCGATGGACGAGTAGTCTGGAATCAATTCCAGAGCCACAAACCTTAAGGAAGCCGGCTTCGACCAACGCTTTTGTTATTTACACTTATGAATAATAAACACTATAAACATCAATTCATTTCACATTTCACTAATGAAAACAGTAGCAGTGCCTATTATCAAAAACAAAACTGGGGTTGTGTCGGATAAAGATAACTACAGACCTATTTCATTAGCCACAATAACGGCTAAAGTATTGGATGGTGTAATATGAATTAGTAAACGATTATGTTGTAATATGAAACTTCATGACGCTCAGTTCTGCTTCAATGCTGGTTTGTCCACTGAATCTGCAATATACTGTCTCAAGCATACCATCCGCTACTACACCGATAGACAGACACCAATATATGCATGCTTTTTGGACCTCTCCAAGGCGTTCGATATGGTCTCCTATGATATACTTTGGAAGAAAATATGTCTAGAAACCACTTTGCCAGCAGAAAATCTCTTGCTTTTAAAGCATTGGTATGGGAACCAAACGAACGTTGTGAAGTGGGGGAATATCTTCTCTGATGTGTACAGGTTGAGTAACGGGGTGAGACAGGGCGGGTTGACGTCACCTAAGTTATTCAATCTGTACATAGACGGACTTATTAAGGAGCTAAGCGGTACAATGATTGGGTGCTCAATTGGTGGCCGTATCATCAACAATATCAGCTATGCTGATGATATGGTCTTGTTGAGCCCCCCAATTAACGGCCTGAGGAAATTAATAAAAATCTGTGAGCGGTATGCGGTGGTCCATGGACTTAGATACAACACAAAGAAGAGTGAGTTGTTACTTTTTAAGGCAGGCGCGAAAACATATGAGACTGTTCCATCTGTCGTCTTGAATGGATTCCACTCCACTCCACGTCCACTCAAACAGGTGAAAGATTTTAAGTACCTTGGTCACTGGGTCACCGATACGCTCACTGATGATTTGGACATGGATATGGATCGAGAGCGCAGGGCATTGACTGTCAGATGCAATATGCTTGCCCGCAGGTTTGCACGGTGTACGTGTACGAATGAGGTCAAAATAACTCTCTTTAAAGCCTATTGCCAGACTCTCTACACCTGCAGCCTGTGGGATCGCTTTACGCAAAAGTCCTTCAATGCTCTGAAAGTCCAGTACAACAATACTTTTAGGATGCTGCTGCGGCTGCCCCGTTTCTGCAGTTTGCGGAAGCGCGTACAGATAGTTTTGGAGCTGTGATACGCAAGACGCAAACGAATATCATCAGCCATGGATAGGATGAGGGCAGCAGTAACAGCCTCCTACGTGTAATATCGGAGGATATGTCGTGTCCGATACTGCACCACTGGACCAAAGAACATGTTACCAAAAGCGCCTGGTAACGATTTTTTGTAGAATTGCTTTAAATGTATATTTTATATAATAAGTCTAACATTCATAGAATAAGCCACGTACTAACACAATAATGTATGAGTCATGTAGTTGTTCGAAATAAATAAATATTATACATACATACATACATACATACATACATACATACATACCGTCACGCCTCTTTCCCACAGGGGTAGGCAGAGACTACTTTGTTCCACTTGCTACGATCCTGACATACTTCTTTCGCTTCATCCACATTCATCAATCTCTTCATACATGCTCGTCGGTTTCGGGTAATAAATATTATTATTATTATTATTAAACTAGCTGTTGCCCGCGACTTCGTCCGCGTGTGTTTTTTGTGATACTTTACGGCTTTTCTCGATATCAAAATTATTATTATTATGACTTTTAACTTCGTCACGTTAACCACTGAAAGTGTGTACGAAACTTTACTTTTAGAATTACGTCATGAAAAAAATAGTAAGTAAGTAAGTAAGTAAGTAAATGCTTTATTGTACAAATATAAAGAAACAGATACAATTCACAAAAAAATAAAAAAACATTAATATATGCACAAAGGCGAACTTATCCCTATAAGGGATCTCTACCAGTTAACCTTTGAGTAGATGAGAGGAGCATTAAACGAGGGACCGACAAAGTGAAGGTTTAAAATTCCAGATAGTGAAAGCCACAATAGAGCGTACTTATCTAAGCACAATAAACAAAACATAAAAAACATAAAAAACTACTAAATATCATTACACACAAGCATACATACAATAGTACATTATGATACAAGTGTGCTATGTTGGTAATTACACACGAGGCGTATTGTACGCGCGAGCGCTAGCGAGCGCGGGTAAGAGAGCCGAGATGTGTAATTACCAAAGCACACGCGTCGCATACGACGTTTTTCAACACATTTGCGAGGAAAAATAAACAAAATTTAGTTAATAAAAGGACTTTAAGAACTTTAGTTTACCTTTGTTACCAGACATTGCTTACCTGGAGCTGCTTTAGAACTTTACTTTATCATTTTGGTAATTAACACCTTGGATTTCTTATTGATATAACTGTCCGAACATTGTCCGAACATATTTTAGTATTTCCAGCGACGGACACTACATTTCTTTATTACTTGAACTAGTAATTTTTAAAGTAATGAAATAACAAAGTCTGAATCAACAATATCAGTGAAAAATGGCGGCAGATATTATTTCTCCTCGCCAATCCGCGTGCAGCACTCGCGCATGCGCGCTGTGCACTTAGCACGCGCGTGACGAAGACACTGACAACAGACTGCTAAACAGCCTAATATTAAAATTATAATAAAATAATTAATTAATGTCTTAAATATCAAAATTATGGTCCCTTTTTAGATAAAAATGAATAATTTGTCGAACTTAAATGTTTATTTATCATCTTTAAACTAAAATAGTTTAATATTCACGAAAATATTGCTTGTTCCTATTGATACTGAACCGTTTGCTGAGATTAAAAAAAGTTTATATTACCGCACTCGTGCGATAATATTATTACGGCACTTGTGCGTAATAAGCTGCATTATGAGTTTAAATGCGGTGCAATAAGACTCAATTTACGAGCAACTGTGTTGAAAAATACAATAGGAGTACACACAATATCTAAGGAGATGGTGTGAGCCATATCTTCCTCAAGCCTTCCTTGAACGACGCCACGGAGGCAGACTGCCTGATGGAGGTCGGTAACCGATTCCACAGCCTAGCAGAGTGAACTGTGAAGGATTTGGAGTAAGTTTTGGAAGATGAAGGAGGACAGGCCAAAAGGAGATTAGAATAGTAATTTGTGGCACGGAATCTTGAAAAAAAGAACAGGTGTAAACTGGTTAATGACTTATCACATTTATTTATACCTTATTTCACAAATAGTTTTATTTATAGTTTCGTTATACAAAAAAAGCTAAGCAGTTTTAGTTACATCACTATTAATTTCGCCAAACTAAGACGCTTATTGGCGAATACAGCGCTCATTTTAACGATATTTGTACCCTGATTAATTTAAAAAATTAAATCTATTCTAATTAAATAATACATAAATGTTTACCTGTTTTTACCTTACGACTAACAATTTATTTACTAATCCGTTTTAATTAATATTTTGCGACTCAATTTTTTCTAGCAGAATCTTTTTTAATTTAATGTCTTGGTTTAAGTAGGTAGTTACAGATTATGAACACTTATTATCTTTCTACAAATTAATTACCTACAGGGGCCTTACCATGACGTCTTAATGCGATTCAGTTTAGGTTCGCTCGCTGTCAGATTCATACTAAAAGCACCAACTTTTCATTTCACAATAAAATTCTGACATGCTCGTAGCGCAGGCGTAAACGCGCCTTTTGATTTTGCTTTTTTTGGCAAAGGTACTAAGAGCATACAGCCAAGCGTTTCACGCCGCCCTCATAATAATATCAGGTTTTCAAATAAGAGTGCATTCAAAAACCGAACGCGTCGTGAATAATGGCGCAATAAATAAAAACAAAGTAATGGTATTGCATATTGAACTTTAGGTGTTAGGTAAAGAACACAATAAAATTTAGGACGCCAATTTAGGTTGATTTAGGTTTGACAAAAATGTCTTCGTTGAAAAAATACCTGTACAGCATGTAATTATTTTATTAATGTTTTTTTACAATTGACACACTTTTCCGGCTATATGTCTTATGTACATTCGTATCTATCTATTTTCTTCGTAGTATTATTTTGTTTGTAATTATTACCAACTACTTATACCGAGGAAAGCTGATTTTCTTGAGTTCCACTATTTTGTGCGTAATCACCTCAAAAATAAAATTTCAAGAAAACTGAGAAATTATATTTACCTGTATTAAATTGGAAGTATTATGTAGTAACTTTAAAAGGTTACACTTCATTGGTTTTTATTGTATAGGTGAATGAAGTTAATTAATTTTAACCACAAAACCCTCTTTTTTGCGTCTCTGGATGAGATTAAAAAAAAATGCTAAAACAGGTATTTCTTCATTTTTATTATTAAGTATTTATTCTGAGTTTCATGATTCTAGAATAATCTAATTTTCTTTTTTCATACAAACTTTAACCCCCCTTTTCACCCCTTTTTTCCAAAAGTTTCCAAAATTTCTGTAGCCTATATCCTATTCTGAATTTATTGAAATCGATTTGTGAACATTTCATCAATATCCGTTCAGTAGTTTTTACGTGATGCTCAGTCAAACAAACAAACAAACAAAAATTTTAAAAATGGTTTTAATTGTTCAGTTACCGATTTTAAGTCACCCTGGTCGGTTTTTTTTTTAAATCTTCAATGTACAGATTTTTTGGTCTCAACGATTTTATTATATGTATGTATAGAGTAGGTATAGATAGAAGGTACATAAATAATTTCCGAATAAAAAACCTAAATAGCCGTGCACTAACAATTTTGAAGACAAAAGACACCCTTTTATATTTATTTGTCGCCACGGCACGCGGCAATGGACTAGGTAGCGCTAGTCAGCCACCAACAGCCAAAAAGATTGAAACTCTAAAAAACTATGACTATCCAAAATACTTGCACATATTCAAATGGCAAAAAAATTGTTCTGCGGTTGTTTTTTTAAACTGAAGCACTTAGGAGGAATTTTGCAAATTTCTCACAAGATGAAAGAACGGGATAGGAAATAATGACTTAATATTTGAAGAAATGACTGGATGAAGGTGGTACATTGTTCACTTTGATGTTACCTGCGCTGTGCGGACGAAGTCGCGGGCAAAAGCTAGTTTATATATATATTCTGTTGTTATAGATACAAGCTTTAATTTTTCTGGGGTCAAATTTTGCAACTCAAATTTGAAGCACTTTTCGGAACACATGGCAGGTGTTCCGTCGCCGAAGATGAGCGAGAAGCGAGTAGAGCAGAACCTCTGCTATCTGGGGCCACGGCAGTGCTGTTAGAAAGAGGTTTCGCAATCGTTGACAGACTGGCCGGTATGAAAGGTGACGGATATATTCAAGTTTGATGTTTGAGGAAAACGTTGTATACTTTTGTTTAGCTGTCTAACAGAAACGTGTTCTTTTACTATGGTATTGTAAAATAAATAAAATATCTTTATTTTAAAGATTTGTTCATTTCGGTTGACACCGCAAACACTGCTATATAGATTACAATCTATAGATAAATAGAAAATTTATCAGGTAATGTGCCTGTAGACACAAATATTTCAACCGGAAGCGGAAGTTTAAATTCTCTTGGAGGAGGGAATGGAACTACTATACACCAGCAGAGTAATACAGTAAGTGGTGGTATCTCGATTGAAAAACTGGACGGAAACAGTAATTATGCCACTTGGAAATTCCTTATGGAGCTATATCTACTGGAAGCAGATCTATGGGAGTACACGAGTGCTACTCCGCCTGCATCTGATATACAAGGAAACAAAAAAGACCAAAAGGCACGAGCGAGAATTTGTTTAATGGTCAAACCACACTGCTTAGTACACGTACGGAAGGCTAAGACAGCCAAGGAAGCCTGGGAAGCACTGAGGTGCGCTTTTGAAGACAAAGGTCTAAACAATCGGTGTCGACTGCTGACAAGGCTAGTAAGCTTCAAGCTAGAGCAGTTCTCGACAGTAAGAGATTATGTGACAAGTGTCATGACGACGTCACAGGAACTTGCGGACCTAGGGAAGGAAGTTGATGATGAACTATTGGCTGCATTACTTCTTCAAGGTCTTACCGCAGACTTTCAACCAATGAGATTGGCACTAGAGAACAGTAACATTGTACTCACAACCGATTATGTGAAGACGAAGTTATTCCAGATGGAGGATACTCACATGGCAAGCTCGAGTGCATGTCAACCGAAGCCAGAGCAAACAGCATTCACAGCAAAGAAGTATAAGGGCAAGAGTGTTCCGAAAAACACCAAGAGAAAGGTGAAATGCTTCATTTGTGATGGACCACACAAGGCAAATGAGTGCCCGGACAATCCTAAATTGAAAAAGGAAGCTCATCAAGCATTTGCACTTGGAATGATGTCGAAGAACAACCCAGAGAACTGGATCATCGACTCGGGAGCGTCGTGTCACATGACGAATCGAAGAGCTTGGTTTAGTGGTTTGAATGACACACCCCAGCCCCTTAGAGTAACTTGTGCGGATGGTAATGAGGTGTTTGGTCGAGGTAAGGGTACGGTTGTATGTGAGTCAGGGCTATCCATCAGTAATGTTACGTATGTACCTGATCTACAAACCAACTTACTTAGCGTAAGTGAAATTGTCAAAAAAGACAATGTAGTTGTATTTTCTAAAAATGGTTGTGACATCTACAGGAGTGAGGAATGTACGGTACAAGGCACTGCTGCTTTGAAAGGTTTAGAAGAACGTGTTTATAAAATTAAAACTGCTTCTCAGGATTCTGCACTCGCAACGACTGAAGGCGATCAATTGATGCTTTGGCATCGGCGGATGGGTCACTTGGGCAAGTACAACCTTAAACTCCTGAGAGATAAGATGGCAATTGGGGTAAGTTTTTCAAATTCTACTTCTACACTCGAGTGTGTTATCATGTATAATGGGAAAACAAACCAAACAACCATTTCAAAAGCATAGCACTACAAGGGCAAAGACAATTCTTGGCTTAATACACTCAGATGTATGCGGACCAATGAATGTAGCTTCTGTAAGCGGTAACATATATTTTTTGACGTTTATTGACGACTTTTCGCGTGAAACTTTTATTTATTTTTTGAAATCAAAGAGTGATGTATTCGAAAATTTTTTACAGTTTAAAGCTTTAGCTGAAAATCAGACCGGCAAGAAAATAAAGATTCTGCGTACTGACAACGGCACCGAGTTCGTCAATAAACGAATGGATAGTTACCTGAAGCAACAAGGAATCCTACATCAATTAACGGTGGAGTACACGCCTGAGCAGAACGGCGTTGCTGAACGAGCAAACCGCACGATTTGCGAGAAAGCAAGGAGCATGCTACACGAAGCTGGCTTAGATAAACGTTTCTGGGCAGGGCAGAAGCTGTGCAACATGCAGTGTTCTTGAAGAACAGGTCACCTACGATCGCTGTAAAGGACATGACTCCTGAAGAGAAATGGTCAGGAAAACGATGCGATTTGAGCATGATAAAGACTTTCGGGTGCAAAGCCTTTATGCACGTTCCAGACCAGAAGCGGACAAAGTGGGATCATAAAAGCAGAGAGCTGATCCACGTCGGGTATTGTGACAATGCTAAGGCATACCGGCTTGTTGACCCCGCTACTGGAGCCATATACAAGGCGAGAGATGTGATATTCTTCGAAAACCAGAAATACCGAGAGGAAGTTGAACCACAACATGATCCGAAGTTGGTAAACAACAATTCCACGCTTGGAGAAGTGAAACTTAGTCCAGTCATCGTCAGTAGAACAACATCCGAGGTTCCATTACAACCATTGCAGGAAATAGATTTTCCTAGAGAGGAACAGCTAGACCCTGAATTGGAGAGAGAAGCAACTGAAGCACCTAGAGAGGAGCATGATGAACCCGAACTGGAGAGAGTACCTGAACAATCTCAGAGTGACGAAATCGATGAGTTCGAAGATTGCGAACCTGGACCGGCTCCCATTGCGGAAAATATTCCTAACCAGAATGAACGGAGGTACCCGCTCAGGGATAGGAAGCCCAGAGAATTTCCGGATTATGTACTGTATCAGGCAGTTCAAACACAGGAAGATCCAGCAACAATACAGGAGGCTTTATCCAGAGCTGACAGCGAGCAATGGAGAAAAGCAATTCAGGAGGAGCTGGATGCTTTAAAGAAAAATGGGACATGGTCTTTGGTTAAACCTAACGAAGCAACTAACATTATTGATTCTAAGTGGTTACTTAAAATCAAAAAGGAGGCCGGGAATCGAACTAGATACAAGGCACGTTTGGTTGCAAGAGGCTTTACCCAAAGAAAAGGCATTGATTACGACGAAACATTTTCTCCAGTGGTGAGACATAGTTCCCTGAGGCTGTTATTTGCTTTAGCTGCAAACCTGCAAATGAGTGTCGACCACATGGACGTTAAGACTGCATTCCTCAATGGGAATATAGATGAAGTGGTGTATATGAGACAACCACCTTTCTTTGAAGAAATGGGAAAAGAACAGCATGTGTGCTTGTTAAAGAAGTCATTATATGGACTAAAACAAGCACCACGCTCATGGAATATTAAACTTCACACAGAATTAGAGAGTCTGAAATTTAATAGATGTAAGAATGAACCTTGTGTTTATACTCGGGCATCAGGAAAAGACAGGATTATACTAGCTGTGTATGTGGATGACATTCTTATTTTCTATAATGATACACAACAAATGCAGAGGGTAAAGGGTGAACTGATGTCGAAATTCGAAATGAAAGATCTCGGAAAGGCAGAGTTATTTCTGGGAATGAGTATTAAACAAATGGATGGTCGAATCAAAATCGACCAAGAAGAGTATATAGACAAACTTCTACAGCGGTTTGGAATGACAGACAGTAAACCAGTTAGTACACCAGCAGTTCCTGGTCAACGTTTTGCCAAACCTGAGGACTCTCACAAACCAAACGAATCAGTTCCATACAGAGAACTGATAGGTTCATTAATGTACGTTGCTGTCTGCACAAGGCCAGACATTACACACTCGGTAAACTTTATGAGCTAATTTAACAACAACTATAAAGATGTACACTGGTTGGCCGCAAAGAGAATCCTGCGATACCTAAAAGGTACGAAGAATTTGGGGTTAGTTTTTGAGAAGGATACCTGTAGAGCCAATCAAGGTTTTGCTGATGCTGATCATGCGGGAAATCTTGTGGATAGAAAATCATACTCTGGAAATGTATTTATAATGGCAAAAGGAGCGGTATCGTGGCAAAGCTCAAAACAAAGAAGCATAGCCATATCCACAGCAGAGGCTGAATATGTTAGCATGTCTGAAGCTGCTAAAGAAGCTATCTTCCTAAGTAGGGCAGTCATTGAAGCGAAAAATACGGCCTTACCTCCGAATTTTTTTACTGTGAACCGATTTGCATGAAATTTTGGAATTAGGCTCATCTTACCCTTAACTTCAAAAGTGAAAATGATTTGAACTCCGCAACCACCCTGGGGGTGGTTGCCACCCCTTCTCGGGGGTGATTTTTTTTTTTCAAAATAACCTCGGATATCGATAGAAGGCCTAATTTTAAGTAAAAAATCATTTATAAAGTTTTTCAAAAAATCCAATACTTTTCAAGTTATTGGCAATTGAAAATTCGCAATTTTTTCACGTTTTTCGTCGGTTTCTTGCAAATATCTCCAACAATATACGTTTTATCGAAAATTTTATAAGAAACAAAATTGTAGCAGGTAAAACAATAAACAATTTGGTTTTTTATAAAGTATTCTAAGTGCAATACTAAGCTAGATATTAAAGATCAAAGCCGTTTTTTATTGTGTCTGAAATTTAATCGATGTGGTCAATGCCATCTAGCGGCGAGCAGATGCATTTTATGCATTCTAATACAAAAGGGTTTTGTAGTGCTTAAAATAAGCTTTAAAATGAGCACTACTAAAAGTCTTTTGCACATAAAATAAGTGAGCTGTATTGCAAATAAGGGGAGCATCTAATGTTTTTTCTTTTAAATCAATGGGTTTCATAAGTGCCATTTCCACCAAAATTAAAATTAATCGTATTCCGCCTAGAATTAACTTTATTATGAAGAGTTTGATAGATAGTATCAGTTTGGCTGCTTCAGGACACATATTTTTCAAAAAAGTCACGATTAAAAAAAAACAGAGGCTGTGATTGCGCTGCCGCGCGCTCTTTAAACAATCATATCTCCGTCAATTTTTGTTTGACAGAAAAAACAAAAAAACCAAATTGTTTGTCAGAAAAATGCCTAAATTTTTAATTCATACACTTTTATACGTATGTGTCGTCATTTTTGAGATATTATGAAAAGAAAGTGGGTTTTTTAAAAATTTGAATTTTTTTTTTTTTTTTTAATCGTGACTTTTTTGAAAAATATGTGTCCTGAAGCAGCCAAACTGATACTATCTATCAAACTCTTCATAATAAAGTTAATTGTAGGCGGAATACGATTAATTTTAATTTTGGTGGAAATGGCACTTATGAAACCCATTGATTTAAAAGAAAAAACATTAGATGCTCCCCTTATTTGCAATACAGCTCACTTATTTTACGTGCAAAAGTTATTTTAATAGTGCTCATTTTAAAGCTTATTTCAAGCACTACAAAACCCTTTTGTATTAGAATGCATAAAATGCATCTGCTCGCCGCTAGATGGGATTGACCACATCGATTAAATTTCAGACACAATAAAAAACGGCTTTGATCTTTAATATCTAGCTTAATATTGCACTTAGAATACTTTATAAAAAACCAAATTGTTCATTGTTTTACCTGCTACAATTTTGTTTCTTATAAAATTTTCGATAAAACGTATATTGTTAGAGATATTTGCAAAAAACCGACGAAAAACGTGAAAAAATTGCGAATTTTCAATTGCCAATAACTTGAAAAGTATTGGATTTTTTGAAAAACTTTATAAATGATTTTTTGCTTAAAATTAGGCCTTCTATCGATATCCGAGGTTATTTTGAAAAAAAAAAAATCACCCCCGAGAAGGGGTGGCAACCACCCCCAGGGTGGTTGCGGAGTTCAAATCATTTTCACTTTTGAAGTTAAGGGTAAGATGAACCTAATTCCATAATTGTATGCAATTCGGTCCACAGTAAAAAAATTCGGAGCAATAATGCTTCAATGACTGCCCTAAAGATGCTTTCTAAATGAGCTGTTAAGTAAGGAGGAGAGAATTACCATTCATACAGATAGTCAGTCTGCTATGGCTATAGCGCTTAATCCAGTGCAACATCAACGGACAAAGCACATAGACGTCCGCTACCATTTTATTAGGGACACACTTGAGAGTGATGTACTGACTTTGAAATATTTAGAGACAAAGTATATGGTTGCAGATATTATGACTAAGGCAGTGCCTAAAGGGAAGCATGTGTTCTGCCGAAGTAAGATGGGTGTTTTGTGTTAGTATGTTTGTGAGAGGTATATGAGGAGCTTGTGAAGCATCTGAAGTCTGAAGGAAACGATTGAGGAGGAGTGTTAGAAAGAGGTTTCGCAATCGTTGACAGACTGGCCGGTATGAAAGGTGACGGATGTATTCAAGTTTGATGTTTGAGGAAAACGTTGTATACTTTTGTTTAGCTGTCTAACAGAAACGTGTTCTTTTACTATGGTATTGTAAAATAAATAAAATATCTTTATTTTAAAGATTTGTTCATTTCGGTTGACACCGCAAGCTCTGCTATATAGATTACAATCTATAGATAAATAGAAAATTTATCAAGTGCCCCCGCCAAGTCGAGCAAAAAAAGCGGCACGGCCGTACCATCTTTTCTCGAAGCAGTTCAGGCCATTTTCGGCCCCCCTTTAACTTCGTTGTGTATAAATTTTCACATAAGGCACATCTCCAAAGCGTTCAGGTTGACGTCTCAATTACTATGGAAAAATAGGCAAGGCCACTTGCGGATCGAAACAGCAATAATAATGTTCTCATACCTACTATTTGACATTTTAACGAAAACTTTTCTTTTAAACCGCCATTTTTAGACTGCCCCACCAGCGGCGTAACTATAACGTCTAGGGCCCGTGGCAAATTCGTCAGATGGGGCTCCTTCCTCAATATAAAGAAGTGCATCAGCGTCCCTTCTGTGCTCTAAGCCAAGCCAGTTGGGGGCCCCCTAGAGCTAGGGGCCCCTGGCATTTTGCCACCCCTGCCACCATATAGTTACGCCACTGAGCCCCACAGACCATACCCAAAACCATTTTTGAAGTGAAAACTTCTTTAGCGGCGTTGTGCACTTTTTGAGATGGGGGTAATAGTATTTTATGCAACATTTGTATTAGAGGGGTCAAAAACGGGGAGTGGTGTGGGTTACGATGTGAGCGTAGCGAACATCGTAAGAAATACGCCACGAGCTTTTTTTGACTTAATTATACAACGTTGCATACAATACTTTTTCTACGACTAAGTAGGTACTTAATAAATGAAAGTAATGCGTCCTCCGAAAATGAAGAAGTCCGGTGTTCCAGCCAGTCTCCACGGAAATTCTCGTAGGCTTTATCATTGCCGTCATTATTATTTGGGCCGCTGCGGATATTTCTTCCGGTGTTGATTTAATTACGTTCTCATCCATGCTTTTTTATGATACGTTATAAAACTTTGTTAAAAAATATTATCAAACGACAAAGAAGTCAAACAAGACACGACGGTAAACAAGAAAACAACAAAATTGGAAATTTGTTTATCGTAAACTTTGTTTTTAATTAACTTTTACTTTTTTTACAGCCTTGGTTAATCTTGGCGCATTTAGCCAAAACGTTACTCAACTTGCCAGTGACGTTACTAAAAAATCTTGTTTGTTATGTTGGCAACTATGCATTTAGTTCAGAAAGATTCAGTTCCATAAAAAACCATATTAATGAAATAATTTGTTAAGTTGGTAGTAATACATTTTCATCGTAAATTTAATGTTGATCGTGTAAAAGTTTTACCTAGGTCTGGTTGTCTATGGCTGGCAGAGTAACGATGGAGCATTTTTAGAGACATAAGCCAACAAGTGCTTTTAGAGGAAATAGACAACGTAGACTGAGAAAAAAAATGTTAAACTTGCGTCAGGTCACGTGACCGTCAGGACACTTTTTTTCTTATCCCACGAGAATTTCGCAAAATCCTGGAATTTGTTTTCAGATATCATAGGTTATCTAGAGGTATGCCAAATTTAAGGATTCTAGTAAGTCACGGAGATAAAACATTTAAAAGTAATAATATTGTTACGTTCTAGGGGTGGGTTCGTGATTGAAAAGCACTATTAACACCGATGAATAAGAGTAGGATTTATTTCCACACTTTAGCTTTACTTTACACTAGTCAAAACACTACACAAATCAACACACAGTACTTCGCACTTGATATTTTCGCACTCGATCGCTTCCAGTCGCAGTTATTCCTTCTTCACTCGTTGCTCTCTGAACTAGAACTCTCCTGCGCCGGTCGGCCACGCGTTTTATATTGGGCGCAAAGTATTCCCGAATATTCGAGCAAGAGCGGCCGTAGAAGGTACGAGATCGTTCGGGAACCTTCCTACGGCTGTCTCTCGGCTGTTCTCGAATGTTCGACATACTGCTATCTCTGTCACACTCTTGTGGAATGTTCTCAGTATGTCTCGCTTACTCTTTTCTCGAATGTTCGACGTATCGCTATCTTTGTCTTTGATCGTGTCGTCTCTGTCACACCCTTCTGGAATGTTCTCAGTATAGCTGTCTCTGTCTAATCATGCTATCTCTTTCACTCCTACTGGAAATTTCGCCATATACTGAAATGTACTTCAAGGGCCCATAAGGGGTCCTGAAAACGCCTGAAAACGGGTTTTCAGGTTATGGTGTCATCGGATAGAGGGTGGCCTGAAACGGACTGAAAACATGTTTCAGGCGCCTGAAAACAACGGCAACTTGGGCAAAATTTCGATAAACTAATATGTGAAAGAGCACCCTCTGAAACGGCCTGAAACGATATTTCAGCCTGCTGAAAACGTCTCCAAAGCATGAAAAAACACGATCAAAGTCTCAGCACTACTCTACGGGCGTAACACTACCCCCTCCTAAGACATGCTCGTCCCGAGCATCGTTAGATCCATGGTACTTGGCTAACCGATCGACATGAACAATCTTGCAGGGACTACGCGCGTTACGCTGTATCCGATACGTGACGTCGTTGATCCTAGTGACTATCTTGTACGGCCCTTCCCAGCTCGGTGACAATTTCGGCGACTTTCCTTTTCGTCGCATAGGGTTATGTAGCCACACCAGAGATCCTTCCTCAAACCTTGTCTGGTTAGACTTCCGGTCATATCTGGTCTTCATCTTTTCGCTGGCCTGCAGTCCATGTTCACGAACATGACTGTGAACATCATCGATCCGGTTCCGCAGTTCGTTTGCATACTCCGACATCGTCTTTGGTGCATCCGGAGGACGTCCGGTCAGTAGATCCGCAGGTAAACGCAATTCTCTTCCAAAATTAGCACACGCAGGGGTTACGGCCGTGCTTTCATGAACTGCTGACCGATAGGACATTAAAAAGAGTGGAATAAGCCTGTCCCAATCCTTCTGATGGTTATCAACTACTTTGGCTAAATGTCTTTCCAATGTCTGATTGAATCTCTCCACCATCCCGTCCGACTGTGGGTGATAGGCCGTAGTCCGAGTCTTATGGATTCCCAAGACTCGGCAAGTCTCCTGAAACACCAGTGACTCAAAGTTCCTTCCTTGATCGCTGTGGATCTCAATAGGTACTCCATAACGACAAAATACTTCAGCCACTACAGTCTCCGCTATTGTGACTGCCTCTTGATTTGGAATGGCAAATACTTCAGGCCATTTGGTGAAGTAATCCATGACCACAAGGATGTACTTGTTTCCGCGATCAGAGGTCGGAAACGGGCCTGCGACGTCCAAGGCAATTCTTTCCCAAGGTGCCCCCACGTTATACAGTTTCAGTGCACCTCTACTACGTGTATGTGGCCCCTTGACTGATGAGCAGCTAGTACACTTCCTACACCAGTCTTCCACGTCTTCCCGACAATTTATCCAATAAAAGCGTTGCCGAATCTTCAATAGAGTCCGTTTTACTCCTAGATGCCCGCCGGAAATGCCGTCATGGAAGGCTCTTAAAACATCACTAATTCTTTTTCTTGGTACTAGCACTTGAAGGTGAGCATCCTTTCCGTTCGCCGACTCCCATTTCCTACACAGTACACCATTGTGCATAACCAGACTTTCCCATTGCGCCCAGTAACTCTTTGTCACGGTACCCATCCGAGCTACGTCACACCACTTTGGTTTGGATACCCCAGCGTTAATCCAATCGTAGATGGGCTTTATGTCGCGGTCCTCCTGTTGTGCTTCCTTCATGACTTCATCACTCCACTCTTTGCTAACAGTGTCGGTCCTCAACATTTTCACGCAGTCTTTATCCTCTCTTCTCTCACTCCAATTTCTACCTCCAGAACTACTTCTGTCCCTCTTCCTCTCCTTCCTCTCGTTTCTGTGCTTGTCGCGTTTATCTTCCCTCTCTTTTCCCCTGTCGTTCGCCTGTGAGATCATAACTGGGACATTTTGACCACCAGCCAGCACTCGTCTCTGCTGCTGTTGCTCTGGACTACCAGAGCTTGCTGGTCTCTCCGTTTGGGCCGAGACTCGTTGCCTCCAATTTCTCTTCGCGCAGCCAAATTGTAGATGTCCTCGTTCCCCACAGTTATAACATCGAGGTCCCATTTCCCGCGGTGGAGCAATCGGCTCCCTGGCCGCAACTTCGCGTACCCTGAAGGATCTCGTTGTATCCTGACGTACAGCTTCTACCTCGAGGGCATGGGCAAGCGCATCCTTTAAACTTCCATGGTGACCCAGCCGTACAGCAGCCCTCACTTCGAAGTCCCGAATTCCATCTATGAATGACTGTACAAGCATTCCATCCATAAAAGAGGCCGAGGAATTTTGTTACGCCTTCCGGACCAGTTTCTCTATTTCCAGGGCCCACTGTTGTAATGACTCATTACGACCCTGCGTTCTATCCTTCAGTTGAGCTCTGAAAACGTGCTCTAGATGGCTGTCACCGAAGCGTGCCTCTAGAGCTTCAAGAAGGCGGTCGTACGTCTTGTCCTCTCCCAATGCTTCCAGAACAGTGATCCACTGTTGGCCACTTTAATCTCCAACTTCTGGAGGCGATTCTCGTGACCCTCTATTGTGTTACAACACTCACTGAGGCGCTTATTGTGGCCCTCGACTTTAATGTCAACTGCCACAAGTTTATCTTGAACCTCAGCCATCTCCTTTTTCCATTCTGCAGTGGCGTTGTGTACCTCACGGAGGAGTTCGTACTGGTGTTTTTGTTCCTCCTGCAGAATTCTAGCTTGTTCCTCCTGCCTTCTGGATTGTTCCTCCTGCCTTCTGAATTGTTCCTCCTGCCTTCTGGATTGTTCCTTCAGGAGGATCAAAATAGCGTTGAAGCCCACCTCCAACTTTGGTGACGCTGGCCCCGCCGTATCTAACGTCCCAGCGGCGCCCGTAGAGTCTCCAGCTGCGGTGCGGCTTCGGGTCTGCACCCCCTCCTTCTCTTCTTCTCGCGGAGTAAGCGGCATTTTCAATCCCACTTCTGACACCAAATGTTACGTTCTAGGGGTGGGTTCGTGATTGAAAAGCACTATTAACACCGATGAATAAGAGTAGGATTTATTTCCACACTTTAGCTTTACTTTACACTAGTCAAAACACTACACAAATCAACACACAGTACTTCGCACTTGATATTTTCGCACTCGATCGCTTCCAGTCGCAGTTATTCCTTCTTCACTCGTTGCTCTCTGAACTAGAACTCCCTTGCGCCGGTCGGCCACGCGTTTTATATTGGGCGCGAAGTATTCCCGAATATTCGAGCAAGAGCGGCCGTAGTAGGTACGAGATCGTTCGGGAACCTTCCTACGGCTGTCTCGCTCACTCTTTTCTCGAATGTTCGACATACTGCTATCTCTGTCACACTCTTCTGGAATGTTCTCAGTATGTCTCGCTCACTCTTTTCTCGAATGTTCGACGTACCGCTATCTCTGTCTTTGATCGTGTCGTCTCTGTCACACTCTTCTGGAATGTTCTCAGTATAGCTCTGTCTCTGTCTAATCATGCTATCTCTTTCACTCCTACTGGAAATTTCGCCATATACTGAAATGTACTTCAAGGGCCCATAAGGGGTCCTGAAAACGCCTGAAAACGGGTTTTCAGGTTATGGCGTCATCGGATAGAGGGTGGCCTGAAACGGACTGAAAACATGTTTCAGGCGCCTGAAAACAACGGTAACTTGGTCAAAATTTCGATAAACTAATATGTGACAGAGCACCCTCTGAAACGGCCTGAAACGTTATTTCAGTCTGCTGAAAACGTCTCCAAAGCATGGAAAAACACGATCAAAGTGTCAGCACTACTCTACGGGCGTAACAATATCAATCCCTTTTACTCCCTATCTCGCGGGAATTTGGAAAAGTCTTCAAGCTAATATAATAAAATAATAATTTTTAGCAGTTACGATTCTCTACTTGAGTGCCAAATTTCAAGACTACTTAATTATAGTTACGGATAAACCCCGTTTATTGCCCCTATCCCGTGGGAATTTTGAAAAGTCCCTCTTTTCGTTGCGACTCTAGGCAGCTACGATCTTTGATATGTTTATCGCATTCCGCGGGAACTAGGTAAGCACATGGCAGTATATGTTACCAAGTATTCTCAATGAGTTACCATCGGAAACTCGTAATGAATTGTGTGCCAACCCCAATAGATGCATTTTACCTAAACTGTAACGCAGCACAACAATAACTCATCTGTTTAGTTTAAGGATTTAATTTGAGTAACCAGCAGCGGCAGATAAACTCTGCCGAGTTTTCGCCGCTGTTATAAAGCTTTTGAATTGTATATCATTAATTTGTTTTCAATAAATGAAATGTATATATTCGATATTAAATATATTAACGAATTCTTTGGAGAAGTCGCGGGCAACAGCTAGTATTTCTATATTATATGCTTGCAAGGCTAGGAAGTTTTTGTCTGAAGGAATATTTAATTTCCTTAAATAAATTTCAAGCTATCGAATAGAGTAACCTGTTACCATAGTACTATATTGCATTTTTGCGTGTGTAATCACATCTTATTAGAAATTCTGTTCTTTAATTCTTTTTATACGTTACGTCTCATGGTCATAGCTTTTTGAGCGACCGACTAGCATTGATTACTAACCATTCTGTAAATTACACGCTTCGCGTTCTCAACGACAAGGAGTATCATTTATTTAATAGTCGCGGTAAAGCTAGCAGCTATAAATGGTGTGCTCATGCTCATATCATCCACTCCACTGCGCTGCTCTCGTGACGACGTGCGGTGCTTGCTCAGCGGCTACATCGCGGCTCGATATCTAAACTGCAATTAGGTAAGGTTTTTAACGCCACTATTTGCAATGAGTTACTTTAACATCTTGTTTTGTTGGTATCAATGTAATTGTTAATGTACCTACTAATAGATAACCTGTTTATAATGTGTGCAAATAAATAAATATCTGGAATAAATATTTATATACAGCTACCGATTATCACTAAGTGTAGATAATAATTATATTTATTTATCTATCAAGTGCATAAAGTTCTACTCGCAATCGCAACATCACAATATTATTTCAAACAGGTTGACATGAGGTTCAAAAGACTGTGGGATTCAACATGCCCCATTGTGTGGGATAAATGGGAAGCTGATGGCGTAACATGGACTATACAAGATTTACCGCCAGAGGACGACGAACGTGCATTGCAGCTTTTTTTAGAACAGTTCTGTTCAGATGAGACATTATGTTCTACACTTGGTTAGTATACATACGTACACACAGCAAAGCTATTCGGTAAGCAGGATAGATACGGCGCGAGCGTGCGTAGGTGCTTACCTGATTATATTGCCGTGTGTACATAAATCATGTCTTTGTCCTTGAAGGGGTAGACAAAATCTAGGCTCTACGTAGCTGTACGTAGCCAGGGTGACAAGATCTAGGTATAAAGGCCACGTTTAACATAAATGAGGGCGTCTAGGTGGAAAGAAGAATCCATATATAGTTTTTATAGAACTAAAACTTTCTGAACGAAATGCATAACTGCCAACATAACAAACAAGAGTTTTCAATAATGTCACTGGCAAGTTGTTAAACGTTTTGGCTAAATACGCCAGGAACGCAAGGCTATAAAAAGATTAAACGTTAATTAAAAACAAAGTTTACCATAAGCAAACTTTCAATTTTGTTATTTCGTTTGTTGTTTTCATGTTTCCCGCTCGTTCGTGACTTGTTTGATCGCACCAATTTTTACAAAGTTTTGTAACTTATAAAAAAGCATGGAAGCAAATGAAATACCATCACCGGAAGAAATATCCGCGGCGGCCCAGGGAGTAATAGAAAATTTGTTGCCGAGAAAATCTCGGCAACTTTATGACAAAGCCTACGAAAATTTTATGGCGTGGAGGCTTGAACACCGGACAACTTCGTTTTCAGAGAACGTGTTACTATCCTCAACCTCGGCCAACTTTCCGAATATCTCCATAGCACATAATAGTATTCAAAATTTACATCAGCACTTTCATAAATATTTTTTTCTGTCTAAAATGATTTTTCATTTAATTGGTACCTAGTCGTAGAAAAAATATTGTATGCAACGTCGAGTAAGCAGTCAAAAAAAGCTCGTGGCGTATATTATATCTTACCCACGCCACTCAACTTTTTTGACCCCTCTTATTCGACTGTTGCATAAAATACTATTAGTTACTTAGATTTAGTACCTACTTATTATTATGCAAGTATTTTTTTTTAGGTATCGATAAAGATGCAGCATCCTTGCACAGTATTGGTAACTTTTGGCGCAAATGCATGTCTCAACGTATGAGTTTAGCCTGCTACAAAGAAGCTGGAGGTGATAGAACTTTGGCCGCGGTTAATGTCTGTATCGTCAAAGGTATTGATGACGAAAAAGCAAAGGATGAACAGGTTAGCATTTACAATTAGCACTATTAGCTTGAATAATAATCCTTCGTAGATAGGTACATATAAAACTAATTTCTACCAACCTAAATTCTACATTTCAAATCAAACTAACCTGCCTATTGAGGAAGTTGGAATTGTATTCAAAGATTTATTATGCCGTATCTGGGCGACCGAGATCTAGTATAGTCGAATTACGGAAAAGTATGGAAGTAACTCGTGTAGTCGTGTTTTTTTGTGGAATCGTTAGAGGGCGCGACTAGATGGTTTCCCTCGGTTTGCACCGTTTCTATCATGTACGGAACACTTTAAAATATTAGGGATAAACTTCAAATGCCGTTATTTTGGAGTACCTATGATAAAAGGTATTAGGCGCAAGTTTAGCCACGTGAAGGGTCCCCTTTAGTACCTACATAATGTATGTTAATTAAAAAGGTGTACGATGTATAGAATCTTCGTAAATTATTTTTTTCTGATTGCGGCTCGAGGATAATTCAGACGGTTGGTGCAAACTTACATTAAGCTTTTCAAAGTATTATAAACACCCAGGTAACTTTGCACCCCCGTGCAAAGTACGGAACATGTTTTTTTCACTCTTTTGTAGATTGTACTTCGGGGGAAATTAAGATAGTCGTGAAAATTTATAAATAACACATACTGAAAAGATTTTCGTACTCAATAAAAAAAGAAAATTTTAACTGGAAATTTGGTAAACATAGTTCTATCTAAACGCAAGGAATAGCAGCGAGCGCTAGCTGTAGCGGGTAGTATTACAGAACCGCATGTTCCGTGTAGAAATGTCAATTTTTTATGGGGTGCGAATGTAAATCAAACCAAGGTGAATATATCAAGTGCTGTATTAGGTTCCATTTCTAACCCATACGAATCAAAAACAATTGTTTTTATCAGTTCTTAGAATTCTTTCCTGACTAGGTGAAATTTCACGTATTTTGCCTCCACTGATCGGCTCGGCCCTTTAGAGTTTATTTCTCTTGCACGGTGCAGAGCAGTGTCCTCTGTTATCAAGTAGGCCACGTCACGACGAAGTAAGTACGACCGATTTTATTACTCTACTCGGTACTTCACACTAAAAATTAAATGTAAATTTAAAATTATTTTTTCAGAAGATCTCCCTGACAGATCCATTTCTAGAACCAAAATACCCCATCACAGATTTTCGCCGAAAGCGTTATACGAGTAGGCACCTACCTCTACTTAGGTACAGTCAAGTGTAATATGTATTTAGACAAAGATTCAAAAATAAGTACCATACGCTCTTACACCGGCGTAATAAGGTCGTGGGACATATTTTTGAGAAGTTCCTGTCAATACTTCTTTTTGCACTCGACCGTAGGTGCCTACTATACAAAGTGTTACAGAATACCCCGTAAAAATATAATTAAATATCAAAGCCAAAAATATTGTCAATCCTGTAGTTTTGTAACACTCTGTATTAGAACCGTTTGCCTGTCTAACTGATATGCATGAGAAACCACTCGCCTCACATAATCTCAAGCATTATGCACGTAATAACTAAATAAACGGATCACTCGTTATATCTAGTTAACCTGGACTACAAATAAATACCTACCTACACGTGAGTGACCCTGTTATTTTACTATGAAGCTTAAACACATAGTTATCTATTGTATACATATGTATAAATGATTCCGTATTTCCCTTGGTCACGGCATCACGCGTGAACGCGGACCGATTTAGCTTATTCTTTTTTTTTTGTTCGTTATTGTCAGGACAGGTTTTTATGTAGTACGGGGGCGAAGCCGCGAGTAACAGCTAGTCTGCAATAAAAAAGTCCTTATCTTTAGGGTCACGGCCTGTGTTGTTTAAATAGACGACTTAAGTACCCAATGATAGAACTATCAAATGAATCAAGAAATTTTTATTCACAGACATTTAGAAATTAAATTTCTAACGGTAAAACCGTAAAAGTAAACATAAAAATCAAGAAATAAAAATTTCTTGATTCATTTGATAGTTCTATCATTTGAAAAAATAGCGCCTTCTCTCGTCCCTGGTGAGCAGTAGATGTTCCACGGGAGTTTGTAATTGTGTCGTACAGACACATCATTCAAACAGATGACGCTTGGCGACAAAAATTCGCATAGTAACAAAGGTCACGTGACGGTTGGTAACAGGTAGAAGAATTCGGAGACTACCCACCTGCTATGGGTGGTGTAGGGGTATAGCACGCGTCACGGAATGACGAGGATCCGGGTTCGATTCCCGGCCATAGCTTTACTTTTCGGATTTTTCTATGTATGTGTTCTAATTTTCACAGACATTTAGAAATTAAGTACCCAATGGTGAAATGGATAGGCAGTCAACCAATTTGTTTCCTCTGCCACCATAGAACCTTATCATAGGAAATAACTTTATTTCTGACTAAATTTTGAGGGATAAGAAGTAGTCTGCTTGTTATTTCAGACTCTGTACCAAATGTCATCCAGTTCTGATCAGCCTATCAGGGGTGGAAGAGTAACAAATATCCATATAAAATTCTTCACAAACTTTCGCATTTATAGTATTAGTCGGACGATAATGCTTACTGTGGCCTAGGAGCAAATGGTTGACTTTAAAGAATACGTTACAGCTCGGGTCATGTAAAAAGAACGCTGGAAGAAGGTGGAGCGGGGGTGCTTGCGTAAGGGTACATTATGAGCAGAGGGGGGACCTCTACTTTTTCCAGCGTTCTTTTTACATGAACCGACCTATACAAATATAGTGAGAGCTTATTTGTAGGAAATATCTCTACCTACCCACGTTCACCTTTTTTGTACCTTATTGTTTATAATTACGGTAGTGTGCAATATATTATTTTCAGATTGTATTCGATATATCGATAGGTACCTATCCAAATTCATTGAATCTAATGTTTATACACTAATTCATATTTATGACACTTTAGGCAGAATCGGGTGATGGTTTCGCGGAACTCATGAAAACTCTGGAATACCTGGACTCCAAATGCGATGTGTTTAAGGAACTGTGCGTGGACAAATATATTTACGGTGTCGGGCTGTTCGTCACACGGGAGAACAGGGGCTGGAAACTTGGTGCCAGGTTACTTGCAGCGAGGTCAGTGCGAGTGGGAGGCCGTGGTCACCATGCTCAATAAGGATGAGGACGGAGTAAAGAAAAATAAATTCCATTTAGTCGGTCAGCTAGATTATCAAAAAATATTGGACACGTACTTATTTTTTCTTTCGTCAGTCAAACAAAAAGTTTGTCAAAAATTTTATTTTTAATACAAGCTTTTTTGCTGACTGTACCTACATTTTTGTTAACTGTACTTGCGTTGTCATCCATTTTTACATTATCTCATCTCAAATAATCAGACTAACCGTTGAAGAGTTCCCTCATGCCGAGACGGTCCTGACCGAGCCACTACAATTTCACTACTAGATTGTTTATTGTCATCCGACTTACACAAGTAGGTATACATAATTTCAGTTCAATCGGTTGAAGATAATCTGCTTCAAAATTTAGTTGCAAGATTCCACCCGGACAAGCATAAATACTTACATCGCATAAATACTTACATTAAAAGTTAGTAAATAAAGATTACGTAAGATAAAACGCTTCAAAATTGGGGAGTGACGTCATTTTTAAGTATAAATAAATGGATCAAGACGTGACCTCATGCGACATTTCAACTCAATACAGTTTGATTACGTGAAAACAGAAAAAAATCAGTCTTTATCCCTATTAGAAATAAGTGAGTGATCTGCCCCCTCAAAGCATCATCACCTAAACGAAAACCACTAGTCCACAACTTCAGTCCTGGGGCCTGATTTTTGGAAAGCACATGTGTGAAAACACCACTCGAAAGTGGTGAAAAATTGTGCTGAATTTGAGATACGAGTAGCTTAGAAAATACTTAGGGCTCTCATTAATCTTGTGACCTAGTCAAAAATTTGATTAGAGCTGTAGTTTTGAAGATATAAACAGATTTATACCACTTTCGAGTGGTGTTTTCACACATGTGCTTTCCAAAAATCAGGCCCCTGTGCGATAGAATGATGGCAATGTACGATCTCTATTTAAAGGAATACAATTAATTAATTCATTAATTCCTTGCAGAGAACCTATGTGTCTCAAATATGGCTTGACCGCAACTTCGACCATGTTCACTGGCATTGCCTCGCAGAAACTAGCTTCTCAATGCGGTTACAAGGCGGATTTGGAAGTGACGCTAGACGAGTTGGCACAGAACGGGATGAAATACCCCCAAGGTGATAAGAGATCTCTTAAAGTTATGTCAAAAAAATATTTGTAAAACATAATTCCGTATGTTAACCATCTTATGAGTAATACTAAAACTTGAAATACCTACCATAACCCAATACTTGACTTGTTTGTTTTATTCTACTCCTGTAGGTACACGACATTGTAAATAGATAGATAGGTAGCTGGCTGAAATCATAATGAAATGACGTACTTAAATAATACAAATTTGTTATGGTACCTACAATTGAGTTAGTTTACTGTACGGACCTTAAAATCTATAATCTATATTCTATATCTATCTTCTTCTATATATATAAAAGAAAGTCGTGTTAAACTCGTCGCAAAATAAGAGGCCCGTTTTGACATTTGTCTTCGCGACGTAACTAGTGATGTAACCATACGACTCGGTAATCGATACTCACGATAAATCGATTCCAGTTTGGATGAGTATTTGATCGATTTGAATATGTACTGTAAAGTGCATTGGATTAAAGTTCTTATAAGAAAATTTAACTTAAACTGATTGTAAGTATTTTGAAATTATACAATGTTACGGTACGTTAACTTTCTTTCATTTAATATTTTTGTTACAATAACACTCACTCAATCACCAAAAGAAATCAGTAATTTATTTGTCCAAACACTAGTGTTTAAAGAAATAAAACCGGCCAAGTGCGAGTCGGCCTTAAAAATATATTTTGATCGATTTATTTTTTTCCTTAACCGATTATTAATAGTCTGTGGACAGTATGAAAAAAATCGTTATTCACAGCACTTAGCGGAGTGGGCGGTAACCATCAATGAAAAATGTAATTACCTTCAAAACATTTCGATCGGTAAAAAATACAGAACTTCATGGGCGTGAACTGTCAAAACGGGCCTTTTATTTTGCGACGAGTTTAGTTACACTATTTATAACTCGAGAACGGCTAAACCATTTTGACTGAAAATTGGTAGGGAGGTAGCTTAGGACCAGGAGACGGACATAGGATACTTTTTATCCGGATTTTCCCACGGGATTGGAAAATTCCGAAATGTTGTACTAATAAAGCTACAGACATTTAATTTAGCATGCCTACACATTATTCCTTGATTAGTGTAAAGATGCACTTACAAAGGAATTTTTCAAATTTCCCACGGGATAAAAATACGACTATTTATAACTCGAGAACGGCTTAACCGATTTGGCTGAAAATTGGTAGTGAGGTATCTTTAGAACCAGGAGACGGACATAGGACACTTTTTATCCCGATTTTCCCACGGGATTGGAAAATTCCGAAATGTTGTACTAATAAAGCTAAACACATTAAATTTAGCATGCCTGCACATTATTCCTTGATTAGTATAAAGATGCACTTACAAAGGATTTTTTCAAATTTAAGGCGGAACAAAGTTCGCCGGGTCAGCTACTAATCTATATAAATAAAGATTAATGTTGCTAAGCGCAAAACTGAGAACGGCTGGACAAATTCGGAAATTTTATTTTCATATGTTCTTTAAGTACCACGGAATGCTTTTATGGAGAAAAAAAAAATGAAAAAAATGGAACGGGGATGAAACCGCGGGGAACAGCCAACCAATAATAACGTCATTAAGTTTTTTTTTGCAATTCATCGTTTATTTAGTTTAGATGTGTGCATTTGTAATAATTACAATAAATGGTAATGCTATATTTAAATAAGCTTTACATAACAAATCAGTTAACAGGTATTATTATTATCAAGTATCAGAAATATTTTCGGATACTCACACTGATTCCCTTTTCTAATTATTAGTCTTCAACATTAGGTTGAAGAAAATATGATGCGGTGGTCTACAGTTAACAATAATATCAAAAATAAATTACGAAAAAATTTTTATGTCAAGAGTACCTATCATTAAGAGTTATTTCGGTATTTCATCTTATTTGAAAACAGAGTCAATATTTTAATGTTTTAAACTTCCGCGATTCTCACTCATTTCCCACTCAGAACTTAATCGCGCAATTATTATGTTAAACAGAGGCAATTAAACATACAATAATTACGCGATTAAATCTCGAGTGAAAGGTATCTAGTAATTGTTGGAAGTTTTCATGTTTATTTGCTAAGAGTAAACCAAATCAGCAACACAAATAAAGATGACTATAAGTGAGCTCTCATAAAGTCATTCAATTATTATCAAATCACATTGGCCGTTTTTTTCCATAAAGGTAGGTACCTACATACTAATATTGTACAAACCAACTAACAGAGAACACAAAAATTATGATACCCTCTCATAATGAAAAAAAAGTTAGTTAAAATGTGTGAATATGTATACTTCGTTTTATCCAAATTACAAAGAAAGTAAACAATCTTGACATGTCTTTTTATTGATAACAGTTTTTAAAATACATCTTAATACGTTACAATAGAAAACCCCTGGAATATAGCGATTTGTTTATGTTCCAGTTACCGATTTTCAATAAAAAGACATGAAGAGATTGTAGACCTTCTTTCTAATGTGAAAAAAGAAGGCAAAACTCAACTAGTTCGATGGTCTGAATTCGGGGAGGCAGTGCTCGTGCAAGTTAGGGCGCGTGCTCTCTGTGAGGAAGGCGCTCAGCAGGATGGGCGCGCAGGCCGGCACGCGCCGCGCCACCAACCACTCCTGGTCGCGCTGCTTCATCGGATAGCGCTTCGGGTCCGTAAAACAGACCGTTACGCTATTGTCTGTGTAGGGAGGCCTGAAATCATTCATAAATACCTTTATTAAAGCTTTTGTGTTCTAGCAAGCGATCAAGCTAAGAATAATGCAATGTATAGAGAGAGGTACGATCAACATACTCTTAAAATATTTTTCAACACAGTTGCTCGGAAATTGAGACTTATTGCACCGCATTTAAACTCATAATTCAGCTTATTACGCACAAGTGCTGTAATATATTACCGCACGAGTGCGGTATTATAAACTTTTTTTTAAATCTCAGCAAACGGTTCAGTATCTATAGGAACAAGGAATATTTTCGTGAATATTAAACTATTTTAGGTTAAAGATGATAAATAAACATTTAATTTCGACAAATTATTCATTTTTATCTAAAAAGGGACCATAATTTCCATATTTAAGACGTTGATTAATTATTTTATTATGATTTTAATATTAGGCTGTTTAGCAGCCTGTTGTCAGGGTCTTCGTCGTGCGCGTGCAAAGTGCACAGCGCGCATGCGCGAGTGCTGCGCGCGGATTGGCGCGGACAAATAATATACTGCCGCCATCTTTCACACTTTCACAGATTTTGTTGATTTATAGACCTTGTTATTATTTCAAAAATTACGAGTTCAAATTATAAAAAAAAATGTAAATAGTGTCCGTCGCAGGAAATACTAAAATATGTTGGGATAGGTTATTTCAGTAAGAAATCTAAGGTGTTAATTACCAAATGACAAAGAAAAGTCCTAAAGCCTCCACTCCAGTTAAGCAAAGTCTGGTAACAAAGGTAAACTAAAGTTCTTTTATACTTACTTATTAAGAATTTCATTTATTTTTCCTCGCAAATGTGTTGAAAAACGTCGTATGAAACGCGTGTGCACTGATCATTACTCACACTTGGCGTTCTTAACGCACTCGCTATCGCTCGCGCGTACAATAATGCCTCGTGTGTAATGATCAACATAGCACACTTGTATCATAATGTACTATTTTCTACTCCTGTACTGTACTGTAATTTGTCCATTTAGACAGGCTATGGTCAAAAACCATGCAGTCGTTCAGGACCAAATACGGTGGTAGGTACTTATTTAGAAAGCAAACAAGATAAAATATTTCAATTATATTCAATATATCAGTATATTATTTCAATTTGTCAATTAATGCTTAGGATCCAAGATGGCGGCATTATTTGACACTTAAAACGACAAAGGTGATGGGTGTCGTTTTCGGGTAATTAGTCTAGCCGACAAGTACAAAATGATCTAAAATAGAGATACTGCTCTTAAAATTATGTGCGATAGCTCATTGGATGCGGAATGACGCCTAGAAAATTGTGCTAAAAGAGTGTATTAGCACATAAAAAAATTGCAAAAGTTATAAACAATTAAAGATGACAAAAAAAAGGAATTTGGTTTTTCGCCAATATTTCATAGACTATTCATATTTAAGAAATTTCAAAAATAGAGTCTTAAAGAGTCTTAAAAACTCCTACCTTCCGGAAATCTATCTCCATTATTTATTATTTTAATTTAGAGCTGAAAATGGGTCTCCGCGCTTCATTTTTAGGTTGCGCGCGTGGTGTCAAAAGCGAGTATGACACATTGATTCATTTTTTTAAGCTATCTAATATTGTTTTAAAAAATTGTAAAAATTATAGTGTATTTGGAACACTTCAAAGAACTTACCCCCGTTGGAAATTTTACTTAAAGTTAATTTTTCAGCAAGTTAAACGACTGTTAACTAACAGAATTTTCTCGAACTTCCGTCTTCATTGTAAATGAAAAAATATATTTAAATAATTGTCGTAAATTTTTTTCGCTTCGTGGAGCCTTTCAGTCCTCTATAAAGTAACAAAGAAAAATTTTTTTAACAGCGATTCCATTGTTAATAACTTATCAATTTGCTATAAACAAATTTTTAACTTTGTTATTTTTTTTTTCTCAAACTTCTAAAAATTACAAAAACAACCATACAGGGTGCAAAGTTGAAATGGGGCAGCAAGGGCAGCTACTAGATCCCTTGCTGCTACGCGAAAATGCTCTTAGGAGACCTTTACATGTCTTGATAAAATGTACAGTCAGCGAAAAAATCGACAGATTTGACTTTTATTTTAATGCCAATCGGTGCCATTTCTATCAAGGATTAAAACATTCTTTGAGACCAACCGAGGTTAGAGTACTAGAACAACAACAAATCAAAGAAAACTTTTTCCATACAGTTCGTAGGCTAATTTGCAAAGTGAAACTTTCACATGTTGTTGATTCGAACCCATTTTTGACTAACAAACGCACTACACACGTACAGAATGTTTCAGAGAAAAACTAAAATTCAAATGAATATAATATAATATTATATATAATAATATAATATAGCTGTGAAAAAATATTTAAATAATCAATTTGTTTATAAAAAAATTATCAACACATGGCGGAAAAAATTTTTTTTACAAATCAATCAAAATCTTGTATCGATAAAAAAACGATAATATGATGATTAAGAAAAAAAAAGTTAATTTAACAAAATTACTTGGATTATTCAATATAAGAAAGGCTCCACGAAGCGAAAAAAATTGACGACAATTATTTAAACATTTTTTTTTCATTTACAATGAAGACGGAAGTTCGAGAAAATTCTGTAAGTTAACAATCGTTTAACTTGCTGAAAAATAAACTTTAAGTAAAATTTCCAGCGGGGATAAGTTCTTTGAAGTGTTCCAAATACACTATATTTTTTTCAATTTTTTAAAACAATATTAGATAGTTTAAAAAATGAATCAATGTGTCGTACTCGCTTTTGACACCACGCGCGCAACCTAAAAATGAAGCGCGGAGACCCATTCTCAGCTTTAAATTAAAATAATAAATAATGGAGATAGAGTTCCGGAAGGTAGGAGTTTTTAAGACTCTTTAAGACTCTATTTTTGAAATTTCTTAAATATGAATAGTCTATGAAATATTGGCGAAAAACCAAATTCCTTTTTTTTGTCATCTTTAATTGTTTATAACTTTTGCAATTTTTTTATGTGCTAATACACTCTTTTAGCCACAATTTTCTAGGCGTCATTCCGCATCCAATGAGCTATCGCACATAATTTTAAGAGCAGTATCTCTATTTTAGACCATTTTGAACTGTCGGCTAGACTAAATATGTTGGCTGAAATTTGGCATAATTTTTACGATCCAAGATGGCGGATAACATTTTGACCCTTTTTTAGAGAAAATGTTGATGGGTGTCGTTTTCTAGTAATTAGGTGACTCTGAGCCCGAATTTGGCATTATTAATGTATTATCTGGCATTGTTTATGTTTTATTTACAGTACATAGGTCCCGGTCCAACGGTGAGCACCTTTCAGCTATTGACGATGACGATGATAATGATAATTTTAAAGACGTCGTAGAAAAAATATTGTATGCAACGTTGTATAATTAAGTCAAAAAAAAGCTCGTAGCGTCTTTTCTTACGATGTTCGCTTAACCCACACCACTCGCCTTTTTTGAACCCTCTAATACAACTGTTGCATAGAATACTACTCATTATCTCTGACGGTAGCCCAATACAAGCTGTTATGTATTTAACTAACTGTTGGTCGGAGAGCCGTCCACCGCCGGCGAGGATGAACCTTGCGAGCAGCAGGCGCCGCGCGGCAGACACATGCAGCAACGCGACGATGCCGTCGAAGGGCCCGGGCTGGCCGAGCGCGCGGCCCGTGCGCCAGCGATGCGCCGCCGCTGCCAGCGCCTGCTCGCTTGCGCTCACGCTCGGCAGGCACTCCGCGACTGGGTTGCCCCATTCGAAAGGTTCCTCCTGTCAAGTTAATACAACCTTATTAAATATACTAACAGGTGCCTGCAATTTCGTACTTGAAAAATTCGTTTATCGCCATCCCGTGGGAGGTATGCAATCTTACGGCATAAAAGTACGTATTCTTATAATTATGTTAATCCAAATTACGAGGGGTGTTAAATATGTAATGAGAATGGCATTAAACCTCGGAGGAATAAGACTGGAGAAGCCTTGACAGGCGTTACCCCTCAGCCAAAAGCGCAAGCAGTGGCGTAACTATAACGTGTGGGGCCCGTGGCAAATTCGTCAGATGGGGCTCCTTCCTCAATATAAAGAAGTGCATCAGCGTCCCTTCTGTGCTCTAAACCAAGCCAGTTCGGGGCCCCTTAGAGCTAGGGGCCCCTGGCATTTTGCCACCCCTGCCACCCTGTAGTTACGCCACTGAGCGCAAGCATCCCATGCTTGTACGTTATATAGAACTAGTTGAGCTGTCATCGCAACACACACTGTCAAGACCGTCGTGGCTAACAGAGCTCGTAAAGCTGCACTAAAAAGTCAAAAACATTTAATTTGGGAAAACATAATTTAATGTGTATTGCTTTGAAATGGTCTAAAATCTACAAGTCTAATTGTGTGATTTTAGTTCACTCACAGATTATTCATTTGCCAACTGTTTCAAATGGGCCGATGTTTTTTTTTCTAAAAAATAACAATAAGTTTTTTAAGATTGCTATAAAATAAAACCTAACTAAATAAACTGAAATAAATTCTGAACAACGTACGGTTTCTGAAAAAAAACCTTTGCCTATATGAAACATTTGGTAAATAAATCATTTGGCACTTTTTTTAATGCATTTAATATACGATTGTTGTTATAAAATTTGCCTTTTATTTATTTGCGTAGTGTTTAATGTTGTCCACTACTAAAGTCGAACAGCGTACGTTGGTAATTTTTTGCATGATTATACTCTAATGCTATGATAGGATGAGCATAACCAACGTACAGAACAATTTATCGATATCGATATGTTCTGGTATCACTTCAATTGGCATTGTTCACTTTTTTTAGTACGTGGGCAACTAGGAAAGTTCTGAGATACAGCAATTTCAAAAAAAAAACCTACTTAAATCGTACCTTTTTGAAACCATCATTTATTTGAAATTCGAATGCTGTAAGCCAATTTACGAATAATTTAAAAATAAAAATGTTATGTTCATTTGTTTATTGCGTTTCGCTAGTTTTTTTCTCTCAATAATGGAGTTTGAACGCGAACATTTTCGTGCAATGATGTTATACGATGTTAAAGTTGGTTTGAGTGAAACTGAGTGCCGAAGTAGCCTTTATCTGCATTTGGAGAACTTGCACCATCCCGTGCAACAATTTTTAGATGGTTTGCACAATTTAAACAGGGGAAACTTTCCCTGAAAGATGACGAGAGGTGGCCGTCCTGCTACTTCTGTAACTAACGAAAACATCGAAGCGGTAAAGAAAATTTTGCACGACGACTCGAAAACTACTTACAAGAAGATAGAAGAAGCCCTAAAGATTTCATCGCCGGTAATTTAAAAAAAAATACACTATCATCTACAAGTGAGGAAGCTTTGTTCACGATGGGTTCCTCATGCTTTGACCGCTGAACAAAAACAAGCTCGCGTGGCCTGGTGCCGGGAAATGCTTGAAAAATTTGAAAATGGAGAGGGACGCAACGTATTTAATATTATTACTGGAGACGAGAGTTGGATCTATCAATATGACCCACTAACTAAACGGCAGTCGATGGTTTGGGTGTTTCCGGACGAAGAACCTCCGCGGAAAGTCAAACGAGGACGCAGTGCGGGGAAAAAAATGGTCGCAACATTTTTTAGTGCAAGTGGTCATTTGACAACAATTTCTTTAGAAAGTCAAAAAACTATAAATGCTCAATGGTACGCGGAAGTGTGTTTGCTAACTGTGTTTGACGCGTTACGTCAAAAACGTCCAAAAACAGGTTTGCGAGGGCTTTTTTTGCATCACGACAATGCATCACCGCACAAAGCCAAATTGACTCAAGAGTTTTTGAAGAGCACAGAAATTCAACAAATAAGTCATCCGCCTTATAGCCCCGATCTAGCCCCGTGTGACTTCTTTCTCTTCCCGAAAGTGAAACTTGGACTCCGTGGCTATCATTTTGAAAGCCCTGAGGACGCTCGGAATGCTTTTATAGCAGCGGTTGAGGACCTCCCTAAGGAAGAATATCGCCAGTGCTTCAAATCTTGGTTTAGACGAATGAATCGTTGTATAGACTAATGGAGAATATTTCTAAAGGCAAACATTTTTGTGTATCTCAAAACTTTCCTAGTCACCTAACGTATGCTCCAATTCGAAAACCATTTGGAGAAAAACAACCAATTATACGATTCATCTTGTTCGATTTCAAAAATACTTTACGATTGCATATATTTTTGTAAAAGTATTTTTGACCTTTGTTTAACCTAACGACCCGGTTTTATGACAAAATTGGGCATTAAATGTTTGCCACAAAAAGGAAAAAAAAGTTAAGCTCACGGCAACTGTCAGGCTGTCACTGTCACATCTACATCATAACATTACATTCCTACTTAATGTACAAACATTAGAAATAAAAGCAAATTCAAAGTATAAAACTGTGAAATACACAATGGATATTTATAAAAAAATGTTTTGTGCCAGGGTGCAACAATGACTCGAATTATTATTCCCACGAAATCGAAGAGAAGAAGTAGAGAAAAGAAAAGATTTGCGGAAGGAATGGTGTACGCAAGCTAATGTGGAATATTTCAAAGTTTACACGATGTATTGTTGCGAAGACCACTTTAATGTAAGTAGGAGTCGGGAAAGATGTACAGGGACCAAACGCTTTGTTCTGCGGTCAAACGAGAAAATCAAAAACAGTGCGGAAAACAATAACAACACCAACGGACGGAACGATTCAAACACATGAAAGTTGACTGACGTTGACTTGACACACACATTCACAGATCTATGACGTTGACGTATAGACAAAATCGTTTTTTTTTAAATTGCTGAACGAATGCGATTGGGTTTGTGCCCAAGTTATCAAATTATCAAACAGCGAAAAAATATTTATTATTAATAAACAAAGCTACGTAAAAGCATATTATTCAAATTAGTTGCTTGAAATAGTCCATTTTATCTAATAAAGGTGTTAAAAGCACAGCTTAAAAAAATTAACTATGCCAATTCCTTAATTACTTACCTGCACAACCGCATATTGTTTTGTTTGGATAGAATATCAATATACTATTACGAGCGCGTGCGTGCGAATTTTCAGAAAGTGTGACGATAAATGTATGTGTGCAATTGTAACAACTGTGTGCTGGTCCGTATGAAGTAGTTACGTCATTGTGGCCTCATCCCCTCACCGACTATGGCAGAAAAATTGGTTTAAAGGTTTCATTCAAATGCGTACTCCAGTCTTATTCCTCCGATGATTAAACTCTTTAGTAAGGTATTAAAAAAACTGATAACAATAGCCCATATTATTACTACAATGAATAAATGAAAAAAAAAAAAAATTTTTTTTTAATCGAACTCATTCATATGTTTTGTCTGAGTTAGACGTCAAAAATGAAGAAAATTGTGTGGTGGTGTGCTGAATTTAGGAGAGGAAGAACTTGCACTAATGATGCTGGGGACACGCTACCACAGCAGTAACCGATGATTACATAAAAAAAAGAAATAATTGCATGCTCAGTTACCGGAAGAAAGGTCCCAACGGCGGCGCTCCTGGCGATATAGGCGGGGTGGAGCACCCAACAGCCAGCCGCAATAGAGGTCAGGATGCGCTGGCTGCGTGCTGGCGCCGTGCAAAGCAGGTGTGTGGCCGGCGCCACGTCGCCCGCGCCCGCTCCCGCTCCCGAATCCGCCTCCACTTCCGCCAGGTCCGTCACCACACCCCCAAGGCGCAGTATCATCAGCACAGTCTCCTCGTAATTCTAAAAGATCGATATATATTACTACCCAACAATTAATATAACTGTGTTGATGGAAAACGAAAATAGACTTCAGATATAAAAATTAGCAACCCAGTTAACCCAAAGTGTACCTTATCAAAATTTCAATACCAAACAAGCATCACTTACATCAACATTTGAAGAAAGCATGAATCGCTTCACTGGACCATTTGATAGATTATTTGGTTTTTCTTCATCTTGGGCCCTCGTTCGGACGCATTCGTTTTCTAAAGGAACTGTTTCGTCCCGCACGTCACACCTGAAGTTATCTTTCTCTTTGTTACCGTTGGAAAAAGAAAAGGCGTGAGCCACAGATGCATTTTGGTCACGTGCGCAATCCGGAACATTATCTCGGTTCACCATTACTTTCGGTGGTGCGTCACGCTTTGGTTTTATTTTGGGAGAATTTGTATTATCTTCTTGTAGAGGAACAGTTGCAGGTAGGGTTTGTTTCAAGTCTTGTAGTTTAGTATCCGGATGGGAACGAACCATTTCTGCTGGTGCCGTTTGCATCCGCTTTGGTTTAGATATTTGAACTGAACAGTCCAGATCTTTTTGTGATGGCGTAGTGTCATCCCAGCCGACAGTATTGGGTTGCGATTCTGCTCCAGGCTCGTATTCCATATCTGCCAAGTACAACATGTCACAATGACAGCTTATAAATTTGTGTAATAAATAAAAAGTAATTTGTGTCTAAAAATAAAATCACCATGAACCAAGGAAATCCTAATAAACAAAATATAAAGAAACGACTCATCAAACTTTTGAATCGATTTTTACCAAACATAGCTAAGAGCTACCGCAAGGAAACTGACTTACAAATGGTCCACCCGTTTGAATGTTACGCACACAAAGAGACACATGGACATTAGGCTTATAACACCCCTCTTTTTGCGTCGGGGGTTAAAAAGTGTCAATCTTTATATCTCGTGTATTGTGTCCTGATGGGTTAGCCGCTCGTGTTTAGCGAGTAGTGATGTCGGAGGTGGATGTTACCGGGTCGCGCACTCGAGGTGCGGGCGCGCGCGGTGCCGGGCAGCGGCGCGCGGCGGCCCGTCAGCACGACGCTCAACCGCTGCAGCTGCACGTCCACCTCGGCGGGCAGCGTGCGAGATGCACTGCCCTCGTGCCCGCTCTCGCCGGTCCTCAACTCCGAAACCGTTGCACCGCCAGCGCTCTGTGATTGAACATCTCATTCTTAAAATAGTGCAGAAACTAACTAAATATTTATGTGCATAAACGACAACGTGTGCGTTTCGTTTTGAATAACAAAATTAGATCATTCGCATTCGCTTCGATCCATGCCACACAGGTTGTTCTAATAAATTGTAACCGTCAAAAACAAATTGAGAGATTTGGCTTAACAGTAAATGCGTTTTAAATCTTCAGAATTACCTCCCCCCCTCTACTATCCCTGAAAGTAGCTAAGCTTGAGTACTAAACGCACTGTATATCTTTAATATACAAACAGAAAAAGAAGTATACCTATCCACATAAAACGTTGTTAAACTCAAATAAACCTTACATTTTGTTGTTAGCAATTTACCAATAATATTTGGAATGAAGTAAATGGGGCGTATCGATATTATATTCTGTTCCGACTTTCTATGTCCAAAACCTAATCTGAAGCACATCTGAATGTGACCCCTTCCCCCGCCTCTTCTCTAAATCTTGGCCTGTGACTGCGCTCATTACTGGAGCAACAATTATCGAAAATTATTACTTGCCTGATTTTCAGAAATTTTTGCCATCTTTGGTGGTGGCGTATTCGCTGGTTCCTGTAGAGAAAAGACATGCGATTACGTGGTCTCTTAAATGGCATGTCTATTAATATGATGCGACTTCACGGATACCGCGTTGTCTGACGCTTATATGGTTTGATTAAAAGTAGACGTAGGTAGATAATGAAGTAAACAGAATACAGAAAACCGCATCCTCATCGGTCGAACGGTTCTGGATATAAATGGGTGTTCGATTGCGCACAAACAAACAAACAACCTCTCCCCCTAAACGCATATCCCTTCTCCGTTATAGGATACACAAGTCACTCACATTTTTGGGAGTCGAGGTACTTATACCCGAACTGGTTAAATTTCGGGCCAATTGTTCACTCAACTGACCACACCATACTTCGAATAATAAATAAATAGTAACTACGTGAGTGACACATCTATCGCATTTTATACTTAACTAGCTGTTGCTCGCGACTTCGCCCCTTCCGTAACACATTGGCCTGACAAATATGAACACATCAAACAATAATTATGCAAATTGGTGCAGTCGTTCGAACGTTATAAATTTTGGCAATTAATTTTTCATTAATATGGGGGATAATAAAAATTAATTCATATTTCCCTTGGTCACGCCATAACTTGAAAACGTCTGCACCAAATTAGATAATACTTTTTTGTCTGTTATTGCCACAGCAAGGGTTGAAAAAAATCGGGAACAGGGGGAAAGCCGCGGGTAACAGCTAGTAAAAGAATTATACATGTACACACGGCAAAATAATTCGGTAAGCATAGCCACGCACACAAACGTCGTCTATGTGTCTATGTGTGTTGAGTACCGACATGAACGTTAAGTAGAATCCACATGTGAATGTGTGAGTGAGTTCGATTATAATATCTACCCACTAAGTACAGATTTTTTTAGTAGTAAGATAAATAAGTAATGTCGCTGTAAATTACCTATATTTAATAAACAACAACAATAACTATAAAATTAAAATGATTAAAGTTACAACTACTTAAGTTAGTTTATGATAAATTAAGTTAAAAATAATTACCTACAAATAAAACGAAAAAAAAACCCCTGGTATCGTGTCAGGTTCAAAGGTTGAAAATTCAATATCTATGGTTTCAGTTAATTCTACAAAAATAATGTTAAAATATTTTTTTATTTATACACTGTCCTAAAAACATTTTACCTAATCTTACATTGGATATTGTCATCGCCAGTGTAAGCGAGAGAAGAGACCCCAAATCGAATCTTCCTTCGACCTCAAATCTTCAAATTTATGCAATCCCACGCATTGAACTATTATTACTAGCGAAGAGTAGTTACCATCTCACTGATCCGACGTTGTTGTCTTAGGTATTATTTCTCAACAAGTCTGAGATTCCGATTCCCACCAATATTCCTCACAACCAAGCATGGCCCTTGAAATAACATCCAAAAATGTCATTACTATTTTATTTTATAACTAGCGGCCCGCCCCGGCTTCGCACGGTATATTATGCTTGTATTATACATATAAACCTTCCTCATGAATCACTCTATCTATTAAAAATAACCGCATCAAAATCCGTTGTGTAGTTTTGAAGATATAAGCATACATAGGGACATAGGGACATGGGGACAGAGAAAGCGACTTTGTTTTATATTATGTAGTGATAGTGAATAGTAGTGATAGTGATAGTGATTTATATTCCGTTTTCTTAGAATACGAACTCGGTTCACTAGAGCACAAGTCAATCTCCGACCCGCCTTTGACCGCTAGGCCACCGAGGAATGCAAGTTACCTGGTGAATTTATGAATTATATCTAATCTGCGACAACTGTATTGCGATGTGTAAATAGCTGTTTAATGAGCTTTGAAATAAGGTTGAAATACAAATTTAATTTTTTCGTAACTTTTTAATTTTATAGTGTTTTCAGTTTGCTGTATGTTTAATTTTACTCTTATATAGTACTAGCGACCCGCCCCGGCTTCGCACGGTATGTATTACACATTATAAACCTTCCTCTTGAATCACTCTATCTATTAAAAAAAACCGCATCAAATTCCGTTGTGTAGTTTTGAAGATATAAGCCATACGGATTTGGGGACAGAAAAAGCGACTTTGTTTTATAATATGTAATAATGGTAATGATAATGATAATGATGATAATGATAGTGATAGTGATAGTGATGATAGTGATAGTGATAGTGATAGTGATGTTAAAAACGACAAACGCAATTAGTTTTCTTTTAATATTATTATTAACTAGCTGTTGCCCGCGACTTCGCGTGTTTTTGTGATACTTACGGCTTTTATCGATATCAAAATGATTATTATTATGACTATTAACTTCGTCACATGAACCACTGAAAGTGTGTACGAAACTATACTTTTAGAATTACGTCATGAAAATAATAGTTTGTGACACGGAATCTTGAAAAAAAAAACAGGTGTAAACTGGTTAATGCCTCATCACATTTATTTATACCTTATTTTACATAGTTTTATTAATACTTTTGTTTATAGTTTCTTTATTCAAAAAAGCTAAGTACAGTTTTAGTTACTTCGCCAAACTATGACGCTTATTGGCGAATACTCCGCTCACTTTAACGATCGTTGTACCCTGATTAATTTAAAAAATTAAATCAATTCTAACCAAATAATACATAAATGTTTACCTGTTTTTACCTTACGACTAACAATTCATTTACAAGTCCGTTTTAATTAATACTTTGCGACTCAATTTTTTCTAGCAGAAGCTTTTTTAATTTATTTTCTTGGTTCAAGTAGGTAATTACAGATTATTAACACTTATTATCATTCTACAAATTAATTACCTACAGGGGCCTTGCCATGATGTCTTACTGTGATTCAGTTTATAGTCCAAGATCCCAGAGCGATCAGACATAACTTATTTTCAGACGAATAAAACCTTAAGTTTTCAGTAGCGTCTCGTGTGCCTTGAATACCTACGCGCTTGTGAAAACTTGCCGAGTGACACCTGGGCAGGTACCAGGTGAGAAAGGTAACTAAAAATAAGAGTTATTTAACTTAAATTCAGATGGCTGATTTTTATTTGTATCATATAGAATATTATTTTAAAGTAATATCATAAGTGTCAGACACTTTTGATGGACCAGAGCTTTTGTCAGACGCTTTTAAGCTAGGTACCCAAAAAATAAATAAACTTTACTTATTTTTACATGTCTGATTTTTGAATATGTTATTTAAGTATTTATTTAAAAGTTATATTCAATCAGTCAGACAAACTAGAGTGACCAAACATCCCCTAAGACAAAAATTCTGTGAAATTTATAGTATTCCTGTTAAAGTTAATTTTTTTGAAACAAAGATGCAAAAATCTCAGATCGAAAACAGTAAGTATTCTTAACACATTAAATTTTTTTACTTTGAGGCGCATGCGCAATAGTGCTCTCGCCCTCATACTTCTGGCTGAACAATATTTGTCTTAGGGGATGTTTGGTCACTCTAGTTTGTCTGACTGATTGAATATAACTTTCAAATAAATACTTAAATAACATATTCAAAAATCAGACATGTAAAAATAAGTAAAGTTTATTTATTTTTTGGGTACCTAGCTTAAAAGCGTCTGACAAAAGCTCTGGTCCATCAAAAGTGTCTGACACTTATGATATTACTTTAAAATAATATTCTATATGATACAAATAAAAATCAGCCATCTGAATTTAAGTTAAATAACTCTTATTTTTAGTTACCTTTCTCACCTGGTACCTGCCCAGGTGTCACTCGGCAAGTTTTCACAAGCGCGTAGGTATTCAAGGCACACGAGACGCTACTGAAAACTTAAGGTTTCATTCGTCTGAAAATAAGTTATGTCTGATCGCTCTGGGATCTTACTCTATTAGGTTCGCTCGCTGTCAGAGTCATACTAAAAGCACCAACTTTTCACAATAAAATTCTGACATGTTCGTAGCGCAGGCGTAAACGCGCCCTTTGATTTTACTTTTTATAGGCAAAGGAACTAAGAGCACGTCAGCCAAGCATTTCACGCCGCGCCGCCCTCATAATAATATCAGGTTTTCAAATAAGAATGCGTTCAAAAACCGAACGCGTTGTGAATAATGGCGCAATAAATAAAAACAAAAGTAACGATATTGCATATTGAACTTTAGGTGTTAGGTAAAGAACACAATTTAGGAAGCCAATTTAGGTTGATTTAGGTTTGACAAAAATCTCTTCGTTGAAAAAATGCCTGTACAGCATGTAATTATTATATTAATGTTTTTCACAATTCACACGTTTTTCCGGCTATATGTCTTATGTACATTTGTATCTATCTATTTTCATCGTAGTATTACTTTGTTTGTAATTATTACCAACTACTTATACCGAGGAAAGCTGATTTTCTTGAGTTCCGCTATTTTGTGCGTAATCACCTCAAAAATCAAATTTCAAGAAAACTGAGAAATTATATTTACCTGTATTAAATTGGAAGTATTATGCAGCAATTTTAAAAGGTTACACTTCATTGGTGTTTATTCTATAGGTGTATGAAGTTAATTAATTTTAAACACAAAACCCTCTTTTTTGCGTCTCTGGGTGAGATTAAAAAAAATGCTAAAACAGGTGTTTATTTATTTTTATTACTAAGTATTTATTCTGAGTTTCATGATTCTAGAATAATCTAATTTTCTTTTTTCATACAAACTTTAACCCCCGTTTTCACCCCCTTTTTCCAAAATTTTCCAAAATTTCTGTAGCCTATATCCTATTCTGAATTTATTGAAATCGATTTGCGAACATTTCATCAATATCCGTTCAGTAGTTTTTACGTGATGCTCAGTCAAACAAACAAACAAACAAACAAAAATTTTAAAAATGGTTTTAATATGTTCAGTTACCGATTTTAAGTCATCCTGGTCGGTTTTCTTTTTAAATCTTCAATGTACAGATTTTTTGGTCTCAACGATTTTATTATATGTATAGATAGATAGGTATGATTCTTTTTACTCGAGTTTAAAAGTTGCTAGCTGATGACTATTTTAATCGTTATCGTCTTCAACAATATAAAGTGTTTTCTACCCTCAAATTATTAATAATATGAATTTGTGAACAAACAACTGTCACCGCTAGCAGCCATTAGCTACGCCATAAACCATTCGTGTGTTACACTTACGAACTGTTTAATTTTGCCTTTCGAATACCTTGTGATTTCCAAAACATGGATTTTCATTTATATTTGTTGAAAAGAGCAGAACTAAATATTTAGACGAAGTATGTGATAGAATAATTACTTCTTATTTTACATCAAATTTCTTCACGGTGTAAAAAAAAATGACTTATTATTTTATCGGTAGGTAATGTTTTAGAGAACTTTCATTGACGAAAAATGTTTTTCATTAAACTTCATTTATTTTGCAGTGGAAGACTGTGCCATTATGGATTCACCCTTAGGCCCCTTCCTCACTTGGCGGTACGGTATCGGTGCAGCAAAGAACGCTCGGTATCTTTTTTACCGATTCGTTACCGAGCGCCTATATTTGAATGTATGCTTCCTGATTGGCGCGGGCTGCGCGGGAGCGGGGCGGTGAGCGTGCAGTATACCGCATCGCGGCGCGGACAGCCAGTAAAAGCCTGTATGCCGAGCGCTTACTGCGTGTGATTTTAGCGACCAAAATGGCGGCGGAAAGAACCACTTGTATTATTTTAGTCGCCGAAGTGGAAAAATATCCACTTTTATATAATTATAAGCTTCCTGAATATTCTAGAAAGGATATACATGTAACACGCTAAAGTATCTTCATCTGACGACGACATTATCTCGCGTCAGCACAAACGTTCCTGCAAGATTCTACTGTTTTATACCGAAAGCATACCGACAGTATACCGCCTAGTGAGGAGTTCTGGCCGACATTAGTAAGCTCGCGGTAACGTATAAAATACCGCATACCGATACCGCACCGCCAAGTGAGGAAGGGGCCTTACGCAGACTTCGGACACGATAAGAATATTCGTTCTGGGCCTAAACCTCAAGCCTCATCTCCATGCCATTTGGTTTAGACGTTATGTAGTTACCGCACCCGCTAGTGACTCATTTCACAGCAACAAGACACAATGCTACGTTGCAAACTGTGCGAAACCATCCGCATGCTGCAGGATTGCATTGCCGTAGACCAGCAAAAAAAAATGCTTTAACGGAACAGCATAGAAGAAACCTTTGCTCGTAAATATCTTGACTTTGATTGGAGTAATAATGGCTGTCATTTCACATGTCGATTCATTTCACCACTGACTTACATGTCCGCAAATAAAACGTTTCGTTCATCTTTATCAGACTTGAACTTAATAAATCAGAATTTAAGATATTAATTATGATGTGTCATCTTAAAAATAGCCCTTTTATGGTTGTGTATTCAATTTGCAAGATAATTATTGGTTCTTCAAGATTCATAACCCTGTCAGTACAACTGAGCCACCACGCTTATAATGCGTGTAGCGAAATTATGCTTCCATTGAACAAAATACCAGCATGTTTCAATAACTATATAATACGGGATCGGTGATGGTAGTCAGAAAACACAATCGTTGATACTGAACAATTTTGTTGTGTGCGTAATTAAGGCAGCGGATAAGTGCGGATGTGTGTATAGAATGACACACATGGACAATTAGAGTGCTTACCGAATAGCTTTGCTGTGTGTACATAAACCTTCCTCTTGAATCACTCTATATAAAAAACACGTCAGAATGCGTTGCATAGATTTAAAGATCTAAGCATACATAGGGACAGGCAGACCGACAGTGGAAAGCGACGTTGTTTTATAATATGTAGTGATAGTATAAATAAATATCATATTTTACCTCCAATTCCAATTTTCTCGCTACATTTTGCTCAGCAGACTTCTTCTCAAACTGAGCCAGGAATTTACCGCACAAGTTCGATAGAGGCTGAAAGAAGGCGTACCGATAAAACAATACGCAAGGGCATAGAGGATGCATTCACAGTTCAAAATATTATATTAAATGCAGTTTACTAATTCATTATAGTACGCTCACCGTGTCTTTGTTATTGTGCTGGCCCTCTACAGAAGGCAGGTTGCTTACGAAACCCCAGAGGCGTTTTCGCGCCTCAATCGACATGCGGTTGGAGCCCGGTCTCAAGTCAACGCCAATTTTACTGCTCGGTGTACTTAGTTTTTTCTCGACTGCGAAACAATTATAAAAAACGTACAAATCGAACTTTACAAGATAAGCAAAAAGCGGCTATATCGGCTCATAGCGATCTCTTCGGGGCAACATATTATGTCGAATAGAAAATAAGGAATAATAAAAAGATTAAATACGATATCTGCCATAACTAAATTTTAAATAAGCTAGTTGTGCGTACTTACAGGGATTGATTGGTGTCCTGATGGGATCTGTAAGCATTTCTCCCCTCTTCACAGCTTGCAATCTGCGCCGGGTAGTGGGACTCAAGCCGCGTAGATTAGGTGTCAACAACACCTCATCTAAGGCCGGTGTTTTTATCGTACGTTCCGGCTCGGGCTCTTGAAAAGATTCTAAGACGACATTGTTTTATGATTACGAACTGACCAGTGATTGACCTCTATCTCACTTGGTGGAAGGTGTAGATGAGGCCACAGGTGTAACTCACTGGTTCAATAATAGCCTATTCACTCTAGCCTTGAAGAGCCCTAGGTTGTATCTGTCTGGAAATACAGACGATGGGAGCGAATTCCATTCCCTAGCAGTTTGCATTAGGAAGGATGAAGCAAACCGCCTCGTGCGGGCCAATGGTATGTTGACAACAAATAGGTGAAAACGCTCCCCCCGCCTGGAAGTCCGTTGGGGAAACGGAGATGGAACTATAAGGTCGTGCAATTCCTGCGCACAGTCAACAAAATGTATCCGATAAAAAACAGACAGACATGCAACTCTTCGACTTTGTTCGAGACTCTGCAGCCTGTTCTCGATTAACGAGGCATCACCAATGAGCCTACGGGCTCGCCGCTCTACCGAGTCCAGCGCGGCCAACTGATACTTGGCAGACCCGTCCCAAAGGTGGCAGCAGTACTCCATACACGATCGAACCTGTGCTTTGTATAGAGTAAGAAGCTGTTCCGGCGTGACGTACCGCCTCACCTTATATAGGACACCAAGCTTTTTAGCAGCAGTTTTCGCCCTGGACTCGATAGCCGCGCCGAAGTTCAGATTGGATTGAAGATCCAATCCGAGAAGCTCAAGGTGGTCTGTCGGGGGCAAGGGAACATTCTGGAAAGAAGGAGCCAAGGTGAATGGACTCCTCTTTGCGGTGAACAGACAGAAACATTAGACAGATTTAACGAAAATCATGCCCGTAATATTTAAGGGCATTCAATTTACTGCCTTGAAACAGAGACAATATACGGAACCAAAATCCTAAAGAACTCTTGCACTTTGACGACACCATAGCAATAACTCTACGGGTTCATTCAAGTAGTTATTTTTAGAGACAAAAATTACCCTCAGATTCCTCTTTAGGGCTGTCTTCTTTGAAGCTGTTTTCTTTAGAGCTGTCTTCATGGTCGCTGTTGAACATTCCCATGCGCCACATGGTGATAAATCGTGACGCAGGGGACAAACCCTCAAACTGAGCTTCTGGAACATAACATCTTTAGCTCAATATCAACGAAAATTAAACGCCTTATATTTTACGACACAGTCTTAAAAAAATAAAAATGCCCTACAGACGAGTTATACGCAATGTTGCATGCTTATAGCAGGCAGTCAGCGGATGCTTAAGCAGTGCACAACTGGCTTGACTCGGCAAGCAGGTTGCGCAAACGGTTTCCAGCTGCGTGCGGTCTGTAGCTACCTTAAGTATAAGCGTGCTAAAGATTTACTTTTATTCCGCTTTTTATTCTTCTGAGGATGGTTGCTTTTCATTGCGGTAGGCAGCCGCGACTGGGCGATGACAGGTGGAAGCTTTTCTTCGACAGCCTTGGGGGGTGAACTAAGCGCTTCGACTATAGCTTTCGGCTGGGGCAACACTGAATCAGGTTTATTGGAACTAAGATCAGGTTCGTTCAATTCTTGCACGTCATTGTGTGACTCATTTTTCGCTTTTGGAGATTGCCCTAAAAGAAACCAAATGCATAGAATATGAATGTTAGTGAGCTTACTTTATTTACACTAAGGAGTGTGAATGAAAACTTATTTTTCAGCGACAAATCAATGAAAAGCCATAATGTTTTCAAAAGTGACACGAACCAGTGTTACCCTGTATGGATTGTTCGCTCACAGTTGTGGCATCCGCGGCGAAGTGCGCACTTTTGTTGTCGACGGAGTGTTCGGCCTCAGCGACGCGCGCGCCGGCGGCCGCACACGCGAGCAGCCAGCTGGCGCGCACTGCCGGCACGCCCCACTTCACCGCGCCGGCGTACTTCGCGCCGCTCGCTTCCGAGCAGATTAGGTGCGTCGATGCCAGTGCGCTAGCAGTTGTGCGCCGGCAGAACCGTTGCTGCGTGCTAAATACACAGCCATGGGTTAGATTAGACAGTCAATATAATCGTGTAATCCACGCATATCGCGATCCATTTCACGCAATATTGATGAGTATCGTAGCGAATACGGTTGTTTTGAAATCCACGATCCTATATTGACATACCTATTACATATTGACCGTCTCATCCATATCATACGTTGAACTAAACCGTGTGTGGACACCCAGGTGCTTCGAGAGTTTTATGTCAAAATAGAGCGAGAATATTATTTCGACGAAGTTATACATCCAACCGTGAATTCAATGGCGTGAAATCATTGGGCATCACTAGATATGGCCACAGAAAATAAATAGAGCAGTATGGAAACTAGGCTTACTTTTTGAAATAAATACCTACGCTCCGATAGAGCGTTAGGGTAGTCGATTTAATTTTTGTAAGATTGAAAAGCTTTTTGTTTAGTTATCTCAGCTAGTAGTGCCTGTTTTGAAGTAACTAGCTACACTTAATTAAGAGTATTTAGAGTTGGCACTCGCGACTGCCGGCACCGCGAGATCCGCTTAGGGGCCTTGTAGAAGCGCGCGTCCATGTGTGCGTTCGTTTCGTTCGACCGTTTTGTTTGTAGTTTCCTTACTGCTTTAGCTTATATATATACTGTGATGTGATATGGCGGTGTCGTGTGACGTTGAAATAAATATTTAAAAAATAATCGGACATATGAAGCACCCAAATTAATGTTAAGGTGTCGTACTAGTCTCGAAAGTAAATTATCTAATTCTGTATTTTACGATACTTAACATGCCGCTTTATTACGTTCACCAACAGCTTAAAGAAAATGAAGTGGTGTTTGACAAGTGCCAAAATATATAGACAAACTTACGTAGCGCCGATGAGTTTGGCAACCTCGTCGAGGAAAGCGCGCTCGACGCCGGTGTAAGTGCTAAGGCTAGCCACGACCCCGCGCAGAGGCGCCGCGCCCGCCGCCCCCAGCTTCACGGGCCTGTGGTAGTACTCTATGCGGACCAGCGCCTGCTGTGACAGGCAGTCTTTCTGGCAAAACAACATCAACCAATCCGTAAGTCTGATTCTAGAGAAGGCCACAAATCCAACGACGGCCTCATCCTAATCATGCTTCTCATTCTCGTGTTCATCCTAAACTAAGATGAAATTTGGTACATAAGTGCATTTTTGAAATGTATCGTCAACTGCTAATGCTAACCCAGGGTTATGTAGTGGCACAAATGTATGGAACTGTCATCTCTATCCTTGGTTTATCAAATTCTATTTTAATTCCTTGCTAGACTATGCAAGCGACTCTCCGAAGTCTATGGTCTTATAATAACTTACCACCCAGAACACAGTGACGGCTTTTGCGTCTTTGGTGACCAGGTTCTGAGTATCAAAGTCAAGTGGCACTAGGGCGTGGGAGCCCCCCGCGCCCGCCGCAGCCACCACGCCACCTGCTTCGCGAATCTCCGCCCCGATCTCGCATATTGCATCCTCTTCCAACCCTTGCACTTCGAATACAACATCTGTAACAACCAGACTACTAAAGCGCTGTATTGGAAGGAACGAAACACTGTCGAGTCTATGATGGTAATTTTTTTTGAATCATTTATAGTCGGATTTTAGATTTGAGACTCTAGTGAAAGTTTTCCCATTTAAAAACGTCTCGAACGCGTTCACGTAAACGTCTCAATTACTATCGAATAATTGGCAGCGCCACTTGCGGATCGAAACGGCAACGAACTGTTCTCATAGTATTTGACATTTTAACGTAAACGCGTTCCAGACGTATATTGTGGCCGAAAACTTACACTAAGCATACTGCATTCATATATTAGTCTGTATGTTATTCAGTTATATGTGACGTTTTGATTTGCCTTAGGGCTCATAAAATAAAATATAATTCGCAACCACCTCATCGTTATAAAATAAATAAGAAAAATATTTTTTTTACAAACCCTTGAATATGCTGTCCATTATTGTGTAATCTGATTGAGTTATTACGGTACGATCAGTATGTCCAGGAGTTTTTTCTTCCTGCACCGGTTCTAACGACTTTGCTACGATTGATGACGTGTTTGGCAAATTCTCTGTAATAATAAACATTTTAATATTCTTTATCATAGTTTAAATCTCGTAAAGTTGTACAATTTTTTAAACTTGGTATAAGGCCATAGAATGTGTGGGTGTTCTTGCAACACATTGTGATTGGAAGCTGATTAACCATGTGCAAGAGTGCATTAATGTTAGGGGCCTAACCCACTGAGATGTCATAGCGACGTCGCCATCTACTGTATCCGACCATTTACATTAACATCTATGGCAACTAACTGACTTGACGACGGTTTGGGAAAATGTGTTGTTTAGGATTTCTTCCGTGCTGGTTTGGGAGTAGGGAAAAAACATAGAATTTACCAGTTGCTTCTCTTCCCGCGCAGGTGGTAAAAGCCCATCGAGGAAATAAGCGAAAGTCTTAGGAATCATCTTATAGGGTATGTGGCTAGCAACCCATCACTATTTTGATTTCCCTTTCCACCTATACGCTCTTAATCATGCTAAACGTGGCCTTAAGGTTTTGTTACCTTAGGCTCTGTCTACCCCGTAAAGGAATAAATAAGTTTAGGATACGCGCCATTGCGGCCTTATTATTATTAAATGGTATTAATTAAAATCGAATTTACGACTCAAATAGTGATTGACGATTGGGTCTTCATGCGTGTCAATGCCGGCCGGCGGCGGCGGCGGCGCGGTATGCGCTGTGCGGAGCAGCTGTAAGTTGCGCTTGCTCATCGGGGACGCCGTCTCCGCCGCGGCGCGCGCCTGGCTTTTCACGGGCGTGGCCGGCGGCGCGTTTATGACAAACTGCAATGCGGACAGATTACGATAAATAACCACGCGCAGCCACGGAACAAAGGAAGAGGTTGGAAAGAGAAACTCGTAGCCGATTTTCAACAAAACTTATGTCTCCGCTCGTTGGCACCCATGTCGTGGATGCGCGTGAGACAACTACATTAGAATCAAGAACGTTCGTAGTGGTTCTCCAACCTACCCAGCATGTCATTGGCAGGTATCTCAAGCATGAAATAAACTTAACTATTAAGAGTAAGTGCATATCTCTGGTTAAGTATGAGCACTCGCTCTTAGTCGCGGTGCGTGTGTCACGCTCGCTTGGTCTTTCCAAAATCTTGCTTCTACAACTGTGTTCGCACTAAATACATAATTTCAGTAACTGGTTAACCATAAGAGCAACACCAGTTTGGAAATTAGTCCTTTAGTTATCTTATTAAACACCATAAGGTGACTGTCATAAACATAAAATCCATTTTTCATTAAAAATAAACCCGAATGTTTATTGGTATCAACCACCCTACAGCTTTGTTGTGAATTCTCAGATAGACACTGTCAGTGCACCTTTGCTTCATTCAAGACTTGTCCTGCCTCGATGCTCCGCAGCAGCCAGAGTGGCGAGAGCACGGGCACAGCGGGCAGCGCTGCGGCGGCCGCGGCGGCGGACGCGGGAGCTGCCACAGCGTGCGTCACACGCTCGTGCGGCGCGTCGTAGCGCACGCCGCCGCCGCGCGACACGCACGCCGCCGCACGCTCGCGCGACACACCCTCCAGCCCGGTCACCCAGATCTGTCCCGCAACAAATATACAAAAAACAGGCTTTTACAAAAAAATACCTCTAAATTAGAAAATGGGTTAATTGATTTCTTGAAAGAGTCCATCGGCAAATTATGCAGACGTAGGTATTCAATTTTGTACCCGTCACGCCAAATGCCATTGCGAAAGGTTGTTTAAATATCTTTCTTTTTTTTTGGTGCAATAGTGTCTTAAGTACACAAGACAGACTGACTACAGTAAATATATGAAGAAAAATAAAATAAATGAACTATCCTACATAAAATGGTTTCGTTTTTATTCCCTATGAAGAACCCTAATAATTAGTACTACAGGCCCCAATTTCACCAACTCGAGTATTGTCGGGGTCAAGTGACAATTCGAAATGCAATGCGTAGTCAGTATGACGCCAATCGGCGGAGATACTAGTCGAGTTCGTTATGTACACAGAATTGTCATCTGTCACTGACAATTGTCGCATCGGTGGAGTGGGGCCCTACTTGAATCACTTTTGGCTCTTTGGTATCCATAGATACAAACATATTCTAAAGACTCTGAAGTTTCTACCTAGGCTTCAATACAAAAAAAATAGTTTAATTTACTTACACAAAAGCCGTCAAAGATAGGTCCAGCCTTCTTGATGTTAGTCATGTCAAATTTTTCAAATTCATTCTGTATTTCATCTGGGCAAGTTAAAGTATCCATTTTCGATTCCTGATGCATCTAAAAAATACATTTTTCTCAAACATGCTCGGAAATGTATGCGTTAATGTCCCGATATGAGGACATGAAGTTTCTCGTTTATGGCTCCCTACATTACTTCTTGGCTTAGGCCACAAAAGTTAGTATGAAAATCCATTTTTGTCCGCTGCTCTAATTTTTTAAATTTCTATATTAAAATTAAATTGGCAAAGGCAAAAATTACATACAGCCAACCACCACCACAATCTGTACCTAAGCATAATTACGACATAAAAAAAAATCTATGGTACTATATTTATGTGCGGTTAAACATGGTGCTCAAATAGCTGGATCAAATTGGTACATTTAAAAAATAAAAAAGGTGGCAAATCGAAAATCTTTTTTTCTGCTTATGCGTATTTCGTAGTGATTGTTATTATAATTTAACAGAAATAAAAATGACTTCTAGTGATGAAAGTGACGGGGAACTTATGAACTGTACTCCGCCTCATTTAAAAGAGGAGGCAAATTTAGCTATGCAAAATATGCTACCGGAAAAAAGTAAACTATGATTTACTTGATTGTCTAGTAGTTATTTTAATTTTAATATTTCCTCGCATTGTTTGAGAAAAGCACTATACAAGCTTTGGCCGGAACAGGGATTGCAGGACTCGTTCTATCTGGCCTCGTCTTCGACTCGGCCACCTACCCCAAACTCGTCCAGCAATCCCTTACTTCACGGCCTCTGCAGTAATGTACTATAAGTAGGGGTGGGTCGACTCCGGCTTTTGCCGACTACCCGACTAGTCGGCATTGCCAATCATTATGGGCGCTCGTCAACACACTTCTTTTTAATTTTATACTGTTAGCTTAAAAGTGTTATTTTAAAGGAACCTATGCTTAGGGTTCCTTGTTTGTATTTTGGTAATGAAATCCCAAAATAATTGACTAAGAATACCAACTCAATTTATTGTGATTTGTAATTTCAAGTAATTGCTACACAGAAGCAACGTTTAATTTGTTGGTATGGAGTGTGTTGGAGATACTTATTTTTTTGATTTAAATTACCAATACTAATAATAACAGTGAGCATGCTGTTATGTTTTTTTTACTTTATGTACAATCACTGCTAAGTATATAAGAGACATTTAATTTATTCATCGTGGTTTTATTTATGCGCTCTTTTTGTTTAAAAATAACAACCCACTAGTCATAATTTTTTGCCGAATAGTCGCCGACTAGTCACCAACTATAAAAACCGCCGAATAGTCGGTTTCCTCAAGTAGTCGGCCCATCACTAATATTAAATGTAAATCCTGAAAAGCGTTTTGTTTTTTCTTAAACACATATTGATGTTATATTCCTTATATTAGGCTGGGAAGTGTCCATTTCAGATGCGACTAGACGCTGTCTTTAATGGAATTTCATGCAACATTGCAGCTCAAGGCCGCCAATGTGTACTTAGGCTACGTTCAAGCTGGGTACGGACAGTGCGTTCCTGTGTTACGCGTAGTCTGGGTACGCAGTCCACGAGTACATTGGATACGCGTACAGCTCCTGTACGGACTGTCGCGAACCTGAACGCGAGGTTCATCGATCCAAGCTGCGACTGCTACAGTCATCGCCATTTTGCCGTCCAAATAAAGCGTGCCTTCGAGTGCGCGTCCGCTTTGACGCGCGGCCAAAAACCGACTGACAGCGGCTCGCTGCGAGCCGAGCTCGCGCGCCACGCGTTCCCCCTGAGTGTACGCGTAGCTTCGCGTACGGACATGGCGTTCCAGGACACGCGTAACCGACTACGCGTACCAATGTACGGGCAGTCCGTACGCAGCTTTAGATGAACGCGCGGAGCCGCGCGGTGCCGCGCGGGTCAGCTGTTCACATGACGGCGGCTTGCGCGCGGCAATCTATCATGGACATTCAGCGAGGATGGAAATGGAGCAGGCAATTTGCTTGTCGAAAGCAGACTATACTGGGTGCACCCTCTTCTAAGTCAAAGACTTAATTTAAGCCTGTTTGTGACTTTACTAAGACTTTATTTTTCTCTTCAGAGTCATCACGGTTGTAAAATATCAAAACTAATTCTTCCCATGATCTTCTCTTTATTATTTTATTTGAATATTGCTTCGAGTTAACGAGTCGAGTTGCTTTTTTCAATTTCGTCAATAAGTAAATCGAGACATATTTCCTCCTCCATTTTGTACGTCGCTCCGTGCGTCCAACCGCCTCAAACCGCGCGGATCATCTGAATAGGTCGAGACAGGACTGTAGTTCTTGTCCCGCGCGGCGCCGCGCGCTCATGTACACAGCAACATACATTTGTTACGATCTTGAACCGCGCGCCGAGCCAACCGCGCGTCGCCGCGCGGTCATCTGAACTTAGCCATCTCCGTTTTACATATTTGTGACACAGCATCTTGGTATTTAGCCATTAAAAAAAAGTAAACCTAAGCAATATGTGCTTCCTGGTGTTATGACAATCTGACCCTACAAAGTTTATTAAAAAGAAAACAATAAACGAGGTTTATTATATTTTTCAGTTTTATTTTGTCTAGTTAGTTTTAGTTTCTCTAGAAATAAAACTCTAATTTCTTGCAGGTTTTTAATTAATTTCGAAAATAATCATATTTTTATCCAGAGTTAAATCGAGATTTATATTCACATACATTACTTCCTTTCAGAGTGGTATTGCAGGGGTCCCGCAAGGTGTAGGCATCTACACGACACTAGACGTCGCTATTATGACACTTAAATGAAAATCACACGACAGCTAAGCAATATACCAATTAAATGTCATCTTACCTTTGTTGTCACTGAAAGTGCGTGAGCATCTGTCGCACCTGTTTCATCTATAAAATTTTTTAGACGACCAACTTTTGAAATACGGGAAAAGTTCAAACCTGTAAATTAAAAACTACATTTTATACACGTCGGGGGTTAAAAAACACAATGATAAGCGAAAAGATGTCATTAGGTACACCACTATATTCACGAATAAATGTTTTCTTTCTTTCTTTCTTTCATTATGCATGTCACGTGATAATAGTTAGAAAAAACTTACTCATGTCAGGCAATTTGTTTTCAGTGATTGGTGATGAAGTGGAGGCCGTGCAGATCTTGTAGCGGGCCACGGGCACCGCGAACCCCAACGCGGCGGAATCTTTAATCCAATGCGGTGTGACGCACACTTTTCCATACTCTATGGCGGCTTTACATTTTTCACTCCCTATATTATCCCTGCGTAAGAAACAATATTTACACTAGTGACTGATTACAATGTGATCACATTACACAATGTTGAAGGATTGGAAGAATCGTGAAAAATCGTAACTTGCTAATATTATTTTATGAAATTAATTATTATGTTGCCTTGATTCATCAAATCAATTCTCCGTAAATTATTGATTTTTAACCTCTTGTGCCGCCACCTTACCTCGCCGCCTTTTAATTTTTTCGCCGCCACGTCAAGTACAAGACCCATACCCATACGCCAGACTTCTTTATTGCGATGCTTTAAGTTGAACTTAAACCCAATAGAACGAAAGTTGCTTTTGCATTGAAGTAATGGACGCTTATATATTTAGGTCGTTGGCGTTGAACCTGCGGTGCTGATACATGTACCGTTAGCGTCGAAAAGGTTTAAATGAAGTGAAGGGCTCTACACGCCACGGAAAAAACAAATGACAAACTACCTGAATTTTTATTTCAATTTTGAGTTGAATGTTAGTCATCTATTGATGACCGTGGCGCTTGAGGCATTCCATTGGCTGTCACGACTAGATGACTTTGCGGTGAAAATGTTAAACACCCTTTTTGATGACGGTACTTTTTATATTATACCATTTTCATCCAATTTACCCACGAGTGGGCAAAGAAAGACTGGCCAGATTTTCTTACATTGTCAGTAATTTAGTTTCGGGTTAAAGAAACTTTATTAATCTCAAAAGAAATATACATTTCACTTCTTGAGAAAGCATGCCTTATGATATAATTATGTTATCGAGCTTTGTTGATGTAATATTATATTTATTTATTATTTATTTACTTTACTTCGATTAAATCTGACTGTAGTTTATTTTAAGGTTACTGCAATGGTTCACAAAGAAAAGTGCCCATTCACCCTAGTGGTTGCTGTGGTAAAAAAAAAAGAATTAAGATAGGTACAAAGCTTTAATATTTGGGTGAATGAGGTAGTGTCATTGGATACAATTTTAACTAACGGTTCTAGCTGAAAATCAGTGCTGCATGTGTCTAACACGCTCAGCGTAATGCAGAGCCGGCGACCGTTTCACTTTTGTGAAGACACACAACGCTCATGATCTATTTTTTCTTGTCTTGATTATTTTCTATAAAATTGTGTATATTCTCTTTTATTTGTGTGTCTTGCAAATAGGAATAAATGTCTTCTTTCTTTCGTTCTTTCTTCTTTAACTACGCCACGCCCTTAGTCGTGCGTTCCGTTGCAAGCCAAGACTGCGACGTTTAAAAAAAACGACACATTGTTTTATTTTGAAGAGATCTAAGGCTATTATTGTTTAGTAGCTGTTGCAAGCAACATCGTCTGCATGCCACGGGAAATTTGCACCTTCCCGCCCAGGTTAAAAGTATCAATTATGTTAGGTAATATTATAATCTAAATCTCGGAAACGGCTACAACGATCTTCATGAAATTTAATATGCAGTTAGCTAGTTTTAGAAATCATACCAAAAATTCTATTCTTGGTTATCCATGTACTGTTTGGTAATCATTGCAGTATTAGTGCAGCTTTCTACTAAAAAAACCATTTTAAAAACATTTATAACACTATACTTACTTTGATAATACAAGAACATCAGTTGATTCGCTTAGAAATACTCCAGAGAATTCGCCTCCATTTGCATTAACAAGCCTCTTTATAAGCCTCTTCTCGGGCACGGAAAGTCCCGACGTAGTAATCTGAAGGTTGGCGAATGGTGGCAGACGATGGCTTTTAAACTCTAGTGAGGAACCATTGACATCTAATTTGAGGGATGCTGTCCAGACAGCCTCAACCCAGGTTTCACTCATAACAGGTATACCCCTTTCAGTAGATTTCTGAAAGTAATTGCTAATTAAACATATAATTCACGTTTGAAATTAAAATAATCACTTTACTAATTACTATATACATACACATACACACATACATACATAAATACAAGTAACAAGACCTAAAGGCGACGTTTAGCATGTTGTCGGCGTTTAGGTGGAAAGTGGAATCAAAATAGCAAAACCAACATGGAAAAGAAAACTACTTCAATAATTATTTTATTATTTAAATTTTTAGTGAAATTATCATAATCATTCTAAATCAAGACCATTTCCACTATTATCTCCCTGGCGTACCTACAAGGGCATTCATATTCGCAATTAAAATGAATGAGTAACTGAAAAAAAATACTAATAACATTTATAAATTTGAAGGATTTTTTTATAGAAGTCCTGGGTGCTCCTACGTAATCTTTCAAAACAAAGCAACAAATCGTAGTGTTTTTCTATGGCAACTGATAGAGGGCTGAAAGCTGCAGCTATTTTTATAATTTGAAAAACAAAAGAATGCAGGTAACAGTAAAACTAGAATTCGCTAAGCTGAAGCATTGTAGAGTTGAATGATTATTTTTATATGGTTATCCATTTGTTTTTTGCAAGAAATAAAAATAAATGTGATCAATAAACTGCCTAGTATTTTATATATACATATCTATCACGTCTTTATCCTTTTGAGCAATGAGTACTGTGTAATATAATATAAGATGGCTTAAGTAATAGCAAATATTTGATCTAGATTAGTGACAGTAGACTCCCAATCAACTATTAAATATGCAGAGTGCATCAAGATACTAAAGTACTTTATCATTTTTTACGATAATAAATAAGGCTGATTTTTACATAGGTTGTAAGTAAGAATAAAAATAATCTTTGGTGTTTTGAGACATTAAAATAACATTGACACCTCAGGGTGGGAAAGGAATTTCTTGGTTAACTTTAGCAGGTATTCAAAACTCAAGTAACTGTATTTAATAGAATACTTTGTGGAACACTGGAGGAATGCATACAAATAATTTATGGCTGATATAGCTGCAGCTGATGATGATTATCAAATCGCAAGACCCATATTATAAATAATTATAGACAATTGGAATGCAATAAAAGCATAACATGCAATAATTCGCTTTGCAATATGCATAAAAGATTATGCAATATACCCAAATTTCAGTTAAAAAAAATGACATCTACATATTTATTTTTTTATAGAATAATGAAAGCTAGCTACTCTGTCAAGGACATTGGCAAACTTCTTGAGTGTAAACATGAAAGTGCTTTAGGGCATTTATACATATAAAAGGTAATTAAAGAAAATATCACATAAACTTACATTGTATTTGTCTGAGAGAACATTATTGGAAATTAAATGAGTTGTTGCATCAGTCAAAACAGGGCTATATGTGCCTCCCATCCATTCAATTTTTTGTTGGATTTGTGCCTGAAATATAATTGAAACAGTATTTATTTCTTACCACACTTTAGGTTTTGTAATTTTGCTAACCATTTTTAAAATTCAAATAATAATTTTAACTACCTTAGTATTTTTTGGCAATCCGCTTGCAGTTACAACCAATCCTCGCATTGCCACTGTATAGATTGGATGTCCCCTTGAAGGTATAGGATTACCTTCTGTAAAACAGCAGGACAAACATCGTGGTCCAACTAATCTGTAAAAGTATTGGATAAAATAATCAATACAGATAGCCCTGTGATATAAAATCCTCAATAGAATAGACAAGGGATTATTGTATAATCATTATACTATTTCCAGTATTCATATAATGATCATATAATTAGTTTGATCATGAACCAGCTAGACCATCTTTATGTAGTCGAGTGCATAAATATTGATACAGCCATCATGTCAAATATAGTTCTCATCAGCCTTATATAAAGGTGTATACATGTTTTTGACGTCTTGGTAGGTAACATACATATATTTATGCCCTTGACTGTACTTAACTTAACGAAGCATCCAGATAGATGATATTACAAAAAGATAAAGAACTAGTGGAAGATTCCAAGCCAACAATGGTTCTATACAACTATACTAAGTGTGCGGAATCAAAGAGAAAACAATCATAAAACAAAAAAATTAACACTTGTCCATAAAAATGTGGTTCATATCTTTATAAATTAAATTAACTAATATTCATATTTTTAAGTAAAATGTATACATACTGACAATTTGTAGATTTCAGTTGTTCATATAAGTCTCCTTCAAAATTAGACAAAACATAAACATGTTTTTTCAGTGCTAACATATTATTATCAAGTTTGAGTTCTCTTTCATGAATCCACCGTGCCTGTAGTCCGCCCCCTTGATGATTCTCACATGCCTGGGCGATATGTACAATAAATAAATTTAAAATATTGATATTGGTGACCAATGAGCCAAAATAGTTCATGGATTCATAAACATCTAATAACACTTGCAAGTGCCTCTGTAAATACATAGGTGCTATTAGTGCCAATGACTTAGATCAGACAACTTGACATTTTTTAATCATTTTCTAGTTAACAACACAAGCTTTGAGACAAGCTTTGCACATCATATAGTGAGTGTAGCATCCTGGGCTAATTCTACTTGGAGGTCAGCTAAATTAAATCAACTAATCATAATTTTGTATTTAATATAAACTGTTTTCTTTAATAAGGACTTGAAAGGGGGCTGAGAGCCCTTTCTACCCACAGGCTGCGAACTGCCCCAGGTCTACATGACATTTAACCCTATTATTATTAAGCCCACAGGGCTCCTAAATTTGGCCCATTTCCCTGTATAGCACACAAATTATCGTCGTGCATTAATAAGTTCCCGAAAAATTTTAGCGTGATAGGAACCTTAGAAACTTGTTGACACAAGTATACCTATAATTGGCGTAACGAGCGTAGTCCTAATCAGTAACTTTATTCCAAAACAAAACATTACCCTAAACATTAGCCTACCGTATACGCAATAAGCATTTCCTCGGAGCACTCATTTTGGTTATTACAATTCCGCGGAATAACAAATGTAACTTGAATATCTTCGCTCATTTTGCACAATGATCATTTGATTTCTATTTTATTCCTCTTTCTCATACTTTACTTCAGTTAATCCATTCATCAGTCAAACGTGGTCAATAGTATCTCTTAGTAGTCTGTGATGTGATGTGATCCAATCCAAACAAAATAATCGTCTAGTCTAGCTAGTTTTTTTTTTTTTTTGGTTTCGTTTGTCCTTTCGGTCAGGCTAAGGTCTGAGACCATTTAGTTAGAGATCACTGGAAAGAGAAGAGCTCCACCTTGCTTGTGTGTTTGCTCGCCCCAAAATTGTTTTTAGACATCCATTTAGAAAAGGCAAAGGAATTAAGCCCATACGACGAAGTTTAATGTACAGTCACGTGCAATAATATTTTAAAACATACATACACACATCAAGTTATTTGTACAAACGAGTGAAAACGCAGAACCTCCTTTTTTTTAAATAAAAACTTATAGGTCCCTAGTTCAAAAAACCATGAACTTTCCTACAAATTTGCGAGACTAAGGGTACAAGGGCCACACCGAAATGATCGGGATCGGGAATTGAGTACCTGGGACTGAGTTAGCGTAAGACCTTTTTGGTGACGTGAGTATTGGCTACTTACGATCAAAATGACGTTTAAATAACATTAAAAAAAAGTGTTTGTTTTTTTTATTCTCATTTAAACTTGACAAGTCGATGAGCAAAGTGGACCTCACGCGAGAAAATTTTCGCGCCAATTTTTTACTACAACTTTCGTCACGGGTTATTGCAGGATGAGTGTGTCGCTGAGCTTGTGTTTATTTATAATGATGACGTATCAAACCAAACAACAATATATCGTTGGTATTTAAGTTTCGGCGAGATCGTTCCTCTCTCAGCACCGTACCTCCTACCGGTCGACCAAAAACAGGGGTAACGGGCGAAAATGTGGCGGCCGTGCAAAAAAATATTTTAGAGGACCGACATATTACCTATGAGCAGATACGAGCGACTATGGGCAATGGAATGACTGCAATTCAAAAGATTTTGCACGATGGACTAGGTGTCAAGAAGCTTGTTTCTTACTGGGTGCCTCATAATTTGACTAAAGAGCAAAATGCGGCTCGTGTTGATTGGTGCCTCTTTACTTTAAAACGGTTTAGTGGAGGAACGTCAAAAGCCGTTTATAACATCGTCTTAGATGACGAAACATGAATTTATTCATATGAACCCGAAACAAAACGTCAGTCGGCAGTTTGGGTCTTCGAAGATGAGGTGAAACCAACGAAAGTGATGCGTTCCCGTAGCGTTTCTAAGAAAATGAGCGCATCGTTTGATTCCAAAAAGGGACATGGTGACTACAATTTCACTACAGGAAGGCAGAACAGTTACAGCAGATTGGTACACCTTGGTTTGTTTACCAGGATTATTAGCCAAATTCCGTGGAGGCAACGCTACTCGTCGGGTCATCTTGCATCATGATAACGCGAGCGCCCATACTGCTCGCAAAACAAAAGACTTTTTAAACGGGGAAAAAGTTGAGTTGATGTCTCATCTTCCATATAGGCCCGACCTGCGTCCAAACGATTTTTTTACGTTCCCCAGAATTAAAGATATGTTGCGTGGTGAACGGTTTAAAGACCCTGAAGCGGCAGTAGAAGCTTATCAATCGGCCATTTATGAAGCAGCTACTTCCGATTGGAATTATTGTTTCAAAAATTGGTTCCAAAGAATGCAAAAGTGCATTAATTGCAGGGGAGAATACTTTTAAAAACAATAAAATATAATTTAGGTACAATATGCGTTGTAGTTTTTTTATTCCCGATCATTTCGGTGTGACCCTCGTAGTCCACTATAGCTCAAAATAGTCCGGCCCTGTCGCAAAACTTTTTCAACGCGTGCCTACGTCATAGTAACTACAGCTTGCCCACAAAGAGTAGAAATTAAATGAGGGCGCCACCATCGTTCATATGGTAACACAAATACAATAATAACAGAAAACAATAATTAAGTCACGACTCGATCTAATATCCAAGGGACTACGCACATACTATGTCAGTTTAGACAGTTGTCATAGAGTTACAAGTAAAAAGAGATTTTAGTTCATTTTTATTTAATTTCTATTCTATCTGGGCAACCTGTATCTGCGTACTAAATTTCGTTGTAATCCATCCAGTGGTTCGAGCTTCGAATTGATCAATCAGTCGATCAGAATGATTTTAGGGTCATGGAGCAAAATATGACCTTCAAATCTAAACATACAATGTTCATATCAGTGTCATTAAATTAACATGATAACAAGCTTTAGATCGCAGCCTTCAAATCTATACATACGGTATTTTGCCCCACGACCCCAAAATCATCATTCTGTACAAATAAGAACAGAACCTTTACCACATTTTGACGAGGTTATTAACTTGTTGTATGGGCTACAAACCTTTGCTTTTTACAGAATGTATTAAAAAAAAACAACAAATCAATCTCTTCTCTCGCCTCTCAAAACGCCAATCCAATGTCTCTCATAGATCTCTCTCGACAATCGCTATTTTGCCCGCCCTATTATTTATTTCAGACATTTCAGTCGGTCAGTCAGTTGTTGAGGTTATAAATGTGAACGGGATTTTAATTAATGTGTTTCTAACTCGTATGAATAAGTGTATAATTAAATTATAATGTTATATGACGAGTTTAAACCACTAGTAGACCTAGTTTTAAACAATTGGACCGCTTTGCAGCTGGCTGTAGAACATGGAATGGGCGCACCGGGTGGAGAAAAGGTATGGTACGATTCATATTATGTACTATGTTACAATTACATTACTATAGTTGCATTTTAAGTTAAACACATCATTAATTTCTTTATTATTTACAGACAGCACAACTTATGTCAGTTTACATAGCGCGGTACTGCGTTGAAAACATAGTGGACATAGATAACCTTACAGAAGTGTTAGAAGACTTAATGGATGAAGAATTTGATACAGTTTGTCATGACAATTCACCAAAAGGTAACATTATCTTCAGGAATACATTCACCATGCAATGATTGTAATACCTCTGTGGTAACCAAACCAATATTGTCACAAACCCGTAGATTTGAAGTATCTGTCTATCCTTTTGCCGATGAAAATATGATTGTGGCAGTTTTTTTGTTTGATTTCATGGTCTGTGTCAACTTTGTGAATAATATTAAGAATAACACATTAAATACACACATTTAAAGTGAGCATCTGCTAAGTCTGGGCAATGCATGCTCTAATTGGAGCGTGGGTCAGAATGCATAAAGCATAAAATGTATAATAGGTCAAAGGACATAATGGTTCAAAATATATAATGCAAATTTTGGTGAAACTATTCGCTGCATAAAGTTTTTTGGTGGTGCAATTTACAGATTGGTTTAGGTTAGGTTAGGTTTATTTTATAACAATCCTGTTAAGTTACCATTTTCTGATGAAACTGTATGAGGTAGGTATATATTTTAACCTGTTGTGTAATTTGACTCATTATGTATTATTTATGTATATATAGTCCATTCAGGATACCATTAGAATCTAGAATCAGTGATTGTAAAAGTTTTTTCATGAAGTTATAATGTATATTTTGACACAATATGAACAAATACAAAAGAAAATTGTCCACAGTGACATTATTTTATTGATTCAGGCCTTACAATGTGGAGGTCCATTTCAAAGAACAAAAAATATTTACATTGCTACTCCACTACTAAGCTGAGCTCTGCTCTGCTGCCAAGTAGCAGAGTAGCAAGATAAATGTTTTTTGTTCACAGTGACAGTTATGACACCTTAATTACAACCATTTATTTAGACATGTTGACCACAGTATTTATCTTACTTACTACAATGCAATTTATAATTACAGAAGTTGCAACATTGATGTTGCAATTTCTGGGATTGCTCAAAGAGGGTAGAAGCGAAGAACTTCAATTGAGAATTGCTGCAATGCCTACATGTCAAAAGTGGCTAAGTGTTCCAGTGTGTAATGCTGTTCCCCCACAAGTAAGTTGACCAGTAAAGCCTAAAAACCACCACTGTTGAGCCTTTGAAGCTCTACAATACAAAGTAGCTGAAAGCTTTGAAACAAGATAAAAAGTTACATTTTTACCTGTATGTCTGGTTTTTTTAGGGTTCCGTACCTCAAAAGGAAAAAACGGAACCCTTATAGGATCACTTTGTTGTCCGTCTGTCCGTCCGTCCGTCCGTCTGTCACGACCCTTTTTCTCAGTAACGCGTGGAGGTATGAAGCTGAAATTTATATCAATTACTCAGGTCTACTGTCCCTTGAAGCTGTGAAAAAATCAAACTTCTAAGCCAACGCAATCAAAAGATACAGCCATTTATGCCGCAAATTTCCGCAAATTTTCAACTCTCAAGGGAATCAAAACCTACAAGGTAGTTCCCGTGAACGCAGAATCTTGAAATTTGGTATGAAGGTAGGTCTTATAGCACAGATTAAAGAATAATTGCGAAAACCGTAAATGTGTATGTATGTCTGTATATAGCAGTGACCAATATAAAGTAACCCCACACTGCGTACATTTTGCTTTGGAACAGGGCTCTGCTTACACTGGTTTTAGATATTTATAGATAATGATACGGAACCCTCGGTGCGCGAGTCCGACTCGCACTTGACCGGTTTTTTTAATGCTTGGAAAAGCACTGAATGTTTATTCTGAATGGAATACATGTTAGATTTATTTAATTTTAGAGCCATGGCAATCCGGATGATGATACAACCAGCAGTGATAGTGAGAATGACCCATGCAATGATGTTGTAAATAGCATGGGGCCATCATCATCAAACCACAACACTGAACCTGAACCAATGGAAGAAGATGTAGAGCCTGGCTGGACTGTGGTCAGGACAAGGAGAAAAAAATAATTCATGTGTCAAGAAGCTGTTGAAGAATTTTTAACAGTCTACGTATTATTGATAGTGCAATTTAGTGGTGTTACATGTAGACTTGTGTCAAGATTCATCTTCATTAACAAAAAAAAATCAAATAGTGTATGCAGTGGTACTCAACCTTTTTTTTATATGGGCTACAAGCAAAAATTATTTAGGGGTACTGTAGTCATTGTAGAGGTAGGTAATTCAAGGCGGGCCAATCACTAGGGCAGGGCGGGCTGCTTGTGGCCCACGGGCCGCAGGTTGAGCACCTATGTGATTTGAGTAGCTAGATCAGTTAACCAAACACATTAGTTCCACATAGCGTAATCCCCAATCGCATTTTTCCCCTCTAGAGTTTGTTTTAGTTGCTTGTGTTGACCGACAATACGTTTTCTAATGGATATGTATTCTTATCTTTGATAGGACTATTAGCAAAAGTAAGGTAAGGTAGTGTAGGTAGATACCTAATTTACTAAATAGGTGGATCAACTATTTCTCGTTGTTATTCTGTCCCATCACCGAGGGGACAAAAATAGTACAGTTTGCGAGTTGAAACATCGTGTCACATTATACTAAACATGCTAAGTAGGTGACCAATTATAGAAGAGGTTTTTAAAACTACCTACCGCAAAAACTAATGTTTGGAAAATTTTAAACCAATACAGCATAAGTGACCCGAGGAGGCTGTAACCATAGAAACAAGTAGAAGAATTAATTCACCCAAATTTACTTAACAATAGTATAGTATAGACGTGATAGTTGTTTCTGGTAATGAAACGATTGGAATACATATCCATAAAGCCGCGTCTACGCTAGGCGGGCCGAGCACGAGCGGAGGACGAGCCGAACACAAATTCGTCTAGTGTGGCCCGACTTACAAGCCTCGAACTTCACTTGACGCCGCGCCGAGAACAGCTCCGCTCGTGCTCGGCTCGCCTAGCGTAGACGCACCTTTAGAAAACGTATTGTCTGCCACACTAGCAAATGGTAAAATGTACTAACTAAAACAAACTCTGGTGGGAATTGGGAATTACGCTACGTGGAACTAACGTGTTTGGGTAGTTGAATTACTTACCATTTTTTATGACAATTCCTATATCAGAATCAGAATTAAACTATTTAACCGATCGTTAATTGATGATTTTGTTTTTAATGTTTATTAAAGCCATAAAAATAATATTAAAACTTGGGTGGTAAAAAAATCATTGATTGACTGTACCTAGTTGTGTTGTGTAATTTCGATTTGGGTAATTTATGTATTAGACCCAACCCCAAAAACACACAAAACCACTCATGTTATAAAGATCACATAGCACACTTCATTGAGACTCCCTCTCACCCCCTTGTAAGAAAAAATAGGATTTGGTCGACTCGCCCTCCTCCCCTAAATCGTCTTACGTAATAAGTGAATGTGAAGCAATTCAATGGTCTGTGAAGTTCCCAATCTGCACTGGGCCCGCGTGGGAGCTTATAGCCCAAGCCCTCTTATTCTGAGAGGAGGCCTGTGCCCAGCAGTGGGACGTAAATAGGCTGGAGATGAGATGATGATGACGAGCTCAATGACACCCTTGTCACCCTTGCTTATAATATAATACGCATAATAGTGTAAGATCCGAATATAACGTATTTATTTTTCCTCGCAAATGTGTTGAAAAACGTCGTATGCGACGCGTGTGCTTTGGTAATTACACATCTCGGCTCTCTTACCCGCGCTCGCTAGCGCTCGCGCGTACAATACGCCTCATGTGTAATTACCAACATAGCACACTTGTATCATAATGTACTATAAATGTATATTTATTGACTTATATAAGAATACTAGTACATAAGAATATATCTATAATAGAAAAAAAATTGTAACTCAAAATATGATAATGTAAATAATAACCATGCCTTCACTTCACTACATTTACTGCAAATAAATATATTATTATTATAATAATTATTATGAATAAAAAATAGTCTGTCCAGGATTTTTTTAGCCAACCCATTTTTATTATATTTTCTAATATACTAAATTTATTATAAAATATGTTTCATTCTATTATCAGCTCGGTGCAGGTCGACGTTGTATTCGGATCTTAGACTATAAGAAAATTTTAATTAGTGAGAAAGAAAAAAAATATTGTAGTTACTCTTATTTTATTTCTGGGTTGAAATAAATTTGAACTTGAGTTCCCACGGCACGGTTGTCATTTATTTATTCTCGTAATTAAGATTAGGCGCGTATGAAATTGGTTGGGTGAAATTTTGCCATTATTGCCTTATGCCTTATTGTACGGTCAACAATGTAATTGTTCAGCTACTATGGAACGCTGTCATATTGACATTATAAAACGACTTCGCCGTTAGATGTTTGTGAATTCTACCAACGTAGAACGTACGTTAAAACGTAGTGATTATATTCCCTTTGAATTATACTAGCTGGCTCTCGCGACCTCGTTCGCGTGGACTTTTCTATTTCTTTTTAACTCTAGAGGTCTGTTTCAATAAGAAAGGTACGGCTGACAGATCCATAGAATGTAACTGTTAGCGTTCATCAAAGTTTTGACGGCAAAATAAATACAAAATTGAATTACATATAAATAATGATGTAATACTTGGTACTGTACATTAACAAAGTAGTCTCTGCCTACCCCTGTGGGAAAGAGGCGTGACGGTATGTATGTATGTATGTATGTATGTACATTAATAGCGTTCTAAAAAGAACCAAAGCGATTTTTTTGTGTTTACATAATTTTCTGGTACAAATTTTCAATAAATGTCATTAATTACGAGACGCTACTAGGTAACGTTCTATGGTCATTAAAAGTAGAGAGGTAGGTAACTATGTTTAATTAGGTAATCGGTTAAATCGCGTATGATTATACGAAAATCTGACGATAACCTACTAGAATATTATAATATTATAAGTATTTTACATTCTTTCACACTCACTACACAATACAAATCGAGTTTATTGGTCATAAATAGATTTCTTAGAAAATTAATTACCTAATTAAGTTAAATCATGTTTTATAAAACTTATAGGTATGTTGATAAAGCATAACTTGGCAAAAACGTAAAATAGGAATTATTATTATTGACATTTTGGGAAACTGATTTGAGTATTATTATATCGAAATAGCATTTATTTATAAATGAATATGTAGTCGATATTTTTATGGAACCGATTGTTATTAGTACTAAAATATAATCGATAATCGTTGAATATGCCGGGTGTCACATGGAAAAGCCTCACCTCTAGATTTGTCAACGTGAATGTCACAGCCTATACCTTCCTTATCGAAACAGACTGTACTTACACACTAAAATTAACATACATACATACAATCATTGACTTATAGGGGGACACAAAAGTCAAGAAATGGAACTAACTTTATTTTTTCCTTGCAACACACTACTAGCTGTCAGTGCCGGTACAAGAAATGACAAATTTGAGGGCTGAAACTTATTTCGTTACTATTTTTGCATATTATTAGCGTTATTTTATCGAATAGTGTGAAAATGAGTACAGCGCTTAATAGTGGTACTAGAAAGGTCATTTATAATGTAAACAGACGTTGTCTCGCAGAAAGCCAAGCAAAAACTCACTTGTCGATGTTTACCGAAGAACGTCCGATATCACAGGTTGGTAACGGTTTATTTTTACTATTTTGAGTAGAATTAGATGTTTTTGAAATAGTCTATGTTGTTACAAATATAAAATTTTCTGTAATTGAGTTATTTCTGATGGTTAAAATTGAAAAAGTTGAGGTTATAATTATGTTTACAAAATACGTAGGTACACTTCTTGACGTATGTGAGATGTGTTGATACTTACTATGTGATATTACGGAAATATTTCGATTAATTTGTAATTGTATACACTTAGATAGCTACATATTAATTGTTAAAATATCTTATGGTGTTTTATGTTTATGTGATATTCAGGTAAATCGGTCAGTACAGTGAGGAGAATTGTAGAAGGGGTGCAGAATGATGCTGTTTTTTCTACACCTGGAAAACAGACAAGGTCGTCCCAAAATGGAATTGGACGACTTCGATTTGTGTGCAATTAGGCACACAGCCATACGCCATGGATGTTAGTACATCAGATGATGAATAAAATAAATTATTTGTCAAAAATGTCTTCTGTACTTTAAATGTTTTTCATGAATAAAAGCTTTCTCTATTTCCTATTTTATTTTGACGTAATTTTATTTAACTAAATATTTGTATGTTATTTTGTTTGCAAGTTAAGTTTGTCCCACTTCTAGTGATCAGATTGACTTGAAATTTGGTGGGTATAGGATTTATTAAAACATAACACTCATATCCCTTAAAGAGGGGCTTTATCCAAGTGAGCGTAGTCACGGGCAAAACAAAAGCTAGTACATTAAGTAAAGTATCAATATTTTTTCGTCGTACTATATGGTGTTGCTACAGGTGCGACAGTGGCGCCCCTATTAATTTCTAGACTTTTATGTCGGGCTGTACAATAAACAACTAGCTAACAAAGGTTCCTCAAGAAACGTCCGAGTTGCTTTGTCTATGTGTTGTGTGTGTCAACACATCGACTTAGACAGATAACATTAACATATTCGTTCAAATTGACACCTTATTTCGTGGCAGTAATGTTTAATATCAATGGCGTAGAATCGTGAGAAGTAATGTCACGACGCCACGCGCTGGAAACCTGCCTGTCTCTTTTGTTCTCAATAGTAAGATTACGGTGCGAAAGAGACATATACATTGTTATCAAAGCGCGGTCGAAACACAACTGAACAAAAACTCTGAACAATAGACGCGTGTTCAGACTTTTGCTTCGGACAGTTTTTGAGCGTGATTGGGAGTCTAGTTGTTTATTGTACGTCAATGCATACAATACACAAATCGCGTCTATATCCCTAACGGGGTAGACAGAGCCTAAGATAACAAGACCTTAAGGCCGCTTTTAGCATGATTGTGGGCGTGTACGTAGAAAGGGGAAAGAAATGGTGGGTTGCTAGCCGCATCGCTATAACATGATTCCTAAGATTTTCGCCTATTCCCTCGACGGGATTTTACCATCTGCGCGGGAAGAGAAGCAACTGATACATTCTATGTTTTGGTTTTCTTTGCTTCTAGACCAGCATGGATATTTGTTTTGTGATCTTACATAGGTAAGTAGGTATATACTTTACATAAATCACGTCTTCATCCGTTACTTATGGTGACAAGACCTTAAGACGACGTTTTTAATGTTCATGACTTCAATGTATTTTTACCCCGACATCCCAAAAAAAAACCCTTTGTAGCTCCAGTCCAGACTAACTACTTAAGGTTAAATTTACTTGCGATGTAAATATACCTAGTACATTGTGCACTGAGGAAGGTAAGAAGAGGATAGCTATAACGAGAGTCTATTTGAAAGCCTCTCTTAAATCGGTTTGATTTTAACATCAAATGGACGAGACGGGATCTCTCGCGCATCAAAGTCGAAAACTACTCGACATGTTTTGATATAGTCATGAATAGTCATAAATACTTTAAATAGAGTAGTTTTCTTCTATCTACTCTATTCGTAATTAGAGTTAAGCACAACATTTTTTACTACTTTTCAATCTACGTTTTGAATAGTCGAATGATGGTTGGGCTTTCAAAAATCGGGTTGCATTTATTACCTACTGTTTCTGGTTTTAAGTAAGTACTCATGTTTGGTTACTTTTGACAAAGTGACAGTGCTTGGGACTCAATTTAGTACTGTATTAATCTTAAATGTATTTGTCTAGTACTAGTAGATACATCTTCAATAAAGTTTCTGAGACGGGATTATAACAAAATCATTTATATACCTACATCAGACTTGGCTGTATGGCATATAATCCTTTTTCTTTTGCCTTTCTTGTATGAAAGAAGAAAAAAAGAAATTTATTTATCAAAAGGGAGGTTATTTTGGAATGTCTATTTTCGTATAAAATGTTTGTTATTGGGTAGGTAGCTAATTGGTGGAATAATTCAACTCTTCCAAATGCCATTATCAGTGCGGCAAAGAACTCTACACAACAAAAATGGCGCAAAAAGATCTAGTAGTGTTAAAGGAAAGCGAGCGTCTAAAAGCGGTGAAGGGTTAGTATGCTTATTTTTTTGCTTAGACATTTTGTATTTTATGATTACTTCGCTTTACAATTAAGTATATAGTAATCATTCTTTTATGTGCTTTCATTGCATCCCCACAGCCATTTTCAAACCCACCCACAGCTGTGAACTACACTGTCTACTGCATACCTATCAGGATTCCGATAAGTCTGTTAGTACATATTGAATGATAAGTGTGGGATGTTACTGCTGCGTGAATCACCGAATGCTATTTTGATTTTAACTGCATGAAAATGTATAGGCCTGGATTAGACGGCCAATATGATTGTGATACTGGTATGTCAAAATATGTTCAAAACCACCGGATTCGCTGCGATACTCATTAATATTGTGTGATATGGATTGCGATGTGCATGGATCACACGATAATATTGAACGTCTAATTCATGCCATATCCCCTTCTTTCTGTTTCTCGACTTTGATTTAACTCCGACTTAATATTTATCCTAGTGTACCTACTTCCATATGAATATTTAACATATCTCAAACAACCAGTTTTTCTAATACAGATTGATGGTTTATGCTGTTGATTGTTAATTTTCTTTAGTGTTTGCCATTTAGTTGACAGGAGTATATTTTTCAGTGAGTATCTTGTCACCAATGCTCCATCAGATCTGCGGAGCATTGCTTATCCTGGAGGAGCTGTGGCTTTAATATTGTTACTGGCTGCACGGCTACTGTCCGCACATTATGGGCATATTGCTGATTGTGATGAGACTTTCAATTATTGGGAGCCGTTGCATTACTTAGGTAAGGTGAAGTCTCATATAATTCAATTACTTCAAAGTTTGATTTCTGACTTGGCTGAAATTTACCATGACCTTGTGAGTGGAAGAAAATAGTAAGAGAAAATCTGCTTGTGCAGAGCATTTTCCGGTTGATACAGGAGTCTGTGCTGTTAAACAATTCATGATGAGTTAATTTTTACAAGGGAATAAAAGCAAATGAAAATGTTGTTTGTTACACAAATGCTGGCTGGTTATTATTTGTTAGGTAGGCATGACAAAGATGGGTATATGTGGAAATAATGTTAGATAAGAAGATAAGAATCCATGTTAAATAATTTTTACCAAAGTGTACTTGGGGTTTGAGTGCAGTTCATTAGTGGTTTAAGGGTGCCATTTTAGAAAAATTGTAGTCCGGCAGCTATATCACTTCAGTAAAATAACATTTTCGGTGTTGTCAGTGTTTGGAGAATATTAAATAGTGATGTAAATTAGTGAGTGAATGAATTAATAGTTTATCTATTACTAGCGACCCGCCCCGGCTTCGCACGTTATATTATGCATGTATTATACATTCCGGAACGGAAAATTTACGAAACGTGTGTGCTTTGTTAAACATTTTGTATGAAAGGTGTTGCGTTCGGGTTTCCGAATCTGAATTCCTAATCAGGAAACCGAATCAGGATTCCGTGCGTCTGCGGCCAGCCTAACAGTGTTGTTATGGATATCCATATTCGTAACCAAAACTATCGGATATCCGAAATAAAAAAATATCCGTAACCGTAACCGTAACCGAATATGATATAAAAGTTTTGGATAGTTTCGGATAGGGCGGACTCTAACGAAATACTACTTAGTAAATATGACACGTCGTGACAAGTTTTTGTTTTTGCCCGGCCGGCATACCAGCCGCGCGCGCGTTTAGTCGTATTGTATTTCATTTTACAGTTCCTTAAAAATTTTATATCCGTAACCGAAACTATCGGATAATAGTCCAGTCATTATAGTAAGTTCACCTCGGAATTCGAGATACCCAGCTGTAAGTCTGTAAATACCCCCCTGCCTGCTGACACCCTAAAAGTTGTCTCAAAACCTCAAAACATGGTAGGTAGGGTGTACGCAACTATTAAATTTCAAGGTCAAAAGTCACAAAAATCGTTTTTTTGCACTTTTTTTGTAAATATCTCCATTCCTATGGGGTTTTTTTGCTATTTGTATTTATTATCAATATTGTAGAATAAAAAAATTCTCCACAAATTTTGTTTGAAAATTTTTTTTGAAAATGAAGCCAAATTCTTTTTTTGCTGCGTGTGGATTATAAATATTACGACTTATTCATTTAATAAATACCCTTTGATTTACAGTGTATGGAAATGGATTGCAAACGTGGGAGTATAGTCCAGTCTACGCTATCAGATCATACATGCCATTGTGGCTCTTTGCTATACCCGCCAAGATCCTTGCACTCATAATGAACCCTGTTACATTATTTTACACAACAAGAACATTGCTGGCAGTATTGACGGCCATAGCGGAATTGATGTTTTACAAGTAAGAGTTTCCTCCTGTTCAAGATGTTACATTTTAATTTCTTTAAATTACAGGTGAAATTATTAACACAACAACTGTCATTATTGTAATAATGAGTTTTGGGTTTATTGGTTTCAATAAACTAGCCAGCCAACTAACTAACCAGCCAGGTGTAATATCTATTTTGTTGTACTATTGAAACTAAATTGATTACATATATTTTGTTATTTTTTTGTACATGTCAAGGAAGGATCATTTTTTTTGATTATTTTTTAGAGCGGTATGTCATGAATTTGGTGTACACGTAGGCCGTGTTTGGCTGTGCCTTACACTCCCAGCCGCAGGCAGCTTTGCAAGCAGCGCTGCCTTGTTGCCCTCGGCGTGGAGCTCTGCGCTGTGCGCGGCTGCCTTGGCGTGTTGGTGGCGCCGGCGTTACCCTGCTGCAATATTGTTTACAGCAGCCACTGCATTACTAAGTAAGTTTTCTATGACTTGAATAAATCTACTTTTTCACCTCAAAAAGGTTGTCTTTCTCCTTCAAAATCTGCATGGAAAAGTGCTTTTTCCCTCTTGGGTGGAAAAGGTTTTTGAAATTTATCCATCTACTCATAATACTCAGATATTAGAAATTTAGATTTAAATTAGAAATTTAGAAATTTATTCGGATGTTGCCGTCCCGCTTATACGAATAAAACTTAGTTAGGTGAATGAGAGGAATGAAATGATACAAACTTCAAAATATAGAACTGGATATCAGAACCCCTAACTTTTTCATACAATAAAAAAAAACATAATGCCACGTTCAGAAACGCAATCCATTATGCATTATTCATTTATTTTAAAATCCGTTAATTCCTAAGTTTCTTCAAGATTTGCTAATGTTCGTTGCTAAATAAGAAACTGATTTACTATTAGTTCAACTGTTTTTCTTCCATCCACCATTTTTCTGACTGTAGTAAGGTGAAAAATTGTGTGTTTCGCTCGGTAGCAAGGTTGTTTAGCGTCTTGTGTCTTGAAACCCTCGCGACGCTCAGGATTCTTCTTTTTGACCCACTCGCTTCGGTCGTGGTTTTAATCATAGCATCCTTCGCTTGCTCGGGTTTCAATACAGGCACTCGCGCCAAACAAAAACTTTGCAGCCTTGCAAAACAAATAACTATTCTCGAATTTACTTCAGATTTAATTCAATCGAGACTATAATTTTTGCAGGTTGGCCTTTTACTGCTCTTATTGGCTTGCCGATAGCAATAGACATGCTTATAATGAAGAGGCAATTTATGGTATTCTTTAAATGGTCAATTGTATCTCTTTTGACTATACTGATTCCCACTGTAGCTGTTGACTCATGGCATTACGGACGGCTGGTAGTAGCACCATGGAATATAATTGCGTATAATATATTTACTGAACATGGCCCAGATCTATACGGAGTAGAACCTTGGACTTACTATTTTGTGAATGGATTCCTGAACTTCAATATTGTTTGGGTGAGCACTGCTTATGAAATTATTAAATAATGCTCCTTTGAAGTCTACATTATAATATTATATTTGAGATTCATGTATGTATGTATGTCGACACACCCTAAGAAAAAGTGTGTATTGTACCAAATTTTACAGGAGAGCGTTATAAAGTTTCTATAAATTTAAAATCGCAATCGCGTGGTAACTATTTATACCAGAGGATTGAAATTTGGCATGGAGTACAATATTGTGAGAATATGTATTCATAATTTTTTATATGTATATTATTAAATACGGTAGTTTCTTAATAATTACAGTTATTCACTTATATGTGATAATATTTCGTCAACTCTGACGTGTAAGTAGCTGATACATACTTGTTCTACGTATATTTAACTTTGACAAAACAGTTTCTGCCAGATATACATATATATGTAGTTCCAAATTTGACACTAGATTAATCTAGTGTCAGATATTATACTGCCCCCAAGATAAAGACTGGTAGTGGTTGATACACATTTATCTTTATTGACTGCCTTATTAAGTAATCTGTATATGGCAGATGCACACTTGTTCATAGTGACTTACTTTACGCTCTTTCGGTAAGTGACTGATGTTTAATAATGTTTCTTGTAATGAATACTGGAACTGACTAGTAAATACTTGCCTTAAGCAATTGTTCCCAAAAGAAGCATGTAAATGGCAAATAGGTACATACTTGTTATGTGACAGCCAATAAAAAAAAAGAAAAATGTTGACTAGATGTACATTTTTTCGTAGAAACATCTTAAAAAAAAAACAATAAGGCGCAGATGCATTGTTATTCCTTATAGCATTTTGTAAATTAGGAAGTATGATTTGTATTTACATACTTTGTATTCCACCCGCTCAATGGGGAATATTAAGTTTTGCTCTGGAGTTTTTTTTAGCAATGAATGTAAGTAGTTAGTTCTACGTTTGGGAAAAAATATGTTCAGACCACTTTTTTCTTGTTTTTCTTAATGTGAATGATAAAGTCGATACCGTAGACTACGAAAATGCAATAGTCGCATAACTAAGTATCAGGCAGATACACACTTTTTCCTAGGGCGTGTGTATGTATGTATAACTCTTTATTGTACATAAAACACATTCAATTAGACAGGTAATGAGAAAAACATGTCATTGAATTTAGTGTAGCTATTGTTATGGTTGCGTATTTTGAAATTATCCTACTAATATTATAAATGTGGTGAGTGAGGATGTGAGGATGTGAGTGTGTATGTTTGTTCCTTCTACAGGCTGAAACTGCTAATTTGGTTCAATTTTGGAACGGAGATAGCTGGTATCCTAGATTAAAATATAGGCTACTTTTTATCCCGAAAATTTGCATAGTTCCCTCGGGATAGTGATAGATAAATATGTCAAAGGTCGTAGCTGCCTAGAGTCGCAACGTAAATAAATTGTTGCAGAACATACTATCAACATCATATCTTATATCTAATTCTACGCGGACAAAGTCGCGGGCTGAAACCAGTTTATAAATAAATAACTTTTCAGGTATTAGCGCTATCCTGCCCGCTGCTACTAATTGCTTGTACTGCTATTTCCACCCGTTCTACGGCACGTGCCCCTTTTTGTTCTCCTTATTGGTTGGGACTGATGCCGCTTGCTTTATGGTTGGCCGTGTTTATGCTGCAGCCTCATAAAGAAGAAAGGTTTGTACTGCTTTTTAACCTTTCTCGATTTTATTTTGATGTTTTACTTTCTTTTCATTTTTATGTTAAACAATAGAGCAGCCGCAGTGATGCAAACAGGGCCTCTTCGTCGACGACTATGCCGCAGCGACTATGCTACTATGCTATGTAACAGCCATGATACTAGCTTGTGGCTCTGTATGCGGCACAGCTGGCCCGCTCGTTCTAACAACTTGTGTGATTTGTATGCGGTGACAACGCAACGCAGTTTGTGTCCTTACAATATAAAATGCATTTTCAAAGCTATATTTTTGTTTTAGATTTTTATACCCGGTATACAACATGATTATCCTAGCCGGGGCTATTGGCTTAGATTGCCTACAGAAGATGACTTTCGCCGTTGGCACCGAGTTGTTTAGGTGGCGTAGAGAAAGAGAGAAGCAGCACTATTTGGTTCACACTGGCCCACTCATGGTTTTATGTGTGCTAGTAGCAGGGCTCGTCAGTGAGTAAACTTTAAACTGTAATGATTATTTGCAAATTTCGATTCTACTGTGAAGTTTAAGCAATCCACACGAAAATAAGTTCGCCTGATTATCTCCAGCGTATATACGTCCCACTGCGGGGCACAGGTCTTATATCACAATGAGAGGGCTTGGACTATAGTTCCCACACGGGCCCAGTGCGGATTTTGAACTTAACATAGACCATTGAATTGTTTACCAGTTGTGTGCAGGTTTAATTACTATGCTTTCCTTCACTGTAAATCTCAAGGTAAATTTTCAAGTGAGATATCGCACATACACTCCGAAAAACTCAGAGGTGCGAGCCTGTTGGCCTGATACTTAATATTAATTTTACGTTTTTTTTTTCACTCAGTTCTCTTAGTATGAGCGAGACAGGAAAGTCATGACAATTGCTGACACCTCACGGCTGCGGGCGTAATGAATAAATCGTATGACTATAAAACTATTTTTGCTGATTACTTTCATTGTCCATGGTTCATTGAGGAATTAACCAATCGGTGCATTGGTCTGTGGCAAGGTCTAGTCTGGCTATTAATCAAGTGTTGTAAGACTTAGTGAAAAGCAGTTCACATAAGCTTTAGTTTGCAGTACATATACATATACCAAATGATCATATACAGTTACTTGATGTTTCTTTCTTTGTCTCTGTGTAGGTGTTTCGCGGATACTGGCACTTTACAACAATTACCATGGCCCAATGACTATTTTACAAGACCTTCCAGCAGAAACAAAAAGTACTGAAGAGTTGTACGTGTGTTTTGGCAAAGATTGGTACCGGTCGCCGTCCAGTTTCCACTTGCCTCCTATATACCGAATCCGATTCATACCAAGTGAATTTAATGGACAACTACCGGCACCCTACGATTCGTCCAATGATGGTATTATGTTTGAGTTAATATTTAACCGACTTCATGAAGAAGAAGGTTCTGTTCTGTTTATTGTATTGTAATTTTACTGATAACTGGGATTGCGGTCAGATTAAAAAAAAAAAAAAATTGAATGAAACCTTGCATTATATTGGCCCATATGATTATTTATGAACAAAACCAGTTACAATACAACAATACAAATAATATTTATTGAACACCACAAATCAGTACAAAACAATACAGAATCAAAGAACAACTACTTACTTACTTACTTAATTACTTACTAACTTAACTTACTTTAATAACTGCGTTCATTTTTTAAATTGAACTCCCGGATAGTCCAGGGAAAACCCTATGGAAATTAGTTCAGCAAATTTTGTTTAATTCACTTTTAAAGGCTGGCTATTTTTAGAGAGAATTCAAGGAAGGCTATTTATTGCTATTTATAAACTACAATGTAGTTAACTATCACAGCTCTTACTTATTTATTGATGTAGGTACTGTGGATGCATACTTGTATTCTATTCTATTCTGTTCCGCTTCCGGTAGTTAAAAGAAAAACCGTTTTCCTCCTATAATTACAAATATTTTATTTTATTACAGCTACCCGTTTAATTCACCGACATTTCAATGACCTGAATAAAGGAGATAACAGTACCTATCTTGAGCCCTCCGAGTGCCATTACCTGCTTGACTCTGATGTTGGCCAGCCTAACACGTTGCAGCCAGCGTACCATCTTCAGTCAGCTTCATGGCAAATAATATCAAGTATTCCTTTACTGGATGCTGAAAAATCGCATAAAATTTTTAGGGCTTTTTTCGTACCGTCTGTATCACGTAAGCATAATGTTTACGCGTCCTTGTACTTGTTAAAGAATAAGCTAATCTTAAGTTAATCTATAAGTACTTCATTAAGTTTGATCTTTACAGTTTGCCTCCAGTCTACAAATTAATAATACGAGTATATTGGTAATACGTTAGTCTATGCCGCGATTACTCATCTTAAGAAATTTCTGAATTGCAAATGATATAATAATATTAATAATAAAGATATTTATTGCCATAACACAAAAAATAAATTATACACAGTTATCCAAAAGTTGCATACAATAATAATTTTAATAAAATGTACATAGGTATATATCACAAAAAATAACTTTATTCTGCATTTTATTATTTATTATCATTACACTGAATGATTTGTACAGTAAGCAAATATATCGTTATACTTTATACAGATGTGATAATGATATAAATGAGTGACTCCAAGTTACTTGCTTAACGTAAAACTCGAATGAACCCAATTCTGTTTTTAGGGTTCCGTACCTCAAAAGGAAAAAACGGAACCCTTATAGGATCACTTTGTTGTCCGTCTGTCTGTCCGTCCGTCCGTCTGTCAAGACCCTTTTTCTCAGGAACGCGTGGAGGTATGAAGCTGAAATTTATATCAATTACTCAGGTCTACTGTCCCTTGAAGCTGTGAAAAAATCAAACTTCTAAGCCAACGCAATCAAAAGATACAGCCGTTTATGCCGCAAATTTCCGCAAATTTTCAACTCTCAAGGGAATCAAAACCTACAAGGTAGTTCCCGTGAACGCAGAATCTTGAAATTTGGTATGAAGGTAGGTCTTATAGCACAGATTAAAGAATAATTGCGAAAACCGTAAATGTGTATGTATGTCTGTATATAGCAGTGACCAATATAAAGTAACCCCACACTGCGTACATTTTGCTTTGGAACAGGGCTCTGCTTACACTGGTTTTAGATATTTATAGATAATGATACGGAACCCTCGGTACGCGAGTCCGACTCGCACTTGACCGGTTTTTTATGATTTGAATCATAATAAGATAAGAAGATTAAGAATCAAATGAAAAAAATAGAATGGGATTTATCCGAGGTTGAAGTTAAGCGCCTTAAGTAAGTTACTATTCATTTATTGATTTGTTAGTCCTTTACCTTAAAAGCATAAATTCCGTGTAGCGGTTCACCGAGTCGCATTTCACCTCGAACGTATATTTAATTATCGCGTTGTGTCTCGATCGTCTACTTTTTTACTGGCTATAAGTTTTCGTCGCATTTCACCTTGACAGTGTATTTAACTCTCGCGTTGTGTCTTAATCGTACTTTTTTTTAGTCGATATTAGTTTTAGTCGCATTTCACCTCAATCGTGTGTTAAATTTTCGCTTTGTATCCTAATCGTTTATTTCAGTATTAGACAATATCTTTAATCGCAATGTACCTTTTTCGCTTATTTTTTTATAGCATATCAGCGCGCTGCATGCAGCGTGAACATTTAACTGAGACAGTTCGCCAATATTTTTAGTAGCACTTTATCTCTACAACAACATTTTAGGGTGATATATATCGCACCCTTCGTGGAAGAAAGACGTAAGTCCTATTGACTTACAATGGGACTTACGTCTTTCTTCCACGAAGGGTGCGATATATCAACTTACAACCTACATATTCTAATGAAACGTTAGACGGGATTTCATTGGGATTATAAACAGACAACAATGAAATGATAGTACACTTCTAAGCGATATAGGAACAACAAGTTTGCTTGAGATAGGTGGTTGGTTCTCGATATAACTCAATGTTGTGGTATGAAAAATATGGCGTTAAGGGAGCAAAATATAGATATGATCGACCCTTACGTCCCACTGCTGGGCACGTGTCTCCTCTATACAGAGTGTTTAGGCTACAGTCCACCATGCTGGCTTAATGCGGGTTGGGGATTTCACATATCTTCGAAAGGTTTTAAGCCTTCTCCGATATGCTGGTTTCCTCACGATGTTTTCCTTCGCTGTGGTAATTAATGATTTAAATAAGAGAGCAAAATCAGTAATAAATAAAAGGGCACAAATCTGCTTTATTTACTCCTTATACTAACACTAATTATTTCCTTGAACTAACACAAACATAAAACAAAATTGAAAACCAGCTGCAACTTATACGAACAGAAAAAAAAACCTAACCAAGTTAAAAACCCCCGACCGGTCTTCTTTGAGACCTCATAACTCTTAAACGGCTTAACGGATTTTCATTGAACTTAGCTAAGAACACTCCCGATTAAGTCACCTTTCTAACAAACACGTCACGTCAAACACCCCTCTTTTTTCGTCGGGGGTTAATAAAAAAATATTAAGGACACAATAAATAGATGCTAAATTTAGTATTTCAACATGGCAAGTTTACTTATGCATTGTTCAAGAGGTATTACATTCTGTATATAAGAATTTACTATATAATGTATTTTAAAATCCATAACGTTGAATTTTTTCAATCGTTTGCGAAATATTGGTATATTTAGTTCATTTCGCAACAAGTTGAAATCGACTGTTATGGATTCGTCTTTTAAAACTGATGTCAAATATAATACATTCGCGTTCGGTTTAAATAATTTATTAATTTTACTGTGCCACCCTTCTAGCACATTATTTGTCCTGTGGCGTTGTTGAAAGCAAGATAACATGCCGATATTTGTAGCACAAAACCATTGGTTACCCAAATAATTGTTAAATATATCCATCCATGTTTGGCAACGTTGGTGCTTGCTCTAGAATGCTAAACCAGGCTTCGTTCATTTTGGATTGCGGAAGGTGAGCTGTAGCTAGGCATTTCTTTACATACCTAATGGCTGCCTTCTCTGTTAAGTGAGATACCTAATTTTGCGGCATGTTTCCAAACAGCTTTTACAAAATGAAAATAGCAGCCTGACATCTCGACGTGTGGAAATATTATTCGAAGTGCATTAATTGCAGCTTTTTCAAAATCTGTTTTAATAACTTTTGGGTTAAAGTCTGGTATGGTTTCTCTTATCTTATTAAACAATATTTCATATGTTGCTTGCTGCTTATTTGTTAACAGAGCATACACAAAAGGAATAACTTTTGTATGTTCGCTATCTGTACCGATGTCCCCGTACAATGTGTACAGCTGTTTGTATGGGTGTGGTACTATCTTAAACGTTCCATCCACAAAAAAGTCTCCACGTTTTTGATATAATTTTTGCACGGAGGGCTAATGAATATAAGGCATACATCAGTCTGAACGCACAAAAAATCGCGAGCTAAATGCCCTGGAATGATCACATCCGATACATTTTCATATGTACAGTTACCGGAATTTCTCTTTTTAGTTCTATAGAGTCCATCACGCTTACTAAAAAATGATGGGACTTTGTCAGCATATTCTGGTGTACGAAATTTGGACATTTCTTCTTGAAATAAATGTGGCACCGGTCTGTAATCGGTAATGACTTTTTTTTTTAATTTCGCCATAGATTTTTCTACCTCGATGCTTTCGAAGTCCGGCGTGCAAGTATGCAGAGATTCTCTCACAATATCAGTTTTAGAAGGATTGAGCACGATAATGCCGTTACAAAATTTTGTAGAACATGAATAAACAGAAGTCCCATAGCCATTTGTCCTATTGATGCGATGTCTGCCCCGATTAAAATTTTGCCTCCATGAGAACTATCAATAAATTCGAAACTACCCTGCCTATCGCAGGCGGAGCCAGGTTCAAGCTCCATATTTTCTCACAAATATTGAATTGGGATTGTCTATTTTTTTACAATGTATAGTAAATCGAAAACCATTTCGAGATAAATGCTTTTTAAATCGTTTTCTGTATTTACTTTATTTTATTTTGCTATAATGAATTTATTACATGAAAAATAAGCAATGACCTTCATTTGATATTCCCAGACATGACGTAGATGGTCCAAAATGTACTTTATTTGCAAAGGTTACAAATTCTATGCTATTTACGCGTGTATTATACTACGGAGTTCAATTTGGACCCGCAATCTGACATTTCATTCATCTTATGACAGATGACAAGCAAATGGGCAATCTTGTTACTGTCATTCTTGTTTTTTCCACTGTTCACTTTCATATTGTTGTATTATAGTTTAGATCTAGAAGCACTTTCGGTAGATAATTAGGCAACAGTGTAACCGCACAGCGATGTGCTTCGCTCACATGAAAGATTTTCCGCTAAATATTTTAATGGAGAGCGAAAATATTACGTTTTTCGGTTTACTTTTGCCTACTGAGTTTGCTGTCTTATCTCCGGGTCCTGTTTTGTCTCGATAATACCTGGTATGTTTTTATGGACCTTTCTGCTTCGCGCAGAATGTTATGGTATGTGTAACGATTGTGAAAATATAAAATTCATAGGAGAAGATCGCGTTAATCTTCCTGTGTTATTGTTGAATCATGTTGACATTGATACTAATGACAGTTTGCCAACTTCACCACAGATAGAAAAGACGTTAATGGCGGCGCTTCACATACGTTTTATGATCAATTTATCCAATAAGCAGATGTGTGACACCGGCAATGGAAACTCTGACGTCACAATGGAAACTCTGACGTCATCAACCAAAATACTTTCAATAATTAATAGTGAAAAAAATACCGAGTTATATGAGAAAACATTGAAATTGGTTTCTTATAATTGACTATTCTGCACAAAAAAAATATAAAAAGGATAGGTATTTTTTTTTAGACAATCCCAATTATTGTATCTGACTTCAATGTCGCAATGACAGAGTATTATCTATTATTTATTACTCACAAAGATAATATTTCAATGAGTTTGCAAGCATTTAAGATATGAAACTACAGGTACAAAACACGTTTTAAAAAAATATTATACAAAGTTTTTGTGCGAACATTAATTAACGCGTCAAAATAAATAGAGTCCCAAAAAAATATCGATCGCGACGAAAAGCGTCTAGGGTAAAATACTACATGAAAAATTAAATGCTACAAATTGATAATACTAATGTAAAAAGCCACGCGAAAAATTGCTGCAAGTAAAAGATTCTATTGAAATTTTGTTAATTCGAGGTGAAATGCGACTCGGTAAATCGCTACACGGCACTGAGCGAGTCGAAAATACAAAATAATAGGAACTAAACATAAAGGCGTAGAGCAGCTAGTCAAATAGAAACAAAAATGCAATAATAAGTTAGCAAAATATCTACGGACATAAAGATAGACGTGCAATACGTGCGTGCATACATCACTTCATACAAGTCTAGTGCTATTCCTTGCGTCTAGCGCGCGGGCGCGGGCGCATGGTATAGCACTCGCCGACTCTTTCTACTCTCATCTTATACTGTTTGACAGACAAAACTGGTGAACGCGACCAATATGGCCTCGGGGGCCATTGGCGTTCGCAATCGCAATCACTTGCACCATCTTTTTCTGAGCAGACAGATATGGCCAATGCGATTGTGAATGCGTGTACGTTGGCAATATGGATTCTGATAATGCTTGTTTCAAATTCAATTTGCCTGCCATTACTTAGGCACTTACGAGGGCCACACTGAAAGTATTGCGTAACTTTTAAATATAGATACCTAACAATTTTTATCTGCAATTTATACATTCATTGCTTCTTGAAGTATTCGCCATTACATTTAATGCATTTATTCATACACTCAAAGCATCTTTCGAAGCATGAGGCCCAATCACTTGAGTCCATGTTTTTAACATGTTGGTTGAACGTCGTCACTGCTTCTTGGGGTCTTAAAATCTAATCCTTGATTTTGGGGAAAAGGTAAAAATCGCAGGGTGCTAAGTTTGGACTATAAGCAGGATGAGTCACAATTTCCACCATTTTCGAATCCAAAAATGCCTGTCTTCTTGGCGGTGTGAGGAGCCGCATTGTCATGATGCAAGAGGATGCGGCTTCTTGGTCGTTTCTCGATAACCTTTTCAAAAACATTGGGCAGATAAATGGTTGTGTACCACTCGGCAAAACCATTCTTTGATTACTTAAAAGGACACTAGAAATTAGACCTGTTTTTGAAAAAAAAAACAAGCGATCATCTGCTTACCAACGCTTTTTCTTGGTGCGCTTTTGTTAGGCTGCGGTTACCTTCAAAGACCCATTCACATGATTGTTCTTTTTTTTCCGGATCGTAGCAATATGTCCATGTTTCGTCTCCTGTTACCATATTACATACGGCATTTGAACGCCTTTCGTTATACTTCCGCAACATTTCTTGGCACCAATCGACACAGGCTTGTTTCTGAGTTGGTCAGTTCCTGGGGAATCTATCGACAGCAGAGGTTCCTGACTTTCAAATATTCTTGTAAAATCTTTTGTATTTGGCTCACACCAATCCCTAATTGTAAACGAATTTCAACATAGGTGACTCGTCGATTTTCTTCTATTAGTCGGCTGATAACAGCCACGCTTTCTTCTGTGACCGTGGTAGACGGCCGACCCTCACGAGAATCGACATGGAGAGAAACCCGGCCTCTATCAAAATCTGCTTACCACCGTCGCAGAGTGCTCAAATGTGGCGATTCAAGCCCAAAAGCATTTTTAAGGCGAGCACTACATTCTTGCGGAGAAAGAGAACTTTTGAAATCGTAAAAATCATTACTCTGAAGCGGTGAACGAACATAAACACGGAAGCAGTCTCTTCATACAACCTACAGTTTATTATTAGAGCAAAAACTCACACAGATAGGTTTGAGGCACGTACACTCAAGTAAAGTAATTAAAAATTATCAATGCATTTAAGAAAATAGGTTATTGCTAATGAATCTAGGTCGGTATTAGAATGTGCTTCGCTAGTTACGACTTTTTGAAAATAAGTACGTAAAAGCTCAACGATTTGAGAAGCGTCGGGTCACATATCCGGCCATGCGCAGTAAGCGCACTCTCTTGACGCGATTGGTTCTCGGCGTGACAGATTTACGCTAATTGGTTCGCGGCTTCGATGCGATGTCAGCAGATTGTCAGTGTGTCTTCGAAGCACGAATGATGTTATGCAGAAGGGGACCAGTCAGATTCAAAGCAGCCCAATGCACAAAGGTATGAAATCAGTAAGCCAAATTTCCACTCGCTTTCGCCTACTTCGTCAGCGCGCTTGACTACCTAGTTCGATAAGTGTATTAATAGTAGTTTAGATACATATTTATATATTTTTGTATTACAAGGAAGTGGGTTACCTGATGTTAAGTAATCACCGCCGCTCATGGACATCCGCAACACAGAATTATTGTAGATGCGTTGCCGGCTTAGAGGACTAAGATAGTATACCTATGTGCCAGTAATTCCACCGGCTGTCTTACTCTCCCACTTCGAAACACAGTAGCCCAAGATGTTGGTAGCGATTCGGACAGACCCTGCTCGTGGTTCTACCACCCGCAACGAATGATATCACGTAGATACGGTTTCTAAATGTATTATATAGGTCTTATGCTGTCTATGGGTGTAGATAAAAATAATAAAAGAGATATCACTAGATATATTTTAGGCTATTTTGGAGATCAGTGTCAATATATTTATTTTTTCTCAATTCTTTGGTCAAGTTTTTCAAGGAAACACATTTTTTATTAGCCTTTTATTTCGCCTTCTTAAGCTCTGTATCTTTGATAATCTCTTTTGTGAGAGAATTGTTTTTTTTCCCACTTCTTTTTTAAGTCTTTGGGTCTTCGGTGTATTAAACGCTGATTCAATATCAAAAGATAATACGTTCAAAGGCGTATCTCTATTAGCCTCTAATGAATCGGCTATTGCTGCTAATGCTGACAACTATGGCGACAATGGTTGCGTCGACTGCTCTGTTATATCAGTGATGTCCACAGGTTGGACAGGAGACCTGAAAAAAAAGCTGTGTTAAGAAATTAAATAACACCCAATATTATACAAATCAAGCGTCCGCTGCATTTCTGCTGGGACAGCTGCACATACGTGTAGATGCTTAACTGATGAGCTGATAACGGAAATTCTTGCTCGGTGTCCAGTCATTTTCCTGTCTCTCTAATTGAACAGCTTTTTTCCATCGATTTCTACGACTCGGGTGTTGTGGGAATCTAAATTACAATTAAGCGAAATGAGAAACGACTTCGACTTGTTAATCCGATTAAAACCGAAATTAAAACCCATATATGTATGTAACTTAATAATAAATATTATGTCCTATAAAAATAGCTATATTAAAATGTACTACCTACTACATTATGGATAATGATATCCCTCTAGTAAAAAGGCGATTTTTGATTTTTTAAGTAAACAGTGTACTTATACGTGAAAAGTGATTCCAGTAGGTACTCTTGGGACAATATTCCTGTTGATTCCTGTACCACCTCACCACACATGAAGGCATTTTTTAATGGATAAGTTGATTTTATATAATAAAAAAACCATGTGACACGACTGACAGGCGTGCGCCCTGCGCACTGATCGCGTTGCCGCACTAGTTTTCAAGCCCCGCCCGCCGCGAACTAGTTTACGTTGTGTTATTTTGGAGCGTCAGAAATGCTTCCATGGTTATATTCGTTCACCGCTCTGAAGTCTTTTCCCGTCAATTCCATTGTCAGTGTAAAATTAATCTCTTTAAACGACAGAAAAAACAAATTAGGTACGATCAGTTTCCCGCCAACTATTATTTAATTCGATAAACAATGAGCTATATTTTTTTAATGACTGACAATTCTAAATTCAAATGTTTACGAGTGCAAAACTTTCAGTGTGACCCAAGTATACATATTTCCACCAATTAACGATGGAAATCAAGACGTAATTTGTTTCTTCACTACTATGCATACAGCAGCGGATAATTAATTACAGTCAAGATAGTGATTTGTTATTATCACTATGAAAATGCAGAAAATGACATGTAAATCCTTTAACTTAAAAAACAAGTAATTACTTAATTTCTATTATGAAGAATTTGTAATACTTAAGAGATTTGAATGAGATACCGTTTCAACCGAAATAATATATGAATGTAGTTGCACTAAAACTGCTGAAAAATTCTTTCGCCGTTAGAATCCTATATTATCCCTAAAGAACATAGGCTATATTTGATTCTACGCGGACGAATTCGCGGGCAACAGCTAGTTTAGGTATTTGTAGTAATAAAGTTGTTTGACTAATTTGTTCATAACAGGTGCAAGTTTTTTAGGGTTCCGCCTCTCCAAAAGAAAAACGGAACCCTTATAGGTTCACTGTTGTCTGTCCGTCTGTTTGTCAAGTCAAGACCCTTTTCCAGTATAAAGTTGAAGTTAATTTCAAATACTTTCTTTGGCCGCTTACAGCTCTGTGAATATATTATCTTTCCGAGTCTAAGTGAACGCAATCACAAGATAGTCATTAGAAGAGGTGTTTCCATACAATTTGCCGTGATCCCAATAATAGGGGGTACTTCCAGTTGTCTTAGAAATTAGAAATTTGGTATGGAAGTAGGTCTTACAACAAAAGTAATGAAATCAATTTAAAGATGTAACTTTTATTTCTGTCTATGTAAGTAATCAATATAAAATGACCTCACGTTACCTAGTACCTACATTTTGCTTAAGTGACGGCTCTGCTCTGGATTTTTATATTCACTTGCCGAATTTGTACGGAACCCTCGACGCGCGAGTCCGACTCTCACTTGGCCGGTTTTTTTTAATAAAGCACAAGTTAGGCACTTGTCCCACCGCCGACGATGAGCGATAAACGAGTAGAACGATAAACTAGAAACGAGTGGGCGAGCGGCGAGAAGCGAGTGTTAGCTCCAATAGTTTTGTCGCTCGGCTATAGGCGAGTGTTCGAGTGCGACGGGCTATTACTCGCGTCACTCGCTCGGGCGTTGCAGTTTGAGTTCTAACTACCAAGCGAGTATCGCCGAGCGAGTATCGCTGAGCTAGTTTTATCTTATCGCTCTTATCGCGGCGACAAACTAGTAGAGCGAGTGTTCTCGCCGGCAGTGTGAACAGCCAGCGATGAACGATTAGTATACGTGTCTCTTTTACTAACACAGGATCCTTATCTTTTGTTCGTTTCTTGGGCGAGAAAATCGCCGATAGCTAATCGCTTACTCGCTCTTGGTGGGACAAGTGCCTTAATATACTACGGACTAGAAGTACCAATGTCATTATGTGTCTATGGGCAGTGGTGATCACTTACCATCAGGTGACCCACTTCCTCGTTTGCCTTCCTATTCCTATAAATATATATATATATATATATGCAGTTGACACTTGATTGGTTTTGTAATTGCCTGGGAGAAGAACTAGGAGTTCTGGGGATATTGTAACGTATTATGTATCTTTTTTTTCGTAAATTTTGTTTTGTGTACCCACATAAAATAAGCATTTTTTATGGGGGGATAAAACATTATTTGTTACTTAGTTTAAATTTAATTTATTTATCAACTTTATGTGTACACGTGGATCAGTGCAATTATAAACAAAAAGATAATACAATATTTATTTGTTCTAAATATCATTGGTGTTACATCTGATTTCTTTGGTAGGAATAAATCGAAACGACGTCATAGATATCTCGTATACTTTTGTTAGGTAGGCATCCGAAACTTAACAGTGAATGCTGTGATAGTCTAAAGGTAGCAGGATAGGGCAAGTAAATATACCCTTTTCAAACTAAAAAAATAAATATTTTTGTATGATTAGATAAGATACTTACAACTAGTGGTTTTTTTCTCCAACGAAATGTAATTAATATATTCTGATGAAGTAACCCTTATTCCTAGCACAAAAAAGATGCATTTAAATAAAATATTTTGTTAAATAACTGCTAGTTACAGCTTGCAATTTTTTTTATTTTCTTAAGTTTAATAACTATCTCATTGAGTGGACTGTTCTCTCTAACAGTTTAGCTTCCCTTCGTCTTCTTTTTGCAGGCTCTTCGTTTTCATTGTTTTCTGTAGATGTCTCTTCGTCTGCTTGTGTATGTGTCTCTTCAACATACCTACCCGATATCAGCATTATCGTTATCGCACTTTTAACCTTGACAGAACTTACTTTTCGGGTTAAAGATACTTTATTCTCAAAAGAATTACAGAAATTCACTTAAATGAGAATATTTAAAGATTTACAATTAATTTGAAGCACTTAATCACCTAATTACATCCAAAACAAATAACAAAATCCAAACAAGTGCAAACCAAAGTGTACCTATAAAGACTTTTAATTAACATTTCACAACCACATCTGTAAAGAAGACAACTTATCATGAGCAGCATAATAATTATCTAAAAGAAGAATTTTTACTGGAATAATATACCTTCAAACGAGTTTTTTTGATAGTCTGAAGTTACGTATTTATAACTCTTCTTGGTTCAGCTATTGACGATCATTTCTGCAGTATTATTTTGACTATATGTATAGTTCGATAGAATAGATAAAATGTATGTATATATGTATGTATAACTCTTTATTGTACATAAAACACAAGAAAAAGATGAATACAAAAATAATAAATATCATAAAATATATCATTTTCATATAAAATATCATTTTTTCAGATAGACTTTCAGATCAATTGAATGATTTGGCTCATAGTACACATACGAGGGGCGGCTGAAAAGTAATCTACCTAACTAAGAAAGAAAAGACTAGCGAGGGTGATTTATTTTTATTTTTCTGTGTAATCTCCTGCGACAGAAATGCGCTTGTTAAACTTTTCAAATAATGACATTAACCGACTAAAAAAAAAAAACCTTTTGTCGTCAAACTATTCGTTTACTGCAGATTTCATGTCCGTCAAAAATCTGCGTCCCCTCAAAATCTTTCTTCAGGAGTCTGAACAGAAAATAGTCTCAAGGGGCCAGGTCTGGGCTGTAAGGAGGGTGACTGATTTCTTCAAAGCCATTTTTGGACATGGCCAACTTTGTTGTGCGAGCAGTGTGCACTGGGGCATTGCTGTGCAACAGCAAAATTCATTTGCTCAGTTTGCCTCTTCGTTTTCCTTTTATTGAATCTCTAAGCTGATGTAGTAAATTTGCGTAATAATCAGCATTCATTGTAGTTTTTTTTTTGGCAGGTAATCAATCAGTAATTGTTGCCATGAGTGTACCTGGACGAACCTTGAACTTCCTGGGTGGCTTCTCATCTTTAAATTTCCACTGCAATGACTCTTGCTTACTTTCGGGATCCCATTGCCTAATCCAGGTTTCATTGCAGGTTACTGTTCGAGGTATAGTTTCCTCCTTATCACGACTCATTTCTATTAAGTCCTCACAACATCGAACTCTTCTCTCCATATCGAAGGAAGTCAGCATTCTAGGCACCCAGCGTGTACTAACTTTGGACATCTTAAAATGTTCGTGAAATATTGTATTTACTCGTTCCTTGCTAATCTCAACATCTCTGGCCATCTCCCACTGCTTCACTCGCCGGTCCTCTAATATATTTTTTTTCACGTGGGCAACATTTTTTTCGGTGACTGCGGAAGTTGGCCGCCCACTACGAAGATCATCTTCGAGGCTATCACGAACTTGATGGTGAAATCAGACGGGCACGAATCACCAAACACTGCTAACATACGCTGTTTTATCTGCTTGGGTTATTTCCCTCTTTAGTGAGGAATTTTATAACAGCACGTTGCTCAATTTTGTTCATTTTCAAATTTTACTGCGACATGATGCGAACAATCGAGTAACAAAGGAGAACGAGACACCGTAAATAAATGAATGTCCTATATTTTGAAAATATAATAACCAGTGAATACGAAATCATAGTGGCCAGTATTTTTTTCGCGTTACAAATAGGTGAGATAGATTACTTATCAGCCACCCCTCGTAAATTACAAATTGAAAATCAGGATTTTTATCGTTAAAAATATATTTTTTTCTTTTCTAAAAATCGTGCTGGTGGTATCGCACGCAACCTGCGAATGCATGCACCAAAAAAGCGTTTCAAATTTTTACTGTACTGCGCAGAATAAATACATTAGCTTGCTTTCTCGGGGTCATTTTATTATACCTACCTAGTAGTAGTACCTATAAGTGACTGTATCATTAGGGCATAAAAATACGAGTGTTGGTTGATAAAACGAACCAAGTGAATTTTATAATAAAATAACACTATTGTTTTAATGCCTAATTATGTACAGTTACATACAAATTGCTTTATCTACACACATATTATAATCTTTCTATGATGTGTTCTGATAGCTTTGATCTGTGCTCTATTTGCTCATCTATCGCTTATTTTATACGAAAGTGACTTCAGTTATTTTAGAAATAACAAAACTAAGTAATTTTTGCGATAAATCAAACTGAACAACAAAATGGCGGTAAATGAAAACTTTTTCAACGCATCTCACGCAACCGCCCACAGCCTCTTTTCTGAAAAAAAAAAACTACAAACTAGAGTATATCCTAACTATCATAACGTTCGATATCAAGTAACGTGAGATTTATCAAAATTGTTTGCAATTGACATTTCATTTCGAATAAAAATCATCTCGGTCAGTCATCTCGAATGATATTAAAATTGAGGTCAAATCAAATTGTTTTGTTTTGGCTTTAGGAATAAGGGTGTCATAATCATCATCGATTGTTACTTCATGTTCGTCATTAAAATCTAAACGTGGCCTGTAGGTCTTGTTACCTTAGGCTCTGTCCACCCCATAAGGGATAAAGACGTGATTTGTGAATGAATGTGAATAGAGGGCGCGGAAAACTGTTGAAGTTGGCGGGTGTCTCAAAAAAAATATATTAAAAAAAAACATTTTTATTGTAATTTCAGCATAAAAAGTACAATTTGTGTATATAATAATCACTTGTTAATATAGTACCTATTGCGTGTAAATAATAACTTCTACATAAAGTTCTTTTCTAAAGGAAAAAAATATGTAAAAAATGGCGAAGAAAAGAAAAAACCTAAACCTAACAACGAAGAAGAAGAAACAAAGTCAATAAGCAGCGACGGGTCAAGTGAATCTTCCGAGTTCGTCGAATGTGTTGAAAATGCCGATAAGTACAAGTCTTACAGGGTCGCGGACTACAACAGGAGGTACCCCGAGGACAGCGCTGTGGGCAGCGAATTTGTGGTTTTTGTCGAAAGCTCAATCTCTGATAAATCCGATCGGGTCTCGAGACATTATGTTTCTCAACGGCTGCTTTTCGGTGTTTCTTCAGGGGATAGTACATAAAAAAGGTGAAGAAAAATGAAATTGGGGTGGTATTTGAAAGGACTAGCCTGGCAAATGCCTTCTCAGACTATGTAACTTTTTTTAAAGGAACAGGGCCCTTAAAAGCCCAAATACCCGCACAGTGTACTGCGTTTTTTGGTGTCATCACCTCGTCACAATCGTTAACCAAAGTGTTAAGTTAACAAATAATATAACTATAAACACAAAAGAAATAGCAGAATGTATTAAAGACAATTAACATTACAGAAAAAAACCCTTACATTCAACCCAAAAGTAGAAAGAAAGAAAGAAGACATTTATTCCTTTTTGCAAGACACACAAATATAAGACAATATACACAATTTTATAGAAAATAAACAAGGTATAACAATAAAAAACATAGAGATGTAAAATAGATCATCACCGTTGTGTGTGTCTTCGCAAAAGTGAAACGGTCGCTGGCTCAGCATTACGCTGAGGCGTTAGACACCTGCAGCACTGATTTTCAGCCAGAACCGTCTATGACTCACGAAACGATACACAGAAAGTAAAAAAAGTAATATAGTATTTATTGTGTAACCATTAATTGGAGTTATTATTATTTATAAGTTTTTTTTTTAAATCTTTATTTATAAGCTTGGATCATTTGAGAATGAACATGTCAGCTCCAAATGCCTTTTAAAAAATTATAAAAAACACAACAACCACAAAGTAATATTTTATGTTTTAACTTAAAAACGACAGAATTACATAACTACGAGGGGAGGTACAAAAGTTCGCGGAATGAAATGGTTGTGAATTAAATAAAGCTATTTAATTATTTTTCTTTTTCTATATAATAACCTTCGAGTTCAATACATTTTTTGGATCTACTAATTAATTTATATAAACCATCAAAAAAATATTTTTCTTCTTTGTCCTCGAAATGAGCTGAAATTGCCTCCTTCCAGTGTTGCCAGACCCAATTTTCAAAAGTTACCCTGCTGTGTTAAAAATGTAACCTTTTGCCAAGAAAAGTTACCTCATTGGATCATTTTTTTATATCAATTAAAAACATACCACAGAGTATAACTGCGGCCTAATACTACCAACTATGTAGTTTTTCCTGTAATTCTACCGAGTTTTTAGAAATATTGTCATTTTTTTTGGGTATAAAATTAAAAAAAAAAAACTAACAAAAAAGTTTTGATACCTACCACTTACCATAGTTTTAAAGATTGTTTTTGTGTTTTATTACTTCTCGTCACAACTAAAATTTCAGTACAGCTTGTTCACCGGTTTTCTCGAATAAAAAGTTGGAAACACTGTTGGAATGTTCGGACAACATCATGTGACGTAGTTTGATAAAATATTCTTCAAAGTCGAATGAAGGTCAAACATAAAAATCTAACAATTACAATCGCTGCAGAAACCTTTTTCCTCCAAATGGTTTTTGAATCAACATATGTACAGTATAAAAAAATATTTCATCCCAATTAAAATCTGAAACAAAAATTAAATTCTAAGGTTGTAAGGTTTTAAGTATAAAACTAGTTAGTAAATTGGAATTACAAATTAGAATACCTTCACCTCTCTACACAGACTTGTTATATTTTATATTTGATTGCAGCTTGTAACATTTGCTTCGATGGTTCAAATTTATTGACATTTGTTATAGATCCTTTTACTGCCATCAAAGCTGAAATAGTTTCAGTGCCAAGCCTATTCCTATTGTCGCATTTTATTAATTTAAGTTGACTGAAAATTCGTTCAACACTAGCATTAGAAAAAGGCAAAACCAACAAAAGCATTATCACTTTTTTTAAATTTGGGAACTCCATGTCCCCTCCATTTTTTTTTATTTTGAATATTTTTGTCCAGTATTCTTCAATGCTTAATTCTGGTGATATATTAAGTTCGACAAAATCTAAGAATGCATGCTTCTTCCACTCTTTGTTAAGTTCTTCGACATTAACATCGTTTTTAATATTGGGAAATCTGGTTAATATATTGGATAGGTTTTTCAGCTCATATTTTTGAGCTTCTTTGGGATCTGTTACCTTTTCTAAAATTGTAAATATCGGATCGGAAAAATCGAAGCGTTGTTTTAGTTGTTTGATGGCTTCTATATAGAATGCCAAACAAGACTTTCTGAATTCTTCAATTTGGGTTTTCGTTTGTGGCACTTCTTGTTCAAGGTCTTCCAACGACGCTTGAGCTGTCACACCAACGTAAAGTTTGTTAAGTGGAACAAAAAATCTAGGATTTGCATGTTCGATCTCATAGGCATCAGTCGTTTTGCAATAATGTAGTGTCATGTAATTGCTCGATATATTTTTTATTAGTTTATGAACTTCCGGTTTAACCTGATGCAACAGTGGTTTTTGGGATTGGAAAAGCGTATTGAAATCATTGAACAGGCTTAACACATATGACATAAACTCTAAGTAAATTTTTGAGAATTTATTGTTAAGAGTGGCTAATATATCTTCAGTTACTCTACTGGGATCTTCAAAAGCTTCTAATTTGAAATATTCGCTTAAAACATCGTACTGCTCCAACGTTCTATCTACGCACGCTTGTAGCGATAACCACCTTGTGGTGGATGGGCTTAAAATTTTATGCAGCTCCACTTGAAAGAATTCTTGGAATTCCCTTAGTTTATGTTGTCTTGACGAGCTTCGACTAAAATGTGCACCTATACTCCTTAACAGGTCTTCGACAGACTTCGGCAACTTCAGGCAAGCTTTAGAGGCGACAAGGTGAATGATGTGGCAGCTACATTTTATACATGCTATGTGAGGAATTTGGTCTTTTAAATGAGAAAACACGGAGTTGTGTTGCCCTACCATGCTGTTTGTAGTGTCCGATGCGAAACCTACAAAATTTTTAAGGGGTATTTCGCTATCTCGAAGCCACTTTAGTAATCCGTTCGCGAGATCTTCGGCCTTTCCAGATTCAACCTCATACATTTTGAGGAATTGCGTGCGAACGTGATTTGAGTCGTCATAGATAACCGTCAACGCACATTGTTTTGTTACGCTGATGTCTGTGGTTTCGTCCATAATAATGCTGAATGGAGTTTTTTTCAATTTGTTAACTAATTCTTCGGTAAACATAGGACCGAGCACACTTTTTATTATGTTGGTAGCTTTAGTCCTTCCAAGTTGAAGTGATTTTATTATATCTGAATCTGGAAAAGTATTCGCTAAAAATGGTATTAAATCGTCTGTTAAAGATAGTGGCAGGTTGTGTTGTGCTAAAAATGCGCAAATTTTCAATTCAGCTTTTTTTTTAATTTCGTCTTCTTTCTTGGGTTTTATAATCTGTTCGATAGGTATTGTTTGTGCAATGGCGTTAATATTCTGGATGTGTTTTGCAGTTTTTGAGTGCTTTATAAGAGCTGGTTTGTGATTTAACATAGCACAATTACACACCTTGCAATAGGCAACAAACGAACCACAATCTTGCTCTTTTTTTGCTATCCAATTTTTAAACGGCATTTCTAATAACCATTTGTCATTGAAATCACGGTACTGTTGTTTTTTTTTTTTTAATGGAAGCGCCTCTTCTTTCTGTTCCTGCACCGTGTCATCATCTTCATCTCTTTGTCTTTTAGGCTTTGATGTTACCAAAAACTTATCCATGACTTAGACTATGATTTGTTAGTAAAATATCATAAATCCATGCACACAGAAGAAACCAGCACCGCCAGCATGAAAAAAAATAGAAGCAAAATAAACAATGCAACAATAAACTACTTTTAAAGACTTAATTGACTTGATATTACGTTTGCGTACGCCAGTTTGGCGCCAATATACGCGTACAATATTGATTCTTAATTAATGGAATATATTAGTGCATTATTAACAGTCATCTCACTTCGTAGAAATAAAATAATAATAATTATAAGTGAAATGCACACAATGTCACAGCAAAATCTCCCAAAACCAAAAAATATTATTAAAGTAGGCAACACCCACCCAGCCGCCAAATGCAAGTTAACCCGGCCATAAAATTATTAAAAAATGGAAGTTCGGCCGGTATTACCTGTCAAATTTACAATCGACCGCCACCCGCCACCACAGATGTGTAATAAGTTGTAGGTATGTGTAATAAGTAGTGATCGGCAAAGACGGAGCAAAATTTTAACAAAACTTGTAAAATCTGACATGAAGGAAGTCTTGCAAACAAGAAAAAAAATATATTATTGGCAGATTATTGTTAATTTTAACTCTATAATAATACTTGAATCTCAGATTTGGTATAAGTACTTACCTAAGGATATTAACATTGTCATGGTTTGTGAGCACTCTTTTATGTGTGCTTGCCAAGTTTTGTTAAAGTTTTGCTCCGTCCATGCCGATCACTAGTAATAAATACCATTTCAACAGTACTTAGGAATTGGGAACTATATTATTATTCGTAGCTAGTCTGCCTAGTCGTAATTTACATCAATTTTCAGAAAACAAAATAGGTAAGTATTCACTGACCTGACTTTTCTCTAATGCCGCCAATCAAATTATAAATTATCACTCAGTTGATCACACTCACAGATATGTAGCTAGACGGGAGGAAGACAGGAGGATACAAGGTAGCCGGCGCTCAATTCAATAGAATGATACTCAGTTAACTCGGTTTGTATTGTTTACAAAACAAAACAGATGGTACACTCGTGTAACGTGTAAATGTGTAAGTAAAGCAACACGACGAGATCGAGCATTAGATAAATAAAATAGCTAGATAGAAGATAGAAGTATAGATGCTTGCTTACTATACTATCGGAAGTTCGTTTGAGTGTCATCTCTTTTACTCCCATATAAAAAGAGTGAGCGCGTGCATGCATGTCCTTCCGATTCCGATTTTCCACCTCTAGCCGGAGCGAAGAAAGCCCCGAATGACGACGGTTATAACACTGAACTCTGAAGTCCCTTTCACTCTTCTATATTACATGATATGAGTGAAAGAGACGGCACGATAGGAACGAGCTTCGCGGTAGTTGAGCTATTTTTACGTCAAACGCACGTTCCATTCTACGTAGTTACAGCGTCAGCCGGTCATTTTATTCAACAACTTTAACAATATTTTTTGAACATAAAAATAAGATTTCAAAAGTAACCTAAAGTAACCTTTTGGGCTGAGTAACCTGGAAGTAACCTGACAGAGCTAAAAGTAACCTAAAAGGTTACAAAAGTAACCTTCTGGCAACACTGCCTCCTTCACTTCTTCGTCGGTATGTTTTTTTTTTCCTCGTAGTTCTTTTTTCAAATTTGGGAATAAATAGTAATCGCTAGGGGCCAAATCCGGGCTGTAGGGGGGGGGGGGGGGGGGGGGTGAATTAGCGATTCGAAGCCACACTTTTCGAGAGCAGCAGTCGCGACATGGCTTTTGTGAACTGGTGCATTGTCATGCAAGAGCAATACACCCTTCGACAACTTTCCCCTTCTTTTTTCTTTAATAGCTCCTCGTAGTCTTTCCAGCAGCATTGCGTAGTATGCCCCAGTTATGGTGACCCCCTTGTCTTTATAGTCGATCATTAGAATTCCCTTGGAATCCCAAAAGATCGTCGCCATCAACTTTCCGGCTGATTCTGACACTCGAAACTTCTTCGGATGTGGTGCTCCCTTTTTATGCCACTGCATCGACTCCTGTTTCGACTCAGGATCAAAGTGATGAACCCATGTTTCATCTCCAGTAACGATCCGATCTAATATACCTTCAGGGATATCGCCACACAAGTCTACAAAAAAATATTTCGATGCGTCAATTCTTTGTTGCATCTGTAGCGGCTCAGCATTCTGGGTACCCACCTTGCACTAACTTTTGTAATACCAAGATGATCGTGCAGGATCCTCAAAATAGTCGTATCCGATACGCCAACTAATGTAGATAATTGTTTCTTTTTAAGACGAGCATCTTCCAGTGTGAGTTTTTCGACTTTTTGCACAATGTCTGAGGATGTGGCTTCAACCGGCCTTCCTGGGCGAGGGTCATCTTTGATGGACTCTCTGCCAAGCTTAAATAGACTATGCCACTTGTATATCATGGTTTTACTAGGACATTTAACCCCGTAAACAGTTGACATCTCATCCATTATCATTTGTGGAGATTTTCCTTGCTTAGACAAGAACTTTATCACGGCACGATATTCAATTTGCTCCATAGTGACCAATTTATCCCGAAATAATTTGTTTTCAAGGCGATACCGCAAAAACAAAAGACAGTCTTGACATAACATTATGTTTTTTTTTACCGAAAGAGGTCTCACTATAACTGAGCAAAAAGTTTGAATAATAAAGTTTCCTCCTAATACTTAATTCCGCGAACTTTTGTACCTCCCCTCGTATTTATAAAAAAAACTGTATGCAACTTTAGCCGGTTCAGAAAAAGGTTTCGCCAATATTGTCTGAAAAACACCCACATCCAAAAGAGTAAAACCCCAAACTCTACACAGCTTATCCCTCTTGGTATAAGTTATTTATGGTAATGAAAATGCTGATTTTGATAGTAATCAAAGCGGCGAAACTAATCTCGTCACTGTCACTCATGTTTAATTCGAATTAGGGATTATTTGTTTAACACCATCGATTTTGCGTCAAATAACAAACAAAACATTTAAATTTTCGTAGCACCAAAAAGAACTAATGAGACGTCGTTATGAGACTGTTTCTGATTGGCCAATTACTTCAATTACTAACCAATCACGTAACAGAAGAAAAAAGTTAGTGTGGTCAAATGGAAGCAAATTTGCCAGATATTTCCAACTTTACATTGGGTGCGTAAGGTGCGTTCCACTAAGCGCTCACGACGCTCAATCGAAGTAACTGGGCAAGGCCGTAAAATTGGCCTCATGCTACATAAAAGTATCATAAAAGTGTATGTAACAGCGTTACATATAAGTATCATAAAAGTTATGTAAAGCCAAATCTACAATGAAACAATTTGACTATTAGTTTCGAAATTATTTATTTTTTATCAATCAAATAGTTTTTTAAATTGTTAGTTGGTCCAATTTTTTCAAATCTGAACATTTTTCATTCCATAGTGAACCTCGGACATCTGATAATATAGTTTCTCCTTTGCGTGTAAGTGTTTTCATCTGTAGTTTCTTTTAATCCTTTTCCTTCTAAGCTTTTAACTACGCTTTCTTGAATTTCTTCGTATAATATTATGTTTTCATCAAAATCTAGTTCTTCTAAATAATCAATCTCAGAAAAATGGGTAGCATCACTGTCATCCAAATTTGCTTGTGTATATTCAGTTGTTTTTTTTCGGTAATAACTTTTTGCATTCTCAGCAACCTTCTTTTTATTTTCTTTGTATTTCTCGGGGTTTTTTTTTTTTAATTTCTCCCGGTATTTTTTTTGCCTTTCGGCTGGAGTGAGAGGCATCTGTTACGGGAAAAAATATATTAAAACTGTTTCCATTTCAAACTATAGCGATAATTCTACGTATAATCTCACGAGTGAAAATGACCAAGATTACTATGTGAAAGCTCTTTTAAGGTAAGTATTTAGGTCCTTACATATTAAATTGACGTTTGGCGAACTAGCCATTTTGGTTCAGAATATCTGACGTTTGGCTATTTAATTAATACAACTTCATCCAGTGATAAAAGTTCCGATGAGGCCATCGCCGAAATTTTTTTCAGCAAAGGAATCAAAGAACTACCTTTGAGATAGAAAAACTGCTTAGATAGCCATGGTATATAATTAAATAAATAAATATATATAGATTCATAAAAATGTTTTGATTTTGCTATGTAAAACCTATTAGTTTAAAATGATCTACACTTAAAAATAAAATGTTAACAAAGCAAACCAAATATTTTAATAAACCAGCCAACCAAGAATTGGCCCATTACAGATTTTAAGAGGAAGCTATACCTGATTGGTTGGTTCACTGAGTCACGTGGTTTGGTTTGTTCGGCTCAGAACAAATATGGTATTAGTGAAAGAATTTTTAAAATCGGTTCGTAGTTTTGAAAAGATTACCCGCTACACACAAATTAACAAAGTGACGACCCTTACCTTTTTATATTATTAAATTACTCTTGTTGTGCAGATGTGAATTTATAAAACAATAGTGAACTAGCATCATTTTTTACACTTTTTTTTGTACTGGGAACTTTGTGATCACGCATACTAAAATGCAAAAAAAAATATTAACACACGATATAACAGATATTTAAACAAATAAAAAAGACATTGTTGTTTCCACAACGCACATTGGAATGAAATAAGCCATTGTTTTTTAAACTAACATCACATTTAGCTAAGAAGTGAATATTCCCATTTTGGTGGCCTTACCCAACTAAGTTCTAATTTTGAAATTATTATAGTCGTCTAGAGCGTTGTATAATAATCATTATAGTTGAGTCCGAAGTGCCATAGACTATCCAAGATTAAAAAGTATGTGATTGCAATTTTGTCTATAAACACATAATTGATAGATTATAATCAACGAGTAGAATAAATATACTAAAGTGGAATGCACAGTGTTTGTTAAGCAATAAATACGAATTCCAAAAGTTTCTTTATGATAATAATATACATATAGCTATTATTTGTGAAACATGGTTAAAACCATATATTAATTTTACTATAAATGGGTACCGCAGAACCGTACAACTTTGCCCGCTTTTTGCGGTTTTTTGCCTTTTTTCGAGTCAATTAGTCCATATTGTACAACTTTATCTGGAACACTCACAAATTCACATACTCTTCTTTAGGTAGATGAGAAACCTACATTAAAAATGAGTTTCCTTACTGTAGAAAACGGCCCTCAAACAGGCGGGCCAAAATATTGAAAAAAAATCGAGATTGCCCACATTTGTTTACAATATCTTATCTTCGGGATTATCAACGTTATGGTCATGATTCTTAAAGTCTAATAATCTAGAATAGACATAGCAACGTTGTATCGAATTAATAGTTATTTAAGTGTTATATTTTACGTCTAAATTAGTGTGGGCAAAGTCGTAAACAAAAAATTGACATCCTTCATGTATCCTTCATACACAATCCTGGATATGCCAGGGTTGTCAATTTTTACTAATAGCTTTTACCTTTTACCCGACTACGACGATCAAACAAGGTGTAGTATGATATTAATATTATAATTTGCTCTTAACTGTAGGGGAGACCGGGGTCAATTGAAACGTTTTCCAAAAAAATGGTCATGCCTACATTTCCTATCAATACTGGGTTGTGAAAGATTTCGACTATAGCTAGGTTATCTGGCTTTAAAGTTGCTACGTTGATTTTTATCCATAGGTATCAGATACGGAATCACAAGTGCTTTAGAAATCCTCGAAAATTGTTTCATTTGTTCATTGTTTGTTTGTTGTTGTGTGTTTTTGACCCTGGTTGCGGGTCAATTGAAACAATGAATGGGGTCTATTGAAACACCTAGAAATAAAATATTTATTTAATGTAATAACCATTTCAATTTATTTTTTTAGTCACAATTAAATCAAATAATCTCAGTCTTTGATTAGAACACAGTAAGAGGTAGTTTCTAACATCAACTTAACGAAAAAAGCTAACATTTATTGCTATTAACTTAACAAAATTTTCATATGGTACTTCTTGCTTAATCATTTAGAATATTTAAATATTTATAAGTAATAAGATCAACTATTACTAATCTAGAAATGTAATCAACATTTAATAAAGGAAGAGCAACCATTATTATACATATTAACTAGGGTTAAGGTGATTGACGTAATTAACTCTTTGTAAAATCCCAAATGTGCCCTCCACACATAGAACACTATTTTTACCATTAATTTAATGAAAAAAAAAGATCTTCAGAAGAAGTAAATTCTTTAGTTTGCTTAGATTTTTTTACACTTTCCTTTATTTTTTTTACTAAAGTTCTTTTTCATGTTCTTTGCCTGTTTTTTTGATTTTTCTTTTCTGATTCTTTCCTAATTTCTTCTTTTTCGGGAGTTTCCGTGTACATGGTCGACTTCCTCTTTCTCCTACCTTCTAAAAACAAAAAAGAAGTGTTACTGCAAAAAAAGCTTAAAGCCACATACAAGAGTCAATTAAAACATGTTTCAATTGACCCGGTAAATTTTGTTTCAATTGACCCAGCAACGTCATGGTGAATATTTAAAATCGTAGAAAAATAACGGTAGACGGTAGGTATACATAAACCACTACAAATTCAACAACAATAACCATACAATCAGAAAGTTAAGTAGTATTAAAGTACTACCAATGGATATTGACTAATATACAAAACAAAAACATCAAAAATACTTACTTTTGGTGCTGGAAAAGCAATACACTCACGTAATAACTTCCGACGGTCACAGAGCCGCGGCTAGCACTGTTCCACAGGTTCTGACACGAACGCAGATCCATCCCCCCTCAGGGACCGCCCCGCTATCGCTTTTTGTTTAGTAGTTATTGCACTTGTTTCTATTGACCCGTGTTTCTATTGACCCCAGTCTCCCCTAAATTAAATTGTGCCTGGATTAAGGTATGTTGCTTAATAAAATCCAATTTTACATAATACAACAAATTTAATGCAATGCAATGTGTAGTTACTAACGTTACACAAACATAACGCGGTACACATATGTACATTTAAATAATCATCTAGTTATTATGTATGCAGTTAACAAAAATATGAGATCATTTTAGAGATCGATATAGAACTTGAAGTTGTATCTTACTGTATGCCTGATTCATTTTAATTATTTGTAATAATACGTTGTACCTTTAGGTAGCTTTTGGAACAAATTTTACTTCTAAAGTAATTATAGAGGCAATTAAACACGATTTAAGAGTATTTTCATCTTGCCTTACTAGGCAAAAACAATAAAAAATCACATCTATGTTAAACCCTGTTAAATTGACACCCTTATTCATAAACGCTCTGTAGGCTTCTGCTAACTTTAGCAATCGTTTGTCCTTATCTGTGAAAGGTAAATGTCAGAGTGACAGATAAGGACATACGATTGCTAAGTTAGCAGAAGCCTATAGACTCTAGATTTAAATGTATGTGTACCGTGTTATGTTATTTTTTAGTTTGTGTAATGTTAGTAACTCCCCCTTATTCATAAACGCTCTATACTATAGACTCTATATTACACAAACTAAAAAATAACATAACACGGTACACATACATTTAAATAATGATCTCGTTATGTATGTATGTAGTTGTTAAAAAATTATTGCATGTTGAAGCTACCAAAATCAGCTTCAAACATTATTTGACCACGTCTGGATATTGTTGGTGGCGGTAACACTAAAATCACGTCATCTTCATGGGTAATATCAGCGATGTCCTCAACATTTTGGATACGTAAATATGGATTTATTTCCCTTTGTATTCTTCACTTTTCTTAAAAAAATTACGGTGGGGATTGAGTGCTTTATATGCAATATTTGTCCCACGTAATGCTTAATACTTCTTTTTGTTGTAAATTTCGGAATAATCCGATCATCTTGTTTTAAAGAATCCGTTTTCTCGATTTCAAGAAAATCGATGTCGCTTATTCCGAATGGTATTTCAGGATCCTGATTTTCCTTTTCCTCTTGATCTTCTGTATTCAAAATTTCAGCAGCATATTTTTCATAGATTTCATAATCGGAACTATCTGTATTTGCCACACTAAGATGATCATCGCAATCGTCTTCAGAGCTACATTCTATGAACATTTTTGCCCTTTTCTTTTTTAATGCTTTTTGGTTTGATTGTGGTTTGTCTTTGAGAGTCTGCACAACCGGTTTATTTATTTTTCCTGTATGTGTGCCTGTATTTACGTTTTGATTTTTACTGTTTTTGGTCCGGGTTTTTGGGTTTTTGCTTTTTTTAGCAACTAATTTCAGCTCTAGTGCATTCGATTTAACTTTTACCCCAGTAAATTTTTTCTTTGTTTTGTCTTTGGTGCGATTGGAAAGATTTCTTACATCAACCTTATGATTTGAAATTATTATTACTTTTGATGAACTTGCTGACACATTATTTACGTTTGTTGTGTCAGGCCATAAGACCTTAGGCAATTGATCATCACTTGACACGCAGAAAGGGATATTTTGGGGGTCTCTTTTGAATGTTTTTTTTGTAATGTATGTACTTTATTTTTATTTATGTCATTCGTTATCGTATACCCATGTATGCGAAAACAATTATTTATTAAGTTGAGGCACAATTTACTGAGTGTGTTTGGACTACACACTATTATTGGCTCTTCTTCGGGTGTAAATTTCTGTCCACCGATGCATTTAGCATGGATTAATTCACCGGTTGTCTCATCTAAAATTTGATTTATTTCATTCATGTGGATATCCTCCTGCATAGTTGTATCCGCTGTATGGGCCACAATGTCTCCCAGTGAATTGCTGCTGCAGTCAGTTTTGTTTTGCTTTTTGTTCAAAGATTCATTATGTTTTTTTCTAGCATTTTTTTTACTATTTTTCACTTGGAGCTGTGTATATGTATCTGTGTTCGGTTCATTGTCTCTCATAATATTCCGGCTTATAGGGTTGACTGTAATGTCATCAGGAGTAACCGATTTCCCTGGTTCTGAATGTTTTTTTTTTGTTCTTTTGATTTCCATGGGTTTGGGTCTTCTAGTTTCTTTCAGATAATCTAGAAAAACTGACTCTACATCGTATTCTATTTCGGCAAAATATTCTGGAATCTTTTTCAAGACGTTCCTGGCATTAAAAGGACAGATGCCTGTGGCTTGGAAAGCACTTTTAACTATTTCTTCTTCCTTAACTTTGATATTTTCCATCAGGGCGATTCCATTATAGCGGGTGCAATGTTTGGACGCCTGTTTTAGTTCGGCCTGGTTGAGTAAAAAACATTTTTAATTAAATTGGTCATTAAAGGACTACATTTTAGTATGCTTACTTTATACCAATCAACAAAAATGTTAATATGATATTTTAAAAGCCAGGAGAAAGGTTCAAATTGCCATCGCGGGTGTAACACATTAGTTGCACCCGCGATGGCAACTTAAACCCCTCTCCCGGCTTTTAAAACATCATATTAACAATTTTGCCAACTAATATAAAGTAAGCATTCTAAAATGTAGTCCTTTAAATAACAATTTAATTAAAAATGTTTTTTACTCAACCAGGCCGAACTAAAACAGGCGTCCAAACGTTGCACCCGCTATAATGGAATCACCCATCAGGTTTGCCAAAAGATTTGGAAAGTGTTTTTTATTCAAAGAAGTTTGTGCCGGGTTGGTTAACTTATATTGTAACAAAATTTGTTTCCACTCTCTCTTAAGAGGAGCAAAAAATGCTACGTCAAGTGGCTGAGTGAGATGAGTGGAGCTAGGTGGCAAAAACACAAATCGAATGTTATGCTCTTGACACAACTCTATCACTTCAACGTTTAAATGGCTAGACAAATTATCCCCTATGATGACTTTTGGTCCTGTTAGTTTGTTTGCCCACTCAATCACTATTGTTTTAAAATAGTCGACAAACCTTGAGGAAGCCGGCTTCGACCAACGCTGTTGTTATTTACACTTATTAATTGACACCAAACATCAATTCATTTCACAATACACAAATAAGTTCCGAATAGAAAAAACCTAAATAGCCGTGAACCAACAATTTTGAAAAATAACTGACAGCCCTTTATTTTTGACTATCTATCTAGCAGGGGCAATAGCAAAAACTTCCACTATCATGCTATCAAAAATACATTTGTTCCAAATTCTGATATTATGTCGATTGTTAGAAAAAGGATTGTGTAGTGATTTTATAAATATCTGGCAAGAAAAAAGTGAAGTGAAAAAGTGTACTTAGGGTAAATGGTTTGCTGAAGTTGATGACAGAGTTAGCATACCATGATTCATAATATATCCCGCGCTCCCTTCAGCAATTACCTATTAATAAAAACAGAATGTTTCATGCCTATTTATGACTTCGTTCTCTCTACACTTGGAGATATTGAATGCCTTATGACTTTAACTTTTAACAGATTGAACATTTTAAAATAATTTTACACTAAACAGATTTTGACCTTAGGATTTGACAGTGATATTAATACAGACTTAGCGACAGCCTTAAAGGATATAAACTTTAGTTTAGACCATTCACATGAGTTACAATTGACTTAAGCTTCAGCCATTTATGATACTAAAGACTTGGCGACAGTCTTGATTTATATCATTCATATGAAAGTTACAATTGACTTTGGCTATGGCCTTTTTCATTGAGGAAAAAGAAAAAGATAACACCAGACTAGGCTGTATGGACTGAGTTTCCTTTGCCTTCCCCCCGAAAATGAAAGGGGGAGAACTGCTTCTGGTATAATTCGTACTTTTTGACATTGACTTATCTTCCATGCTGGCCTGGGAGCAAAGAAAAACATAGAATGTACTAGTTCCTTTTCTTCTCGCGCAGACGGTAAAATCCCATCAAGAGAATCATTTTACAGGCGACGCGGCTAGCAATCCATCACTATTTTGATTCCCATTCCACCTATACGCCCACAACTACGAGGGTTAAATTAAAAGTTCTTAGAAAATTAAATACTGAACATGAACAAGCTAGCAAGTTATTGGTTTTATCATATCTTTTCAAAATAGTGTCCATTCACATCAATACATCGCTGCATCCGATGGAACTAATGAGAAAAGCAGTTTGCCCAGTTTGAGTCCTTAGGGGTGGGGGTGGGGTTCCTTTGACAGCCTTTTGATACACAACCACTGCTGCATCGGCGTTCATAAAAGGTTTTCCTCGAAGTTTTTCTTTTATTTTCAGAAACAAATAAAAATCGCAAGGTGCGAGGTCGGGGCTATAAGGCGGGTGACCCAGTAATTCCACGTCTGTCGTCGCCAAATATTTGATCGTTTTCTTGGCGGTGCGTGACCAGGCGTTGTCGTGGTGAAGGAGGATCCTACTGCGAGGTCGTTTCTCCCGAACCTTTTCCAAGACAAGTGGCAAACAATTATTAGAGTACCACTCTGCAGTAGAAACTGTTTTTCAATCGTATAAAACAAATTGTTGCGTAATGACCTGTCCTTTCGAAGAACGAGGCCACCATCTTTTTTCCCACGCTTCGATCTCTCTTCAATGGTGTTGGCAACTGGACACTAAACAGTAGCACGAGATGGGGCTTCATCGTGAAAGGCCAATCTAAGTCTATCGTATCTATCTTGTTGACTTAAATGACATCGAAAGTCATAAAAAATAATTAAGCGAAAATTTTCTCGCGTTAAATTCATGGTAACGTCTACAGACAATTTTCAATTTACCGCCAAATATACAATAATATTGGCAAAGAGTTCCATTTCCAAAATTTAAACTTATTTGTTTACGTAACTAATTGTTTACAAGTGGCCAGTTCTAAAAACTCTCAGTGTCGCCCTCATGTGGGCTTTAGGTCTGGTTGCCTTAGGCTTGGTCTACCCGGGCTGCGATGTCGGAAACCTCCTCGAGTGCTCTAGCGTTACAGTTCCCTTCTATCAGGGGCTTTGGCCCCATGGGGGGGGGGAAGGGTAACGCTTAGGCCGGTGCACCCCGGGCAACAACGGTTAATTAATTTATTCTGTAAGTTAGTTAACTGTTGGCTAATATCCGACTGGGGGGGAGGGGTGGTAAGGTGAACCCGCAATTCGTTGCGGGGGATCTGAGCCAGCGGGTCCAGAAATGGACCTGCAGTGAGGGCGGCGCCTCTAGGCGCCTTTTTGATGGAGGCGAACCTGAGCCCAGTAGCTGCAGGGAAAGGTGAGGGCAAGCCTTATGGACGGGGGCGAAAGTTCACCGTCGGAGCGGTGCAACCTACGGGTTGCGATCGCGGAGCGGAGTGACTTCGGTCACTGCCGGTCAACACGTAACCCGGCCCGTGGGGTCGGAACGTGGGCCGCTTGTCTTTTTCAAGACAGGGGGCCGCGAGGAGTAAACCTCTATAAAAAATCCATAGGGTCGCATCCTCGGGTGCTTTTGAGGACGGACGCGATCACGCCTTCGGTACCGCTCTGCTTTCAGAGTAGTACATGAGGGTGTGAGAGCTGACGTGAGGGTCGGCGGGCATAAGCCTGCCGTCGGAGCGGGGCGCCCCGCAAGGGACGGGATCGCAGAGCGGCGTGGCTGCGGCCACTGTCGGTCGACACGTAACCCCGGCCCGTAGGCGCCGGGAACGTGGGCCGCTGTCTTTTTAAAGACAAGGGCCACGAGGAGACAACCTCTATAAAAATCCAAGCGGCACCAGCGGGGGAGGGCGGGTCTTCCCAAACCTGCATTGCACAGGTGCCGCAAAGAGGGAACCCCATCCCGGGGTGGTCGTGGGGCGTCGCGGTGACACCAAGTGCTCCCGTAACGCCTCACATACGACTGAATAGGGAATCCGTGTGGTTTTTAGTGGGTATGCCTGCCACCGCGGGAGAGCCCCACATACCCCCGGTAAACCCGTACCGGGCGGATGCATAAGGCGCATTTTCCACACCATAAAAAAAAAAAAAAAGGCTTGGTCTACCCCGTAAGGGATAAAAACCTGATTTATGTATGTACTAGCTGTTGCCCGCGACTTTGTCCGCGTGTGTTTTTTGTAATAGTTTATGGCTATTCTCGATATCAAAATTATTATTTCACGTTCACGTGACGAAGTTAATAGTCATAATAATGACTATTAACTTCGTCACGTTCACGTTCTTCGTTCCCTTCGTTCACTTCGTTCTTCGTTCACGATCTTGAGGTCTAAGAGCCGTGAGATTATTTTGCGTCTGCTGATAATCCTCCCTCGCTGACTCTAAGCGCAGAATATGTTGAGTGGAGGTTTCCGAGGCGCGGGACTCTGCGCGCCGTTCACGCTCGGCTGTTAAGCGATTCTGGCTTTGCGTGAACGTTTCTGAGGCGCGGGACTCTCCGCGCCGTTCACGCTCGGCTGTTAAGCGATCCTGGCTTTGCGTGAACGTTTCCGAGGCGCGGGACTCTGCGCGCCGTTCACGCTAGCCGGTTAAGCGATTCTGGCTTTGCGTGAACGTTTCTGAGGCGCGGGACTCTCCGCGCCGTTCACGCTCGGCTGTTAAGCGATCCTGGCTTTGCGTGAACGTTTCCGAGGCGCGGGACTCTGCGCGCCGTTCACGCTAGCCGGTTAAGCGATCCTGGCTTTGCGTGAACGTTTCCGAGGCGCGGGACTCTGCGCGCCGTTCACGCTCGGCTGTTAAGCGATTCTGGCTTTGCGTGAACGTTTCCGAGGCGCGGGACTCTCCGCGCCGTTCACGCTCGGCTGTTAAGCGATCCTGGCTTTGCGTGAACGTTTCCGAGGCGCGGGACTCTGCGCGCCGTTCACGCTCGGCGGTTAAGCGATCCTGGCTTTGCGTGAACGTTTCTGAGGCGCGGGACTCTGCGCGCCGGTCACGCTCGGCTGTTAACCGATCCTGGCATTGCGTGAACGTTTCCGAAAAGCGAGACTCGGCGCGACGTTCACGTTCGGCGGCTAGACGCTCATCACCATCAACATCGGACTTAGCATTCCTAGAAATCCGGGAAAGATTTGTCCTCTTCCTTGCTGGCATAGTTCATTTTCACTTTAGGGCGCTACTCATTTCACAAATCTGGGAAGAAGAGAGTAAAATGATTGAAAATAAAATAAACTAAGTAGTTACCTAATATATACTTAAATGAATGAATAATAGAACATGGCTCGTTGTAGAACTCGATGTTTTATTATTAAGTTATTTTAAGCTGGAATGGCAACATAATTTAATTAGTTATTGTGCCGGTACTATAGCTATCAACATGTAAAGACAGAAATTTTTTTGGAAAATAAAACACAGTGGAACATAGAACCTCCTCCTTTTTTTAAGTCAGTTAAAGAAGATAAGCACAAATCATTAGTACTCACTAAATAATTGTCTTTCTATTATTACACGACTACCCAAAGAAAAAAAGAGTGTATTCAGCGTTCATGTACATGTAAGTAATTTTGACTTACCTTTTCTTCAAAGCGTCAGTCAGAAAACTTCCCAAATTGTGGTTAAACATTTTTCTTACATTTATTTTAACCTGAAATTGTAATCAAATAGTTTTCGGAATATTACTATGTAGGTACATTCCGATTTTAAGTATTTATGAAAATTTTGTAAGCAAGCTTACCTTGAAGTGTTTATGATACATATTGCGCAAAGGTCCAACAGCGTTATATTTTCTTTATCAGTGTGGTAATTATTTAACCACAACAATAAAAATCTTATAAAAAGTCTGAGGACAAAAACTTTTACAATTTCAGTTACCAACTTTTCAAATCCTGACATGTTCGTAACGCAGGCGTAAACGCGCCTTTTGATTTTGCTTTTTTTAGGCAAAGGTACTAAGAGCATACAGCCAAGCGTTTCACGCCGCCCTCATAGGGTGCGTTCCACTAAGCGCCCACAACGATCAATATGCTCCTTTTTCTACTCGTTGATTTTAATCTGTCAATTATGTGTTTATAGACAAAATTGCAATCACATACTTTTTAATCTTGGATAGTCTATGGCACTTTGGACTCATCTATAATGATTATTATACAACGCTCTAGACGACTATAATAATTTCAAAATTAGAACTTAGTTACTTCGATTGAGCGTCGTGAGCGCTTAGTGAAACGCACTCAATGTAAAGTTGGAAATATACAAATTTGCTTCCATTTGAACATACTAACTTTTTTCTTCTGTTACGTGATTGTTTAGTATTTGAAGTAATTGGCCAATCAGAAACAGTCTTATAACGACGTCTCATTAGTTCTTTTTTGTGCTACGAAAATTTAAAAGTTTTGTTTGTTATTTGACGCGAAATCGATGGTGTTAAATAAATAATCCCTAATTCGAATTAAACATGAGTGACAGTGACGAGATTAGTTACGCCGCTACTCCAGAGGAGATAACTACTATTAATTCATAAGTGGAAGGTACAATTTTCAAACTTAACCCAATGTACTTTACAAAAGGTTATGTATGTACCTCGATAGACGATGATGATGATGACTCGTAGAAAAAGTTTTGTGTACAATAGTTACATAATTAGCTCTTAAAATTTCGTACTTTAGGCCACTCGCCTGCCCTCGTGGCCTAAACACGGTACTCGACTTTAAGAGCCTTCATTATGCAACGATTGTATAAAATACTATTAGTCGTTCCACATAACGACCGCGGTCATTGCGGTCGCGGCGAAAACGTCACTTATGACGTCATGACTTACGCTCACGCGAAGCTCACGACGACCCATTTAAAAAGGTGGGTCGAAGTGATCGTTGAGAAAATTAGCGGTATTTTCAAAGCTCAAAGTACCAAAAATGGCGACCGTGAAACTGACGTTATTTCATGCGAAACGAGAAATTTTAGTAGAAGTGAATGTTTCTGCAGCGTCAATAATACGTGGTCGAAGTTTTCTTTTTTCACAATCACATTTTTGTAAAATCGTATTCCATTCTTCATCTGAACTGGATGAACTAGTACTTTCTGGAGCATTATTGCGACCTCTTACCAAATATCCAAGTGCCGCCGTAAAAGACATTTTAATTTATGTCTGAACGTAAATTAATTAAAATTAAACACACCACTAATATTAAATATAAAAAATTAAATTATATTTTTTTTCAATATAAATCGATTGAAACAATAATTAATTAAGTTTATTTTCAAGGCTTACAGGTTATAACCTAACCTCTTAAATCTTTTGCTTTCTTTTTACTAATACGCCATTCGTATTATTTACCTCCACGCTCAAAACGCTCTATAATCCATTCCACTTGTGTTTACGACAGTAACGCTCACATGCAAGTGGAACGGGAAAAACTGCGGTCGTGAGCGTGATCGTTGTGAACGCTTAGTGGAACGCACCCATAATAATATCAGGTTTTCAAATTAGAGTGCGTTCGAAAACCGAATGCGTTGTGAATAATGGCGCAATAAATAAAAACAAGGTAACGGTATTGCATATTGAACTTTAGGTGTTAGGTAAAGTACCTACACAATTTAGGACGCCAATTTGGGTTGATTTAGGTTTGACAAAAAATACCTGTGCGTAATGTAATTATTTTATTAACATTTTTCACAATTGACACACCTTTCCGGCTTTATGTCTTACTAGCTTCTGCCCGCGACTTCGTCTGCGTAGAATTATACATAAAAACCTTCCCCTTGAATCACTATCTATTAAAAAAAACCGCATCAAAATCAGTTGTGTAGTTTTGAAGATGTAAGCATACATAGGGACATAGGGACAGAGAAACCGACTTTGTTTTATACTATGTAGTGATGTACATTCGTATCTATCTATTTTCTTTCTTTGTTTCTTCTTTGTTTCTAATTATTACCGAGGAAAGCTGATTTTCTTGAGTTCCGCTATTTTGTGCGTAATCACCACAAAAATGAAATTTCAAGAAAACTGAGAAATTATATTTACCTGTATTAAATTGGAAGTATTATGTAGCAACTTTAAAAGGTTACACTTCATTGGTTTTTATTGTATAGGTGTATGAAGTTAATAAATTTTAAACACAAAAAGAGGGCTTTTTGCGTCTCTGGATGAGATTTAAAAAAAATGCTAAGACAGGTATTTCTTTATTTTTATTACTTAGTATTTATTCTCAGTTTCATGATTCTAGAATAATCTAATTTTCTTTTTTCAACCAAACTTAAACCCCCCTTTTTCCAAAAATTTCCAAAATTTCTGTAGCCTAGATCCTATTCTGAATTTATTGAAATAGATTTCTGATCATTTCTACAATATCCGTTCAGTCGTTTTTACGTGATGCTCAGTCAAACAAACGAACAAAAATTTTAAAAATACTTTTAATATGGTCAGCAATACTTGTCTTATTGAGCATTTACCTCCTATTTACCATTTTGCTACATACCTATCTAAACGGACTGTTAAAAAATTAGATTAAAACCATCTTTTCAAAAATACAAATCCAATTGAGAACGGAACAAAACCGAGGCGTTTTCCATTAACTCGTAAAGGAAAAACTTTTTCCATTTGGCCATTAAGCGCTGTTGTGGCAGCAACCATTCTGTATTCCTCTTTTTGCAGCAATGATTTTAAAATAATTGTTCGTATTTAATATTATTTTACGAGTTTCTTCATTTCTAATAATCCTTTTACTTAAGATCTAATATTTTTTCTTAACGGCTTGTGTTAAGGTAAAGGTGAAACCTATTTATTTAACTCTAAAAGGTGCAAAATAATAGCAGTAATCGCACTGTTCCATACAAATTATGTAAATATGACTATATAGAATATATAATGTTCTGACCAGACTGCTCAATATCTGATAATACTAAATCGAATGAAACTTTATGGGAAACAATATATTTTATTTGAAAAGAAAACAATGTTATGGATAATCTGCCGTTGTTTACAATTTGGTACTTGCAGTGGCGTTTGTTATTTCTTTAGTGGGAGAGTTATCGTCAATTTTAATTTTCGATTTTGTGTTTATTTCAGAAGTCTGATTGAAATTGTTATTTTGAAATGGTTCTGTCTTTATTAAATTATCACTATCTATTTCGACGTACCGCTGTTCTATCTCCATACTAGATCTTTCCTCTTTTCCAATTGATTTAAATAGCGAAGCAATCATGTCGTTATATGTGTTATTATTATATGGTTCTTTTAAATTAATAGATGAATCGCTGTGGAAATTTCCTAGTTTTCTAGATTTTTCATATGAGGGCATATCATTGGTCTCTCCTAGACGAAGAACGAAATATGTCTTATTTTGTGTTGCTGTCTCATTGCTTTCAGATTCTGTATATATTGTATTTGTAACTGGAGGCACTTTTGCTGTGCTGTGAACTGATGAGTTTCTTTGAACTTGACTTCCGATAGATGTGTTCAATGGATTCGAAGCATCTTGTAGTGTAGGTATTTTGTTTGACTCTTCCTCAACTGTGTTCTCTCTCTTAGCAAAACCTTTGTTAATTAATGTCGGATTAGTTTCCATAATATTGGTCACTAATGTTTCACTGTCGGTTCCTACGTTATTCTGATGACGATGATTTTGCTTCGGATGAGGCCACCTTGTTTTAGATACATCAATGCTTTCAATTTTCAGTTTTGCCGATTTCATTGTCCTGACTTGTTCACGAAGGTTGTATTTAAGTTCGACTTTAGGCATTCTTTTGTATTTTATTAGCATATTGTACCGATCTTTGAATATGCTTGGTCGCAAGTTATTATCAACGGGCACAACTGGTTTATCTAAAAAAAATGGGAGTGTTAATTACAAGGTTTTAATTACAGAATCCCAATTCTACGGAATCCCATTTTTGCAGATTCCTAATTTTATAGTTTATAGTCTAGAAACACTAATATCTTTAGCAATAATATACGGATACGAGCGAATCGCCTGTAACAAAGATATTACGCAGTTTCAACTCATTATAATGATATATTGACACGTTACGGCTTATAGTTAGTGCCCAAACTTTCACATTTATGTTGAATTAACAAATAGCCAAAGAGTAAAAAATTGCTTGGGAGACATCCATAGCTTATATCTTTTTCTTTTTTTTGTTTGGAAAGAATTTACGTCGAACATTTCCAAAATTTTCATTTTTTTGTTGTTTACTCATTGTTAGATAATTAAACGCTTATCATACCTTAAAATAAAAATAAATTCGTACGGTTGGTTCGAAACGTTGATACTGTCAATTTGGAAATCACAGATACCTACCGATATTCTGTTCGATAACTTAATACGTTTTTACCAAAATGGTATAACGTATTAAGAATAAAAAACCGAAATGGCTTACCTACTTATTTGTCTATAAACATATCTACACATATATTTATGTATATTACACATATTTTGTAAAAATAAACAATCATATATAGGTCTGCCGTGCTCAAACTAAAAGGCGGCTAAATGACATCGGGTCAATTTTCACTTTTTAATGCCATCCTACACAGCAAAAAAAAAACTGTCAATCTGTCAAGGAACGGTTATTCTTTCCCTGACAGTGTCAGAAATATTTTTCCAGCAATAGCAGTTATGAGCAAAAAAAAAAATAATTTTCCATACTTGAAGGCAACAAAGCCGCAATACAGGACTATTAGTAGGGGAGCCCACGTAGCTAAATCGGGATTTACTCGAGCGCCAGAGAGACCTATTGGGTTGCGAAGCTTAGATGATAAAAAGAAAAAATGACATATAATATATACCTTTTTATTGGTGGGGGAAGCGGCAATAGATTTTCAAAAATATTAAAAAAAAACTGTTACAGATATTTATTTATAGCATCCATGTCCTACGTATTTTAAAACATGTACTAATGTTAATCTGATTGTTTCTATGATGGGGGTGGTCGTGCGTACTATACCTAAGGGTTGAAAATGAAAAAAAAAAAAAAAACGAGCGCGTCAGATTTTTTAAAGGGGGTGTTAAGTGAACCTAGAAAAAAGCTGTTGTATAATAATCTGACGATTTGGTTGTGACGCAAACTCGCAGCCATTATTAGAATGTGCAAAAAATTCGTTATTTTGAAATACTCAAGCGCGTCAGATTAAGAAATATATATGGTTCATGTGTATGGCCTAGACGTGTCTGTCTTATGAGACACGACGATTATCTGGAGGGATTCGCCTAATCTGACATTTTTTTTTTTTTAATTTTTTTTAATCATTAAACTTTATTTATTGAGAAGCTCAGGAAATACCATGCAAATATGAAGTGTATGTTTTTTTAGTGGAATACTTGTGTTTATAAGAAAATAATTTTAAAAAGTTAAATTTTTTTGAGTATTTTTTTAAAATCATCATCATCATCGGTAGAATTATCTCTTTCCTCTGGCTCGATTTCATCCTCAGATTGCGTATCTGTAACAAGAAATCATTAAAATGTTTAGGAATATTTGTTTTTTTTTTATGATTAACGTGTTTTTTAACCTTAAACTCATAACTGAGCTTCAGATAGCTAGATAGATTAGCTTTTTCTGATTTTTTTAGTGAAGTTTTTTATGCACTGAAATTTTATAAAATTGAAATTTATGAACACCATTCTCTTCCTTATAAAAAAAAGGAAAAAAATGGTCTATAATAAAACCGAATTTATGATCAAGAAAACATATAAGTTTAAAGGTAAAAAAATTAAGTTGTGAGTTCAAGGGTTAATTATTGGAGAAAAATATACCTAATTCTGGAGTATCCTCAAGAATATCAGGTGTTATGGCTACATCTTCATACGCTTTCGGCAATTGATCACCTGCAAACCAGATCATTTCGAACTTTCCGTCGACAACTTTCCATCCATAGTCCATTATGGGCATTACTCCACAAACATGCAATGAATGTTGTGCGTAACACTTGTTGGAGTAAATCCGATTGACAGGGAGGCAAGTTGCATGCATCGTAATTCCGGATACTCAAGGAGAAGGGTTGTGTTTTGTCTTTGTGTTTTGTCTTCACAAAATGTCACATTTTGTGAAGATTTACAAAATCGATATACATTGCGTAATATTGCGCTGTTTTTCCGTGCTTGCCGTCTAATGTGTCTTCTGTATATTCCGCATAAGATTGAATGAGACGTTCTGTTTATTTATGCTGAACTTGTGGATAGACATCTTTATGAGCCAAAAATGTGGTGAGATATTCTAACACTGATTCTCCAACTGTCGATTATTTGTTTTCTAAAAATGCTTCAAAATGTAATTGTTGTAATGCCAATGCCATGAGACAAATTAACCGTTTACATCTGTTGTAATTTTTTCCGCCAATAAATCCTGAAACTGAACCATTAGGGATCAATTCACATTCAGTCATGATGTTGTTTAGTCCACAATCTTCAATAAAAGTGCCAAGTGCTTTGAAAAAAGCCAATTAAATATGAAAGGCCCCTAAATGAATAAAAATATTGTCAAATCTTGGAGATTCTTGAGCTTGAATACAATAACTAGCGCGAGCAATAGCTAGATCATAATCATAGGTGATTTAGATATAGGGAGCTTGACATTTATTAGCAATATCGTGACTTAATTCTAGAGTTTTCAAGACGAATTGTTGGTGGAAGATTCATTTATGAGAGTCGAATATGAAACTTTTTGAACTCGTGAATCGTCCTATCACAATCTTGCTGTGAAATCCAACCCACATTGGAACATCTGTTATTTTGTACTTATGTAATAACATCCACATAACTTCCAGCTGTTTCGACATACTCAAATTGTCTGGAGCTTTATTAAGCTCTGAGATTTCTAGTTGACTCCAGGTGGTAATTTTTAATTTCTTGGTGAATGGATGCATATCAAAAGTAACTTCTTCGAAAGCCCTGCGTTTTCGGTTTTTTGTTTTTGTGGTGGTAGCGGATAATTAAGAAGAACTACCACGCATAATCTCATCGATTGTTGAATTTTCATGTAGGTACACAAGGGCTAGAAGATTCCACTGACACCGGATCCGGATTTTGTACGATATCCTGAAAAATTATCCCCACCGTATCATGCAGAGTATCTTTGCCGTTTAGGGTTTGTACGAAGCGGTCGAAATTGTCGAATGCGATGCCAGTATTCAAGTCCGGGCGACGTAGAATATCTTCAGGACATACGTGAGCACTATTTACCGTTAAAAATGTCAGCTCAGTCTCTAGCTCTTCTAGAGTTGTGTAAGAGCAACCGTGTCCATATTTTGACAGTATGTTAACAACTTTCTTACTGTCACACAACTCTTCACTGCCAGACCTAGGGTAATGTGCTTAGATGTTTTGATTTTGTGGCCAAAAGCTGCGTAAATCAGATCTTGTCCAATGGAAAAAATAGAAAGTTCAGTCTTGTTTTTTCTATTTTCACGTGCTTTTTTTGGATATACGAGAAACATCGCCCCAAATGAATGATTCTAAAAAACAAGTAAGAAGCTATGGCACGTTATCGCATTCTCCCAACATTAAATCTTCAGCTGTACAATTTTCAGGCAATTCTCTTCTGGTCGAGTTAAGGATGAAACGTCTTGTAAACGTTGAATCGAATAGTCGCCGCGTGAACCTAGCCTCACGGTACGTAATTCCGGTTAGCGCTCGGTGCGGTCTGAGCGCGGAACGACATCTTTTTATAGGTCATTTTTGAAGTTAATTACTAAACTTATTTTTTTTTTATCAAAGAGATGTTGCGGTTTTATCCTGCATTATTATTGGTAGTGGCAAATATTGTTTTGTTACGTTGGCTAGAAAAAAAATCTAAGTTAAACCCATGTTTTTCGAAAAACTAACGAATATTCTGTAGCTATTTTATATAAGTATCATTTTATATGAATATTCATTGTTTATCAATGTTTCTCCATTCTACAGGGTATGTTGAATATAATTGTATCGATTTAGACGTATATGTACCTACCTATAACAAAGTTTAAACTACAAAATTGAAACCGCGCGTCACACGAAACTCCAAATAATGAAAAGGAAGGGGGTCTTTTAAATAGATCGTAGTTTTTATAATAGAATGTTAAAAAAACAAAAATATCAATGTTACAAAATTCAAAAAATGCATTTTCATACAGTTCGATAAATTAACTAATAACATTGTCCTTTACGCCACAATCTTCGCATGAAAATGTCGTATTTCGCGAAATAAGCACGTCAGCAGTGTTGCCAGGTCACTTCTCTTGAAAATTCCATTGTCACCCCTAAAAAGTTCCATTTTTGGCAGAAAAGTTCCGCTTTCATTAAAATCTTGGGGAATGAGCTTTTTTTTTTTTTTTTTTTTACCTCATCCATCCTTCAATATTACATTGTCATCCCTAAAAGTTTCATTTTTCGCAGAAAAGTTGCATTTTAATTTAAATCTTGGGGAACGACCTTTTTTTTTTTTTTTTTACCTCATCCATTCAATATTTGTGTTAATAACGAAAAAATAGCCGGGACCCGAAAAGTTCCGAAAAATGTACCAAAATAAAAAGTTCCTCCCAAGTTCCGCGGGGGTGTCAAAAGTTCCGCAAAACGGAACTTTCGGAACCAAACGGCAACACTGCACGTCAGCCCGACTATAGGTCTCTTAAGTCTAGACTGGTAAGTGTACGATAATTTGAAAACGGAGAATTACCAGTGTTTGAATTAATTCTATGGGTCTTTTCAAAAAAAGACAGAAAATCATCTTTATCCTCTATGAATAACCTGACAGGTTGTATATCGGCCAGTTGTTCAATATTTGTAGGGGCACTTCGCCTGAACTGTTCGTGCGAACTTTTCGTATCGCTTTCTTTCATATTTTTTTTCATACATCCGTTTGGGTAACAATAGGCAGGCTGGTCTGGGCACATCTGCACACATGTGCATACAGGTGGCGTGGTATGAAATTCTGTAAATATCATATTGAAGAAATGTTCCACCAATCTACTGCTTTTACTCGGTTCACATGCGTTCAAATGGTCGTTTACTTTAGCAGAAACTGGATATTCGCAATGTGAAGCTGAAAAAAAAAAGCTTTAGCTTAACTTTAAACATTCATGTAATTAAAATAAAAACATTTAAATAAACCACCTACTATGGGTGGTGTAGGGGTTTAGCACGCGTCACGGAATTATGAGGATCCGGGTTCGATTCCCGGCCATAGCTTTACTTTTCGGATTTCCCTATGTGTTCTAATTTTCAGTGACATTTAGAAATTTAATTTCTAACGGTAAAACCGTAAAAGTAAACATGAAAAACCAAGAGATAAAAATTCTTGATTCGTTTGATAGTATTGAAATAAATATTTTAATTAGGTAGTATAAAAAAATGCTTTCATTAGGTAACTATAATTTCGTAGTTTATCTTCATCTGATTTGTTAAGATTGATTACAAGGTGGTAAGGTGTTTTTCTTTTTCTTAATAAAATTTTTAAATTTTTGTTATTTTTATTGAACGAGTAAATTATCAAAATCTAAATCTAAATCGTAGGTTACTCTGAAAATATTGTAAAACGTCTCCTTGTCAAGTGTCTCAATTTCTTACTGGCTGACACTCTTCCTTTTATGATTCCCCAACAAAGTTCTATAAGTAGGGTTTATTTAGGTCAGGATGATTTGGTGGCAGTTGTAGTAGGTCCTTAATGCCCATGTTCTTCCAGTATTTTATCTAGAACGAATTGGAAATGAAGGATGTCGTTCGAAAGGTCGTTCAAAAATATTATAGGTTATCAATTTAATAAAGGTCCCTAGAGCCTACTGTCTATTGTAAACTGCCCATTTAATGAGTTTGTTTGCTTCTAATCTGTCCTCAATTTTATTTATCAAAGCTTGCGTAGTTTTTTCAATATTTTTAATACGGAATCCTAATTTATCGTTTTGATCTTTTTCTTTTGATAGATACAAGATTTATGTCAGGGTGTAAATCAGTGTAACGCGCTACAGCTTCTCTGTGTTTCTGTAGATGAGAAGCAGTGTAACGTGCTACTGTTGCTCGGTTAATTTCCGGACGAGAAGCAGTGTAGCGGACTACAGCTGTTCTATCTGTTATGTGCCGATGTCTTTTTGCACTTTTCGCGGTTATTCTAACGATGAATAGCTGCTTCTTTCACTTGTTGAGAACGGGTTAGCTCCGAAGTTTTAGTTCTTCCTCAATTTTTTAGGCCGACCTGATTTTTCAGTTATTTTTTCAATATGTCGATTTAATTGGCTATCATTAGGTGACATCCGGAGGACAATGTTGTATCAGGAGGGAACTTCATAATGCCCCCTAAAACTACCAGAAAAACATAAACGTTTCACAGGGTTCCCAGAATCACCACCGAAAATGATGCTCTCAAATAGCCATTTTCGTAAACCTCGAAAGTAAACGGATACAAAGCGGTTGCCGCAATAAGTTCTGATACGGCACTGTAGGTGGTAGATTTTCAGCATTGCCGTCGAGTATAAATTAGCGTTAATAGATGGGTTGCCGCGCTCGTCACAAGTGTACAGCTGCATTTAAATGACATTCAAAGTACACCCAAATTACCATCAATTAATTCCGTAAGCCAGTTCGTAAGCGTTTCAGTCGTTAAAACAATAACAGCAATTGTAATATAATACACAACATTCGCAAACTTATAATGTAGCGTTTTGGGGATATTTTGAACAGCACCGCGGTGCTTGCTAAAAGGAGCGTCCTCAATGAGAGCATTCTTACCCGAGCAATCAACGAAAGCTTCGTAACGCTCGGCTCAACGTCCACACCACTCGAATATTTGACGCCGAATACTCATTACACGCGAATGCTCTCTGTGAGGACGCTCCTTTAGCGGAATTCGATAACATTAAATAAAAAAAATTAAAACCCCGCTCGCATTCATCGAGTAACCTCTCTCATAATACGTAAATCCTACTAATAGACTACAGGCCCACAAAAAAAAAATGTGGGTCATATGAACCACCAGGTGACGTATATAGGACGATATAAGAGCATAAAATAATAAGATTCAGCACTATGCCGTCACTTGTAAGCTGTCCAACTGGGTGCTGGTGAGAATTCAAAAGTGCAACCCTCGATTTTTTCCCCTAGTCGCATGATTTTTGTACGGCGTTGCGGAATAATAGATTAGAAGCTGTATTGAAACGGTATGAAACTGATGCCGTACAAAATGGTGCGCCACAAAGTCGGTAATTTTTTTTGATTTTCTGACCATTTCCAGGGTAAATTTGGTCATTTGATTCTGTACGGCATCAGTTTCATACTGTTTCAATACAGCTTCTAATCCATTATTCCGCAACGCCGTACAAAAATCATGCGACAATTATTAATGTTCATTCTACACGCATTTAACTTCACCGATCTTTTTCCATAGGTACTCTCCGTGCGCTATCTTTTGAGAGCCTAAGATACGTACACGTAGATTTAATTTATGAAATTATTAGATCATAAACAGTACCACACACAGTTCACATACAATTTTTCTTAATATTTAAAACCTACTAAATGTTAATTAATACAATCCGGCTCATATACGCCCCGACTGCTGAACACAAGCCTCGGAGAATTTTCACTCAGTAAGACAGAATCTAGAAATGTTAAGTTCCGGCCCTTCATTTTTAATAGGCATTGGTCCAAGTAGGTACTTACATTTGATCCAGGTAAAAATAATATATAGTTGGAACTTGCCAAGCATTGCGACAAATAATATGTTAATTTTGTGCATGTAACTTATCAATGCTGATAAAACGTGCACTACACTGTTTCTGAACTGATGTGCTTCTTATACGACGTGGTCTCCCAATGATCGTATAAAACCTACCTACTTATCTTCATGTACTCCGCGATTCAGAGAACAAATCGAAGTAACAATGGAGTTGACAGATAATTGTATCTGTACACAAATCGTAGTCGCATCCTGTTTTAAGTTAGGTGGAGGTACCTACGTTAATTGGATTTAGGGGTTCGTTCCATCTTTAGGTTTTGTAAATCACGAGCGTTAGTGATTACATTGAATGTGTAGTAGCTGGCGCCCGCGACTTTGTTCATGTGGACTTTTTAATTTTGTCTTCCCGGGTTATTTTCAATTCTACTAGTTTTGATTACAGATTCCCAATTCCACGGAATCCCATTTTTGCAGATTCCTAATTCTACAGATTCCCAATTCTACAGATTGCCGGCACTTCAGATGATGTCTCTATAATTGTAACATAGCACGACAATCAGAATTAAGAACTGACACAGAAACAGAATTTGTGTGTTCTGTATAACCTTTTTGAGAACATGGGCATGAAGATATAAAATATTTGTAATATGACGCTAAAGGTGTCTTTCCACCAGCAGAGCTATGCTGTGCTACGTTGCTATGGCTGAGTTTGAATCCACCAATCATGCCTATTGGTTCTTATAGCTCAGTATAAACCAAGAATATGATTAGCCGATTCACACGCATTCATAGTATAGGAGCATAGCACAGCTCTGGTGGAAAGGCTCCCTAACCATCGCAAAAAATGCTAACGTTTTGAAGTGACACTTAAATTCACTGGGAATAAGTAGACATGAGAATCAGTAGAATTGGGAATCTGTAGAATTGGGAATCTGTAGAATTGGGAATCTGTAGTATTAGAAATCTGTAGAATTAGGAATCTGCAAAATTGGGAATCTGCAGAATTGGGATTCCTTAGAAGTGGGAATCTATCCTATTTTTCCTATTAAAAAATCCTATTTTTTTTTAAATATTTAGAACAACTATTTTCGCATGTTTTTTGCAATCTTTATGTTTTATGGTTTTTTTTTTGTTTATCAATGTAACATAAAATCTTACGTTTAACGAGTAATTAGTGTCAATTTTAATAAATAGCTCAAAATTGAACATAATGTTTTTTTCGTTTATTTGCGTTTTCTGAGAACATTTACCATAGTAGTGTATATGTTTTTTTATACCATCAAAAAGTAGATATTTCAACGAAAAAAAAAGGCCACCGACTTTTTTTTAAAAAGCAGATATTTTGTCGTGAGAATTTTCGATTAAAAAGTAGAGTGCTTTTTCGTTATTAAGTCAAAATAAGGTGAAAAATGAATCTTTTAAAAAAATAAATACTGGATGTTCGGGACATAAAAAGGTAAGTTTTCACCAAATTTCGTGATAAAATATTGTTTCTTGCTAAAGATAAAAATAAAAAACCAAAAACTTGGTTATTTGAATTTTTCACATAAATTTTGAGGTTATGTGAAAAAAGTGTAAGAATAAAAGTTGTAGATCTTTTTATTAACTACAACTTTGCGATTTAACTTTTTTTCATAAGACTTGTAGTTTTGCCGGAAATCGAGATAAACCGTTTTTCCCCCTTTAAAAAACTCACCCCCTTCCCCTTCCCGACCTCAGATTGCCCGTAATTTATTTTTCCTTTCATTTTTGTAATATTCTCTACCTTTTCTAATGGGTTTCATCCTACTATAATTTTTTTTGGTCTCAAAAATTATCGACCCTGGTCTAAAAGCTAATGCTCTTTATCCATTTTGTTGTGCTTCACCATAGGTTAAAATTATATTTATTTTATGTGTGTTTCGTGTAAGTAAAGTATCTCTGCAAGTAAACTACGATTTTCAGTACCGTAAAACCCCGTCTCTTCGCCTGGGATACCTATCATCGCCTATTTTTATAAAAGTTGAAATTCCCGCCTAGATTTTGGCCAGGTTCTACACAAAACTACTAAAATAGAAAATGTTTTTTATGCTGGGCATATTCTCGTACGAATTATAGCCAAATTAACGCAGTTTACGATCAGTTTTTAGTTGAAATGGCAGCACGTGTTTTTTTTTACCTTGGCGGAACTTCTCTATAAATAGTGCTAACCAAGAGATAAAGGAAATATTTTTTTTGTATTATAGTTTACAACTAAAATGCTCTTTCTTATGGTATTATTGTTTTTATTTGTATTCATTGTATTCATTCTAATATTAATTTATGCGGTGACAAATAAATTAATATTAGAATGAATGAGTTCTTACAGTTGTAGCAGGTAACGAATGCTGTGTCCTGGGTCTCACTGGATGGTCTCGGCTTCTCGTCCATTTTCAGTTCTTCATCGAGGAGTCAAGCTCTGACAAAGTCAAGTTTGAGGGTACTTTGCTGGAATCCTGTATAGCACTCAATGGCAGTTATCCCTGGGGCGTACTTTTCTTGGAAGTCCTGTTAGTAGGTATGCAATTTTGTCTCGTTCGGTTAGCGAATCTCCTGAACTTTCCAACTCGTTTGTGATGTTATCGAACTTTTCAAAATATTCGTCTAGTTTTTGTAGTGGGCCTTGTTTTAGATTAATTAATTTTCTTCTTAGCTGTATTATCGAAATTATGTTTTTTCTTTGAAATAGTTCTTTTAATGTTTCTATCATTTGCGATGTCTTCTTAATATTTAAGTATTTGTCCGGTAAACATTGTACAATAATAGTCTTGGCCTTGCCGTTTGCCTTCGAAAATTCATCTTTATTCTGCGTACTGACTGTGAAGTCTTCTTTGGTGATGTGCGATAATCCTTTTTCTTCGATTATGCATTTTACCAATTATTGAAATTGTCTGCTATCAATTGAGGAAAATTTGACGATGCCATATTCAATTTTCTTTATTTTCTTGAGATTTTCTTGTTGACTTTTGTAATGTCACTTTCTTGACTTCTTGCTTTTGGTTTATGTCTTCATTTTTCTTTTTATTCACTTTTTTTACCATTTTATATATTTTACACTTTTATATCATTTTTACCGTACATTTTTACTTTATTCGTAGCTTTACTTTATAGGCAACATCTTATCTACGAGTATAGCCTATAAACTATTGAAGTAATAACACGTTGTACCTTGTGGGACGATGTTTATTCTTGAGCATATTATATACAAGTGAATACGACATTGTTAGAGGGGCAATAGACAAAATATAAAATTGTTTTACCATAGAGTAATTCCAGCAGCTTCCAGTAGTTTCACAGGCGTTTGATCATCTTCATCACTGAAATCACTAATTTTTTTAAGATATTATAACAGAAAACTCTGGAAGTTGTCTATTTTTAAGTGAGTCGGAGTCGATGAGAAAATTATTGTTGTCAATGTTGACTCGACCCAACTTGTTCTTTCAGAATTATATTTAACATTTTTATAAAACATACTGTTTCTTATGGAATTTTAAGGTTTATGACTTAAAATCATTAAATCATTAAGATATATTTGGTATTTTTATTAAATTCTCAAACTATTTATTGAATGATAATTAATATCCTATGAACCATTATTATGAGCATTTTACGTTTTGTTATTTGTCAAAAGCTACTTAAACACGCTCCAAGGTCAAATTGCTTTCCCCACAAGTGGATAAAAACGCGTTTTTACCCGCTTGCTTTAAAGGATAAAAGACGGCTTTCCGAGGTAGTGAGGGGAAAATAATTTACACGGTTATCTTTCCGGTTATTAGTAAAAGATAAATTTTGCCCAACTCTGCAATGTACCTACGTTCTTTGTCTTAACTGACGTACCTATGTATCTCAAGAAATTTAAAATGTATGGTTTATGGTAGGTGTAGGTGTAAAGCTGCTCAAGAAATGGTTTATTTGTGAATTGTAATTGTGTTTATATGAGTGGTTTTTCCTTTCATTCCTATATGATAATTTATAGGTAAATACCAAAAGAAAACAAGGCTGAATCTCATTTTAGTTTATCAAATCATAAAATAATGCGACGAGACGTCGGCCGAGTTGCGGCGACGCCGCGACCAGCCAGCCTCATTAGCAAGCGGCCGGCACGCGCCGCGCAGCTTGCTTTAATGTCTTCATTCCATACCATCTTACACGAATTTATAGCATGTTCGAGGTTTGCAGCCATTAAAGTAGTTCTGCACATGAAACGATTCAATTTCTTTGTGAAGTTATTCACGTCTTACTTTCCCACACTCTGGAACGCGTGCCGTAAACGGACGTACGTTTATTACTATGTAATTATTACCAGATTGCTTAAGTATTTTAGTAATGCTCAAATGTATTATCAGAACATCACCTTTGCTTGTATGTATGTTTTCAAAATATTTGAAAATGTTATTTTATGCAACAAGAGAGCAAAGTTCGTTTTTGTTTTGAGTGTTTCAAAGACACGAGATACAAAAAACTTTGGTCTCGAGTGACACATACAACTTATCACCTCAGCAGCGAAAACATACATACATACATACATATATCACGTTTTTACGGGGTAGACAGAGCCTAAGGTAACAAAACCTTAAGGCCACGTTTAGCATGATTAAAGGTAAAAAATAGATTATAAATATAAATAAAACCACAAAATATATTTTTTAATATAAACAAAAAAAGAAAAAACTTAAATGTACAGTTGTTATGGGTTGCCGTGAATAGGTAAGTAATAAGACACTAGAAGTAGTTAACTTAACAAATTACATTTTATTCTAAAAATCCCTGTTCTACATAACCTAGAAACTAAATAAGATTAGGTGGTAAGTTAAAACTAGTGTTCGACGCCAGGAGGGTTTTTCAGGTGGACGGATGGAACCCTGCCTGGTAATCCTAATTGCCGCCGACTAGTTCTAGGCCACTAAGTACCTACGTAGGCATGTGGTACCGATTATTGTGAAGAAGCTCTGTCTTCAACGGTACCTACTAAAAAGGGCAGTTCGTTAGCTAAAACAAACAACATGGCATGTAGCAGCTTATAGCAAGAGCCAATCATTCTCTTAAGATCCATTCATCAGATCCATGAAGTATCTAATGAAACATTTTTTTCTAACTAGATCCATTACACAGAAGTATGGATCTACGGAGAATATTTTTCTCAGTAGATCTTACGTGTTGCCATGGATCTAATGAGAAGTAAATTTAATAGATTGGCTGCTACGGAACCCTTCATGAGCGAGTCCGACTCGCACTTGGCCACTTTTTATTAATATTTACATAAAGTCTGTGGTGCCAGCCCTCGCAACCATTATTATTACCATTTTATCAGACCGTTTATTAGACCTTCTTCTTACATAGTCATTCTTCAAACTAATCCTTACGATACGACCCTAACCCGTTAGAAGTGTCTATTTCGTGTGCTGAACATTATTTAACCTTCTGAAAGTTTACTGCTACAAATTACGTAAAAAAAACTTTTTTGTAAAGACATATTTATTAAAGAAGCTTTTAAGACAATTTGAAACCAATTGTCATGCTATTATATTATACCTACCTACTATGATACTATTATATCGACAAATATATAAAATTGCTGGTGTTAACAAAATGTTGTAATGATGCCGAAAATATGGAAGTACCAAATCAGTAGGTACAAGGATGTTCTGTTAGCCCATTACACCCATGAAGGCATGAGAATACTAACTAGTCGCAGTATCAGCAGTCATTTGCATTCAAGACAAGCTGAAACCACGCGTCCTACTCCTACCTGCTAGTCTTGAAATTATCTAAATTTTTCCAAGAAATGCCCGATACTAATATCTCCATTGGTAAATTGCATTTGAGCAACTAAAATTCGATCATCATTATCTTTAACCTGTTTGCATCGTTTTGGCCCTGAACTTTTTAATTTTTTTTAAGTCGCTGACTTCGAAAAATGCTGATTTTCGCTTCTTGGAGCAATACATGCAGAACCTTTTTTTTTTTTTTTTTTTTTAACGTGTGGAAAATGCGCCTTATGCATCTCCGCGCTCGGGGCAGCACGAACGGAGGTATGACGGGTTCTCCATCTCGCCGCTGCCTTCCCTATGGAAGGAGGGGAGAGGCCTACCGTCTAAAAACACACACGTTCCCTCCAGGCCTTGAACTGCGGGCGTTGCGGGCGAACACCGTGACCACCGCAACGTCCACTGGCCGCCCCGGGATGGGGCAGGTGGCGACGGCACCGTTGAATGCGGGTTCCGGATTCCCCGCCCTCCCCCGCCAGTGACCGTCTGTTTTTTTAAAGAGGTTGACTCCTCGTAGCCCCCTCAGCGGCCCACGTTCCCAGCGCCAGCGGGCCGGGGTTACGTGACGGCCGACATGACCGAGATCACGCCGCCCTGTTGATTTTTATAGAGGTTTACTCCTCGCGGCCCCCCTATCTTGAAAAAGACGAGGCGGCCCACGGTCCCAGCCCTGCGGACCAGGTTTACGTGGCGTCCGACCGTGACCGAGGTCACGTCGCTCCTCTGGATTTTTATAGAGGTTTTCTCCTCGCGGCCCCCTTATCTTGATAAAGACGAGGCGGCCCACGGTCCCGGCCCTACGGACCAGGTTACGTGCCGACCGAAAATGACCGAGGTCACTCCGCTCCGCGATTGCGTCCCTTGCGGAACGCACCGCTTCGACGGCAGGCTTTCGCCCGCTGCCAGCATGAGGCTCGCCCTTCCGTTCCCCGCCCGGGGCGAACAGCAGGTACAAGGTTGGACTCGCCCCCGTCCCTCACCGTACGAGGCGTTTGGCGCCTCCAGGTTTGGTGCAGAGCTGCGCTACCTTTCAACCTCCTGGCACCGCCCCGCGGCACCAGTGGCTACTCGGCCGCAGATGCAGAGCAGCTCCCCGGCAGCTACCGCACGCCCCGTCCCCCCTAGGCTCCCCCCCCTCAGAGAACGAAAGGCCTGCCGGTAATTAACCGCAAAGCAATACCTACTTTTCGCCAGCTCCAGGCCGAGTGACCAGCTCGGCGGGAGGGGCTACTCAGTAGGCAGCTCAGCTCGGCCCGACAGTACCCAACGCTTCTGTCCCTCGTCTACCCAAGGCTCCCCTTCCCCCCCAAAAGGCGTTTGGTGCCTTCAGGCCTGGTGCAGAGCTACGCCTCCTTTCACCATCTGGCACTGGCCCCCCGACCTGCACCAGTGGCTACTCGGCCGCAGATGCAGAGCAGCTTCCCGTCAGCTACCGCCCGCCTTTCCCCACCTAAACTCGTTCCCTCCCTTGATAAAAAGGGGCTTTCGCCCCGGCCCTCGCCAGAAAAATATATACTTAGACATAATAATTCGCCCCGCCCTACCCCCCCACCCCCCCAGGTCGGATATTTGCCACCAGCTAACTAATCCCCGAGGGGTTTAATCAGCCGTTGTTGCCCAGGGTGCACCGGCCTAAGCGTTACCCTTCCCCCCCCATGGGGCCAAAGCCCCTGATAGAAGGGAACTGTAACGCTAGAGCTCTCGGGGAGGTTTCCGACATAGCACCCCAATACATGCAGAACCTGCACTAACTGAGCTTCATTTTTATAGTGCATTATAATACAAGTGTGCTAACACATGAGGCATTATTGTAAGCGCGAGCCGTGAGGCGAGCGCGATAAGGAAGCCGAAGTGTGTAATGATCAATGCACACGAGTCGCATACGGCGTTTTTCAACACAATTGCGAGGAAAAAAACAAACTTGCATTGTTAGTAACTTTTAATTATTAAAACAATTAGTGAACGTGCAATTATTAAAATGATACTGAACAGTTTTGGTTGGCATTTTTACAGTTTGTGTTATGGTGTTGGTATTATTTATTAATTCGTTATTTTCATGTTCTTGGGTAAATGTCGGCGATGACAAAATGTTTTCATAGAAGTTGTATGAATGTGTAAATTCATGGGCTCATTACTAGGAACAGGCGGCGCTATATAATCAGTGTCACGTAGGCGACTAAGATCGGCTTAGTGTGTTCGAGACTCCAGATGTAGATGTAGTACAGTCAGCGCCATATAGTAAGTAGCAGTCAAGATCATCAAATACTTGGAAACACCTTTATTAGGTACATGCCGTCTAAGGTCCAATGGTCCAGTTAACTAGTCCACTTTTAATACTATGTGAACGGTGTTCTAATGTCAAAGTATATTAATGCAAAACGCACATTGTTTTTTTTCAAGTAAATGAAAACTCTTTTATGAAGTATGTAATCATATTGGCAAAAAGCCTATGGCGTGTCGAACTTTTTGGTCACTTTAGATGTTCCATCCTATATGACGCTGACTGTACTAAAGATCACTATTGCTATATTTGCTTAAAATATTGGAGACTATAGAGCACGTTTTAGTTAGCTGTAAAAACAAATCAAACAAATTCACTTAGGAACTGTTAATTTGGGAGGCCTTAGAAACGTGTCAAAGGAAGAACGGAATGAAATCCTCCAAAAATTTTCTTCGATAATTTGATAAAGAGCATGCTGAGGAAAACGACGGCAGTTATTACTATCTATTATACTTTGAATATCACCTGAAGCGACTAGACTACCGAAAGAAAGTTCCAAACAAACATACTCTCATGAATAACCTAAACCTAAAAGCATAAACAAATAACTCGTAGCTAAGCGAGATATAACGTTAATATGAAGTAACGCGTTTACAGTTCCTAGTCAGTTGTTGCCTTATGCAAATGGTATGTTAAGACAAACACACCGAGCACACATAACATGTATCTTATGGAGTAATTAAGACTGTGCTACCCTTTGTGCATACCTGCTGTATGAAGACATGCAGTAAAGTATGGCTTAATATTCAAAAGTATAATACCTACCTATTAGTTAGTTGTAACATTAAGTTGTTATTAAGTCGATAATACGTGCCATAGCCACAATAGCTATACTCTGTAGCTAGCAAAAGCAAAATATCTCGATATAAAAGCGTATTTAAATCCAAGCTACTAACTTTTCAGCGACAAAAAACTCATTTTGAAGTCACAAAGAAAGAGAATTTTAAAATGCGCTCAATATGACTGATCAGAATTGAATTAATAAGGAGCCAATTTACAATAGGATTACTAAAGCCGGCGACGGTGGTGCTTCAAATGAATCAGTTGGATCCCGAACATTTTTCGGTCCATTTCCCAGTTTTACTTATGCAAATAAGTTTCGACAGCGAACGAAAACCTGCTGAAATGAAAGCGTTTGTTTCGCGACCATGAATGGGAAGGAGTAGGCAACTTAAACATATTTTTCTTTATAATTTTAACTTTATATTTCGCAAGCAGTCCTTAAAATATAAATAATATAATAAAAAAATAAAAATATATATGCATGTAAAGCTCGTTAATTAGTTGAACGACTGTTTTAACGAAATTGTTAGGTTAAACCTCCTGTAGAATTCATAGGTCATCAGTTTCCCTTTGGCAAATGAATCCACTGTAAAGGCTCACTGTGGGCGGTGGAGATGGGGAGTAGATAACAAGATGGCGACTGTGGAGGTCACACGTGGTGCGAGTAGCACAATATGGGTGTCGGTCGTTGCGTGTGCCCAATGAGCAGCAGGCCTAGCGGACGTAATCTGGTGCATCAGTCATTTAAGCGGGTTCAACTTCCTTTATTTAAGACTAGCCGTTGCCCGCAACTTCGTTTGCATAGAATTCGTTTATCGCTATCCCGCGGGAATCACGCAATTTTCCGGGATAAAAAGTAGCCTATGTGTTATTCCAGACTATAATCTATCTAAGTTCCAAATTTCATCCAGATCGTCCCAGTACTTTTTGAGCCTATTCATTACAAACATACAAACATACAAAAATAGGTACCTACAAATCTTTCCTCTTTATAATATTAGTATAGAAAAAGATCTAGTGAGGGTGCTTAGCTCTAGTAGTGGGCGAATCTAAAGGCAAAACCTGATACGACTTACGTTTGAAATAGGTAGTATAAAAAGATAATCATGAAGCAAATTTCAACTTAACCCGACCACGAGAAAAAAACGTACAATTAAAGTTAAATATCATCATCATCATCATCATCATTTTAATGTTTACTTCAAATTATCAATATTGATATTCGATACTCTATGTGTGGGTTGTATTATATAGTGTTTACATTAAAGTATCAATATCAATACTCTAATTACATTCAAACTTCGAACATCTTAAATAAAAAAAAACCTCAATATGTCGATTGTCTTAGAATTTAAGAAAAAAAAATGACAGTCCGACGGATGAAAATCTGTTTCGAACTTTCGAAGAACAGAAAATAATGTTACCTCTGTATTTTTATGTGAAGACGTTTATTGTAGAAAACTTATGATACATACATACACACATAAATCACGTCTTTATCCTTTACGGGGTAGACAGCGCCTGTGAGTGATGTGATATGAATGTACCAGACAAAGTTATGTATGCGATAGTACATAATTAGGCATTAAAACACTCGTGTTATAATGCCACATAAATAACTATTTTATACTTAACTGACAGAAAAAATGAGTGATCATCAAAGCAGGGATATCGATGATCGTAAATAACATTAGGTATTAACATAATTTAAATTTAAATTTTGAGAAACGCCTCCACACGGAATACTGTATTTTCTTTTATTTATTTTTTACATGTGTCAGACGTACTTACATTCCTTTCACTGTGAATCTATAGGTATCTACTTTTAATGCAATTTTCGTCAGAATTCCGTGATCAAAAGTTTTGAGAAAAAATCTTATAAATTCTCCATTGCCGACACTGTTTTTTGAAAGCAAACTTTTTGCAGATTCCCGGCTGAGCCCCGCTCGCTCTAATGACGCAGGGTCGCCGCACTCCGCTCCGAATACAGCATTATAATACAGTATTATCTTGTGTGGTCGTTTACGTGTTTACTCGTTATTATTACACGTGCTCAGTTCCTCTGCAAAGCAACAAACTCGAATCTGCGCAAGGACTCTTTGTAATATGTAGTAAAGTACGTTATAGAAATACGTAGGTACTTTCATTTGGCAGACACTGGTCGCCTGGGTAATCTGGGTTCCGTAGTCAACAAGGAACCGTTATAGTTTCGCCATGTCCGTCTTAGCTCAGCTCAGAGATTCTCAGAGAGTGGTAAAATAAAATCTTGTATATTTTTTTAGGGTAGGGCGAGAATAACCCTGGAATTCCACATGGAACAATCGGTACATTAAAGTCATATGTAAATGTCAAATAAATGATCCCAATAGTTCCTTATTATTATGGAACTACATACTATAGCCATACAACTATAGGCTTTAGACCTGGTTTTGTTCTTATTTTAGTTTTAAGTCAGTTGAGTATCTTCGGTGATGTGCTCTAAATAACAAAAACAGGTGATCAGAGAACGACCAATAGAAAGAGACAAATAAATCATCTATACATATAAAATACTTTGTCATGAATGACTGATTGACTGACGTATCAACGCACAGCCTAAACCGCTGATCGTAGAAACCTAAAACTTTGAGGGTGTGTTCTTTGTATAGCAAAATTTTTCCGAAATTCTATCCCTAATGGGTAAAAAGGGGGTAAAGTTTGTATGGTACAACGTGATTCGTTTCGTCGTACTACAAATTTTACATAAACATTTTTTAGCAAAATTGATGGAAGAAGCGTTTCGTATTTTATTGATATTCATTCCCTAACGGAGTTAAAAAGGGGTAGAAAGTTATCTTGGAGGCGATTTGGAAGGATTTTTTTGTTATAGAATCAGTGATAGCAAACACTACAAACGTGGCTGCTGCACCACCACAGTTTGATAACGGCGTGTTTAGACCAAACTAGCGAATACTCATTCTATCCCCCTCTGGCAAATTTGTTCTGTACACAAAACAGAGTGGGGGATAGAATGAACATTCGCTCGTTTGGTCTAAACCCGCCGTAAAAGAAAAATGATTATCAACAAAGTTAAATAACATTTAAAGGACGTATAGCAGTGGAGCATCTGGAAAGTGTATATGACGAAATACACAGTTATTCAAAAATACGTCCCAAACAACTAGTGCCAAATATTAAGAAGTCACATCTCGGACATAATTTAATGTGGTTCGGCTATCACTTATATGTGTAGCTTTTACTTTGCTAAGAGCACTGTAATACGCATCTATAATTGTTTACCATACCTGTCTGTTAATATCTGAACAGCTATTGCATAGCTTTTGTTGGCAGTCTCTCTCTAATCCATCTATGATCCTACGAGGTTTAAGGTTGATTTCAGGTAAAGAAGTTTGTCTACATCAGCTATCGGTCTCTCGTGAATGTTGGCCTTATAAATGTCCCAGAATTCACACCAAGTTGAAACATCTCCTTGAAACTTAGGTAATGTGAGTGTAGGTAACTTGACTAAGAAAACACGACTCTGTTCCGTGACGGTTTGGCTTGTCTTTTTATCATTATTTGTGACGACTGACAATTTACGTTTTAGTTCCTCTAGAATCTCCTCACCATTGAGATGAGCGTTGCTCATCTCTGAGATCTCATCAAGTGATGGATTATTAGAGATCCTAAAATATTCAATCATTAGTTCTGTAGTAAACTGTTTAACCATGTTCTCAAATTTAGATGCACCATATTTGGGCTTTATTTATACACTGCTTCTGGATCATCGCTACTTTCTTTACAGTAGGCTTCAGCTTCTATTGTATGCTCACTTATTCTTATTATTATCTGGTGTTGTCAAGACTTAATTATATGATCTACAGGAGGCTTCTACATATTGAGTTGTATACATTTGTCCCAGTTCACTATGTCGCAAAGCAACGCGAAGCATATACATCTATCAACCATTAACGATAACTTGGCGACAGTGGAAAAGTACTTGTTGAAAACATGACCGTCATCATCATAATCATATCAGGCAAAAGACGTCTACTGTTCCAACAGTAGCCCACACAGTATGTCCACATAGGCCTCCCCCATAGACCTTTAGTTTCCTCGGTTGGAAGCGGATTGCATCCATCGCGAAGCCGCGATTTTTACCAGGCCTCCACCTCGTTGGTGGACGTCCTACGCTGCCCTTGCCGATCAGCGGTCTCCACTCGAGAACCTTTCGGCCTCAACGACCATCTGTTCTCAGAGAATCAGTCCGTGTCACCGTGTCAGTGTGTCAGGGCGTTTTCAAAACCAAAAACAACATTCAAAGCTTAAAGCTGCATTACGTACTTTATGTATGCTAAAAATTCAAAACTTCCTGGTAGAGTCGCTAACTATAAAGCTATTATTTACACGTAGAAAACGATTTACAATAACAATGATGCTGTATCATAGCAAGCGACGAATTCTGGTCTGGTCGCCGGTCGGGCGGGGTTTGATTTCGCGACGTTTTCGTTCAACACGATTCGATCCATCCCATTTCCATTTCGAGATCAAATACTATTCCAGTTTTCGACGCTTCAGAGCCACAGGGTGATTCGGGTGGATTATTGGTTAAATAATTGTATATATTATAAATATATTTTCAATAGTAGGGACCAGTTCACTGTTAATAACATTATGAAATTATGAGACTAATTCGTACAGTTGTTTTTGCCGATTTCTGGTCTAAATAATATTAAACTCTGATTCGGTACTGTCTTATTTATCCCTTGTTTTTTAATTATAGAAAATAAATGTTGCCTTGTTTTATTATAATTTGTCGTGACAAATATAAAACGACAGTAGATGCCTGCTACCTACATGATAAAGTCCGTTGCAATAAGTTTCAAAATTTTAGCAGATTGTTACGCGCTTCCTAGTTTCAAGCAAAAAGAGTGTAGAATTATTTAGGTACTCGCCTGTCGCTAGAAAAGAGGGTTCTGTTCTTTTTACATATTATAATATAGCTATCTTATTCTTAAAACTGTCTTTAACGTAAAAGCTGGAATTATATAAAAATATATTTTTCGTGGGTAGGTAGTAATAAGTTTTTCACCTCACTTGCTGGAAAAGGCTGTCTTTCTCCTTCAAAATCTGCGTGGAAAAGTTGCGAAAAAAAATAGAACACATAATAAAGTAAGTTCTAATTTTAGCAGTGAATATTTTTGACAAGTTAAAGGCATTTTAAACTCAATTAAGTATATATTTTTTTCAAATACATTTTTTTATAAAAAGAAAACAATTTTATAATATATTACACTTTACTATTATTACCTCAGTATCATTATTTTCAATTATTTGTGTAATAAAATATTTAAATTGTATAAAGACAAAAACTACTGATGGAACAATCAGAAAAAATTGAAAAAAATTGTTAGAGAGATTATTAGAGTAGGCTGTATGGGTTTAGATCCTTTTACATTTCTTATTTAGAAGAAAAAGAATTAAAAAACTGATTTACTATTAGACTGTTTTTCTTTCATCCACCATTTTTCTCGCTGTGGTCAGGTGAAAAATTGTGTGTTTCGCTCAGCAGCAAAGTTGTTTAGTATCTCGTGCCTTGAAACCCTCGCGACGCTCAGGATTCTTCTTTTGAACCACTCGCTTCGCTCGTGGTTCAATCATACAATCCTTCGCTTCCTCGGGTTTCAATTCAGGCACTCGCGCCAAACAAACACTTTGCAGCCTTGCATAACAAATAACTATTGTATTCTTTTAAAATCTCATTGTGTATCCTCGAATACACACATAATGAACGTAAAGACATAATAATTACGTAAAGATGAGCTTTACGTACACGTAGCACCCTGTACATCAAGCACCTGCGCCAACCCCGCCGGATCACGTACTTATTAATTCCACAGAATAGAAATTGGATTCCTTTATTGGAGCAACGATTATTCGATTTTCATTTCACATTCGTCTGCTCCTAATTTATTCGAGATATAATTGAAGTGTCGGGAAGGAATTAAGAAGCCTGAAGTGTATTTTAACTTTGAGGAGAATTTAGGTACGAATAATAATGTTTGATGATGCAGTGTACATCTCAAAATAAAAATATATTGTTTTGGACTAGGCATCATAGTATTGTTCTAGGGATCATTATTTTTAGCATATCGTATGCTCAGTGTATGCAAAAGACTTAATAGATCCTAAATGCATAGGCCAATACCGCGCTAAAGTTCGTCGTTCCCCGGACTTAACCCTTTCGTGACCAATTCATTAAACTTGGCCACAACAGTTCGTATGCAAAATAAGCCGCTTTGTGCGCTCGACGCGGCGTAAGTTTTAATAGAGTGGCTTTGGTCACATGCTGTGGAAAGCCGAAGGATCGTTTTAAACTGGGTAGGTAGGTAGGCACCACATATATGCGGTGTTTGCTTTTTCTTTATTCTCTAGGCCTTCTCACAGCAAAAAATAATTTAAATAATTATTAACTTTAGTACAAACACACAGTTTGGCTAACTAAAGTTGAGACTGAAATCGCGCGGCAGATTTCAAAAATTTGTGTGTTGTGGCTTGTAATATTGTGCGCAAATACTGTACCGATACATTATATGATAGATATTGGTATTAGGATAGGTTGAACGATCAATACAGTGTTTGCGTACAGTATTATAAGTCTCGAGTCTCGACACACATTTTTTTAAGTGTGTCGCGCGATTTCGGTGTCCACTATTAATAGCCAGACTAATCGACGTGCACAAGTGGATGATTAGGATCTATTGGGCACTAACGTAATAGCTTGCTAGCAATATGGCCAATCCACCAACACAAGTGAACCACACGGGCTCCCACTTCTATACTAATAGCCTTGGTTTCGATAGAGACTGATAACTTCAGAGAAGAAAAGCTGCTCACTTAAGTACGTCCCTTTAGCAAGGAACTTATTGCCATGGATCTGACTTATAATAGGTTACATATAATAGTAGCATTGAAGTAGTTTGTAACGGTCCCGTCGATTAATTGCATGATACGTGCCGTATTTAAAGTGCCTTCTATAAAAACTGGCCCAATTAGGTATAGTGCGTCCATGAATAGCTGGCTAAACGTTTAGGGAAAAGCGATACTGATGAGCCGTTTGCCTCATATCGAAAGGATTATTACTACTCCAGTAATGCGTATTTTTTTTTGGGTTCCATTTTCCATTATTTGTAAAAGTTGATTCATCCGTCCATATTACATTACACACAAAGTTCAAATTTTCGTGGCACTGTCTCAATAACAGTCACAATAAGCGAATAGCACCGGGTAGTCTCGTGGTAACATTGCTTGTACTTTGAGAAGTTTATACGGGTGATGTTTTCTCCGTTTTAAGACTTTTTGTACTATCCGGTGATTAACTCCAAATATGAGAACTGCTTTTCTGGTGATGGTCGTAGGTCGGTGTCGGAAATGATGCGTTATTCTTTGTTCTAACGCCAATCTTACATTATATGCCGCACCTGGGGCCTGTGGGTGTCGTACTGCTACAGTCACAGGCTCGTTTTCCGGGACGCGTTGCACGGTGTTGGCGTCAACTCTGCCGTTGGCTGGATGCCTTCGATCGGGATGTCATTCGCGGTACCTACAGACTTAAAGCTCGGTGTGCGTTTCCTCTGGTTTCACCTTAAACTAGAATCATATCGCATGGTTCGTGTGCATCGTAATTTCTTGTCATTTTGCGTTGTTGGTGACTTTCATTTAATAATTTTACATTGTCAAAGTAGACATAATACTATAAAATTTCCGGTCAGGTCATCAGAGTTTGGATTTAGATAAATATTATGGTATTATCTGTATATTTATTTTTATCTTAAGTTAGGTTTTTACAATATTAATATAAAAAGTAATAAAACAATATTATTACAAAATATAAAAACATTATAAAAACCTAACCTAGGGTGCCGCCGGCAGCGAGGCAAGGCCTAAGCTACCGGTGGTCAGGGCGACAGAGAAAGGAACCTCCTGACTATCCGAGCCGTGTCCAGGAGTACCGCCTTCTGTATCTGGCCCTTGACCCAACCACCTAGCGAGAGCCTTTTAAGGTGATGGTCAAGGCTCTTCGCTATTAAACCGTTTGCCGAAACGACTATCGGGACAGTGATCGTGGAATCAACAGGCCACATGGCGGTAACCTCGTGAGCCAAGTCAAGGTACTTGCTGACTTTGTCCTTCTCGGCCTTCACGAGGTTCACGTCATGGGGGATCGTGATGTCCACGAGCACTGCCTGGCGCTTCAATCGATCTATCAGCCCGATATCAGGTTTATTGGCGACAATAGTCCTGTCCGTGATGATAGATCGATCCCAATAGAGCGTGACACGACCATTTTCAAGAACTGGTGCAGGTGTGTACTTATAGTAGGGCACTTCGAAGTCCACAAGACCGAATAAAAGAGCAAGTTGCTGGTGAATAATCCTGGCTACAAGGTTATGTCTGTGCAAGTACTCGCCGTTAGCAAGACTAGAACAACCAGAAATAATATGCCTGAGTGACTCTCCAGGACGGCGGCATGCCCGACAAATGTCGACCGTACCGTCCTTCAGGATATATCTCCGGTAGTTATTAGTCATGATAACTTCGTCTGCTATTGCACAGGCAAAACCTTCGGTTTCCCCGAAGAGATCCCCGAAGCGTAGCCAGTTCACCGACGCGAGCAGGTCTACATCGGGCCCCATGAGGGCCTTATAGAACCGCCCGTGCAGCTCCTTACTCTCCCATTCAGTCTTGCGATCCTCGGTGCTCCATACCTTAGGTCTGCGCCAGTTCTCTTTTGCCAAGGTGAGAGGGGTGAAGGATTTGTCCACCGCCACTACATCACGATGCATCCCACACTCGTTGTTCAGGAAATATTCCCTAAGACTGTACACCTCACGGTTGTGGTCCTGGGCATTTAAGAAGCCACGGCCTCCACATTTCCGTGGGATGTACAGTCTCATAACAGACGAGCGAGGGTGTAGCATGCGACGCGTAGTGAGCAATGAACGAACCCTTCGATCCAGGGCATTCAGCTCAGTCTGATTCCACCTTAGTATGCCAAAGGAGTTATTATTATTATTGTTATGTTATTATTATTAGATATTCGCGAAAGTTGAAAAACTAACATTTGACTTTTTCAGTGTACCTATCGTAAAAAAAATCTATTCTACCGCGTGCTGTGGCACCCCGTACCAAGGCATACCCCGTACCAAGCGACCGGGCGACGATATTGCGACAGAAAAAATCATTAGGTACCTGTGACTTTACCTTTTTGTGGGCTCTTTTCTCGAAAACTAAGGCCTTTGGAACATTAGGACCCTTTAATAGTAAATTCGAATGGTCTAAGGATCCTGTATTAAACCCAGTAACCGTCCGATTGCTTATTATCTCGTCTCGTTGGGCTTACTTTAAATAGGTCGTCAGGATAGAAAGTCATGAACTTTTAGAAGGACTAAGTCAATAATCGGATATTTTAATTTATAAAAATTATCATGCAAAGAGGTTTTTGTAATTCTACATTGCTTCTAGTTTCTAAATGTATTTGACAGTTGTCGTGTTTCGTTTCAAATAAACATGAATGAAAAAGTTCATCATTGGGGATAAGAGCGAGTAGTTTGGACAGGGTGATGCTCGATGCAGCTGTTGCACTAGCTCTCGATTTTAAGAACATTATTTTTCATTCATGTTAATTTAGAACACGGAAACTGTCAAATACATTTCAAATCTAGAAGCACGGTAAGTTTTGGCGGGTATTAAATCGATATATGTAGTAAACCTACTATGACTACAGCGTATAATGCTCGTGAAATTTTCTAGCGCTTGTTAACGCTGAGAGGGCCATCTTAGCCAGGCGTGTCATAACACTCTTACAGCTGCGACACTCAAGTTTCAAATCGCATTACCTTACCTTACATAACGAAGAAGCACACATTATTATATATTGGTCTTCCAAATTCTAGTATTACCCTTTTAATCTGAATCACTTAGATCAACCGGCACATCATCCTCCCAATCAGGGTCCCCAACTATAACTTCATCAGTGTATTCTATTTCGATCTGGTCTTCTTCCCTCTTCTTTTTCTTTCTGTCGGGTGAGTAATGGTCATAATCTAGTTCCTCACACTCCAACCATCTCTTACCCAAGATGATGTTTTTCCCCTGGCTCTCAATCCTCTTTATGACTTCATCCATGTGTCGGCCTACTGTGGATCTTGTGTGAAATCCAATTGAGGAATCTTTTACAACTGTATATAAAGTTCCTCCTATATATACGTTTCGCACTTCACCTTCTTCGATCTGGTCCCTTCGTGACTCAATTTCTCTAACTAGATTTCTCTAATCTTTTTCCCTTCTATTGGTGGGTGAATTATTTTATAACCTTCTAATATTCCATACAACAATTCAGCCTTTCCTATTTTTCTTAATGTCTTAGCTACTTTCATACCATATAACAAATAACTATTATGTTCCTCGCTATAGGAAAATATTCCTTGTGTAGCAGACATATCCACTATTGTGCCGTCAGGTAAACAATAAGACAGAGGCCCCATAGGAGTTTGTCGTGGGTTTGTGTTGCAGAAACAATACAGGAAGCAAATGTAATGGAAATTTGTATGTGCGCCTTCAATAAGTCTTACTATTATAGATCTTGCTGTTTGAGATATCTGATGCTTTGCACCTCCCAAGAATTTCACAGTGTACATTTTCTTCCACGTGAAATCTTTTTGTGCTACCTTCTCCATTAAGGTGTTCACATTCCTTAAGTAAAAATAATACATTTCTTTAATAGTTTCTTTGATGTTGAAACAACGTATCATCCTGTGATTCTTGCAAATGACTTCATCTGAAAATGGTCTTAAGCTTTCTCTAGAGATGTCCACAACTATTTTAAGGCAAGTCCCAGGCAAAAGTATATCTAGATCTTCATCTAGCATCACTTGATAACATCCAGTGGTAATGTATTCTGAATTTGGTTGAAACCGGTATTTGCCACAATTTTCTCCATCTCGTAGATTGCTTATAGTAGAATATTGTCCTATCTTACAACATATATGAACTTGTGAGGAGCTTTATCGACTATTCTCTCAATCTCACGGTCATTTGTTGATGCCCTTGCACTAGTTGTTTCTTGGTATCTGTAGCTTATGTATTTTGCTATCTCTTTTAGTAGTGCATTGAAGCTCCTCATTTTAGTGAAATTGCCTACTATTTCTATCAGTTCTTGCCCATTGTGGACAAATTTCCCCCTGATGTCCCCATATTTGAAATTTACAACTTGATTTCCCATTTTCACAGTTTTCGAGACGTTCTTTTTATTATATACCTTCACTTCTCTCCCTTCTCTAGGGTCTGGACATATTATCATTGATCCTCTCTTATGCTCAAGTGTTGTAGGTCGCTCAAAGAGAGCCCTGGCCCAAAGAAACTCTATCGCTTCATTAACAACAACTGCCTCCATCATAGTAGTAAATGGAATTTCGTTTACCATTGATGCTAAGCATATTTCACGAAGCTCCTCCACAGGAATTTTGGCCATTTTTCCTTCATAAATTATACAAGACAGAAGATTCTTAAATGTCCCAACCCATGGATTGGAGAGGTCCGTAGAAACATCCGTGTGATTTGTTACTACAAGATTGTTGTGAACAATGGCATGTTTCATCTGGACAGCTGTTTCTCCACTAGATGATAGGATTGGGAGATATCTTTCTCTTGGGTCTAATGAGTTTATGATTATTCTTATCTGTTTGGTGAGAGGGATGTTGTCTTCCAATATAATACCAATCTTTTCTCTTAACTCATTGACCATTTCTGTGGGAAGGGATGGGTTTGGAATCGTGTGATCAGGAAAGAATATTTCTTTAATGGCAGAAGTGCGTAAGCTTTGGGGGATGTCTACAACGGGTTGTCTTGTTCTTACTAAGTTTCTTTGTAGCATCGGTTGTCCCCACTTTATTCTAGCTATATAATTTATGACTAGTATTTTGCGTGGGGGCCGCGGGCCCCGAGGGCCCCGCGGAGGTCCCTGCCACCCCGTTTTGTTTTAATAATCCTAACCTTTTTTTTTAGTATATACTTTGGTCGCCTTTTTGAAACCGCCACCATGAATAAAGTATTCTGCGTGGGGGCCGCGGAGGATACCCTGCCATCCTGTTGTTTTTCAAATATTTCAAACCTATTTTTACTTTATTCTTTGGCTGCCCTCTCGGGAAAAGCATTTCGCATGCGGGCCGCGGGCCCCACGGGACCCGCGGAGGGTACCCTGCCAGCCTGTTGTTTTTTCAAATATTTCTAGCCTTTTTTACTTTATTATATGGCCGCCATCTTAGAAAAAGCATTTCGCATGGGGGCCGCGGGCCCCACGGGACCCGCGGAGGGTACCCTGCCAGCCTGTTGTTTTTTCAAATATTTCTAGCCTTTTTTACTATATTCTATGGCCGCCATCTTAGAAAAAGCATTTCGCATGGGGGCCGCGGGCCCCACGGGACCCGCGGAGGGTACCCTGCCAGCCTGTTGTATTTTCAAATATTACTACATTCTATAGCCGTCATTTTGAAACCACTACCTTGGAAAAGATACTTCGCATGGGGGCCGCGGGCCCCACGGGACCCGCGGAGGGTTTCCTGCCAGCCTGTTGTATTTTCAAATATTACTACATTCTTTGGCCGTCATTTTGAAACCACCATCTTGGAAAAAGTATTTCGCGTGGGGGCCGCGGCCCCCGCGGGGACCGCGGAGGGTAACCTACCACCCTTTATGTCACTTAGTCGAGCACAACCCATCCATCTCGACTGTCCTCTGAGATATTGGCGTTTCAATTTTGTATGGCGGCCATCTTGTTTTCGCGATTTTGAAAAAAAAACACCGGCTTACCCATTGGCTGGCTGTTCTGAGCGACTTTAGTTCCGGGCAAACTCGATAGGGCAAGTCGTTGCGGAGAGCTGACCCATGTGTCAAGTCAGTTTCCACGTTAAGGTCCGTTTTGCATATTTTTTGTACTTGTGATAAAATTTCTTATGCGATGGTGTATAAAGTCGAACCCTATCTCTAAAAGCTGCGATACAACACAAGTGAGTCTATGAGTCTGACATTACTTTGTATGGCGGCCATCTTGGAAAATGGTGGAATCGAAAAATTAAATATGGCGTTTAAATTTGTGGCCTCGAAGAGCCACGGATGCAAAATTTCAATCGGATTGGAGTAAAAAAAAATTTGCCCGCCATATTGAATCCGCCATCTTGGAAAAAAAATAGAATCATTAGATTACTCCTCCCACCTAGAACAACATTTGTTCGAGCACCACCCACCTGTTGCGACTGGCCTCTGAGATATTTTGGTTTCAACTTTGTATGGCGGCCATCTTGTTTTTGCAATTTTGAAAAAAAAATACCGGTTCACCTATTGGCTGGCTGTTCTCAGCGACTTTTGTTCCGGGCAAACTCGATAGAGCGAGTCGTTGCGGAGAACTGGCACATGTGTCAGGTCAATTTCCACATTCAGGTCGATTTTTTATTTTTTTGGTACTTATCATAAAATTTCTAAAGCGATCGTGTATAGATTCGAACCCCACCTCTTATGGTTTCCTCAAAACAACGGGTCAAAGATACAGAAATTACTTTGTATGGCGGCCATCTTGGAAAATGGCGGAACCGAAAAATAAAGTATGCCATTTGAATCTGTGGCCCCGAAGAGCCCCGGATGCAAAATTTCAATCGGATCGGATAAAAAAAAATTTTGGCCGCCATTTTGAATCCGCCATCTTGGAAAAAAAATTGCTTAGTCGGATTTCCCCCTCAACTCTGAATGACATTTGGTCGAGCACCACCCGTCTATCTCGACTGGCCTCTGAGATATTCGCGTTTCAATTTTGTATGGCGGCCATCTTGTTTCCGCCATTTTGAAAAATCTTGGACCGGCTCACCCATTGGCCGGCTGTTCTGAGCGACTTTAGTTCCGGGCAAACTCGATAGGTCGAGCCGTTGCGGAGAACCGCCCCATGTGTCAAGTCGATTTCCACGTTCAGGTCGATTTCGTATTTTTCTGGTGGTCGTGGAGGCATTTCTGATACGACAGTGTATAGAGTCCAACCGCACCTCTTATGGGTTCTTCAAAACAGCATGTCAGTGAGTGAGTCAGTGAGTGGGTATTCAGCTATATATATTATAACTAGTATTTCGCGTGGGGGCCGCGGGCCCCGAGGGCCCCGCGGAGGTCCCTGCCACCCTGTTTTGTTTTAATAATCCTAACCTTTTTTTTTTTACTATATACTTTGGCCGCCTTTTTGAAACTGCCACCACGGATAAAGTATTCTGCGTGGGGGCCGCGGAGGATACCCTGCCATCCTGTTGTTTTTCAAATATTTCAAACCTATTTTTACTTTATTCTTTGGCTGCCCTCTCGGGAAAAGCAATTCGCATGCGGGCCGCGGGCCCCACGGGACCCGCGGAGGGCACCCTGCCAGCCTGTTGTTTTTTCAATTATTTATAGCCTTTTTTACTATATTCTATGGCCGCCATCTTAGAAAAAGCATTTCGCATGGGGGCCGCGGGCCCCACGGGACCCGCGGAGGGTACCCTGCCAGCCTGTTGTATTTTCAAATATTACTACATTCTATAGCCGTCATTTTGAAACCACTACCTTGGAAAAAGTACTTCGCATGGGGACCGCGGGCCCCACGGGACCCGCGGAGGTTACCCTGCCAGCCTGTGTTATTTTTAAATATTACTACATTCTTTGGTCGTCATTTTGAAACCGCCACCTTGGAAAAAGTATTTCGCGAGAGGGCCGCGGCCCCCGCGGGGACCGCGGAGGGTAGCCTGTATTTTTTTCAAATATTTCTTTCCTTTTTTTTACTTTATTCTTCGGCCGTTATCTTGGGAACAGCATCTCACATGGGGGCCGCGGGCCCCACGGGACCCGCGGAGGGTACCCTGCCAGCCTGTTGTATTTTCAAATATTACTACATTCTATAGCCGTCATTTTGAAACCACTACCTTGGAAAAAGTACTTCGCTTGGGGGCCGCGGGCCCCACGGGACCCGCGGAGGTTACCCTGCCAGCCTGTGTTATTTTTAAATATTACTACATTCTTTGGCCGTCATTTTGAAACCGCCACCTTGGAAAAAGTATTTCGCGAGAGGGCCGCGGCCCCCGCGGAGACCGCGGAGGGTAACCTACCAGCCTGTATTTTTTTCAAATATTTCTTACCTTTTTTTTACTTTATTCTTCGGCCGTTATCTTGGGAACAGCATCTCACATGGGGGCCGCGGGCCCCAAGGGACCCGCGGAGGGTACCCTGCCAGCCTATTGTTTCTTCAAATATTTCTAGCCTTTTTTCTATATTCTTTGGCCGCCATCGTAGGACAAGCATTTCGCATGGAGGCCGCGGGCCCCACGGGACCCGCGGAGGGTCCCCTGCCACCCTGTGCTTTTTTCAAATATTTCTTTCATTTTTGACTATAATATTTGGCCGTCATTTTGTATCCACCATCTCGTTTCAATTTTGTATGGCGGCCATCTTGTTTTCGCAATTTTTAAAAAAAAATACGAGTACACCCATTGGCTGGCTGTTCCGAGCGACTTTAGTTCCGGGCAAACTCGATAGGGCAAGTCGTTGCGGAGAGCTGGCCCATGTGTCAAGTCATTTTCCAGGTTAAGGTCGGTTTTGCATTTTTTTTTGTACTTGCGATAAAATTTCTTATGCGATGGTGTATAAAGTCAAACCCTATTTCTAAAAGCTGCTATACAACACAAGTGAGTCTATGAGTCTGACATTACTTTGTATGGCGGCCATCTTGGAAAATGGCGGAACCGAAAAATAAAGTATGACGTTTGAATCTGTGGCCTCGAAGAGCCCCGGATGCAAAATTTCAATCGGATCGGATTAAAAAAAAATTTGGCCGCCATTTTGAATCCGCCATCTTGGAAAAAAAAATGGGTCATCAGATTACTACTCTCACCTTGAACAACATTTGGTCGAGCACCACCCACCTATTGCGATTGGCCTCTGAGATATTTGCGATTCCATTTTGTATGGCGGCCATTTTGTTTTAGCAATTTTGAGAAAATTTTACCGGTTCACCTATTTGCTGGCTGTTCTGAGCGACTTTTGTTTCGGGCAAACTCGATAGGGCAAGTAGTTGCGGAGAGCTGGCCCATGTGTCAGGTCAGTTTCCACATTCAGGTCGATTTTTCATTTTTCGGGTATTTATCATAAAATTTCTGAAGCGAAAGTGTACAGAGCCGAACCCCACCTCTTATAGGCTCCTCAAAACAGTAGGTCAAAGATACAGAAATTACTTTGTATGGCGGCCATCTTGGAAAATGGCGGAATCGAAAAATAAAGTATGCCATCCGTATCTGTGGCCTCAAAGAGCCCCGGATGCAAAATTTCAATCGGATCGGATAAAAAAAAATTTTGGCCGCCATTTTGAATCCGCCATCTTGGAAAAAAAATTGCTTAGTCAGATTTCCCCCCCAACTCTGAATGACATTTGGTCGAGCACCACTTGTCTATCTCGACTGGCCTCTGAGATATTCGCGTTTCAATTTTGTATGGCGGCCATCTTGTTTTCGCCATTTTGAAAAATCTTGGACCGGCTCACCCATTGGCCGGCTGTTCTGAGCGACTTTAGTTCCGGGAAAACTCGACAGGTCGAGCCGTCGCGGAGAGCCGCCCCATGTGTCGGGTCAGTTTCCACGTTCAGGTCGATTTCGTATTTTTCTGGTGGTCGTGGGGGCATTTCTGATACGACGGTGTATAGAGTCTAACCAAACCTCTTGTGGGTTCTTCAAAACAGCATGTCAGTGAGTGAGTGAGTGGGTATTTAGCTATATATATTATAATAATATCAAAAAATCTGCACATGCATTTGGAATAGTGAAAGAGAAGTAAAATAAGTTGATTAAAAAATGGGTTTCAGATGGTTCGTCTAATATGTAATTTTGACACAGTTTCCCGTTATTTTGATAAGGGTCTAGAGTATTCTTTTTTATTTTTATTTTTTACATTTTTGCCTTTGTTATATAGATTTACTCGTAATACATATGTTTTATTTCAACACTCACACGACGTAGTCGTTAATGAAAATAAAATAGCCTTAGTAGTCGATTATGGGGACAAAATCCGGACTTTCATAAGACCGCGTCCATCACGAGGGATAAAAATAATACTTCATAATAATTTTCATCATCCTCCGCCTTCTAAGTCGGTTGGTGTGCGGCCGCGCGTGTCGCGACTGCATAAACATTAGACAAGGAGCTGGAACGAAATTTTGTTGTCTATTGGTTGGAGAATGACTGGCTTGGATTTTATATCTCACCCTTGCTTATCCAAACACTCACTAAAAAAAAATGAGTGAACATATTTTTTTAAACAAAAATGTTAAAAAAAAATTAAGTAGGTATTACCTGCTTTCCATAGGTTTACGGTTTTTCTTTTCGACTTAATTGAAAAGAAAGCATTGTGCCAGATCATTGAACCATAACTGAATCCGATAATAGATAGTTATGTTTACGGTAGCGTTGGGAAGTAGGTACTCGTATGTATTTATGGCCACAGTCAAGCTCAGAATGCGAAGACTGCGAGTTGCTAGACTCACAGTCTTGCTTCTTACATCCTTTATTGGCAAATTCTGTCTAGTCTAGTGTCTAGGAATACATTTTTAAACACTCATACTAGCTCCCGGTCTACTCACTCGCCGCTGTGATCTCTGCCTCATTAATCTGGCTATGCGTGCGATATTTCTTACTAACAGATGTTTAACTCACCACAACGAAATATATTGTTGCTTTTCCTCCAACAGAGAAAAAAAACCACCCTGTTTAGCGTTATAATTTCTACATAATTTTAACACATTTTCTTTTTCTGTACATAAGATATAATTATTTGAAGCGACGTAAAAGTTTATAATATAAAGGTGTTTAGAGTTCGAAAATTTAATAAAAATCAGCTAAATTCTTCCCGACCTAAGCCAAAGTCTCTTACGAAACTTTCACAATTAAGGCTTGTAGCTGGTTTGGGCTCTAACATGGGTTTTATTAAATTTTATTCGCAATATTTTGCTTGCTTATTTTTCTCGCAAAACTTTGGCGGTAAACAATAAACTGTTTTAATTAATTTAACTTTCTTTGGGTACGGTTACCGATAATTAAGAAATTAAACTTGTCCGCAGGTAATGCAGTTTTGTTTTCAATTTAACTACCAGTAGGTACAGGATAAAAGAGCAGGCGGCATTGGTGCTAGTGTGAAGGTGAAACAGTGTTTATTTTTTGCGACAAGTAGGTACTTATTGCAAGTAATCACCTCGTATTGGTATCGTTTTTCCAAATCTCCCGGAACATGAGCTGGATAATGGAAATATAACTTAACGTTCAAAATATAATGTTCGTAACGATTAGCAGGTAATTACGGGTAATTATTGTTTACAGCTATGTTGAATCGCTTTCCGTCTAAAAAGTTGTTTATTGAGTCACCTGCCTGCGCTTCTTGTGCCTGAACTAATATTTCTGTTAATCCTCAAGTCTAATAATCTCTATAATAGTAAACATAACAAAGGCAGACTTATCCCTTTAAAGGATCTCTTCCAGTTAACCTTTTGAGTGGATTAGAGGAGTATTATACTGGGGATGGACAACGAGTGAGTTTATAAATTACAGTACTTAGAGCTACAATACATAACTTTACCGAATATAATTTGTAAACTCATAAAACGGAAGACCTAACAAACAATAAACTAGCTACTATATAGAACCTATGAATAATATATATTCATAAAATAAATAAAGATATATTTCTGAACGTATTTCTGATATATATCTTGCTAAACGTGGCCTGTAGGTCTTGTTATCTTAGGCTCTGTCTACCCCGTAAGGGATAAAGACGTGATTTGTGTATGTGTATGTATGTATATTTCTGATTAATTTGAAAAATGTCATCTTGTGTCCCACTTGCTCGTTTGCCTTCCTATTCATATAAAAAAAAAAAAAACTGCATGTAAAAAACCCAAATCATCAAAAAAATGATCAAGTTTTTGTTTAGACTTTCTTATATCAGCATTGTAAAGACTCTGAAAAGAAAAGAGAATCCAAAAACTTACCGGTTAATGACTTGGAGATGTATATTTTCCCATATATTTTGTTTTACTTACTTTACTGTACTAATCTGTGATTTATGTAATTACGAGCACGACTACAAGAACACTCCTAATAAGACTTTGGATACATATCCAAAGTCCTCCATATTGTCTATTCCCTCTAAAAGCACTTGTTGTTTTATGTCGCTCTAAAAGTGCTCCATCGTTACGTAGGTAAAACTTTTACTCCCAATGAGTTTTTTTTAATTTGTCCATTCAGACTGGCTATGGTCAAAAACCAAAGCCAGTCTGAATGGACCAAATACGGTGGTAGGTACGTATTTAGATAGCAAACAAGATAAAATATTTCAACATATTCAATATTTCAGTTGGTATATTTCAATTTGACAATTAATGTTAGGTTAGGATCCAAGATCGTGAACATAATTTGACACTTGAACCGAAAATGGTGATGGGTGTCGTTTTCGGGTAGTTCTCTAGTTCGGTAGTTCGGGTAGTTCTCGAGTTTCGGGCTCTGAGCTCAAATTCGGCATAGGTAATTTTTTGGATCCATGACATTTTGTCAAAGTTTTAGACAAATATGTTGATGGGTGTCGTTTTCGAGTAATTTGGTGGCTTTGATCACGAATTCGGCATATGTTTTGTACCCAAGATGGCGGATTACATTAGGACACTTTTTAACCGACTTCAAAAAAAGGAGGAGGTTCTCAATTGGGATTGTCTATTTTTTACAATGTATAGTAAATCGAAAACCATTTCGAGATAAATGCTTTTTAAATCGTTTTCTGTATTTACTTTATTTTATTTTACTATAATGAATTTATTACATGAAAAATAAGCAATGACCTTCATTCTTCATTTGACATTCCCAGACATGACGTAGACGGTACAAAATGTACTTTATTTGCAAAGGTTACAAATTCTATGCTATTTACGCGTGGATTATACTACGGAGTTCAATTTGGACCCGCAATCTGACATTTCATTCATCTTATGACAGATGACAAGCAAATGGGCAATCTTGTTACTGTCATTCTTGTTTTTTCCACTGTTTACTTTCATATTGTTGTATTATAGTTTAGATTTAGAAGCACTTTCGGTAGATAATTAGGCAAGAGTGTAACCGCACAGCGATGTGCTTCGCTCACATGAAAGATTTTCCGCTAAATATTTTAATGAAGAGCGAAAATATTACGTTTTCGGTTTACTTTCGCCTACTGAGTTTACTGACTTATTTCCGGGTCCTGTTTTGTCTTGATCATACCTGGTATGTGTTTATGGACCTTTCTGCTTCGCGCAGAATGTTATGGTATGTGTAACGGTTGTGAAAATATAAAATTCATAGGAGAAGATCGCGTGAATCTTCCTGTGTTATTGTTGAATCATGTTGACATTGATACTAATGACAGTTTGCCAACTTCACCACAGATAGAAAAGACGTCAATGGCGGCGCTTCACACACGTTTTATGATCAATTTATCCAATAAGCAGATGTGTGGCACCGGCAATGGAAACTCTGACGTCATCAACCAAAATACTTTCAATAATTAATAGTAAAAAAAGTACCGAGTTATATGAGAAAATATTGAAATTGGTTTCTTATAATTGATTATTCTGCACAAAAAAAATATAAAAAGGATAGATATTTTTTTTTAGACAATCCCAATTCGTCTCTATGTTTTTTTTTATACAAAAATGTTGATGGGTATCGTTTTCGGATAATTTGGTGGCTTTGTGCTCGAATTTTGCATTATTTTATGAATCCAAGAAGGCCAATGACATTGACATCTTGACACTTTGACACAAAAATGGTGATTTTGTATAATGTTCTGCTAATTTGGTTGCTGTAATCCCGAATTTGGCATTATTTGTGTTTTATTTACAGTAAGTAGGTACATAGGTCCCGGTCCAACGGTGAGCACCTTTCAGCTATTGACGATGACGACGATGACGATAATTTTAAAGAAGTCGTAGAAAACGTATTGTATGCAACGTTGTATACCCTAAGCATGTGCCCTCTATAACTTTGAAAGGTAAAAATCTACAAAGGGTCTCGCAGTTTAAATACCTTGGACACTATGTGACGGAGGACCTTAAGGACGATCTCGATTTGGAGAGGGAACGAAGAGCATTGGCGGTCAGGAGTAACATGTTGGCTCGTAGGTTTGCCCGTTGCTCAAAACAAGTGAAAATCACCCTTTTTAAGGCGTTCTGTCAGGTATTTTACACGGGTAGCCTATGGGTCAGCTACACGCTGAAGGCCTATAATGCTCTTCGGATCCAGTATAATGACGCCTTCAGAATCCTGTTGAGGTTGCCACGGTTCTGTAGCGCGTCCGGCATGTTTGCCGAGGCGCGTACTGACGACTTTTATGCGATCAGGCGAAAGCGGATCGCATCTATATTAACCCGCATCCGACGCAGCGATAACAGGATCCTGAAGGTACCTAATTGCCGATAGAACAGATAGTTCCATCCTGTGTACCTGGGTTAGAATTATTAATTAGGTTAGGATTTGAATTTTAATAACCTTGTCAATTTCTATATTGTACGTACTTCTTGACATGAAATCATTATTTATAAATGAATGAAAATAGCTAATTGTGACATTCTATCCTAGTCATTTTATTTTATTTTGAATTTTACTTATTTATTTTTATTAATATATTGATTATTTAAAGTTATTTTAATGCTACTATGAATTTTGATTTCATTGTTTTAAAAACTAAATTATTATGTATAAATGTGTAGATTAAAAATAAATTGTTTTCATTATAAATAAAACAACTAACAATAGGTTAAGGCACTGTATTTAACTAACATTTTTATATGGATCTCGGTCTGAAATAAAATTATTATTATTTTATTTTTTTATTTTTTATAATTAAGTCAAAAAAGCTCGTGGTGTATTTTCTTACGATGTTCGCTTAACCCACACCACTCGCCTTTTTTGAACCCTCTAATACAACTGTTGCATAAAATACTATTAAGATACTTAACTTGGGTACCTTATACATCCCAAAAATAGTTATTTTAAATTCCTTGTATAAATGTATTAGTAGTTACCTAAGTATAATTTAACAATTGTATTTGTATTTATTTATAAAAAATGACTTTCTGCCAAGTTACTTGTGGCGCATTCTTCTTAGCAATGATGGTATTTCCGGATGCGCTGGTAGGTTAAAGGAAAGACGTGTAAAAGAGCCCTTTGCGGCCTACTTGCAAAATAAGTTCTGATTTTTTTGATTCATTTTGATTTGATTTGATCATTATGCCACGATAATCTGTTTTTGCTGACACTTTTTAGGGATTAAATTCGCTACTACCTACTACATAAGAAGGGGAACTATTTAACTTTTAGAATTGAACTGTGATCTGTTGACATCACGAATTGTAGCCGAACCACATGGGAAAAGAATTAACTGAATCTATTCGTAATTAAGTGAAACATAATCTATGACATAAAGATCCATTTCCCACATTGTTCTCTAGGCCTTGTACTATCAATCAATAACTATTTTGATTTTTTCGTTATAAAGTCAATGAAAAAAAAAAAGTTAGTTTTGATTTAATTTCAATAGATCCATGAATGTTTTATACGACGATGTAAATCAATTTATCTAATCAGCCCACCTCCACCAACTGCTGAGTAAAGGCCTCTTGATGTAAAGATTGCTAAAGAACGTGTTTCATTGGGATCAGATCGGTGAAGGTCGCTAATAAATAGGCGGGATCTTCTACCATTGTCAAATAGCACTTCGTGTCACTAATCGAACAAATTGCCTAAAGGTACGTATGATTCTATTCAAGTAATTTTAGGCGGTTTGAGTTGGGGACCCATGCTATTATTATTATTATGTTACACATTATTATTACATATACATTTTTAATACAGTCATTACATAGAAATTAATTTCAAAACAATGCATAAAGGCCAACAATTACTTTGTTAAAAATCACAAAGGCCGTTTTATACATCTCTGTGCACAAACGACCATTAAATATGAATAATACTGTGTCTGTGTTTCCATACTTCCCATTTTTCCCCCAAAGACTTAAGACACAACCGGATAACGAACTGACACATAATTAAGAGTAATTTGAGTAATGTCTAATTGTTTTGCAGTGCTAAAATTGTAATATAATATTATGTTTTATCTTATCACTTTATGTATACCTAATAAACAAGATTTAAGTGCCTGTACCTAGATCTTGAAAAAATATTGCACACGTTTTTTTTTTTTTTTGGAGAATATGGCTTGGTAGCTGGACCTTTAAGCCAAGTCTTTAATTGAATTAACTGTTTCACATTTTCACATCACGAGGTTGATCAGCGCAGCACCGGGTACGGTACGCAAGGTAAAAGTGCGGTAACCGCTGAGTGTAGTCATGCTATTCAGCGAGGGAGCAGCTGATTGACGGCTAATGGTCAGCGACCGTTCACTTCTGATATTTTGAAGGCAAGCGGCAGGGCATTTGCAGAGTTAACCGCGGCTGCGGGTGGGACCTCCTTTGGTCTTTCAAGGGCGACGGCGAGCTGCAATTGCGGCGGCAACCCGTAAGCGCGGTCACAGCGAGTTACCAAGATGCTCCGGCCGACGGGAGGCAACGCTGTTACGATGCTAAACCAAAATTCTATTGTCAGTGGTACTCGTTACTGAACAGAAAAAATACTTATAGAGGAATTAAGCATTGAGTGGATGTGTACAACTATTAATACAACCACTGCGGCAACTGTAGCACTTCGATTGATCGGCCCAATGTCAAGCAGGGTACGAGAGCTGGCAGCGATAAATGTTTAGTCATTGGGTGGCAAAGCGAATAAAAGGTTTTTTTTTACAAAAAAAGGAAAAATGTAACCATAACTATGGTACTAATAACTGAAATGGCTGTGTTCTATGCAACGGGTAAAAGAAAAACTATCGCGGAAAAGTAGTGTTAGTGTAAATCGCTAGCATAGTCACTAAATGTTTTGCAGTATTTGATAACCTAAATTACTATTCTGTTGGTATCCTCTATATAATTACTTAAACGAAATAATTGCAAAACTTACTGGTACTTTATGGGTAGGTAACCTACCTATGTCAATTAATTAATTATTTTTATATAATTTGTTAATTTCAGTTAATATTCGATACCTTGGGGCTCAATTATCGTATAAGCCAAAAGTCGACTTTTAAGGAAAGCCAAAAACTTAAAAGAAAAAAAAAATAGGTAACTCTTGTTTTAACTGCTATAAAAAAGCTTCGTAGGACGAAAGTTCTTAAAATTATGAGTAGAAGAATATGAAAAAGAAAATAGATGTCTTATACGCTTCTTAAAACAAAACGACATGTCGTTTATCTGTACCAAAATAATAGTTGCTGTACATGTTACTTAGGGCCTAAAAGTCAGCTATTACAATTTATTGAAAAAACCATAAGGTGTTAATCACTGGTTTTCTTATTTTGTTAGGTACTTAACTGTAAAAAATAAATCACGTATTAACACCCCAAACTACTTTACTGCGATAATGATGATAAGGTAGGTATAAACCAAATCAGTTTGAGATTCGTATTTAACTTTTAAAGTCCATTAATATTTTGAAGGTGTGAGTGAGGGTTTGGCAGTAACAAAAAATTAGTATAGAAAAAATGTATATTGTGGAGGGTAAAAAATCAATGTCAACAAAAAAAAAAAACACAAATATCGTTGTTATTATTAAAAATATTGTTTAAGTACCACATAAAACGATAAAAATGGAAAGTACCAACTAGAATAGAGCATTACATTTTTCTAATCTCTTTCAATTTAAATCAATCCTTTTTTATAAAAGTTATGTATTTAACGCTCTTCTTACTCCTAATTAAATTTTTGTTGGCGTATATTGCCACGCAATGAAACGCTACTGCAGGCCGCACACCAAACTTTATTCTGTTATTGGAAATAATTCAGGTCGTATTCACCAAATTGGTTTGGTGGTGGTTTATACATCTTAAAAATGAAACGTAATTGCAGGTTGTATGATAAACTTTGTTCATTTTTCAGAAATATTAAGGTCGTATAACGCGAAGTTTGATAAGTAATGTCCTTTATGCTAATTATACATTTTGATTTAGGGTCAATAATACCTTTGCATTTTTCACACTCGTGAGTAGTTGGCTTTTATAGCTCGTTTTATTGAAATTTCCTGTTTAGAGCAACAGAAAATTGAAGTTATATTTGATATTTTTTTGGGATTTGGAAAAATTTAAATACACATGTCGATAGAGAAAATACACCTGAGCAAGGACTGCATTCAAATCACATTTTCGTCAAAATGGCTTATACGACAATTGAGCTAGGTAGCGAATTATTATATCAGGTTTACAAGCGTAACAACATAATGAAGTTTAAAATTCTCTCACTACGTTAAGAACCCTCATATATAATGTGTAAAGGTATTATTAGTCCTACGACGCGTCTTTCTGTCAGTTCGTGATAAACTCAAAACCTACTGAACGGATTTGCATCTGGTTTTCACCAATAGATAGAGTGATTCACGAGGAAAGTTTTGGTATCTTTCTAATTTATCTAGGTATTTTTTGTAAATTAGATGAAATAAAACGATGATAACAGCAGCGCCTTGTTAGCATCTACATGCCTCCCGTGCGAAGCCGGGGTCGGGCGCTAGTGATTGTAAAAAAAACTATATTGTCTGGCTTAATTGTTACAAAAAAAAATCTGCTACTATATTCTGCTATATATGTCGTGTTTTATGCTTTAAGATAACAAGTATATTTCTTTGCTTTATATTTAGATATTGCACTTAATACTTAAAAATCTACACTTATTTAATAATTCTACGTGTAAATAAATCTCTGTGAAAAGTCGCCCGCTTATTGCTTGTGACACTAAAGGCATTTGCAAAATTTATTACCGAGGGATCAGGTAGAAAAGCTTAAAAATAAGCCCCAACCTTTTTGAGTAGGTTTTAATTGTTTTGCTGATTGGGGATCATTCCTTGAAACCTCCGGCTCCCAAAGACCGAATAATAATTTTATTTTTGACTTCATAAATAGTTTGAATACCAAGAATAAAAATTCCTCCACCAACTGGTTGCGGAACTCAATTGCCATGGCGTCACTTGTATTTTTTTATCAACAGCGTAATTTTCAAAATGCTCTATTTTCCATAAAATAAATCTCATAATTCTCAAGTCGGCTTATTTGATTCGATTTCATTATAGTAATTTAAAAACAGAAGTCTAACGAATTCATCAATAGCTTCAAATTTTATTCAAATTCAAATTATGGATAAAATTGATAACAATAATAATAATAAAGTTTTATTGACAATAAGCTTAAAAAACAAAATGAAGTCCCTGACTTCAGAGCTAGGTTGACACCTGTGTTACGGAAGTCAGTGTCCTCTCCCATACAATCTATACATATTATAATATACAATGTGTGTTTGTGTGTGTGTGTTACAACGAATCTTAAGGTAACAGTGCTTCAGATTCTTCATAATTCAGTGTCAGTAACCATGCTTTTAGTTTATTTTTACATTCGTCGACAGATAGAGAATACATATTTATCATTTTATTAATTTTATTATATAAATAGATGGCCATAAACCTTTGCTGTCTTTTTGTAGTTGTCCGCCGGCACTTAAAAGACAAGCAAACGTTGGTCAGTACACGTTTAGAGGCACATTTTTCCTTATCATAGGGGGTAGTCTTGTGCTGCTTAGTTACAAGTACCAATACATACAATTGCCTTACAGTTAAAACCTGACATCTCTCATACAACAATTTGGTCGGAAATCTGTATGAACTAAATGTCATAACTTTCAACCAAGATCTTTGCGCCCTCTCCAGGATTAACATGTACAATTTTGTGGCACCACCCCAAACAACACTACAGTACCCAAGGACCCACTGCGCCAATGCATAGTAAACCGCGCGTAACAGATCAAAATCCGCTGCATCTCTTAATTTCTTAAAAACCCACACTAGTTTCCTAATCCTCGTTGCTGTTAGGTCTAAATGAGACTGCCAGTTCATTTTATCATCCAACATGACGCCTAGATACTTAATACAATTTGCTTTGGTGATTTTAGTGCAAGTGCAGGCGGTGTTTAACAGCAAATTACAAGAATGCATTTTGAGGTCAGGTGTGTGCTGAGTAATTTTAGATAAATAGAATCTAAAGCTATTGCTGAATTCGTTAGAATTTCTGCCTATAGATTACTACAATAAAACCGAATCGAATAAGCCGGCTTGAGAATTTTGAGATTTATTTTATGGAAAATAGAGCATTTTGAAAATTACAATACAATATCGCACGCCCAGTACAACACTGCACTAAGTCAAAATAGCTCATTTTTCAGAATCGTCGAAAAACTGTTATCTGGTGTAATGTCAACGTCATTGCGGATATCTTGAACACAGCATGTGAGGAATCGAATATGAAGCAGTACTAGAAGTTCAGTTTATTTATAATGCATGAACCAAGCAAAATTTTTTGACTTAATCCTCTGTTATGGAATGAGAAAACGAAATTTAAAATAATTATTTCGAGCTATGTGCCTTTTGCTGATTCATTCTGAAATAATACACTATTCTTTTAACATATTTTAATTGATTTTCAATACACAATAACGACCCATTTCTTTGATTTTCCTGAAAACCAAACAGTTTGTTCATTATATTGTATTGGGTGGAAAATCAAACAAAATACGCAGGTATTAAATTAAACCCAAATAGTTATTTAAATCAGTATTTATTTGAACTCAAATTTGTATTATTTTACCTCTATTAGAACAAATACAGACTTAAAAGAAAGCAAAAATCCTCTGTAAATAAAAACAATAAAGAATCATAATTATTGAAGAAAAATATATTTATTTAAATCACCTAACATATATTATACTTGTAGCTATTATAAACCATATCTTAAAACATACATTGCAGGCTCAAAACAAAGCAAAAAATTTGATTGAAGGGTTTGTTAAAGACACATACGTTTGTCCTGTATTTCGCAATGTCTTAGCGATGTTAGGCCTCCAACCAGCAGGGTTTCGTTTTCTTTTTCTGCTTTGTTTTGATTCGCTGACTGATGGATCAGTGTCAATAACAGAAACTGAAGGTATGTGTGGTGGAGTAATATCAGGATACATACATACATACATGTATACCGTCACGCCTCTTTCCCACAGGGGTAGGCAGAGACTACTTTATTCCACTTGCTACGGTCCTGACATATTTCTTTCGCTTCATCCACAGTCATCAATCTCTTCATACATGCTCGTCGGTTTCGGGTACTCCTGACCTGGGGCCTGATTTTTGGAAAGCACATGTGTGAAAACACCACTCGAAAGTGGTATAAATCTGTTTATATCTTCAAAACTACAGCTCTAATCAAATTTTTGACTAGGTCACAAGATTAATGAGAGCCCTAAGTATTTTCTAAGCTACTCGTATCTCAAATTCAGCACAATTTTTCACCACTTTCGAGTGGTGTTTTCACACATGTGCTTTCCAAAAATCAGGCCCCAGACCTTTTTCCAAAACGTCTTCTATTTGGTCTCGGAACGTCCGTCTAGGCCTTCCCCTCCCAGCGTAACCATTCACACTCCCCATATAGATCTGTTTAGTTAGTCTACTTTCATCCATCCGCTCTACATGCCCCAACCAACTAAGCATACTTTTTTCTATCCTAGACACTATATCCTCTTTCACACCAGCACGTTCCCTTATCACACTGTTCCTTATTCTATCTTTCAGTGATACACCTTCCATACTCCTTAACGCTCTCATTTCTACTGCATTTATTCTACTTTCATGCTTCTTTTGCCATACCCAAGTTTCGCTACCGTACATTAATGTTGGAACAAGCACCCCTCTGTGGACAGCCAGACGCGCCTTCTTCGACAGCTACTCACTGCTCACAAAGGCGCGCAGCGCCCCATTGAACATATTTCCTGCATTAACTCTTCTTTCAATATCACCTTCACACTTCCCATCTTTCGTAAACGCCGATCCCAGATATACAAACTCTTTTACCTGTTCGACTTTCTTACCCACAATCACAATCATCAATATCAGGATCCCCTTGAATAACTACTGCAGAAGGACCCAGTCTATCAGTTTCATCATTAGATAGCTTAATTGAGCTGCTGGAGAAGAAGATAATCTCTTGGAGATTGCACGAAGCCGAGATAGTAATTGCTATGCAGGCCAACAAAAAGTAGGGTCTGTATCCGAATCCTCTATAAAATCGTCTTCTTCGCTATGATCTGTTACTTTAGAAACAGATGCCTCCCTATCTGTTACTCCATCACCTGACTCTGCTACCACTGGTATCTCCTCGCTTGTTGTTGCGACGGTTGAAGTGTCGACATCTATTTCCACGCGACTTTGCTGACCAAAAACCGTAGTCTCTTTTGCCTTTGCTCTTTTTGCTTTTTCAAGCAAGAGAAGACCACGGTCCTTCATCGTCTGCTAACCAACAATTACGTATTAGTTTAATTCAACAATAGTGAATTATCAAGAAATATTTAAAAATGCTCATGTATATGAAGAATAATAATAAATTTAAAATATTTATCTTTTAACTTATTATGCAAGCAATAAATCTGTAATTATACTTTGGTTTATTCTGATTATTTAACCAATTTAGGATATAATTTATATCTACCATCAACAGTGAATCATTTCACGTGTTTTAATCTTTTAGCAACAAGACTGAACCATTTTGAATGAATACAAAAAATATTACTTACTTTTGACAACAATAGTGTACTATTTCGAAATAGTATCAAAAACACTGTATAAGTTTAGTCACCAACACTGAATTAAATCCAAATAATTCACAATAATTTTATTATTAAATCCCACAATACCATATTATCACCAAATAATTCACTGTTGCGCAACGAATTTACATCTATTCCTTGAGGCAGACCAGTTCGAACTAGAAATATTTCTGTGTTTGAGGTGCGACTCTGTCAGCGCCCATGCATCAACAGAGAGTTAGCGCGCTATCTATGAGATGTTTTTTTAAACATAAATACGCGTGTCTTCGTGGTAGGTACGCGCGGGAAATTTTTGGTCATTGAGCTACATTAATAACTCAATTTATAGGTTTTTCGACTTAATGCAGTGTTGTTCTGGGTGTGCGATATAATAACTCTTTATTGAACACCACATATAACAACCAAAACAGAAAAAAGGTATACAGAATATTACAAGGTAACAATAGGCGGTATTACGCTGTTGATAAAAAAATATCGTATGTCGCACAATTTAACTTCACATAAATACTGTCGAACATTTTTGTATTATAGCACTGATCGACAATTACGTCGCAAATTATCACTTCGCAAAATTGACCTGTTGTTTAATAGCTCGGAGGAAAAAGACTTCAATACGAATTTCGGTCAATAGTAGTGTTTAAAAAACTAATACAAATTTTATGAATAGATAAAAAAATCCTAATCCAGGTGTTTGCTACGTATTTTGCTGTAGCTTTTATAGTCGCAGTATGTGCTGCCCACTTTGGTGGCGCCGTAGTAAACCGGGATTTATTTGTACCACCACATTTTCTTTTTAACTTGCTCTGTAAACGGCCCGGCTAATGTAATGGCTCTGTATATCCTTGTTGAAGGGAGGGCAGGGCCGTTAATACTGTTCGCGTTTAAACGAGACGTATTGGCTTTCCTCGGACCCTATATCTATTAAGTCAGGTACAAATCTGCGTTGAAAAAGAATTCTTAAATAGCAGCCGGTTTCGTAAACCAACATTATGCTTCTGTGTAATTTTCTAACAGACTTTAAATACCATGAACTAAAATGTTTCACTTCAAGTATTATTACTATCAAGAGAAACGAATAAAATGGCAGGTAAACATGGTTTAAAAAATCATAAACATTTACTTATAATCTGGCTAGTAGGTATCTCCATGTAAATTATAGTTAAAATAACATCTGATTTGTGAACTGCTAAAATAATAAAGAAACTTGCGTCGCAAAAAGTTTTTTAAAATGGTTTTTAGCAGCTATTAAAGCATCTTGGTGAAGCTCTGCATGCTCTGCAGTGTTAATTTAATTATGTATTTTCAGAGATTGATTTATTTTTGTCTATATTTATTTAGGAGCTTACGATCATAGTTACTTACAGGTACTTGAAACAAGCTCCAACAGGTATATTCTGGTTATTATTACCTGTTTGAAACTTTGATTAACATTTTTCGTCTTCATATCGCAAAAAATATAAAGCGATTTGCAAGTCGCTCTTCCAACGCCGGGAAGAGCATAAGCCTATTACTGATAAATATGATATACGTCGGCTATGCCGTACAAAAGGACCACCAGTTCTGCATAATAAGGCCAAGTAAATCCTGATCTTATGTGTGGTCTATTTGGAACAGATCATATTTTACAAGGAATCTTTGTTAGTGGATTTGTATCAACACAATTCATAATCCATACAACACCAGGTATGACAAATATGCGATGTAAGCTGTCCAATTGAAAACTCATTTCAAAGAAGAAAATTCTATTATCGCTTTATCAACAAAGAAGGCATTATCGAAATATGTGATTAAAATTCCATCTTCACAAATATCATAAACCCTATGTATAATTATTAAGTGAACGTATAATTGATATTGGAAACTGTTGGTTCTCCTTGATAAATAAATAAATAAATTAACGACACCGCTTTAAAGTACGAATAATTTTTTTAAGGTTTATGTGAATCGGTTTTGTCCGTTAACCGCTACGTGTTTCTGTATTCAAGATATGTAAAATAAAATATAAAAGGCGGACACTTAGGGATTTTATTCTATTAATTAGATTACAAGATAGCAACAAAGAACCAATTACAGGATCTCACGAATAATAATAAAATACAAGTTAAGCCTAAACTTAAACGAGGTAACGCGCACTATATTGGCATATACACATGTATATCCTGGCGGATACACAATATTATTCAACAGAACATTATACAGTTACACTCTCACACTATTTAAACTATTAGAACCTAAAATGAGACAAACGCTCTACCCACCTAAAAACCAAACTACTTATAACTAAATATAAATCAGTGTTGAAAAGACGCACTCAATCACCGCACCTCACCACGTCACTAAACTACGCCTCACAGATGGTATGTTACAGTGAAATACAGGGTGTCCCAGAAAGTAGAGTCAAGCGAAAGTCCTGACGTAGAGCAACTCAAGGGGCATCCGAATCACCCCTATGTATGTTCCGCGATTTTTCGTAGTTTAGGAGTTATGGCCTTTTTCCACATTTTCTATTAATTTACGACCACGGATACAGTTTTGCTTACTTTGACTGCAATAATTGAGATAATTGGCTGTTTGTTTTTTTATCGAGTAGCTGAATAGTACGTGCATGTATTTCATTTAAAAACAAAACAACATCGTTGACCGTTTGGGCAAAAAAATATATCGAATCACAAAAAGTGACAAAATTTAGACTGTAGTTCAGACTTTGAAGGCCGGTTACAAAAAAAACTAGCATAACTTTTTTTTTTCAAACTATATTTAAAAACTGCTTTATTTTATTGACTTTTTACCCTATTAATTTTATTGATCTATCATTAAGGGATCATGCCAAAAAAAAATATCAAAACGTACTTCATCCGTAATTTTCACTTTTTCTAGTAAGGCCAAGTACAAAATTGAAATATTTTTTAATTTTCATTTAATAGCCTCAGAAAATCAGTGGCCAGTATTATTGTTTTGCACCAAGAAGTTTTTCATGCTAAATCCGGAGCACAAACCTAATTTCAGATTTGTACTTGGCCTTACTAAAAAAAGTGAAAATTACGGATGAAGTACGTTTTGATATTTTTTTTTGGCATGATCCCTTAATGATAGATCAATAAAATTAATACGGTAGAAAGTCAATAAAATAAGGCAGTTTTTAAACATGGTTTGAAAAAAAAAAGTTATGCTAGTTTTTTTTGTAATCGGCCTTCAAAGTCTGAACTGCAGTCTAAATTTTGTCACTTTTTGTGATTCGATATATTTTTTTGCCCAAACGGTCAACGATGTTGTTTTGTTTTTAAATGAAATACATGCACGTACTATTCAGCTACTCGATAAAAAAACAAACAGCCAATTATCTCAATTATTGCAATCAGAGTGAGCAAAACTGTCTCTGTGGTCGTAAATTAATAGAAAATGTGGAAAAAGGCCATAACTCCTAAACTACGAAAAATCGCGGAACATACATGGGGGTGATTCGGATGCCCCTTGAGTTGCTCTACGTCAGGACTTTCGCTTGACTCTACTTTCTGGGACACCCTGTATATCAATATCCATATCTTTCAACAGGTCGTTTCAATTACTACTACAAACGTACAAGACCGGTATAGGAGTTTTGTTATTGCGATTTCGATTAGGGAACACAACATTCTGAAGTAATTTCCAAAATATCATATCGTAGTTTTTTCGCGTTGCATGAAGAACATTTGTGCAAAATTTCTTGTGTGCTTTCGGACTTGCTCAAAAATATAGCTGGCGACATCGATAATTAGTAGAAACGTTCTTAGAACCGTTACAATCGTTCAGTTGTGTGTGTGTTTCGCATTTGTGTTATTAAAATTTGGGCAGTAAATAATAGGCAAAGGCAATTTCGTTCGTATTTGAATACTTTGTGGAATTAGGTTTATTTTGGGTTTATCAAGTAAATTTATTTGTTTCGTCTTGAGAGATCATGTAGTTCACGAAGTTGTGGTGTCACAAGCAAAAAAAAAAAGTTGCTTTGGTCCATTGCAAAGTTTTCACAAACACCTCATTAAAAGTTTTTAAAGGAATTAATAAGGGTTCAAAAATTAATCCGCTCTGTAAAAGAAGTTTCACAAGGGCTGGTATGAACGAAAGCTGAAATGACCGAAACTAATGTGACTAATTATCGAGTGCCGCTCTTATAAAGAATGTCTTTTTTTATACAATTGTTACTAGTTTTTTACCCATAACATAGGTACAGGGTTATTGGTTAATTCGATGTATTCCCGTTAGGTGGTGATATGGGTGACTATTTGCAACAATTTTAACCCCCATATATGCATTATGTGAAAGGTCTCCATTTTTGAGTTAAATAATTTTTTTGAAGATTCTTCTAATTAAGTTAAAAATGCGACTTCAAAAATTTGTAAAAAGAATACCAAGCGAAATCTCATTTTTTCTTTTGATTTGTGAAACGATTTAACACTGTTTATTCATTTATATTTAAACAACAATATCGATCCAAATAAAAAAACGCAAGACTGAAAATAATGTTCTTTTTCTGAGTTTTTGCCCACTAAAATGCCTTAAAAACAAAAAAAACGTTATGGAACTCGGCTTGCAGATTATTTTAAAAACATTAACGTTTTCTTAGGTAGCTCTCCAATGCATAATTAATTAGGTACTAGGAACTTATTTCAAAGCAGCAGCAAAATTACCACAAAGGAAGCAGGCGGGAATTTTTATTTGAATTAGACTTAAGGTCGATTTTTAAAATTAGTCACCCCATCACGTCCTAACAGGAATAGGTCGAAATACCAATAACCCTGTATTATTTGAAGTGATTTACTGAAAAACTATAGGTGAAAAACTTAAATAGGTAGGTAGGTATGTAGTGGTGTTCAGAACTGATATGAGACTTAAGTAATTTTTCTGATTTGAAACGTCAATTTGCACACATTACTCACACATACAACAGGTCATTTACTTAAGTATTTCACCTATATCTAATTTTGTGATGGTTGCCACATTTGTGTCAGTAGTCGTTAGGTATCAGTATCAATTTTAAAGGATACCCGGGTAAATTTCTAAACGGCACTGAAAATTAGAACATATTGAAAAAATCCTAAAAGTAAAGCTATGGCTGGGAATCGAATCCGGATCCTCATAATTTCGTGATGCGTGCTATACCGCTACACTACCCATAGCAGGTAAAACCTATTTCTAACGGGTAAAACCGTAAAATTCTTGATCCTATCCGGGTATCAACTATCAAATGAATAGTTGATACCCGGATACTTAAACATAAACTTATTCCTGATCAGTGAATTTATGTTTTCCTTTGGCCTTATCAGAACTTTCAATAATGTGAGACATAGGTCAACTACAACTACTTACTTACATTAAAATATTCGCATCACTGAAATAGCCTTTCACCTAGGAGACACCACACAAAAGATTGTCACTCGTGTTCACAGAATTTGCCCTTTTTATTTAATGTGCAACTTTGCAAAATTGTTTTATGAAACAAAACGTAAACTTAACGCAGGTAAAAAATGTTTCAATCACTTTCCGCTGGGAAGCAGCTGCAGCTTAATGTAAAGTTCAACCCAGCCAAATGAGGAAACCTACGACCCTATAAAATTTACATCCTATGTTTTACGTAGCGTTTAATAATGTTAAGAGTACCTACTGCTGGTACGCTGGAGAGGAATACCGGGAATTGAAATTTACAAATACATATTAGGTAAACGTTGATTTGCAATTGTGTTGAGTAGCATTTGATTGAAATTAAGTGTACAAATATATAAAGGTAAATAAACCTAGTTTACTATTAATATTTCTATAATCAATGTGTTTATCCCTTTGTCTGCATATTTAGTATTACTCTTTCTCTCTAAAACGGTTGGACAGATTTCAATGAAATTATGAAATTAGGGGGTTGGGTTGGCAAACGAGCAAATGAGTCACCTGGTGGTAAGCGATCACCACCATTCATGGCCACGCGCAACACTAAAGATTGCAAATTGCAAGGGGGGTCGTCAGGGTAGGCAGCGAGTACAAATAATGTTTCGGTACCTTTCTGTTGCCTACCGCTGCCTGTAGACGAGTAGACTGAAGCGCTAGTTCAATTCAAATTTCTAACGACTGGGAATTTATAATTTTTGGAGCAAATAAACAAAATCTTTGCAGTTGAAAGAGTGAGTGTATTTTTTTCGGTCACGGGAATGAATAAACTACTGAGCTAGAAAAATAGTACATTACTGCAGAGGCCGTGAAGTAAGGGATTGCTGGACGAGTTTGGGGTAGGTGGCCGAGTCGAAGACGAGGCCAGATAGAACGAGTCCTGCAATCCCTGTTCCGGCCAAAGCTTGTATAGTGCTTTTCTCAAACAATGTGAGGAAATATTAAAATTAAAATAACTACTAGACCATCAAGTAAATCATAGTTTACTTTTTTCCGGTAGCATATTTTGCATAGCTAAATTTGCCTCCTCTTTTAAATGAGGCGGAGTACAGTTCATAAGTTCCCCGTCACTTTCATCACTAGAAGTCTTTTTATTTCTGTTAAATTATAATAACAATCACTACGAAATACGCATAAGCAGAAAAAAGATTTTCGATTTGCCACCTTTTTTATTTTTTAAATGTACTAATTTGATCCAGCTATTTGAGCACCATGTTTAACCGCACATAAATATAGTACCATACATTTTTTTTTTATGTCTCAATTATGCTTAGGTACCTACAGATTGTGGTGGTGGTTGGCTGTATGTAATTTTTTCCTTTGCCAATTTAATTTTAGTATAGAAATTAAAAAAATTAGAGCAGCGGACAAAAATGGATTTTCATACTAACTTTTGTGGCCTAAGCCAAGAAGTAATGTAGGGAGCCATAAACGAGAAACTTCATGTCCTCATATCGGGACATTAACGCATACATTTCCGAGCATGTTTGAGAAAAAAAACATGTTAATTTGTTCAAAGCATGATAGATGAAAATACGCTCAATAAACTGCTGCTTTAATTTATGTCCAGCCTTTACTTACACGTCTCGCCTGAGCTCACTAACTTCTTCCTACGTTACCCGGTGCGGATTGGGAACTTCTTTCAAATTAAATTCGACCAACAGTAATTTGTGGTCCATTAGGTCCAATTCCTTGGAGATCCGTCTCGATAGGCTACGCCCCGAACTTCTAAAATTCAGTACGATTCATGCACTTGTCAATTGTTTTTCAATTGTGGCGTCATTTTGAAAATCGCGCGTTTTCATCGTTATGGAATTAACTCATGAGAATATATTACGATTTTCAGCGTAAGGCTAACTTAAACACGGTGCCATCGAGCTTTGACTTTTGGGGATGTTGCACCGTTGAAAAGCACCGTGTATCACTGGTTTGGTGAGTTTAATCGTGGTCGGTCTTTGCTGAAAGACGAATTTAAAGGAGGTCGCCCTAAATCGGCTGTTATACCACAAAATATCGATGCTGTACGAGAACTAATAACGCAAGACCGTCATGTTACATATGGCGAGAAAGAGACACCATTTGGCTGTAAAAGAAATTTGTTCGCGTTGGATTCCGCACAACTTATTTCGTTTATTATTCACTTGTTATTTGCATTCACACACATTGCAAAACACATCGATTACATTAATTAACGAATTTGTCATTCAGGTCAATTGGACTCTCGAATTATGTAATTAGTTAATATTCAAATGACGATCAATTAGTGCTTCTGTGTGTTTTCAAACGTGATTAATGTTTTTTCAACACAGTTGCTCGTAATTTGAGTCTTATTGCACCGCATTTAAACTCATAATTCAGCTTATTACGCACGAGTGCGGTAATATAAACTTTTTTTAAAATCTCAGCAAACGGTTCAGTATCTATAGGAACAAGGAATATTTTCGTGAATATTAAACTATTTTAGGTTAAAGATAAATTTAAGTTCGACAAATTATTCATTTTTATCTAAAAAGTGACCATAATTTGCAAATTTAAGTCATTGATTAATTATTTTATTATAATTTTAATATTAGGCTGTTTAGCAGTCTGTTGTCAGTGCCTTCGTCGTGCGCGTGCTAAGTGCACAGCGCGCATGCGCGAGTGCTGCGTGCGGATTGGCACGGAGAAATAATATTTGCCGCCATTTTTCACTGATATTGTTGATTCAGACTTTGTTATTTTATTACTTTAAAAATTACGAGTTCAAGTAATAAAGAAATGTTGTGTCCGTCGCTGGAAATACTAAAATATGTTCGGACAATGTTCGGACAGTTATATCAGTAAAAAATCCAAGGTGTTAATTACCAAATGATAAAATAAAGTTCTAAAGAAGCTCCAGGTAAGCAATACAATACAATACAAAATTTGTTTGGTAACAAAGGTAAACTATAGTACATTGTTGTAGAGGCTGGAAAGTGAGCAATAGATGGACGAGTAAGTTCGAGGGCCGAGCCGCAGGTGAGGCCCTCGAAGAGAGACGAGTCCATCTATTGCACTTTTGGCCGAGACATTACATAGTGCTTTTCACGACTACTGCGAGGAAATAAAAAACATGAGCGTAAATACAACAGTAAAGTTTCACTCTCCCGCCAAATTATACTTTAAAAAATAAACGAGAGCGGCTCTATAGTGGCCAGTCACGCAAAGGCTTTTTTTGTTATGTTATTTTATTAAGCAAAGCGCTTCGAAGTGCTTATTAAACTCACCCATAATCGCTTATAGTTTTAATATGACGTGACAAGGACGGACTGACGACTGACTTTAAGACAGGACTTAAACATTAAAGACAAAATAATTTACTTCAGACGTGGCTGTATGGACCTAGTTTCCATTGCCTCTCCCTGATGGGATAAACCTTAAAAAAAATTAACATGAAGCACACGACGTGTTCTGATTGGTCGATTTTGTGTAATAGCATCATAAATTGTGTTCTGATTGGTGGAATCAGGGATCAGCATGCCGATGTGATTGGTTGGACGACTTGGTCTTTGAAACTGTCCAACAATGTTATTGTTGGCCTGTTTGAATTCATAGTTGGCCTGTTCATTCAACCTACAACTATACTTTGTTTTGGGGCCCAATTACTGACCATCTTTTGCCACATTTCCGAGCAGTGGCGTGAAAAAGTTCTTAAAGTCCTTTTATTAACTAAATTTTATTTATTTTTCCTCGCAAATGTGTTGAAAAACGTCGTATGCGACGCGTGTGCTTTGGTAATTACAATTACACATCTCGGCTCTCTTACCCGCGCTCGCTAGCGCTCGCGCGTACAATACGCCTCGTGTGTAATTACCAACATAGCACACTTGTATCATAATGTACTATCAATAAACATTAATGAATATATATTATTTTCTGTTGTATGACCTTCTTATTTTTCATTGCTTCTCACATTTATTTTATCTTAAGTATTATGTTATGTGTATATGTATGTATTATTTTATTTTATTTATTAAGCTATGTATTATCTTTATGTTGATATTGTTGTTTTTATTATCCCTGCGTTTATCCTGTCTATTTGTTTCCGCCACCTACTTAAACTGTCTCCAACTTATTTCTTGTATTGGTTGTCTGGAAGAGATCGTTATTAAGCGATAAGACCGCCTATTGTCTACTTTGTTCTTTATTTCTGTATTGTTTTGTACTGATTTGTGGTGTTCAATAAAGAGTATTTGTATTGTATTGTATTGTATTGTATTTCTAGGGGGATATATATATGTACGTTACAAAGACGTCAAAAACATCTATACACCTGTATGCCATAAACAATAAGGCCGATGCCACATATATTTGACATGATGGCTGTATCGATATTTATGTACACGGCTGTATTGTAATACACTGGCTACAGACGACCCTCGCGCGGCCAGCTTTCTCGCACAAAGACTCAATTGCGATACACCGCGGGAATGCTGCCTGCGTGATAGGGACTCTACCTAAGGGTCCAAATTTATTTAAACTTTAACCTAAGTTTTATTTTACTAAGTTATTTTAAGATAGCCTTAGTTTATATTTTAATTAATACTTTAGCCTTGTTTACTCTTTTTCTTAATCTTATTCTTCTTAGACATTGAATACGTTGGAATACACAGCATGTAGAGGGAGTTACGCGGCAAGCTTTATAGACAAAGATGTTTGATAAGTTTATGCAATTTTATACACTTTTTTTTTCAATTTATAGGCGATGCGCTTCATGACTATTTTTTGATTCTCTTTTCCGCCTGTACGCCCACATCATGCTAATGCATTTTAAGTCTTGTAGAATTTGTCTACCCCGTAAGGGATAAAGACGTGATTTATGTGTGTATGTTTTATGTCCCTAACTTATCAGTAACTGTTCAGTGAAAACTTGGGTACTTTCGTTCCAGGATTACTTTAAGAAACAAGATTTGAACAAAAAAAGTGATAGATGGGATTGATAGCAGTTAGCAGCAACTTTCAAATTTGCGTATTATTTAACACTAGCTTCTACCCGCGACTTCGTCCGCGTAGAATTACACTTAAGAACTGATGTTGATAGTAGGTATATTCTGCAATAACTAATTACGTACATCGCTATCCCGCGGGAACTATGCAATTTTCCGGGATAAAAAGTAGCCTATAACCTGGCCGGTGATTTTCTCAATAGATAAGTAAAGTTTGCATCAAAATCCGTTCAGCCGTTTTCACGTGATGCGCTCTCAAATATACAGACAAACAGATAAACAGACAAAAATTCTAAAAACAGTTGTAACGTGTTCTGTTAACGATTATAAGTATCCCCAGCCATTACTTTTAAAATAATATGTTCTATGTACAGACTTTCGACCCTCTTCAGCTTTATTATATGTATAGATGAGCTGACTGTCAAAAATACTGGCCTTGATAACTACTCATATTTTTTAAGGAATATCCTAAAATCTCCACGAAATAATCACAGCAAAAAATCGCAAAGTTATTTCTCGCACGGCCGAAGCGGCCATCGCAGCGCGCGTTTCCGTTACGCAGCGTCGTGCCATATCAGAGCAGTTTTGTTCCTGAACATTAATGAGTTACCTACCCCCTTATCCACAAACGTTTATTTATAATAAGTTTCTGATAAGCCAAAAGAAGTTTCTACTTATCTATCATTTTGTCATCTAATTTGCCTATGTCAGACACAGAACAAAACCTACATTTTGCTACAACAAGCACGCGAAAGAGGTGAAAAGTTGTGCTGAATTTAATAAGAGTAGAGTTTCAAGAAGATCTCAACTGTTTATCTTGATAATTCATCAAAAAAAAATTTCAGCTGTATACTTTCTCATGTCGACTCCAATGGCTCGCTACGCTAACGTCTTACCATCGATTAAAATTCTGATGCCTAGGCATGACGAAGCACTAGTGTCATAGAGACACTGAGATTCGGAGGCCAGGTTAATCATGTCTTCATATATTACTATATTAATATTGAACACAGCGTCCTCACGACGGACTTCGCATAATATTAGTCTTATTGACACTCTAAACATAATAACCTACGTTTCTGGGGACAGTCTGTTAAAAAAATACAAAATGACCATAACTGGGCTACGAAAACACGCTCTTACTAGTAGAAAATAAATAGAGGTCGTTTCAGAACGTAATTAGGTTAGACGGATAAATTGGCGCCTCGGGTGTTATGTTCCCAGCTAACGAACGTACGGAAGATACAACATTTATATATGCCGCCTACTAATTAGTATGCTACGGGTGGATTTAGAAGGTAAAATGACCTGTAGGTGTTTAGTAGGTATCTATCTATATGGTAATGCGTTACATTGACGCGGTCTATTTGAATAGAAACTTCTTTTCGTGAAAGAGATGAAGAAATTTGTGTAATAAATGGCCAAATGTGAGAGGAACTTAACGAATACTACGTGATTGCGTATTCATTATTTTATAAAGTACTAGCGGCCCTTCCCAGCTTCGCACGGGTTGCCATACGTAACATAACATAACGTATACTAAGGGCCTGTTTCACCACTCTCAGTTAAGACCCTTTTATGTGTCGGTTGTCTATGATGTCGCCTCTGTCTGTTTCGTAGTAAGAAATAGAGAGGGAATCATAGATAACTGACCCTTAAGATATCAGGAACTTAACAGAGAGTGGTTTACAGGACATAAATAATTCTTTTCCAAATTAATGTTTATATATTTTTTATAAAATTTTGTATTTTTATCCTTTAAGCTAAAATTTCTATTCTTTGCGACATTACTACAATTTTTGGGCATACGGTATCGCGAAGTTTTTAGTAGATATTAATAATTTGTTCTTAAATAGTGTAGAACATTTTTTTGTTTTCTCATAATTAGTTTGCTCAGCGTGGGAGAGGAAACGCACGTTTTGGCTAGCTTTTTTACATCTTGGGTTACATTATTGAAATGTGCTAAAAAAAACCAGCCCTCTGGCCACCCAAAGCTTCATTTAGCTTATCGACAACGACCCACATAACTCGTGGCGCACTTGGTCCACACGGATCCATGGTTTCTACCCCAAATGGCTCAAACATGTAACTAGGCATTGCTAATGCCCGCATATTTGCGCCGCTTGAGGGATTCCGCAGAGTTCGCTGCGAGACCAGCCCTGTTCTCTGTAGATGGAAGGTGGGACGGCGCGAGTGTGTCGCCGCAAGTGGCGTCCCAAACCAAAGGCCGTCCCATCTTCTATGGCATGAGCGTCATACCGTCGGGCCTCTTGCCATTCTCGCGAACCAAGCCCGGAGGTTCGAGAACGGCTGGGCACCCCGGCACTCACCAAGGCCCGGCGGATGACATCGTTGAGGTCAGCATGTCGCGGGACACGCCCCACACTATTGCGGCAGGAGAGTCCGTGGTGGCCGAGGCTGTCGACCTGTACACCACAGTGACAGCGATGAGGGACTACACAAGTCGCTCCCAAACGGAGACGAGACGGAGAGGCGGAGAGCGTTGTCCTCCAACAAAGTGCCCAAATTGGATGAGGGGATGGCGTGCAGCCAAGCACCAGATTCCTTTTCATCTATATCTCAATATTACTACATTTCCTTATTAGGTATTATATGCACTCACCAGATAAAGTGATACCACCTGAACTATCTGCTTCGCACACACACTTAATTAAAATGTAGGAGACATCATTCACCCTCAAGATTCCTCCTTCTTCCCTCCTTATTTTTCTCTCCCCACGTCGTACCTTGTGTTGCCAGTAGGTAATCAAAGTTGCGTTCAGAAACAGAATAAGGAACTCACCAGTAATTGATAATCGCGATCATTTGCGACAGATATTGTGAACATAATTATCATTTTTCATTTTTATTCGATGCTACTATGAACATAGTTAACGGTTTCAAGTACGTTTTATAAGTGGGTCGACTATTACTCGTTAAATTGTAAAGCCCACCTAGCTGTGATAGTTTTCTTTTAAACTTCGTTATAATATACTAATACCATTTTTTTTTCATCGATCCAAGTACAACCGTTTAGCTGGCAATGGGGAGGACACTTGCCTCTAACGATGGTTAGAACTTTAAAGCTTGATATTTAGCAAACGGATCCCTTAATCGAAAAATAGTTTTCCTACACCTAGAATATTTTTGACCGACTTTTCCAATGACACTTCACACTATGGGGAAAAACGAGAAAAAAAACATCCCCATTTTACATGTGGAGGTACCCTAAAAAGAAAATTATTCAAGATTTTATTTTACTACTTTGCCAGTGTAGGTAGTTATTATGTACACCCATGCCAAATTACAGCTTTCTGATACTGAGCTAACCCGCGGACAGACGGACGGACGGACGGACGAAAATAGCAAAACTATAAGGGTTCCTTGTTGACTACGGAACTTTAAAAATGCATACTTTTTAAAATGACCAAAGCGACGCACTACTGGCTCTTATTTTACGGTTGATATGACTTCCGTCTTGCAGAATGAGTGAAACACGTACGCTTGTTTAAGCGACGGTTCTGTAGATGTACGAGATTTTTTTCTCGTGAAGGTCTCTTCTGCACTAACAGATCAGGGTTGCCACTGCTAGATTTCTTAAAGTATGTACCTACACAAAGCGCCATATTTAAGTTGGACGGTTTGATGACTGACATGAAGGATAGTTTACGTGATTAAAATCCAGATTTAAGTCGTATTACATCGTTTTATGTTGCTTAAGTTAACAAATGACTAAATGTTGGTGAAGCGGATCAAAGTGAGTGGACTGTATAGTTAAGGATGTATGTGAATGAAAAGCAGTTCCTCAGCTCATGACTTGTACTACCGAACAGCAAAATACTAACAACTGACAAAAAGTCATATCAAAATCAAATTCAAATTATAAAAACATAAATGTCATAAAAAAGCAAAGAGTTCGCAACAGTTGGTCTGGAACTAGGCTACTTTTTATCCCTGAAAATTGCGAAGTTCTCACGGGATAGCGATTAAAGAATTCTTTGCAGACGAAGTCGCGAGCAACAGCTGCATGTTTATTGCAGCGAGATTTTTAGGTATAGCAATACAGTAAAAGCTAAGGTCATATAGGAACGCTTCACTTCTCGAAAGAGACCTCAGATTTGAACAGTAGGTAAATAAAACTACATGTTTTACGAAGTCTGTTGCATTAACTGTCGCCATGTTATTGACAAAGTATACGATTTAATTCACTGTTTGCTTTTAAGCTATTGGTCAAAAAGTGTTACCGTGTTGTTATAGAGGTGCCCCGCCCGCAGAAAGTTGTTTTAGCGTGTCACCAACCAGTCGACCACCGATCGGGTGGTGTGGTAGGTAACACGCTTACTGTCACATCCAATTGACAGTACTTTTCTTTAATTCCTCTTTCACTTTATCCTTATTGACATAAAACTTAAAAAACTTAATATATTATGTAAAAGCTAAGTTTATTGTTGATAAACTTAATGAAAAAACAGATACTTAAAATGTAAATACAAAACTAAAACTGCTATTAAATTAAAATAACTAAATAAACCTTTAAATTAATTATACAAGAGAGGTGGGCCTCTTGGCAGGGTGCCCATCACGCAGGCAGCATTCCCGCGCTGAACTGTGATTGCGGTTCTTTGCGCGAGAAGGCTGCCAGCGCGAGGGTCGCCTGTTGCCTCTCTCAATCTCTTGCTGAGCTCTTTGTGTAGCTCCAGCGCACCCTTACCCCAAGGACCTAGAGTCTCGACACCGAAAGCAAAGAAATGATATTGGGCGCCGAGACAGCTATATTTTGTGACCTTGAGGCGTTCCCGGGCGTCCGCCGCCGCCCCCGCACTTTTGGTAGTTGCGGGTAGGTGAGACTCCGCCACTGTGTCAGTACAAGTGGCGTCCCACACCATACGGCCCGTCTTCCAGGATATCAAATACATTCCGTCCGGGCGCTTGCCGTCGCTCCGCACAATCTGGGGCTCCAGAGCAGCGGGCACGTTGGCACTGACGAGCGCCCTTCGAAGAATGTCGTTGAGAGCGGCGTGGCGGGACAGGCGCCCGGCGCCCGAGGAGCAGGAAAGGCCATGTTATGTTGCTTTTATAATATTTAACTTAAAAATATTTGATACAGGTTTAAAATTCCCTACGGTGTAAATAAAAGCGTATAGTGACTTGTTCAAAGGAAATAAAGATAAAAAATGTTTGACCCAAAGAAATGAAAGTTAGCGTATTGTAACGGGATTTCAGGGAAATTGACTTGGAAATGAATTCTTTCCCACCTCCTATGCGAAACAAAAAGGGACACGGTAATTTATTCCAGTCTACACAGCGAAAAAAGGCTCCCTTTTTGTCATAGCCTTAGGGTCGGAATAGAATACGAAAGTTATTTTATTTCAGATACCGACGGTTTTAAGTACATAAATATAGCAATGCGATTGTGGTGACGTGTTGTAAATACTTGTGGTTAAGAATAGTAACTTCATCTTATAACATTTTAGTTAATATGCAAAGCAAGTTTGCAAAATAAATTCATCCAAAAGAGATGATGAGACGAGTAATATTAACTAAGAATAACTAATAGTAAGTGTAAGTAATAATTAGACTGATTTATTTACGGGTCCCGCAAGAATGCGAATACCGAAAACTGAAAATAAATAAATAAATACGTACTAGAAACGTAACAGGGAAAAAAATGTTTGGCTTACGAATTGGTCCCGGTCCAGTTATTTTAAAAATACATATAGCTAAAATTAATAAATAGTACATTACTGCAGAGACCAGTACTAAGTAAGCTATCCTGGCTGGACAAGTGCGAGTTTGAAACCCGAGCCGGAACGGCGATGGTTTTAATAGTACGAGTCCAGGATGGCTATTACGGTCGAAGCAAGTATAGTGCTTTCTTAAAAATGGAACGAGAAGATTTAGTAAAATAAAAGCATATTAAAAAAAAAAGAAATATTGTATGTGACGTTATTCATGTTAGGGCAATTGTCTATTCTTCCTGATTTTTAGGGTTCCGTACCTCAAAAGGAAAAAACGGAACCCTTATAGGATCACTTTGTTGTCCGTCGGTCCGTCCGTCCGTCTGTCAAGACCCTTTTTCTCAGTAACGCGTGGAGGTATGAAGCTGAAATTTATATCAATTACTCAGGTCTACTGTCCCTTGAAGCTGTGAAAAAATCAAACTTCTAAGCCAACGCAATCAAAAGATACAGCCGTTTATGCCGCAAATTTCCGCAAATTTTCAACTCTCAAGGGAATCAAAACCTACAAGGTAGTTCCCGTGAACGCAGAATCTTGAAATTTGGTATGAAGGTAGGTCTTATAGCACAGATTAAAGAATAATTGCGAAAACCGTAAATGTGTATGTATGTCTGTATATAGCAGTGACCAATATAAAGTAACCCCACACTGCGTACATTTTGCTTTGGAACAGGGCTCTGCTTACACTGGTTTTAGATATTTATAGATAATGATACGGAACCCTCGGTGCGCGAGTCCGACTCGCACTTCACCGGTTTTTTTACTTCATAAGGCTTGAATTTTGGTTCATATGCCAAACTTAAAAAAATAATGTTTGGTCTTCAATTAAAATGTGACTATTTCAATACGAAACTAATAAAACTGCTTATTTTAGAAAAAAATTGGCCTTGCAAATACCTATGCAGTTTAAGTAAAATAGTGTTGAAACTAATTATACTTATTTTGAATCCTGCACACGTCCACATAACCTCTTTCGTTAGTAAAAAAGAGAAAACTGATCTGGACGGCCCTAATAAAGACGGATAGGTACTTCCAAATTCAAATATTATAATGGTATGTTATGGATTTTCATACAACTTTACTGGACACTTTTTGATTCCAAATTCAAATATAAGGTGTGTTATGAATTTTCATACAACTTTACTGGACACTTTTTGATTCCAAATTCAAAATGACTAGTCATCCAGGATGTTCAACCTTCTGGCTCCTTTTCACTAATGTAAAGACGACATTTTTAAGAAAATACATTTTTAAAATGAATAGTCACCATTGGTCTCTATTTACTCGCCACGTTAAAAAGAAAATATGGACAAGTCAATGTTAAAAATGTGTCCCCTAAACAAAATACAGTCGCTATCATATACGAGTTCACGGGAACTCGGTATTCGCTTTAGACAATAAATCTGAACACGACCGTATAGTCAATCGCGTTAGTGTAGTGCGTGTTCAGATACTTTTAGCACCAGGACAGCTCTGATGTGCCTATCCGATTGCGACTGTATTTTGTTTAGGGGACATATTTAAATATAGCGTGTTGCTCATTTTCAGCCAAAGGCACCAACTTGGGAACCTACCCACTAAATATATTTAAGTGGTGGTTAACACTGTATCGTCGGTTTACACGGGCAGCCATACCCTATGGCGTAACCAGTTAATTTACATTTGAATCGCGAGTGTTGCTCAGAAAACGCTACATAAATCATTTAACAGGCAGAAGATAAAGAGATTCGGTCACGAATATATTTAGTTATAATATTTCATTCTTTGAATCTGGTAAAAGTATGTAAGTAGAAAACAAAATTATAAGATAGGTTTTATTATTCGCTTAATCTATCTATATAATATATGCTAAGCGCAAATCACGAGAACGGCTGGACAAATTCGGCTATTTTTTTTAAATATTATGTTCCAACAGTTCCACGGCAGAAAAATACATAAAGTTAAAAAATATGTATATAAATTAAAAAAAAATACAAAAACTTAATGTAGGTAATCCGTGCTGTTTAAAAATAACAACAATTAATTCCATCATTTATATCCTCTACACGACAATTGTATTATTTTTAATCTTTTGAGAGTTCGTTCTGCATCGCTAGTAAGTAAAACACACGAATGCATAGAAAACAGCGATCAAAGCGCTCTGGGGAGCTGTTTAGCAGGGTCGCTTTCGAACAGCACATGTTTTATCTTGAGTATAAATAATCGAAGTGCCATTATTACACAATAAAGATTCCAATGTAACGTTTCATACCTAAATATCGTTAACCAATAAAGCTTAGCAAATGATCCTATATGTACCTACATATACATGTCGCGAACCGGGATTGTTGAGTAACTTAATAATGTTTGTAACTTGGTCGCGTAATACAAATCGGCTAGCTGTGAGCTATTTAGTCGGTAACATCAGTCATTGATTTTATGACTAAATTGCGAACAATAGCAAGTGGCTCAACAATCTCGGCTCGCGACTGTAATAAGTGGAAAAATCTACGCGAATATTTCCAAGTATTTCTAGTTACAAAACCGAGTAAACAGTTTTTCATTGATCCGATAATCCCCAGTTTCAGATACACTGCAGAACTCTGTGCTGCGCAAAGAACACTTGTTGTAGACTCCGAAAATTTTGCGATAAAGTTGAAAATAAAACATTTAAATAGGTACAATACAGCTCATTAAAATATTTCACAAGCGTTACAGCACGGTTACGACTTTATATTCGTATGGCTTTGTGTAAATAGCGGATAGTGCATGACAGCTGTATGCTGTATTGTATCGTATACCAGTGATATAATTTATCAGCTTTTATCACATTGTCAGCTTATTTTTGTACTTACTGTTTTATCACATACGAGAGTAACGTTGCTGTATATGTGAGACTACCTAGATCTTTCAAAGCCCCTCATTTCCTGAAACAGAGTCCCTTTGTGTCAGGTTGTCTTTGATGTCGGATATGCGTGTGTAACCTGGTTGCACAACCCATATATATCCATCTGGTTTACGTAGTTTTCCTGCTTGAAATGCTGGTCTCAACGTAATTAGGCGATCTTGTGGCTATGCCATGCAAAACCGCGTGAAAAGTGGATTGACTCAAATGTGTAAAATTATTGCAGAAAAATGTGGGTTGTAGCTTTTCTTAGATTTAAATTTAGATTTAGATTATTTATTCATTCAATAAAAATTACAACTGACTGACTGACTGACTGAAATTAGAACTGACAGTTACATAAATCGTACTAAACGTCATTGCGGCTGCCAAAATCCATATGTGATTTTTGCAAGGTGTTGGAAAACAGCACCACTAGATTATTTTTTGCGTTTAACAGAAATATCAAAATATGTACATATAGGATTTGGTAGGCGCTGCGGTGTAATATTATGAGTATGTCTGTTTATAGAATAGTGGACTGCTTCGTCTTAATTACAACAGTATCTATTAAAAAGAAACAAAAGTCCAAGAAATGTAATATTTTTTGAGGCATAAGGCCATTAATACTAAACACGCCTTTAATTGTAATTAGCACGTATCTTTTTTCGCATAATGACTAATATAGTCGTATGAATAAAATTCTGGCCGTCTACAAAGAAACGGCCATTATAAGAGAAAAATAAAAATAAATGTCGTTAAATGAACTCAAAGGCCCAAAAATATTGGACTATACGGAAGGGCTGTTCCACAGCCTTGCCTAGCAAATGTCCTTTAAAGTTTCATGGCGAAGTAGAAAATAACTGACGGTATTCACTCACCTTTGCTGCGGCGGTGTTGGCGGTTTGCGGTTTTCTTACGGGTTAACAATTAGGAATTATTTGTGGAAAATCTGTGGCTCCTGGGTTGACAGCAGAAGCCACTGTTTTTTTATTGTGTTCTATGCTTAATAGTAGAGCAGGCGTGCGCTAAGATTAGGCGGGTTGCATACTTAGCATTTAAATTCATACCACACCATGCGACAGGCTCAAACAGACGTTGTGCATTGAAACAAAAGACAGTGGTATTTGCTGGTCACCCGAAACTTCGCAGCCTATTACAAGGAGTATAACATCAAATCAATATTCCATTGCGTGTAAAAAACCCAGCCAAGTGCAAGTCGGACTCGCGCACCTAGAGTTCTGTACACATTTACCAAGTTAATCTAAAATCCCAATTTATGCTGAATGAACAACTAAAATGTGATCATCGGATTTGGCTGTCAAAGGTAAAATAGTTTAGGTAAAAATACAACCCTTTTGAGGTTTTGTCTTGTAACCAGATCTATACCTACATAAGATATCTAATATTTAAAGGTGATTTTATTTCTAATATTTAAAGGTGAGTTTAACAATCACCTTGAAGCTACACATCATTTAGCTGAAAATGCACCAAGTTACTCACGTGAAGTAACGAATACGTATAACAAAATGCCGTTGCGTCGGGTCGGCGATACGTCAATGTCATTTTTTTATGTTTGATTGTCCAATTATAAATGTTGAATTTATTTATTGTTTATTTTCGTTGAACATTACCCAAAATAACAATTGTGAACCTAAAAGTTATTTAATATTTATCGGTTATTCACAAACTGAAATCAAAAATGCATTGCTGGTCACATTATTTTCACGTTTGACATTTGTGGATGCCATTTTAGTCTACCGAATAAAAAATAGACTTTACATGTAATGTATTTATTATTTTTCAGCCAACCATACAGTTTGCTACGAAAAGTGCCCCTAAGATTTGAATTTGCCGCCATTTTTGCATTTTAGTGCTGGAAATCCTAAAAAAAAACTATTTGACAGCTGAATGTTTAGGATTTGGATCTGTAAAAATGGCGGGTTATACAAAAGAACAACGCGTTTTCATTATTGAATAATATTTCAAGCGTAATGAAAGTTTGGCGAGCACAGTTCAAAAATTTATATATTAAAATCTGCCAAAAACCAAAATATGATCGGAATATTGATTTAGGTACGGACATTCTGACGCAGTGATTCGATATTACCATTTGAACGGCTTGTTTTTGTACTACTAGTGAAATAACCATCATGAACCACTTTCCCTGAATTTTGCAAGCACTCTTCTCACAAATGACGAAGTTTAATATTGTTCAATAATTAAAACGCGTTGTTCTTATAAATCGTCATTTTTACAAACCCTAAACATTGAGCTGTCAAATAGTTTTTTTAGGGTTGCCAGCACTAAAATACTAAAATAGCGGCAAATTGAAATCTTGCGTCCTTTTTAGGACAACCTTATTATCAATACATTTTTCGTTTTTCACTTTTTGGTGCTCTCAAATTTACTTTTAAATTTGGTAAACTAGTGCTATGGCGAATATAAGAAAAAGAGCTGACAAAGAATGAGTAAAACGTTGGAGAAATCCCAGCAATTACAGTAATTCGTCGCTTGGTTGGATAGTTCATAAATTACTTTGTTCTTAAGTGCACAACCCACTTTGGTAGTGTGCAGTACAAATGGGACAGCCAAACAGTCATACCGTCTTGGTATTTGGTCCTCGGCCAAGTCTAGTTAAAATAATTATGAAGTAAAAAATGTCATCCTGTTTCTCTAGCTAAGTGTGTGTTTGAAAAAAATTGTTTTGTTTCACATTTTATGCGAGAACAAACCAAATTTAGTGTAATTTTAGTAAGCGTTTATTTTACTTCTAATGTTTGTTTGTTTTGTTTAAGTCGAATTTAATCCGTTTCCAATAGCCGGATTGACTTGGAATTTGGTAAATATAATGTAGATTGGAAGTTGCAACTTTTAAAAATTAAAAAACAATAATAAAATTAAAAAAAGAATACTTGCCTATCTGTGTTTTGGAGGAGAGAAACGCGGGACGACCTACATACCTTGCTAGACGAGTAAGTCGAAACATTCCTAACCTTAGTATGATAGATAGGGCTATTTAATATATTTTAACAACTATTATTTTTTTGTATGGTAAAATAACACCGGACGACAAGAGGAAGTGGAGGCGCTACCTATTCATCGGTCGTTGAAACCCTAGACCAAATATGCCAAAAATATTTATTACTCAGTCCCACTAAATAAGTAAGTAAATAATAACTGGGTGGCGAGTTACAGACCATATCTCTTGTACACGCCGCCCCAGATCCTTGCTAAAACGCTTTGCCTCTCATAATTATGCATATGTAAATTCATCGAGGCTAAAGATTAAACACGCTGTTACTATTACTTAATAGCGCAGTGTCCCGAGAGTGTACCTACATATCGCGTGCTGTGCAACTGAGACCATGGTGCCCATTCGCACTGACCCTCGCGCCGCTCACCCACTGATGAGGCCCGCACAGCCTACAGTCCCTACACTCACAACGTAACGCAGATCCAACACTTCCAGATTAAATATCAAGTAGCGTTTACAAATGTGTTTGCTGTGCGTATACTTATATGTAAACAGTTACATCAGAGGTGATTTTGCAGGGAGTCGATAAAATTCAATTTCTGTTGTGTGGGCACGGTAGTATATATAGTAGACATAGCCATACTATCCTTTTCTCGAAGCCATTCGGGCCATTTTCGACCTCCTGTAATTTTGTGCTGACTAAAGTGAGATCCATCAAAAAAAATTACATGTAAAAAAATACAAGTTTCGCAACGCACTTCTAATACTACGACAAAGTTTTGAGATGTAATGTTAAATTTAGTCAGTCAGTACCTGGTCGGGTTACAAATTTCATGTACTCTTATGATTTATTAACTTGCGACGTATGTATGTATATATGTATCATGCATGTATGTATCATGTATTTTGTATGTATGTAATTATGGTAATAAATTCCGCAACTGTAATCATTGCTATATACCTATATAGGATGATGATACAAGCAGTTCTACGGAAGTGGTAAGTATTGGATGAATGGGTAGAATTGACCAAAAAACGACGCAACTAAGGTATTTTTGTTCATACGAGCAGTCGTATTGTTTATGTAAACATAAATGCGTTAATGTAGCACATAGTTCTGGTAAAAAATATATCATTACGTATAAATTTTTAATTTTGAATAGGTACTTTATATCTCTAGCACCATCTGTGGCCCCTCCAATCCCTCCCTATATGATTTCAATGATAACAATATTAAGCTGAAAACGCCAAAAATATTTGTATAAATAATCCGTTAAGTAACTTATTTACGTTATTAGTCGATTCCATCTTCTATAGAAGTAATCCAAAAAGGTGTGTGTGACCATTTAGTGAATACGATATAGGTACCGTATAAGCCGTTAATTTTAGAGGATGGCGGTTATCATTATTATTTTTACAGTTGTTCCAATCATTCTTTTAATAACTACATGGCCGGGCAAAAAAGGCTTATTCGAAAACCAATTTAGTTTTTGCGATGAGATTTTTTATAGCAAGAAAACTTGGCTCCACTCCAAGCTAAAGTTCCCAACTTACATTTTTAGTTTAGCAACACTCGCGTAATCTGTTTTAGCTTACAAACTTCAGCAGACTGTTATCTTTTATAATATACCTACTAGCTTTTCGCTCTGTCGCGTCGTCCTGTGATTTAGTAAGTCCTTCTGAGGTCAAATTTGAGCAAAAAATTACTATAAATTCACTGTGTAAGATATAAGTACTAAGGTATGATTACCCTTGGTCGTTAACAGTGTATAAGAATGTCTTTGGAAGGCGAGCTGACGAGGGACCTTACATAAAAGAGGTCGAGTGCGCCCGCGTTAGGATTCATCGTCTTTAGTACATACGAGTGGGTATCTATTTACCAGAATGAGTAGGTATACTTACTCTTCTGTACTATGTATACTGTCACTCATGCTTGTGTTAGTCTTAATGCAATTGGAATGCACCAAAACAACCCGATCTTTTTGTATTTTACTAGCTGTTGCCCGCAACTTCGTCTGCATAGAATTCGTTTATCGCTAACCCGCAGAAATTACGCAATCCGTTCTTAGAGGATGCCTACGTCATAGTAGCTTTATGCATGCAGCCCGATCGGTTTAAAATTGACAAAGTTTCATACAAACTTTCATCTCCTATTTCATCCTCTTGGGGGTAGAATTGATCAAAATCCTTTCTTAGCGGGGATGCCTACGTCATAACATCTACCTGCATGCCAAATTTCAGCCCGATCCGTCCAGTGGTTTGGGCTGTGCGTTGATAGATCACTATGTCAGTCAGTCAGTCAGTCAGTCACCTTTGAGTTATATATATTGAGATTTCTTAAAAATAGATAAAAGTAGGAATATTACTTCCTCATTTTTAGGGTCAGCTCAGAGATTCTTAGTTCTAGAAAGCTGTAATTTGGCATGGGTACATTAACTACGGCGACAAAGTGGTAAAATAAAGTCTCGAATAATTTTTTTTTTTGGGCTACCCCGAAATCCCACAGACCCATCGGGCTTCTGCCGGTCCTGGGAAAGATCTACGAGAAGATGCTGATGTATCACCTCAAGTTCTAACAAGTAAATGGGGATGTTTTTTCCCCATGTTTTTCCCCTTAGTGTGGTGTGGTTGTCGTTGGAAAGCTCATTCAAAAAATACTGTGGGTGTGGGAAAATCATTTTCGGATTCAAGAATCTGTTTGCGCATTAATTAAGCATTAAATTTCTCATTATTATAGTTAGAGTCAAATGTCCCCCCCCCCCCCCCCCCCTTGCTATATAGGTGAAAAAATGTATGGTAGTAGTATATGTATATAACAAAGCTTAAAGTGAAACTTTACTAAACTAAAAGTAAAATTTAACGAGTAGCAGTCGACCAACTTATAAAATGTACCTACTTGAAACAGTGAACTATGTTCATAGTATCGAATAAAATGAATAATAATAGGTAATTATGTTCATAATATTGCGACAGGTGACTACGGAACCCTACACTGCGCGTGGTCCGAAACGTCATTTTTCTGTTGCTGTTATTAAAATATTTACAGAAAAGATGTCACGCACGACACCTTCTTCTTGACATCATCGCGACACGACGGGGTTTCTCAAGAGAACAAACACGTGTTCTCGAATGCACCTGAATACTCGTTTAGCAATTATTTGCCTGTTATGACGACACAAGTAACAAAATTCTTTGTGTGAAACTTTATTTATAGTCGATTTGAATTAATATTAAAATGGGCTGCATGGGTGTTGGTGCGTGTATGAATGAAATACTATAAAAGTATGGTGCAGACAGTTAGGCATTCTATTTAACCCAAACGTTACTACCGGTGTGAAGTTAGCGGCCAAAAGTTAGCGGCCGATGCTAACCCGACAAAATTAAGATGTCAGTTGCAAGCAAAACCAAAGTGTGAAGTTAGCGGCCGATGCAAAAACGTTGGAATTTATTACAAAAGACGTAGTCATAGACTGATGAACACAATCGTGCGTATCTCAAATGAAGCGTATGAAAAAGAGCTTCCATATAAGGCTACACTTACGCACATCGCAAAGTGTTTAGATGGTCCGTAAGAGAATCAAAGTTGGCAGCCGATACAAAAATGTTGGATTTTATTACAAAAGTCGTAGTTATAGATTGACGAACACAATGGTGCGTACCTCAAACGAAGCGTATTAAAAAGATCTTTCATATATGGCTACATTTACGCACTTCGCAAAGTGTTTAGATGGTCCGTAAGAGAATCAAAGTTGGCAGCCGATACAAAAATGTTGGATTTTATTACAAAAGTCGTAGTCACAGACTGACGAACACAATGGTGCGTACCTCAAACGAAGCGTATTAAAAAGAGCTTTCATATATGGATGGCTACATTTACGCACTTCGCAAAGTGTTTAGATGGTCCGTAAGAGAATCAAAGTTGGCAGCCGATACAAAAATGTTGAAATTTATTATAAAAGTCGTAGTTATAGACTGATGAACACAATGGTGCGTACCTCAAACGAAGCGTATGAAAAAGAGCTTTCATATATGGCTACATTTACGCACTTCGCAAAGTGTTTAGATGGTCAGCGATAGAATCAAAGTTGGCAGCCGATACAAAAATGTTGAAATTTATTATAAAAGTCGTAGTTATAGACTGATGAACACAATGGTGCGTACCTCAAACGAAGCGTATGAAAAAGAGCTTTCATATATGGCTACATTTACGCACTTCGCAAAGTGTTTAGATGGTCCGTAAGAGAATCAAAGTTGGCAGCCGATACAAAAATGTTGGATTTTATTACAAAAGTCGTAGTCACAGACTGACGAACACAATGGTGCGTACCTCAAACGAAGCGTATGAAAAAGAGCTTTCATATATGGCTACATTTACGCACTTCGCAAAGTGTTTAGATGGTCCGTAAGAGAATCAAAGTTGGCAGCCGATACAAAAATGTTGAAATTTATTATAAAAGTCGTAGTTATAGACTGATGAACACAATGGTGCGTACCTCAAACGAAGCGTATGAAAAAGAGCTTTCAAATATGGCTACATTTACGCACTTCGCAAAGTGTTTAGATGGTCCGTAAGAGAATCAAAGTTGGCAGCCGATACAAAAATGTTGGATTTTATTACAAAAGTCGTAGTCACAGACTGACGAACACAATAGTGCGTATCTCAAACGAAGCGTATTAAAAAGAGCTTTCATATATGGCTACATTTACGCACTTCGCAAAGTGTTTAGATGGTCAGCGATAGAATCAAAGTTGGCAGCCGATACAAAAATGTTGAAATTTATTATAAAAGTCGTAGTTATAGACTGATGAACACAATGGTGCGTACCTCAAACGAAGCGTATGAAAAAGAGCTTTCATATATGGCTACATTTACGCACTTCGCAAAGTGTTTAGATGGTCCGTAAGAGAATCAAAGTTGGCAGCCGATACAAAAATGTTGGATTTTATTACAAAAGTCGTAGTCACAGACTGACGAACACAATAGTGCGTATCTCAAACGAAGCGTATTAAAAAGAGCTTTCAAATATGGCTACATTTACGCACTTCGCAAAGTGTTTAGATGGTCCGTAAGAGAATCAAAGTTGGCAGCCGATACAAAAATGTTGGATTTTATTACAAAAGTCGTAGTCACAGACTGACGAACACAATAGTGCGTATCTCAAACGAAGCGTATTAAAAAGAGCTTTCAAATATGGCTACATTTACGCACTTCGCAAAGTGTTTAGATGGTCAGCGATAGAATCAAAGTTGGCAGCCGATACAAAAATGTTGAAATTTATTATAAAAGTCGTAGTTATAGACTGATGAACACAATGGTGCGTACCTCAAACGAAGCGTATGAAAAAGAGCTTTCATATATGGCTACATTTACGCACTTCGCAAAGTGTTTAGATGGTCCGTAAGAGAATCAAAGTTGGCAGCCGATACAAAAATGTTGGATTTTATTACAAAAGTCGTAGTCACAGACTGACGAACACAATAGTGCGTATCTCAAACGAAGCGTATTAAAAAGAGCTTTCAAATATGGCTACATTTACGCACTTCGCAAAGTGTTTAGATGGTCCGTAAGAGAATCAAAGTTGGCAGCCGATACAAAAATGTTGGATTTTATTACAAAAGTCGTAGTCACAGACTGACGAACACAATAGTGCGTATCTCAAACGAAGCGTATTAAAAAGAGCTTTCAAATATGGCTACATTTACGCACTTCGCAAAGTGTTTAGATGGTCCGTAAGAGAATCAAAGTTGGCAGCCGACACAAAAATGTTGGATTTTATTACAAAAGTCGTAGTCACAGACTGACGAACACAATGGTGCGTACCTCAAACGAAGCGTATGAAAAAGAGCTTTCATATATGGCTACATTTACGCACTTCGCAAAGTGTTTAGATGGTCCGTAAGAGAATCAAAGTTGGCAGCCGATACAAAAATGTTGGATTTTATTACAAAAGTCGTAGTCACAGACTGACGAACACAATAGTGCGTATCTCAAACGAAGCGTATGAAAAAGAGCTTTCATATATGGCTACATTTACGCACTTCGCAAAGTGTTTAGATGGTCCGTAAGAGAATCAAAGTTGGCAGCCGATACAAAAATGTTGGATTTTATTACAAAAGTCGTAGTCACAGACTGACGAACACAATAGTGCGTATCTCAAACGAAGCGTATTAAAAAGAGCTTTCAAATATGGCTACATTTACGCACTTCGCAAAGTGTTTAGATGGTCCGTAAGAGAATCAAAGTTGGCAGCCGACACAAAAATGTTGGATTTTATTACAAAAGTCGTAGTCACAGACTGACGAACACAATGGTGCGTACCTCAAACGAAGCGTATGAAAAAGAGCTTTCATATATGGATGGCTACATTTACGCACTTCGCAAAGTGTTTAGATGGTCCGTAAGAGAATCAAAGTTGGCAGCCGATACAAAAATGTTGAAATTTATTTTAAAAGTCGTAGTTATAGACTGATGAACACAATGGTGCGTACCTCAAACGAAGCGTATGAAAAAGAGCTTTCATATATGGCTACATTTACGCACTTCGCAAAGTGTTTAGATGGTCCGTAAGAGAATCAAAGTTGGCAGCCGATACAAAAATGTTGGATTTTATTACAAAAGTCGTAGTCACAGACTGACGAACACAATAGTGCGTATCTCAAACGAAGCGTATTAAAAAGAGCTTTCAAATATGGCTACATTTACGCACTTCGCAAAGTGTTTAGATGGTCCGTAAGAGAATCAAAGTTGGCAGCCGATACAAAAATGTTGGATTTTATTACAAAAGTCGTAGTCACAGACTGACGAACACAATAGTGCGTATCTCAAACGAAGCGTATGAAAAAGAGCTTTCATATATGGCTACATTTACGCACTTCGCAAAGTGTTTAGATGGTCCGTAAGAGAATCAAAGTTGGCAGCCGATACAAAAATGTTGAAATTTATTATAAAAGTCGTAGTTATAGACTGATGAACACAATGGTGCGTACCTCAAACGAAGCGTATGAAAAAGAGCTTTCATATATGGCTACATTTACGCACTTCGCAAAGTGTTTAGATGGTCAGCGATAGAATCAAAGTTGGCAGCCGATACAAAAATGTTGAAATTTATTATAAAAGTCGTAGTTATAGACTGATGAACACAATAGTGCGTATCTCAAACGAAGCGTATTAAAAAGAGCTTTCAAATATGGCTACATTTACGCACTTCGCAAAGTGTTTAGATGGTCCGTAAGAGAATCAAAGTTGGCAGCCGATACAAAAATGTTGGATTTTATTACAAAAGTCGTAGTCACAGACTGACGAACACAATAGTGCGTATCTCAAACGAAGCGTATTAAAAAGAGCTTTCAAATATGGCTACATTTACGCACTTCGCAAAGTGTTTAGATGGTCCGTAAGAGAATCAAAGTTGGCAGCCGATACAAAAATGTTGGATTTTATTACAAAAGTCGTAGTCACAGACTGACGAACACAATGGTGCGTACCTCAAACGAAGCGTATTAAAAAGAGCTTTCATATATGGATGGCTACATTTACGCACTTCGCAAAGTGTTTAGATGGTCCGTAAGAGAATCAAAGTTGGCAGCCGATACAAAAATGTTGAAATTTATTATAAAAGTCGTAGTTATAGACTGATGAACACAATGGTGCGTACCTCAAACGAAGCGTATGAAAAAGAGCTTTCATATATGGCTACATTTACGCACTTCGCAAAGTGTTTAGATGGTCCGTAAGAGAATCAAAGTTGGCAGCCGATACAAAAATGTTGAAATTTATTATAAAAGTCGTAGTTATAGACTGATGAACACAATAGTGCGTATCTCAAACGAAGCGTATTAAAAAGAGCTTTCAAATATGGCTACATTTACGCACTTCGCAAAGTGTTTAGATGGTCCGTAAGAGAATCAAAGTTGGCAGCCGATACAAAAATGTTGGATTTTATTACAAAAGTCGTAGTTATAGACTGATGAACACAATGGTGCGTACCTCAAACGAAGCGTATGAGAAAGAGCTTTCATATAAAGCTACATTTACGCACTTCGCAAAGTGTTAAGATGGTCAGCGATAGAATCAAAGTTGGCAGCCGAGACAAAAATGTTAAAATTTATTACAAAAGTCGTAGTTATAGATTGACGAACACAATGGTGCGTACCTCAAACGAAGCGTATGAAAAAGAGCTTTCATATATGGCTACATTTACGCACTTCGCAAAGTGTTTAGATGGTCCGTAAGAGAATCAAAGTTGGCAGCCGATACAAAAATGTTGAAATTTATTATAAAAGTCGTAGTTATAGACTGATGAACACAATAGTGCGTATCTCAAACGAAGCGTATTAAAAAGAGCTTTCAAATATGGCTACATTTACGCACTTCGCAAAGTGTTTAGATGGTCCGTAAGAGAATCAAAGTTGGCAGCCGATACAAAAATGTTGGATTTTATTACAAAAGTCGTAGTTATAGACTGATGAACACAATGGTGCGTACCTCAAACGAAGCGTATGAGAAAGAGCTTTCATATAAAGCTACATTTACGCACTTCGCAAAGTGTTAAGATGGTCAGCGATAGAATCAAAGTTGGCAGCCGAGACAAAAATGTTAAAATTTATTACAAAAGTCGTAGTTATAGATTGACGAACACAATGGTGCGTACCTCAAACGAAGCGTAAGAAAAAGAGCTGCCATATACGGCTACATTTACGCACTTCGCAAAGTGTTTAGACGGTCAGCGATAGAATCAAAGTTGGCAGCCGATACAAAAATGTTGAAATTTATTATAAAAGTCGTAGTTATAGACTGATGAACACAATGGTGCGTACCTCAAACGAAGCGTATGAAAAAGAGCTTTCATATATGGCTACATTTACGCACTTCGCAAAGTGTTTAGATGGTCCGTAAGAGAATCAAAGTTGGCAGCCGATAAAAATAGGATCTGTGTGTACCTACCTCAACATTCAGTAAATAATAAACACTGTACGATTAATAAAAAAGGTTTTTTTTTTTAATTTTTAAGTAATTAAAATAATAGTTTTCAGTATTTTGTTTTATTTTGTATATATTTTGCATAGTTCGCAAGTTTTATTAAGGTTTATAATTTTTTCTGTTACTGTCACACCACGATGTACCTCTAATGGTGTGAGTATACAGGACGGATGCGAATGAATTTTCCTAAAGCACATGTGACATTTGAAATATGGACTGCCGACAACTACGTCCCGGCCACATATAATGCACATGTCAAATACAGAATCGCTTCTTTCCAGCAACATTGTTCTGAGGGTAGTCCTATAATTTCCGAAATCCACGCCAACACCTCTTAAACTTTCATTAGCAATAATACAGGAGAAAAAGTAGACAATCATTGGACCACAACTGTGGTCATCATATTGTTTACGATGCTTCATAATTTGAACTTTCTTTATGGAATAGTTTAATTTCTTTTTGTGTAATAGTTCATTAATTTTTTGAAGATAATTAGCTTTGTACCGGGTTTCATGTCCTTGAGGGTCAATTATTGTGATACTTAAATTTCTGAGTGACAATATAACCATTGTAAAATGGTTATAAATACAAATGGGAAAAACGATTTCCTTGTCTATGGGTAAAATCAAATTGTCATAGAAACATTTCTCCTTGATTTCGTTCGAAAATACTAGAGTAGATTTGTTGCAGCCCTGGATATGGTAAGTGTCATTGTTAAATATATGTAGCGCATGGTCAACTACATTGTCGTAAATATGTGCTTGATTGAGTAAGGAGTCGTATTCCCGACTCATCAGTTCTTTGTTTTCAATCCGTAAAGATGCTAGTCTTGTAATGTAATAGCCTCTACCGGTGTTAACATAATACGTGTGGTCCCTGGCTAACCCATTGGGAAATACGTCGAGACCACTATGACTGCTACAAAATGAACTAACTTTGGGGGAGGGGATCGGTGATAACACATCGATTTTAGATTTGCAGTACTCGCATATGTACTCTCCTGTAAAATCTTCTGTGTTATGGGTGTACCCTTTAGCACACGCTTGATGCACCCAATCCTCACATGTATCACACTGCACCCAGTTGGTTACTAATTCCGTGTGACTCGTACCGAATTTGCAGTATTTACAGTTGTAATATTTGTCGATTTCTATTTCCACTTTTTCCTGATTGGGTACGGTTTTTAAAAATCTGCCGTCGAAGTGACTGTAGACTGGTTTCTTCTTTCTTTGCCAGGACTCCTCCATCTGAGTGACTTTTACGGACTTAGTTAATTTTTTTTTCGGAATTTCGTTTAGTATTTCTTTAGACAAAGCCAAAGTGTCCTTCATTAATTTTCTCAACAGTTGAGTACATTTAACATTGCTTTGACCTTTTAAAACTATATGTTTGAGCTGTCCGAAGTAATTCTCTACTGGGGAGTTGCTTGTCCGCCTGTTTTTTAATAAATTACTCCACAACGGTAAATACGGTATGTATTTCGTTACATAAGTGTCAAAAAATTTAGGGTCATAAAACTTATTTGTCAAGCCTTTCTGTGTATCAATTATGATTGCAGATATATTTTTCATGCATCTAATATAAAACGGGCTGTTAGCGTAATTTGCTGTACTTTTCTGTTTTTTTTCTGTAAGAATAGATGATACAGTTTTCTCCATATTTCCTAAAATATTAGTAGTTTCTTTTCCTACTTTGTCACGACAAAGCCCAACCAAATTATTCAATGCATTTGATACATTGGGGGTGCGATATTGTGTGTTTAATAAAATATATAAATTTATTATAAAAATGTCTACAGTTTGCAAGTCAGTCATCAAAATAACCCCAACTAAAAAATCTTTCAGTACGTTTTTTTCTTTACATTCTGAATTATCCACATCCTTGCACATGGATTTGACAAGATGAGCGCAACACAAGTAAATTGGAGTAAAATGTTCGAAATTTGTCTGTTCTTCTAACCTGGCGTAGCATGTTTTTAAATAATCAGCGAGAGAGCATTTATTGAATGCTAAGCAAGCTGCGTTTATAATCGCAAAACTAAAGTCAGTTACTACACCTGAAAATGCGGGCCATACATTTTTATTCTCACAAAATCCTCTAAAATCGTTGAGAAATTTAAATATGGTATTGGTATCATGCTTTGATGAGAGCATGGCTAAAACTGGAAATATTCTTTCAGTAAAAGTTACTTGAATGACACCAGAGTACAAATAAATCCTTTTAAATTTTTTTTCCTTATTTATTGGCCTGCAAACACTTCCGGTGGCGTCTAAATGTAACAAAGGCCTGTCGTTGCGCTTTAATACGTCTATTTGCTCGCTGCTGAACAGTTTCACGCAAAATGGGAAGCATATTTCCTGAACATAATTTGGGTGAGCTCTCTGAAACAAATACAGATCAAGTACGTCATTGCTCGATCTATCATTTGAAGCAAGTGCTTCGGACCGGATTTTTCTGATGGTGGTGTCCGATTGAACGGACCTTAGATTTTTTGTAATTTGAAGCTTACGATCGTTAATTTTAATGAGACTCTCTTTTTTTAAATCCAATGGCTTGCAGGTAAGGGATTTATTTTTTAATATAGTCCTTTCAATGCCTCTTACTTTTTGTGTTAGATAGACGTTATGGCTAAAATTTATATTTGTACTGAACACAGTGACGACACCTTTACTTAAATATATTCTAAATCTTTTACAGTTTTCATGCTTGCACCGAGCTGTGATTAAAACCTCACTGTCAGTTAAATATTTTTTATATTTAAAAACAACAATACACGTGTTATTCGCATATTTATCGATTGTTGTTCTGAGGACGTATGGGTAGACACCCGGTATCAATTTATCTCCGCTGAACATTGACTGCCAAAGATGTTCATCTAATTTGTAAGAACCCTCTAGAACGGAACACTTCGTATTGCTCAAATGATCAACATTTTTAGTCCCAATTGGGAGTAATGCTGCAGAAGTGTTGGGACTCGAAATATTAAGTACTACTTTTGGGACTCTTTGCAAATCCGGTGATACTTTGATTTCATTTGACTGTGACACGGAACTCCCGTTATAATCTGAACAGGTGTCGGATTTAATAATGCTTTCTAAATTACTCAATTGGTCATCGGAGGAAATCATTTTAGGATCGTGTGAGAGATAATGCGGAGAAAGGTTATTTTTAACAGAGACCGCTGAAGATGGACTTAAATGTATCTTGCTCTCAAGTTCGCTTTGTGCCTCATCTAGTTCAAACTCATCATCTCGATAAAAGTCGGCACTAATTGTTGCGCCTATATCAACAATATTTTGAACAGATGGCACAAGGGCTACTTGGCTAAGTTTGGTATCATTTGAACAACCACGTAGAGATCGAGCATTCGCGTTGTGTTTATATGTAGGCAAAGACATAAGAGAAGCAAACAATTCTTGCTCATTACTACCACGTACACTATCGTCATCCTGTTTCGTAACAGATTCGACAGTTTTACCCGTACTGTCGGATTCATCAGAGGATGAAATTTGAAATGCGTCATCAATCATTGGGGAATCCTTATTTGGTGAATAAGTTGGTGAAGATGTTCGAGACCATTTAGATTCACCAATGTTAGTCCTACCACAGTTTTCTCTCTGCGACCTATCCAACACCAACCATAACCTGTATATCATCATTCTAGATTTATTATGGTTACGCAACTTGAAGTGGTTTGTTAGAATCTCGTAACTAAATGATGTTTTTCTGGGGTTGACGGGTTTCTGTGGCAAATTGTGTGTACATAACGCATGCTTAAGTTTTTGTTGCGTTAGTTTTATTTTGCTGAGAACATTCACGTTTTTGGAGAAGTGAAAACTTCTGAACTTTTTGTTCTTATTAATGATCTCAATCAGCTTACTGGCATATTTGTATCTACAATTAGACTTCTTTAGATTTTTGGCAATAATATTGCAAACATCTCTTGACACTTTGTCATTTGTGTTAAACATTGGGTTAATTTTGTGAAGTTCCATCGAAATTTGTTTATATGATTCTATTTTAGATAAAGACATGATGGAAATACACTTAGGAGTAAATATTTTATAAAACAAAATAAAAACTACGACAACGACAAATTATATCCTATTAAATCGACTTTTTCACATTTAAGTAGTGAAAAACTAAACTAAATCGACCATAATACCTAAATCGTAGATTAAACACTAAAATATATGTACACAGTGCAGGCAGATAACACCTAATCCGCCTCAGAAATATTACGATTAAATTATTTATCTAAAACTTTAATATTTACAAATAAGAATTATCCCACGTGTTTATTAACAAGTCACAATTATATTGTACTACCTTTTATAATTCAGTTAAGTATTACATATAATACAATACTTGTTTTATTTAATTAACAAGTATGTAGCAAAAACTTAACTAAATCGACTATACCTATACCTTAAATTAAACACAAGTTATATACAAATTACCTTAAACCTACCCCAAACACTCGCCAAATCTAGAAATTAAATTTTGACTGCGCTGAGGTAAACTAAAAACAAAACGATAGTTTCTAAATTCCTCCTTGCACAATCATCAAATAGATATCAAAGCAATAACAATACAACAAAACAATTACTATAAAAGCATTAACAACAACAAATAACCAACAAAACCGAAAACGACACGAGAAAGCGTACTAAAAACCGAAGAAATTAGCGAAATATCGGCGCGAAGCGCGCGCCTACATCACCTCGTTTCACATCGCTCGCAAAAGTTTACGTCGTAAACAACATGGTCGCGCCGGCACACCGCGCGAGGCCGGCACGACACGCGGACGTGCGCGAGGGGATTAAAATGAACAATTTTCTAATGAAGAACCAGGGGCCTACACAGGTTTTTTTAAACAAAAAAGGTTTATTTTACTTTATTCTACCAAATAAAAATAGAAAATAGTTGTTTTGTTAGCATATTTTGACCAATATAATTTGAACTTCACACAACAATCTTTCTCTTGCTTTTCCTGTCACCCATTCCAAATCCTGTGCCAAATCAAATATTTACCTTTTTGAAAATGATCCCGTAGAGGGATAGAAACGCGTCAGTGTTTGTGTGGTGTAGGAGTGTTTGTGTGGTGTAGGAGATAATTAAGTTTGTGGGATTTAAATGTGTTTTCTGTGGCAGTAGCGGAGGGAGGGTTGCATGAAAAACATATACAGGGTGTCCCAGAAAGTAGAGTCAAGCGAAAGTCCTGACGTAGAGCAACTCAAGGGGCATCCGAATCACCCCCATGTATGTTCCGCGATTTTTCGTAGTTTAGGAGTTATGGCCTTTTTTCACATTTTCTATTAATTTACGACCACGGAGACAATTTTGCTCACTCTGATTGCAATAATTGAGATAATTGGCTGCTTGTTTTTTTAACGAGTAGCTGAATAGTACGTGCATGTATTTCAATTAAAAACAAAACAACATCGTTGACCGTTTGGGCAAAAAAAAATATCGAATCACAAAAAGTGACAAAATTTTTACTGTAGTTCAGACTTTGAAGGCCGATTACAAAAAAAACTAGCATAACTTTTTTTTTTCAAACCATGTTTAAAAACTACCTTATTTTATTGACTTTCTACCCTATTGATTTTATTGATCTATCATCAAGGGATCATGCCAAAAAAAAATATCGAAACGTACTTCATCCGTAATTTTCACTTACAAGTACGTTTTGATATGTTTTTTTTGGCATGATCCCTTAATGATAGATCAATAAAATTAATAGGGTAGAAAGTCAATAAAATAAGGTAGTTTTTAAACATGGTTTGAAAAAAAAAAGTTATGCTAGTTTTTTTTGTAATCGGCCTTCAAAGTCTGAACTACAGTAAAAATTTTGTCACTTTTTGTGATTCGATATTTTTTTTTGCCCAAACGGTCAACGATGTTGTTTTGTTTTTAATTGAAATACATGCACGTACTATTCAGCTACTCGTTAAAAAAACAAGCAGCCAATTATCTCAATTATTGCAATCAGAGTGAGCAAAATTGTCTCCGTGGTCGTAAATTAATAGAAAATGTGAAAAAAGGCCATAACTCCTAAACTACGAAAAATCGCGGAACATACATGGGGGTGATTCGGATGCCCCTTGAGTTGCTCTACGTCAGGACTTTCGCTTGACTCTACTTTCTGGGACACCCTGTATATGTTTTTCATGCAACCCTCCCTCCGCTACTGCCACAGAAAACACATTTAAATCCCACAAACTTAATTATCTCCTACACCACACAAACACTCCTACACCACACAAACACTGACGCGTTTCTATCCCTCTACGGGATCATTTTCAAAAAGGTAAATATTTGATTTGGCACAGGATTTGGAATGGGTGACAGGAAAAGCAAGAGAAAGATTGTTGTGTGAAGTTCAAATTATATTGGTCAAAATATGCTAACAAAACAACTATTTTCTATTTTTATTTGGTAGAATAAAGTAAAATAAACCTTTTTTGTTTAAAAAAACCTGTGTAGGCCCCTGGTTCTTCATTAGAAAATTGTTCATTTTAATCCCCTCGCGCACGTCCGCGTGTCGTGCCGGCCTCGCGCGGTGTGCCGGCGCGACCATGTTGTTTACGACGTAAACTTTTGCGAGCGATGTGAAACGAGGTGATGTAGGCGCGCGCTTCGCGCCGATATTTCGCTAATTTCTTCGGTTTTTAGTACGCTTTCTCGTGTCGTTTTCGGTTTTGTTGGTTATTTGTTGTTGTTAATGCTTTTATAGTAATTGTTTTGTTGTATTGTTATTGCTTTGATATCTATTTGATGATTGTGCAAGGAGGAATTTAGAAACTATCGTTTTGTTTTTAGTTTACCTCAGCGCAGTCAAAATTTAATTTCTAGATTTGGCGAGTGTTTGGGGTAGGTTTAAGGTAATTTGTATATAACTTGTGTTTAATTTAAGGTATAGGTATAGTCGATTTAGTTAAGTTTTTGCTACATACTTGTTAATTAAATAAAACAAGTATTGTATTATATGTAATACTTAACTGAATTATAAAAGGTAGTACAATATAATTGTGACTTGTTAATAAACACGTGGGATAATTCTTATTTGTAAATATTAAAGTTTTAGATAAATAATTTAATCGTAATATTTCTGAGGCGGATTAGGTGTTATCTGCCTGCACTGTGTACATATATTTTAGTGTTTAATCTACGATTTAGGTATTATGGTCGATTTAGTTTAGTTTTTCACTACTTAAATGTGAAAAAGTCGATTTAATAGGATATAATTTGTCGTTGTCGTAGTTTTTATTTTGTTTTATAAAATATTTACTCCTAAGTGTATTTCCATCATGTCTTTATCTAAAATAGAATCATATAAACAAATTTCGATGGAACTTCACAAAATTAACCCAATGTTTAACACAAATGACAAAGTGTCAAGAGATGTTTGCAATATTATTGCCAAAAATCTAAAGAAGTCTAATTGTAGATACAAATATGCCAGTAAGCTGATTGAGATCATTAATAAGAACAAAAAGTTCAGAAGTTTTCACTTCTCCAAAAACGTGAATGTTCTCAGCAAAATAAAACTAACGCAACAAAAACTTAAGCATGCGTTATGTACACACAATTTGCCACAGAAACCCGTCAACCCCAGAAAAACATCATTTAGTTACGAGATTCTAACAAACCACTTCAAGTTGCGTAACCATAATAAATCTAGAATGATGATATACAGGTTATGGTTGGTGTTGGATAGGTCGCAGAGAGAAAACTGTGGTAGGACTAACATTGGTGAATCTAAATGGTCTCGAACATCTTCACCAACTTATTCACCAAATAAGGATTCCCCAATGATTGATGACGCATTTCAAATTTCATCCTCTGATGAATCCGACAGTACGGGTAAAACTGTCGAATCTGTTACGAAACAGGATGACGATAGTGTACGTGGTAGTAATGAGCAAGAATTGTTTGCTTCTCTTATGTCTTTGCCTACATATAAACACAACGCGAATGCTCGATCTCTACGTGGTTGTTCAAATGATACCAAACTTAGCCAAGTAGCCCTTGTGCCATCTGTTCAAAATATTGTTGATATAGGCGCAACAATTAGTGCCGACTTTTATCGAGATGATGAGTTTGAACTAGATGAGGCACAAAGCGAACTTGAGAGCAAGATACATTTAAGTCCATCTTCAGCGGTCTCTGTTAAAAATAACCTTTCTCCGCATTATCTCTCACACGATCCTAAAATGATTTCCTCCGATGACCAATTGAGTAATTTAGAAAGCATTATTAAATCCGACACCTGTTCAGATTATAACGGGAGTTCCGTGTCACAGTCAAATGAAATCAAAGTATCACCGGATTTGCAAAGAGTCCCAAAAGTAGTACTTAATATTTCGAGTCCCAACACTTCTGCAGCATTACTCCCAATTGGGACTAAAAATGTTGATCATTTGAGCAATACGAAGTGTTCCGTTCTAGAGGGTTCTTACAAATTAGATGAACATCTTTGGCAGTCAATGTTCAGCGGAGATAAATTGATACCGGGTGTCTACCCATACGTCCTCAGAACAACAATCGATAAATATGCGAATAACACGTGTATTGTTGTTTTTAAATATAAAAAATATTTAACTGACAGTGAGGTTTTAATCACAGCTCGGTGCAAGCATGAAAACTGTAAAAGATTTAGAATATATTTAAGTAAAGGTGTCGTCACTGTGTTCAGTACAAATATAAATTTTAGCCATAACGTCTATCTAACACAACAAGTAAGAGGCATTGAAAGGACTATATTAAAAAATAAATCCCTTACCTGCAAGCCATTGGATTTAAAAAAAGAGAGTCTCATTAAAATTAACGATCGTAAGCTTCAAATTACAAAAAATCTAAGGTCCGTTCAATCGGACACCACCATCAGAAAAATCCGGTCCGAAGCACTTGCTTCAAATGATAGATCGAGCAATGACGTACTTGATCTGTATTTGTTTCAGAGAGCTCACCCAAATTATGTTCAGGAAATATGCTTCCCATTTTGCGTGAAACTGTTCAGCAGCGAGCAAATAGACGTATTAAAGCGCAACGACAGGCCTTTGTTACATTTAGACGCCACCGGAAGTGTTTGCAGGCCAATAAATAAGGAAAAAAAATTTAAAAGGATTTATTTGTACTCTGGTGTCATTCAAGTAACTTTTACTGAAAGAATATTTCCAGTTTTAGCCATGCTCTCATCAAAGCATGATACCAATACCATATTTAAATTTCTCAACGATTTTAGAGGATTTTGTGAGAATAAAAATGTATGGCCCGCATTTTCAGGTGTAGTAACTGACTTTAGTTTTGCGATTATAAACGCAGCTTGCTTAGCATTCAATAAATGCTCTCTCGCTGATTATTTAAAAACATGCTACGCCAGGTTAGAAGAACAGACAAATTTCGAACATTTTACTCCAATTTACTTGTGTTGCGCTCATCTTGTCAAATCCATGTGCAAGGATGTGGATAATTCAGAATGTAAAGAAAAAAACGTACTGAAAGATTTTTTAGTTGGAGTTATTTTGATGACTGACTTGCAAACTGTAGACATTTTTATAATAAATTTATATATTTTATTAAACACACAATATTGCACCCCCAATGTATCAAATGCATTGAATAATTTGGTTGGGCTTTGTCGTGACAAAGTAGGAAAAGAAACTACTGATATTTTAGGAAATATGGAGAAAACTGTATCATCTATTCTTACAGAAAAAAAACAGAAAAGTACAGCAAATTACGCTAACAGCCCGTTTTATATTAGATGCATGAAAAATATATCTGCAATCATAATTGATACACAGAAAGGCTTGACAAATAAGTTTTATGACCCTAAATTTTTTGACACTTATGTAACGAAATACATACCGTATTTACCGTTGTGGAGTAATTTATTAAAAAACAGGCGGACAAGCAACTCCCCAGTAGAGAATTACTTCGGACAGCTCAAACATATAGTTTTAAAAGGTCAAAGCAATGTTAAATGTACTCAACTGTTGAGAAAATTAATGAAGGACACTTTGGCTTTGTCTAAAGAAATACTAAACGAAATTCCGAAAAAAAAATTAACTAAGTCCGTAAAAGTCACTCAGATGGAGGAGTCCTGGCAAAGAAAGAAGAAACCAGTCTACAGTCACTTCGACGGCAGATTTTTAAAAACCGTACCCAATCAGGAAAAAGTGGAAATAGAAATCGACAAATATTACAACTGTAAATACTGCAAATTCGGTACGAGTCACACGGAATTAGTAACCAACTGGGTGCAGTGTGATACATGTGAGGATTGGGTGCATCAAGCGTGTGCTAAGGGGTACACCCATAACACAGAAGATTTTACAGGAGAGTACATATGCGAGTACTGCAAATCTAAAATCGATGTGTTATCACCGATCCCCTCCCCCAAAGTTAGTTCATTTTGTAGCAGTCATAGTGGTCTCGACGTATTTCCCAATGGGTTAGCCAGGGACCACACGTATTATGTTAACACCGGTAGAGGCTATTACATTACAAGACTAGCATCTTTAAGGATTGAAAACAAAGAACTGATGAGTCGGGAATACGACTCCTTACTCAATCAAGCACATATTTACGACAATGTAGTTGACCATGCGCTACATATATTTAACAATGACACTTACCATATCCAGGGCTGCAACAAATCTACTCTAGTATTTTCGAACGAAATCAAGGAGAAATGTTTCTATGACAATTTGATTTTACCCATAGACAAGGAAATCGTTTTTCCCATTTGTATTTATAACCATTTTACAATGGTTATATTGTCACTCAGAAATTTAAGTATCACAATAATTGACCCTCAAGGACATGAAACCCGGTACAAAGCTAATTATCTTCAAAAAATTAATGAACTATTACACAAAAAGAAATTAAACTATTCCATAAAGAAAGTTCAAATTATGAAGCATCGTAAACAATATGATGACCACAGTTGTGGTCCAATGATTGTCTACTTTTTCTCCTGTATTATTGCTAATGAAAGTTTAAGAGGTGTTGGCGTGGATTTCGGAAATTATAGGACTACCCTCAGAACAATGTTGCTGGAAAGAAGCGATTCTGTATTTGACATGTGCATTATATGTGGCCGGGACGTAGTTGTCGGCAGTCCATATTTCAAATGTCACATGTGCTTTAGGAAAATTCATTCGCATCCGTCCTGTATACTCACACCATTAGAGGTACATCGTGGTGTGACAGTAACAGAAAAAATTATAAACCTTAATAAAACTTGCGAACTATGCAAAATTTATACAAAATAAAACAAAATACTGTAAACTATTATTTTAATTACTTAAAAATTAAAAAAAAAAACCTTTTTTATTAATCGTACAGTGTTTATTATTTACTGAATGTTGAGGTAGGTACACACAGATCCTATTTTTATCGGCTGCCAACTTTGATTCTTTTGCTGACCATCTAAACAATTTGCGAAGTGCGTAAGTGTAGTCTTTTATGAAAGCTGCTTATCATACGCTTTGTTTTAGATACGCACCATTGTGTTCATCCGTCGATAACTACGACTTTTGTAATAAATATCAACATTTTTGTATCGGCTGCCAAATTTGATTCTTTCGCTGACCGTCAACACTTTGCGAAGTGCGTAAATGTAGCCTTATATGGCAGCTCTTTTTCTTACGCTTCGTTTGAGGTACGCACCATTGTGTTCATCAGTCTATGACTACGTCTTTTGTAATAAATTTCAACATTTTTGTATCGGCTGCCAACTTTGATTCTATCGCTAACCATCTAAACACTATGCGAAGTGCGTAAGTGTAGCCTTATATGGAAGCTCTTATTCATATGCTTCGTTTGAGATACGCACCATTATGTTCATCAGTGTATGACTACGTCTTTTGTAATAAAATCCAACATTTTTATCGGCTGCCAACTGATTCTTTTGCTGACCATCTAAAGAATTTGCGAAGTGCGTAAGTGTAGTCTTTTATGAAAGCTGCTTATCATACGCTTTGTTTTAGATACGCAACATTTTGTTCATCAGTCTATAACTACGACTTTTGTAATAAATTTCAACATTTTTGTCTCGGCTGCCAACTTTGATTCTTTTGCTGACCATCTAAACACTTTGCGAAGTGCGTAAGTGTAGTCTTTTATGAAAGCTGCTTATCATACGCTTTGTTTTAGATACGCACCATTGTGTTCATCCGTCTATAACTACGACTTTTGTAATAAATATCAACATTTTTGTATCGGCTGCCAAATTTGATTCTTTCGCTGACCGTCTAAACACTTTGCGAAGTGCGTAAATGTAGCCTTATATGGCAGCTCTTTTTCTTACGCTTCGTTTGAGGTACGCACCATTGTGTTCGTCAATCTATAACTACGACTTTTGTAATAAATTTCAACATTTTTGTCTCGGCTGCCAACTTTGATTCTATCGCTGACCATCTTAACACTTTGCGAAGTGCGTAAGTGTAGTCTTTTATGAAAGCTGCTTATCATACGCTTTGTTTTAGGTACGCACCATTTTGTTCATCAGTCTATAACTACGACTTTTGTAATAAATTTCAACATTTTTGTCTCGGCTGCCAACTATGATTCTATCGCTAACCATCTAAACACTATGCGAAGTGCGTAAGTGTAGCCTTATATGGAAGCTCTTATTCATATGCTTCGTTTGAGATACGCACCATTATGTTCATCAGTCTATGACTACGTCTTTTGTAATAAAATCCAACATTTTTGTTTTGGCTGCCAACTTTGATTCTATCGCTGACCATCTAAACACTTTGCGAAGTGCGTAAATGTAGCTTTATATGAAAGCTCTTTCTCATACGCTTCGTTTGAGGTACGCACCATTGTGTTCATCAGTCTATAACTACGACTTTTATAATAAATTTCAATATTTTTGTATCGGCTGCCAACTTTGATTCTATCGCTGACCATCTAAACACTTTGCGAAGTGCGTAAATGTAGCCATATATGGAAGCTCTTTTTCATACGCTTCGTTTGAGGTACGCACCATTGTGTTCATCAGTCTATAACTACGACTTTTATAATAAATTTCAACATTTTTGTATCGGCTGCCAACTTTGATTCTATCGCTGACCATCTAAACACTTTGCGAAGTGCGTAAATGTAGCCATATTTGAAAGCTCTTTTTTATACGCTTTGTTTGAGGTACGCACCATTGTGTTCGTCAGTCTGTGACTACGACTTTTGTAATAAAATCCAACATTTTTGTATCGGCTGCCAACTTTGATTCTCTTACGGACCATCTAAACACTTTGCGAAGTGCGTAAATGTAGCCATATATGAAAGCTCTTTTTCATACGCTTCGTTTGAGGTACGCACCATTGTGTTCGTCAGTCTATAACTACGACTTTTGTATTAAATTTCAACATTTTTGTATCGGCTGCCAACTTTGATTCTATCGCTGACCATCTAAACACTTTGCGAAGTGCGTAAATAAAGCCATATATGAAAGCTCTTTTTCATACGCTTCGTTTGAGATACGCGCCATTGTGTTCATCAGTCTATGACTACGTCTTTTGTAATAAAATCCAACATTTTTATCGGCTGCCAACTTTGATTCTTTTGCTGACCATCTAAACACTATGCGAAGTGCGTAAATGTAGCCATATATGAAAGCTCTTTTTCATACGCTTCGTTTGAGGTACGCAACGCACCATTGTGTTCATCAGTCTATAACTACGACTTTTATAATAAATTTCAACATTTTTGTATCGGCTGCCAACTTTGATTCTATCGCTGACCATCTAAACACTTTGCGAAGTGCGTAAATGTAGCCATATATGAAAGCTCTTTTTCATACGCTTCGTTTGAGGTACGCACCATTGTGTTCATCAGTCTATAACTACGACTTTTATAATAAATTTCAACATTTTTGTATCGGCTGCCAACTTTGATTCTATCGCTGACCATCTAAACACTTTGCGAAGTGCGTAAATGTAGCCATATTTGAAAGCTCTTTTTAATACGCTTCGTTTGAGATACGCACTATTGTGTTCGTCAGTCTGTGACTACGACTTTTGTAATAAAATGCAACATTTTTGTATCGGCTGCCAACTTTGATTCTCTTACGGACCATCTAAACACTTTGCGAAGTGCGTAAATGTAGCCATATATAAAAGCTCTTTTTCATACGCTTCGTTTGAGGTACGCACCATTGTGTTCATCAGTCTATAACTACGACTTTTATAATAAATTTCAACATTTTTGTATCGGCTGCCAACTTTGATTCTATCGCTGACCATCTAAACACTTTGCGAAGTGCGTAAATGTAGCCATATTTGAAAGCTCTTTTTTATACGCTTCGTTTGAGATACGCACTATTGTGTTCGTCAGTCTGTGACTACGACTTTTGTAATAAAATCCAACATTTTTGTATCGGCTGCCAACTTTGATTCTCTTACGGACCATCTAAACACTTTGCGAAGTGCGTAAATGTAGCCATATTTGAAAGCTCTTTTTAATACGCTTCGTTTGAGATACGCACTATTGTGTTCGTCAGTCTGTGACTACGACTTTTGTAATAAAATCCAACCTTTTTGTATCGGCTGCCAACTTTGATTCTCTTACGGACCATCTAAACACTTTGCGAAGTGCGTAAATGTAGCCATATATAAAAGCTCTTTTTCATACGCTTCGTTTGAGGTACGCACCATTGTGTTCATCAGTCTATAACTACGACTTTTATAATAAATTTCAACATTTTTGTATCGGCTGCCAACTTTGATTCTATCGCTGACCATCTAAACACTTTGCGAAGTGCGTAAATGTAGCCATATATGAAAGCTCTTTTTCATACGCTTCGTTTGAGGTACGCACCATTGTGTTCATCAGTCTATAACTACGACTTTTATAATAAATTTCAACATTTTTGTATCGGCTGCCAACTTTGATTCTATCGCTGATCATCTAAACACTTTGCGAAGTGCGTAAATGTAGCCATATTTGAAAGCTCTTTTTCATACGCTTTGTTTGAGGTACGCACCATTGTGTTCGTCAGTCTATAACTACGACTTTTATAATAAATTTCAACATTTTTGTATCGGCTGCCAACTTTGATTCTATCGCTGACCATCTAAACACTTTGCGAAGTGCGTAAATGTAGCCATATATGAAAGCTCTTTTTCATACGCTTCGTTTGAGGTACGCACCATTGTGTTCGTCAGTCTGTGACTACGACTTTTGTAATAAAATCCAACATTTTTGTATCGGCTGCCAACTTTGATTCTATCGCTGACCATCTAAACACTTTGCGAAGTGCGTAAATGTAGCCATATTTGAAAGCTCTTTTTAATACGCTTCGTTTGAGATACGCACTATTGTGTTCGTCAGTCTGTGACTACGACTTTTGTAATAAAATCCAACCTTTTTGTATCGGCTGCCAACTTTGATTCTCTTACGGACCATCTAAACACTTTGCGAAGTGCGTAAATGTAGCCATATATGAAAGCTCTTTTTTATACGCTTCGTTTGAGGTACGCACCATTGTGTTCATCAGTCTATAACTACGACTTTTATAATAAATTTCAACATTTTTGTATCGGCTGCCAACTTTGATTCTATCGCTGACCATCTAAACACTTTGCGAAGTGCGTAAATGTAGCCATATATGAAAGCTCTTTTTCATACGCTTCGTTTGAGGTACGCACCATTGTGTTCATCAGTCTATAACTACGACTTTTATAATAAATTTCAACATTTTTGTATCGGCTGCCAACTTTGATTCTATCGCTGACCATCTAAACACTTTGCGAAGTGCGTAAATGTAGCCATATTTGAAAGCTCTTTTTTATACGCTTCGTTTGAGATACGCACTATTGTGTTCGTCAGTCTGTGACTACGACTTTTGTAATAAAATCCAACATTTTTGTATCGGCTGCCAACTTTGATTCTCTTACGGACCATCTAAACACTTTGCGAAGTGCGTAAATGTAGCCATATTTGAAAGCTCTTTTTAATACGCTTCGTTTGAGATACGCACTATTGTGTTCGTCAGTCTGTGACTACGACTTTTGTAATAAAATCCAACATTTTTGTATCGGCTGCCAACTTTGATTCTCTTACGGACCATCTAAACACTTTGCGAAGTGCGTAAATGTAGCCATATTTGAAAGCTCTTTTTAATACGCTTCGTTTGAGATACGCACTATTGTGTTCATCAGTCTATAACTACGACTTTTATAATAAATTTCAACATTTTTGTATCGGCTGCCAACTTTGATTCTATCGCTGACCATCTAAACACTTTGCGAAGTGCGTAAATGTAGCCATATATGAAAGCTCTTTTTCATACGCTTCGTTTGAGGTACGCACCATTGTGTTCATCAGTCTATAACTACGACTTTTATAATAAATTTCAACATTTTTGTATCGGCTGCCAACTTTGATTCTATCGCTGATCATCTAAACACTTTGCGAAGTGCGTAAATGTAGCCATATTTGAAAGCTCTTTTTCATACGCTTTGTTTGAGGTACGCACCATTGTGTTCGTCAGTCTATAACTACGACTTTTATAATAAATTTCAACATTTTTGTATCGGCTGCCAACTTTGATTCTATCGCTGACCATCTAAACACTTTGCGAAGTGCGTAAATGTAGCCATATATGAAAGCTCTTTTTCATACGCTTCGTTTGAGGTACGCACCATTGTGTTCGTCAGTCTGTGACTACGACTTTTGTAATAAAATCCAACATTTTTGTATCGGCTGCCAACTTTGATTCTATCGCTGACCATCTAAACACTTTGCGAAGTGCGTAAATGTAGCCATATTTGAAAGCTCTTTTTAATACGCTTCGTTTGAGATACGCACTATTGTGTTCGTCAGTCTGTGACTACGACTTTTGTAATAAAATCCAACCTTTTTGTATCGGCTGCCAACTTTGATTCTCTTACGGACCATCTAAACACTTTGCGAAGTGCGTAAATGTAGCCATATATGAAAGCTCTTTTTTATACGCTTCGTTTGAGGTACGCACCATTGTGTTCATCAGTCTATAACTACGACTTTTATAATAAATTTCAACATTTTTGTATCGGCTGCCAACTTTGATTCTATCGCTGACCATCTAAACACTTTGCGAAGTGCGTAAATGTAGCCATATATGAAAGCTCTTTTTCATACGCTTCGTTTGAGGTACGCACCATTGTGTTCATCAGTCTATAACTACGACTTTTATAATAAATTTCAACATTTTTGTATCGGCTGCCAACTTTGATTCTATCGCTGACCATCTAAACACTTTGCGAAGTGCGTAAATGTAGCCATATTTGAAAGCTCTTTTTTATACGCTTTGTTTGAGGTACGCACCATTGTGTTCGTCAGTCTGTGACTACGACTTTTGTAATAAAATCCAACATTTTTGTATCGGCTGCCAACTTTGATTCTCTTACGGACCATCTAAACACTTTGCGAAGTGCGTAAATGTAGCCATATTTGAAAGCTCTTTTTAATACGCTTCGTTTGAGATACGCACTATTGTGTTCGTCAGTCTGTGACTACGACTTTTGTAATAAAATCCAACATTTTTGTATCGGCTGCCAACTTTGATTCTCTTACGGACCATCTAAACACTTTGCGAAGTGCGTAAATGTAGCCATATATGAAAGCTCTTTTTCATACGCTTCGTTTGAGGTACGCACCATTGTGTTCATCAGTCTATAACTACGACTTTTATAATAAATTTACCAGCAGGGTTGTTGCTGGTAATTATAGTGGTGGAGACAGAAACAACTTTTGCAGTCTATTTCAAATCTAATTTTATTGTAACAGTTTCATGCTTATATACTAAACTATATCCCTACTTGAACAATCTACTTATCGCTAACCTAATCAGATGATTATCATATCTAGATAGACGTGATCAATCTTGTAACAGAGAGACACGTACATGCATATTAAACTAATGTCACGCAACCATGTGACATCCGTCACATAGCTCCCCCCTTAATAAAAACATGTGTCTGACTCGGAGTTGTAAATCCCCATCAACCGTTCGCACTGTCTGCTGACTTGCTTTGACCATAATTGCAGGCGTTGAAAGCTCTGTAACTCTTGTCTGTCAACTTGCGACTCCACTAAAATCTTGTGATACTCCAAAAAATCTGCTCCCAAGATAGCTTGCTTAACACTGATACAGTTGCTCCCGTGTCCACCAAAAAACTTATACCACCTTGTCGGTCGGTAATTGTAAGTCGGTTAGAGGGATGAATAGCACAGAGTTCCATCGTGTCTTGTGCTAATCTTAGTATCCCTGACGCTGAGCACCGTTTAAATTCCTCCACGCACATGGCTTCAAACATCTTCGTGTATTCTCGCGAAGCCTTGAATGAAAAATGCAGAATCGATTCCCCCGTTCTCTTGACCTTGATCTTGATGCAAACCGCCAATTCTGCTGACTACTGTTGATGGAAACCCACTCGCCTACGTAACTCGTTTATGTCGAGTTGCATTTGCGCGAGCAGGGTCGAAACGCCAACTAAACTACTTGTGACGTCATCCGACTCGCCGCTCCGATTCGACTGCTTACCACTGCCACTTCCGACGTTTTAATCTTCTCAAATATTCTGTCTGCAACCTTGCCCTTGCACCTCCAAAACTCCGGAATTCGGGACACCACGGACGCAGAGGCAACCTCCAAACCATCGGAACTTGCCCCAGAAGTGGCTGCTGTCTTCGGCGGTGACATCTCCATGATCTTGCGGCAATCAAAAACGTTGACGAACTTGTTCTTCGCGGGGTCACCACTTTACCAGCAGGGTTGTTGCTGGTAATTATAGTGGTGGAGACAGAAACAACTTTTGCAGTCTATTTCAAATCTAATTTTATTGTAACAGTTTCATGCTTATATACTAAACTATATCCCTACTTGAACAATCTACTTATCGCTAACCTAATCAGATGATTATCATATCTAGATAGACGTGATCAATCTTGTAACAGAGAGACACGTACATGCATATTAAACTAATGTCACGCAACCATGTGACATCCGTCACAATAAATTTCAACATTTTTGTATCGGCTGCCAACTTTGATTCTATCGCTGACCATCTAAACACTTTGCGAAGTGCGTAAATGTAGCCATATATGAAAGCTCTTTTTCATACGCTTCGTTTGAGGTACGCACCATTGTGTTCATCAGTCTATAACTACGACTTTTATAATAAATTTCAACATTTTTGTATCGGCTGCCAACTTTGATTCTATCGCTGACCATCTAAACACTTTGCGAAGTGCGTAAATGTAGCCATATATAAAAGCTCTTTTTCATACGCTTCGTTTGAGGTACGCTCCATTGTGTTCGTCAGTCTGTGACTACGACTTTTGTAATAAAATCCAACATTTTTGTATCGGCTGCCAACTTTGATTCTCTTACGGACCATCTAAACACTTTGCGAAGTGCGTAAATGTAGCCATATTTGAAAGCTCTTTTTTATACGCTTCGTTTGAGATACGCACTATTGTGTTCGTCAGTCTGTGACTACGACTTTTGTAATAAAATGCAACATTTTTGTATCGGCTGCCAACTTTGATTCTCTTACGGACCATCTAAACACTTTGCGAAGTGCGTAAATGTAGCCATATATGAAAGCTCTTTTTCATACGCTTCGTTTGAGGTACGCACCATTGTGTTCATCAGTCTATAACTACGACTTTTATAATAAATTTCAACATTTTTGTATCGGCTGCCAACTTTGATTCTATCGCTGACCATCTAAACACTTTGCGAAGTGCGTAAATGTAGCCATATTTGAAAGCTCTTTTTCATACGCTTTGTTTGAGGTACGCACCATTGTGTTCGTCAGTCTGTGACTACGACTTTTGTAATAAAATCCAACATTTTTGTATCGGCTGCCAACTTTGATTCTCTTACGGACCATCTAAACACTTTGCGAAGTGCGTAAATGTAGCCATATTTGAAAGCTCTTTTTAATACGCTTCGTTTGAGATACGCACTATTGTGTTCGTCAGTCTGTGACTACGACTTTTGTAATAAAATGCAACATTTTTGTATCGGCTGCCAACTTTGATTCTCTTACGGACCATCTAAACACTTTGCGAAGTGCGTAAATGTAGCCATATATGAAAGCTCTTTTTCATACGCTTCGTTTGAGGTACGCACCATTGTGTTCATCAGTCTATAACTACGACTTTTATAATAAATTTCAACATTTTTGTATCGGCTGCCAACTTTGATTCTATCGCTGACCATCTAAACACTTTGCGAAGTGCGTAAATGTAGCCATATATGAAAGCTCTTTTTTATACGCTTCGTTTGAGGTACGCACCATTGTGTTCATCAGTCTATAACTACGACTTTTATAATAAATTTCAACATTTTTGTATCGGCTGCCAACTTTGATTCTATCGCTGACCATCTAAACACTTTGCGAAGTGCGTAAATGTAGCCATATATAAAAGCTCTTTTTCATACGCTTCGTTTGAGGTACGCTCCATTGTGTTCGTCAGTCTGTGACTACGACTTTTGTAATAAAATCCAACATTTTTGTATCGGCTGCCAACTTTGATTCTCTTACGGACCATCTAAACACTTTGCGAAGTGCGTAAATGTAGCCATATTTGAAAGCTCTTTTTTATACGCTTCGTTTGAGATACGCACTATTGTGTTCGTCAGTCTGTGACTACGACTTTTGTAATAAAATGCAACATTTTTGTATCGGCTGCCAACTTTGATTCTATCGCTGACCATCTAAACACTTTGCGAAGTGCGTAAATGTAGCCATATATGAAAGCTCTTTTTCATACGCTTCGTTTGAGGTACGCACCATTGTGTTCATCAGTCTATAACTACGACTTTTATAATAAATTTCAACATTTTTGTATCGGCTGCCAACTTTGATTCTATCGCTGACCATCTAAACACTTTGCGAAGTGCGTAAATGTAGCCATATTTGAAAGCTCTTTTTCATACGCTTTGTTTGAGGTACGCACCATTGTGTTCGTCAGTCTGTGACTACGACTTTTGTAATAAAATCCAACATTTTTGTATCGGCTGCCAACTTTGATTCTCTTACGGACCATCTAAACACTTTGCGAAGTGCGTAAATGTAGCCATATTTGAAAGCTCTTTTTAATACGCTTCGTTTGAGATACGCACTATTGTGTTCGTCAGTCTGTGACTACGACTTTTGTAATAAAATGCAACATTTTTGTATCGGCTGCCAACTTTGATTCTCTTACGGACCATCTAAACACTTTGCGAAGTGCGTAAATGTAGCCATATATGAAAGCTCTTTTTCATACGCTTCGTTTGAGGTACGCACCATTGTGTTCATCAGTCTATAACTACGACTTTTATAATAAATTTCAACATTTTTGTATCGGCTGCCAACTTTGATTCTATCGCTGACCATCTAAACACTTTGCGAAGTGCGTAAATGTAGCCATATATGAAAGCTCTTTTTTATACGCTTCGTTTGAGGTACGCACCATTGTGTTCATCAGTCTATAACTACGACTTTTATAATAAATTTCAACATTTTTGTATCGGCTGCCAACTTTGATTCTATCGCTGACCATCTAAACACTTTGCGAAGTGCGTAAATGTAGCCATATATAAAAGCTCTTTTTCATACGCTTCGTTTGAGGTACGCACCATTGTGTTCATCAGTCTATAACTACGACTTTTGTATTAAATTTCAACATTTTTGTATCGGCTGCCAACTTTGATTCTCTTACGGACCATCTAAACACTTTGCGAAGTGCGTAAATGTAGCCATATATGAAAGCTCTTTTTCATACGCTTCGTTTGAGGTACGCACCATTGTGTTCATCAGTCTATAACTACGACTTTTATAATAAATTTCAACATTTTTGTATCGGCTGCCAACTTTGATTCTATCGCTGCCCATCTAAACACTTTGCGATGTGCGTAAGTGTAGCCTTATATGGAAGCTCTTTTTCATACGCTTCATTTGAGATACGCACGATTGTGTTCATCAGTCTATGACTACGTCTTTTGTAATAAATTCCAACGTTTTTGCATCGGCCGCTAACTTCACACTTTGGTTTTGCTTGCAACTGACATCTTAATTTTGTCGGGTTAGCATCGGCCGCTAACTTTTGGCCGCTAACTTCACACCGGTAACGTTACTTAACTTATTAAACAAGCAAGTAAAGAACGTTGGATTCAATTAATTCAATGTAACCTTGTAGGAACTGTACTATGTATTACACTTGTACCTATCAGTCCTTTTACTTTCCTGTAGTGGTATGGATAAAGGTCTACCACTCTATAATTGACATTTACAATTCTTGCTACAGCCCTCAACCACGAATGTTGAATCTTCCGTAGTTAGATTCGCTATGCGATTTACTGTTCGCAGGTTTATTAATGGGTCTTTCTGAATGACTCGGTCGTACCGACTTTACGAAATATTCTACATACAGTCAGCGTCAAATAGTATGAAAAATACAAAGTGACCAAAAAGTTCGACACACCATACTATGTCTATGGTGTACCTAACTATTTGACCGACTTAGATGCTTCAAACTATATAACGCTAACTGTACTACCAAACAAGGTGATTCTTAACCCACTGTGTAACTCTTTCACTGTAAATGTCATAAGTTGCCTATGGTTCATTCATAGGTCGTATTTATTATTGTTGTACTATATATTTATTTTGAACCTAAGTTAGGTTTTTACAATATTCATATAAAAAGTTATAAAACAATAACAATACAAAATATAAAAACATTATAAAAACCTAACCTAGGGTGCCGCCGGCAGCGAGGCGGGGCCTAAGCTACCGGTGGTCAGGGTGACAGATAGAGGAACCTCCTGACTATTTGAGCCGTGTCCAGGAGTGCCGCCTTCTGTATCTGACCCTTGATCCAACCACCTAGCGAGAGATTTTAAGGCGATGGTCAAGGCTCTTCGCTATAAGACCGTTCGCCGAAATGACTATCGGGACACTGATCGTCGAATCAACAGGCCAAATGGCGGTAACGAATCTAAACTCATTTCGGTAAAATCACAAGTGAGTAAAATATTGAATTTGTATTCACGTTTAATAACCTACCCTGGGGTCCAATGTACTAAGCAAAGGACATAATAAAAAGTTAATTTTGAACCTTAATAACAATTAGCTAGGATTTTAAAATACATTTTACTAAATATGACCCAACCTGTAGGCAGGAGGTAACACGATACGGTTTTTTAGCATCGTTTTTTCAAAAGTTGACGCCGGAGCTTTTAAGGCTCATAAATTGTTCTAATAAATGTAAATCAAACAAAAATTTTACTTTTCTGATTTTTGAAATTTAGTTGACAATTACACTACAGACGCCAAGCACTAAAATACTTGCTGTTCATTGAAAAAAGACAATATCAAAAAAAATACAACCGAATTGAGAACCTCCTACTTTTTTGAACTCGGTTCAAAATGGCTAAAATCATCAAAGTCAATACATTTTTAAACAATCCTAACTTTACTTTGATTATATTATACAAATTTTTGAAATCGAGTATTAAACGAGACACGAACGGCGATCGTGACAACACACACAAATCACGTCTATATCCCATACGGGGTAGACAGAGCTTGAGGTAACAAGACCCGGGCTACATTTAGCATGATTGTAGGCGTATAGGTGGAAAGAGGAATCAAAATAGTGATGGGTTGCTAGCCGCATCGCCTATAACATGACTCCTAAGACTCGCCCATTCCCTCGATGGGCTTTTACCATCTGCGCGGGACGAGAGGCAACTGGTACATTCTATGTTTTTCTTTTTCTCCCAGACTAATATGGAAGTATCACTTTGTTTAGGAGCAGGGCTCTGTTAACACCGGATTTTTATATTCACTTGTTGAATTTGTACGGAACCCTGTGTGTGTGAGTTCGCCTCGCACTTGCTCGGTTTTTTTGTTCGATGAGAGATAGGAATTTCAGCTTAAATTTAATTTCTGCTCAGATAAAGTCGTGAGCAAAGGCTAGTCTACCACTACATAATGTTATTTTCAGGTAAAGCATATTCAAGTATAAAATAGTAAGAAATATTTCTATTAGATTCAAAATTGAGCAAACCTTATCATCTAACTTAGTACCCACAGTGAATAGCACGAAAAAAGTAATATGTGTCGTGCATTGAAGAGGGTCATTTTGGGCGTACAGTTGGCAGCTGATTTCATTAACGTCAGCATATACCTGTCTTAAATACGCCGTCGCATTTGCTGGAGAAAAGATGGACAATGTTCGTACTTGTAAGTAAAAATACGTATTTACTCGTATAAACACGGGTACAAGAAGTATTAGTTTACTAGCTGTTACCCGCAATTCCGTCTGCACAGAATTCGCTTATTGCTATCTCGCGGGAATAAAAGAAAGAAAGAAAGAAAGAAAACATTTATTCGCGATATATGTATACTGGGTTACAAAAACAAAGAGTGAAAAATAAAATAAAAAAATCAGTACATACATCACGAAATGGTCCCATCTCAGCATAATGCTGGCCTTGCAGCCAGCGCTGGTCTTCCGAATCATGCCATTTTCCGAGATGAAAACTATCTATTCACTAATAGGTACTGAAACTATTTCTATGTAAAGTTCCAAGAAAATCGGTTCAGCGGTTTAAACGTGAAGAGGTAACAGACGGATACACGTTCGCATTTCTAATATTAATATGGATTCAAGTAACTAGTTTCAAAAATGTAAATATAATTAGGTAAATGATGTTTGTTGAAAAATTGAGCGACATGTCTTTCCAAGTTGCATGATTCTACCATTCTTTATGTATCTTTTTTTAAACTGACCCACGTAGATAAAATTAAATTCAGTGTAATTTTAAGAGAATTTAACTTATATTCTTAATTCAGAATTAGATCAAACAAAATGCTTTTAAACTTGGTGCCCTAAAATGTTATGAACATAGCTCAGCATATTCAATATCGAACACCATGAATTGACTTTAAGTTCACCCCAGTTTGGGTTCCCTCGTAAAAACTTTAGCACGTAAATGACAAAGTTTTGCGTGGCATGGCTATAAATCAAACGGAGACTCATGTCTAAACACGCGACACAGTTTCGAAAGCATCGCATTATGAAAAGGGGCTTCTTGTTACGAACAACACTGCCTACACATAGCATTTACCTGGTTTATTCATAAATTGTTTCAGTTTTGAAATAAACGCAAGAGTTTTTACTTTTTATCTGGCTCTTGACTAATACGCATTTATTACGACCGCTCTATTCGTCTCCTCGCTATCATCGACACAAGTACGTGCGAAGTGATTCACAAATATGGCTGCGTAGTTATATCTTACGTTTATGTATATGACTAGCTTTGGCCCGCGATTTCGTCCGCGCAGAATAAAAAATTGCGGTAAAACGTCTTCTTCTCTCCCATCGAAAAGGTACAAAAACCGGCCGGTCCTTTTTTTGTCGGAAATTATATAAAATCCTTCTTATAGCACGTACGTGATCTTCAAAGAACATGTCAACTAAATACTAAGTCTATATTTCCTATTCCGTCCTTTTATCCCGTAGGAAAATTCAAATCAGTTTTTAGTTGACAAAATGACGTATGCCAAATTTAAACATTCTAGTAATAATAGTTACCGAGATAAGAACCTTTCAAAGTTATAATATAAATCCCTTTTAATCCCTGTCCCGCGGGAATTTCTAAAAGTCCTGAAATTGTTTATAGCACTGATAATTATTCCCTACCTGTGTACCAATTTTAAGACTCTAGTAATTATAGTTACGGTCTCTTTTCAGCGGACTATTTGCATTGCATCTGGGGCATATTATACCAAGCTTTTATGCGAGTTCAACCTTTTTTGAATAAAATCGGATTTGAAACCTTGTGTCAAAATGAAATGTAATTTAAAAGCACAAAGAAGTATTCATAAATTAACTTCGAAGCAAATGACCTCCAAAATAACTTTCTAATTCTTTTTAACCCCTTTAGGGGATGAATTTCAATAAAATTTGAAACACATCTTCTATCAATTCTGTTAGAACATGTTTAAATGCAAAATTTGAAGTAGATTGGACCAAGGATTCGTTGTGCCATACAAACTTTTTTTCACCCTCTTAGGAGTAGATTTCTTATCGGATGTCTACGTAATACAAATAATATACCCTCCAAGTTTCAGGTCTCTACGATCAACGGTTTTGGCTGTGCGTTAATCCGTCAATCAGTCAGTCAGTCAGTCATTCAGGACAAAGCATTTTATATGTATAGAAAATAGATATCTGTATATCACATTTAAAATAGTCAGGGTTGTTATTTATACCAGTCTTTATCTTAACAAAACAAGACTAGTACGTCGATTAATAAATAAAAAAACAATCTCTCGTAAGTAGGTTTTAATCACCGGGTGTTTTTGACAACTGTCGTCTTTGTGCCATCTCTGCTTAATCTACACAATACCTATATAATCAGTAATCGTAGATTTTGCAGCAAAACCGGCGCAATGAAGTCACATTGACATACGACTAGGGCTTGCACTATCCGGTAACTTTTTACTATCCGGATATTTCGGATATTTCAAATCTCTGTATCCGGATATCCGGTTTTTTCGGATAATTTGAATAATTTTCCAAATATTAAAAAAAAAACGCGAATAATCACTACATAGTATAAAATAAAGTCGCTTTCTCTGTCCCTATGTCTCTATGTCCCTATGTCCCTATGTATGCTTATATTTTCAAAACTACACCACGGATTTTGATGCGGTTTTTTTAATAGATAGAGTGATTCAAGAGGAAGGTTTTTATGTATAAGAAGTCGCGGGCAGAAGCTAGTAATTTATAAATTGTTTAATCAACTTAACGATGAGTGTTTTTAATCAATGGATACCATCTGTACGCGGACGATCTGCAACTATATATCTCCTGCGCGCCGTCAGAGACGTCTTTTGCTGTGGACGCCATCAATGCTGAATCGAATTTCGGCTTGGTCGGAGAAGAACTGTTTGGTCCTTAATCCCGGCAAGTCCAAGTATATCGTTTTTGGATCGAGGCATCAAATTCGGAATACTCTTGCTGCTCTTGCTACCTAAAATGTTGTAACTGCTTCTACCGCCTCACAATTCTGTACAATATACGCGATTACCTTAGTGTCGATTTGCGTGTTGACCTTTGTGAATCGCTTATATTGTCCAGATTAAACTATTATGACGTTATTTATGGCGGTTGCATTCTTGCTCGTTCTAAGAGACTTTTACAGCGAGTGCAAAACGCATGTGCCCGTTTTTGTTTCCGCGTCCCTCCTCGCTCCCATATCACCCCATACCTGAACGCCGCAAACTTGCTGAACATGCCTTCGCGCAGGCGCATGCACCTAGCCACTTTGCTGTTCGGCGTGAGACGTCGACCCCATCATACCAATTTAACAAGATGGTTTGGTCAAGGAGTGAGCGCAGGAGCGCAATGGTTCTCGTACCTAAGCATCGGACTGCGGCATTTCGAGGCAGTTTCAAGTTTGCGGCGTCCAAGTGCTGGAATGATATTCCTCCCCCTATCCAAGGAGCGTCAAGTAGTTACACCTTCAAGCGCAGCGCAAGCCGAAGGATCTCTTATTGACGCTCCAAAAATCCTTACAATAGTTCCAGCACTTTGCAGTTTGATATGCCAGCCTGTTTGTTGTTTTTGAACAATTTAGTTTTCCCTCCTTTTTATTTTTTGTTTATTGTAAACTATTTAATTAATTTATGTATTTTTTTTTAGTTACACATAAGTCGGGTTCTATCTATTTATTGCTTTGTTTACGTAAAAGTTTATGGATTATGTAGTATATTTTATCTGTGTATCGTTTCGTGAGGCATAGACGGTTCTGGCTGAAAATCAGTGCTGCAGGTGTCTAACGCCTCAGCGTAATGCTGAGCCAGCGACCGTTTCACTTTTGCGAAGACACACACAACGCTGATGATCTATTTTTATATGTCTTGATTATTTTCTATTTTAAATTGTGTATATTCTCTTATATTTGTGTGTCTTGCAAAAAGGAATAAATGTGTTCTCTCTTTCTTTCTTTCTTTCTTACCACCACTAAATCAAACAGCATAGTATGAATGAACTTTAGTATTGTTGTATTTAAACCCACCTAATACAGATAAAAAATGTTTGAATATTCATACTCCACACCACACGTCACACACGTATACATTATTAACTGATATTCGAATTATTCAAATTATCCGGATAATGAAGTGCCTCTTACCCGGTTTTGAAAATGTCCGGTTATCCGGATTATATGGATATCCGGTTATCCGGATTGCAAGCCCTACATACGACCGTGGCCTAGAGTTGACCAGGTGTATAATAACGATTGACGTTTAAAATAATGTAGCTATGTTGTTGTTCAAAATGAAACACTATACTTTTTAATTAATCAGTTGTAATGATTTTGTATAATATTTATTACTGCAACCCAAAATTCTTTAAATCTTGCAGAAGGTATGCTGACGAGTTATTTTCGTATTTTTGATTGCCTTGATGAACAGCGACAGCCAGTATAAACAAACAATACATAATAGTCTGTCTGCACACGTCAAAAAAAGACAAACATTATAGGTACCTACATAGAAAGAAAAAGTAGGGGTTTGAAAAAACAGGCGGTTTTCAAGACGAGACTTGAATCGGGTTTTTTTTTGTGAAATAATTATTTTATTACTGACCATCTCTACATTATACCTACATTAGTTCTAGGTAACTTTAATTTTATTTTATTCTTAGTTCAAGCGATTAAATATTTGCCACTACTGTCAACCCTAGCACTGCACCAAAAATGCTACAAGATCTACTAGTACAATCACTATTTATATAATACATGTTATCTGTAAATTGACAATTATGGAAAGATATGCTGTGTTTATCTCGCAGTATTTAGCTCGAAGTTGATAGAACAATCATTCAGTCCGTCGTTGTTGTTCCACCGTGCCGCGCTGTTGACTAACAAATAGTAACATGTTTTTCGTACTCTTGTTTTTTTGCGTCGCTCTAATAGCAGTATTGAAATATAATGGAAGAAATAGGGATTATTGGAAGAAACGCGGAGTGAATATCCAAATAGAAGGCACAAACTGGAAGTTTTTATTGGGTAATTGTTCTCTGTCAGAGATTTATAAAAAGATTTATGAAGAACATCCTAAAGAGGAAAGCGTAGGCATATTTCAAGGATCGAATCCAGCACTTATTCTTAAAAACTTGGAAAACATACAATTTGTCCTGGCGGGAGACTTTTTAAACTTTTATAGTCGAGGTTTATTAACAAACCCTGAAGACACATTGGCTGACAACGTACTATTTATGGAAGATTATCCTCGATGGAAGCTCGTTAGGCAAAAATTGTCACCGGTTTTTACTAGCCTAAGGCTAAGAAATATGTTTTATATCGTGGAAAGGTGTGCACGTGATTTCGCTCAAATGATGGAAGAAAACGTGAAATTTAGAGAAAAACCGTTTAATGCTTTGTACACTTTTACTACATCGGCTATCGGCGCGTCTGTATTCGGCATCGACACGGCGCGGAACACAATGAACTCCCCGTTCATGGATATGGCGTGGAAGTCACTCGAACCAACGTTCAGAGCTAATTTCAGATTCTTTTTGTCTAACACATTTCCCGGTTTATTCAAAATGTTTAAAATGAAGGCTTTTGGTGAACACGAAGAATTTTTCATTAATGTTGTAAAAACTATGTTGGCTAACCGTCGTGTTGACACTAAAAAGCATTATGACTTCATAGAGATCTGCTTAGAGCTGCAAAATGCTGGGACAATGAGGGACCCTTCAACGGGTTATGACTTAGAGCCGACTGATGAAATATTAGCAGCTCAAGCTTTCTTCTTCTTTGTAGCTGGCGCTGACACTTCAGCAAATACGATGCATTTTACTCTGCTAGAATTATCAAACAATCCTGAAATATTAAAGAAGGTGCATGAAGAGGTCGATAAAGTCTTCGAAGATTGCGATGAAACTCTTTCTTACGGAGATGTGGAAAATCTAACTTATCTTGATATGGTGCTGAGTGAAGCGATGAGAAAGTATCCCCCTGTAGGTGTAATGCAAAGAAGATGTACAAATAAGACAACCCTGCCAGTTGGTAAAGTACCTATTGAAAAAGATAATCTTATGGTCGTGCCAATATTTGCCATACACAGGGATCCAAAATATTTTCCGAACCCTGAATTATTTGACCCAGAAAGGTTCTCTTCTGAAAACATATCGAAGATTCAAAATTACTCTTACATGCCTTTCGGAGAAGGAGGTCGAATCTGTTTGGGTGGGTACTTCTACTGTATTTATTTTTACAAGAATAATGCGTGTTAAAGTATCCAATTGATATAGGTATAAATTTGTTCGTCCTTTTACAGGTATGAGATTCGCTCGCCAACAAGTGAAAGCAGGTTTGGCGTGGTTGCTGAGGAGGTTCACATTGGGTGCACAAGTTTATGCACCAAAGCATTTCGAGCCCAGCTTTTTTGCTTTGCGTGACCCTGACGCACGATACGAGTTGATACCGAGACACCATGCTCAAAAGTCTTGAAAAACTAGTTACTGAGGTGTTAGTGCAAAATAAGAAAGAAAAGCGTTAATTTTATCGGATACAATATTGACAACTATCACGATATCCAATAATTTTCACAATTGTATTAATTTATTATAGGTGCTTTTTTGATTACGCAGGCTCAGGGGTTGGATCTATGCACATTACGAGTATGTCAATAGTCATCCTGATATTGTAGATTTTAAATTTACGTTCTTTAAAAAGTCTTACCTCCTTATTCATAAACGCTCTATAGACTTCTGTTAACTTAGCAATCGTTTGTCCTTATCTGTCACTTTGGCATTTACCTTTCACAGATAAGGACAAACGATTGCTAAGTTAGCAGAAGCCTATAGAGCGTTTATGAATAAGGGGGTATTTAATGTTTAACAAGTCTTAATGTTTTTCAATTGTGTTGGTTTTGTATTACAATATTCACCTGACTTTAATAAGTTTATTGTTTATTTAAATGGTTTTCAAAGAGTTAATAGGTACGTGATACCGTCAATGGACAACATTCCCATGCCATGTTTTATGGATTACACGGTGTATATATATAGGAAATTTAATGCTATTAAATTTTACTCGTAATAAGATGTAGTTTTTGTAAAACAATATACCCCTTTTGTTGATGCTTGATTATTGCATTGTCATCGGAGCTCAGCAAAGTGAAGCAAATGAGTGAGTATTAAAGTATCGACAATCGTTAAAATGGGCACGAGAAATTCGCCTCGACCTTACGAAATGTGTCTGTTTTGCGATTTATTATACTTGAATACCCCTTAAATTATTCAGAAACACTTTCATACACATCGTTACATAGATTTTTAAATATACTGCGAATTTGATGTATTAATTTAAAAATTCCGTCACACCTATTTTCTTTGCTAACATAATATGCATAATAATAGTTCTTTGTTTCTGTATTGTTTTGTACTGATTTGTGGTATTAAATAAAGAGTATTTGTATTGTATTGTATTGTATAATAGAACGATTACTTCTTTGTACAATTCACCTGCTAAACTCCATCGCTTCTATTAAATTAAGGGCAGCAACAGCAATAATTATGTGGATTACTGTCACGTAAGAGACATATTGAAATCATATTCTTTTCTCGGTACAATGAACACCTGTATGTACAAGGACAACATTTTATCCGCATGGAAGATATTTTTATAATACGCATTGTCTGTTCTTTTGGTTCTGGTTATCTAGGTATATATAGTTTTCGTTTAGACCATATGAATAATAATAATAATGCCAAATATTTAAGTACCAGATAACAATATACCCGAGGAGTACCCGAAACCGGCGAGCATGTATGAAGAGATTGATGAGTGTGGATGAAGCGAAAGAAGTATGTCAGGATCGTAGCAAGTGGAACAAAGTAGGCTCTGCCTACCTCTGTGGGAAAGAGGCGTCACTATATGAATGTATGTATGTATGCAGATAACAAGTAAGTATTCGAAGTAACACCAGTAATGTTGGAGTTTACCTACGAACTAAAAACAAGCCACTCTACTTAAAACAATATCCGGTTTTAAACAAACTATGCGCCAGGTCCCGTATCACAACACCCGGCTGAAATTAAACTTGCTCTCCATGTGATCACTCCATTTTCAAAAAAAGTTCGCAATATTTTAAAGTTTCTACATGATTTTTAAATAAGGAGCATAATTTTTATATCGTGTAACAATACCCTAATAATAAGCATTCAACTGAAGAATGCAGGATACAGATTTCAAAAATTGGAAAATTTATGGAAAGCATAAAAATCAAAAATTCGTAATTGCCTTCAACCCAGTTATTTTATTTATTTAACTACGAAAAGCGACCCTTGCCCAATATTGATGGGACTCGGTCTTTTGTAACACATTTATTTACTTTTTCTACATTAAGCCTTATTTTAACAGCCTAGGGTAGATTTTAGAAGTTTACGCGTGGTAATGCTTAGTTGGTATTTGTTTTGCAGAGAGATTTATATTCAATTTAACTTTTCGCTGTTCGGTTTCTCTTCGTTTACTGTTTTACAATAAATTTGAAAGCGAAATCAAAGTATCGCCCCTAACCTTCGTAGATTTGCACGAATAGTATCATAGCACTACCTAATTCATGCGAAAGAATGCATTTTCTTATTAAAGTACCACTGAAAGTACCGTATGTATAAGTAAGTACTTTATTTTCAGTCTAAATTCTATTACACGCTAAAGCGTGGTTTTATCCAATAAAGTAGTAACAGCATCAACTATTAGACATTGATACTTCTGAATGTAATTCGTCAACTGTTTTGGTGGTAAGTACGTGCTGTATTGAGTTAGCAGAGTTGCTAAGTCTACCGCACGTGTAACTTGCGTCTGCCTGCAACAGCTGTAGCAAACTTGGTATGCTAATGACGTAAAGTTATTATCAAATATTAATGCACCAACATAAAATACGTGTCATGGCATTTTATGGTATACATAAATTGAGTAAATGGTGCCATAACGAAATAACGAAAATGTACCGTTAGAGTGCGCTTTCAATAAAGCGGAGCGTAGCTGTGACGCCAGAATCGACCAATTAGATCATTTAGTCCAGCTCTATCACATTATCACCTCCGTGACGTTGCATAGTAATGCGTAATATAAATTAATATTTGAACATACGTTGAAATTTACTGGCTTCAATTGCCACAAATTAACGCTTAAAATGGACAACGAACTCGTTTCGATTATTTTCTCTGGTCTTGTTTCTAGGTCGCGCATCGGCAAGGAACTAATATTTGTTAAGCATTCAAAGGCTAGGTAAGTTAAGTAAATAATAACAGAGAATTACACATAAAAAAAGAGACGTACCTACCTAATTCTTAACGAAGTTGACTCAGTCAATCAGCTGTAGATACACCGAGATAGGCGGACAGGAAAATAAACATGCCTTAGCAAATATACAACCGCCCAGGGATTTATCTTTTCTGTAACGGTTTTCATATTATGTATTTGCTTGTTTTTACATGATTTTTATGAACACAGATTAAAGTGTAAAAAATATCTATGCAATAGGTGTGTTTGCGTCCATATAACATAACAAGAAATATATTTTTTATCACGCTGTATAATTAGTTATAATGCTCTCGGGCAGGTGGTGGCGAATCTTTTTTGGTGGACGTCCCATTTTTTCACAAATAAAATAATATTTGGCTCTGACCTGTCATCAAAGACCCTGTTGTCTTAAGAGTGTGTTTGTTATTTTACCATCATATGACCACATTGCCCGTTTTCCGCCCTATTTTATAATAAAAGAATCTTAAGTTGGTGATTTAATGAACAAAAATAAACCTTTTTTATTATTGGCGTGCCCAAATTATTTTGAAGCGTGCCAACAGTGGCACGGGTGCCATTGGTTCGCCAGCCCTGCTCGCGGGTATTATTTTAAATGTATCGCCACTTGGGTGTAAAAGAAGAAAAGTCATGGACATCATGCCTTCAACATATTATATGTTTGAGTTTAAATGTTGAAATTCGCAAGCAGAACAGAACGTCAAAAAAACGAAAACTGAGCATACGACACTAGTTCAATCTTCAAAATAAATAGATCATAAACTAGGGCTTTAGTGGCGGGCAGGGCGGAGAGCGGCGCAGCGCCTGATCCATGTCTGCCTGTCGTATACATACATACATACCGTCACGCCTCTTTCCCACGGGGGTAGGCAGAGACTACCTTGTTCCACTTGCTACGATCCTGTCTTAGGCCGGTAACCTACATAAAAATAGCAGGGCTCTGCCAACGCTGGATTTTCATTGAGACGGTCGTTTATATGGTATATTTTGACACTTACCGAACTAATTACTTTGCACGGAACCTTCGGTGTGAGTCCGACTTGCACTTTGCCGGTTTTTGTCTATATTTCACTAATTTTGACCAGCTCAATAAATTAAAAAATATTAACCTCCTCCTACGTATTATCGTATCGTAGTATCAAATAATCAAACCGTATAAATAAAAATAAATATTAAATTTTTTGCCAAAAATGCATTAGGTACATCAATTTGGATTTTTACCAAACATGGCTAAAACCGCATCGGAATCGGTCCATTGGCTACAGGGTAAACGATTCTGAGTGAGAAAAACCCAAAATAGTTAAATTCTGGAATAAATGTTCATGTGGGCTTTTTATTGGAAAATGTTCAGCTGCTTTGACTCGCAACGTAAATAATTATTGCAGAATATAACTATCAACATCAGTTCTCAAATCAAATTCTACGCGGACAAAGTCGCGGGCAGAAGGCTAGTATAAACATAAATTCTAAATAGCCTCATTTTGAATGGTTTCCTATTGAGAAAGCAAATCAATATCAAATTTATCTATTTTTACATAGATTTCATTACTCGGCCTTCCGTCTTTACCGTTGTTATGTACGAGTACCAGTAAGTACTTACTTTGTTTACTATTACTTATTTGGGAGGCACGTACATATAGCAGTCAATTAAAAATCCATTTACAGGACCAACATAACAATATGCGCAGCTTTAACCGTAACAAAAACAAACTGTCTACTGATTAAATTCTCAAGTTAATTGGATACTGTTTACAAGCCCCGAGTTAATTCATTATCATTACGCTAAAGGGCAGGAAACTCTGGTTAAATATACCTATCTCTTTCCCGTTAACGAGATTGCAATGTCAAGTTATGGAATTCACTTGGGAAATTGAAAGTTCTCTCACGCTTTCGCATTTGCTGGTCTACGGTTTTTCATTACAAATGAACGGCAACCTTTTGTAAGAAATATTATATCATTTTATAGTGAAATACCAAAATATTTGTTTATTGAAACGATTAAAAACCATGCAACCTCATTAGAACGGTATATATTTATTTAAGTACGTACAATTATTTATTGTTTAGTAGTAGAGTACCTACTTACAAAATAATAAGCAATGTTACACTTTGCGCACTTCTTTATAATCTGTGTATACGCAGTATAAGTATTTGAAAAAAAAAACTATTTTTTTTATGGTATGTAGGTGTTAGAATTTGATTGTTATCAAAGCTTTGTACATGTATCAAATTTTAAAGTAAATTGCTTATGAATGTGGATGAAAATTCACTTAAATATAAATAAGACTACTTACGTACATGTTACGAATATTGCATGTTAAGTTAAAACTTGTACAAAGGAAGTTTGCATACACGTATCAATTGAATGACAACATTGACTATTTTCACAAACTGATGAATCATTCATCTCCACATGAAAGATAGATCTGTTTATGACATTACATTATGACGTATTACATCAAAGGGTTCTGAAAACTTCGCTTAAAACGCAAAACCACTGACGTATAAATTCAAATAGGAAAACACATAAAACTATTTCCCAAGTGGTTTGGCTACGGAAACGTACGTCCCTGCGATACACACTCGTACGTCCCGGTATACTTATTCGTTTATAAACATGCCAATTTTGTTTGCCATGTTATAGCCAGTAACTACAGAAAAATACTTGATCAACATAATAAAATAATACTCAAAAACGTTTTACTGAACACCACAAACCAGTAAGTATAGTGAGATTTCAAAATTCGGCGTGTGCCATTAACAGTCGGCTTGTGTCATTATCACAATCATCAGCGCACGAGTAGGTATGTATAGGTTTTGTTACATTCGAGTACAGTGATCAACATTGTTATAATTTTTCGCTACCATAACGTGATCTATGCGGCGCTTTTCTAGTTAATCAATACGTATATTCCAATTTGTCAAAACGTCAGTGTATCTCGGCAATTTCCCAAGCCTCAGGTCAGATTTGATATTATTTTAATAGCTACTATTTACCTAGATATCGTTGTCAAAAATTCAGAACACACCGAAATAATAAATGACCGTTCTACTTTCTAAATGTCAGGTTATTCAATTAAATATAGGTAGTTCTAGCAGACTAACAGACAGTTTCGCATAATTAATGCGAAAGCGTTAAGGCTAACGATTACGAAAACTTGTTGTGGGCGTGTCCGATGCCCTCCCCGTTGGATGATTTGTATGAACCCTAATTATAAGGAGTGAAATAAATATTATATATTAACACTAACGCGTGCAAACTACATTCAAATCGGCACTAATTTTGCGTGCACCATAAATCTGCTGCATTTCATAAGTTTTCTGTCAAAAATCGGCAGTTTTCGTTAAAGTTATTGTTAAAGTAACTTGGTGCAACTCACGCTTATTGCTCAGAAGCCTTAGCAATACGTACGTCTAGTGCACGTAAGAGCTTGAGGCGTTATAAAGCAATTTTGAAATAACTTACTATAGTATTTTATACAATCGTTCCATAATTAAGGCTCTTAAAGTCGAGTACCGTGTTTAGGCCACGAGGCCTGCCGAGTGGCCTAAGTAAGATACGAGATTTTAAGAGCTAATTATGTAACTATTGTACACAATACTTTTTCTACGAGTCATCATCATCATCGTCTATCGAGGTACATACATAACCTTTTGTAAAGTACATTGGGTTAAGTTTGAAAATTGTACCTTCCACTTATGAATTAATAGTAGTTATCTCCTCTGGAGTAGCGGCGAAACTAACCTCGTCACTGTCACACATGTTTAATTCGAATTATATAAATAACAAACAAATATAATAATAATAATAACAAACAAAACTTAAAAAATTTCGTTGCACAAAAAATAAGTAATGAGACGTCGTTATAAGATTATTTCTGATTGGCCAGTTACTTCAATTACTAACCAATCACGTAACAGAAGAAAAAAGTTAGTGTGTTCAAATGGAAGCAAATTTGCCAGATATGTCCGAAGTGCCATAGACTATCCAAGGTTAAAAAGTATGTGATTGCAATTTTGTATATAAACACATAATTGACAGATTAAAATCAACGAGTAGAAAAAAATATTTATCTAGCTAGGGCTATGAACCAAGATCCAGCACGTGTGACTAGAAGAGGAGCGTCATGACCTTAAAGTTTATATGAGACTAAGAATTCAGTTCCTGTAGAGCTGAAACTATGGATAACATTAAGCGATAAATGTCGAATTATGTGTTTGTTACCCGTGGTATTAATGTTACTCAACCATTTTTTGTTGCGAGTACACGTAGGTACCAAAATATAATTTTAAAAGTTTTTACAAGATTTATTTAACTTGCGACGTTTGTTTACTTTTTTGTTTGTTTATTGGTTTAGGTCAATAGTCGTATCAACTCGAAGTATGGTATGTAATTATCAATTTAATATTTACAATATTTTTAAATAATATTTTATTTTGTAACGCTTATAACACTTACGTTCTCAATGGTTACTGCATTAGAAAAATTCACAAATTCACACAAAGGTGTTAATCGAAAAGAATATCGTAAAGCTTTAGCGTTGATTTAGAAAGATCGTCGACAACATCCTTTTAATAATAACCAACTTCCATTTAAGCGACGACGTATGTGCGAAGTCTGGATTCAGGATGAATTATGCAGTATTTTGATCGCATATTCAATAGCACAACATCTGTTGTCGCATATTTACCAAAGCTTTTATCACTGTGGTGTTTCCTGTATAAGTACGACAATAGTGAAGCGTACACGAACAGTAAAGATTGAAAATAATTAGAAAATCACTCGTAAGGTATTTAAATTATGAACTTAGTTGGTGAGTGTTAAAACTATATCTGATTTGTTATTTTTGTTGAAATATAGTTCTGATAGTTATTATTTTAACTATAAAACTGTGTCCTCTTTTTGGAATACATTAATATTTTGGAAAGATCCGGCCGTTTTTCTGTAAAATTAACATGAAATCGAAAAAACTTATGATTGCGCCATGTATTTTTTTTCATACGATAGGGGGCAAACGAGCAGGTCACCGCCGTCCACAGACACTAACAAAGGGCGTTAAAAGTGTGTTGCCAGATCTGTTCAGCCGTTCTGACGTGAAAGAGTAACAAACATCTATATATCCATACTCACAAATTTCGAATTTGTAATATTAAAATAAATTAATTGAGAAAATAAATAAATTTTTCATAAGAGCTAACATAGTGTTAGCTGGCCTTCTTTCATCCTCAGTTAACTTTGAGGCGGTGTAACGTTTGCAATTTTACACGGATTATTTCTTTCACAATGCCGAATAATAATGCAAACACTTTTCCGACTACAGCGTAGTCTTAAGACATAATCAGAGACTGTTCACAAGTTTATTGAATCTCTCACTCGAAAATTGACTGCAGGTGGACTGCTAATGGGCAAAAACAATACAAACACCTACTGCAACACGTTTTACAGTTTTTTTTTATAAAGTTTTGGGTACACCTAGTATCTGCCCCGATTTCGTTGCTCCTGAGTGTAGTGACATAAAACATCCGCAAAACTATAATAGTATACAAAAGCCAAATTGTTTGTCCGAACAGGAAATAAAATTATCAACGGGATCACATTGCGAGAAAAGCTACTTTCCAATAATTGAGCTATTATTTGGCTGTGCGCCAAACTTCTAATTGTCTTTCGGCACAACTCAATGCTGTTTTTATTAATATATTCAAGCTGTTTTTCGCGAAACGGTAAATTAGAGTAATTGCAAACTAAGATATCGATATCGTTGTTTGATTTCTCCTTGTTAGTCTACGATTCTAATTAGTTAGTTACCTTTATGTGCAGAGCGAGTCTAAGACGACACAGGTCGCTAAGTACTACGGCGTTGTTTGCCACAATTGTGTAATTTATACTGTAAACAATGCCTATCAGATACATGCTTACCGTACTAAGTCTGGGATGGGACGTATCTGTCATAGGCCATCCATTCAGATTAAGCTTAATTATACACGGGTAGTTGTATGATACTGTAACAACTTTAAAATGTGAAAAGCTTTTTCAGGATTCAAAAAAAGTACTAATTAGCATGTAATATAAAGTTGAAAAAAATCATATGATATGCAACAATAATTGACTGGGTAAAAAAACTCACAAAATATATTTACGTAATAGTTAGTTACATGTGAAACAAACAAAACAAATCTAATACAAATGCCAAAAAAAAGTTGACTTGTTGAACAACAAAAGTTTGAACCTTACATTTTATAGTAAAAGCATAATGAAAGCTGTGGCACGAGTACGTAGTTCGTCAAGCAACCTGGCCACTGTTCATTGGTACGCAAAATGCCTATGAGTACCTACGTTAAATACTTGTGAACTATTTCACTGCTAGCTCTTACTATACGTATATAATAATGTGTATACAGGGTGTTAGGTAATGAGTGGATAGTCCTTGAACTGTGGATAGAGGGCACTTAGGACGTTATAATAAAGCTAAAATAGGTTTAGTAAAAGTGGCACAGTTTCGGAGATATTCGGACTTTTAGGTTTTTTTCGAAAATGAACACCCTTGTTCAATGTTTTGATCATAGCACCATTTTAAACTAACCTTTTCAATTTTTTTATGTTTGCTCAATATTCTTGAGTACTTGTATTTTCAGATAGGCATTACTATTTTTGTGAAACTACTTGGGATTTTTAAAAAAAAAAATCGCAAACTTAATTTTTGCCTTTTCAATCGTACATTGATCGAATTTTCAGCTCTCACGGTGAAAAAAAAATACACTACAGCCTAGTTGCCAATAAGCTTAAAAACATGCCGGTTTAGTGAAAATTTAAAAATGGTAATTACCTTTTGAATTTAAATTCAAAATGACAAAATAATAAAAAAAAATACACGCTCACCCACATTTTTCCCGATTTACTTTTTGTATCACGGGCGTAGAACTCAAAATTTTTTGTTGCAAAAATAACATTATTGGCCACTTATTTAAATGCAAATGGCATTTAAATAATTCCAAATTTAAAAAACATGCTGACTGCCTTTTGTTTTTTTTTCTACTTCGATTTTGAATTTCGCTATTATTGCATAATGAATGGTGAAATTGTGCCTTGGAACTCACCATAAATGTAATGCATTTGGGCATATTCTATCAGTGTGTATTATATTCGAAGCAGTATTAAAGTAAAAAACTTCAACACAACGATCTAAACGCAAAATTAACCATTCATTACGCAATAATAATTAGCGAAATTCAAAATCGAAGTAGAAAAAAAAACAAAAGGCAGTTGGCATGTTTTTTAGTTTTGGAATTATTTAAATGCCATTTGCATCTAAATAAGTGGCCAATAATTTTATTTTTGCAACAAAAAATTTTGAGTTCTACGCCCGTGATACAAAAAGTAAATCGGGAAAAATGTGGGTGAGCGTGAATTTTTTTTTATTATTTTATCATTTTGAATTTAAATTCAAAAGATAATTACCATTTTTAAATTGTCAATAAACCGGCATGTTTTTAAGCTTATTGGCAACTAGGCGGTAGTGTATTTTTTTTTCACCGTGAGAGCTGAAAATTCGATCAATGTACGATTGAAAAGGCAAAAATTAAGTTTGCGATTTTTTAAAGAAAATCCCAAGTAGTTTCACAAAAATAGTAATGCCTATCTGAAAATACAAGTACTCAAGAATATTGAGCAAACATAAAAAAATTGAAAAGGTTAGTTTAAAATTGTGCTATGATCAAAACATTGAACAAGGGTGTTCATTTTCGAAAAAAACCTAAAAGTCCGAATATCTCGGAAACCGTGCCACTTTTACTAAACCTATTTTAGCTTTATTATAACGTCCTAAGTGCCCTCTATCCATAGTTCAAGGATTATCCACTCATTACCTAACACCCTGTATACATAGAGGCAATGTAAAGATAAAAGCACACATTTCATTTCATTGTTCTATCTACGCACCCAGGCTCTATATTTTATTCTGGTAAGGTAAACTCCCCACTAGTGGAACAATAATATATTTGTGTACACTTATTTTAGTAGTACAGTAAGTTCGTGATACACGCAGAATACTTAGTTACTTTATTATTTTAAACAATTGCTATTTTTTTTTTACATTTACATTTACGATTTTTTATAATATTTTCTTTAAAATGTGTGGTTGTTATTTTGGAATTGTAGCTACATACGTTATGAGTGAGCACCAGTGCATTATTTCAAAATATTCGAATACAGGAATCTTATTTTTTTTGTCTAAAAGTCTATCGATTGGAACAATTTGAAGCACGGGGACATTTACCTTAGAGTCCTATAGAACCATGAGCAATGTATCAACAAGTCAATGTTCAGTGAGCCGCGCGCGGGCAACGGGCCGTGAACCACCGCGGACGGTGAACGATGAACGAACGACTAGCATGGATTGAATTGATCACATAATTGACGCTTTTAAGTTCCTTTTTTAAAGTTTTCGCAAGTATAACCAAAATATGTATCATGAATTTACTAATTAAGCGAAAAAATTTGCTTACAACTGTGTGTAAGTGTGTGTTTTGTAATTGTAAGCAAAAACATATGTTCTTTCTTGAAATATTTGTATTCTACTAATATTATAAATGCGAAAGTTTGTGACGATGCGAGCGAGTCAGTGAGTGTGTATGTTTGTTCCTTCTTCGCGTTGAAACGACTGGACAGATTTGGATACAATTTGGAACAAAGATATCTGGTACCCTCGATTAAAACATAGGGTACTTTTTATCCCGGAAAATGGCATATTTCCCGCAGGATAGCGCTAAACATGTGAAAGGTTGTAGCTCCTTAGAGTCGCAACGTACCTAATATAAGTATTAATAAGTTGCAGAATATACTATCAACATCAGTTCTTAAGACTTTCTTGTCGGGTTATGTTAGCAGCGAATGTATTTGTTTCTGTAATATTTCGTTGAAATTAGTGTATCATAAGACTTTACTATGAAATAATATTTGCACTTAACAGATACCTGGTGAATATACAGACATAAAGCAAGAGGCTTATCGCTGCCCGATGCGGACACGGGTTCAGTGACTGGAATAACATGACATGTGATGCGGAACGTGCCTAAATCTAAAATTAGTCGTTTAAAGATCGAACTCGCTTTCCCCGACAGAATTCAAAATAATAATACCTACCTATAGTTGATTTACATTTTCAAATCTATTTCTTAAATGTTTATAGTATCTAAGCATAATACATTTTTCGGCTTTATCATCGAACCAAACTACTAATCCTGTTTATATCTTACCCGATTCATTTCTTTGAATCTCGGCTTGCACATGGAGCATGAAGCATTCTCTTGCACCTGAATAACCAAACGCTTCGTCTATGCAAGTGGATAATTTAGAATTCATATCACGTACACAAAATAAAGTGCAAGCTCGAATATACATCAACGCCGGAACATAAACTTGATTAGCGCAACTATTCAGGTGCAAAGTAAACATAACTAAAGCATTTTTTGTTATTATTAGATTAGCTATTTATTTTTATAAACTTTTATTAACTTAAATTGTCTGTTCGTATGTATACATGTATACCTACGAATGTTGTCCGCTTATAAATTTGCAACCATATTTGACCACTTATTGTGGACGATTGACTTAAAATTAGGTGTAGGCACACGTCGTTGAGTGATCATGTAACTACTGCTAAAAAAAGAACAGTCAGAATAAATATGTTTTTATTCTTTTACAAAAAACTATTTGGTAAGATAGTACCGTACCACCTACCATATATTTTGCTCTTCCATTAAAAAGTTTTCATACCAATTGTCTCTCAAATCTCTGTAAATAAGGATAAGATACCTACTTTAAGTAAAAAAAATGGTCGCTTTGATAACGACCCTTTCATTATTTGCTCTTACTCTTTCATTATTTTGTTTCTAAAACCGGATTACATTTTCCGCCTCATGTTTAAAGTACCTCATCGCATCAGATCTTTTACCGGTAGGGGCCCTATTTTACTATTTAGTCTCAAGCAGTTCGAACTTATCATTATATTGCAAATATTGAAGATTCGTTTGAAGTTAAAATATAACGATATAATCCGGGTTTTTTTATTCTCTCTATCTTTAATTAAGCATGTTATTTTTCCTTATAGAAATGTTTCCTATTGATGTCACTATCAAATGTATTGTTATCTTTTGATTGCTTTTTTAAATTCGGCGGTAACATAATATCAATAAGATAAGACATGTGTATAAGACGGTCAAAATGCTCAATTCATTGTACCATTAAAATGCTCATCTGTTAACATAATAATTATCATTTAATTGATTGATGGCTTGTCTTTTCATATCTGCTAATTTATTTCATTTATCTGTATCATAATACATACCTATAATGAGGGTTACTGAATTTGCCGCCAAAGGCGCTAGTAAAGCGTGGGGTATATAGAAACGTCAAGTAGAAGTAGTAACGATTGTTATTATGACAGACATACTATACGGATTCATGTTTGTCAAAGCTCTAAAAGGAGAGCTAAAAAAAGTACTTGCCCTATTAAGCGGGCATAAAGAGGCAGCAAATTCAGAGGATAATAAATAATTTTCTATTAAAAATTAATCAAAACAAATCCTTAATAATGTGGATCCGCGCTAGCAATACGTAAAACAGTTAAAGTCATAATACCTTCCTCGACAGTGGCGCCAACTGAAGAGCACAAATTATACAGTAGCCCTCGTTATAACGAGACAAAGTGAGTTTACTTATTTTTAAGAAATCAAATCAAAACGTAGGTGATTTTTTGTCAAAATAAGCAGGAGTTAATTAATGAAGTCTGTCTGGCATTATGTAATATGGATTAGAAAACTATTTTCGCTCGTCAGTGCAAGTAAACAGTAGCAACGGCCGTGCTCCTCACACCTTTGCCACACTTTGTCGGCTCACTAATATTATAACTCACATAATTACGCATATTGTGGAGCAAAAGTAACGGGTTGCTTTTATACAAACCTAGTTTAATATTATAAAGCTAAAGAATTTGTTTGTGTTTGGTTGAACGTGCTAATTTAACTTATCCCGAAAGAAAAGAAAAGGCCTATTTATCGTGGAAGGATATAGAGGAATATGGGCGGTGGATAATCAAAAATGCTGCAAAAACAGGGAATATCTTTTCCTTTTGAGAGCTGCCGTTCCTTGCGCTGCGTAAACGATTATATAAAAATAAGCTAAATAAATATCCAAAATATTAATTCCACGCCGATGAACTCGCGGGAAAAGTTAATTTTAATGAAAGTGAACAATTATTTTTGCACGTCTCTGTATTTACATGTTTTACTAGCTTTTGCCCGCAACTCCGTCTCGCGTCTCTCGAATTCGTTTATCTCTATCCCGCAGGAATTACGCAAATCTCCGGGATAAAAGTAGCCTGTGTTGCTCCAAATTTCATCCAGATCTGTCCAGCCGTTCTGGCGTGAAAGAGTAACAAACATTCAAACATCCATACTCACAAACTTTCACATTTATAATATTAATAGGAAGTAGGAAAGCTGTTGCCCGCTACTCCGTCTGCATAGAATTCGTTTTATCGCTATCCCGCAGGAATTACGCAATTTTCCGGGATAAAAAGTAGCCTATGCGTTATTCCAGACTATAATCTGTCTATGTTCCAAATTTCATCCAGATCTGTCCAGCTGTTCTGGCGTGAAAGAGTAACAAACATCCAAAGATCCATACTCACAAACTTTCACATTTATAATATTAGTAGGAAGGATAATATGAGTAGTTTTATTGTATTTCCTTAATTCTACCCATTAACTAAAATAACTATAATAATTTATTGCTGCAAATCTCCAAAGTTGCAAAATCATTTTGTCTTTCAACAATCTACAATTTTACATCATTTGTTGCGGCAAAGTGATGTACTTGCTCAATTCTCTTTGAAAGGATGTCAATATGGCGGTGTGGAAACTAAAGGTTGAGTGAGGTAAAGGTAAATATCGTTCTCTGAAAAGCAACGAAACTACAGGTGTGTTGAATGAAAGCAAGGAAAACCCTTTTCATCAAAACCTCTGCTTCGCATTCACATGGAGCCACGGACTTACAGTTTTGTGTTTCAGAATGATCTAAAAAGAAAATATGACTTTTATCGACCAGCTACTAAACTACCTACTTACAAAGTAAATTCATATTCATTTTAACCTATTTACCTGAGTACAGTGAAAGCATGACGCGTAATAGTTGTAAGTGTTCAAAACAGTACGTAGGGATTTCAAAGCCATAGGACTTGTGAGTTTTTGAAAGTCAACGTCTTTATCTTTTGTTAAGTACTTATATTATACATTAATAAGCAATTAATATTTTAATTTTAGATTTGATTAGTGATAATTCGTTTTATATTAATCTTATCACGCTGTCTAGAGTAGGTACCTATCGCTCGCTGTCTTTTTACCTGTAAAGGTGCATTCATTATACTATAAAAATATTACGTAGTTACTTTTTATAAAGCAAGGAAGGCAATTCTTCCATCCTGGTTTGGGAGCAAAGAAAAAACATAGAATGAATCAGTTGCTTTTCTTCCCGCGCAGATGGTAGGCATAATCCCATCGAGGGATTGGGTGAAAATCTTAGGGATCATGTTATATAAGCGATGTGGCTAGCAACCCATCACTGTTTTGATTCCCCTTTCCATCCATACGCCCACAATCATGCCGAACGTGGTCTTTAGGTCTTGTCACGCTCTGTCTACCCCGTAAGGGATAAAGACGTGATCTATGTATGTATGTATGTAGGAAGGCAAACGAGGCTTGATGGTTTGCAATCGAGCGTTTTCCAAACAAAAGTCCACATTCTTTTTTTTCCAGAATTTTAAATTTTTTGGGGTTTTCTTACTCAGAATCATTTACCTTATCGATCCTCATGAAAACCCACAAGAAAAAATGTGTCCTAAATTTCCATTCCAGTTCGTCACTTTTTTGAACGTACTGTAATGTAATGTAATGTACCCTATGGAACGTGACGAAAATGAAAAAATCTATAGTAAAATCTGGGACACATCTTTTCTTATACATATAAGAATCGATAGGGTGGACAAATCTGAGTAAGAAAACCCCAAAATATTTAAATTGTAGAAAAAATGTTCATGTCGACTTTTTTTGGACAACGCTCAATCACCATTGACCATGAACAATGGCAACACGGGATTTAAGGGCTAACATAGAAAAAATTCGTTGTCTCGTTTTTTTTAACCGACTTCAAAAAAAGGAGGTGGTTCTCAATTCGTCTGTATTTTTTTTTTTTTTTTTTTTTTTTTATGTTTGTTACCTCATAACTTTCGACTGGGCGAAGCGATTTTAATGATTCTTTTTTTATTTGAAAGCTGGTGCTTACCGTGTGGTCCCATTTCAATTTAGTCCAGTTCTGACAATGGCACCCGTGAGAAAACCATATAAGTCTGAAATTAGCATTAAGTCATCATCATCATCTCAGCCATTACAAGTCCACTGCTGGACGTAGGCCTCTCCTTTAGACCTCCATTTAGCATTAAGTATGTGTGCGACAAATCGTCAGTTTCATTTAAACGGCGCTGTCATATGAGCAGCACGTTTAGTAGGTCTACCCATATTCAGAAAAAAATGTTAGTGTACTTCAGATTCACTAAACAAAAATTTTAACAAAAAAAAACCGATTTATATTATTTATAATATTTGATACTTAATAATGCTAATTTCAGACTTATACGGTTTTTTCAGGGGTGCCATTGTCAGAACTGGACCAAATTGAAATGGCAGCACGTTTAGTAGGTCTACCCATATTCAGAAAAAAGTGTTAGTGTTCTTCAGATTCACTAAAAATTAAAAAAATAAACAAACATTTTAACAAAAAAAAACCGACTTCACTACGCACTAAAAAGAAAAAAATAATTGCATAATATTCTTCTACAACTTAATAATTAACTTACTTTTTCTACTTATCAATATATAGGTACGATCTAATGTTGTTACAATTATTGTTATTTTTGTAGTCGGTGTCAGCCAAGGAAACACTACAATATACCCAGCAACAATAATACGAGAATACTTTAACAAATACTTTTTCACAAATAAACTTTTATACGGGAGCGGATCAGAATACATAAAGTTTAAAATGTATAATGGGTTAAAATACATAATGGTTCAAAATGTATAACGCAATTTTCTGTAAAACTATTAGCTAAATGAACTTTTTTGATATCGTAATCTATAGATTGGTTTAGGTTAGGTTAGGTTATATAACAATCCTGTTAATTTGTAACTTTCTGAGAAAATCGCATTATATATTATAAACCATTATGTATTTTAACCCATTATACATTTTAAACTTTATGTATTTTAATACGTACCCCTTTTATACACAAGCACATCTCACCTGTAACTATGTATGTAGTTACAAGCGTACGTTGGCTGACACCGACTCCAGAAATAACAATAATTGTAATTGTAATTGTGTATTAGATCGTACCTATATATTGATAAGTAGAAAAAGTAAGTTAATTATTAAGTTGTAGAAGAATATTATGCAATTATTTTTTTCTTTTTAGTGCGTAGTGAAGTCGGTTTTTTTTTGTTAAAATGTTTGTTTATTCTCAATAAATGTTACTGTTTTTCACGTACAACCCACGCTTGATCTAAAAATTGTTTTCACATAAAGCAAGGTTCCTAAAACAGTTTTCCTGTATCTCCCATAGATCTCGTTTTTTCAGTATTGACCCAGTTTAAAAATAACACTCTGTATGTGACAGACAACTCTACTTGTATTGTATCTGTGTAAATGAAGCATATATTTACGTAGTAGAGTACGAAACTCGTATCAAATTTTAGGGATTTTTAGATGATGCCCATACAAAGAAAAATACTGTCGGACCAATGAGCTGACTGAAACTCTTATAAATGAAAACCGTATGCATGTCGGTGAAGCAAACGCACTGTCAAAAATACAACTAGGTATCCTAGAAATCGTTATTATGAGTTCTATTGCGTTAAGTACCTAGGTACTCGTAATGATTACGAGTATCCTTACTAACATAGTTTTGCTAAAAAAAATCCATTAACAACCACCGACCAGTTACTGTTGTAGGTATTATTATGTATAGAGGGATTTGGCCAAGTTTGTACATTATATTAGTTCGTAAATAAGTAAGTAATTAAATTCACTTGGCATAGTCAGAGAGGAGGTACTTACGCAGATTAACAAGTCTCGTCAAATGTTTCTTAGACAAGTTCAACCGAGTCAAGAGCTTTGAAGCTTGATTCAAGTTATAAATTGCCTGAATAGTATATTCATTTATATTTATGCAACGTATTCAATTTACCTTGGTCGAAAGGTTGAGGTACGTAACGAAGTACATACATACAATTTAGTTATTTTTTGGTAATGTTTTTGATATTATAATTCATTATTAAACGTTTTCGCTAGGTTCTTATATTGAGAAATGTCTAGTTTCTATCTGCCACAAAGCGACACTGACCTGAGAATGTGTATTATGTTAACCCGTTCGCATTCCATTAGTGCATAATAGTACATTCAGTAGGCATTAAACATCCCCCGTCTAGTGGTAGGTATATTATATTATACTCGCCGCGTGCGAGGCATTACCTCCACTTAGCGGCCGAAGCTTTATCGGGCTCCGTTAAATATTTGCAGTTTTGAGCAACACACAAACAGTGAAATGGGTAATTTTTTAAAATAAATTTATTCTCTTCTAGTTGTGTGTTTGTTACATTCTGTTAAAAAAGACCAAGGCATTGTTAGTATAGTTATTTAAAATCCGACAGTATTTCAAAGAACCTGCGTTATAAAAAGAAATTTGAAGTTAAGCAAAGGTTTTATTGGACGTCAAAGAGATTAAAATCAGGTGGTATTAGAACGGAAGCAAAAACAAACATATTTATTTCTAGATACTCTCTACTCTGGTACTCTTCCAGTCAGCCTACGTATCAGTTGAAATATATGTATATGTGCAAAATAATTAAATATTAATAGTCATTATATTCATAATCTCATCATCATCATGTCAGCCGAAAGACGTCCACTGCTGGTCATATGCCCTCTACTCAGACCGGTCTTGTGTTTCTTATAAATACAAATCAATGGCTGTTCGTTTGTCTCGCTGAAGCTCGAGAACGGCTGGGCCGATTTACCCGATTTTGGTTTTGAAATGTTTGTCGTAGTCCAAGGAAGGTTTATACGGTGAGAAAATATGTATAAAAAAACAGGAACGGGGCGAAGCCGCGGGCTACAAGTAGTAGATAAATAAGTATACGAAAATTAATTGGTGCTATAAATTATCCTTTACTGTGTTAACGGTCATAAAACTCTTCTTGCATTTTCTTTTCCAAATCTTGATTTGTACTTAATTTTTGTGTTGACAGTCTACATTATGTACGTACACCGCATAGCAATCACCTTGAGGAATGATATACTGAAGTATATAGACATAGATAGAAATTAAGTAATGTTGTTTTAATAAAAAATAGAATTATTGAAAAGTTTTTCGAAAGGTACTGCGCCTCTAGATTTACTTGTGATGTATGTGTGGCTAGATGTACTATCAGTATTTCGTGCCTAAGACCTAGTCCGCTACGCTACCTACCTATTTACTTACCTATATAGTAAGTAAACTTTTTGTTATAAATCGTTTTCTACTTGTAATTGTATACATATACAGCGTAAAATTATTGTTCGGGGTTATTATTACACAGTGTACATACATATAAACAATTTCTCATAATCGGCCAAAGTTATGAGCATGGCAACCGGTATCGCCGTTTATATGATGAAAATTATCTTAAAACTATCATCGTCTAACAAAAAACAACAGTTCCACATCAAAAAACCACAGATTCACTATTTTCGCAATAAAATTTACACAAGAGCATCGCCATAAAAATGAAAGAGGTAACAGTTTGTGACACCGACACTAGAACAGGGAATTGGTTCAGATGTTATCTAGGACTGTGTCAAGTAAATTCCGAGGCCGTCGTGCCGTGATCGTGCATTCACTGCCGCCTGAAGATGTAAAACTTTAAAGCAACCTTAAATTAGATATTGTAAAAATATGATACTGACACCAAACTAAATTTTCAGGAGAATTTTCCTGTTATTTCAGATCCTTTAAAGACAACCGCTATCATCCATAAATGAAATAACATAGATAAGTAGTGACAGTAAAAAAACGCATTATCTTGACACAAAGCAATATAAAATCTTTAGTTCAGTCCTGATAACGAAATGACACAAGTGTAGCCCGTTGATGGTTGGGGTTTCATATGTTTATTGGAACTTATGTGTATTGCTCTGAGACCGCCCTTTAAAGACGTTATGAATATGTTATGAAAATGAAAAACTATAATTTCGTGATTTTAGGCACTCATTTTTTAGAACCAGTAGGTACAAAGGTACTGTATTTATGTCTGTCTTACAGTAATAGCTAAAACGTCAGGCATTTTTATTTATTTATTTATTACATTATAATCATGTCCAGGGCACAAGAGGCATTTCATCTTAGTCCTCTAGGTTGGCAACGCATCTGCAATCCTTCCGGCGTTGCGGGTGCCTATGGGCAGTGGTGATCACTTACCATCAGGTGACCCACTTGCTCGTTTGCCTTCCTATTCAATAAAAAAAAAATGTCGTACATTTAGGTCTTACAAATACATATCAATTTCAGACATGAACCCTGGCAGGGCACAGCAATTTCCTATGTCTTACCTAAATAACTATGATATAAGAGATAACATTACATAATTATATATATTTTTTAAATACAACGTCAAAAATAACAAAATATATAATAAATACATTTTTAATTTTATTGTGACATGTCATTTAAGAATTCATCTATTGAGTAATAACATTTTTCAATTAATAATTGTCTTAACTTCTGTTTCAATATGTCATCTTTCACTTTCTCTTTTATATGGTCTGATATTTGGTTCGCTATTCTTATACATCGGTAATAAGGTCCATTTTTGTACATCGCTAATTATGACACAGGTACATACTTAACTTATTCTCATGTAGTCGTCGTTGCGATTTGACCACCCTTTTCGTAAATAAGTGTGAATTTTTCCTGACAAATAGTGCTACTTCTATATACATTGCAGGTAGCGTGCGAATTTTAAGACTTGTAAATTGTGGGCTGTAGCTATTGGGAACTGTTGTATTTGTTAGGATGCGGATACATTTCTTTTGCATTACAAAAAGCTGGTGAGCATCCGTACTTGCCCCCCAAAGTATCACACCATACTGAAGCCACGCGTGTGCAAAAGCAATGTAAGTCGACAAAGCGGTTTCTAAGTTAGTATTTATTTTAAGAGCACAGCATATATAAAACGTGATAGTTTTGACTTAATGTTTTGTACGTGTGATTTCCAGTTTAAAGCAGAGTCTATTTTTATTCCTAAGAGTTTTAAGGTCTTTCAGACCAGTTTAATGTGTGTTATAATGTGTTATTTGTGACCTAAGCATCGTTATCTATATAGCATCCTGTCTGTATTGATCTTTACAGCATAGGGTAAGGCGACAAGAGAGATGGTGATCGGTATCAATAGAAGTCCGCATTAATCCTCTGTGAGCCTCCACAAAAAAACCGTTACGCGGATCTCGATGAAAATTTACATGTACTAAAACCAAAAGCCCACTAAAGATAAGCTTCTTCCATTCTGGGATTCCAGATAAAACACGTACTTAGATCTGGTAATAACCCAGTCTAATTTTACGCAGGCGAAGGCGTGAGGATCAGCTAGTGGTTGTTATAAAATACTCAATCATTTATATTTCTTTATCAGTAAAGTGCTGAGTGGTTACCATTAAAAATATTTCTTATCATACGCATCCTTTTCCTTATTTGTTTAAAATCAGATTTAGTTGACGTTATCAATATTACCATCGATTATTTCGAAAAACGTTTACGTTTCTTACCCTTTAAGTTTACAGTGATAAAAATTACGTAGTGAAATAAGTACCTACTATGCAGGCTTTTGCGTTATAAAACAACTTACTAATCTATTCAAACAGCGCATGTACTCACTGTATATAAGAGCTACCTAAAAAATAAATGAGGGTGCGTTAAATACTGATCGTTATTATTACTGTATTAATTGTGGAACGAAATTGCTAACCGCACGTTACGCTCCGAACGCTTGGTGAATAAAAACTAGGCCTTTTAAGCATCTGGAATGACACTTTTAATACTTTTGCTATCTTAGTGTGAGCTGCACCAAGTTACTTTAACAATATTAATCTATATTTTTTGACATATTTCACAGGTTTTCTGTCCAATACGTCAATATAGCCAGTTTTGCTTAGGTAATGTTATAGTAAAATGGTTCAACTTACACTAAGTACGTTGCAACCCCGCATGCATTTCGTGCACGCGGGCAATCCACCAGAAACTACATTTTACTGTGTACAGATTTTCGTAAGGTTTCGAACACTAGAAAAAGAACGGTTGTGAGCTTATAGTTTATGAAAAGGTCGCGAAAATACACGTAGTACATCAATGGATGAAGGTATTTGTAAAATAAGTCGAAAAAATAAATGGTTTCTTCTGTATTTTTCCGTGGCGTGCCCTTCGTCTAAATAGGTATATATTAAATAATGTATGGTGAAATAGTTAATCATGCTAAACGTGACCTTTACGTGGAAAATGCGCCTCATGCATCCGCCCGGTACGGGAGTTCCCGGGGGTAAGTTGGGCTCTCCCGCGACGGCAGGCATGCCCACTAAAAAACCACACGGATTCCCTATTCGGTCGTATGTGGGCGTTACGGGAGCACTTGATGCACCAGCCACATAAATAACTAATTATGTATAAAACCGCGATAGCTAAACCAATATCTCTTTTAAAGTATCTGTTTCAGTAAAACCTTATTTATTATTTTTAAGATTTGTCTAAAATAGTAATTTTTAGATTACTCAGTGAAGCCGCGGGCATAAGCCATAGTCGAGTCCAAATTCCGAAATTATTCTGACAGATAAACACACATAAATAATAAATATTATGTTGCAACAACCATTGTTCAACCAGTGCTGCTTTATCAATAATATTATTAATACGCTCTGAATGCCAGAGGTTTGACTGCACAAAATATTAATAAATAGGAATGGTGATAGGTATTATTATGTGAATGTTTAAAATAATATCATTACTGCACTTTTGGTTAATAAATAATATTGATTCACAAAATATGAAGAGTGTAATAACTGTGTATATTCTGGGTCTCAATGAAAAACAGCTTTGCAGCCTGCCGCAACACTATATTGAGTGGGGCCCATTTTACACCGTTTCGGTACCTTTTTTAGATGAATACCCATATTGGCTGTTTGTTTTCTTTTTTCTCAATTGTATATATTTTTTATATATTTATGTGTATCGTATCGTATACGTGTAAATAAATGTTTCTCTCACTCTCTCTCTCTATTTAGGTGTTTAGGTTTCGGTAATGCTGTCTATTTTGTCCATTTGGTTTTGGGCTAATTTAATTTTTTGTATTAATTTTCTTTAATTTCGTCATCATCTTTTTGTAGCTGAGTTATGTCTTTCAACCTTTTCGTTAGCTCTTTTCAGTGTAGTGCATTTCAGGCAGCCTTGCTTTGTCTTCCTGTAATAACTATCCCTAAGGTGGGTATCTAGACAATATATCTGCAACTAAATTATCTCGACCCTTAATGTGTTTTACCTCATGCTAACATTTTCTAAGTAGTTTATTATAAAGGTTCCAATTATTGACAAATACTAAGGCTTTGTGATATGTTTGGATGATAAATTGAAACCTCTCAAGATGGTGTCAAATTTTTCTAAGCAGCAAATTACAAAATAAAATTCTTGTTCAGTAACTGTCTAGTTCAATTGAGCTCCCTTTAATGCTTTGCTGTGAAACCCAAAAATTTTCATCTCCCCGTTGATACAAAACTCCTGCCATGCCTATGCCTGAACTATCAGTTTGTAGTTAGTATGGGCTATTCAAATCGGAATGATGTAATTGAATTGTATTTATAAATAAAGCCTTTCCCCCTTATTCATAAACGCTCTATAGGCTTCTGCTAACTTAGCAATCGTTAGTCCTTATCTGTGAAACATAAATGCCAAAGTGACAGATAAGGACAAACGATTGCTAAGTTAGCAGAAGAATACAGAGTGTTTATGAATAAGGGGGTTTATCTTATCAAATGCTTGTTCTTCTAATTTTCCCCACTGCCAGAATATTTCTTATTTCAGTAAATTACGCAACGGCTGGATGTGTGTACTAAATTCTGGAATAAAGCTCCTATAGAAATTACATAAACCCAGGAAAGCCCTAAGTTGTTTTATCTTTTTGGGTTCAGGAAATTTTTGATTTGCCTTTATCTTTTCGGGGTCTGTTTTTATTCCTTCAGTCGAAGTATACGTAAATTATATTATATAAATTCACATTTATTTTCAAAAAAGTTCTTTTTCAAGACAGGGGGCCGCGAGGAGTAAACTTCTATAAAAACCCCTCTGGGTCTGGGTTGTGGGAGCGACCCTCTGGTCGCTCCCACGTGTGCTTTTGGTGACGGACGTGATCATGCCTACGGTACCGCTCTGCTTCCAGAGTATAGTACATGAGGGGGTGAGAGGGTCGGCGGGCATAAGCTTGCCGTCGGAGCGGTGCGCCCCGCAAGGGACGCGATCGCGGAGCGGCGTGGCTTCGGCCACTGTCGGTCAACACGTAACTCCGGCCCGTAGGCGCCGGCAACGTGGGCCGCTGTTTTTTTCAAGACAGGGGCCACGAGGAGACAACCTCTATAAAAATCCAAGCGGCACCAGCGGGGGAGGGCGGGAATTCCCAAACCTGCATTGCACAGGTGGCGTGAAGAGGGAACGGCATCCCGGGATTTTCCACTCCATAAAAAAAGGATTTTCCATTAAAGCAAATTCCAGTGTATTTTTTACTTTCCTCGGAAATGGGAATCTGGAAATAAGCGTTGTTCATATCAATTGTACTCATAAATTTTGCCCCGTGAAAAGAATTCAGTACAACCAACTGTATTGGCGGCTTTTTTTGTTTCTGGGATTACGTACTTATTAATTTCTCTCACGTCAAGTAGTACCTGAATGGTTCCCTGGGTCCTGTATGTGCGTAAAAGTAAGCGGGCTGCAATAAGGGGTAGATGACCTACTTATTATTTCTTGACTCTCCATCTCGCTTAACTTTTTTTCCATAGTTTCACCATATGCGTAGGGCACTGGGTAAGTTGTCTTTATCACAGGCACTTCTGTTTCCATTTTAATAACATGCTCGTTACAGTTTGCATTTCCTAACATATAAACAAGTCCTTATAATTTGATATAACTTCTTCGAATTTGTGTCTGTCCAAAAACCACTTCAGACGTTAACCCTTGCTGACTTCCAATAATTTGATTATTACCTTTAAGATGATTCTCTGGATGATGTTCCTCGTAATCCGAATTGTCTTGGTTGAAAAAACGTATACACTTACTTAACTTAATTCTGTTATAATAATATCCTCTTGTTTCAGTATAATTCCTCTTTTTGTTTTATCTAACGTAATTTATATTTCACATGTCTTCATACAATGAAACCCCAGAATCAACGGCTTTGATAGTCCCGGCACTACTAAGAAACTCACATCTCTCTGGAATGGTCCGATTTTGGTGGTAATAACACTCAATGCCTTATGTCCTACAGCAGTCTTAATCTGGAATGGTTTTACTGGTATTAGAGGTATCAGAGGGTGCATTTTTTCGGTACCTTCCAAAACGCATTAGATAGATATACACGTTATATCACTGCCCGTATCAACGAGCCCTATGACTTTAAAATCAAGTATTTACCCTGTAAAATTTTTCTTTTTCAAATTCTGGAAACACTCATGTTTTTGTTATTTACGAATTGCTCCATATTAAGTTTTAACACATCTATTATTTTTTGGTTAGCTCAACTTCTTGAACTTTGTATGTATCACCATACCCTAATCCTACTCTATCACTATATTTTGTTTCTTTAATTGTTATTGGCACCTTTAACCCATGCCCATTTATCCCTAAGGTCTGTCCCGGTTTCCATCCCCATTTCAACATAGTCTTAACTATTTTATTTCCTACTAGCTTCTGCCCGCGACTTCGTCTGCGTAGAATTATACATAAAAACCTTCCTCTTGAATCACTCTATCTATTAAAAAAACCGCATCAAAATCCGTTGTGTAGTTTTGAAGATATTAAGCATACATAGGGACATAGGGACAGAGAAAGCGACTTTGTTTTATACTATGTAGTGATACAGATGAAGCCGATTCGGGGACAAGTACATCAGCTTCTCCTAGTTTAAATCTGGGACTACTTGCGTCGAATTCACTGCCACAGGTTGTTTTGGACGTGCTTCAGGTTTCTGCCGCTTTTGTAGTTATTATGAAAATCCCTCTTCTTCTTTTCGTGATTCTTTGTTTGACCTGCTGTTGAGTTGACGGAGCTTGATACGCATGTGGTAGTTGCTTATTGATATTATCCGCGTTCCTATGAAACTTTGCTGTTTCCATAACGATACTAATTCCCGTAGCTGAAAACATGTGTCGGATATTTTTAGGATACTGCCTGATAATATATGTAACTAGTTGTTTCTCAGTCATAGTACATCTCAACATTCATGCCTTCCCTGTTAACTGGAGTAAATGGTTAAGCATGCATGGTGTCTTATTGCGATCCCATTTTTTTTGTGTTATGCTTCTACTTAACTCATTTTGTTCATTTTCACCCCAGTACTTTGTCAAGAAATCTACTTTGAAGTCTTCTATCTTTATCCACCTGTCCTTATAAATTCTGGCTCAATCCCTAGCATCACCAGTTAGACAATCTTGCTCCATCTCCAAATCTCTTCCTTCTCGGAATGCCCTCTTTATGTAATTTTCCAAGTCTTCCAAAAAGGTTACTGGATGCGTATTGTTATATCCAAATTTAAGTTTGTCTAAGGTGGAATTTCTTATATTATAAATAACGTTTCCGCAACCATCTGGTAACGACACAGGAATTGCATCTGATGCCGGATTTGGTTTATTTGTATTGTATTCGAGTGGAGACTCTGTTGCATCGGCCGGGTTATCTTGTTGTAATTGGTTCGTAGCAAAGTTGCTCGATCTGTTTTGAGTTTCTTTGTCACTTTTTATTGCCGTAAGTAACTCATTTATTTTTGCACTTAATGAAATCGCAGTCTTCATAAATAGTTTTTACAGCCCTGCGTTGGAGGCTTTGCGAGTTGGTGGTTTTACTTTTTCTTCGGCGTTTTTCTGGCGGTGGTCTAACAGGTTGTTCAGGTATGTTATGACTTATGAGACTCTCTTTCTGGTACGCCATTTGTAACATCCATCTGTTCTACAAGTCTATTGACCGTTGCCTTTTCCGATTACTTCTTCTATTCATCTTGATTTAATTTTTCACTTTCTGTTTTATTTCTTTCTACGAAACAAAATAAGGCATACCTACCAATGTTGAAGCACTGATTTGTTCTTATCTTATTTTCGTAAACCCTGTAATTTGTGTGAATATATTTACCATAACTGCCTAACTTTGAATTTGTAACAGTGTAACTAAAATGAAATGTATATGTCGACTAGTTAACTTGGTTAAAGTTGTAGTAGCTGTTACTTAATTTTCTATCAATATTTGCTTCTGAATACCAATGAAAAAAAACGTTACCCTAGAACCTACATTGAGATCTAAGAGTCGTGAGATTGTTTTGCGTCTGCTGATAATTCTCCCTCGCTGACTCTAAGCGCAGAATATGTTGAGTGGAGGTTTCTGAGGCGCGGGACTCTGCGCGCCGTTCACGCTCGGCGGTTAAGCGATCCTGGCTTTGCGTGAACGTTTCCGAGGCGCGGGACTCGGCGCGCCGTTCACGCTCGGCGGTTAAGCGATCCTGGCTTTGCGTGGACGTTTCCGAGGCGCGGGACTCGGCGCGCCGTTCACGCTCGGCGGTTAAGCGATCCTGGCTTTGCGTGAACGTTTCTGAGGCGCGGGACTCTGCGCGCCGTTCACGCTCGGCGGTTAAGCGATCCTGGCTTTGCGTGAACGTTTCCGAGGCGCGGGACTCTGCGCGCCGTTCACGCTCGGCGGTTAAACGATCCTGGCTTTGCGTGAACGTTTCCGAGGCGCGGATCTCTGCGCGCCGTTCACGCTCGGCGGTTAAGCGATCCTGGCTTTGCGTGAACGTTTCCGAGGCGCGGGACTCTGCGCGCCGTTCACGCTCGGCGGTTAAACGATCCTGGCTTTGCGTGAACGTTTCCGAGGCGCGGATCTCTGCGCGCCGTTCACGCTCGGCGGTTAAGCGATCCTGGCTTTGCGTGAACGTTTCCGAGGCGCGGGACTCTGCGCGCCGTTCACGCTCGGCGGTTAAGCGATCCTGGCTTTGCGTGAACGTTTCCGAGGCGCGGGACTCTGCGCGCCGTTCACGCTCGGCGGTTAAGCGATCCTGGCTTTGCGTGAACGTTTCCGAGGCGCGGGACTCTGCGCGCCGTTCACGCTCGGCGGTTAAGCGATCCTGGCTTTGCGTGAACGTTTCCGAGGCGCGGGACTCTGCGCGCCGTTCACGCTCAGCGGTTAAGCGATCCTGGCTTTGCGTGAACGTTTCTGAGGCGCGGGACTCTGCGCGCCGTTCACGCTCGGCGGTTAAGCGATCCTGGCTTTGCGTGAACGTTTCCGAGGCACGGGACTCTGCGCGCCGTTCACGCTCGGCGGTTAAACGATCCTGGCTTTGCGTGAACGTTTCCGAGGCGCGGGACTCTGCGCGCCGTTCACGCTCGGCGGTTAAACGATCCTGGCTTTGCGTGAACGTTTCCGAGGCGCGGATCTCTGCGCGCCGTTCACGCTCGGCGGTTAAGCGATCCTGGCTTTGCGTGAACGTTTCCGAGGCGCGGGACTCTGCGCGCCGTTCACGCTCGGCGGTTAAGCGATCCTGGCTTTGCGTGAACGTTTCCGAGGCGCGGATCTCTGCGCGCCGTTCACGCTCGGCGGTTAAGCGATCCTGGCTTTGCGTGAACGTTTCCGAGGCGCGGGACTCTGCGCGCCGTTCACGCTCGGCGGTTAAGCGATCCTGGCTTTGCGTGAACGTTTCCGAGGCGCGGGACTCTGCGCGCCGTTCACGCTCAGCGGTTAAGCGATCCTGGCTTTGCGTGAACGTTTCTGAGGCGCGGGACTCTGCGCGCCGTTCACGCTCGGCGGTTAAGCGATCCTGGCTTTGCGTGAACGTTTCCGAGGCGCGGGACTCTGCGCGCCGTTCACGCTCGGCGGTTAAACGATCCTGGCTTTGCGTGAACGTTTCCGAGGCGCGGATCTCTGCGCGCCGTTCACGCTCGGCGGTTAAGCGATCCTGGCTTTGCGTGAACGTTTCCGAGGCGCGGGACTCTGCGCGCCGTTCACGCTCGGCGGTTAAGCGATTCTGGCTTTGCGTGAACGTTTCCGAGGCGCGGGACTCTCCGCGCCGTTCACGCTCGGCGGTTAAGCGATCCTGGCTTTGCGTGAACGTTTCCGAGGCGCGGATCTCTGCGCGCCGTTCACGCTCGGCGGTTAAGCGATCCTGGCTTTGCGTGAACGTTTCCGAGGCGCGGGACTCTGCGCGCCGTTCACGCTCGGCGGTTAAGCGATTCTGGCTTTGCGTGAACGTTTCCGAGGCGCGGGACTCTCCGCGCCGTTCACGCTCGGCGGTTAAGCGATCCTGGCTTTGCGTGAACGTTTCCGAGGCGCGGGACTCTGCGCGCCGTTCACGCTCGGCGGTTAAGCGATCCTGGCTTTGCGTGAACGTTTCCGAGGAGCGAGACTTGGCGCGACGTTCACGTTCGGCGGCTAGATCAGCGGCAACATCGGATTCTAGGGCCCTATTTGCTCTCAAATTCTTAGCGTTCCTAGAAATCTGAGAAAGATTTGTCCTCTTCCTAGCTGGCATAGTTCCTTTTCACTTTTGGGCCCAACTCATTTCATAAATCTGAGAAGAGGAGAATAAAATGATTGAAATGCGCTAATGCATATTGCGCTAAGGCCCAGCAGCGTTATACTTTCTTTGGCAGTGTGGTATTTGACCAAAACAATAAAAATCTTAAAAAAAGTCTGACGACAGAAACTTTTATAATTTCAGTTACCAATTTTTCACAATAAAATTCTGACATGTTCTTGCGCAGGCGTAAACGCGCCATTTGATTTTGCTTTTACGTATGGACCATTGCCGGCAGGGAAGTTTGGGAAGAGTTACATTTTAGTAATTCAGGATTCTTTTAGCAAATTCGTAAAGTTCTACGAATTAAGGAAAGCCACAGCTAGTTCAGTTATAGGCAAAGTCAGACATTTCATTGAAATTATTCAACCAAAAACAATTATGTCAGACAATGGCACCCAGTTTGAAAATATGAATAAGTGGAATACTAATATCATATACACAACAGTAAGAAACCCTCGCCCTAACTCGCCCGAGAGAGTTAACAAATAATTAGTTCGTCTATTTCGGACTAGAAATAATAACAGAGGATGGGTCTCTGTAGGTACTACCCAATATAGAACTTCTATACAATAACACGTTCCATAATAGTACTAGGTTCACGCCTTGTGAGATCATGTATGGGAGCCCAGCTCTATTAACTTTTGATAAAGAATTAAAAATTGAGCATAATAACCCAAACATAGACTGGATAAGAAGCAAAGCACAGGAGAATTTACAGAGCGCGGGCAAATCCTGAAATAGTTGGGAGATAATATCTTCGGTTTCAATGTTTAGACGAACGGAGAACCAGACAAAACGGTCCTATATGTTCATATTCCTTCAATTCTTCAGCATCCCATTTGTTCTATACCTACTTAAGAAATCTAAATTGATGTAAAACGTTATATGACAATATTATTTTAGTCAGTTAAGCAGTTCATTTTTTTAAACATGTACGTTTGATTAAGTAGTTCCACTGACTGGGTACTTATCTGCGGTAGACATTCAGCGCCGCATTATGAAATGAATAATTATCATTAACTAATGCCAGTCTGATGTTGAAACTAGTTTGAAATTGGTCTGTGATGTCAATCATCACGAGTATAATATGACGTATGTGGAATTTTCGTTAAACAGCTTCGGTTGATGACAAGCAACATGGTTGCCATATGAGTGATACTTTACTTATGATTGTTTCTTTGAAACTTAACCTAAGGCTAGTTGAAATATTTTCCATACTATAAAAACCTTATAATTTCCGGGTCATAATTCCAGTTAACTACAACTACTAAGTAAACGTATATTTATACGTATTTGTGCGTTTACGTATTTGTATTTAAGTATACATTTTCACAATAAATTAAAGTATATGTGTACCAGTATCAAATTATTTAAACAAACATAAATCTTTATTACTCAGCATAGTAAAACAATATGCCTCAAATTGATAAAGTATTAAATTTCTAATCAATCCTCTAAAATTTTGTCCATAAACATTTATTCTATTTAAAACGTCTCGCCGGTCTGATTAATTCAGTTTGTTCAAGATAATATCACACTAACAAGATTTTAGCAACGAGAAATTGTATCCAATTTATTAAGTGATACAATATTGCTTTGATTACTACCATAGCTACGAGTTATATCTAGTCACACGGCAGTGTGTCAGCCAAGGCTGCAAAGCAATAGGGCGAAACACCGGCAGTGCGATATGTTATGATGTATAAGAAAGGACTCTTATGCCATTGAAATATTTTCTGACCCCTCAACGATTACATCGGAATACATCCCGACTGAGGATAACTTTGCCGATGTTTTTACGAAGCCATTGCCCCGCGTTAAGTTTGAGATGTGTGTGTCTGGACAAAGTTAAGGCTTGAGCGCCTGATGATGTGTGGTGTCGTGATGATGAAAAACGGTTGCTTGAGAGGAAGTGTTAAAGATCTAGTTGCTACGCTACCAATCTGTTTTGTGTACTTGTTACAATCAACCGTCAATCATCTACTGTCTTATGGTTCTATCGCTATATTAAAATTATCTTCCAACACACAGCGACTCGTATATTATTCTACAACCTTTTTATGCGCGAGCCGCGTGGGAGCGAGCGCGAGAGCGAGACGACCGCGACGGATTTGTAACTCGCACATTGCCTGCACCGTATTGGCCCTTTGCGACTCGCGCGTGATGCGCGCTCCTAGCTATTAAGTGTACCATTGAAATAAGGAATATTAAGTTTTCTATAAATAAAATCATCTTCATCTTCTCCTTCTCTCCAAAACATAAATAGGAAGTTTAATTAATAGCAATAACCATCCATCCTCAAGCGAACCTACACTTCCTAAAAGGTAAAAACGCGGGACGCGGGAAACAATTCTGAGCAGGACAAACACAAAATTGTTAAAATCTGAAAAAAAAAACATGTAGGTACACTTTTTTCTGGAAAACGCTCTTTTATAGATTGAGACAGAGGCGCTGGTATGAAGAAAAGTACAGGCGCCAAGCAATTTTCAAAAAATCGTACCTCCGAAAGTACTTGATGCTAACTTTTCTAATTAACAACGTTAATAGTCCTTCCCCAACTCTACCCAAAAAAAAAAATTGGTGAAAAAATACCCGTTGGGGTATAGAAGTTATTAAAGGTCGAATAGTAAAAGTTAGCAAAATGATTTCTTTATTTTCGACAATTCCAACCAAGTAGCAAAAATCGAAAATCCGTAAAAACAAAGTCAAATCACGTGTTAGAGTAGAAATCAAAATAGGGGGTTCTTTATCCGCTAATTTCAATAAACACAATAAATCACAAGGTATACACCCAAGTAACATCAAATGTTATCTCTTCTGTTAGGACCTAACGTTATCTCGGATATTCGAATCGAGAGATTTTTCAGAGGCATATTCCGTCTCAGATCACCTACGCCGAAATACGACATAACCTGGGATACAGAAGTCGTCTTAGATTACTTAAAAATTCAATACCTCAATGAAGACCTGAGGTTAGAACAACTCTCTGAAAAATGCTGCACCCTAGTAGTCTTAGTCACTGAACAAAGGGCTCAAACTTTATCAAAGATAAACGTCAATATAACGTAGACATTTTGGAAACTGAAATCATAGTAAAGATACCTTATAAAAACTTCTCGGATAGGAGCAAAATAACCGCTATTAATCTTGCCGTTTTTCCGAAAAAAACCAGAACTGTGCCCTGCAAACACGAGTCTAGACCGCTGCGCAAGTCAAACTCTATTTATCAGTTTTAGAAAACCTCTCAAGCCAGTGACTTCACAAACGCTAAGTCGCTGAATCAAATGCACTCTAAGTGGGGTGGACAGCGAACAGCACGCGGCACGCTGCGAAGTCGCGCGTGCGTTCGTGCGGCGTGAACATCTACCTCATCCGCCAGACTGCAGGCTGGAGCACCAACTCCAGTACCTTCGCCAAGCTCTACAATATTGTAAACCATTGATTGTTAGCTAATTCACCAAACTTGAAGAATGTGTTCTTAAATTAAGTATGCATCTTCCATCTATCCATACCTATAAAACAGTACCGTGACTGACCGACTGACAACGCACTGCCCATTGGAAATTTGGCACACATGTACCTAGAGTATCATAGAGGTGCACTAAAAAAGGATTTTTCGAAATTCTCACGGAATACGGAAATATCCTGACTTTGTTTGTTTGTTTCTTTACACTATCCCAGATTGACATAGGTTGCTTTTCTCCGGGAAAATGTTTATTTCCCGCGGAATAGAAATAAGTGAATTTGACTTTCGCTCTGATTTAAAAAATCTTTTAACAAATAGAATGCTACAAAATCCTTGATTGACATACTTAGGCTACTTTTTATTCGGGAAAATATAAAATTCCTGTAGGATAGAAATAAGTGAATTTAATTTCGGGGCTGATTTTAAAAATTCTTCCCACAATAGAAAGCTATACAATTCCTGATTGACTTAAGGTATTTTTTCTCCGGGAAAATGCGAATTTCCCGCGGGATAGAAATAAGTAAATTCAACTTGGGAGCCGATTTAAAAATTATTTCACTAAGAGAAGGCTGCAGTATCCCTGATTGACATAAACTACTTTGTGGAGGAACCTGCACAAGGTTTCCTGTAAATGGTTCGTGGTAAATTTCAAATGTACTTTTCGCACAGGAATTTTGAAAAACTCAGAGGTGCGACCCCGGATTTGAACCCACGATCCTTTGCTTGAGAGGCTCCTAGGTCAAACCACTAGGCGATCACGTCTTTTTTAAATATGAATACTTCGTTTTTTTTTTATATGTCAAGATAGTTATTTCTAACCTGCGGGAACTTTATCCTTTCTCGAGATAAAAATAGCCTATGGCAATCAGATACAATGTAGCTACTCGTTTTTCTATACCGCGGCAATTTTGCGCTTTTCAGGAAAAGAAGCATACCTAAATACAAATCCTTTATTCTTATCCCGCAGGAACTTCGCATTATCCCAGTAGGTATAGATTGCTTACGTTATTGTCTACGCTTACGAAGTCGCGGGCAAAACCTAGTCCTGCCATAAAAACATGCATACCTATTTAATTTTAATCATTATGGTAATCATGTATTTTTTATACAAAAGGTTAAAAAGGTTTTAATTTTCCTTTGTTTTTGAACAAACAATTATTATAATGAAATGAGTGGTTCGCTTATTGAACTAAAATTTCGCAACAAAGCCAGAGGTGTACATGTGTATATTATTTAGGTTTTATTTTCAGGTTACTAATCTCGAGGACGAAGCACTCGTATAATTATGATAGAACTTCACTTAGGTAAGTTTGTTTAATCTCTAATTATAAACCACTTCCAAAGCACTTAAGTACCAAATTCTCCTGACTAGCTTCTAGTCGATTTCCAGCTACATACAAGTACGATGGTAGGTAGTTTACTTAATTTCTGCAGATCGCACTGCGGATTGTTATTCTGTCCACGGGAAATAGCTATCTAGTTGGCTCAATTTTTAGTTTTATTCCCGCAAAACCAGTTTCAGCCGAGCGTGCGCATACGTGGCATGGATGTTGAGTTTCAAAAAAATATCCTAAAACACATTGTAAACCGGATAAACTTACTTGAAACGTAAACGTTATTAGGATTCAGACCTTTCTGATAATGCTTCGAAATTTCACGGTCAGACTAAATAAATAATTTTCGCATTACATTTTATGACGTTATACTCGTATTTAATACAATGAACATCAAAGCCTGATCTAGTATTTAAATTATTGTGGGATGCGGGAATCTTAACTTATCGTTAAATTGAAGGGGTTCCGCAACAAAAACTCTATACGTGTGATTAATATATTTCCGTCGATTAATAAGAATTTGTTAAGAAAATGATTTTTAATATAGCTTGTATAAGTTTTTCCTTGATTATACTTGCATTATCCTCCTACAAAGATGTACCAAATTTTAAGGCAATCCAAACACTAGAAGTGGGTGTGACTTGCAAGATTTGACCCAAACAAAAAACAAACATTGTCATGTTAAATAGAAGCTTTTTAAAACATGAAAATTGTGTGTAAAACCCCAATACACTTAATAATTCGTCATTATCGTCGGCGTTCGGGTTATTTTTATCGCTATGGAATAAACAAACAGCTATGTTAAGACATCCTCACGCAAATGAGGTACCTATTATATCTTAGCCCTCAAGGCTGGCGGTAGTGGCGTTGTTGGTAGGTGCCACGGGTCGTGGTGTCACTTACCTACCATCAAATGACAAAAACATTTTCTCTCCCCAAAAGGGAATATTCATGATTTTTTTCATGGCTTTCATTAAGAGCTCATTTATGCATAAACTACATGAAAATATTGTTTAAATGACTTTATAAATTAATTACTAGTTTAAAACTCTTATATTTTCCTTATTTCTTGACCGATATTAGGTACATTTAATTTCACTATTGGTCATCTTTTTTTATGATATTTTTACATTTTACTATGAAAGTTTTCAAAAGCATGACGCCTACAGCCTATAACTTAAGGCTAAAGATATGAGCGGCGATGACCGATCTTGAAAACGAACACCCACCCCTATCTTTTAGGTGCCGTTTAACCAGTGTAACTTCATCAATTAATTTGAACACAAATGGTTTTTTTACACCTCAGTATGTACGTATGTACCTACGCACCAATCCTCTTCTAACAGTGACTCGGTGTGCCTTCGTGTTGGCCTTAGCACTGGTAAATGTATAGAATAAGCATTAAAAGCCGTAGTCGGCGGCCGGGTTCTTATTTATTCTTGTTAAGCGCTTTCCGGTCTCTGCAGTAACGTGCGAATAAATTAATTAGGTATTCCCCAAAGCCACCAAACATTGAAACAGGTAACCAGACTCATTTTGTTGATATTATTTTTATGTAATTATTTTACGTTTCTCGATAAATAACTTTTATTTGAATTTACGAGTATGATTGTTGCGGATGCCTTCACATTTCCACGATTGGATAATTCATCTACGCGTCATGATTTTAGGTAAACTGCAAAAATAATATATGGATGGATGGATGTTGCAGTTTAAATCAAACATAATCAGCGTCTTTACTTTATTTCGAAAATCGTTCAAAGGGGTTTGGGCACGAATTCGGCCCATCCTGCACTTGTGAGGAGAGCTCCGGTTCACGGTTGTGAGTTGATGCCAGCGTATATGGTCAAGACCGACGCTATGGGCCAACCATAATAGCGCGATTCTACGTATTGAGTTATACTAAAGTTTTTACTACAAATTGCCATCATAGTCAACAAGCCTACAAACTCTAAAGCTGCAGGATGAATGGAGGCAAAATCAAACGCAATTACTTGATAAATAACATCCTTACTTAATAATATTATAAATGCGAATGTAACTCTCTGTGTCTGTTAACTTTTCACGCTTAAACCGCTAAACCGATTTTATTAAAATTGGATAAACAGATAGTTTCGTTCGAGTCCCTGGGAAGGCCATAGGATCTTAACACGTTGGCCGACCACCATACTTTCACCTAGAGTGTTGCTCCCACCGGGGATGCTAACAGCATCGCCTTAATAGTGAGGTGCCGTGAACATCAATACCTACTCTAAAAAACAATCTTTTGATCCCACCAGTGATGCTCATGGCCACACAGAAAAGATTACGTGATCGCACTGCTGATGCTCGTGGCAGCCAACTTGTTATACACTGCAATATGAGTAGAAGTATACAGTAGACAGGTACGGTAAAATATAACACGTTTTTTTAAAATTTGTTTCGCGAAGCACCTATTTACTTACTGTATTTAAACGCCATTTCAGCTAGTATAACAAAAAAGGCCGCAAACCAAACCTTTTGTTACATTGTCGTCTAAAAGAGTAACTCGAAACAATTATTATGAACCCCCGACCTCGCGTAAATGGACTAAACCCTGATTGTTGTAGTAAATCAAATTCTTTTGTACTCCATAAAGGGTTGTGTTATAACAACAGTCCTACGGATGTTTCAGAATTAATCCAGGCCCGAATTTATGCTTAAATTCTTACTTATATTTAGCTAATAAGTAGTAAAGTTAAATATATAACAAAATAAATCTTTTAACAATGCGAAGCTTAGCAAATCCAAGGCTCCGTTAATTAGTTATGCTGTTTTTACATCAGTCTGAAGGAGCTATTTTTGCATTACTTCCGTAAATAATAAATCTCTCTCTACTCCTGTATCTTAGACTGCGAATTATAATTTTACAAAGCATACCTACCACAAATTCCCTTTTTTTAGGGTAAATAGTTAACAAGGAACCCTTATAGTTTCGCTATGCCAGTCCATCCGTGCTTTCCTCTGTCTGTCCGCGGGTTAGCTCAGAGATTCTTTATACCAGAAAGCTGTAATTTATTAACTACGCCCACAAAGTAGAAGAATGAAATCTTGAATTATTTTATTTTTAGGATACCTCTCCTACAGGTAACGTGGGGACGATTTTATTTTCTTGTTTTTTTTTCCATAGTGTAAGGTGTTGTTGGAAATATCGTTCAAAAATATCGTGGGTATGAGCAAACTGTGTTTCGATTCAGGGATCCGTTTGCGAAATATTAAGCTTTAACGTTCTAATTATCGTTGGAGTCAAGTGTCGTCGTCCCCTTGCCAGCTAAACGATTGTATTTTGATAGGTGAGAAAATGTATGGTAGCAGTATATATATTACTAGCTGTTGCCCGCGACTTCGTCCGCGTGTGTTTTTGTGAAACTTACGGCTTTTCTCGATATCAAAATTATTATTATTATGACTATTAACTTCGTCACGTGAACCACTGAAAGTGTGTACGAAACTATACTTTAAGAATTACGTCATGAAAATAATAATTTGTGACACGGAATCTTGAAAAAAAAACAGGTGTGAACTGGTTAATGACTCATCACATTAATTTATACCTTATTTTACAAATTAGTTTAATTTATAGTTTTGTTTATAGTTTCTTTATTCAAAGAAAGCTAAGTACAGTTTTAGTTACCTACATCACTATTAATTTCGCCGAACTATGACGCTTATTGGCGAATACTGCGCTCACTTTAACGATATTTGTACCCTGATTAATTTAAAAAAATATATATGTTCTAATCAAATAATAGGTACATAAATGTTTACCTGTTTTTACCTTACGACTAACAATTCATTTACTAATCCGTTTTAATTAATATTTTGCGACTCAATTTTTTCTAGCAGAAGTTTTTTTATTTATTTTCTTGGTTTAAGTAGGTAGCTACAGATTATTAACACTTATTATCTTTATCTACAAATTAATTACCTACAGAGGCCTTACCATGACGTCGTAATGCGATTCAGTTAAGGTTCGCTCGCTGTCAGATTCATACTAAAAGCACAAACTTTTTTCACAATAAAATTCTGACATGTTTGTAGCGCAGACGTAAACGCGCCTTTTGGTTTTGATTTTTTTAGGCAAAGATATTAAGAGCATACAGCCAAGCGTTTCACGCCGCCCTCATAATATATCAGGTTTTCAAATAAGAGTGCGTTCAAAAACCGAACGCGTTGTGAATAATAGCACATAAATAAAAACAAAGTAACGGTATTGCATATTGAACTTTAGGTGTTAGGTAAAGAACACAATTTAGGACGCCAATTTAGGTTGATTTAGGTTTGACGAAAATGTCTTCGTTGAAAAAATACCTGTACTGCATGTAATTATTTAATTAATGATTTTTCACAATCGACACAGTTTTCCGGCTTTATGTCTTATGTACATTCGTATCTATCTATTTTCTCCGTAGTATTATTTTGTTTGTAATTATTACCAACTACTTATACCGAGGAAAGCTGATTTTCTAGATTTCCGCTATTTTGTGCGTAATCACCTCAAAAATTAAATTTCAAGAAAACTGAGAAATTATATTTACCTGTATTAAATTGGAAGTATTATTTAGCAATTTTAAAAGGTTACACTTCATTGGTTTTTATTGTATAGGTGTATGAAGTTAATTAATTTTAAACACAAAACCCTCTTTTTTGCGCCTCTGGGTGAGATTAAAAAAAAATGCTAAAACAGGTATTTCCTTATTTTTATTACTAAGTATTTATTCTGAGTTTCATGATTCTAGAACAATCTAATTTTATTTTTTCATACAAACTTTAACCCCCCTTTTCACCCCTTTTTTCCAAAAAATTCCAAAATTTTTGTAGCCTATATCCTATTCTGAATTTATTGAAGTAGATTTGTGAACATTTCAACAATATCCGTTCAGTAGTTTTTACGTGATGCTCAGTCAAACAAACAAACAAACAAACAAATAAAAATGTTAAAAATGGTTTTAATATGTTCAGTTACCGATTTTAAGTCACCCTGGCCGGTTTTTTTTTTTTTAATCTTCAATGTACAGATTTTTTGGTCTCAACGATTTTATTATATGTATAGATTTTTTATGAAAACTATCACAGCTAGGTTGGCTTTACAAATTAAAGAATGGTAGTCGACCAACTTATAAAATGTACTTGAAACCGTGAACTATGTTCATTACTATCATCACTACATAGTATAAAATAAAGTCGCTTTTTCTGTCCCCGTGTCCGTATGTATGCTTATATCTCCAAAACTACACAACGGATTTTGATGCGGTTTTTTTAATAGATAGAGTGATTCAAGAGGAAGGTATGTATAATACATGCATATATACCGTGCGAAGCCGGGGCGGGTCGCTAGTATCTAATAAAAATGAAAAATAACAATTATTTACTTAATATTCGCCTATGGTGACAGGCAACTACGGAACCCTACACTGCGCGTGACCCGACACGCACTTTGCTGGTTTTAATGTTGAAACTAAAGTATCACGCGTATTATTGCGTTTCTGTGTGCCTAGTCAAAGGCACTTTCTACTGTAAAAAACGCTTGGAGAATAAAATAAAATTGTTTGGGGTTGACATCAGGTCACAAAATACTATGTCATTACCGCGCTAGCCAACATGCACATATTTCCGTTTCGTCATACGAAACCATAGAGTCGATCGAATTGATCAACTCCTTTCGACGCATAAAATCAAAATCGCATAACACTCATTTTGTCGTTTTGCGTACCTATTGAAGAAGAAAATCAAATTAGCAGAAGTAAAATTAACTTTCCGAGAAATTCAATGGGTTGATGCCATTTCTAGTTAATCTTCGTAGATATTTTAATAATAATATGTCAAATGTACGGTTTGTCTTTTCTGCTTGTTGATAAAGTTAAAAACTAAAGGGTTCCTGTGGATTTTACTATTGATTTTGTGGTACCAGCCCTGCAATGTGTTATTCGCTCTGTGTCGTTTATCAACTAGACTGACGAAATCCTGTTTTTTTTTTGCACTTTTATTACGCACACTTATCTTTAGAATTAATTTCCAACCTTTTTCTATTCTGACTTCAGGTTATGACGCTAAATTGGTGGCTGGTTTCGTCACTTTTCTTTGTTATTTCTTTTTATTACATTTTAATTTTTTTTTTTAACCTTTCCAGTATGTTATTTGTAGATAACTGAGTGAAATCCTTCTCGTTTGAAGAAAAGGTGCTCGTTTTCACTCAATGCACAATCACGCCCGGTGAATTGAACTGGTTTTGAAATCTGCAGATCCATGAAGTAATGCAATCTATAAAAGAAACGTCATTTTTATCTAAGTATTGATAAAAAAGCTTAGCATAATCATTCAAATGTTATACTTAATGTTGTCTAATTATGGATGGCTCCCCCCGGGTCTGTAGGAAACGATCCATTTGCTTTTTAATAAGTTCTGTGTGGTTGAGCGCGTTTACCACTTGCCGGGCGCAGCGGCTTGTGGTACGCTGCGGCAAATGTCTCAAAATGCCCAAGATCCGCTGTCCTACTCGGTCGCAAAAAAAATGTATGCGCACAGCACCTACAAAAAATGGATACTCCAACTAGCTCTACAAATACATAAGATATAAACCCCCTTGCAAAAAAATTGGGCAGCCATGGTTTTTGTATTTTGTGTGCATAAAAGCTTACATTCTAAGCTTTTATCCTAAAGATCTGAAAAACCATAGGTGCCCAATTTTTTTGGAAGGGGACACCCCCATATAGGCGCCTACTGAAATCAATATTAAGTATTTATCAAAATTCATGTAGAGAAAGAACCTCTCAGTGTTCTCTAAATCTTCACATAAATTTCGAAATTTATTTTTGTTGAGAAAGCTGCCTGCGCGAGATTCTTCTTAAATACCTTATCTTGTTTTTAAATACACACTTTATTTAATATGTATTACTATTACTCTATTTTGCTCAAAACAAAATGAACTTTACACGAAGTGTCTGTGTAACTTTCAGCGTGTAGGAATCGTATCGAATAACAGGACGACAACTAAACAAAGCGTAACAAGTATTATTTGCGAGCGCCTCGCCGGCCGGCGGGCTCTCGTTAGTTGCATTTAGGGAGCCATCCTACCTGTTATCGGCGTGGAACTGTGCCAGTCCCACTATGAGGGGGCTTCCATTTGTTACGCTCAGATATTCTGCGGCTAGTAACCGCATGCGATATCACTAGGTTTGTATGTAAAAAAAAACAGCTATTTAAGATACCTACGTAACGTACAGTAGAGTAGGTAGTACATAATAAGTACATATTTACTAAGTTTAAATGTCACCTAACACGAACTCTTGACTCTACGTGTGTATCTCGCTGGTATAATGCAGGACTCATTAAACAAAATGGACAAATTTGGCTCACAATGACCCAGCGGTTTAAATCACAGCAGATTTCCGAGTCATCAGTACAAGTTGCCAGCAATTCATTAAATGGGCCAATGTGTCGGAATGTGCTTGATGTATGGGCAAAGGACTCTGTTCTAGGCAGGTTGTAAATGGAAACGGTGGCGGAAAGCGGTTCATAATGGAGGAAGCATTTCACTTTAACAGTACATACTCCCAAATGATTCAATAATGGTTTAACCGAGTTTGAATTTTGCAATGATTGATATTTTTTACATACCTATGTACCTATGTATATACGATTAAGAGTGCATTTTTAAATTACGCAACTAATTTTAATGCAGATTTCATCAATAATCTGTGCGAACTTGATGCGGGTCGCTAATTTCCTATTCAGTAATAATAACGTACTAGGTGAGCTTCTGCACGTGCGCTTTAAAAGAAGCACAGATTTTTGATCACAAGAAGAGAAATAATATACCTTTTATTGATTACCTACTGATTAAAAAGTAATTGAGTAATTTAACAGTCTAAGTTACAAATCAACTTATCCTAAAAATTTATGTATCATACTAAAACTAACTATAAAAACATATAAATAATATACCTATATTACTTAAATATCCAATACTAACAAACCATTAAAAATACTGCATGGCATACGAAAAATATCTCTGTTACGGATAAATTCTTATGCTTGATCGCTGAACAAAACCACGAACATTGCCGCAGGCAAGACTGAAGGCGGTTTTTATCTCGGCATGTCGCCACGACCGCGTGCAGTGTGCGGGCCGTGCCTTGTGGCGGCGCGAGTTTCTTTCTGTACTTACTTTTGTATCTTTTGGTTAGGTTTGGTTGAAGTAATGCATCATAAACAAAGCACAAGTTTACCAATGTGCAAAAATGTTATCCTTTGTCGTTTCGAAACTAACTAGCCCTGATTTCGATACCCTACTTCATAGCAGTATTTATTATAGCATACACCAAGAAAATGTGATTTTTGACTATATTATTGATTTAGTTTTCAGTGTTAATACAAGCTTTTTATTTGTTTTCCGTTAGAGTCCACAAAATGTAGAGCTGTCTTGATGAGGCACTTAGATTTGTACGGGTGATCGTGTTAAAAGTGTTCCTATTCAAGCTGATGTAGCGTAAAGCCCAAGCTACTAAGAGTTAAAATGCAATCTTCATTATTATTTTAATTTTTATTCAACTTGGATCATGTATTACAAGGAATATCAAAATTAACCGTATAGGTTTCCGGTCCAAGCTGATCTGAGGAATTGATTTAGCTGGTCCTATCTAGCTGGCGCCTCTGGATGTGTTCGAAGAAATCATCAGTAAACACTTGTTTTCGGGGTCCACTGAAACAAGGGATAGTTGATACCTGATTATACACCCCAGTAAGTAAACCAGATTGGTTCTCATTTTGGAGTAGTACATTATCTCAGGAAGGGTAATCTTTCTTTCTTTCCCTTTATCTGATTGAGTCCTGAACATATTTCCCATCTCTTCACGTGTGAACCAATTTCCTGTTTTTGGGGACCCAGCTAGTATTCCGAAGTCTTCCTTATAGGTCCCGAAAATACAGTGAAATATCACTTGAGATGCCATTTCCTCTGTCATCTGTGTTCGATACGTGAATCTTATCCTAGACTCCAGCTCCTTTATTTTCTTATACAGGAAAAAGCTCCCCGAACCAGTAAAACTAAGAAAGTCTAATATGGCCGACTTCTCATCGTTTGTCTGACAAGAGTTGATCACCGCCCGGAGCATGCAGATAGGAAAGAACATGCGAGTTGCTTGACGGGAGGTTGCAATTAAGAGGATCTCTGCAATCAGGTTGCAAAGCTGAGCAATTTCAGCTGCCTTGTGATCAAAATTATTTCATCGATGCAGGGTACATGCGCCAAATCACGCTTGACTGCGTTTTCAAACCTTTTCCTGTATGCCTCTGGGCTTCGTACCATGCACAAGAACGCGGTCATTGGACCAAGACTCTGAACCATGCTAGACCTCTTTTCTGGTGGGAAAGTGCACCCTTCTAGTAATACATGATGGGCTCCATTTAGGCCATATTTTGAAATCGGAAAGGCATCCTGTTTGCCATCTTTCCTACCAAGTGGCACTGCGCTGTGACCCATACTCAACTCGTTGCTCCTCAATGCAAAGCCACACAAGAAATCCATCAATGGGCCCATGATCCCGATCCATGATGCATCTATGGCTTCTCCTGCTTCTCCCTTATATTTCAGATCAAAACTTTTGGTGACCTCTTCCCAGATCTTGGATGTCTTTTGGCGAGTTATACTGTATTCCCACGTAGGAATAGGTTCTGCTAGTTTTATACTGGCAGGTTTCTGTTGCTGGCTGCATTGAGACTTAGTTCAAGTTCCGTATATCGAACAGTCGTTCGATATTTTCAAATATTTTGTTTGGAACTTCGGACGGCTCTCAGATCAACTTGGACCGGAAACCTATACGGTTAATTTTGATATTCCTTGTAATATATGATCCAAGTTGAATACAAACTAAAAATATAATAAAGATTGCATTTTAACTCTAAGTAGCTAAGGCCGTGGTCGCTTTCACCCGCCGCACGCGGCCGACAGCGGCCCGCCGCCCGCGGCGTCTGAATGGTGTGTTCGGGAATGCTCGGGAGTGGTCGTTTTCGCCCAAAACGACCACACCATTCAGACGCCGCGGGCGGCGGGCCGCTGTCGGCCGCGTGCGGCGGGTGAAAGCGTCCACGGCCTTAGGCCTTACGCAACATCAGTTTGAATAGGAACACTTTTAACACGATCACCCGTACAAATCTAAGTGCCTCATCAAGGCAGCTCTATAGTACATTTTGTTATGTAAATTATTGACATGAGCCTTAGGAATGGGCTGAGACCCCCAGTTTGACTCCGACCAGCCATCGCTTAGGAACCTCCGACTCCGGAAGCGTGTCTTTTCGCGAGGAGTTAGAAGATCCAAAGACCAAGAACAGAGAAAGACATACCTATTTAGCATAATTAAATAGTTTAAGTATTATGAGATCTAGATAAAACACAATACTTAAAATTTTGTGGAGCGATTCTGCGACTTTATTCGCCGAGCGCGCGTTACTTGGCTCCCAGATTTCATCGTGATTTGTAGTTGGACAAGCGGTGTGATCGCTTGATTCACTAGCGCCTGTTAATTATTAAACGCAATCACTGCTGGATTGCAGAGCCATTTTAATTGTGTTAATTTTTATGGGTTCCTACCCTTCAAACGAAAAAAAAAACTGCCTTTTACCTAAAATACCAAATAATTATATTATTATTATTTTAATTTGTATATTTCTTTTTATCTTAAGTTAGGTTCTTACAATATTCATATAAAAAGTAATAAAACAATATAAATACAAAATATAAAAATATTAAAACCTAACCTAGGGTGTGCCGCCGGCAGCGAGGCGAGGCCTAAGCTACCGGTGGTCAGGGTGACAGAGAGAGAGGAACCTCCTGACTTCCCGAGCTGTGTCCAGGAGTACCGCCTTTTGTATCTGGCCCTTGACCCAACCACCTAGCGAGAGCCTTTTAAGGTGATGGTCAAGGCTCTTCGCTATTAGACCGTTCGCCGAAACGACTATCGGGACAGTGATCGTGGAATCAACAGGCCACATGGCGGTAACCTCGTATTTTAATTATTATTATTAAATTTAACCTATTTAAAAAGGACATAAAATAAGTTTATTGTTATAACAATTGAATGAAACTGAAACAATTGAACAAAAAAGAGGTGTGTACAGAAAAAACTGATTATGCCCAGGGCTAATCTCTCTTTGGTCAAAAAGAATGTTCTCGGAAAGGCAATACGAATTTTCAATTCATTGACTGACGATTTTAAAGAACAGCCGTTAAATTTATGATTTTTATTTTGTTTCTGTATTTAACTAACATTTTTATATGGATCTCGGTCTGAAATAAAATATTTTATTAAATAACTGAGCAAAAATAACTGGTGACTTTTCATATAAATGTGTATGGAAAGCGACCCAGTATTCTCTTCAGTTTATTTACGTTCATATTTAGAGACACTTAGTCTCATGCTTTTAGTCTGGTACAAATCGACTCCTTCTTAATTTGTACGTGAAGCGATTCTTTAATTTCGGTTTCCCTTAAATATCATAATTATTATGGCTCGGCATCATATGACATGCTAAGGTTTAGTGATAATTTCATAGTTCCGTGAATAAATTTAAAAAGTTCATATCTAAAATTGTATTAGGTATACTCTGGTATACTTAATATTTTATATTTAGTGAATAAAATTACGTTTCGTAAAACAGCTTATGTAGGGATATTTGTGTATTAATTAATTACAAAGATTTAAAGAGAATACAAGTAGTTAATGCGCAAAAAACATTTATCTAGTGATCGCTGTATAAGTTTATCGACGAGCTCTGGTAGCTGATCTGCGGCACCGGCGCGCCCATGCCACAGCATCAACCTGCGCTACTGAACTTAAATCGCTTACAGGAAGTCTGGAACGCCGCTGGAACGTCATTTAAATAAGTCAACACATTAATCACGCTGTTTTTATATATTATTATGGTATTACGATAAAAGTAAACTTTCTGTTTTCAAAGAGTATTAGATTTAAGTACGTATAGACAACTGAAAATGAGTGTATGCTAGAACTTCTTGTACTTTTTTTTTTAATCTAATATTTTTACGAGGCTTAAGTGCACTTGTGTGACTATGCCAGCCTCATTGGATGTCTCTTGGGTCAGATTCATCAAACACTCCCCTGCCCACTACCACTACGTTGTACGTAAAATACACTTTGTGTTTTTTAATTACAAGGTACGAAGAAATTACAAAAACATTTCCTGAAGTTTCAGAATTTACTAATAATACATTGTTTAATTTCTTCCACGCTGGTCTGGGAGTAAACAAAAAACATAGAATTTACCAGTTACTTCTCGTCCCGCGCAGATAGTAAAAGCCCATCGAGGGAATGGGCGAAAGTCTTGGGAATCGTTATAAGCGATGCGGTTAGCAACCCATCACTATTTTGATTTCCGTTTCCACCTACACACCCTTAATCATGCTAAACGTGGTCTTAAGGTTTTGTAGCTTAGGCTCTGTCTACCCCGTAAGGGATAAAGGCGTGATATATGTATGTACATTGTTTAATGTAATATCTGGAAAACATAATTTTCTATGAATGTATTTAAAGCATGTAACGAGAGTTTTTATCTATTTGGTACGCACCCCATCAAGGAAGTTCGTACCAGTATTCCCATTGTCGTCTTTGCAAAGGGCAAAATCGCAAATCGGCGCTACACGGTTTACATAAAATGGAAAAATTCAATTCGACAAAGGAAACCACTATGAGGAAATTCAAATAACCGCAGATATATTCTACACAAGTTCGGAATAATATAATGTGTGTTGAATGCTGAAACGGTTCTCTTTAGAATGTAGATTAGTTTCTAGGAAGATAAATGTGTGAAGCTCCCAGGCGGCACGGTATATGAGAATCGGGAATTCTTGTGTGTGATGGCGATTTAAGCGATTTATAAGTCTTCCAATGTCGCGGCAGACGTTGCAGTTTTACTTAAATTTTATTCTTTATAAATGTAAAGTGAAACTTCCAATTACTAATCCGTCGATGAGGTAAAATTTCAAGTACCTACTAGTACTTAGGCAAATTGATGAGGGGAATACTCAAGTAATTGGACTAAGGATACTGAGTAGCCTAAACATTTACCTTATTGTGACGTCCTCATCCAAAATTTTACCTGACACCTTAAAACTTAAAACATTATAACAACAAACGGATGACAAAGGATATACCTACCTAAGTCATGTTAAAAAAAAATGTAGCTTTATGTTAATCGTATTTGTACTTTTCAATCTAATTTTATTTAACACGAAACAATCAAATAAACTCGGAGAGCGAGTTAAATCTTACCCAACGTCCAAGGAAAACGGCGACTGGGGCAGGGCGGCTAGTTAGGGGTGCATTTAAAAAAGTTAAGGAGTTGGTTCTGACAATGGAACACAATCGGTATTTTGTAAGTGTAGACGGTAAATCAAACAATTGATGTGTATTTGTTACACTTAATTTCAGTAGGTATAAAAATTGTGACTTTAATTTCCTGCATAACATAATTGATTATCTGCTTGAATATTTTGGTATCACATATGTAGGAATAGCACGACCTGAAAATTGAAGAATGTTATGATTATTATGGGATTTTTAATTTTCTTCCACCTGGGGCTGTCCTTGTCAACCCCAATTAGACCTCTTCGAAACTGTATCGTAAAAGCCGTTTTTAGTTTTGTGTGCGTACTTATTTAGCTAACCTCTTCAAAATAAACAACTACTTAAAATTCTTGTACTCTAAGTTAACTTAAAAAAATTAACTAGATGATGAAGTGTCATTCTATGAAACTGGTTAACTATGTAAACAAACCGCCATATTGAGCGATATTGAAATTGTCTCTGAATGATGAATTTACTAGTGATGTTTGTTTACATAGTTAGCAAGTTCATAGAATGACACTTTTCTACTACTTAGGAAATGGCTTTATACGGAATGACTTGTGAACGGGTACCAGCACTAGTGGTGGAAAGAACGAAAACAACTGGATAAGTACACCCTTACAATGTTTTTAGCCATCTAAAATATATTGATTTATCGTCAGCAAAAAAAACAATCACAAAAATGTACCCCTGTTTAATGTTGCCATTTTTCACATCAATCAAGGAAATGACCGGCATTATTAAACCTATACTGTAATAACATTACAGTACAAAAGTCTGTACCTACTTCAAAGTTATTACAGTATAGATTTTTGTAAGGTTGTAATAACATTAAAGAACAGATTTTACCTACTACCACCGAGAAGAAAGTACGTACATAAATCACATCTTTATACCTTATGGGGTGACAGAACCTAGTATAATTGGTTGTAATAATGCTGGTCATTTCCCTACTGCTTCTGAACCCATCTTAGAGTATTTATGTACTTCTATACTGTTACTGTGTGTTACTGTGTGTTACTTATGTGTGTAGACAAAGTATAACAAACAAACAAATAACAAAAATCAACTAAAATCGGATGATATTCCAGTCATGTATTCAAATACGTACGCAAACTAAAAGGTTATGTTCGTCACTAATCCTATCGTAAAATTTAACGCAGGGCCGAGCGTGTTCGGGTATTGCTCTTAAAACGTAAATTAGACCCTAGTTTCATATCCTGATTTATTTTTCGTGTAACGCTGTTAGTTTTTAAAGCACCTCAGGGAAATGCCGAAGAGAGCAACTTTCACCAGGTCCAACGAGTTTATAGACTTCAAAAATTTATAATGTATCAAAGCCGCCCACTTACTATGCTGAGTTTTGAGATCTTTCACGAAATTATTGTAGTTACCAATTATAATATTTTCTTCTTAGTCGAAATTCTGCTGACAATTTTGCTGTAAGTACCTACATATTGTTCAACGAAATTGCCTCAGTTAAGAGTTATTGCTTCGATTGCAACTATAACTTAATGTTTTACACGAACTTTGTATATTGTTACATAATCCTAATTTTTTTGTAATAGTTTGTATAATATTCGGCAATATTATGTGATCTTTGCTTGTTCCCAAAATGTGAGTAGCTACTTACCAAATCTTAGCTTTCACTTAGCACAACCAAGAGGGAAAATCCGCGTACAAAATTCTCCGTGCAAACACCGCTAACCCCAGACTTCATTAAAAGTTGCTTCGCCGAAGTCGTTCAACTCAAACGTTACGTTAATCTGACTGTAGGAATTTTATGATTGTTCTTTATGAACTTGCGGCTTCATAATTGTTTTAGGCTTTAAGGTCTGCTTAATATCGCTTAAATTAGTCAGCTCATTGATAAAATGACTGGAAAACTTTAAAGCGGACTGCCAGTAGGTAATAGGACTTTAAATTGTTTCATTTCTTGTAAACAACAAATATTTTTTCAATCAAATATTTAACTAAAAAACATGACACACCAGTATAAATATGATACTAAGTACAAAATACATACTAGCTTCGCGTAAAACTTTTTGTTATTAATATTTGACCTCCTAAGGAACGCACATTGCGGGATAAGCTCGGTTGTTATCTCTACCCAGCAGTTTTATTAATTCTTACTCAAAGCTTGTAAACTGGTATAATTTAACCGTTTGCTACGTTACTGCAAAGCAGCTTTAAAAAGGCTTCACTGTTTTGTAGTAAAATAATACCTGTGCTCTTACTACAACATCTTTTATTATTAATAAGGGATGAAGAAATACAATATGCATAAAAGCTGAATCGGTCAAGTATAAATCCTACTTCCTATTAATATTATAATCGCGAAAGTTTGTGAGTACGGATATATGGATGTTTGTTACTGTTTCACGCCAGAACGGCTGGACAGATCTGGATGAATTTGGAACATGGATAGATTATAGTCTGGAATAACACATAGGCTCCTTTTTATCCCGAAAAATTGCGTAATTCCTGCGGGATAGCGATAAATGAATTGTATGCTGACGAAATTGCGGGCAACATAGTATTTACATATTTATAAACAAAATTACGATACAGATTTCTTTCTAGATGTGCAGTTAGAAACACACTAAATGGAAAGTTAATTTTGTCAAAGAGTTCCAAAAAATACCAGCAGTTTGTTGATTAACATTTTTCGAAAGGAAAGAAGTATTGATAAGGGATAAAGACGTGATCTATGTATGTATGTATATAAAAGGAATGTATGAAAACTAGAGAACACTTTGTTATTCAGTCATGAGTTATTACAAACAAACTTATGAGTTACTATGTTTTTATTTAGTTTTTTGAGATGGACCGAGGTCGCGCTCGCATCGGGTCACGTTGTATCCGCAGCGGTATCCGGTTTAATTTCCGACTGGCACTTAACGTGATTTCGTGCTCTAATGGCCATAGGAACGAGGAAACTCCAAAAGAACGTTGCCAAAGAAACCGGTGTGTTTAATTGCGTAATTATACCGCCTAGAATTATGATGATCGGTGAACACTTAGTTGCAATTTAAACTTCTGTCGTAATTATTTACACATTTAGGCTTTCATTTCATTGCTTTTTTTGGGAAATATTTCATTATAACCACGGAAGGAGACTAATTATGCTGCTAAAATTATGAATGCGAAAGTTTGTTAGTATCTTGTTTCTTTTTCACGCTGAAACGGCTGGCTGGATGCGGATTAAATTTGGTATGTATATAATTGGATTTTAGGAATCGCACATAGATAGGTTACATTTTACATTCTGTCTTGATTTTGCCGTAAAATATAACTAAAATCTCGAAGTCTCAACCATTGTCTCAAAACGCGAAATTTGACTTCCTTCTTTAGTTAAATCCCGTAATTTTATAAGCCGCGGGAAAAGCTTGTAAAATATAAAATTTAAGAATAAATAGGATTCGCATATATTTATTTGCGATAAAAAGCAACGTGTGCGGAAGTTTGTGTTTGACGTGTTTCTCGTCGCATGTTACTTATTCAGTACCAGGATGATCGAGCTTTTACTCGGTATATTTTTTGGTACCTATACCTACGTTTTCTAAAAATAATAATAATAATAATAATAATAATAAAAAAAAAAAAAAAAAAAAAAAAAAAAAAAAAAAAAAAAAAAACCGCTGACAATGTCAACAGCGTGTCAAACATTTTGCGTAATTTTTATATGTTTTAAAACATATATTTTGCCTTAAAGCATCAAAAAAAGGCAAACAAACAAGCAGAAAGTCTATGCGTGGGCAAGCCGTATTCGCCGCTACAGAGAGCGTGTGGACCGATTTCAGCAGAATCGCCTTTTCCAGAGTGACCAAAGGAAGGTATATCGGAAGTGGGAGGGAACCGATCAGTGTGTGTCTGACGGACGACTGCCGGATACTACTGCTATGACTAACTTCTGGCGTAGTATTTGGTCGTCGCCCGTCGAACACACCGAGGGTGAATGGATGAATATTGTTGAACGTAAGTGTGAGTCTATCGAACCTATGGGCGCTGTTACCATCACCCCCGAGGACGTTAGTTGTGCTATCCATACAGCCCAGAACTGGAAAAGTCCTGGTCCAGATGGATTGCACAACTTCTGGCTGAAGTGGTTTCGATGCTCACATGAACGTTTGGCAATGCAATTCCAGCAAGCCCTCGAGCTCGGCTCCCTACCACCTCTTTTAACAACCGGTATCACCTTCCTGCTCTATAAGTCCGGTAGTACCATGGAAGCGAAAAATTACAGACCCATTACGTGTTTACCCACACTGTACAAACTCCTTACATCCATTTTGAGAGCAAAAATTAACGCGCACATCGTTGCAAACGACATTTTGGCCCCCGCTCAAAATGGATGTAAGGTTGGGTCCCGTGGTACTAAAGAGCTCCTCCTCATAGACATGACTATTTGCCAACGAGTCCGGCAGAACAGAGGGACCCTCTCTGCTGCCTGGATTGACTACAAGAAGGCCTATGATTCAGTGCCTCACTCATGGCTGAGGAGGATCTTAGAGCTGTATAAAGTTGATGCAGCTTTAAGATCCTTCTTAAGCGCATGCATGGGGCAGTGGACCACAGTCCTTCGTCAACCGGGTGGCAGTGATGACCCTCCTGGTCCGCAGGACTTCATAAGGATTGAACGTGGGATCTTCCAGGGTGACAGTCTTAGTCCATTATGGTTCTGCCTAGCACTGAATCCGCTCAGTACTTTGCTGGCGGATTCAGGGCTAGGTTGCCGGCTCCGGAGAGGGGGTGAGGTCATTTCTCATCTGCTTTATATGGATGACCTTAAGCTATTTGCACCAAACAACCACAATTTGTTGGAGTTATTGAAAACAACAGAAGTTTTCAGTAATGCCATCAAAATGGAGTTTGGTGTAGATAAGTGTGCAGTCATACATGTGCAGCGGGGGCAAGTTGTAAATTCACCGAACTTACAACTTTCTGAGACAATGTCCCTCAGATCTATCTCCGAAACTGAAACCTACAAATATCTTGGTATGTCACAGTCCTTGGGTATTGAAGGTAGGGACATCAAACAGATGGTGAGGGAGCGTTTCTTTGGGCGCCTGACAAAAGTACTCGATAGTCTTTTGTCAGGAGGCAACAAGGTGCGCGCCTTCAACGCCTGGGTGATGCCCCTGCTCATATACTCCTTTGGCATACTAAGGTGGAATCAGACTGAGCTGAATGCCCTGGATCGAAGGGTTCGTTCATTGCTCACTACGCGTCGCATGCTACACCCTCGCTCGTCTGTTATGAGACTGTACATCCCACGGAAATGTGGAGGCCGTGGCTTCTTAAATGCCCAGGACCTCCACAACCGTGAGGTGTACAGTCTTAGGGAATATTTCCTGAACAACGAGTGTGGGATGCATCGTGATGTAGTGGCGGTGGACAAATCCTTCACCCCTCTCACCTTGGCAAAAGAGAACTGGCGCAGACCTAAGGTATGGAGCACCGAGGATCGCAAGACTGAATGGGAGAGTAAGGAGCTGCACGGGCGGTTCTATAAGGCCCTCATGGGGCCCGATGTAGACCTGCTCGCGTCGGTGAACTGGCTACGCTTCGGGGATCTCTTCGGGGAAACCGAAGGTTTTGCCTGTGCAATAGCGGACGAAGTTATCATGACTAATAACTACCGGAGATATATCCTGAAGGACGGTACGGTCGACATTTGTCGGGCATGCCGCCGTCCTGGAGAGTCACTCAGGCATATTATTTCTGGTTGTTCTAGTCTTGCTAACGGCGAGTACTTGCACAGACATAACCTTGTAGCCAGGATTATTCACCAGCAACTTGCTCTTTTATTCGGTCTTGTGGACTTCGAAGTGCCCTACTATAAGTACACACCTGCACCAGTTCTTGAAAATGGTCGTGTCACGCTCTATTGGGATCGATCTATCATCACGGACAGGACTATTGTCGCCAATAAACCTGATATCGTGCTGATAGATCGATTGAAGCGCCAGGCAGTGCTCGTGGACATCACGATCCCCCATGACGTGAACCTCGTGAAGGCCGAGAAGGACAAAGTCAGCAAGTACCTTGACTTGGCTCACGAGGTTACCGCCATGTGGCCTGTTGATTCCACGATCACTGTCCCGATAGTCGTTTCGGCAAACGGTTTAATAGCGAAGAGCCTTGACCATCACCTTAAAAGGCTCTCGCTAGGTGGTTGGGTCAAGGGCCAGATACAGAAGGCGGTACTCCTGGACACGGCTCGGATAGTCAGGAGGTTCCTTTCTCTGTCGCCCTGACCACCGGTAGCTTAGGCCTTGCCTCGCTGCCGGCGGCACCCTAGGTTAGGTTTTTATAATGTTTTTATGTTTTGTATTAATATTGTTTTATTACTTTTTATATTAATATTGTAAAAACCTAACTTAAGATAAAAATAAATATAAAGAAAATAATAATAATAATAATATCTTGGGACAATTGACACCAATTGACCTAGCCCCAAACTAAGCAAAGCTTGTAATATGGGCACTAGACAACGGATAAACATTTAAATACATATTAAACATCCAAGACTCGAGAACAAACATTCGTATTTTTCATACAAATATCTGCCCCGACCGGGGATCGAACCCGGGACCTCAAGCTCCATAGTCAGGTTCTCTAACCACTGGGCCATCCGGTCGTCGAACCAAATGAAACCAAGCTAGATCGATTTATCGCCCCCAAAACCCCCTGCATTCAAAATTCGTTGGAGCAGTTTCAGAGTTTGAGATTATAGCTTGTTTAAAGGTATTAGATTATGACTATGCTGTGTAAGTTTTTTATTAAATAAATAAATTTATCTACATCCATATCATGACTTCCCTACAATATGTTCAGGAACGATTAGCAAATGGCCTACATTAAGAAACCTGTATCTGTGGTTGTATTTTAATGTTTTTACATTAGAGTATCAATATCGATACTCTAATTACATTCTAACTTCGAAAATCTAAAATAACAAAATCTATTTGTCTTGAACACAATTATAGTAGGAAACTTATGATAGAATGTAGATAAAGTTATGTATGTATGTAATTAGGCATTAAAGTACTCGTGCAATCTTAAAAAGTAACTTCTGGCCCACTGTGAAACCTTGTCACAGAAAATTACATAGTTAAATTCCTTGTCAAGAAAGTATCTTTTTTAAACGACAAGGAATGCAAACGACCAAGGGGTACCATTATTATGACACTGAGAACCTTCAACGATGGGTCAGGAATACTCTGAAATTAAGTGTTAGTACCTAATTTATAATTCCTCACCGTTCATAAACCTGGACCGCATGTAATAAATTACATTTTTACATGAAAACCAAGTACGTGGCAACATTTCATGTATGGAGGTTTAAGAATCGTGAAGGAAAGTAAGGAATTATGATGAATGTTAAAGTCGCGTGCACTGAACAACAGGCTCCGGCCGTTTACGTTTGGTCTTACGTTTTAAGGGCTGCTAACTATTGCTTATTAAATAAAAATAAAATTGTTCATGATTTGTCATACATACACTAGAAATCCTACTAATATTATAAATAGGTACGAAAGTTTGTAAGGATGTGACGACGTGAGTGAGTGTGTATAATTGTTCCTTCTTCACGCTGAAACGACTAAACGCATTTCAAAAAAAAATTATAAGGGAGATAGCTGGTACCCTAGATTAAAGTATGGGCTTCTTTTTATCCCGAAAATAAATGATAGGTATATGGGGATAGCGATAAACATGTCAGTTGCTAATTCTGCGCGGACGAAGCTAGTCATAATATATTGCTAAATAGAGTACTTCAACTGGCTGACATTACACAATTATTTTTCAAAGTAAAGCTTTGTAATTTTATAAGCGGGAAATAATATTACTCTATTGAGGAATATCAAGGACCTCTTTCAATATTTACGTTAGTTAAATAGCCAAATCGTACCTATAGTGAGTACATTTTGACGAGACTGTGATATTAATTCATAGCTGTAACATCCATAGATATGCGTATCTATGTTTAACAAATTATTATTGTTTTTGTTTAAAAAATAATATTACTGATTAATGTAAAACGAGTTATGTAGTTGGCTACCTATCTACCTGCTTACGTAATGTGTAGCTTACCTACCAATTGAATGGTTTCATCGTTTGGTCATTAGTGTTTAAGCTTGGTTTAAAATGGAGACTAACTTCCAAAAAAGGTGGAGGTTATGGATTTACAAAGATATTTTTCGGAATATCAGTCATAAACGTTTTAGTTTGATTAGTAACAATAATGTCAGTTATTTGTTAAGCTCCTTGTTTAATTTCTAGTCTAGTTTTGTTCGTAAAATTATATAACTGATTAAATAACAATTATGTAATGAGGCATTCGCAGACTCACCTCATCAGTGCCAGCCCTAATTGGCTTCGAGAAAACCTGATTTTAATTACACGAGCAACGGTGCTATGTGAAATTATAGCTGCCAGGAGGTACAAAAATATTATACAGAAGTACGGTAGAAAGAAACATATTATTATCTAGTACTATAATTATTTACAAATATTTGTTATCATAAAGCTGGAATAACATTTTCGTCTAAGCCACTATACGTAGGTACTTACATCGTAAAAAAATGCGTGTTAAACCAAGTAACATAGTTAATACTCCTACAACACAAAGTAAACAAAATTGCATCATTACAGTAGTACCTATTTTGTCTATCGCTACCGACGTACTTTGCCTGAGTTACCTATAACAGCTGATCTTATGCCGTTGCGAGAAAATCGAAAATGTTGGTGCGTTAATGATAATAGTGTTTGAACGGCGAAATTGTTCCCGAGTAAACTTTTGTTTTAAAAAAATAAAATAAAATGTAAATTATTCTGCGCATAACATATGTCTTAGATGACTAAAATCTCATCAAAATATAATAAGTACAATATTAAAAATATGCATCGTTAATGACTTTATTGAGTTCTGAGTACAAAATCTTGCATTGCATTCAATTTCAAGATTTAAGGTAGCCTTTAATAACACCACCTCGATAAATGCTGGCGCTCCTCCACTGTGCGGTTTAAGCGGTGATTCTTGCCTCTTCCTGGGCCTTTAAAATGCGATTGTACCACCTTATGCAAGGCCGGCAACGCACCAGCAAGCCTAAATGGTAGGTACTGTAGTTGCTATGAGCGTTGGAGATCACTTAACATCTGGTGAACCGCATGCCCGTTGGTCAGACTTCCTTACGGTAAAAATGTTAATAAAAGCGAAAAATATTTTTCAACACAGTTGCTTAAAAAGTGCCCTTTTTTGGCTGTTTTGCGTGCGAAAAGTTCGTTTTTGCGCACTAGTGCGATTTAGTTTTCTATTTTTTTTTTATTTGTACTTGTTCCAATTTACGACTACTTACCGACGAGTTATTATAATGTTAGTTTGTACGAAGAGGTAATAAAACTAAAAACCTACTATTAATGTAAAAATAACAAATTATCGTGATTTTATATTTTATTACTAGTAATATATATTTATTTTAATTTAATTTAGCGGCTAGCCGCTACATCATTACTTTTTAAATATTGAATTCCTGAAAACAGTTCTTATTAAGGTGTCTGAATGGAACGGAATAGTGTGGAAATAGCTGCCGAAACGCCTGTCACAGTGGAGGCGTTTTTCCAACTGCAAGTATGGCTTTTAAGGTTCTAAAGGTAACAGGAGTTTGTGTTTATAGATACAATTTAAATATTTCTATACACAAATAATCGAACATAATGATATTAAGGTAATAGTAGTAAAGTGTTATATATTATAAAATTGTTCCCTTCTTATAAAAAAAATATATTTGGAAATAAAATCTTTAATTGAGTTAGCTGAGTAGCAAAAGCCATTGCCTTATGAAATATGAAAGCAAAAAAAAACGCTTCTAATTTGTCAAAAAAATTCTCTGCTAAAGTTAGAACTTACTCAATTTTTTCTTGTATTTTTTTTGCAACTGTATTAAAAAACGTCTTTCAATACACGCGCGGAAATGTCATTCTTCGCTCGTCCCGAGTCTCTCCACTCGCCATTTACGTCGTAAATATAGTGGTTTATTTTTTCTTTATTGAAAACAAGAATATAGATAAAATTAAAAAGTAAATTAAAATTAAAATCTAAAATAAACTGGTTTCTTAAAGCTTAATATCAAGTGTATACATATAAACGGAAAAGTCTGAAAAATGAAAATTAATGATGTTAGAGTTAGATATCGGCGTTATATTTATCTGTGATGTCTCGATAAAGTTCGCCCCGGCGTCTTAGATGGCGCTAGTGGACCCTACAACAGAATGCAAAGCGTATGCGTATGTATGTAGATGCGCAACAATTAATGAGCTAAGACTACAAAAAGCCCATGGACAAAAAACATGTGAAATGAACCAGCGTGACTGAAGCTTAGATGGCTGTTACTATATCATAAAATAACTCTGAGCGCTATGCCGTCATTTCTGAGCGGTACAGATTTTTTCCCATACATTCAAAAAAAAATTGCATTAACTTCCGGCACTACCATTTTAAAGCGGCACTAGGTTTTTCGACATTTATTTTTAATCATCTATAAGCTATAAAAACGCCGTAAATTAATAATTAGTCGTAATTCGTCACTTGTACGTCCTGAGAAATTCCATGAATATACCGCTCAGAAATGACGGCATAGCGCTCAGAGTTATTTTATGATATAGTAACAGCCTTCTAAGCTTCATTGACGCTGGTTCATTTCACATGTTTTTTTCCCATGGGCTTTTAGTCTATAAGCTTGGCTTGGATACTTATGAACGTATCAACGTTCTGAAACTCTGACATTTTATTTATCGGAAAACGCGAATGGCTACGCAAGTATTATGTATAATTATTAAAAGATTCGGACTTCTTGTTGGTAGGTATCTGTTAAAATTAATCTCATAGCTTTACTATTGTGGTCGCATGCCTCTGTTTTAAGTAATAGCCTTTACCTATTTGTATAATTGTATACCTATTGCAATTACGAAGAAAATATAGATAACTAGCTTCTGCCCGCGACTTCGTCTGCGTAGAATTATGCATAAGAACCTTCCTCATGAATCACTCTATCTATTAAAAAAAACCGCATCAAAACCCGTTGTGTAGTTTTGAAGATATAAGCATACATAGGGACATAGGGACAGAGAAAGCGATTTTATTTCATATAGCTGCTGCCCGCGACTTCGTCTGCGCAGAATTCGCTTATCGCTATCCCGCGGGAACTATGCCATTTTCCGGGACAGAACTATCCTATGTCCTTCCTCGGGACTCAAACTATCTATATACCAAATTTCAAGTAAATCGGTCGAACGGTTTAAGCGTGAAAAGGTAACAGACAGACAGACAGAGTTACTTTCACATTTATAATAATAGTAGGGATTAGTAGGGATAAAAGCAAAAAGTATCAACAATTTGATATTGTATGACAATCTTCGTCTTAGGTATTCTAGAAATAGTTGTGACCATGTTGTAAGTAACAAAGTCGAACGAGTTCCCTTTTAACACAATTCAAACATTGTTTCTTGACCCCCTCTTTCTACTTTGTATTTCATGAATTATTCATTATACGAATATTTGAGGGCATGTTTTCGAGTAACTGCCGTATATCCGAGAATATAGCGAAATGTATTCTCGGGTCAAAGTAGAATTGTAATTTCGCTTGGGGACCGCGTTTTATGGACCTGTTTATGTAATACCATGACAAAGTATAATAATAATAAATACAAAAAACTAAGTATAAAAATCATAAGTCCAATGGAACGTTATTCATTTCGCCATTTCTTACTGAAATAGTGTTTATAGACCGAAATACCTTCTCGACTGTTTCATTAAAACGCGTTGCGCTGTAATAAAGTTATATCAAGTATAACTAACGTTCCGCTCCGCCACCCGCCGGCGATGTGAGAAATGAGCTAAAACAAAATTAAGTATTTTATTGAAACAAATATATTCGACTAGCTTTCACTCGCTTTGCAGACCGTCCCTTACTGGCAAGGAGCATAAATAACCAGTCACTCAGTTCATATAACTTTGCATGGGAAGTAACCAGTTATTTTTGCTCGTCAGTGTATCTGGTGAAAATATCGACCAATCCGTCGTTAGTGTTCGTCTGCGTGACAAAAAGAAGACTTGTGCAAAATTTCCTGCTCCTTTTCCCAGTAGTTTGGGCTGAGCCTTGAAAACTCATCGTGCTATACCTGTGAGGAAAATAACCTAAAATTTTAAAAATCTCCGACGTACTCATTTAAATACGTAATAATTTTATAACCGACCTAGTTCTTCTCGGCCCACGCATGACGAGGGGATCCCTAGTCAAAATAAGGTTAAAGTGCTTTCCGTTCTTACTAGCATACCCACACACATCGATAATTCGCTAACACAAAAGGGCGTACCTTCATAAAAAATTGTAGTTGTTACGTTTGTTTATTATTATGGACCTCTGTAAAGTATGACCTAATTCAATAACTTACGTTTTTTTTGCATAAGGACAGTTTTTTAGCTTATTTTACTGAAGTCAGTACGTAACGGTAAACATAAAGCACGTGCCTTCGATGTTTCATTGACACAGCCCTTATCGCTTCCGAGGTCCGTGACTTACGGACTGACAGATAAACAAAGGAACAGGACAAAACTATAATGGTTCCGCTTTTGATATTCCAGCTGGTTACCGAAGAGACTGGACACGAATTGCCCAATTCTTTTGCGAACTACGATGTCATGAACAGACACAAAAACAGATACACTGAAATTATAAGATGTATATTTTACGTTAAATTTAAAAACAGAGAAGTACGTTTATATGGGAAATTTACAGCTCTTTACCTTTTATTATAATAGAGCTGTGCAGTTCCAAAGTTCCATTTCTTAAATAATGTTAGTCTAATGTCACTAATAGTGTTGTCTCTTACAGAACGCCAATAATGTTATACTAAACGTCTGAGAAACGGGAGCCGGGTACTCGTAGCTAACTAGGCTGCGTTACTCGTGTGATGTGGGCTAGCCAATCTAAATAATTTGATTGCTTCTGCGACTTTGCGTAAGGGTTCTCAGTTAGTGACACTTTCACGAGTTTCATCATGTTTAACCCGTAGTCGTATTTCGATAAAAGTCCAGTTAATTTTTTTAAGAATAGGATGGTCCGTCATTGCTCACCGGAGTCGTAAGGCGGACCGCAAACACGCATGTTTGTTTAGGTCTGTGTTAGCTCGCTCTTGGCCACTCTATTTATTGGCTTCGAATTTATTCTGCAGCAGCGAAGGCTACCATTGGAGAAGTATTTTTTATGACTATAGTATGAGATAGCAATAAATAAATTCTTCGCAGGCGAAGTCGCAGTCAAGTAGTGTTTTACTAAACCTTATCAAACATTTTGGGCTATTTAGGTAAGGTATGATGGCAAGAACGGGGCTTGGTGTTTTTAAATATTTTAAAGTGTAAATGATAGAATGGGAAGTGTGCGTTTAAAGAGCCACTCTTACGCATTTGTCTCAAAATAAAAATAACTGTCTTATAATCAAAGATAGTTTATCGTCATTTCCTGAAGCTTTTTATAAATGCATAATTTAACAGACATTAATCATCTGCTTGTAAATTAATTATTCGAAAAGTTGTAAACCTTTTGTATCGTAAACCATGAGAATAGTTTGCTAAATTATTGTCAAAATTTACGAATTAGCAGACAATAAAGGTTTGTCGAATGATGAGTTTGTAAAATGACGCATTTATGAAAAGTTTTTAATTTTAAACAAGTGATGAGTTCCCTCTAGGCTCACAAATAAAACAAAGTTTACTTCTTTGTTCTATTATTATTATTAGTGCTTTGGGCCACACACATATTTTATATAATTAGATATATATTTAACATGCAAGTAATCTAGTCAAAACACCGAATTGTCATTGCGCAAAAATAAATAATATTTCGACTATATTTTCGGGACTTTACAGACAAAACAATAAAACATTATTATAACGGAGACGTCGACCGCGTAATTCAGTGAGCCCTGTTTGCTCAGCTCTCGTACATTATTGCGCGCGCTTCTTCAATGTGCGGGCTCTCTGGGTTGTGTGTTTTAGTTTTGGAATCTTTAAAATTGACCACTAAGTGAATATTACTGTCCCAAACCTTAATATCAATAGTAAAGTTTAACTGACATCCTTTCTTACAAATTAAATTTACTTTCACTTCAGCCCTACATATTAATAAAATTGGACGAAAGTATATTATGGACTCCTCTCGATCCAGGAGTAAAAACTGGGTTAAAAACTAAAGCTTCAACATTGCAAGTCTGTTTTTATAAGCGAAATGGTGTTTTGTCGTTTTAAAGCAAATGATAATGTCAATCTGATAGGTAAAGGGAAATCCATAAAACTTAACAAGCGTATAAATTGCACGATTTTTACAGTCGCTAACATCAAGTCAGCTGCAACCTAAGACTACCTACTGGTTTCAACACACCCGTTCTGTTAGGTAATCTACCTATTAGCGACTGCGTTACTGTTTCGTATACAGTAGTTTGCGCTATTATTTGCCCTATCCCTACTATAATCAGTCTGTCTGTTACGCTTTCATGCCTAAACTACTGAACTGATTTTTATGAAATTAATTTGGTGCAAAGATAGGATAAGGTTTATCCCGGAAAATCGCAAAGATCCCACATGATAGCGTTAAGCGAATTCTACGCACACAAATTCACGGGCAACAGCTAGTTATTTATATAAAACAAGGTACATAATAATATAACCATGAAATTGGATTTCTACTTGCGTGTCCGTATTATCTATTATAAACTTAAGGGTGTGTGTAAATCTCGCAAGGGATCCCACATATTCCTGCATTTGTCAGGAGGCAGCGGCCCTGTCGCCTTTGAGGCCACTCGAGGCAACTGTGTGTTCGTAGCTTGTTACTATTTAGTGCGTGAGAGGAATTAAGAAACGGAAACGCTACTTTAATTTCCTAGCTAACGCTTACACGTGCCGTCTTCTGAATACCGTTCAATTTGCGTGCTAGTTTTTTTACAACAAAAGTTTAATATGTTGGAATGTATACAAGATCACAAAACCAATTCATTGGTGAAAAAGATGTTGCTTGCCTTGGTGAACATTTAAATTAAAGCAAAAATAAGTGGTGATCCATCTATACTGTAACCATGTCAACCACGTGTCTTGCGTGGAACGGCGGTTGTTTGCACGACGTTTAAAGGAGCATACATTTTGGGGTTAAATTAATCTTCATTTTAATCAGTCCACTGCTTTATACGGCCAAATCATCAATATCAATTATTTTTCCGACTCACGTTTCAATTATGCGACCAATCTCCGTGAAACTTTGCATAAAAAATGGTTTGGGTAAATTTTACCACAAAATTAAATCTTGTCGCAAAATCTTAGCTTTCATAAGGAAAATTTTCGCACAATGCTGACTCAAAATAAGTTTATTTTTATAAGTATCGAATTCAACGTTCTTGAATGGTAGCTTCAATGGTAGGTAGTTAAAGACATATGATAATGCCACGTACTAAGTTATATTCGTTTATCTTAGCACTGCTGTGTCCATGTGGACAGAGTCGCGGCTGCCCGTACCCATCGCGGGGACTGCTATTCGCAATAATTGTTCAAAGGCAAAAGGTATAGTTAAAATTACTTCATGTTCATGACACAGAGACGTTATTATGTTGCAATTGGAAAATGTAATGAAGCTGGAAATCAAAAAATGATCAAGATCCTCACATGATCATTCCGGATACATGTTATGTAACGCACCATGTGTATTTTGAGCAGCGATAAAGGGGATCCTTAACCTCGGCGCATATTATTACCAGAATGATTCGGAAAGAAATCGGAATCAGTCAAATATAAGTTCCGAAGAATTCCATGATTCCAGGAATGGACGCTATAGGGGGAAGGCAAGAGAAGGGGATTTATGACTAAATGTCTATTAATGTGTGCCGAGGCAAAGAAATTGGTCGTGCTACAATTGAGAATGGACGTTTAAGTTTTGTAACAAAATTTGCAATTATTAACCCTATCCCAGGTTTTGGTATTGTTACATTACATGTTTGGAATGAAATGAAAAAAGAAACATGAAAAAAATATATACCTTAAAATTACGAGCTTGAAAACTGTTTACATTTTAAAAGTCTTCCATTAGGGACGGTGGTCAAGAACATGCGATTCACGTACGTAACAGCCAGCGAATCAAAAAGGTAGCCCCGAGAAAAAGTCCGACTGGTGTTCCATCAGCTAAACAATTGACGTGGGTGCTATTGATAGAGGCAATCTAACATGAAGAAAAAATGGGTCAGCAAACATGTTCTGCCGAAAGAAATTAACGCGAGCTTGTGCCAATAAAGAGTCAGCACCGGAATCGTAAGTTACACGAGTGACAAAATGTTTTTTCCTTTGGTAATGCCCTTTTTATTCAGCCAACTTTTATGTTCAATACGAGAGTTACATTTTAACGTTTAACGAGGTCGTGGAGATTAACCAGAGCTGGTTTCTTTGTAACAGTAGTTTCCTTTAATCGGTAATATGTCTGGAGTTAGGTCTATATATGTGTATGAAAACGTATTTAAGGAAACATGATAGTTAATTCGGAATTACTTGCTAATAATGAACCTAAGTAAATTAAAAAGCTGTTTTGTTCATTGCTATGTAAATAATCGGCCATACAGGTAGGTACATCAGTTTAGAAGAATTAGAAGATTGGCATACATACAAATAAGACCTCGTATTACCAGGGAGATTGCCTATTATACCTATAAGAGGCATGTCATGTTAGCCCTCTCGGCTGGCAACGCCTCGGCAATCTCCCTGGTGTCACAGAGTGTCTATATTACTTATCATTCACTTGTGACGGACGTGCACCATTGCCTTCCTAGGGCAATAAAAAATGGCTACTCTTATTTACCACTCGTTCCGATTCTATCATCTACAAAAAAACGGATTCTTGAACAATTGCAGTTTGGTGATCGTTCGTTGTTATAATACTCGTATTACGTATTACTTGTGTAACACCTATGATTAACATTTGCTGTGAGAATTTGTTCGACTGCCTTCGCTGATTGTAAACACCTGCTTCGTGACTACGAGCAAACACTAATTTAATAGAGATAAATATAATATATACTCAAAAAATTCAAGATTCACATATGAGCAGCAAGGCAAATGATTGCTATTACGATAAGTAAAAAATATTTTTAATGGATTTAAACTACTACGAACGTCATGTTCACACTTTCCTTATTGCCAACTACCTTTAGGAGTACAATAATTCACTCTATATTAATAGTTGTATAATAAATTGGGCGCAAAGTATTTAGGGAAGGGAACAATTATAAAATAAAACAACGTCGTTACGCCATTTAATTGGATTCAGAGAGCCTTTGGGAGTCACAGATATGGTCAACTGATAGCTTAGTTTGTTGTTATTCCCTTGACTTCGACCCTGGCAAAGATTCTAATTGCAATTAAGCGTCAATTAATTTCTACGTAATACGAAACGAGGGACGTAATGTTTACGTTCCGAGTTAATAGACGAGAATAAACTTGTAAGTGCTTAGAATTGGGAAAAAACTGACTAAAAAACAAGGAAACGGTTTTTTTTGTCAGCATCACTCGAACAAATCTTACCCAAAACCTACCCGTGTTTGTTTTTGTGGAAAATGGATGACAGTAATACCTAGTACATTACTGAAGAGACTAATAAAGCCATACTGGACGAATTGGTTTGAAATCCGAGCCGTAGGCGTGTATTTTTATATACGAGTCCAGTGTGGCACTTAATGGTTGAAGCTTGTATAGTGCTTTTCTCAAACATGAAACAAAAAGCTACAAAGACAAAATGTAGGTAATCCTTACTAATCCTTACTAATATTATAAATGCGAAAGTAACTCTGTCTGTCTGTCTGTTACCTTTTCACGCTTAAACCGCTGGGCCGATTTAGTTGAAATTTGGTATACAGATAGTTTGAGTCCCGGGAAAGGAAATAGGATAGTTTTTATCCCGAAAAATTGCATAGTTCCCGCGGGATAACACAGCCCAAACTACTGGAATTTTTCAAATTTAAGGCGGAACAAAGTTCGCCGGGTCAGCTAGTTAATTATAATAGTGAAATTAAAATTGAATGACGACATAATCTAATCTCATCTCTTCTCTAATCTCTTCAGTACTGTACTATTGCATTTAACGTAATTTTAACGTATTCATCCTCTTTGGTAGCATAGTTAATTATAAGAAGATGAGAAACATTTGACAACGTCTCTAGTGCCTATGCGAAAGAAACACACTTGCATTGCAAATTAGTACCACATTCGGAACTTTTATCACTGTAGTCAAGGATAAGTTCATAAATCTACGGCAAGCTGTGGACTGTTTTAGTCAGAATCGCGTTGGATAATAACTCAAGCAGATGTCTGTAGCTGACGGCTTTCCATAAACCGGAAGTTACGGTACAATTTCCATGGCATGAAAAAACGACAGACGTGATAAAAACTTATTCACAGTCAGTGCTATCATTGCATTTGGTCCTAATCTAAATATACAGCTGTACATATACATATAGGTAGTATAAAACAAAATCGTTAAAGCCATAAGCAAGATCGTCGAAGCATATAAAATTTATGTTACCTGTTTCATGTTTACAGAATTGCTCATTTAATAATGACATATTATACAAAACAGAGTACAAAATCGGAGTACAAAGGTCAAACTCAAACTCGATGAGGTGTCTACATCGAGTTACAAGTTATCCAATTAGAATGAACACGGACAGCTATTCTAAAATCACACGAGACTTCGTTACGCCATTAAAAAGAACAGTCATAAATTGATATAGTCAACAAGAGCACGCGCAGAAAACATCTGGCTTTGTTAGTTACAGACTGAAAAAAAAGTTTCGTGATCAAGGGTTTTCGAAATTCTTGCAAATCTGCAAATAAAAATCTCAGCTTTGCTGTAGTACCGCTAGGTACAAAAATACTCCTACGCTACCTTCTTAAAAAATCGCAAGTATAACTGAAAAAAAAATAGAGACGAGTTGAGAACCTCCTCTTTTTTTGAAGTCTGTTAAAAAGCGTAGATACCTAACCGAAATATTTACATTTATAAAAAAATATTAGTAGTTCTGCGAGCTGTAGACCTCGCAAAGCTGTTGATTATATCAAGACTAGCGACCCGCCCCGGCTTCGCACGGTATATCATGCATGTATTATACATTATAAACCTTCCTCTTGAATCACTCTATCTATTAAAAAAACTGCATCAAAATCCGTTGTGTAGTTTTGAAGATATAAGCATACATACGGATTTGGGGACAGAAAAAGCGACTTTGTTTTATACTATGTAGTGATTTTCAACTCCTTTTAGCTTCGCCATTTTGAAAAATCCAAAAACTGAATCTATTAATAGTTAGAAAAAATCTAAGTAATTATTGAAAGTGATATTATTAGCGTCACCATAAAGATTTCGTAGGTTTGGTATATTTTGGTGAAGGCTACCTACTGCTCTGTTTCAAGAAGTCCCCGTACCAAATTACAGCTTTCTATAGAGTAGCTACTAAGCGCCTTCGATCTAAGCCGTCGACCGTCGGACAGACAGACAGATGGGGGACCGGAAATGAAAAAACCATAAGGGTGTAGTGACTACAGAACTCTAAAAACGGCATTTTCAAATCTCAAAAGTAAAAATATCATTTTGATGAGATACTCATTGGCTGTTTTGCGATGTTAGAGAATTAAATGTGTATTAATAGGTAAATAAGCAAGTTTCGGAATAACCCCTTATTATTTGCTAAACGAATTCCAGTGTATTTATATAGCTGATCAGGTATCGTTTCATATGGATGCTTACGAAACGAAAACCAATCCTTGCAAAATTATGTAAAACCAGATTTGGGCGACTGAGAATAATTCCAAATGACTGCTCGCATTCCGTCACGCATTGGATTTAGTGAAATGTAAAATTTATACGAAAAACAAATTACGCGTTTGGGAAAGCTGTGCGCAACACATGAGAATGAACACAATAGAATATTGTGCCTATAACTTCCATAATGTGTATTGATTGATGGCATTAATTCCTTCCAATCTATCTAAGAGCGAATATTTGTAAGTATGTACGTTTATACTGCGTGGACGAAATTGCGAGGAATGGCTAGTGATTAGTAAGTTAACTGAATATTTAAATAAAATATAGGAATGTATTAATAAAACCCTAGCACATAATTCTATGACACAATAACAGTAAATAGTTAAATCTATTTACCTACAGATTGCAAACCTTCATAAAAACTTAAACAATAACCAAAATAAAACCTAAACCGAGTCATAAAATAATTACTAAACTGCTTATACCTACTTAGTTCGTGAGTTACGTGTGCCTCAACTGAAATTGAACTTTTGTCTTTTTTCACAAAGAAACTTTTCATTGCAATCCGAATATTTAAAACCTGCTTCAAAGCACACGTCTAAAACTTTGCCTTTACTATTTCTACAGCGCAGTGTTTCCGGAGACAAAATGCACTTTCCTCGTAGTTCTGTTTTTTGAGCAATGTCGCTTGTAACTAAAGTTTTCTATTCTAGCTAACTGAAAGAGTTTCATGTAAAAGCTAAAACTCATTTTATTCCATCTACCTTCGAATAAAAAACTAAAAAGTTGGCTTTAGCTTCCACTAATTTAATTTTAAAAGGTTTTGAGAACGTTCTAACCGCTGGTGATTAAATCAATTAGACGTAGACAGACTATACAGAGCAAATAACTACAAGTTTTGATTTAACAAATGTCTGGTCCGCCATCAGCCACAGACCCTGATTGATATGTTGTCACGGTATTAAACATTGCTGGCAAAATCTCATCGGAACTGACCAAACCGGCTAAGTTCGAGTCGGACTCACGCACTAAGGGTTCCGAACAAAAGTAAACATAAAATTCAGTGTTAGCAGAGCCCTGCTTCCTAAGCAAAATGTAGGCAGTGTGAGAACATTTCATATTGGTTAACTATATAGACAGACATACAGAGAAATATTACGTTTTTAGTATTTGTTGGTATAACGGCAATAGAAATACAACATCTGTGAAAATTTCAACTTTCTAGCTATCACGGTTCATGAGATAAATTCAGGACAGATAGACTAATTTGGATTATTCTGTTATACGATGCAGTTTGTATTAGGTGATGTCATTTCCACAATCGCCAAAACTCTCGTTACCTCTACTCATATATCCCATGCCCGAGTTAACTGTGTTTAACCAACAAGATCTAGCCGGAGGCTGACTTAATATCCGCTGCATAGTTGTATATAAAGCTTGCACAGGGACAGCGAAAATTCATCCAAGTATTTTATGGGTTTTGCCAATGCAAACTTGTAATGCAAATTTTTATGTGCGGCCTTCTTGGCTGGACCATGCACTCATTAACTGCTGTTAACTCCTTTGCCAATGTTTTTTTTCTGAATCATTCAAAGGTTTTTACGACTAGATACGCACTACCTAAGTAGGTAATAGTTGCACAACTATGACTAGATTTTGGTTTTACTAATGAACCATTTGGCAACGATATCGTTCAACTGCACCGCGTTTAACAATAATCGTGATTGGAAAGTGTTCAACCGCTTTTAAACACGGACAATATTTCAGGTTCATTTGCAATGTACCTACTATTTGACCGCACCAGTAATCATAATCATACAAAATGGTCCGTTATACAAACGTTGATTGTTTCAATATCCACTTAAAATATTTGTAGACACCTAAAAAATCAGAAATAAGATGTACCTACAAATTAAATATAATATAATTACCTTATTTTTAGCATGTTTTTCAATTTCAAAAGTTGCGTTCAAGTTGTGTTCAATGGGCGTTAACAATCACCTATCAGTTAAACAAAAAAAATATGACAGCAACTAACTCCTTTTTATCAAATGGAATGAAACGAGAGATTTTATAATTATACTAATAGTGATGTCAATGACCTGAATTGCGGGTGCTTCACACATTAACATACCCTTAATACGTAGTTTATATTAATGCCCTCTGCCAACGCATCTCCTATTTATTGCTCATTATTATGCTAAGCTGCTGTCACTATGACGATAGGACATTAAGCTACGTTTTAAATCCGGTTCTCAAGAACGATTCCGTTTTCATGGACGAATTCGAGAATGAACATAAATTTTGATGAAAATTGAATCCACATAGCTTGTACTTGTACAAGTAAGAACAATATGACGAAAAATAATGAAATCTAATATTTGATTCAATTTAGAAGTAGGCAATATAGTTAATAGTTAAATAGCCATTGATTTTGATTTAGTTTTGTCTTGACAGATAGGCAAGATAATAAAAAAGCTCATAAGCTCATAAACCTACCCAATTTTAGTTCTAGATACGTAATTATTCCAAAACGAATTACTAATCAACAGACATTTTAGCCATAAAGGCAGTATATTCCCAACTAGGGAACAAATTGGAATAATTTGTACAAACGGGGTCATTATATTGATTGTCGGAGGCTGCCAAACTGGACCCACAATGCATAGTGGCTTTTCCGATGACTGTATAAGTTCTTAGTTTAGTTATATGTTCATCTAATATGCTTGACGCAATGAATAATGTAAACACTAGGTAATGGTGATCATAATATTTAATAATAATTATTATGTTTGGTTGTAGCATAGGTTTAGGTGATTTCGTAATACGTCTCAAAATCCTCGAATAAATTCGCGGTCTATATTAGTCAATAGATAAGCAGCTGTGTAAAAGTATACGACGTCATCATGAAGTAGATTACGACACAAATATTATTTTTTCAACAGGCTAAAGGGAATTGGGTCAATGCGAGCGTTTGGTCGAACTCACGCGAGCTTATGCCAGCTAATGCTGGCATTATCCTGATTGTCTAATACCATTTGTACCCAGCACATGCAGGCAGATGCTTACATTTTTGATACTGTACAAAGATAACCGTTATCATCTCAGAGAAAAAAAACTGGAATACTTTAATAATAAGAAATAAATGAATTTTAGCAGGAAAAATTAGTACCTAGATACAGACAATTTGACACTTGGGCCCCTATTTCCAATAACCTTAAAGTCCTTTTTACAAGTTTCATTTTTCAACAAGGTTGATGACCTTTTAAAATGCCTTAGTGCGCCAGGAGGTTAACCTCAGAAGGGATTTTACAAAATTCCCACGTGATAGAGGATAATTGCAATTTATCTGTCCGCTGCAAAGAGCCGCTATCTCCGTATCTTTATTATCAAGAATCTTTCAATTTGGCATGCAAGTAAGAAAATCATAATTGATAAAAATTGATTACAGGATTTTTCGACGTTACTGCGTGACAGGGAGTTCAAGGGCTTTACCATAATATTAATTTGAAATCGTCCCATCTCCGTCACTATATTTTTATTTGTTTGTACAAGGGATATGAAATAAAGTCTTAATATACAAAGACATGAGTGGAAGAAGAGGGTATATCATGATGACATTATCTGCACAGACGAAGTCGCGGAAAAAAGCTAGTTTTGTTATAAATAGGATACCTACTGAACTAGCGCTTGATTTTTGTTGTATCACTTTTTTGTCTTATTATTTACAGATTTCATTTTGTCATTGTCATATGTCGCCTGTCGTGTTGGTAATATAGGGGACAGGTAGCAATGGCTAGTGACCCTGGATAGATAGCACTCTCGAGTTCTTGTCTTGCAGAGTGGTCGAGCTACGATTGCAGAACTACCTATTGGTTTTAAATACACTAAGCGAACATAGCCCTTTTTTACTCTTGTATAATAATTATTGTATTATTTATAGACGAAGTTGTTACTCAATTATTATTTTAAAACAGATTCATCGCGTTGTTATAAAATTACATTTTGAATCGGCTATCCAAAATCCTACTATGGAGAAATTTCAGATGAGATATTCAATTACTAGTATTATTATAATTGAAACATTAATAAGTACTAGCGTCCATTATTACACATTTGTTCACATAATTCAAAATTCAAGGACTTTTAGGTAGATAAGCGCCACAGAGAGGTAGTTAACAAACGGCCCGCAACAAACGACCATTGTCACAAAGTTTTACACTTGTCCATCTGATGTTTCACGAGACGAAAGCTTTCATTCATCTGCTGTGCTATCTCTTGATGAATGCCTTTTCATGAATCGCGTAGTAGGTACCTACGGTTAATGTTCGAACAGTAGGTTGCAGAATATAGCGCATTTATCTCTGGTGTTATACAATAGCGTGGACGTAAACTATTTTGAATGATATACATAAATGATAACAATGTTTCACTCTTGTTAATAATACTTATTAAGAACTATGGAATTGAAGACTTAAGTTAATTATTTGGGAATTATACGCAATTATGAGGGCCGTTTAAGTATCGTCTGAGTAAGTATTTGACGCCTACTATATTTTCAGGCCGAATAAAAAGTAAAAAGCAGAGTTCTGTGAACGAGAAAATGAGGTCAGTGCATAGTACAAACTACGCCTCGCCTCGTGCGCGTAGCTCATCTAGTTCGTTTGGCGACGTTTAGTTGTATTTGAGCAACACGTAGCTTAAATGTTAGTTATTTTGGCATAGATCTGATTTTTGTCTAATTTAAAAATGTTGCGAAACAGGGCTCGTAACTCTCATTATTGTTATCCCTTAGCACGTCCGCCCTTTAAATATTGTTAATTATGTCCATAAATAATAAACATTACGTTCAAATAAGCAATAGTGTAAACGCTTCCTTAGCTAAGCTATCGCGTGCCACCTACTCAGTGAAACGTTCCTAGCCTCGAGTTCAGCTTGATCAAATGTTTAGCATGTTTCGCAAAATCGATAATCGGCCACACACTGCGTATTGTAGTAAGCATCGAAATCGGAGATCGAAGTTGTTATAATACTTATAATAGCTACTTACGTTAATATAGGCACAGAGTTTATTGTTGATATAGCCAAAAAGTGTTACCTACAAGACGTAGACAGACATAAGTGCTATGAACTGATATTAAAACATTTTTTCAATATAGAATTAACTAGCAGAGCGTAATTAATTTTTGTTTTTTTTTCGAGTAGCAATGTATAGCAAATATTGAGCTGACAATTTTGAAAGGCCAATTTGGTTTAATCAATTTAAGTTCAGTCTTAAACATATCTACCATAGCTAGCAGCCGTTGTTTAACAGCATGATTGTGTTACAACATAATTATATCTGCTAAGAATAAGTACTCCCCGCGGGCCCCGCGGCATTGAGCCAAAGGTGCTGGCAGCATTTCCCCGCTGTACCTATGGAAATACTAATTCGCTGTGCGGAGGAACTTGCCAGCTCTTTGAGTTTTCTTTGATCAACATAATTATGCGTGCTGGGACCCCACTGACCTAAGGTCTCAACCCAGAATGGTAGGAATAGTATTTGGAGCCGAGACCTTTATATTTATTTATCTTTAATTTTTCGGTCGTAGCTGCTACCGCACTTGCTCTGTTAGCTGTTCCGTGGACGTGGGAAGGGGTCAGCGTGTCTACACAGATAGCGTCGCACACCAGCACCAGACCCAGCTTCCACGGAATCAGTGACATGCCATCCGGTCTCTTGCCGTCGTCTCTGGCGATAGCGGGTGGTTCAAGTAGCGCTGGCACGTTGACGGTGACAAGAGAGCGACGGATTATGTCATTAAGTGCGGCGTGGCTAGAGAAGCGGCCTGCATTTTTTGGCATTAAAGGTCGTGGTGTCCCAGCGCGTCGACTTCAAACCCGCAGGAGCATTTGTGTGGAGCGCAGGTTGGTTTGGTACCCCCAGATGTAGACAGATTGCTATTCTGAGAGTATCGGGCTCTAGGAACGTACGAGTTTTGGCTGCAGGAATAGCGTGTAGCTAATGGCCCGCTTCCTTCGTGCCGGCAGCCAAAATTATGGCGCTCAGATCCCGTACTGCGGCACAAGAGGGACTCATATGTCAAATTTGAAATGATGTCGTGCCAGGTCCGCTGTGATTTAAAATTTTCCGGAAAATCCTTTACCGGGCAAGCATGGACCAAGCATTTTTAGCCTCTGTCAAGCCAGTAGTCTCGTAGGGAAGGCCCTCAATATTTTACCTATAAAGATATGCCGAGCTAATGGCGAAAGACTAAAAAGCTGGTGCCGACATGGATGTAATTTTGCGGATCCCGATACTACCAAAGCGAATGAGACTGGATGCTTGAGTCCAGAACTCGCTGGACTGAATGTTCCAGGCTTGCTTTGATTAAGTCGTCCATTTGTGTAAGCATAATTTGGAATTTAGTATAAATGGACAGCAGCGAAGCACATAAGTGAATTTCGGGACCAAAAACACGGGCGAAATGTGGACTAATTTCAAGTAGACGACTAGTTTTTGAATTTCGATATAGTTTCTAAAATATAATTCGGGAGAGATTCTTCGAAGATAGGGGACCCTAGGAGGCTGAGTGAATATCTGTCTACTATTTTTATGTTCGGTGTCAGAGCATCAAATTTAAAGCAGGATTTTACAGAAAATTTCACACTTGCTAAAATCAAGTTCTGGTACATTCTATGTTTTTTCTTTACTCCTAAACCAGCATGGAAGAAGCATGAAGGAAATTGAAGTCCTGGTTAAAAAGGGTTTACCTAAAAACTTAATTTAAAATAAGTAAAGTACACATTTCATGGAAAGCTGCATTCATAATGGAATTCTAAAATCTTGTTCTAAGTAAAATGCTTTACTCGTAGTTTTAATTTTATTTTAATGAAATCTCTAATCATATTATATAAAATGATGATGACGAGGGAGTTTGTCGAAGCTCGCAGTTTATAGACAATGCGTGCATGAAATCAACTTGAACACGCATCGCGAGCTGTCAGCCACAGATTGCTTTTGTTGGTTACAATTACACGGTCTGTTTACTTATTTATTGCTTAGTCATTTTACAAGGGCTGCCTCATGATTATGTATTTGTATGATAAACATTATATCAAGAAAATATTTGCAAATGATTTCATTTCGTAGACGGGGTTGCGAGGCGTCCATGGGTGTCCCACTTGCCTGATTGTCTTCCTTGTCCTATAAAAAAAATTATGGCACTGCCAGTTTTAACAAATTTAGGTACTTACCTTTTTATCGCAATTTTCAGGCAATCTTTTAGTGGTGTAATTCAGTGCAGTTGTTGATTGCATGCCGGCAAATACTTTGTAGGTATTTAGTAGGTATATGTAATGTAGGCCTGTCATGGAATCAGTATTTTGTGACTGAAAAAGTATCCAAATAGAAAAATAAAGGATAATGAAAGGGGCTTTCAATTTATCCAATAAAACCGGGATTCCACATTTTTGAGTAAAAGCAACATCGTGTTCTCGTGGCACATCAACCGCGATCGAATCACTCGTAAAACGGCACAAATTACTCTCCAAATTGTGGATTTAGGATTCACTACACGATGAGCTAGGTACGAATATAATCGTGCCATTATGGTAAACACAACCGCAATGGCCGAGTCATTTTTGGTCATGCTGAGTTTAATAATAAAGGTAAGAAATAGGTGGGTAAAAGGAAAAAGCCATGAAGGATGACAGAGTATCTCTGCGTCCGCAACTTGAAAAATTATAGGTATGTTCCAGCAAAAACCCATCTGAAGAGGCACTCCATGCGGCCTCAATAACGGCTGACGTCAAAGGGTACTGAGATGGAACAAATCTATTTTGATAAATTACTTTCTCCGCGATAAAAGTGTCGATTTCGGTTATTGGAATAGTCTTTTGTTGTACAGAACTTAAATATAATATTACCTATACGAATAGAACGCATTTTTCGATGCTAAATTACTTGTATCAAGCGTGTGCCCATTATTCAAAAAGTTTGTATATTTATCAAACTTGGTGGATTTAATGTAAAAAAATCGTAAAATCATTACCTACTGTAAATTTATAACATTCATTACAATAATATTTACAAAAAAACTATCGCTAGTGTGCTTAAGGTAGGTAACAGACCGTTTAAACTTCTTAAGCGCTCAATAAATAAAAGTACACATTCCTAGTGGATACGAATAAACATAAAATTTGCGATTATGTATGCATTTGTTACAAACGCGGTACCGCACCGCACCCGGTTTGCTCAGCGTAGGCTCCGTAACATACCATTAATAAAGATTCCAATAATACATATATAGAAAATATTGATTGTTTAGCCATTGTGTTTTCAGTTCCAATTTTTCAACAAACGGTCGTAAACCCATTGGATATCGCGTGTAATAAACCGGGCTCGTACGCGTTTAGGCCGTCATCGTTAAATTGATAAGTGTGCTGTGAAAAAATAAAACTCTTTGTTATAACCCAGGTTCATGTTTCGGCGTTTCGTCAAAGCGTTGACCCAATTCAAAAAGGCAAAGGTCATATCTGAAATTATTTTGGAACTGCCAATCAGCTGCTGAATTCAGTAAAGAGTTTGAGAAAAATCTTTTCATAACGAATATGAACATGAATACCTACTGCTGTAATCATGAATGGGTTTGAAAAGGTCATTTGATTTTGTCAAGTGATATTTAGAGGCTACTAACCCTGTGGGATTGGCAGTTAGCTCTGAGTAATTTGAATAAACGCTAGCGCGCTCAATCAGCCCTAACTGTCGAATATAGCTTTTTGTCAAAAAACTTGTGTTTTTCGTGCGTTATTTCGCAAATAGAGCCAATTAAAATCCCTGTTTACAGCTGACCTCATAACACTAGCGGCTATTTATCTTAATTAGTGTATGTAGGAAATATGACGACTTAACAAACACCGAACATGACGCTTTGAATTACTATCCATTATAAATACAAGGAGGGATAACAGATGTAGATAATCGTATGAAATTACAGCTTTATGTTACCTCAAAGGCTTCAATTTATCAGATTGACGTAGGATACAAGTGTTAAGATTATGTCTCAGCGATTATGTAGGCAATTTAACATAGACGAGAGAATATCAGTTTTAAATTAAGCCCAGCTATGTAGGGTTTTACAGGGTTCCTTACTCCAATGGGGAAATACAGAATCGTTAATACTATGATCCTTTTGTCTATTCTCCCCTTTGTCGCCGCCCTTCTTCTATCAATGGACAAAGGGAAGCTGCATAATGAAATTTAAGGTAAGGTGGATAATAAATATAATAATATTATTTTATTCTTCTATAAAACCCGATGCCAATACAGACATGATACGCATCTGAGCTTTGTACGGGCGGCGCTGTGTTAAGCAGGAACTTTACTGAAACGCACTTTTAACCATTTATTAAGAAGCTATTTCCTCCTCTTATGCACCAGACTACGCGCTCTATAGTTTGAAGTATCACTCCGAGCTAATAGCAAAACCCGGAATTAAGTGTTGTCAATATATATGCAACATGTCAACTCTAACCTAGGTTTAATCAATATGTTTTTTTAACTGTAGACCGCACAACAAACCCTGAGATTCTCCCTGAGATTCGAGCTGGATCTTACAGAGGAGCAGTTGAATAAGCTTGAACGTATTCAAAATGTCTGTATCCGGTTCATATTCGGTTTGCGGAAATTTGACCACGTCTCCTATTTTCGCACGCATCTCAAGTGGCTCCCTATCCGTTTTCGCCGTAACTCTCATATTCTTTCTCTTTTGTACAGTATTCTTTTTAATCCTACAACTCCCCGTTATCTCCAAGAGCGTTTTAAATTCCTGACTTCTCTCCGGTCTGCGCAAAATCTCCTCCTTGCTGTTCCTGCTTCTTCCTCTAAGTTCTATCATGACTCCTTTACTATGACCTCTATCCGTCTGTGGAATTCCCTTCCTGTAGACCTACGACGAGCTAAAACTCTACCTATTTTTAAAAACCAACTCAAATCTCACTATTTGTCACTAATTTAATCCACTCCCTGTCTTTAGTACCTCATATATTCTCTTTGCTTCTGATCAAATCCTTTTCTGTTGTATGGCTTTCTTATTCTTCATTGCTTCTCATATTTATTTTATCTTAAGTATTATGTTATGTGTATGTATATGTATTATTTTATTTTATTTATTTAGCTATGTATTATATTTATGTTGATATTGTTGTTTTTATTATCCCTGAGTTTATCCTGTTTATTTGTTTCCGCCACCTACCTACTTAAACTGTCTCCAACTTATTTCTATTATTGGTTGTCTGGAAGAGATCGCTATTAAGCGATAAGACCGCCTATTGTCTACTTTGTTCTATGTTTCTGTATTGTTTTGTACTGATTCGTGGTGTTCATTAAGAGTATTTGTATTGTATTGTATTGTATTGTATTCTTTGGTTTAGTTTGCAGTTTGCTAAAAAGTTAAAATACCATTTCTGCCTTGACATTTAGCCGGTGAAATTACTCTGGCTTAAGGTATTCTATCTTAGCCCACTACGTTAGCAACGCATATGCAATCCTCTAGTGTTGTGGTGCTCTTTTACCATCAGGTGAACTACTAGCTTGTTTGCCTCCCTTGTTGTGAAAAAACTTCCACTCCGAGATTATCTATCCACTCATGATTTATTAGATGTGGGAGAAAGAAAATATTTAATTTATCAAAAACCTTACTTACTGTGGAAACGGATAACGAATCGATATGGCAGATAATTAGATTCCTGATTTTGTTACCTCGGAAAATATTTCACCGTTTTGCATACAAGCGAAAGCCGAGTCCCATAGCTGTAGGCGCTAGAGCACGCGGGCGCTCTCAATTCAGTTCACCATCTCTTCATATCATCAAAAAATCGTATAAGAGTATTGGACTTGGTATGAGTCCTGGTGGTTTGACAGATAAACGTTGAACGCAATTGGGACTCCAATCATGTTAGGACAATTTCCAGTATTAAGTGAATATTCTATTTTTATGACAAACCATTTTTATAGCGTAGATTGCGTACACTCACAGCATACACGCTAAACGCTCTATATAAAGCGCCAACCTATTATTGTCGTTTTAGTAATAACCCACTCACCTATGTACGTATAGAGAAATGGATTGCTCAGAACCTATATTAGCAGAGCTAATTAATGTCGGTATAATTAATTTGTTGGTGTGCTCTTCATTAATAGTGTTATACTTCGAACGAAATGTAAGATAATAAATACTAGTAAGTGTGACAGATAATTTGGAAATACAGAACATGCTTAAATGAAAACTGAAAAACAAATACATTGGAAGACATATGCCAGCCATATGCATATGCCATACCATGACTGTTTTTGTTGAGAGGTATTTATGTAATAAAAAGTATAATCTTAGGTTAGGTAGTAGCTAGGCAAGTTTGAGCATTAACACAGTTACTTCTTTGGTGATATCTTTTGTTTGACTATTTATTGCTACTGCAAACCGCATGCCAGTTTGCATTATAGTCTGAGCTTTATTTCATTTCTCTTTCACTTTACCCTCTTCTAATAAAGTCTGTCTTTGAACAAGTATCCTCTTTGTTTTAATTAGAGTTTGCTCAGTTTTTGCAGTTTTTTGAAATATTTACACATAAATCAATAAAGACAAACATGACAGCATTTTCAATTTATTAAGTACAATTGATTGTACTGTTGTCATTACTAAAAATTCGTAGTCATATGCTTCAAGCGCTAGTTCAATTATGTATTTTGAGCAAGTTTTCCACTATGACTTAACTGTTTGCGACTATACCTACAAAGTGCCAAATGGTTTTAGTCACTTAGTGCCACAGATCTGACTCGTGTCGGGTCACGATGGATGTAGACGTCGTCTATACATAAGTATACACGGCATAGCAATAAAAGTCTTTTGTCTGTTGTCTGTCGCATTCAGAGAGGAAAAGGCTTTCTTATGTTTAAATATATGTAAAAATTAAAAGTCGGAATGCGTGACTTCCAAACTACTACATCAAATAGGTTTTTTTTGTTAGATATGTTCGCGAAAGCTCTCTGCAGTGCGCTTTACACCACCAATCAAGAAAAAGTACAGTCAGCTAAGAAACGTATTAAAAATGAAGGTTTTACAAAAACGTATTATCAAAGCCGACTATTAGCACGAAATACAAACTTACTTAGTTACTCGTACAATGAAAAGGGTTACTCTTGTCTAGAAAGTCAGATTCCAAGCACAGGTTTCGTTAGTCACAGTTGTGTTTCACAGCTTTTGACTATTCCTTAGGAAGGTTCGTGATTGATTCGTTTTTCTTTTCTCACGGGAAAGATAGTTATAAATTTGATCTCCGTAACCTCACTATCCCGCGGCAACGCAAAACTCATGTGAAGTTGCGAAAAGTTTATTTTGGACAACGTAAATAGTTTCACCAGGCTGCTGGGATCAGCTTAAGTGTTATTTTTGCGACCGCGCTTTTAAGAGTTTAGGATTTTCGCCTTCGTAAGCCGAGTTCGGCCGAGTTTAGAGCACCGAAGATTTATCGGGCTCAACTGGGGTATGCTGCATTCTAGGAACTATTTGAATAAGAATCTTGATGATCGTAGACAATGACACCATTTACATAATAGTGTAAATCCGTTTGCTCTGTGTTATCCCTCTTAGGGTTTTAGGGTAATACTTTTCTGACTAAAATTGATGTTTATCTAAATCATTTCAATAGTCTTTCAATAAGTTTTATGACTATATGCCACACCCAGAGATGGTAATTTTTATACCCTAATACGTATTTAGTAATTAGTTCAACAAATTTTCTCTGATACCTATAAAATTTACACATTTAGTGACACTCATTTACATAAGGCACGAGTAAGAGTATTTTAATTATAAAGCAAGAAATAAATAAGAACATAAGTACGTAATTCGACTTTATGATTTGAGAACAAATGAAAATAAACTCAACGGTTAGTGCGCAAAACGAAATTAGCTTTTGAGATATTAGGTCAAGTGGGAAGATCTCAGAAGCCATTAACACTTTGTACAAAAGTATGTTTGAATAAGAATGTTTTACTATCATTTAAGGTTCAGACACTTTGTTTTTACCGAAGTATGTAAACGTACTCTGTACCATTGATGTTTTGTTGTTGGTACTTGCCTAAAGGTCGGTGGAAACGTTTTAAGGAATATAATTGCTTGATCTATTATAGGTACAGTTGGCTTGACTTCAGTACAGTTTCAGGAAATCCCTCATTACATTGCGAAAAGCCGTCTTTAGAAGAACACTTGAGTTCCCGTAAACTTACACTAATGGTGACATCGGCTGATTTCAGATTTAGTAAGTTAACTTAGAATCTATTTTTATGATGTTAAAATATTAAGACAAGTCACTCTGGCTGTGATTACATATGACTCCAAAGGTTGGTGCCTCAAAGGCTTCATAAACCTACATAAAAAGAAGCCACGCGATTTCCTTCGTTAAAAACATATAGGTCTATTTTGCGCTTGCAGCCTCTGGGTTCCAGACTTCAAGGACTTCAAGATAGCTTCTATCATTTGAAGCCATTTCATAATTTGATTTTCCTGGAACGCTTGCTTATAACTTGTTTAGCGTTTTCCGAAAAAAAGTCCAAAATTAAATGATATTTTTTTCCAAAATTAAACTATTTTGTTTTTTTTTATTCGGATTCGTTTACCCTACAAGAAAAAAATGTCCCTAAATTTCCATTCCAGCTCGTTACTTTTTTTAAATATAGTTATCTATGTATGGAACGTGACGAACAGGAAAAAATCTATAGTAAAATCTGGGACACATTTTTTCTTGTATGAAAATCGATAGGTAAACGATTCTGAGTAAGAAAAACCCAAAATATTTAAATTCTGAAAAAATGTCCATGTGGACATTTTTTTTTGAAAACGCTCGGTAGGTAAGGTACATAAGTGGTTTTCAAATTTTGCTTGCAAAGTGATTTTCTGCCTTTACGGGGTCCTTGGGTTATATGGCTCTAAAAATGAAATGAAAATAATTAAAAACTGAAGGGGACTATATTGCAAAAGCCGAGTAGAAGTTGTACATAGCCGGTTTTCAAATTTTACAACCGACTATGTACAACTTCTACTCGGCTTTTGCTATACATAGTCCCTTACAGTTTTTTATTATTTTCATTTCATTTTTAGAGCCATAAAACCCAAGGATCCCTTAAAGGCAGAAAATCACTTCCCTTTGGCAATGCTTTCACATAAATCTCCATGAGTAAATGCAAATGGCACGCCAGTCGAATTCCAGTCTGTAATCTGAATTTATTATCGACATATTATTAATACGAACAATAAAGCTAAAAGTAATGATTTGTCTTTCGTATAGTCATTGCACATTTAGTTACTGAAAATCAGCGAAGTGCGGCGTAGTTTACACCGGCCTCACTTTACAGTTACTTCTTTATTGATCTGAATTTGTAGGGACTCTTAAAACGTAAAAGAGTTACGATTTTATTGATTAAAAGTTTGTTTTGTAAGTATTTTTTGTTTAACTGTTTTTTTATATTCTACTATATTTGAATTACTGCTTTTTTTTTTTAAAACTTATTGACTTCATTTTATATAAAATCTACTTATTGTCCATTTGGAAATCTATTGAGAATGTACATAATCTTGAAGTTTAATATTAGCGAAGAAACATTTAACTACATACTTTGTGTGAACTAATAATTCAGTTGAATCGCTACATTGATTTAAGTAAGCTGGTACATCTTCAGAGAGTATTTCATGAGCACGAAACGGCGTTGAATGCAAGAGGTTCGTAATAATTTGGTTTGAACATTATTTCTGCTTTAAGGCATTTCAAAACTCCAATTACATTTCGTTGCAACGGTTTCCTTTGTGGCGTTGTACTTGTACTTTTGTATAGCCACGAAACGATGCATAATTTAATCTTTTCATGAACATCCAGCATTTAATGCAAATTTATTGTTTGTAAGTTTTAACTGACGAGATTTATAACAACTTTAAATTAAACGACTTCACTAACCGCCATAAGTCGAGATCCATCCGACTAGTTTCGGCATTTAGTAATATTATGGGTTAAGCCGTTTTATTACTTACCTTTTATTAAACTCAGTACAGTAGCTGCTTAAGTTGATAAACAGATGAAAGATATTTATTTATAAATATGGTCACACAAAATATCTGCCTTAGGTATTCAAGTGTGTGCATGTATCAATAATGTGGCAGTTGTGCAGAAAATGGCGTCCTCATTTGATTTTGTCTTTTTATGTCTGTTTTTATCTGAATATTGAATATATTTCACCACAAATATGTTCACAGATGAAAATATGTATTATCGGCTCCTAGAAAGTTTTGAGCCCGAGATGAAACGTCAATCCGTACGTTTATTTCTCAGGGGGCAAATGAAGTTAGAGTTCTTTCGAGAACTTTTTAACGACACAAGCAATTCTGAGAACGATTTTATTTTTACACTCTAGGTATATTCGTAACTTGATAAATCCCAGAGTTAAATATTGTCTTGGAATAGTACTTTTATCCTCTAACAATCAGCAAGCTATTTTACTTCATTAATATCCTACTAAACTTTTAAGTGCCGTAGTTCGTGTGAATGTTCGATGTTTATTACTTCTTCACGCCAAAACAGCTGAACCGATCTGGATAACACTAAGATAGATTGTGGTCTGGAATGGCATAGTAGGCAGCTAGGTATTTATTCCGAAAATAGATAGCTATAGGACGAATTCCTCGCAGATAAAGTCGCGGGCAATAGCCAATTTAAAACATAAGTTTGAAATCCATACTAATTATTGGCGGTTTGATTGGCGATCTGAGATTGCTGCAACGTGTTTTTTTAATGTACCTACTCTTAGTATATTTTTTGTGACAAATATTTTTTTTTTTTGTCTCGAACGCGTTCGCGTCGAAGTGTCAAATACTTACTCTGAAATTAGTTTGATGCTGTCACGTACTAATGTTGGCGCTGACCATTTTCCACATTAATTGAGACGAGCGTGTTCGAGACGTTCCTTGTGGAAAATAACAATACAATACAATACAAATACTCTTTCTAGGAATAGAGATCTCTACCAGACAACCAATAAAAAAAAGTAATAAGTCGGAAACAGTTCAAGTAGATAGCGGAAACAAATAGACAGGCGATACGCAAGGATAATAATAACAACAATACAAACATAAATATAATATATAGCGAAGTAAATAAAATAAAATAATACATACACACACACACATAACATTATTGTATAATACTTACACTAGAGCCACTTTTTTCACTAAGTTTTAGTCTATACAAATTAGTAACGTTATGTGATATACATTTTAAATTAAAATATAGATTAAATAGGTATTGAGTTTAAGGTATTATGTGAGGTATCGGGCCGACACAAACATCAAAGCCTTCGCCGTACACAGAACAGATCCGCAATTTGCAAGCCGATGCAATGCGCCAGCATCCCTATTCAGTAACCAAACTATTTACATACTGTTTGTGAGCTATTGTGGCAGTCCATACCAACGTTTAGCAGACATCTCAACACGCAATATAACGTTTGGCGCAAAACACTATTGATGAGTAAAAACAAATAACATCAAAGTTAGTAGGGTGCGTTACTAGACCTTCAGGATAATATCTTTACGTCAAGTATCTCAGACATAACATGTTTTAAGTTAACTAATGAACAAAAAAATGAACAAAAAATGTACCTTGCTACACCGTTACTCACGTGCGATATAACCAAGCCTGTGTGAAATATATATGTTATTCATGCAATCCCTCCCTCCACTACTGCCAATAAAACGCACATAAATCCCACAAACTTAATTATCCCTTACACCACACAAAAACTGACGCGTTTCGATCCCTCTACGAGATTATTATCAAAGTTTAGTGAGCACAACATGCAAACCAAGGTCGTACTAAAACCGTATAAACAAGCATAGGTAATGTACCTACATTCATATATTTTCCCAAACTACCCTTTAATTTATGATTTTTACTGTACACAAACAACTATCTTTAAAAATAAATCCGACTACAGCAAAAACAGAAAGGGTTATGTATCTAACAAAATCATTTTTTCTATTCATCAAAATGGACACGCAATAAAGGCAATGAAACCAAGTTCACCTGATCGTTAATTATTGAACCACTATTATTGTACCTAATTATTTCCAACTGCCCTAATACATCTAACCGTAATCCCTTCTCACAAAAGTGTAAAATATCGAAAGATGCTGAATCCGATAGTGAATGATTTGTTTCTAGTAAATGTTATTTGTCTTAAAAGCGACATTAATATTTTTCGACTTTAACAAATTATGGATTTTATAAATAAGATGGTTCTAGGTACGATTGTATTTTTATGTATATTTAAATAAATGATAAAATTATTATTATGGAGGATAGGCATTTAGAGAGGTTTTAGTATACTTGCTGTTAGACAGTGGATAAAAATGATCGAATGTGGTTGGAATTTTGTTGTACTTTTGCATGACAAATAACCAGACACCCAAGTTAAAGATTATAAATGTAGTATGTATATAAACAATTTATTATACATGAAAGCAAGTTAACAAAACTTAAAAAAAACAATAGATGTATATTAATGCGAACTTATCCCTTTAAGGGATTTCTTCGCGATACACATACATTATTTAATTGGTGCATTAGAGGGGTATATTAAATTACAGTATTTCTTGTATAAAAATCAATCTTAATGTTTTTTGTACAGTCCAAGGTTCTAATATTTTGTATGGTACTCTTCGAAACATATTTCTAAACAAAGGGTTACCTCACATTGCTGACAGATATATCTTGAGCGAGACTTCTTGCACCAGCAGCATCGAGCACTTTTCGACGGCCCTCGGTCTTTGAAATGGTTGCCTTGCAGTATAGGTCTTTTTTGTCCTCCTGGGGACTGTATGACTGCTTTCGCTTTCACAAGCGGATTGTAATTAATACGAGCTGGCAATTATGCTGCAATTATTTCATCGGCCAAGCGTCGTCGAAATGCCCGATTGGTGATATTTGTGTTTCGGCTTTTAAATATGACGAACGCATTATGGATAGACACATTCAAAAGCCGACGGAAAACTTTTTTATACCACGCCATATTTTCGACCTTTCAATTGGGCGCGCAGAGAGCAATTGATCTTTCCTATCCACACCGCCCATTTATGTTTTGGACATAGTTTAAACCGCTTCGAAACTATCCTTCACAGATTAAAAATCAAAAATTGTATAAAGGTCGTCTGGTAGCTCTGGATACCAGAAGCAGTTTGGAGGTTGTCAAAGTTGGTAGCTCTAGTTGCCGAAAGCAAATGAGTGGATATAGCAATGCAAAGCAGCCAGTTTATGCTGCCAAGGGTGAGTGGAAGCAGCCGGGATGACAGCATCGGACTGCGTAGGCTTACGATAAATTAGAAAAATGTGCTTGTTATTTACTCTAAGATATCGTCAGATTTAAAAAAAATCAGTGGTTAACCTCTAATTTTCCTAACTTTATCCTTGGATGCCTATAATTCAAGCCATTAACAAATGAATCAAGCTATCTCATACTTCCCTTCCAGCAAATAATCAAATCATCAACAAACCTATAATAATAAACAATAATAATATTATTATTACCAACAATGTACCGAGTCTCAAATCCATAAAAATATCTGCCATTAGTGGACTAAGAAGAGAACCCATTGCCAATCCATCATTCTGTAAATAAAACCGCCCATCAAATCTAAAGTAGTTCTGCTTCATGCAAACGGTTATTAAATCTATTAATTCAACTACCTCCCCCGGATGTAAGCGCTTCCTTTCCAAAAGATCTGTAAGAATATTTAAAGTTTCTGTGTAGAGTACATTAGTAAACAAACTATCCACATCTAAGGAAAGCAAAGTTGCATTAGGTGGCATGTTGATGTCTTTGATTTTATTTATTAAATGTAAACTATTTTTTTAATGAATATTGTGGAAAAGATGATTTTACCCTAACAATTACATTAAGTTTTTTAGCTAATTTGTATGCCGGAGCCCCTAAGTATGAGACAACTGGGCGAACAGGAATGTTATCCTTATGAATTTTTGGTAGGCCATAAAGAATTGGAGCCTGCGGATTCATAGGTATAACGTAGCTCATCCTTTGGTCGGTTTCAAAGGTAAACGAAGCATTTTTAACAATGTTTTTTACATCTTTATGAAACCCAGCGGTAGGGTCCTTACGCAGTACCGAAAAACCATCTTGAATTATATCTAAAACTTTTTGTTTATATTGATCTCTTTCCAAAATAATAACGCAATTACCCTTTTCGGCCTTTGAAACTACTATACGAATAGAACGCACTGCACTGCACGAAAATCCCCCGTATCTACAACCCCCCCTGTCTCACCTAAATTCTTAAGTGAATCAGCTACTAACACATTAGTCCCAAAGTCACCACCATCACGGATAATAGCAACCTCAGAATCCACTGCTAAACCTTCTATCAACTTTTGATTAATTTTAGATGGTAGATTGTATTTGAAACCCTTCTCCAACAAACGAACTTCTTGCTCAACAAATTCTACATTACTTCGATTTTTTACTCGAGGGTAGAAAGAATGACCGTTTGTAGATGCTCGATTATAACTGTTCAAAGGAGAAAAATAATCAGCACCATAATATATCGCGTCAGCCTACGCAATTTATTGCATTGAATTATGTACTTCTTATGGGCCTCTCGTGAAGCGAAATAACTGGCTTTCTGATCTAAACTATCAAATTCTATGTAATGTAATCTAAACGACAATTCCGATTGTAATACCCTTAATAAAATATTAAAGTTAACTACTTATTTCTTTTAACGGTAAGCTACTACATACCAACTAGATTATTCTTAGTGTTACATAATAACCATTGGTGAATAAACAGCGTAAGAACAGTAATGCTTCGTCGGAAGACTTGACGACATAGATATACTTATTGCGGCTTATTTTAACCTTATTAACATATAAAACACCTTACCAAAACAAGCCTATTCCATTTTTATTTCCTTTATAAATGACTAACACTTTTCATGGAATTTAATTTTGTGAACGTTTACCTAAATTGCTCAGTTACTTATAAATATAATCTGTATGATTCCACTTTCACGGGAGTTGCGTAATGCCTTATTTTTTAACTTTTTAAATTTATATAATATTTTTAATGAAAACACCAATTTACCTGTTCTTAGGGTTCCGTTATTAAAATGCCAAAATTGAAAACTCTTATAGACTTGCCTTGTCCGGCTGTCTGACCATGGCTCAGCTCAGAGATTTTTAGCAGGCACCAGAAAATAATTGTTTGTCTGGAATGTACATCAGTAAATAATATTCACGCTGCCGCTACCATAAAGTAAATTTTGAAAAAAAAAAACTCCTGTCCCTTGACATGGTGTGGTATGAGATTACAGGTGTGCGAAAATATTTTTTCGTTAAAGGGATGTTTTAGTTAAATAATCATATCATAATGAAATTGAGTAAAGTCAGCAACGTCAATTTTTTTACGGTAGTATGAGTAAGTTTCTTAGCAGCCGTGCTTTAAAATATGTTAGAGCACGTTTTTAAGTTGAAGTGGATGTTGCTGACTTTGTTTCTTTACGGCTCAATTATAGCCGACCAAAACTTAATATTGAACATTTGAAGAACTTAATTTGAAGCACGAGCGGAGCTGTTCTCAGCGCGGCGTCAAGTGACGTTCGAGGCAGTCGGGCCACACTAGACGAATTTTGTGTTCGGCTCGTGCTCCGCTCGCGTTCGGCCCGCCTAGTGTAGACGCGGCTTTACACGGCGTTTGGTACTTACCTTTTGAACTGTTTATTATTTATGTGCCAATGAGTATGCGCCAAGCCGATTTAATTATAAAAGGCATGCTTTTTTACTTTATTTGTAGTCAGTCGCACTCAGATTACTGGTAGGTATTGGAATTTACAACTTATCTACACGTATACCCAAATTCACCAAAATAAATCAGGAGTTAATTAAAATAAACCCGTGTTCTACGTCAACTAAATAAGAATTAGTAAAGAACACACGTACCAACTTAAGTATCGGACGTCAAAAATACCCTTTGAAACTTCTACCCAGACGGCTTCAGTCACGACGTCAATTTACATATGAAACGTGCCTTCGCTCCACACTGAATAAATCAGACTAGCTTAAAGTAACTGCAACTTAATGCTAACGTATATGATTTATTTTTGGTTATTAATAATAAACATAGTATTAATCATTCGTTTTATTGCATTATGTGGTGTCGTGTTTCTTTGAGATACAGGAGAGCGGCAATCGTGATCCCTGATATCCGCACAACGAAAAACTTAGTGTAGTTAGTAGTAAGTGCATTTTTAAAAATAAGGACCTTGAAAAAATCAATTTGAAACGCTTTGTTTTTTTCATTCGATCAAAGATAAAATATATACAATTAAAGTATCTATGCAAAATACCTACTCTGTAATTTTTTCTGCATCTTGCAACACGCAGCATCTTAAAAGCTGGAGCTAAAATTTAAATTATTCGAGCCACATAGTAAACTGATTTCCACGTCGCGAGCAACATCATACGCATGATTCCCATTCCACAACAAAGGGAGACGGATATTGAGTTGCAGTCGGGACGCATTTGCATACGTTTCATGGTGTAAATATATTTGAGAACCACTGCGCCGTTCGGAGCTTTTCCGAGAAGCGGCACGTTTTGACGTGATTAGGCAATTACTTCGATTCCAGCGTCTGTTGTGCATGTGAAATGTACACACTAAGTGCTCTCCACTGAGTTAGTGCAAAATGAGTTAATTGTGATATGATTGCACCGACAACGTATCGACGAAATGTTCTCCAAATAAACTCTATAATTTCTTCTGAAAAAGAAGTTCCTTAAAAAGGCAAAGTACTTGGCACATAACAAATAAATAGCACTTTAATTTTCCTCCCTATCCCAAAAGTTTTGTATTCAGAGATATTTTTTCCTTGATTTAGGTAGGAAGGTGATATCGTTCGCCATTTAAGATTCTTCAACAATATTTGCCAGTATTCAATCCATAAGTTCGTAACTCGAACTCGATATCTTTGTTTTGAAAGAAAATCCAGACGGTACAGAAACGGAAGGAAGTCAAACTTAAGAAGAAGTAACTTAAAATTGCGGGAATATCATTTTCACTTACGCGCGCGAAATCGAGTGAGCATTTGCAAAAGGTAGTCCGCCATTTTATTTAGACGAAATTTAATGGAACAAAATATTCACACTTAAATAGGACTTTAATTAAATTATGTGCCCATATGCCTAGTAGTCATTTTGAAGGGTATGGTGAAAAATAGCCGCTTTCTCAGGTTTTTATCATATTTACACTCAAAATTCTTCTGAGGTAATCCTGATAATTCCGATCGTTACCGATTTTAATTCCTTCGTTGATAGAGAAAAACATTTTTTATGGTTTTTAAATTAAAATTCAATTCTTAATGCTGTGTAATATATAGTACTTAATGAATGTCTAAAGCAATCTTGTGTTTCCAGAAATAAATTTACTATAAGACTTGGAGTATAACTAGAGCCAACTAATATAACAAATGGCATGATCCAATACTGTTTTTCCCAAAAGAAATGTATCATCATAATGAGTTGAATAAGGTATGCACATCAAACGATACACTCAGAGTTATGATACCATTGAAAGTAATGAAGTAACGCCCAAGCCCGCAATTGTGAAGTTTTAACAAAGGGGGACAAAACGAACTTGCTCAGGAAACTAAAGCGTGAATCCCACCGAAAGTTTCACATTATCATAACGTTAGGAACGGCTTGTTGGCCGAACTACAGGATGATTTACTTGAATAAGTATGTTCTGTTTATATGGAGCGTGTACTATTGTATCATACAGATCAGGGTCCAATAAATCCCAACCTTGTGAACTTCGGTCATGAAAATTTATATGTCTATTAGTTACAGATTAATTGAAATTATCGAACTGGGAAAAAATCATCTAACAAGTTCAAGGGGATTTCTGAGCAAACACCACATGTGAAGTAACGCACCAAAGTGAGTCGCCTAAATCGAGAAAAAAACTGTTTATGTAGTAATATATTACCGAATACAAATTCTCTTCGAAACAAATTTACCTTCTAGTGGGGACATACATCGAGGGTTGAAAGTTTGTAATAACATTGAATATGAACAAACGAATAAGGATCGCAATCAGATTTAGTTTTTAATAATTGATTAGTTAGTATTATTTTTGAATTCCCGTGAGACATGGTATACCTAGTAAGTAAATAAGCTGATGAACTGTTTGTATATCATACGATACGCCGTTTTGGCGTTAGTAAGCGGAGTCGAATCACTTAAATCGAACGACGGTAAACAAATAACACTAAGTGTGTATCTCTTAAATTTAAGAGCCCCGCTCTTGTCGGTGGAGTAATCGCCATTCACTTCTTCTTTCTGCCGTTGCTTTGGGCTTTTGATACGACTCTACATTAACCTTCACCTTCGTTTGGTCCATAAATGCACGTCTCGGCCTTCCTCTGCCTCTTCTTCCTTCTTTTTTCCCTTCTATCAAAGCTTTTATGTAATTGTCATGTCGTATGAGGCGCCCCAGCATACTTCCTCTTCTATTCTCAATCGTCCGCAGCAGGGATCTCTTTTCCTCCACCACATCCAAAACTTCTTTGTTTGTTCTTCTCTCTGTCCAGCTTATCCCCTCCATCCTCCGCCAACACCACATCTCAAATGCGCTCAATCATACTAAGTGTGTCATCGAACTTATTTTCTGCCTTTGGATCTTTCGTGGTTTTCAGTTACCGTCCCTGCGTGGTTGCCGCGGACGGCTTATACGACTAAGGTCAAAAGAAAGATCTTTCGTCTTTCGTGCATTCACTACAAAGGTGTACCCTTTACTAAGGTATAGCGTGCACCTTCGTAGTGAATGCACTGACCCTTGAAGATCATCCGAAATATTTCGATGCGGCTTTTTTTCATTTGAAAGCCAGCTTCTTTTGCGGTGGGTCTTACCCGTGTTTGGTAAAAAAGAGTTCAGTAGTTTGAAGAGTATCCGCTCTTTTCCACAAAGATGTAAGCCATTTTTTGGCAAAAAATTGAATTATTTTTTCATTTAAGTACGTATGATTTCGATTAATGCGTGGGTTTTTTTAATTTAACATACACATAAATCAAGTCTTTATCCCTTACGGGGTAGATAGAGCCTAAGGTAACAAGACGCCACGACATGATGATTGTGGGCATAAATGTGGAAAGGGGAATCAAAATAATGATTGGTTGCTAGCCGCATCGCCTATAACATGAATCCTAAGATTTTCGCCTATTCCCTCGATGGGTTTTTACTATCTGCGCGGGAAGAGAAGCAACTGGTACATTCTATGTTTTTTCTTTACTCCCAGACCAGCATGGAAAAATGTAATAATTTAATGTTATTTTGAATTACATATTGTAAATAGATCAGTCCTTCATGTTATGTGTAAGTGGAAAATTAAACTCTAAATCCCTTCTTATATCATTAATGCGAAAGTAACTCTGTCTGTCTGATTGTTTCCTTTTCACGCTTAAACTGCCGAAATCATTTAGTTGAAATTTGCTACATAGATAGTTTCAGTCGCGGGAAAGGACAAAGTATGTATAGTTTTCATTCCTGTAAATTGCACGGTTCCCGCGGGATTGCGATAACCAAATTCTGCGCAGACGGAGTCGCGGGCAACAGCTAGCTAGTACGAAGTAATACTTTTAGAAATGGCTTGACATATTTATTTAGAGGATCAACCTGTATTACTCAAGAGAATTTCTTAAACTCCAAGTGACCTTTGTCTGAAGATCAGTAGAATGAAATAATGAGTAGCCTTTTGTGTGGGAGATCAACCACGCCGCAGTAATCTATTTGTATCTTACTTGGCTGTGTTGGAATTGGAAAACTTTTACAGACCCAGATAGTAAGACAAGCTAACAAATGAAAGCTAATAGTGTATAATTGTTACTGTTGGTCGTAATTTATTCTTCTTTTACGGAACAGGTAATTTATAATTTTTTAACAATGTAAGAAAATTGAGTATGTGCAATTTTTTTATACATTTTCGTTAAGTCATGCTTCGAAGACCACCAATTACGCGAATCATTACAACAATAGAGGAAAAAGCAGCGACCATTCAATAAATCAATCGTCAGATGAGAGTTACGGTCGATTGTATAGAGGGGGACAATGTTAGCTACGCGGTCAAACGCAAGCAAAATTATCCGACTGCCTGCTGGATGCAGTGGAGGAAATATCTTCATTGTATTGACACAAGGTATCAGAATTGTTATAATTCCGTGTCTTGTAACATAATTATGTATGAATGGAGTTCAAAAAGTTGGAAATTATTATTATGTTGTTAACCATAATATATATACCGACTGATTTGGATTAACTATACAGATACAGATGTAAATTACATTAAAAAAAACGAATTCTGTCGTTTATTAATTTTCTCACATCTTGTATTATTATTATTTATTTATTTAAAAGTGTTTTTGTGATTTTTTTACGCGTGGGCATTACTAATAATGACAAAAATAGAACAGATGCCAAAAAAAGATATAATTGTTTTCCTGAAAATTGCATAAATTAAGTGAAAGGCTGCAATGGAGGCATCCTGTGTTCCCATTTAACAAAAATGTTTAATTAACGACTGTATCCCTATCTACCTACCAATTAACTGTTTCCTATTTTCTTTTGCTCTTCGCCAAAATGCTAACCAATTGTTTTCAGTTTTTTCCCTTCATTAAGGTTTGTAAAAGGAATTTTAAATGAATTCTGTTTTTGTAACGAATAATGGTGGTCAGTTAATAAACAATCATACCTACAATTAAGCAGTAAACTGGTTTTTGTGAGCAAAACTTTTTTACGTTTTTGTATCAATAAGTTAGTTCCATTAATTTGGATTTAATAGAAAAAACTTAAATATAAATGTGTAAATTCGAATATGCAATTCTGATTTTAGTATTTTAGTATTAGTTACCAACATCGTAATACCATTGCAATACCATGGTTGTGATAATAAAATGTATGAATATACGAAATATCCTTGTTTTGTGATCTGATCTGTAAGAAATATTTTTTGTCAAGCATGTACCTAGCCTTTCCTGGAATAGTACCTACTGGGATAAAATTTTATTTCCTTCTCGAAAAGCAGAGCTTTCGTCCGGGAAGCGTTGGCTCAAAGGGGGTAAGTCTACTTTAATTAACAATGCGCTCGGCGTTTTTCAAAGCTGTTTTAGTTTGAACATCATAAAAGACTCTAATGAAATCGAAACTTTAATGACACGTTCACTGCTATGATTCAGTTACTTTTTGTAAGTGCGTTTTGCTGTACTTGTTGTGCGTATGCGTGTTGTGTACTTTTGTATGTACCTGGACCTGTTGTATTTTCCCGTTAATAAACGAGTGAGTTGCAGTCCCACACCACCACATTATAAAACATTCGGTCAAGAGTGTACGAATATAAAGCCACGTGCAATGTAGGGTTAAGTATATACGCGACAGATACAGCGGCGGTTCAAAACCCTAAAAAAGCAGGGAAAATGTTCATCATCCAGTCATGACGCTTCAATAAAAACAGAAACAGACAGAAATATTTATTCCGTATGAACTCTTTAAAACAAAACATTAGAAATGAACATTTTCGTAATGCCTGATACATTATAAGTACCTACTACCTAGAGTTAAATCTCTATTAATAATTGAAATGAATTTGGTGTATGTTTATTTTACACATTCATACTAGTGTTCCGTCTTTAACTAAAAACCGAGCAATGTTGCAATAGGTTTCAGTCAAATAACTTGTAAATAATGAGACAGTAATGCCCCTCATGCGTCATAACTGTTACATGAATGTGCGGCCGGGTGATGTAGGTCCCAAGACCGGAATAAAAGAATTTAGTCATGTCTCTCCATAGGTAAACTTCTAGCACACGGCTTATAGCTTCCGGGTAATACTTGATAGCGTAATACATTTACCAATTACTTCTTGTCATCATCATCATCGTCATCATCCTGAAGACGTCCATTGTTGAACAAAGGCCTCCCCCTTAGCACGCCATAATGAAGGACAACTAGCCACCTGCATAATAATTTATTGTATTGTTTAGTTATTAGTTATTAACCGAGTTGCTTAGCAAAAACAATACAGTGGGCCTCATAAGAAGAATAAAGATCTGGTTAAGATCATTATCATCTCTAGCTCGTATACGTCCCACCCACTGCTGGGCACAGAGCTCCTCTCAGAATGAGAGGGCTTGGGCTATAGCGCCCACGCGGGCCCAGTGCGAATAGGGAACTTCACACACACTAGTCACGATAGTGGGAAGCTATTGGCTCGGGAAACACATAACCATTCGACGTGTTAATGCTTGGAATAATTAACGTTGTATGATGATAATGATAGTGAATACATACATACATACATACACAAATCACGTCTTTATCGCTTACGGGGTAGACAGAGCCTAAGGTAATAGGTACCTACAGGCCACATTTAGCAAGATTGTGGGCGTATAGTTGAAGGTGAAGTATATATTTTATCCGATTCTTCCAAAACTGGGTACTTACTCGATCTGGCGACTGGTGGTTGTCTAATCGAAACCTCTTCTACAGCTAGATACAATTGATTCTGGCGCGAAAAATAACTGACGTCACTGTCGCTCCTGGTGCTGCATTGTATTCAAAGGTTTCCAGTGCTGAAGTAAGTTGAGGCGGCTCATTGCTCTAACATAGTCAAATTTTAATCAGGGATTGAAGCAACTATAGGAGGAGCAAATTTGCACAATCATAATCTTTTAAAAGGAAAGCCCTGAGACCTGAGTGACTCACTAACGATCAGCCCAAATAGAAAACTTTGAAGCGGGGGCGAAGCTGCTGATGTAAGTTCGTAAATATGACATTAATTATTTCTAAAATGTTTATGCAATTGCCCAAGCAATTCGCTTAGTTTGCAGGGTTGATCCTCGTGACGCAAACGAATGCGCCAGTAGCTGCCCGCAATCCAGCAATTTAATCGCCTGTGTTAGAGCATCTCACGTCAACATCAGACTTGCTCGTCTGCCCCTTATAAACATAAAAAAAGCCTTTGCCATGCTGATTTTATGAACGATCTCACGCAATAAATGAACCATTGTGGTGTAAATCGAAGTTCTACATAGAAATCAATCAAGTTATGGTTCTTTTATCATCATGATCATCTGTTTTTTGTTTGATAGTTTATTGGAATTTGTTTGGGATTATCTGTGTAACCTATTGTAATCTCCAATACTTGACAGGTCAGAGGAAACTGTCATTTTAGGCATATGTCGTTGATTAAATACAAAACGGACGCATTCCAAAATCATTTGCCATTGCATCTAAAGACGTAAGTCGGTCGTTATAAGGTTTCAAATGCAACAGTGTCAGATTTTGAAATGTGTCGCTTTTGTATTTAAGCAGCGATGTGTAAAACGTTAGGACGTTTAACAGTTACAGGCCCTGGTCCCACCGCCGACGATGAGCGAGAAGCGAGTAGGTATAGCAAGTTGTCGCTGGTTCTTACTAACAGGGAAAGAGTCGTAGCCGGCGTTGTAAACAACCAGCAATCAACACTGTCTCTTTTACAGGGAATCTATACATTTTGTTCGTTTCTTGAGCGAGAAAAAAGTCAGAGAGAGTAAGAAAATATTTGAACTACGGGATTTAATCATTCTCAGTCACATTTAATTCATCTGTCTCTATCAATTTCTATTAATCTATCTATCAAATAAGAATGAGTGGCCAAATAATAATATGATGCAAAGCGCAGAATTCGTTAACAGCTGGACGAACGAAAAAATGTTCGTGCGCCGGACGACACTTTTCTTCACCAAATCTTTTCATTAAAAATAATGTTTCCGCTAAGCAGACATAAATACCTACTGCTATGAAAAAAAAGATCGTAATTGTAGGTACATATTCTATATTTTGGTAAAGTCATAAAAATAAAGCGGCATTTCTGTTATAATGTATGTACCCACTGTGTTACCTACGCTGTTCCGTAAACGTGGACCCATTGTAGAAAGCTTTCACACAGAGATATGCTTCCATTAGCAGGTGAAACGTTAAAAGCTCAATGGAAAAAATGCAGAGCGTATTTTACGTTTAACGTCATTCGATTTTCAAGGATACTGAAAATAACGGAATAAGTGGGAATGTATTTCAATGAAATTTAAAATCGATATGTCAAACAAGTTGGCGAGCTTATTGGCCGCTCTTTTTAAGGATTTTATTTTGATATACAAAGGATGTACTAAATCTCATTATTTAGTTCCACTATTTGTGCACAATGGATGGAAATTTTCATTTATTAACTATAATAAAGGTATCTAAATATAGCTGTAACATGAACAGAATTATGTGACATTACATTAACGTCAGCAAATAATTATATCGAGCCCCTTGCAGGTACGTATATAGCCAGAAGTTGTTTAGTCGCACGGACTGGCAGGCGGTCGGACACTTAAACAGACGCTCGACAGGACCGCACGTTGTTAAAACAATAGAAATCTGTTTGGTCAGGGGGGTGGCTAAAGAACGAAACTGAAATTGGGTTCCTACCCATGCACCCATTTGGAGTCAAGAAACAAAATATTAACTATAGACTCAACTCCGCCGCATATGCATGATAGTAACAATATAACGTGTTTCTATTTCTCACACTTAGTGCAATAATGAATATTTAAGTAAAACGATGTATTATTAGCATAAACACTGGCATTAAGGCCGTAGCATCCTCATAAAAATGTTTTATTTGCCTTCTAAAAATAAAAAGACGATTCGTTTTATATTTTACGAGGTATTAAAGTTTGTAGCTTTAATGTTTACTTTATACCTGTCTCATTTGAAATAAGGTTTACACGGTTTGGAATCAGACAGCTTGGCGAAATTAAGCTGCGTGCCGGCTAGTTGATTTGTAACATACAAATTTCATCGAAACAAAGCCATTTCCGAGATCACCGTAATTAAAAAATAAATATACACGAACCGATCGTTTAAAAATATTAAGTAGGTAGACAATAAATCAACAACTGATCGCAAAATTGCCAAAGCAACTTATATTGCCTATAGTTTTCTGCACGTCCTTTCTTCTGAAGTCCTTGTCCGTGTCGGCTGTTCGGGTTCAAGCAAAATACAATTACATTAATTGCTTTAATCCTCGTATTTTATGGTAAGTTAAATCTACAGCTTCCTTAGTGCCATACATACATGGTACTTATCGTAATGCTGACAAAAGCTCCTATAAAGAGCTAGTCTAATCAGTGTCAGTCGGAGGCACATAGCTGAGCTGATATTTAGACTCAAATCGGAGGGTGCGTGAAAAGAATCAGGATTAACTGTTGAGTAAAAAAAATCTCAATTAGCGATCGTTGAAAGCCGATTATGAAGAAGGAATAAATTTCTTGATTCTGTCGGAGATTTTATTAAATCGCGAATTTTACCAGGGTCCTGATTTCCTAATACCGAATTTACTCAATCGGTTTTTTATTATTCGCGAATTTTACCAGGGTCCTGATTAGGTACCTAATAGTGAATCGACTATAATTTCAAAGCCGGTACAACGATAGATACTTTCGAATATAGGTATCGGTATCGTGTCGGCAAAAAGACGTATCGATGCATGCCGACTTATCATATCAAATTTTTTAAATATGGGAACAATGTCGCGTAAGAAATTAGAATATTGCAAAAAATAACGACAGGGAAACTTTTGGTATGGGCAAAATATCGCGTAGGAAATTAAAATAATGTGCGAAATGTCGGTTAGGCATGTTTGAGAATAGGAATGCAAGCGAATGATAAAAAAAGGTGAACGAAAAATGCGAATGGAAATATTGCTACGCGGAATTAACAAGTTTGGGGAAACGATCTAATCTCTCATAACAACAACAAAAATAAATCATCTGTGAAAATTCAACTGTCTATCTTGGTTCGTGAGATACAGCCTAGTGACAGACAGACAGATGGACAGTGGAGTCTTACTAATAGGATCCCGTTTTCATCTTTTGGGTACGGAACCTTCAAAAACATAAAATATTCGTATTATTCGTACATTGCTTTTTGTTTTCTAATAAAACAACATTTATCTGAAGGTTTTTAATGATTGATCGAGCAGAATGTTCATTCATCTACGGAATGCAGGGAATTCGTTTCCAAAGGAGAAAATGTGACCAGTCGTTAACACGAAACGAATGTGTGATTATTCGTGCACACGTTCTAGTGGAGGCAAAATACGTGAAATTTCACTTAAGTCAGGAAATAATTCTAAGAACTGATAAAAACGATTGTTTTTGATTTGTATGGGTTAGAAATGGAACCTAATACAGCATTTGATATATTCACCCCCCCGGAAAGGGGGGGAATTGGTTGAAAATGGTGTAATAGTAATAACTAAGAAGAAAAAATAGGTGTAGTCTGTGCAATTTTCCATACGTTTTATTACATCTTAATCTATATTTGCACCCGTTATTTAGCTCAATTCAAGCCACGGAACATACAAAAAAAAATCATATAACTAAAAATATACTTCTTGGCATTGCGGCCCCGGGGAAAATACAGAACGCGGTGCAAATTGAGGAAATGATGAGAAAATATATCAAAACACAATACCAAATTTGCACCAGGGTGCGACACCCGGAAAGTAGTTTTCTATGTTTTACTGTCTTTGTACTTCGGGGGAAATTTTGAAATTAATAAAAATCGTCACAATCGTCTTAACTTGGTTTGATTTACATTCGCACCCCATAAAAAATTGACATTTCTACACGGAACATGCGGTTCTGTAATACTACTCGCTACCTAGCGTTCGCTGCTATTCCTTGCGTTTAGATAGAACTATGTTTACCGAACTTCCAGTTAAAATTTTCTTTTTTTTATTGAGTGCGAATGTAGTATCTTTTAAATATGTGTTATTTATAAATTTTCACGACTATCTTAATTTCCCCCGAAGTACAATCTAAAAAAGAGTGAAAAAAACATGTTCCATACTTTGCACGGGGGTGCAAAGTTACCTGGGTGTTTATAATACTTTAAAAAGCTTAATGTAAGTTTGCACCAACCGTCTGAATTATCCTCGAGCCGCAATCAGAAAAAAATATTTTACCAAGATTCTATACATCGTACACCTTTTTAATTAATATACATTATGTACCAAACGGGACCCTTCACGTGGCTAAACTTGCGCCTAATACCTTTTATCATACTCCAAAATAACGGCATTTGAAGTTTATACCTAATATTTTAAAGTGTTCCGTACATGATAGAAAGGTGCAAACCGAGGGAAACCATCTAGTCGTGTACTTTAACGATTCCACAAAAAAACACGACTACACGAATTACTTCCATACTTTTCCGTAATTCGACTATACTATTCGTTTAGAGTAGGTTTAAAATGTAGACGCCGAGATGGTTTGGTCATGTGGCGCAGACTTTTCTGGAAGGTTGTAAAAAATTCAACGACATTGCTCTTGGGGACTCCACAATCGACCTTTTTGTGGAATAAAAGATACTGCATACGGGTAATATGTGTAGAAAAAAAATGTTTGATTCTTCCTTTTTCAATATTTTTCAATTCAATCTTTTGTATCAAATGTAAATGCTTTTTTATTGTTACTGTTGACGACGAAAATGCGACCTCTTAGTGCAGAGCTGTGACATTAACAACGTTTTAACCACATAACCTATTCTTTTACTAATGACATGTGGATTTTTAAAAAGTATTACTTATTTATTATTATAATTATACCGTCTTGTCGTAATACTCCCATTATTTATTACTTTGTGTAATCGCCAATCGGTCTATTCAGTTCAACCCTACGAATTACTAATTTCTGATGACATATATATATATTTTTTTATTATACTTACCTACCTGGTAATAAATATTAAGTCAGGAAATGTAACTGCGATATAAAAATAATCCAGCAAAAGTGGTGTTCAAATTATATAAAATAATCATTTCATTTTCACATAGTTAACCACACTTGAAAAATCTTGAAAAACATTTACACAAGAGTGTTCAATCAAACTAATCATGCGTGCGTGAGAACCAGCATTGGGGACGGCAGACGAAAGCTGGCCTTCGGAATCCAAAAGCTTACGATATGTATATTTCATAATTTTTGTTTTTTTTTTCATTTCGTCGTTGGAGATTTTTCCAATAACTTTATTTGACGGTGGAGGCGTTTTTTTAATCAATGACTAGGAAGTTTAGTCAGATAAGGGTTTCAAATGTTAGTACAATAAAAGCAAGTCTATTTTTCACAAATGTTATTATTCAGTAGTCATTAACTTTACATTTTTTTTATTAATTGTCATAAGAATTCATAGTAACGGTTAGATAACTTTAACTTTAATAAGTTTTAACATATTATATTAACATGCGATTCATGTATTATCCATAAATACGATGGTTACGCAATAATTGAGAAAACACCCAGTAGATAAATATAAATATAGAAATTAATAAGAAGGCCATCCTTTCCTGGATGTGCATCTGCTAATGGCAAAAATGGCACTTTGACATTTATTTAATTAAGTAACTTTTGGAAAATCTTGCACACATTTCAATCCATTAATCTGTTACAAAATCGTAGCCACAATTGTCAATTATACTAGTGAACGAAACAAATACAGACATTGAAGCGGCCAGATACATTCATTACCCCCCTGGACGCAGTCGGTTAAGCGTGCTGGCAGGCTAGTGTGCGAACACCTGCCAACCGGCGCGTGGAACTGCGCGGCCGTTCAAAATGCCGAGGACCTCATTCGCCTTCGCAGACGCCTCACGTTCTAGCCCTTGCTGCTTGAAGCAACCACCCATTTGCTCCCTAGTCATCCAATTTGCCACGTCTGTGATCTGAGACAACACGGAGAGGTCCTCTTTGTATGTTCCAAATATGCTATGGTAGACTATTTGGGACGCACTCTCCTCCTCTACAGAACCACACACTGTGAAATTCGCAATATCCATAGCCCGTTTGTACGTGTAAAATCCACCTGCATTAGTGGTGTTGAAAAAGTCGCAGAATTTTCTCTTGTCTGCCTCCCTTCTCCATACCGCCGAAAAGATGGTGATAGGGAAGAACATTCTGGTGGCCTGTCGTGCTGTTGTAACCAGTAGTATCTCTGCAACCAAGGTAGTCAATGTTGAGATCTCTGACGCCTGTTTTACGGTCTTTGTAAGGTTGATGATGTCGTCGATACATGGTATGTGAGACATTGCCTTCTTGCGGTATATGCCCTCAGACCTCAGCATGCACAGCCATGCGGTCATAGGACCTAAGCTCTGTACAATTGAGGAACGCCGCTCAGGGGGAAACGATGCGCCTTCCAACAGGACGTGATGCGCTCCAGACAGCCCATAAGTGGACACGAGGAAACTCTTGTGAACTCCGTTTTCCTTGGTTATGGGCATCTTACTATGGCCTAGACGGAGTTCGTTGGCACGTAAAGCGTAAGCAGCAAACATATCCAGGTAAGGGCCCATTGTGCCGTACCAATCACTGGTGTCTTGCTCTGTGAAGTTTTTATATTCAAGGCCATTGTCTTTGGCTATTCTCACCCAAGTGTCATTAAGGGTTTTTGTATCAAGGGCATAATCCTTCCCCTTATAGTGGACCTTGAAGGCTGTCAATTTAGTTCTAGTTCACGTTCTAGCCCTTGCTGCTGCAGTCGATCCTTAATATTATCCCTTGCTTTACAGTTTCTTAAATTCCTTTATTGTAAATATTATATTCCTTTTGTTATTCCTTTATTAAACGTTGGTGTGCCCTATCCTGTACGTGTTATCATTCTACGGAGCCTCAGGAGGCGCATCTACAACATAATTATTTAGAATTAGCGTCCCGAAAATCATTGTATTTTTTAATTAATTGTAATGAAGAAATTCTTAAAAGAAGTCCACGTACATCATAAACATCCACAAACACGGATTCCATAACTTAGAAAATATATTACACGTATTTAATGCTCCTTTTTACCCGATACCAGCTAAATAATGAGCGCGAGTATATACAGTGGGAGCTGTTTCATTTAAACAAGTTCTACAGGCTATTCATAGTTCGTTGCGACAGTGATACCATACTTAAATAAAATAAAAGCCACTCGTTTATTTAAGCTATGAACGTAGACTCAGAATAACAAGCCTTATTTAATAAAGACGTTTTTATTCGGGAAATGCAGCATAAATCAATGTAATAAAATTTCTAATTAAAGCCTTTCGGCGAATAATGGATCTACCTAAAATTAAACATCCTCCTATTACAAATACACAGTCTTTAAGATTCTAAATTATTTACATTAATTACGTCATCATATGACCGTACAGCACGTTAATAATCAAAACGACGTTCATTTGAAAATATGTGTGAACCGTAAGGGCAGTAAGATTTTTAAAACTTTTCTAATTATTTTAAAGATAGGTAACTATTAAGTCGGTTCCTATTTCACCCTTTTAACTCTTAAATCCATTTGAAATGGAATGGAATATTGACCTATAGTTTGTAAATATAACTATATACAGGAATAAAAAAGTAATAATGTTCAAAGACAGTTATAAATATCACTTACACATAAATTTCTTCTGATTACATTTCCAGTTTAAATCTTATCAAATACCTGCTTTTTAGGTAGTATATAAATTTATTTACATTTTCTGTTTAAGATATTTACAACCATGCATTGTCCAGTGACTTCACATTTTCTTTCCGAAGTGTTCATTCCCGCACATAACAGTGTCAAAGGTCACAGTGTCACTTTACACATAATTGTAAATATCTTCCATTTCTCATACATTCATTTCCGACATAGCCGCTTGAGGAACTCGCGACTTCTGGAAATGCTGCGAAGATGGGGAAGCAGGAGGCGGCATCACGGAGCCGTTGCCGGCGGCCAGCGACTGCCCCGTCTGCGCCTGCACGTCCGGCAGGTTGCTAGAGCTGCTGATGAACGTCGCGTTCTTGGGCAAAGTCATGCAATTCGTTGCATTGCAAATTTGGTTTTGTTGTTGGTAACTAAATCCAACTTTCCTTGGAAGGGTCGTACATTGACCCCGAGTAGTTGGCGGACTTGCTTTTTGCGAGAGATTCGACATTTGTATCCCCGTGTGACAAACATTTGGACAATTTGCATTCGAAAAATGTGGCACACGGTTTGTCATCGCAATAATTGCATTTTTGTCTTGATGGTCGATGTCAACGATTGTGCTAGAACTTTGAGAATGGCCGATGAAATAGTGAGGATGTTTAGAAGATACGCTATCAAAAGTAGAGTTGTGGGTTCTCTTTTGTTGTTGCTGCAAGGCCTTCACTTGTAAACGAGTCTTGTCTCTCTGATAGTACACGCCCGCAAAAATTAAAACATTCAGGATTAGTAACGAACACCCAATGGCAATGGTAACGCTGAGAGCCGTTGAGTACGCTGTATAGCCAGCCACTTCTAAGTTCGAAATGTCTTGAGAGTGAGTATTGTTTGGCGTTTGACTTTGTGTGACCGCGGATCCAGGCCTTGCCGACATTACGCTTACACAAGTTGTGACGTAAGTATCCATTGTTGTGGACGGCACGTCTAAGGTGACGTTGTATATAGGCCTGCGGTAAAGCTCAAGTGTGGGGTCAAAGTAGTTAGCTCGGGTGAGCGGATCAGGCCGGACTAGCCCGTCGTATAGTTCTGGGTCGTTGTGGTTTCGGAAAAGGTTATGTTTCGCAACCACGTCCTTCATCCCAGCCCTGTGTATCTCCGGGATCAACCGCAGCCACACGGACAGCTGATGGGCCCGGTAATGGTTTTTCATGCGCGGCTTCATGCCTGCAATAGAATTTTTGAATGAGTAAGGGTTTTGTTGGAATTTTGTGGGGCGAAATAGCTTTGACGTTGTGTTGGGTTCAACGGGTAAAGGTCGACGCAATTAACCTTAAAATTGATCCCTGCTCTGGTTAAATCTCGAACCTAAGCAGAAACGTGAAGTTTAACTTGGTACTGAGTAAGTAAATAATGATCTTAACTTTAGCTACCCATTAATGTAAAATAAAGTTTTACCCACTGCTCAGATTAATTAACTGCTTACCGATTTCCAAGTATTTTTGATGTAGAGTGTCGTATTCATCCCATACGATGCTCTTATACCGGTTACGTTCTCTGGAAATAGGCAGCAAGGATTCTTGTCGCTGAGCTTCATTCGGATTCCTAGGGCGAAAACAGATCTTTAAAAAGCGGAATTTCCTACTATAGTTAAATACACACATGCGCAGACACGCAGGCTTGTTTCTGAGGTTTTGAATTATTTTAGTGGTCGTATCTATGCATATTTATATTCTTCATTTAAATGAACAAATGGACCTCCGAAAAGTAACGCCTGACTTAATAAAATATTTTTCATTTAGCTCATCACTCACTATCAAAGTAGTCGCCGTTTCGAACTCTTTATATACCTTTTTACACTTTATGCTTTTTTTATTCTTTTAATATGACTTAGATTTCGGTATTGACTGCTTGTTTGCATTGTATTGTTGAATAGTTCTGTTGTATTCTTCATTAAAATTCATATAATATCGTCAAATAGTCCATTCACTCGTTCCTATCGTCTACAGTCGCCATGGCCGAAATCGGTCGGAAAGATCATCATCATCATCATTGAATGAGTGCAAAACATAATTATTCAAAGTACCTAAGCATGTTTTAATAACGCCTTATACTCGTAAATGCATGATTACGACTACACAATTCAGATTTTCACTCTGAACGCCAACTATTAAACTGACGATTCATTAAATACCGGCTGGACACTTTTGTATGATTTGTAGGATTTTTCGAAATTCCCACGGGATAGTGAATAAATGGGATTAATATCATTTATATGATCGCTGCAAAGAGGGAATTGAGTCTTAAAATTGGGTACAAAAGTAGAGAAATATAACTGCTAAAAAAATATTTCAGGATTTTTGTAAATTCTCGCGGGATAGGGGCTGAAGGGACTTTATTACTTTGAAATGGTCCTACCTCTGTAACAAATTTTACTAGAATCTTCAAAGTTTGCTCACTATTAGATAATTATAACATCTGAAAAAGAATTTCAGGGTTTAGCTGAATTCCCGTAGTATGGAAAATAAAGAGGATTATTATTCTTTGCAACTGACTTGCTAATATAGGGCCTTGGTGTTTGGCGAACATATTCTTTGAGGATCAAAGAGGTCCGCTACCTAGGGTTTCTCCTAATTTCCCACTGGACAACAGCACGGGGTAGGAAATAAAAACTTAATAATTATTGAATTAAAGGGGTATGCCACTTGACTTCATTTGCGTAAACAAAGTCGCGAGCAAAAGCTATTGTGCATAAACCACATTGGAGTACCTAACCGGTTACACGACAAAAAAAAGTACAAAGCTGAAATTACTCCTTAAAAATATATTTTCCAATTAGCCTTTGAACAATTGACAGGACATGAGAAATAAGAGTAGACGTACAGTGAACTGTATGTTACGAGTACAATTGTACAAAAAAGTGATCGCATAGCACGGGAAAAAAACTTTACAAGAAAAACTCAAAACTTACCCGGTTCTCGCAAAGTTCGCAATGTAGAATATAAAAGCTTCGGATAATGCAACCTCTGACTTCGTGTAGTTTTTCGGGAAATGACCTAAACCATCCACTAAAGGCGCTCCGAACAAATACGGTAATTCTTCTCCGTGCACTGATCCCATCCTCTACAAAAACAAAGGTTTTAGCTAAATACGACATTACTTTAATTTTGATAACATGCAATCAGACTGGTTTTATTAATGAAAACTAGATGAGTGAACAACTCAAAATTTACGTACTCTTCCTATCTTGCAAGTAGTATTTCCATCAATTCAAGATTTATCTTAAGAATGTGTAAAATATTTTTTTTACCTGCGGGTAATCTCCATCCTTGGTTTGATAGTCAAAAACATAAAAGAACGTATTTGGCCCAGATTCCGGTGAGCTCTTAGCAACGCTTAAGAAGTCTCCCGTTTGAACCAGTGGTGCTACGTACTGCGCGTCTGAGAGCGCCAATACAGCTGCGTCCCGAGTGTTGATTGGATGCTGGCGAATTCGAAATTTCTTAACAAATATTCCTAACATAGTCAAGGTTTGGTGCAACAACTTTTTTTCTTAACTACACTGAATATTATAACACAAAAAATCCGAAAAATAAAGCTGTGGCCTGGAATCCGTGACGTAAACACTCTAGCCACTTCTAGCACTGGTATCCTTTGGACAACGGTATTTCTTCAATATGTTACAGTCAAGGGCATAAATATATGTACGTTACCAAGACGTCAAAAACATCTATACACCTTTAGACCAAATAGGCCAGTGACACATATATTTGAAATGATGGTTGTATCGATATTTATGCCCTCGACTGTACCTACCAGGCTTTTTGCCCACTATAGTGGTGTGGAAGTATAGCATGGATCTCGGATTGATGAGAAACTGGGTTCAGTTCTTGCCATCCAGCTTTACTTTTCGGATTTTTCTGTGTTCTAGTTTTCACAGTATTATTGAATAATAACAAAAGAAAGTAAATTCGATAAAATGAACATTAGTAATAATGGTCAAAGGGGCACGTACCTGTACTGTCCTTTCCCAGTCTGTATATTCATTGACTATCGTGAAAAATATTTCACTTAAATGATATGTGTAGGCATTCCTAACGTAAGTTCTAAAACAGAAATTCAAAATTACAAAACATATATGTTTTAAAAATTGCAGTAGGTAAGTAAATTAAGATTAATGAACTCGATACTCAAAGTCTCAAAGCCAACAATTCAATTCCAATCCAGACGATTGCCACCCATCGCAATAAACCCAAAAGATAAGTCCCATGTAACCAGTCCTTGCGGTTGCCAAACACCAATTTGCTGAATAAACATCGACCTCACCTTATTATCCTATCCCTCCGTTCACCCTCAAATCCGTTTTGTATATCTTGAGCTGAGAATTTCCAGAGCGCTTCACTCGTTACCACTCCAAAAAGCAGATCGTATTTATTCTGTCCGCCCCTTATCCCAAAAATCCTATCGCCACTTCTTTTATCAGCCTTAAAATTATTAACTCCAGAAACGCTCGTAAATCCTTGCAAGTCATTCGGGATGAAGAACGTAAGCAATTCTTTTGCATAGTCAGTTTTGACCACCACTCCGTCTACAGATGGTCCAAATGCTGTTAAATAACTTGGTGTACTAATTTCTGCTGACATAAGCTCTTCTAGTGGAACTTCGCGTAAACAATCAACAATTAGTTCGTGATCTTTCACAATGTCTTCTGGTAAAGTGCAATTGGACTGCTTGGCCAGTTGGACGGAAAAACTAACTGGATCCTCTACAAGTGCCCATGAACTTAAAGCTGAGCCTGACAAAAGAATAGCGCGATGAAAGAGACCTGAAATAAAAATAAATGTGTTCAATAATGTGAGATGGGATATTTACTGCGTTAAACTTGGAATATTACATTTGAACTTTATCAGATAGTTAGATCAATATTTAAATTTATACAATTCTTAGCTAATTTGTTCTCATAAGACGAACCTTCAAAGCGGTATAACCTTTCATAGGTAGGTAAGGTACATCCAATCTAATTCGATTTCATATTAATTAAATCTACTTTACTCACCAGGCATAACGGTTGGTGAGATCATCAGAAAGTTAATGCATGCCGCTCCTGAACCATGCCCCAGCATGGTCACGTTACCTGAGTCACCACCAAACAAGGCTATGTTCTGTTGAACCCAGTGTAATGCTGCGATTTGATCCATGAGTCCGTAATTGGCGACTCTTGCTTTTAGATGTGGAATGGGGTTGGCATTTAAAAAACCTGTAATTTATTTCGTTAATCAAATACCTTTTAACGTTTTTATTAATGTTTACCGCTGTAAACAACACTCGTGGAACAAGAAATATTATAATAATTAAATTATCGTTTGAACGATTCATGTTTTGCTATTGAAGCAGGATGAAAAATGACGGAGTATTTTATGTGTCACAATTATAATAGCTAATTTAAAAGGAACTAAATATAAAGCGGCTGTAAGTACAAAGTACGAGAATTAAATTAAGGAATTAAATTGTTCTTACCCAGAATTCCAAGTCTATAGTTAATCGTAATGACAACGAGTCCTGCATAGCTAGCTAGTACTGCTCCGTCGTAAACGTTCCCAGAATTCCATTCAAAAGATTCTCCGTGGATGAAAATAACCACTGGATACTTTGCTTGCAGAGTTGGACCAACTGTAATTTAGGTCACAGGATAATAATCATGTCTCGTACACAATACCAATTCAATTCACAATTCTGTAATCATGAAAAAATAATTTTGAAATTGTAAAAATATGACCGAGATACATAGCAAACATGCACACGCCTTGGATTCCGGACGAACTTCTTAGTTTCAGAACCTATGAGTACTATGAAACAATACGAAGACGAGGTATATTTCACGTAGGTTATATTTTGCAAGTTGTGCATCTGTAGCAGTGATGTTATGGATATCCATATCCGTAACCGAAACTATCGGATATCCGAAATAAAAAAATATCCGTAACCGTAACCGAATCCGATATAAAAGTTTTGGATAGTTTCGGATAGGGCGGAGTCTAACTAAATACTACTTAGTACATATGACACGTCCTGACAACTTTTTGTATTTGCCAGGCCGGCAGACCAGCCGCGTGCGCGTTCATTTTACAGTTCCTTAAAATTTTAATATCCGTAACCGAAACTATCGGATAATCCGAAATAATTTAATATCCATAACCGTAACAGAAACCGATATCTGGGGGCACGGTAGTGCCCCCGCCAAGTCGAGCGCGAAGCAAACACTGCCGTACCATCCTTTACTGGAACCGCATTTTCAGGCCCCTATTTGAGAACCTCTGGATAAGACCAGAACGCAGAAATTTTCGTCACCCAGTAAGCTATAATCACATACTTAAAATCCAAAATTTCATTTAGTTCCAAAGTTAAGCGAAAGCAAAGTTGCGCATTTATGACACTCACTCACTCACTCACTCATGATCATCAAAATATAACTAGTACTTCCCATAAACCTCAGAGAGCTGAAATTTGGTACAGAGTTAGGTTTTAATGGCCACATAAAGGGAAAACTATAAAAACTAGGATAATCGAAGATCTGGAGTACCTGGTGACCCTGATTAGAAAACATAAGAGCCCAACCAAACTATTAGAGATCGACATACCGCCTTTACAAAAAATATTCAACTTTGTGGGCCGCTTCATTTGATGTTTGAAAAAAACTACACCTAAAAAGAAAAAAATGTGTCAAATAAGAAAATCTAATCGAATAAATCAATATGCCCACGTTTCTACAAAAAGAAGTGAAATACCACCAAAAACATTCTGTAAAAAACTAGCCAAGTCTCGATGGAGCTGCTTGTTTATCTCTAAAAAGTAATGAAATCTAGACAAAGTCGTGCCAAGTCTAAGGTTCCTTACTGCGATTTCTTTATTATTATAGTTAATGTTGTGTGACTTGGCCGTTGAAGGGTACAAAACCAGGGGCTCCATGACATCATTGCACCAATCTGCAATCGTCAATGGGTAGCGGTTCTGGCTAGTTTTTTACAGAATGTTATTGGTGGGTTATATTTTACCAATATCCATATATATATTGTGTGTGATTGTGATACTCTACTCAAAATGTATATGCAAGCAGCAAGATCGATGTATTAGTGTTAACAATTGTTGGTAAACCTTAAATAAATAAATAAATAAATAAATAAATATCCGGATCCGAAATTATATATCCGTAACATCCCTGATCTGTAGCGTTATTTGCTACGGGTATCGTTAATTCTAATAGATTTTGTGCCAATTGGACAATAAACTGTACTTAAGTGAATTTTGGCGTTTAAATTCATGATTCTACTATGCGACCACTTGGCTACTCGTGTTACACACGATGCTTACCTACCTAAACCATAAATATCCCATCCAGATTTAGGCAGTCTTCACTTCTACATACATACACAAATCAAGTCTAACCCTTACGGGGTAGACAGAGCCTAAGGTAACAAGACCTAAAGGCCACGTTTAGCATGACTGTGGGCGTATAGGTGGAAAGGGGAATCAAAATAGGTTGTTAGCCGCATTGCCTGTAACATGATTCCTAAGATTTTCGCTTCTAGGTTTTACAAATTCCCGTAATTCGCACGCGTAGGTCGCACTTTAATAACATTAATTCAAAATTTTAAAAGCCCCTCACGCATTTGTCTGAGTAATCATACGTAAATAAACAATTTAGTGTCAAAAAGGCATTAAATCATTTTGGAAAAGGGCTGATATCCATCAAACTGCTGGACCAATTTTTAAAAGCCACGGTATCTAGTTATACTCCATAGCTAGACAATCCTTCCCTTCCTTTGAATACTACATTATGGCGCGAGAGGTATTTGGGAGAGGTGCTTTAAGGTCATAACTACATTTAGCATCAGGTTCGATTGTGGACAAACACAAGCTTGTAATAAAATATAGTTCGATTTTCAACAGTTAACTTTAACGCAAAACTGTAGTTACAGCAACAATAACGGGGGATGTGCTCTCATGTATACTTATATAGCTAACTGCTAAAGCCAATGTTACACACAAATGGTTAGTGGACGAGTGGATTAATGGATGTTCAAGAACTCTCGTATATTTTTGGCTTGATTCAGTGAGTTGCTTTATTTCCTGTCGCTTTCTTTAAATAGTAAAATCCTTGAATGCTTAGTACTCGTAGTTACCAAAAAATAACAGGGTACCACACTCAAAAAGTTGATTATCTCGTTACTAAAACATGCGCGAACGCAGAATAATTTAACACGTCAAACTTAACCACGCCAAACATTCGAGAGTTGGTAGACATTCTACTGTAGATGTCTCAGGAAGCGTAAAAACTTGTACAATTCTTCCTTTTTCACTACCCTTCGGCCAGATCTGTGTTTTTGTCTTTGTTATCATTAGAGAAGTAGACCGTTTTGTATAAGTTCTTCCGCTGTTTCAAACACGTACTCTAAAATGTCTTCCAGCTCTCATACCAAAATCTTTCATGTCGAGAGTTTATTTTTAGTGATAGCAGACTAGAAGCTCAAACATTATATCTCTTTTGTTAAAAAATGAACAAAGAACCCTATCACTGGTTAACAAAAGTACACGACTATCTAGAAGAAGCAGGGTGCTATTGTAAGCTATGATTAAGTTTTTTGTTGCTAAAAGCTGAAGCGCAAAATATATAAGATTGTCTATCGTTTTTCAGTCGACATTTCATTATACTCTCGAAAGTATTGTATCTGATATCGCCGGAATAGGTACGAGTAGGTATTGCTGCAGAATAAACATTTGAAAGCGATTGCAGCCAGAGATGACCGTTTTATTTTTTGTGTTTTCTAAATTGTAAATTGTATTGTCTATTTTTTTTCAACAAAATTCTAAAATCTGGAAAAGTCAAAGTGACGGATAAGGACTGCAAATGGTATATCAATATAAATTAATCAAAAAAAACGGACGGGTTGCACTCCTCACGGGAGAAGTGAAAGCTAAAAGTGCAGATTGCACTTAAAAAAAAAATACACGAGATTTGAACCGCGGTCACCGGAGCGAATGCACTGTTATTTTATTCCAGACCTTATACCGCTAAACTTACTTACGAGTGGGTGACGAAATCAACGTACGCATTATTACACCCCAGCAACGACGCGAGTTTAACATTTTTATCCATCCCAAAAAGCTCAACGCCGCTAAAGAAGTTTTCACTTTAAGAAAACTTAATTAATAAATAAATGATAACTGCAACCTGAGCCTTACAACTTCGTAAGTTGTAGGCTATTAATTGGCTCCAAGCTTTCTCTCTTTAAAAAAGATCATTGTAATGATTCAAAAACCACCTCTGGTTACTTAGACCTACAAAAATTATAATCATTTTTTTTTTAAACGATACCTACATAATAATAGCTAAATTTCATAGGACTGCTACCTACTGTTTTACAAACGCCAATAGAGAAAGAAATACAATATTATCTATTTTCATGGGCTATCGCCCACAGCAATAAATTGACGGTATTGGAAATAAAGTCAAGGCTGAGAACGGATCAACGTGTCTTGTTTTCAGTGAACCGTAGAATACAGGTGCGCTGTGTGGAAACAGACTTTATACGTAGGACACGATTTATAAACGCTGGCGCTGCAAAATCGGCAAGAAAGTATTTACGAGTCTATGTTTCATATGCATCTTGAAATCCCAAGTGAGGAACACTATTCTCGGGTATTTCTTCTTTGCTATTTTTTCTATGTATCAATTTGTGTATAAACGCTCTTTGAGTGAACATTCATGGACAGAAAATAAGCAGTAAGGAGTTTTAAAATAAACTTACCTTGTACCGGAGAATAAATATTCATGTAAAGGCAATCTTCACTCTGATTCTTCAGTCTTGGTAGCAGTCTGCGTAGATACTCCAGTCTTCCTTTAGGCATTCTATCCAAAGCCAGAGTTTCATTTGAGATATCTGGCAAGCGCTGGGGACAGACTGGACCTATCTGATCCACTTGCTTCACGTCGTCCCATGGAGCTGGAGCACGTGTCGGTGCAAACCTGAAGTTATTTGATAAACGGTTACTGATAAATACCCCTTGAACGGCATGGTATTTCCTTTGAGCATTTTGTTAATTAACTAGTTAAAGGCTCAAACATTTCATATATACTACTCCCAAGTTAAATTTTGACAAATCCCACTATTTGATGATCTGGAAAAGACAAGTATCAAGTGATGTTGTGAAACCCCTTTTCTAATATTTTTTATTTCAATTAAGTCGATTGCTCTTTTTGGCGTAGTTTTAGTGTTTGTGGTTCTAAACCCACAAGTTTGATAATGAATAGCTATTGTTATTTTTACGCATGTACATATAAATCATTGTTATGAAATGTACCTGTTAGAGCCAGTCGGTGGTGTTGCGTATGGTACTCCTAGATACGCCTCTACGGGCTTCAAGTATTTGTGTTGATCCATTGGTAAAATGATGCCTTGTAGTTTACCGTATCTAGTTCCGATCACTCTCGTTCTTAACATAGAATTTCTCCCACCAGTGTAGCTATTACCGTGTGAATATTTTGCCAAGAGTAAAATGAGTAATATGATGATCTTATTGTTCTTTGTAATTTTTGCTTTAAAATTGGACTGAGTATTTAAAACTTTAGAGCAGTGTCTGTTTTTTATGCCTATTGGATTGCTTTGAGAATTTGTTACTTTTTTCAGCCAATACTGTTTAATTGAATTACATATATGGAGCGGCAGTCTTATGTTGGCCATTTTCTCTAAATATCAGCTTTGAAAACCCATTTCTTTATTCACTTCCACTAATACACTTTGATAACATTGAAGATGTAAAACTGATACCCTTAGATGAATAGGTATACTCTTTCAAAAATCTTGGCACACCATTTTGTTTTAAAGTAGCCATTACTTATAACCTGTAACAAATAATATAATTAATCGAACAGTCATTTTATTTGACTTACACAACAATAACACCAGGAAATATAAACCAAAAACAAAATATGAAACTCGTTGCTGATGGCCTCTCCTTACTACTTGCAGCGCTGTCAGTCAGGTGGATCAAGGCAGACGATGTCGTACAGTAAATGAGATACTTCATTAAAAAAATACAACTCATGACAAAGGCATCATATTTAGTAGGGGATGTGAGCGCTGAAAGAGTTCCTGTGGATAGATTATTTAGTTTTATTATCAATACATATATGTAGGTAAGTACACAGATTATGAAGGTATCTGAAATGATTATATGTTAACTTAATTAAGGTAAGTGAAATCAGAACAAAAATTGAGTAAAGAAACTGTAAAAATAATCTTATTAGAAAAATATAGTTTAAAGAAATCCAAGTTCAAAAAAAATGACCAGTATAATGACACGGACAATCAGCTTTCAGTGATTCTTTTATATTGAGAAGATGGCGGGATACCCAATCCCCGAGATACTTTAAAAAGATGACAAATGCCTTATTCAGTATTCGGTAGCAAACGCTTGTAATAAATCAAAAGGCTCGATTATTCGTAAAGAGAGGAATATAGATGAGGGAAAAGAGGCTCAATCAATCTCATTTCGACATTTGACGTATTACATCTTATGCCATGTTGATAACACCTTGTAAACATGCTCATGAGCGAGCGTGCTCTAAAATTTATGTACCTCATTTTTTTTTGATAAATTTATAATTAGTTGAACAACAAACATGACATAATATCCCAATTATATCTATTTGGAGAATACAGCACATTATCCCATCGAAATCGGAGGCAGCATGTCTAACTGACAATAATTAACTAAGTCGGCTGGCTAGTGATTCAGCTCAGATAAGAATGTTATCCGTTATACCCATTATCGTTCAATATTACTTTTTTTGAATACATTATCTCCGAGCCTTACCATGACGTCTTAATGCGATTCAATTCCGAACCAAAGATGGATGGATCGCTGTCAGATTCATACTAGAAGTGTCAAAAATAACAGCTAAAGAATCAGAATTGAATCGCATTAAAGACGGCATGGTAAGGCCCCAGGTTTGACATGCATGCTAATCGCCAGTGGCGGTGTCATAACTTTACTTTAGGCTTTTATTAAGGGTACAATTTCCTTTTATAGTTAATAGGTAAATAGCAGGTACTTCGTAATGTTGACATAACTTCCAAAACTTTGCTTCGTTCGGATGGTGATCCTTTCAATGAACATAAACATACGGAGTTAGTTGTTTAGATCGAAATTGGAAATCCACGATTACTGTACCTACACAAAACGCTTTTGGCGAGATCGAAATCACGACATTCAATGCGATGCGTGTGGGTGATTTGATTAGCACATATGAATTAGCTGATTAGGTATATGTAACCAATATTAATTATTATTAATCGTCGAACAAAAAGGATTGTCACGCGAGGCTTTAACGGCTACTGGATACTCCTAGGAGTATGGTTTATGGTGAAACAGATATTTATACTAATTATACCTACGAGACAGAAAAAAAGAGGTTCACATTAAGTATTGCACCCGTAGTAAACTAGCAAATTTATTAAATCACGTGGTATTAGGAATATGACGGACGCATGCCTAATAATCAATACTAGAATGTCGCTAGTTAATGTTGGAAGGAAAATCCCTTTTACGCCTACCAAGCGTAAAAATCCGCTAAGTGATTCTCTCTCAAAAGCAAAAACGGGTCAAGATATACTCCTAGCTCTAGGGTTGGCTTATTATCCAACATTTGTAGTAAAATGTTAGTGGTATTTTCAAACTACGTAACATTCTCCGAAATGTTACAGAATATAAGGTTTTTATTATATATAGTAACTTCTGAAGGGATCCTATTGAGCCCTGCAAAGACAGGACTAGGTGAAATGTGTCTCAGTTTCATTTGCCTTTTTTTAAATATTCAATTTGTTTTGATTGACAATTAAATAAGTTGTAGTTTATGATGGTTTAAAAAAAAACCTTTTACCAGTTTTCTCATGGCGCATCCTTTTAGCAATGTTAGCATTTTCTAAAAGCGCTGGTAAATAAAAACGCTCTTTGCTGCTTATTTGCAGAATACGTTTTCATTTTGTTACTTTAGCAAAGCAATCTTAATGATACCTAATAATATAAGGTTTTTTTCCAGTAAACATCACAATCTGCAGAAAAATAAACAATAGATCGTTAAAAAAATTATAGTGAGGTTCGCGTTCTTAAAGTTCCGTGTCTAGATTTAATCTACGTAAATAAACATAGATAAATAACAAAATTGGGTGTATTTAGTATCGGTAATCACTTAATATCATCAGAAGTTACCGCTTAAATTTAGCACTATAAACAATAATTGAAAAGGTTAAAGGTGCGGACTTTTAGTTTACATCGGCGACTTCTTTGACCAATGATACTTCACACGACAAGTGACAACCCTATGCATGACGCGTTTTATTGCTTCGACCTCATTTTTAAGCTGAGTAAGTGCTTTTTAGCAAATGAAATTCTTATAATCCTCTTCCATTCTGCGCGCTTTAGGAATATCTTGCGTATAATTTTGAGCCAAAAACCATTCTCTTTCAGAACATCGCATGCAGAACCATTTTCCTTTGGCTGTTTGTAGCAATAATTGCTTTACGAAGGTGGGATAAACATGGTTAGCAGTTGCTTGTTTTTGCGCTAGGCTCTTTGAGTGATTAAATACAAGGCCACCTTGTGAATACTAATATGTTTTTCCTAAAAGGCAAAATTAATCAACCAACGGGCATTTTCTGGAATCAGCTTCACAATCCCTAAATCTATTCTACAGAACGCAATTTTTTTCTAGATTATTGCATGAAGGGATGACAAATTTAATAAATATCTTCCATGGAATCCAGTGATAGGCAGCTTTTGGGGTGAATATTAAAGAAGTTGAATGTTGACATTGACAGGTGCTTGTGCACCGGACAACAAACCTTAATTCATGATTAAACGATGATCTGAATATAGACCCAGTCAATGTGCACAAGAGCATAGCTCCTCACGTTTCGGTAATCTAATTACATCTCGGTTATGTTCGCTTATTAGTAACAGGTTAATGTTTTAATGATATGAATTAAGTAAATCATTAGATCGATTTGATCGCAAAGAATTTTGTTGAGTTTGTTGCTAGTGTATTTTTAGCGGAGGTTATATTTGAACCGTAAACTGTTTATATGTGTTATAAAGCACAAATTTAATTCTCATAGAGTTTTGAGCAGAAGTCGAAAGTATAGTTTATATTTTATATGTAAAGAACTTTATACCTATGTCAGGTAATAAATATATTTTTATTTTGAGTCATGCTTCCACCCGTGATTGAATTTCAGTAGAGAAAAAAAATATGTTCATATTCTATACAATATATAAGGAATACGTGTAATAGTAGGTAAACGACATAAATAATGATGTCAAATTATTAACTATTCTCCTTACTTGTTCTTTCGTCGAGAAACAAATGTATTTATAGGATTTCTCACAAAAATATTCAGTATTTTTTAAAAGACTAGCTTTTGCTCGCGGCTTCGCTTACGTGAACATGCATGTAAACGTGCGAATAAGTATGGATGCAATCGTGTAAGCAAGCATGTTAGCAAGATTATAATCAAGCATGCTATCATGTAAGCAAGCATGAAATTGAGTACGCAAGCAAGCATGTGCAAGAAGCAAGTTACAATGGTAGCCATTATTTAAGCGAGCAGGCGTGTAAGGACACATGCCTGCAAGCATGCAATTATACAATCAGACATGCAGCAACGATGTGAGTAAGCATGCATCAAGAATGCAAGCAATCATATTATAATCAAGTATGCAAGGAAGCGTGTAAGTAAACGTGCAAGTAAGTAAGCAATTGAATGTTAGCGTGCTAGCAAGCAAAAATTCACGGAGAGAACCAAGCAAGTGAAGAAGTACGCGTTCAAGTAAGCCTGTAAGCAAGTATGCAAGGAATCATGTACATCTATATAATAATTAATGAGTATGCCAACGTGCTAGCGAAGTTAATGTTTACACAAATAAAATTAATATGCATATGACCAATTATCGTCCTGTAGGTAATAATTTTGTCCAGAACTACATTCCACTGTCAAATTGGATAATATACTTTTTAGGGATCAAAGTTGCGTAAATATGTCATTTCCGTGTTTGCAACTACATCTGGACTTAAAATGGTTTTTTTTTACTTTTCAACGACACTCAATATTCACTCGGACTGACTGCTCAACTTTCTGTTGTGAGACCAAAATGTACGTTTGACGCGAACTATAATTTCGTCCATAAATTTTGTGTTTAACGCGGAGACTAAAAATGTTCATTCGTCGGACTTTTTTTTGTTTTACACATACATCATCTGTTAAAATCACTGCTTATTTTTACCTTCAATAACAATAACTTACTAATCGACTTCATAAAATTGTAAACAATAAAAAAGTTATTGAATATTATGCTTAATTACGGAAACCACGTTGTACGTTTTATCTTATTCTCATTAAATCTTTTATTCAACACAATAATAGGCTTACAGTGGAGACTAAAACGCCTATTTATCTCTCTCTATTATTGAGTTACAGAACTTAATTAGGCTCTTCTCGATAAGTTTAGCATAAATTGTGTTTCTTCAGGAGTGGCATCATATTTATCAAAACATAAAGAGATAAATTAACGAACGAGCAGGTAAATTATGTGTTTGCGTATTTACTCATTTATTTCTTTAGACAAGCAACTCTCATGTTACAAAGAGTCCATTTTGCAGAACAAAGAGCGTATGTCTCGTTCCAAGGATGTTATACTCGTATGTATGAAATATGACTTTAATGATCCTGTACTTAGCGTTGAAGCAAATGCGTTATAAATTATTTCGCATTTCAGAGTCGTTTCATAAATATAACGAATGAAGAGACTTTGCAATGTAAGCAAATAGCATAATTGTGTTATCTCGAAAAACATTGACTGGGCTTAAAAGGATACCATCAAAAACATAAATGTGAAATAGCCAAGTACAATACCTATTAAAATATGGATTGTTATTGTCTTCGGTACAAAAGAGTTAAGGATGCTAGTTCTCAGCAGAAAATACTGCATTTACTGACTTCACGTGGGATGTAATTCAATTTAAAGATTTTACTTGACTATTTGCTTTGGTACTTGCCTAAAAACCTTTTCCGCCTTCAGTAGATGCAAGAGAGGAGATACTTAGTAGGTTTTTACTACCGGCAATGGTATCGGATAGAACAAAGCACTCAAAAAATCTAACGCAACTCCATTCCTGTTCATATCCGTTAGAGCGTATCAGATGTTTTGAGTCCTTTGTTCTATCTGATATTACTGCCGGAAACCTTACTGCCTCGACTTTCTGCAATAAATAATTATTGTAATAATGTTCATATTTTTCACACTAACTACAACGCTAATGCTTTTAATGACCTGGGATTAAAGATAAGTAAGTCGGTTTTTACTAAAAACTAAGTCTCAATATACCTTAGAGCCTTTTATTGATCGGGCAAAGAAGTGATAACATTTTCCTTTTGTTGGTCCTCTTTCTATTTTAAGAATAATTAAACTTTTTGAAGTGTTTATAATTTAATTATAATCAAGATATTATTTTGCATTTTAATTACTCATAAATACAGTCCTACAGGCATTATTGGTACCTACTAGAAAAAAATAATGCAATCATGTACTCATTTTCAGTATTACTAAACCACAACAAGTTTAAATAAAAAACCCGCCGGCACCTAATTTATAGCTTAATTTATCAGAATAACAGCGGGAAGAAAGAATAAGTAAACAACAATTTTTTCTACACGATCCCTAGAGTAGAAAGCTTTTTGCAGGCAAGCGGCATTGTTTATGGTTCGCCTTCGCTAATCCTTTCCGTGCCTTTGCGTGCCCCGTAACAGGATTTAGTCATGAAATAATTTAATTGAAGCAATATTGCTGGTATACTGCACCCTTGTTGCGATGTTTATTGAAAACATGTTATGGGACAGTAAGTTAAAAAATACAGTTTAATGTTGGAGAGGGTACAAAATAAGTTTATAAGGTACATATACAAAAGGCAATACGGTGTTTATCCATACTATCCGTTGATGTATCCGACCTTATTTATTTTGGGTATGGTTGGATATACTCAGCTGAAAGTTAGGAGGCATCTAGCACTTGTGATCTATATCTTCAAACTTTTAAGGGGGAAAATGTACAATGCGGATGTATTAGAGAAGGTGAGTCTCCGTGTTCCAAATGGTCTGGCGTCGCGCCGCCGCCGGCTGCCGCTGCTGGCCTTGCTGCTTGCTGCGCGTGCGCGAGGCGACGCTGACGCGCGCGCTTCACACTCTGAACCTTATTGCCGAGGATCTGGACTTATTCTTTTGTGCTCTGAGCGAATTCACAAGAATAGCTTTGTTTAAAATGAGTTACGCTAATTAACTTAGTTAAATGTATTTTTTGTCACATTGTCGCATTAGGCATCGCCTGTAAAGATAATTGTAAATGTGGAAATGTATAAATAAAAAAATAATGAAAAAAAAAGTTGGACATTTTAAAGTAAGAGTTATTTTTGGACATTGGGTGGCAATGACTGTCTTTTACGCCCTTCATTCCGTCTCCCAATCTTATGTACCTAGTCTCCAGTCAGTCTTCGGTGAACACGCCCAAGGACCCGATTTTTGAAATCATACAATCCTAGAGTACCTTCTGGAGTACCATTCGAAAGTCACAAATAAAATAATTGTTCGGAATTTGAAATAAGATTAGAGTAAAAAAGATACTTTTCTAGTAGGTACATATATAATATTGTAACCTGGTCAAAAACTTAATTTCAGCTATAGTTTTTTCTAACTTTTGAATGGTATTTTCTGTTGATGTTTTTGCTATCTTCATCTGGATTAAGCAAATCGCTAACTATTTTTGACACATGTGGCACGCTGTTATTCAATCGTATCTACCAACTGGGTATTGGAAAAAAATCCAAGTAGAGTGTAAATGGTAGAAAATATATTATTTAGGCATAAGCCAGTCCACTGAAAGATCGCCTTTGAACACTTTACACACGACCTGTTAAAAGCTTTCATTCAAAAATGAATCTGTTGCTTCGTTGCGACGTATGAGCCAACCATCACTTACGGGGTGTCTACCAGCTAGCTTCCAATTCGTTACAGTGAAACTTCCTGTTATATTGCGACTTTTTATATTCTGACAGACAGTTGTAAATTCTGTGTAAAACTGGATGGTGATTGAATTGGGACTAGTATTACAGTTAATTGGTGTTTGTGATTGCAACAATACGAGTAGTAGGTACACTAGCTACTATGAGAAGTGTGTTCAAAAATGTATAAACATATAAATGTATAAGGAATAAAGACGTGATTTATGTATGTACACGTTTATTAGCATGTTTCTTTTTTACAAATTAGTTATCACGATTTCTTTTCAATAAGACCAAATTGCGGTACCTAATACAAAGCACACTCTCTTGTCAGAAAAGCAGGCAAAAAACGTTTGGCCTTAAATTGTTTTACCCTACATTAATAATGTGGCAAAGGCGTAAAGCCGTAGGCGGTAATGTTCAACAAACAAATTTGCCCATAAAACACACCAAAGTACCCTTTTCGGTGAATCGGAGACAGAACATTGTGGAAAATAAGCCTTATCATTTTCTATATGTATAACAATGGTATAATGTGTTGCAATACTCGTAGCTACTTTTTCTACCTCTGTAGGTACCTTTATTTGATAATTTTAGGGTCCTTGTAAAAAAGGGTTAAATAGACGAATAACTATTTTCTTTTCTAATACTTGTAAAGAGGTTAACAATCCATTTTTTACGAGAAAACCCCAGAATTAAAGAGCGACAGACAAATATTTGGTTGTGCATTTTAAGTCTGGAAGATTATAAGAAATCTATGCTCAATGGCCCGTACAAGTACACTTATGAATGTTTTTGTGGTTATAATTAGTAGAGTATGCCGCATCCAAGAATCTAATCTAATCTACATAATATCTAATTCCTTTAAACGATCAATTCTTGTTTTTTTTATCTAAATCTCGGAAACGGCTCCAACAATTTTCATGATATTTTGTATGCAGGGATCTAGGCTACGTTTCATTTTTAGAAAACGTACCAAAAAACAAAAATGCTCATCTCATCCAGTTTGGTCATCCTATTAATAAACAGGTAAATTCGGAAATTTGTATTTCTTATACAACAACAAAAACACGCGGTTACAAAAGTACGGTAAATTTTTATTACATACGAGTATTTGACTTCCATACCAACTTAGCACCATAATATTTTTTTTCGTAAAAACTTTAGTAACCAAGATGGCGGATGATATTTTGACTAAAATGGTGATGAGATGAGTGTCGATTTCGTGTAAATAGTATTTTTGGGATATCAGTATCGAGTCATGAATGAATTTTGTATTTTTAATTTAAAATTATGTCGAAATAAAATTTCTAAATGTCTGTGAAAATTAGAACACATAGAAAAATCCGAAAAATAAAGCTATAGCCGGACACTGACATTTAGAAATTTAATTTCTAACGGTAAAACCGAAAAAGTAAAACATAAAAATCAAGAAATAAAATTTCTTGATTCATTTGATAGTACCTATCATTTGAAAAAACAGCGCCTTCTCTCGTCCCTGGTGAGCAGTAGATGTTCCATGGGAGTTTGTAATTGTGTCGTACAGACACATAATTCAAACAGATGACGCTCAGCGACAAAAATTCGCATAGTAACAAAAAGGTCACGTGACAGTTAGTAACAGGTAGAAAAATTCAGAGACTACCCGCCTGCTATGGGTGGTGTAGGGGTATAGCACGCGTCACGGAATGACGAGGATCCGGGTTCGATTCCCGGCCATAGCTTTACTTTTCGGATTTTTCTATGTGTTCTAATTTTCACTGACATTTAGAAATTTAATTTCTAACGGTAAAACCGAAAAAGTAAAACATAAAAATCAAGAAATAAAATTTCTTGATTCATTTGATATTTTGCCGAAATATTTAAATAATTACTCTAAATAACGCAATAACCCTTTCGTAGGAGCTCGTGTCGTCATGGCTTGTCGTGCATAAAATACTGAAGCAAAGCTGCACTGTTATGGAAATTACGGGTTTAAGTATAATCATTTATTTCGCTAAAACACTACATACCTAGTTTCATAATATTCGTCGAACTCTGAATGAGGGTCAAATTTCTTCTAGAAAACAGTTAATTTTCCCAATTACTTTATCAGTTTTACAAATCTATCAAGACATTTGAAACGAAATTAGGCAATCGAGCTCTTGAAATTTCGTGGCGAACGATAACATCGTACAATACCAATTACTGCGCAAAAAAGACCAACCCTGCTAGCTTATCTGCAATCGAAAGTTCTTCTTATTGGCATAAAGAGCCAGAAACTTGATCGTATCAATTTTGGAGGAAGGCCAACGAGGTCGGATTAGGCACTCCTGCCATCTTCATCGTACCTTTAACCAAAAGAGGGCAAATTACAATCGGCTTTCATCCTGTGGTACAATTGTGGGACGCACGTTTAATTCACAAGAATCGATTTGGATGGATATTGACCAGCCTCAAGGCTTACCTGGCTACTGATAATGAGCTCGTATTATGCGAAATGGTTAATCTATTTGATGTTTTGACAAGCTTTATTTTAACTTGCAACGTATTTTACTCGAACGTACGTACGTAAACGTATAATCTGGTTCGTTAACGTTTCGCATCTGTTGCTCTATTCTGATGAGCCAACCACCATTTTTAGGAAAAGTTAAAAATGTTTCGCTAGGTACATAATATATTTTGATTAAGTATTTCAGATAGTTTTCAGACCTATCAAGAGTTGTAAGTTGTTCTATATTATATATGTCGATTTATGAAGTCAAGTCATGGTCATTTAATTAAGGACACTGTTACTGGACGAGCAACCTTCAGGTTTTTTTTATATTCTCTATCATTTTCAACGAAATGTTTGGATTTCAATATTTATTAACTGAACTCTTAACACAGGTCGAGATTCTCAATTCGTCATGATCCTTTTTATAGTTTTGTTTATTAACTCTTAGTCATTAGACCGACTTTAAAAGATATTTTTTCATTTGAAATGGTATGCTTTCTAGTTGGTTAAATTATGATGAAGTCAGAATCTTGTGACGAGATCCAGGTAACACATGCATTTGCAAAGCACCAATTGATCGAAATGAACTGACGTTGAAGACCACATAATGGTCACTGGTACTACTAAATAGTAAGTATTTCAGGGGTTGCTATTATTTTAATTCAACTTATCCTTGTTCTTTACTTTTTTATATGAACGCTGCTTAAAAATCAACTTAGGGATAAAATTCATAGCTAATATAAGAATTCATACGTAATTGTTCCCCAGGCACTTTCGATGTGTGTTTTATGTTATGTCATGAAACCTTTTTCAATTACTAATAAATGACGCTGGCTGGCATAAATGGAAGATAGATACATAATATTGTAGTCTACGAATAATAATAAGTCAAGAAGCGTAATTCCCTAACAGTTGCCGCTTCGATTGTCATTCGACTTACTCACACAAAGTAACAGCAATGCAAACGTAATACTCTCACTCCGATAGACAATGCTTGCGCGCGATTAGTCCGCGCGTCTTGGTCGTTTCCGTCCACGGAAGGGTGCGTGGATCGCATTATGCAGTATTCCACTAAAATAAATAAGCTTGTTTAAGAGTGTAGTTTTTTATGGAATGTTTTAAATACAACAATGAAACTAAATAATCTTTTAAAGTTTTTTTATACTATTTAATGCTATAGCATAAAAAAATATGATGATGTGGGGGTGGCCGGACACAAAAACAGAAGAAAAAACGGAAAAATTATTAAATTGTAATGGCATATCTTATAAACGTAATTTTTAGACCATAACTATAAAATAAAAATGGCTATTTTTTCGTCTACAGAACTTGAATTTCCTATTATCACCTAAAAACAGAGTTATTCGAGTTACGACCATTGCCTACAGAACTTACAGTACTCAAAAATGTTGTACCTTGACATGGTGTTTGTACTACAACATGAACTTATGAAAAATTTACTGACCTTATTAAGGGTGTAACTGCAATAATTTTAAATGTCCTATAAGAAACGGGGTGTACGCAGGTTCGTAACGAAAACAATGGCTAGAAAATTTCGTCGTATCTTAAACCGCTAGAAATCTAATAATCTTTCTAAAATGTCGTACCTAATCATTTTTGAGTGTACATTTTAGAACTTAACATAGTTGCACATGGCAACCCAAACGTAGTAAAGAATCATTTTGCAGACTACAGACACACAGAGACTTTTGTAGGTATCGTGAGATTGTTCATCCAGGGCGAGGAGATGGATATGAATGTATGCTAGCAGCTCGGTAAGTGGCTTATTCGTCCCTTGATCCAGATCCAGGAGATGCAGAACGAGATACGCTGGCAGCTTGGTAACTAGTTCATCGCTTGTTCCACGTCGAGGAGATGCAGACCGAGGTACGCTAGCAGCTGGTAGTGGTAAGTGATTAGTTCGCTGCTTATTCCAGGTCGAGGAGATGGAGACCGAGGTACGCTAGCAGCTTGGTAAGTACTTAGTTTGCTGCTTGTTCCAGGTCGAGGAGATGCAGACGCTAAAGACACCATACTAAACAGTAAGTAAGCAATACTGGAAGAGTATGATTTGAAATCCGAACCATAGGCGAGGATTTCTATGTACGAATCCAGCATGGAACTTATTGGTACAAAGATAAATCACGTTTATTGAATCACAACATAAAAAGGTCACACTATACATTGTAGCCGACATAAATAATTGGCTATTGGTTTCAACTTCAGCAGAAAAATGTAAACAAAACCTGAAAATAATTATGTACCCTTAAAAATTATCAGTTTATTTAACTTTTGACGGGATGTATTTAATAAAGATTCCTATTTTGCTAAATAGTGCAAACGAACTCTTAAAAATTGTTCAATCGTTGCTTTGAGCAGCATTACGTCGTGATTGCATTCTATTGGGTGGCTTTCTTTTAAAGGTTTCAATATGTCATTTCGTTGAATTATTCTTGCAAAACATTTACTAACCATTACCGGCAAATTGTTGCTCTTGACAATACTTTTCCTTTTTGATTAACAAGTTGCCAGAGTAACTACATTTCCGAACCAAATTTAAAGTTGAAGCTATTAACCGTTTTTTTTAATGGAGTAAAAACTCTTTACGAGTACCACCGGGTCCGGGGAGGCCCGGATGGTTATGTGGGACTCTCTCCCCCGGCCTCTTTCCGCACGGAAAAGGGCGGGGGGAGCATATCCACTAAAAAGACTCCGGCAAAGCCCGCCTGCCAGGTTTGGGAAGGCGCCGTGGGATCCCGGAGATTCCAGCCGATGGCGCCCCCCGGCTGCCCCGGCTTTCACCAGGGCCACCCGCATCAAGGAAGAGGGAGTCGCAGCACTTCGACCCCCCGTCCCAGACGTAAAGGACCGTGCAATGCATGCGAGTAGGAGATCCCCGTCTCCCGCCCGCCGGACCCACTAGGGGTTCAGACGGGCAGCGAACAGCCGCCGCCTTCGCCCTATTCGTCTGCGCCGGAGCAGGGGCGCGTGGGCATCGTCCTCGCGCTCCCGCTCCCTGGCCTCTTTCCGCAAGATTACGTCGTCGCAAAAGGAAGCCACCGCCTGCCAGGATCTGTCACTGCTCAGCATGGCTGTGATAACGCTGTGCAGCGAGAGATCAACAACGACTCCAATGGCAGCAACCATGTTGCGGCGGTCCCCATCCCAGCGACTGCACACCTCGAGGGTGTGTTGTGCCGTGTCATCAGGATCGCCGTACTCATGGCACAGCTCGCTCTGCCCCCTCCCTATCCTGTGCAGGTAATGACCTGCACAAGCCAGTAAGTTAGAGCGCCATGTTCTCTGTCCAGCCAACTCTGAAAATGCGGGAGGATTGCCCCTATGGTTCTGGTCCCATAGAGGGAACCCTCCAGCAGCTCTTTCCAGCGGTCACTCATGCGTGTCTGTGCGAGTCGCCGGAACCGCTCCACCTCTTGTGGAGCAAGGCGGTCGCCTCGGGCTCTGGCTTCCACTTTTGCTCGATGCGTCTCCGCAAGCACCCCGGCCTCCAGCTCCCATGGCAGAGTGCCGGCGAGGAGGCATGCTGTAGCCCACGCTACCGTGCAGTACGCACGGATAATCCTTATGGCGACGACCCGTTGGGGATATCCAAGTGTTCTCCTGTGTTACTTAGAACAATAAGTAGCGTCTGAAGGTCCTTTTGCACTGAGGTGATCAAATTTCAATTCAAATTTTATTAGTTCTAGTTCCTATCGATATCTTAATATTGATACAGTGAACATCACTAATTATCGATATCGACAACCTGCTTTGTTAAGCACTATGACTGTCAAGGAAGTGACGTCAAGATAGTGTTATATATATATATAAGAAAATAGTTGCAGTCATAATTTCCGATTGCAGCGCCAAAACGGACTACATGGAACTAAGCCGGAAAAGTCACCGTCTTATCTGTAGCTTGCTACTAATCTTGTAATCTGTGGAGCGACTGCACGACTCGAGCGTCCCGGCCGAGCTAATTCGCCGCGCGGTACATATTTTAAGCCCCACCCCCTGTGGTCCACTTAGCGAGGAGTGTTTTTTCGGGCTTATTAGTTACGCTTCTTGACTTATTATTTCTCGTAGTTTGTAGTTCATATATTTAGTTGTAAAAATAAAAAAGTAACCAAATCTTTATTTCAATATTTATAAAACCCTTTAAACAACTTATTCTAATTCAACTAAATATACAAAACTTAAATCTAAATAAATATACCTAACTATAAAAAGAAAACATTATTTTTACTAACTAATGTTTTTTTTTATATTAAATGAATAATAAACTACCTATACTAATGTAGAAAGAAATGGTCAAGTGCGAGTCGGACTCCCGCACTGATGTGTCGTATGTACTGAATCAACTAAACCGACTATATCGAAATACATTTCTGTGACCCAATACGGACGTAATACTTCAAATAATGGTTTTTTAATAGAAGGGTCAGTTTCTTTTATTTTTTTAATGAAAAGTCAACAGTACCGCCGTGTGCCGTACCTCAATAAATAAAGTTTCTTGTGCGTAAATTAAGACGGAATACATTATGTTTGTGACCATCACAAGTCCTGATATTTGATATATTAAAACTGAATACAAAACGTTAGTAAGTACTTATTGACATGAATTAATAATTATTATTATTAACTATTGTGGGTTTAATTACCCACAAATATAATTATGATAATTTTGTAGTAAGAACAAAAGCCATAAATTGCCTATGTAAATACATTTTCCGGCACAAATTTTCACCCATCTACGGATACAAAACAGAAAGTATTAAAAATCGTGACGCACGAAACTATGTTGTCGTCACGTGAGCCCAGGGAAATCCATTACCCCGGAACGAATGCGGCGGGGCACGCGGCGTACAAACTAACTAATAGAGCGAACTAGATGTGTTCAATCCAATGGTTATGTTTAGCCCGACATGTATCGCGCTGTTAAATAGGTGATTAGTGTACAGTCAAGTGTAATAATAATGAATCTAGTCAAAGTTTCAAAAATAAGTACCATACACTCTTACACCGGCGTAATAAGGTCGTGGGACATATTTTTGCGAAGTTCGTATCTATACTTATTTTTGCACTTGACCGTACATGCTAATTCCCATTTGCTCATGGTGAAAAGTGACGCTATTATATTATGTAGTCTACGTTTAGTTTCGTAGCCACTAAGGTTTTGCAAAAGGTGAGATTACGGTCAAAAAAGATATACCTCTGTCAACATTATTAACAGCATCGTAGTTCGTAGTCGTCAAGAATGTGCGCGCGGCCTAGTCAGCCCTACTAGTCTCTCAACTCTCTCTAACACTACTCTAAAACCAAGTCTGTAGGTTCAAACATTTTCGACCAGACGAGACGCTCTGTTTTTTTCTTCGCGGTTACTCCATCGAGAACTTTTTGCCGCAATTAGTCTGGTGAACAGAAATAATTGAATACCTATCTAAAAATTCTAAACACTTAGTTACGATCCCAATCGTGCCTTTACGAGTACATTATCAAAATGCTTCGAATTATTTAAGTAGTTGTAATGGTTTATTACATCTTCATCTTTATTTCTTCCCTTCACAAAATATCGATATGAAACTGAGACGACAAGAGAAAATGGCTAAATGTTAAACATTCAATGTACGGTATTCGTTTCATAAGGCTTGAGTTAAATACAAATGTATAAAACAAAATACACCACTTGGAATCATGCCAAAGCTTTTATGGTTTTAATCGAAATAAAAAAGGAAAACGCTACTTTATAGCGTACTACATCGTTTTGATATTTTTTAGTATCGATGTATGAAATGTAGGCAAAGGGTGAAACAATTTAAGAGACCGGGGTCAACCGAGTCTAGTACAACCCAGTATACCTACTAGGCCAGTGACATAGAAAATTTCTCGATGTAAGTGGATTAACTTGAATAGATCGAGCATCACAAAACGTACGCTAAGATACTTTGCCAGGCGGGTAAGTAATCAATACAGTTAGTTCAGTTTTTTAATTGCAAAATAAAGAAAAATTAGAGATGCTTAAGTCCAGAGCCTGACCTGATGAATTATTTCATTCAAGTTTGTAAACATGAACATACCTACGAATTAATTACCTGATACACAATAAGAACTTTAGAATTCGTTTGCTAATTGGACTGTAAGTAAAGAAGAAAAACAAAAAGTATGATTTAATTACATACATACATACATACATCTATCACGTCTCCATCCCTTACGGGGTAGACAGAGCCTGAGGTAACAGGTACCTACAGGCCACATTTAGCAAGATTGTGGGCGTATATGTGGAAAATGGAATCAAAATAGTGATCGGTTGCTAGCCTCATCGCCTAAAACATGATTCCTATGATTTTCGCCCATTCCCTCGATGGGATTTTACCATCTGCGCGGGTAGACAAGCAACTGGTACATTCTATGTTTTTTTCTTGCTCCCAGACCAGCATGGAAGTATGATTTAATTAAAAGTATCAAATTTCGTCCTTAAAACAGTGAAACAGCAAGGGTCTGTATTTTCACGGAATGCATTGCCGAGCTTCGCGCATGATTGCCGTGCACTCGATCATTGCATATTGATCGCATGACGGGCCATAACGAACACCCTAACGCGCACAGGACTTGTCTGGATAGCGAAGATCAAAGCAAATCCAATCGCGTCCGTGTTTGCGTACATAGGAAAACTAACTATTTTGAGAAGAGATAGTAGAAACCTAATCAGAATGTTTTGGGTACAAATTCGAGGGTACAAATACGTTTGTTTTCAAATTCTAGTGAATAAATGAATTCAGAATACATCTGGATATTCGATTGTTCTGCCACGAGACAGTAGGTACAAGCTTAATTCAGTCCAAAACCAGTACCTATCTTTTTGGTTATCTAGGTGGCGAACGGTGTGGTTTAAATTGGCCTATTCAACAATCTTCGAACTCAGTATTCGGCTTACCTTGTTACGGAACGAGCTGGTGCACCATCTTACTGTCTTACTGACACCAAATGATGTGTCTTTCTGCCAGTGACAATTCGTTCATTTACCCAAAGTTGGAGTCACGAAAATGGTCCCTATTAATGTTTCTTCGTGTGTTGCCGCTTCGGGGTTACAGAGCACACCAAAGATATTGGGCACAGTAACGATATTCGAAAGGATCTCTTAGGCGTAAACATGTTCGCGATTTTCTGACTAATTTTTCAACTACCGGCAAAAAGCTTCATAATCTGGAAATTCTCTTGGCAGTAAGGCTTGACACCTCCGAATACGCTGAGTACTTCCTCTTCAAGTCCCATGGAAAGAATATCTGTGTTATAATAGTAATGTTACAAATAGTTTATAACAATAGCATATTTAAGTAGAAAAACTCAAGCGTCTAGATCTAGGCCCTAAATAATTTGTATTTATTATCATCATAATCATTCTTGTACTTTTTATGATGGTTTACAGAGATATCGGCTTACGGATAGCTATATGGGACAAGTAGCGTAAATGTGAATAAGAATTAAAAAAAATTGGGTAGGTAACCAAATAGTTGGCCATTGGAAATAGGTTCAATAAGCTCGGAAGTTGTTAATGATGAACTGATTCATCTATTGAATTAAAATTTTGTAACTTGTTTTTTAAAGACGGTTTGTAACATGATCGATCATAGTTCTTAAGACAGAATGTAGTACAAATAAGACAAGGCCTAAGTTTGCCTGAAAGTTCCTTTTTTCCACGAAGTTTCTTACTCACAGCAATTAATAACATTGTATGAATTGTGTTTTTATATGCCCTTAATCATGCTAAAGGTGGCTTTGTTACCTTAGGGTCTGTATACCCCATAAGGGATAAAGACGTGATATAATATATGTATGTATGTATGAATTGTTAAATATTTTACCATAAAAAAATAAAGTTGTCACCTACCGTCACTAAACTTATTTTTTTACTGTGATATTTATTTCTTCAAAACTTAGTTATTTTAGTGCAAAATAAAATTAAACTTCAAACTTCTTTACTTGCCAAAAATGATACAGAAGCAACTGAATAATAATAAACATAATCATACAATAATCCCGTCTATAACCCTTAAAGATAAACATGTCCTAAAGTAACAAGACAAGACCTAAAGGCCACGAAAGGAGAATAAAATAAAATAGTGATGGTTTGCAAGCCGCATCGTCTATAACATGATTCCTAACATTTTCGCCCAATTCCTCGATGGGCTAATAAGAATAATAAAAGGACATAATAATGACATATTAATAAAAATGACAACAATAGCGAAATAATTGTAGAGACAACTCTTTATAGCAAAAATGACAACTGTTTTTATTTTGTACCTACTGAGTATCGCACAATCGTAAACCGTAAATCTCGCAAAATAAGTGATAAGAGAGTATAAGTATGCTGTATGTTATGTACAGGTTATGGGATTCTACTGGGCTTTTCAATTTCTATGGTGAGAATAAGCAGATTTGCGGAGGCCGCATTGCACAATTTTGTATGATTTTACTATTCCGCGAAATCCAGCGCCATTATTGCATTCACATGTCATGGCCGATTGGATGTTGCCAACGAGTATAATTGTACCATCAAGGATTTTGATAGTTGAACACACAATGTTGTTATCACTACATATTACAAAGTCATCCGCCGCGTCTGTCTGTCTGTTCAGGATAAAGTCAAAAACCACTAAACGGATTTTCATGCGGTTTTCAAAAATCGTGAAAGTTTGGGAAAAAGTCAAGCTACCTGGGATACTAATCTTAATTCAGCGCGGACGAAGAAGCAGCTAGTAGTCTGAGAATTGCTTGGGAATAGGGCATTGACGTTTTTGTGTTTAAAATGTTAGCGTCAGCAGTAGCTCAAAAATTAATGTCAGCGTTTGCACGAGGGCTCAGTGTCGTAATACTCACCAACCCTCCTGTTGCTTATTGTATGACGAGACGATGACTTTATGCCTCAAACCTGCTAGAATAAGTTTGATAATTTCAATAACATGACGGCCTTGAAGAGAAAGAATGTTAAGTAATTAGACGGTTAATACACTTAATAATACATTCATAGCTTATACAAGTTGGCATTCATAAAAAATCTTTTTATTTTGTATTCGTAAATTTCGTTGTTTAATATTAGTTCTGTGCTGTGAAACCGCGCCTTCCCAATGTTCATAATTCGTAATTTACAAGTATTCCAATATATAAATAAATTGACTGAATCAATTTACATATATCTTTCGAATATTATTGCTAAGTACTTTAATATATGAGTATGTATACTCACAATATTTTTTATTCCCCTCAATTCTTCCCATAACTGAAAACATAAGCCCAAGAGGGTTTCGTTATTTGCTGCACAATCGATAGTAACTTATCGTTAATATTAAAACGTCAATTATCTGTAAATATATGTCAGAGATTTTTCTCTCTTGTACAGCCATTTTTTGAATTCATCTCTTGATGGAGTAAATTAACTGAAAGTCAACATCTTGGTTCTGGTGTAAAATAGGGTATGCTGCTGGGCCATTTAAAATTACTTAAGCACTGGTGGCGCACCCATTGTCCCAGCATTCAGTGTGGATGAAGGGTTAACAAAGGGGCGATTTGACCCAATTAGATATTTCTCTCATTACAAGGATGGTGCTCGCAGCGGGTGGGTTGGGACTCCGGACGTGTTTTCTGTTAGTACAAGTGCGCATTTGGCCGAAAATTAATTTGTGAGGCGTTTGATCGCAATTGTTAGCACCATTAAATCTTCTGTTAATTAACAGAACATTACCACATAGGTTTCGCCTAGTGACCGTGTAAACACTATTTACTATTTGCGGCACTCAGAGATATTTAATGCTAATAAATTAGTCCTTAAATTTATTTTTGTGCCAATACCGTAATTTTTTCGTGATAGTCGTGTTTTTGTGATTTCGTGTCGTGATAGTCGCAGATTATTAGCTAGGTATAAGTATTAGGTTACATTTTTTTGCAATTATTTGTCAAACAAGTGAAAAAAAAGTTTGTAGGTACCGTCTTTTACCACTGCTTGAAGGAGCTTGTACCTAGTCCCCGACAAAAACATGGCAAGGTTGTCGGCGTACGCGCACGCGCCCGCCAGCACAAGCCAGCTAATGTTTTTCATGTGTACCTAACCTTCAAAAAATAATAATTTGGCTGTGTGATTGTCGCATTTAAAATTAATGCTGAAGTACCTGTATTTATGTTTTTCACTAGTTTTTCTTGTTCTAATTTTAATCTCTCACTAATAGGTTGGTAAATAGAACAGAAGTTTAGAAAACCAAGATCGGACTAGCTGAAGTCGTATTGATGGTCGATCTAAGTCTAACTTGTATATTATTGTACTACACTCGGTGCATCTCATTTTACTAGGCTGACAATGGTCACCGGATATTGACATTGACACTGATACTAGATCTGAACGTCTTAAATAGCGTTAAAATGCGTTTTAAACGCCTAAATTATTTAAATGCTTCTTAAGGCAATAATATTGGCTCGCTAATTTAGCAAAAACACATGTAATCAAACAATATTAATATTACATACCTACTTTCAGTGGGCTAAGGCATATTTTTATGGTCCACATTGTCGTTTTAATTGTTGTTTTGGATATAATTACGATTTAATCAAACAAAAAAGGTAGAGAATCATATATGACATGTAAAACAAGTAATATGTGAGATAACACCAAAATTGTCTCTTTAAAACGCTGCAGTTTAATTTTCTTCATTAAGTTATTTTTTTAAATATCAGACAAATGTTGGAATACCTACCTTATTTGTTTACTACCGAAAAAAGGACCAATTAAAAACTATAAACCCCTCTTTCACACAGCTGCTAGCACCAACTGTAGCATTTTTAACGACACTCTCTCCACACGCCAATCCACTCCCACACACGGTCAGTTCTAACTGATCCAATCGGCAGCGTCACGCCGATTGGACAAAAGGAAGGATGGCGTATGGCCAGCATAATGTATCCATATTATATTGTAAATTTGGTAGGTATCACCTAACCTATCCTTGAATAATTGAGACTAATTTAGATTTGCAGTATTTACCGAAGCAAAGATTTAATGGAGAAATGAATTCCTATTGCTAACTTCTTGCTAACCTCACCGCCGAAACAAACAAAGGCATAATTGACCGCTTTAAGACTGCCGAAGCCTTTACCTTCCGCGAAGGCTCCGTCAGTCTGAAGCCAGTTACGTAGGTTATTTAAGTCATGAAGTCAACGAGATTGAAGGAGGCAATCAAGGTATGAAGGCACCGGTGCAAATTAACATTATTGGTCTTTGCCTACTCTTGTAATGGGACGTGGGTATGTAATGTCTGATTAAAATTGTGGGCGGATTACCCCTGTCTGTTTCATTCAACCCTCATATGAAACACACGGAATTTCATTGGCGCCGGAGTCAAGTCGGCTCTTTGAGCTGATATTTAATCCCAAGCTACATATTTAATGAATAAAGGCACATGAGTTTCCGCGTTTTTTTGTGAGTTTATCGGAGGTCATTTTATTTATGAAAATTCATACGTTTGAACTGCACGAAAGTCGTTTTCTTCCGGAAATAGGTAAAATTCGTTAGAAATTCGATAGATTGAGCTTCTGGAACCCTACGTATAAATTAAAAATAAATATGAAACAATTAAAAAACGGTAGAAGACGCTATTGGTAATTTGCTTTGGTCGGTAATAACTGGGTAGAAAAGATCAATAAATAATTCGGGCTGCTATTTGTTTATTTAATTTCATAATATTATGTTCAGTCTTTATTCAGTCGGTCTGTCCATCAGTTGGGACAATGCATTTTTAAAATTTACATATTTTTGCTTTTTATTCATCGATTCACAATAAGTGGAGGAGCAGAATCAGAAAAAATAGAGAGAAATTAAGAGCTTACTTATTTTCTGTTAGTCATTAATCTGGACCCAAAGGGCCAATGTAAGAAAATAAGGAACATCGACTTCTTTTCTTTTGAATGATTCTCATAAAAACAACTTTAAGTATTAAAAAAAACCATAGAAAACAGGGTACTTTAACTAAAAATGGTTTAACGTTGGTCCTGCTAAAGGATAAATTCAATTCGCACGATATTAAAGGTATGCGCGAGCCACGTCAAAAATACCATTTGAATTCGCAGTTTGCAGAGGTTATTCGCAAGAGAAGCTTTAATGTAAAACGTACAAAACATAATTTACAACTTAACATCGGCGCCGAAAAATAAAAGAAAATGCTTAATAAAACATTCAATAATACTCACATTTCCAGAATGTTTCCTTGGGGAACGCAAACTAGTGACTCGTGAAAAAATTATGGAGTTTCCACCAACACTAATATTACGTCCTTCCACACAACCGGCGTCAGGGTTATCGGTCGAACGATAATGCGCACTAGTGTTTTTAATCACTTCACCAGTTATTTTTTTAGTCACACAACGATATTGCATAAACAAGTTGTGAGTTCATTTAAATTTGTGTACGCGTTCTGATTTTCACAATGCCACCTCCACATAGGACCGCAACACGCCGTCGTTCGTAGTATACTGGACTGAGCAAGACCTGGCTGGCTACCCTGATATACCTTGCTCTTTCTTTCTTGTTCAATTTTCAGGCAGAAATGTAGCCGTCTTGCTCGCACAGCCTGAAAGAGAGCATGGTGAGAGTACTCGTAATACGTATAGGTCAATATCAAACCTCCTCGGGTTCTGGAGGCTGCAGTTAGGGTGGCCATGTTTTTTTTTCATATTGATATAATTATTTTTTATCAGTTAACCTGTTAAAAAAATCTTACTTTAGTAGATACGTTTCATTGATTATTTGGTAAAACTCTATTTTTTAGGTACTATTCGAATGAGTTGAGTAATAAAATCGTAGCTCCGATATGATCATGTTTCTTTCACGCATACTAAGTATATTTTTTTATGAATTAAGTTCAAAGATAAAAATAAACAAGTTAAGTGTCTTGTTGTTTTTTTAACCGATATTTAAAAAAAAACAAGATTACTCGCATAAATATCGATGACCCACAATAAACTTCATAATTATTCTTCATTTATTCTGAAAGTGGGATTTTAATTAAAGTATTGACGATTCGTAACCAGTTTCAACACTTCAAGTTCTAGGAGGGAAAAATGTGTACGCCCTACACGATTCGCCTGGAGTCGGGCCACGCGACGCATGCGCCCAGGCGGAGCCGAGCTCGCTGCGAGACCAACACAACCGTGCACACCCCGAAAATTAATTATTCGAAACACTACCGACCCGTTACTCAAATGATAGACATTATTCATGCCTTTTGCCATTGATTAGTCGCCGAAAGCTAACTTTCTAAAGGTACGCGTAAATCACTCGGAGTCGCACGTGTAATGCCTGCAGACCTAAATATAATTACAAGCAATACAAGTTCACACATCGAGCGACAGTGCTTACATAAAGTCGTTAGAATTAAAAGCATGAAAATGGAACAGTAAATATTTTGAAGTTCACCAATGTTATATTTACTTAAGCTGCCCATGTAACAAACAATTTCGACGAAATTAAGAAACTCTTTCTTTATTGAATTCGGTAAATGATCGAGGCACACGTCTTGAGCATCGTAAAAATATATACGCGGACTATGCTGAGTGATTATTATTAACATGGGACTAAATCGAATGGTCGAATGATCGTTTGGTGTAAACTGAATTTATTGACATCATCGACTTTTCACGAAAATCTATACACATAAAAGAGTAACAACGTGACTGACTGAGTGACAGACAACGCACAGCCTAAATCACTTTAACTATAGACTTGATATTTGGCATACATATTCTTTGAGTATCATAGAGGTGCACTAAGAAGGGGTTCTTCGAAAATCCCAAGGGATAGGGAATAAAAAGGATTGCTTTGCTGCGCAGGGCCTCCTAACTCCTAACTATGTATAATTATTAGTATTTAAATTCATGCAAGTGAAATCAACAACAACAAAATACTTACTGAAATTGTAGCGAACTCGGAATAAAAAGGCTATATTATTATTAAATTCATGCAAGTAGAAAATCTTAATTGCTAAAGAAATATTTCAGGATTTTCCGGTATTCCCGCGGGATAAGCTTCCGCGGACGAAGTCGGGGGAAAAAGCTAGTTATAATATAACCCATTCTACATAGCCCATGCCAAGTTCAGTTACCGCTGGAGAAATTTTAGACTAAACCATCATTCTACCAATCAATACGCTAGACTATGTTTATGTTATAATTACGAATTTATATGACGAGTTTTATTAAAATGATTTGTTCAATTAGTTCTGTTTCCTCTTTTTCTTGTTTTCTACTATTTGTTGCAAAAATATACGTCCGTCAGGGTAAGGAACAGCAGCTTTCTACACGATGGATATTGGCCCCGAATAGGCTAAGGTGACCTCTGTCTAGAAGTCCAGTGTTCCGCCTTACCACCTCCTTAGGAAATGAGCGGAAGCTTGTTCTTTTGCGCACCTGTATTAAAAAAAAAATCTTAATCTGTAAAATACTATTGTCTACTTTGTTCTTTGTTTCTGTATTGTTTTGTACTGACTTGTGGTGTTCAATAAAGAGTATTTGTATTGTATTGTATACTTATGTTATCACTATTTACGTTTATTACCAATTAACCGCACACTTTAGGGATATCTATCATGTGGCCGAGACCGCACATTTTTTCTATTCTTATAAATGAGATTCCTACGCAGTCACTCCATTTACGTGGTATGGAGCCTTCTTTAAATAAGTTTTATTTCATTTAATTTGAAGTCTTTACTTCGACCGACATGCCCCTTCACCTGCTCCCACACCGATTCTATGGGGTTTAGCTCGCAGTGGTAAGGACACCCTCAAAATTGTATACACGACACTACGTATTTTTAGAAATTAATATTTTGTTTAGTTCTGGGACAAGCGTCGTCCCTGCGCCAAAGGCTTTAACCTGGCAGTGAGTCGAGGTAACACGGTGACGCCGTATGTTGCCGATCAGGGTGCTTTGCAATTTTTTTTACACGCATAACTCACGTAATTATGAAATGGCTATAATTGGAGGCACACTGCAATCATATATTGAATGAATCGGCTTGTCAGCGGCCAGTCCAAATTGAGAAGATTCCGGTGTACTTCCCTTCAATAGAGGGGGTAGTGGATAAGATCGGGCAGTGTAACGCCAAAGATACAAAATCAAGTCAATTTTCTATACTAATATGCAGCTTGCACAGCAGATGCGTTCACCAAAGTATAAGGAGCCTCTGAATGTTCCCGGACTATAGCGAAAAACTATATCGGAGAGACGGGGCGAAATGTGTCAATAAGACTATCGGAGTATGTGCCCGCTGCGAATGTACGCAATAATGAAAAAACAGAATGACAGGGGTCCTACTGTGGCCGAACATTCGTTGGACTCAGATTCGATGAACTATATCAGGTTTGATAATATGTGACGTTCTGGCGAGAGAAAAGTTGTACATTCCGCGGAAAGCACGTGAAGCTATTGAAATTAGTCGTCATCTTAATTACAACCGTGATAGCGGATAGTTGGTACCCCCGAGTTGGAAAACTGTTTTGAATATTGTTTCAATGATCAGTGTGACGGAGTCTTTACTGAGTCATATGATTACTGTTGTGTGCTACCCTACTTTTGACAAAAATAATGATGGCGATAAAAACGAGCGCGTAGTGTTCGTGTTGCGGCCGCCAAGGCTCGCGAAGAAGGACTTCGAAATAGTCCGGAACATGTCGAGCAATTCTCGATCGTAATTCTGTTAGTTATCCGTATTATAGATAGATAAAACGTTTATTTGGTACTGCCAACACACAATCAAGATTACATAAAATATAAACATATCGAGCCAAATTTTAGAATTATGTTAACAATTTGACAATCTCACGGTAGTTTTATGTAAAAGATTGGTACGTACCAATTGAAAAGCATTTTTCGTAGATTTACATAATCAATTTATAATCTGACCATTTTCTTACGTACCTACATAATTTACATTTTCTAGGTCATCTGAACCTTTTTGACTATAACTACTACTCGGGATTTAATCGCCAAATTGTTTGATGTTTCATTACCTCGACGTTTCGCCCGCGATGCAGCAGCCGCGGTGACGAGAAGACTGCAGGGTATCGAGAGAGGGGAGCGAGTTTTTCGCATTACTCGCACTTGTCCAACACCCTTTCATTAAATATTTACATGATTAAGTCCCGAGTGGTTACGAGTGAGAATCATGGAAGTTTGAAACATTATATTCGATTTAGGTATCTATGTATAAGCAAGTGAATAAGCCATTTTATGAATTACTTCGTACAAGGCCATGAGGGCGCAAACCTGGTTAGTACATGAAAATACCAGGTTCGTAGCTGTATTGAGAAAATAGTTAGCGGGGTGCAAAACAGCGCTCGCAAAAGTTAGTTTAACTAAATATGCCGACTGTAGTGTCGGTCGCTATGCTTTTGTTTCGAACGTTGTGCAATTGATATATAAATAGGTGTATCTTGATTTCATTTTTACTATATAAAAGAGTTCGAAAACGCTTTTCACTCTAAAGTTATTTGTTGATGGAGTTATAATGTGTGTGTATATTATTACAAAGTAAAGTAAATGTTGTTGGTTATTATAATATATGAAGCTTATCATGCACATAATTATTAGCCCTTTTTTCTTAAAAAAATCTTTTTCTGCAAAATGTATATATTATATTGCCTGTAACTGCCCGGCATTAACTGTCAAAGTGTCAGCTAAGGACAAGCTAATGTGATGTGAAGTTAACAAACGTTCATGGATAAGTAGATTGAAGTTTAAACGAGCTTTAAAAATTTTAAGGGATTTTTATGTGCTCACTGCTGCAGGTGAAAGTTGTATGTGTCACCCGAGAAGTTTTATGCACCTCGTATACCTCTGAATCTCTCGCTACACTCACGACTGTAACTTCGAATCACTGATCGGTCGTGATTCGATTAAATGTAGAAATCCTTTACTACTCGGAATGCAAAATCAGCACACGCAGCAAAAAATAATGTTTCTTTCTCAGTAAATGATTAACTAACTATTAGCGTCATTATTTACTGCGTCAGGGGGCTCTAGCCTGATTAGCAGTTGCCTACAATAAAATTGTGTTCCGCTAAATGTGTGTAGTGCGTGACTATAATGCACTAATGGGTAGTTTTGAATTTTACTACATATACTATTTTTATTTTGCTTTGAATGTGCGATTTGGCGTATTGCGTAATTAAAGCAATTCACTGGATCTCGTATGTCGATGTCCCGTCATGCGCTCCATAATTAATAGAATCTCAGAAAGATTTGAAACTTTCGAACGATTATCTGATTATTATTGCAGTCTAGCATTGAATATGTCTCCTAAGTCTCAAGTTTTTTGGATATAGCGTATAAATAAATACATAAAAAATAGTTAGCAGTTAGTAAATAATAGTTTGTTTCGATTAAAATATTTGCCTAGAACAAAACTAGTCACTGAGAAAACAAAACACCGGCGTTTTGCAAGTGATGCTATCGCAGGATCCCTCAGGAAATGAGACGGATCATTGACTTGATATTATCGCATTATTGCGTATTTTCGCTTTGCCTTACGCCTTGAGGACTCACGGAAACGAGATTGCTTTTGGAAGATTAGTTGAATAATTTGAAGAGAATAATAAATTTTACGGCACTAGAGTGGTTTGATGTATTTTGTGGACGGACGACGCCTAACAAAATTAATATTTATTTTTATAAAATTAATGAGAGTTAATTTGAAAGAAAAAACCCAGTTTCCTTCTGTTATTAAGGCGTTGAGTATAGATCTCGGAATTTGAGTCGAGTTGAATGGACAGCCACGCACACGTTTACCACCGCGTTATATTATGACCCTATGTAAATAATAAATGTAGCCAAAATCAATGCCTACTAAATGCAAGCACCCATACTTGGATTTCCTTCGCCCACTAAGTATAAATGCGGCATCATCATGCATACTTAAATAAAAAACAGAAAATTGAAAATAGGTACCGGAAGAAATTCTGATCCGTGCTCTAATTTTGATACGTGATTTGATATCGTTAATAAAGCTGTGTTTAAGTTTTTTCTTTTTTCAGTTTATTCCTAATGACTATCGTTAAAAACTTTTTTATATCAATTGAAATGTTTTATTTAAAAATTTGGAATATTTGCTTTGACGATACGATTTTTGAATCTCAAACAGTTAATGAATCAACCAGTCTCTATCTACTGAAAATATGTACCTATATTATAAATACAAATTGTTTGCATGTCAAAAATAAATTAATTCATTCACTATCTTTCCTGCACTTAATAATTTTCGTGTGTACCTAATCATTCATCATTCATCTTTAACTCTAGCTCTGTTATCTGAAAAGAATACCTATTTGTGTTCTGGTAAAGAAATTCATAAAATGGCTCTGAGAATCTTTATTATACCCTCACATTGTTTAAATTGTATTCATACAAATCAATCATATTGATACATCGTTATAGACGTAAATTAAAACACATCTTCCTCGTGATTGAGCGATTATTGTCGGCCAAATATATTTGTCTTGTTCATCCATCATGTTTCGAGTCTTTGATGGTAATGAAGGACCGTGAGCAAAAAGCGTTCAGCGATTAAAATACTAATGTTTGCTAAATAAGTTTAAGATTAATAACATTTATTGTCATTTGTGATGACAAAGGAATTAAATAAATACAGATCATATCCCTAGCAATTGTAATTTCCATGACCCATTACTTCATTTTTCTTCTAGAAATTGTTTTCACCATATCGATACCCTGATTTTTCTTGCAGATCCTGAGCTGCCTTGATAAGTCAGGTATCAAAAATTGCTCGGTATGTCTCGGATTAATTCGTAGTCCTTCCCTTACATTGTTGCTTTTTGTAAAGAATAACAACTACCTACTCTACTTGTCGTCTTTGTATGTTTGAGCCATTATGAGGTCACGGCAGTTTTTAATCCTCTTTACCACCACACTCTTCAAATGAAAAGAAAATCTATTGTTCAATTTGACATTTTTATTTTATTTTATTTTATTGAACCAGGCGTTACTTACTTTGCGGAGGTCCATTTCAATGAACCAAAAATATTTACCTTGCTACTCAGCTACTCACGTGCAAGATAACCAAGCCTGTGCGAAATATATGGTTTTCATGCAATTCCTACCTCCACTACTGCCACATAAAACACATATAATTCCCACAAACTTAATTATCCCTTACACCACACAAACAAAGACGTTGGTTTGCATGTGTAACAGTTGTGCTCACTTTAAAAATGATACCGTAGAGTTTGTGTGGTATAAAGGATCAAGTTTGTGGGATTTATATGTGTTTTATGTAGCAGTAGTGGAGGGAGGCCTTGCATGAAAAACATATATATTTCGCACAGGCTTGGTTATCTTGCACGTGAGTAGCGGAGTAGCAAGGTAAATATTATTATTCATTGGCTAAAAAATTACAATTAGGTATTGATAAAATTATTATTTATTAACAAATGTTATCAGATTATGTACAAAATATTTAACACCTACTGCTACTACTCTTCATTCTATTATATTATTAGCAACCTGCCACAGAAAAAACTATAACTGTTAGTTAGGTCTTCATACCCTTCTTGGCCCAATTCTCTCTTGTAAGGTTAGTATTTCAGTCACGTCTGTGTTCTAGGAGTTGAGGTTGTATGTTTAAAACGATGTAACCATAAAGTTCCCCGCTAACCAAAATCAAGACTGCCATATCACAACCGGAATAACACAGGCAAGGGCGCTTTAAATTGCACAGTTTATTTCATCTCAGTCGTCATGTCATGTCATATTTACACTTGCCTGAGTGAAGTGAGAGCCAATGTATGGCGCCAATGCAGGCGAAATGGCGATCGCTCGCAAGCTGTACTTCTTTAATGTCTGGTTGAACTTAATAATGATGGCTTGTCTTCGATTTGAACCGTGACTATCAGCACAGTATTATAAATAATTTGGTATGCATTGTTTTTAAGTGCCTGTCAACACCTAAATCGCCGAAATTGATGTTCCTTAAGCAGTGTTTTAAGAAAAGTAGGTATTGGTAATAGAGTAGCAAAAAAAAAAAATGGCCGTACCTACTCGGTAGGTATATGATTGAACGAAATTGACTCGATAGAAAAGAAATGCAAAGATTGGTCTAATAATCATCTTTAAACGGTTTTGTCTTATTCTTTTGTCTTAGGGGTCTGCAATTAAAATCACAACTCCAACATATTAGTACCTTAACTGCTAACCAGTTAAATTACACAAATAATCTAGACTTTTTTATTTCTTATTATTAGTGTTTCATTTCTAAGAATTTAGACGTGCGCCGTGACGTGACCAGAATATTTTCTTCTCTTTCATTAACAGGCACGCGGACCGTATGTGTGAAGAGCACTCGTAGTGCAGTTCAAGGTAATTGGTGGTTGACAGCGCCTTGTGCTGTGGTGGCTTTACTAGATGTCTACGATACTATATTAAATACATTTACATTCTTATTATTTTACATGTACATTTATGGACTTTACGATGGTGAATACTCTATTCTTTGTGTTGTTGCTTGCTTGTTAGCTCAAATACATAAAGGTAATTCAAAAAGCACTTGATATCCTCTACAACTCTCCGCTTGCGCGACACCGACACTGGAGCCCCAAAGTGCTCGGCCAAATATAAACGGGCATGAATACCGCGTTGATAGAATTCTTTATACCTCTTCTTGCTTCTCTTGCTTGAATTATTTCATGTCAACGAGCACCTATGTCACGAAATGTTTTATTAAAATAAATGTGATGTTTGAATGGAATATAATTATACGTTATTATTTATAATTTAAATTGCATAACTATTTAATGCAGCTTTCTGGATACCTATATGCCCAGTTTCGCGTAATTAATGATTATGCCTCCGCCGAGCTTACCACAGTCATGCACGGGCGCCAATCTGCAATGGAATCTTGCCACAACTCAGCATAGCAGCATTCAAACAACGATAGAGAAACAGTACATTTTTGGTAAATATTTTTTAAGATTCAATGGCATAATAACGTTTTGCTATTCCGGCTGTGGTGAGCTAACATCACTATCACTAATAAAATGTCGAATAAAAAATTTCGGTTGCGTCATAACTATTGCAAAAGGGTTGCCCTGCACTTGCACCTACGAGTACTAACGGTACACCACTACGTAATCTTAATAAATACAAACACTTATTATGACTAAAACCTACATAGTTACTATTAGCGCCACTTTAAAAGATAGGCATAACATTGTTCTAATATTTTAAAGCTAGATTTGTTTAGTTTGTCATAGCTTCGGTATTTTAACGTAGAATAATAAGCGTTATCTTTACTTTGATATTTTTGACAGATTCACAAATGGACACGTGAGAGTGCCGACCCTAATGATAAAATAATTACTGAAATCATATTTAATTTTAAGTACCTATACTTTATGCATTTATTATCTTAAACCATTTATATTCCCTTCAATGAACATAAGTTGTCTTATTTCTTATTTTTTCCTTCTATATCTCTATCTTATATCCTACTATCCTACTAATAATATTATAAATGTGAAAGTTTGTGAGTATGTTTGGATGTTTGTTACTCTTTTACGCCAGAACGGCTGGACAGATCTGGATGAAATTTGGAACATAGATAGATTATAGTCGGGAATAACACATAGGCTACTTTTTATCCCGGAAAATTGCGTAATTCCCGCGGGATAGCGATAAACGAATTATATGCAGACGAAGTTGCGGGCAACAGCTAGTCTGAAATAATCCGATTACCCCAAATTGGTATATTGTTCCTGAGCTAGCAACATGCGGCGAGTAAGAAGGGTAGTAGAAGGGTATTTTCGGTTTGTTTCTGGACACACCAGTTTTAACATGCGGAGATTGTAAAACAGCTTTGTAACTCAGCTTCGGATTTATTCTATACTAGCTGTTGCCCGCGACTTCGTCTGCGCAGAATTCGCTTATCGCTATCCCGCGGGAACTATGCAATTTTCCGGGATAAAAACTATCCTATGTCCTTTCTCGGAACTCAAACTATCTGTATACCAAATTTCAACTAAATCGGCCCAGCGGTTTAAGCGTGAAAAGGTAACAGACAGATAGACAGACAGACAGACAGAGTTACTTTCGCGTTTATAATATTAAGTTAGGATTTTAAGTTTATGGTACATTTGGTACTAGGGTCAAAATTTCATCTTTATTATAGTACGGCATTCGATATGCTCTGTCTTAGAAGATAAATATGGTCCAGTCATTATAGCAAGTTCACCTCGGAATTCGAGATACCCGGCTGTAAATCGGTAAATACTTGTATATTGACACCCTAAAAGTTGTCTCAAAACCTACATATGGTAGGGTGTGCGCAACTATTAAATTTCAAGGTCAAAGGTCACAAAAATCGGTTTTTTGCGTTTCTTTTGGAAATATCTCATTTCCTACGGGTTTTTGCTATTTGTTATTATTGACGATATTGTAGAATACAAAATTCCCTACAAATTTTGTTTAAATTTTTTTTTTTATACGGTGAACCGTTTTCGACATAGAGGGCGGAGAGCGCGCGGTCACAGCACTTCAGGTCAACCGGTGCCTCCGGTCGAAAACGCGCCATATATAGTTGATGAACTATCGATATATCAATTATATTATATATTATCATTTTTTTTCCTAACCTATCCACTTTTTATTCAGTACTAGCTGACCCGGCGAACTTTGTTCCGCCTTAAATTTGAAAAAATCCAGTGGTTTGGGCTGTGCTATCCCGCGGGAACTATGCATTTTTTCGGGATAAAAACTATCCTATGTCCTTTCCCGGAACTCAAACTATCTGTATACAAAATTTCAACTAAATCGGCCCAGGGCTATTACATGGGCAGGTAAGTGTTGTTAATTAATACTGAATAAAAAGTGTATAAATGCGAAAGTAACTTTGTCTGTCTGTTACCTTTTCACGCTTAAACCGCTGGGCCGATTTAGTTGAAATTCGGTATATAGATAGTTTGAGTCCCGGGAAAGGACATAGGATAGTTTTTATCCCGGAAAATTGCATAGTTCCCGCGGGATAGCACAGCCCAAACCACTGGAATTTTTCAAATTTAAGGCGGAACAAAGTTCGCCGGGTCAGCTAGTACTGAATAAAAAGTGGATAGGTTAGGAAAAAAATGATAAAATATAATATAATTGATATATCGATAGTTCATCAACTATATATGGCGCGTTTTCGACCGGAGGCACCGGTTGACCTGAAGTGCTGTGACCGCGCGCTCTCCGCCCTCTATCTCGAAAACGGTTCACCGTATAAAAAAAAAAATTAAACAAAATTTGTAGGGAATTTTGTATTCTACAATATCGTCAATAATAACAAATAGCAAAAGCCCGTAGAAAATGAGATATTTACAAAAAAACCACAAAAACCGATTTTTGTGACCTTTGACCTTGAAATTTAATAGTTGCGCACACCCTACCATATGTAGGTTTTGAGACAACTTTTAGGGTGTCAATATACAAGTATTTACCGATTTACAGCCGGGTATCTCGAATTCCGAGATTCTTACCTAATCTAAGCTTAAATGACTGGGCCAATAATGCTGTAATGGTGTAGAAATTAAATTTGGTGACAGAACTAATATTTATAGCAAATAGATTCCCGGTTTTTTTAACCAAAATATATAACGTGAATTAAAAGCTGAATTGGATAGAGGCAACTGGATGATTAGTGAACAGACAGTCTGACTATGAAGGTAGAGAACCTGTACGATGAATACGAATGTTGATACCCGAGTCATGAATGTATGACTATGAGTAGGTACTTAGAAATACGATCTGCGAAATCATACGCCAGACAACAATAAAGTGAGAACATTTTCTAAATTTGGTTCCTATTTTACTGCAGAGCTTTTTAAATGCGAGCAAAAGGACGACTTAAAAGCCGGTACTTCAAATTACAGTAGGTATCCTGAGGTTGTAGCGAGAGTCATAAATAATTCTGACCGGCACTTACAATTAAAACGCATGATTCATGTCTTAAGGAAAGAAAGATAAAAGTAAACGAAAAAACTGGACTAACTTTTATCTACAGTGTAGGCCACGTTCCATAAAACCAGCACTTTAAAGTAGGCTTATTATTATACATTAATGTCTTTCAAATTACCGAGTCCCTGATCTGTGCCAACAATAGGTAATAATAATAAGCGGCTCGTGTGACATATTACTCAGTGCACCCGCACTTATTAACTTTTTCTTAATAAGGTTACGGCTACCTACTAATAGTTTGACTTTTGATAACAAAGGGTCTAACCAGGAATTTTACCTTAGGTATTTAGCCGTTCAGCTATTTTACCTTTATTATATTCGCTTTTGTGAGTTTGTATTGAGTATAGTCTTTCAATTTTTTATTAATCTAGTTGACAAAACCTACCGACAATAAATTAAAAACAAAAAAATCGTGATTTCTGGAAAAGGTACTCTGTGGGAAAAAAGTTAAGAACCATGAAAAATTTCAATGAAATTATCTATTTACCGGCCGTACGCTCTTAGAGTGCTATTCGGATTTGTCTTGTTGCCTCACTCACTCTTATAGGTTTGATACTTAAATCGACCGATGGTACCTTAAACCCGAATGGCGTTCTAAGATCTCACGGATTGTACGAGTATTAGTAATTTTTTTTTAATGTTGATACTTGGTATAACTCACTGTCGATCGGCGCACGGCTCTTAGAGCTAGACAAGCCGCTCGCTCCTTACTGGGGCGCCGCACACTGACTCACACGGAGTTCAGTTCAAGGAATACATATCAATTGGCGCCAAAAGCTCGGTGCTCTCTTAAAAATTTACGAGAATTCAGCATAATTCTGAAAAAAAGACCTTTCACCCCCTCCTCCACCGACAAAGACAGTGGAAAGTCCCCACCCTCGGGAACTCATGTTGATCAGGCCGCCACTGAGTACTTACAGCTACCGATTTTCATGATAGCACGATTTTTTCTCTTTGTTTCAGGAATGAGCTTGCTTTTGTCTAGTTTCAGTCAACTATTGTACAGTCGCTATCAGATCTTCAACCTTATCTAGTGTAAAGATTATACGATATATCTGACGGCAACTGTACTAATTGTAATACTGCTGAAGGGTCTATGAACGTAACAATTTGATAAACAAGCTAGACAGAGGCTCACGCTCTAAAGCTGTTTAACCCCTTGGAACATCTAATCTAAAATATTGTCTCTAAAGGAAAAATGGTTATTAATTCGTTTATAGAAAATATTAGCTTTTCCTTCCATGCTGGGGAGAAAAGGAAAAACATAGAACGTACCTACCAGTCGCTTCTCTTCCCGCACAGATGGTAAAAGCCCATCAAGAGAACGGGCGAAAAACTTGGGAATTATGTTATATGTGCGTATTGGCGATGCCCGTGCGGGTAGCAACCCATCACTATTTTAACGAGGCATTTGTCTTGTTACCTTAGGCTCTGTCTACCCGGTATGGGATAAAGACGTGATTTATGTATGTATGTATGTGTTAGCTTTTGCCCACGTCCTCGTCTGCGTTGATTTAGTATTTTGGGTAGCTCATTTTTAACGCCTACAAGAATTTTGCAGCAAACATTCATGAGAGCACAAATTAGATTACCCATAGAGTACCGTATCTTCGTAGTAATTTCACACCCCTTTTCACCTTTTTAAAGATGATTTCTGTAATAAAAGCTTATTTTGTTTTTCCCCGGCACCGAAACTACATACATTATCCCTACCAAAACTTCATATTAATCGGTTCGGCGGTGTAAGCGTCAAGAGGTAAGTAACTGATAGACAAACAGACTCAACTTTGAATTTATATAATATGTGCAACATTTCAGCTTGCTAGGTCCATGGGTTAGGCTGTGTGCTAGAACCACCATATTAATTGGCAGCCCCAATTATAATACTCCCCATTCCCCAATATTTTTTAAAAACTCCCAAACACGTGTTTATTGGTACCTCAGATCAAATAAAAAGTAAAGATAGAGCGCGGTGAACAGCCGAGTGTAGCCGGTCAAACTGCACCAATCCGTGTGCTTACACAGTGACACGCACACACTTGCAACCAAACTATACAAAAACCTTATTATTTGAGCTACGCATTCCCATGGAGCACAACGTATTTTGAAATTGGACAAATACAGTAATAATGCCAAATTGCGTAGTGAAAGGGTGTAAAAACTATTCGTCCAAAAATAAGAAGCACGATGGAATCACTTATCACACGTTAGTCACTCGTAAACCAATATTTTCAATAAAAATCGAAATAATTTTGCTTCTGACAAAACGTCAACAATAGTGTTGCCATTATAATATTTTAGTTACCCTATTATTCATTAAAGTTTCACGCTTCTAACTTCAAAAATCATAGAACTTCACAAACAACTCACGCAACTGAACCAATAGTCAAAACTACACGATTTTTTTCGAGCTCATACATACCCTAAGCCTAAGCCTGGGCCTAAGGTAACAATACCTCCTTTCTAATAAAAATAGTTTTACTGGATGTCCAAATAATAATATTCCGATATTGCATCAGAATGTACCTCTGAACATAAATTGATAACATGTAAATGACTAAAACTTTTGTCAATTTACCTATAGTCTGCTCTAGTCTGAAATCAGCTTAAGCCGGATTGATCGCTCCAAATACCTCCCCTAAGTACAATCAACATACGTTACATATTGCGCAGATTTTTCCTTAAGCATTTTCACACAAAGGAATTCGATTACATTGAAAGCACTTTAGAGTTAAAACCTTTGCGCCATACATTTTGTGAAAGAATCTACAAATAAAAGCCCCGGATGTCTTCCTGGATTTTAATAATTCGGCGCACTTTTTCCTAATTTTCAAGAGGATTTGCTTATCGTATGAAGTGAAATTGAATGGTGAAAATTAACCTTTTTCCAATTCATCCTTTCATTACTGCTGAACATTCTTATGGTCGAGATTTAGCTCAGTTTAAGGTACTTATCTATTAAAATTTAAGTCTAATTTTGTGTGTAAATACGTAGTTTAGGTAAATGCTAAAAATAACGTCGCTAAAAAATATACCCTTTTGCTTTATCTTTATTGTGCTACGTTGGTGATCAGTTTATTTTTCACAATATTTAAATCTCAGGTGTCCTAGATTTATGTTCTGGAGTCCATTTTTGTCAAAAAAAATAGTTATTAATATATACATACTGCTGAGCATAAATAATGAGTCACTTAACATCAATGTCTACGGGAAGTGATTCGTTATTTTTGTAATAAGTACAGTAAGGTCGGTTTTATTTTTGTCTTTATTTTTTGTTGTAACACAGAGGTAAGGGTCTCCCAAAGTATTTTTCATTGCCAGTAAATTTGTCGTTATATTTACTTCCAATTCATTAATCATGCACACCAAATATCCCAACTCATTACGATAATTTTAATGAACAAGGTACTATTCGAAGTATTCGAATACTTGCTATTTGAAAAGTATAAATAATATAATATAGCTCATAATCTGTAGATTTCATAAAGCTGGCTGTTATTAAAGTAAAATATAAATGAATTTGTAAAGATAGACTAGGTTTTTTAGAAACTTTTAATAACTCTTAAGACATGTTAGCCTGATAATAACTATATGATACAATCTTTTGTATTGATTCGTGAAAACGGCATTGACAGCTGTATTTAAAAAAAAATACGTAGGTTAATAATTAATAAAGAACGATAAAGGAATTTGTTCAACATTTTAATATCACAGGAAATTCCGAGACAAAAAATCCACAACGTAATGCTGCATAGCATCACGATTTAAATTTATTTTGTTAGGTACCGTAAAAAACTTCGCTGTTACAACCCTATCACGATCAAGAAGGATGTTAACAACTCCGACCATCAATCAATGTCTACCGTCAGGGTTGAGTGAAAAATATTGTCGTAATTTCATTAAGCTTTTATTGCAGAAACATTTTACAGCATTAATTTAAAGTTTTTTTTGTTACTTGACTTGGCACACATTTATATGCAGTGTAGGTATGCCTAATAACTAAAATATTTCACTAGCAAAAAAAGAAGTTTTCTTATAGTGCTGTTAAGATATATTAAACAAACATAATTATATTTTTCAGGATTGCGTAACCAAATTGGCAAAAACTATTAAAAGTCCGTCTCGCCCTGTTGTCTGTCAATGTGGTGTGTCTGTCAGAACTTGGTTATTTTACTCGGAAACTAAAAGTTTAGTGCAAGGTATATCAATAAAATCTTCATTATAGGTAGCTACATTATTATGTTTTTTCTAAACCGGTATAGACTACAGGCCCACGTACAAAAAATGTGGGTCATATGAACCACCAGGTGACGTATATAGGACGATATAAGAGCATAAAATAATAAGATTCAGCACTATGCCGTCACTTGTAAGCTGCCCAACTGGGTGCTGGTGAGAATTCAAGTGTGCAACCCTCGACTTTTTCCCCTTGTCGCATGATTTTTGTACGGCGTTGCGGAATAATGGATTAGAAGCTGTATTGAAGCAGTATGAAACTGATGCCGTACAGAATCAAATGACCAAATTTACCCTGGAAATGGTCAGAAAATCAAAAAAAAATCCCGACTTTGTGGCGCACCATTTGTACGGCATCAGTTTCATACTGTTTCAATACAGCTTCTAATTCATTATTCCGCAACGCCGTACAAAAATCATGCGACAAGGGGAAAAAATCGAGGGTTGCACTTTTGAATTCTCACCAGCACCCAGTTGGACAGCTTACAAGTGACGGCATAGTGCTGAATCTTATTATTTTATGCTCTTATATCGTCCTATATACGTCACCTGGTGGTTCATATGACCCACATTTTTTGTATGTGGGCCTGTAGTCTAGTACTTACTTAATCCCATAGGTAGTTTTTTTTTAATCATAATATGTGCAAAGGAGCATTTTTTAGGGCTTAAGGTAATGTGTGATTCATTCATTAAATATATATTTTAACCCTATTCAACGTCTGTCAGTATTTTCTTGGACAAAGTGATTAGTTACGAAACAGCAATTTCAGAAACTTGTAAAAACTGTGACCTTCCTCTCTAAGAACTAAAGTTTATCTAGGATAGGAGATATCTATCGCCAATAACTTTTCATTTTATATAAAAGGACGCAAATATCACGATTTTCCGGTGAAGATCTTTTGTGTTAGCGATACAGTGATCGTTTATATGACCAGTTTTTTATCGACTACGATACCCTTCGTTATTTCTGATCCAAAAAACACAGGCTTTAAAAACATATAAGTATTTAGATAAGTAAATGAAAACTTGTAAAAACAAGCGCTTGGCCGGTTTTAAGTTGTACTTACTTGATTTCTATTTCTAACGCTTATCTCTGTAATAGTTGTCAAAATATATAACACGCACGACGCGCTCAGGCGCGACAGTCAGTATTCTTTGTACGAAACTCCATTTTCTTACGCACACTAATCAGTGTCGTGACGTATATAGGACTAATTTAAGCGGTAGACCTATTTAATAACAGCATTGGTCTTGTCCTAACTGAGCGAGCCGCCTCCGAGGCAGCCATTTTCGGTTCGATTTTGAGCTTTTTTCCAAAAAAAATATGCCTCATGCTAGGCTCGCTCAGTCATGATTAGGGCTTGGAGTACGAATAGTTTCACAGGTACTATTCGAAGTATTCGAATACTTTCTATTTGAAAAGTATAAATAATATAATATAGCTCATAATCTGTAGATTTCATAGAGCTGGCTGTTATTAAAGTAATATAAATGAATTTGTAAAGATAGACTAGGTTTTTTAGAAACTTTTAATAACTCTTAAGACATGTTAGACCATTTTTATTGAGATCACAAACAAAATCAAAAATATTGCAAATATGCTTCTTATAAAACTGCACAAACAAATTAAAACATCTTCTATCCGACCGGAGTAAAATCACCAAGTTAAATTCTTCTAAGTATAATCCATTAAAAATATTAATTATTGTTTTTTGCCCTGATAATAAGACTTGAGAAAGGAAAAGCAGTCTAGAGTGTCATCATTTAAGGCACTGCGTAGGTAGCTGCATGATGAAAATACCCTCTCAGATTTTACGCTTGTTGGAGGAATCCTTCGGACGGAGGTCCGAATCATGCGATTCCGTCTCTACACGTACTGCAATTTCTAAATCCTGACTTGAATTTGCTGTAGATGAGGTACATGGCGTTATGATTAATGTGTCATGAATTTGCTGTCGCAGTTGTTCTTGGATGGTTTTATTCGCAAGAGAATTTAGACGGATTCGTTCTTGTTGTTGCAATTCAATGAGTCTGACATTATCATTATCATCGTCATCGACCTGACTATCAATAGTGTCAACTGTGTTAAAATACTTCCTATTGATGTCGACTAGTGTATTAATTATTGTTTGATTTGAGGGATTAGTAAAATATCACAAATCGGTTCTTGATAATACTTTAAATGGTTGTGTAAATATTTTAATGTTCGTATCAGTTCTGAAGATCTTCTTTGTAATATTCGAGTTTTCATAGATTTAGCAAGTTCACGGCTTATTCTGCTATTCTTTTCCATTAACTTCGTTATCATAAACTTTAGAGCTGTTTCAGCTTACTGCCTCGCCTCAGCACACACTCGGCCAAAAGCTGCGACCGCGCTTACGTCGGATCGCCGCCGTGCTTGCCTTCTAAGAATCCTACACGGCCATAGACGTTGACCGCTAGCCGTCAATCAGCTGCCGCCTCGACGTTAGCGCGACATCGTCCAGCCCAGCGGCAGCCGCGCTTAAGCCTCGGCACTTCAGCCGTTTCAATTTCGTGCATAGTTTATAAGTTGATGCCCGATCCACTTATATTATAATTAATTAAAATATCAAAGTTTTTTTATAGGAAAGCTGTTGGTCAATTGGTCACATCTAGCAAACCGAATTTCACCCATTTCCTAAAGTCGGATTGTAAAACATAAAAATGGACATACTGAATGGAATGGACAGTCAAGTTTTTTTTAACAAGAACGAATTGTTCATTTGTTTAGTTACTGAAACTACCGACTATTTTAACTAAAAAAACAATACCTACGTTTTTCAGAAGATGACATCCATATTTTGTTGTTTTTTTTTGTTTTATATTCGTGAAATCTTATTGTCTGTGGAAAAAGTAACTATAGCAAACGACATTAGCACTGTTCTATTATGGTAAGCTCGTAAGTCATATTTATTATAATAATTAAACCCGAAACTTCTTGTAGATTCCTTGTTACCAAAGAACGTTACGTTCTGAATAAGACACTTTAGTAGGTACCTAAGTTAGCAAAGAGCAACTTTACCTTGCTCTCAGAATAAATTCGTAACAAGATACATAATGAGAGCAGTGATAACAGCGACCGTGTGCAATCTCAGTCGGAATTGGTATAAGGAAGTGTTCGCAGTGACGTGATGCTCCAAATTTATAGCTTTTCTTGTGCCAAGAGGTCGTGTCTTGTAGGTAAACACACGTTACTAAATTAAAATGACAACGAATAATGGCTATGTAAAATTGCGGTTTTTCTGTAATTGTAAATTAATCATACATGTTTTTTAACCTGAGTATTAAGCAATTTACCACAAAATAGTAATGATATGTTTGAATCAGATATCTCTCCCGCTTACACTTTTGCTACTAAGGCCCTAGTCTGTAACAATATAGACGCCTCGAGTAGAGCCTTTCCCCGTCTATAATCGAATGCCTTTGTTGTAGCAAAAAAATCTTGCTTAATTTCGACGGGGTGTGCTTTGAAGTTAAAAATTCGTTTCATTTTTGGGCCCCTGCCGTTTGGGGTTTTCAAATAATCTGTTTTGGAACGTCGACGGCCAACCGCTTTATTGCTGGTGAGTTTTAGAATATTAACGGCATTTCATCCTCTTTTAAATTTTCTTCTTTTGTTGTTTGATTTGTGGAATAACTCTGAAAAACAAATTGATCATTAATTCGACTTTAACAGATTGAACCACCAGACGAAAACTATGCAATCGACAGACCCGACCTGAGCTGCCGCTCCTTAGGATGTGCTACATCAGCCAAATTTATCATAAAACGACATCATAAATATCTAAGCGTTTATTTTTTTACAAAAGTTGAGACGAAAAAACATGCCGTTGGTTTTAAATTCACAACACCGCCTTAGAAAATAAGATCAGTCATGGAACTGAGCATGACGCATTAATTAGCATACGAAACACGCCGTTTATGTTGAACAATGCGCTAAGTTAGATTAATGAAGACTTATATAGCCACAAGGATTATGGAATACTACCTTTTGCCTGCAATTTCGTCCGTACAATTTCTAATCTCTGTTCCCAGTGGCTTAGGGTTAGTTGTCAGTAAGTCAGTTACAGTACTATTTTTATTTTTTTGTGAATTGTATCTGTTTCTTTATATTTGTACAATAAAGCATTTACTTACTTACTTACTTACTTACAATCAGGAAATTCATTTGGCTTCATTCCATTTGCCGTCTCCGATAATATCTTCAGTCAAGGGAAATCAATTTCAATTTAATTAATAAATTATTTTAAAAGCATGATAGCCTTGAGGAGCCGGAATGACGCAAAGCCGAACAGTAGTGAATTATAATCATAACGGCAAATCAAATAGAAGTAAGAATAGAAACAAATAAAATATGGTATATTGTATTATGTATTATAATAGAATGCCACAACATTAATGAAAATGAATACAGGGTAATTTATTTTTTATTCTGTAAGTAAACGTCCGGGTCCTCGACAGTGCAAAGTAAAATATATTTTATAATATGTAAATATATATTATATGTTTCGTGATACTTATTACGTTAATTTACACGTCTAAACAAAACATATTGTATGGATAACTCTTTATTGTACCTACTTATGTAGGTGTGTTTTATAACACATTCAATTTTACAGGTAAAGGAAAACAGATTTACAACTACATCTTTATTGTACAGATGTACAACTTCCAGCTAACCTTCGAACCATTGACAGGACAACAGAAACCAGAGTATAGAGAGTAGACATACTAAAACATCCACACTTCTCTTATGGGAGGATATGTCTATTTGTTTTATATGTCTAATGGTGAACATATAAAAAATCTCAAAATGAAATAAAATGTAAGTTAATAGGATTGTCCGAGTAAATGTCACGCGGTTTTGCTGGCAGTCCTAAAAGATTGAGTGTGATTCAGGAAAAACAGCGAAAACATGTGAATTGTGTTAAATGGTTAATGGAATAAAACAAACGTATTCCGTTGATAATATTTACTTTTTATGTTTTTACATTCCTGTAATAAAATAAAATAAATCAGCTTCACATTTTGAGCAAATTTACCTACCCAAAGTTTTGTGAAAAATTACATTACATAAAGAAATTATAGAGATTCCACTAGATTGAACGTAAAAACATATCAATAAAAACCGTAAAAGACACACAAAAAACTGTGACTTTCGAAAAAACAGGCACATATAACGAAACTGTAAATATTTCGTTTTAGCTACTTTTACTAGGTACGTGATCCTAAAAACGGCTCGACAAACATTGGGAGTTTGAAAATAACCTCACAGTCCCAATAAATGTCGGCCGTGTCGAGTTATAGACTTGCGGCGGTTTTCAGTCCCAATAGATGACACGTTTGTTTATCACAGTAACAATGAACGAAATCGACATTTTACTAACTTAAATAGCTTCATTATAATTATTAAACATGTTCATAACTTGTTGAAGTATTTTAAATAAGTCACCAAACATGAACAAATCTTAACGAAAGAGCTAAAAAAATTTTGAGATAGATGGCTCGTGACAACGTCATCACAAATATTTTTCACTAGCTTATGCCTGCGACTTCGTCTGCGTAGAATTATACATATAAACCTTCCTCTATCTATTAAAAAAAAACCTTAGTTAAGTTAGTAGTTTTAAAGATCTAAGCATGCATAGGGACTGACTTCTAAAGTATGAAATCTAGTTGCGATGAAGTTAATAGTAATCTTATCTTATTTATCGCAATTAAAAGTATGGATGACGAGTACTAGTACCGCGTCGAGCACTAGTACTTCTACCTTATAAGTAGGTACCGTTTAATTTAGTTCCGGAAAAGTAAAGAAACGGAAAATTATCCACGGAAGCTCATAAATAATATTGCGACTTGCAGCAAAAAACAATTCATTAAATTTATTTATAATATTACATTTTATCGATTCAGTTAAGAAAATTAAAGAAAGCTTTCATTCACGTGGCAATAATATCTAAACTGGGACGATGTTATGAGGGTTTGAAATTACCTACGGCGAAACGGTTCGACAAAAGGCATGTAGTGCCCTGCCTTCTTTTTTCTTCCTCTGGGCATAGGCACCACTGCGCCCCCAGATTCGCTATTTCCCCGCAGATTTGACGTTCTATACGCTTATCTTAAATAACATAAGTGTTCTCGAAGAAATATAGGTTTTGAGGCGTATAGAGGATTTTTATACGGCGTAGAAGAAAAGCAAGCAAAATAATATTTCGCAAACACTGTCTGGTCACGAACTCTATTATAAAAGTAATTATAAATTCACAGTTAAGAACGATATGCTTATTTTTTTTTGTTAAGTGTGCAACCTGCCGTACAATAATACAAATATAATACAACAACACAACACCGAACTGGAAGCAGTTTTAGATCGACTTTATTCCACGTAAAAATATACTTTTTGTGGGCTGGGCGTTAATGGCAAGAGTTAGACGGTCCATATTCTCGTGTGATCCACGCATATCGCGATCCATATCACGCAATATTGATGTGCATCGCAGCGAATCCGGTTGTTTTGAAACCCACGATTATGGGCGTACCAGTGTCAAAATAATGTAATATTGCCCGTCTAATCCATGCCATGTAATACAGTATTGAAAAATGCATTGATACATACCCCAGTACCGATATTTAAGTAAATGATGAAAATATTATTATTTTGGAAGTATCGATAACAACATCGATATTTCTAAATAATACCTATATATTTTGCGACAGTCGGTGCAGAAATTAGAAAAAATCGATTATTCCATTCTCATGTCCAATACGTATAACCTAAGCTGATATAACCATAACAATATGTATATATCAAAATTACGGTAACCCAAAAGGCAAGCAAAGCAAAGAAGTCAGATAGAGAGTCAATCTCCCTAAAAGTACAATTACGTCGGCGTTATCTAAATTGGTCCTTTGTTTTTGCGACTATACCGTCCTGTTATCAAAGCGTTAACTCTTCTAACCATGTATACATTCCTTTATTGTGTTTTATAGAATGTGATAACTGATAACTTTCTTGTTGTAATAGAACCGTTGCTGCCTTTTCGTTAGCGGTAGGTATTGTTGTTTTGCAGTATTGTGCTAATTACTTTAGTATTATTAATTGAAAATGAGTAAAGAAACGTGTTAATTATTCCTATCGCTTAACAGATAAGTGCGAGTCGGACTCGCGCGCCGAGGTTTCTTTACAAATTCAGCAAGTGGGCTTGTTAGATTATTTTCCCAAAATATTTTTCCTTTGTAGCAAATTTTCTTTTCGTGTTTTTTCACGAATCCAATTTTTCCACAGTCGCGTTTTTACCCGTTCCCAATAGACACAGAAACTGTGTTGATGGAACCCTGGGTTCACAGAGCTCCTGTTTTCCTTCGAGTCCACTACTTCACCAAACCTCAATTCTTAACGGCTCATAGGTAGACTGCCGTGATTCTTTAAAGGGCAGTCAACTGACAAAAGTAATTTTTGAGAAATACGCAATAGCAGTCTTTTTTTCGGACCGCACGGCTACGGACGTCGAAATCGCAGGGGTCAAATGCTAATTAACTTTCTCGAATCGCAGGGGTTATTTTTGATGAACTCTTTCTTCAAAAAGAAGCCCCAAAGGAAGTGGACATGGCAAAGCCCCGATAATGTGACAAGAAACGAGATATACTTTATTATGACAGACAAGCGACACATATTTAGAGATGTCTCAGTGATCAACAGGTTTGATACCGGAAGTGATCACCGACTTGTCCGAGGCACTCTAGATATCTCATATAAGCTGGAACGCCGACGTCTTATGAAGTCTACTCTCCGACCTACACCACTCCAAACAGCACTTGGGTCCGAAAATTTCCAGTTCGATCTAAAAAACCGATTCGATTCGCTTGAAACCACGGGAAATGTTGACGAGATGGCCAGAAACGTGGCTACAATACTCCAGAATGTGGGCCACAAACATTTTCGACGACAGAGGGAAGACAGAGTTTCCAAACTTTCTGCTGAGACTCTGGACTATATGACAAAGAGACGTGAAGTAGCGCAAACGCAGTCCAATGCATTAGCGTACCGAGCACTGAACTCTCAGACCAAAAAGCTGATTAGACGCGACCTCCGGCGCTCCAATACTCGCACCGTAATGGAAGCGATCGAGCGAAATAAAGGGTCCAAGGTGTTTAATCAGCAGCTTGGGAGAGGTCACCTAACAAAGCTCAAGACTGCGGATGGCAGACACGTTACGTCCAAACCAGAAGTTCTCGCGGAAGTCAAGAAATTTTATGACAACCTATATGCCTCGCATGCCTCGAAATCAGTGACCCAAGATGTTCAAGATGAGAGAGCCACTCTGACCCGCCACCACACGGAAGATCTTCCGGAGATTGACGCTGACGAGATAAGGATAGCCCTCAAACAGATGAGGAACAATAAAGCTCCGGGTGAGGACGGTATCACAACTGAATTGCTGCGAGCTGGTGGGACACCGGTCTTAAAAGAGCTCCAAAAGCTGTTCGACGCCGTTCTTCAAAACGGTATTACACCGGAGGCGTGGAACAAGAGCGTGGTCGTATTGTTCTATAAAAAAGGAGACAAATCGCTCCTACAGAACTACAGACCGATTTCGCTCCTGAGCCACACCTACAAGTTGTTTTCGAGGGTTATCACGAATCGTCTCGCCCAAAGATTTGACGACTTCCAGCCACCGGAACAAGCTGGGTTTCGAAAAGGCTACAGCACCGTAGACCACATACACACAGTGCGGCAGATTGTACAGAAGACTCACGAGTACAATCAGCCCCTGTGCCTGCCATTTGTGGACTACGAAAAAGCCTTCGACTCCATCGAAACCTGGGCGGTTTTGGAATCCTTGCAGCGATGCCAAGTTGATTGGCGCTACATTGAGGTTCTGAGGTGTCTTTATGATGCCGCCACGATGTCCGTCCAAATACAGGACCAGGAGACAAAACCCATCCAATTGCGTCGAGGAGTGAGGCAGGGGGATGTTATATCCCCTAAGCTATTTACTAACGCACTGGAGGATGTCTTTAAGACCCTGGACTGGAAAAGACGTGGCATAAATGTAAACGGCGAGTACATCTCTCACCTCAGGTTTGCCGATGACATAGTCATAATGGCGGAATCATTGCAGGATTTGGCGGAAATGCTGAACAGTCTTAATGATGCTTCGCGACGAGTGGGGCTGGGGATGAACTTGGACAAGACAAAGGTCATGTTCAACGATCACGTCATTCCAGAGCCCCTGTTCGTTGGAAATTCGGCCCTTGAAGTTGTTCAGGAGTATGTCTACCTAGGACAAATCATTCAGCTTGGTAGAAATAACTTCGAGAAAGAAGCCGATAGGAGGATTCGATTGGGCTGGGCAGCGTTTGGGAAGCTTCGTCATATCTTGACGTCATCCCTGCCACAATGCCTTAAAACTAAGGTGTTCAACCAGTGCGTTCTGCCAGTAATGACTTACGCAGCAGAGACATGGACACTCACAGGAGGACTAGTCCATAAGTTCAAAGTCGCCCAGCGTGCTATGGAGAGGGCTATGCTCGGTATCTCGTTGAGAGATAGGGTCCGCAACGAGCATATCAGACAAAAGACGAAAGTTGTCGACATAGCCCGAAGGATTAGTACGTTGAAATGGCAATGGGCTGGTCACGTTTGCCGTAGACCTGACAACCGTTGGAGCAAAAGTATCCTAGAGTGGAGACCACGTTTGGGAAAGCGTAGTGTGGGACGCCCTGCGACGCGTTGGACGGATGACCTTAGGAGGACAGCTGGCAGTGGCTGGATGAGGGAAGCCCAGGATCGCGAAAGCTGGCGCGATATGACGGAGGCCTACGTCCAGCAGTGGACGGACAATGGCTGTAGATAGATAGATAGTCTTTTTTTAGGTTTTTTTTATTATAATTCAGTCGTTTAAGAGATTTACGTTATTTACGTTATTTTTTTTTCGGCGGAGGGGTGTCTGTTTAATCTTATAACCTATATTTTGATTTATATTTTACTCGTTTAATAAATAAAAATGTTTTTTAAATTTAATTTACATTATTGGGGACATTTTAGAGTCTAAAATAATTCACTAAAAGGCAGTTTAGAGCCTGAAACTGCCTTTTTACGAATTATTTGTCAGTATTTTTTATTAAAAATTAATAGGTTATTCCATCTCATGTCTATAATTCTTTAAAAAGCAGTGTTTTCACTTGACTGCCTTTTAAAAAAGTATCGAACAATAAATCCTATTACGAAAATTACTAATACGGCGGTCAAAATCCAAAAACTTCCTTTTAACAAATGATTGCACTCTTTAACGATTTTTTTACTAGTATAACCGACTGAATAATTTACAAAAAGCACATTTAATCATAAAATTGAAACAAATAATGGTTCAAAATTAAAAAATAAACAAACAAAACATTAACAAAAAGCAGTGCATTCTGCACAAGAAACTTACTCACAGCAAAACTCTACCTCGTAGAGTCTTTAAATTTAACTTGAAATGTTATGCATGTACTTACTTAACAATATAATAGGAACTTAATTCTTTATTAAATGCTATTAAAAGTATATAACTAATCAAGAGATCAACATTGTGTTCACTAGATACATAGTAATATCTACTAATGTTATGGCACTAAAAACAACTTAAAATCTCTCCAAATTAAATTAAGTACAATAAAAATTGAAGTAAAATCACGATCAGCGTAAAGGCACATAGGTAAAATATTAATACTTTATTAAAGGTTTTTATTTTCACTTGCAGAATGAGTACCAGATCACACAGAATTTTGAACATGATTCTACCTAAAACCAATAATTCCATTCATCAACAAATACAAGAGCCCGATCAAGATTTACCTGTACCAAAGAAAAGAAAAAAAAGCGCTCATCAATTTACAGAAGCATGATTCTCAGTCTTTACTTAAGTTATCAAAGATTCTGATGATGACTCTAGCTCAAATTCTGATAGTGATTCTGGCAAATCTACGAGCTCAAATGGTACAGAAGATTGTTAAGTATATTAAAAATTTAAGATTTGATTGTTTGTTTGTTTGTTAGCGTTGAATAGGCTCCGAAACTACTGGGCCAATTTGAAAAATTCTTTCACCTTAAGAATCCTACATTATCCCTGATGAACATAGGTTATATTTGATTCGTCCCGGCCGAAATTGCGGGCAACAGCTAGTCTATATAAATAAAAATGAATCGTCGAAATGCATGTAGCTACCACTTAACTTCCTGACGACTGCACCAAATTTAATAATTCTTTTTTTTGTTGTGTTCTTTATTGCCAGGACATGGTTTGTAAATAGTAAAATTATGAAAAAAATCTAGTGGGGACGACGCCCCAGGCAATAGCTAGTAATAAATAATTGAGAAGTTATTTAGTAATTATTACTTAGAAATCGCATAATTATAAAAATATATTATACCATAAGTGAAAATTTTGATCTCTTGTTAGAACTAGTAAGGTACGATATTATTACAATTGCATAAGAAGCTATAATTATGGTGTTACCTATGCTTATTTATGCCTGTTGAGGTTCTAGAAGCATTTATTGTTGTTAAATACTTATTTTGTATGGTGCCAAAACACTTTTTATATAATTAAAATTTTAGTTTTTGATTTATATAAAAACTAGCAATTTGCAAAGATACGTTTTTTTTCATGCTTTTTTTAAATTATTATTGTCATTATTCAGCTTGGTTGTGATAAAAAAATTAAAGAAAACATTTTTATTTTTTCGACTTGTGGCCTTTTATTCAAATTATTTATTTACTTGTGAAGAAAATTTTATATGCTATACGGACTTATGTGCTGCTAGTGGTCTTTGGGTTATAGTTACCTCAAAGTTAAAATAAAGAAAAGGTAGAGAATTAAAATACGCATCGACGGTATTATGACACAAAAGCATTGGACGTAGGAGTGCAAAAAACAAATAAAAAATAAAATGAAAATTTTAATTGTGCCCAAAAAAACTTGATTTTGATTGGTGGCCCTTTCGTTTAAAAGCAGCGATATTATGGGCGCCAGAAGTGAAAATTATTGAGGCAATATAAACTGTCCTCTCCGAACTACAGGTCAAATTAATATCTACCGAATAATTCCTTAGAAGGCAGTTAAAGTCACTTGGCTGCTTTATAAGAAATTTTTGGTCAAAGACTGCTTTTAAAAGAATTAAGATAATATTAATTCCATTGATCAAAATTTTAAGAAGACAGCTTAGTACAAAACTGCTTTTTTACCAAGTATTTCCTTAAAAAATTCCCACATATTCAGCAGTCAAGTTACTTTCACTGCTTTTTAATAAATTAATGACACATAACTGCTTTTTAATGAATTTTACGTTGGAAGCTACACCAGTTGACTGCCTTTTATCAAAAAAATACCTCGAAAACTAAAAAAGATACAGAAATACGGGTAAAATAGGTCGGCGCGTATTTTTTTCCTGAGTACGACCAACTATATTACTCAAAATCGGTGAATTGTCAGAAGACTGCCTTTTAAAAAATCACGGCAGAAGGTTTAGTTAGGTTATAAATGTTAGTTTTGCATCGGCCCGAAGGGCCAAAACCGCAGGAATAGGAGCTTAGCTGACGCGGAGCTTCGTTGACACTGTTTCTTTGCCGATTGGGATCGGGCAAGAACGCGACTGTGGAAAAATGCGACACTGAAAAATCGCTACTGTGAAATTAAATTTCAGTAAAAAACCATAGTGGGAAAAAAATGCGAATGGAAATTTAGCTACTATGAAAAAATGCTATTTCTCAAACAATACATGCTATGCAATGTTTATGTTGTGTTCCTTAAAATAGGCTTCAAAATACAACGTTGCAGGCCTAGGCCTGCAAGACGACAGTCTTTTGTTTCAATGCAAAACGTCAACTTTTTTATAAGGATACGATGTGTCCGGCTAAAATATTCACGATATCCACTATACACGACCTGAAATAAAGAATCTGAATTTTTATGCTTCATTTATTAGTTAGTGAATAAATTTACAGGACTATGAATATTCTATATGTAAATATATAAATATTGCCGATGTGTCTTACGTCAAATTACAATTCAATTTACATAATAGAGAATTAAATAGGCTAAAGTTCGTGTATAATAGTCATAAGAGCGTCATCTCGAACACATTTACTTTGTGACCAAAGACAAAATAGGACTTGAAAAAAGTTTTGGTGGGAAAATTTATATAAATCAGGTTGTCACTTGACGTTTCGTTCAGAAACGTGATCTGTGATTTTTTATTTTAGCAGTCCTTTATATCTCATGTTGTACAACTTGATTTTTTTGGGATTATTTCGACGTTTTTAAAATCCATATTAGAAAGACATAAACAGCAGTTATATGCAGTCGAGGAAACTGAATCACATACCAGGGTGGAACCTTTCCGTAACCAATTGCGCTATGATTTGTTTGGCAGATGTATGGGATGTCAACATGACATTAGTAACACAAAGGTTCCACTCTGGTATGTGATTCGCTTTCCTTGACTGTGTGATGGTACCTAGTTATAATTTAAGTCTGGTACAATTTTAGTTGTCTTACGAATAAAAAAAAATGATTTCTAGGAGGTTTTATTTATTTCAGTGCATGTTTGAGAAAAGCACTGTACAAGCCTCGGCGTGAAAGAACTTGCCAGCCTCGTTTACCTATCCGGCCTCGCTATGCTCGGCTGTCTAGGCCTACTTGGCCATCAAGGCTTGCCAGCTTCGTATTCCTATCCGGCCTCGCTACGCTCGGCCGTCTATACATACTCAGCCTGCAAGCCCTTCTTTCCCGGCCTCTGCAGTAATGTGCTATTGTGAAACTTGTCGAACAAATCTTTTGTTTGAAACTTGTATGGATACCCCTTTTCTAGTGACTATCGTTTGATTTCCCTTTCCACCTATGCGCCCTTAATCATGCTAAACGTGGCCTTAAGGTTTTGTTACCTTAAGCTCTGTCTACCCCGTAAGGGATAAAGACGTGATATTATGTATGTTAATATGTATCTTTTGATTGAGTTGACTTATAGGGTTGATTTTTCACAGCTCAAAGGGGCCGCACACTTAAGTATTTGGTATTAATTTTAACTTCGTACTTAACTATACCTTCCCCCTTTTCTCGACCCATTTCTTTCTCTTAAGGGTGTCGACAGACTTACTGATAGACGGACGGACAACAAATTATTTTTTTTTCTTTTAAGGTTCGGAACTCTTAAAGCGATCCTCCGGATCACAGTACATTTAGACGATTATGAGATCATTTTCTTCTAAATGTGCAGAATATGACAATGCAACTTATTATTTGACTAAATATTACTTATAGAAGTTTTAAAATTTGAAACTGAAAACATAGTAATACTTTTATCACCAACCAACAGGCGCAGTCTACTTAGCGCAAAGTTCGGAGTTGTGAGTAAGGAATAGGTAAATACAGTGCAACTTGTTCGGATATTATTTCAAAATTCCTAACCTAACTATTTTACTTTATCCTTTCACTTGCTTTCGAATTTTAAAAATGGTGGCCTATATTGCTCTGTCATTTTGAGCAAATTTCCGCAAAATGCCCTGGTTTATTGAAAAGTTCAAAAAAATAAGGTGGTTCTTAGGTACGACTGTATTTTTATGTGTATTTAAATAAATGATAAAATTATTATTATGGAGGATAGGCATTTAAAGAGGTTTTAGTATACTTGCTGTTAGACAGTGGATAAAAAACGATCGAATGTGGTTGGAATTTTGTTGTACTTTTGCATGACAAATGACCAGACACCCAAGTTAAAGATTATAAATGTAGTATGTACCTACATAAACAATTTATTGTACATGAAAGCAAGCTAACAAAACTTAAAAAAAAAAACAATAGATGTGTACTAATCCGAACTTATCCCTTTAAGGGATTTCTTCCAGATACACACATATTATTTAACTGGCGCATTAGAGGGGTATATTAAATTACAGTATTTCTTGTATAAAAATCTATCTTAATATTTTTTGTACAATCCTAGGTTCTAATATTTTGTATGGTACTCCTCGAAACATTTCTAAACAAAGGGTTACCTCACATTGCTTACAGATATATTTTGAGCGAGACTTTTTGCACCAGCAGCATCGAGCACTTTTCGACGGCCCTTTGGTCTATGAAATGGTTGCCTTGCAGTATAGGTCTTTTTTGTCCTCCTGGGGACTGTATGACTGCTTTCGCTTTCTCAAGCGGATTGTAATTAATACGAGCTGGCAAATATGCTGCAATTATTTCATCGGCCAAGCGTCGTCGAAATGCCCGATTGGTGATATTTGTGTTTCGGCTTTTAAATATGACGAACGCATTATGGATAGACACATTCAAACGCCGACGGAAAACTTTTTTATACCACGCCATATTTTTCGACCTTTCAATTGGGTGCGCAGAGAGCAATTGATCTTTCCTGTCCATACCGCCCATTGAAATGTTGTAATCTAGTATTTTCTGTATTTTCTGTGTTGCCATCTTATATGGGTTTGTTTTGGACATAGTTTAAACCGCTTCGAAACTATCCTTCGCAGATTAAAAATCAAAAATTGTATAAAGGTCGTCTGGTAGTTCTGGCTACCAGAAGCAGTTTGGAGGTTTGTCAAAGTTGGTAGCTCTAGTTGCCGAAAGCAAATGAGTGGGTACCTAATCAATAATATCAGAATCATTGTGTGCACTTCTTATGTCCGATATACTAGTCATGCTGCTAGTTGAGGGCTGGCGCTTTCGTTTATTCTTCTTCTGACTTTTTTTTATTCTTTCTGGTTTTCGTTGCAGTTTTTGTCCTTTTAGTTATTTCCATTTCTAAAATGCTTTTACCAACAGCTGCAGTTATTACCTCAGCACCTTTGGTGATTCGTTTCTTTTTTGTAGAAATATTTTCTTTTTTGTCCTGTTGAATTTTTCGCAATACCAGCTCTTCAAACGTGAATGGGCGTTGAGATTGAACTTGAACCTGATTTTGGGATGGTACAGATGCTTCTTTAATAATGATATTTGACATAATCTTCACTCGTGGAGAAATTTGTGTCCGATTTTGGGTAGGTCTCTCTTCTAGACATGTCGGTAATTCAGATGGGTGCTCAGCCACAAAAGTCAAATTTTGTATATCGGACTTGGACACTTGAGACAGTGAGATAACCTCATCAGCAGTTGTTTTTTCACAGCAATTAGGCGCTAGAAGCTGTTTGTTTAATAAGTCGATACATGTTTGCTTCAGTGTCTTTGTAATCTTGTGGTTTAGTTGTGTTTGTGCAAGATTTGTTTCTGTTATAAATGTTTTGTACCGTGTGTAAGCCTCTGGATCATACACATCTATGGGTATCACTTTTTCATTGAAAGGATGCATTCCAGCTTTTTTAAATCCACTTTTGATGTTTTCAGGGTTTGTCTGTTGCCAAGTATCTGCCAATGTTTGAGCAAAGGTCTGTGTTGGCATTTTTGTGGCGATATTTTTTTGCTGCCACTCTACTAATTTGACATCCCATATCATTTTGAATGACTTGAACACTGATATTATGTCGAGAGGCTGCAGCAAATGTGATGTTGGGGTGGGAGTTTAAGTATGGTGATCTGATTTTTAATAGCCAGCTGTACAACTCTGATGTCTACATGAGTCAAGTGACCGTCGTAAATAATAAGGACCGGTCGCTCTTCGCCTAGGCTTGGGATGAGAATTTTTTCCATGTAGTTGTAGAAGATTTCTGTTTCCATCCATCCCTTTGTACTAGCTGCATACGTGACTTCAAAATCATATTCGCCACTGTTTAAATCAGCCATCCATGTACCCCAAACATGTTTACCTTTGTAGCAGATTAATAGCGGTAACTTTTTGCCACTGGCACTTGCACCTGCCAATACTGTAATGTTTTCCTTCCCGCTACCCTGGGTAGTCCCTCCACATGGTTTGTTCATTTTACCAACCACTTTAGTTCTGGTTGGGTCGAGGCACAGTGACGTCTCATCTAAGTTCCATATGAATTGAGGGCCTTCAAACAGATTTAAATCATGCAATGTATCTTTTAGTAAATCAAAATATTCGCCAATGACGAATGGACCAGTCATTTTTTTTCGCAAAAATTCTAGAGGCTGTGCTTTTTTGATTGAAAGTCGAGTGTCTTTTCCAAAAGTTTATAAACCAATCGGGGCCCGGGGATTTATTATCTTTGAAAGGTGTCTGAATATTATTTACCCGCACATAATCACCAACATGCTCAAGTATTTCAGATCTCGATAATCCAAATCCCCATTTTTCCATAACGACGATTGTTTCCGCAAATTTTTGTTCATCCTCTAATAAAAGAGCAGTTGGTCTTCCAGCATTAGGGTTGTTTGTAACATCCTTGACGTGCTCGTGGATAGTCGTCAACGGAATGTCAATAGCTTGGGCTGCTCCATATTGGGTGAGCTCTCCACTTTTAACTTTGCCCACGGGTGTAGCCAGATCCTGAGCCGTATATTTTTTATTTTTTTTTCTAATGTAAGTTCGAGGCATAATGACCCTGAAAAAGAAGCCGCTGGTTATTAATTTGGTACAATATTATATAGGTACAAAATTTAACCCGCGCATTCGACTTTGTGACCTTGAATTGAAATGCCTAACCCCTATTTTTCCCATTCCTACCCTCGCCATCCTTCGAAGTTCGCCGGCCCCCCAACTAGTTACAATTTTAACGCCAACAAATTTCACCTAAATCGGTTCAGTGGTTGACATGAAAACGTCTTGTTAAGACAGACTATACTACTACCTTCAGATTCGTAACCCCGCGACTTCGTCTGCGTGGAATCAGTAATAATCAGCGGTTATAAACTGGTAAAACTATATCTGTACCAAATTTCATCTAAATTGACTTTGCCCTTTTTCAGGACCCAAACTGTCTACACCTAATTTCAACTAAATGGGTTCAGTGGTTATTAATTATCTATAACTAACGTCTTCGCTCCCTGTTCACACTCTTTAAGAATGATTTCTCAGGTAAAATTATTCTGTCTTTTCCTGCGACTCAAACTATCTTTACAAAACTAAACTAACTTTTTGGAACTAAATCGGTTCAGCGGTTAGTGATTAGTGATTCCCCATACAAACAACTACCCTCAAATACCTACCAAATTTCAACTAGGTAAATCGTTTCATCGGTTGTCGATTCCCCATACGAACTTTAACCCTCTTAAAGGTTGATTGCTAGTTTAAAATCCATACTACCTATGTCCTTTCTCGGGACTAAAACTATCTCTATACCAAATTTAAACTCAATCGGTGCAGCCGTTTACGCGCAAGGAGGTAACAGACAGACAGACGCAATTTCGCCTTTATAATATTAAGTATGGATGGATGAATTAATAAAGTTGAAAAATAATAATAACGATGATTTTTAATACTGTATTATGTGCGTAGAAGAAAATTTACATTGTCATACAATACCTTACGATTGAATGTTGCTAGAAAATATGGACCTCACATATTTAAATATTTCTTTATTCTAAATACCAAGTTTGAGAACCACTGGCCATTTGTATGAAAATGTCAGGTGGGGTTGTATGTATATCGCAATAAACCCTGAGGGGTAATTCCGAAACAAAATAAAAACAACACTTGGACTTCGTGTTCCCCGCAATCAATAGTAATCTATAATACTAAACAACAATTACTTTAATAACTTACCTGGGTTCCGAGAAAAGAGTGTTGGGGTTATTCCGAATAACCCAAAAAGTCGCGAAAAACACAGGTCTGGCCAGACCGCACGTTGCTCACAAACTCACGCTAGCAGCGACGAACGGCGACTGGAGCGTCATAGCCGATAACAATGGCGTCTAAAGTAATGTTGCCAGTAAGAAAATATCGCGGCGTTTGGTATTTTTTATAAACTTTCGGAATATACCCAATTTCGCAATTACCCCAAAGCACCCTAGTTAATTTAATTAGGAACTAGAGAGAGGTAAAACAATGAATAATAAATAAATTTTGCGTGCAGAAAAACAGCACTCACTGATTTTCATATTCACCACGTAAACGCTGCGACAGATAATTGCATAATCTCCCACTAATGGAATGAAAACACTAATTTCCTTCGTGCAGTCGGTCGGGCGGGTCGTACGAGCGTTGCCACGTCGTCACGCCGTACGTTTTCCGCATTCATAAGCGACTACCAAAGGGATTTATGTCTCATGGAATTGAAACAGCCTGATTTCATTTTATATTGTTTTTTCACTCAATCACTGTATCCATAAGTACCTACGTAAGGAAACTTATATAAATTTTATTGTTAGATATTGAAGCAGTAAGTTAGGGATAAAAATGTTCTAACAGCATCACATCTATTTTATCAGTTCAATAAAGTGGCCAAAAGGAACGTACGTGAACTAAAATGTCAGCAAAAACAGTGTGCTATAAATGTTTTTTTATCAAAAACCTTTTACTTACTCTTTCTTATGTAGCTCCCGTGCCGGTCACTCGGTCCCCATATGGCGGTAATTTTCGCCCATTATCCCGTACGCATCTGGGAGGGATGTGTACACATTGAGGTTGGAATTGCCCATTCTTCTTTAACGGGTTGCATTTCCACGTTAGCGATCAAGTTCTGCAGCTTTAAATTTAGCAGTTACAGAACATCCTATACAAATATGTGACTCATGTGACTCTTGATTACATAGTCTATGAAATTTAGCTTATAATCATCTCAATCTTCAAATTTTACAAGTATAAATTACTTCCAAGAAAATTGAGAAAATCTGAAAACTTAAAAAAAACTGTTGTCGTTAATAATTCGACAAACACATAATCACATGCTGTGTAAGGACTACCATGTGGTGTTCAGAGTGCACTAAGCACAGAAAGATATTAGGTCAGGCGACATTTGGCGTCGATCCAGAAAGCAATCTTCTGTTATGCTCTTTTTGCTACACTGTAAAGTATTAGAGCGAATCCGGTTCAACTATAAATGGGTCGACTTACACAAAGGTTTGAATAATTTTCTTTACGTTGAAATAGTATTGCATTATTTACACGTTTCTTTTAGCCCAGTTATAAATATTGTAATATTGTGTTAGAGAACTTGGGATTATAATAAACATAGCTCGAACAGGTCATCGCAGAATAATCACAACACGATAATAGAACAATTACTTACTAGGTATTTATTTCTCTCACGCTGAAAAAAGATCGAAACATTAATTGCCAAAATATACTGTTTAGGTAATCACATTAAAATCTTAGTTACACTATTCCAACTATATTGAATCTTTTTGTGTTTTAGTTTTTGCGATGACTTGTCCCAGCTATGATTATAAAACTACAATAATTTGTATTGGACTTTTGTCCTACCTACATTGCATAAAGTTGATATAGTTTATATACATTTTTCTTACAAACCCAATCAAAGAACAGAACCAAATAGTATATACGAACCTAATATAGCGTAAGCAAGTAATAACAATAGTTTCCCCCTTTCGATACATCAAAAGATTGGCAGAAAACGTGGCAGAGAACTGTTGTGCCGCTGATTCGAAAAGTTTGCGGCTGCTTGCAGCCGTTTTGACGGTGATTTTCGCTCACAACCCCTACTGGAGATAACTGAAACAATAAACTATTTGATTTTATTGGTATAGTTAAAGATTTAAGTACAAAATAGTAGTTGTAAGTCACAAAATAAATGTAGGATAGTACCTGGCCAAGACAAGAATCGCCATTATTTTACCTGAAATTGACTTCCCAAAAATAAGTTGATAAAATAAATAACTTGGGTCAAATTACACCAATTGACCAAGCCCCAAACTAAAGCTTGTACTATGGGTACCAGACAACGGATAAACATACTTATCTATATAATGTAGATAAATACATACTTAAATACATACAACATCCATGACTCGGGAACAAACATTTGTATTCATTATACAACTGTCTGCCCCTACCGGGATTCGAAACCAGGACCTCTAGCTTCATAGTCAGGTCACTAACCACAAGGATATTCTGTCGTCAATATATATAATATTTCAAAGTAAAAAAGTTCTTAGTTAACCTAGATTTTTTTTAGTTAAGTTAATCGATGTAGTACATAAATACATGAAAAAGGTTAATTCTCTATTAGGAAAGCTTGAACGGCCGCGTGAGCCAATCAAAAAAATACATAACTCGAAATCTTTGGTATTCAATGATCTTCCAAATTATCGTGACTGTAATAATGTAGGTACCCGAATTCCAAGAAGAGCTATAGTTTTCGCACGCACTTAATATATTATGGTATGTTTATTATATATGTGGGTTTTATTTTTTGTTATATCGCATAATTCAATTTTGTTATGGATTTAAACAAATAATTCCGATTCCACTGAGCAACCCAAGTGACATAAATAGAATAGACAAATCAGAACAAAATAAAATGGCGAATTTCCGCAATATAATGCGCACATACCAACCAATCGTGATGGTTATCAGAACAAAGGGTTGATTGAATCCCATTCGGGTTTTTTATTTACGCTTTTTTTAAGATCGACTTAATATCGATTGCGGAACAAGGTTCCGTAGTAATGGAACCTAATAACCCTGACCAGTTTTCGTAGCTGCAACAAATAAAGATGGTTTAAGTTAGATTAAGTCTGTCTTACTTTTTACATCTGTTAGTGCTTTGTGCATCGGAATGCTAACATTCCAAGCTCTTCCATATACAATAACTTTGTTGTCAATATAACCTACCTACTTACACTTACTTACTTATATTATGTAATATGTATTCGACTCGTTTAAGTATTTTCGATACTACTTAATCTTCGACGTGAGATAACTTGGTTCATATCTATTAGAGGAAGGCCAAAGCCGCGGGCAAAAGCTAGTCATTAATATATTTTAAAAGTATAATATGTGTTCTGCAATACAACTTGTAATTCACGGAAAATATTAAAATACACAATGCAAGTGCAATGCAGCAGAACGAATTTATGGAAATTCAGACAAACGAACCTTTACATAGCTCTGTATAAATCAGACAGAACAGATACACGTAAAGCAATTATTCAATTTCACGGACAATATAAAATATGTTGTATAGTAAATCAATAGTGAGCTCTCTGGTATGGCAATGAGTTCAGATTAAAACTCCAATTAATTCCAAAGTGATTCGCTTGTCGATAAACTGTCCTGTCGTGATGCCCGCACTAATTGAACCATTTTTCCAATAATCATGACTGCTTCAGTTACTCAATATAGTTATTTTTAAGTTGAATATCATTTACAAAATTTAAAATGTTGTTTGTTATAATCTTTGCACTCTCTCAATAATGACATTTATTATTGGTTAACTATTTATTTACTTACTACGTGATGACGTTGTGTTTTAGTTGCGTTATCTAATTGTCGGATGTGTGTTACATTTCGTCGTACCTCAAAACGGTAATATTATTAAAATCACATGAATTAATAAGCAATCTAACACTAACATGCTATTATAAAAAAAGTAAAGCCGTTCCAAAGTGTTTTCGGACAGATAGTTGGACGCGTGTCACGTCTCAAGTGAAGGGCCGACCAATATACCACGGCATCAGTGTGCCGGGTCTGTTTCCGACCGTAGCGGACACACCCAATGAAGACACACCTGCTGAGGGCCCAACAGATTAGATCCTTAAGAGTTCAGTACCTGAAAGAATTAATGGCACCAAGTTAGCTGTAGACCCCGTGGCGACCGAGAGTTGCGGCATAGTACGCAGCGAGTGTAGGAGTCACAGGTTTTTATATCGATGGCATGCAATTGGTTAATTTTGCATGTTCTTGTCTCGTTCTGCTTTATAACCGTTGTGATATTTAAATTACCTTATTCCATCAGTGAAGCTATTTTGATATCAATGAAATTTTGCGTAATAACAATAACTTAACACAAATTGGCACTATATCAGCGAATATCCTGGAAATACACAAAAGAAATCCAAATGCTTTAATGATTTTGGATTGGCAATCACGACGTATTAATGCCATCTGCGATTTGAATATCCGCCATAAAGCAGTCAGTGTATCGTGCGTAATTAATTTCATCGCAATAGATACGCTGTGAGCGACGCTCATTTGCATGAGATTTGAATCAGCGGTTGAAATAGGCCTCGTTTAAAGTGGCCGGATTCTGTCAAGTCAAATTCATGAAGTAAATTATTTCTCGGTTTATGGTTTGGTTTTGGTTTCGGTCAAAAAAATATAAGTTAATTATTTTCTGATTAATTCTTGAATGGAAGACAGCCGTGTTTACTCAAACATATGTGTACATTTGACTTTACTTTCTGAAAAGGTTACTAAATCTATCAATTACAAGATTTTACTATTTTTTTTTTAACTGAGAAACCTTTACATTCATACCTACTCGTCGAACAAAGCTGTGGCCGCGTCACATAAAAATATTATCATTAATCATTTATCCAGAAAGGCATGTAAAACAATGTAGGAGAAAATGAAAAGTTTCGTTTTAGCGGATAAGAGAGAGAAGGGTAGGGTGCCTGCGTTCATTTACTCGGATTTAGATATTTTACTACACCTTTGTAATGTAATGCTTGGCATTCATAAATCACCTCGTACGTTGTCTCATTTCTAATCTTGTTTCCGCCCAGAGGGTCTCAGTCTCCTCCCTTTCACGTCATTTCTGACGATTTTGTACTAATCGCTAGGATAAGGGCTTACAATCTACTTAATGTTGACCCGTCTCGGGATCACTGCTACCTACGATGGTAAATGGGCCCATTTTCTTTCTGTCTTAACTAAGTAAATAGGTACTTTAAAGGTGAATATTAAAAACATTTTTATTTTTTAAACTTACGAAACTATAAACATCTACTCAGAATCTTAAATTTACCTACACATACGCAAAAAAAGGTAAAATGGTGAAACCTTGACGATTACTAAGAGATAACTAAGCCCCCAGTATAGGTAAGTTTTCGCATATAAAAACGTTTCGAACGCGTTCACGTAAACGTCTCAATTACCTACTATGGAATAATTGGCAGCGCCTCTTACGGATAGAAGCAGCAACAAATCGTAATATTTGTCATTTTAACGCAAACGCGTTCGAGACGTATTTTGTGACCGAAAACTTGCATTAAGCATACTGAATCTCATTTTATTCAAAACGCACACTTGGCCTGCGAGCCTGCAGGGCTGCAATAGACTTTCGTTTTTGTCCTGTTTATAACTTGATGAAACATCTTGGTTTTTGAAGTAATTTAAGAGATATTAAACCAAGAAACTTGAGTTTTTGACTTGATTGACAAACAAACAATGTTTTTGTTTAGATTTTCAATTTCCGGCCTAGAACAATAAATCGAAATATTGGTCAGGCTTGGCAACCAAGTGGGTATGTTAATTGCGTTGGTTGGACTCCGCACGGCTATAAAGTATTTTCTTGTGTTCAAGACAGTGACTAGCTCCAAATACCTAGAACAAATTATTCAAAGCGTAGTTCTGAGAGTCAGGACACACGAGTAGAACACAAATTACTTAAGAGGGTCACGCACCTAAAGCTTCAGTAGTATGCTTTTTGTAATATACTTTTTGTACCAAGTTACGATTTATCACTACCAAATTTTTTTTATTTCTTGGAAATAAAATAGATGTCGTAAGTTTTTAAACCCGCTGCTATGTCGAATGAAAGTACACGTCTCTGCTAAAACCACCTTGGTTATTGAGTGACTTATTTACATTTAACTAGGTATGCGATAGACACAAGTTATACTGATAGAGCAATTTAAATATTCTGTCAAAACAAGCATTTAGCACACCATTAAATAATTATAGTTATATATAATGTTGAACGCGCAGAAAAATAGTAAGTCTCAGTTGTGTAGAGTTATACGTATGTAGCTATAAATGTTTTATTTATAACCGGGGGTTTAGATAACTCGTGCATCGACTTGACAGTTATTTAAATTGGACCAGTTTAGGGCTCCCTTTCGCATAAAGTATACCTGAGATGCGGGTGGCACATTCGTTACACCCGAATGCCCCAGCCTAGAGAAGCCGATCAATTGAACAGAACAAACCCCGAAATCGTAACTAGAGATCGGTAGATATACTAAATGTGTGTCGTTTGAGCGACGAGGGTGACATATTGTGGCAACTCCACCGGAATAAATCACAGACTGTGTACCTGAATGGGCATGCAGCAAGAATACTCGAATGTGCTAGAACAGCCTGTTAAACAAAGGCGCTTTTGTTGCCCGCGTTCGTGACCAAACAAAACTTTTGGTGTCGGTTTGCCTAACGGCAATAGGTTTTTAAAATAATACTTTAAGTGTTCTGTTTTTATTGATACTTAACTACTCGTCGGCACTTACTAAAATGTGTATTTTTTGAAATAATACACAACAAAATTTAGTTACAGTGTGATAGTATTTTTTTTAAACAATAACATTTATAGTAGGTATAGCCTGCGTCACCCGGGACATTATTAGGAATCTATTGAACCCTCATTCATTAAAATCGGTTCAGTAGTATAAGCAATAGGTACAAACAATGGAACATACAATCATACATATAGACATACATAGACTGCTAAAACCATCACCCTCCCTTTTGGCTTCGCCGTAGTCGGTTAAAAAGGCCTTCGGATCTGTCTTGCTATATCAGTAACTGTTATGGGTTTCATACTAGAATCGGCCAGTGTTCTAGGAGCCCACGGACTGCAGGTTATAGGTAGGTATGAATGATTTACTTATTCTCATCATACTGATTAGGTAAAAGTTTAATTGCCTATGAAACATAATCTATCTATTTATGAAACATTTAACCGTAGGTATTGAATCGATGTTTCTGGACCACACGCGACGACCTTTTTCCTAAATAATAAAAACCGTCCAAGTGCGAGTCAGGCTCAAACACGAAGGGTAGGTAGAATAGTTAAAACTACATTTTTATTTTTAGTTTCTTATTAGTTGCATTTTCCTTACACATGTATTTATACTAGTTTAGAGTAATTGATTCATGTAAGGGGAATTGTGGACTGACTGATTCGTGTTTTTTTTAATTATTTCTCGATTTTACTCCGTGTATAAATTGCGAGGCTAATAGGTACCCATCTATTAAAGTTAAGAAGATGTTAGATAAAGTCCTGTATTAATGGACCTGTTTTGCTGTGGCACTAAGTCATTAGTACGGTAAAATGCACGAGAAACGTGTGTAATTTTTTTTAAATGTCAACGGAAAATTCAATTATAATATTATAATCTATATACATACATTCAGTTGCATGTGTGTATTTGCATTACTCAGATTCGCACAATTCACCATTTTCACGAGAAACATGGTAGATTGACTGGTTTTAGTTAAATTCTACAATAGTTAAGACGTGTTTATGACACGCAAGGTAGGTCGACAGGCGTCATCCACTTAAATAGAGGTACTCGTGACAGACGGGCCGCCGGATGGTCTGACGGCGAAGACATGGTAATAGGGACCCGTTTGAACCCTTTGGGTACGAAACCCTAAAAAACGTAATCAAATGAGGGCGCCACGTGACATACAGCCGTAATGACAATTCTAAAAAGCACGGAGTACCCGAAACCGAGAGTAGGTAACACAATTAAAACTGTAATATAATATAAATATAGTCTTTTCCTGTTATTACTTATTTTTATTATTCATTCGGTTGTATTATAATACATAACATTGTTAGTCCTTTGTTTTAGTTATTGTTTATTCTTATGTAGTTAAGTATGATGCAAGTGTACATATAAACATAACTTGCCACTTCCAGGCTTTTAATGCTGGCACGTTACTAGTATATACACTGTGGGCAAAATGCGGGTGATCCATTTTTTCCATGAATTATGGCGCGGCGGGGAAATATAAGCCGCCGCAACGCTAGAGTTTGATGTCGTGTCACTCTTGGTACTATAAAACACGACACGGAATCAAGATATTCGGCCTACTAGCCCGGGCACCATTTCGGCGTTAAAACTGCTTAGAACTCTATAGTAGGTCTGAACATTGTGTAATTTTAAGGTGCGTACATTAAAAAAAGCATTTTCGGACTACTAAATATTATAGGTAACGAGATCAGCATTTTAGTCTTAGGAAAATACGACATTCCCCGCACAAGGACATATTATGTATCCAAGTAGTGTATAGTTGACACTTTTAACAGTTCAGGTAGACTCCAATTGGCAGCCTCTATTTGAACTACCAATGACTATAACAAATTCGCCAATTTGTAGCTTCAAGTTAACTTTGCCTTTATGCCAACTATCCCTATGTCTCGATTTAATAGGGTTTAATTAACTAGGGTTGACAGATCTCAAGTGGTGATTTAAGGGTCCTTTGTACCCAAGACTGGATTTTACGGTAACCTTTACAACTTAGCAACTCCGGGGTTGGATAAGTTATTTAGTTGTTCATTAATTGTATCGTGTATGCACGAGTTACGACGAAGGATCACATTTTGGAGTATATTAATGTTAGAATGTTAAAAGCGAAACCAGACATAGTCTTGAGTGTTAAAAATATATTTTTGGCAAGTCCTGTAGTATATATATTTAATACTAAATGATTGTCTCTGAGAGCGAGAGTTAGTGACAGTTTTGATAAAAAAATTAAAAAAGAACGAAATACATTTATTGACACAAAATCCGTTTCAAGGAACAATAAAAACAAAAAAATCCTTAACAGTTACAAAAAATGATCACATACATCATCTTGCTGCGACAAGTCGCGTCGCGGTGATGGCTTTCAGAGTGACTCCTTAAAATTAAAATTGTGTATTCTGCGACGATACGATACCAACGCATGAGGCAGCAAAAAGTAAGTAACATCGAAAGAAAATAAAAATGGCAAAGTTGATTAAGCAAGTTAATGTTAAGGCGGTTACTTAAAATCTTGTTTAGTGCCACAGTAGACCTATGATTTGACAATTCATTTTTAAGTTTAGTTGAATCAATATCAAAATTATGACACGGCGTAGTAGAAAAGGGTCGATAGTAAGGAAAACCCTTATACTCGTAATTTCTGGCTCATATTTCGTGGATTCATGTCGAGTTGGGGGACGGTGACATATTGATAGGGACTACTGTTTTTCATGTCTAAGCAGTCTTACTTCAGCGGGGTTGTGTGGTTTAAATCCACTGTATTTTTTCACTATCATCGACTGGGTCTTGTGCATTCGGGACTGAATTCATTCCTCCTGTTATGACGTCGCAAATTTTGGATTTTTTCTTCACGGAATTCTCGATGTAGCTCTCTGCTGCCTGGTCGGTCAGGTTAACAGATTCTCCAGCCGCCATGTCGTTTTGACGTCGGGAAGTTTGCTCCTGAATCGGTTCACAGGGTGGCCGTAGTTCTTCAAAAGCTGCAATTTTGTTTGGGAATGTAGCGAATTTTTGATATAGTATTTCTCATGTTCTCTCTTTTTGTTCTTGTCTACACTAATATTATAAAGAGAAAATATTTGATTGATTGTTTGCTTGTTTGCATTAAATAGGCTCTGAACTACAGAACCGATTTGAAAATTCTTTCACCATTAAAATCTTACATTATCCCTGATGAACATACATACATACATACATACATACCGTCACGCCTCTTCCCCACAGGGGTAGGCAGATACTACCTTGTTCCACTTGCTACGATCCTGACATACTTCTTTCGCTTCATCCACATTCATCAACATATTATGCTATATTGTAGTTGAGAGTGCGTATGGATGTCGTTCACGGTAATATTGACAAATTCAGCAATTACAATTAAAACATTCCAATATAACGTACTATATATTCATAACTTTTTGAATTATTTTATGTTTTTCTCTCCATGATAACATTCCGTGGGCTTTTGGAAATATTTGAAAGCCGAAATGGTCCAGCCGTTGTCGAGCTTTTCATTTAGCATTTCATTTTTATTTATATAGATTATAGCTATGTGAGTATTTTATATGGCTTCTGTGATTTCACTACATAGTGTAAATCAAAGTCGTTTTCCGCTGTCTGTCTGGCTGTCCCTAGGTTTGCTTTTATATGTTTAAAACAACGCAACGGATTTTGATGTGATTTTTTAAATAGATAGATTGATTCAAGAGGATGGTTTATATGTATAATTCTACGCAGACGAAATCGCGGGCAGAAGCTAGTGAGATAATAAAATACAAAAAAATTAGAGACTTATTTATCAGGGGCAGTATGTAGACTTATTTGCAGTGAAAACCTTCGATTGTTTGCTTTTGTGGCGAATGAAAAGGCTTTTGAGGGAAAATTACATTTTTGCGTAGGTTTTTATGATCCTGTAATTATTTTCGTGCAACGTGGCGTTGCAAAACAATAACTTGTTTTAAAAAATAGCAAATGAAATTCATTATAATTGCTGCGAAGCTCTGGGTTGGTGCACAAAAACATATATGAACTGGAAAAATGAAAACGTAAACTGAATTGGCTGTTACAATGCCAACAGCCATTTTTCTTTGGACTCTTTATCATCACCCTGCATAAATTATGAACAGGAAAAGTGAATAAAACTGGTTTTTGCAAATGCTAAATATATACAATATACAAACTCGTCAAATTAAATATTGAACCTTTAGTTAACGATTGTTTAGATGCATAATCACAATGCTTCGGTCTCAGCATAGTTCTAGGAGCACTCGAGGATTGCTATGGAACCCTGTGGTTTTAATATTGCCGATCCTTTACGACGTGTTAATAAACACTTAAAATCAATTTTATTGTAGCACTATGAGAGCATTCCAAGAATGCTCGACAAACTAAAGTCATCGAGGGTACTCAATTCGTTCATCTTTTTCAATAAAAATTAATCGTCAAAATGTATGTATATTATAACTTCGCAACGACTGCACCAAATTGGATTGTTTGTTACGTTCTGGACCAGGGGCCTTACCATGACGTCTTAATGCAATTCAATTTCGACTCGGTTCAGGTTTAAGCTGTCATTTTTAGTATAATTGTCATGCCATTTGTAGTAGTATAGAATTGGAATTGAATCGCATTAAGACGTCATGGTGAGCCCCCTGGTTTGTATAAAATAAAATTTTGAAAAAAAAAACTGGAATGGGCAGGAAGCCGCGGATAACGGCTAGCAGCTCATAATTTTATTATTAAGTCACTCGAGAATGGCGCTAATCAAATACGTCATTACTTTCTCATTCAGCTAAAGCTAATTAAAATCTATAATGAGAAAAAACTTATTAAGTTTCAATCAGCCTGTCCAATAATGTAAATTATTGGCGATAATATAAGTAATAATAGGTAACTCTATTTTCATTCTGTGTTTGGTTTTTGTTATTATGCATTTCCATACTCCGAAAAATTTATAGCTATGGGTCCATTCAGGACAACATCTAGAGCCAGTGATTGTAAACTTTTTCTCGCGAAGTTTTAAATAAACGATCTGGATTTACTATCTTTGTACATACTCATAAAAATAAAATCTTTTTAGTTGATAAGTAAAGTTAATCAAAATAATATCGTCGGTGGAAAGGAAGAACTGCTAAAGCGCCATTTTGGTCAAAATGAGTTTTATATGCAGTTCGATTGGATTTTTTTTTCTGCGTCGATCTATGTAGGTTTCGTAGCAATCAGAGCACTTTTTTGGCGCTTAAGCATTCTGAAAATGTGGGGATTTTGATTAAAATCCGGCTTTTACGTCTACTAAAGCAACATGTTTTCGGCCTTTTTTGAGCACAAGTCGGTTTAGTAACACATTATTTACATTAACATTACTTAAGCAATTTTCCTTGGTTTCGATTTTAGTCGAATTGCTACTTTAGTAGTTTAAGCTTATCGATTTTTATGTTTCACTGGTCAGTTAGCAATTTTTGACTACTGTTGTTTGAAACTGGTTGGCGCTTTAGCAAAACGACGTCATTCAAAATATTATTACGAATGCACTTAAGCAATTTCTCGTTTACTAAATGTTTTATTACTCTAAGAGTTTAGTTAAAATAACATCTTGAAGTTTTATGTTATAATCTGTATTAGAAATTATTTCAACTAATCAACTAATCAATTAATCAACTTTAGCAATTTTATACCATGGCATATTGAAAGACTATGGTTGTTTAAGTATTAAATACGAACATGCATTTAACATTCGCGCGATTTAAGCACACTTCGGCGCACTCAGATCCAGTCGGGAGAAGTCGAGTTTCTTCGTTTAGCCGCAGCAAATATAGTAAATATTAGGATTTCATACAAATTGTTATGATAAAAGATAATTATTTAAAGCAGGTTTCTGTTAAAGTGATATTAAAACATTTAATAAAGAGGTATTAGGTACTTTTAAGTTCCTAATAACTTAAAAAGTGTTAATGATGTAGATGTAGGATTTTAGTTTTAGGTGTCAAGCTAACTTAAATTAGTTTATTAATGGGCATCTTTATAGTTTCTTTTGTAATACTGATACTACCCACTGAACATGAAACTTACAGGACCTTTCTAGCAAGTTGACAGACTTACCATTTGAACGTTTCTAAAGAAAGGTCATGTAAACATTGTTGTAATTTTAATTAAACATGTTCATTGAAACTTTCAAAAATGTTGCGATTGATGTTATATCAACATTACATATGAAAGTTTATTACTTAACTTTCAAGCAACATTGCTGTATTAACTTATTATAATATTCAGTTATTAAATTGCTACAATGTTATTTTATAACATTGCAGATGAAACGTTGCAGCAATCTATATTTAACAACATGCCTCACGGAACATTGCTATTACGTTGCAAACTAAACTTATTGAAATGTTTCACAATATTATTGCAGCAATATACTTTTTGCAACCTATAAAATTAAAAGTACCAAAAACGTCACAGTTTCAATGTTGCTATGAAATAACATTATAGACATTGCAGTAACCTCGTAAACAGAACTTATTGTAACTTTCAATATGATTATTGCAGCAATTTACATTTTGAAATATAAGTATTTTAATGTTGCTTCAACGACACATTTTATACGTTGTTGAAACTTTCATAAAAAACATTACAGGCAATTTGCAGTCAAAGTTATCTGAAACTTATGGTGTTATTATTGCAGCAATATTCTTTTTGCAACATATAAAATTTGAGGTATCATAAACGTCACAATTTCAATGTTGCTGTGAAATAACACTATAGACATTGCAGGTACCTTGCAAACTGAACTTATTGAAACATTCAATATCATCATTGAATTAAATTACATCTTAGAATGTATATTTTCTAAACTGAAAAATGGAACTGAGAACATCATTTTCATGAAGTCTATTAAAATACCAAAACCTTCTCCTAAATGAAACAAAGCCAGGAGTACTAAAAAACGTTTTATTGCCACAACACAATGGACTAAAATGCTTTCAAATTTGAAAGATATTTTGGAAAAAGTGTCAAAATCCAGGCGAAGATACGCAGCTGGACATGATAGGATGACTGGATAGATAACAATATTAATATTAGGACGGCAATTACCAACACACTAGGTACTCCGAATGAAAGCGACCCCAAGGTCACAAACTCGTCTGTTGTCAAGCGACCATTTTTCGTCAAGGTCGCGCGGGGCCTCTCAACGGGTGATAATTTACTAAATAATTATGTCGCAAAACTCGTAGGTACCTAAGGTATAGATTTGGCGCCATATCCTGCCTGATAGAGGCGTACAATATTCCTGCACACTAATTCTAACATAAAACTACTTACCTACCTACTTTCTTAAATCTAAGTTATATCTAAAAAAAAGGCCCCCGTGGCATACCTAGTGCCAAATAGGGTGGCAGCATTCTCTCGTTCAATCGCTATACCTACTTGTTCGTTGGGAGAGACGTCACGCGCTTTTGTAAATCTTTGATGAGCATAGTACCTATACTATATATCTCTAATCTGTGCATAGTATATGCGCCGGGACCCCACGGACCCAGGGTCTCAAATCTGACAGCTGTGAAATTGTACGCCGGACCGAGACCCTGATATTTCACTAACTTCTTCTTTTCGGCCACTTCCGCCACAGAATAAGAAGATTTTGATGTATTTTTTTAAAACGCTCAAAAGACAAGTCGATATTGTTTCTATATACCTACCTAGAGTAGAATCCAAAACGCAATTAAATATATTTAACAGTGTCATATTCTTATGCGTAATGATTACAAATTCATTACAAACTATTGTAATTGTTACGACATTCCTAAACATAAAAAATAGGTAGGTATTAACCGGCAAAACATTCAAGTAAAATTCCATCAATCAAAAATAAAAACGTCAAGAAACGGCCAAGTGCGAGTTGGATTCATGTACGAAAGGGTTATTACGTACTAAAAACTAAAATATTTAGTAAAAAGTATCGACGCTTGAAAGGCGAAAGGTGATAAGCGACATTTTTTGTGATATTGAGTTATAAGTATTTATATTATTGAAATCAGCAGATTTTTCTGCCTCGAGTGGGCTAGGTTTCGTGTGCCTACGACGACTTTCGTGTCGCTTATCCCATCGGTGATTTTTAGAAACACCGATATATTTTTTTACCAAACGTTTTTTTTAAATTTCTGTATATTGGAAATTAGATAAAATGTTTTTTTAGATAATGTCATTTAGACTGTTTGACTTTTTACGACTTTCCTTCCCTTTGTCGGTTATATTTTTTTACCTCATCATACAGGATGTTTGGTAGCTAGATACAAAGCTTTAAAGGGATGATAGCCGAGGTATTTTTGAACATTTTTAGCCATATATGTCTTAGCCAAAATTTTTTTTTTTTAATTGAAGACAGAAATTTTAGGAAAATACCCAGAAGTTGATAGTCACGAGTCAATATTGCCCAAATGAACTTTAATTTGGAAACAAAATCTTTTATTTAGGATAGTTTAATGTGTATTGGACCAAATGAAATAATTTTTAAGTCTTTCTTGCCACAAAAAAAAATGAAGGCATTCGAAATTACTAAAAATGTCTTAGGTTGGAACAGTCATTTTTCTGTGCCATATTTTTTTTTTTTAAATCCTTGAAATGTTCAAACATTTTTCGAAACATGCCTGTTTATTGTTCTTTCTTTTAATTAAGGTATCACTCTTTCACATTGCTTGCTAAATCTGAGATAAGATGTAAAAACCAAATTCAGGGAGCACTCGCTAAGAGAATGTACTAGTCTTGGAATTTCACGTTAAAGGTACTTAGCTAGTAAATTACATGAAAAAAAGATTAAAATTAAATCATTAACCTTCGGTTTGTTGTGATTTGAATACTAAATTAATTCATTTTACAATTTTTTTTACATTAATAAATCAAATGTATAAAAATTAAAAAAAAAAAACAATTTCGCATAAGACATATATGGCTAAAAATGTTCAAAAATACTTCGGCTATCATCCCCTTAAAGCTTTGTATCTAGCTACCAAACAACCTGTACAACGTAATTTTATTTACATTATATCATTTTACCTATATCCACATAAAAACAAAGCATGGCTTAGATCAAATAACCTAAAAGTCTGCACGATTATAGGTTATCACCTTTTACCTGTTATTAGTTTCGAGAGACATGTCGCTTATCCTTTTTTACTTGCAGTATTTTTTTAATACTACTGTCGCTTATTTAGTTTTTCCTGAATATAAATCTAAACTAGGCGGTTGAGTAGATCGTTTTAAAAAACACATCATTTATATTAGAGCTGGTTGTTCGATATTTTTTCCTATACATAAATGTTTCTAAAACAGAACGTATTTATATCAATAGAGCGAATTTAAAAAGTGTGTTATTACCCATCTAAAAATGTAAGTGTAGCTTACGCAACCTCCGCCGAAACATCATGCTAAAGATTTACGGTATAAATATTTGTACCAATATTTTCGTAGTGTATTAATGTAAACACTTACTTTTTGGCGAATAGTGCATAGAAAAGGGGGTATTTTGGGGCCTTGAAAAACACTGGGATACTGCATACACGATCACGATGGAAATTAAGATTAGATTTTGTGGTATTTAGTCATTATTTCATATTTCCTATCTCGTGATAAATTAGGAAAATCCCTTCTGAATGCTTGTTCTTTCTTATCAAGGAACATGTCGACCAAGGATCTAAATCATATATCATAATGGTTCTTTTCATTTCTTATCCCAGAGGATTTTTGCAAAATATAGTATAGACATCAGTTTTCAGATACCACAATTACCTATTGGTATGCTAAGTTTAAAGATTCTAGTAACAATAGTTACGGAGATGGAACCATTTCAAAGTAAGAATATAAATCCCTTTTTACTCCCTATCCCGCCGGAATTGCGGAAAGTCCTGAAATTAGTTTTTAACAGTTTTGATTTCTTAATTGTGCGCGAAATATCAAGACTAGTAATTATAGTTACGGAGATAGGGTGCCTTTGTGCATATCGCGAGGGAATTTCTAAAAATCGCATGACCTTTCTAAGGTTTTCAAACTTTCAAAATGCGGTGGATACTAATATAATACAGTGACTTTCGTTCGAGACATTCCAACTTTAAAGAGTTTTGCCTTGTACCAAACTTTTAAGTATGTTCAACCTGTTTGAATAAAATCGGATTGAATTTTCAGAATAAAATGTAATTTAAATCAAAGGCACTATATAAGCAGTATTGATATCAACTTTGAAGAATATCACCCCCAAAACAACTTTCTACCCCTTTATAACCCCGTTAGTTGAATTTCAAGAAAATTTGAAACAAGCCAAGATCAATCAAGAATCAATTCAAGAATATTTATGCAAAATTTGAAGTAGATCGGACCAGGGACCGGAAAACCCCTTTATTTGCTTAAGCCTTTTAAAAGGGTAACCCTATTAAACTGTTACCCTATGAGTATGGTAAGCTTATCAATGTGCTAAGCCTATCATTACGGAAACCGTTTTGAATAAGGTTACCCGTTTTCTATAATGGTTTCCGAGTCGAATAGGGTGTAGCAATTTGATTATTTACCCACTTACCATTTAATATGGTTACCCCTTTCTTGTCTCTTTTTCACGCATTAAGGCAGACGATTGCTATTTCATGGCGGCATTTTTTTACCTATTTACATTGAAGATCGAGTCGGGTCCGGGTGCGGTCAAATGCGGTGGAGTTGTATTGTAAGAACGTCGTGTATCTGGGGGCACAGCAGTGCCCCCGCCAAGTCGAGCGAAAAAGGCGGCATTTAATTGTTCTCGAAGTCACTTACGTACATTGCAGTACATGTCGTATTGTTTACATACAGTACCTACAGCACAGTGGTGATAGCGGCCGGCTGTCAGTGGCATATCGTCACTAGGTACTTAAAAAAAAAACTCGTATCAGATTTTTTCCATTTTTTCATTTATTTACGCATTAAAAATCTACCAAAGCAAAGCAAAAACATAGAATGTACCAGTTGCTTCTCGTCCCGCGCAGATGGTAAAAGCCCATCGAGGGAATGGGCGAAAAAAATAGGAATCGTGATATAGGCGAATCGGCTAGCAACCCATCACTATTTTGATTCCCATTTCCGCCTCATGCTAAACGTGGCCTTTAGGCTCTGTCTACCCCGTAAGGGATATAGGCGTGATTTGTGTATGTGTATGTATGTAATAAAATGTAGGTAAGTGTTCTTTTTAACCACGTTTGTAATTTTACGAAATCAGATAAATTAGCGAAATCGAAAGAACTTTATTATTATAACCTACGTCTAGTAGGTATTAATATGTTACAAACAAAATTCAACATCGGACAAACGGTAAAGTAATATTTACGAGAAAAGCCACATGAAAATCTTGTATGGTATATAGCTGTGAAGCAAACTCTAAAATAATAGGGTTAAAGGTAAAACAAATGACACGTCAATGACGTCACGATCAAAATGAAAAGGACAAAGCGATCATGACAGAACAGTACTCTTTTCGGTGATTGTCATAATTCAAAATTAGAAAACTTGTTTGTTTGAATCGTTTGAATAATAGCGAAAATATTGGCACAACGGCTTTGTAGCGTGCGGTTAAGCAATAATAACCTCTACGTCAACCCCGTAAGCACTTTGACACGAGTCGAAAGATCCTTGTCAATGTGTAGGCTTGCTCGTGTAGCTGTGTGCAGCATGAACCGATACCCTTTCGTAGTAATTGTTGTGCAATAATAAACCGAATGCTTTGCACTTAAAGTTTAAAATAACTTGATCGCGTTTTAAAGTCACGGAATACGGTAACCCTATTCAGGGTTTTTAGTTTTGGTTACCGGCTTACCAGAATTAACTACGTTATTACGGTCAGACTTTCTTTCGGGTAACCCGATGATATGCTTACCAAATTGATAGTGTTTGTGAAAACAATTCTATAAAAAACCCTATCCAATACCCCTTTAATGGTAACCGGTTCCGGTCCTTGGATCGGACCAAGGAATCACGCTGTGCCATACAAAGTTAGTCCCCTTTTTCTCCCCCTTAGAGGTAGAATTTCAGAACATCCTTTCTTATCAGATGCCTACGTCATACAAAGAACACACCCTCCAAGTTTCAGGTCTGTACAATCAGCGATTTAGGATGTGCATTGATCCGTCAGTCAGTTAGTCAGTCATTCAGGACAAAGCATTTTATATGTAGAGATTTATTTTCGTAACAGGTGGTTAATTTGCATTTTTCATTAATGACTTGAATTGTGTTGGTGATTTATGTAGAAAATAAATAAAATGAGGGGTAAATTTAATGTAAGGTAAATTTAAAATTGATGCTCATTGCAGTTAGATTATTTGTGTTGATTTTATTTATGGCCCATTATGACTTTTGTATAATATGACCTTGCTATTAAATTTAAAATGTTTGCGGTAGGATAGTTTTCCTTAATAATCTTTTAAATCATTTTTCAGGCTAGATCCTTTTACTCGATTAATTTTTTGTCACATAATTTGGTTAGCTAATTTTACCTCCCGCACTTTTTGGGATCGATTTGCTTAAGAGACACTAAATCCTGAAATAATACTTTTTTAGGTAATGTCATATAGAGAACACCACTATGATCATTTACAAAGATGATTTTTGTAAATCAGATAACAAATTAAATTGTAATGATTATTTTTCAAAAATTTGCGTGGTATTTTGGCTCTTCTGTAAAATTACCATTTTGTCGCTTATGACATTTCGTCTTTCAAGCGTCGGTATGAAGTCGTTGCGTTGCGGTCGGAATATTTTACCTACTAGCTTTTGCCCGCGACTTCGTCCGCGCAGAATTAAATTTTGCGTGTCAATACTTAACCACGAATAGCTTTTCTACGAAAACTTTACCACGAAAAGGCTATATCACGAACAGACTTTAACACGAAGTCTCAAATAGATCGGCCGGGTACCTCCCATTTGTTCTATGGAACTGTGACGTCATAGGACTGTTAACATTTTTTTTTCCCAACAGTTCCATGGTAGAACTATTGAAACAAAAAATGTGCTATTTTATTCTATAGAACTAAAAGCACCTCAAATTTGTGATGGGAAACTTTCGAGACTTGCGAGTCTGACTCGCACTTGGCCGGTTTTTTAAATAATAATAAATAAAAAAACGAATCGTTTCAATGATCGAAATCAGTACACTCATTTAGCTTACCCCTTCTATCACTGCAAAGTGGCATGCTGATTATTGCCTGTCCAAGCATGTTACTCCCTAATAGTACTAGAGCCCACGACCAAAACCATGTCTCGTTAGATTGTATGATTCTGAACCCGACTAGGTGTGTAGTAACGGTCGAAAGTGTAGCAACAGCGTGGGAGGCCATTTCTGCTGTGTCAAAAAAAAAGGCAGTCGGTATTATAGCAATACGTCTGATAGTGAAAATGTACATAGATTTTATAATTGTATTACGAAAAAGTTTGTTTTCAGACATTTTGCACGTAGCATATAGCCTGAGCGCATTTTTGAAAATGTCAACAAATTTAGCCGACCTGTATCATAGCAATACGGATATTTTTTTTTTTTAACTTTTCGTATTGCTGCCAGGATTACCAAATACCTGTTTTCAGACACTTTAAGTGTAGCATAAAGTTGTCTGATAGAGAAGGTGCTACACTTAATTTGTCTGATATAATTTTTTTGCACGTGGACAACTTATTTTATCATGTCCAACAATTTTCAGACATATTGCTATAATACCGATCGGTAAAATTTGTTAACATTTTCAAAACGGTCTCAAAATTTAATGCGTTCACATTTCCGCCTGAAAATTGTTTTTTATACGCATCAAATAACCAAAATTTACTAATAAAAAAGATTTTCAGACGTATTGCTATGAGACATTTTTTTTGTCTCATTTTTAATTTTTTAAGTGATTTTACGGGTTTGCGCTACACCACTAACGTCTGAAAAATATGTTTCCGGCATCTCAGAACTATCATTCAACTACAGTCTGCAAATCAGACATATTGCTATGATGCAGTTCGGTAAAATTCTTTGACAATTTTAAAAATTCGGTCAGATCAAACGCTACGCGGAAAATGTCTGATATTGGTATTTTCGAGTTCAGGATAATCGTATCTATCGATTTGATGCGGTTTTGGCCGTATTGCTATGAGACAAAAATTTTGGTCGTGGGCTCTAGTACTATAATATTTAATAGTCTTTGCGTTGCGGTTGGCAACAAACGCCTGCCGCGCTCGACGAAGCGGCGAACAGCGCCGCACCATGGTGAAAACCAGAACTAACCAGTCCGCTCGGCGCGCAAACACGGCGGCATGCGCTCTCGCAATTCTTCGGCTTTTATTATTAATAAGATGTGATTTCGGAACAATGTAACACTTAAACTACGTATTTATTGTGTGTGGTATTGTGGAAAGACAAGTAGTACACTGGTGCTTGTTTTCCACTACGGCGGCGGCGGCATCAATATCACCACGCGGAGCACGCGGGCTGGCGGTTCCTCCCAAGGTATTTGGATTGTTTTGTATTGGGGTCTGACATGCTTGGACTAACATTTGGGAGTATATAATATACAGTACATGAGCTATCGAAGTGGGGTATGTTAAATCAACATTGCCTGTGTACATAAATTGACCGTTCTGGCATTTTTGTTACCTATCTTATCCACTGACATTGTTTTCAATAAAGAGTATTTGTATTGTATTGTATTGTATTGTATTTTTATAGGAACGAGACTGTGTCAACCGATGTCTGGAAATAAAAATCTCTGATTACTTGGGACAATATTGCTCATGGACAGGGGAAAAAAACAACTTTAAATTGTGGTCTTTGAGATTAATAACCGTTGTTAAACGTAAGTGTTTTTACGAAGTAACGCTTTTATTTTTATTATTTTTTTTTAAATGAAAGGGAGCAAATGAGCCAGCGGCTCACCTGGTGGAAGTGGCCGGGAAGAAAGGGGTTACCGGTCGAGTAGGTTAGATACGAGTCCGGCAACCCCTGTTCCCGTTCTCGCGCCTGTATCCTACTATAATATTACTATACTATTCCTAATCCTGCCGCTAAGCAGCAGACAATATTAAAAAACCGAGTTAATAATGTTAATATGTTGATAAGTATATTTTATAGTATATTGTAAGTCATACATGATAATTTTCTTGCAGTTTGACTTTCTTACATTCACTGGTGGCAGTAGAGAAAGAGATTGTGTGAATTGTAGCTTGGAAAAGATTTTTTCTAATTATCTGGCACAATTTTGTTCCTGGACTGGAAAGAAACAGAACTTCAAATTGTCTACTCTGCAATTAATGGCTACATTGAAACGTAAGTTTTTTGGTGTCGTTTAATTTTCGTCACCAGACCCTTCATTGAATTTTTACTCTTCCACGGGGGCCAAGTTGCGGGGTATAAGCTAGTTAGTTACATTACTATATTTTTATGTTATTTGTTTCAGTTGCAGTGAAAGAGAGTTTCCCGAATATGACTGACGAAAGTTTTGAACGGCATGGCATGAGCTGGTTCCAACACGCAACTACTACGCTTAAACACACATTAAAGAGTAGGCGTATATCTAGCAGGGGAAAACAATGTAAAAATGTATCGTTTTTCTATTTTAATTTATCGTTTTAGACTATAATAGTAACACTATTTTAATGGCCGGTACATGTGGCAAATTCTTATCGATTCTGAATGGCAATTGAAAAGTTTGTCTAGAACTTACTGAAAGGCTGTAGCAGGATAAGGGAAGAAAAAATGCCCTTCATGATTAAGACCTGTTTTTTTTTCTATATCTAGTTACTTACATCTAGTAATATTGTGCAAAGTTTTGTTGATAAAATCCTAGTGGTTCAGCCGGGAAAAAATAAATTCCGAAATCATGAAATATGTTTTCTCTAAAACTAATTCCATTCCATTTTTTTTATTTATAGCATATATGTTCTGAAAGAAAATTGAGCTTCCATCTTTACATTTCTGTAAAAAGCAATTCAACATTTTTTTTTCCATTTCTGGAGGACTGACGACTAAATGTCATTTCTAAAAAAGCCTTATTTCGTTCTCAGTCATATTAGTTTCATGGTTAAAATCGAAAAACAAGTCAAAATTAAAAAAAAATTTTGGTTGGATTTTGTGACACCTATTTTATAACATTCTAACACTTCCAAAAAATATTAGCATAAATCCTCAGTAAAGTTTTTTTTTACATTTACATTAATATTAACATGAAAATATACTGACTACTGTCAGTTGTCGCATGTAAAACAAAAACTTTCTTGTTCTTCTAAATAAGCCTAAGTTATCGTTTTATCAGATATAAAAAATTGTAGGCTTAAACAGACTTAAGTTAGTCAAAATTAAAACAATACCTACCTAATTGAGTTGCATTTTATTAGACTAATTACCTTATTAGAATCTTTAAGAAAACTTACCACAATAGTATTACTAGATCTAAGTAACTATAACAAAAACAGCCCATTATCATAAAAGAGCATTTCTCCTTTCCCTATCCTGCTATGGCTTTTTATTCGGTATAATCCTCGTAGCCCCACTGTTATAAAAAACCGGTCAAGTGCGAGTCGGACTCGCGCACCGAGGGTTCCGTATCATTATCTATAAATATCTAAAACCAGTGTAAGCAGAGCCCTGTTCCAAAGCAAAATGTACGCAGTGTGGGGTTACTTTATATTGGTCACTGCTATATACAGACATACATACACATTTACGGTTTTCGCAATTATTCTTTAATCTGTGCTATAAGACCTACCTTCATACCAAATTTCAAGATTCTGCGTTCACGGGAACTACCTTGTAGGTTTTGATTCCCTTGAGAGTTGAAAATTTGCGGAAATTTGCGCCATAAACTGCTGTATCTTTTGATTGCGTTGGCTTAGAAGTTTGATTTTTTCACAGCTTCAAGGGACAGTAGACCTGAGTAATTGATATAAATTTCAGCTTCATACCTCCACGCGTTCCTGAGAAAAAGGGTCTTGACAGACGGACGGACGGACGGACAACAAAGTGATCCTATAAGGGTTCCGTTTTTTCCTTTTGAGGTACGGAACCCTAAAAAGTCTAATTACACTCCACCAGGTCGACGGAACCCCGCTTTCCATTCCGTTTGCCCTTCGGGCATTTGAAGATACCTAACAAACCTAACCTAATTTTATTATCTCGTGAGGATTTTTATAACAGTGGGGCCACAAGAACTAACTTTTTTAGTCATAGAAAAATACTTCTTAGTTTAAGGTATGTGTAACACCGATGATCTCCGCAATTTTATCTTTCTTTAAAAGTGGCCAGCATGTGCTGTCAAAATAGTATTTGCTTTAGATTTGAATACGGGCCTGTTCCATCACTGTCTGATAAGTTCCTAATAGCTTATTTGTTAGATATCTATGGTTCCGTCTATTTATTACTACGAAACGGACAGATACGGCTTCTTTGCTGTCTGAGACTTAAGAAGCTATCAGTAACTTATCAGACAGTGGTGGAAGAGATGTATCAACATAGAGTTTAAAAGATAGAAACCTCTTGTTTTGATGTCAATAATAATATTTGCTGTAATTTGAACATACTCTAACAACTAATATGTCTGTATATAGTATACTATGTGGGTGTTGCTAGCAATGTATATGGCTTAAGATTAAGTGATGTATCAGCATAGGCTGATAGGACGAAGAAAACTCTTTTACTTTTTGATGATTTTCTTAAAATACTTATTATTTAGACATGTCCTAATAAGTTTTTCTTTTTTTTTTATTAACTCCAGCTTGAACCTGCAACAGCCTATATAAATGCCTGAATCTTTTTTATCGATAGGAATAACCTTCCTTACTAAACTATATATATATTTTTAATTAATTAATGTTACTAAAAAATCGGATATTTTTTTGGTTGATAAAGAAAGTTATTGTTGTATAAAAAAAACGTTTCAAGGACTTTTTATCACTTGGTATTGTATTAACTAGTTAATGCAGTGTTAAACAATAGAAAATAAATACAATTTTTGATAATATATATTTTAATTTCACTCACTTTTTAATATTAATAGTTAAAGGCTATAACTGTTTAAATGTGTGATTGTTTTATAAGTTTGAAAATGTAATTTGTTGTAAGTGGCTGTGTAGACCGTTAAAAAGTTTCTTAGTATACTGGCCACGGAGAGATTTTTAGCAGTGTGAGCAAAGATCAAAGGGTCTCAAATATCAGTTTATTTCTCACGTGTCATCTCGGTAGGAATTGGACTTAATGGACCTAAGAAAGTACTTTTTTAGGGTCAGTTTGTTGGTTTTCCATAAGTTCCAAATGCTTCCTAGTCGACGCGTAAGAAATAAATTGGTATTTGAGACCCGTGGAGCTTTGCCTACACAGCTATACATCTCTCTGTGGCCAGTATACTAAGACACTTTTTGGCGGTCTACAGCAACTTACAATAATGTTACATTACAAACTTGTATGTAAAGTTTGCACGCAAGTTGCCTTTACCGTTAATATGAAACATAACCGCAACCTTAACAAGTAATTTAAATGCAAGTTGGATATAAACATTACGTTAATGTTACAAATCTAACTGCCACAACTTATTGAATGAAAGTTTCCTGCAAGTTACATGTGCGTTATTATAGCAACATTAATTGCACAAGTTACCTTTATGTTACATATGTAACTGCCATAACTAATTGAATGAAAGTTTCCTGCAAGTTACATGTGCGTTGTTATAGCAACATTAATTGCACAAGTTACCTTTATGTTACAAATGTAACTGCCATAACTAATTGAATGAAAGTTTCGTACAAATTACATGTGCGTTATTATAGCAACATTAATTGCACAAGTTACCTCTATGTTACAAATGTAACTTTGCGACAACTTATTGAATGAAAGTTTCCTGCAAGTTACATGTGCGTTATTATAGCAACATTAATTGCCCAAGTTACCTCTATGTTACAAATGTAACTTTGCCACAACTTAATAAATGAAAGTTTTCTGCAAGTTGCATATGTGACGTTGTAGACATATAGAAATTATAATTTACTAAAAGTTTTCGTGAAAACTTTCTTGAAAGTTACAATTGAAACATTTGAGCAAAGTTGCATTTGAAAGTTGTGTAAAGTTCTAGTGATCAGGTCTATGAAACTTACAGGGTATATATACAGCGCGGCCGTTAGAGCTTTGCATCAATGTTTCTCAAACGTTGCTAGAACGTTGCAACCTTGCAAATGAAACTTACAAGCCCCCATATGTGAGTTTCAGCAATGTTAACGCAAGTTTTGCATGTTTAACGGGTAAAGATACGTGTATACCTACTTAAGATACAAACTAAAATGAGACCTATTCATACAAGTTACAATAACTTTTGCCACCCTCGAAACATTAACTAATTTTAACTAAATACTCGTAATTTTTAATATCTTGTTAGCCAACACAACATCAATGCCATATTAACTAAACGTAGAAACATAATTTGGGTTTAGCTGACAACATAAATATCTATCAAAAATTGGTCAAAATTGGTTAACGTTTAGGGGTTTAAACAGACGAAACGAAACGAAACGAGTGTCACTGACTTTATTTCTCAATCTTTCATCCACGATCACAAAATCAATTATACTATTCGCACTTCCTTCTTCCTTTGTGTATATATGGATCTTTTTGTTTGAAAACATTGTATTTGTCACGCAAAGATTCCACTCCAAACACACCTCAAGCACACTTTTCCCGTTTTCATTCACTCGTTCATCACCAAACGCACCAAGCACTCTTTCATATCCGTTACGCTTTTTACCTACCCATCCGTTAAATCACCTAGCATGATGATCATCTCATTCTCCTTGCATTTACTCGCAATATGTCTCACACTATCTTAGAACACTTCACGTTCAGCTGTCTTTCACAGACCCACTCGATCCCACATCCGTCGGTGCATATGCGCCGAGAACGAAGATACGAGTGAGTCCAACTTTCAGCCTCACCCACAAAAGCCTGGGCCTCACACACTCAAACTCAATCACACACTGAGCCACTCTTGCGGAAAGTATGACACCAACTCCCTGACGCCTTGCCTTGATTGGCGCCAGACCAATATGCCATATAGGATCCATGTTTGGTGGTGTCACATCCTTTCCGCTTCGTTTCATTCACACACAAAACATCAATATGCCTAACATTCATCATCTGACACACTTCATCAACATTGTCTTGCATTCCTCCTCTTACATTCAAAGTAGCGAAGCGGGTCTCCATAGCCCACTTCTCACCCCTGTGATGAGCGCGACGTGACGGGTTGCGAATCTCGTCACCGCCATCTTGATCATCATTTTGAACTAAATGAAATGGTGTGATGTCGTTCCCACGAGTAGCAAGGGATAAAGGCCGGTCCTGGCAGAGCCCCGCATACCAGGATAAGGCAATCCATTATTAGGGAATCGCCTGGTCCCCCAGGCGAATTGGCACGCTTAAGACTGGGCACGCCCTTAGTCACGCATCTCTCGGCACGGCAGACCTTAGATTGGCGGAGAGGGCTAGAAAAGAGAAGAGGTAGGATAGAAAGGTGGAGAGGGGTGAAGAATTGAGGTAGGACAGGGTTTAAAAGGATACTACAGCAATGGAAGACTGATGAATCAACTGTAGTAGCTAGGGGAGGCCGGGGTCGCATACCCGTATACTAAACTCTACATACCGGACAGGCACTTAAGATGAGTATCCCCTGACTCACTAAACTTAAACTTATTCATTGATAACGTTAACGCAATAACAGAGGCAACCTACCTGTATAAGAGCCTTGATTTTATAGTCTTAGATACCACGTTAGTGTCATTCTACGACTTTTATTTATGTCATTAGGGTAAATAAGCATTCTTTTCTAACACGGACTTAATGTCCTTTTCCATTTGTTAGTAGTTTGAACGTAAGAAAGTATCATTATTCTTAACTGTTAGTATTATTTTTTGGATTTTTTAATTCGATTTGCACGTGTAAGCAAATTTTCCTCTATCCATAGGCAGCGTTTTTGATTCCTTAGCAGTTTTACTCTATGAAGCAAGTAGCGAAAGATCATTTGTTAGCAGATTTTCCTTTACGATACTAACACATTGTAAAGTAACTTAGCGTTTTTCGTTTACTACAAAACATGCCCTAGCCATGTATTAGCATATTTTGATGAATTGGATTGTTCAATCTCATGTAGATTAGTATTTTTACCTTACTAACATTTTCTTTCTAATCAGAGTACTTTTGCTAAAGCGACACTTATTTCCCTTTCTATAATACCTAGGTACCTACAAATGATCTGTAAATTAAGAAAAAAAAAACGCAACGTTATCTTTCTTACATTGAACTACGTAACATTAATACTAAAATAGATATGATTTTTTTTTCGAAAAAAAAAACTTTGAAATTCATTTCCCACGAATGCCATTTTGGCGCTTTAGCAGTTCTTCCTTTCCACCGACGATATGCTGGTCTGGGAGCAAAGAAAAAACAGAGAATGTAGGTACCAGGTGCTTGTCTTCCCGCGAAGGTAGTAAAAACCCATCGAGGGAATAGGCAAGTCTGTTTTTACAGGCGATGCCGCTAGCAACCAACCCATCACTATTTTTTTGATTCTCCTTTATCACACCACCACAAACATGCTAAACGTTACCCTGGCATCTGTCTACCCCGTAGAGAATTAAAATATATAATAAAAATAAGACATATATATATATGTTTTTGAAAATATAGGTAATGTATGGAATCAAATATAAAGGTAACCAAACGAATTCAAAAGAAAATTTTACACAGTGACAGTAACAACACCTTTATTGCGAGCTGCTATTTACTTCTGCCTCCTTAGTTGTTTTATACGGAAACTTTCCTTAGTTATTACAACTAGGTTTTAGTATTTTATAAATTATGATAATAAAAGTCGCTAAAATGATTAGGTTGATGGGTGAAAGTATTTTACTTTGCACTAGGTTTGGAAACTCAAACTTAGAAATGTTACTGACATTTTAAAAATTGTACTATTAAAAACCATTTTTCCTTATAGCTAATTCTATTCTAAATGGAGCATACTACTAATGGATGAGAGTACGGTAAGATACTGTATGTCGATCCGTCTGTATCTTTTGAACAGCAATCGACACTCAAATAACATTGTTACAGAAAAAAAAATTATACGTATTTTAGGGTTTCTTACATCTAAACGAAAGAAGGAACCCTTATGATATCACTTCGTTGTCCGTCTGTCTGTCTGCCTAACTGTCCGTCAAGACCCTTTTCTCAGGAACGCGTATAAAATTGAAATTGATATGAAACACTGAGGTCTGCGGTCCCTTGGGCCCATGGAGCTGTGAAAAAATGAACCCCCCGAATTAAATTTATCAAAAGATAGTCATTAGAATAGGATGTTTCCATACAAAATTGCTGAGCTCGAAAAAGCTATGAGATACTTCCAGTTGTCCTAGAAATTTGAAATTTAGTATGAAAATAAGCTTTTAGCACAACTAATGAAATAAGTCTATAAAATCTGTTTTTTTAATGTCTGACTGTCTATGTAAGTAACCAATATTAAATGACCTCATACTACCTACATTTTGCTTAAGGGCAGAGCTCTGCTCTTTTTCTCTGGATCTCGTAGAGATATCGAATTGAAATTGATACGAAATAGTACAACTCGCACTTGGCCGATTTTTTACCTTAATTATAACCATTTTTATTTTGCACCCAAACGGTGTTCAGAAACTAGTATGCCTTTAAATTTAAATTAACCTCTACAACTGTTGGGCTTTCAAAACTTCCATAGCATAATATTATAATACATTATAAACGAAGTAAATATCTCCAGAACGTGACAGTTCGGCAACAAGAAACTTCTTAATTGTTATTCGAAAGTTTAATTTATCCGGCAAGTTCCCTTCTTATTTAGGGCATACGATTCTAAAGTGCTATTAGTAAATATGTTGGGTGTTTGTTATTGGTATCTAGTAGATATTTTGCAGTGGTCCGATAAGCATTGGCCGTTTGTTTACAAAGACCACAAGTTTTAATAGTAGTTTAGGAAATAATAATTATTTTTCTTGACGTTGCATCATTTACTACTGATAAGTGTACAATAAACTAGAAACCAAAACAATTAATTATTGTGGCCGTCTCATGCACGATTTTGGTTATTATGAAAACAGTAATTATTAATTAATTATTATGTCATTATTGAAGTTTTAATTCAATTAGGCGTTGGAGAGAACTTGCATGAGGTTATCTTATAATGGCGGCGCGGCTTTGTCATCATAAGTGCGGTTAGTTAACATAACTTATCAATAAGCACTTAAAGCGAGTTCTAGGTGAGTGATTCACCATTCAAAATTCTATGACCAACAAATTACGAAATTGACGAAGTAGTCAGGGGTAGGCACAATGACGTCCTCCTTTGACTAACTGTGATTTGGCTTCTGTCACAGGCGCGCCGTAGTGTTGGAATCTACAGCCATGAACTACTTGGATTATTGTACGTGTGCATGTTATGTAGATAGAAACTTTACTTAAATTGTTTTAGTCCGCGAAATAAGCCGATTTAACCATGAAAAAGAAAAACTAGAACAACAAATCCAATTTTCATCCCTTTGGTTATCCGAATAAAGTCACCAGTAAGTAATTAGTTATATTCAGACTTAGGCAAAAAATAACCCGCCTAACTGCCAACCATTTAGAAGAAAACAATAATTGGGTGAGGACCAAAAAGTTACACACCGAAGTTGCGTTAAAATATCCACTAACTTTTTCCATTGTCACACGAAAATTAAGCATACATTTGTATGGATATATAACTTTCGTGCCACAATAGAAAAGTTAGTGGAAATTTTAATGCAACTTTAACGGTGTGTAACTTTTTGGTCCTCACCCAATTATCAGTTGTAAAATGCAGAAAACTATTAATGACACGTTGATTTCATGATCAGCTCAAAAACGGCTCGACAAGCAAAATTTTCCACATTTCACACCAAGTTTGAACAAATTGCTTCCGACGAGGCGCCGAGTTCACCGCATCTAAACTTTTGCAATTAACGGTTCTGTACACTAGGACTGATTGATGCTTCCTCCCCTTATTATATGCCTAACAATTTTCAGACTACAGCCCTTAAATTTTTTTGATACGATAAATTTATGGAAATGAGTTTGTATAATATTATTAACGAAATCCTTAATTTAAGGAAACGAGTTCATTTTATTAATAAAATCCTTAACTAAATAATATTGTTTAGCCTTAAGGTTCGAGTAGAATAGTAGCAAAAAATAAAAATAAAAATCGATTCTACCTCCAAACTTATAATCTAAAAATTCAATTCGGGTTTGTTTTACTGTCTCCCTCACCCTGCCGATTCCAGTGTCAAACCCGTAAGAGCGAGTGAGACCGCGAGACAAACCCGAAAGGTATTCTAAGAGCTCACGGACTGTAAAGGTCTATCATTATGTCTAAACTATATATTTAAGTAAGGAACGAGGGAAAAGACCACGGACTTTCTGCGAGTGTCGTTACATACATACATACATAAATCACGTCTTTACGGGGTAGATAGAGCCTCAGGTAACAAAACCTAAAGGCCACGTTTAGCATAACTGTGGACGTATAGGTGAAAAGGGGAATCAAAATAGTGATGGTTTGCTAGCCGCATTGCCTATAAAATGATTCCTAAGATTTTTGCCCATTCCCTCGATGGACTTTTACCATCTGCGCGGGAAGAGAAACAACTGGTACAGTCTGTTTACTTTTTGTTTTTGTTATGCGTGTGTCGTTGCTATTTCATAAGCCGTTTATAGGAAGGAATTTGCTACATAACGAATGAATCGTTGGTATAATAAAGCTACGTTCACGGGCATTTAGCGAAGCCTCACGCACTGTTAGCTCACGCGCCACGCGCCCAGACGCTAGCCGCGGCGCGCAGTAAACCGAGAGCCGTTCCGTGTTCAATTTACCAACCGCAAGTACCTATTTCATTGAAATGGTAACCTTGAGTATCAGCAAATTCTGAAACGCTCTAAGGGTGACCTTTTGAACGAAGTTACGTGATTTTATTGTGAAGTAAGGTTTAACAGTTATGCCAAAATATTAATATAATTCCAAGCATTTGTTACAGCAAACGCAATAAATGTTTCCTGTTCAAACATTAAAATATAATAAAATATCATTTGCAACTGTCCACACTGACCCCGCAAGCTGTGCAGCTATAAATTGTAAGGCTCTAGCCCCCACAGTACAGCTCGTTGGTACAGTTGTTACGTCGTTTTAATGGTTGTAAAGGTATTATTTAGTATCCAGTTGCTTTTAAACGCAATTTAGTGCTAGCTACGGTGTTTTTAACGGGCCGTTTCCGCTGCTATGACCGCTTCCGCAAGATTATCTATGTTGGCTAGTCTGCACACTTATTCATTTTGGTACAGTACTACTCGAGGTGATAAAAAAAAATACACAAAGGTTAAAGACTTGAAGCAAACTGCCACACATAGACAGAAAGGTGGTGGCGGAAAATAAATATATATTTATAGTTAAGTCATCTTCTTATTTAGTTTTTAACAAAGGAAGTCACATGTGCAAGTGAGTTTTTTTATACGACGTTGAAGGAAAACGAACGAGTGGTTCACCTGGTGGTAAGTGAGCACCACGACCCATGAACATTTGCAATTTATTAGTAACAATAGTCTTGAAAATTGATTTAGCTCAGCTGTTAAACGTATTTTTTTCGTATGTATTAATATGTATATACATATCTGATTCGGCATAATACCACTGAACACGAGTTATATGAGTCACTGCCGACCTATAAGTAGTATAAGTAGTATGTTCACTCAACTGCGTTCTAGGCCTAAGTTACAATCCGTTGTCTTGAAGCTCCACATGAGCCATTACTGAATTTGGAGTGTGGCCAAGCTTCCGATTTGTGTCAGCCAAGTGTGTCGGATAAAATTTATGCGTTTTACTACAGTAATGCTCATATACTACATACTTTATTCAAAATCCTAGATTTTTATATTTTTTATGCACCGAAGTCCTGATTCGGTTCGGCTTTTTCTTGTCTAAGTTAAAAACCATTTTTTTTTATTTGTCTTCGTGTAAGGGTTTGGGTATAGTTTGCGGTCTATTACATAACTAGGCCGTTGCCGCGTCTTCGTCGGCGAAGAATACTTTTATCGCCAACCCGCAGAAACAATGAAATTTTATAGGGTATAAAGTAACCTGTGTGTTATTCCAGACTATAATCATCTCTGTGCTAAATTTTATCCAGATCTGTTCAGTCGTTCTGGCATGTAATAGTAACAAACATCCATACGTCCTCACAAACTTTCGCATTTATAATGCGAGTAGCATTAAAAAGGTTATGTTATGTCTACATTAGATAGGTACATTTTTGCTATTTTCTCTGCCTGGCTTTTTACTTATTTTGATACTTAGGTACCTACTAAATTTCTTATACTCATGTAATATATAATGGAAAAAGCTGCTTTATCTAACGATTTTACTACGATTACTGAAAATAAAAAGTAGTAAGTAGATTGGTAGGTAGATGCTCTTTAAAAATAATGTTTTATTTGCTGAAATCCTGTCAAATTGATTTATATAACGAGGTCGGGACATATCCCGGAATACGTACCTGTGAAAAATATTTTCCTTCCTTTCTGTATTTGGTGAAAACCATCAATCTTCGTCACTGCAATACCTTTTAATCCCATAATTGTTTTTTTAAATGTTCAACAATAACAGAAATTTAGCTAATGCACAGATTGGTTTATTAAATAAAGTTGGTTAAATGAGTTTAAATAATTGTGTTTTATTCTGTTTGCATGATATTGTGCTTTGCTGTGCATGGCACCCAATATAAAGTGACATACATTCACCGACATTGTTCGCAAATGGCCGACCGTACCGTCAAAAGGGAAATTAAGATTGGCGTGTAACATTGGACAATACGTAGTACACAATTTGGTTATTCGTGATGGCAACTCCGTTAGTAATAATCCAGTTACTTAGCTGTCAACTATAAATGCATAGGGTGAAGTCACCAAAAGTTGAACGATTAAGCGACTACCCCTCCTTTGAACCCTGTTTTCGAAGTGTTGTAAGCCATATATGATAGTGATTTTTTTTGTAACGCTAAGCACATAGTCTACTTTGCATTTCACGACTTCAAACCCTTTAAACAAACGGATGTAGGTACACAAAAAAAAAAAAAAAACAAAATAAGGCAAATTCCCATAAAGTTGAACGATGTGCCCTATTTATGAACGAATTGATCCCAAAACATGAACGAATATATTGATTGTTGAGCACCCAGCTCAGCCCACGCGCGGGACGAGGCGCGCGGGAGGACGACACGGTTGCAACAAAACTGGCTGCCCGGGCGCGGCGCGGGACTCGCCTATCGAACACCACCGGCGTCGGACAACCTCCGAATTTAATATTAAGATTTGTAATAGACGGCTTATTAAACCAGCCTTATAGATATACAGTCCACGATTTTTATTTAACGTCCCGTAGGACCCTAACATTGGTCCTTTAGGATTCTCACCGTCTATAAGCAATCTACGCGATTGAACACTACGTGCGTGCGCATCTCGAAGCTCTTCAGTTGTGGTCTTCAGCAGCAGTCGAAGAAACCCTCAAGAACATTACCGTTTATCCTGTCGAGGATAATTCGACGGGCAACCACACACGCTAAGAGACATCAGCGCCACGGAGGTCGCTCGGAGGTCGACCACACTACGGATTGCATTGCAACCATCGAAAGTTCGAGTCGTCTTCATATTCAAGAAGGATCATTTTGGAAGAGGAGACAGTCACACTAAACTTGTGGATGGTTTAGACAATTGAGTGAGTTCGTTCCATTATTCCATTTCCTTCACCTCTTTCTTTATTAAAAATCATACTATTTTTTTGGGTCATTTATGTTCCTTAGACAGACAGCATCTATTTTAGTGAGCTCTGTTCATGCACTTTCTATGCAATTTCTTATTTAAATTCATTTGGTACCATTTTCGATCTTCCTACCAACATTCATATTTCATTTATTAATTTATTTGCCTTTAGAGCTTATTCAAAGCAAAGTCGACCTTTTCGAACGCTTACAAAGCCTTTTTTTCCACAATACTTCTATCTCAAATAACGGGAACTTGTTTACGCCAAGCGATCGCTTCTTATTAGCGCCCGATCTAGCCGGCCGGTCGATCCAAGTTGCTTACGTAGCAAATTCTTTGTTCTCCCCTCATAGCTAGTTGCACTTTATTGCATTCAAAACAAATATTGTTTTCCTTCTACACTTTATTGCATCTAGTTGCTAACTGCTATTATGGCTGACGAAAAGATGATTAAAAAACGCAGTAGCATGAAATCGAAGCTTACTATCTTTAGTAACTACTTAAAAGTGTTTCAAACTTGCAAAGAACCTAGTAGACTGCAACTGCTAGACCTAGAAAGCCGTTTCAGTAAATTCGATGCCTTATACGTGGAATTCGATTCATTACAGAGCGATATCGAAACAAATTCGAATGAACCCGACAAGGAAGAAAAGGAACGCGAACAGTTTGAAAATCAATATCACTCGCTGGTAGCGGCAGCGCGTGCGCAGCTCGGCAAGCAGCCGGCGCGGCACGCCGGCAGCGACGTATCGAGCTTCGAAGATGCACAGGCAAGCGCTTTCAAACACAATTGTGTTAGGTTGCCAAAAATAGATTTACCCGTCTTTCATGGTCACTATCAGCACTGGCTCGAATTTAGGGATACATTTACGTCTTTAATCCATTCGAGACAAGACATTGATGCTATCAATAAAATGCATTACCTTCGTGCTTCTTTAAAAGGTAGTGCCTTGCTTGTTATTGATAATTTAGATTTCAGAGCCGAGAATTATGAGTCAGCTTGGCAATTATTGTGCGGCAGGTACGACAACAAGAGGTTGCTCGTAAATAACCACGTTAGGGAACTTTTCAGCGTTGAGCCCATGCGAAGCGAGTCTTGTTCGTCTATTCGCCGCCTTATTGATGTCACGAATAAAAATCTTCGCGCATTGTCCACTTTAAATCAACCTACTGAGCATTGGGACACCTTGATAATTCACATGATGGCTGAAAAGCTTGATAGTGTCACACATAGGGTATGGGAAGAGTACAGAAATACGCTCAATGATCCACCTTCTTTAGAAATGTTTACTACTTTCCTTAGCAACCGCGCAGTTCTATTGGAGACCTTACAAGAAAATAAAGGTAAAATCCACAAGTCAGAATCTTATAAAGCTAACACAAATTTACTTATAACTAATAACAATCAAAATAATTTTCAAAAGAAAAACACAAATCAACAATTTAATAAAACTCATAAAAAAATATTTACATGCCCCCTATGCAATCAAAATCATTTTCTATTTAACTGTGAAACATTCAGAGCCCTTCCTATTGAATCCCGTATTCAAAAGGCCAAAGAAACGAAGGTCTGCCTTAATTGTTTACGTCCCGGACACTTAGAAAATAATTGCAATCTTGTACCATGTAAATATTGCAAAAAGAGGCATAATACTCTGCTACATTTGCATGAGCCACGATCAACGCTTGAAAATCCTATTCCATCGACTAGCAGCATCAATAACTTTGCTAGTTCAAGCGTTTCAAAGCAGCCTACTACCCCTTCGCATGTTTTACTTTCCACAGCGCTCGTGAAAGTGATCGACGGCGCGGGCGCTGCGCACTCTGCTCGAATGCTGCTCGATAATGGCAGCACGGCCAACTTCATTACGCAATCGCTTTGCGGTAAGCTGGGTTTGCCCCGACGTAGTGCGAGCTCCACGGTGACAGGTATCAATACCAATACTTCTTATATTACACAGTCTTGCAGCCTTATTATAAAGTCGTCTTACAGTGACTATAGCCTTACTGTGGACTGTCTTATTTTGCCTCAGATCACCAAAGCCTTACCGTCTTCTTTTATTAACATTGATAATATTCCTCTTCCTATGGGAATAAATCTAGCTGACCCTTCTTTTAATATACCGTCAGTCATAGACATCCTAGTTGGGGCCGACATATTTTGGTCCGTCTTGTGCCATAATTCTATCGACTTAGGTAGAAATCAACCTAAGTTGTACGAAACGAAACTGGGTTGGTTGGTGTCTGGGTATGTCGCTCGTCTTAAAGCACCGCCTTCTTCTTCCGTTTGTCATTTTTTAAGCGCGGAATCCAATCCAGACTTATCTCGTTTCTGGGAGCTTGATACTGTGTCAACCAAGCACTCGTTGTCGCCTGAAGAACGTGCATGTGAGCAGAGCTTTTTAACTAACACCACACGCAACAAGGACGGTAGCTTCGTAGTCACCATGCCGCTGAAGAACGATCCTTCAGTCTTGGGCGATTCCTTTCAGATGGCGAAATGCCGATTCTTATCATTAGAGCGTAAGTTTGCTCGCGAGCCTGCCTTTAAAGATACTTACATGCAATTTATGCGCGAATATGAGCGCTTAGGTCACATGACCAAAAACAAGGAGTCTTCATTTACCTCCTCTCAACAGGTCGCTTATTTCATACCACATCACGGTGTAATTCGTGAATCAAGTGTTACCACCAAGCTTCGTGCAGTCTTCGATGCTTCAGCCGCCTCTTCTTCTGGTTTGTCGCTTAATGATATCCAGATGGTCGGCCCAACTGTACAAGAAGATCTCTATTCCATCTTGCTGCGGTTTCGCCAGCACAAATATGTCGTTACCGGCGACATAGAGAAAATGTATAGAGCAATAGAATTAAATCCTGTCCAACGCTCTCTTCAACAAATTATTTTTCGCTATGATTCGTCACAACCTTTACAAACCTACACTCTTAACACGGTGACGTATGGAACGGCATCTGCTCCGTACTTAGCCACTAAGTGTTTGGTTAGTTTAGCCTCTAACGCTCTTGATAGTGAAGTTAAACGGTCAATTCAACGAGATTTTTATGTTGACGATTATTTAGGCGGTTCTTCAACTGTTGACAGTACCATATCCCTATGTACAGGAATTATAAACACCTTAAAATCAGCAAATTTTAATTTAAGAAAATTTCGATCAAATAATCAGACTATCCTTAACAAAATTTCTGCTTCATCCTCTCAACCTGAAAACGTATTAGACATTTCTAGCACTGATATGCAAGTCTCTTCAAAAACATTAGGGTTGAATTGGATTTCGGATTTAGATTCGTTAAGTTATTCCATCAACATTGAACTTCCTCAAACAATCACCAAACGACACATTTTATCTGTCATCAGTCAAATATTTGACCCGCTAGGGCTGGTCGGCCCTTGCGTATTAGAAGCCAAACTCATAATGCAGAGATTATGGATTCAGCAGTGTTCATGGGACGCCGAAGTTCCACATGAAATTAAACTGCTATGGTTTTCTTTTACTGATACGCTACCTCTTCTTAACCAACTAAAAATTCCTCGTTGGGTTCTTAATGAAGACTCTATTGTTCATGAGCTTCACGTTTTTTCAGACTCATCAGAGCGGGCGTACGGTGCTTGTGTGTACGTTCGATCTTTAAGCAAGTCAGGTCTTGTCAAGGTCCACCTTTTGACGTCAAAAAGTCGGGTGGCACCAATTAAACCTACCACTATTCCTCGTCTAGAGCTTTGCGGAGCTTTGCTGGCTGCAAGGCTGTGTAATAAAATATTAATTTCATTAACCATGCAAATCACAAGATGTAGATTTTGGTGTGACTCTACTATTGTGCTCGGTTGGTTGAATACTCCTTCAACCAACCTCAAAAGCTTTGTTCGCAACCGTGTGCATGAAATTCAGGAAAGCACTGAAGGTCACACGTGGAGCTACGTGCCGTCGAAGGACAATCCGGCGGATCTTATTTCTCGGGGGCTGAAGGCTGACCGTATCAGCTATTCGTCTTTGTGGTGGTCAGGGCCGTCCTTTTTGTTAGATATTGAATCCACCTGGCCCAAAATGCCCAACTTACACGAGAAATACGATCTACCCGAGTTGATTACCTGTTCATTCGCGATTGATAACAAAGCTAATACAAATGATTTAATATCTAACTTAATTAATAATAAATCTAAGCTAACTTATTTACAAAACATAATAGCATATTTACAAAGATTTATTTACAATTGTCGTAACCCCAGCAGCAAATCAACTGGTCTTCTTTCTGTTCAAGAGCTCCAAAGTTCATTAAATTTAATCATACGTAGAGCTCAGTCTGAAATGTTTCCTGAAGAATACGCTACTCTAAAAGCTGGCAAGGTACTATCTAGCAAAAATAGATTAATTTCTTTAAGTGCCTTTATCGATTCTGATGACTTGATTCGAGTTGGTGGTAGACTAAAAAATTCCCCTTATTGCTACGACACTAAGCACCCTATCATTTTATGTGGTAAACACCATCTTACTAAAATTCTTTTCGCTCATTATCATGTGAAATCTTTACATGCTCCGCCACAGCTTCTGTTAAGTAATATAAAGCAGACTTACTGGCCCTTAGGTGGCAAAAATCTATCTAAACAGACCGTTCATAAATGTGTTACTTGTTTTAGGCATAAAGCTGAAACTGTTCAGCCCATCATGGGCCAGTTACCGGCCTCTCGAACGGAACTAGAGTTCCCCTTCTTACATTGTAGCGTCGACTACGCGGGGCCAGTGTTGATAGCTGACAAGAAAGGTAGAGGTTGCAAACTTATAAAGTCTTATTTGGCAATCTTCATCTGCAATTCGGTGAAAGCCTGTCACATAGAGCTCGTTACGTCGTTGTCCTGCGAGGCTTTTATCGCTGCCTTGAAGCGTTTTGTATCGCGTCGGGGGAAGCCTCGAAGCATTACCTCCGATAACGCCACAAACTTCGTCGGAGCTTGTAACGAGCTAGCTAAATTTCTTGTCCAGTCTGACCTTGAAGGTCAAATAGCTCAAGAAAGCATTGAATTTAAATTTATACCGGCTTATACGCCCCACTTTAATGGCTTGGCTGAGTCAGCGGTACGCTCTACTAAATTCCACCTTAAACGGTTACTTCAAACCACTCATTTAAACTATGAGGAGATGGCTACGTGCCTCACTCAAATAGAGGCTGTCTTAAACTCTCGTCCTCTCACCCCATTCTCCTCTGATCCTTTAGATTTTTCCGCTCTAACTCCTGCCCACTTTTTAATCGGACGCTCACTTTTGTCTATTCCCAATCCTCAAGTGACTGATACGAACATAAACCGCCTCGAGCGCTTTAAGAGGATTGAGCTTTTAAAGCAGCATTTCTGGAGCCGCTTTTCGTTGGAGTATGTTCACCTCATGCAGCAAAAATTAAAGTGGCAGTCTTCACTTCAGCAGCTGAAATTAGGCTCGCTTGTCCTCATTAAGGACAAGGCGCTTCCACCACTGCTCTGGTCCCTGGGACGAGTTATTCAGCTCTACCCTGGCAGCGACGGCGTCAGTAGAGTCGCTGAATTAAAAACAAGGACCGGCACCATTCGAAGGGCATTTAATAATATCTGTCCCCTTCCAGATTTTTGAAGCTTGTCACTTCAACCCGGGGAGCATGTTGAGCACCCAGCTCAGCCCACGCGCGGGACGAGGCGCGCGGGAGGACGACACGGTTGCAACAAAACTGGCTGCCCGGGCGCGGCGCGGGACTCGCCTATCGAACACCACCGGCGTCGGACAACCTCCGAATTTAATATTAAGATTTGTAATAGACGGCTTATTAAACCAGCCTTATAGATATACAGTCCACGATTTTTATTTAACGTCCCGTAGGACCCTAACAGATAGTAAAGTAATAGTGGTCAACTTTGCCCTTAATTGAACATTGCCCACTAAACAAATTTACACGAATAAACGTAAAAATACGTAAAAAATGAAAAAGAAAAATATATTCCTAGTGTATTTTTTATATTGACATAAATTAATGAATTTTACATGATTATAGAGAGAGCTTAAAATTACTTTTTTGTAACAGTTAACGATTTTTGTTTCATATTTTAAATGTAGAAAGTAGTATTTTCCACATAATAAATTTTATAACTATATTATAGACAATGATTGGAATCATGCTAAACGTGGCCTTAAAGTTTTGTTACCTTAGGCTCTGTCTGCCCCGTAAGGGATAAAGACGTGATATGAATGTATGTATGTGTATGATTGGAATATCAATGTATTAAATAAAATCCAAATTTAACAAATCAGCCTTTATTGTTCGATCTTACTTTGGTAAATCATCAACTATCCCGCCTTGACATATTATTATTTTTAAAAACTTAATATTTTAATTACTGATAAGTCTGCTATAATTATTAAACCCTGTGTGCTTTTTAACACAATAAAGAAATCCTTACAAAGTAATAGTGCTTTTTTAAATAAAGTTTTCAGTAAACGTTAACAGTCAGATATACATCTTTGTATTTAAACTAAACAGCTTATTCACATAAATTGAGATCAAAGTTAGGTTCAATGAAGTTAAGCATCCCTCGTCTGCCTACTTGACAAGTAAATTTTTTCTTCACGTCAGTAATGGCCACCTCAGTTAGATCAACGGTAGGCGGTTCTACGAAGTATATTAAGTTATCTAATTTACTCGACTTCTTTCTTAAAAACTTCACTTTTATTAAATCAGTCCCTAAATCACATTCTTCCACAACACCCACATAGTAACGGTTTCTCTTATTTGTTTTAAATTCGACAACTATATAATTATCAATTTCGATATTTGTCATAGCCGGGATTTGTATATTCGATTTTGTAGTGTTCTTAAGTAAATTCTTGAAGTCAGTACGTTTAACTTTTTTGGTATTACTTCTTCTGATGGACACAATGTATCACACTCATTTATGGTGTTGTTTGTATTTTCTTGAGTAAGTATGCTGCTTTCAGATTCATCAAATGTAGTTTCGGGGGATATTTCTGTTTGAGATGCTGGGATCTTCACTTTTTTGTAATGTCCTTTTGTCTTAATGTTCATTTTTTTTCCTTCGCTTTATTTTCCTTTTCAGTCTTTTTCTGCTCTCGCTCTGTTTTTCTTTGTTTTATTTCATCAGCCTTCCGTTTCTTATCATTCTCTTTATTTTCTATATACTCTTTGAACTTTTTAGACGTAATAGCTAGAGACATCGGTGGCGTCGTATGAGATTTCCGTTTTACAGGGTTTTTTTCTTCAGGAATTTTAAATAAGTCGCCAATATATACCTATACTCTGATCCGAAGACTCTTCTAGAACCGAGCTACTTTGATCAGGTGTTTTGTCAATATAGGTTTGCTCCGTATGGGGAATTGCTCCTTTTGGTGTAGATCTTATTACAGGGTCCATCGTTGGTTCGACAGTCAGTGTTGATTAACTAGCATCTTTTCGAGCTTGCATAGGTGTATCAGGTGGATTTATATTTGCAGTCTTCATAATGCTTGCCTGATTATTGGTTTTTATTAAATGACTCCCGTTGATTGAAGCAGTATCTTCTTCAATTAGACGATTTGTTGATGATGTTTCAGCGGTGTGTTTGTCGTAGTCTTCTAAAAGAATGTCATCAAGCAATAAGTTACATCCCTGGATATCAATTGGTATGGTCTCAATATCAATAAGCCCTTCAACAGTTGAATCAATGCCTAGGCTCATTGATAAATCTTTTACGTGATTCGTTTTCGTATAAGCCTCATGGTTTGTCTGTGAATTAGTCTCATGATTCGTTTGTGTATTAGTCTCATGATTCGTCGATGTAGAAGCCTCCTGATTCGTTTGTATATTAGTCTCATGATGATTCGCTTGTGTATTAGTTGGATTTTCTAATATTGAAACGTTAACCGCAGTGTTCGAATCATCAATATTAGATTGCGTCAACATCATGTTTTCAACTTTGTTCATGCATTTGTTCCAAAAAAGAAAGAGTGTGCTTTTCAGTCTTTTATCTTGCTCTCTGTAGTCCTTGTATTTTTCAAGTGTTTGGTTGCTGAATAACAGAGATGGTAGTATTATAGTCCTGTAAAGCTACTTCTCTTGATATGTCATCTTTTCTGGTGGATATGCACTTGCTATAGTCAACATTACGGCATCAGGGTTAAATGGGGTTAGACCACACGCTTTGAACCCGCTTTTTATTATATGTTCCGTAACAGCTTTGTCAAATGCTTTGGAAAATACTTTGACAAAGTTGGACCGTGTCAGTCGGAAGTTTTCTGTGAGTTTATGTTTTCTTACCATGTTTTTCCATGCAGCTTTTAACGGTCCAAATATGCCTACGTCACAAGGCTGCATGATATGTGTAGTGTTTGGGTGTAAACAATGTACGATGATTTGATGCTCGACGCAAAAATCATGCAGCTCAATATTGATGTGGCTTTTATGGCCGTCGACGAATAGGATCACCGGCAGTTGAATATTTTTCAATTGAAGCCATGGCAGGAATATTTCTCTCATATACTCCAAAAACGTCACACTCGTCATCCACCCAGAATCCGATCTGCCGATTCCCCAATCATGAGGAACCGATTGAGCGATTTCTTTGGAGATTCTTTGCAATGGATATACTACGAATGGAGGTACTATTCCACCGCTGGCAGAAAAATTGCATAGTACGGTTATGCATTGTTTTTCCTGTCCAGAAGCTATTGTGTACATATCTCGATAGTTTTTTGGAGCTAATACAACTCCTGATTAAACTGCACACCAGTTTCGTCAAGGTTGAAAATACGGTCGGGGCAGTTCAATATTTCTTCTGTATTTTGTTTCAACATATAATTTGTCAAGTCCGTAAACCATTTTCTGATGCCAACTTCTGTAACGGAAGCTCTTGCTTTTGAAATAATTTCTGCATGCCGTTGTGTTATTTCCGGATACCTGTTTAGAAAAAGGTGAAACCACTTTTTACCAGGTTTTATGCCAGGTTTACCTCTTTTTTCAAACAACTCTGCTACGGTATTCTTAAGGTCATCGTGAGAAACGGGATATCCAACTTTAGCCATATTTATTATCCATGTAGCAATATGGCTCTCCTCTTCATGCCTCAATATTGTTCTTAGGGACCGTGGCATCGATTTAGTGGCTTTCACTGTATGGATATTTGAAGCTCACTCTTTGTCAGTCTCTCGCTTAAGAGGAGGAGCATAATGCTCCTCTCATTTACCCAAAGGTTAACTGGTAGATATCCCTTATAGGGATAAGTTCGCCTTTGTGCATTTATATTTAAGGTCTTTTTTTGTGATTTGTCTCTGCTTCTTTATATTTGTACAATACTTACTTACTTAAGATTTGATAAAAATGACATTCGATTAAAAAAACCCATACATAACCGAGAATCGAACCCGGTCAAAATAATAACATTTGCTTATATGAAATAATATTTTAATTTTTCTTTTAATTAATATAATAATAAAATAAAAAAATATATTAAGCTACTACAATATTTAAATTCTACTTAAATTTAATACATTTATAAAAGTAATGTGTAAGGTCGAGGCTTAAATTATATTAGTCTATAGTAGAGATGTATAAAGTATCTACTAGTCAAAGTAAAACAAAGTATGCAAAAAGAAAGAAAGAGAAAAAAAAAACAATAAAAATAATTTAAGTTCAGTGGAGGTGTAAAACGCCTCCACCGTCAAATAAATTAATTGGAGATATGTCCAAAGTCGAACAGAAAAATAAATCAAAATTATGAAATATACATATCATGTCAACTAAGTAATCGATAAGCTTTTGGATTCAGAAGGCAATTTATTGTTAACTAGCTTAAGCCTGCGGCTTCGCCTCCATGGAAATACCCAGTCCCGAGGTTAATAATTTCGCAAAATCTGATAAGAAAAAATCTCTTTGTCTACATGGTAAAAAATAACTCCATGCAAAATTTCGGCTTTCAAGGCCCAAGGGTTTTGGGCTGGGCGTTGATGTGTCAGTCAATCAGTCGAAACTTTCTTTTTATAGATACATTATAACCCCTGACTTAGAAGGTTCAAGGAGGGACATTCTTTATTTCGCTTAGACATCACGTTCGACACAATGCGATATTAAAGCCTTCTGTCCACCATTGTCTGGCTCGAAATAAATGTCCGCCGCATTTTCCTTGATATTAAAACTTACTCGGCTGCTTTACTTCGAAATTGTTCAGTTAATATGGATAACCGGCTTAGTCTAAAGTCGAACATGATTATTAATTATTATGGCACTGGTCATGAAAAGCCTTTTGAACCTGGGGTGATAAGAATGCATAATTATTGATATTTATGTGACTTATGTATTTGTCAGTGTGTATCAGTTTGATTATACTAATGACTCGATGTATTACATTACGGCTAGCCGTGTTACATTACGGCTCGCCGTGTTGAATAACGTATGGCGCCGAATACATTCCGGCGGATTTTCATTCCGCCGCATTCAATCCGGCTAATCGTTGAACCGCCGTGCAAAACGACCAAAACGGCTAGGCGTAATGTAATACGGGGGATCACTGCAATCCGCCTGCGACATATATACCATACCTACTTGTCATATTTAACTGTCCCCTGATATTTATTTGTTAGTGGGAAAAACAAATTGCTAGCTTCTTTCTCAAAAATGAAATTTTGTATTCGATGGGACAGTTAAAATGTAACCATACCAGGAACTTGGCTGAGCTGTATGTAAGCAACAAATTTTCCTTTCCTAGTAAAGTTTGCAGATGTGTATGATGCTGACAGTTTTCACCAGTTTTCACCTAGCTAAAAATGTTTCGCTGAAAATTTAGTCGAACAGCGAAGCGAATTGGCCAGCACGCATATGTAAATCTGGAGTAAATATTCAAATTGTAAACAAATCGCTTTTAAACGTCAAATAGATGGGTTCAACAACGAATAACCTGCGTATACAATCGCTTTGGCTATGGAGGGTTATTATGATCTGTAGTGTACGGAAGTAGCATCGGCCTGGCAATAGTGATATTTTATTCCGTTCTTTTATTTATTCTTTCACCAAGAGGTCGACGAACATGGTTCAATAAAAGATCACTCATTCGTTTTAATTGATCGACAACTTAATAAACCACTAGCTTTTTCCCGCGGCTTAGCTCGTGTTACATTCGGGGTAGCGTACTTCACTCCATAGAACTTCTTTATAAAATAAATCTTATATTATTATTTGGTACCAAAACCACCAAACTGCGCGGCGAGCTTACGCATGCATTAGTGGGTGAATTTTGAAAAATTCTTTCTTAGCTTTTCTATGTCATAATATAGTCATAATAGCTATCTGCGTGGCTATCACCGCAATCTGTTGAATGGTTTGAGCTGTGTTGAGTTATCAGTCTGTAACTGTTGCCGTTTATACCTACATACCTACAACAAATATTCTCAAATGTTTATTTTCCACAGTTTCATCTTTAGTGAATTAGTTATGACTTTGTTCGTGTGAACAACATTTAATAAAAGCGTAAAGCTACATAGTTGTAAATAATTCCCTTGGTTTTTAAAAAAAAACATTATTTAAGGCAATCATTTCATTAGTATAAAAATTTAAATCTTCTTATATTAACGAGTCATTACAGTGTTGTGTTAGTTAGGTGATATAGCTACGACATTTTGAAACTGTGTAAGAAGTTGAAAAATTACCTCAAATATTGAAACAACGTGTAGCAATCAATCATTTTAGGAAATAACAGAACCCGCAGCGTGAAATCGTCTATTGAGATTTTTTATTAAAATCGTGACAAGGTGTTTTCGACGACCTTTAGAAGTTACCTTTTAAAACAAAATTTATGGACAAAATACAAAACATTATTATGCTTCTTCATATAGTGCTTACATGGTATGTAGGTACATCGCCAAATATACATACATACATACCGTCACGCTTCTTTCCCACAGGGGTTGGCAGAGACTACTTTTTTCCACTTGGTACGATCCTGACATTCCTCTTGTGCAAGGTCGGGGGTATAAGGCGTGCGAACCAGTGACCCCACCTCTGGCCTTGCCAAATAGTCGATCGTTTGCTTGTATTACTTAAATAGCTTCGTTTCATGTAGGAGATAAAGAAAATACAACCGCAAAAAAATGTGTTAGTTTTGATTAAGTGGAAAAATACTGCCGTGTTGCCAGAATTCGATGTAGGGCATGACAATAGCATTCAGTGTATAGTAAAATTTTGAAACGAATGCATGTGCCAACGTGCACTGTTATAGCATTATATAAATCCAACACAGGTGCATTTCTAACAATTCAATATTCAACGGGACGAGTGCATTCCAAACTTCGCTTCCCGCTTATTTGATTTCTAAACATCATATATTATGTTACTTTTATGTATAATACCTTCCTGGAATTTCTATCATCGTGTCTTTTGCGCCAACATTGACTAGTATGCTTATAAACTAAAACAAATTAATTACCTACTTTTTTACTCTACGATAGGTTGACGTCGTAGTAAGCTTTTATTAATTAACATACTGTAACAACTGGAGTTTGTTTTTACAAATGTTAGTATAGACAAATCGACTTACCACTTGGTGATCACTTACCATCAGGTGACCCACTTGCTCGTTTGCCTTCCTATTCATATAAAAAAAATATTTAAAAAAATTGCTGGCAGGTAATGCAATTGTTTATAATTTGGTTTTCGAATTTAAATAGAATGAGAAGAAACAGTCTTTCTTGAGAGCATTACCTGTGGCCCGATTTTTGAAAGCACATGTGTGAAAATACCACTCGAAAGTGGTGAAAAATTGTGCTGAATTTGAAATACGAGTAGCATAGAAGACCATCACAGCTCTCATTAATCTTGTGAACTAGTCACAACTTTGATTAGATCTATAGCTTTGAATTTATAAACAGATTTTAAACCACTTTCGAGTGGTATTTTCACACGTGTGCGTTCAAAAATCGGGCCCCTGGACAGCTGCCTCCGAAGGCATGACTGCTGTATATATTAATACACGGTAAAAAACCTAATCCCATTTTATTATTTAAAAGTATCATTACGCGAAGCGTTAGGCCCTTGTACTTACGCTTAACCCAGGGGTTTCATAACTAGTTAGTGTAGACCTGGCTACAACCCTCGCAGCCTTACAATACCTATTCGTCTGTTTTGTCGACAAACAAGAAATTACGGTTGAAACATGGTTTTTGGTACTACCTACAGAAATGTATCATTTTTATATAATTTATAGGCTTTGAAATGCGTAACTGCAACAACATTGTCAAAAAAGTTTTATGATTCAAGATGAAAAATGTACAAAGCAAATAGCAAAAGACCGCAGCGCTCGCTGGAGGATACCTACACGTCTAGACGTTCACTTGTGGATTCAATCAAATGATGATTAACATTACATAACTAGCGCGAGATTCAATCATTGTAAAACATGATTCGCGAGTGATCCGTTTATTTCGATACCTATTAACTAATTAGAATAATAATTTGAATATTTGAAAAATGAAACGTTCATTGTTGGCAATAGTGACGTTAAAACTGAGACTTAAGATACACAAATACACAAGATACCTACACAAAAGATATACAAAAGAAAATAATTTGCGTCAAAGAAGTGTTCTGTGCAAAATCATAATGAAGCAGAATTGAGGACTGAATGGATGTCATAACTATAGAATAAAAATATTTTTTAATTACTTTTATGTAGCGACCGATATCAAATGTGGGCTTGGCTTATTCATTAGCACTAGGTACGTTAATATGATTTACATTATCACTCGACATAATCCGCAATGCATCATCTTCTATCTACTCATAAGCGAGAAGATTATATATATGTATATTCATGAATCATAACTATAAACGTTATTCTATAGCGAAATATTTTTTGGTTACACATTTCGTTTAAATAACATAACTTTGAGACCAAATAAGTTATGAATAGAAAACAACAACCCCTCCTGTGTTGTGTAGAAGACGCCGTACAGTGACGGATCTAATTGTAGAATAGACCGGAAAAATCTAGCGAAAAAGTTTTAAATAAACAAACCACGGCTGCGCGTAAAACTCGCAGGTGCAGCGTGCAGATGGTGGCCACTAAACACGATGAGCATAACATTTACTTTGCTGTTTCGACGGTAAGCATTGCGTTTATTTCCTATGTTTTATTAACAATAAAGACATATACATATATGCCTACGTACATACTCTATACATGGGTTATATTATGAAAATTGTTCGAATATTCATTCGAGTATCTTTAATTTTTCTTGAAGATCTCACGGCCAAGTCTTGACGAAGCAGAAACAGTGTTATATGTTTCATGATCTTCAAAATAAATACGACACTAAGATTCGGAACAAGACAACGATCAAACGCCACAAAATAATCAGGCTGGTACCTCCTGCATTCAAAAAGATGATTCTGTGGACGACCGATTCAAATAAAAGCAGAAACGACTGTTCAACCCCCTTGCGACCCCGGAGCCGACGCATCCCTCACTCAAAGGATGTACAATGCCATTCAGCGAGGTAATGCTGCCAGTGATCTAGGGACAATGCTTTACCAGAGTATCTTGGCGACGTGCTCACGGTGTTTGTATATAAAAAGGGTAATATTTACTTAGCTTTGATATATTGTAGTTTCATACAAATTTATTGCATATTTTATTATTACGATCATAAGGAATAAAAAATATAGCGCAAGAAAAGAAGCTTATCAAGCTTATTAAACCGTGTATTCCCACTGAGCTGGCAACGTCGCATTTTTGGTGGTTTTTTTACGATTATTTCACAGAAATTGAATGAAAGTTTGAAATGAGTTTTAGTGTATCAATGTTTTTAATGCAATAATTAGTCGTGATAGACTTTTATTTTCTTATTAAACGAGATATGTAGTTACCCTTTAAATACGAAAGTAAAAGTACCTCACAATTAATTAATACATTGGGCACATTAATATACAATAAAAAGAAAGAACACAACACGCACACATTTCAAACTTTCATTCAATTTCTGTGAAATAATCGTAAAATACACCAAAATTGCGATGTTGCCATATCAGTAGGAATAAACCCTCTTAAGCTAAGCTTAGAATTTAGCTATTCGAAATTTAATTTTACTATATTCGCCTCTTGGCCAGAACAACATATTATCTCAAATAAAATCACCATTTCAGTTTAGATTCTGAACCTTATGTCGTAATATTCATCAACTCACTAAAAATATTTCGAATGATCACGTCCTTCTCCAATCTCCATCAGCTACGTTGATACACAAAGTAACAGTTACAATACATTTTAATACTACCCATTAAAAAGTTCTTCAAAAAGATTAATATGGTGAGGTATAAGAAATACACTGAATAATAAATAAAAATGACAATAATCGAAATCGGTTCATAGAAGACGAAAAATATTGAGTGGAATTAAGAATATCTCCCGGAAATTGATTGTATCGAGATTATTTTGATTACGACTTCACATGTCGGTATTTTATTAGAAAGCTAAAATTTTTGTGGCTGCAATACCCACCGGCCTAATAAAGTGGGTCGAGCAAACATTCTCCACAGCTAGAACTACGCTTTTAACTAGTATTTTTAGTTGCTTTTGTACAAGCACTGTCTCGTCTAGTTCGCTTGCTTTTTGCTTACTTTTTATTTGCCTTTTTGCAACTCCTTCACGCTTACTTAGTGGAAATACTGGATGGAATAGCAAAATCTCTGCGAGTCTGTATTGTTCCTAGTTCAATTTCGAATATTTATATAAACAGCAATTAAATTTGAGTCAGCTGCTGTAAAAATAAGTGTGAAATAAAAATGGCAATTCGATGAATGTCATAGTATTGGATTGGTTTTGGACTGTCTAGACCACAATTTGACTACATTTGATTTTTGCCCAGAGCTTAAAGTGATTATTACAACCAATTTACATAATGGGTCGATCACTCAAATCTACTAATGTACACGGTGTTTTATAAATTTGCTTTCACTTCGACATAGTGCTTAACACATTAACATTCGACATTAAGTTATCCTGTAAACCAGTTTTACGATATGCGTTTTTTTTTGTATTTCATATAAAATAATTAAATGCATACTTGCTAGACTATTGTAGAAGGTCCTTTAGGGTTGAGCAAAAGTTGGCGTCAATTTAGTGTCAACTACGTCAGTACCCTAAACTTTGTGCATGTCAGAATTGACAGCTCATTAACAAATTTAGCCCAGTGGTAGTTCGATTGCTTATCAACAAGTACGGGGTTCAAAACCCGCTAAAGTATTTTTTTTTTTCAATTTCAATATTAGACTTTCAGCAAACCGAGCTTACTTTTTGTCGTAAACGTCATACAGTATTTTTGTTTTCCCAGAATTTTGTAATACGTAGTTTATATAATTTCTTTGGGCGCAAAATATAAAGAGCACAGCTAGTTACCGCACTTTAAAAGGTAACTTGCCTACTATTTCATAGTAATTATGACGCTTTAAATGGAGCGTTTTTAAAAAGACAACCGTTGATACGCCAATTTTCCGTTATCTCGCCCCACTGAGCAAGCGGCTTACTTCATTCTTTAGTTGACTGCGTATGCGTCGGTGAGAGTGGTTGTGGAGTGTAGTACCTACAATTTTAAAGAGCAATGTAAAAGTTAAAATATTGTCTCAATGATACTGATGAAGATGAACTAAAGTTTCTAGTTGAAGATGATAAAAAAACAAAAGTTTTATTCATGTTACAAAGGAAATTTAAAAAATTGATTTTGTTTATTAATAGTAGAAAAATTTAATTATAGTAATAATTGATCTCGTTAAAACAGTTCTATCTAATTAGTTCTATCTAATTAAGATGGTGTCTCGTTTATTATGAACAGTTGATTCATTTTAACAATGGTTGATCTCATTAGATTTTTTTCATTAAGAGTATGTTTATACACGTAGGAGAAAAATGTTATGTTAATACCTAGTTTAAAGTTACTGTTTGTTTTCTTTTTTCGTTCCTAGGCAAAGCTACATAAAAAAAGATGATTTAATTTCATGCGTTAATTCTATACTTAAATTTTAAATGTCCCATGCATTAAACAGTTTATTTTTGTACCTACATCGTTTCCCTTTCTCTAAAGGGGGTTAAAACCCCGTGTACCATTTAGAAGATATATTTTTAAATTTTTGCTTCAGTATATTGGCTTTAGTGTAAAGTTACAATTTTAAGGGTTACAGCATTCTTGTTTTTCAACGACGACTGATGTTCATTTTCCGGTAATCGAATGAGTTATAGGTACTTTGAGGCACACAATTAGACCATCTTTTGCAACAATTTACAGCAGTGATGTAAAGAAGGTTATTTCTGTACTTACAAAGCTACTTAAAGAGATGGTGATTGCGATTGCGGTTGCCCGCGCGTTATATAATAACGCCTCATTTTGAGTAGGGTAGTTATGATATGGGAATTGTTTTATTCTAGTCTAGCGTCTTAAAACTTCACATTGAGTTACTTTTAGGTCTTTTAAGTACATCTAATGCACATTATAATTACGAATTCTTAAAATATTTTGTTTATTATATCGTGAAACAACTACAACACCCCTTCGATGCCTCGGGTGTTATCAAAAGTTATTCCCAACAAAACTTGGAAATCTTTTCAAGTAAGAATAAAAATAGCCATTTACCACAACTTTGTGTCAACTTAAGTCAATGACACGTAACATCGAGGTGGGACATCTGATACGAAGAACTTTTTGAATCAAACCAAACGGACAATATGAAATGGTATAGAAAGTTTGGCATTGCTGTTTTCCGTTATTAACTGCTAGGAGTACCCATCGAAGTGTGGTATGTACAAAACAGCTTTTGTCGTAACTTTTTATCTGTTTTGAAATGATGTGATCACTTAGAGTATATTTCGCACTAGGTATATTTCGCATTTCAGTGATTCAAACGATCACTTGTACTATTTAGCTAGTAAAACATAAATGAAACGCAATTGACCTCGCTCAAAGCTTTACTCATTTTCGTTATTAATGACTGGTTTGCAGTTAAACTACATGGTAATAAAGTACATAACATCAGTTCTTACAAGTACCTACGTGTAACTCAGCATATATTAAAACATTCTTTGTGACACAACATTGTAAAAGCAATTCATCTTACAAAAACGTTACAAAGAAATTGTGTAGGGCGACACTTTACTACTTTTTTAGGTAACCCTAACAGGGTTTCTGGAATTGTAGTCGTTTGTCTTCATCAAATCTCTCGAGATTCGTTGCTCCACTTAGGCGATGCTTCGTAATTGTAACCCTTATTCCATCTTTTAACGTTAACAATTTGTTTGTCTACCCTTTACCACAATACGTAAGAGTTAAAATGACGCATCTAATTAAATTGGTTTCTTTTTTCAGTGTAATCACCATAATAATATTATTTTATATTATAAAATTTAAATTTCAAAACCAAACGAATTTCATACCAAATAAAAAGTAAAGGGAGTTCTGAGAATGGCGAAGTGAGGCCGGTTCAAATTACGCCTCACCGAATTCATAAAGTAGCAAGCACACAATTGAAACCAAACTCCGCATCGCAAACTGGTTTAGCTATGCTACGCACACTTGCAGAACGCGAGGCGTAGTACCTGGTAATATAAATCGGCCTCATTTAGGCGTTCGCAGAAATTCGTTTTTACTTGAATGTTGCTTAGATGCTTACTTTAATACATATACGAACCATATAAGCTAATTTGGATAAGTTTTAAATTTAATGAGTGGTGTTTCGAAAGTTTTTAAATAGATCTGAACAGAATAGTCACAATCTCATGGCAAAGTTTTTATAATGGAGGTTTTTAGTAAATATTCGATGTTATAAAACACTACAAAATTATGATAAGATAAGAATATGTATATTAATCGTGTTATCTAATAGTAATTTAGTTCATTTATAGTTGAGTAGAAAACTGATCCTTCTTTTTAATTATTAAAAAAACAAGATAAAAGATCTAGAAATTTTACCTTTTTTTGAGTTCTCAACAATTGCGCTTTTTTAACTAGGTACGAGGTGCTTAATATCGCGGAAGATATAAAATGTTATACAGAAGTGCAATGAAAATGGTTCGGATTCTTTACAACTCGATGACCGAGTTGAATCAAAGGTAGCCATTGAGATCCTCATCATTTCGCTTCTTTTCATCCACCTTTTCGTTGCAACCTACTATTGAAACTTGTATTTAGCAGAATACCTGACTCATAATGGTGGCTGGACTGGGCGAAGATGGTTAGTTATGGTCAGATTCTGAATATTTTGCGGAAATCGACTTCATCTGTATTACAAAATGTAACTAAATACCGTTTGGTTTGTTTGATCTTGATAAGTTGTAAACCACAGACAGAGACAGCAGCGGGTGTCTTGTCTGGTGTGGGTCCGACAAACAATGCGATTGTCTTCGTGTTATATTTAGCAGAGTAAAATACCCTAGGCAGACAGCAATCCTCAATCCTATAGGAGATTTCAATGTACCTACTCAAAATATACTTGTCTGGTCCAAAGAGCATGAGAAGTCGGTAATTTATACAATTAATAATTGGAACATCGAACGGCAACGCTATGTCCGTTTATACGATGTACAGTCTCACGCACACAAACGTAACCGAACTTTGTCAAGTGAACCAGTTGAGACGCACAAACGCGCAAACGCAGTCGTAGTTTAAAACCAGCCTCACTGCCGTTAGCTGAAATCCGTATTGACTGAGAAATGAATCTTTAACCTGAGACGTGAGTGGAGAGTAAGATAGCCGGTGAAATAACTGGCACATGATGTATTTTATCTTAGCCTCTCTAGGTTGGAAACGCATCTGCATTCCTCTAGTGTTTGCGAGTGTCCATGGGCAGTGGTGCCCACTTGCCATCAGGTGATTCACTTACTCGTTTGCCCGCCTTGTCGTATAAAAGACACATTATTTTTCTGAAACAAAATACCCTCGAAATATGTGTGTATGTACTTACGTAAATTTAAACAAAACTTTTTATTTTTATTTCTGACAAAAACCTTTGCCTTTTTAATTGACTGCAGTGAAGGCAAAGCGGGTTAAGTAATTATAATACTTACCTGAACATTGTCAGCTGATTTTTTGCGAACCCTTCACGCAGTTGACAAAGGGGAAGCTAACTATGTATACCTACCTCATAAAAATTGGACGCCCTGCTGTAGTTGTTATACCGAATTATTTCTAATTGCTCAAAATCCATAATAAATCATATAGACGCAACCTCCTTTTTTAGAAGTTAGATCTTCTTACTATCACTGTAAATTATTTACTTAAATCAAATATCGTGAGCAGTATTATCAAGGTATCACATTGACACCAAAGTTTGTCACGTTGTCAATAAATTTATATGTTTAACATGCCTTCAATTACCGGTAGTAAATGTACTAACACACTAGAAATTCACGTGTAGGGTAATTAGCGCTTGTTTGGTTAATGAAAATCACGTCAGTTAAAGTCGGATAATTTCTACTTGAATTGCAAACTAAATTGAAACTGCTACTCAATTTAATGTTATAAATAGTTCATCCTAGTTAAGAAGAAGGTCATGAAATAGAGAAGAGAAGAAAGGAGAAGAATCTTGATAATTTTGTTAGGAACAAAACGCCATGTTTGTACTCTTTTCTAATCATTCTTCTTGGGACAAAAACTTAGATAGATAAGAATGACTAATAATGTAATAAATGACAGCCCAAAATGTAATAAGTAGGTATCTAATTTTTGGTAAAATTTGGGATCTAGGAGTTCACAACCACAGTTTGGCTCAATGATCGACCTTGACAACCCCAGCTGAAAGTTCCTTAACATTCTTTCCGTATTTAACAAGTTAAAGGTATATATTTGAAATCTTTCTAAGAGTTGCAGAAAATCCAGCCCAAGACACGATTCGGTTTAGGCGAGATATTAATTTACACGGCCTGTGTAAAACTGTCAAAACTTCGTGCCAACTTCACAGTAATTGCTCTATTACCTTATAACTTCCTTGTGGAACGACCTTTCCGTACACAATTTTTCTGTTTTTGAGATACAAATGGAATTTTGAAACCTTTGTAAATATAAAATAACCTTGTTGTATTATTGCTTTGAGATCTTTCATGTTACAGTTTTTCTACTTCCAAGAAGTTAATGTTCATCACGAGTACCATTCAAGAACGCTTTAGTTTTTATTTAATGTCACCACAATTTCTGTCCATTATCACTGAGATATTTTTAGAAATCAAGTAATTACCCATGTAAAAACTAGGAAGGTAGTTGTAGGTACTGAATTTCCGAGAAAACCTCAGTAATAATAGATGGGCGCAAAAGTGATCTGACAACATTTAAATTGTAAAACTTTAAGTGTCAGTTGCACCAACTTACTTTAATAATAACCAACCAACGATTTTGAGGTACCTATATTTTACAGAGAACCTATGATAGTCGTCGGTTATAGAGTTAATGTTATCGCTAAAGTAACTTAGTGCAACTCAAACTAAGAAGTAAGAAATGCGAACGTTACTTTTTTATAAGATGCGAAAATAGCGCAAATATTTTTAGTACTGATCTTCTTCTTCTTATTTGTGGGGTATCAAGCCGTTATAGCGACGACAACTTCGCCAATGTCAAATTAACAAAAATATTATATAATTAAAAAATCTTGTGACAAAATGTCGGCTACGTTGTACGGCAATGGTCAAAGGCCCCCCTCCCCCCTGTCGTGCTCTTAGCTAACGGTCAATGATATCCATCAGAAACTGCCAGGAAATCATTAGCCGATGTCCATGGTGCACCGGATCAAGCACTGCTCTTCCCCCGGACGGATCCAAAAACGAACCGCAGCTCTTTACCACTCATGGAGCTAACCCGACTCGCACCCCTAGTACTGATCTGATTGAATACATATACTAACATATTCTTAAAAATAAAAGAGGTATATTGACTTATTATTCGCGATCTACCTATATGAGCAAAACATATTATTGTTTATCCTTTTTTGAATGATACGGTCCTTCAATGAATGTTGCTTTCAATGAGTTACTCTTTCCGGGTCTGTGCTTCGACATTCCGTCTGTCCCGCTACACGGACGATGTCATTAGTCTCGCGATCAGTAAGACTGGCGTCCGCCGGCTGGTTCACATCTGTATCGCATCACCGATTTTTGCTGTGCATTACGTTCACAAGTCGTATTGTCAGCTAACACATCACCGCAGGCAATATAGGCTGATGGGTGATGGATTTCGTAAATTATAATATCAATTGATTTTGATAAGAGATAATATTGTGTGTCAAATGTTGTAGAAATCAACCATTACCAGAAAATACCAAATATTACTCACCAGGAGCCGTAACTTCTTCCAGCAATCCAGACCCGGTGATGACTATTGATTAAAATTAATTTGTACAAATGAAAGCATTATGTTAATATTTGCAGCTTGTGGCTTGCGGCATACCTGTCGTAACTAAATTTATGTCTCAAGAATAATTACTCCATTTGTTCTGACGACAATGACTGAATCAGACGCTATTGTTTTGTTAAAACACTTAAGTTTACGTTTTAAATAAGTGCGTATAGATTTAACGTGGTAAAGTATTTCAGATATAAAAAAAGAATGGGTTAATCAACCCTTATAATCAATAAAGAAAAACGATATGTCGATATATTATTTTAAGTTGTATAAAAAAATACTATAGCAGGTACCTAGTCCCAAATGTTTGTGTATAAAATGTTATGGCAACATAAAAATAGTGTGAGCAAAAACATGACTACATATAGGTATATTATTATATAGGTTTTGTCGATATTATGATCCTGTGCCGCAGATTACGAAGGTCTGTAATTAGTCGATGATTTTTGTGTAATTTCTGCACAGATGTGACAATTCTTGCCGTACAAAAAACCATCGGAATGATTTACTTGATATACGATATAAAAAAAACTTTCCGACGGTATATCATCTATTGTCATTGGTTCCAGAGCTCCATGAGCTTTATTTGCTTATCTGCTACTTAGTAGCTTTACCAGATTGAATATGCCTAAGTCGATTTATAATTGTCAATAGTAATATTTATTGTATTTGCAAAGCATCACGCGATCATTTATCTCGCACCTATGCCTGGCAACCAAATTGAAATAATATTTTAATGTAGAATTTAAAACAGACTAAGATAGGTACGTAATAAAACAAAATACATTTACCAAGCTATAAAAGTCGCAAACTCATATTACTTACTCGTTACTTGAAATTTATTTTTTACGTCCTAAATCCTATGAAGCTTCAAAGAAAACTCCCCGATAAGAGAAGTGACTAAAAAAGAAATGATGAAAGAGCACATGATATGAAACGCTCGCGGATTGTAGAAATTTTCTTTTGCGAACCGAAAAAAGGCGGAACTGTAGATTCATGATGTGTTACAAAAGGCGATAGAAGCGGGACGTATTAATCTGTCGTTGAAAAAATTTAAGATATTATAGGCCTGTAAAACTACACGTAGCGTTTGACGTTGCTAAGTATAAGCAGATGCAAAGCAGGATTTCTATCAAAGCAAACTTATGATTGTATTTTGCCTGTTAAGTTCTAGCTTTTTTAAAACGTATACTTTAGTATAATTTATGATTCGTGATCGCCATTCGGATTCGTGATTTAGGTGGTCGAATCATGTATTACTTACTTTATTACCGTTATTAAAAAAAAACAATAATAAGTATGTATTATTCAAGAGCGAGTCATCTGTACAAGTTGTTACACTTGTCATCTTTCTAAACCCGTTTCGAGCACCTCAGCAAAAAATACGAACGGGTCGACCGAAAGCGAGTTTCAATTTTCGATGAAATTGCACAAAATGCTGAGCCCTTTTAAGGATGGTTAATGACACTTTGGGCTGTTATTTAAGTGCAAATTTACATTTAGGTAAATATAAATAAAAATCGTCTTTATTGTTTAATGGATTCTTAAAAGTTGATAGTGTAATTAAAATATTATTAGGTAACTACTATTATGTTCGTGAAGTGTTTTATTTACTTGCATACACGCCTACGTTCTATGTTCTAACAAATGGTTTATATTTGTTGGAGTATGTTTTATTAAAAAGTACTGTTGGTTTAAGTAGGTACAAATAGGTACAAATTACCTGAATTAGAAAAGCACGAGGCTTGCCACAGAAAATACCAGGTTTTGTGGTCGAGGTCGGCACGATTTACTAATTAGACTGATTATAGGTCAAAAGCAAATTGTTATCGTAATTTAACATTGGGTAATTTGTGGTGTCCTATCGATTCTACAAAAACAATCAATATTCTTATACAGTGTATTTTGAACTGAATTATTAAAATTTAAAAATGATTATTAGGTCGTTACATAATATGAAATTGGCGCTTTAAAAAGCAAAAATCAATCATTTTAATTCATCATTATCAAATTGGGCCTCCGGCTTGTTCTGCAGGTCACAATTTCTAGTGCGAAAACGTTGGAACCAATAACGTACCGTGTTTTTTTTATAGTGGCTGCCAGATACACATCATGACTCCAGCGGGCTGATTCTGCAGCACTAGTACCACGGACGAACTCGTATTCGTAAATAACGCGATATTTTAAGTTCACCATATTGAAAACAAAATGATCCCAAAAAAAGACGTGATAAACTAATGAATCGCTAAATTCAAATACACAAACATATGGACTTAGATTTAAAATAAATTTGAATTTGCTTTTCCTAGCCAAACGCCAAAAAATTTGAACCAAAGTGGGCAGTTTACAAACGCCAATTTCATATGTGAGGATCTTATATTTGGTGAAAGTAATTTTGTATAGGCCGCGGGCAATTTGGTTGAACTCCGAACATGAACCAATATTACGTTATCTATCAGTATCACGCAAATTCATAAATCAGTGACTCCTTTTTTTACCATAAATAAAAGTATCTGAGTAATGTATAATTAGCACAAATCTCATTTATCCTAACAACTTTCACTATAACTTTCATATGAACTAAAGCCAGTCAATATAATAAATGTAGGTAGCTACATTAAGTGTAATGTTTAGAGCGCAATGCACAACAACATTTGAAATAGGTAACCATTAGAGGGTAACATAATAATGTCGTTTGACATAATCAATTCCATTGGAAGACTTAGATAAGTTAGGTAAGTTCTGCGTCAACGCGATATTACTTTGAAATAAAATATCTAAGTAATAGTATATTAGGTACGGTCAAGTGCAAAAATAAGTATCGATAGGAACTTCTCAATAATATGTCCCACGCCCTTATTACGGTGGTGTAAGAGCGTATGGTACTTATTTTTGAAACTTAGTCTATACACATAATATTATTACACTTGACTGTACCTACAAAGATAAGACAGATGTTTACCAACATAATAATTGTGATAATACCAACTCTCATCGCTGTTATAATAATGTTTTAAATACCGTACAATATTATTTAACTCTTACAGTAAATTCTTCATTACGCAGTTGCATAATAATATATATCAAATTGATCACTATGTTTCGAAAAAATTAACTGTTTGTTTTTATGCATTACGTTACGTTTTATTATAATCACGGATGCAGGTGTATTTCATATTTAGGTATATGCAAAGAAAAAACGTAGAAAATTGTTGCTTTGCAAATCAGTAAACACTTCAAAATCAGTATTTTAACTATGTTCTTGATTCATTATAACTTTCAGAGTTTGACCTTAATAGGTTAATCGATATAGTACCTTTTCTTAAGTGGGCATAGACTTAATACACAATAATTAAGCAAGTCTCGGTTCTCAAAAGTCCTTGTACACAATTAATCTCCAGTCAAGTCCAGTTTTCGATTATTTATTACTTACCTTACAAAAGTATATAGTACATTACTGCAGAGGCCGTGAAGTAAGGGATTGCTGGACGAGTTTGGGGTAGGTGGCCGAGTCGAAGACGAGGCCAGATAGAACGAGTCCTGCAATCCCTGTTCCGGCCAAAGCTTGTATAGTGCTTTTCTCAAACAATGTGAGGAAATATTAAAATTAAAATAACTACTAGACAATCAAGTAAATCATAGTTTACTTTTTTCCGGTAGCATATTTTGCATAGCTAAATTTGCCTCCTCTTTTAAATGAGGCGGAGTACAGTTCATAAGTTCCCCGTCACTTTCATCACTAGAAGTCATTTCTATTTCTGTTAAATTATAATAACAATCACTACGAAATACGCATAAGCAGAAAAAAAGATTTTCGATTTGCCACCTTTTTTATTTTTTAAATGTACTAATTTGATCCAGCTATTTGAGCACCATGTTTAACCGCACATAAATATAGTACCATAGATTTTTTTTTATGTCGCAATTATGCTTAGGTACAGATTGTGGTGGTGGTTGGCTGTATGTAATTTTTTCCTTTGCCAATTTAATTTTAGTATAGAAATTTAAAAAATTAGAGCAGCGGACAAAAATGGATTTTCATACTAACTTTTGTGGCCTAAGCCAAGAAGTAATATAGGGAGCCATAAACGAGAAACTTCATGTCCTCGTATCGGGACATTAACGCATACATTTTCGAGCATGTTTGAGAAAAGGTTATTTTTGTGACAGTTATCACCTTTCGTGAATATTTTTTAGTGTAGGGTCGCTCCTTGGCTATTCAGTGAAACAAATGGAACTTTACAGAGGTTTATTGTTTACAATATCCAAAGAACAACGTAGTCTCAGGAATAACGTGAGCTTTTTAAGAGAGTTCAGGGCAGAACGGCACTATTGACTTATTCTTTTCACACACACACGCCCAAGGAGCACTAGTACTCCCCTGGACGGACACGAAGGTGAGGACGACGCTGCCAGCGCAGAAGGGGCCGAAGGCGAGGGTCGCAGTAGAGGCGAGCCTTGGGTCAGGATGTCGTCCTCAGGCAGAAGCGTGTCTTCCGGTAGGGCAGTGGAGATGTGCGTTATGCAGCTCAGCAGTTTCAGGCTTTAATTTAGCCCCGATCTGGGTCCCTGTAATTTTCTCGGTGTCAGAGGCGGTCTTCTACGACGAGGGCCCAGGCAGCTCTTCGACGTCCACCAGGGGTAGTGCGTCAAAGAGTCGGCTAGGTCCTCGAGTAAGACTTAGGAACAAATAGGCGAATTTGAATAAGGTTGAACAGTCTGTGTTCGCCGTTAAATTCAAAATGAAGCCACGTTATAATTCAAATTGGAGGCCGTTGGCCCTACGGTCAACGCGCCCCGACGAAACACTTAGACCTAATTTATTAACATGATTTACATTTGAAATTACACTTAGAATAAAAAGCAATAAAATACAATAAGACACCTTGAGCACTTAGACAATGATAATTAATTTACTCACCATATAACTGGGGATTCCGTACTCGTAGCTTTTATTCTGAAGATTTGAAATAGAGTGTGGATCCCTACGGCGCGCGCGAGCTTTTATAGGAGGCCGCGGTTCCGTATGTATAACTATACTTAATTAAGCGCGACTAGTGATGTGCCACCTAGGGTCTTACGGCAAGTCGTCGATTATCGATCTTTGATTCGACTTTTTACAAGTGTCACCGTCTACCGCGTGACATTCCCCTCTTTCCCGGTGAGAAAATCAACCTAAGTTGATTTTCGGCTATTAAAACTTAGGAGTTATCTATCATACCTCACGCTCACGCTCATCATTCATACTTCTACAAGTTAAAAGAGATAGAACAATAGTATATGCCTACTCCGACCCCTAGGTAAAGGTTGTAATGGAAAGGAGATCTAACTACACATATAGATAACGACTGTCCTCGGGTTACCGGCCGCCCGTAGTACTATTGTAAACAGGTGGAATAAGGCTTATGATTTCGAGTTTCCAACACCGCTCGGTTCCTGAATACAGCTTAGGTAGGGGACTTTACAGAAGTCAGTAGTACTGGTATTAGGCTTAGTTTAAAACAGACGATTCATACATGTGAGATGACCATTCGCGGGTTTCACGACGGTTTCTTGCCTCTAAGTTAGCGCAAGTATCATGGTTGCGTAGCAGCGCGCGGAATGTAAACATCGTTACGAGGTCGCTACGAGTGATTAGATTTTAGTTTAAGCGGCCGGAACGTGTTGCTCTTGCGCTGCTACTAGCGGAATGCGAGATAATTGCGACGGCGCAAGGGGGAGGAGTGATCGCGGACGCCGACCAATGAGGTCATTGCGCGCTGCGGCTCCGCCACGGGCCGAACGCTATCTACGAGTAATTAACCTGTTGGTTTTAATTTGATGTCTTTAATATGCCACGCGCCTAAATTCTTTCCAGATAAGTCCTGTAGTTCAAATACTAATGGTGAACGTTTTTTAATGATCTTACACTTTACAAATTTCGGTGCTAATTTCTTACAAAAGTTAGCGGACTTATCGCTGAGGAAATATGTACGCTTCCATACTAAATCGCCTTCATTAAAGTGCGCTGGTTTACGGCGTGAGTTATACCTCTTAATACTATTCTGATGTGCATTGTATAGCGCGTGCTGGACTTTGTCGAATGTTTCTGCTAGGAATCCTACGTTTTGCGCATAGGCGTCGCGCGGTAAGAATAGTAGTTCATTACCCAATTCATTATCGACGTAGTGTGAACCGCACGTTACCAATTCTCTGCCGTGTACTAAGAAAGCGGGAGTGTAACCCGTCGCCTCGTTTATGGAGTTGTTTATAGCGAATTGTATTTTTGGCAGATTAATGTCCCATGACCTGTGGTCGTTTTGTACAAAGGTAGATACACAAGTCATTATCGTTTTGTTATAACGTTCTGTCAAATTAATATGAGGTGAATAGCGTGCTATAAGAAACTGATTAGGTACCTTATATTTATCGAGGAAGGATTTCAGCTCGCGGCTGGTAAAATAAGTAGCATTATCCATATATATGGTTTGAGGGACACCATGAGTGAGGAAAACTGAGTCTTCCAGGTGCTTAATGACTATAGCTGAGGTCGCGTTACGTACAGGAAACAAAAGGCAATATTTTGAAAATACGCATGTCACCACAAGTAAGTAGTTATTTTGCTTTCGTGTAGTAGTTAGTGGACCCATGAAGTCCAAGGAGATAACCTGGAATGGACGTGAGCAGTGTTTAGGACGACCCATCTCACCTAGCGTAGCGTGAGTTGGGTGTTTATAAGCTATACAAGTGTCGCATGACGCAATGTATTTAGACACGTCCTTGTACATTCCTTTCCAGAAATAATTGAGAGCCAAACGATGGTAGGTTTTGAACGCGCCTAGATGTCCCGCAGTAGGTACATCGTGATTTTCGCTAATTATTTGGTGACGTAGTTCCTCTGGTACTACTTCCTTCCATGTGAACTCGTTAGCAAATCTAGTGTCAGACTTCGTTAATCTGTAGAGGGAGTTGTTTACTATTTTATAGTTAGGAAAACCCTGTGGCGCGTTAGTACAGCTGTTGTAAAGATCTAAGTACCACTTGTCCTTTGTCGTGAGATGCGCGTTTGCAAGTGTTAACGCTGACACTGGCACGGCTCTAGATAAGGCGTCAGGAACGACGTTGTCTTTGCCGCGTCGATGTAAGATCTCAAAATTAAAGGATGATAGTCGTACTCCCCACCTAGCTAAACGGCCTGTAGGATTACTTAGAGATAAAAACCATTTTAGAGATGAATGGTCAGTGTAGACTTTAAATGTGCGACCATTCTCGAGATAACAGCGCCAATGCTCGAGTGCGACTAGGACGGCTAAGGTTTCGCGTTCTGTAACACTGTAGTTTCGTTCCGCCTTTGACAAGGAACGACTCATGTATGCGACTGGATGTTCTTGACCGTTAATAGTTTGGCAGAGCATTGATCCTACGCCTAAATTACTTGCGTCTGAGTGTACCTCGAATGGTTGCGTATAGTCCGGGCAAGAGAGGACCGGAGAACTAATTAGACAAGACTTGAGTTGTACAAACGATTGTTCAGCTTCGTTTGTCCATGCAAATGGTGGTGCATTTTTTTTAAGTGAAGTCAAGGAATTTAGTGGGCCTGCTAATGTGCTAAAATTAGGAACAAATCTACGGTACCAAGACGCGGTGCCTAGAAATCTTTTCACCTCCTTTGTGTTCGTTGGTCTGGGGTAATCTAGAATCGCGGCTACTTTATCTGGGTCCGTGCGTAAGCCTTGCTCGTCTACCACGTAGCCTAAGTACTTTAATGAGTTCCTAAAGAATTGTGTCTTTTCATAATTTATAGTGAGACCTGCGTGTTTTAGCTTCGCTAGGACTTTTAGGAGCAAAGTTACATGATTGTCATAGGAGTCGCTGACACAGACTATATCATCGAGATAACAGAATACTTTGTTGTCGAATTCAGGTCCAAATAGGCTATCTACTAGTCGCTGTTGTAAAGCTGGTGCGTTCGTCAAACCAAAGGGCATCACTTTGAACGAGAAGGTACCACGTGATGGTACAAAGAAAGCTGTCTTACACTTATCCTTTTCATTTATAGGTATCTGCCAGAACGCCTTCGATAAGTCAATGCTAGTTAAGAATTTCGCGTCCCTAAGATTGTCTAATATCTCGGATATGTAAGGAAGACTGTACGCGTCCTTTTTAGTTACCGCGTTCAATTTACGGCTGTCGAGACAGAACCTAGGTTTGCCGTCCTTCTTCCCTACTACTAGTACTGGCGAGGACCACGCGCTCTCGCATGGTTCAATAACATCCAGACGCAACATTTCGTCGACCTGTTCGTTTATTATGTTGAGTTTCTCCGGTGACATTCTGTAGGAACGTTGTCTAATTGGTTCGGTAGTGCCCGTGTCAATGTTATGTACAACTAAGTTAGTACGGCCGAGACCAATTTGTTCGTAAGAGATGTCGCGAAACTGTCCTATAATATTATCTGCCTGCACGCGCTGAGCCTCTGTGAGGTTAGTGTAGGAATGCAGTGCCTGAGGTCGAATAATTCTGTCTGGATGCTTAGTGACGGTCTCGCTTGCCGCTAAAGCACTTACGTATTTAGGACAAACTTTGAAAGACCGCCAAAAGTTTATCCCTAGTATGACAGAATTATTGACCTCGGGCACTACGTATGCCCTTATAGAGTGAGTTTGATTCTCAAAAGTTATGTCGAGGTCAAAGTATCCTATACTACGCAAGCGCCGGCCAGCAGCCGCCTCTATGTTAATGTAATCATCAAAACGCATGGTATGCCCATAGGTAAGTAATGTGTTATGATAATCTTTGCCAAGCACCGTTACGGCCGCCCCCGAGTCCAATAAGCAGTGTGGAACTCTCAGTTTGTTTATATAGATAGTTATGAACGGTCGTGCGTCGCGCGGCCCTAAGTCCTGCTGCGAATTGTTTTGTTTATGTGAGTGGGGCGAGATCGTCGTTACCTTATAAGAATTAAAAAAAGTGTTAACGAAATGCAGCCATTGTGACCATTTATTAGCCCTCCTAATGTAACGACGTCCTCGCCACGAACTTAGTTTTTTGTTTGCGAAGTGGGTCTAGGTATGTGTTTATTACATGTAGTGCAATCAGGGAACTTCACCCCCACCTTGCCACACTTGAAGCACAACAAGGTCCGTGGTGCTTGACAAGTTCTTAATGTGTGTGTATTAGATTTACACCTAGGACAAAATTTATTATTGTTAGTGTGTGGTGCTTGTGACAAAATATTCACCGGGTATCGGTGTTTAGTGTTAGTGTAATTATGTTTATTAGCGCTGTTACCCGAGGATGGATGCTGATACCTATCAAAATGCCTATTTTGATGTGAAAAGGTTTGTGATTGTTTATTTATAGCTAGCTCAGGGATTAGTGTACCTGCCGTAGGGCGCGGTGGCTCTTTATAGCTAGACATTCGAGCTTGAACTAGTTCGAATTTGTGACAGACGGTACGGAGTTCATCTATAGTGGTCACTGAAGTAGCTGTAGCTAATACTGCCGCGAAACAGGGCCTAATATTATGCAACAAAATCTCTAACTGATCATCTTCAGTCATAGGTACAGTTAGTCGTGAAAACATTGCGTGCATAATAGCTAAATAAATTGTTATGTTTTCGGAGTCGTCTTGAGTCCGGGCGCGAATTTCCGCCTTTAATTTATAATCGTAGTCTGGCTGTGAGAATACGGATACGAGTTGTTTAGACAATTCGTTCCAAGTGGTAATCTTATCTTTAACCGATCTATACCAACACAAGGCCTCGCTCTCAAATATCTCAGTCGCGAAAGAAAGGAATTTGTCTGGTTTAATCTTCCTAGCTGAGAGAAATTCGTTTACACGAATGACGAAAGCGCGGACACAAGTTTTTCCACTGTAGCGAAGTTTTGCAAAATCAGAGGTTATGCCGCGGTCACATGTTACTGATATATTTGGTGGTGGTTGCGCGAAACTATGAGAAGAAGTGTTCAATTGTTCTAGGTTGTCCTCACTTTCCAAAAAGGTTTCCTCACTATCTTGATCAAACTTAGCACGTATAGTAGCTAGTTCCTTTGATACATTTTGAAAGCTAGTTAAGCATGATTTCAATACTGCCTCCGATTCGGGTGTAGTAGTAATTATTCTCCTAAGACGATGGTAGATATGACTGCACAAATTGTCTGTACGCACGAATAAATTATCGTCAAACTTTGATTTGATTAGGGTTAAATTTGACTGCGCTTTTGCTAAACTTTCTGCTACGCCTTTTAGGTCGTCGACGGGGTCTAGTCCCGATTCTAATATATCTTGGGCCGGTAAACCGGGTGCTAGTTTCACTATTTGACCGCGTAATTCTTGTACTGTAAGTGCCGGTGTAGTTCCGCGAATAGCCACCTCATAAGATAACTCTGTTTTTTGTAGCGATAAATACTTAATATTGCGATGTGCCATTTTTAGTACACTAAAAGCTGTAAGTTACCCGCGATATTAGAATTTATTCAACCTGTTCTCCGAAGTGTGCGCGTTAAGGTGCGTTTATAATTTTAAAATAATGAAATGGAGTTACAAGACGAACCGTAGATCGATAAGTAAGTGTTGAAGGAAAGTGCGACTTACGCGTATTACCCTAAGTGCCGCAACGTATGGCTGCGAGTCGTATTAAACGTTGGTAGAATTGAACGTTAAGTAGTTAACTCAGTTGTAATGGCTAGCCTGCTATTGAAACACGTAGCGCGTTGTAGTTAGTTGTCTAAATGCTCAAAGTATGCGCAGGTATAGGTAAGGTGCTAAAATAATTCGATTATTGCAGTAAAGTGTTAAAAATCGCGAGTTGTTTGAAGCTAAGTTTAAAGTTTTCGAGAAGTGATGCTAAATTTGATTAAATTAATGTTCTTGTCGGTACAACTAATTAAGGTTGTTGTTAGATAATTGAGTGGTTCGTTATAAATTTGAAATGCCAACTGTGGTAGTTATTATGTAGTTAATGTGTATTTTAAATTGACACTGGTCGCGATCGAGCCGTTAACGCTTGCGTATTTGAATCTGCTAAGTGTCCTAGGCACACGGGTGCGAAAGAGAGCGCGCGGTCGTTGCTAACACAACGGAGCGGTGCGGAAGGAACCGTTGATTCGAATAATTAGGGCGCGAGCGGATGTGCCAAGCGCGAGTGGATTTTAAATTAACGGTTCAGTATTTAAAATATTTGACCGTTAATATTTTAAATTTAAGTACATACGTTAGGAACCGTTGATTTCAAATTACTGCTAGTGAATTTAATGTTTGTTTACGTTAATTTAAATTAAAAATTTAGAAAATAACCACTTGTTACCGACAGGAACAACGTTTTTTACGACTTCTACGTAACCGAACGAGAAAACGGCTGAGCCTATTCTTAAGCCGAGCTCAGACAGCGAACGAATTGTTACTGCAATAGTCGGATTTTACAATAAAATAAGTATAAAAGTATTTAGAAATGACCGAAGCCAACTCTTTGAGTGCGTGTGCGGAAGAAGTGCTAAGACCTGAACTGAACTAATGGGTGCCGCTAGTGCGCGTATAGAAAAAGTGCTAAGAACTGAACTGAACTAACCAAGTTGGGCGCCGACTATCACCTTTCGTGAATATTTTTTAGTGTAGGGTCGCTCCTTGGCTATTCAGTGAAACAAATGGAACTTTACAGAGGTTTATTGTTTACAATATCCAAAGAACAACGTAGTCTCAGGGATAACGTGAGCTTTTTAAGAGAGTTCAGGGCAGAACGGCACTATTGACTTATTCTTTTCACACACACACGCCCAAGGAGCACTAGTACTCCCCTGGACGGACACGAAGGTGAGGACGACGCTGCCAGCGCAGAAGGGGCCGAAGGCGAGGGTCGCAGTAGAGGCGAGCCTTGGGTCAGGATGTCGTCCTCAGGCAGAAGCGTGTCTTCCGGTAGGGTAGTGGAGATGTGCGTTATGCAGCTCAGCAGTTTCAGGCTTTAATTTAGCCCCGATCTGGGTCCCTGTAATTTTCTCGGTGTCAGAGGCGGTCTTCTACGACGAGGGCCCAGGCAGCTCTTCGACGTCCACCAGGGGTAGTGCGTCAAAGAGTCGGCTAGGTCCTCGAGTAAGACTTAGGAACAAATAGGCGAATTTGAATAAGGTTGAACAGTCTGTGTTCGCCGTTAAATTCAAAATGAAGCTACGTTATAATTCAAATTGGAGGCCGTTGGCCCTACGGTCAACGCGCCCCGACGAAACACTTAGACCTAATTTATTAACATGATTTACATTTGAAATTACACTTAGAATAAAAAGCAATAAAACACAATAAGACACCTTGAGCACTTAGACAATGATAATTAATTTACTCACCATATAACTGGGGATTCCGTACTCGTAGCTTTTATTCTGAAGATTTGAAATAGAGTGCGGATCCCTACGGCGCGCGCGAGCTTTACAACAGCGACTAGTAGATGTGACCTAGTGGTGAAAGGTGTCGGCGCCCAACTTGGTTAGTTCAGTTCAGTTCTTAGCACTTTTTCTATACGCGCACTAGCGGCACCCATTAGTTCAGTTCAGGTCTTAGCACTTCTTCCGCACACGCACTCAAAGAGTTGGCTTCGGTCATTTCTAAATACTTTTATACTTATTTTATTGTAAAATCCGACTATTGCAGTAACAATTCGTTCGCTGTCTGAGCTCGACTTAAGAATAGGCTCAGCCGTTTTCTCGTTCGGTTACGTAGAAGTCGTAAAAAACGTTGTTCCTGTCGGTAACAAGTGGTTATTTTCTAAATTTTTAATTTAAATTAACGTAAACAAACATTAAATTCACTAGCAGTAATTTGAAATCAACGGTTCCTAACGTATGTACTTAAATTTAAAATATTAACGGTCAAATATTTTAAATACTGAACCGTTAATTTAAAATCCACTCGCGCTTGGCACATCCGCTCGCGCCCTAATTATTCGAATCAACGGTTCCTTCCGCACCGCTCCGTTGTGTTAGCAACGACCGCGCGCTCTCTTTCGCACCCGTGTGCCTAGGACACTTAGCAGATTCAAATACGCAAGCGTTAACGGCTCGATCGCGACCAGTGTCAATTTAAAATACACATTAACTACATAATAACTACCACAGTTGGCATTTCAAATTTATAACGAACCACTCAATTATCTAACAACAACCTTAATTAGTTGTACCGACAAGAACATTAATTTAATCAAATTTAGCATCACTTCTCGAAAACTTTAAACTTAGCTTCAAACAACTCGCGATTTTTAACACTTTACTGCAATAATCGAATTATTTTAGCACCTTACCTATACCTGCGCATACTTTGAGCATTTAGACAACTAACTACAACGCGCTACGTGTTTCAATAGCAGGCTAGCCATTACAACTGAGTTAACTACTTAACGTTCAATTCTACCAACGTTTAATACGACTCGCAGCCATACGTTGCGGCACTTAGGGTAATACGCGTAAGTCGCACTTTCCTTCAACACTTACTTATCGATCTACGGTTCGTCTTGTAACTCCATTTCATTATTTTAAAATTATAAACGCACCTTAACGCGCACACTTCGGAGAACAGGTTGAATAAATTCTAATATCGCGGGTAACTTACAGCTTTTAGTGTACTAAAAATGGCACATCGCAATATTAAGTATTTATCGCTACAAAAAACAGAGTTATCTTATGAGGTGGCTATTCGCGGAACTACACCGGCACTTACAGTACAAGAATTACGCGGTCAAATAGTGAAACTAGCACCCGGTTTACCGGCCCAGGATATATTAGAATCGGGACTAGACCCCGTCGACGACCTAAAAGGCGTAGCAGAAAGTTTAGCAAAAGCGCAGTCAAATTTAACCCTAATCAAATCAAAGTTTGACGATAATTTATTCGTGCGTACAGACAATTTGTGCAGTCATATCTACCATCGTCTTAGGAGAATAATTACTACTACACCCGAATCGGAGGCAGTATTGAAATCATGCTTAACTAGCTTTCAAAATGTATCAAAGGAACTAGCTACTATACGTGCTAAGTTTGATCAAGATAGTGAGGAAACCTTTTTGGAAAGTGAGGACAACCTAGAACAATTGAACACTTCTTCTCATAGTTTCGCGCAACCACCACCAAATATATCAGTAACATGTGACCGCGGCATAACCTCTGATTTTGCAAAACTTCGCTACAGTGGAAAAACTTGTGTCCGCGCTTTCGTCATTCGTGTAAACGAATTTCTCTCAGCTAGGAAGATTAAACCAGACAAATTCCTTTCTTTCGCGACTGAGATATTTGAGAGCGAGGCCTTGTGTTGGTATAGATCGGTTAAAGATAAGATTACCACTTGGAACGAATTGTCTAAACAACTCGTATCCGTATTCTCACAGCCAGACTACGATTATAAATTAAAGGCGGAAATTCGCGCCCGGACTCAAGACGACTCCGAAAACATAACAATTTATTTAGCTATTATGCACGCAATGTTTTCACGACTAACTGTACCTATGACTGAAGATGATCAGTTAGAGATTTTGTTGCATAATATTAGGCCCTGTTTCGCGGCAGTATTAGCTACAGCTACTTCAGTGACCACTATAGATGAACTCCGTACCGTCTGTCACAAATTCGAACTAGTTCAAGCTCGAATGTCTAGCTATAAAGAGCCACCGCGCCCTACGGCAGGTACACTAATCCCTGAGACTACGTTGTTCTTTGGATATTGTAAACAATAAACCTCTGTAAAGTTCCATTTGTTTCACTGAATAGCCAAGGAGCGACCCTACACTAAAAAATATTCACGAAAGGTGATAGTTGGCTCGCGGTGTGACCTAGGGTCTTACGGCAAGTCGTCGATTATCGATCTTTGATTCGACTTTTTACAAGTGTCACCGTCTACCGCGTGACATTCCCCTCTTTCCCGGTGAGAAAATCAACCTAAGTTGATTTTCGGCTATTAAAACTTAGGAGTTATCTATCATACCTCACGCTCACGCTCATCATTCATACTTCTACAAGTTAAAAGAGATAGAACAATAGTATATGCCTACTCCGACCCCTAGGTAAAGGTTGTAATGGAAAGGAGATCTAACTACACATATAGATAACGACTGTCCTCGGGTTACCGGCCGCCCGTAGTACTATTGTAAACAGGTGGAATAAGGCTTATGATTTCGAGTTTCCAACACCGCTCGGTTCCTGAATACAGCTTAGGTAGGGGACTTTACAGAAGTCAGTAGTACTGGTATTAGGCTTAGTTTAAAACAGACGATTCATACATGTGAGATGACCATTCGCGGGTTTCACGACGGTTTCTTGCCTCTAAGTTAGCGCAAGTATCATGGTTGCGTAGCAGCGCGCGGAATGTAAACATCGTTACGAGGTCGCTACGAGTGATTAGATTTTAGTTTAAGCGGCCGGAACGTGTTGCTCTTGCGCTGCTACTAGCGGAATGCGAGATAATTGCGACGGCGCAAGGGGGAGGAGTGATCGCGGACGCCGACCAATGAGGTCATTGCGCGCTGCGGCTCCGCCACGGCCGAACGCTATCTACGAGTAATTAACCTGTTGGTTTTAATTTGATGTCTTTAATATGCCACGCGCCTAAATTCTTTCCAGATAAGTCCTGTAGTTCAAATACTAATGGTGAACGTTTTTTAATGATCTTACACTTTACAAATTTCGGTGCTAATTTCTTACAAAAGTTAGCGGACTTATCGCTGAGGAAATATGTACGCTTCCATACTAAATCGCCTTCATTAAAGTGCGCTGGTTTACGGCGTGAGTTATACCTCTTAATACTATTCTGATGTGCATTGTATAGCGCGTGCTGGACTTTGTCGAATGTTTCTGCTAGGAATCCTACGTTTTGCGCATAGGCGTCGCGCGGTAAGAATAGTAGTTCATTACCCAATTCATTATCGACGTAGTGTGAACCGCACGTTACCAATTCTCTGCCGTGTACTAAGAAAGCGGGAGTGTAACCCGTCGCCTCGTTTATGGAGTTGTTTATAGCGAATTGTATTTTTGGCAGATTAATGTCCCATGACCTGTGGTCGTTTTGTACAAAGGTAGATACACAAGTCATTATCGTTTTGTTATAACGTTCTGTCAAATTAATATGAGGTGAATAGCGTGCTATAAGAAACTGATTAGGTACCTTATATTTATCGAGGAAGGATTTCAGCTCGCGGCTGGTAAAATAAGTAGCATTATCCATATATATGGTTTGAGGGACACCATGAGTGAGGAAAACTGAGTCTTCCAGGTGCTTAATGACTATAGCTGAGGTCGCGTTACGTACAGGAAACAAAAGGCAATATTTTGAAAATACGCATGTCACCACAAGTAAGTAGTTATTTTGCTTTCGTGTAGTAGTTAGTGGACCCATGAAATCCAAGGAGATAACCTGGAATGGACGTGAGCAGTGTTTAGGACGACCCATCTCACCTAGCGTAGCGTGAGTTGGGTGTTTATAAGCTATACAAGTGTCGCATGACGCAATGTATTTAGACACGTCCTTGTACATTCCTTTCCAGAAATAATTGAGAGCCAAACGATGGTAGGTTTTGAACGCGCCTAGATGTCCCGCAGTAGGTACATCGTGATTTTCGCTAATTATTTGGTGACGTAGTTCCTCTGGTACTACTTCCTTCCATGTGAACTCGTTAGCAAATCTAGTGTCAGACTTCGTTAATCTGTAGAGGGAGTTGTTTACTATTTTATAGTTAGGAAAACCCTGTGGCGCGTTAGTACAGCTGTTGTAAAGATCTAAGTACCACTTGTCCTTTGTCGTGAGATGCGCGTTTGCAAGTGTTAACGCTGACACTGGCACGGCTCTAGATAAGGCGTCAGGAACGACGTTGTCTTTGCCGCGTCGATGTAAGATCTCAAAATTAAAGGATGATAGTCGTACTCCCCACCTAGCTAAACGGCCTGTAGGATTACTTAGAGATAAAAACCATTTTAGAGATGAATGGTCAGTGTAGACTTTAAATGTGCGACCATTCTCGAGATAACAGCGCCAATGCTCGAGTGCGACTAGGACGGCTAAGGTTTCGCGTTCTGTAACACTGTAGTTTCGTTCCGCCTTTGACAAGGAACGACTCATGTATGCGACTGGATGTTCTTGACCGTTAATAGTTTGGCAGAGCATTGATCCTACGCCTAAATTACTTGCGTCTGAGTGTACCTCGAATGGTTGCGTATAGTCCGGGCAAGAGAGGACCGGAGAACTAATTAGACAAGACTTGAGTTGTACAAACGATTGTTCAGCTTCGTTTGTCCATGCAAATGGTGGTGCATTTTTTTTAAGTGAAGTCAAGGAATTTAGTGGGCCTGCTAATGTGCTAAAATTAGGAACAAATCTACGGTACCAAGACGCGGTGCCTAGAAATCTTTTCACCTCCTTTGTGTTCGTTGGTCTGGGGTAATCTAGAATCGCGGCTACTTTATCTGGGTCCGTGCGTAGGCCTTGCTCGTCTACCACGTAGCCTAAGTACTTTAATGAGTTCCTAAAGAATTGTGTCTTTTCATAATTTATAGTGAGACCTGCGTGTTTTAGCTTCGCTAGGACTTTTAGGAGCAAAGTTACATGATTGTCATAGGAGTCGCTGACACAGACTATATCATCGAGATAACAGAATACTTTGTTGTCGAATTCAGGTCCAAATAGGCTATCTACTAGTCGCTGTTGTAAAGCTGGTGCGTTCGTCAAACCAAAGGGCATCACTTTGAACGAGAAGGTACCACGTGATGGTACAAAGAAAGCTGTCTTACACTTATCCTTTTCATTTATAGGTATCTGCCAGAACGCCTTCGATAAGTCAATGCTAGTTAAGAATTTCGCGTCCCTAAGATTGTCTAATATCTCGGATATGTAAGGAAGACTGTACGCGTCCTTTTTAGTTACCGCGTTCAATTTACGGCTGTCGAGACAGAACCTAGGTTTGCCGTCCTTCTTCCCTACTACTAGTACTGGCGAGGACCACGCGCTCTCGCATGGTTCAATAACATCCAGACGCAACATTTCGTCGACCTGTTCGTTTATTATGTTGAGTTTCTCCGGTGACATTCTGTAGGAACGTTGTCTAATTGGTTCGGTAGTGCCCGTGTCAATGTTATGTACAACTAAGTTAGTACGGCCGAGACCAATTTGTTCGTAAGAGATGTCGCGAAACTGTCCTATAATATTATCTGCCTGCACGCGCTGAGCCTCTGTGAGGTTAGTGTAGGAATGCAGTGCCTGAGGTCGAATAATTCTGTCTGGATGCTTAGTGACGGTCTCGCTTGCCGCTAAAGCACTTACGTATTTAGGACAAACTTTGAAAGACCGCCAAAAGTTTATCCCTAGTATGACAGAATTATTGACCTCGGGCACTACGTATGCCCTTATAGAGTGAGTTTGATTCTCAAAAGTTATGTCGAGGTCAAAGTATCCTATACTACGCAAGCGCCGGCCAGCAGCCGCCTCTATGTTAATGTAATCATCAAAACGCATGGTATGCCCATAGGTAAGTAATGTGTTATGATAATCTTTGCCAAGCACCGTTACGGCCGCCCCCGAGTCCAATAAGCAGTGTGGAATTCTCAGTTTGTTTATATAGATAGTTATGAACGGTCGCGCGTCGCGCGGCCCTAAGTCCTGCTGCGAATTGTTTTGTTTATGTGAGTGGGGCGAGATCGTCGTTACCTTATAAGAATTAAAAAAAATGTTAACGAAATGCAGCCATTGTGACCATTTATTAGCCCTCCTAATGTAACGACGTCCTCGCCACGAACTTAGTTTTTTGTTTGCGAAGTGGGTCTAGGTATGTGTTTATTACATGTAGTGCAATCAGGGAACTTCACCCCCACCTTGCCACACTTGAAGCACAACAAGGTCCGTGGTGCTTGACAAGTTCTTAATGTGTGTGTATTAGATTTACACCTAGGACAAAATTTATTATTGTTAGTGTGTGGTGCTTGTGACAAAATATTCACCGGGTATCGGTGTTTAGTGTTAGTGTAATTATGTTTATTAGCGCTGTTACCCGAGGATGGATGCTGATACCTATCAAAATGCCTATTTTGATGTGAAAAGGTTTCGGTCGCGGCTAGGGCCTTAGTGGACCCATGAAGTCCAAGGAGATAACCTGGAATGGACGTGAGCAGTGTTTAGGACGACCCATCTCACCTAGCGTAGCGTGAGTTGGGTGTTTATAAGCTATACAAGTGTCGCATGACGCAATGTATTTAGACACGTCCTTGTACATTCCTTTCCAGAAATAATTGAGAGCCAAACGATGGTAGGTTTTGAACGCGCCTAGATGTCCCGCAGTAGGTACATCGTGATTTTCGCTAATTATTTGGTGACGTAGTTCCTCTGGTACTACTTCCTTCCATGTGAACTCGTTAGCAAATCTAGTGTCAGACTTCGTTAATCTGTAGAGGGAGTTGTTTACTATTTTATAGTTAGGAAAACCCTGTGGCGCGTTAGTACAGCTGTTGTAAAGATCTAAGTACCACTTGTCCTTTGTCGTGAGATGCGCGTTTGCAAGTGTTAACGCTGACACTGGCACGGCTCTAGATAAGGCGTCAGGAACGACGTTGTCTTTGCCGCGTCGATGTAAGATCTCAAAATTAAAGGATGATAGTCGTACTCCCCACCTAGCTAAACGGCCTGTAGGATTACTTAGAGATAAAAACCATTTTAGAGATGAATGGTCAGTGTAGACTTTAAATGTGCGACCATTCTCGAGATAACAGCGCCAATGCTCGAGTGCGACTAGGACGGCTAAGGTTTCGCGTTCTGTAACACTGTAGTTTCGTTCCGCCTTTGACAAGGAACGACTCATGTATGCGACTGGATGTTCTTGACCGTTAATAGTTTGGCAGAGCATTGATCCTACGCCTAAATTACTTGCGTCTGAGTGTACCTCGAATGGTTGCGTATAGTCCGGGCAAGAGAGGACCGGAGAACTAATTAGACAAGACTTGAGTTGTACAAACGATTGTTCAGCTTCGTTTGTCCATGCAAATGGTGGTGCATTTTTTTTAAGTGAAGTCAAGGAATTTAGTGGGCCTGCTAATGTGCTAAAATTAGGAACAAATCTACGGTACCAAGACGCGGTGCCTAGAAATCTTTTCACCTCCTTTGTGTTCGTTGGTCTGGGGTAATCTAGAATCGCGGCTACTTTATCTGGGTCCGTGCGTAAGCCTTGCTCGTCTACCACGTAGCCTAAGTACTTTAATGAGTTCCTAAAGAATTGTGTCTTTTCATAATTTATAGTGAGACCTGCGTGTTTTAGCTTCGCTAGGACTTTTAGGAGCAAAGTTACATGATTGTCATAGGAGTCGCTGACACAGACTATATCATCGAGATAACAGAATACTTTGTTGTCGAATTCAGGTCCAAATAGGCTATCTACTAGTCTCTGTTGTAAAGCTGGTGCGTTCGTCAAACCAAAGGGCATCACTTTGAACGAGAAGGTACCACGTGATGGTACAAAGAAAGCTGTCTTACACTTATCTTTTTCATTTATAGGTATCTGCCAGAACGCCTTCGATAAGTCAATGCTAGTTAAGAATTTCGCGTCCCTAAGATTGTCTAATATCTCAGATATGTAAGGAAGACTGTACGCGTCCTTTTTAGTTACCGCGTTCAATTTACGGCTGTCGAGACAGAACCTAGGTTTGCCGTCCTTCTTCCCTACTACTAGTACTGGCGAGGACCACGCGCTCTCGCATGGTTCAATAACATCCAGACGCAACATTTCGTCGACCTGTTCGTTTATTATGTTGAGTTTCTCCGGTGACATTCTGTAGGAACGTTGTCTAATTGGTTCGGTAGTGCCCGTGTCAATGTTATGTACAACTAAGTTAGTACGGCCGAGACCAATTTGTTCGTAAGAGATGTCGCGAAACTGTCCTATAATATTATCTGCCTGCACGCGCTGAGCCTCTGTGAGGTTAGTGTAGGAATGCAGTGCCTGAGGTCGAATAATTCTGTCTGGATGCTTAGTGACGGTCTCGCTTGCCGCTAAAGCACTTACGTATTTAGGACAAACTTTGAAAGACCGCCAAAAGTTTATCCCTAGTATGACAGAATTATTGACCTCGGGCACTACGTATGCCCTTATAGAGTGAGTTTGATTCTCAAAAGTTATGTCGAGGTCAAAGTATCCTATACTACGCAAGCGCCGGCCAGCAGCCGCCTCTATGTTAATGTAATCATCAAAACGCATGGTATGCCCATAGGTAAGTAATGTGTTATGATAATCTTTGCCAAGCACCGTTACGGCCGCCCCCGAGTCCAATAAGCAGTGTGGAACTCTCAGTTTGTTTATATAGATAGTTATGAACGGTCGCGCGTCGCGCGGCCCTAAGTCCTGCTGCGAATTGTTTTGTTTATGTGAGTGGGGCGAGATCGTCGTTACCTTATAAGAATTAAAAAAAGTGTTAACGAAATGCAGCCATTGTGACCATTTATTAGCCCTCCTAATGTAACGACGTCCTCGCCACGAACTTAGTTTTTTGTTTGCGAAGTGGGTCTAGGTATGTGTTTATTACATGTAGTGCAATCAGGGAACTTCACCCCCACCTTGCCACACTTGAAGCACAACAAGGTCCGTGGTGCTTGACAAGTTCTTAATGTGTGTGTATTAGATTTACACCTAGGACAAAATTTATTATTGTTAGTGTGTGGTGCTTGTGACAAAATATTCACCGGGTATCGGTGTTTAGTGTTAGTGTAATTATGTTTATTAGCGCTGTTACCCGAGGATGGATGCTGATACCTATCAAAATGCCTATTTTGATGTGAAAAGGTTTGTGATTGTTTATTTATAGCTAGCTCAGGGATTAGTGTACCTGCCGTAGGGCGCGGTGGCTCTTTATAGCTAGACATTCGAGCTTGAACTAGTTCGAATTTGTGACAGACGGTACGGAGTTCATCTATAGTGGTCACTGAAGTAGCTGTAGCTAATACTGCCGCGAAACAGGGCCTAATATTATGCAACAAAATCTCTAACTGATCATCTTCAGTCATAGGTACAGTTAGTCGTGAAAACATTGCGTGCATAATAGCTAAATAAATTGTTATGTTTTCGGAGTCGTCTTGAGTCCGGGCGCGAATTTCCGCCTTTAATTTATAATCGTAGTCTGGCTGTGAGAATACGGATACGAGTTGTTTAGACAATTCGTTCCAAGTGGTAATCTTATCTTTAACCGATCTATACCAACACAAGGCCTCGCTCTCAAATATCTCAGTCGCGAAAGAAAGGAATTTGTCTGGTTTAATCTTCCTAGCTGAGAGAAATTCGTTTACACGAATGACGAAAGCGCGGACACAAGTTTTTCCACTGTAGCGAAGTTTTGCAAAATCAGAGGTTATGCCGCGGTCACATGTTACTGATATATTTGGTGGTGGTTGCGCGAAACTATGAGAAGAAGTGTTCAATTGTTCTAGGTTGTCCTCACTTTCCAAAAAGGTTTCCTCACTATCTTGATCAAACTTAGCACGTATAGTAGCTAGTTCCTTTGATACATTTTGAAAGCTAGTTAAGCATGATTTCAATACTGCCTCCGATTCGGGTGTAGTAGTAATTATTCTCCTAAGACGATGGTAGATATGACTGCACAAATTGTCTGTACGCACGAATAAATTATCGTCAAACTTTGATTTGATTAGGGTTAAATTTGACTGCGCTTTTGCTAAACTTTCTGCTACGCCTTTTAGGTCGTCGACGGGGTCTAGTCCCGATTCTAATATATCCTGGGCCGGTAAACCGGGTGCTAGTTTCACTATTTGACCGCGTAATTCTTGTACTGTAAGTGCCGGTGTAGTTCCGCGAATAGCCACCTCATAAGATAGCTCTGTTTTTTGTAGCGATAAATACTTAATATTGCGATGTGCCATTTTTAGTACACTAAAAGCTGTAAGTTACCCGCGATATTAGAATTTATTCAACCTGTTCTCCGAAGTGTGCGCGTTAAGGTGCGTTTATAATTTTAAAATAATGAAATGGAGTTACAAGACGAACCGTAGATCGACAAGTAAGTGTTGAAGGAAAGTGCGACTTACGCGTATTACCCTAAGTGCCGCAACGTATGGCTGCGAGTCGTATTAAACGTTGGTAGAATTGAACGTTAAGTAGTTAACTCAGTTGTAATGGCTAGCCTGCTATTGAAACACGTAGCGCGTTGTAGTTAGTTGTCTAAATGCTCAAAGTATGCGCAGGTATAGGTAAGGTGCTAAAATAATTCGATTATTGCAGTAAAGTGTTAAAAATCGCGAGTTGTTTGAAGCTAAGTTTAAAGTTTTCGAGAAGTGATGCTAAATTTGATTAAATTAATGTTCTTGTCGGTACAACTAATTAAGGTTGTTGTTAGATAATTGAGTGGTTCGTTATAAATTTGAAATGCCAACTGTGGTAGTTATTATGTAGTTAATGTGTATTTTAAATTGACACTGGTCGCGATCGAGCCGTTAACGCTTGCGTATTTGAATCTGCTAAGTGTCCTAGGCACACGGGTGCGAAAGAGAGCGCGCGGTCGTTGCTAACACAACGGAGCGGTGCGGAAGGAACCGTTGATTCGAATAATTAGGGCGCGAGCGGATGTGCCAAGCGCGAGTGGATTTTAAATTAACGGTTCAGTATTTAAAATATTTGACCGTTAATATTTTAAATTTAAGTACATACGTTAGGAACCGTTGATTTCAAATTACTGCTAGTGAATTTAATGTTTGTTTACGTTAATTTAAATTAAAAATTTAGAAAATAACCACTTGTTACCGACAGGAACAACGTTTTTTACGACTTCTACGTAACCGAACGAGAAAACGGCTGAGCCTATTCTTAAGCCGAGCTCAGACAGCGAACGAATTGTTACTGCAATAGTCGGATTTTACAATAAAATAAGTATAAAAGTATTTAGAAATGACCGAAGCCAACTCTTTGAGTGCGTGTGCGGAAGAAGTGCTAAGACCTGAACTGAACTAATGGGTGCCGCTAGTGCGCGTATAGAAAAAGTGCTAAGAACTGAACTGAACTAACCAAGTTGGGCGCCGACTATCACCTTTCGTGAATATTTTTTAGTGTAGGGTCGCTCCTTGGCTATTCAGTGAAACAAATGGAACTTTACAGAGGTTTATTGTTTACAATATCCAAAGAACAACGTAGTCTCAGGAATAACGTGAGCTTTTTAAGAGAGTTCAGGGCAGAACGGCACTATTGACTTATTCTTTTCACACACACACGCCCAAGGAGCACTAGTACTCCCCTGGACGGACACGAAGGTGAGGACGACGCTGCCAGCGCAGAAGGGGCCGAAGGCGAGGGTCGCAGTAGAGGCGAGCCTTGGGTCAGGATGTCGTCCTCAGGCAGAAGCGTGTCTTCCGGTAGGGCAGTGGAGATGTGCGTTATGCAGCTCAGCAGTTTCAGGCTTTAATTTAGCCCCGATCTGGGTCCCTGTAATTTTCTCGGTGTCAGAGGCGGTCTTCTACGACGAGGGCCCAGGCAGCTCTTCGACGTCCACCAGGGGTAGTGCGTCAAAGAGTCGGCTAGGTCCTCGAGTAAGACTTAGGAACAAATAGGCGAATTTGAATAAGGTTGAACAGTCTGTGTTCGCCGTTAAATTCAAAATGAAGCCACGTTATAATTCAAATTGGAGGCCGTTGGCCCTACGGTCAACGCGCCCCGACGAAACACTTAGACCTAATTTATTAACATGATTTACATTTGAAATTACACTTAGAATAAAAAGCAATAAAATACAATAAGACACCTTGAGCACTTAGACAATGATAATTAATTTACTCACCATATAACTGGGGATTCCGTACTCGTAGCTTTTATTCTGAAGATTTGAAATAGAGTGTGGATCCCTACGGCGCGCGCGAGCTTTTATAGGAGGCCGCGGTTCCGTATGTATAACTATACTTAATTAAGCGCGACTAGTGATGTGCCACCTAGGGTCTTACGGCAAGTCGTCGATTATCGATCTTTGATTCGACTTTTTACAAGTGTCACCGTCTACCGCGTGACACAGTTTAAGGAGGTATAAACAAACAAGTATAGCGCCACAAACTTATCGGACCCGGTGGTCAAAAATAGTAGTAATGCTGCGACCATATCCTACCCATGTCCATTTGACGGTCAGGTCACCACGTCAGATACGATTTCAGCCCTGTAACACAATATATCATCCGTCTCTAATAAAATACCCCTCTCATCCACTCAAAGGTTGACTGGAAGAGATCCCTTAAAGGTATAAGTACACCATTGTGCATATATCTCAGTGTTTGTCAATTGTATTCGTTTTATGTTTATTTTGCATAATAAAGAGTATACATACATCGATACATATAGCTACACATAGGTAGTGTTTTATTTATTACTAGCCAAATTTCGTGAGTATAAATGATTATACGGGTACGCGTCTAAATCGCATTCTATTATTAAATATAATAACGAATATAACAGATGATTTGAGGCCAAGCCCGACCGCAGAAGCTCGAGGGCCATTGTTTGTGTCAGTCCGTCAGTGTTGTTGTTTGAGTTTCGACTCGAAATAACAAGGGTGTCAAGGGTCGGCGGATCACTTCACTAGCCGGCCTGAACTACTGTCAACTGTCATTAATCTTATTTCATTGAGGGGACGGTGATATTATTTTTTACTCATTAAGTGAAAACTATACATGGATCATCATGTTTTCGAAACAACCAAGTTTTGGTTTATTTATTATTTTATTCGGAATGTTATTTTACTAGAACAAAGGATTAGTTTAGACTTGAACTATCGTTACATTCTCACCTGAACAGCATGATCTATTAGTCCTATTTCTATTATCTAATTCTACTACCATACCTACTACAGACAAATTTTTCAAGTTGCCCTACTCGAAGAAATAAAATTAACGTAGAGAGGTATAATTTTTTGTAAAAGAGAACAAAATATTTTCCTTCCGTCGACGAAGCGGTTGGAGAGTTTTCGTCCCAAGTCTGGATTATTGTTTCCTGAATCTCTGCAATGCGAGAGCCATTGCTATTTTAGGATTCCCTAAATAAATATTCGAGATCAATGTTTTAAATAAATACTTTTTTGTATTTTCCTTTTTTATAATCACACACACACATAAATCACGTCTTTATCCCTTGCGGGGTAGACAGAGCCTAACGTAACAAGACCTAAAGGCCACGTTTAGCATGATTGTGGGCGTATAGGTGGAAAGGTGAATCAAAATAGTGATGGGTTGCTAACCGCATCGCTAATCGCTTTATAATCATGTATAATATTAATGAAAAAAAACATTTACCTTGCTGCTAATTTATCATTATTACATTTTTTATGTTTGTTTCTCCAAAAACACTTTATATGCGAATTTATCTCTTGAAGTTAAAGTTGTGGGTTCACGGTTAACGCTAGCCGCTTCCAAGCTAGGCAACTAAAGGTCTATGGGGAGGCCTATGTCCAACAGTGGACGTCCTACAGCCGTTATGATGACGTTGATGATGATGACGATGACTGAAAATACAAAAATACAAGACCGGCAGCGGAGAAGAAATCAAAACCCAAATTTCAGTGATTCCTAAATTAAAGTTTTGTCCTAGACTAGCAAAATTTTCATTACTTACATACCTAGTACATACGTACAAAATGACGTCTATATCCCATTCGGGGTAGTCAGATTCATTTTCATGAGTAACCACTAAATTAAGCCATTTTGAACTAGCGGTCTGAAAACTTACTTAAGAATATCAACGGAACCCTGGAATTACGAAACGAATAAGTGAGATATTTTTATACCGTAAAAATACTTACTTTCTACAACTCGTGGAACTTACACTTTTAGTAGGTGATTTGGTAGAAATATACTGAAGACAAGATTATCATTACACATAAATGATGATTAAGTCTCACGGTAGTTTCATGTTGAAAGACAAGATTAGTTTAGAGGTGTTAACATTAAACGGTCCGTCTAAAACTTCACAACTTTTCCTTTATAATGGTTTCAGTCTAATTTAATCTTTCGTAAAATGATTGCTTCATATATTATATAATGCATAATTAAGTAATATGCTTATTTACGTAGTGAGATCATTTACCGAAAATCTGAAAGGCTTTTGCTTTCAGAAACAACGTGGGTTTGTTCTTAGAATTACTTTGTAATACAGCATTGTTTGCAAAGTCATTAATCTCTTAGTATCCCGGGAGAAAAGGCGCTTGTAGTTGGAGCAAGCATCTCACACACTCTATCTTACACAAGCACGAGAAGTGTTCCATTATAATGCTTTTGAATTAGTTAAGGTACTCTCAGTTTTTGTTTTAAGTTGTAATTTTTCTATGTTTTCTTTATTTGCTTAACTTCTAATCATGTGAATTTTAAGCCTTTTTCAGTGATCAGAGTTACATAAATTGACTAGAAATTCAGTAATACGTAAGTACCTACATATGAACAGAACAGAACTGAATTATGGTTTTACCAAGCAAGCGGCGATTGTTTAAAATCGTGTTTATTTAAGCATCAGCGATTGGTTTGCATTGATGAAGCTTTCATAGGTAGGTAGGTACCGTGAGAGATTGTCGAGCTCCAAAGTAGTGAATTTCAAAACCATTTCATACCCCACTCTACGCTAACTATGACAATACTTGTGTCATTAATCACAATGTTCAGGTGATAGGAGACAGGGGCGTGATGTGGGATCCATCACAAGCTATAAGGGATTATAGTCAGCCGCAATTACGGCAGATGATGCATGGATGGTGGTCGTGGGCTCTAAGAAGCATTTAATGGCTACATTATTTCATATGTCAATGTCACTGTAATTCAGATACCTACTTATCCAATCACTGCATACGTTATGATACCAGCAATAACGTGCCACTTAATATTCTACAGTAACCTGCGCCATACGTACTCCACTGTCCACTACTCAAGAGCACCCTCTTGAAATACGGTTAAAACGCTGAGGTAAATAAAATAACCGGGAAATTGCCGAGCTACTAAGGTATCTTTTACAATTTTATTCATAAATATTGCCTCATCGCCGGCCAGCCTACGTTATGTTTGCATAGTTTACCTAACAAGTATTTTGAACTTTGACTTTTTACAAACGGTGGAATTACTCGTGTCGTATTTCGTATTCAACATAATTTATGTTAATCGTAGTGAAATACAATTTAAAAACCGGGTTTACAAATACACAAAAAGCAGTCCAATTTACAACCTACTCTTTTTTAAGTCTGTTAATTAGAAAATAGATCGCTTTCCACAAATGAAACATGTACCTGCTAAGCTAACCAAAACGTAGACATTTTTATATTTGCTTAATATTATAAATCGTAGATATGGAGAAAATGCAGCCTCTGTTACATACAGGCAGGACACGTTACGGAAATGCAGCTTTGTCTAGCATGATTTTGTCTAGATAGGTATTTGCATCTACAACAAAATATTGGGTTTGGCAAGCTTGGGTCGTTTCTAAAATACGTTTCGTCGTCGTTGACGAAGTATAAAGGCGAGGCGGATAGTTTTCTAGTGAAACTAGGTAATGTCTCAAATTTACAATATACGAGTATTGGGATTGCAACTTAGGTACACTAAATTCGATATTATAAGTCTGGAACAATTTCTTAAAAAAATGAGTTCTTAAGCTTCTACAAGAATTAATGAGTTTAGAACCGACAACATTATATATCCACAAGATTCGGATTATTGCGTGGCTATATTTATATTTTAAAAACGCTGTGTTGATTGATCTGTTACTCTGTCACTGTTGTCAAATATTTATAGGACGTCAATAACAGACACCATACTATACTACCGATTACTCTTACATCCGACAGCTTACGGGTGTCCGCTGGGGTCGTTAACATTTTGATGTTGGATCCAATGACCAATATTGGAGCGGACTATATGAAATGTAGGTAGGTATACCTTTCATACATTTTAGTTGATATCGGATCGGATAATGTGAAAACGCTCTAAAAATCATGTTTTTCTACTCGTTGAATTTAATCTGTCAATTATGTGTTATGACGGTTATGCTATGACAAAAAGCTGAAACAACCAACAAAAGGCGGGAATATACCTCAAATGGAAATTTGAACAATGAAATTGCTAGCTTGATCTTTACGAGTATTATCATCTAGATCTAGACATCGTAAATTTTGTAGCATTTTCATTTAAGAGTAGAAGTGTTACAAATTCAATTTAATTAACACTACTTATTACGCCGCAATGAAAATGCTGCAAAAATTACAATGTCTTGTAATCAGGATCTATGTGCGATTTATGTGAGCTAACTAAACCGAAATAGATTCTGAAATAAGAATAAGAATAAGAAAATTTTATTAGCTGATACAAACACGAGCAGAATATTTTACATGGATACTTATTCCAACCAGCCAAATGGCCGCCACTCAGCTATGTGTCAAGATAAGATCCAGGATAATGTTGTGACGCTGATTTTCAGTGCCGCCAGTTACAGAGTTACAGAGGTGGCTGTCACCAGGCACACATCCCAGTTCATACTGGTTTACGAAATCACCACTTCCAATACCCATACTTTATGTAATAATTTGTATATTTATTTTTATCTTTAGTTAGGTTCTTACAATATTGATATAAAAAGTAATAAAATAATATTTAACACAAAATATAAAACATGATAAAAACCTAACCTAGGGTGCCGCCGGCAGCGAGGCGAGGCCTAAGCTACCGGTGGTCAGGGCGACAGAGAGAAGAACCTCCTGACTATCCGAGCCGTGTCCAGGAACCTTCTGTATCTGGCCCTTGACCCAACCACCTAGCGAGAGCCTTTTAAGGCGATGGTCAAGGCTCTTCGCTATTAGACCGTTTGCCGAAACGACTATCGGGACAGTGATCGTGGTATCAACAGGCCACATGGCGGTAACCTCGTGAGCCAAGTCAAGGTACTGGCTGACTTTGTCTTTCTCGGCCTTCACGAGGTTCACGTCATGGGGGATCGTGATGTCTACGAGCACTGCCCGGCGCTTCGATCGATCTATCAGCACGATATCAGGTTTATTATTGGCGACAATAGTCCTGTCCGTGATGATAGAGATGATAGATCGATACCAATAGAGCGTGACACGACCATTTTCAAGAACTGGTTCCGGTGTGTACTTATAGTAGGGCACTTCGAAGTCCACAAGACCAATATAATAATAATTATTATGCTTACAATTTTATCATTTACTAGCGACCCGCCCCGGCTTCGCACGGGTGCAATGCTTCTCTCTCTCTCAGCTCTATATCTATCCCGAAGCTGACTGGGTCGAGCCTCACGCTCTACTGATGATTCTCTGTCCCTCTGAACCGTAGTATGCCTATCTCGATCCCGGCTGCGGCGAACCTCACGCTCTACTAAAGATTCTCTCTCTCTCTCAGCTCTATATCTATCCCGAGCCTGACTGAGGCGAGCCTCACGTTCCGTTGATGATTCTTCATCTCCTGCTGAACGTAGTCTTCTGGCATTCACTGTACTACGACCTATGTTCGAACGACGACGTCTTCCAGACGCCCCGGCCGGCCGGTACCGCCGCAAACGCTACGTCCCGCAATTTTTAAATCTGTAATATCTTCGAAAAAAATCATTTAAATCATATGCTGTAAAGGGCCATATAGATCTATATTAAATCACAATGTATTTAAGGTATTTAATTGGATAATGATTAATGCTGTATTGGTTAAAATCGCTTCGAAAATTAGCCATTATTTGTCGTAAAAAGTAAATGACAAAAATGTTTTATTGTGGGATATCCATAAAAGATAGACATATACCATCGCGGAGTTTTCTGTAGACCTTTCCAATGTGTATAATACTTAGTACATTATTTTGATAAAATGTCGTAGGGTTCAGCCTGCGTTTGCTATGTAAGCGGAAAAAATGTAATTATTTACGACATTAGAAACTTCAAAAATAACAGTATTTCTCCATTATTTAATGGATGTTAATATATATGTAGTGATAGTGATGATCAGTTCTATCAATGATACAATCATGTTCTTACTTATTACAGTGATTTATTTTTTAACCGTTTTGTGTATTTTTGTAGAGCCTGGGCCTGCATGTACGGCAAGTTAGTTTTATTCAACCTACATAAGTCAGTCCCTTTTAAGATTTTGTTGATAATATTGCACCAATTATAAATGCGTCACAGACACCGATAAAAAGTAATTAATTGCCAAATTCTGGTGGGTTGTGCATTTTACAAAATCAAACTAATATTTAGAGAGCAAGGTTTGAATGATTTCGGCGTGAATATTATTCTTATTAGCTTTTGCTTCCAAATATTCGTTTGATTCGTTGATTGCATAAGTGAAAACCCTGACCGCATATACTGAAGAGTAAATTAACTTTTGCTTCTTTATGTAGTTGAATTCGCGCTGTTGTATCCATTTATGGACTGCCACTGGATCATCAGTTGCAAAATCATTCCTGCATTCCGGACAGTTAAATTTTTTGAGCACTTTTCTTACGACCCATCCCGCGGTATACGCTCGTGAGTGCACATCGAGGCGCTCCCGGGCCGCCTGCAGGCGCAGTGGCTCGGCGGTGCTGCCGGCTGCTCGGCTGGTAGTGGTCGAGGACTAGGGTACGGGCTCGACACGTCCAGCCTGAGAAGCGAACTCAGTGATACTGGTGCACTCAAACAACGACCGTATTTTAATGACATGCTCACTGCAGTCGTCCTCGCAGTTGTAAGTATTTTCGTGAAATTTGATTAAGTTTGTGATCAACAATGATTTGAATGTGCAGGCGAAGGTCGGGTCGTTATTTCTGGCGTTGTATGAGCGCACCCGGCCGAAAAATTTTTCGATAGCGTCAGAGTTAAAATATCTCGGACGCACCAATTTAACATTTTTTGCATTTAAAATTTGCCACAGCCTTTGAAAACTTCTCAGCGTTGTAGCCCAATTATGTAAGCTTGGCACTGTGGTCATTTTTCCCTGGTTATCCAAAAATTTTATATTTTTTAGCGTTTTTATAGCCTTTTCCCAAAAGGCATGGTGGTCAGAGCTGCGAGTAACTGCAGTGCGCAAGTTTTTGCCGCGCGTGTGTTTGTGGTTGGCGCCGTTGACGCTGCCGAACAGGTCGTCGAGAAATGCGACCAGCTCGGCCGTGTTGCACAACGTCTCGCTCACCGCCGTCCCGTCCGCATAGTGTGCTAAAACTTTATGTTACTTTAGGGAAAACGTTTACTAAACAATTTACTTTATGCTAAAAAAAACTCTTGACATTAAATTCGGTCTTTTTTCAGTAGAAAAAGGAAGGCAAACTGGCAAGTAAGTCACGTGACAGTAAGTGATCACCGCAGGCCATACACATACGCAATACCATACCGAAAGCTGATGCATTGCCAACCTAGAGGACTTAATGCTTCTTGTGCTCGTAATTTTCCCGGATGTCTTACTCTCCATGCACGCCAGAACACATGATTGCAATTGTTTACTTTATTATAAGTATAAAAATGGCTACAATATTTGTTAATACTATTGTTAAGCAAAAATAACCCTAGAGCTCTAAATTGCGTCTATTCCAAAACGGTGTTATGTGAATTGACTGTTTAGGAACAAAGCAAAAAAAAGAAATATTTATGTAGTACTACTCACAAAAAGAAGCAGTGTACGCCAGAGCCGCTGCCATGGTTTTACTAAATACACGTACGCAGTTTTTCACCTGCAAGATAAATACCAAAGATGAGCCCTGATACTCCTTACACTTTTCCGAGAAACGACTACACTAAAAAAAGGTTCTCTTGATTAATTAGTAGATATGTACCTACTATGTCTTCCATCGAGGGAATGGGCGAAAATCATAGGAATCATGTTACAAGCGATGATGCTAGCAACCCATCACTATTTTGATTCCATTTTCCACCTATACGCCCACAATCCTGCTAAATGTGGCCTGTGGGTACCTGTTATCTTAGGCTCTGTTTACCCCGTAAGGGATAAAGACGTGAATCGTGTGTGTGTGTGTGTGTATGTACTACGGATAAGAGGTTAAGTGAGTCCTGTAAATAAAGTAACATAAAATAAAACTTTATTTGGACAAACACATGTTTACTTATACATATAAAATGTAAGAATTCGACCCTCAGAAACTAGGAGTTATAAAAATCATAATACTGAAATTAAGCGTAATGAATAATTCAGCAAAGTAATAATTAGCTTAAATGATAGGAATTAGTTGTAACAAAATTAGTTCAAATGAAATTACGACAAACGTTGTTCGGAAGTGCTGTTCTGTTAAGCGGAGCAATTCGGCGAACTAAAAATTGTGATAAATGACATTAGTTTTATTAAAATTAGTTTACATGAAACCTTTTAGTTTATACCTTCATTTTCTTGATCCGTTCTGGCAGAATGTGCTCATCGTTGAGCTTGTGCAATAAGCGCGCCGCGCATGCCGGCAGTCAGTACGGTACACATCCACCAAGTCCTGCCACTTGCAAACTTTCCCGTTCATTGAGAAGTTTTTCGTCAAAAAAATGTTCCCGATTCCTTTAATAAGGTGAGGCGGATCATACTCCGCACTAAGGCATTGTCCATTTAAGTGTATGGTGTCATCTGAAAAATACATTAAACTTCTTTCACATGCAAGAACGTCATCATTCCTTGTCTTACATTGAGATACGATATAAATTATGACACACACATTTTACATATCTTGACCATCTTCATCATCATCAGCCTAAGACGTCCACTGTTGAACAAAGGCCTTCCCCTTAGCACACTTAATTAATCCCCCGGTTTCCCGCGACTTTCACGCTGTCGTCGGTCCAACTAGTGGGAGGCCTGGCAAAACTGCGTCTTCACTAAAGATTACATACATACACACAATCATACTACATATTATGAAAAATAGATTATCAGCGTTGTGTGTGTCTTCGCAAAAGTGAAACGGTCGCTGGCTCAGCATTACGCTGAGGTGTTAGACACCTGCAGCACTGATTTTCAGCCAGAACCGTCTATGACTCACGAAACGATACACATCAAATATGGTACATAATCCATAAACTTTTACGTAAACAAAGCAATAATTTTAATGAATTAAATAATTTCGAATAAACAAAAAATTCAGAGGAGGGAAAACTAAATTGTTCAAAAGCAACAGGCTGGCATATCAAAGTGCAAAGTGCAGGAGGACTATTGTAAGGATTTTTGGAGCGTCAATAAGTGAAAAGATTATTTGACATCACTATACATAGTATAAAACAAAGTCGCTTTCCGCTGTCTGTCTGTCCCTATGTAGGCTTAGATCTTTAAAAGTACGCAACGGATTTTGATGCGGTTTTTTTAATAGATAATGATTTACAAGGAAGGTTTATATGTATAACTAGCTTCTGCCCTCGACTTCGTCCGCGTAGAATTAGATTTAAGAACTGATGTTGATAGTTATATTCTGTAATAATTATTTACGTTGCGAGTCTAGGCAGCTACGACCTAAGTCGAAAGATTACCTAATTAGATTGAAGTAAATGAAATCGGTTTATTTACCTGTTTCCTCGCCCGCTAATATTTGAGATCTACGAGTGTCTTCCTGTAAGCTTTTAAAAGCATTTTGGAACGTGCTCCCTTGGTCGCTTATTAAAGCAAGGGGGTGAAGCCCCGCATCGCACACGGCTGACACAAGGTTTTTAATTAGGACCTTCATTTGAGAACCCGACGCCGCTCCTTCAGAGAAGTAAAACGCCATCGGTTGTTGCCATTTACAAACTGCGCTTTTCAGCAAAAAGGCCAAAGCATGGTCGGCGAAGCGGTTGGTCTTTTCTGACAATTCAACAAACCCGCTGATTTTGTCACTTTTTCTTGAGTAATTAACTCCGGTTTCCAACTTCATCTCGTCAAAAATTATTGTGCACAATTTTTTGTGTTCATTCCAACTATTGACCTGAAGATTTAACAGTTTTAAGCAATTGGGAGTGCATGTTATATAAGTTATTATTTGTTTAATACTAACAGAAAAATTGTACAAGGATGCACAGGATTGCTGTGAAAGCACATTAGTACATTAATTGCAAAATCAATATCATTTCGGTTAAATTTATCACTAATATTTTGCTATTTACACAGGACTTTATTAGTTTATTAAAGGACAACTTCAATAACCTACGTTTTATTTATTCTCTTTCTAGCAAAGTCACGCAGTCCGTCTGCTTTGTCCAACTAATCGGACGACGCGGATTTTTTTGGTTTGACTATTTGTACTACAAAGAATCATAATTTCCTTCCGCAATTGAAGTTATCGTAAAATAACTCGGTGCAACTCACACTTAGTTAAAATATATCCCGATTCTGAGCTATACGTACTTACATAATTTTTTCCTTAAAATATTAAGCAGAGTTACCGAGTTTAGAAGTCTTTCCTTGAATTAATTTGGTGTTATGGTGAAATGGTGATAGTTTAATAAAAAAATGCATGTAGACCGGTCACTCCGATGAAGCGAATTTGCTATTCCATGCAGTCCAATTAATCGAACCAACAGAAAAAAACAACTTGAACCGATTAATCGTACAAAGCAGTACATAAAGCAGTTCATCACCTCAAAAACTTGCGGATTGATACCAGTTTCAATGTTCACATGCCCCAACATTTTGTTCAGTTTAGTCTTGGATGGCAAAACGAATATACGTTGCAGAAATCTATAGCACTTCGGACTTTGCTGTAGAATAGACATAGCTATGACTTTTTCTTCTAAGTCAAAACACCTTCCTTTTGTACTTCTTGTGCATTGTTTGACTTGCATCCACTAAAATTTCCGTGCAACTGGATTCATTCCCTCCATCAATTTTTTGAATGATTTTTCTTTGGAGGCTTTTATGGCCATGTTGACGCGGCGGCTGTAGTTAAGTTGCCTTTTAGCTTTCTTGTGAAGCTCATTAAGTTTTTTGCAGCGAGGAGAGAGTTTTTCAAACTTTGCTATAATTCTCCTTCTGCAGGTCAATGTTTTGCGCATTTTGGGCGAGAGAAATGAGAATGACTCTTCTACATGTCCAAAATCTACTAGCAGTTGGCCTTTGCCAACTCTCTTGTATCATGTGTCATTGTGTTGATCTCATACTTTATGAGATCTGTTAAGAATCAGCCGGCATAAGACTGTCTGCAAGCTGTTACCATTATATTATTTTCTCGATGCAGGGACGTTAATTATAGAGAAGTTCTCTTGGTAACATAGAAACTGCTTTATCGATTTAGACAAAATTTAAATGGGACCACCTGGGAAGTTATACCCTTTGAAATTAAATAATTTCCCAAATCTGTTCAGCGTTTTAAAATGATCAATGGACATACACAAAAAAGATTGCAACGAATCGAGAACCTCTCCCTTAAGATCGTTTCATAAATTATAAACGTAATGAAACCTACCCTTAAACAGTATTTTAGAGTAATCCAAGAATTTTAAAGTAAATCAAAGGAAAAAAAATCAAGAGCCTTTTACCTGTATTAGCAGTATTTTGGTCAGTCAGTGCTTTACCATGTGGAATTGGAACCATTGCAACAGTGGCTGAAAAAATAAATAAGACATACTATTACTATCATAAAATATATTATTTGTCTGTTCTTATTTTAATAAGAACGACTAGTTGTCGTAACTTTATTTGCATGTATGTATACACGGCAAAATTATCCCGTAAGCATACCCACTCACACGTCAGATTTCTTTACCGCCACTATCGCCAGTGTAAGCGAGAGAAGAGAAGAGACCCTGAATCTTCAAATATTATCTGTTATATTTTTATCTCTTTCTGATATAGTTTACATTTGTGTCAGTGGGGATATGTAATCATTTTGTTGTGTATAAATGTGTGTGTAATTTAAGTAGCAGGTAAGTGTGGATGTGTGCATAGAATGACATACCTACTTAGACAGCCAGACAGACTAGCCTGCTTACTTATAAATAAGTTTGTCAAAAAGTTTCACTTTTAATACAATCTTTTTTGTTGATTGTACTTGCATTGTCATCCGTCCTACATTATGTGTACCACATTTCATTCCTGCGGAGACGATCCTGGCTGGGTCACCAGAACTCCACAACCAGATTATTGTATTGTCAACCGACTTATTCAAGTATGCAAATTTTAGCTCAATTGGTTAAAATCTGCTTCAAAATTGAGTCTCAAGATTCAACCCGGACAAACATATTTACATACATAATATATATATTTATATAGGTGCATACATACACTGCAAGTTAATGTGAAGCTTGTAAAAAATAGGTATGCTATGTGTACTTTTGGTTCAATTTGATTTATCATGTCAGCCGAAGGACGTCCACAGCTGGACACAGGCCTCCCCTAATGGGATGAATTTAATTGTATGTATAATATAATGTGTGTTAAATAAACTGAGTTAAAATACAGACCTGTTATGTTGACACATTCTGGTAAAACAGTATCCTTCGCATAACTGTGGTCACAGCGACGCTTCTTGCTATAGGTATGGTCACTCATGCATCTCCCTTGCTCCATGGATTCTAGAAAAGATAAAATACTATAAAGTCATTTGATTTTATGTTTAGCTATTTCCCATTGAGGGAATGGGCGATTTTAATAGGAATCATGTTATAGGCGATGAGGCTAGCAACCCATCACTATTTTGATTCCATTTTCCACTTACACACCCACAATCTTGCTAAATGTGGCCTGTAGGTACCTGTTACCTTAGGGTCTGTCTACCCTGTAAGGGATGAAGACGTGGTTTGTGTGTGTGTATTTAGCTATATCTAGTATAGTTTCACTTTCATCCATTTCCTACTCTTTTGTGGTAGTCTAAGCCTGTGATTGATTTTGTTGTAAAATGCATTAATGGGACCAGTTTGTTGGTTAAACATCTACCAATATGAATACTAAATTTACCGACTGGGTTACATGAACATCCTACTAATATTATAAATCCGAAAGTTTGTGAGGGTGTGTTTATTTGTTTCTTCTTCACACTGAAACAACTGGACTAATTTGGATAAACATAATGAATACGAAAACTAAATTAGACAGAATGTTTACAGTCACTGGCAGATATTACAACATTATGAAAAAATATATGAATTTGAGGCCAGATGGGTGTACAGACAGACGAACGTTTTTTCATAAGATACTACAATGACAAATGCTAGAGTCAAAATATAGGAATATACACTTTTGGAAATATGGGAAAAACAGTGGCCAGTTACATGAAGTTGCCCAACCCAGAATTGTATACTGGCCACTGTTTCCGAACAACCTCGGCTACTTTACTAGTTGATGCAGGTTTGTAAATAGTAATCATATTTAATTTGGGTGTCAAGTGTACTTTTTTATGTGAGTACATTAATTTAAGTGTAGTTTGATAATGAAATCCAATGTTCAGTGGTTTTGTTGCAGGAGGTGACATCACAGCCTTAAAAAGGCTTGGCAGTTGGAAATCAACAAGTGTGGCTGAGGGGTACATTCATAATTTATTAAAAATAAAAGACTGTCTCTGACACTATATTAAATTCAATAGAAAATAACGCTTCATCTACAGCAAACGCCACCTACATCCCGAGAACCGTGACATCTTTAAAAGAGAAACCCTGTGCCCAGCCCAGTCACCGGCAGTCTACACCTAGTCCAACATTTACTCAAGTCATTTATGGCAATTGTTTATCTCAGCCACCCAACGCTGCAACATCTCACAGTGCGATGAAACCCCGATCTAGGTGGACAATATTATTTAAGCCTCAAAACCGACTCTATTAGGTCATATTATGATGTCAGAATATAAATAAAATGAAAGAAATTACAAAATCACATTAAAATTAAAAACCAGTATAAGCTGACCTATTGGTACTAAGAATTACTACACGCGTGAAGGCCAATTTATATTGGTCATTGTTTTAGGCAGTATAAATGTAGTTTTTGACACACATTTTATATTCATATTATTTTTCACAGCACTATGAAGTAAATAAAACAACACTAATAATTTATGCGGTTTATTGGGTAAGTACCTTACTCTGAATCGCTAAAACTAGGCAAATTAACGTCACGTAAACTGTCTTCATTTCGTACTTTTCTAATGAAGTCCAAAATTTTGGAGTACGTCATGGTACGTTTTTCAATTGTTATACGATCTAATTCAAATGCAACCAATTTTGAGAACTCAATATTCCTGGGGTCCGGTTGTTCTTCTGGTTGAGTCAATTTCAAAAAACACGTTTGACCTCGAACATCCGAAGAGTCTCGTCGATTCCTCATATAAATAGCACAGTCCAAAATATTATTGTCCTCAACTTGTGTAGCCTTATCAGCTTTAGACGTTAGTGGCGAAGATTGTTGTTCACATAACTTGATTTTTTTCGAAGGTAAACTTCCGGAAAGAATACTTGGGGATGTAGATCTTTCTCTGTTTGACATTATTACATTTAATTATTCCGTAACGATCACAAGCTCAGCAAGATCACTAATGCTAAATAAAATGACAACCAGCAAAAAAAAAATCTAAATCTACCCATATATTTTAAGTGATTTTACAGCTTGTACCTGATTAGTTAAAAGTAAAACTATCCATTTGAAATAAAAACAAGTTTACCAACCTTATAACTTAACGTAAGTAAATTTTTAATCTTCTTCGCTACTTTCTTCGTCATCCGATTCCACATCGTCATCAAAATTAGTAGTTTTAACATTTGGTGGCATTATTAAAGCCAATACTTCAGGAGATAATTTACTAAGCTTTTTTTTAGGGACCTCTCTCAAGCTGTTAATCACAGGGTCTGATGTGATTAGTAACATCGAAAGCATGTCAAAATTTGAATCAGTACGCGAACATTTTCGAGTGTGATGCTCTCGAAATCTTCGGCAATCCTTATTCCGTGCCTCTTGTGCTTCCTCGGAAAGTTGTCCGATTGGCAGAATATAATGCTTGATTATGTCTGTACTGTGCACCAATATTTTATGCACAGTAGGAGACATGAAGTACCAAGAATAGAGGCTTAAGTACAGTAATCTAGTTTCACGGGCAAAATTTTCAAATGCTGTGAAATTGATATCATATCCGGATGACAGGGCTTTAAGTAAGATACTAAATTTTCTTAATAAATTGACATCAAGCCCTGTAATTTCCGCACTCAATTCTGGATTTTCAAAGAATTTACGGGCTGTGTTACCGTCGTTCGTCGTACCATAACCAGGTTTTGGTTTGTCAATAATGAGCCCTATTTTTTCTTTAAATGCCTGCCTAATTATGTTCGATCTTTGTTGAACAGACATCTTATCTTCTGCTCCTCTTGCTTGCCATTTTTTTATATCAAGGCGGTAGCTGATGTGCAGCATGCATTCAAAACATCTCATTAATGCATGTAGTGTTGAAAAACCGAAACCAACTTTATCCGGATCAACCGTATAATCCATGTTTACATCATTTAAATATTTGGCCGTTAAACCACAGAGATAGCACCTTAGTGTTGAAGAATTTTCAGTTATTGCGTTGCACACTTTGCCATCTATCATCGTCAGCAACATTTCATGTTCGACGCTATACTCTTTTCCGTTTAGTACACATATTGATGGAAGTAACAGCCTTATTTCCTCACAGATTTTATTACTCTCAGTCACTATAAGCTCGGTATTTTCTTTGGAAAAAATAAACTTTATAGGTCGACAGTACATAGTCGACGAAGGGCGAGGATTTTGCCAAACTATTTTATCACCTTCACATAATCTAAGTGGCACAAACGAAACTGCAAATAAAAATTCGTCAGTATCATTTGAATTTGTAAATTTTTGCTTATAGGTACTATAACCGGAACTACCGTCACAACCCCATTTGCTTATTAACTTTAATTTTGGATTGGTCAAGGTTTCAACAACTTCACTTTGTGCCAAGAGCAGACGTTCCGCAGTTTTATTTAAAATGGCTTGAAGTTTAACTTCCGCCCTTGTTTCGTTAATAAAAAGGCTTTCATTGGGTGGATAGCATAATTTTTTTGCAGCCTGGACCTTTGTATAAGACGGATATACGTCATGGCCCGTTTTTAAGGCCCATTTTCTAGTTTTCATGTAGGTATAACTGGTACATTTAGCTTCGACATAATAAGCCAAAGCTTCTTCGCTTGATAAACAGCGTTGAGCACTAATAGAAGCTGTCATTTTCTTTTTTATTTCGGTGGCCACTGCAGGTGTTTGGGTAACAGATTTTATTATATTTGCTGCGTCACGATGACCAGATAACCTCGTAGATACCTCGGCAGCAATTCCTAATTCTTTGTGCTTACAAGATTGCACTAAGTGTTCTACGCGTCTTTTTTTGGTTTTAAATGAAGCATCATTAAAATCGATTCTTGGCCGACCAGGTCCAGAAGTCTGGGGAGGATCACATCCAAATGAAGACGTAGAAGGTTGTATATAATATTGAATTGTAAACTTAAGCTCTTCACTAGTTAGCCATCCAACACCTAATGGTAGTGCTTCGAATACTTCTTGTTTTCTCCCGCAAGCAACCCACTTTTCTAATAGTTTCCCAGAAATACGAGCTATATTTCTCTTGAAATTTCTAAGTGAATCTGGCGTGACTCTGCTGAAATCAAATTTAATTGAAAAATAATCGAAAAGACGGTTATTTTTATCCTTTTTAGCGTGTTTTAACCATTCTTCATAAAACTCCCTCCTAGGTACGGATAGTTCGATTTCTAAAAAAAAGTCAAAGACTCGCATCAGATCGCAGTTTCTAACATGCATCAAACGAAAGAACATTAAAAACTCTATCATTAAAAAAAAATCCAGCCCGGGGGCAAGGGGGGGCATCCTTTTCCTTGTCTATGAAACACGAAACTCATGCAAAAAAATTGGATTTTTTTACGTTAAAGTTGATTTTTATTGGCAAAGGAATATCCGTTTTTAACAATTAATATTTTAAAATGTAGTCCTTACCATTTACTTCACGATCCATGACTAGAAGTAGCACGATCTGATTGATAATTATTGTAAAATATTGATAAGCGAAGAGCAGTAAAACGCACGATTTCACTATCGATGACAGTGTTTCGGTTCGCTTCGACATTATTTATTAATTTTATGAGGGTAGTAGGACAAAACTATTACTGGAATCATTCCTTCTAGGATGTTGGCTATCGCTATAGCCACCACAGATAATGAAATAGAGTGACCCTTTTTGTCCACCTAGATCGGGGTTTCATCGCACAGTGCATCTGGTGAAATTAATTTATCTCAAATTGTAACGCAAAATACCCCTGTAATTATTACTAAAAATAATATTCAAAATCTGCATATTAATTACCATAAATAACTAATAAATAATAATAACTCAAATTAATGATTACACAATAGATTACTTTGACATTGTTGTCTTACTCGTATATGGGTTGTTTTATTTGTTTTAATTCATAACTGGAAGTTACAATTTTCAAACTTAACCCAATGTACTTTACAAAAGGTTATGTATGTACCTCGATAGACGATGATGACGATGACTCGTAGAAAAAGTATTGTATACAATAGTTACATAATTAGCTCTTAAAATCTCGTACCTTACTCAGGCCACTCGGCAAGCCTCATGGCCAAAACACGGTACTCTACTTTAAGAGCCTTCATTATGAAGATCGTATAAAATACTATATCGTTTGTGTGTGTATGTATGCTGAAAATAATAAAACGCAATTCAAATCGAGCTTTTTTATTTATTACAATCTGACGGCGAAATCGAACCCGGCGTGCTGTTGTGACTACATTACATACTACATACTACAGTATTCCTGTAGTGATTGCTAGGAAATCTATACTTGATGTACCTTCCTTAACCTGAAATTTATTTCAGATGATTAATCATCAATATCAAAATATCGTAATACCTACCTACCTACCTACCTACTCCAAAAGATTAAAAAAAAAACTTTTACTGAACTTTTATAGGTTAGTTTTAGTTTTAAACTGAATTATCTATTGCTTAAAACCTGTGATCTGTATAGCAATTAAAACTGAAAATGTGTGTGAAACTAGCCGACCGACCTAGCTTCGCACGGGTAGGTAGATATAGGTACCTATTTAACAAAAAACATAATAATATATTAAACACTATATTTTTGTGTCGGGGCTTAATAAATAACTGGCTAAGTGCGAGCCTGACACGCGCACCGAGGGTTCCGTACAAATTCGCCTAGCGAGTATAAAATCCATTATTAGCAGAGTCCTGGTTCTAAGCAAAATGTACGCAGCGTGAGGTCATTTTATACTGGTTATTTACATAGAGAGACATTATAATATAAATTTTTAAAAATTTGTTGTTGTGACATAACTGTAATAGTTGAACATATTATTATAGTATTGCGGACTTTTTTGTAGATATTGATGTTCTCTATAAAACTGTAGTACATCACTTTGCTATATTGTCAACAGTTTCCGCATAGCAAAATAGGTCCAGTAGTTTTTGAGTAGATAACAAACATACTGAAATACAAAAAATACTCATTTTTCCTTAATAGTATTAGCGTAGACAAATACGGGATATGACAAATGACTTCATCAAAAGCGCGCGCAATGGTAGCGTTTTGAACGGCGCAAACATATACGATGTTTTAAATTTTACTTTAAAAAATAATTTGAATATTTTCAAGCCTGTTTATATTTTTTTAATGTAGTACACAAAAATTACACTTGTGTAATTTTTCTTTTGGATTTACACGCTTTACTAACAAAAACTTAAATATTAAATAACGCAATGTCAAAATCTGTTATATTTTTTTTTACCACTAGTACTCAGTAAATTCTAACTGTCTACAAAAAATTGCGCACTTGTGAGTTTTGTGAGTTCAATTTAGTTCCCGTACTGGCCTATAAGTTACGGTATATTAAATTAATGCTAGTAGACTGATATTGATTCCTCATTTTAACGAGCAGCTGAACGTGAAGGCTACCTATTTAATTAGCGTGTTGAAATAACACTTTTGCCGAGCTAAATCAAGATTTCCACTCCTGGCTAGCTTTATCTGATGTGTACTTTCTTTTTAAATCTGTTGGTATTTTCGTACTTCGTCTGTTTACAGAAGAGAATTGAGTTTTTTTAGTTGCGTCAAATTTCACTATTTAAATATTTTTTTCCTTACCTGAACTATTTTTGAAAGCACGTAAGCCTACACATTGCCATTTAGCATTCTATCCTGTAAATAACTGAAATCCTGTCGTATGCCACTGGATTTACCACCAATGGCACAAAACGAAAAAATACTTCCGCATACAACGGAATAATTGAAATTTTCACCAATCCAAACTAGATTTTGATTGGTCGGCCGCCTCTTGTGAATCTAGGTTTAGAAATGTAAACTACTCGAAAGGCTTGATAATGTGGAAATCTCTTTGGTGTAGCCGTGTTTGCGGTGGTGGTCGGTATGGATGCTGTTCTGCAAGAGCAGTCTTGGTATTTTTAATGGTAGGCTCGGAAGGTGGGTTTGATTTCCATAAATAATTTAAAATGAGGATAAAATGCGACTGAAAGTGCGCCGCTCATGCTCTTGCATGCACATTGCGTTGATGAAGTCTATTTTGTTCTTTCGAAAATTAAATAAAATTCACCTCACTAGAGGTTCTAGATCCGGCCACAAATTGGGCATGTACCCCGTATAAAATGAACATGAAATTCTGTTGTTGAATGAACTCACAGTCTCCATGGAGTCATACTCTTCATTCTCGACTGCATCGAAGGTTGCAGTTGCCCTCGCCAATCCCCGTTTTCGCATGCGATGCAGCTTGACACAAGAGGCCCGATAAAAGCTGGCCAGTCGGTTTTCGGCTTGGGATTCTTTTGTGGACATTTTGGAGTAAAGTCATCGGGATCTTGTGCGTCCGAGGTCTTTAATATGTTGGCGAGAGAAGTATACATATATGTTTGCTTTCTTGAAAGCAGATGTGAAAAAGTGGCCCGGAGGAGCGCTCGATGTAAGAAGTCTTGGTTTTCTGAGAATTATTTTGATTATATTTGTTTGTTATTTGGTGTAATAATATACATGTATAATATATCTTCTATATAAATAAAAATGGATGGTGCCAGGGGCAAAACTTTAGAATGGCTGGACCAATTCAGAAATTTCTTTCTAATGTCTTCCTTAAGGCACACAGAACTTTTTTTATGGAGAGATAAAACATAAAAATAACAAAAAAATACAATAAACCTCGAACGAGGGCGAAGCCGCGGGGAACGGCTCGTTTTGTATAAATGAACGCAAAAGCACACCTAAGAAATGTTAAGCATCCATACAAACATTTTATTGCTAAAGTTAATGTCTGTTTGAGCTTGTGTTTGTCGATTATTTCCGTGTTTAAAACATAATAAACTTACCTACTACTACTTACTATTTTTCTTCCATGCTGGCCTGGGAGTAAAGAAAAAACATACAATGTACCAGTCGCTTCTCTTCCCGCACTGATGGTAAAAGCCCATCGAGGAAATGGGCGAAAATCATACGAATCATGTCATAGGCGATGCGGCTAGCAACCCATCACTATCTTGATTCCCCTTTCCACCTTTACGCCCACATGCTAAACGAGTCCTTTAGGTCTTGTTACCTTGTTAAGTGTTCCTGAAGATTGGCCTTTCACGTGACGAATCCGGATACGGATAACCGCCTTCTAGCGATGTAACGGGTTATACCGTTGAACCGTTGCGTCGTCAGAAAAGCGGCGAGGAAGGAACACCCCGGGGGTTTTAGTGGGTACAAACCCCACATAACCACATCGCCTCCCCGTGGTGATGGGGTATCTGGTTACAGCAGGTTTACCCCGGGCAACAAAAAAAAATGGTTCTGTCTCCCCGTAAGGGATATAGACGTGATTTATGTATGTATGTATGTAAACTTGCCAGGTAATGAAGTTCAGTATTAATCAATTTGAATATAATTCTTAGTGCATGTCTGATCATGCGTAAATAAGACTTGTGTAGTTTGAATGAAATGAAAATGGTCAGATTAGGTACAACAACGATCGCTGAGTAGCTAACACAACAGAATCGTATCTTTATAGAAAAATCATGGCGGTTACATCTTTTGCGTAAGAAGGACAGTTGTTTAGGATTTCCCCCCGGGGCGGGGTGGACATATTTATCGTTTTCCATCCGTATGTAGGGATATGCATTGATTCACTTTCTGAGTATGAGAGTAAGTATTTGGCGGTCCCCCAAATCTTTAGCTTTGAAATGACATAGATAGCTGCGTAAATTATACATGGCGTTGTTTTACTTGGTATTTTGTTTTTTATTAAGTAATACATACATATATACACGCATACATAAATCACGTCTTTATCCCTTATACTTGAAATAATGCTTCAAAATATCCTAGTATCAATGAAACTAATACGACGGGTCTATATTTTGTCCCATATAATTTAAGCTCCGAATTTTTAAGCCCGTAACGTTTTCTGTCATAAATTTCGTCCGTCATATTTATTATGGAAAGTCATAAAATTATACAATATAAATTGAAGTTACGAATATCGTTGGTCATTATTATTCTTAGTCATAAAATTAGTTTACATAACATTCGGCGTCGCGGTTGGGCGCTAGTATTTTTCCACGAAAAACTTTATCACGAACGACTTTACCACGAAAACTTTATCACGAAAAACTTTACCACGAATAGATTTTACCACGAAAAACTTTTTTACGAAAACTTTACCACTAAAGACTTTATCACGAAAACTTTATCACGAACAGACTTTACCACGAATAGACTTTACCACGAATAGACTTTACCACGAAAAATCTTAACCACGAAAACTTTATCACGAACATACCTACTGTTAATGTTTAAGTTTAAAAAGATTCTGAAACGAATGAAATAGGAACACACACTAAAAATCTACAGTAAAAAACTTTAAAAGCACACAGTCCGATTCATAATTAACTGGAGTAAACTGACAATAGTTGCATTTTATTTTTTATTAGCCTGAAATATCTTAAATTATTCCTACGTTCTTTGATAAAAGCATTCATATTTTTGATTCAAATACAAAAAATCGGAGATTTGTTACTAACAACTATCATTTTAAATCACGTTAATTATAAATCCGATATTGAGACCAGGTAGCTTAAAATTATTAACATTGGTGTACCTACGTAATGTAATTTATGAATGGCCAGTTATTTCGTCATTTCGCAACATTTGTCATCTACTTGCAAAATCTCTGAACTGTCACCAGGCGCTGATTTATTTTCTGAATTTTCAGTATCAGGAGTCGAAGAATTGACATCGTCATTTTTGGCGATAGACCTTCATTTATTTGAGTTTCATCCGTGATTACTTTTTTGTCTTTGTTGGTTGCTCTGACTTTGCACCTGGCGACTGAATTGATTTTGTTATTTAATCTCGGTTTCGCGTTTTTAATAATTACTTTAAAAAAATTGTCGCACTCTTTCACGGTGAAAGCTAAGTCGGATTTTCTAACAATTTCAAAAAGGAGTCTCTTACTCTGTGGTGGTACTTTAGTGCAGTTTTGTTTTCTTTGTTATGTCGTGTAGAACCTGTCCAATTGGAATTTAATATAAAGTCTCTTGTAAAGAAGTAATCCACGAGTTTGTAACAAGAGTCTGTGCCTTTAGCTTTTCCTCTCTTTAGCTTGGATATTGACACCTTAAGTTTTATCCTATTTTTTTTAAGAACTCTGCAACAAGCTAGTTCTAGCGAAGTTTATTTTGAACTACAATTAATACAAAAAGCCAAAAACAGTAGGTACCCAAAAATATCATAGTTTTCTTGCTAACGGCTTCCTGCTACACATTACACAGTCACACAAAAACATACTTATTCCTTCTCTTATCACGCTTGCTCGAGTTAAGTCACAAGTACCAGCGAGCTAGAAAAAAACTTACAAAGTTCAATAGTGAATTAACTGTTTAATCTTACATTGGTTGATTTAATAATGTTATGTGTAATGTTCGTAATTTTGAAAGCTTCATATTTCGCAAATGAATTCCTGTATTTAAAGTGGTTTTTGGTAAACCTATAACATTTTGATTTATTATGTACATCTGAGTACCTACCTACTACGAGTCTCTGAGTTAAGCGGCGGTCACACAAACAGACGGACATAGCGAAACTAAAAGGGTTTTTTTCCACCTATGGAACCCTAATAATGGAAGAAAGACTGTGAAGTGTTTCATATTTATTATTTAATATTTTTATTAATGACGTTGTTAGTTGTTTCCTGCACTCTAGGGTTCTCTTATATGCTGATGATACGAAAATTTTTACTGTAGTAAAATCAGAGGCACATTGCGTTAAGTTTCAAGATGACTTGAATAGACTAGCACAGTACTGTACAGCTAATATGCTTCATCTCAATTTACAAAAATGTTACACTATTTCTTTTTCTCGGAAGCGACATCCAATCTGCTTCGATTACTCACTCACTCTAACGAGAGTCACCGAGATCACGGACCTTGGTGTATATTTAGACAGTGAAATGCAGTTGACTAGGCATTATAGTAAGATAATATCTAAATCATACCAAATGCTAGGTTTTATATTTCGCCAGGGTAAGAACTTTAAGGACCCTAGTACTCTTCTTCTTCTGTATAATGTCTTTGTCAGATCTCAATTAGAATATGCATCTGTAGTCTGGAGTGCTGACGTTTTTCACATGAAATTAAATGAGTTTGTGTCCGCAGTTAAAAGTATTCATAAGTAAAACCCCACTGTATAGTAAGTTCATATTTAGTATTTAAAATAAGTAATTGATTATTTGATGTTAGGGCATCTTTTCTGCTTCTCTGTTTCTCACAAGAATCATAGTTTGTTTGTTAGTAATTAATAACTAGGTACTATTACTTTATGTTTTTTTTTTTAATTTTCGAGCATAAGATTTCATTCGGAATTAACTACAGGTGGAGACTGTTTTGGCTGATGCGTTAACTGAATTTGTCTATATTTTAAGTTGTAATTTTAAGCTGTTTGTTTCCCAATAATAAATAAAAAAATTAAAGATAAATATATGTATATGTATATACGAGTATATCCATTTAAAGCAGCTTACATAGAGATCGAAATTCATGCGGTGCAGGTTTGTGGTGTTCAATAAAGAGTATTTGTATTTGTAATTTTAGTTCTTTCTTAGTTTGATCGTTCATAGGTCCATTGAGATGAAATGATTGAAACAAAAACTCGTCGAGCATTATAATGTACTAAACGCCTTGTACATATCATAATCAACACTTTATTTTTCTTAAATTTTATGATTGTCATCAAACTGTGTTTGACTTGTACCAACTTAAGCCGTGATCAAGCAAGCGCGATAAATCCCGCCTTGTGTGATAGTGTAACGTATCCCCCGCATTACAAGCACGCTAAAATTCTTATTTATGTCCTCGAGGAGAAAAGGAGACAACAATGACTGGGTTTGGGTTATACAAGTCGAGATACGAGCGCGGGTTACAAAAACTGCTCACATTTTTTCACGAGGTGAGGTTATTATACCTATACCGCGACTTTCCGGAATGGCCGTTGTTTGCTATTAGAGATGACTCTTACAAGAGAAAGTTATTTATAATTATCTTATTGTAGAAATATTATTGCATTTATTTTATGTACATCTTATACGTACATACACGTAACTGCGAGTTTTTTTCAGTCTAACTGATTGTTGTATAAGGTATACAACATAGCTCATACTGCTTCTGGAATATGTAACTTTTACGTGTAGTAAATTTCTTAAGATATTAAATTATAAATGAGGGTAGTTGTTAAGCGCTTTTGTATCTCGTACCTTGTTATTAATCTCTTGTAATACGACACTGTTTTACCAACAGTTCCGTCAGTAAGATGAGCGGTAATCTCCGAAGATCCCTGCGTGAGATGTATGAAAATAAGTGGATTATGCCATTATCCCGCGAACTTGACTGTTTACACATTCACATGCACTGTGGTTTGCTTAAATTGAAGAGGATTATTTATTTTTATTATGAATATAAAAATCTTCATAATAGTTTTATCATTAATGATATAGGTAGGTCAATTTTTTTTCTGTCGGGCATCCTAACTTTTATAAGTCGTCAAAAAACAGCGAGTCTGTTAAGTTCCATGCGTTCAAAACAGATGAAGTTTATAAAAGTCAAGAATATTGACAGACAATATAAACAAAACTAAATAGAAATACTAATTAAATAATTGAATTAAATGACGGATTCAAATAAGTAATTCTAATAATAAAGTAAAGAAGGTAATCTAAATTGATAATCATAAAACGTAAGAGTGCTAAGACTTATAGTTACTCGCAGCGAGACTCAGCGCGTAGTTTACGAGAGATTATACCAACTTGAAAGTTTAGCTTAAAGCCCGACTAACACTAAGTCGGTTGAGACAGTTGGTGCAGTAGGCTAGGAATGGCGCAAAACTTATATATGAAACAGTATTGTACAAATTTATGTTGAGTAATTAAGATAATGAGCGACAAAAATCATTAGAATGCACATGCTCGAAAAGTGCCTTTTTATATGTGTCAACCTATGCATAGAAAGTGCGTATTTCCCGGATGACTCATGCAGGAAAAACGTATAAGAATCTTTTTCCGCATACGTGCGGAAAAGTAACCTTCTAAATTGGCCAAATGGAGTAAAGTTGTGTCCATAATAAAGTGTATAAAACAATGAGACTAGAAGGGGGTGTCATTGGGATTCTGTTTTGCACAAAAATAACCCATTTGACGTAACAAAGTGAAAATTTTTTAATTTATTAGTGATATATGTTGTTGCGTATAAAATTTCAACCCCCTACCCCTTTTCACTTTTGTAAACAATTTCTGTAGTATTTTGGATTATTGGCAGTATGGAGCTTTGTAGCGGTTGGGATTTAAAAAATGAAGTGGCGAGTGTTGCGAGTGTCAAATTGGTCGTTCGCATTTCCATTTAATATTTCAGCAGGGATTGTTTCTAAAATTCAGTTCGTACCTGAATCGGGTATCTCAAATTCGTAAGTACTGTGTTGCTAAAATTGAAAGTAATTGGTGGTCGTTTTCGAAACCGATTTGTTTATTATTTCGTTACCTGCCTTTGCGCTGAAAATCACGGTAACAGATTCATTTTCCGCATCCCGTCTCGACCCGAGTAGACGATTCCTTTATTTATTCCCATTCCGTGATACCCTATTGGGCTGTAAAGGTCGGCTGCCTCCACGTCATCGCGTGTGGCCTCATGTCGCCTTTCCCCTATTTTCAAGCCTAATGACATGTAAAGGCGTTCTGAAAATTCCGTAAGCAAACTGTGATGGTTAGTCCTTCACTGGACGCGTGGAGCCCTAACCTCCAAATCGACCTATGACTAAAGTACTTACCTGTTTTCCTTGTTACGGGGTTTTTTTTCCTTTGTAATATATATTTTATATATATAACTGTACTCCTGGGAGGAGTCAGGAGAGCCCTCCGGGTTCCTGACGGCTGCAGCGGCGTGCATGGTGTACTGCCTGCTCTAATCCGTTGCTTGCTCCGCACGCAACCCCGGTGAATGCTTTCCTTAATTTTTCTTTAACCGCATTTCTTTTCCTTTTTTTTTGAATGGTCGGTGCGCCCATCAGGCATATTTAGCCTTGTAAATCGCGCAATAAACAAAAGCCACCCCCTCAGCTCTTCTGAATGCCCACTGCCCTTATAGATTCTTATTTTTACCGTTGAACTAAGCCGTGGCATGTTTAGGGGTTAAGTTGGACTGAATTAATACCTACCCTGTATTTTCCAAAAACCACTTTCATTTCTCTTTATCTTTTTTTAACAAATTAGTGCTCTACCCGGACCCTCTTGGTACGAGTAGAAACGTAACAATGTATAGAGCAGATTATATATGTACAATGTATGTATAGAACATATTTATTTCAATACAAATGTTTAAAGATAAACGTTTAGTTACTCCTAATCAAGTCTAATTCGGACCTTGCGCTATGCAGTAGGTACGCGCCAAATTGTCCTAATTGTCCAAACTAAAGAGTTTCGCTATGGTCCAAGCCATAAATTAAAAAAATCAGCAGCTATGTGCATATTCGTAAAACACAATATAAAAGTAACAATGAGTAGTTCGCTTTCTTTGTTTATTTTCATTTAAATGAAGAAATTTAAATTTTGTCTCAAGTATAAATAATATAATAGCTTTTCATTAATTGTTTCAATCCAACACGGACGGACCCGTCTTGCGCGCGCACTAGATTAGAGTCGATAGATCGAAACGAGTAACCAATCAGCTTCGAGTGACTCAAAGGCGTTGCAAAATGGCAAAGGCACAACTCTTGCCGGTTTAAAACTCGTTCGTTGTGATTGCCTACTTTCCACACCTGTATCGCAAAATACTATTCTGAATCTGAAGTCGTATTTTGCTTCTATCAACTGAGAATGATTCCTTATATGGATAAATAAAAACAAATAAATTGAATGCTACGAGTACCTATATGCAAGTAGATATAACAGAAACAAGCAGGCTTTAAAAATATGAAAACGCTGGTAGACAAAATACATTAATATTATGACATTATGATGGAACAATATGACAGTTTAAAAGGATGTGGGGTGTGTCACACCCGCATCGCCGCCGGTTTACTAAGAAAGTAGCTCCAAAGTTACACAACAAAATTTTTAGTTAACTACTTAACATTTATTGTAAAATCTATAATCTCATTTGTTTTAAAAAGAATATCTTTAGATCTTAAAAAAAATCCCTTAGAAATGGTTTTTATTAGTATTATCAGCATCGTAAATAGTATTTGTCTAATTGTTAATTTAACTTATAAAACCTACCGTTATTTTTATGCCACGTGCGACATCATCTTTATCCGAAAAAGGACAGGAACGGAGAAGCCGATGTCCCAACTACACTGTATTATGCTTGCAACATCGAAACTCACTCTAACTAACGAGTTCGAAGTCCCGCAAGTCCTCCCACACTCTATTTGTACCTCTTTACGTTCATAAGAAAGTTATACCACCCGGATAACGGCGGGGTAAATGTATAGAATATTATGTCAAGAGAGGGTTTCTTTTGAAAAATATGCTTCGAATTTAACCGTAGAATAGAAAGTTCATGGAATCTTTTACATGAAGTCTTTATTCTATCAGTGTGAATTTTTTACAATTTTGAGGTATTGATGATTGAAATACAAAGTATTTACCTATTTTCATGAGAGAAGTAGGTAAGGTACAGAGATACACCATGGAATTGTTTCCATAAAAAATAATACGAACAATTACGACTATGCACATATGTAATTACATATTTACTGTAACGACGGAGTAATGCCGTTAGAATAATAAATAATTAAAACACAAGTACATTTAATGGCTGGTTAAGACTCTTGCTATAGGAAAATTTCTCAAGACACAGTTGAAAATTATGTTACTCGTAGCATTACGGAATAAGGAGAGCCGTTGCTTTGATGTATTATTTAAATACTTTCAAATTACTTGACATATTAGGCTCGTACGCTTTCACGCCGACTTGAAGACTTTGAATGCGAATATTAACTTTGGTTAGGTACAATATAAGGACGGAGTCATCAGTTCTCAGTAATCACCTGTATGACAAATTTTAGCATAAAAGCTGTTGCCCGCGACTTCGTCCGCGCAGAGTTAAATTTTGTAGCGAACCTCCTTAAACCACCTAGATCGGGCCTGTGCTATGTTCTATTTTTGACTTTTGTGTGTTACCTATAAACTACCTTCTTTCCAGATTTCAGGCCCGTGGCACAAAAAACCAAAAACCGTCAAACTAACTTGCGCAAGCCACCAATCCACCTTAAACCATCTTAATAGTGGATAAATCTCGTCTTCTAACAGTTAGTAGTACAAAAATAGAATCATCTCGCTTTTCGATTTAAAGCAAGTTTTTATCTTTTTCCTCTTATTCCATTTAAATTACCTAATTGAATTTTTCAAACGGCACATAACCAGCAAAACATGATGACTGTAATAAAAACAAATAGGTACAAGATATTTCTGTAAATAATAAAACATTTTGTAACTGTTGAAATACCTACTCAACTCACTCGGATTAAAACACTTAACCCATAAATTTTATATAAATCAGAATGGAAATTCAACTGCATATTACGGAAAATAAGCTCAACAAAGTACTCATGATTCAAGCCCAAGCACTCAAGTGACACAATATTGCATTGAATTTTTAATTTTAAAACATTTAGTAGACAATAAAATAAATGACAGTAGTGAATAAATAAAATGAATACTCTACTATTTGTGAATAAAATTTATCATTTTTCGATCCAACTGAAACAAACCAGACCATTACCAAAACAAATCAGTAGTGGGTTATAAACAAGTCTAAAATTGGTGACTAATGAATACTTAGACCAAGTCATTTTAATTTCTGCGGGACTCAATCGTGCCCATGTACCCGGCCCGGGCAGGGCGCTACCTATTTCAAGGTCTTTCAAGAACAAATTAGTAACACCAAAGGTAATTCCACACACGTGCTCCTACAGATGCTACGGTATATGGAGATATACAACTTCGAAACATTTAGTCTAACTAAGGAAAGCTGCAATACACATGAAATTTAACTTGATTTACATATACATACAGGAACACGCTTATTTTATTATCAATAATTCGCCATGATATTATTTAAAACTGATCATTAAATAGCTGTTAGAAATAAGCTGCTAGCTTCCATAAAAGTTTTTTATCAATTAGTTTTTTTTGGTAAATACTATATTATTATTTGCGTAGTTGGTACAGACCCAAAAAAGTCAGAATTCAGTTTTTTTTAATGTTAGTACCATAAACCATATGTTACTTTATCCCAATTTTAAGGAAAAGTCACAAGATAGCGAAATAATGCAATTTCCTTTCTATGAACATTTAATTTTCAAAATTATTCTGAAAGTATGATGAAGTGGTATTTGCTTTTTGGATTTTGTCGTTACTACATCTGGCCAGGGATATTAAACATTAAGCGTGGCCCAATCACACACTTAGCAACGGTAGCCATCAAACCCCAAGATCAGGTCTAGTAAATTCTTCGAGCCATGTCATATCATTATAATATCCATTACTTAAGGTTATTCGGTATTAACTGGTGTAATAATTTTCGATTGAGTGCTAAATATTGCCATTTTTCCGATCCCAATTTTTTAAGACCCGCTAGAATTAGTGAAGTTGAATTGTATCTACTAAGAAAAAAAAACGGACTGAATACCGGGCACCGATATGTACGCAATCACACAACGTGAAAATGTGAAGAAACTCCCGGAAATCCATTTACTTTGCTTTTACAAGGGGACTTATAAATACGTAGGTATCACAGTAGTAGCTTGGCTGATCGGACGCAGCATAACGGATTCCAGCGGGCTCCATCCACCACTTGTATTAGCACACCTGCGCATCACCGATAACACTCCGCTAATTATTCTACAAACATCATTAGTTTAATGGGCTATTAGTTTCAGTACAATAGTTTACACGTAACGAATGTAGCAACTAAATCGAAATCTAAATTGATGATTACAAAAATAGTAACGTAATCATAAAATTAGGCACAAAAAGTATATATGGACGCACCTACCAGCACCAGCAGTGTATTTGAATTTTGATGTGCATTAGTAATTAGCACTCTATTGTGCACGTTTGGTTGTCTGTTAGAGATCGCTGTTAAGCGATAAAACCGCCTATTGTATGCTTTGTTCTTTGTTTCTGTATTGTTTTATACTGATTTAATAAAGAGTATTTGTATTGTATTGTAAACCCTTAGGTTGGCAGCGGCAAAATGTTTCAAATTCAATGTGTTAATTCATAAAAAATTTAAAATCATTAGGTAGGTACAGTCAAGAAATTTAATTCCTGACCCACTGAGGAACCTTTTCACATGAAACCAGCCTATCGACACTCCATATAAAAAAAACAATGTATGGAATTATGAACGTACTTTGTGCCAACATTGAAAACTAATACTACCTTGCCAAATAAAAGAGTTGGTTAATGTTCTGTCTTAGCATACCAACCCCGACACGCTAATTTAGCCGCATTATACATCACCTCATGTTGGCAAGCATGTGACGTGTCGAATCTGAGCAAGTAATAACTACATGTTTATTATTAAAAAACTGCAATTTAACTGCATAAACAAACATTATGGGTGGCAAATCTTTGCGAAAGTGTGAAATTTGTGGTGTCCGGAGAGTGAGAAGATTGAGCAAAGACATATTTTTAATAACAGCAAATTTTATTGTATGTTTTTTTAGTTGTATAGGTAAATTTGAGTAAAACAGTGTTAATGATAGTCGCATTAACAGTAAATATTATGAGCCTAAGTAATATTTAGCAATAACATAATTATTTTTCATATAACTATTACATAGTGCTGTGCTGAAGTTATCGATATTTTTTTATTTTAGATGTCGAATATGGATTAAATATACAGGCAATGAGGATTTGGTCTACATACCCATACAGAGGTTGAATGAAAATAAGTTCATCTGTGGAGATCATTTTCCTCGTAATATGTTTAACAAACAGGGAAATAGATTGAAGAGGAATGCCTATCCTACATTAAAGCTAAATATACCTCTTTCGGACGAAATTCTGGCAAATTTCCCTATTTGTATTCATAAACAAGAGAAGGAAAAAGGTAATAGTTTACATATTTTTCTTTAACTGAAATTAAATTGTTATTTATTTATTTAGTAGCAAGTGGAACAAAGTAGTCTCTGCCTACCCCTGTGGGAAAGAGGCGTGACGGTATGTATGTATGTATGTATGTATTTATTTATCCTACTAATATTATATCCTACTAATCCTACTAATATTATAAATGTGAAAGTTTGTGAGTTTGGATGTTTGTTACTCTTTCACGCCAGAACGGCTGGACAGAGCTGGATGAAATTTGGAACATAGATAGATTATAGTCGGGAATAACACATAGGCTACTTTTTATCCCGGAAAATTGCGTAATTCCCGCGGGATAGCGATATACGAATTCTATGCAGACGAAGTTGCGTGCAACAGCTAGTTTGTTATATTTTTGTTTCAGATATTACGCTTGATTGCAATCCTTCTACGTCAAAAACACCTGATTGTGCAACTGACCATGAAAATAATCCACAGGCTATTGAACAAGCACATACCTGTAAAAATCGGAAAATAGGTTAATTTCACTTTATTTATGTTTTTCTTTAACTGATATTAAATTATTTACTTTATTTTATTTTTGTTTCAGATATTTCACTTGATTGCAATCCCTCTACCTCAAACAAACCTGATCGTACAACTGACCAAGGAAATAATCTACAGGCTATTGAACAAGCACATACTTGTAAAAAGCGGAAAATAGGTTAATTTCACTTTATTTATGTTTTTCTTTAACTGACATTAAATTATCCAAGCAAGCAACTATGGAAGGTAGTGCTCAAATTTTTATTTTTGGGTCGCTGGTGAATTAAAAACAGTATGCTATAATTATTGTGTATTTACAGGTGCTAGTGGCGACCATTATGGGTACAGTCAATTAGAGATGACGCCACGCAAGAGGAAAATCTTTAAAAAGTTACAGCGTACACAAAACTTATTAAAATCTGTATGGAGCTATGTGACGGATGTCACATGTTTGCGTGACATTAGTTTAAACATGTAGTGTATGTACGTGTCTCTCTGTTACAAGATTGGTCACGTCTATCTAGATGTGATAATCATCTGATTAGATTATCATCAGAAGATTGTTTAGTATATAAGCATGAAATCATTACATTAAATTTAGATTTGAAATAGACTGCAAAAGTTGTTTCTATCTCCACCACTTCAATAATTACCAGCAACAACCCTGCTGGTAAAGTTATCATAGCTTATTCAACTTGTTCATAAATCACAAGATTTTCAATAAAATTTTATTGATGTGTTATTTGTAATTATTTTCCTGGTAAAATGTAAAAAAATCACTGAGCAAGTAATCTAGGAAAATATCACGGTGTACCTACCTAGGTACTACTTAACATTTAGCGATATCGATAATATATGTATCGATGGCATAGTGCTACATCTCTAAGGCCTTAACATTGACACTTTATGTTGGTACCTCTGACTGTCACTTCCAAGTTGGTAGAAACTACGTTCATAATTCAGTTTATGGCTTTGATGAAAGTGCCGTCTCTTAAAACGTAGCGATTATATTCTCTTTGCATGAAACGTCATAGTGACATCGCATTACTTAAAAAGGAAAACCGTTACGACCTATGAATAATAATAAGTCAAGAAGCGTATTTCCCTAACAGTTGCCGCTTCGATTGTCATTCCACTTACGCACACAAACTAACAGCAATGCAAACGTGACACCTGTCACTCTCACAGACAATACTTGCACGCGATTAGTCCGCGCGTCGTGATTGTGTCCGCCTACTTGCGGTAAGGGAAGGGCGCGTGGATCGCATGCATCCAGAATCGTCAAGTATGGTGCCCTAAAATATTTATTTACATACATATGAAAGGTGAGTCCTCTATTTTTCATATCTGAATGGCTTCTACACCACTTCACACAACACGATGGCATATTTTTCTAATGTATTAGCGCAAAAATACAAAGATAACGTCACGATAACGGCTCGAGCGTCCCGGCCGAACTAATTCGCCGCGCGGTACATATTTTAAGCCCCGCCCCCTGCGGTTCACTTCGCGTAGAATGATTTTTCGTGCTTAGTTACGCTACTTGAGTTATTATTATTCGTAGGTTACGACGCTAATTATAAAAAAGGTTCCATTGTGGGTAAGGATTTAAATTCCTTGACGAACAGTAACATTAACGAATCTGCGTCAATTTTAAGGGAATTTTGGTGAAATACAGTATTTACCAAACTTAATGAAATAATATTACAATCTTAAGGAAATGTATTTGTTAATTGAGGCGAATACCTAAAAAAAACATATGGTTTTTCATAGTCTTGTACATGACACTTGCAGATTGTATCTGTACATTCAAAGCTTGTTTGGCCAGTTTTACAGTTTTAAATTACTTCGGTCTAAAAAAATAGATCAATGACTTACATTATCCAACCTGATGCTCTCTGGTGACCTAGGTATACCCGGTTTTTTTTTATCTTTACTTACACTTTTGGTTTCTTTCCCTACTAGCTCTTGGATAATATTGACAGGACGCGTGTCATTAGTTTTATTGGTACCAACATGAACAGCTTTAGTATCAAGTTGTTACGTAACAGATTGTTTTCATTGCTCGAAAAAAGCTCCCACGCCTTTTTTTATTTTTTTGACAGGTTTTAATGGTTTTTCACATCTAACCTCTAAGCTTATATATTTAGTTGTCCGGTTTCCGTTGTCATCTAAAACATCGGTTCAATGTCATCGCATCAGCTGCACCCGGAATCGTTTACTGTCTCCAAAAATCTGTAGAAATGTAAAAGTATCATAAAATACACATTCCGTAGTTACAGTTGAATTGCACTATTTAAATGGGTAGTTAATCTTTTTTTCACTCCGCAAAAATAATTGAACTGCACAAAACTATTCATCATTCTAAAGTTCTGAATACCAACTAATGTAACTTAATTAGCTTGGTTTCGATGGCAAATTGTCTAATTGGCCGTGTTGTAAGTAACATACCGTTACATTATTTAAGTGCGGATTAATGTCCAGTTGCCAAAGTAGTTAAGCGCGTACCTTAACCTTAACAACCGAAACCCAATAACACCTGCTCCTCGTCTGATACCCACAACTAATAATAGCTTTATCGACTGTAATTAATCAAACAGTAATTAATCAACGGGCCATACGAACAACACTTGTGTGCAGAGAGCACACCAATTAATACATCATAATAATTAAATTCCTTTTTTATAGCTTTTAAAAACATTTTCCCTTAAAAATAGCTGTTTTGGTAACTTTGGCTTGTATTTTTGTTAAAACTATATTAATTAAGATGTCTAAAAAACAGTCCAAACTTAAGAATAACCAAAACTAAGTTTAACTAAGAGTAAAAGCATAATATTATACTGCCGATAAAAACAGCTGTTTTATATGGTAACTAGCTTCTACCCGCACTTCGTAGGCGTAGAATTAGACTTAAGAATGTATTACTTAAGAATGTATTACACATGTAAACCTTTCTCTTGAATCACTTTATCTATTGAAAATCGCATTCAAATCCATTGCGTAGTTTTAAAGATCTAAGCATACATAGGGACAGACAGACAGCGGAAAGCGATTTTGTTTTATACTATGTAGTGATAATCGTAATCGTACAATACATTATGTAGAACGGCATGAAAGTTTGATTTTTTGCTCAGTGCTTTGCTTAATTTAGATCTATTTCAATAACACTCAATGGAGGTTGAGGAAGGTTCCTCTGTGCGTTTTCCAAGCCACATCAAAAATATTGGCAAGTCGAAGTCAACACCCACAGCCACCTTTGATGCTGCACAATCGTGTGGTGGCTCATCGCCAACGTAAACGGGTTTAGTTTGCGGTTATGAACGTCCTCAAAGTAACACCTGATTAAATAAATTATTTATTCTCAAAGGTATTTAGTGAGCACCTACTGCGCCGTTATGTATTTAGGGCCTATTCAAAACGCGCACACACACACGCAATTTACATACGTTATTGTGTTTTTCTTTTCAGTCTGGGTTCCTGTTCTGATAACAATTGTTGAAAACTTACTTTGTACTAAGCAAAACAGTTTTGCAGTATTATTCTCTGTAAATATTTATTTAAAGTAGTCAAATCGAGGGGCCAATGTCAATATTAATTATGTAGTCCGTACTCGGATGATAATCAACTGCGATAATTGGCATTTACAGGGAATTGCCACTAGGTCTACCTTTACCCTTGGTAACCCGGGAGGAGTTGATGGAATAGGATTGTGTAAATATGTAATTAGGTGTTCGGCATCACTCCGCCAGGTATAATTATATAGCTTCCTAGTACACAGTATTTTGCTTAGAATACTTAACTATATTTTAACTTATACAACCGGCCAAGGTATCATCGGACTTCAGATAAACAACCGATTAAGTTGCGCGTTGATAGTAGTTGCGTCTGTGTAACCTTAATACAGTACCGTATTATGTGGAAGCGGATGTGGGTGTGTTTCACTTTGAAACATACATATTACGAGTATGTGTTGCAAAATTATTGTAGCTATCATGTATGTTTGGTTGCGGAATAACAAGATATGAGTTTTAGTTTACTAATGTGGGCTTCCGCAAAGTAATTCCCGTTTAATATCTTATTCGTATGTTAATCAGGATTATGACATATCAAAGAATAACGTGCTAATTTTCATAATACTTAATACAATTTCGTTTCGGCTATTTTTCAATCTTTCCACGTTATGATGAGGATTTAAAAAAAGCAAATGGTTGCATCAGGATTTAGTCAGGCTATGTAGCGACTGCTTACGACGTGACACTTAACCTAGATGTCGGAGATAAATTTCTTTGTCAACTATACCCTATGCCTACATGGGTACCTACATTTCATGTTATGAGAGAAATTAAATTTTACATTTCTGTTACTAAATGATATTAAATTGTTGGTGGCTTTCGCTTTAGAAGACAGCTTGAGACTTCTTTTCTTTACGTGCGGCCCAAAATGAAAGGAGGTATGGGTCAAACTGAGAATAGGTACCCACCTTTTTAGAAACCGTCAGAAAAACCAAATAAAATTTGAAGAATTAAAAAAAAAATACTCAATGATAAAGAAGTTATATTGTTAATTATTAATTAAACAAATATTTCTTCATGCCAGAATTATTGATCCGTGAAATAATAATATTTTTTAATTATAAGAAACAAAACGAAAACCTATAATTATAAGATTTTTTTTTTAGAAATTTTGACCATAATAATTATGTCTATCACGGAACATCAAGAATCGAAAACGTAAAAAATTTGGAAAGTGAAACTTATTATATTTTCGAATGTGTCGAATTCTTTTGACTTACGGTGACACCTCGTCCGTTCGTGCAATGGATGCTGTTATTAAATTCCCGCTTAACGTACAATTTTGATAAGTTCTTGCTATAAAAAACTCGGCGTAGCGAGGTTTCATGCCCACGGAGAGTTTTAAGCTCGTAATGAAATAAAAACGTAACTCTCATTTTTTTCACAAAAGTTAGATAGGTATCTACTACATATTTGACCATCTAGTAGATTGTGTTACCGCTACTTAACTAGCCTACACTAAAAATCTTCTATAGTTACCTTATACAAAAAATTCAGACAAGCTTGCCATTTACAAGGTCACTTTGCTAAAATAGAGTTCCGTTTTGACCGATGCATAGACTCGTGGATGTGACCGTTAATGCTTTCCATGCAATACCTATTAATTATTACAATATTACAAATGTATGAGTATGCTGGACATGACGATGATAGGTATACAAACTATGATTTTAGTGGTGCATTGGAGTAGTTTTGTTGCTGATTAATTCTGAATTCTCTTTTAATTTCGAACTCAATTGTCACTTCACAAGAAGATTCAACTGCTAATCAACAATCTGTCACAAAAAGAAAAGTCATCCAGTTGAAGATTTTAATTCAATTGAAAGAAAAGTTTTCTTATTTTCCAGAAGTTTCCACGGGAGTCGAGCGCAGTTCAGCCTGATTAATGGCCATTGCCAGAGAGATAAAAAACTATCCGAGCATTTTGTGCGATGTTTTTAAGTCTTAAAGCACGTTTCGCACTTTAACTTGCAATTAAGGATTGTTAAGAATACAGGAACAGTAACATTTTGTTTACACACGAGTACAGGATGTCGCGTTAAATCCTTACCCATCGTGAACACACGATTAATTCCGAATGATGCCGACGTGTCTATGAGTCTGACTGAAGTAGCGTGACAAAAATATCACACCAATACGAACATTTTCGAAATAAAACGATGGGAAAGGATTTTGCACGACATCTGTACCTACCTGCCATTCTCGGTTTTTTAGTGAAATCTTTGACGCAAGAATAAAAGCTGTGTCTAATGGCACATAATATCATTAAAATATTGAATTATATTCGAAAACGCACGTAAAAAGATTTATACACTGACAAAATACATATATACTGTTTCCAGGGGAATATTATTTGACCAATCGATTTTTTACGCTCTGTTATCGTTTTATTGCTCGGGCCTTCCGCCGTGATGAGAGGGACTAAGCCATTCTCCCCATACGGGTAACATAAATCTATGAAGGACTACAGAAAAAAACTCTCCATAAATCCACGCTGCAGTCAGATAGTTACAATAAAGCCACGGTCTCCTGCAAAACGCTTAGATGTCATTTACTAACAAAGTTCTTCTCATATCCGTTTACTCGGTTAATGACTGCTACATAACTTTATAATGTCTTTCAAAGTATCATCACATTGAAAAAAGGGTTTGTAAATAATTTTGAAACTCAGCCGACTGCTAATGTCCTCAGGTGTAAAACTGCTTAAAAGCAAATTGCGCCTTTGCGTTTACGTCGACCGAATACAAAGCCTACCTTAACCGAGGCGCGTAAACGTATACAAATTGTAATTAAAGTATTGTTTACCCCGACTCAGGTGGTGTTATGTTATGAACAGTCAAAGTCACAGAAGGAAGCGGCAATTATCATCAGTTGTCAAAAATCTATGCACTGAAACCAGCAGAGCTTTACTTGATTTAGCTTGGCTTTGGCTTGTGTCTTTTGGTATAAGCAAGGGGTTTTTAATTACATCTAATATACATTTTACACATTTATTTGGCTCAGAAGGAAAAAACAGAATCCTTATAGGATCACTTTGTCGTCCGTCCGTCCGTCAGTCAAGACCCTTTTTCTCAGAAACGCATTGAGTTAAATATAAAGACGAAGTTAATACTAAATACTTATGTCTGTGGCCCCTAAAAGCTGAGAAAAAAATTAATCCTCTAAATCAAAGGATAACTTACAGTACCAAGAAATAGAGGTACTTCCAGCAGAAAAATATAAATTTGAAATTCGATATAAGGGTCGCAAAACTAATGAAATAAGTTTAAAATCTAAATTTTATTATGTTATTGCAAATTTAATGTTTTCTGTGTGTCAAAACGGCAGAAAGAACAAACTACTTTTAATCTAATACCTTTAAACGAGCAATTCTTCTGAATCTGAATCTCGGAAACGGCTCTAACGATTTTCATAAAATTTGGTATGCAGGAGGTTTCGGAGACGATAAATCGATCTAACTAGGATTCATTTTTAGAAAACGTACCAAAAAAAAATACCGAGCAAAAGCTCTGTCATCGGGTTGGTACTTTACATAAACTTAGCAAGAATTTTATGATTATATTTGAAACTTCTAAGCATACTTTCTCTACTATAAAGCTATACTTATTATCCCTGAATGATATATAAGCTACTTTTTTATCCCGTGAAAGTGCGAAGTTTCCGCGGGACATAGAAAAAATTGCCGGCAACATACTAAGTACAATCCAAGAAGCTTTACCTAAATTTTAACTTTATTTAAACTCTTAAGATATTAATGAGTAAATAATATATAACTTGTAAATCCACTATCACACACAACTCATTCTCCTGCGCTTTCAAATAAGACAATGTATAAAACACACAAAGTTAACTCCCCCAATTTACAAAGGCTGTTTTGTACGTGTGGTAGCTGGTAGCGGAGTAGCAAGGTAAATATTTTGTAGTTCAATAATAAGAACCTATACAAAGTAACTCCTGATTCAATCCATTTATTCTTAAATACCTCTTTTATTGTTAATTATTTTTTTCTACAGCCTAAAACTGTAGTACACATGATTACTTTCAACCATTAACTTTATATGTTTTATATAAGTACAAGTACACAAAAGTTTTATGGTCGTTGCCCGAACATAGTAAATTCATTTCCACGTCTCATGTGTGAGTTATACGGGTAGGTGCTAGTTGTATCACTAAGATAACAATTTTTATTTTGTCCCACTGCGAGAGCCGGTCCCGTGTACGTCTTTATTACCCGGCTGCCTGAGGGCACTGTGTTTTTACAAAATGTGAAATATTTTATTTCCGGTCTCTATTATTTTATTATAAAATAGGGAATCACGAAACAACTGAAATTGAACCGCTAGTTTATTTTTTAGCTAAAACCTACGCTGTCACTCCGCGACCGTGGAAATCTCTTTTTACAAATAAATGCACATATACTCAGCGGCAAAAAATGTGGTCCTCATATATATGTATGTATGCAATGTAGGTAAGTTTATATGCAGACTAGGCCTAGTTTTGTGCTGCTGAATATCCGCCAAGACATATATTATATTACAGGAAGTTATATGTACTAAATATCTACTTAGAGCCTTACCAAGTACCCTTGAGCTTCAGTCATTCAGAATTTTCTGAGTCTCAAGTCTCTGGCTTTGCTTAACTATTAGTAACATTTTATGAAAAACACAATCCATCCTAATATTATAAATGCGAAAGTAACTCTATCTGCCTGTATGGCTGTCTGTTACGCTTTCATGATTAAACCACTGAAACGATTTGAATGTAATTTGGTACACAGACCGTTTTAGCTCCTGGTAAGGACATAGGACAGCTTTTATCCCGAAAAGTCGCAGTTTCCGCGGGATAGCGATATTCGAGTTCTCCGCAGACGGAGTTGCGGGCAACAGTTAGTACGTAAATAATAATAATAACTCATAGACAACATATTTAATATAGCTTTAACGTTTTCTTTATCTGATACGTATAAAACGACCTTTATTTGCACATTACTGTTTTGTTAAATTATTTATCCCTTGCAAAAAACTACAATTAGTTACATTAGTATATTTATGCAATAGAGACTGCATTTCCCTAACGCCATGTACCTAGTTCGTCGCCGGGATGCAGGGGGCATCCGCTTTTCGCTGAAACCGCGGGTTATTGTTACGTTTACCCTATGAATGATGACGCGGTCGCTCCATAATTGTTGCTCGTATGTTTCGTTGTTCCCGAATTTGTTGCGTGAAATGTTTCTGTCGTTGTGTATATATAGAGATTTAGGGCGCTGTCAGATTTAATGTCTCGTGGTGAGTGAGCATAAATAACGGCCAGCGCAGATACTACACGATTTAGTTCCGTATGACTTTGCACTATGTATCGTATTTTTTATAGGTACAGTAAAGCAATAAACTGACAGTAAAACGTTGGCATAAAATAATAAAGGTATACAGAAAACACATGGCCTTCCCACCACTAAAATCTTACACGTGTTAGACGTGCTCACAATGCCAGAATTTTATGAATTGACAATTGTGTTAAACACCGTGTTCACCAATTGCTCAAGGGCAACAGGGGCAACATGGTTAGAAGTTAAGGGTTCCAGACCTCAAACGAAAAACTGAACCATTGAAGTACTTCTTCCCTGCCTGTCCATTGCTTGAGATTAAGTACACACGTGCATTTTTGTGAATTCAATACAAACTTGTAACATGTAAGTAAATGCGTTTAGAACATTGTCTTTACTTCTGAGGGAGGGGAGGAGGCTGGGTTACATTTTAAAGATTTAATTGGCCCACGAAAATTGACCCCATCTCCGGAATTATTTATTTAAGTAGTATCTTCTATCTATTACGCGTCGCATAAAATGTACTTTTGCACCAAATTCAACTTAATCAGTCTCCAATGCGGAGAGGAAATTTACTACGTAAGATACGTACGTTTACAATAATAAAAGTCCAACATATTTTATAATGTATAATGAATACTAAGCCAAAGTAATTTTATACTAAAATACAGCACAGTTCATCAACGCCGCAATCAGTTGCCCGTAAAAACTTGAGATTATCGGGACACCTTTGCCTTTTCGGAATGCATTGTCCACCTTGCTTCTGACATCTGGTCTCTGTGATCGGTACTAGAATAATAAAAAAGAATTATGTAGTACACTCACAAGTAAAAATAACGGGTCGGTTTCTATACAAGGTTGTATTATCCTTTTAATACCCTTCGTTAATAAAAAACTAAAAATAAAAATTCATTTATTTCAGACCATAATATTATTATAGATCCATGTAATGTTAGTACAGTCTTACATACTACGTGTTGTTTGTTTACGCTCGTGATGTCAGACGCATGATTCCAATTGGAACATAATTGTTTTTAATAGGTAGTTCGGCTTGGAAAATATGACACACAATATGTTACTTTATTACATGGATTTGGGTAGTTGAAACATTCACAACAGCATGAACGGTGGTCAATAAGTACCTAAGCATATTTGTCATACATCTAAATTTGTAGAATAATATTATGGGCTTTTGTAAATAATCGATGACTATTGCTACTAATTAGTATCACTTCATAGACGTCGATTAGTAGGTACCTATAGCTTCACTCTTATAGCATCCTGCTGTAATAGGGAATACAATTTTTATATGTAGGTAATTATTTGAAAGTACCGAAAGTACCTACCTATGTTATTCGATGATAATTGTATGTATTTAAACTACATACACTAATATCTTATTATATTAATAAATACCTATTTTAGTTATATTTAATTTTAAAACTTACGCGAATAACAGCATTCTACGCCGTCTCGTTGCATTGGGCACAAGCCTTTCATAGGGACCTGTTTGCCCTTAGGACATTCCGAAGACAAAACACAAAACCCACCAAATATTGACAAGCAAGGTAAATCGTGATACACTTGATTATTATCTGAAATTAGAAATATTATCGTCAAGTTTATATTTCTACGCTTGATAAACATTAATTACGTCACATAGATAAGCGACATGTAAGTAAGTACTTATTTTTTTGTTTCCAATATTAGAATATAACTGTTTTATTTCTTCTTTCAGTCTTCGATTTACGATATGTAGAACACAGTGATTTGTGAGGAGTATTGTCTTTATTCAAGAGCACTGCTTCATTAAATATATTTCTAACACAAGAATGACAACTTTACAAAACATACATACATAAATCACGTCTATAACTCTATATCCCTGCTCTAAGGGATCAAGACCTACTTAGCATAGTTGTGGGCGTATAGGTGGAAAAGGGAATAAAAATAGCAATGGGTTGGTAGCCGCATAGCCTACAACATGATTCCTAAGATTTTTGCCCGCTCCTTCAATGGGCTTTTACTATCTGCGTGAGAAGAAAAACAACTGGTACATTTTATGTTTTATCTTTGCTTCCAGACTACATGGAAGCTACAAAACGTAGACGTTTACAAAACATAGACACTATTATATCTATAGCTAGTAGGTAGGTACTTATTTAACCTCGATGAGGTACTCTAATATAAGCGATGGCACGAATATTTAAAATGTACATTTTCATCTGTTTTATGATTTCTTTTATTTGAAAATGCTCTAGTTAAAATATATTACTAAAAAGAAAATAGGGGCCACTTGAATTTCATCGGTAAAATTGAATATCAAAATAATTTATGTTTTTATCTGAACGCATCAGTTTCATTACAGAATATTTATCTTGTGTTATTTAGTACTACTGAAACCCTTGTTTTAAATAGTAAACAGTAGGCACAAACATATTTGTTTATTTATATACACTCTACCGATGAAACTCTGTTGGCTCCTTTTTTCTTTTGAGGTGTATACATAATATGATCTAAAAAAACATACATATAACTGCTAATTGTGACTGCATTAATTTTGAATTAGAAGCTGTTTATACAAGGAAACTACTTACTTGCAGAAGAACTTGCAGCAATGATAATCACAATAAATATCAAGACAACAGAGGTTGTCGAAGCCATGTTGAGTAATGTACAATTTAAAACTGCGTCTACTTTAGCCGGTAAATCCTGCGAACTGATGCATTAGACAGCAGAGCCACTTGAATAAACCGTACATATATGTGAAACTTCGCCCGCATAAGTATTATGCAAATGTTAACTATCAATTCGTTTACGTTCAATGCCCTTTATTTGGCTTTCGATTAAAACAGGGTTTCCCATGTCGCTGAATATGTACATACTAGTATTTTTGGTAAGTGGATGTAACTTATTTGCCGCCAACGTGGTATAAAAAACCTTTCAGTTTATAAAATTTGCTTCACCAACAAAGCAAAAATAAATTAGAATAAATGAAATTATAGAGAGAATAATAAATTAATATTTCCTAATACATGGTGGCGTATCCATTAAATTGCTTAATAAAATTACATACATAAATCACGTCTTTATTCCTCATGGGGTAGACAGAGCCTACGGTAACAAACACTTAAAGGCCACGTTTAGCATGATAGTGGACGTAAAGAGGGAAAGAAGAATCAATATAGTGATGGGTTGCTAGCCGCATCGCCTATAACATGATTCCTAAGACTTTCGGCGTTTATCATCTGCGCGGGAAGAGAAGCAACTGGTATATTCTATTTATTTCTATATCTATTTTTCTTTACTCCCAGACCAGCATGAAAGAACATTTACGGTATCTTAATTTCAGCTTATTAATTAAAAAACAAGTTATAGAACTACGTTAGTTTAACCTCCTTTAAACAACCACTTACCGGTAGCACACTGTAAAAGCTGTTCATTATATAAACTTAGGTACGCCAACTAATTAAATGAATTCATATCCGGTGACTCGATGAGATAACAATGTTTTTATAAAACGAGTTGGTATACGCTACGCCCGGGATGTAACATTATTAGGTTGTTTTACTTTTATTTCATCGTAACGTTTGTATGCCTACTAAGATTGTTTATGAAAAATAAAAAAACTGAAGAAACTTCTGTTAGCGTAGAAAATTAAAATTTTATTTATAGCCTTCGGGCTTTAATTCTGTTAAAAAGAACACCAGAGAAGTTGGATAAATGTTTTTGAATTATTTAACGTCATTTTTGTTTGCTACGCCCAGGAAGGGCGAGATCCGTATATTTAGTAAGAAACGTTTCATTCTTTATTTGAATTTATGACGGCGTTGAAATTCAGACCATTCCGAGATATTTAGCTGAATTGCAGTATTTATAGTTCACAACTTATTTTCTAATAACGCTCGCTTGTAGAGATTTAGTTTTAGTGTTTACTCTTATTTAATCTTTTATTTAATATTTTCATTTTAAATCGCTTCAACTTGACTGTCGTTAAATGAAACCTATTAAAAAATCAAGAAGTAAATATTCTTGATAAATTTGATAGTACCTATCATTTGAAAAACAGCGCCTTCTCTGGTCCCTGGTGAGCAGAAGATGTTCCACGGGACTTTGTAATTTTGACGAACAGACACATCATGCAAACAGATGACGCTTGGCGACAAAAAATCGCATAGTAACAAGGTCACTTGACAGATTACTCACCTGCTATGGGTGGTGTAGGAGTATAGAACGCGTCACGGAATGACGAGGACCCGGGTTCGATGCCCGGCTATAAGCTTTACTGTTCGGATTTTTATGTGTCCTAATTTTCAGTGTCGTTTAGAAATTTTTAAACCTATTAAGTTAAGCCATACTAGATAATTGATTTATGAAGCGATATTACATAATGTTAGTTGCGTTTATTAGATTCCTAATCTCTCGGTGGTGAATTCATTCCCATGAAAAATATATAAGGGTGCAATAATAAACCTGCCCTTTTTAAGCGACGGTAGATGTGCAAGAATTTGGTTGAATATCCACTAGGTATTCAAAATGTCTAACGACTCAACTTTTTTGTAAATAATCGTCAGCACAAAACATCTACTGAATCTGAAAGCGGTGACCTACAATCGTGCGTCCATCGTGCGTCGGGAAACTCTGCAGAATTCAGGTTTTATATTAAGGAAATGTATACAAATTTCGTTTAATCTAAATCAACAGTACCTAATCACTGTAATGGTGTACAAGACAAAAAAAACCTAAATACAAATAGTATGGTGTGTCGAACTTTTGGTCACGCGCTGACATCTATCTTCACATCCCAAATGACTGAAACAAAATTATGCTAACTTTTGTGGGCATCTTCTTTCCTTACAAACAACATTAATTCTGTCTAGCGCAGCAGTTCATTCAATGGAAATCTAAATCGATAACAGTACTGTACCTATTATTACGAAATAGACTTTAAAAATTCACAATTCAAAAAAGTCTATAATTTTGAAACAGCTGAATATTTACATCGATTGTTTGACTAGTGCATTCAAATCTGACTACCTGGCAATCGTTTTTACCCGGGCACAATACGCATTGTGTGCGCTTTCTGTACTTTTTGTTGACCTATGTGGATATGTATATGTGAATCTATGCCAAATTTCCAGTCAATCCGACCACAAGAAGTGGTCTAAAATTGGTTTGCAAATTTTGGTAAACAGCCCACGTACATAATATTGCATGCGAACATTGCAAAGTTAAATAAAGGTTTCTTAAATAAATGGTGCCGACAAAACATAAAGCAATAAAGCATACGAATATTCATATTTTAGCATAGATAAACACATTGATGTTTATGTTGTTTGAGGTTTTATCAATATTTCTGTCTTAGATCCACAGTTGAATGTTTTAGGGTAAACAATGTATATAACCCGCATTCACTCACATAAAGGGCGAGATAAACTCAACCCTTATCCACGGCTGTGTCTAATTTAGTGAAAAGATAACAATCGCTGTCGTCTTGGTGCAAGTGATAGGCGCGTTTTAGACCAGATTAGACATATATTTGCATTTATATAGAAGCATGCCCTACTATTCTGCGACTATTGCGAACTTTTGACATAATGAGTCCTAAGTGATTTTTTTACGTTTTTTTATGTGTGTATTGCTGTGTAATTGGTACAAACCATACAATTTAAATATCTTCGTCAGATAATATTGATTCCATGGCTTCATCAAACTCATCCTCATCCCGGTCAACTTCAATATCTTCTGAGTAATCAAATTCTCTGGATTGTTCAACCTTTGAAAACGCGTCATAACTGTCTTCTTCCGTCAACTAAGCAACCCTCCTATATACGCATTATGAATTTCTCCCTCTTCAATAGTGTGTGCTTTCTCTTGTAACGTTCGCACGTTTACTAATCTTTTATCTTCTATAGCGGGATAATGAATCGTATACCCCTCTAATATACCAGACATTAGCTGCGCTCTAGACAACTTGCTTGTTTGCTTGGAAATATTAACACCAACCAATATCTAGAAGACTCCTCACCAAAAACGAAGATTCCTTTGTCTGCTGCAAAATCTATAATATTGCCATCCGGTAATGAATAAGAAATAGGACCAGTACGCATATCATGGGCATCACGATTGGTAAAACAATACAGAAAACACAAGTGATGTATGTTGATATACTCCTTATCTACCTATGTACTCATCAACCTGGCCATCTTTGACATCTGCCTACTTGCGCTTCCGAGGTGTTTATGTGGAGTGTTTATGTGTAAATGGAAAGTGGTTTTTCCATTTACAGTCTCCAGACTTAGCCTTCTCTATTACCACGTGTTGATTAGCTACATAGTAGTAAAACATCTCTTTAATTGTAGATTTGGCATTGAAGCAATTTAGCATTCTATAACGCGAGCATTTGACATCATCAGTAAACGGAGTTATTACAGTTCGTTGCACCCTTATAGGTATCACTAGGTTTGTTGTAGGCAATAAGATGTCTAGGTTTTCATTCAGCCTCACTTTGTAGCTTCCTGTTGTGCGGTATTCAGAATCTGGCTGGTATCTGTATTTACCACAGTAATTTTTAAGAAAAGGATCCTGTTCATACTCATTAATAAGTTTTTTACGTACCTACCTGTTTAATTTAGTATATTTTCTGATATTTGTTTTATATTTATCGCATTTACACATATATATATATTAGTGCGTAGCTAAATTGTTGTGTATGTGTACTCGTATTTTAATGCTTTATTTGTTTAGGCTAAATTTAGGGAATTGCACTTTTAACTTATTTTGGTTTTGCCTACTCTGGCTTCTGTTGTCCTGGCAATCGTTCGAATCTTAACTCCAGGTTCAGATTTTGAGGGATAAGTTCGCCTTTGTAAATCCGTTTACCCTATTACCTGTAAATTTCTTGTGTTTCATGTACAATAAAGAGTTACACAACATGAATTATATCCTATTTACGAATTCAAAGTGCTGTTAATCAGCTAGATTATTTTCTATTTTGTACATTCCGCTGTTGGATAACATTCTCTCGTGTTACGAAGTTCCGGACTTAATGTAATTTGCTTTCTAGACGCTTGAAGGTGATATAAGACGAGATATTTATTTACCTTTGTCGCAACACTCAAGGTTTTCCAATACATTCAGAACAAATACGAAGATGTTTCATAATAATATAATATAACCTATATATATAAAAATGAACTGCGGTTCGTTTGTCTCACTAAAACTTAGAAATGGCTGTACCTACCGATTTGAAAAAAAATGGTTTTGAGACTTTTGTGCAAGTCTAGGGAAAATTCAAACGGCGAGAAAACATTAAAAAAACAGGAACGAGGTGAAGCCGCGGCCAACAGCTAGTAAATTACAATTGTGAAAATACACTATACGATTATAGGCACACGGTTGTTACATAAAGCAATGAAAATTGATGACAATATTGTGAGTAACGGCAGCGTTAGTTTGAAAATGAAAGTCAGAAAAAAACGCATAGAATGCGTGACTTCCTCGCAGATTCGCGGTTTTTAAACGTAAGCCGTCGCTGACTTGATCGGCGGGTGTGAGGCTCAACTGAGACGCAGTAAAACCACAACGCGGGAGCCGCGTAATTGCTGCCCTCAGGACTAAGATAGCGTCAAAAATGCCGCAAATCTTTGTTTAGTACATACCTACAGGTACGTGAATACAATTATACTTACGATATTCATTATAATATCTCAGAATTTATTTTTATCCGCCCTTATTTAGATCTTAGTCTGAATTTGATCTTTTGAAGTCGATGCGGCTCTGTCCTATCACGTGTGCTAATAAATAGATGCGTTACTAACAGGTGAACTAGACGCCTTTCATATTGGTGTTAGAACAGCTATTTTTTACTCTTCTTCGAGATTCGGTAGTAGACGCGGGAAGTCGTTATCGTAGTTGTCGGTCAAATGGGCTCTAATGTTTGTTCATAAATTAAATTTTATTTCAACGGAACTTCAGAAGTAAGATGATTTTGAACAGGCTCTGATGACATTAGCGCGTGTTCCTTTTGTTATTGCAGGCAGTGTTTGCCGAAAGCTCTATGACTCATGGTTCATTCGGCCTATGTAATTAAAGATGTATCTTATAAAAGTTTCTCAAGTTGTCCATTTTTACGTACGGAGCATACTGCCTGTTGTTCCAATGATAGATACGTACTGTCAGCGGTAGCTCGCAGAGCAGTTCTCATCAATCACCGATTGCAGTCGCGTTCGCACTCAACTAACAAGACAAAAGCATTATGTCCGTCCTTCCCAAACATTTCAACAGTGCTGTGCAATAGCTGCCTTACTTCACTCTTTATTATTTATCCACCGCTGCATCATCAAACTTCATACATTTTCTACGGAATTTAGATCCTCTGATTTCGTAGGCCAAGGAATCACCACTACTTCAGGATGCCGATGGAACCAGTCATTCACGATACGAGCTTTATCGTGAACATAATTGAAGTCTGCCAGTTCATCAAGTGGAAATTACAGTACGAACGCTTGGAAGTATAGGTACTGTCTTTCGGCACCGTTACGCAACTTGCTGCGCGTGGTCAGCACGCCTAGTCCATCAGCCGAGATCAAAACCCAAATGTTGGTGCGTCCATATGCGTCCAAAACTGAGATTTGGCAATATGTGGTCCTTCAAAAACCTCGTTCCGTTTACTCTCCAGATATTTTGTCTCCCATGTTAGGATGATTGGAAGCTCTTTTCGTCAGTAATAATAGTGTGAGTCCAAACATAATTTAAATGTGTTCGGGCAAAGTTTGAGCGGTAGTTAAGACACTTTCTTGGCAAGACGTCGGTGACGCAGTGCCATAGAATGTAATGCATTTCTTATTACTCTGGGAGATACGTTAAATATTTCGGCGAAATAACTAGTTAGGTACCTACATGAAACCATTTTCATCATACTGCCGACAGTATTGATTTATTTATACGAAATTAAAATGTGTGTTGATTTCGCTGTTATAAGTTCCGTTAACGCTAAACAGTTACTTCTATGGATCTATTAACGATACCTTCATCATTAAAACAGACCGTATGTGACAATATTTCAAGCGTTTTACTGCTCCACTAAATCTAAACCTTTGTTTTGTTTTATTTGACCGTAACGGAGAAAACATATGAGTATAATGTTTTTGTTTTGAAAAAAACTTACTGCCATGTTTCTTGAGGCGCTTTCTTAATTGTAATGAAATAAACTGAGAACAAAATACGTTCTGAAATGCCTAAGTATATAAATATTCGTTAGCTAGAAGATCGATACTTAAACTTACGCTACCTACGGTAAGAAACTATTTCAAATAGCGTAATGGTTTTCATGATACCCCGGCATAGGCTGAAGATGATGATGACGACGATGATAATATACATTTTATTTAGTCTATTTACAATGAAACACTAAGGATGATCCCGTAAAAGACTAAATTCGTAAACTAAGTAACTTTCTCAACAATGGTATTATTAGACAACACAAAATCTCACACAAAATTAGATCTATTATTGAGAGGCTCGTAATATACGAAACAAATGCAAGGAGCCTCTGTGTTAAAGTAAAACGGTCTCCTTCGATAGCAATAGGGGCAGTCGCCTGATTTGTTACATTAAAAAAAGCTCGCAGCCTAAATGGGAAAGGTTTTGGGCCGTGATGCTGTTCGACATCTCATGCATTTTAAGGTGAAACAAAAGTTTGTTCCAAGTCGGAGTTGTTGTAAGGGCTACGTAAAACTGTCAATAAGAGTTATTTTCGACTTTTCCCTACCATCCCTTTGAAATCTGTTAAATTATTTATTTTTCCTTGCCACATCCGAAGAAAGTCAAAGCCGCAGCCGAAGAAGCTACATTTACTTTTGACGCTACAATTTACTGTTTGCGGTGTAAGGTTTGCGAGGGTTACATTGATTTCACGGCGTGACCATGTTGACATACGACACCAAAAATACTTTTTGGCGTGGTCAATTTTCCTTTTCCGTTGATGCCTCAAATTGGGGTCATGAAAATGTTTGAGTTATTGTGGTATCTTGTAAACTTTGTTTTTTCAATTAATCAATTTAATTTCTAATGTGTCTACAACTGCCCGCTGATAACTTAACTTCTTCTACTGACTGTAACTACAGTAGGAACACTCCCATGATATACAAAGAGACGTTTCCCGCGATGTATACACAGCACAAACTTTGGAATCATAATTGAGCATTAATTGTATTAAACGTCATGAACAACAGCGATAATTGACTAGCGGTAATGTGACATCCACATCCCGCGTGACATCAATGCGCATTACCGCTCGTTACGCTCGTCACAATCACGGCTCGTAGTATGTCATTTATTTGACAATGTATTTTTGTTTAATGAAATGAGTAAATTTTGCACAAACTGTGTGTGTTACAAATCACGATTAAAATAAAGAACACTCGTTACTTATCGGATAAAATACATATATAGTTAATTTGTGTCAAGTTTCCATTTTCACTACTTAGGTTTCAATTAAAATATTTGCTAAAGTTTCTGACGCAGAAGGAATAATAAGCTGTTTAAGAAAAATAATTGATATAAGAACTGAATTGAAGAGTCGCCAGAAAACATACTCCATCAAAAAAATTAGGTAAGCAATTAGAAACTTTCCATCTTAAAATCTAATAACGGTGTTAAAATCAAATGACAGATGCTAAAAATATGTATAGAACAGAAAACGACTGAAGTAGAAAATATTGGGTATACGGTCAGATTATGGCAAGGGCAGAATATGACCAGCATATAATAATAGACCATTACTAATGCGTGACTAACTCACTAAAGTCTATAACAAAATTTATAAGCTGTCGCTTTAAGCGAGTTGGGTAGGCTACATGGCCGTGGCGATAAAAAAAAAATTGATTACGATTTTTTTATCTGCGTTGGGCCTACCCAACTCGCTAAACGCGATATTCTATGGCATCTAGCGACGCAGTGTGACAAACCCGTCAATGATCGCTGATTGTAGCCACGCTCGAGGTTTGGTGCTGAGTCGCTTCTCCTAAGCCAAGTACATATCTGCGAGCTGTATCCGTAACTATTGCACGTTAATGTAAGCAAAAACTCTAGTAGTACGTGGCTCGCGAACGTGTCGCGGGTGGGACACCACGCCAGACTAGGGTCTTTGGTCACTGTACCGTGCAACAGTTACGGTAACAGCTCGCAGATGAGTACCCGGCTTTACGTGTTTGCGTTTGGCTGCATGCTTGGTTGACGACGAGTCGCGGTACCGCACTCTGGTAAAATACATACATACATAAATCACGTCTCTAGCCCTTACGGGGTAGACAGAGCCTAACACAAACAACAACAAACACACGTACACGTAACAAAATCACGTTTAGCATGATTGTCGGCGTATAGGTGGAAAGGGGAAACAAAAATATAATATAAGTACAACCTTTAGCAATTCTACATAAGTCGCGATTCACAAAAAACACTTATTTAGAAATTAAACAATGAAATAAAAATAATATCTCGGCAAACTGACCGTGCCCAAACACAACATTTTTATCAGTAACACAACACCCACACGAATTGCGTCAAAGCTCAAGGTATAAACAATACGAAAAGGGATCAAGAAATAAATCACGCAAGACTGAGGTGATACGACTGCGATAGCGACGATTCCTGAAGAATAAACTCCCGCGTTTTTGTAAGAACTCGTAAAATAAAAGCATAATATTAGTATTCTTTTAGATATATATTTTTGTAAAGTAGAGTAGTACCATTGACCGTTAAAATATAGGAACAAACTGGGAACTAGGTACCTATCAATGTCATTATAAATCTAACTTAATAAATAAATATATTTTATGAATAAGTTTAGTTTGTATGTAAACCTCAGTGCAGAAGTCCGACTCACACGTGACTGAGGTTTTTTCTTTTATCTCTTCTTCTTTTTTCTTTGCACTTACATATTCCGTGTACATATTCCTCGTGCTAAAATAACCATTCTCCTAAGAATAATCTCGTCTCCGGTCCCTGATGCCATTATTTCTACTTAGCCACTAAATAAAATAAATACGGATTACAGGGAATGTTCCAGAACATATTTTTTCCTTTAGTACTTTTCTTTCTATGTTTACTTTTGAGATAAAGACATAACAACACACAAAATATCTTACTCCACAGCCTCCTTAAGTATCTGAAAAATTATCCAATGAAAGCCAGTCAAAAAACAGTCAATTTAAATAAAAACATTAAAATCTTTCACACATTATCAAAAGAAACAGAATCCACACCGATATAAATTCACCTTCGCCATCATCAAATCTAAATCTATCCCTCCAATTATCATATCTCAATCAGACATCAACACAGGTCATTCCTATAGGATATGGAAATCCATATATGGCTCACATTTACGTAAAGAGTTTCGGTCATACCAAAAGTACCAATTACGTTCTGTTTCCACATGACTGAGTAAAATAAATGTACCAACCGATATAAATGTACCGGTGTTTTAAATCTTGAATGAAATAACTAACAAATAACTTGACTTCGCGCATGCGGTATTTTATATTTTTAATTTTAAGACCACCTAAATAATTACTTACTAAAGCATACAAAAAATTTACTATTCATCATTTCACAAAAAATAATTAAAAGTTTAAGAGCTTTTGGCATTAGTTTCCGGTGCGAAGTTCGAGACGGGGTGCGATTTCGGTAGTTCGATATTCACCACACGGTCCACACGAATGTGCAGGTTAGATTGTTGCCAGTACCAGGATGCTGTTGGGGCCAGGAAAAGAGAAAAGCACAGTTTTGCGGTTCTGCGCAAAATGTGGAAACCGTATTTTCATTTACTAACTGTCTGAGTGTAAAAGAAAAAGCCGGCCAAGTGCGTGTCGGGCCACGCGCAATATAGTGTTTATTAATGCATAGTACCTGGGCGACCGAGCAAAGCTTGGTGTTTGCAAAACTCGGAAGTACTCGTTGTCCCACAGATCAAACCTACATAGATCGATTATACGCCCCCATAATTCTCTGTGTAGGACATCGAAATCATGACAGCCATTTCTGAGATCGGCAAAACAAATAAATAAAAATACAAGAATTTCTCGTTTCAAAATATATATAATACTTAGTAAAGTTAGAATGACAACGACTTAAAACATACCATTTAGACATTAAAAAAAAACATGAATCCAGCGCTTGTTTTCAGCCTGGTCCCTTTACCGGAGGCTAGTCGCAACAGAAAGAGACGATTAAAGATTAAATGTGGAAATACACTCAAACAAGTATTGAATCACTTTACGAAAAGTGAATGCCAGATGTAAGTTTCTCCTATTGGCCATATTTAGTATCCCTCATTCGATCCTAATAGAAGAAAAAAATGACCCATAAATTCCATACATTTCTTGGCCGAAAATTTCGTTCCATTCCGTTACGCTGTACAAATTTAAATGAATGAAATAACTCTTTTGATTAATGTTGTTTTTTAAGAATTTAAGATCGACATTCTCCAACGCATGAAACCAGGTTTCCAGAAACTCTTGGAATTGATAGTAAGTAGAGAAGTCATCAGTAGTCTCACTCACTTTGAACTCCCATTGTTTGCGAGTTTCACCATCAAACTTTAGACACAGAATATATATCTCCAAGGTCCCAGTTCTGTATGTCGACCCGTAAGTTCCGCAAAATATACAAGCAATCATTTTGTAGTCTATATCCATATCTATACTTCTATATCCTTATCCTAACTAATATTATAAATGCGAAAGTAACTCTGTCTTTCTGTTACCTTTTCACGCTTAAACCGCTAGGCTGATTTAGTTGAAATTTGGTATACAGATAGTTTCAGTCCCGGGAAAGGACATAGGATAGTTTTTATCCCGGAAAATTGCATAGTTCCCGCGAGATAGCACAGCCCAAACCACTGGAATTTTTCAAATTTAAGGCGGAACAAAGTTCGCCGGGTCAGCTAGTTATAATATAAAGAGGAAAAATTTGATTGTTTGTTTGTTCGTTAGTTTGCATTGAATAGGGTCGGAAACTACTGGACCGATTTCAAAAATTCTTTTGCCGTTAGAAAGCTACATTATCACTGAGTGACATAGGCTACTTTTTACCGCGGGAAAATACCTTTTCCTACAGGAAAATTAATAATTATTTTATAGTGAAAAACGTCGTCACCGCGCTGATGTGACCGTGGACCTGTAGACCACCGTATCCGGCTCGAAGGACCTTAATTAACTCTTTCGGACTTAAATTTAACGCTGTTTTAAGATTCGCTCTTACTCCAAACCCACGCTGTATTTTCAGTGTTTATTTTTTCCCTTATTTTTGTTTATATGGTTGTCAACATTACATTTCATAATTCTATTGTGTATCGTAAAACTTAAAGTACCTATCGTCAAGCGTATTTAAGATTTATAATATCAGCTTGAGCTGAGGAGCTTTTGTGTTTAGCACACAGACGAGTATTATACGAACGTTTTCAAAAGGCTAATCTTGTGGCCCAGCATCTCCCTACGGATACATCTGTTTTGAAGCAGCACTAAATGCGTTGAGCCGCAAACCGAGCATAAACGAGAACGCGCGAATTTAATTCTAAAATTTCCTGTGAACTTCCAAATTATTTAGTGAGACTAATGTCCTAATTAACTGCAGCTGCATTTCATGATCAATGTTAAACTGAATTTAAAGTTTAAGGATGATCGCGAACACACAGGACACAAAATTAATTCTATAAAGACAGAAAATGTGTTTATAACGCGTCAAACATGGACAGGTTATGGATTTTCACAAGCCTTTATTTAACAAGCAATGCTCATAAATTATGATAAGTCGCTAGCAAATACATCCGAGCTGTCTACATAGGTAAGTGCCATTTAATGTCTGAACATGCGTTAATTCGATTGACAATACAGTCGTGGACAGGTATTTTTAAAAACTAGACAGGTCCGATGATCGTATCTGATGGCAACTGTATGTAAATTGTTCGTTTCAAATTCTGGAACTGAATTTTGACCCACTCGCAGTGGTCCAATTAATGTGGAATTTGCATCGATGACATTTCAACAATCAAGAACTCTCAGCAAAATAGCTTGTATTAAAAAAATACAAAAACTTGTCGTGTAATCAAGTATGAAATTAAGATTTAAAATAATTTATTTCAGGACCAAAATTCCATAAAATTGAACATTAGAAAAGGACAATGATGAGGTATTCTGCGAATCCCTGTCTCTGTAGACATTTCGTCTTTGCCGAAACCAGCTTTGTGGATTTATATGAGCAAATAAATGCTCAACTTTACAAATAAATAAACAGTTATTTATTGAAAAGGATACCTCGAATTAAGACGGTACCGAAGCAATTCAGTTTGATAGTATTTATTTTGGTTAGTGAAAGGATGAAGTGAGTGTTATTTTTTACTTCTAGTACTGTCTTGTTCAGGTGCGTTTGAATGTTTACTTTTGAACATTTTAGCAATTTCAAACAAAAAAAAAACAGGCTATGGTTAACAATTTACTCTTTGTAACTTGAATTTTACAAATTGTACCTAGTAAAGTAGCTTCGTGAAACGGGCCCAGGGTATTTTTGTTTGCACCATCCAGTTGACAATCGATCTTCTTTTCATCTCCATCTCAAAACCTGCCTCGTATACATACAACGTTTTACGGTGATCAAGAATCATGGATTATCGAAACTTGGAAGTTGTAACTTGCGTCAAATATTAGCAATGTGCAAGTTGTTGAACATTCTCAAAATAGCAAGAATATTCTCAGAAATTTACAGAAACTTTCACGATAATTCATGGTAAGTTCCCATTACGGCGGGTGGCAGACCTTTAAATACCGTTATTTTTGCGTAACGCTATTTTTCATAAAGTTATATTACCGAATAGCGTTTTTTAATAAAACGTTTTGCATAACGCTATTTTTCATAACGCTATATTACCGAATATCGTTTTTTAATAAAACGTTTTGGATAGGTAACGCCATTTTTCATAACGTTATATTATCGAATATCGTTTTTCAATAAAACGTTTTGCATAGGTAGCGCTATTTTTCAGAACGTTATATTACCGAATATCGTTTTAAAATAAAACGCTATTCTGTAGCGGTATCCATTATAACGTTATTAATAGATATATATCGATACTTCGGCAAGTGATATAATAACGTTATAATGGCAATAAGATATGGTGGTTTGGGAACACGCAAAATTTCCAGTATTTCTCTGCCGGCGTTTTTGGCGTCAATCCATAGCACCTCTGATCTCGCAGGAAAAATCCTTAAAGCCTCACCAGATACAAACTGTGAGATTGCGTGCTTGGTTGAAGCCTCAAATGCCTTTGAGGTGATCGCTGGTGTGTTTTTGGAAGATTTCAACGACTCCTAAATTTTTAAGGACGATGTTATCATTTACAATATATTGCAGATTAATGCCCATAAAGCTTCTAGTTGACAAAGATGCAATATCAACTTTTAGTGCGATCATTTTGTCACGTAGTTCTTTCCCAACATGATGTCTTAATTCTCTGGCGTTTTCTTGAACAGCTTCTCTAACAGTTTGAGCACTAGCTGTTGCCTGATTATTTGGTATAAGCTGTATTAAATTTCGTAAAGCAGTGTAGTTAATTGCCTGAAAGGGAAGTCCATGAACAGCTACAAGATCGGTACACTCTTTCATTACTTTGGCGCTATTATTTAGGTGTTCTGTCCTTTCTACCCGAGTTCGAGAATCATTTAATATCTTTATTTCTTCGTATTCTTTTTTGTGAGCAACTTTCATATGATTAAATAAATTTGCTCCATGTTGAGTCTGAAACAATAATAATTTGTATGTATTAGTAACACAAAAAAGAATTCTCACTAATGCAGTTTATGCAGTTTAACACACTATTATTATTACCTTAGTATCATTTATGTTCGATTATTTGTGCATAGAAATATTTAAATTGTATAAACACAAAAACTACTGTTGCCTTTAGAACCTTAAAAAACATGCTTGCAGTTGGAAAAACGCCTCCACTTTGACAGGCGTTTCGGCAGAACTATTCCCACGATACTCCGTTCCATTCATACACCTTAATAAGAACTGTTTTTAGGAATTCAATATTTAAAAATATATGATGAAGAGGCTAGTAATAAAATATAAAATCTCAATATTTTGTTATTTTACATTAATAATAGGTTTTTAGTTTTACTACGTCTTGGTACAAACTAACATTATAATAACTCTTCGGTAAGTAGTCGTGAATTAGAACAAGTACAAATTTAAAAACATAGAAAAGTAAATCGCACTAGTGCGCAAAAACGAACTTTGCGCACGCAAAACTGCCAAAAAAAGGGCACTTTTTGAGCAACTGTATTGAAAATTATATTAAAGGAGATCTCAGAAGTTTTCAGTGATTAATAAGTTATAATATGCTGTTGATACATGACAATTGTGTTGAAAAGAGTTGCAGTAGGTACTTGATAGTTAATGTATAAAAGTGAATAAAAAATCGTTCTGCGAGTCTGCGTTTGCAATGAAACAGGCGTGATGAGAAGTCCGTCAGCGGATACTAATCAAATTATCAAGGTAAGTTGTTTATATTATTATAACTGCTCGCCCCGTCTTAGATAGGTACCTAACACGACTTGTTGCGTTTGTGAGTAAAATGAGATATGACAAACACACCAAAACTAGTAAAACCTACCCTGATTGTATATTATTTATAAATCAAACATTGAAATGATAATTGTTATACTTACTTATTGCTTCTACCTATCTCAAAGTCGAAATAACAGCTTTTGTAGTTTTTCTACTTTGTTTTTCAGTTTAATTTCCTAGACTTGTCTTGTATAAATATAATGTGCTCTCAAAATTTTCATTTTTAATACAAGCTTTTTTTACCGACTGTACTTGCATTGTCATCCATCCAACATACCTACGTGTATCAAATTTGAAGTCTATGTCGGACCAACGCAAGCTTAAGTCTCTCATTTCTGAGATAGCCCTAGTCACCATGTGTAGGTATTACCTACATTAATTTTCAGATGATAGTAGGACACAGTCATGGGTCATGGTAGACAAATTATATAGTAGCTGGCTTGTTTTATGTTTAAACCTTCAAGCATTGCAGCTCTAAACAAACACAGTATAATTTTATTAATCACCCACCCCGAAGCAAGTGTGAAATGTTACTTATTGGTAATAATTTATTCCATATTTTAATGTTGTTCTGTAACTGGAATACTCATGTCAGATTTGTGTGTCTCATTAAGCGTTTTTTGTTTCAGATGGGAGATGCCACGGTGCCAGTGAAGTTCTCCTTTAAATTAATTAATTTAAATCACCATTCAAAATAATAATCTAATGACACACCGGTAACTCAACTGTATTTCTTCAACAAGCAAAAGTCATGTTTGCTCGTAGCATGTATTGTATGTCATGACAATACAGTACTTATGTCGTGTTATTTTGTTAAATGTTAATTGATGGTCATAATATAAATGTTCAAAAAAGCTTTGTTTAATTTTATTTACAGTATGTTCCTACTTTCTTTCCTGCATAGCAAATCAATCAATAAATCAATCAATGTATGGATTTCCACACCCATGATCAATGAGAATAAGACACACACACACACATACACACACACACACACACACACACACACATACAAACACACACACGCTACTCAAAAGTAGCCGCTAGGTACTTTCAAATGAATATGATGTGCCTTTAAAAATCGGTACCCAAGGACCAAGCATTTTATATGTAGGTACACCTATGGATAGATTATTGTGTATCGTAATAACACTTGATCTACGGAACGGACCTAGAGTACCTAGACACCTACCTACTGAATACCGTTTAATAAATTGTAATGATACAATTTACAGTCAATGAAAAGGCAGTCAGGCAGGTCACTTTATGTAGGTAAACCTACCTACCTACTTACTTTGTTTGCACTATGAAAAGATCTCATTAACCTCGGATTCAATTCAAACACTGCAAATTGCAGTGTTTGAAGTAAGTAGGTAGGCAATATTGCAAGTAGTATAGTAGTAGGTAAATATCTAGGTAAACGGTAAACAGAAAACATGTTTGAATTAATTGCGACGAAACCCTACATTAGGCATTCGTTGATACCTAATTACTTATGATCATCAAACACTTACCTTAAATATTTTAGCACAATTTAAGCATTTGGCAGCTCCGTTTTGCAAAAGGTCTACGTATCGGTAGACAGAATTAGTTTTCCTGCGTCCCATTTTGCATTTCCTATTCTTATGCTTTCACTCAAAGAGAATATAATCGTTGACGTGGACAGATTCAAATTCAACCGCACACTTGTCATTTAAACTGACATTGGGCCAAGCCTTACGGCCTCCATTAAGGGAGAATAGAATATAACAATTTACACTCAATAGGTAGCACAAAAAAGTTTTTATGACACGAACATAAACCGAACTACCTACGTACTTACATTTACTATAACTTCACAGTTTTTCACTGTACGGACACAGACGGTAGGGTAGGTCGAAGACAAGACAACAATCAAATTATTGTAAAGCTGGCAACGTTGCGCAATCCATGAATCAAGCGCACGGTGCGCCGACGAGCGGCAACAGCGCGTAGTTCATAACCAGTTTCATAGCGTTATTATACCTAACGCTATTTCATAACGTTATGGTTTTCTTTCCCTTACGATATGATATAACGTTATGAACTTATGAAGGAACATAGAATTTAGGTATTATATCGTTTTTTTCATAACGTTTTAAAGGTCTATAACGCTATTTCGTAAAGTTACGGTTTTCTTTTCGTTATGATATGATATAACGTTATGAAGGAATAAAAGGTGTGTTTAAAATTTCGTTCAAGCGAATTCTATTCTAAGAATAGAATTCGTTTTGAACGAAATTTTAAACACAAATGATATAATATACCGGTATTATATCGTTTTTTTTCATAACGTTTTAAAGGTCTATAACGCAATTTCATAACGTTATGGTTTTCTTTTCGTTATGATATGATATAACGTTATGAAGGAATATAGAATTTGTTTGATCGAAATTTTAAACACAAACGATATATACCGCTATTATATCGTTTTTTTTTATAACGTTATAAAGGTCTGGCGGGTGGTAGGGCCTTGTGCAAGGTCCGTCCGGATCGCTACCACCATCTTACTCGCTAATCCTGCCGCTAAGTAGCAGTGCAAGCACTGCTGTGTTCCGGTGTGGAGAGTAAGACAGCCGGGGAAATTACGGGCACAAGAGGCATTGCATCTTAGTCCTCTAGGTTGGCAACGCATCTGCAATCCCTCCGGGGTTGCGGGTGTCTATGGGCAGTGGTGATCACTTACCATCAGGTGACCCACTTGTTCGTTTGCCTTCCTATTCATATTAAAAAAAAAAAAAATTACGAAACTTTCCAAAGGGAATTCTAAAAAAGTTCTTTATAATGTTATTTTAATAGGATTTGGATTAGATAACCAGTCGAAACAAGTATTAATAATAATGATATCCTGTGGATACTTAACATGTTCCCATAAATAACTAATAAATTTAAATTTCTGAGAACATTCCGCTAGCAAATTTCGCAACTTTGGTAACTTCTCCTTGATGCATTGCTAGTCAAATAAATAGCTTTGAGGTTCATTATTAGAGTTATTTGCTAATACGTTGAAGTCGAAGTATACATTTAATATAGATTTAGCGGGAAACAGAAGTTACTCATGGTAGCAATTCCCACCCAGAAACGTGAACTGACAATCATTTGACCACTGACTGACGAGGGACTTAAAGCGGATACTGATTAAGGATTATGAGATTCCGTAGTTCCTGCAGAACTTATTGAAATTCATATCACGATGAGCAGGATTGCTTTTGAGATCATTATGAGAAATACACATACACACAAATCACGTCTATCCCGTACGGGGTAGACAAATTATTTTATAAGAAATAATTTGCAATCTTTCGTTTAAAAGAACAATACATGTACCTACGGTCAGCCAAATAAGAGGTCTGTTACATGTCATCCAACTTCCTATCATGAATGAAAATGTCGCAGAAAAATCAGTTTTATAAAACGAAAATATCCAAAAAAAAATTGTTTTGCTTTGTATTGCCCACGTTGTGGTAAAATTATTCAAGTCACCCTGAATGTACATTCACAGGTACAACGTAAAGTTATCAACTTGTATGAAATACACGGCCGAAACGACACTGGTAAAGCCTTTAAAATTTCAGTTTTGCGAGTGCCGCTGGCGTAAACATTTAAATATACAGTGCTGCGCGCGTATCTCGTACCAGACCTAATATCTGTCTTGTGTAAACACACTGCACCAAAATGGTTCAAATTGCGCCTGAAGCAATAATACTTTTCCCAGCACACGTTAAGAGGACTATACCGACTGAAACTGGGAGTTAAGTTACATTTCAATATAGTAGAGTTAACGTTTGTCTATTTATAGAACTTAGATCACGACATTTAATGTGATATAATGCCTTTAACTCGCCGACACTGAATTATTATTATTATGTGACCTGAAGAAGTTAAATTCAGTAAATATATTAAATTGAAATAAGTTTTTGTCCAGGAATTTCTTTGTTGAAACCCGTCCTAAATTTGCTCTTCAATCCGAGATTAGACCGTGGAATCATAATCTTAATTAAACTTTGCAGAGACGCTAGCTGTGGACAGGCGATAAAGGGCGAAACATAGTTCGACCCGTCTCACCCCTAAAGAAATAATGGCGAAGTTTTTAATGGGAAATGGTTTCGAGATATAAATCCGCTTTACGATGGCTGACGGCAGCAAGATTGGAAATTCGCTTTGGGTATGAGAAACTATGACGGAAAGCTTGCTGAGTATGTGTTTTAACAAGACAAGGATTTGTTTAAAATGTAAGTTCTCATGATACGAGTATTATGTGCTTGCACACATGCGCTTGAATCAGTCTTCAGGAATCAAACAAGCTTCCAATTGCGTTTGTTTCACACGCTTCATAACTGCATACTTCTCGGTGGTGACGATGATGGGCTGAGATACGCGATAATTTTTCAAATCTTTGGGATTAACATCCGGTCCAACAGAGAATATGATAATTCACTCGTCAGGAATTTGTGAATTTCCTATTGTTTCTAAACGACTCTGAAAATTAGAACATATAGAAAAATCCGAAAAGTAAAGTTATGGCCGGGAATCGAACCCGGATCCTCGTCATTCCATGGCGCGTGCCATACCCCTACACCACCCATAGCAGGTGACACGATTCCCGGCCATAGCTTTACTTTTCGGATTTTTCTGTGTTCTAATTTTCAGTGTCGTTTAGAAATTTAACTTGTAACGGTAAAACCGTAAAAATAAACATAAAAAATCAAGAAGTAAAAATTCTTGATTCATTTTATCGTACCTGAATTTCCTTATGTATCATGATGAGGCTTACCAAATTCACTGATGTTCCTAGATACAAAGAAAGTAAATAGGTAGGTACTTGTGTGTTTTGTCATGCAGCAGCAAATCGAATACTCATAGTTTCCACTACTTCCACCACTACTTTCATTTCAATACGATTTCAGTTCATTTTCATTTAATTTTACTACTCTAGGTCCAGTTTGAAGTTTCACTTATTTGAGATTGTACAAATTGACATCTCTTTCACATTTCACATAATGCAGTCATACTACTCGTATCCGTATTCTATTAGAGGGCAACGTGTTCCTATGAGTGATTGTACTTTGAATAATACCGATACTGACAGAGATACCTTACAGCCCAGTAGAAGGCTTTCACACCACCTTTTAAGGTATTAACAAGAATGTCTCTTACCAGGACAGTAGAGGGTCGTCAGGGTAGGCAGCGGTATGGTACCACAACTTTTTGTCGGTACCTGCCCTAGCGACCTCCCATTAGCCTACTTGTCAGTGAGGTTCGTCGTAGAATTTGAAACAAAACTCTCCGCAAATTACTTTCATTTAGGTAATTTCAGGCAAAGTAAAAACTAAAAGCGTTGTCGAAGTAAAATGTGGCGGCTTAAAATCAATACCGACGTCGAGCTATGCATGAATTCGTGTACTGCGTGAGTAGGCATGCAGCCTGCGCTTCCGCGCGCCGTGCCCATGCCTTGGCCGCGCCTCCCGGCACCCTGGCATCCGATACATAATCTCGTTATTAACACGCTCGGTATCTGGAACGCTCCTGTTCAGAAATGCCATTTATTTAAAGCTTTTATTTCACGACCTGTAACTCAAGGGTACTTAAACAACAGTTTAATGGGCCGGGGGGAGGGAGGGGGGTGTAGACGTCTTGGACCAATACATGTCGAGATTTTTCGTCCGATATTTCTTGAATTGTAGGATGTTCAGAGTCGTGAAATAGAACAAAGGCAAGTTTTACGTAAGTATGTGTGTATGTATATATTGTCAATCACAATTATCACACAAATGTTATAATTATTGATAATTTTAAATAACCAGCTATAACATAATCTCAGTCTTCTTTTTGCATTATTATTAATAACATTTATAACAAAACTAGGTTCTTTGGTCCCTAATCACATATTAAAATTAAGAATTGTTACAGCAAACAAAGAAGGTTTTAGAACAGAACTGGCCTATTGTAAAACCTTGCAAACACTGAAGAGGTTTCACCCCAACCTGCCGCTTTTCGAATAGTATCGATATTAAGGCTCTTCGCTTTAGCCTTAGATGACGCAGTGTGCCTTGTACTGTGCGATGTAATCACATCAGTATCTAAGCCGCTCTTGGTCATCATTTCTTTGATCCAAACGGCTAATAGTTTGGGACCCTATACACGCGTGAGGTTTTTTGAAACTAATAAATAATTAGGTACTAGGTACCCGAATGTACCCGAATTATGAGATCGCGGATTTTTTGTAACTTGAATAGTCTGTTAATGCTTGTGCGGGGCAGACTTCAGGTTTTTCCGAAAAATATGGAATTATTAGGGCAGTTTTAGCTGCACCTGCTTTTGGAGTTTTTATGAGATCGGTTATTATTATTTTTTTTCTTTAGAACATACAATATTTTCTAATCTTATTAAACTAAGTGTTTGAACCCTGTGTGCCGTTACTTAGGCTAGGAGTGTTACTAATTTTTTAGTTAACATTTGTAATGATGAACTATTTTTATTAGTGTAACTACAGACAACTTGTGAAAACTAACACAGTGCAAGGATTTCGCGTAATATCATATTTAGGGGCACTTGGCCTTAATCTAAATACTCCTTTGAAGAATCTTTTTATGAGTTCGTTGGACCCAACCCCTGATCCAATAACTAATGATATGGCTCCACGGCATAAAAAGTATATCGTCAAGATATTCAGAACATGTAATGCCCTGAAATCGAATGTGTTCGATGACAGGCTTCATGACCTTAGTGTACAGATAGGGTGCTGTGCATAACCCAATAGGTAAGACATTGAATTCGTATAATTTATTTTGCCATTTAAAGCGGAGGTATTTTCTGTAACTTTTATGAATACCTACTGTGGAGCTGCCCTGAAGAGGCATTGACTCCACGACGGGATGATGTAGCTCAGATGGCTCTCAATACTATTTAATGAAACTTTTATTATATCTTCAGTATTTTATTTAGCTTTTTCGATTATATTAAACACAACATCTGCTTCCGAGGAAGCCCTAAGCAACTCTCTTGACACTCTTGTTTCGAATTCTAGTTTATTTTTTAATCTTTCAAATTTAAGATTCGAATTCGATAAAGAGTAAAGAAGGACTCTTTACACTACACAGAAAAATACGCATCCTTGAGATCTATTTTTACCATAAATCAGTTAACTGTAAGTAGTTTTGTGGCGGTTCGTATATTCTCTAGTTTAAAATGACATGTTTGCATAAATTCATTATTTAAAAAAAAATCAAGATAAACCTCTCATTGGATTTTGGCGCCAAAAAAATGTGTGATAGAAATTGATTCTTGGATGGTTGACATTCAGAAATTGCATTTATTTAGAAGGTGTGCAATTGCTTTTTGCATTTCCATAGCTGCATCTCCCTTTAAATTGTTAATTGGAACAGAATTGTCGTGTGGCGTGTCTGAGAAAGGCAGTTTGTAGCTTTTTACCCAGGACAAAACTATTTTGTCACTAGTTATTTTTGACTAGTTGTGGTAGTGGGATGCTAAGAGTTACCTTTAAGATTTCCTGTGTGGTGGTCCGCCTCTCCTTAGGGAGGCTGAGCCTCGCTGGTGGGCTGGCTTGCTGTGGTTTTTCCTGTCGTAGGGGGGCTGCCTGCCCGCCCTCGGTGTGTATTGCTGAGACTTCCGAGGCGGGCCCCAGTAGTTTAAAGTAGCTGGCTTGGGTTGCGTTTGATTTTACCTTATTTCCCTTCCAGTTTTGTTGATTGCCTTTCCTGCTTTTAGATCTTGAGCAAGGTTCTCTCCAAATATATATATTCCGACATTTGTGTTACACACAATATCCTTTGTGCCTTTTTTAAGGCAAATTTTAATAGATGTCTGCGTGGCATTGATTCTGTATGAAACAAATCGCATACGATGCGACCCGCATCACTGATAACTTGAGTTGCCTCAGTGCACTCTTTGTTTCTCATACCACTCTTTATTAAAATGTCCACTGCCTGGTCAGAAATAGCCGCTTTGATCTCTGGATTGAATTTTGGAGATTCCAGAAATTGGCAAGTCTCCGGCACAGGATATTTTTTAATCAGTTCAGATTTTGACTCTTTTTCTAAGCCATTACCATTAGTGGCTCCTTCGTGTTGTAATTATTACTGAGCACTTGACCAGCCAGCTTTTCTTTAATTTTTTACCGAAATTTAGGATTCACGTGTAAGTCTCTTAGTTTTTTGAAGTGTAAAGTTTAGTGCTTTTGTTAGACCACTTTTCTTTTTTCCCGTTTATTACAATTTCTCCTCCATTATGAAAATTGTTTCTGACTGATTTCAATAAATGCGGAATATCAAACATTATCATCTAATATAAAAATGATTGGATGTAGTTGGGATGCCACTCCACGCCTTCATCAAATTCAAACTGCCAATATTTGTGGGTCCTTGATCACAATATACCTACTGTGGTAACTATTGCGAAACCAATATCAACAAGAGCCTTTATTATATCTTTAATAATACCAGCAAGGCTTTGCGATGATATCGTCCCTTTAACAAAATAATAGTAGGTTGCTTCAGTTTTTTGTGTAGGCCTTGCAGCATAAATACCAATGCATGATTTGCTACTTTTGAAAACCTACATTGGATTTCAGCTAAGTCCACCAATCGCTCTACCTTGTCTGTTCTGGGATTGAAAATAGACGCCTTTTTAAAGCTATCTCGTCAAACAGTAAAGCGCATAACGAGTCTTTTTCAATTAATTTTGCGGCCTTCATTTTTAAATGTTCCATAATAGTTTGGTTGACTGCCGGCTCCAAATCCATCCTTTGTAGTAGAGTTTTCAACGTTTTCATGCTAGGTAATGCCATCACATGTTGTAACATATTCCACTGACTTGAAATAGTGTTCACTCGCTCCATAACAACTGCATACTTCTTAATAGTCATTATACAGGAACACTACAATTTCGTATTTGTTGAACTTAAATATGAAACTACCATTTGGTAGGTTAGGAGTTGGTACTAAAAGTTTCTAGTACCCACACCTAGACATAATAAAGAACCATTTTTTCTTTCAACATGAAACTACCGTGAGACTTAACCATTTTTTCTTCTGAATGGACTATAATACGTACATATATTAAGCTAGCAACGCGTCTGAAATCGACGATTTGGACTGTGATTACTTAGCTACCTACCTACATGTACCTATTGTCATGGGAAAGCTTTCTAAGTACCTACTAATTTTCTTTCCATAATTTAATATAAGAAAACTATGATTAGTACAAATCTTACGACACTAAGGAATCAACATGATATATTGTAAATTTTTATTACCAAATAAGTGGTGACATATTTTATCTCACTTCCCCATTTAAGACGAAGGTCTCCGCAGATAGCATCATGAACGATGTAATGGCGCAATTAAGGTGACGTCCCGACAAACTTTTGACAGTTTTACGATGGCCCTTACAATTTAGCGGTTTTGGTGAGATACAAGGTGTGTTATCGGACTAATATTGTCAAAAATTAAATAGAACAAGTTTTATCTGAATGTCTATATCAGTGGTTTTATAATTGTACACATTCCGGAATTTAAAGGGCAGTTTTCCGAGACAAGTTGTTTTAAGTGACTTCGGTGGTCAATTTTTGTACTAACTTTTTTATTGTATCACCTCAAAATCTAAATACAGGCCTAAATTTAAAAAAATATTAGTACTGAAGGCCTTCTTGTAAACCTGTTAGTTAGTAAGATATTTAAATCTAAACAATCACCGAAATCAAAATTCAGAAGACAGTGCCACTGAAATCAAAAAGGTTCCAGTGAAATCAACTTGGTAATAATAAAACGCATTTTAATTATACCAAACACGCTTTAATTACAAAAAATAATACTAAAAAAATCACACAGTAATTCTTACACAGTAAGTGCGAAAAGCGGGATGGTTTCAAAAAACACATTCTTACTTAACTTGCTAAAATGCCTTCAAAAAGCTTCAAATGTGGCAGAGTAACTAAGTAAGTAAGAGATAAGTGAAGAATAATGATTTTTGAATTCTCTCATTGCACCATAGCTTCAATCAATAGAAAGACATTCAAAGAAATTGGTGATTTTACTTGCTTGGTAAGTAATTTTGTTTTTCTCTTTTATCTAAATACTTGTTTTCTAAATGTCTCTGTTTGTGTTTTAAGCTCAGCAATCCGATGATGAAGTAATTTTAGTTCTTTGTTGAATTTGTACTTATACCGCCTTAGTAGTAAGGGATTTGTAGTTTTAGTTCGCTTTGGCGTTTGTACTATATTTAAATTTTCCACCACGTTGAATCTTGACTTAATAGAGCTGTTGCTTAATGGACTTGACAGAGCATGAGAGCTAGCACCAGGTGAGGGTACTGGGCTAGAATTCTTGGCAAAGGGTCTGATGGGTCCAGAGCAGTGCCAAAAGTGGGTGGCAAATGGTTTTCGCCTAGGTAGCTGTCAATTTCTCTATTTCCGTTTGTCATCGCTAGAGGGTCATGTCTCAGGTGTAAATTATCTGCACATGATTGATTGTTTTGAGCCGGAATATCTATAGGTATTTCTTGAGTTGCAGATTGTTTTTTTCACATTATGCTTTCTAGAACTTTCTCAGCTTTTCTCTCTCATTATTCTTTGCATGCGAAGTGGCATCTCACTAATACACTTAATATTCCCTGCAGATTTTCTTTTGCAATATCTTTCCCTATCTTTCGCTCTGTATGCCTCGTAGAGTTCTGGATCACGTTTTATCTTTGCTTTTCGAGCCCGCTCAGCAAGCTATTTTCTCTAGTTTTTCCTCTTTCGTCAACTTTGCCATTTTATAGTACTAAGATTTATACTTACTTACATTATTTAATAAAATATGTAGCTGTAATATATTTTTAATGACTAGTTTTTATCTGTGACTACGTCAGCGTTAACTTGAATTAATGTTTTCTGGGATAAAACGTATATTTTAATTTTTTTGGACACATGCTATCTTTATATTAATTTTCATATAAATCGATTCAACCGTTTAAAAAGCGTAAACAAGCGACAACTTGACTGAGAGATGGACAGATATACTGCTTTAATTTTATTATTTGCATGCAATAAGTATTTGTATAAAAATAAAGAATACTTTAACGTTTTTCTAAAACAAATATTAATAGCTGTGGCGGCTTTATTGATTTCGGTAACAGTTTTATTGATTTCAGTGGCAGTTTTTTTGATTTCGATGGCCCAAAACCCAACCGAACCCACAGAGATCATTGACGAGTTGGTGGAATAGGGGCTTGATGTTGCATTCATGTCCATGTGCTATCGATCAAATTGATTCCCGACCCACTATGGACCCCTCTCACAGTAAATGCCACAGTGACGTTACATAGAATTGGCAAGGAAAATCATGGTGGCGTTTACTGTGAGAACGTTAGGAATCAAATGGTTCGACTATACGTAACGTATAAGTGTAACGTACCATCAAGTGACTCGCTTCCTAGCTTTCCCCCAATATATTTTAAAAAACCCGTGGGAAATCTAAATAAAGTAAATTTATAAGTTGTGTTGGCTATTAAATTATCTACTTGTATGCCAATTTAAGAGCCGTGGTATCCTAGTGTTTTGACCTGTGGCCCCTCAAGCAGAGGGTCGTGGGTTCGAGCCCGGGCTCGCACCTCTGAGTTTTTCGGAATTTATGTGCGATATTACGTTAGAAATTTACCATGACCAATTCGGTGAAGGAAAACATCGTGAGGAAACCTGCACACATCTGCCAAGCAATTCAATGGTGTGTGAGAAGTTACCAATCTGCACTCGGCCCGCGTGGGCACTATAGCCCTAGTCCTCTTATTTTGAGAGGAGGCCTTTGCCCAGCAGTGGAACGTATGTAAGTGGGAGATGATGATAATAACGATGCCAATTTCAAAGTTTTTACAAGCTTGTTAGTACTTAATAATAGTTTCGGAGGTACCTACTCAGTTTTATTTCCTAAATATCCCCATGGAATTCTGAAAATTCTTTTTAGTGCGCCTCTATCATACTCAAAATATACACGTATTTAATTTCTAAATGTCTATGAAAATTAGAACACATAGAAAAATCCGAAAAGTAAAGCTATGGCCGGGAATCGAACCCGGATCCTCGTCATTCCGTGACGCGTGCTATACCCCTACACCACCCATAGCAGGTGGGTAGTCTCCGAATTTTTCTACCTGTTACTAACTGTCACGTGACCTTTTTGTTACTATGCGAATTTTTTGTCGCTAAGCGTCATCTGTTTGAATGATGTGTCTGTACGACACAATTACAAACTCCCGTGGAACATCTACTGCTCACCAGGGACGAGAGAAGGCGCTGTTTTTCTTTTTAGCTTAAATACTTTAAGCCGAGTGCAACGTTACTCTTTTATAGATATTTTTACATACTTAGATATTTTTATGTTATTAATTTACGACACTTTATTAAAGTAGGTAATTATTGGTAGGTATATTATATTTAGTCCGACAGTTCCCTAATTAATAAAAATGCATTTACTTAAGTTTTACATGATTCATTATTTATCATAACGAATGTGTTTAGAACTATTGTCAATGAAAATAAAACGCGCGGTCTCTTAAGGTTTGTCTTCATCGCTTTCGTCTTTGGTCCGCTCCTGGCTGTCCTTTTCGGGCATCTCATTGACATACTTCTCGGGCTCATAGTCCGGATCCAACGTTCTGGATCTGACAATTTCTTTGTAAATAAACGCCGACTTTCTTGGCGTCCGTGTGCGTTCTCGGCTTGAGAAATCCACTTCGTACAAGCCAAATTTTTCGCTGAAATAAATAAAATAAAAAAATCGTTTTGCCGTACTGTTTGACCTACCGAACCGATAGACGCTATACTTCTAATAGACCCACCGCCCTTGATCATCGACTGGCGATGCTTTTGCCCAAGTCAATCGGATTAACCACTTGCAGAACCTCACTGCCAGATTACGAGTATCGTATTGTGACCGGCCCAAATACCAAAATATCACGCCAATGCCAAATTTCATGCAAGATTTGGTTACAATGAGATCTTGTAAAAATAAAACTCTTACTTACCTGTAACCATGTTTCCATTCAAAGTTATCAATAAGGCTCCATGCGCTGTACCCTTGTATGTCACAACCTCTATCGGTAGCCTCTATGAGCATGCCGAGATAGTTTCTGTAGTACGATATTCTGCCATCATCTAGCAATCCACCGGCTGTGGACCAACCGTTCTCAGTTATTATGACTGGTGGGTTATCGTATTGTTTCCTTATTTCGAGCAGCAGTTTGAGAAACCCTTCGGGTACGCTCTGGAAATGAAAATAACCAGTAAATGAACGAATGTGGAGATGTATAATTGCCCATTTTGGCGACGCGGGCCGGAGCTTAAAAAAATCATACTCGCACCCTTAACTAAGGTATTCAAAGGTATAGTCAGTGGCACAAAATTTGGCCGAGTCTCCATACAAAATTACCTACATATATTGCATAAATATGAAGACCACATTTTTTGTCGCCGAGTGTATTTTATTGCTATTAAATAGTTATACAATTGTATAACAGCATTATAAGTTACATAGTCAGTATGTAAGTACTTTTACCATGCGTACTCAACCATATTAAGTAGGTTGAATTGAATATAGGTATATTGCGCGGAGCTGTCCGCTACTCTGGAGTCCTTTTACTAGCATGGAGTTTTGTTTTTAACATGTTAAAACAAGGAGTAAGTAACTTAGACAATTCCCACCTGCAACCATGAAGACTGTGCTTGTGGCCAAGTCGGATCCTTCACGAAAACGGCACCCATGTCATCCATGTACGACGGAACCGGATACATGCCTTCCAGTGACGGATCCCTGTAATTTGGTAGGTATATATCCAAGTAAGTAATACATTCCAGATGACATAACTAAGTTTTCCAAGTCATTGGATTATTCTCGTTTAATACATCGCGTAACCAGCAGACTGTTTTGGATCGTTGTTCATGGAGCGCTGGGTCGCAGACGCGGTTCCAGATCCGAAACTGTCGGAAGATTACTCGGTGTTTAGCATTAGTTAACGGAATATAACGTTATTTTTGTATTTATGATTCTAGATGTCACGATATGACAAGTGTAGTTAATCAGACAATTGTTGAATCGTCAAACACTATATCCAACTCTTGGAAGTACCTACTGATAAAAAATAATCACCTAACTTTTTAAAAGTACTCAATACCTATCTAAAAATGCGTGTTTTAAAAGAAACTATAACGTAGTTTTATTTGAGCTCACTAGCTACTTAGCGAGGTCTAAATGGTAACTAAAAGTGTTTTTACAAAATAATATTTAGCTGTCTTACCTGTATGCCAGCTTCGTCGTATAAGTGTTAACTCCGAAGAAGTCTGAGGAGCCCCGAATGAGGCCGACCTCTTTAGCGGTCAATTCAGGTAGACGAGAACGAACGTAGCCTTGTTCAGCACTCTTAAATGCCACATTTCGCTTGACTTCAGGCGGAAAGTCGCCCGAGATCGAAAAGATAGGATGTGCGTATTGTCCCCACTGTGAAATTAAAAAAAGACACGAGCTCAATTAAAGCTTAAAAAGATTTATTTTACTTTCTAATTGAGTTGACGAATATTTAGATTCAATACAGTAAAGGTAGTGTAATAAGTGAGAGTTTAACGTACGATCTGTTGTTGGCAATTGGGAAAAGAGGCTTTGGTAAGTACCTACCGAAGTTTAACCCTCGAACAAATCTAGTTACCATCTTATCTGCATCAATAAATTGCTGGACCGCAAAGTAGATTTTGCTACTACCTACCTACCGCGTCACAAAGAAAAAAATCTATTACTAATCGTTCGATATCAGAAGTGCAAGCGAATAAAAGGATGCTCGTAACTATAAATACTACGATAGGTAAAGTAGTATTGTTACTTCATTGGACAGTAATTGAAATTTTATTTTGAATATTGGCCTAATAAGCCGTCTATAACTTTTCACCCAACTTCCTATGAAATGAATGTGTCGCTAAAGTTGAACTTACAAGTTGACAGCCACGTCTTATCGACACTACATTTTATGACGTTAAAAAATGTTCAACCTTAGGGTGGTAGACCGCATATTTGGCTGATGGATCTTGTACCTTGACCCTGTTAGTTTTCTTCTATTTCTTAACTGATTTAATTAGTTGTGTAATTAAATAAATAATCCGTGACGCAGTTGCAGACTATCTTGACTAGTTCAGTCAGCCTTAAGCCTTATCTGATAATATATATGCATCTTCCCTAAATCTTGAAAAAACATCCTTTAATATTATTTAAACAGGTATTTATAATGCAGTTCATGTTTACTTACATCAAACTGTCTCGCGTCTATCGCAGCCTGCTGATCATCCATCGTGTCAGAAGAAGGCTCGTACCACGTGCAGCTGATGGAGATACCAATGCTGCCATTATGTTTCTTCCTGTACTGTTCATCGTACAAACGGTACGTTTTAGCGTGAGCTAACAGCACGTTCTTAGCACACATGTACTCAGCTATCCCAGTCATGTTTAACATAGGAGCTTTAGCGTCGGAACCATAGCCTTCGTAACAGATTTGTTTTGGCTCGTTAATAGTAATCCATTGCTTAACTCTATCTCCGTACTTGTCAAAAAGGACCTTGGCGTAGTCAACGAACCAAGTAACGATGTGAGGATTAGCCCATCCACCCAATTTTTGTAGACGATGTGGTAAATCCCAGTGGTACATCGTAATAACTGGCCGAATGTTGTTTTCCAGCATTTCATCTATCAAATTGTTATAATAGTTTACGCCTAGTTGATTTATTTTATCCGGAAAGCCGGTGGGAAGAATTCTGGTCCAGGCAATTGAAAACCTATAGAAATCTAATCCTAGTTCTTTCATTATTTCCACGTCACGTTTGTAGTTATGATAAGAGTCGGCTGCGACGTCGCCCGTACTTGAGTCTTCAATGGGTGATGGTTCCGTGTGTGTCATGATATCCCATATGGATAAACTTTTACCTGTTAAAGGAAATCACTTTTACACTATATGGACTTACTCATTAAGTATTAAAGTAATATTTACCAATACGATACCGACAACAGAGATCTTATTATTTATTACTTTAATGTGTATTGGCACATTCAAAAAGTTAATTCGAAATCCGAATGTAAATATTCAAACAGAACATGAATCTTCGCCAGCACACTAACAAAAAAAATAACGGGCACTGCATGCCACGGAGAAAACAAACTAACTGGATTTTTAATGCTATTGCAGAAGGATTAGTTTCTAGTTGATTTTTGGTCATGTATGGATGACGTTGGCGTATGAGCCTTGTCGGTTCGGAGGTCGGTTAAGAGGTTGACGCCACTAATTATTTTTGCAGTGCAGTTTATTCATAAGAATGCGTTAGGAATTCCTTCGGTGGGTTCGAAATGAGATTGATATTGTAACCTGTCAACATTGATAGGTAATAAGACGAAGTGTAGGTTATGATATATTATTATTTCTCACCGTCTTCGAGCCAGCCACCTTCTATTTGATAAGCCGCCGTTGAAGCGCCAAATTGAAAATCCTTCGGGAACTTTCGTACCCTGCTTTTGCACCATACATCGTTACTCCAAACGATTAAAAATGAACTGAAAATATTCAAAGTACTTTATTAGAAAACTAATTGATATTAGAATCGTTGCATCCGAAATATTTCTTTTTTTGTCAAACTTTCATTTATTGACAAGTTTTATTATTTAGGTATTCTGAATTTCGGGGTGAAAACGAATCCATCAAATAAACGGCCATAAAACTCGGTGCAGCTGTTCTTGAGTTATAAATGGTGTAAATAACCCTACTTTGTGTTATGTAAACTGAAGTGACAGAAATGAGAATAATAAGTGTAACTATCGATCAGCCTACATATTCGTTGTGAATGTTAAAAAAAAGTCAAAAATAGAAATAAAAAACCGGCCAAGAGCGAGTCGGGCCACGCGCAGTGTAGGGTTCCGTAGTTGCCTATCACGATATGTGGATATTATGAATATAATTATTATTTTTAATTTTTTTATTCGATACTTACTATGAACATAGTTCGCGGTTTTAAGTACCTACATTTTATAAGTTGGTCGACTATTACTAGTTAAATTGTAAAGCCCATCTAGCTGTGATAGTTTTCCTTTAAGCTTCGTCATATATGTACTACCTACTACCATACATTTTTCACCTATCCAAATACAACCGTTTAGCTGGCAAGGTAGGAAACACTTGACTGTAACGATAATTTAGAAAGAAAGAAAGAAAGAAAGAAAGAAAGAAGACATTTATTCCTTTTTGCAAGACACACAAATTTGAATTTTAAAGCTTAATATTTCGCAAACGGATCCTTGAATCGAAAAATGGTTTTCCCACACCCACAATATTCTTGAATGATCTTTCCAATGACATTGCACACTATGGGGAAAAACGAGAAAAAAACATTCCCACTTTACTTACAGTATACACTAAAAAAAATATATTCAAGATTTTATTTTACCACTTTGTCGGCGTAGTAACCCATGCCAAATTAGTTACTCCTTTCTAGAACTAAGAATCCGCATAAGAGTTAAGAGCCGAATAAGAGTTAAGCCGCAGACAGGCAGATAAACAGACAGACAGACGGACGGACGGACGGACCTAATTGATGTATCCGGAAGAATAGTTGAATCTTTATTTGTCTCGTAATTTATTGACAGTATATTAAATTTTTACAGTACATTTACAGACTAGAACAAATTTACTGGGACCACTGTCTTTCACGCAATATAAACAAATTCATAGCAAAAAAATTCAAGTTTACATTATAAATAAGACGCCTCTTAAATTTTCTATCAACAAATAAAATATACATTTTTTATAAAAAAAATTACCAGATTAGAGTAAGCCGCAGTAGACCAGCCATACTGATCGCCGTTTCAAGTGACACTATCTGAACGTGCCACTTCCACCAACATAATTATCGGAAAGGTGATTCTGCAAAAATACTGAGAAGAACTTCAAATTAAACTAATTTGAAGAGATGAGTGTGGATGGCAGCAGTCGACCTACCTACCATCCATACTGTTCGATGCACAAGTGAGTCAATAATTAGTACCTACTTTACTGATTAAAATAAAATTAAAATACAACTGTTTTACATTTGAAGTTATGACCGTAATGTAAAGGTCAATAAGCGAAAAAGCAAAGTAACTTTTGATCCCCCTTATCCATAAAAAGTCATGAACAACACCAGCAATATCCATTATAATTATTTAGCAAAAGCAAACGTTAGTAAGTGACAGACAAAGACAAAGGAATTTAACTTAACAGAAGCAACAAGCGTTTATGCTATGAACAAAGGGGTAAAAGTTTGCGTCAGATTCGTTGTTTAAGAAAAAGTACTTTTAGACAATCTTTCAAATGTACATAATGTTTAAAGATTATTGAGAAAATAAAGGTATGTGCAAAATTGAATCAAAGACACAGATTACGAAACGTTATTTTTGGCCAATAAAACTAAAATAATGTGAGTGAAGGAGATACTCTATGCACACGGTCTTAAAGCATTTCTTAAACAATAATTCTTCCGCAAGCATTTGAAATGTTTATTTTACTACTTATTATCTTATCAGTAATCACATTCCAATAGTTTAGATTGGCTTCTAACTGTAAAATAGTAGTGTAGAGTAAACTTTTAACATAACCATTTACATTATTTTCAGAATCTCCCGAACCGTTTTTGGCGTTCATGAGACCATGTTATATCCAAACAATTGCCTTTGTTTATACCCCTGCCGCAAGAGTGCTATCAAAACATTATTGGTTTAAAAAATGTTTTGATAACTTCCTACTACAACCAACTTTTATGGTCTTGAAATAAAAAAAAAGTTGAAAAAACGTTTACATAGATGTCTCAGATTTTGTGGCCTGGCCTTTCGTATAGGTAATAGATAATAATTATGCTTTTATATGAAATAGCCCTTATAATTTGGGCACGTACCCAGATAAAATAAGTTTAACAAGTATTTACTTAGTGAGATCTGCTCAAAATAAACAAGCAGGTTAAGTGCCCATTTTTATTCTTGCGTTTTTTGAAATCGGAATATTGGCATACCTAACTTAGTTCAATGTTCGGGTTAAAAATAAAAAAAGATTTTATGTGTCTCAGATTTCAAACTCTGAAAATCATAAACAATCACTAGTGGCGCATAAAGTGGAACCAATAAATTGTAAGAGTATACGTAAGTATTTATTATGTTCTCAATTTACCGTATTATCTATAGGCGATAATATGGAAACATGCGTTTGACAATATCGCTGAAGTGCCTGCCTCGCTCTGTTTTAGAGATAAAAATATTCACCAAAACAAACTCGTATTACTAAACGAGATATTTTTTGGTAAATATTTTAAAGATAATACAATTTAAACTTATCTAGTTTAAATAACGAGAAGGACAACAATTTTCAATTTTATTTTTACATTTTTCGTAATAGGAACTAATTCTTTCACACTGGTTTTCTAATATACTGTTAGACAAAGAAATCAAAACACGTGCAATAATACACAATTGCAATGTCTATTTAAACACATCCACCGGAAAAAAACCAACCCGTTGTTGAATGTACCGGTATAATTTTATAGTACAACTGGTGCTCTTACACCGGATTTATAAAGTGTTGTATAATTGCGTCATAAAACACAATAAAACTTAATAAAATTTCATAAAATTTTGTTACAACTCGCAAGTTTAATGAAATTCGTGATAAAATATTTTAAGTAAAATAAATATTTTATGAAATTATACTAGAATCCCCTGTCTAACCCTGGTGTCACGTGAGGTTCGACAAAAAAAGGAACCTATGAGTAAGTAATAGAGTCACGTTGGCCACGGAATTCTCAGACCAAGGTGGGCCATTGTATGTCGCCGCTCGTACACAAAATTGATAATTCCACTCTAAAGAAGTGCTTTTACCCGACTGCGCTAAATAAAATCATATATTTCGGGGGCAAGCGGAAAAAAGTTTCTTGGTATGTTAAAACAATATACTATATACCTTCAGGCCACGTTTAGCATAGCTGTAGGCAAACACAGTCCTAAAAAGGAATCTTCCAGCTAACCAGTTGAGTAAGGACAGTTTTTAAAATAAAAAAGGCAAAATACGTGCAGTAATTTAAAATTACAATAACATACATAAATATATACATAAAATCACGCATTTACCCTAACGGGGTAGACAGAGCCCAGGGTGACAAGACCTAAAGGCCACGCTTTGCATGATTGTCAGCATATAGGTGGAAAGGGGAATCAAAATAGTGATGCATCGCCTATATAACACGATAAATAACTAATAATACAATACGTATATGAAAATATACATCGATGAGCGCGTGTGTGCTTGTTCTTAGTACATCCGATTTTCGAAATGTTACCCTTCGAACACTTGACTTCACTGTTTTTAGATGTTTCATATTCTGTTTGTATTTTTTTTACGCATCTGTAAGAGGTATTGTTTTTCGAATGTTAAAATACACTAGCTTGCAGAATGAAAACGAGAATAATGCCGTTACTGATCCATGTCAGAATTCCATCTCACTCAAATTTTCTTAGTATCAAAGTGTTAACGTGCAATCGAGTCGGACGGAGAGAGCACAATATAGAATAAGGTCAAGTCAATGTGTGAATGTTATCTGCTAATGGAAAAGGACCACTGAAAGGAAATCCTTCAGATTCACAACAATAATGGAGTCTTTGCAATAAATTCGCGGTTCTTATCCTTATAACGCGTTCAGACAGTAAGTGGCCTTAAATCGTTTTCACTTGCGTTACTATCTTCTTTTTTATCTTATTATGGTTCACATGTGTGCGTGCGTGTTAAATGTTTTCTTTTTTAGGGTTTTGCGCCCAAATGGAGCCCAACACATTACTAAACCTCCGCTGACTGTCCGTCTGTTTTTTTAATAGTAAAAGGTAGACAGACAATCGGAACACTCACACTGTGTAAATACTATGACAACTAGTAAGTGCGTTATAGTTTTGATCAAAATTAAGTTAAAAATTTAAAGAGGATCCTCAAACGGGAAAGTTTTTTTCAGTGCGGTGCGTGGATCCTTCACGTATGATTTCGACAAACACTTACTCGCTGTTTATTAAATCTCGTTATGAAATAAAAACTGGTAATAAATGAGCATACTTTTTGTAATTTAAAAATGAAAGTCATTAACTTTAAGTATTAATATTAAGCATTTCGTTAATATAACTTTTTATTTGTTTAAATTTGAATGAAAAATATGAAACCGTATCTAACTGATCCAATGCTTCACAGGTGTCGAAAAATACACACAATAGGGAACCATCCCTTATGGGTTACCTACTACTTAACTTACGTCGGATTCAATTTGGGAAGTAATTTGACGGAAGTAAATAAACAAGGTCTATTCCTCGGAGAGCAATAAATTTTCTACGTCCTACTCGTACATGTATAAAAGAACATCACAGAGCGATCCAACCAGGTCGTCATTTGGCTGTGATGAAGCGGTGTCGTTAATAACGTAGCGCCTTCGATTCCCCGGTGGCGATAAACTGAATCACACCTTCTACTAGGGGTTTGCGAAATAACCTAATTTAGGATTATCCAACATTGCGAAGGTTAATACTTTATCTCGCTAGCGTGCGGGCATTGCTTAAGGTTATGCAGACCTTATTATAAAACAAATGGAAGTATATTATTATCATTTTCTGAGGGCTTTTAAATTACAATCAATGCAATTTGCAACTTCAAATTTTGCATGAGGCGCTTTCAGACCACATTTTATAGTTAATTAACACACCTTTATACTAGGCCTCCGAACCGAACATTAGTTGCAGTAGAATCCATCCATGTCTCTTCTACTAACTCTAACTCTTCTACTTAAATCAAGATTCTACAAGTTTTAATTTTCAACTTCAATAAGATGCTATGGTGTCGAAAAGGATTACGGTCCGTGAGCTCTTAGAATGCCATTTGGGCGGGTTTGTCTTGCTGTCTCACTCACTCTTACGAGTTTCGATACTTGAATCGGCCGACGGTACTCGAAACCCAAAGGGTATTCTATTTAAGAGCTCACGGACTAACTGCTTCACTAACACCATCCCCATGTCCCCTTATTCGTAAACGCTTGTTCGGCTTATCATAACTTAGCAATCGTTGGCCTTTTTATTCTGTCACTTTAGAATTAGTCATCAGCAAGTACAAATAAAAAATATCATTTGGCCTTTGCAATGTTGTAATTTTTTATGTGTAAGGGGCTAAATTATTACAGTATAAGTTGCTGGTTTTTAAACCTAATAGAAACGGTCAATTATATTTTGCTAATATCTCAACACAATTAGTTGTGAAAAAACAGAAATTGAAAACAGTTACGTTTCTAATTCGCGATGGTTGCGGAGTAGCGTGGTAACTGTTTTATCCGTCAATATGGACCTCAACAAAGTAACACCTGATTCCATCAATGATCATTGTTTTAATAAAAAAAACATCGTTTCAATGTCAATTCCGTAGTAGGAAGTTCTGAATCAGCTCACGTGGATGGAGTTAATATTTTATGTGGTGTGTGAATGGTGGATTTTGTGGGTGACTTGAGGGTACTTAACGCAAAGGTTCGATTATTTATCGAATCTTATGTATTTGTATTGTACCTGTGGGCATTTTCGTGTAACTAATGCAAACGCAAGACTAAAATGTGCTATTTTATGGTACCCAGGTTTTTTAAGGACGGAAGGTAACTTAACGGACAGTCAAATTAGCACAATGTCATGTTTCTCAATGAACGCTTAGGTCATATTGAATAAGAGTTTATTACCATATCTATTTATTTTGGTATCAAATTAAGTTTGTTAGTCTAACACTTGACGAGTTACAACTAGCGGAATTATAATTATTAGTAAAAATTGTGAATACAACATTATAAATGATAATACTCCTTTTCACAACACCGTGAAATGCTTGAATACCAAAATAATACTTACAAATGTTTATTGATCAGTAGAGCGAGATCACAAAAATAAACAGCAACATAGGCAATAAGCAGTCTTAACGCTGAGAAGCAATCTCCACCAGAAAACAATTTCGGTTCCAAAAATAACATACGGAAACATACACAACAAGTTACCCCATGAGTCGAAATGCTCATTTTTTATCGAAGTTGGTTCAGAATAGACTTACTGAGGAAAATATTTCGTTTTCGCAGAAAGCAATATTATCATTATTCCAATCTAAGTCGGCACGTGTCATGGTTCCGCAAAAATACTTTCGGAGCTGACATGCCGCCGTAAAAAAAACAAATTTCCGGGTCTGCACCTCACAAGGCTTGTAAACGTCATGGCCAAAAGCGCTCGTTACCTAAATATATCCGAATCGCAATACTTACCCTAGAAAATTCTGAAATAACAAAATCTCGAGTACTTTACCATTGCATTTTATTAGGACTATACACACGCGCACACTTAATTTAAAGATAAACTATCCGATCACGTGCCTGACAATCGACCTGCAAGATTTGAACTAATCAAAGAAAGTACTTACAGACGTGGAAATATATGAAGTATAAACCTGCTTGTAAATGTTAAACGTTCGCTTTTTTAAATTATCACCTTCAATGGTAACCAGATTTAGCTTAAGACTTTATGTTTATGAAGTACTCGTAGTGAAGGCTGCTCTGATTTAGCATGATTGTGGGCCTATAGGTGTAAGAAGGAATCATAATAGGATTGCTAGCCAAATTGCCTATAACATGATCCCTAAGATTATCGCTCATTCTCTCGATGGGCTTTTACCATCTGCGCGGGCAGAGAAGCAACCACGACCACCTATATAGGTGCCCACAACTATGCTAAACGTGGCCTTTAGGTCTTGTTACCCTAGGCGATTTCTATTTCGTGAGGGATTAAGACGTGGTATGTACCTATGTGTGTGTATGCGCTGCTGTGTGTCGGGATGACGCATACATATGAAATGATCGCCATAAAAGGTATTTTATCTCCTTTCAGACCCACCATTCCCCTGCCACTACCCTTAGGGGTAGGGTGGGACTGAACCAAAAATCGACGGATCCTCGCTATACGGGGCTCCTATTCTTGGGTGGTTCCTTCGGGGATAAGGAGCTTCCTAGCTAACCTAACCTACCTAATAATACCCGTAGCTTACAGCACTACGGTGGCATGGTTCAGTCTCACCCTACCCCCAGGGGTAGTGCCTGGGGTATGGTGGGTCTTAACCCTTTTATCTTAGCCCTCCAGGCTGGCAACATATGGTACAGTATTGCGGGTGTCCATGACTGGTGGTTGTCACTTACCATTAGGTGACCCGCTTGTTCGTTAGCCATCTAATTTCAATAAAAAAAAACCTGTATCAGTAACATTCCATACCTAGCTTGAAGATGAGCCGTCACTAACATAATTCAAAGATAAATTCACATCAAATTAGCGTCCCTTAATGATTCAATTAATATGAACCCGTGGGTAGGCACAGTGAACGATGCGATGATAAATAAATTTCACTCAAAAACTCATAAATAATTGATGGAATAATTTATTCTTTCCTTAAAAATTAACCTGAAAGAATCTTAATTGAAAGAATTTTTATTCAGAAATATAGACAGCAATTTGCAAACCGTGTAGTTAAGTTAGCGAAGTCTGTACCTACCTACCGACTGACTGACCGACTGTTATTTATACACAGAAAGGGTTAAATTCTTTAAAAAAAATCGCATTAATTAGCTCGTAATCAAATCACGGTTTATTATTTCTTCTGAATATGTATCTATAAATATAAGTAGCAAACTGAATTAAGAAATTATAAGAGCATACATTGTAAGGAAGGTTGCCGCATACGTAACCGAGCCGTCCAGTATTCTTTGTAAGAAATTTAATACTGTAACACACACATATCGGCATCGGAACGGCATCGCCTCGCCTCGGCACAAGCTAGTAATCCGCTAGCGGCGCGCGGGCAACTCGCAGTCATCGAGCTTACGTCGGGCCGCCGCCGCGCTTGCGTCTCGCCGCCGGAACGGGAAAGGCGCGCAGACCGCCATCGTCATCGGCCATAAGCTCTAGCCGCCGCCTCGCTTTAAGCGCGCTGTCGCCCAGCCGTAAGCGTGATGTCACCAAGCCGCAGCCGCGCTGGCACCTCGGAGGCGCTGAGCCGCTTCCGTTACGTGCTTGCGTCTGGTTGACACCTGGTTGACGGCGAGCCGATGAGGTGTCGAGCGGTTATGTGTGAACCTTATTTGACTCTGTTCTAAACCGCGTCTCTGGAAAGTACTGTCGAAGATACTAAATCTTTTCTCATACAATTTCACAATAATTTCTTTGGTACATACATACATATAATACAGAAATCACGTCTTTATCCCTTACGGGGTAGACAGAGCCTAATGTAACAAGACCTAAATGCCACGTTTAGCATGATTGTGCACGTATAAGTGGAAAGAGGAATCAAAATAGTGATGGGTTGCTAGCCGCATCGCCTATAACATGATTCCTAAGATTTTCACCCATTCCCTCGATGGACTTTTACCATCTGCGCTGAAAGAGAATCAACTAGTAGGTACATTCTATGTTTTTTCTTTGCTTCCAGACTGGCTTGGTTTTTTTTGGTATGTATATGGTAAGTCATCTCAAGTCTACATTTTCAGTGCGACGCGATTCAGTTTCTTTCGAAGAAAGAGAATGATATATAAAATGCTGGATATCTAAGCGCAAGAAAAGGAGAAAATTACTAATTGCTAGTGACTAAAAAAGACGGACAGCGAAAGGAAAATTGGTGCATTGTCCTTTCACTCTTAAGTAATCAAACATTTTAGTTATTTTACATACACATACACAAATCACGTCTTTATCCCTTACAGAGACAGAGCCTATGGCAACAAGACCTACAGGGTTTTTACCATTTGCGCGGGAAGAGAAGCAACTGGTACATTCTATGTTTTTTCTTTGCTCCCAGACCAGCATGGAATTTAGTTATTTTTGTTACTAGAAACCATGTTTCAGTTGCTGTGGTTCATGGGTGTAGTTTTTACTGGTTAGCATAAACATACAAAGTGATGTACGGATTCGATTATTTATTTAGAGTAGTAAATAGTAACAGTAAACTATGAGATGGTAATCTTGAATCTTAATGCAGGTTTCCTGAAAAACCAGAATTGCGCTGTGTCTGGATACGTCATACAGTCCGCACAGACTGGTTGCCGAAATAGCATTCCAAAATGTGCTTTTGCATTATCGAATCAATCAGATTATGAAAAAGGACAAAACATATCTTCAACCCGAGGCTATTCCAATTGAGGTAATTTTTTTTAAATTAAAAATGATAAGAATAAAAACTGATGGTTCGAATTGCGTGTCCTCTTGCTTAGATGTCACGAAATAGAAAAGCATAAGACAAACAGACAAGAGTACTGTTATAAAAACTAAAGGTAAAGGACTTGAATCTTACATCCAACATTCCCTCTAGATTCAAACCTCCTTACATTTGCAAAAAGGTTCATAAAGTATCTGGCACCACCAAAAGATTGTGTCAAGTTGTGATTGTGCTTGCCTTCTTGCAAGTTATAAGTAGGTACAGTTGGACATAGTCCTAACGCATCGATCTCCAGTTGATTCGGTTGGCAGCATCCACCGTGGTCTCCACTCGAGTACCTTTCGGCCCCAACGACCGGCTGTTCTCTGTGCTATGTGGCCTGCCCATTGCCCCTTCAACGACCTTATTCGCTACCGCTACCGCTATTCACTGTTATTGTTATACCATACAAGTAAAAACGGCAAATATAAGACATAAAAACCACATACAGAAATCGGTTTTATCTTTAAGGCGATCTCATCCAAATGTAAATTAAAAATCAGTTTTATTGTTGTATTTTTGAATTGAGGTCGAAGTAGCTTCTGTTGCTTCTATTTCAATAATATCAATAATGAAGATAGAGCAAAGGGAAACCATCACTATTGTGAATGCATACGCATCTGCAATCCCTCCGGGGTTGCGGGTGTCTATGCGCAGTGGTGATCACTTACCATCAGGTGACCCACTTGTTCGTTTGCCTTCCTTTTCATATAAAAAAATGCTTCTTCTGATACTTCAAAGAATATGCCGCAAAGAATATGCCGAAAAATGTAAGTATGTAACACAAATTAGGTACATTATACAAGGGTGGAAAGTTGAAATGGGGCAGCAAGAGTTCTCTTTCCGCACAGACTAGTTGTTTTTTTGTAATGATACCGATTTTTATCATTTCTGTTATCCTAATTGTAGTTGTCTACAATTTAATCATCTTTAAGCCTAAGAAAATTTTACATTGTAATTAATTACCCTACGAACCTGTATGGAAATTGATTTGTGGGTGTTCTAGTACTCTAACCTCGCCTCGGTTGGTCTCAAAGAGTGTTTTAGTCCTTGATAGAAATGGGACCGATTGGCATTTAAAAAAAAAGTCAAATCTGTCGATTTTTTTGCAGACAGTACATTTTTATCAAAACTCTGTGAATGTCGATTGTCATCACTCAAAAAGTTGGCAAAGGTCTCTTAAGAGCATTTTTGCGTAGCAGCAAGGGATCTAGTAGCTGCCCTTGCTGCCCCATTTCAACTTTCCACCCTGTATGGTTCTGTTACATAGGTACATTATTATAAGTTATGCGTGAGTTATCCGTTAGTGTAACTATGATTGAGCCTCACGGTAATTTCATATTGAAAAAATCTTCATGCTATTCATTTCAGTAGAATTTTTAATTTCGATACGGTGGTATGGAACACCTAAACGAATCCGATTCTTTTACTATAAACAATAGTTAATAAAACAAATACAAATCGTATTTCTCAGAGGTCGAAGTCACGAGCAATAGCTAGTAATATTTAATTATATTCTACACCTATTTCTACACTACTAGCAAGTCTCCGACCTCTACATAATATCACACCTACTCGTACAATATATTATTAATATTTTAGAACAAATCACCAAACTACTCGCCTCAAACATTTAGGAGGAAATAGAAGAAAGAACAAGAAGATTCTGAAATCGAAAAAAAATATTTAAAGCCGTATGTGAAAGAACTAGAAGATAATCAAAAAAAGTGGCAACAATGGATAAGGGAATTAAAAACAGAATTTCTTATTCAGTCACAAGATTCGGAATTTTAAATGAATATTGACATCGCAAAAAGGGATTAAAAAAAAGAAATTCCCCGTCACTCAGAAGCTTTTTGCTTACACTTAATAAATCCGCATGCATATACGTATATACGCAAAACTTTTAATACTTGTATTCCCCGTCCGTCTAGATCATGATATAAAAGCATAGATGGAAGTCCTGGATCCATTGCACAATCACTAAATTATATCAAACTCTTGGCAAAAACCGCTACAAGGTCAAAAGTAAAACGTTGTTTTGTGCCCTTGCAATGAACGAAATGGCTACAAAAAAGCATGTCCTGTGGGACAGGAATAAATGTGTTGGATTTGTAAACTTTGGGGAAGAAATAGAAGGTGTCAATCTTGCTGTAGCTAAAGACTTGTTGTATTGGTCACTGCTATTTACAGTTCCTGGAAACTTCCGGTTGGTTACTTTTGAATAAATGGGTGTAATGGTGAACAAAAAGCAACTTTGATAAGGCAGTGTATCCAATTGCTGACTTCATGTGGAGTAAATGGCGTTTCGTTAATAGTGAACGTTTGATGGATTTTCGTCAAATTTCGCAATGGCAAAGAACTTAGGATGTGTTCTAGATACTAATGACATGCAATGTTATTTTAAAGTTGGCGAGGCAAACAAGACATTGTTATTTTTCCGGGTCCATCACAATCATATATGTTAATTAACTAACTTGAACGGTCAACAAATTTCTTGGAATTATCTTACACTACTTCAAGAGTTGCAAAAAAGCGAACTTCACATTGCAAATAAATCAAGAGATCAGCACTTTAATTACCATAAGCAAATTATGAAGGTACGATTGGCAGCATAAACATTCAGTGACTAAGGCAATCCAATTTTTTGATAAAGAACTCCATTTGCCTGAACTTGCTTCCTCGTAAGCATCATTGGAGTTTATAAAAATACTTTGGTACATTATTTAATATATTAAACAGCCGCAATCTTCGATGGTTTGCCTATAAAAAACCAATAAATGAAAATAACATTCAGCAGATTGTAGATAAAATAATAAATTATTCAAATGGTATTAAATTATGTGGGCAACCAATAATGATGATGATGAAATGTAGACTTAATGGGCTTCTTTAATTTGGATAAAAAGCTTAAAAATGATTTATCAAAGTTCCCTGGCAATTGGAGCAATAGAATTTGTGCCAATATACATATAAGTTGAGCCAAGATTATTGAGAATGGTTTTTTAGTTCCCTGCGTGCACAAGGCGGTTTCAATAACAACCCAACTGCAATGCAACAGATTTATTGATTTTTCGATATCAGCACTTGTTATCGGGAACGACCATGATTATGAGTACCTGACCAATCCTGCAAGATTAACGATTTACGTTAACAAAATAATTACATACATCGCTGGCTTTATCGTTAGATAGGTGATCAAATGTGCAGATTGTCTTCTTGCGCTCTTCTCCGAAAAGTTCGCTGGAATCATTGAAAAAAGAGAAAAGGAGGTATTTACCCTTCAAAAGATGTGGCTTAAATTTGCAATAATGGTGTAAAAATATTTCTTTGGCGTTGTTCGAACGAGGGTTCATCATTTTTCAACGAAAACAATTTCTACCGAATTGGTGTACTCGTGTTTCAAAGTACAAATTCAAATTCCAATATTTTATTAAATCAACATTTTGATTTACAGCACTTTATAGGAAACCATAGGACGTTACTTATTAAAGCAATAGTCATGCATTACTTTAAAATGCGAGTACATCATACAATAATAGAAAAGTTTGCACGACAGCTAAGAGTACGAAACGTACATACTAAATTAGTTTTATTTCAGGGCCTGCAACAGGGCAATTTGTAAAACTATACATCATCATCATCATCTAGTTTTAAAGTCTTTATTCCTTACGGTCTCACAAAAAGAGGCCATTGCCTCCCAAGACTTTTCGCAGACCAACGTAGCCAAGACTATGCCGTGTAGCGAGAGGTCTTCCCTGATTTGCTTGAATTGATGGAAATCTAATCAAAAATCGTAATTTTTTGAAAGAAACTCCTACGTTGGGTCCTGATTGGCTGTCTCATTACTCGGTAAATTGAAGATTTGATACGGAAACATAACAAGTGCACTAACTTATTAAAAATCGTATCCGTGTTTGCATGGTAGCAAAAACGGTCTTTCATCAATTGTTTAGGTACTTATTTCTGTAAGTTTCAGTTTCCTATCCTTGTTATTTTCAGAGATATGATTTTTATAAATATTTTTCCACATTGGCTAATACACCATTCTATATATAAAGACTTGCAAATACGATAAGTAGGTGCTTAATATTTCCTAAAAGAAACTTTGAAAATGTAGGCAATAAAACCTGTTTTTTTCTAGAAAAGCGACATCAATAGTTCTTTGTTAGGTGATTTCTTATAATATGCCTGCAACACCCATTTTTTTCAGAATAATTCAGTTGGCACATCAAGAAATTGGAAAATAAAGGATACGTCATCCATACCCGCGAACGAGGTACACAATAAATAGGTTTTCAATTTGGTTGTATTTATTTTTGAAGTGAAAACTACTTTAGCGGCGTTCGCACTTTTTTGGGAAGGGTAAATTTTTTTAAGCTCGCGTCATATTCAGACGGTCACGTGACAGGTAAGACGGAGGGAGAGTTGCTGCTGGGTCGTTTAAGCGGCGCTGGGCGCTTGCGCGAGTGTGCGTGTATGTAGTTTTCACTTCTGTCGGCACTCCCGAAGTGCTACCCGTCGTTTTTTTTAAACTTTGTTACCTCAGAACTCCGACATATTTGTGAACTGATTACCGATAACATACTTACATTTGCCTTCGGAAAGCACTATTTGGTGAATTGGAACTGATTATAAAGACCAAAGATGATTATCAGATTCAATAAGTAATTCATGGATTGCGATTCGATTACTGCAATATGCTTGCTAAGCACACTCGTAAAATATACACATTTTCCAATTTTTTTTTACACAATAATAAATAATAGTAATCAAACACAATAATAATCTAATCTTAATAATCTAACTCCTTCAGAACTACGTTTCAGGAAAGCCAGTAACTTAGCGTATTTCGAGATGTCGGTTTGTTGGTATATATTAAGTGTTGACTTCAATTTAGAATATTCCACCCACAGTTATATGATGGCTTCAATTTTTCAATTAGGTTTTGGAATTGCGCTAGTAACACGTTCTCCGAAAATGCAGAAGTCCGGTGTTCAATTGAGCCTCCACGCCATCAAAATTCTCGTAGGCTTTGTCATAAAGTTGCTTCCGGTGTTGATTGTAGGTATTTCATTTTGCTTCCATGCTTTTTCATAAGTTACAAAACTTTATAAAAAATTATTGCGATCAAACAAGTAAACCAAGACACGAACGAGCGGGAAACATGAAATGAAAACAACAAACGAAACGACAAAATTGAAAGTTTGCTTATAGTTAACTTTGTTTTTAATTAACGTTAATTTTTTTTAATTGCCTTGCGTTCTTGGCGTATTTAGCCAAAACGTTTAACAACTTGCCAGTGACATTAAAAAAAACTCTTGTTTGTTATGTTGGCAGTTATGCATTTAGTTCAGAAAGTTTCAGTTCTATAAAAACCATATGAATTAAATCATTTGTTAAGTTGGTAGTCATGCATTATCATCGTAAATTTAATGATGATCGTGTAAAAGTTGTACCTAGGTCTGGCAGTCTATGGCTGGCAGTGTAACGATGGAGCACTTTTAGAGCCATAAGCCAACAAGTGCTTTTAGAGGGAATAGACAATATAGACTTATCCAAAGTCTTATTATGTGTTCTTTTAGTGGTGCTCGTGATAACATAAATCACAGATAAGAACACCGGAGTAGGAAAATATTTTTCTCAAACATGATACGTAAAGTCGCCATTACATCATTAAAAGGTCACCAGTGAGTTATGAATACCGGACAAAGTCTCCGGTAAGTAGAGAGCTTTTTAATTCGGAACGAAAAAGTGTCCAGTAAGTAGGTAGGGTGAACCAGGGAGTTATTGCCCGCTGACAATACTTTAAGCAAAGCATTGCCAGATGTTAGCTTTGTATCATTCAAGTTGGATTAGAATTTACTAGCTCGGTCTGTAATTAACACTTGAGTAGTCGCTAATGGGTCTACAGGACCCGGTTCAGTTGATTATAATGTATAACTTTTTTGTTTTGCGCTACGCGACTTTGCCGTTCTTTCTACCTTCCAATTAATATCTTGCGAGTCCAGTCATTGCCTCGCCAATCTGTCTGCCCGCCGCATTTGTGACCGACGGACGTAAAAGGTGATCTATGGGTCTACTGGACCCGGTAGCGACCATATACGAAAGCAATAATTTTGTAAATGGGTCCGCTGGGACCCAGTAGCGACTATTTATGTTCTCAATTTTAATATAGTTATTTAATACATTATATTTATGAATCTTATGTTTTTTTTAAGCGCAATCAAAACATTATTTTTAACTTTATTGAAAATGAAAAACAAATCAAATTAAACTAAATTTAATTAAATTAAAGCAGGTTATATATGTTTTGTTTGAATATTGGAGATGATTGATTTGCGGAGCTCATTGACGCATTTTTATATAATACAACCTGATCTGTTTTTGTGATTTTAAATATGTATAAAATAGTAGTTTAAGAAAATTTATTAAAAATAAATACATTACTTACAATAATAAAAAAAATCCCGAAAATGCCAAATGTTACCTAACATTTGGCTTTTTTTTAATTAATCTGTTTTTGTAGAAATTCACTAAATTAAACTGTTGATTTTTGCAAATACTGTTGTTGTATTACCCTTTAATAAAAAATATTTAACTTACATAAGATAATTTTGAATACTTCTTAGATTATCCGCATATAATGTACTGGGTCCGCAAGACCCGGTAGCGACTATAAGCGTTTAAAATAAGGGTGCGACTGCTTAAGTGTTAATATTACAATCGATTTAAAATTAATGAGTAAGGGGATTTTGTCTACATGGGTGAACGTGTTACTCAAAGGCGATGCGGCTAGCAACCCATCACTATTTTGATTTCCCTTTCCACCTATACGCCCAACGTGGCCTTAAGGTTTTGTTACCTCAGGCTCTGTCTAGCCCGTCGTCCTGCACTCCATGGCGTTGTATGGGGCGCCCATCTGGGCAGAGAGCCTCACACCCGCGGCGAGAGCGCTGCTCCGGCGGCCCCAGCGAATAATCGCTGGGCGGACGAGCCGAGCCTACCGGACGGTAGGCTGGCAGGCGGCAGGCGTGCTAGCCGGCTCCCCTCCCTGGGAGCTGGAGGCGGAGGCCCTAGCAGAGACCCACAGGGCCAGAATAGAGAGAGGCCCGGGGCGAATCTCTCGCCCCGGAGGAGCTGACCCGAGCCCGGGAGCTCCTAAAGGAAGGGGTCATGGAGCGCTGGGTGGATGAGCTGCGGGATCCCGAATTCGGCACTCGCACCATCCCAGACAATCCGCCCAGTGCTCCACGAGTGGTGCGGGAGGGCCCACGGGTCTCTCACCTACCGGCTCACGCAGGTACTGACCGGGCATGGGTGCTTCGGGCAGTACCTCAAAAGAATCGGTAGGGAGGAGACGGCGTCGTGCCATGAGTGCGGTGCGGCTGAGGACACGGCACAGCACACTCTGGAGCTGTGCCCTGCCTGGTCCCACCAGCGTCGCACTCTGGTGGCGGCTATCGGCGGCGACCTCTCGCTTCCCGGCGTAATCCACGCCATGGTCGGGAGCGAGGGGTCCTGGGAGGCCGTCGCCTCCTTCTGCGAGGAAGTAATCTCGCAGAAGGAGGAGAGGGAGCGGGAGCGCGAGAATGACCCCCTCGCGCCCCCGCTCCGGCGCAGACGGACGGGGAGGAGGCGGCGGCAGTTTGCTGCTGCCCTCCCCTAGTGGTGACTGCTGGCGGGGGATGCGGATCCCCCGCTAGCCTTCAGAGGCCCACGTGTCTAGGGGGGGACCAGGTATTCTCGGCCCCCCTCTCTTGGCGCAGGAGCCTCGGCGTATAGGCTGGGGCGGCCGGTGGGGCGTGCGCGGTGACACCCTTATGCTCCCGCGGCGCCCCCCCAATGGCAGAGAGGGAATACCGGCGGGTTTTTAGTGGGTAGGCCTCCCCCGCTTCCCTCCACTCGGGAGGGGGGCTGGGGAGGAAAGTCCCACATAACTTCCGCGCCGTCCCCACGGCGCGGTCGTATGCGTAACGCATTTTACCGCCGCACAAAAAAAAAAGGCTCTGTCTAGCCCGTAAGGGTTAAATACGTGATATATGTATGTATGTATGTATGTAACTCTAAGAGCGGCGGCGTTAATGCAACGAGGTTGCGTACTTTATTAAAAAAAATGTCTTGTACATGGATGAAATGTTTTGTTTAGTACTACTATCGGTCACTGGATGTTGCTGTATCGGGCAGTCACAATACTGAATATTAGGGGCATTGAAATGTTCACGAAAAAACTATACAATTAAGGGCTGTTTAATCTAGTGATTACTATGTAGTGATCACTACATAGTATAAAATAAAGTCGCTTTCTCTGTCCCTATGTCCCTATGTATGCTTATATCTTCAAAACTACACAACGGATTTTAATGCGGTTTTTTTAATAGATAGAGTGATTCAAGAAGAAGGTTTTTATGTATAATTCTACGCAGACGAAGTTGTGGGCAGAAGCTAGTAAAGAATAATTAAATTTTGTCATTCATCGAAAAACTGTTCGTTTGCTTTCGATCTATGGAGGTGGTGGTCAACAAAATTTTTGGGAATATTTTTGTTGTCATGCAATTGTATTTCACTATTTTAATATTATTTAATTAATTACCTACATATTGTCTTTGGAGTTTTTTGTTTCATGGTTGAGAAAAGTACTATACAAGCTTCAACTATTAAATGCCATAGTGGTCTCGCATATAAAAATCCTCGCCTTCGGCTCGGATTTGAAACCAGCTCATACTCAATGGCTTACTTACTGGTATTTTCAGTAAAGTTCTATAAAATTTGTTATTTCTAAAATAGCGTAATTAATACAATTATGAAATCTATACGCTGATTTAGGTTACCTACATATGAAGGCGGTTCTATTTTTTCATTTACACTTTCTTGCTTCTTGTCATTTAATATTTCTGCCGTTGTGAATCATCATGAACTGCACATTCCACGGCAGCACATTAAATATTTAGGCTACGCCTTAGACTAAAGACAAGAATAGGTGGATGATAAAAGCAAAGACGGAGTTCCATTTATGTAAAAAATGTTGCAATTGAATGAATACTGAATACATTAGCTGCAGAGGTACATTAATTGGAACTGGTGCCTTATTCTCCGAAACACCCTGAATAATAATTATTTCTATGTAACGGTAAAGAATGAGGGCAGGAAGAGATGCCGAACGAGAGCGCTTTCGCGTTATACTATGCGTTAGAAAGTAGTAAGGTATAATATTAATCGTTCAGCTATTTTGTTAGTCCTCAGTACCTACTATTTTGTATTGGTAACATAATTATCATACACACAAGTACGTTTATCGTTGAGTAGTCTTGGCGGCAGCCTTCGGAAATTGGATATTTTATCATCTGTCTTTATAGTTTTATAATGTTTTTCTCCGCAATGACGTCCGCCTGTGACCAAAAACTACTTAAATTTTATAAAAAAGCAGGCGGTTTCCATAGATTTTAAAATATATATTATAACATTTTAATGTGTAAATTAAGTCTATTTTTAGTTTTTATTAAACAAGTTCGTTCTTAATGCGGTAAATGACGTCGGGTTGCGTTGATTTCCGGAGCGGGTCATAAGGATAGCGTAAGCCGAGGCGGTACACTTTCGACTCTGCTTTTCTAATAAGTTTTCGACTTAGGTCCCTGGGAGCTTGTGATGCGATGTACTGTAAATAAAAACTTATCGGAGAAAACATAGTAAGTAGTAGACTATCATGTTACTTTTTCATTTGATCTATGTGCATTAACAAATAAATACTACAACAAAAGGAATTACCGGCAGCGCTTCAGATATAATTGAAATTGTACCTAAACAATATTATAATATGATATATATGATGTATAAATGCTCATTTCCCTTGGTCCTCACGCGTGATGAGCTGGATCGTTTTTGCTGATTCTATTTTGTTGTTTGTTATTGTCAAGAGAAAATTCAAATGGGTCAGTATTTTGAAATAAAAAAACGAAGGTGAAACTACAACTTGATGGAAGCTGCGAGCAACAGATAGTTGTGGCCAATAATCAACAACAGATAGATATCAAATATAGTGTTTCCGTTATTTACATGCTATATCTATCAATTACAGGCCCCTATTTCACCAATTCAAAAATTGTCGGTGACAAGTGACAATTTCAATTGCAATGCGTGGTCAATATGAAGCCAACCGGCGTAGGTTCTCGTCGAGTTTGTAATGTAAACAGAATTGTCACCAGTCTCCGACAATTGTCGCTTTGGTGAAATAGGGTCCTGATCGTGAGTTCTTAGAATGCCATTCGGGTTTGTCTTGCCGTCTCTCTCACTCAACCAAATCAAGTATCAAACCTATAAGAGGGAGTGCGACAGCAAGACAAACCCGAACGGCATTCTAAGAGCTCACGGACTGTACATATTTTATTGTCAAAACGTGTCATATGTCAGTGCACAGAGAGAAAAGCCTACAAGACGTTTTATCCCACTCTGCAACGTGCTCGAAGTGTCATATCACCAACGCTTGACACAGCATATAAAAATATACGTTCAACAACTATGTATATAAATATGAATTCATTTGAAGTGGAATACAACGCCGAACGTTCCCGGAGTTAATGTCAAAATCATTACGACGTTATTATGGGAATCTAAGAGCAGGTAGGTAAAAGTAATATTGTGAAAAGGTTTTACAGCAGAACACGGTTGGCTTGTAAGAACTAGAGGATATTGTAAAACAATGATAATGACCTTGTCGAATTGAAATTTTTTTCTTAACACTCTGGAGTTTAAATCTGATGGTCCCCAATATTTGTCCGGCCGGCATATAATCGTCCAGTCCTGGAAAATTAAATACTTTTGTGAATTACCTACTTAATTTATCATTATTACGACACGAAAACTCAATAGTCATCAATAAACTCATGTTACGATAAAAACGTAGTTTTTGCTCTAATATAACCGATTGCACGAAATTATGTGGAAGCGAAATGAAGACAGGTTTTTATGTAGGTAAGTATACCAGGTGCCACAAAAAGCATTAGCGAAATCACAGAAACTCGCCGGGTTAATCCTGCAAAGTTTCACACGCTAATTATAAGTTTATAAACTTAATCAAATTGGTTTCACGCAAGCTTTTTTTGCTGAAAGTATTCTTGCATTAATATCTCACTCATCTTAAGAGTTCACTCCCTGCAGACCGGTCTCAGCATAAATTTAGTACATTTCGCGTCAATCCGATAAACTAGAAGCGAGTCAAAATTCACTTGCATCATTTGATTACATACCTATAGACATACGCCGAGACAGATGAAAGTAAATAAAATCTTGTAAAAAAAATAATACACTGAAAACGTACTACTTAATAAAATACTATCGACCAAAATGCAGTCGACACTAGCTAGTCAGAAAGTCAATAATCTGACTAATAATCGCAGTAAGGAACCTTAAACTTGGCACGACTTTGTCTAGATTGCATTACTTTTTAGATATACACAAGCAGCTCCATCGAGACTTGGCTAGTTTTTTACAGATTTTTTTGGTGAGATTAACCATTTTGCCGCCACGTCAAATACAAGAGACGTCACCCGTACGCCAGTCTTCTTTATTGCGATGCCTCAAGTTGAACCTAAACCCAATTGAACGAAGGTTGCTTTTACATTGAAGTAATGGACGTATATCTAGGGCGTTGGCGTTGAACCTGCGGTGCTGATATATTTACGTGGCGTTGGCGTCGAAAAGGTTAAATTAAACTGAAACTTTTTTTACGACATTATGCCACTGCCAAAAGATATCACTACGGAACAATTATTTTTATAAAATAGAACTTACCGATTTTTTTCTATACACTATTTCAAACAATTTTATTATGATTCCAATAATTAAGGTAAATAGTATGAGAGACACCACAAGTTCTAGATGTTTTTTAGTCATAATAGCCAGCTCTATTAAATTTTTTATCATTCTAGTGCTTTTGTACTGAAAAAAAATGAAATAACACTTAGAAACTTACATGTAAGCTATGTTATGTATCAGTTTAATTTGGGTCAAACGGTTTTTTTAATGTTGCAGGTATAAAGGAACAACAGTACAGTGCAGTATAGCACAGTACAGAACAATATACTATTTCTATGGTGTACCGAACTATATGGTCAACTTGAATGCTTCGAACTACATGACGCTGACTGTACCTCATAAGTAAGTACACGTGTCTAGGTACTCCGTATGAGGTATTTTAATTTTACTAATCCGCACATATAAAATGTTTTGTCCTGAATGACTGACTGACGGAACAATGCACAGCCTAAACCGCTAATCGAAGGGACCTGAAACTTGGAGGGTGTGTTCTTAGTATCACGTAGGCATCCGATAGAAAAGGATTTTCCGAAATTCTACCTCTAAGGGGGTGAAAAAGGGGAGCTAAGTTTGTATCGGACAAAGCGATACCTTGATCCGATCTAGGTACTTCAAATTTTGCATATTATTATTTTATAATTATTGTGTGCATCTTTTGGATAACTATGTACCTATGATGTCTTTTTTGTGTTGTGGCAATAAATATATTTATTATTATTATATATTTTTTTTAACAGAATTGATGGAACACGTTTTCGTTTTTCTTGAAATTCATCCCCTACCGGGGTTCAAAAGGGGTAGAAAGTTGTTTTGGGGGTGATTTGCTTCGATGTTGATATCAAATACTTCTTAGTGCTTCTGATTTAAATTACATTTTATTTTGACTCGGCCATGTTTGAAAACTCAATCCGATTTTAGAAACTCAACACAAGGCAAATACTCTTCTTTAATGTCGGAAGGTCTCGAAAATCACCGTATTATACTAGTACCCGCATTTTGAAGGTTTGTAAACTTGAGAGAAGTCATGCGATTTAGAAATTGCCTCGGGAAGGGACTAAATGGGGTTTATAAGACCGCTGAAAAGGCGCCCTATCTCTGTAACTATAATTACTAGAGTCTTAAAATTTGACACACAAGTATGGAATCATAACTGCTAAATATTAATTTCAGGAGAAATGGTCATATCTCCGCAACTATTATAACTAGAAATTACTTATGATATCTGAAAACTGATTTCTGTATTTTGCAAATTTCCTCTGGGATCAGAAATAAAAAGGATCATTATGATTTAAATCCTTGGTATTTAGCCGACGTGTTCCTTGAGGATCAAAAAGGAGCATTTAATGGGATTTTGCAAATTTCTCGCGAGATACAAGGATGGGTTAGGAAGTAATGAAATGACAACTTTTGAAGAAATTATTGGATGAAGGTCGTATGTCACTTTGACGTTACCAACAAAAGCGTGGGCAAAAGCTAGTAGGTACAGTAACGAAATGCTTACCAAATAGTGAATGAACATGCTTCGCAAAATAAATATGGTGAACAGAGTCGGTGAAATGCCGCCGTAGTGAAATGTTATATCCTCAACCAGTCTTCCCAAGGGATAAATTAAACATATTATTGTGATTTCGGCAAGCGTGATGAGATTGGTACCACACGTTTCCACCACCGGCTGGAATAAATTATCATGGTTGAAAACTTGAATCTAGAGTTGCTTATCCCTTAGGTTCATAGTGTTAAAATGATACCTACCTTGTCTTTTCTCCACCCAAAACTCTTTTTTTTCGTCTCGTTCTAATAGATAAACTTAGTTACCTTGGCTCAAATACACAAAAATATTTAATCTATATAAATAAAAATGAATAGCTGTTCTTTAGTCTCGCTAAAACTCGAGAACGGCTGAACCGATTTGTCTAATTTTAGGCTTGAAATATTCGTGGAAGCCCAGGGAAGGTTCAAACGATGAAAAAATACTGAAATTTAGAAGAGAAAAAACGGGGGCGAAGCCGCGGGCAACAGCTAGTTTAATATAAATATCACTGCACATGTTACCATAATAAAATCCAAGTCCAGGCCAAGCCACGGAGACTGTAATGCGGTGGCCATAACCAGTATAATTAAAGCTGCAGTCCACCTATTCAACCACTGCCACTGGCAAACGAAGACTTCAATCAGACACTGATGAGTGATAGTCTGAAATTGTAGACAATCTATATAAACAAAAATTAATGTTGCTAAGCGCGAAACTTGCGATCGGCTGGACCAATTAAGCAATTTTTCTTTTCAAGTTTTCTTTAAGGCCTATGAAATGTTTTTTCGGAGAAAAATAAACATAAAAATTAGATAAAAATAAATGAAACTGGGGTGAAGTCGCGGGGAATGAGCTAGTTTTAAATAAAATTTATAGAAATGTTTTGCATTGGAAATTTCACATCAAACTTTAGCCGAATTAACAACGTGAATGTACTTACAAATGAACAAAACTCGACAAAAAAGACCAAATAGAAAAAGAAAACTGAATATAAATTGCCGAGGTATAAATTGGACAGATATAAAGGCCAGTAAAAAACCAGTGCCGGTCCTGAAAAAAATAACGTTCAAATATAAAAATCGACACTCAAAATCTATTTAACGGTTAATTATTGTTAATAAGAGATTATGTGACTTACCAAGAGTAAAATGGTGCGTTGAATTAGTTATATAGTTACAATATTTACGTAATTCGTATTCGACTAAGCCCCTGAATATATAATACAACGTGTTAGACGTTATTATTATTGCAGTATCAGTGCCTATTTTCACCTGCAAGTAAAAACGTAATAAAGTAAAACACTGGGTTGGGTTGACTATTGATGAAAAATCTAACCTAACCACTCCCCAGTCTGATATCAGCCAACTGATAACAATTTCTTTATTAAATTTGTTCTGTTGTTACCCAGGATGCACCGCAAACGATTCCTTCCATTTCCCTTTAAAGGATTAAAGGACAATGAGGAGTTTGACGTAAATACTTAAGTAGCCCCTAAAATGCCAAACCTCTTGTTTACTCCGCGAAGTCAGTATATGTAGTAGAGGAGGAGACGTCATTGATTCGGCCAAAAAATCTAAGTCGGCATTCTGTTAGAAAACAAAAAAGTAGGCACTTTATTTCTTACATTTTTGATGTATTCAGATTTTCGCGTTTTTAATTTAAGGCTTTCTTAGTCAAAATGTTAAAAGTGTAGGTAACCCTTAAGGTTTCGTTATTTCCGTCTATTTGTCTGTCTACTGCGGAGACTACTCTTCTCTACTCTTAGTATTAGATAGCTGTAATTTGATATTGATGTTGTTGAAAATTGGTAGAACCTATACAAAATATAAGAATAAAAAAGTAGAAACTAGAAGGCTCGTTTTATTGGGAACTAGCTTCTGCCGGCGACTTCGTCTTAGAATTATACATATAAACCTTCCTCTTGAATAACTTAAGCTATTAAAAAAACCGCATCAAATTCCGTTGCGTAGTTTTTAAGATCTAATCATAATATAGGGACAGACAGACCGACAGACAGCGGAAAGGGGAAAGCGGGTTTGTTTTATACTATGTATAGAGTCTAACAATCTGTAAGTGGATAATAGCAGCAGTTAACCTTCCTATCCTGTCATATTTAAGTCATAAACTTAACATTTGACAAATTTAAGTTTGTTTACTACTCTCACACATGTTACCACGCGGCGGTTAAGTTTGACAGAAGCGAAAAAGATCTAAGTGAAATGTAAGCGACAGAAAATATCTACCGAGAAATATTACCATGAAAGATTGCAGTTGCACTGATTTTGGGAGCACAACTTTAATGTCCGCATCAAAAGTTGAATAGTATAAATGCACGAAGGCGGCAGCAAAAATCGCGATGAGAATATAATGCATCCAAGCGTGAGCCTGTGGAGATTACAAAAATACTTTACGTTTTACGTTTTTTTTTCGTGATCACTGAACAAAATATTACATGAACAAATCTAATTGCCATTACGCTACAGTGCACTATACTTAGAGTATACATTACAGTGGTATAGATTAAGCGCAACGAAGTGGGAACAGTAGGCATGGGTGAGAACAAAATTATGTTCCCGCCGCGAGCGCTAGTAGTCGTGGTTGAATGCTAGCAAAGTGCATTTCACTAGGGATTCTTTAAATATTTACGTATAAAAATAGTGAAAATAGTGAAATAGTGCAATTCGATCTTCCAAAAACGATATTAGGAAATACACAAAACTTAAATCCAGTATCACATTTCATCGGTAATTCGATTATTATACTTATTTTTATGAAAACAAATCCGGCATCACGGGGGTTAAGGAGACGTGGGAGGCGGGCAGGCACAGCCTCGCCCGCGCACCGCACTCCCGTCGCGTGATTTTAGAGATGTGACGCAAGCAACGCCGTAGTCGACATAATGTTTGCTAAAAGAACTACGTATTATATATGTATATATATTTATATGAATAGGAAGGCAAACGAGCAAGTGGGTCACCTGATGGTAAGTGATCGCCACTGCCCATAGACACCCGCAACCCCGGAGGGATTGCAGATGCGTTGCCAACCTAGAGGACTAAGATGAAATGCCTCTTGTGCCCGTGATTTCCCCGGCTGTCTTACTCTCCACACCGGAACACAGCAGTGCAAGCACTGCTACTTAGCGGCAGGATTAGCGAGTAAGATGGTGGTAGCGATCTGGACGGACCTTGCACAAGGCCCTACCACCCGCATATGTATTATTATTTTATGTAGCTAAATTGAATACTTAAAATCTAATAATCATTTATTATACATAATTTAGTAGTGTGTTTTATACTATACTAGCGACCCGCCCCGGCTTGTCACGGTATATATAGCATGTATTATACATACAAACCTTCCTCTTGAATCACTCTATCTATTAAAAAAAACCGCATCAAAATCCGTTGTGTGGTTTTGAAGATATAAGCATACATAGGGACACAGGGACAGAGAAAGCGACTTTATTTTATGCTATGTAGTTATAGTTATACTATACTATAATATATAATATTTTTAATGCTTAAGTATAAAAGCGTAAACGTAAAATATGTATGTTACGATGTAATGTCTAAACTGCTAAATTGAATTTGTGGATTTTGGTAGAAATAGAATGGAGGAAAATTAAATAGAAAAATTAAGGTAAGGTCACTGTGGGGAATACCGTCTACAAGGCAAGTCCGTCAGCGAGTTATAACATTTGAATTGGAAAGCGTTTACCGCTGTTTGTTGTACAGCATGAACTTATGAAAAATTTGCTGACCTTATAAAGGGCGTAACTGCAATAATTTGAAATGTCCTATAAGAAACAGGGTGTAAGAAGGTTCGTAACGAAAACAATGGCTAGAAAATTTGGCTAGTGAACCCGGCTATGGCTAGAAAACCCATTTTTTATGCCGTATTTCATTCCTTGGGAATCTATGGCAATAAAATAATTTATAATAATGCATCATTATCATTCTTGGTACTAGAACATATAACATATTTTATTTGAGCGCATCATGTGAGAGTTATATTAAACTTCATGGAAAAAATAATGTCAGTCACATGTTGCATAACACTTTCCAGAGTCGTCAAGTATGGTGTCCTAAAATATTTATTTACTTACATATAAAAGGTGAGTCGTCTATTTTTCATATCTGAATGGCTTCTACACCACTTCGCACAACACGATGGCATATTTTTCGAATATATTAGCGCAAAAATACGATGATAAAGTCAATGAATACTTGCCACGTAGCGACTGCACGGCTCGAGGGTCCCGGCCGAACTAATTCGCCGCGCGGTACATATTTGAAGTCCCACCCCCCGCGGTTCACTTCGCGTGGAGTGTTTTTTCGGGCTTAGTTACGCTTCTAGAGTTATTATTATTCGTAGATGCGTACTAAGCAATTTGTTCAATATTCGCGCTCTATACCGCAGTAATGTATACTCTAAGGCACTATAGTAAAAATATATTACAGACCCTAATTTTGAATACCTTCCAAACGTTCCTTTTGAATATTTGGTTGCACAGGAGTGAAGAAAAAACAAAGTGTAAAAATGTATACAAATTTGCATAGGTTATTCTCAAAAAGCGTGGTTTATTAAGATAAATTTGACGTTTCCTGCGAAGATTAAAACAATCAGGTGAACTCAATGTGAAGGTCAATCTCAGTATAAAAAAAATAATAAAACCGCCTTCAAAATAACCGCCCAGAAGCGAAAAATAACCATAAAAATGTCATACCAAAATATATTTCGGTGTGCGCTACCTACTGATCTGTTTAAAGTCGGTGCCTTTGATCTTATTGTCCTAGACCCAATAGACACCGATTTCAAATAAACTAGTAAGTATATGTCGCGCACCGAAATATGTTTTGATATAATACTTCTAAGGTTTTTGATAGTTATCTGGAATGGGATTATTTTTTAGGTGTCGCTTTGTAATTTAACCAAGTTAGGATATAGTCTAGCCGACAAGTTCAAAATGGTCTAAAATAGAGATACTGCTCTTAAAATTATGTGCGATAACTCATTGGATGCGGAATGACGCCTAGAAAATTGTGCTAAAAGAGTGTATTAGCATATAAAAAAATGCAAAAGTTATAAACAATTAAAGATGAAAAAAAAGGCATTTGGTTTTTCACCAATATTTCATAGACTATTCATATTTAAGAAATTTCAAAAAAAGAGTCTTAAAGAGGAGAAAATTTCCAATAAAAACTCTTGGCTTCCGGAACTCGATCTCCATTATTTATAATTTAAATTTAAATCTGAAAATGGGTCTCCGCGCTTCATTTTTAGGTTGCGCGCTTGGTGTCAAAAGCGAGTACGACACATTGATTAATTTTTTTAAGCTATTGAATATTGTTTTAAAAACTTGAAAAAATTATAGTGTATTTGGAACACTTCAAAGAACTTATCCACGCCGGAAATTTCACTTAAAGTTAATTTTTCAGCAAGTTAAACGATTGTTAAATGAAATATTGGTGAAAAACCAAATGCCTTTTTTTTCATCTTTAATTGTTTATAACTTTTGCATTTTTTTATGTGCTAATACACTCTTTTAGCAAAATTTTCTAGGCGTCATTCCGCATCCAATGAGTTATCGCACATAATTTTAAGAGCAGTATATCTATTTTAGACCATTTTGAACTTGTCGACTAGACTAATAGCCTAATGTCAAGTGCTTAATACTTTTGACATAAATAAACGAAAAACATTATAAGCGTGTATAAAATTTCAGGGTTGCCCTTGGTTTTCCAGGGATCCTATCATCAGATTCTGTCTTGGTGATAATAGGAGCACCTTAGGATCATCGGCCTTCGAATAAAAAAATAATTTTGAAAATCGGTCCACTATTGGCGGAGACATTTAGTGAACATACCAAAAAATACATACCTACAGTCAAATGTAGAACCTTCTCCTTTTTTGAAGTCCGTTAAAAAATATAAATATTTTTAAATAGGCAGGCACTCAGGAGTATAATTTCATTGTGCTCGTCCTGCCCGAGCATTTTTAAAGGAAATGAGATTCTGCCCAGTGTTCTCGATGCAACACACTTTTGATTTGATGAGTTCTGGCCAGACCTTTTTTTGTTAAAATTAATGTCTTAAAGGAAAGTAGGATTTTTTATATTATTTTTTAAGAATAAAAATACCTGTGTATTGGACGGAATGAGCTAGTTTTATTTGGCGTCGATATATTTTGTTCTTTTTTAAATGGATGGGATGAATTCCTTATGGTTTACTAATAATTATAGACCTATACGCGTTTGCCACCTATACGCCCACAATCATGCTAAACGTGGCCTTTAGGTCTTTTTACCTTAGGGTCTGGCTACCCCATAAGGGATAAGATGTGATTTGGTTGTAAGTATGTATGTATAGACCTTGAGATTTTTCTGGCACGAACGACTTGTGGTTAGTGTTTGACACAATAATAACTTAATAACATCGACAATCCGTAATCGAAGTATGTAGATACTTCGATGGAAGTTGGTACGCACACATACACACACAAATCACGTCTACATGCCTTAGACAGCCTAACGTAACAAGACCTAAAGAAGTCTCGTTTAGCATCAGTGATGAAACATTCTTCGAATAGGTAGGTACTTTTAATATCTGAAATGAAAAATACAAAATACTTCTTTCCATATTTGTGCATTTAAATTTCATTTTTAAAAAAGCGTTTTGTATTTTATTTGAAATACCTTTTAGGGCATATTTTGTGTTTGCAAAATACACTGCCAATCCATTTTAAATAACTCGACTGATTATTAGAAAATTAAACTTCCATGACTGACTTACTCGTTTCTCATTGGTTGGAGTACTAGCCAGTACTTTATTAAGGTTTTTATTAAATTTGCACGGATTGGCCGATCATTGTCATGTCACTTAAAAAAAGTGGCGCAACTTCGCAGGAGGGGTAAAATTGATCACGACATAAAATATTACGTATCTTCATAATCGGCGTATTTAAAAAAAAAGCGGCATAGGTACCTCTAATTTGTAAAAAAAGAGTAATTTTGTTCATTCTTCCATACATACATACATATAAATCACGTGTTTATACTTTACGGGGTAGACAGAGCCTTAGGCAAAAAGACCTAAAGGCCAGGTTTAGCATAATTGTTTACGTATCAGGTGGAAAGGGGAATAAAAAGTGATGGGTTGAGTCGCATCGCGTAGATAGGCAGCAAATTTGAATATGTGAATTTTTCAGAAAATGGGACAGAATAATTCTACAGTTCAGCAAAATTATGTTGGGCAGGAACCACTAATTCTATTGTGTTCTTTATTGAGAACATTGGGCAGAACGAGGATATAATGTAGTATCCTGAGCATGTGCATCGAAAATCTAGGTAGGTAGGTAAGTGTCTTGGCTGGCCCATCTCAAAATTTTAATTGATATAATAAAACGTATTATCGATATTATTGTTCTGATCCCACGGGGGCATCACGACCCTAAGAAATGAGGAATACGTCGTAAGGAGGAGGAATAATAATATTATTGTGAATATTATGACGGTTCTCACAAAATCGTTAGTAATATTTGATAAACTCATCAGGTTAATACCTGTCTGAACTCCATGTCAACTCTTGTTACTACTCTTGTTATATTTATTATAATAACAAAAACCAAAAAAAGTCGTATCTAGGGCTGAAATAATGCATTGTAAATGTTCGTTAGCGATTAGATCAATAATAATATGAAACTATGAATTAACTTGATGAATACGAATGTTTGTGCCCGAGTCATGGATGTTGTATGTATTTAATTATGTATTTACCTACATTATATAAGTATGTTTATCCGTTGCCTGGTACCCATAGTACAAGCTTTGCTTAGTTTGGGGCTAGGTCAATTGGTGTAATTTGTCCCAAGATATTATTATTATTATTATTATTAACTTACAGTAAATAAACATATTGAGACAAGTGAAAATGTTCACGCGTAATTGGGTCCTCATGAATCGATTCATTTGTGATCCACTTATTTTTGATGTTGTTCTCAACAAAATCATCCATATTGTAGCATGTAAAGTTTACACTAGGAAGGTAAACGCGTGCTTCCTCACACCTGATACATCAATAAGGTAGGTTATAGTAATGTTATCTAATGCAACTTTTAAATCATCCAGCTGTTAGGATGTGCTTACATTGAAGTGAAGTCGACCGGAAACATGCAGAATAGACCAATCACATTTTCACGACACACAGGGCAAGATGTGGATTTCAATTTATGTAGTTGCTCAATTCTTGCATTTTTCAACTCCACGTAGCCTTAATTTAAAAGCAGATTCACGATCAGAAAATACGTACATACATGTCGTATTAATAGACAGACGACCAGCGTAATATCAATAAATGGGACATTCTTTGTATTATCTAATTCAAACCGGGAATTGATCAATTACGTTACGAGTATATTATCTATGAACAATACCTGTTCCAAGGATTGTTATACAGCGTGCCGCAAACAGCGTAGTCCAGAAAGATTACATTCACCATTGAAAATTCATTAAGCTGTAATAGTCCAACGAATATCCAGAAGAAATTTAGTCCTGAAACACCAAAATGGCAATTAATTAGTAGTACCGAGAATTCACCTAAAGGTCGAAGTAGGTAGGTACTACCGAACAATAAGTATGATTCCTGACCCACCGTAGACAGTTGTTATCACAGTACATTTCACGAGGTTTTCCTTGTCAATTTAATGTAACGTCACTACGACATTTACTGAGAGAGGGTTCCACAGTGGGTCAGGAATAAATTTGTTCGATACTGCCTTTTATTTTATTTACTTTATTTAAAAGCAGTCCAAAAGAAGAGGTACTTTTTGAAATATTTCTTGTTCTATGAATATCACTAAGGACCAGTAAAATGGCAGCGGAAGAGTTGCACGAAAAATTCTACATTTTTGTGAAGAGCTTAAAAGGCTAGCAACGACGAAAAAAGGAATATTAGCCCAAACGCACAAAATCAATGGTGTTTATTTTTTATTAGCTTTGTTCCTTTTCAGTTAATTGACTTGACATGACGTCAGTGAATGCAGTGTAAAATGCATCTCTATTTAACAAGATAAAGTGGATGCGAGTGACACTAGAACTGCTCGGCCGTGAAAAAGTGGAAAAACAATGAAAAAAACAGAGACGGCGTTGTCGATATCTGACACTTAAGATATCAGGAACTTTACCGAGAGTGACGAGATAGGCATAATATAGGCGAAATAGTCATGATAGAAGAGTAAGGCTCTTGTGTAGATTAATATAATTTCTACTATAGATTTATATAATTTAAGGCTCGGGGACCTTATACATCCCTTTTAATTTAAGTATTCTTACTGTATTTTATTTTGAAAAAAAAAGTACTTGGTGGCCTATTTGCAAAAATAAATTTTCATTTTCATTTTCATTCATTCATTTTCATTTTCTGTCATGACTGTAGTTACTTAACAATTACAAGTTTGACGGATGTCTTAGAGATAATTATATTTACCATGACACACAGGCACCATCTTTGTCAAAAATAAATGATATTCTGGAGCATAAGACCCAAGAAATATGTAAAGGTAAGAACTTGGTAAACTTTTACCAAACACATTGTATAAGTAATTCCAAAGGAATCTGCAAATTACAGAAGTTAAATAGTAGAAATGAAATAGAAATGGCGTAAGTAATACATTTACTTTCTGTTAAGTTTTTGATGTCATAATGGCATATATCTATGGTACCTATTATTTATTACTACGAAACAGACAGACGGAACCATGATATCGACATCATAGATATCTTAACAGAGAGTGGTAAAACAAGCCCTAAGATATTTTTTAAGGCGGTATTAAATTCTTCGTAGACTACACGTTCCGGTTTCGCTTTCTATTTGAACGCTATCTCCTTTTCGTTCAGCGCAGTCGTACGCGTTCTCGTATCTCTTTGTACTGCGCTCACATTGCGCGCGTGCTCCAACTATTCTCAGCGTTACAGTACAAAGAAAAGAAATGTAATTAACATGCATGTCGCCGTATGGTTTTCGATAGATACTGGTGTCAGTTCCTGCTACATAAACTATACTTACACGGAAAAGTTCAACTGTTGAGTAAATATAAAATCTGTTCTGCAAGGAGATGCCACAAAAGATCGAATAAAAGCCAGTTTTTCATATTTAGTGGCGGGAATTATTGGTCGATTCAACGTTGTTTCTTTCTGGATCGACAAATGACGTGTAAAAAGGAATTAATGAGTCACAAAATTTACACAACCTATGAACTATTTCACAGTCACATAGCTGATTAAATATTATTATTAGGGTAAGGTTAATATTCACTATCCAAAATTATAATTTCATATTAAAACGTGACATTCAATTACCATTATCATACAACTTCTACTCATACTCATTCATTTAAGTTATTCCAGAATCCTTTTAAAATCATCCTGATTGAATTTTCTAATGTTTAAAAATACATAATAAATTATAATATAGTAGGTATGTACGAGTAAGTATCACAAACTACTTTATTATTAACTATACCTACTGCTCAAAAGAAAATGAGCGCCACTCCAATTTCACAGGCTAAACGAAATTAAAAATTGGTATGTATTTTTACCTGAATGCATTAAATGGTATTTAGAATATTTGTAAAAATTATATTCTGAACAAAAAATCGCAGACATGTTTATAAATTTATATTTTCATTTTACCGATAAATAAAGCTTCTTAGGTGGCCCTTTATAATTCTTTTGAGTAGTAGGTATATTTGTAAGCAAGTGACCAAAACTGATAATTTTGACGCTTATTTTTGAAAGAAACTCCATGAAATATACGTCTTTGATTTTGGTTATTGCTAAATTTAGTAACTTGGTGCACTATACCATAAAATATAATTATGAATCAACGAACAAATTGATTCCTGGCAAATCCAAGAACATTCAGTAGGTACACGACGCAAGTATTGTCTTTGCCAATTTAATGGTAACGTCACTATGAGGTGAAAGCCTTCTACAATGGGTCAGAAATCAAATTGTTTGATAGTACTGTCACGTTCTTTAATTTAGAACCCACTTAAATAAATATGTACATGATATATTACATACATAAATAAATAATGGTATTATCCCTTACGGGGTAGACAGGGCCTAAGGTAACAAGACCTAAAGCCACGTTTAGCATAATTGTGGGCGTATAAAGGGCGCTATACGACGCTAATTTTGGCCGAAAACCCCAATTCGTTGTAGGTATGTACAGCAATTCCGTTCGGTACGGTACATCGATACTTTATATCAAGAGAGTAATTTCTACTGACAGTTCCTAAAAAAAACCCCACCCCACCCCCTCAGGGAAGGAGTTATGGCGACGTTAATTTACTGTAGGTATGGGACGTTTTTCTCAGGATCTATCGATACCAAATTAAAGAGCGTCCAGAGCCGGTACGGATTATAGTTTTTTTTGTGAAATGGGGTTCTAAATAAGGGGAATCTATCGTACAGTCCGTGAGCTCTCAGAATGCTATTCAGGTTTATCTTGAAGTCTCACTCACTTTTATGGGTTTAATACTTGATTCGGCCGAGTGTGGCAGACAGCAAGACTAATCGAATGGCATTCTAGAGCACACGGAAAGTACCTTACCGTCGTATCAATTAAAATTACAAAGTTAGAGTGAGATAAATCTAACTTCTCATAATAAATTATACTTAAACAAAATATTTACCTTGTGCAGTATTTGTAGCTCGTGCCCGCCTGAGGATTGAAAATACTCATTCGAATCGTCGGAGTCGTTCCGAGAGTCGCGGCTTACTGCACCTATTTGCCACTGCGAATCTGCACTGGGTGTATTGTTATGCTCACCATTTTCATCCAAACCAAAACTTTGCTGCGATAAATCCATTAAGTTAATTTGCGCTGAGACAACAACAATTATTAAAATTCTTTATAAAGCAATACGGCTCCATACAATAGGTATATGAATATTTTTATTTATAATGAAACTAATTTGATAGGTGACATTGAAACAAGACATTAGTAAATGTTGCGAAACATCATCATATTTGAGGTTAACATAAAAATAGTTTGCAAAAAGTTTATTCTTATAATGAATATTCCATCTTATTTCTATCCATAGAAGAGCATAGAAGTCATGGCAGTAATAAGTACTGTACAGTAAAGTACAGTAATGAATACAACAGGAAGAACCAATATACAAAAAAACGGTCCTTACCAAAGAGAATGTGACTTTTTGTAGAAGAGCGACCAAAAACTTGTGTAAAAGAGACACAATTACTATTAAGGCAATTCAAAGACACCGTAGTTATGCGCCTTAATAAAGTTTAAATGTTTTTTCCGCATATTCAATTCAATTCAAATTCAATTAAATTTTTAGGGTAACTTGGCCCCATCGATCGATGCGATGATTTCGCCAGTGTCAAAGTATTAAAAATATATTCAAAAATCTTGTGACAAAATGTCGGCAACGTTGTACGGTAGAACACGGTCAGACCCCCTCCTCTCTGTCGGCCTCTTAGCCAACGGATAATGATATCCCTCGGAGACCGCCAGAAAATTATTAACTGATGCCCAGGGTGCACCGGACCAAGCACTGTTCTTCCCCCCGGATAAGGAGGTAACCCGACTCACACCCCACATACCTACAATGTCATTCTAGAATATTCATAAACTCTAGCAAGTGACAGATAATAATGATAATGAATATTAATGGATTGTTCATATAACAATACGTTCTCAATTGTTTATTTGCCATGAGCTATCCTGACTTGGATTGCGAAAATGATGATTAAAATGTTGATTGCAGCATCTGGGCTAGCATCACAGTAATTTTTATTATATCTTTGAAGGAACTAGTAGAAGATCCTATGTCTAAGACGACTATAACTTATCTAGGGTTCCGTTTTTAAAATCACACGTACTAGAGGTAGGCAGAAACTACATTGTTCCACTTGCTACGATCCTGACATATCTACCTCTTTCGCTTCATCCATATTCATCAATCTCTTCAAATATGGCTCCTCGGTTATTGGTACTCCTGACCTGATTTTTTTTCAAAACATCTCCTATTTGGTTCCGGAACGTCCTTTTAGGCCTTCCCCTCCCAATGCATCCATTCATATCCCCCATATAAATTTGTTTAGTTAATCTACTTTCATCCATCCTCTCTATGTGACCAAACAACTAAGCATACTTTTTTCTACCCCACTCACTATATCTTCTTTCAATCCAGCACATTCCCTTATCACACTATTCCTTATTCTATCTTTCAGTGTAACACATTCCATACTTCTTAACGCTCTCATTGCTACTGCATTTAACTTTCGCTACCGATACATTAGTCAACTCATCAATTAAAAGGATCAATAGAAATTACTACAAATCTACGGCACATATTAAAATTTAGACTGTCTCAAGTAAGAAGTTTCTAGATTCATAAAAAGCTGAAATGTTCTTCTACTCTATACACACACGCATTGCAAATTCCGCACGATTTGTGATCACTTTCCAATTATTGTTAAGCCACGGATACACTAGGAAAAAAATGTAATGTCCCACGACATGTCGAGTGAAGCCGGCCATTTCGCCTGACATATCTAGTGACATCGCGCGAATTATGTAATGTACGCGATAAACGTATCGTGCGATTTTGCCAGACATGTCGAGCGAAGTCCGGTAGCGTCGTACCACTTCACCCGACGTTGCTGGCGACACAATGTCGCAGGACATCCTGCCCCTAGTGTATCCGGGGCTTTAAGTACTCAATTTCTTTTTCATATTTTACAAGCTTCCAAAAAAGTAGGAGTTTCTCAAATCGATTGTGTTTTTTTAGTGTATGCTGTGTGAAAGAAATAATGACTTGAAGTTTCCCTTTTTGATGTATACACCTTAATTTTATATCTCATGTAAGTAAAATAGTTTAACTATACTATAATACTCGGAAAATTATTTATTTTGCTGACCAAATGCTTTTCAATTCTAATGAAAATAAATCCTGCCTTATAATCAGTACAGGTAAATGGCAAGAAAACAAACACTCGCGACGTTTTCGCGACGTTGACTGAGCGGAAGCATTTATTCAGTTGGCTTGTGTATCCCCGGCACATAATATCGAGTTTATTAGCTGTTGCTACGACTTTAGTAAAGAAATTGCGAAATCGCGATTAATGAACATGAATTTTATTAATTACTCCTGAACGGATTTTATAACAAATTAAAATTCTATTTTGAGGAGACGCGTACATAAACTTTTTGATGAAATATTTTGGTTGAGATACTGCCTCAGAAAGGGGTTCTTATGTAAAATTAAATGACATAAAATGGTACCACGATACAATATAAAAAAAATGATTTTGATTAAGAACGTAACTAAGATACAGTGTTAATTCAGTTGTAAAGATATGCCCTGATAATAATAATAATGGAGCAAATAACCATTTCATTTGAAAATATAACTTTGAAGTAAATAACGATAGGTACCTACATAGTTCTTAGGAACCTGTTTTAGATGATTAAATGTTTTCTTTGTGAGCGTGTGAAGCTTCTATAGAATTTAACAGGTCGGGTTAATGATGGTTGCGATCATGACCTTACAGTTTTATAATAAACATCGCTTTACGTAGCACAGAGTCGAAAGTCTAAGCCGAACTATTAGTCTTGATACGTTGCGAACTACACTCGATAGAGCACTGAAAACTGGTCTTATGTTATACAAATCTTTAAGCAATCCGATCAGTTTCATTTTCTCAAATCTTACCCCAAAACCCCTTAGTTATAAAAATATTATTGTAAAAAAGAATGACCAAAATGACCTTTGGTAATGGTTACTTGTAAAGTGACAAGACCAATAAAATTAATATAAGTGTATACTATGATTTTTTGATTAATTGATAACATTATACACACCACTCTATGGAAAATTCAAGGAAACAATAATATTACTTCACATATCATAAAACCTACATACTCGTAATGCGTTCGAAAACCGCCAATTACGACCAGCATAAAAAACAATCTTTTCATATTTTATTTGTTAATATGTATTCTTGACTACACTGCAATTATCATCCCTCACCTCACACACTTGTCTTGTCCACTACTTCACATCGTGACTGGGACCGGGATTCTTGCATTTCTTTGTGATTCTTGCATTTATTTGCACAATATCGTTCTTTCCCAGATATTATGGATACGATGCTAAGCGAGAAATGATATTGTTATAAACATGAATAAATAAAACGCATATTGTTAACAGGTTATCAATATGCGTTTCATTTGACAGGGCAATGCCTCTTAAATGTGAACACCCTATTTTATTAAATTAAAGTATCAAAATTAGTTCTACGACTATAAAACGAGATTTGCAAGTCATTTTAATCGCACAATAAAGAACACGGTCAAACTTCACCTTGCTACCACTCCACTAGCATTTAGAGAACTCCGAGGTTGAGTAGCTCCCTTAAACGTTGACTGTGTAATATTAATAGACGAATATCACAAAGCTAGTGGACATGTTGAAAACAATGCACAATTACATAATGCAATCGTGAAAGTGCGATTCAAAAATGAACAAGAATGTGGCAATAAATCGTTGGAAAGTAATGCAATCAAAAAATGTATCCAAGAGCACAAATAATGATGATGAATTACCAATAACGGACAAAATTCTTACGCTTGTTAAGGAGAAAGGTAAATAAATATAAGGGAAGGGGACCCTTGACTTTAACGATAATTAGAACTTTAAAGCTTAATATTTCGCAAACGGATCGCTGAATCGCTTATCCACAGCCACAATATTTTTATAGCTTTCCCACACCCACAATATTTTGAACGACCTTTTCAACGACACACCAAATTATGGGAAAAACGAGAAAAAGTCGTTCCTGCTTTGCGTGTAGGGGGGGTAACGTAAAACAAAATATTCAAGATTTTGTTTTACCACTTTGTCAACGTCAAATTAATATGTAAGCCCATGCCAAATTACAACTTTCTAGTACTAAGAATCTTCTAAGCTAAGCCGCAGACAGACGGACGAACGGACGGACCGACGGACATAGCGAAACTATAAGGGTTCCTTGTTGACTGCGGACCCTAAAATTAACACATTTCCGGCCTTGGCTTGTAATGTTTTATGAAATCCCAGTAAATACCTCTCGTCTAGGCTCACCTGAAACGTGACACTTCGCAGCTTCATATAAGGCTCTTGCCCGCGACTTCGTCTGTTTAAAATTATACATAATATATTATAAACCTTCCGCTTGAATCACTATCTATAAAAAAAACCGCATCAAAATCCGTTGTGTAGATTTAAAGATATAAGCATACATAGAGACAGACAGACAGACAGCAGAAAGCTACTTTGTTTTATACTATGTAGTGATGTTATTTATATAGCCTATTTTATTTATTGAATGTCTTTAGAAAATAGAACAGTTAGGTATGTATTATTTTTGACGCTGTCCTGCACAAGGTTAGGTAAAAATAAACAAAATGCCAACCCCAAAATGTAATTTATTGTTTGACAATAGGTGTAGGTCCATCCAAATTGTTTAAACATAGATCATTATATGTATATTAGATTATTACTTATAAAAAGTAACAAAAATTGCAATAATTAGATAGTTAGTGCTTTTTATTACGTTGTAGTCAAATCGTTGTATTCATGGGTAAGCGTAATAATAACAGCAGTGGTTTTTAACATAGCATAGCATAGTGTTAATTTACAATTTAAAACCAATTAAAATAAGTCAATTTTGTCGGGATATAGGCACCTTGGTGTTCTAGAGAATCTTTCGTCTTTTTATTTTAAATATAATTTATTTCTTCAAAACACTTTACGCTCCGCGATTTTGTAAGAAAACACTTTATGATAATAACGTGGCGCCTCGAGCAATATTAGATCAAAGGAACATAATACTCTGGCGGGGAATATATTTCTAGTTTTTTATTGTTTTTATAAATACACTGTCGCTTAGATTCTACCCGCGAACGTACAAAAACTGGAAAAAGCTTGAAGCAACAGGATTAAATAAGTTACTATACGTATGTTTATAGGAGGCCAGAGCACTCATTTTTTAAAATTTCACTAACGCAATCTGTATAAAATGAAAATAATGGCAATTGACGAAGTAAGTAATAGCCAAATTGTACTTTTATACCACCTGCACCGAATATTTTCCATACATGGAAAATCGCTATTTAGCCCAAGTGCAATTACACTCTTATGCGATATTATCTTATATCGTAGTTATTGTATTACCTATCAAAATTTCAAACAGGATTCAGAATGATCAAAATGTCGAAGAAACCGTTTAAAGTATACCAAACAAAAATAAACATGCATATTGGTTTGGTTTGAATGGGTCAATCAACGAGCTAAGGAGTCATAGATTAATTGATTAATTTTATTTTATATGAGTACATTGCAGCGTGTGTGTTGGTTGTTAATAAATACGATATTTATAGCTAATTTAGAGCTTTCTGAGCTGTTTGGTCTGCGTAGCATGTGCTGCTAACAGTACATGACACGTTTTATCTCCATTAATTTTTGATTATGCGCCCAGCGAAGCAAATCGAAATCAATTAAGAAACGAGTTTCGTTGGAGAAACGAGTCCATGTGCGACTACCCTAAAAATTTAAAGGTACAACATTCCACGTTATGTAAATTGTAATTTGCATAAACATTCTGCCGCACAATGTGTTTGCGTTCCTACACGAAATTATTCTGCTATTCGAATTTGTGCTGTTCACACCTTGGTATTGTTCTCTAAATTTTGCGAGTATTCAAATCGGCCTGTTATTTAAAATCCGAAAATGATCTACGCAATGAAATCTAATGCCGTCTTTACTGTCGCGTAAGCTCATCACCTCACATGTTTTCAAATTAAATTCCAAGAAATTAATTAAAATTAGGTTGAAATATGGATCACCTGACAAAGTACTTAGTATACAATCGGATACCAGAATCTCGCGACAATTTGGATTATGAAGCAGTTAAGTCGCAGAAAAAAGACCAAGACAAGGGAAATGTTGATAAAAGACTACTTTTGCTATCACCGCAATTGGGAAGAAAGGACGAAGGTACGATTTTACTTTTATTTTTTAACACGGAAATAATATTAACGGCAAGATTTCGTGTATCCAAGACTTCGTTATTATTATTTGAAGACCACAATCGCGAATTTATTTCGTTTATGATTTTTACTCAATTGTTTCATGTTGGAACCCGCTCAGGATTTTTATTTATTTTTACTATAAGTAACTACCTACTAGAAAAGTTGCAAAACTTGAAATCCCAAATTCATAATTTCATTTTTAATTTTTGCAAGGTACCGTTTGGATAGTACCTATTTGATAAAGCTCATTTTAAACGAGTGATTATCAGCCTCACGGTTTTAGCCCCACAACAAAAGTGGAATGCTGATCTGTTTTTGAACTTGTGACTGGAGTAGATTATGTTTCAATCAAACATTATAAGTGGTAACGTTAATTAGCTAGTAGGTAGGAATCGAAGAATGGAAGAGATGACTCAATTGATAGAGTGATTGCCGATTAGGCAGGAGCGTTGCACAGTCTCAAAGATACCTTATCGTTATAGATCGTTCTTACATATTTCCAGTTCAAAAGATTATATATAGGTATTTCTAAACAATACTTGACAACTAGAGCGTATGAAAAAATCTGAAAAGTAAAGCGGTGGCCGAGTTACCACACTATGGGTGGTGTAGGGGTAAAAAAAAGTACGCATCACGGATTGACGAGGATCCGGGCTCAATTCGCAGCCATAGCTTTACTTTGTGTTCTGGTTATCAGTATTGTTTATAAATATCACATCTAACGGGTAAACCGTAAAAATAAATACAAAAATCGAGAAGTAACATTCTTAATTCTTTGATGGAATCTATAGTTCTAAAGATTTGAACAGAATTTAATTTATTGCATTATTTTCATTTGCATGTATTTATTATTATTATCATGTCTACAGAAATTTTTCCCTACGCAGATTTTCAGACGTGATCGAAATTTTGGTGATATCCCTCAATAAGACTATAATTTTTGCTACCCTTTTAGTGGCAGAGTCTTAAAACATTCTACTCAATATTTTACAACGGCACTTTCAAAGTTACTCCGAAGCCGTTTCATCAAGCAACAGCCGCCATGCCAATTTTGCGTTATTCCATTACTCCCGGACAAGTCCTCAGCAAAGAAAATTATGCCTATACAAAAAAATGCGATTTTGAAGAAAACTAAGGCAATGAAAAGGGTCTATCGCAATGTCATAATTAACGGTTGGTAATATCAGTTTCATAGATCTGTATGGGTTAAAGCTAGAGAACTCTCATTCAATTACAAGTAAAAATGCTATGAGATCGCAGTTTTATTAGCCTTACTAGCTCAGTTTTTAGCAGAGGAGCAATAAATCTCCTCAATTTATTTAAAACTATGATAATTTTCTAAGTTCTGTGTTCCTAATGTTCTGTGACATGTAGGTTGGCATCTACTTGGTAGCCGATCTTTATGCACAGACAATCCTCTCGGTTTTATACAATAAACGTTTCTTATTTCTTATTTCTGAAATAATAAAACAGTAGATATCTAGTAAGTGTCGTTAGTTTGTTTGAAAATAAAATAAGTTTCAATGTAACATAACATACAAGGGATTCCAATACTTAGATGACCCTCTTGCTGGCAGCTTTCTCGCTTAAAAATTTGCTGTAGCGATACAGCGTCGGAATATTGCTTGTGTGATGCTGATGAGCACAAATTGATATCTAAGGGAACAAAAATTGTAATTTTTCTGCATTACGTAAGTTTCATAGTTACCTAATGTTGATAATAGTCAATATTTAAGATCCTCTTAATCATATAATTGAACCCTCCTTACTCGTAGAAACTGTAAAGGTGTGACACGCTTGATCCAGTTTTTCAACTTATCGGTGAGCCATAGTACGTTATAGACCGACCCCTTAAATGAGTGCTGGGGCGCGTGCATGGTGCGACGACAAAGGGGGCCGAGAGAGGTGCGGGCGGCAGGCGCACTGCCCGCCCGCAACTCTGTCGGTTCCCCTTGTCGTCCTACCCCGCGCCCCTGTGCCTGGCGGGCGAGGACTCATTTAAGCGGTCGGCCTATAAAGCTGCCTACTTCTTTGCTCTTGTTGCCATTAACTATAAATACTGTTTTTATTTAAATCTTATCTTCTGCATTCTCGTATTTTACTTTCGTCAATGTTTAAACAACTAAACAAACTTTACATTTCTACTTCATTCCGTAGTTAAAGCATCTACCTATTCTCTCGTGCAATGTTTTTTTTCCTAGGAATAATTATTGTGTCAGCCCGTATCCACACTTAATTTACGCCATCATTTAAGCATTATAAATATTTGTTAATGTTGACACTGAATTTAGAAGAGAAATATTGAATAATTATGTTTCCTTGACTATTCAGTGATTTGAAACCTTACTGTCTTCCTAATATAACATTTATCGGCCTACGTGGTAACGTGGAAGCGTTTCCACGTAGAGTCATTCGGGTCAAGAGCACGCACTTTTTTTTTGATGGCCTCCCAGACCTATAAAGAATTATATAATTGGCATGTTATGATATTAAATCTGTAGAATATTCAATAAATTTTCACTATTTAAGAAAATTTTCCATCAAGATTAATTAGTTTTAGCCCTACATAGGCTTAACTGGAAACTTTTCCAATGCGTACTCTTGACCCGATGTGTGGGTAAAATTACGCAAGTCTTAGGGTAAAGTTACGCACGCGGGGTAAACGTACGCAGTCATTCGGGTCAAGAGCACGCATTTTTTTTTTGATGGCCTCCCAGACCTATAAAGAATTATATAATTGGCATGTTATGATATTAAATCTGTAGAATATTCAATAAATTTTCACTATTTAAGAAAATTTTCCATCAAGATTAATTAGTTTTAGCCCTACATAGGCTTAACTGAAAACTTTTCCAATGCGTACTCTTGACCCGATGTGTTCGCCTTCATTATTTGGTCATCTGAGATGAGGGTCCGCTGAGGGGCCTTCCTTATGTAATTTCTCGGCATTTTGGTGTATTTTGAAAGATTGAACAATTTTTGATATTTTTATGTCATTTGGGGTATAAGTACGCAACGGGGGTAACGTACGCGTGCGTACTATTAATCTCGTACTCTTACCCCAATTGGCAAATATACCAAATAATCAGTCACAACACACACGTTAAATACTTTTTACGAATATGATAAACTTACATAAAAACTACATTAAATGAACAATAGAAATATAGTATACTTACTGGCACAGAGCTATCTATTTAACTACAGCACACTTTTCCGTGGCTCAAAAATTAAACGAAATAAGCGTGCTACAAGTATTCGGCGACGTGTCGCGACCAGTACTTAGATTGCGTCGGCGCGGCCCGTGGCTCCTAAACGGCGACAGTAGCGCCACTCTGTTTTACAAACACAGACCTCGGCCCCCTCACCCCTGTCGGAGATCAGACCACCGCGTACTTTTACCCACCGCGTGCTGTTACCCCGAATGACTCTACTATCGGCGCAGTATGACCTTCAGAGTGATGAGGTTAGCGCCTATTTCCGCCGTTAACTAGTCTACTTAATGCATAGGAATAGTTTTGATGCTTGATAAGAATATCGAAATTTTTAAAAGAAAGGAATTATAAAAAAAATAAAAATGTTCGCTTCCGCTCTTAGAACGATTATTATTCATTTCATTAAAATTAAATACTATAATTTGGAATTTGTGATTTTAACAGCTTCACGTCACGACATATTGTCGGCAGACGATGTCATGTTTGCAATGCTTTTATTTAGCACCCGTCCTCATACACAACATGAAAGAGTAAAATAAATCATCGTGAAAATAAATACAAAATTCAAGAAAGACACGAACAGTGATACTAGTTTGAAAATCGAGAACAATAATTTTCAGAACCATTGAAAACCATTGAATTGTTTGTTTTTGATGGAAAAGCTAACGTCAACTTTACTGCACTATCAATGATTATAATGATAATGACATACACATATGTACATGTAATGCGTAGGTACCCTACATGTAATTCAGGAGAATTTTACTATTTTATTATGTATGTACTGGATGTGACTGACATGTCTATGTCAATCTCCAAGCATGATTAAAAAAGTTGATACAAAATTATAGCCTGTTCAGTTCAGTTGCCGCCTGCTCTTAGTTCCCTCACTCGATTTAATCAAACCGTGCGTAATATATTATAGCCTGTTCAGTTCCGTTGCCGAATGCTCTTAGTTCCCTCACTCGATTTAATCAAACCGTGCGTAATATATTATAGCCTGTTCAGTTCCGTTGCCGCCTGCTCTTAGTTCCCTCACTCGATTTAATCAAACCGTGCGTAATATATTATAGCCTGTTCAGTTCCGTTGCCGCCTGCTCTTAGTTCCCTCACTCAATTTAATCAAACTGTGCGTGATATATTATAGCCTGTTCAGTTCCGTTGCCGCCTGGTCTTAGTTCCCTCACTCGATTTAATCCAACCGTGCGTGATATATTATAGCCTGTTCAGTTCCGTTGCCGCCTGCTCTTAGTTCCCTTACTCGATTTAATCAAACCGTGCGTAATATATTATAGCCTGTTCAGTTCCGTTGCCGCCTGCTCTTAGTTCCCTCACTCGATTTAATCAAACCGTGCGTAATATATTATAGCCTGTTCAGTTCCGTTGCCGCCTGCTCTTAGTTCCCTCACTCAATTTAATCAAACCGTGCGTAATATATTATAGCCTGTTCAGTTCCGTTGCCGCCTGCTCTTAGTTCCCTCACTCAATTTAATCAAACTGTGCGTGATATATTATAGCCTGTTCAGTTCCGTTGCCGCCTGCTCTTAGTTCCCTCACTCGATTTAATCCAACCGTGCGTGATATATTATAGCCTGTTCAGTTCCGTTGCCGCCTGCTCTTAGTTCCCTTACTCGATTTAATCAAACCGTGCGTGATATATTATTTTTTTTATTTTTTTGTGGTCGGTATATTGTTTTTTTGTATGTACGTTAAACTTCACGTGTCATCACGATAATGATGTCAAAACACTGTTATCTTCTATTTAGCACTTTTAATGTTAACATGTTTGTTTAAGTCGACTACCACGCTTATGAACGTACTTAAAATATATTTTCGAAGAAGCATTCGGTACCACCTTCCCGTTCTTAAACATAGGTATTCATCCATTTTCACACTGGCAAATTCAACATTATTACACCTACGAATGCAAGCATTTTGAACCGATCACCTAAGCCAGCATGACGTGCAGTTAGATCGCACCTTAACGCGCAGTTACACTCACATCTATTCTTAAGCTGTTAAGAGTTATATCGCGGCATTCAAATAGTTAATCCAAGATTTGATTTAAAGAATTATTTCGTGGATATTCTTTGGAATCAAGTTGCTATTTTGTTCATTGGCATAGTTGAGTTTGAGTCTGTGAATAATGATTCCTGTAAAGCGCCACGTTTCCGCTGTGCTCACTGAAGGTATAGTATTATAATTTGTTTATGATTACTAGTATTTTCTTTAAAAAGTTATTAAGTAGGTACCCGAGAGCTCTTAGTCTTTTACACTTATGGAACATCAGAGTTAAGCAAATAAATTTATTCGTTAAATAGGTCCGAAAAGGACCGAAAAGACTTCAAAGCGTCAGAATGTTAACAATTGTGTTTCTACTTCATTTACAGCGTCGTCATTTTATTCACAAAATGATTATAATTAGCTTTCTATTTATATCTTCTGTACCTATCTTTAGTAGTTGTGTTTTAAGCTAGGACATATTGTGTTGTAGCATTGGCTTTAACCACATGTGTCATTACCAGAGACAACTGCAAAATCGAATCTAAATAACGATAGATGGGTGCCCTTGACACTTAAAGCTAGAGCGTGCAGCACGAAGGCAATTACTTGTAATGCAGTTCACATTTCACACTTCGACGCAGTGAGAAGTTATTTTCTAACATGTATTCTTGGAACTGCTTAGAACTTATCCTACCTTTGTTCACTTAGCACTGAATACTGAAAAATCACTGTTGCTAGTAAAATGCCCTAAGAGTATGGACATTCAACATAACATATCACTTCAAGAGAAAAGTCCTAAATCAAGTGCAGATTCAAAGTGTCCCGACCAGTCTTGGTTTAAATCAAGCATAATATTTAGATTAAAAATTTAATTCAAATTAATCTTAATAGCTTAACAAATATACAATCGTCTATTGAAATGCTACGAAAGAGTGTTCTTGGTACTTCACAAGAAGAATTTTTTGGTACATATTTCTGGTTTTCATTGTGCATTCATTATTTGAAACGCTACATACACCGCTGAATCATTTTCTAGTAGTTTATTTCATGGCTTTCGAATCCCAAGTAAAAATCTCGTTTTACTTTATAAATAGGTACATTAAATTTAATTACTGGCTAGCTGTTGCACGTGATTTCGTCCTCACTTAATTATATGTAACCGATGTACATCAGGGATAATGTAGGATTCCAGTGGTGTTTTTTTTTTTTAAATCGGTCCAGAGGATTTGGAGCCAATTTAATTCAAACAAACAAAAGTTTAGTTTTAGTATCTCTGCGTTATTTTTAAGTTGTGACTGTTTTATTATGATTTGTTTTTCTTTTCCAATAAACCCCTAACAAACAATTAAATCTAAAGAGGAATCTTTATAATATTAGGGTAGATATAGGTTCTAAATATTTCTCAATATTTATTTCCCACATTACTAGCTATTGCTCGCATTGCCATCCGCGTCCTGCTAAAACTTTGCAATTTTCCGGGATAAAATATACAGGAACTTACTATTATTAGTGCAATTTGTTCAGTAGATCTAAAGTTTATGCATTATGTACAAATGACAAACATATTTTTTTACATCTTTACCATTAAAACTCATAAAGTATAGATTGTTAGACTCACTACTGTAGATACAAGGAATAACTAAACCATGGCCTTGGTATCAGCCACTATCCATCTATCGAAGATTTTATTAAACAGATAAAAAACCATTACGTACACAATCATTAGACAATAACATTACAATTATTATTTAAATGCCAATAAAAAACCATTTCAGTTTACATTTTTAAAGTATAGATGAAATTGAATCATTTAGAAATAGTCTTAAATACAGAGATGTTACAACTTGAAATAAGTCTAGAGTAAACCTATAATGGCTATAATAATAATAATATGTTATGTAGATACTAGTAGTAGTGATAGTTTACTTTTTCATTGCAATCATCTAAAATAACATACTTGAAATTCCTAAATAATTTTCAAATTGGGATTGTCTAAAAAAAAATACCTATCCTTTTTATATTTTTTTTGTGCAGAATAGTCAATTATAAGAAACCAATTTCAATGTTTTCTCATATAACTCGGTATTTTTTTCACTATTAATTATTGAAAGTATTTTGGTTGATGACGTCAGAGTTTCCATTGTGACGTCAGAGTTTCCATTGCCGGTGTCACACATCTGCTTATTGGACAAATTGATCATAAAACGTATGTGAAGCGCCGCCATTAACGTCTTTTCTATCTGTGGTGAAGTTGGCAAACTGTCATTAGTATCAATGTCAACATGATTCAACAATAACACAGGAAGATTTACGCGATCTTCTCCTATGAATTTTATATTTTCACAATCGTTACACATACCATAACATTCTGCGCGAAGCAGAAAGGTCCATAAACACATACCAGGTATTATCGAGACAAAACAGGACCCGGAAATAAGTCAGTAAACTCAGTAGGCGAAAGTAAACTGAAAACGTAATATTTTCGCTCTTCATTAAAATATTTAGCGGAAAATCTTTCATGTGAGCGAAGCACATCGCTGTGTGGTTACACTCTTGCCTAATTATCTACCGAAAGTGCTTCTAAATCTAAACTATAATACAACAATATGAAAGTGAACAGTGGAAAAAACAAGAATGACAGTAACAAGATTGCCCATTTGCTTGTCATCTGTCATAAGATGAATGAAATGTCAGATTGCGGGTCCAAATTGAACTCCGTAGTATAATACACGCGTAAATAGCATAGAATTTGTAACCTTTGCAAATAAAGTACATTTTGGACCGTCTACGTCATGTCTGGGAATATCAAATGAAAGTCATTGCTTATTTTTCATGTAATAAATTCATTATAGCAAAATAAAATAAAGTAAATACAGAAAACGATTTAAAAAGCATTTATCTCGAAATGGTTTTCGATTTACTATACATTGTAAAAAAATAGACAATCCCAATTGCATGACGTAAACAACGTGTTTTGAGTAAAAATTTACCTTTCATCCAAAATTGGATTATCTTTTCAGAACGGGTGTTATATCCACGTAACAAGTTATCGCCCGGTGCGAAACCATGCGTCGTGGGAGGAAAACCAATTACCGAAGCGCAGGCTATTGTAAGTTCAAAATAATATATGTTCCCCGTCGTAATGCGTCTAAAAATAACAAAAGTCTAGTAACTTATAGCTGTACGTAGAGAGTACACCCGTTAAAGAAAAATACTTTAATAGTTCTCTCAATTTTAGGAACTGCGTATTACAACTTTTGGCACGGCTTCGTGCCCACCGAGAGCGGAATGGATCCGATCACCAATTGTAATGCGAGCACCCAGTCAGCCATTGGGATATGGGTTGGCTGCCCCTCGAAACGGTGCGAGGTCATTGCTTGCTGGACTTCAGGCCCATATCATCAAGTGGCTATTATTTGACTCCCGACCTTTAACAAAGGACAACAAGTCCCTAGAACCTCCGGAAACGTAAGTTTTTTTAATGACTTGATTTCGTAGCCTAAGTGACAAAACACTTCCTTACAGTTTAGGCCAGATACAAGAAAATGTAAAACATACTATCCATTACGATGGTGAAACATTCTTAATAATGTGATATATAGGTACAGTTTTAGCTTAGGAAGGTGGATAAATTCATTGAGAAGTTCTTGTATATTTTTTCCTAATATATTTATATCAAAAACCGCTTAGAACATACAAATATTATCCTATAAGTACTCAGCTTAGTATACACATACATGGATACACAGTACATACATAAATCACGTCTTTATCCTTCATGGGGTAGACATAATATGCCCTAGCACGAAATAATAAATAAGTACATGATAGTTTTAACCATTGTCTTTTAAAAATAAAGGTCTACTCTATAAAATGCTCTTATTACATTCTTAGAACAGTTCAAGCGTAGAGCGTAGCTCGTAGGGAAGAGAAGCTTTAAAATCCGTATAAATTCTAAAAATGTCGCAGGATTTTGCTCAGTCACCAATGTTCAATCATTTTAATACTAAGAGCTGAGAGAAACGGTATTCATATACAGTTACTATGATAGAATGTTAAAAATGAGACGATATTCAATTTCATTTTACTATAATAGCACTACTAAAGCTATATGCGCGAAGGCGCACAATATAGCTTCAAAATGCCTGTCATAATTCTCTTGCCAGCCACGTGCTTCGGCATAAATCCGCACCATCTATGTACTGTTGGACAATATTTTACTTCAATAGAGGACGTTATGGGTAAAGCGTTTGACAGGGTTTATTCACGTTTAACGGAATATCGGAGAATAGGAGACAAACATCCTTTGCATACTTCTTATGACGCATCCGTTGTAATGTTTCGTGTAGTATGTTAACATGAGCTGGAGAATCAAAGAATAAAAGTAAAAATCTTCTTGTGTAGGTACCTGCGGCCCTCTGAAGAACGGCAGGAGGAAGCTCTGTGGCGAGCTTGTAGTGAAGTGATATGGCGCTGCGCTGGCGCAATGAACCTTCCGCAAGGAGAAGAGGCTAAAGCTGTGGTGGCTCTACCATCAGATATAATATACGTGCAACATAGCTCATATTATTATCAAGATGGTGTAACTGAGAAGGTGAATAAAACATTCCAGGGATGTTTAGATTAGCAAGCAAAAACAATAATTATTGTTTGTATTATTATTATTACGTAACGTCGTGAACTGTTTTTCTAGGTTGTGCAATTAAATTTGTTCTCTTCTAATTTCGAATAAAATTCATAAATTTAGGGAACTTGCAATTTTCAGACCTCAGTTTTAATTCTTGATTGTATAATTTTAACAAGCTGCACATTTTTGAGTTCAACAATCTGGAGGACGTCCAAATTTTTGTGAAGCGCTATCTATACTTGGTAAGTACTAACAATATTTATTGAATTTATAATTAGGTTTGCTACGGCAGGTTTAAATAGAATCAGTACTATAACTAAATTAGCATCAAATTATGACGTGATAGTTTCCCAGGCGAATTTCTTAATTTGGAATGATATAAATACTTATATTATGTAGGTCTTAATTCAACTATGAATTAAATAATGTGAATTTCTTGATGATCCTCAAATTATTAAAAATATTTTCTTTCTTAGTTCAAAACTGAGGAAGGATGTGGTGCTTTACTACTGCTTTATGCTGCTGTATTGTCCAGAGGCTGTGAAAAGTAAGTGAAAATGCTATAATGTCCTTTAATAATAACTTGAGCATCAAGGAATACTAGATAACCTTTCGGTTTTATTAATGATTTCATTGACGAACTGACTATGTAATTTGAACACATATTGCAGCATCAAGAAAGATTTAGACGGGAAACTAACATATCTAGTTTCGTCGCATGTGGAAGGATCACTTAATGTGGTCACCCTGCTTCTTACCGGACGAGCCACGCCGTATCTTCACAACGGGGTCGTGTATATTGGTGACGAGGATCATTATGTACGCTATTTTGTATTAATTTACACTTGAGTACAACTTTTATTTTACGAAATTCGATCTACATCTCAAAAGTGGGATCTTTAATTATTTCTGTAGCAAAATAAGAAAGTTGTTTATTTATTGATGTTTATTTTAGGCGATGCCACAGTTTGGCGTATTATCAAGAAGTCCGGTTGGTCTGCTGGTCTGGTATGGTAACGAAGATAATGCCAAGAACAACGCAACTCAGCAGCATCCAGGGTCTAGGCTGAAGACACCAGCGATGCCTATTTGGGTATTATCAGTTAATTATACTAGAACCTGCATCTTTTATATAACTATATAACATACAGTTTCAGTAGAGACTGCCAGTCGACGGCTGAGAAGGACAGGTTTTAAGTGGGTTTTTCACAAAGTATGTGTAACAAAAACCGGCCCAGCGCAACCCTGGCAAAATATGGCACGATAGAAAAGTTGGTGACTGTTCAAACTTAATAGTTTCTTCAATGGGAACGCCTTTCAGTTTTTATTTTCATTTATAATATTGTGGCACCGGCTAATTAAAACAGGAGCTAGGTTAACAATTTCTTGGTATTAAGTATGTCAACGAGTGTATCGTCTGCGTATGAACGTTTCATTTTAGCCGTTGAGCCTTCAGAGAAATATCTTCAGGATTAGTCCTTAAACTCCTCTTCAAGTTAATTGATGCGGGTAGTAGGGTAGGAATTAGAAGATCCTCCCTTGTGGTGCGTTACTGAATTATTATTACTTTTGACAACATTATTCTTATTAATTATGTATAGTGTTGGTTGACTCTAGACAAATCATTATACAATAACTAAATAGAAAACAACGTAATAAGTTTCAAAACTAAATAGAGGTCCACGTTGTACTGCTGCACTTAAAACTCAGATTAGTTAGACCTTGTGCTTCCATAATTGCACTTGAAATTGAATTGTTTTTGCATAAATCAAGTACGGTAACTTATAGACGTGATAGTTGACCAGAAATATTTATGATAAAAAATGTGATGTTGTGTTATTGCAAGCCGTTTAGAAGTTTTTCAATCTATAAGAAAACTGTTTATTGCACACGCCAGAATATAAAGTAAAAGACAAAGAGCAGAACGAAGGTGGACTCGTTCTTAAAAAGAGTATCTTTCAGTTATATTGATTCAAGAGAGGAAACCTTATGAAAATAATATCTTAATTAGGTATTTTCAGTTCGTATATTGTTTATTTCTTTACCGCAAGTGATTTTTTTATCTTTCTTTAGTACTTAGATTCACTTGATTTTATGTGGATATCTGATGGATGACAAAGCTTTAATCAAGTACCGTCAGCCATAAAACCATATACCTATTAGTTTTTTTTTATATTAATAATCACAACTTTGCTGTGGTACGTAACTCACACTTGGCCGGTTTTTTACTAAATTTGAAAAAGAAGTAAACACCGTACATATACATTTGGCAGCAGAAGTAGGTAAACTATACAAATAGCTCACAAATCACACTCCTGTTAACATGCATGACAGTAGAATCGTGTGTAGATTGTTTTGAGATCTACTACGCAGTTTATCTACTTCTGCTGTTGATTGTACGCTTTGTACATTTTATTCAAAATGTAAAAAGAAACCCTACTCACGGGTGGGAATAATTGCGAACAAAATATTTCACAGAATTCCAAATAGTAAATTTGGTTGCTTATTTCAGGTAACTAGTTGCTCTGGACATTACGGCGTCCTGTTCAACACTAATCGAGAATTGCTCCGAAATTATCACGCAGAGAGAAGGTTAGGGTACAGTTATTAGTTAATATAAACTGAGAGATTACAAAACAATTTTCAATGTGTTTTCGTTTGCCTTGATTCCTTGGTATTCCAAGTTGTGATGTGCGCGACTTTTTTAGACTTAAACATAGTTTGTTTTGTTTTGGCTACAGATTCGATATCCACTATTACACCTGTGGGGGTTGCCATGTTCTGCTGAATGTGGATACTCGCTCTCACGATGACTCAGCAGGACCCATGAGAAGTGATGACATAAGCGCTACTCCCCTTGAGAAACTGATTCATACCAAGTACGTTTCCCCACAAAGCGAAACTAAGAAACTTTTTAGATTATTCAGCTAAATACGACGAACTTGTGTAAATGTTTGCAAAGAAGTGTTTTGAAATAGAGTTAGTTAAGTTCATTGCGGCGTGAATGTAAGCTACTAATAGCTATACAATATTAAAAAAAGAGATGATAAAAATAAGAGCCAAATCATAGGGTCGATATGAATTTACCTAGCGGTTCCCGCAACCTGCAAGTAGTGAAATTCCAGTTAGATGAAAGACTACAAAAAGAAACACTCAGCACTTGTCCAAGCAGAACGCTCTACTGAAATTTCTATAGTCGGAAACATTCAATACAATGTACAGTACAACTTCAAAAAATTTAGATACTATTGGCAAATCTGATTTCTAAATTAATTTCACAGCGTGGTTGTAATTTTTGAACAGTTTATCCCATTTTACTAACAATAAGTCTTTATTTTAACTATCTAAAAACGTTGATCATTATTAATTAATTCGAAAGACATGAAAATAAATTTTACTTCTGCGTTCACAAAATTAACATGTTTATTTTATTTATACACTATGATTCTCCATTATGGTAACGGTAGCCCATGCCATTATGACACAGGAACCGAGGTAATTAATACACGGAAGTAAATCTGAAATAACACGGGTTATTTAGCAATCACAATAATAGTTACATACATACCGTCACAACTCCTTCCCATAGAGGTAGGTAGAAACTACATTGTTCCACTTGCTACGACCCTGACATTACCTCTTTCGCTTCATCCACATTCATCAATCTCTTCAAACATGCTCCTCGGTTTAGGGTAATCTTGACCTAACCTTTTTTCAAAGTGTCCCCAGTTTGGTTACGGAACGTCCGTCCAGGCCTTCCCCTCCCAACGCACCCATTCACTCTCGCCATATAAATCTGTTTAGTTAATCTTCTTTTATCCATCCTCTCTACGTGACCACACTAACTAAGCACACATTTTTCTATCTGTCACTAGAATCGTCTTTCACATTAGCATGTTCACTGATCACACTATTCTTTATTCTATCTTTCGGTGTTACTCCTTCCATTATACCTACTTTCTTAACACTTTCATTTCTACTGCGTTTATTCTTCTTTCATGTTTCTTTTGCCATACCCATATTTTTCTACCGTACTATTAAAAATAAGTGAATGCACTGAAAGAAAACACTAACTATGTTGTCTGATTTTAATTCCAGGTGGCAAGATGCAAAAATTACCTGGTCTGGACCAGGACCACACTTCAGTGATTCTCCAAACTAAACAAAAGTTTCCCACAACCTGCACAACAAGCTTTAGAAATATTAGTGAACATTGAATGTACCGGCTGCTTCTCTTCCCACGCAGACGGTATAAGCCCATTGAGGGAATCGAGGAAAATCATAGGAATCGTGTTTTAGGCGATGCGGCTACCAACCTATCACTATTTTGATTCCCATTCCACTTATACACTCAATCATGCTAAACGTGACCTGTAGGTCTTGTTACCTTAGGCTCTGTCTACCCTTTAAGGGATATTTACGTTGATGTGATCCTGACTCAAATTACGTAAAAAATATGACTTTTCAAAATTAAAATCATGAAGGTGTTTTAAGTAATTCTCGCTCAGTTTTGAAAACTCGTTATAAGCCAATGTGCAGTTTAGCCACTACTTATTATATTATCAAGTTACTTTTCTGGGTTTCTGTTTTGGAGCTTTTGTTCATGTCATATTTTATTTACTACGACAGCACGATACGTGAAGTCACAATTGACCCCCAACATCTCAAGGGTTTAAGATTTTGGCTTTTAGTTAAAATAATAAGCCCAGGATTAATCAAGCTAGAAACAATAATGGCGTCCAACGTCTATACGAAAAAGTACGTTTACAAGAAAAAAATTCACGGAGAAAAAATATATACAAGATTTTCCAGGTGTTGACCAGATCCGAGTAAATAAAAATGAATGTGTCTTTCGAAGAGCCGAACTTTTGGGCATATCCAGATCCGCAATAATGCTAAAACAAGTTCTGAAAGTGAAGAGAAAAGGAGAGGGTCCTTAAAAAAAACATTCATAATTCACACCTTCATCGCCTACGGGATAGACAGACCCTAGGTAACCAAACCATGCCACGTTTAGCATGATTCTGGTCCTAAAAAACCAGAACTTAAGATAAATATTCACGAACTGGAAGTCATGTATTATCAAGTCTAAAATTTCCAACACCGACACTATCCAACTAGTTGTAAATTTCTTGTCTATTTCAATTCGGTGGCTATAATTTATTTTGTCAAGTAATCAATGGATTATTTTTCATTAATTGTAGATACAAACCTGTAGTGCTATTGTCTGTCGACGCAAGTCGCGCCGTCGTACTTGCTTTTACATAGTTTGATAAGTAAGAATAGTGTGTCACGAACTTGCACATGTATTTCCCGGTGTCAATGCTAAGTATGTATCTAAGCTCAACTTTGCATTGGTGTGGGGGTATGTTACTTACATACCTTTTACGACCACAGAAAAATTCTGTATGTAATGTGACGTGGGATTTTGACAAACATTGCCACTAAATGCAAAATTCAGCTCATACTTTACACACTAAGTAAGAAATAAAATTGATAAGCTTTTTTGCTATGAATTCAGATTTTTCCGTTGATTAATATGAAAATAGGCTACCTTAAAAGGATTTTATATAATTATGAATATATTGGCTTTACATAGAACATTATTTGTTATTTATCTTATCTAGAAGAGTAAACAATCTAGAAGAGTAAGTACAATATTATGTAGATATATACTTTGAAAATAAAAGTCCAGTCTAGTAGTAGCTTTGGACATAAGTAACTGAAATTTTGCATGGAGGTTTTCTTACTAATTTACAAGAGAATAAGAGCTATGCGACGAGGGTGATGCCGTGGTAAAGTACACAGTAAGCTAGCCGCACAAATTCTTAATAATACAAATTCTTTGTAGAATTGTAATGGTTAATGATTAAAGGCTTCTAGAATATTCAGTTGTTTTTTTTTACATAATTGTTCGTAACTTATCCCTATACTTGTTAATTTTCACAATAAAACCACTGAACGAATAAGAAATGATATCACTACGAGTTAGGAGCCGCAGCCTACTGGAAATGAATGCCAAAAATCTTAATATTTTCTCTATAGGTTATCTATGTCGGATAACATAATAACGTAAGTCATTGCTAATTAATATTTTTAATCAAAACAATAATCTTTCTGTAAAATGAGGAGTTCCTTGTAATATTAAACGAAAATGATTGATGGGCGTTCGACAAATGTACCAATAAAAGCAATTTATCAAATGCTTGTCAATCCCAGTGGCGTCCGGGTCTCACCTTTCCTGGAGATTTTTTTCGCATCTATTTTGACGGAATCTATTTTTGATGAATTGCATTTTAATGTGAGATAGAACTGATGGCAATCCTCACGAATGACAACTCAGTTTTTTTTTGTTTCTCTCTCTGGTAAATGTAAATTTTTAATAAACTTTCTAGTTTGCAGGATTTACGGAAATGTGGATGTCCGGACCGGACTGCGACTATTACGACGTTCTTTACGTATGTAGTTTCGTTCTAATACCAACCTTAATTGAATATTGTTTTTTTTATTGTGTCAGTGTGACTATCGACCTTATTATTTTTTATATTGGAACTAACACGAAGATGTACTCACGAGCAAAGTTAACGGGTCACTTTTCATACAACTTTCTATGGGAAGTGACCCATTGTTTTTGCTCGTCAGTATAGTAAAACACTTAATTGTTCTACTATACCTACATGTGTGCATGTGCATATTTTATTTTGTAAATATTCAAGGCTAATAAAATAGTATATTCAGGCTTAGAAAACCCATCGAAAACGATGTTCGTTATCTGGAAAACATTCGCCATTATTACTGCAATGTCTGTTTAAAATAATAAACTGATAAACGAAGGAATATTTTGCTCTAAATTAATTGTAATTTGATGTTGTTCATATTTGCCCACGGGCAGGTCGGTAACAATCAGCTATGTTTAAATTATTTGTTACTAAATTACGTATACAACAAACTTATAATAGCCCAGTAAAATTTCACTGCCGCCTATCTTATGGGTTTGGCCAAATTGTCCCAATCCAACCACAGTGCGACAACGATTAGGATTTGTATTCCGAATTAATCGATGTTCTGAGGCCTTCCTTATCACATTTGATTATCGTTGCGCAGACTGAAATAATATGTATACGTGTAAAGTAGCTCGCAGCACGTGGCCATTATTATATATTTGATATTTTTTAGTGCGCAAAACGCGTGACTAGTCACATGGCTTATTGGAATTGTCTGTTTACTTGGCAGCAGTTTGACACTGAGAGACAGGCCGAAATTAGGGTAGATACCGAATTTTGGAAATAGAAATTCAATTTTCTTCAGAAATCCAATAACTATCAGTAAACGGGATGTGAGAATGTCTTCAAATACAACCCGTTTATTTATAAAAAGTTACGTATGTGTTCAGTAATAGGAAAAAAATGATATCTTTATTTAAAAAAAAAATCTGGTACTCGTAGGTACAGTCAACGTCAAAAGTAAGTGATCAAAATCAACGTTTTAAAACATGTTTTGGCATGACGTGCCAGATATAACAACTTTACCAAAATTTCAGTTTTAATTAGTCAAAAGAAAGTGATCATAAATTACAACACCGAGACAGGAATGAAGTGACAAATCAATGTTTCAAAATAAAATAATAATAGATACACGATATCATAATTTTGTGAATGTGTCAAGTGATAATAAAAGAAAAACAAAATTCCGAATTGTCGGAAATGTCTGAATGAAAGCTCGATAAAAAAAGATTGTTTTCAAATTCAACTAAAAATCAAGCAGTTGTAATAAGACCTTTATTTCAAACTTTGGGGGACATGAGAGGTGTTATAGTCGCTTCGCATGTTTGTCTCACGGATATAACCGATATAAACCGAACATCAATTCTGACTTGTACTCAGAAGTGTCCCGTATTTTGTAGATAATCATAATCATTTTAATTTAAAACACTCAACAATGACTTTCTTTGTTTGAATGGCATGTCACTTAGTTTTCAAGGATCGAAATAAATGTGATCACTGAAACTAGAATAGTCAGTAATATTTGACTTAATTTACTGTTTAAGTTATTTTGGAACCTAATTCATCAGTTTCTTTTGTTGTTGACTTTACTACGCCAAAAGCGTAGCAAATTGGCTATGCTAAGCCGACTAGTTTAACGAACGTTTATTATTATATTATTTTGAGAAGGCAAGGTACTAATGTACCTATGATGTTACATTAGATTCAGAAAATTCCTTTATCATAAGAACAAAAGAATAGAAAAGCGACAGTGTTTGGAATAGTCCGACAAATTCCCTGACCGGTAGTACTTTGTTGGGGCTACAGTGATTTATGCCCGGCGCCTGCTATTCGGCGCATTGTTTTTGGAAATTATTGTTTGACAATCCGGGATGCGTTCCCCTTTTCGTATAGTCGAATAGAACACGTTGAATATAAATGTTGTCATTGTTACTGCATGGTCTTGTCTACAAGATCGCTTTTCCCGGCAATAATAATAATAATAAGTAATTTTTGTCAAAGTACACAAACAAGGAGGTTCTCAATTATATTTTTTCTTATAGGTAATTGAGCATCGAAACCTTCCCCGACCGTGAGCCTAGTTTAATGATACTATTTGTTCTTAACACGGTTTTGGAATATTTCAGTAGACGGTTGGTTGAATCGGGAACAAAGTTTGATTGAATAGTCCTGTTTTCAACGTAATTTTGGGTTAAAATTGAGCCAACACTTTCACGCTGTATACTTTGAACATCAACGAAATAGCTGAAACTATTATTAACTAAAATTAAAATCCTGAGAATCATTTAGAGAGCTGTTCAGTCAAACTAAAGAAATCACTTGTAATCAGGATTAATTTTAATGTACGGTGTATGTTTAATTAAAATTGGTTTAACAGTTACAATATTTATCAAATCTGAAATCGGTTAATGTTTCTATTCCATGAAAAAAAGTTTCAATACCTAGTACACATATTTTTTGTCGCACAGAAAAAGACTTCTACCGACTTTCCAACATAACTTTCTTTATAAACAATGTTCTTTCCGTTACGTAATAACAAAACAATTTACGATCGATTATGTGCGCTGTGAAGCTACCTTTCCTTTTTTAAAAACTTTGTTGAAAACAAAGACTCGTTGTACGAGTACGTCGCAAAACGATAATAAAACTTACTGTTCACAAGTAATATACATATAATTAGGTAGAGCGTTTTTTAGATTATAAAGCTTCAACATTAATCTAATTCGCTTAAAGGTCGACAAAGGTTTATAGATAATTCTAGAAGACAATGCACCCAAATAGCCGCTGTCAACGGAACGCGACGGCGATACACTAAATCAATTTACGGGAACAAAGTACGTCTCTCGCTGCGATAACAATTTGTCAATAGCTAATCCCTTTCAGAACAAATCACTTTGTCTATTTAATATCAATAATATAATAATCGTATCTTAACTTAACGGTATGATTTAGAATAGCTGGGTTAGTTTTGCTACTAAGTTTAACTTTTGAGAACATTTAATTGTGTATTTACAAATATTTCCCTATTATTATGACTACCCACAAAAAATTTCAACTCTAATAACTCAGGCAAAATAAACTTTTCAATGGAATTCGCTTTAGACAACAGATGTTCCGCTTTCATGAATGAACGGTTGGGTGATCCAACAGTTTTGTATAAGTAAGTGCCTATACATTATAAAATATATACATACAATACCAACGGCCTACCCATCCAAGCTTTTGATAACTTTTATCATAATTTGCTTACGAATACTAACTTCCATTGCAATTGAAACCAAGCAAATATCATTTTAAGAGGAGGCATGTGCCCCGCAGTGGGTCGTGCAGTCTGCAAATGATGATGATGAAAAGTGAAACTGTTTTCTTAAACATGACGGAACATTTTTAAAAACTGTGGTTTTTTTATTTGGCTGAGTATTTATCTTGAAATGGTGCCAGATAGAGATAAATAGCATAATATCATTATTAACAGAAGAGAAATTGACGGCGGGATACCCGGGATGCGAGCAGCATCCAGAAATAGCGAAGCGACGTAAGGTTCTGATAGAAGCGAATCCTGAGCGTCACGTTGAGGCGGTGGCGTAGTTGAATTAACTGTGCCTTGGAGTGACACACTCGGCTTTTCACTAATTCTTTGAGTAAACATTTGGGATTCACTTAAAATTCTAGCCTAGGTATGCCTCCTCGGCCGCCCCGGCGGAAAAAAAAGGTTAGTTCCCAGTGTCTTCAAATCAAAAATCCCGTCTTAGCGCTGCTCTATGTCTATGTATTTTTTCAGCCTAATTTCTAATCTTCAGCTCCATTGGTGAAGCTGTGCATTGTCTGTTAGTCACGTTACTGTATTGTATACTCCAATAGTTTTTTTGTCGAGTGTAAATAAGAACAAACGTCCTTTTTGTTAACCGTTTCTGTTACATACGTACACACGCGCTTATAATTTTAGTAGGCCGTGTTTGGTAATTTATTTCTTGGTGTTTTTACATTACAATAAAGCAAACAGGAACGGTAAAGATGCTGCGGAGTTAGTATAACAGAAATTGTTTTCATACTCGATGAAAAAGTGATAATTGCATTCTGCGCGATCACCAGAGAGCAAACTGATCAGGGAGCGACTTCGAAGGAACACATGTCATGTCGGACACAAAACAAAATTGCTCCCCAGACCCATATTTCACGTTTACCTCTAAATAAGATAGTAAAATATGGTCGCAAGGTAAGAGCCCAAAGTAGTAGAAAAAGTTACATACTGTATCAGTATGATGAAACATGATATGTGAAGAAATACTTGTCCCTAACTTGGTTACATTATACTTAATCAGACAGAGTAGGACACAATTAATGTTCGTTTGACATGCTTTTAATAAAAACTGAAATAAAAATATGTTTTTTATTTTATAAATGTATTTTATTTATTTACAAAAACTTACTCGGCATAACAGTTTACACCAACGCACTGAGTGAGGCAAAAACAATCAAGATTCATAATCTAGACGAAAAAAAAGGCGGGGCACTCCCACGTTTTCTCTATGTAAATTTACAGAAATAGGAAAATAAATCACTCCAACTACCTATTTTCGGGCATGTAAGTGTTTGCGGGGCCGCCGTCGTTCACTAGCGTGCTTTTGCTTTTGCGGTCCTATACTTTCCCGTCTTCGAAACCCTCTCTCTCGCTTGACGCCGGACATTGGGAGAACCCGTGTGTAGCCTCTTCTTTCAAACGGTAGTCGTGATTTATGTTTTCGATGGGCCCTTGCACGAACTGCTTAGTGCCGAAACATTGTATTTGCATATTTTATATGCCAGTTTCGAAGTAAATACTGTTTGAATGATGCAATTATTTGCTCAAATCTTAGCAAATAATTGCATCATTCAAACAGTATTTACTTCTTTCTTTAGTCTAGATAAAATACACAGAGATATGTACACTAATCACCCCGTTTTATAGTTTAAGCTGTACATTTAATAGAAAGGAGCGACAGTACCAGTTTTGGCTAATCTACATCTGCCAATCCCGTGCCTGACTATCTGTTCCAACTTGCCCGGTCTCAGCAGCAACTCAACGTCCTATCGGCGAGCTGATGAGTTACGTCTGCAATGGTCTGTTACACCTCACTGTATACGTATTAAGTTCCTGATGTCTTAAATGTCAGTAGTGTTATATTTTAATACATTTTTGTTTTGTAGGAATAAACAGAGACGTAATCACGTCTCTTTGTTGCGGTTGCCTTTTCTGACTATACTCTTGTGTAATGGTGTGGTGTTGAAGATATTTTACGCCAGTGAAAACTAGCAAAGCAACCGGTACCCGCAGGGGTACCCAGGGGTCCCAAAAAATAAGTAAAATTAGAATTTAGTTTTTTTTAAGCAAAATGATTTGGATAAAATTATATATTATATATCAGCACCAAACTGTTACTGCATGGTCTCCTTGCGTGACGGAGGAGCCACCCAGTGATCCCATATAATTAAAAAATATTGTATTAAATCTACTAAACTTATTTATTTATTTATTTGTTAAACATAGATATACAGAAAAGGTCTTACAATAAACCAATAATATCGGATCGTCCATATTTTGCCAGATAGGGCGTACAAATATATAGTTAGTAATTAGCAATGACTTAAGTTAAATTAGGTACCTATAGATTTAAGCAATATAAAACATTTAGTCATCTAATTATCATTTAGAAACTCATTAATTGATTAATGTATCGCATAGAACATATTATTTAAACATATTATTTGATATGATTCGGAATTTTATTAAATATCTTAGGTGCAATTCCTAAAATGCTTTTTTTCATCAGTGCTACAAAGCGAATCCTTATGTTTGTTGTTTTAAGAACCTGTTGTAGTTTTAACCGATCGCGTTGGTACCTGCCTATGTCGTAGTATTAGCACCAGCCGTTCTAAACTGCAACAGTTTTGGGAATTGGTTCCACACTCGTCGCGTTACAAAAAAGACTAGAATGTGTCCATTGAATTCTCTAAAAGCTCGCCTCTGCGGCATCGTAATTTTTTATCGGCTATCCCACGGGTGCATTTTACCCCTGGAACTGCCACGTACGTTGCCAAAAATGGCTTCGGCTGTTTTATGGTTGATAAAACCTGGAAAACGTTAGTTGATGAACTACTTTTGCGTGAGTGTTCCGAATAAAATACTGCACAGTAACGATATTTTATTTAAGCTTTTATTAAATGCTGTATTTGTGTATTCTGTCTTCGCGACAAAATGTTGGCATATTTTGAAGCTGGGTTGGGTGGGTTTAAGCATAAAAACATAAATATGTCACACAGACTTAGCTATCTTGCACATGACATAATGTTTAGAGCGAGAAAGCCGCAAAGACAAGCCAGGGAAGAGCTAGAGCGGTGCTAGCTCGATGGGGTAAGTCGGTGTGTATGTGGTCCGCAGCTATCGTGTACTTACCTAATTTTGTGTTGTGAGCAGTTCGGAACAGGAACAGATATCTTAAGTAGTAAAGTAAGGTAAGTGATTATTTGTTACTTTTTACAAGCTTTTATTTAATGTTATATTAGCTAACTAGCTAAGTATGTTTGTCCGGGTGAAATCTTGCGACTCAATTTTGAAGCAAATACCATCAACCGATTTCATTTATCATTATCACCGATATCATTTTGATCAACCGATTGATCTGAAATTTGGCATACCTCAGTAAGTCGGATGACAATACAAAAATCTGGTAGTGAAGTTCTAGTGACCCAGCCAGGATCGTCTCCGCAGGAGGGAACTCTTGAACGGTTGGTCCGTATATGTAAGTGTACCTTACATGATTATGTGTACCAAAAAATCATACCTTTTATATTATTTCTTATTGTATTTATTTATCATAATATGTGAACATTTCTTTTTTTTCTCAAAAGAGATATTGTAATAAAGCCGCTCTAATGAGATTTAATGTTGTCCTGAATAATCAAAATTAATAATTATCAATTATTGTTAATTTTTTCATTAGTTTTCTTATTATTTACACTTGTTTTTTTATTTTACAGTTCAATTTGCCTATTACAACAATGGATAAGAAAAGAAGTAAGCTAAGGGGTTTTTTTAAGCGGACTACAGACGATAAGGCAAAATTTGATTTTTGTCATTGTATTCAGTGAAAGGCGGCTGACTATACTACAAATTTGAAAAAGCATCAAAATAAACACAGATCATCTTATGAAACCGTCGTTCCATGTCCCGTGTCAGATGTAGCAGTTCTGAAAGCTCCTGTACCATCAACATCATCATCGAGTACTGAATTTATTAATAATCCTGTAACTATAACGATATCTTTAACAAATGAACTAATTCGCAGCAGACTAAGTTAAGTGCCTTTATTAAACGTCCAGTAGGTGTCGTTAGAGAAAAAAAACCATGAAGTTATTTTTAAAATGATAGTTAAAGACCTTCAGCCTTTTTCTGTAGTTGTAGATGTGCGTTTTAAAGATTTCATTTATTACTTGAAACCAGGTTACAGCATGCCTTCAAGGTACATATTAAGCAATACTTTATTGGATGCTCAATACTCAGAAGTACAAAAAAAAGAAGAATTGGTACAAAATACGTATTGATTACTGCAGATGGCTGGACTTTAAGAGCGACGACTTCTTACCAAGCTGTTACAGCCCATTATATTTAATAAATTGGGAGTTGTAGTCTGCTTTATAAGGATGTTTTGAATGTCATGAGCGACACACGGCTGAATATATTAAAAATGAGCTGACCTATTCAGCTCTCCCATTGGAGCATACAAAATAAAATATTTGTCTGCGTTACAGACAACGCAGCGAACATGAAAGCAGCAATACGATTAACCAATCACGAACATTTGCCGTGTGTCGGCCACACTCTTAATTTAGTCGTGCGTGCGTGCATGACTACAGGATTGTGACCCTGGGGAGCTAATAAAAAAAATAAAAGCTATTATAGAACATTTTCACAATGCAATGCAGGAGCAGCTGAGGCCTAATAAAAACCATTGAAGTTGAAAATGGACGTAGTGACCAGATGGAATAGCACCCTGGATATGATTGAAAGGATTTCTTTGCTTCAAGAACCTTTAGAAGCGTATCTTGGAATCTAAGACAATCCGGTAGAAAATCTTTTGGAAAGAGGATGACAGGCACTGCCAGAAATAATAAAAATTCTGAAGCCCTTCAAGCAGCACTAAAGAAAAGTCTTCAGAAAAAAAAGTGACTGTATCTATGATCTTGGCTTCGACTGAAAGTATAATTCGATTTTTTCACAATTTAGACACAAATATTATTACAGATAGGTACAGGAAAGATACTGGCAAACAAAATAATAACGGAATTTAATAGTATATTTCAAGAATTATTACAGGCACCCAGTATTATCTTAAGCAGCACTGTTAGACCCGCGTTTTAAAAAGCTGGCATTTAGGTTTGATGCATCAAGTTACGAGTCTGCCAAAGATACATTGAAAACCGAGCTGCAAAACGAGTATAACATTCATGAACAATCGACAATACAGCCTAACGAGAACGGGTCAACGTTAGCTCTATCTGGTGACACCGACGCCGATAATGACTCACTATGGAAAGATTTTGACGCTTTGGTAGCGTCAGCGTCTACTTCAAACTCAACGGTTAGTAGCAGCATAATAATAATTGTCATGAGGCAATATCTCTCTCTCTCATAGTGCCTCTCCAACTAGTGGAGGTTGGCAGTCAGCTCCGCATATTTCCTCCGAAGCAATATCTGGAAGAGCGCATTATTCCTTTAACAGCTGAGAAATATTTGTCAGTGACGGCTATCACAGTACCTTCTGAAAGGAAACATTGTGTATCAAAATCGAATAACAAGACTTTAGTGCGTGTGACTTGAAACATCAGTCCAAAGTCGCCGGCGCCGTCTTGGGATGAATAAGAGGTTACCGATAATTTTCGTGGTTGTGTGTGAGTACAGGTATGTTACATTTCAATCACAACCTTATTACGTGAAATACGTGGTAAGACTTATTAGTAATTTCCTTGTACATCGCAAGTATCGCAACGTAACGTCCTACCGTAGGCGCACGCAATACGAATACAAAATACGACTCGATTCGGTGCTCTCTGCTAAGTATGCTATGTTATGTGGTATCAAAAGTAACGAGTAACGTAACGATACGAAAGTATCAGGTACTAATCGCAATAGTAACTACACTACACTCTTTTTCGTTACTTTTACACCTCTACTTACGCGTCGAATTGAGAACCTCCTCCGTTTGTTTCGTTCGTTCCGGTTAAAAAGGTAACATTACAGTAGAGTGTAGTATAACATCAAGTTACAATTTTAAACCCCGGAAACGTCGTTCTTCCTTTGTTATTTATATAGTTTTGTATGTTTCACTTACCAATTTGTGCAAAAGATTTTCCATTAGGGTGGTGATCACTTACCTCGTTTGCCTTCCTATTCATATAAAAAAAAGACAACATTATTTGGCTGATGGTATGTACGTAGAGTACTCTCCACAAAATACAATAGAAAAAATTACAATTTACCAATTTTTATTATTACGTGTTACCACTTTTAATAAAAATCAATAAGGGTATTATTTAAATAAGGCTATTCAGTAAAAACTCTCTCAATTTTCTGACTAATGGCTGTCACAGCTCAGTTACGTCAGGTGCTAAAACTAACCTGATTATAGTGAACTAATTTGTGATTTAGCAGAGGGAGCTGCGACTCGATCACTATCCACCCGTGACGCCCCCTTCGGTTACTAAACTTACCGCAAATATTATTTTTATTTTTTATTTCTTATACTTACCTGACTTGGGAGATACATTAGAAATATAAATTCGAGCGCAGTTATTTGACTTCATCATCATCGTCATCATCAACAAGAAGACGTCCACTGTTGAAAAAAGGCCTCCACCTTACACCGCCACAATGAACGACAACTTGCCACCGTTATTCACCGATTTCCCGCTACTTTCACGATGTCGTCGGTCCACCTAGTGGGAGGCCTGCCAACACGGCGTCTTCCGGTTTGTGGTCGCCACTCGAGAACTTTTCTCCCCCTATGGTTGTCTGTTCTACGAGCAAGGTAGCCTGCCCATTGCCACTTCAACGTACATACCCTTTGAGCTATGTCGGTGACTCCAGTTCTTCGGCGAACCTCCGTATTCCGGATTCTGTCGCGCAAAGAAACTCCGAGCATAGCTCTCTCCATAGCTCGTTGAGCGACTCTGAGCCTCTCCAAAAGGCCAGCAACCAAAATCAATTATCTGTCCAAGACAAAAGTAGTGGTCAACAACTTCGAGTGTATCGCCCCCAATGGTAACCGATGTGGGTGTGACACTTTCTGATTTCATAACGTCCGTCTGCTGTGAAAACCATTTGACTGACCGATTTCGAGTGGTTTTAATATGTTTTTATTCCGCGATCGATTATACCGAGATCACCTTGGTAAAGGAGATGAAAATTCTCGGAGTGATAATCGACGCGGGACTCACCTTCAACGCGCACGTTGCCAACGTCTGCAAGAAGGGGATCAATATTCACAAGCAGCTTGCAAGAGCTGCCAAAACCAGCTGGGGACTTCATCCGGAGGTTATCCGGATAATATATGTGGCCACGGTAGAACCAATTATTTTGTATGCCGCCAGCGTTTGGGCGCCAGCAGTCAGTAAACTGTGCGTTAGGCGTCAGCTGGCAACGTGGTATTGCACAGAAGCTTAGCAAGGCATACCGCACAGTTTCACTGAATGCGGCGCTAGTGTTGGCTGGAATACTCCCTCTCGACCTCCGAGTCCGTGAGGCGGCCTCTCTTTATGAAGCCAAGAAGGGAGTGCCCCAGCCAATGCTCCGGGGAAGGGAAGTAGAACGGATGGCCTCTGCTTTGGAGACCCCGCACCCCGCGCACCGCAGGGAGCTGGAGTTGGTGAGCTTGGCAAACCGGGCGGATGTGGACGCGAATAGCGATTTCGCTGTTCGCGTCTTCACTGACGGGAGCAAGATTGAGGGCAAGGTGGGCGCCGCGCTGTCCATATGGACTGGCAAGGAAGAAACCAAAACCCTCAAGCTTGCTCTATCGTCTTTTTGCACGGTTTACCAGGCTGAACTCCTTGCGTTGTGCAGGGCGACTGGGGAGATCCTTAAGCAGAAGGCGGCAACGTTTGGTATATACAGTGATTCTATGGCGGCCCTCTTGACCGTGAAGAACCACGGCTGTCTCCATCCCCTTGCGGTGGAAGCCAGGAGCAATTTGGCAACATTATCCCAACAGGGTAAGGTTGTCAAGTTGTTCTGGATTAAGGCCCATGTTGGGCTGGAGGGGAATGAGAGAGCCGATGGTTTGGCCAAGGAGGCCGCCCTAAAATCCAAGCGGAAGCCGGACTACGACCTATGTCCGGTTTCATTCGTGAAGCGATCCATTCGATTGGACACCCTTGACGAATGGAACCGGAGGTACGTGTCCGGGGAAACCGCAGCCGTAACCAAGATTTTCTTCCCTGACGCAGTGGCGGCATATAAAATAATTAGAAAGTTCGAAATAACAAGCATGAGAACGCAAATCATGACGGGGCATGGCGGATTTTCCGAATATTTGAACAGATTCAAATGTAAGGATAACCCGTCATGTATCTGTGATCCAAACGTCAGTGAATCTGTGCTGCATGTATTATTGGAGTGCCCAGTCTTTTGTAACGATAGGATGCAACTTGAGATCGAACTAGGTATTAAACTGGAAAAGGATGTTATAAAGGAACTTATGTCAAGCAAGCATAGGGACAGATTCCTACGGTACTGCGAAAACATCGCGGAAAAGGTAGTCGTAAGAAATAAAACTCAGAAGTGAAACTATGTTTATACAATATGGTGAACATATAGTTATTAAGCATAGGTTGCAATAAGTTGTTGAAATAGGGATAAGATGTACTTAGTAGGTAAGGAAAATGTCTGTAGATGTAAAGCTAAAATAAGTTCAATAAATGTAAAAAAGTCCGGGTCCAAAAATCTGTAACTAGTTTTTAAGTTAAGCTGTAATAGATATAAGAAAAATTCTAAAATTTTAATTAAAGATCCCCAGTCTAAATTATTTTCCTACACAATAAGAGAATATTAAGAAATAGAAATAGTTAGCTACTTGATCGGGACTCCCACCCGTAAACAGCAATGTAAGGTGATGGAAGATAGAAAGACAAAGTATGCGGAATAAAAGTGCGAGAGGAATAAAAGTGAGAACTGGATTGAAAGGTATTAGATGGATAAGGGCCTCGAGGCATGTCGAGGGAACAGAAGAAAAGAAAAAAAAAAAAAAAAAATGTTTTTATTTAAATCCTCAAACCTCAAATGTAAAATGACATCATCCATCCAAATCGTCAAAATTACTACAGTCACCAAAGTAACAGCAGCAAAAGTATTGTTCTCAATTAGTACGTGGGTGATTGCTATGCTTGAAAAAACACAATTTTGCATTATTAATTTTTAATCAAAGGAAGAAAACAAACTTAAAACATTTGGTAAAAAATTGAAAGGATAAAGAAGATCAGAAGAAAAGCGGGATATCTCGCTCATTGGCCAAGAAAAAGGTCGCAAATCCGTTACACAAGTTTCAAAACGCCTGACAGTAAATCGCGAGCCCCGCGAACAAGGTTTTGTGTTCCAACTTTAGCAATTACGCTGGTCAGGATTAAAGTTGAGTTTGAAACTTTCAAAACGGGACGAATGGTTACCGCTGTTGGGACACATGGCTGTAGAGTATACATAACAGAAAATCTAAGTACTTCCTTAAAACTTGGCCGTTGCAGCTCCGATAGGCGTCTACTGCTGTTCCGCCAAAAGTTTTTACGTTTGAGAATACTTAATGCAGTACTTTCAGAACTTTCAGTTTCGTACTATTTAGGAACCTACTTAACTGTTGATGCATACTTTTTGCAAAAATATACTTAAGTTTCGGTCTACGCACTTTATTCTCAATCTATCTGGCGCAAACTTATGTAAGTAAGTATGGTATAAACCTCGCACAATTTTTAAAATCAAGCAGACAGACACTCTATTTCAACAGTCGTACTTCTCAGACAAAATGGATAAAATGAACTCTTTGAAAACAATGGAACCAAACCACTGTATCACTGGTCAGTGTCCCACTGCTGGGCAGACTCTCCTTTAGCACTCCACTACATTCGGTTCGCCTCAATGTTAAACCCTCCTTTACATATGTAAACGCCCAAATTGTGCCGCCATCTCCTCGGTCTGTCGGCCTTGTCGCTAGCCATTTACCGACCGGCATCTCCTCTGGAGAATGAACTTATTTTATGTACTGTTAATATAGTTATATTTTATACAACTACGAGTTGATTGGTTCCTAAATAATGAAATGCTGCCTGGAAATTTCTGTTTTCAATGGTAGTTATTCCCCAAAAATATGGTGTGCAAAATATATCTGCCCTGTAGACACATCTATAAATAAGCCACACGCGCAGGAACTACTAGGCAGCTGACCAAAATTAAAAGAGTTTTGCTTGTTAGTTCTTTGTGTCACAAACATTTACCCTGCAAACTCGACAATCACACTCTACTGGCTTTTAAATGCAAGTTCTACTTGTGATTATAGACAATTTATGCAAGACTGCTCCATTTTTCATTTTAAAATTTTATTTGGGTACACTTTGTCACTTTGTAATACTTACAGCAATTTAGCGATGCTAAAGCTGCGAAGACGATAATGACGACACAACTATGTTAAAACGTTGGACGCAGAAAGAGGTTTAAACAAGAAAGAGGTTAAAATTATGACCCCAACTAAAATTATGATAAGCATAACAACTAAGCATTCCTCCACAATTTATATTTGCAACACGACCGTAACTCGTAGTTTATTGCAACTTGTTAAGTATATATATATAGTGGCTACGGAGACTAAATAGTCAAATTGATTAGTATTTCGAAATAACTCTAAATTTAACACAAATAGAAATCATTATGTAAACATTACTAAGTCATTCATTTGGTAATAAAAGCTAAGAAAGCATCAATTGTAATTACTAAGACTTAATAATCAAGATAATAATAATAAAATATAGCTGTTACAATCCTTTGGGACGACGACCGCAATCAAAAGGTACTCCTTTAAGCTGTGCCTGGCCTGACTCTTAAGTGAAAGCGGCAATAATTTTATTTGCGTTTCTTGTCTACATTAAATACTTTTAGAAAAATATAACAGTAAATTTTAAAATTTTAAAAACGTATTAATAAAAAAAAAACAAATTTATGCTAAAATTGCCTTCCATAATTTCGGAAAAGAGCTGATAATCTAAAGGAAACTGGCTTTCGAATAAAAAAATTGCATCGAAATCGGTCCATCCGCTTGCGAGCTACGATACCACAGACAGACACACACAGGCATCGACATCAAACTTAAAAAACCCCTCTTTTTGCGTCAGGGGTTAAAAATTAAGAACTTTTACAGTTAAAGTTAAAAAGCTCGGATTACTTTTTTATACCTACACACCTCTGAGCTGGCCAGCGACCACACTGACCACCTGACCTGATAGTAAGAGGATTCTGTGGCCCATGAACATCTGCAGATTCGTGACTCTAAATGCGTTTCGCCTATGCTACTCATTTCACCGGCTACTTTACCCCCAAGCCGAAACACAACAGTGAAAACGTTGCTACTTTACAGCTGGTTAACAGGTAAAACGGTGGTAGTGATCCGGACGGACCCTGCACATGATCCTACCATCCTCAAAACGACTTGGCGCTAGAGCTAGTAACGCACGATTTGTCCTCTAGCTTAGCTACAAAGTGTGTTTCACATTTAGTGTCTCAGTTTTGTTTTGATATCTTTTATAGGAACGTAATAAATTGTGATTTGAGTGTAAACGTGTGGCTGTAAGTACCTACGTGCATTGTATAATCGGCCTCATGAAAACAAACAAAAATGGAGCAAACAGATAAGCGAGAGACAACTCCCAACATACTTAAGTGGTAAGTGTGGTGTTCCCAATCCCCGCTGGGCTCGAGTTAAAGAAAAGCTCGAATCGTTTCTTTGATAGTGTAAGTAGTAGCGTGCCCAGGCGGGGTTTTCGTAGCGGCTCGCGGCGATAATGATGTCGATCACTCATTGCCGGGAATCCCGTATACATATTTGAATAAATTTTAACGTATGTCTGCTATATATTTGCACAAAAATGGACTAGCTAGGTGTATTCCCAGCTTACATGGTAACACTTAGACTTCAAGTACCTACTAGGTAACGTTTTAATGCCGTACCTCTTTAACTGCTTTCAATAAACAAAACAAGGGCAAGGCCACTATTGATTTGCTATAAAAAAACCCTACTCATTTCTCTAAAAGTTCGTGACTTGGGATTTACATAATTACATTTTCTGTATTCATGCAATAATCCTATGTACGTATAGAGGGAGAGGCTCTTGAGAGACATGCATCTGTTTAATATATGATTATAATTTGTTGGTACGGTTTTCCGATCTCAGGCCCTTGGGTCACTCGAAAGGTAATACTCCTGATAGGATAAACCATGTTTATACGTAGGTACTTGCTTCCACTACCTACGCTGCTGATTGAAACCCTTGTTCCTAACATTAAACAGGGTACTAATGGTTTGAATTGATGTTGTAAGTAGGACAGATTACTAAACACGTAATTTTCTTTTTAAACAAGCTTTGTTCCTTATATTTGTTTTTTCGGTTACGTTTAATTAATTATGAACAATAATAAAAGCAAATAACAGACAAAAACCAGATTAGCACCAGGAATTTAAATCATCACTACATAGTATAAAACATTATCGCTTTCCACCGTCTGTCTGTCCCTATGTGTATGCTTAGATCTTTATAACTACGCAACGGATTTTGTTGTGGGTTTTTGAAATAGATTGAGTGATTCAAGAGGAAGGTTTATATGTATAATTCAACGCAGACGAAGTCGCGGGCAGAAGCTAGTTTGGCCATATATTATGTCATTGTCATTTTAAGACGTCATGATGGGATGAGAAAATGATCAGATAATCACATAAGAAAAAGAGAATTTGAACTTATTTAGATCTGCCATCTAGTATCACGATTGGAAACTACGGCTGTTGGAAAGTGACGTCTAGGAGTGGTTTAGAGATTTCTGCAAAATATGTATAGATGGCGTTTTCTGCAAAATATGTAGAACTGGAACGTTTCTCACATAAGCAAGAATTTTCCTTTCCAGGACATAGAGGTCGCCTTCACCTAATACGAGTACCATGGTGGATAACATTTTGATGATCACACTGCCTTGAGCAGTTTCAACTAATGTAATTGAAGGTGGTAGGACCTCGTGCAAGGTCCATCTAGGTCGCTACCACCATCTTAATTGGTAATCCTGCCGCCAAGCAGAGTATTTGCGTTGCTATGTCCCGGTGTAGAGAGTAAGATAAATTACAGGCACATGAGGTAATCTAAGTATCTTAGACCTCCAGGCCGCCAACTCATCTGCGATCCTGTCTCCCTGCGGTCCTCGGGTAGTGGTGCTCACTTATCTGGTGGCCATCTTATTCATTTACTTCCTTGTCGTATAAAAAAAATGATTCTAAATAATTTTCATTATTACCTACTGACCTGCCTATGAAATAGTTAGGTACGTCGTGCAAATTCAATAACACGCAATACAATACATTGACCCTTGCATTGCCTTGAATATTTAGATGTAAGTGACGCATGCATAATTCAAGAACGGCGAAGATTAAAAGAAGAAACCATAAACATAATAAAGCCATGTTGTTATTCGGTTTATATTATAACATTTTCCTGCTTTTCATGGCAAGCTAATCTAATTAAGAAAATCAAAACCTAATAAAATATAAAATCGTTGCAAAATATCTTTCAAGATTTATACGCAAAAAACGGGTAAATACGTTATACTGAATCACATTTGAATGTATGATAATATTTTAAATCACAGGATTATTTGGGCTGTGTGCCCCGAGGGGATTAACTTGTGATCTTTTGAGCTTAGCAGGTTTACTCGTTATACTTACTCGTACACAGAATATTGTATAAAATAATGACAATTATGAGTAATAAATAATAAACTAATATTTTGCAGCGAATTTAGAATTGAGATTATATAGAGACTCAAAAAAAGTATTAAAACGAAAACCCAATTACGACAAAAAAACGACGCTGAAAAAGTTTGAAACAAGATTTGAGAGAGATGTAGAGACATTAAGCGTGATACTCGTAAGCCGTAGTCACACGTTACATAAATACTTACCGCTACACTTTGTCAAACGTTTTTAGCATGTTGGATCAGCAGGAGCGGTATAGTAGGAGATTCGAACCTAGGTCGACCTTCACCGAGTTGATAATAGAATGAAACATATTTTATAATAAATTTAGTAGATTAGAAAATATATTAAAAATGGCTTGGCTAAAAAAATCCTGGACAGACTATTTTTTCTTCATTATAATTATAATAATAATAATATGTAGTTTGCAGTAAATGTAGTGAAGTGAAGGCATGGTTATTATTTACATTATCATATTTTGAGTTACAATTTTTTTTCTATTATAGATATATTCTTATATACTAGTATTCTTATATAAGTCAATAAACATATATTTAAATATATTTATATCATTGATGTTCTATTGTTTAATATGATAGTAATACATTAAACTTTTCTATTATAGATATATTATATTTATAAATCAATAGATGTAAAATATATTATATATGTCATACATTTTAATAGTCTGTCCAGGATTTTTTTAGCCAATCCATTTTTATTATATTTTCTAATATACTAAATTTATTATAAAATATGTTTCATTCTATTATCACCTCGGTGAAGGTCGACTTAGGTTCGGATCTTAGACTAGTACGGTAGGTATCTATAAGGTATCTACGTAACGTGTGACTTCGGCTTGTCAAGCTTGAACAATGTGTCTCTACATCTCTCTCAAATCTTGTTTCATAGATTTTCAGCTTAGGAGTCGAGGTGCGCGAACAAACTATACGTTTTCAGAATTAGGTACCTTTCTTGAGTAATTAAAAATGGTTCGTTTTTGTTTTTCAAGTACGGAACCCTGGCAACATGCTCAGTGTGTCTTAGCTAACATGTACCACCAGAGCAATTATTTTGCTGACCGTACCAACGAAACGTTCAGATATAAGTTGCTAGGTTGATTATGTTTTTCTGTTGAGGAAAATTTAAGTAAATACGAGTAATTTCCGTTCTAATATAAACAGTACTGTAAATAATATAACTTTATTGTGATTTTCGATATAATCTAAGAAAGGACACTCCTAATATAGTAAAGTGATGTAATGTATCTCAAAATGCATTATCAATTTTGTGTAATACTGCGCATCACGAACCTGACGCTGAGTCAGGGTGTGGCGGTGGCGTAGACTCACAAGGGAGGAAGATTGGCAAGGCGTCTTAATAATATCTTACCTGAAGCTTATATTTTATCATTTTGAACGTTACTTCACTGAATTAAAATTCAATTTGGTCTGTCACGTATGTCAAGACTGCTAAAAGTACAGCGTGAATATAAGGCACAGCATAGATGTTGACGAATTTCCATAGCTGCGTTAAGAAGTGCCTCTCTCCAGGCTTTTAGAGCTCAGTACTTTGCGGGAAATATTTAGAAGTTACTACTCGTACGTGTGTTGTTTAACTTCCTAAACTATTTTGTGTTATACCCAATGGATTTTATTTTTGCATAGTACGGTCAAACTTAGTGACGCATGGTTTACTTTTAGTAAAAAATATTTTGTCGCGAGTGAATAGATTTGTATGATCCTCGAAAAATGTCTAACGTTCAAGTGGTACCGCAAAAACGTAAATGCGTATCCTAAACGTTTCCACGTTTCCCTGTGACCCTTTCGAGTGTGTAATAAATGACCTCTGTTTGTTTTCGAGAGCACTCGTGCGTGTTTGTGAAATGTTGGATGTGACTTGTGGTACAATGATTTAAATCTAGCATTATTAGTGCGCTCCGTAGCTCACAATTTTCCCGGACATAATCCGGTTTTGTAGTAGGTAGGCTTTTAAGCTTATATAAAGACATAATACTTGTATCTTGCGTGACCGTTTATTTAAATTCTAGGTATTTGATTTAAAATATTTTTTGTGTGAACTATTTAAACCCTATTTATAAGTCATTACATACTAATTATATATTTATTTTAGTATTATGCAATAACTGAAACTAACTATATTACTATATTACATTAATCAATGTTCACACTATGTCATAATTACCTACTGAGATTTAAAATGGCGGCATTGAAATTACAGTTATTACAAAAGTATTGTGTTAATCTTGGAATTACAAAGTTTGAATTGAATTGCTTCCTTGTATTGAAGCTTTTTAACATAATGTGCAAATGTCTTAGGTAGTTTAACTAAATAGATAGAACGGAATAACTATCACCCGAATTCGTAGGAGTCCTCATTTATTAAGTCTGTATATTAAACTCAGCGAGCTAATCTAAATTACGCTACGGTCAAGCGCTGTAAATCCGGAAACCCAATTTATCTTTGACGCGCTGTTTTATACTTCTTCGAAGAGCTTGGTCTTCGCCAGTTAAGGGGCTTTAAGGTAGGAAACAGTTAGGAACTGATATATCTGTTGTAATTTTATTTAGTTCACTCCTTAAATTTCTAAGTAGCTACTCCCTAAGTAGCTACAGCTTGTATTATGCGTGTTGTAGTAATTTAGTGTCGGAATGCTGCTAGCGCGATCGAAACGCTTCTCCGCTTTTGAACATTTAGGTAAAATCATTCGATGTTTGAAGCTATTATCATATTCACAATTTACAAAATACAAATATTAATTACTTGAGTCAAATTCCTCAAACCCTTACTACAAGACTAGACTAAGTAATAGCGCTCCTAAATTTGTGTAAGTACATATTTTAAACAGTTATGAAAAACCGGCCCAGTATGCGTCGGACCATGTATAACAGAGGGTACCGTGTAGCTTATTTGAACAGTCTTATTATACAGGGAAACCAGAAAGATATCTATATTAGGTACCTTACGAATTAAAAAAGGAACTCCCTGCTCCCTGGATGAATGTTTGACGTGCCCGGGTCCCCTCGCCCCCCAATTTTTTATATTTTCAGTACAGATATATGTATCCGTTAACAACATACAGCAAGCCTCCCACTAGGTGGACCGACGACATCGTAAAAGCTGTGGGAAACCGTTGGATGCAGGTGGCCAGTCGTCGTTCATTGTGTCGTTCTAAGGGGGAGATTGGGGGATTGTTCAACAGTGGTTGTCTTCTGGCTGATGATTAGGATGATAATCAAAATACGCTTACCTTTCAAATTTTAAAACTTCACATAGCAGGCAGACAATTAATGCAGACGGACAGGGCAAAACTACATGGGTTCCTATTTGCTCTTCTGACTATGGAACCCTAAAAGATCGACTGTCATTTGTTTTAAACAATGCCCGTTATTATAGGTAGTGATTTATTTCAGACTAGCTGTTGCCCGGAACTTCGTCTGCATAGAATTCGTTTATCGCTATCCCGCAGAAATTAAGCAATCCGTTCTAAGAGGATGCCTACGTCATAGTAGCTTTATGCATGCAAAGTCTCAGCCCGATCGGTTTAAAATTGACAAAGTTTCATACAAACTTTCATCCCCTATTTTATCCCCTTGGGGGTAGAATTGATCAAAATCCTTTCTTAGCGGATGCCTTCGTCATAATATCTACCTGCATGCCAAATTTCAGCCCGATCCGTCCAGTGGTTTGGGCTGTGCGTTGATAGATCACTATGTCAGTCAGTCAGTCAGTCACCTTTGAGTTATATATATTTAGAAGGTTATTTCTTATCTTCATCAGGTTTAGTTTTTGGTCAGTATGCTTAGTATACTCATAGTATTCGGTAGCAACATTCGTTCCGATCACGTTTGCGTTTAACTGTCAAAAACGATGAGTTAGTTGAACTGTCAACAACTGTTTGTTGGCGCTTCGTTACGCTAGTGCTGTTGCTAATTTGCCCGTACTATTTGGTATGGTAGCGTAAACGCGTTCGTGACGATTTTCGTAAATACATAATAATATATAAAATTTACACTAGTGGCTCAGTTTAGTGTACTCTACCCCGTAAGGAATAAAGATGAGATTTATGTATGTATGTATGTAAAATATAATTAAACCGTCAAATTTATACCAGGTTTCACGACTGTCATTGCCAGTGCACAGTGCTCCCTGACACAGATTAATTTATGATTATGACACTAATTTAAATAAGGTCAACCCAGTTAACTTCATAGAAAACGGGACCGCTCCAATATTGCGATTAAACAAATATTAAAGTAGGACTGGAGCACTCTGGAGTAGGTAAGGCGGTTATGATGCTTGACTAAGCCGCCACCTTTATCTACTTTCGATTTCATCTTCGTATCAATCAGTGTTAAAAAAAAAACAGCTTTCGTTTGCCGCCTTCGTGAATTTAATGAATTTTAGCTGAATGTTTCTGAACGTACCGCCAGGCAATCACTGTAATTACAAGTTTAATTCGCTACGAAGTCTTATGCTTGGAGTTACCGGGTGCCAAGAGCTTTTTAAACTTATGGACATTTTTATATTTATGATTTTTACACCGTGCTTTCAAAATGACTGTGAAATTCAACCGAACTGCTTTGCCTTCAACCGAATTCATTATCATTCAAGGTATTATCATTTTGACATCAAATTTAAACATAGGTTACTTACAAATTGTTCTGTTGCCTATCTACGCGTCGATTTCAAATGCTCCTCGAAAGTATTAAAACTGAAAAATAAGTATTGAAAATTCTACTTTTAAAACATTAAAAATTAAAAGCCGTTTTCAGAATTTTAAGCGGCAGTAAATTGACCCATTATCATTGAAGCGGAAAAGTGGATAGGTACGTACTCCTGCTCTCGGGCGTGAAAATGCAAATACGAAATGGAGGTTAATGGGTTGCGGATCACATTTTAATGCGAAAGCTCCAATTAGTGCTCACATAATGCAGCCTGTGAGTGACAAAACCAACGTGACATCAAGCAAAATCCCACTCTCCTGCTATAACCTTTACTTACAAAACTACGTGTTGAGTACGTGAAGCCTACGCCTTGAAGTAATGTGCATTCAAACATTGTTATTGAAAGATAGTTCTTAAAGTCATGCGTTTAAAATGTAAATTACATTACTCGACTTTCAGTTACGGATATACATTAGGTACGCAAATGTGGGGCTGCAAGACGAAATGTTAAGCCTCGGAATGGCTGAGATTACTAAAGCAGCGTTATCTAGGTTTGTGTGAGTTGAACGCTGTGTTTGCCTTTCATATTTCCGTTTGAGTAAACTTAGCACGTTTTGATTCTACATTGCACGCATAATATTGTTTTACTTTTGCGTTTGCTTTCGTGGTGAATAATGTTTACAGTTATGAAGTTGCGCGTTACCAACATATTATTATGTATAGGTATCTTGCCCATTCTAACCGAACATGCTCTCTGATCTATAAACAAAGGATCATGCTTAAGCATTGCTAAAATAGATAAAAAACAGCATAGATGAGGTACTAAAAGGAAATAGAATCCGAAGCACCGCACTGTACTCAAAACCCAAGATGCGACGGGATAAAGACTGCTAAGCTAAAATGGGAATTAGACGAAAATTTGAATTAGCCTCATTTATGCAGCTGTACACCATTTTCAAAAACAAAAATTATGATACCTAACGAAAGTAGCTAAACTGAATACTATTGAAAATAACCCGAACATTTATTATCCTTTACAAAAAAAAACATATTTTCTACAAATAATTTAAATTTACAATTCACCGCTTTTCATTAATTGTATCTGACAGTAAAATTACTGATGAATGGAAGACTTTCATGTAGTTTTTTTTTCTTCAAACGTAAGTAAGAAAGTTGATTTATGAGATCTACGTGTAATTAGGATGTAAGAAACGAAGTATTTGCTGTTCAAATACTTACCCTTGCATTAAATTGTCTGTCGATGAAACTTGTGCTGGATTGCAATATAATTAAGGTAACTAAGGGATAAAGTTGTTGTTGGTGTAAGTTTGTTCTTGATAACAGCGCCATCTCACAAATGCGAAGGAAAGCTTTTGTACAGCGTTTCTGCAATCTGCTTTTCATGACTGCCGTGAGAGCGGAATTACGAAAAACCAACTTTACTTTACCGCTATGTGTTTCGCTAGCGCCTATGCCAAAAGTTTCAGAATGGAGGTTCGTCCATTAGTTTGCTATTTTGCCACCAGTAACACGTATATTGGCGTACAGATTTAGACTGAAGTGTTACTTCAGTCCGCGTTCGTCCGCGCTACGGTTTACATTGTGTCGATACGACAAGTACTGAGGAAAATAAATTTAAACGTAGTAAAAACTAAATTAATTTCTATTTTAACTGAAGCAATTTCATGATCATTTTTTTTAATGCTTAAAAAATACAAGTTAGTGACACACATTTTTTATAAAATATTTAGTTTTTTTGTTAAGCTTATTTAATTAAACGTCGTAAAAAAGTGACGAAATACCATGACCGGTGCAATTTAGGATCAATGGACACCCTTCCAGAAACTTGCATGATTTCAGTGAGGTAATTAAATTATTTTGTACTTCTGAGTTACTTCATTATTTTGCACGCATGTTATAAATGCTTTTATCGTTATTTCTCACCACAAAATAGTATCAACATTGTTACTAGTACATTAGATAGTGGATTTGCTGCCATGCGAAATAATGTGTTATAAATCATGTCTGTGTATTTTGTTTTTTTTTATATTCTGAATATGCAAAGCGAAAAAGTAATGTGGGTGTTGTGTTTTAAGCTAACCTTCTCTACTGTCTATTTTTCATTAAACTGGGAACATGAATGACAGTAAATTTTATATCGAACAAAATGACAATGGTCCCTGGAACGAAGAATTGATTTAACTACAGTCAATTGCGTATCGTTATATGCGCAAGCAATTAATTTTTGAAAAATGTGGTTTTGGTTTTTATACATTTAATGCGTTTATCGCTCTGGTTTTTTTATATTCGATAATAACTTGGTCACAGAAACAATAATTCAATCAAACCTTTCAAACCTCTTTTTACGGATATTCAAGTCAAGAACGAAGAAAAATTGAGAAACCGTACGTTTAATATTTTATTTATTTTAGTTTTTACATACGAATATATTTTCGTGATTTACTTTACTTTTTATCTAGACACCTTGGCTTACAATTTTGTATACTTTCTACATATCTATTGGTCTAATATTAATTATGTAATGTAACAAATAAAACTCACAGAATATCTTTAAACTACATCTGTAAATTAAAAGCAGCAGTAAAGTTATCAAAAAACTATTTGTCCAATTTCAAATTTACCCGTAAATTTCTTAAAGCAAGAAGGAAATAAAAACTTTAAAAAATCCCCTCTGGGATATGTCCTTACTAACGATGTATTATTGGTGTAGTTCGTTTTGTTGAAGCTGTAATAGTCAAAAAATATATAAAAGGTCGCTGCCAAAAGACCAGAAAGAAAATGTATTGTAGGCAGCACAATTCACGAAGTTGTTATCTTGCTCGCCGAACCAGTACCTACGACACTAGATATCAATTCATTAGAGCTTCAGAAGTTTTTCCTTAGCAATTTTGTGTCATTGTTCATGGTTTTAATAACTCAGCTTCCTGAATAACAAAACAAGCAACACAAATGATGTACATCGTTATAAAAGGCATACACATTGGGAAAGTTTTTCTTGATTTTTTTTTCATTTCTCAGTAGTTAGTGTTTTAAAATAAACATGCAAATCTTTTAAATCGTTTTAAAAAATAGAATTTAAACGGATTTTCTTTTATTTAAAGAACCTATAAAGGTTTTATGATGGTTTTATTTTAATCTAATTAGTTGACCCTGCAAAGTCGTTCTGTCAAAAGCTATACTATATTTATCCGAATAATTAAAAGAAAAACCTTCATAAGGCGTTTCTGAGACTAATGAATATTTTCATAAAAAAATATCATCCAAATTGGTACTGCAGCTGTTCTCCTGTGTTGTGCGCTTAGCAACACTACTACCTCTGTTATTGACAAAGAGTGCTGTGTGCGAGACTTAGGGCCTGTCTCACCACTCTCTGTAAAGTTCTGATTTTCTTAAGTGTCAGTTATCTACGATTCCCTCCCTATTTTTTTAATACGGAACAGACAGAGACTGCATCATAGATAACTGACACACAAGATAGCCGGAACTTTACAGAGGGTGGTGAAACAGGCCCTTAAAATATAAATTGCCAAAGATGGGTTGCATAAGAAATAAAAGCTAAATTATGTCTGCGTCAACATATGCCTTCATGACAAAATAATAGGTTCAAAATAGCTTTAATTTTAACCTAATAAAAACTAGATATATTATCTAATAAATGAGTCACAAACATAGAGTCATATTCTTACAATCTTTCGTCACGGAACAATATGAAATAGAGTCAACTGTCAAGAACTAACCAAAGTAATAAATATTTATTAAAAAAAAAAAACAAAAATTCAAAAGTTTATTTTGTAAATAGGCCGTGAAGAGCTCTTTAACATGTCTGTTTTTGAAACTACCAGCGCATTCGGAAATACCATCATTGCCAAGGAGATTGCGCCGCAAGAAACTTAGCAGAAAGTCACTTTTTCAGAATAAAATAAATTTAGAACAATGAAATTTACATGACTATTGATAAATATAAATGTACAAGACAAATTAATTAAACTAAAACTTAAAAATAACTATAAAATACCTATATTTACAAATAAAAAAAAAGTTATAAAAAGAAAACCCCGTCCAACCCTACTGGCTGCGGCAGAGTCCCCATGACGCTGGCGGCATTACCCCTTTGGACCGCAAGTGCGATCCGCTGGGATAAATACACGCCAGCTCTTGGGTCCCCTGAGGCGTCGATCAACCGGGACGACAGGGCCTTTACAAATGCTTTCATGTCGCCTGACCAAGGCCCCAAAGTCTCAACCGCAAGCGCCGCAAACTCATAATCCTTTAGTAAGGTGGAGTACTTGCGGCGCTTGAGGAGTTGGGCCTGATCAGCTGCAGCGCCGGCGTGTAAGCTGGTTGCCTGGACGTGGGACAGAGCGAATGTGTCGACGCAAGTAGCGTCCCACACCAGGGCCCTACCTAGCTTCCACGGCACCAAAGTGACCCCGTCTGGCCGCTTGCCATCGTCCCTTGCCATGCCAGCTGGCTCCAAAATGGAAGGCACTGACACGGTAGCAAGCGACCGACGTACCAGGTCGTTAATCGTGCCGTGACGGTACATACGGCCGGCGCTCCTGACACATGAAAGGCCATGTCGTCCCAGTTGATCTACCGCTTTGCCGCAATCGCAAGTGTGAGGAACACATATCCTGGCTCCCTGTCTGAGGGAAATTGCAATCCTCAGAGTGCTTGGGTCCAGGACTGTGCCGATGTTCCTCGACGGCAAAGTGTTTAGCCAGTGGCCCGACTCGGGTGCACAAACGGCTAGGAGTCGAGCGCGTCCCGATTCGTCCGGGAAATTTTCGAGGAGGGAAGCGTGGGTTGCAATAAGGCGAGGGGTGTCCCGGGTGTTTATTATTGTAAAAAAAAAAAAAAAATGAAATTTACTACATTTATAAAAGGGATGTCCCCAAACTAAGTAGGTACCTTAAAATCTACAGTAGATATTTATAAAGTCTCTACCGGTCAAAGCGAAACAAAATATATAATAAAGAAAAAGAAGTAATAAAAATAATTTAAGTTCAGTGGGGGTGTAAAATGCCTCCACCGTCAAATAAATTAATTGGAAATATCTCCAATGTTGAAGAGAAAAAATAATAATAATTACTATGAAATGTGCATTTCATGTCAAGTAAGTAACCGATAAGCTTTTGGATTCCGAAGGCAAGCTTACTAACGTGTACCTAAACCCGAAACCCGCCAAAGAGTGGAATATATATATGGATATATATATGGCTACTCTATAGAAGTGTCATTAGAAAAAGTATGATACATAGATGCCATCAAACTATAAACCGGTAAACTTATGTTCTTACTAGCTAATGTCCAAAATTTAGTCTGCGTCTCGTGGGAATTTTACACTTTCCCGGGACCAGATATACCCTAATGCCTAATGTCAATCAGTGACAATATTTTTTTTTCCTTCGTAGATTGTTCCTTCTTTACGCTGAAATGATTGGACTTGATTAAATTGATGAATTAAAATTAAAATGATTGGTTTTCAATAAAATTTGGAACGAAGATAGCTGGTACCTACTCTAGATTAACACCTAGGCTACTTTTTATCCTGCAAATTTTCATAGTTTCCGCGGGATTGCGATAAACAAGTCAAAGGACGTAGCTGGCTAGAGTTGCGACGTTAATAATTATTGCAAAATATACTATCAATACCAGTCCTTAAGTTTAATTACGCGGATGAAGTCACGGGCAGAAGCTAGTATATTATAAAACCCTGTCATGCATGACCCAGGTTTATTCTAAATTGAAATCCAGTCCAATTTTAGGAAAGCGCATCATTCAAAAATACCATTCAAAAGTTGATTCACGACTATCTCGATAAGATTGATTTGTTAGAACTGTAATTGTTGAACAATAAAATTCTATAACATAAGTCGACGAAAGATTTGTTATTATTCAGAATTTAAATGAAATGCTTCGATTTAAGAATTGTAACAAATAAATTACCCGCTATTGCTTTTTCAGGATATCTCATAAAATTTAATTACTGGAATTTAAATTAACTGACTTTAATATTATATTTTACACAAAGAGGGAAAATTTTCATCTGTTTTACGAAGATGTATTCAGAAGATGTTGACTCGCTGAATATTATTAAAAAGCCGGCATTGTACCACGCCAATCCAGAAACGCGATGCCAGAAAGGCACCCTACGGTTAAAACATGCCAATTTAGCTGACGATGTTAAAAGATAAGTTGACCGACAAACTGTAACTACAGCCATCCTGCAGCAGAAACTTGAATCGGATGCTTTTAAACTCAGTTTAGTTGTATGAAAATGTATAAAATGTAACTAGATTTTTTGCTGCAAGTGTCCCTTACACATTTTTTCATTACGAATTGACCTTTTACTTTTTCCAAATAAGGAACTTCCCTTTTATTTTGTTTTTAACTAATCCACTAAGTAAATTCACTTGAAAATTACTCTATTCTGGAAATGCCTGTGCATTCTGAAACGATGACAAAAATAGATAACAGCTACATAATTTCTCAATAAAAATGTTAACACGTTTTCGTGGCCCTGCAATAGGTTAAACATTTTTTAGATTTTGTTTTTGCTCGTAGCTGCACCGGAATCTTAAAATAATAAAGCCTCCATTACACTTTGCCGTAAAAATTGCAAAGTCAACGAGTAACTATGACCATGAGTGACCATGTTTACTTTATATATAGAAATATAGCTAACGTGAGCAATTATTCTTACATGCTGGTCTGGGAGTAAAGAAAAAACATAGAATGTATCAGTTGCTTCTCATCCTGCGCAGATGGTAAAAGCCCAGCGAGGGAATGGGCGAAAGCCTTAGGAAACATGTTATGGGCGATGCGGCTAGCAACCCATCACTATTTTGATCCACCTGAATAGGGCGAATGTCCACAATCATGCTAAACGTGACCTTTAGGTCTTGTTTGTTGTTGTGTGTGTATTGGGATGGTAAAATAAGGGATAAAGACGTGATTTATGTTATACGTGTGTGCAATTATAAACCTCGAAATTGCATAGGTAATATACGGAAAGAACCCCTTATGCGAGCAAAATTGATTTTCTTTTATAAACATAACAGACCGTAAACAGGAAACACTTCTCCACCACCTGCTCTCTTGTCATAGAATGTATTGAAATGTGCAGGATTTTTTCTGGATTGTGTGAGTGTTCATACTTCGATGCCAGCTGGTGTACGCACCGAAACCAGTAGATAGGTACGTCTACTGGTTTCGGTGCATATAAAGACACCGTAGCAAAAACAGCTTCAACATATTCTTGTCTTGTAGAACTACTAAATAGATCAACTAATGAATAAATCACTTTACATGATAAAATGGCTTTTATCGCGTTACCCATGCTATAAAATGGCAAAATATCGTTGGCATTAGTCGCACCTGAGTTAATGTGGGAAAATACAGAATCAGGGATAATCCGATTTGGTAAGGCTCTTAAACTGTCAGCGTGTCGGATGAAAAACATTTTGACCACAGTAAATGCGTCTTTTAACAATATTGTAACAGAATTACTGACGATAATTTAAAAATGATACAAACACATCATAATTAGAACAAATACAGTTTGGTAATTTAACGATTGTTCTTTTCGTGTCAATGACTTTTTATATTATATATTACTAGCTTCTGCCCGCGACTTTGTCTGCGTAGAATTATACATAAATAAAATACCGCATCAAAATCCGTTGTGTAGTTTTGAAGATATAAGCATACATAGGGACATAAGGGCATAGGGACAGAGAAAGCGACTTTATTTTATACTATGTAGTGATGTGTTTTTGAAACGATGCCGTTAAAAAAACAATTATTGGTTAAAAAAAATTGAAGTAGGGATTACCTTGGACTTGTAGAAACTAAGTCTCAGCGGATAGACTAGTACAATTCGATAGGACTTTCGCTGTCAAAGTGCAGTTACGCAGTTATATGTAGGACATGTTGCTTAGTCTAACTTCTCATTCAGTGCTACATAGACAGACGCCGTAACTCCCTTGAAGAGATAAGTTCGGCATTTGGATGTTAGTGAATCTCTATATTATGTTACTGTCTTACATGACTCCATAGTAAGTTATCCAAGCAAAAGTTAACTTTGAATTATGTTATTAAAAATAGAGAGGAGTGAAGCTTTACATCATTTTCACTGTTGCTCTCAAAATATGTACGTAATCATTGAAGGGAGATAGATTTGATCGGTTTATTTAACGAAACCATTGCAATGAAAAGGATAAATTACATAGATACTTGCCTAATTACCCAAAAAATACAGATGCATTGAATAAAAACCTATATGTATATTTCGTCGAAACTACGGTCACAGAGAATGTCAATAAACTATCGGTATTAGTTATGATAGTCACATTACTGAGTCAACATGGTGGAATATAATTATTCGCTACAGATGTTTTTCTTCATTAACTGTTCAGATGCAAGCGGTATAACTGTACTACAAAACAGAATCTAGTGAGACCTTAGCCGCTCTGGACCTCTACCATCTCGTAGAGCATACATTAAGAGCTATGTTTAAGTTTCTCTAAATTAATTATACTTGTTAGCGAGTCATACAGAGTGTGAAAAAAACCTTTAACGTTTTTTCACGAATTTGTTAGGTAAGACATAAAAAATAAAATATGTTAATAGTTTAATAGTTGTACGGTAACACGGTCAAAAGACCCCCTTCCCCACCTGTCGGGCTTAGCCAACGGTTAATGATATATCCGTCAGAATCTGCCAGGAAATCATTAACCGATGCCCAGGGTGCTTTTCCCCCGGACGGATCCAAAAACGAACCGCAGCTACCCCGAGGAAACTGGCCTTCGAATGAAAAAAACTGCACTCAAATCGGTCAAATACACAAACACACACACACACACACACACACACACACACACGAGCGCACATACTCATACATACACACGGAGACATCGAAGTTAAACTTATAACCAGAGATCGGAAAAATTTGCGTCATTGCTCGCAATAATGTGGACATGACTCAAAAATTACTCAAATAATTAATCATTTAATTAATTTCTCGAAATAAAATTTGAACTCCCGGAGATAAAAATTTACACATGCATAAAATTATTAGCAAAATGTTAATTAAAGTGGCAGTTTTTGTCGTTCTCGTAAATCTTTTTATATAATAAAAAATCACGATCCTGCTAGATATGATTATTATTTCTGACAAAAAAGTTTTCTAGTTCTATAGGTATAAAACCTCCGTGGATATACTTATATATGTATTTTGACATATTTGATTAATTTTGGAGTCATGTCCACATTATTGCGAGCAATGACGCAAATTTGTCCGATCTCTGCTTATAACACCCCTTTTTTTGCGTCGGGGGTTAATAAATAATAACATTGCTACTCATATCCACTGAAGGCCGTCAGTTTTATTTTGTTTTATTATCTTTTTCCACACAGGAAAGGAAATTGGTTCAAAGTCCATAGAGACATTGTCTGATGTAAATAGTTCTTTTTCATTTAAATAGAGTATAGTACGTCAATAACACTTAGTTAGTGCTGCGTGTAGTTAGCAGACTGAAGAGCAGAAATCGGGTGAATGAGGATCTAAACAAAATGTTTAGAGAAAGTGGTAGCAATATACAAGCTTTCACCGTCGATACGCATACGATAGTTTTCAAGGAAGCACTGACTTAATTTTAATTTCTTACTCTTATCAGCTTATTACTATCACATTTTACGCGGCTAAGCTGTTAAGTCCCCTACGCCCGATTTAGCGCCCCGAAGCGCTGCTGATCTAAGTGATGCCTTACCACTCGGCAGTAAAGTCCCGGCGCGCCGTCTCGTTGGTAATGGAGATGTCGTATTTAGTTCAGTAGTGGGACTCCATCTAGCATTTCCACCAGGTGGTTGGTAAGGAAAGCAAGGGTCCTGCTTCCATTGAGTCGGTCAAAAAAACCGCCCCAAGCACAATGCATTAAGATCCCCGCCCACACGTTTCGATTAAACTGATCCTGGAACGAGACAACCTTCACTTTATGTAGATTTTAACGTTAAACAAAAACCGTTTTAAGAGAACCCCACGAGTGAAGGTTCAAAGGATGTTGTGCTGGCGATTTTCCAGCAGCCACTCCCAAAATCGGACCCGCGCATCTCTGGCTGCAGTATATGCTGTACTATACCTTGTTAAGGTGGAATGCATAAAGTTTAACAGAGTTTAAAATATTCCACACAAAGTCTCTGTTGAACCCTAGAGCACGGCTCGCTCTTCGTATAGGTACTCTCCCAGGGACTTAACGTGAAAAAAATTATGACTGTTGTTCTGGCACTTTAAAAATAAAGTAATTATTTCAGTTCTTCTCTCCATCACTTAGGTTGTAAAAAATTCAAGCTCTCTACAATTTTGAAATCAGATATAGTAATAACAATATCGTTTTACAAATAAGGATATTCGGAGTTGGTAGTGGGTCTCCAGCCATTAATGTTGCTCATAAGCGGCCTGTAAGAGCCCGTGTCCCGCAGCCGTTGCACCGCACCAAGGAGTCGTCCTGGCTGCGGGAAGGCGGCCACGTCCCTCCTCCACATACCCCCGTTGTAAGAGCCCGTGTCCCGCAGCCGTTGCACCGCGCCAAGGTGTCGTCCTGGCCGCGGGAAGGCGGCCACGTCCCTCCTCCACGTACCCCCGTTGTAAGAGCCCGTGTCCCGCAGCCGTTGCACCGCGCCAAGGTGTCGTCCTGGCTGCGGGAAGGCGGCCACGTCCCTCCTCCACGTACCCCCGTTGTAAGAGCCCGTGTCCCGCAGCCGTTGCACCGCGCCAAGGTGTCGTCCTGGCTGCGGGAAGGCGGCCACGTCCCTCCTCCACATACCCCCGTTGTAAGAGCCCGTGTCCCGCAGCCGTTGCACCGCGCCAAGGTGTCGTCCTGGCTGCGGGAAGGCGGCCACGTCCCTCCTCCACGTACCCCCGTTGTAAGAGCCCGTGTCCCGCAGCCGTTGCACCGCGCCAAGGTGTCGTCCTGGCTGCGGGAAGGCGGCCACGTCCCTCCTCCACATACCCCCGTTGTAAGAGCCCGTGTCCCGCAGCCGTTGCACCGCGCCAAGGTGTCGTCCTGGCTGCGGGAAGGCGGCCACGTCCCTCCTCCACGTACCCCCGTTGTAAGAGCCCGTGTCCCGCAGCCGTTGCACCGCGCCAAGGTGTCGTCCTGGCTGCGGGAAGGCGGCCACGTCCCTCCTCCACATACCCCCGTTGTAAGAGCCCGTGTCCTGCAGCCGTTGCACCGCGCCAAGGTGTCGTCCTGGCTGCGGGAAGGCGGCCACGTCCCTCCTCCACGTACCCCCGTTGTAAGAGCCCGTGTCCCGCAGCCGTTGCACCGCGCCAAGGTGTCGTCCTGGCTGCGGGAAGGCGGCCACGTCCCTCCTCCACGTACCCCCGTTGTACGCACAGCTCGCAGGAACGATGCATTACAACTGCTCACCCTTAATGTCAAGCATCTATAACCAAGAGCTAAAAAAACAGACTTTTATATAGTTTCAAGTAATTTATTATTCAAAGTAGTTTTGAGTAGGTAAGCAGAGGTCATGTTTAACGAACAAAAATTTACCTTGCTACTCCGCTACTCACGTGCAAAAACAAGGACGAAGCCGAAGCCGCTGGCAATAGCTAGTAATTTATAAAAACTGTAAATTACTTAAATGGTTCATGATTAAGACAACAAATCGAAGATGATCCAACTTAAAATCGTGAGTTAAACCGTTTATTTCATAGTTTTAACTAATAATTATCGGTCAATAATTTGTTTTAAATATTGTCGTAAATAAGGAAAAAACATTGTTTCTATCTCATATCTGCTTTGCCAAACCAAAGTTACGCAGAATATTTTTTGGTCTATTCGACCCTTTCTGTGATAAAAATCATAAGCCAATCCCTTTGTCGCATTTGTTTGCACATTGAATGTTCTTTGTTCGGTTGCGTGAAAAGAAAAACATGCCATGTAAATGGTATCGCTCTGAGGCCCTTTTTATTATTGTGATTTATACAAGAGGATAGGCACACATTATTTAATATTATATGGTAACAGTCAGCTGAAGTATCTATTAGTACGAGAGCCCGATAGAGAAGTTTTTCAAAGTCACTCGAATACTGACGACTGGTTTGTAGGTATAAAAAAGTAAAAAACTTATCGATAATTAATAATAATTACAATGCAAAATAGGTTTTGTAATAATTACTGCTTAGAGAGACAATGCTGCCAAGCATCTTCAGCGCCATATCCAAATTGGGCTTCATTTAAGATTTATTTTACTTACAATAATCTGATTAAAATAAGTTTAGGTTTTTTCCTTTAATTGTTTTTGAAAAATTAATAAATGCATACCTACTCTTCACTTACCTACTATATTTTGAAAATTTATGTTTTGGTAAAATCACATTACGTTGATTTTATTACACTTTCTTAGGGTCGAATTTTATTTCTGCATATCAGATGAAGTCCATGGTTGTATTATTAAAAGTAACACATTTCTGTCAAGAACTTATTTTAATTAGGTATTTAAAGTAATGTTTGCTAATATTTGTAAACTTAAGCGTTTTTGTCTTAAGGAGAACATGGATAATAGGTTTATATGAGTAAATGAGGGTTATTTGCGGCCTAGCAGTTTGTACCTACCACTATTTGTAAACAAATAAAGCCCAAAACCTTTCAAGGGTTGACTGTATTAAATAGAAAATATCCCAAAGTTATCTAAGTCTTTGAATCCCCACGGATGATCGAAAACAATTTAAAGATGAGAAGCCATCGTGCGGGATTAGATAGACGAAGGAACCTAACTTAAAACATCTGTTGCCCCGTTCTATTCGCACTTAAATCGTGCCTATAAAAGTACAAAACGACGCCCCAGGGACCATCTCGCAAATTGTTCCGGCGATCTCTCGTCCGACCCAAAAGGATTTACTTCTGATGGCCAAGTGAACCTTAATTATATAATTCGTAGTTTCGTTTACTTTTTCCCTGTTTCTTTTTTGTTCTGTTGCTTTTTCTGTGATTACTGTGTTTCATCACAATTGTACCTTATTTTATAGTTTTGTTAAGGTAGGTAAGTATAAGTATGGTTTTATTTTCCTGTTTTCAAGGGTGTCACAGTCATAGTACATTTGTACTCTAAAAATATATATAATAACCAAGAGTGTATGGGACCTGCTCTTTCCACCCAGCTTTCTGTTTTCCACTAAAACATATAAAAATGTACGGCATGAACGTATCGGTATCGCTGCTGTCATCCCGCTGGCCACCGAAATTGAAGCATAACCTATGCATGAGTCCGATATATAGCGGGCCAGGCCTTTGGGCCTTCACTGTTAACCGAGTTTTAGTGCTATTTCAGAAATAAGACTACTTCTCACTTCTTATTTATTTTGTCGAAGCTCGGAACATCATACATTTATTTAATATTAAGAATTGACAATGAACGCGAGGGATGAGCTGTTTTAAAGCCTAAAACAACGTATTCGTTAAGATTAAATAACAGAATAAACCGTCTAGTTAAATCTGTGGTTAAAATGCATCTAAAGTTATTCATTGTTACTCCATAACAAGTGAATTCTATGGCGGCAACGTGAACCTTTTCACGACGTCATCCATCCCTCGAAGCTCAACAAAAATGCCCAACTATTGTATTTTTTCGAATGCCACTACGAAACAAGCGGTACGTTGTCTGTAACTGCTCAGTTAGCATACAAATGTTTGTCTTACCCACGATCAAATGGTCTATCCTCATACAGCGACTTAGCTTATCTGGAAAGTCTTTATATTCTCACGAATATTACTGTAGACTAAAATAGACCTTAAAAGTATATTTGGTTTTCCGTCGATCCAGCTGCCGGTTTGATATACTGAAGCAATATTACAGGCTTTAATATTTTACTGAGCTATAGCAAAGCTCTCATTAAATATCTGAATAAAAAAATACTATTTACTGTTTGTTTAGTCTATACTGAGTCCTATAATAAAAACTTATATATAATTATGGCATTGTCAGTCTTGCCTGAGAAAATTAATAAATTGATAAATTTATTGAAGTCAACTAATATACACTAATGTATACTAATATACACAAATCACGTCTATAGATATCATGTCTTACGGGAAATAAAAACTCATGTATCTATTTGCAATTCACATAAGGTTGGAAAACACTGGTAGGTACTGGTACACTGCATTACATGCCGACAGAGTTCAGGTGGGCGTTGAAGGCGTGGTGAATGGATTCAGTTTTTTTTTGTACTGTAGTATGCAACGTAATATGTTGTATTTAAATTGTTCAAGCTATTTTGCCACTTCTAGTATGCTTCGCGTAGATTGTAGTGGCTTGCTACCCAATAGCCTGCCCTGCTATTCCATTCCGCGACACTGTAATGCCTCGAGGGCTAACGATGAATAAATTTTCCATTTTCCAGTTTTCCTCGTTTCCCTTTTACTTTTTTGTTTAGAAGTTGTTCAGCGGTTTTGCTATTTAAAATTGCTCCGTTTTTGGCTTCAAAACAAAAATTAAGTATCAAAAACCACGGAAAGAGAGAAGGACTGCAAAATGTTATGGTTTGACTTGCTTGTTATGACAAGCTTTTATTTAACTTCACTTCGTACTTTTTCCTTACTGCCACTAGAGATTTGGCACGAATGTACGATTATGTGTGAAGTTCGAAAATAAGCATTATATAATTTGTAACATTGCAAATATGACTGTACTTTACTAGGTTGCTAGCCACATCGCCTTTAGCCTAAGATTTTCGCCCGTTTCCTCGATAGGCTGTTACCATCTGCGCGGGAAAAGAAGCAACTGGTACACACTATGTTTTTTCTTTACTCCCAGACCAACATGGAGAAACAGTTAAAACAGTTGAAATACGAATTAAATTATAAGCACAGAACGAATTATGCTAATGTTATTATAAATTAGCATTCTTTACGAGTATCATATTTATGTTACTCGCTAAATAAAAATCGTAAAAAGAACCGACCATAGATCAATATACCTAACCGAAATAACAGAGTATAAATTTAATAAGTTAGTCCTATTCAGCCCTTCTTATGATCACACAAAAGTAAAATCGACCCAGTGCGTGTCAGAACTCAAATTACGATATCGTAGCCAAAATATAATTTAGGGCTGACTTATCAATCGTCAGACAGGCCCTTATTAGACGAATAACTCTATGGGTAAACGTCAAATGAATGGGCTTCAAATGGGCCTACAACAATCGCTGAGCAGCTAAAACATAAGATGTGCCTTCATAAGAAACTAAAGGATCTGCAATTCTGCACTGCTAAAGATATTTTCGTTAAACATTCAGTAGAAAAAAAAGAAAAAGGACCTTGGCTCTTATTGCTTAATGCTTAGGTACTATATATTCATTACAATGGAATCTCAGGAATTATGTCAACACAAAAAGGTTCCTCGGAAAATTCGATTTGTTAATGAAATAATTATTATTGTAATATAGAAATCACTTACGAGTAGGTAACTGATTTCTATTTTACGTGCATATGGTATAAAGTAAAACTATAAAGTCATGGCTTTTTAAAGTGCAATTTCAACCTACAAAGCTCGTTTTGAAAGTTGATTCAGGGAAATTCGAAACAATCTCGAAAAGCAGAAAGTTTTAACGAGTTGCAAATATAATTTTGCTATTGCACCCCGCGGGCGTTTAATTCGTAATACTCAAAGCTCAAAACACAACATTTCGTAATATGGTAATATGTTTATAGATAGATGCAATTAAAAACATAAAATGTCACTGACCATCAAAACGGAATCGATAGAAATTATCTCTATGATCAAAAAGATTAGACATCAATTTTAGAATTATCAATTCGTATTAGTATCTCTGTCCAAAGGGGGAATGCTGCAGCGTCTGTGGAACTTTCCTTTTTTAATTATTTTATTTTAAGATTTGTTTTCGTTTAGTTTTTAATTCGTTTGTAATTTAATAGTTTAATTTGTTTTCATTTCAGAATTGCTTGTTGATAATTATATGACATAAACTTGATCTTTTTGCAGTACAGTTTCACATTTTATTTAAGCATTATGCAGGTTTTCCAGTTGATACATCAGTGTATAGCACACCATCCTCATAATAATCCTCAAAACAGTAAACAATTTTTACTGTGTGTATTTTAAAATCCTAAGTTATTGCTTCAAGATTACACCAGTCAAACTGATCCCACCCAACAGAGCATTATTTTTTTTTGTAAATGAATTGTAAGTCAAAATAGGTACATTGTATTGTAAAGCTCATGAAGACTAATAATGTAAACCGAATATTGAAATCGCGACGCTCATGAGAGTAAAATAAGTGCATTATCAAATCATTTGACTTCCGTGACTCAAAATTCTTAATCAATAGACCAATCCTTTATCGTCTATTTTGATACCTTTACTGACGCCATTGTTATTGATCCCATCAACTTCTGACAAGACATTAATGCTGAAAGTATATAAACTTCTAATTATGTAGGTAACTGGTGAAATAGTAGGTCAATCCGACCCCTTTTAGGTCGAGGTTATTTCATCTGACCCTTCCTGGGACAGTTCATCCCGAATCTAAATGACCGTAGCAACGAGAAAAAGAATACAAAGACGTCTATCCTCCATTTGCTTAGCAAACGAAGCAATTTAGGAGACAGAGGCGCTATTTTAACTGAAAATTACGTAGATGATTGGTTACAAAATAACAAATTAAGCTGGATTTACCATATACCATTTATATTGATACAGTCGAGGTATATAAACCACAAATTGGAAAAATGCGTAGATTAACTTTATTATAGAGGCATTAAAATGATGTTTATAATTATAATGTATAAGGGTGTTTCCACACCAGTTGATGATCATCAATCGATGGCATCAGTCGATGGTAGAATATCAGTTGACGTCGATCGATAAATTCTACTAGACCTATCGATCTATGGCATCAATGTCGATCGATTAGTTTATCCGTTGATCAGCCAAAGCTACCACACTAATTGATCGATGTTGATCGAAAAAGAAAGAATGAAAGATCGATTGGTGTGGTAACACCCTATATTATTTATTATTAGTATAATAGTTATGATGGATACATTCATATAATATAGTTCATATCATTTAAAATTAAAATTGATTTATTTCATTTAGTTTCTATGTATATCATAACCGTTAAATTATTTGTACTGGGCTCAATTAAATAACATAAAATTTTAAAAATGCTAGATTGCGCACGTTTATTTCTGACTGCCAATTCAGTACATGTAATGAGTTTAATTACTATTTATTTAAAATGTAATTTGAGTATTTGCTTCAGATGCAGAGCAACCAATCACAAAATGAAGAAAGTCCCTGCTGAAAAAAAATATGGCGAAAAAATTTATACCTGACACAATTTTTATAATAATCGAATTTATGACAATTCATCGAATCAGATCCAGAGTGACATGAGCCTATGTCAACGAACCTACAAAACAAGGATGTGTAAAACTATTAACCATTATCATTTAACCAAAAAATCTAAACATGCCCATTTTTATTGTTTCGCGATTGTTTTTTGTCTTTCGCTGAATTACGTGAATTCTAATACCACTTTCATGAATCGTCACTTAAACGACAAGAGCAGTGTGAGCAAAGAATTCAATTTCAGTGGTGGAACACATCAAAATGATGCACCAAGTGGAGGCTATGAGGAACACGAAAGTGGATCTTCTACTAAAGACGATATTCATAATACTAAAGTCAATTTCGAACACAATCCGTATTACGATAGTGATAAATATGTGCACATAAAAAAAAAGTTTTACAATAATGAACCCAGTACATACAGCAACTACGAAGACTACAAAAAGTATTATCTGAATCCTGCTAACCCAACACCTAATTCAAATGTTAAATTTAAAATAAGCAGTAGGATAGTCCAGACTAAGTATGGAAAACTACAGGGCATCATTTTGGCTATGGATGAACATAAGTACTTAAGACCACTCGAAGTATTTTTAGGCGTTCCCTACGCCACTCCGCCAGTTGGATCAAATAGGTAAAATGCTTTCTGTACCCAAGCGTCTTTCCCACTAATTGTAATGAATTACTTTAAAAGTTTGTTTCCGTAGGTTCAGCCCAACACGAGCACCGTCTCCGTGGGATGGGGTAAGAGTCTCTGACAGACCAGGTCCAGCGTGCCCTCAAAAACTTCCCAATCTCAACGATGAAAGGACCATATTAGAGACTATGCCTAAAGGCAGACTAGAGTACTTAAAAAGACTGATGCCTTATCTTAAAAATCAAAGCGAAGATTGTCTGTACCTAAATATATTTGCCCCTTTGCAAAGTAAGTAAATTATACTTGCATTTATAGTCATCTTATATTGTGTATTAAACTTCCTTGACGTTATATATATATAAGTACTTTTTCTCAGTTACACTATTATTTGAGCCATTTGAAATCAATTGAGATCAATCTTCTGTTTTAGTGGACGAAGTTAAAATGGCAATGCCCGTATTAGTATACATTCATGGGGAGAGCTTTTCGTGGAGCTCGGGAAATCCATATGACGGTGCAGTACTTTCTAGTTATACGGATGTGATCGTCGTCACACTTAACTTTAGACTCGGCGTATTAGGTAAGTGAATTAGATCATACAATACGGTTGACAGTTCTGTTAAATGTATTAAATTTGTATTTTTTTATGATTTTTATATTTTTAATCTTTCGTATCTTCTTTGAAGATATCAAAACAAAGGTGGGCTGATAGTTTACAAACAAGATCGGTGACTTAATTAAATACTTTTAATCTTTATCTTACCCTGGCGTTTGAAAAGTGTAGGCACTGGAAAACTGTTGTTTTTTATTTGAGTAGATGGCTTCTGTCATACCTGGAAATTGTTATTGTGATATACGAGAAGTAGAGCTCTCTCTCAAAGACACAAAAAAACGTCAGCCTGTTTTTTTATTGTCGAATTCAAGTAACTTTCCTATACCTGCTGGGGAACCGAATTCGGTTTACCCGTGACCAAAATTAAAAAATGTAAAAGCATTTCGAGCTAGTTTTTGTATATTAAAAATAATTGTAATAAATAGGTCTTAATAATTAGTCGAGATGTAGCTTTTCTTTGTGAGTATAATCAAACGTGATTTCGTTCATCACATCATATCATTTACTTTCGAATCTCTTCTACGGAGCTCTAACACACCATGCTCAGGGATGGATGGTAAACTATCTTTAGCGCTGTATTGATTTCATTAGCAGGTAGCGAAACTATCTATATAAAATAGATATCAACGTAGTCAGCAATACAACAGTACATTGGTTCAATGATTTCAATCTTACCCTTCTCGAAGCAACATTGCCGTTTAATTTTCGACTAATAATGAGATAGTGTTAGTTTGCAGGGCAAATTTATAAGTGTGAGAGTAACAGTTTTTAAAAATAAGTATATTCATCGAAGAAAAGCAACAACAAAACATACTTGATTCATTGTTTTTTAGGGTTTCTTAATGCAAACCCTGTGCCTCACCTAAAAGCTCGGGTGGCTAACTATGGTTTGATGGATCAAATAGCTGCACTGCATTGGGTTCAACAGAACATTGCGCTATTTGGAGGTGATCCAACGAACATAACGCTAATGGGACACGGCTCCGGGGCCGCCTGTATTAATTTTCTCATGATATCACCAACGGTTATGCCAGGTTAGTACAAAGTCTGGAATGAATAAAATATATTTTATAATGACGTTATTACAAACATTACATATAGCGTGAACTAAATCGGGGAGGTTTCTCAGTGCATTATTACCATCAAATTTATTTTAGGAATCTCTAGTTCAATTGTATATGGAGAAACTTATTCTCTTTATATTAACTGATGCATAAATGTGCTTTTCTTCTAGGTTTATTTCACAGAGCTTTACTTTTATCTGGTTCTGCGCTAAGTTCATGGGCTATTGTTGATGACCCTGTGTACTATACGTTACAATTAGCAAAACACGTGAATTGCGCTATTCCAGAAGACATGGATAAAGATCATGAAATAATTGTTGACTGTCTAAGAGAAGCCAGTACAGAACAATTGCTGTCAATAGACATATCTCCTCCAAATTTTATGACAGCATTCGGACCATCAGTTGATGGAGTTGTTATTAAAACTGACTTTGCCAAAGACTTTTTAACCATGTACCCGACTGGTGACTTTCCGAGCTTCGGGCCCTTGAATAATATGAATCAAAATTATAACATGCACAGCAAAAGAAGTGACAGCGGGCGAAGGCGTTTTCAAAACAAATATGATTTAATGTTCGGAGTAGTGACCAGTGAAGCTCTGTGGAAATTTTCTGCCCATGATGTCCAAAACGGAATTGATCCTGATAAACGAGACCGCATGTTAAGGTCAGCGTGTGACATGATGATGTGACTCTAATTGGATTATGCGATGTGGTCCATTGACATTAAAAGTTTTTGTTTTTCAGGACCTACGTGAGAAATTCATACATTTACCACTTGAGTGAAATATTTTATACAATAGTTAACGAATATACAGACTGGGAGAAAACGGTAGAGGTTTGTTTACTTATCACGATGCTAGCAGGTCATTATGGTACAAATACATAGTGTGTTAAAATGTAACACTGTCACGAAGTACAAAATGTTTATGCCACCAGGTCGATTTGTCTGAATATTTTAGGGGCAAAATATGCTATGGCCAACATGTACTACTTTTAGGCAAAAATGTTCCAAGGCAGCTTTCACTATATGGCTTAGATATCCCTGACTCAGCTGACTCTGGAAGTTTTCAGGCCAGAATACTCTGTACTCTGAAGTCAAAATGTTCAAAACGCTTTTTGACGGATTTTGTCGTTCGGCCTGACACGCATGTTGAAATTAATATAATATATTTTTGGATTACGCACATTTTCACAAGAGAATTTTCGAACCCATTGAGCATTTTGGAATCTTGACCATTTTACCTTCAACTCGTTTTTTCTAAGATATAATTAGGCTCTTAGATTTTTGTGGCTCGTATAATTGATTTGTATCCCCTATTGTCGCCTATTGTTACCTTGTAATATTCTGTATACCTTTTTTCTGTTTTGGTTGTTATATGTGGTGTTCAATAAAGAGTTATTGTATTGTATTGTATTTTGTTCAATATAGTACCTATGTTTACATTTACGTACTTTTTGACCGTAGTACATTGTGATAATGAGGCATTTTAAACTATTGCGTATTTAGACATTTGTACCAAAATGACCTGTTACCACCTTATTCTTGTATTTTAATCTGTCTGATATTAACACTTACTCATGCATCTACCACTGTACATGTAAAACTTCCTTTTGATATTGCGTACTCCGACTTCATTTTAAGATCGTCAGCGTATTTGGTTGTATACTGAAAACAAATGTTTATCGCGAGATATAGCAATGTTAATCGACAATCTTTATGTTTCAGAATCTCATAAATACCAGAGATGCAACAGTAGCGGCTTTTTCAGACGCACAATACGTAGCGCCATTAGTTCAAAGTGGAGATTTGCTCAGTGGAGGTCCAAAACCAGCGTCGACTGATGAAGATGGCCCACGAAGACCAACCAAGACATACTTTTATGTCTTTGATTATCAAACGAAGGATGGTTATTATCCAGCGGTACGTTTTCCTGCATTGATTTGGTTTCTGCCTACATCCAAATAATATTATCCTGTCCTATATTATCGTACGCAATATCACAATTTTGTTTTTAATACTTCGTGCTTCTTACGTTTAATAGTAACTAAAACTCGTCGCAAAATAAAAGGCCCGGTTTGACAGTTCACGCCTATGAAGTTCTCTATTTTTTACCGATCGAAATGTTCTGAAGGTAATTACATTTTTCATTGATGAGTACCGCCCACTCGGCTAAGTGCTGTGCATAACGAGTTTTTCATATTGTCCACAGACTAATAATAATCGGTTAAAGAAAAAAATTAATCGATCAAGATATATTTTTAAGGCCGACTCGCACTTGGCCGGTTTTATTTATTTAAATACTAGTGTTCATCAATCAATTAATTACTGAATTTCACCAGCTGTGTAGTGATCTTTACTGAAAATTATGAGCTTGGAGCTCCAAGCCGTAAAGATTTCACATCGAATGCGAAGAAACTTTTTTCCCCGACCTGTTAGGTAGGTATCTGAAGAAATGATTGGATGAAGGTAGCATGTCAACTTTACTCCAATGCACTTTACAATATATATTCAAATCGATCAAGTACTCATGCAAACTTGAATCGATTTATCGTGAGTATCGAGTACCGAGTCGTATGGTTACATCACTAGTTACGTCGCAAACACAAATGTCAAAACGGGCCTTTTATTTTGCGACGAGTTTAGGTACCGTATTTTCTGTGCAATATGACTCACGCATATTGACCAATAAAATTGTTTCATTTATTTTCTTTTGCATACAGAAAATGGGTGTGGTTCATGGTGAAGAACTGCCCTATATATTCGGAGCTCCGGTCGTAGACGGGTTTGGCCACTTTCCACAGAACTACACAAAATCGGAGATAGCATTATCAGAATCTATGATGCTTTTTGTATCGAATTTTGTAAGAACAGGGTAAGTAGTCGCTTGTAAGGTACAACGCACTCGCTTCCGGGAGCGCATTATTATAATGCGATGTGCGACGCTCCCTTAGTGCTGCTGCTGTCATAATTTAGTAGTCACTTGAATATACGTTCACGGCACCTGACGAGTCTCAATTCTGGCAACCGGTAGCAAATGCGTTACATCTCACGTTTATTGAAATTGTTAACACACAAGACTGTAACAATATATTTGTACACAAAATGTTGCTGCATACAGTAAGCGATTGGAATCATTCTGGTTCTATTTGCATATTTCTACTGAACTTGGGATTATGTACCTACTGCAAGTAAATCATTCATGATACAAGTTGTGTGACTGTTTGTGTAGTATTATATACATAGCTGCCATTTTCAAACAGTACATTTATGAAACACTCGAAACTGTTTTTTTATGTATCAATAATCGTTTCTTTTATTTAAATCAAAATATATTTGAATGAACCAGGCGTTACTTTGCGGAGGTCCATGAACAAAAAATATTTACCTAGCTACTCCGCTACTCACGAGCAAGATAACCAACCCCGTGCGAAGTATTTATGTTTTTCATGCAATCCCTCCCTCCACTACTGCCACATAAAACACATATAAATCCCACAAAGTTAATTATCCGTTAAATCACACAAACACTGACGCGTTTCGATCCCTCTACGGGATCATTCTCAATGTTTAGTGAGCATAACTGTTACACATGCAAACTAACGCCGTTGTTCGTGTGGTGTAAGGGATAATTAGGTTTGTGGGATTTGTATGTGTTTTATGTGGCAGTAGTGGAGGGATAGTTGCATAAAAAACATTATATTTCGTACAGGCTTGGTTATCTTGTGTTGTATAGATCATTATTTTGTGTTCTATTGTGTTATAAAAAAATAAAGTTGAAGTTGTGTTACTGTCATTGTCTTGGACTCGAAAGCATTTCAATAAAAACACGTTATCTTAAAAACAGTGTAATATTTATACCTTAAAAGGTTATGGGCTAACATAAAGGATAAATAATGAATAATAATGGCGCTTAAAATTAAAATAAAGATAAAAAGACAGTAAAAAAATAACGAAGATGTCGGATGAAAAAATGAGTACAGAATTGACAGATCCGGATACTTTTCAAATGTGGAAATTCCGAATGAACATATTATTGGACGCAAAAGGCTTAAAAAAATTATGAACGGCGAAATTAAACGAACAGACCAAAACTCCGATTAAATCTTGCACGCGAGTAGCGGAGTAGAAAGCTCAATATTATTGGTTCTTCAAAATATATTATTAGTGTCCCTGATTGTGGTTTTTTTTTACCATAAACGTTCTCGTTTATAAGGCAGAAAAATAAACCGAATATTAAAAATTCCATATCTAATGTTATCAGTAGTCGCTGAAGTCAAGCTCAATTTTAATTGTCTTTTTAACGCAAGTCTGTTTATCTTGTTATAGGAATCCAAATGACAACATCAGGCAGGAGGTTTTGTTGCCCGCGTCGAGGGAGCGTAATAAATTTCGGGGCATAAATTGGGAAGAGTACGACTCCACGCACCAAAAGTACTTAGAAATAGGTCAGTGATACGCGTAGTGATATACGGCCGATGAGGGGAGTTGATCTGTAGCGAGACTTGATGAGGCCTTCTTTTGAAGTAACTTTGAAAAGAAAATGCCCGTTGACCTATTTGTAACTTGGTTTGTTACTCTCAAACTTTGTTCATATTGTATTAAGATACATAGATACATAGATACAACAGATTATTTCACCCAGATTCAAATTAAAACTAAAATATTATTCATTTGCAGAGTAGAAAGTAAGATAATTTTACATATTATACAATCAGCTGCTGAGAAAGGTGACTCCGCTCTATCTCTCGTAATAATAGCGGTAACCATACTGAGTGAGTCCCTTTTCTCTTCAGCTAACTGTACCTAAAATAAACTAATATAGTTAAATTTGATCTTTGGTTAACTTAAGAGATATGCGCAAATTAAGAATGTTAATATACCAATTTTAAAGAAATAACTGAACAAAAAACAAATCTTAATGCCTTATTTATCGTTCAGGTATCAAACCACGCTTGAAAAATCACTTCAGAGCGCACCAACTTTCGGTGTGGCTTCGCCTCGTCCCCGAGCTACACAGAGCCGGGATGGAAGACATTGCAGCGCGGCATAACCTTTTCAAAAACCACAATGAACGAGAACTATACGAAGGCATCGTCAGACCAGACCCTTTAGCGAGAAGCGCCAACGACAACGAGCAGTTAAAACGCGTGAATGGGTCCGTCTATGCGGACGCTGCTTTAACTACCGTCGATACTATTTTAGCGACATGCGTTACGCTGTTACCAAATGGCCGGGACGTGCAAACGTCGAATACCACTGAAAACACCCTGGCTAATTTAGAGGCAGCAGGCTACGCTGCCTATTCAACGGCGTTAAGCGTAACCATCGCTATAGGTTGCTCGCTATTGATTCTAAACGTACTGATATTCGCTGGGGTATACTATCAGAGGGACAAATCGAGGTCGCGAGGCAAGCAACAGCGATTCAATGAAAAGCACTTTGAAACTATATCAGGAAAGCATTCTCATTACCACATGGACCCAACACACACGCCTAGCCTAGTCGTGGATGTAGAAAGACATAACCGAAAGAAACATCAAATGGGTAGTGATCCCCATATAGCCAACTTGAACTTCAAAGGTTCATTAGATGTCCCGAAATCCCCACCAAGTCCTTCTTTTAGCATTGATAACATGATGCTACCCAGCAAATTGGTCAGTAGAAACAGTAGTTTTAGATTGCCCAACGTGAGTTATCCTCAAGTGGGTGGATACGGCACAATGCCGAAGAATTTGAACCAGTTTAATAACTCGCCGCCCTTACAGGAGTTGAGGCAGCAGAAATTCCTGCCACCAAACGGTTCGGCGTCGCAGGGCTCCCCTTTGGGGCGGGAGGACGCTGTGCGAGGGGGCCCTCATGCCACTCTCAGACGCGGGAAGGGCCCCTCCCACGCCTCTAGTCTCCCACAAGCAGCTATTGACGAAATGAGAGTGTGACAGTTAATTCCATTTGACTCTACTTTAAAAAGTCCGTGAATATTTTTAAAAGTGTCACTTAAATGTAATTTGTAATATTATAAGATGTGTACATACGTATGGCGTAATTCCATTCCTTTACAAGATGATGTTCATGTTTTTCTCGGTAATTTGAGTATCATAAAGTACGTAATAAAAATCTTAAGTTGTATTTGAGTTATTATTAATTGTTTCCTCTATTCAAAATGATATTTTCTTTTAACCCTATTAAGACAAAAACCCTTGACTTTGATAAAAGTAACATTCGTGTTTAGATAAATAATGAAATAGCACAATAGAAAAGGCGATTATGCAACGAGTATTAAATTGCCAATAAGTATTTCTGCCGTGTCATGCTAACCACAGACCTGTATTTTAGTGGATGACGCCAGTCTCCTAAAACGTTACATGTAACAAAAAAAAATGAACTATGTTATTTGCTACGGTTGAGCTTTGCTATTCCGTAAATTCCTTAGTCTCACATGTTGCTACCCGACGGCTACGATTAACAAAAGCAAAAATGGTGAATGGTGCGAATCATAGTAATTTATTACATATAAAGGCTGCCGACGGAATGTAGATATTTTCGACTGAAATGTGCCTAAAACGTAGGTAATCCATCTCAATGTAGGTCCGTGGTGCTAAGCGAGTTAGCAGTGAACTATAAGCACACTATTTCTTTTTGTCAAACTGTATGAGATGGCGAATGCGACCGTGACGGCACGCACTTTTGGCAATAAGTCCTCCGGTCCTCTTTCAATACTCCTAGAATTTGCATAGTCTGGTTATCATTGCAAGGACAGCGGAGCTACAAACCCAAAAAATATAGCGCTTCAACTCAGGCAGGCAGGTAAATGGTAGTAAAAAACACTCGTTGCATAGGTTCTTTGCAGAAAACCATATCCCACCCAATCTTAGGAAACCTAAACCAAACAAAGCAAAAAAATACAAATTTCAAAATTTGCGAAAGGGGTAAGTATGTCAGGATCGTAGGGAGTGGAACAAAATAGTCTCTGCCTACCCCTATATGAAAGAGGCGTAACGGTGTGTATGTATGTATGTCAAAATTTGCTGAACTTTGAGGCCAGACTTTTGTCATAAAGAATGTATTAAAAAGCACATACTTCTAAGAAGTGAGTAATTTGATACATACATACACAAATCACGTCTTTATCCCTTACGGGGTAGATAGAGCCTACGGAAACAAGACCTGAAGGCCACGTTTAGCATGATTGTGGGCTTAAAGGTGGAAAGGTGAATCAAAATAGTGATGGGTTGCTAGCCGCATCGCCTATAATAATATGATTCCTAAGATTTTTGCCAGTAATTTAATGGTTATCAATAAAATGGATAATCAAACAGGTGTTATCTTTTCAGTTGTTATGTTTATTGACACGACAGCGTCATTTACCTTTAGATGGTTGTTTTGTTTCAATCTTTCATTCGATTACAGTACCTACTCTGCACGTATTGTGTAGAATTAACTTCAATTTATTTTACATTATTGTAAGTTTAAGTCGGTGATTAACATTTTTGTCACTAGTTTTTGATAAAATTTAGTCATGCAGTGAAGACTTATAGTCACTTTCAGTTGTTATTAAGCCATCAATTTTAATTTTAACTTGTATGTATTCTTATATTAACGTCACATTCACTAGGTTGGTACCCTGTGTTAGATTTTCAATGGTATGATTTGTTTTTTTTTTACGAAATTAGTGGCAAACTATCAAGTGAGTCACATGATGGTAGTGAGCATCACCACCCATGGACACCGGCAACACCAAAGGATTGCAGATGCGTTGCCAGCCTCGGCTAAGATGGAATACCTTACCATCCAGTAATTTCCCTGGCACAAACACTGGCGGTAAGATAAGCAAATAAGATGGTGGTAGCAACCCGGACGGACCTTGCACCAGGTCATACTCCCCGCAACCTATTTTGTTTCCCTTTTCCACCTTAGGCTCTATCTACCCCGTAAGGGATAAAGACGTGATATTTACGTATGTATGTAAGTACTAAGCTGTGAACTACAAGTTTGTCCGGTTTTACTCTGTATAACATTTGCAAGGCTTGATCGTGAAAGTGTTAAACGAACATTTTGCTTGGAATGTCTTGCGGTCGACGATAAACAAGGTCATAAAGGGGTCTTTGTTTGGTTCCCAGCCGAGTATGGCAGTGGCATACGTAATTGGAAAACGACTCGTGGTGTGGAGGTGAGTTCTGTATTATTTCAATATATGTATATGTATATAGTGCCTCCTGGCCGAATCCGGCTACGGTGACTACTTCACCTCCGCTCGTGCGCCCTCGTGTGGCTCGCGTAGCCAATCTTCTTCGATATGCAATTACATAAACACTGTCATCTTTCTGACCGTAGAGATTAGTTGAAAAACCAAGTGAAGATGTCAGGTTCAGTACATAAAATATTTTTTCATTTCGGTGTTTTCCTGCAGGTCACATATCAGTATTTTTCTTGGCCTAATTGTCGTTGTGTTATTGCTCGTAGGTGTCGTTTTGCTTCAGTCATTTCAATTTGTTCTGAAACGCCATTTATAAATAGGTACTAGGTAATGTTAGTTATAATAGGTAACGAATTCCTGACTATCAACCTCATCGCAATGCTTGAAATGCAAGGTTAAAATATTTGTTCAAGATCTTGGCACAGAAAATAGATAACTGTGTTATAAAATCCAAGATATTTTAAAGAATTTGTGCACCTGAAAACTAACCACTGGACGACCTTTCTCCTAAATTTTGTATGACAACGATAACGAATTTATTTGGGCTAAGGAAAAAGGGTAGCAAAAAGGGCGCAGGGAGCGAACAATTCGTTCCAATGGTGTAAGAGCGGGATGGGCCAAGTGTCATCAATAATAAGGATCGAGGTCCATTTTTTAATAGTTAATAGATTCTGAAGTTACTTGCGCGTTAAGTGTGCCTAATCTACTGGCGGAGCAGCGTACCGCGTACGCGTCTCAAATAGAGCCAGAGCTATTTACTTCACAGAAAAACCCACCAAAGTCACTCAAATCGGATCGATCCGGGAAACCGCCTTAAAGAAGACAGATAAATGAAAGCGGCGATGTTGTCCTTCTTATCTCTGTGTCTGCGGACGATTTTCACAACAGCTATCAAATTGACCGAATTCCGTTATAAATCTTACCAATCAACATCTAAGCACTATCTTACTTGTTAGTATTTATTTGTAAAAGCATATCCGAAACTCAGGATTCTATAGCTGGTAACTGTTTTCAGTGACTTTTGTGATCTAAAGACAGTAATATTTGTACTTATACAAAAACAAAAAAAAGTATGTACTTAACGCGAAGTAAGGCTTTATTCAGCAATTTCATCGCTTCTTTCCTCCGGGTCCTTCATCAAAAAACTATTTGCTAAATGGAAAGTGCGGGCTTGACTCCAGGGGCGGGTCTATGAGAAAACGTAAACCGGGGGAAATAAGATGTTTTTACACATCAAATCTTGTGTTATGAATGACTGGTGCTGAAAATTAAGTGACTTTTTTCTGTCATGAAATCAAAACAAAACCTATTATGTAGGTACGACTGAATTTATGACATGCCTCAATTAAAACCAGATAGATATTCGGATGGAGAAAATTTCATGGGATTTCTCTCTCCTGCGCGTATATATTATAAGTGTTTTCTTTAAAAAAAAATAGAAATAAAAGCTATTGTTTTGGGAATTACAAAAAAAAGTATTGTTTTTTTAAATGACAATGACAATATTTTTTCCTTAACCGACCAAACAAAAGGAAAATAAGAATGTGTAGGTAGGTAGGTACCAAAATTGGTTTTCAGATAACCTGCCCATAAATTTGAAGGAAAATAAGCTTATTTCGTATAGCAATGCAGAAACTTTGCCTCTCCTACAACTAAGCACAAACCTTTGTGTAAACACCCAAAATAATAAAACTTCCTTGATTCATTCAATGCATACCTTTCGCACACATGACATAATTTTCGAGTACGAAAAATTAAATTAATAAAGTAATCTTAATAACTTAACTCATTAGTGATTTGTTACTTATAATATATACCTTAATAGTACTCGTTTTTCTGACAAAACTACTTCGGTAATTAGAATTATCATTATTTATTATGCTGTCAAACAAAAATAACGGGTGGCCTTCTACGCAAAGTTGTACAAAGATTATGAGTTAATTAATACCCATTAGTATTACTCATGAGTCAAAAAAAGTGGAGTTTATTAACTATGTACTCGTATGTGACATACAAAGGCTAAAATTTACCATAGATATCGAAAATAATATTATCAACTTGCCCCACTTTTTTATCATGTCTGTCCGAGGGCCGGCAATCGCGACTTAGCGGAGTTCATTTCGAACTTATTATGACACTGTTTATCTATGTAATGTAGCTATTATTAATTTCTACCAATAAAATATACCTATGTATACTTATCTTTCTTTTCCTCTTTACTAAGTACATAATATTACTGGTTAAAACTCTTTGTCGGTCCTGAAATAAAATAAATATTATAAAAAAGCTGGTCAGTTGCAAGTTAAACACGCACACTGAGGGTTCCGACCAATTAAAAAATGATAATTATACTTTCATAATGCTGTTCATTTTGCCAGACATTTTTTTTTATGATATCATTAGGTATTTTTCGTAGTTTATACTTCTCGTTATTTAATTAATAATATATATTAGTGATTTTTGGACTTTTCTCTTTTACTGCCTGCCTGTTGTAAGATCTCGCTTCTTGCTACAATGCCACCGAAAAGTACTTTAATATGATTTGATTTCCACGGTGTTTTTTGTTTTCCCAGCAACGAAAAGTAAAAAATAATGTCTTAGGCTGTGTACATTCAATACTTTCATAATAGAAGTAGATTTTTAAAACAAGTATTAAAAAAATATGTTTCATAAGTTACTTAACTTATAAAATCAGCGCGCTGTTTACAAATGTTCATGTTATGTCTTTCTTTGCCAGCAGGGAAAGAGCAAACCGTGATTTTATTAAGATAACAAGACTTGAAATCATGGCAATTTTACGGGTCTTCCCTTAACATAAGAACTTGAAGATCCTGCAGGTGTTCCAAAAAAAGTTAACTTTTTCCTTTCTATTCCTATAGCAATGAACCATCACGCTTTGATTCATTCGGATTGAAGCAGACCCTTCTTTAAGGAAAATCGTTCTTTTATGCGAGTGAGTCAATATCCGAGCAGAAAATGGGCGAAAATGAAATGGCAAACAAGTAAAAACATTAATACGTACGTGCAACATGTGAAACGAATGAGAATCGCTTTAATGTCAATGGAATTAGCGGTCAATGGGCCACCAATAACCATTTTTGCGATTTAACCCCTCATCTAGGACATTAAAGATTACCGTTAAATTAACCTAGTCCCAAACTAAGCAAAGCTTGTGCTATGAATATGAGGCAATAGACAATAGTAGATTGTTCAACAAGGGACTAAAACAAGCCATAATGACACGAGATGTTTAGCCACCCGAGCTCATCGAGCGAGGGTGGCGTGTCATTTTACTTGTTTAGTCTCGCGTTAAACACTCTACTTTTCACTTTGAATGCGACGAAAAAAACGATGTTCTGTACAAAGTTACAATATTGAATTATAATAGAGTTTCACATAATTATAATATGTAATTAGAACCATTCCTACAATATGTAATTTTTTAATTCTTCTCCACTGTATGATGATGATGACATTTTTGGACCATAATTTATAAAGTTGCTGCATTTTATGAGTACTTACTTACGTACCTATCATAAAGTAACTGTAACAAATAATTGTAATTTTGGGAATAAAACATTGTCTTCACGTTAGCTTCTTCACGAAGATAAGCTCGGTCGTACCAAATTTCTTTGCAACTTAAAATTCTTCAAGTGAAAGTAAGTAATTTGAATATACTAGGTTTATAAAATGTCCATAAAAGTAGAGTTATACGGTACTGCAAGGTAGACGATAGGTACCTACACAAAGGACTTCCGAATCACATCTTTGAATGATTCCGTGATTTTTACTTAACATATTATTGTTTTTAACTAAGCCAGTAAGTAAAATAGATCTGTATAGTCTTTAAAATATTTATTGATACAAATGAACTTAACCGTCATGATTTTTGTTTTAAAATACCTAGGTTCTTTCGTGTTAGACGTCAATCGGGTAGGTACCTAGTTAACATGATTTCGACAACGGAACCCGCGTTAATGCTGGTTCAACTTGTACTCATTATTGATTTATCAAATGTATAGATATTCCCATTGCAACTAGAAAGTTATAGCCGGAATTTTTCGATTTGAGGATGTTATTATTAATATAATACATATTCAGAAACAGTACCTATTACGGCGGTATGTTGTTAGAAAGAGTGGCACCAAACAATACAATTTTTTTTACAAAACAAAACTAAGAAATCCTTTTATATAGATAAACCGCACAAATGTCATTCTATTCCCAACGTAAGCACCATAAATTATTTTCCAATGACACGTAAAGGGTCAAAAGATTGCTGAAGCGTCAGAGAGGAATATTTCTACTTAAAATAGTGACGTAAACGGGTTTCCATTTGAAGCTAGAGAGTTAGGCGTCGTGAAAATATTGTCATATTTTTATGATAGAATAAAATACTTTTTTACGTGAGAAAAGAAGTGGCCAATGTACAAGTAGTAGAAAAGGGGTTTAATTAAAGCAAGTTTGTTGTAGTTGTAGTTAAATACGTTCTGATCAAAGCCCACAGTAGCCTACGTACATACATTTACATACATTTATTGTTTAGCGTGTGTAAGTCAATACACCGTGTTTTTTAGCACACTAGATGTAACTCGAAATGTATTATTAGGAGCAGGCATAAATGTTTGTAACATTGTGTATGCTAACCAAGATTGCCTACGAGCGACACATACCTATTGATCCATTTGATTGAGCGAACTAGAGTCAAAGTTTCCGAAATTGGTTTCCGGTGCCTAACTAAAAGCCAAGCCTGGCGATAATTAAGCAAAACCCAGTCACGTTTTATCTGATTAGTAAAAGCAAGAGACAAACTAGCGCTGCAATGGGATCTTTGTCTCATAAATCAAATTATCCGCCCATTTGACAAACGTTTGCAAGCGGTCCACCTGCCTTTGGTTGATGAGATTATTCAATTGATATTCAAGTTTAAGCCGTCCATTTTCAATAAAATAGGCTATCGGCGGGTCAAATCAAATTAGTTATAGCTTTAGATAGATACATGTCTGTCATTTTCACAAGTCATCATAGAAATTCGTATCACATCGTGAGTTGCGGGTGATGCTTCTGAGGCTGCAGGCAATCTTAAGCATAGTTAATGTTGTAACTTAAAAAAGACTACGCTTTTTCCCCCAGCTGTCGAGACAACCAGCTCTTGGTGCTGGTGGCATATGAAGGATAGAAGTAACTATGATGTAAAAACTAGTGGGGTAAGTAGTTTTAATATGTTTTATTAGTTTTTTTCTCTTTCTTACCACATACCTATTTTGTTTTAATTTAAGGTACTAACTTTACCTGGGGACCTTATACATACCTTTAATAAATGTATTATAGGTAAGTTAAGTAGAATATAAGTACTGTTGTAAATCTATTTTACTTATACATACCTTTAATAAATGTATTATAGGTAAGTTAAGTAGAATATATAAGTACTGTTGTAAATCTATTTTATTCTGTAAAAATGACTTTCTGCCAAGTTTCTTGCGGCGCATTCTTCGTGGCAATGATGGTATTTCCGAATGTGCTGGTAGTTTAAAAATATACTTGTAAAAGTGCCCTTGGCGGCCTATTTGCAAAATAAACATTTAATTTTGATTTTGATTTTGTGTCTCGGTCGATGAGGCTGATTTGTAAGATCTTCAACTATTTAACATCAATGTGATGTTACACGATCCGAGATTAAAGTAATCATGACAGTTATCTGAATGAATTGCAGAGAGCAATTTTACTTAAAAAATAATAGGTGCATGTGTTCAATCAGACTGTTTGCAATAAATTTTAAAAAAATGCGAAATAACAATACACATTTATGAAACTTTTACACGTATATTAATAAACTATTGTCAATTTAATTAAGATGTCGTCCAGAAGTACAAGCGAAGTTACCCACACAACTATAAATAAGTAGATGTTGAAGAAAATGGGTCATTGGGAATGTTATTGCAAACTTACTTTCCGTTGCAAACTATCAGAAATTGGTAATAAATAATAATAGTATATTTTCTACAAACTTGTGAGGGCTGCGCGGTCTAGGATCAAAGCTGGGCTAGGGTTCCAAATATTTTGACATTATATCCTCATCCTTTTGTTAGCGGATAACTCTGGTTCGCGCAAGTCCGTTTAAATGGCTTTTGATATTTTGCTATGGTTTATAAACAATGAATATACGTCAATTCTGGAGTAAATATTGAAATACAGATCGCTTATCGAAGGGAATCTTCCCTGCGATTGGCTGCGACATCCCTTTTGACCTTTTTTGACATCGTTATCAAACGTCTTTTGATCCCGAAATCTTTTAGTAAAATAATCTAAGACGTTTGGGATGTGTCTATAAAGACTAGTTAAAATGCTAAACTATAAAGCATTTTTTTTAATTATGAAGGATTTTTAGTAATTTAATATTGATCTTTTAACTTAAATGTTATCATGATTGTGTTTTTTCGCTTTAGCACTTCTGTTACAAATTCAGATTTGACACTCATTAAAAATATTGTTAAATAGGATATATTTTCTTTTCCTCTGTTAGTTTACAGTTAACATTGTAAAAATATGTCAATATATATTCATTACCCATGGACAGCCGCAATACTAGAGGATTGCAGATGCCTTGCCAGCCTAGAAGGGCTAGAATGGAGTAACTCCTGTATGCTGATGTACATCGTGCATTCGCAGTTTCATATTATTTCATATTAATGGCAAAAATCTTTGGAAAAAACTAGTGGATCGAATCCGGAACACTGATCTGCGCTCCATGACTCAAGTCACAGACGTTGGTAAAAAGGCGGCAAAGCTGAAATGGGACTGGGCTAGTCATGTTTGCCGTATGCCGGATGAGTTATGGGCCAAGACAACCACTAAGTGGAGTCCCACTAACTCAAAGCGGCGGCCCGGCAGACCTAGACAGCGATGGCGGGACGAGTTGGACACCTTCTTAAAGGACTGGACTCGTACCGCAGCAGACCGAGAGCAGTGGAAGAGTTGGGAGGAGGCCTTTTCTCAGCAGTGGGACACAACAGTCTCATAAATAAATAAATAATAATGGAAAAAATAAAACTTTTTATAATAATGCTTGTTGTTCTCGACCTATCTAATCCATACAAAAAAATACTTTTGCAATATCGTTTATAGTACAATTTAGAAAAATAATCGACTTCTTCAGAACTAAAAGTCCCAAAACGCGTTAAATGATCAAGACGTATCAATATAAACGATCGAGCTCCGCGAATTTACCGTATTATGACCGCATAAATTTTATAGCCGTGCGACCTATAAAAATGGCGAATTATCAAACTGGGTCGGAATTACCCACATAAATTATTACGGTTTCGAGGGGTTAGTGCTGAAAGTTTAAGGCCGATAGTATACTAAAAACCAGAAAGATTACTGGAGAACAACCTTAAGCGGGGATTGAGTACCCATGGGTTACTGTTTGTATGACTGATATTATTTGCATAGCTCTTACTGGACAATAATGAAGTATGGGGTATACTAATGGGGTACTAAATTATATGCATACAGCATATTATGTATAAAAATAAATACTTCTTTGCTGATCTGGGAGCAAAAAAAAAACATAATAATATACCAGTTGCTTTTCTTCCCGTGTAGATGGTAAAAGCCCATCGAGGGAATGGGCGAAAATCTTAGGAATAATCTTACAGGCGATGCGGCTAGCAACCCATCACTATTTTGGGTCCCCTTTCCACCTTTACACCCACAATCAAGCAAAACGTGGTCTTGTTACCTTAGGGTCTGTCTACCCTGTAAGGGATATAGGTAGATGTGATTTGTGTATGTATGCATGTATGTTATGTATAAAAATCAGTTTTTTTGTTGATATTAAATACGACTTCATGACTTAGCCTGCTTGTCATAAGAAAATGAAATAATAATTCTTAAAAAGAATTTGAATTACATCCATTTCTTATTTTCATTTTTCAACGTTTGGTACGTTTGATAATTAAATAACGAATAAAAATATTCACGAAAGTGTCGTTCAGTTTTCGCATACAGAAAAATCAGGCAGTATAGCTACGGCTTTACGCTAAACTGCTTTTAGCGCAGTTAAATTCACTTCTCCGACTCATTACGATGTTAATGGGTGTATTGATTGCTAAATTCTGAAAAAGCAATTTCAATGGCTATAACACGTTTTTAACATAAATATCCTTGTTCTAGTATGAGCTTCCAGAGACCTAGGTATCTTTTCTTATTGCAATCATTATTTTAATAAATGCAATTAGTTCCAACTCAGATGTTTGTAACAGTAAGTAAATATCTCAAGCATATGGTTTGCGCAGCTAATGTTTATTTATACGTAACAAAACAGTTGGCTTTTTTGAGAGTTTTGTAAATAATTGCTAACAGAACCAATTCTATTATTTTAACAAAATATAGCGCTAATTAATGAGTTGAGCATACGAGTGACAAGATGAAACCGTTTAATTGAGGTTTGGCGTTCATTCGTTACGAAGATTACACAACAGTTTCCATTTTCTGGTCACGTAACAACCTCTCGTCCGCAGAATGTGCCTGCAGTAATGACGGAAAAGTTTGTCAGAACACCCAAGACCAATTCGGATGCTGTAGGTATTAATACTAGCCTTATTGCTACTTACTCCGACTTATTAAGATATAATGGGAAATAACCAACGTCCTAATGACTGATCACATTTTATGGTTGTGATGTAGTTTTTATTTAAAATACTGCTTCCAGGCTCAAGTTTTCATAACAAACGTTACTTGTCTTAGTTGTAGTGTTTAGGATATACGAGCGTACTTCATTTGCGGCATATACTGAAGTCGAAGGGCGAATATTTAAGCATATACCTTTCGTCAAAAGCTTGATTAGCCTAATAGGTCCGGTAATATGTATAAATGTTTGCGTACGGGAGCCGCTAGCAATTACATGTAGAGAGGGTATGTTGTAAACGTTGCGTAGGGCAGAAATTGGTCGGTTAACGAGTGCCAGTTGTAACTGGTGGAAATAAAATATCCCCAGTAATAGTGTGGGAGCAGTAACGAACTTCCTACCTTTATACCTACCGTTTAATTTTGTTAGGGCACAGGAATGTGGGTACGGCTAACTGAGTGCATTTGTTACTTAAAATGTTTAATGCAAACAATAATATAACGCTATTTGAACTTAATTGTAATTATGTATACACTTCGACCCGCAGGGATCTTGTATACTTGGGTACTTATTTATTATGTATACTTTTACTTGTTGTGCAGACCCTATTGTGGTTGACTATATAGTAAGTATTTGCATAATTAAAATATTTGTGAGTTTTATAGTTAATAATCCAAGATGATTGCCTGATTTACTTTATGCAACCTATCATTATAAGCTATGAAAGCAAGCGTTATCTTTTCACAATAATGTATGCAGCCAGTTTTTTTCCTTATTACTTACAACTAGCTTGCATCTGTGCTTATTGGAAGACCTCCCTAACCCGTGGGAAATATGAAACTAAAAATACATAATAAGTATATACATAGAGGGTACTGCTATGTATAATTTTATCTTACTAGGCCCACGAGTTTGAGCTCTGCATTGAGAAATTAGTCAGTCAAGATTTTGAAATTAAAATTGGTAAAATCGTTAAAGGCAAAATAAAAATATTTGCAAAACGTATGATTTAACCATAAACAAAATCATACGTTTTGTACGTAAGTACATAAAAATCATACAATTACTAAGCGTGCGGGAGTCGTTAATACATAGCTGCTGCTAATATGAGGTCGCTGAGAGCTGGCATGTCGCCAGTGACTGCCGATATAATGCCTGAAGTGCACAAGGAGCAAATCAGATCACGTAATTCTAACTTCGTGTGAATGGTTATTGTACGCGGATATTGTTATAAGAACATGTTTTTGCCCTCTGCGACTGGCGTGGTAGTCTGAAATACGGCAGCAAAACACATTTATTTGCGTTGCGTTTCCGTCAAATTGCGAGATCAAGCGCTGTCGAGCTAAGTAGATTAGATTAGATTAGATTTATTTATCACCCTTTTAAAAATACAATTAAATGTCAAACATAAGTACTTAATTCACAAAATAATCGTCAATTGTAATAAAATAGTAATAATAATTATAATAACCGAAATTAGATAAAAAACAAAATAACAACAAACAAAAATAAAGCTTAATGAAATGTCAGTAGTAAGTAGTGGATCCATCACGATGCTTTTTCCATAAAACCAAGCAGAAGCAGGGTCGTTTAGTACGTTTAATATTAACCATTTAGCTGTCGTCTTGATGTTGACCGTTATAATGCGAGGTGAAAAAACCTCTAAAAAGTCCTCTTTTTTTTAAGTCGGTTACAAAGCTAAATTAATTATGGTTTAGACTTTTGGTTTTTAACTGTATGGTTGGCTAATATAGCTTAAATGTTGTTTCCAGATCTAAAAATACCTGTCAAAAAATAAGAATGCTAATACGGATAATAGCTCTGGATAGGGAGAGGTGGAGGTCGAGAGGGGAGGTCTTTACCCAGCAGTGGGACACAAATATATGCAAATATAATAATAATAATACGGAGAAATCTCTTTTATCTGTGTTTTTTGCATTAGAAAATACACTGTATTACAAAATTTACCGGAATCATTATCGCATAAAATAATTAAATACTAGCGACTAGATATACCCCCCGCCTATATTGTTACCTTGTAATATTCTGTATACCTTTTATCTATTTTGGTTGTTATATGTGGTGTTCAATAAAGAGTTATTGTATTGTATACAACCCTATTTGTAGCCCTAGTCAATGGGTTAGTACATCCCTACTATCCCTTCCCTACTAATATTATAAATGCGAATGTAAGTTTGTTTGTTACAGTTTCACACGAAAACTACTCTACTGATCATCATGAAATTTTGTACACATGTTCTTGAAGGTATTAAAAGTAACATAGGATACTTTTATTAATTTTTTTTTTTTTTTATGTCGTCACTCTGACGTTATCTGCGCGGACGAAGTCGCGGGCAAAAGCTAGTATATACAAATAAATCACTTTATCCCTTACGGGGTAGACAGAGCCTAAGACAACAAGACCTAGAAGCCACGTTAAGCAACGGGTTAGTTTCTTTAATAATTCTAGTACAAAACATAACTTAACAGTATCTCATTGTGCCACTAGCTCAATGCCGACAAATTGATGCGGAGGCTCCGGATTGTCGTGTTTCTTCGCGGCGTTTAAAGCTTTCTACCCACATATTACCCACATAACATAACTGATACTCTCAACTACGTGCATGCTGTAAACAAGCGCCCCTGACGCTTATGTCGCGTTGAGTGGGTAGTTTCTGCCCGCGGCGCCGCCACCGCCGCAGTTCTCCCTCGCTTGGCTCATTCATGTTAAACATGCTAGGGCTTAGGGAGCTCTACTAGTTGTTTGGCTGATTTAGTTAACTTCCTTTCTATGAATAAATTAATAAGGGTTTCAAAACTCTACATGCGTACGTACGTTATCCTAATCAATAAGTAGTTAGGGACTTGCAAACAAATGAAGCGAGCAAAATGCAGTCTTTGTAACTATGGTATGTTAGTTAAGTTCGGTAGTAGTATATTAGATTTAAAGCTACTGTTAGATTCGAGACATTTATATAGGAAAGGGACATTTGTTTTGAAATTAATATAAATATAGTGTACCTGTTAAAAAAGGCCTCCAAAATGATTCCGGCGATTTCAAAGTAAAAAAACAACTGTAGCCTGCTACTATCTAGCGGACACAATGGATACACATTGAATAGAACTTTCATTCAAATTCTTGCTATATATATTCTGGCTCGTCTATGTACAATCACCATACACGAATAGTGCGTCCGGCCAACGCACGAAACAAAAGCTGACTGGGTATATTTACAAAAACCCTTTAGAGCGCCTGTTTCGACCTCTAGTTTTTTACAGATTAATAAAGCCCATGGTCATTCTTTACAGCCCAGTACAAAAATCGAGGTTCTAGCACTATTGGGTTTGAAAAACTTTGATAAAACAGACAAATTATTTTACCAACGCCACTAATCTGTTTAGATTGAAAAGATTGTGACGTGTTACATATATGACGTGTTGCCATAAATGGAATGACGAGGATCCGGGTTCGATTCCCGGCCATAGCTTTACTTTTCGGATTTTTCTATGTGTTCTAATTTTCATAGACATTTAGAAATTGTTACCATGTAACTATTTTTCTTACAACAGAATAATTTACTAACTAAATGGATAAACTTACTTCAATAAACCGCGAAGGCCGCGCTCGTTATTAAATACAAGGTCTCTTAAAACTATTCTTGAATATTCCAACAGGTTTAGTTCGAATTAAGTTAACCCAAAAATGCAAATGTTTAAATTGCATCGCGTCAAAGGTGGGACTAAATTTTGAATCAATAATAAAAATGGAAAATCTTTGTAAGGGTATTCAGTCAAACTAATCTAAACATTTGCTGAAAAATTCCGGAACAATTTTAGAAGACCTTGTATTCATATTTATTTGAAGACAAAGAACAAAACTTAAGACGTGTGTTTCGCCTCTTTCCTAGGCATCCTCAGCGGTGGTTGCCGCTGTGACAGTCGGTCTAAGAAATAACTTTAGCGTCAAAGTTACGACAAATAATTTAAATAAATTATTCGAATGAACTTTCGCTCGACTGTGAAAGTACTTTACATTTAGCAATATCTACAGTTTTAAAAATGGTGGCTTACGTTACGGACTTAGTTTCTATAAGTTTACTGATCCAGTAAAAACATATTTATTTTTAGTTTTTCCTATAGTAAATTAAACATAAATGGATAGACGCTATTGTAGACCATGAAACGGTTGCTAGTTTAGGATATAAGGGAAGCTCGGGTGAAATGGGAACAAAGCTGCGAATTTACATCTGACATATTATTATATGTGACTCGAACCACAACAGGCTGATAATATATAAATGTATGTAAGTGTATATACCTCTTTACTGTACATAAATCATATTACAGCAACGGTATACAGGACAAAATAGAATGATCAAAGATGAACATACCCCATAAAGAGATCTTTACAGTCAACCTTTGAACAATTGACAGGAAATCAGGGACACTAGACAGAAAATAAAAAACCCAGCCTGACGTAGTTTGAATCTGTTTTGATTATGATTACAAGATTATGTTCTATAACACACCGCTCTTTTAAGGTGTACTACAAACATGATTCAAAATGTTATAACTGGCTTCACCTACTTACCAAAGATAAAAGATGGTTTTATTCTGTTATTTTAACCCAAGCGTTGATTTCCAAAGTTATTGGTTTATCTGTGTCTAGTTAGAAGTGCTAAAGTAAAGTCTAGACCTATCTAATTCGTTTTAGTGCAAATTTTGATGCAAGGCCTAAATTTTAATACATCTTTTGTTTAATTTAATAGTTATAAAACATATTTTTCCTTAACTATCTCGTGTTATCGTACTTCCTTTCCATTAAATATTGCGGGCATAATTCGATTATTGCCGCAACGGAAACTTAATGTTGAGTGTCACTATCTTGAAAGGACCACGGTAGAAATTGTTCAAAAATAAAGCACAAACAGTTCTCTGTAGAGACTACTTTGAGTGTCTGCAGGCAGACCGAATTAAACAAGTCTGTGACCGCTTCTGGTTTCTGAAACTTTTTCCAAGAGGTATAAGTCAAGAAAGGGCGAGATAGCGTTTTTAATTACTTCCATTCTAGAAACTTCATCCATTGTTAATTGTCGTTTGCAACATCTTTTTATAAATAAAGAAACAGTTACGTACTATGAAATTCGCAGTTAACTACGAATCATTGTTTTTATACAGTTAGAATTACAGGAATACAAAGTTGTGGCAGAAGTCCTTGTAAAAATAAACTATAAGAATTAGTAGGTATTGATGTACAGTCCATGTTCTCCGATACAGTAATATAAAGCCATCCGTTTGAAAGTATCTAAACACGCACATTAAGAAACAGTACCGAAATAATGTCCATGTGTAGATATTTCTGAACACATAGCTGTAATAGATACCAGTATCGGATAAATCGACTGTACATTCAGTCAGCGTCATATAGTTTGAAATATACAGTGGCCAAAAGGTTCGGCACACCTTACTGTATCTATGATGCACCGAACTATTTGGTCAACTTGGATGCAGCATATATAACGATGACTGTACCTAGTAGTGGCGTGGCGTCAGGTATAACAGAAGGCAAGCCGAAGGGATTTAACTTGCCTTTTCCTCTAATTATGCACAATAAAAGTGCCCAACTGCCTTAAAATAGGCAAGCCGGTGGGAACCGAGTTCTATGGAAGCCACGCCACTGGTACTTAGTAAGTTATCTATCGCTAAAAACAACGCCTACATATTTTTTAGATAATGACTTTTGTGGTTGAATTGATCCAGGAATTGTTTCGGCTCCCGCTGTCTCCTATGAACAGTAATACAGACGCACACTTGGATCTTTTGTGAGTTTCCATTGTTTGCACAGGCCGTCTTCAAGGACCTGCTTTACAACCTAACTATAGAAACTTCAATGGGGACTTAAGATCCAACGGTATAAAGGAATATTTAAATGGGTGCATTACTTTAACTCACAAGGCTAGCTTCTAAGATATCGTAGTGTACTTACAACAGCCCAAAGTACTTAAGTACTCCTTTATTTATGAATTATAAACGCTTGTTAACCTTAACTTAATACTCACTTGACTTTAGCGGTCAAAATGTTTTGGCAATTCTTAGACAACGCGGCGTCAGTTTTCAGAAGTAAACCGATTTAAGTTAAACAGCAATAATGGTTATACCACACCCACGATATTTTTGAACGCCCTTTCCAACTAGACTCCACGCTAAGTGGAAAACCGAGAAGAAAAAACATCCTCAATTTCGTGTAGGGGAGGTACCCTAGAAAAAATGTTGTTCAAGATTTTATTTTACCGCATTGTTGGCGTAGTATGTAATATGTACATCCATGCCAAATTACAGCTTTCTAGTACCAAAAATCTCTGAGCTAAGCCGCGGACAGACAGTGGGTCGAACGGACGGACGGATACAGCGAAACTATAAGGATTCCTTGTTTACTACGGAACCCTGAAAAATGCACTGCGTACTTTTACTTCCACATTTGTGTGCTTCGGTCCTCTATATACGAAGAAAAATAAGAGAGAAGTTAAAATGTGAAGCCTATATCTTCAGAAATATTTGCAAGGATTATATTAATTCTGAAGACACTGAACAATAAATAACATAGTTATCACGAATTGACAATAGGTTAACTATAGCTATCTTGAAAATATGCCATGTATAAACCAAAGTAAATTAATTAATAAAAATTACACCATACAACTCAGGAAACTATAATAGAATCAACGTTGTGAATGCATTACATTTGACATAATATCAGAAATCTAAATAAACTGTATAATGGAGGGCGAACACCATAACAACGCAATCACTTACACAAACTGTGTGAAACAACGTCCTGGCAAAAGCACTCACTTATGATTTGAAAAACTTTGAAAGGTGAAGTTTGAGTTTCTGACAAGCTATTTCCCAGCGGTGGCTTTCGTATTCGGAAGTAGACTATTTTTATAGAAGCAGGAAAAATAAGAGTATGAAGCAAAATTTATTCAGAACACGGGTCATGTTAGTTGATTTAATCGGCACCTGCAAACGAATCCATGCGTAGTTACACCAGACACTAAATATTTTTTGAATATGAACGAAATTCTAATTTCCCCACATAATCCCGTACAAACAGAGCATCCATCCCCAATAAAACACAATCAGAAACAACGTCGCATCTCGAGCTTACACTTTATTAGATACATATTTTGAAACCGTTCCACATGTGCTGAATAATTTAAAATCTTGTCCCGACACGATAAAGACCTTTCTATAACAAGCGATGTGGATTAAGGCATAATATCATGCAAATTAGCCCTTCTTGACGTCTCTCGCTCAAGCTATAAACGGTGAGCAAAAACAGATGATTTATTTTCAACGCGATAGAACGTGTGATATAAACAGTATTAGTGTTTTGTGTATAATTACGTTTTCAAAACTTTATCTAGTAGAAATAATTCATTTGAAGGCTTATAATTCAGTTTGCGAAGAAGTTTATTCCCACCCAAGTCGACTAAATACATCAATTTTTTTGTACCTAACAGTTTAATAAATAAAAATGACGTTTGAGACAATAGTAGCACAAGAAAACATCGTTTAACATAACTGTGAAAAAGTAAAAAAAATAAAATGTAAAAACCATATGGACAGAATAATAAAAATCAAATAAAATTATTTTGCTGCAAACTTTTTTTTCTATGATGTGTGCTATGCTTTTTTATTGGGCCAAGAAACCCAATAAACCAGTGGGTGAGCAATATAATGTCAACATAAAAAGTTACCATTAAGCCCCCGGAGTACAAAAGCCTTGATACAAAATGAAGAAAAAGTCTACGTAAGTTAGTTTCATCCTGCTAGTTCTTCGGTTATAAACATAGTTAATAAAAGTTTGAAAATCTTATGCTCATGCACATGCCAAACTTTTAATGGGCGATGTAGCGGTACCAGACTAGAAAATCATGTTACGTTCGCTTACAGCTATTTAAGATCGCTTTCAGGTCTTGCCCTAAACTTCGATGTATTCTTTATGCTATATTTTATGTCAAGGTTTTTTCTTGCGATTCGAAGTTATTGTAGGTAAATGCAGTTGAATAAATGACGATTATGTGCAGTCAAGGGCTTAAATATACGTACATTACCAAGACGTCAAAAATATCTATACGCCTTTATATGCCACAAACAATAAACTCGGTGATACATGTGTATATATTTGACATGATGGATATCGATATTTATGCCTCGACTGGACAGATTCAATTTGCATGGAACCTTCGCCGTGCACCTGCGGTTGGTCGGAGTTTTCTTATTTTTACTATAACTAAAAATAACAATTTTTCTATCAATTCCTTTATGCTGTGACAAATACTTCTTGCAAAATTTTATTTTAGTTCTACTTTTTTTTCGGATGTCAAAATACGATATATAAATGGCCATACTTTTATAACTTGCGTTGACTCTAAAGTTTCAATAATTTTTACAGCTCAAAAAGCCTGATGGTTTCGTGCTATACATAATAATAAATATAAGCCGGCAAAAAATTAAGTGTACTTATTCCATACAAAATATTTTGGCGGATCAGTAGATCAGTATTTTTCGGCTTTTTTCCTTTACTTGCGTCAGGCTTAACTTCAAATCAAATTTCATAATTCAATGTCAACGAAAAGCGCTCCATACGTTTGGATTCCCACGGTTTTTGTATTTCAGCTAATCTGAAACGCGATAACCCAAGTTCTTTCTGCTGCTATTTGACGGCAGAATTGTGATCATTTTTTTAAATGATTTCCAATTGAGAATTCATTGCTTATACAGTAAGAACCACTATTTAATGTGTAAAGAACCAGGCGTAACAATTGCGGGTTGTAAGAGCTATTTTAGGAAATCAATATTTCTAATTTGTACAAAATGCTGGTAAGCTCACGATCACTCGGGAACATGGAAGCAATTGTCGAGGCGCTAATTAAATATCGCTACAAGAGCGACTTAGCGGACTCTAATCTAATTTTTTAATGGCAATAAACGATTTATTAATACCGAGTTTATATGGCTATTTATTTATTTTATTCCGTGTTATTACACCTTCTGTGCTCATTTGGAAAAAAAAAACTATTTTGATAGCGTGATACAATCCGCACGGGCATTGTGATAGAACTTGCCTAAACCTACTTATATCGTGCGAGGAGTGCATATTTCTTGATGCCAATCGAACCTACTACATACAGCACATCCAATCGAATTCATATTGATAATTTAACTCGATTTTTTGCTGCAGATAAACATAATGTTTGTTGGTATTGTATAACACGTTATCAGGCCAAACATCAAAAATCTTTGAAACGCAAAAGAAAGCACCATGTTCTGTTGTCGCTGTCATGCTGCCATAGCTCTTACTTTTTCCGACGGAAAAGTGAAGGGAAGTTTAATATTATACGCCGTAATCTGTCAGTCAGTAGCATTCCAAATTTGTTTGTATTTTGTATTTTGTATTTTGTTTTTACTAACTGCTGTAACGCGGGAAATTCGTACTTTCCCAGGATTTTAAGTAAAACTCGTTTTTTTAAATAGGTACTTCGTGTATCTATCTACCAGTACCAATTTCACCGGGTATCTTGCTCTCCACTCCACCCCGGAACACAGTAATGCAAACACTATGTTCGGCAGCAGTATTAGCGAGTAATATAGTAGAAGTGATCTGGACGTACCTACCACCCGCTATTAGGTACATTTTTATTAAAAATATTTAGGTATTTTTTTAAGTCCTGACTCAAATTATAAACGAAGACAGTGTTACTAAAGCGTCCAGTCTTAATTTTTTTCCTTTGTTTCTTCTCCGTTTTACGCATTAATTAATTTCAATTACGTGCTTCACTGGTAATGAAAACCAGAAGAAGCTTTATGCGTAGGAATTTCTTTTAAAATATGCACTTGTTGTTTGTTACAAACGAATGTTTGTTTCATGCTGAAAATATACTCAACGGCACAAAATTTGGTCTAGTACCATACAAAATTGCTTATATTGCATACATAAATGAGGGCCACATTTTTTGGAGCCGAGTAAAGTTAATTATCCAATTCAAATACCATTAAAGTTAATTAACGTAGGGATCAAATGCGAAGTGTATGTTTATTTCTGGGTGTGGTTGATACTTGAAACTGGCCTTTCACATCTGAGACACATTTCATTGGGTATATTGTGTGTATTGATAGCAATACAAGTAACCACAGATACGATGAATTAGAAATCTAATCAACTCCACTATTTTGTCCACTTTTCCCAAGTACTGCAAATAGGCGATTTATTGCCGAATTGTGGGCACAATAGGGCAGAAGAAAAGCCTGCATTGAGAGGAAAGTTTATCAAAAGGCCCATTATTGCGGGTGGCTATTGTGTCTGAAGCTTTACGAAGGCTTGTTTGTAACTTAATTTGATTCAGGAAAGAGTAGGAACATGGAAATTTTGTTTATTTAAGCTAGTAAGGAAAAAGAGGACTTTTTTTCAATTAAAAGCTTCTTCAAAATAACAAAATGTTGTGAATTCATTAATTAACATCAAAGGACAAAACGATCACCCAAACGTAAAAATAAAATATTGATATCAAATTTACTTCATTGTGTCGTGAAAAATATCCTATCTCTTAACATTATAATATAGGAATAAATTAAGTAATTGTATATAATTTGTTTTATAATAGTATTTTATGCAACCGTTACTTAATGAGGGTCCTTATACGTGAGTGTGGTTATTGAAACGAGCCTTGGCGAATTTCATAATAAGATCACACGAGTGTTTTAATGCTTAATTATGTACAGTTGCATACATTACTTTGTCTACACACATATCATAAGTAGGTAGGTACTTTAAGATGGGTTCAGAAGCAGTAGGGAAATGACCAGCATTATTACAACCAATTATACTAGGTGCTGTTAATCCCGTATGGGATAAAGACGTGATTAATGTAAGTACTTTCTTGTCAGTGGTAGTAGGTAAAGTCTGTTTTTTATGTTAATGCAGCTTAGATTTTTGTAAGGTTAGGTAAAATTTGTACTGTATAACATTAATGTACATTGTACTGTAATGTTATGTTACAGTAGGTATAGATTTTTTAAGGGTGTAATAATGCTGGTCAATTCCTACGGTTTTGAACGCATTTTAAAGCACTAATGATATGTGCGTAGATAAAAGTATTTTAACCAACGTGTGTGTACAATAATTTTAGTAATCCGGTTACATCAAGCCCTTAACAATTAACTTAATTTTGTAAAACGTGCACCTAATCGTTATCAAGTCCCTTCATTGTCCCACTTTAGCTCTGGACTGAAATTAGAGACTGATTTACGTGACAATCCACCTCTTGATAAACCGCTATCTGGCGGTCTGCTCATAAAATATTGCCAGGAAGCTGGCGCTGCGTCCCAAACTAAATTAAGAGCGTGACACTTGACAGATTTTATTTATTACACGTGAATATTTGATGTCATATCAAAATCGAAACTGTCCATCGCCAGTCACGCCTTCGCTAAGCTGCCACGAAGTTTATATTATTTTTTTTCAACATTTTCACTACATCACAATGTTATGGTATTTTCTAAACGATTTTCTTATATTTACCCTCTCTCTATTAATTATGATTAATTTTCTCAATAAACATGGGTAGTTAAAATAAAAATGATAAACTATTGCATCAATTTTGTGATTATATTTTGCATGCTATCCATATTTAAGTGCGATTTCGTCTGCTTAGAATTCGGCTCTCTGCATCACAGAAGACTGATTTCTCAGGATAAAATTTCTGTTACTTCTGTGTTTTCCAACTGTCTCAAGGTAACGCTACTTACTTCTCGCTAAACTGATATTGTCAAAGGAAGTACAGACGACCAAGTACCTAATTGCTTTACTTATACTATTTTTGGTGACAGTTCCTATATCAGAAAAAAACTAATAACGCCTTAAGGTGGTAAAAGAATTTCTTGATTGATTATACATATTGACATTATACATCTGCTAGAGTAATCAAGTGAAATTAATTACGAAAAAATTTCACATAGGTACTTGTTTACAGTTATCACGAGTGTTGTATATGCACATATAAGGAAGCAATTAGTATGAGTAAGGAAGTCCATACTAATTTATTAAAGTACAAGCATACCGTTTATGATGCCACGAAATATCCCCTAGACTATTAACCTGATAATTTACTATTTATAACGGGCGTTGTGATGGAAACTCGGGTAAGTATAGGTGTTGTTGAAGAATAGGTACCTTCTGATAAATGATCGGCATCAGCGTGAATCTACGAACTAAAGAAATGAAAATGATGATACCAATAATAGTAGTATATTTTAAATCTCCATGCCTCATGCCTCCATGTTCTTCCATGCTGGTCTGGGAGCAAAGAAAAAACATAGAATGTACCAGTTGCTTTTTTTCCCGCGCAGATGGTAAATAGCCCATCGAGGGAATCATAGGAACCATGCTATAGGCGATGCGGCTAGCAACCCATCACTATTTTGATTCCTCTTTCCACCTTTACGCCCACAATCTTGCTAAACGTGGCCTGTAGGTCTTACCACCTTAGGCTCTGTCTACCCCATAAGGGATAAAAACGTGATTTGTGTATGTATGTGTATGTATATTTTAAATATTAAAAATTTAAGAGAATATGTACCTAAAACAGATGGCTTACTACTTTGCAACCGCACCTGCATGATAGCTAAGTATTTGGCTACGCGACACATAAGTATTATGTTTTTATCCGAAACCCCCCTTTGTTTCTTCTAAGTTTTTTGGAGTTGTCCAGTGGATGACATACATCACATAGAGCTAACTGTCACAAACACCATGCAAATCGCCAGCACGTTTTAAACTCTATACGAAAATGTGCTTACGTTCACTAGTTAACTCATTATTCGTTGGGTTATGAAACGGTCGTACTCGATGTGACGTAGCTTTCAAAATGAACACATAGCTGTCTTGTCAGTGTAGTTGCGGGTTAGCAAGTCTATTCATTTTGTGCACAGATAAGACCTGCCACAAATTTACGACTGATTAAATCTATACTTGCATACTTATATTATAAATACTTATATTATAAAAGGCGAATGTGTGTCTGTCTGCCTGTCTGATACCTTTACACGCTTAAACCACTGAACCGATTTAGTAGGAATTTGGTTTAGAGGTAGTAGAGTCCCAGGGAAGGACATGTGATAGTTTTTATCCCGGGAATTCGCATAGTTCGCGGGCAACACCTAGTCATTTATCTAAACAAAAGTAGACTAACAATTCTACGGTTCCGGTACTTCTGGTTTCAAATAAAGATGTAGGGTCCATTAATTAAAATCGCGATTATTTTAGCACAAGTCCAACTTACATTATTTGTAAAGTTTTCTTATTTTGCTATTTTACCATGACTGTTCGGGAGCTGCAATAACAGACCTTAGAAAAATATTCAAAGTAACAACTCAACTCTGTATGGAATGAATAAGCTTTCGCAGAAACAAAAAAAAAAGATTCATAACAAGCGTAGATATTGAAAAGTATCCAAAACGAATGTCTTTGAATTATTCATCGCTGGAGATACGATCCAAGCCACCGTGGTGCAATAAAAATGTCGAATTGATTTTTTATTATACTAGCAGGTCCAGGTAACACAGCGGCATTATTTTCCAAATCAGCTCTTTTGAAGAGTATTTTCTTGACGAAAAGGTTCTAAATGAAATATTTGCCAAAACATTCTTTCATACTTTGGAAATTAAGTAAATTAAAGTGTTAAAACGAAATCGTGTAGTGTAACTAATCGAGTCAGTACTCATAATAAATACCTTTATGTTCGATTGGTTACACGGTTTTGATTTAGCTATCAGCAAACCATGAGACGTTGATTATCTATGATATTTCATTTGGAAAAAGAAGTAGAACAGGTAAAAAAGTTTGTATATCTGGGCTCACCGTTTACGAAATATGGGAAGTGTGAAAGTAATATTGAAAGAAGAGTTGATGCAGAAAACATGGGCAATGGAGCGCTGCGTGCCTTTGTGAGCGGTGAGACGGTGTCGAAGAAGGCGCGTCTGGCCGTCCACAGAGTGGTGCTCGTTCCGACTAATGTACGGTAGCGAAAGTTGGGTATGGCAAAAGAAACATGAAAGAAGAATAAATGCAGTGGAGATGAGAGCGTTAAGAAGTATAGAAGGTGTATTACCGAAAGATTGAGTAAGGAATAGTGTGACAAAGGAACGTGCTGGTGTGAAAGAAGATATTGTGACTAGGATAGAGAAAACTATTCTTAGGTGGTTTGGTCATGTAGAGAGGATGGATGAAAGTAGATTAACTAAACAGATTTATATGGGGAGTGTGAATGGGTGCGTTGGAAGGGGAGTGCTTAAAAGGACCTTCCGTAACCAAATTGGGGACACACGCACACACAAATCACGTCTTTATCCCCTACGGGGTAGGCAGAGCCTGGGTAACAAGACTAAAGGCCACGTTTAGCATGATTGTGGGAGTACATAGGTGGAAAGGGGAATCAAGATAATGATGGGTTGTTAGCCGCATTTGGGACGTTTGGGGGCGTTTGGAGAAAAGGCCAGGTCAAGAGTACCCGAAACCGCCGAGCATGTATGAAAAGATTGATGAATTCGGGTGAAGCGAAAGAGGTGTTAGGATCGTAGCAAGTGGAACATAGTAGTCTCTGCCTATCTCTAGTGGAAAAAAGCGCGACGGTATGTATGTACTCCTATGTATGTCAATTATTTGGATAACTCTGGGGCCTTGTGAATTGCTAAGATGGTACTGAATGTAGGGCACGGCGGGGTTGATGACTGAACTTAAACATAAAACTGTGTTACAGTTATTTTCGTGTTCAAAATAATTAATGTCTTAGAGACCTTATCTGAGATATTAAACATATTTATAATCTTTGAATAGAGTAATGTTTTCTATACAGGTGATTTTTTTGACGTTATTCAAAGTATAATGTTTTCAATACATCTCTCCAAAACTAAAAGCCACTGCGACTAAAAGAGTAATTAATTAGGTTTTTTTAGATTTAAAATATCCCAGTTATTTCATTATGTATTTCAGTGATAAAAAAAGGTTTTTGTTTTCACAATAATCGCTCGCCTCTTTACTACCTAAGTAAGTATGAACCTTTACAAGTAATGTGAAAGTAAATTTAATTACTATGTGGATAAATAGGAATATTTAAATAAGACCAATTTAAACAATTGAGTCAATGAACTTCAGCTCAGCTAAAGACACTAATTTTGTATCACGTATAAAATTCACTCTGCATTATGTGGTTAAAATTTTAGTCTTAATAAATTAGTATGGACTTTCTTACTCATACTAATTGCTTTTTTATACTATGTAGATGTGCTAATCTACAATGTTATCTACAATATTAATAATTTTTACAAAATCTCAATCTCAACCGCAAAACTATCAAGTCGGATCATGGTACCATGGTACCTACTCAGAGCAGGGGCGGCTGCCAAGCAAAGCTGAAAGAAGCAAGCTCCGCAAGTATTCTTGTATAATAAACTAACTAAGTATGCAAATTGTGAGACAATTGGAAAAAATAAAATATTTATCCACACGTACAGTTCCGGCCCCAGGTGGCCTCAGAGCTGGCGGTTACTGAACCCGAAGACTAGGAACTACATCACACTGCCTTTAGTGTATATTTTTGACACGAAAAACTTCTTGAATGCGTTCTCGTTAACGTCTCTATTATTATGGGAAAATTGGTAGCACCACTTGCAAATTGGCACAACAACAAACTGGGGGGTTACCATGACGTCTTAATGCGATTTAATTCCGATTCAGTTTAAGTTCGCTCGCTGTCAAATCTATACCAAAAATTACAGCTAAAACCTGAACTTATTCGGTATTGAAACGCATTAAAACGTCATGGTAAGGCCCCTATTCTCATAATATTTGGCATTTTAACGCTAAATCTATCCATGTGGCGAAAAATCTGGTTCTAGTTTCGTGTTTTAGGTTACGCAGTAGTGTTTAAATTATATTTATTAACTGCCTTTTATAATTGATATTATATGATTATAATTGAGTTAGAGTACTTCATTTTAAATGTAATATTTTAATTATTATACTATCTTGCTGAAGTTAGCGAAGCGGATAAAAGTTCTCGTCTTGATATCACAGAAAAACCTCTTCAGACATTGTTCGAGATTTAACTCAGTTTTTCCGCAAGATTGATGAGGACAATAGTAGGTAAATTGTTTGTCCGTGCCATAACAAAGGGATAAAAATAGACAAGAGAAAGTATTTGAGGCTTTCGAAGTAATAACATAGTTTTCAGAATGCTACGAGTATCTTCCGTTATTTAACGGAAGGCTAGGTAATTCGTTCTCTTCATTCACTATTTTTTAAACAACTAGCTTCTGCCCGCGACTTTGTCTGCGTAGAGTTATACATATAAACCTTCCTCTTGAATCACTCTATCTATTAAAAAAACCGCATCAAAATTCGTTGCGTATTTTTAAAGAGCTATGTATACATATGGCTGTCCCTATGTCCCTATGTATGCATAGATAGACAGATAGACCGTGCAAAGCGACTTTGTTTCATACTATACATTGACTTTAGTCTTCACTTTAATATACAGATATAGTAAGTAAAAGTAAAAAAGTCTTTATATTTATAGTATGCAAAAGGTTACAACATGTTTGTTCGACAGCCTCCGCACTAGACTCAGGACCTGTGTCGCGGAGACACGAGACAGTTATAACAATAAGGGACTAACATAAAAATCCGAAATAATTTGTGTGTGTGTGTGTGTGTAAGTGTTAGTGCATCTAATTACAGGCTGTAAGAATGTTTTCGGTTTCGTCATAATTCAAACTCATTATAGCTAGCGTTCAGTTTCTTTTTTCAGTTTTTTGCTTGTCAGATTTAAAAGAAAATTATATGTTTACAGGATTTATTATAGACTAGCTGTTGCCCGCGACTTCGTCCGCGTGTGTTTTTGTGAAACTTACGGCTTTTCTCGATACCAAAATTATTATTATTATGACTATTAACTTCGTCACGTGAACCACTGAAAGTATGTACGAAATTATACTTTTAGAATTACGTCATGAAAATAATAATTTGTGACACGGAATCCTGAAAAAAAAAACAGGTGTGAACTGGTTAATGACTCATCACATTTATTTATACCTTATTTTACAAAATAGTTTAATTTATAGTTTTGTTTATAGTTTCTTTATTCAAAAAAAGCTAAGTACATTTTTAGTTACCTACATCAATTAATTTCGCCGAACTATGACGCTTATTGGCGAATAGGTACTACGCTCACTTTAACGATATTTGTACCCAGATTAATTTCAAAAAATAAATATATTCTAATCAAATAATAGGTACATAAATGTTTATCTGTTTTTACCTTACGACTAACAATTCATTTAGTTTTAATTAATATTTTGCGACTCAATTTTTTCTAGCAGAAGTTTTTTTATTTATTTTCTTGGTTTAAGTAGGTACCTACGGATTATTAACACTTATTATCTTTATCTACAAATTAATTACCTACAGAGGCCTTACCATGACGTCGTAATGCGATTCAGTTAAGGTTCGCTCGCTGTCAGATTCATAATAAAAGCACAAACTTTTTTCACTTAAAAATTCTAACATGTTCGTAGCGCAGACATAAACGCGCCTTTTGATTTTGATTTTTTTAGGCAAAGATATTAAGAGCATACAGCCAAGCGTTTCACGCCTCCCTCATAATATATCAGGTTTTTAAATAAGAGTGCGTTCAAAAACCGAACGCGTTGTGAATAATAGCACATAAATAAAAACAAAGTAACGGTATTGCATATTGAACTTTAGGTGTTAGGTAAAGAACACAATTTAGGACGCCAATTTAGGTTGATTTAGGTTTGAAGAAAATGCCTTCGTTGAAAAATACCTGTACAGCATGTAATTATTTTATTAATGTTTTTTCACAATTGACACAGTTTTCCGGCTTTATGTCTTACTAGCTGTTGCCCGCGACTTCGTCCGCGTGTGTTTTTTGTGATACTTTACGGCTATTCTTGATATCAAAATTATTATTATTATGACTATTAACTTCGTCACGTGAACCACTGAAAGTGTACGAAATTATACTTTCAGAATTACGTCATGAAAATAATAATTTGTGACACGGAATCTTGAAAACAAAAACAGGTGTAAACTGGTTAATGACATCAAATTTATTTATACGTTATTTCACAAATAGTTTAATTTATAGTTTTGTTTATACATATTTCTTTATTCAAAAAAAAAGCTAAGTACAGTTTTAGTTACATCACTATTAATTTCGCAAAACAATGACGCTTATTGGCGAATACTGCGCTCACTTAAACGATATTTGTACCCTGATTAATTTAAAAAATTAAATCTAATCTAATCTAAAAATACAGAAATCTTTACCTGTTTGTACCTTACGACTAACAATTCATTTACTAATCCGTTTTAATTAATATTTTGCGACTCAAATTTTCGTAGCAGAAGCTTTTTTTAATTTATTTTGTTGGTTTAAGTAGGTAGCTACAGATTACTAACACTTATTATCTACTTATTACCTACAGGGGCCTTACCATGACGTCTTAACGCGATTCAGTTTAGGTTCGCTCGCTGTCAGATTCATACTAAAAGTGACAGCTAAAACTTGAACTGAGTCAGAATTAGGACGTCATGGTAAGGCCCCAAATTCTTTAAAAGTGAAAAAGTGTTTCTGGTGCGCCGGCGGGATGCGAACCCACATCTCTGGCTTAACGCGCCAGCGTTCTACCAACTGAATCATGTCGCTCCCAACCGACTTCCGTTTTCAGTTTTTTTTCTCTTTTATATAGTCTTAGATTTCGTCGAGCAAACGTACATTGCTATTATATAGATAATATAATACAGATTATTTACAAACCATTTTCGAACTATTTACAAATTATTTCAAAATCAATTTACAGTGATCAAAGAATTTCTCTATATACAATGTTCGCGGTTTGATGATTAGGCGCAAGTACATACAGGCGCTCTGAGGAAGTTACACGCGAGCAAGCGACATATAGCTGTCCATGTGAAAAGCATCCGGTGCTCAGATCAATGCCGGCGGCTTGGAGTGTCTGGCCCTGCGACTTGTTAATGGTCATCGCAAAACAAACGCTCACAGGAAACTGTAAGCGTTTGAACTGGAAGGGGAAGTTGTTCGGGATAAGGGGGATACGCGGTATAAAAACTGACTCACCGGCGCCACATCCCGTCAGAATTTCTGCCTCAATGAGATTCCTCTGCAGCATCACTACCTTGAGCCGAGTTCCGTTACACAGCTTCGGAGGAGCTAAATTCCGTAAAAGCATGACCGGAACACCGAGTTTCAGTTTAATAGAGTGCGCCGGAAGCCCGGACGCACTCAAAGAGTTCAGAAACTCGACGGGATATTCGGTAGCGCTGTCTTCATCTACGACGGTGTTGATGGAGGTGTACACAACCTCGTCTCCCACGATCTCGCTGAGGATGCGATCATTTAAAGTAGCCGCCTGCTCATTTTTGGGGGTCAGTATTGCCCGCTCACATATCCAAGAGTTTTCCCGGTGCGTTATGTCCGTAATATCGCCGTACACGCTGTTAATTAATCTTTCAACGGAAGGCACGATCTGACATAGAGATTGTGGCAGTTGTATCAGTCCGTTGGTTTCTCGTGACCGCCCCTCTCCGATCTCAAGCAGCATGTCCGAAAATTCATTAGAATTTGAATAGCCTCCAAGCTGGACTCGCATATTCTGCGTAAGGCGCAACTTCTGAATTCCCGCCCAAAGTACAGATCGCTTGAGGCAGGCATTCACTTCATCGGCTCGGGTGCCCCGCGTCACCACCGGCAATGTCTGGCGAAAATCACCACAAAATAAAACCGTGATTCCACCCATCGTGATATCCACCCTACGTATGTCACGGAGCATCCTATCTACAGCTTCTACCGCCTTCTTGTGCGCCATAGTGCACTCGTCCCAAACTAACAGGTGACAGTCCTGGATCACCCGGGCTTTGTCACTGTTACGTGACACCCCACACACAGGAGTGTCTGTGCGATCCAAATCGATGGGAATTTTAAAGGTAGTATGAGCCGTTTTTCCACCAGGCAGAAGTGTGGCAGCGATTCCTGAGGACGCTACAGCGAGGGCGATCTTCCCTCGTCGCCTGATTTCCGCAAGAAGTATGCTATTTAGAAACGTTTTTCCAGTGCCTCCCGGTGCGTCGAGAAAATACGTTTCACCGAGCTGCAGCTCAACGCTCCTCACGACTTTGTCATAAATCGCTTTTTGCTCGACAGTGAATTTAGAAATGTTATCAATAACGATGGCGGACATTTCAGCTGTACTGTAATCTGTTTCCGCAGCGTACTCACGGTTAACATCCGCATGGTCTGGGAGTTGCTGTGGTATCGGTAAGCCGTAACGGTCCAGCGTATTACCTCCGATTTCAATGACAACATCTTGGAGCAAAGTGAGGCAGCGATTTGTGACTACCTCGTCAGATACGTCCTCTTCTTGTTCAGTGTTCCTCAGAACATGCTGGATATCTTCGCTAAGAAGGAATTTATACTTTTCCCAGAGTTGCAATGGGTTTGAAAGCCCACAGAACACCAGCATCACAGCAAACAAATTGCGCAGACGTCTTGGGCTATCACCAATTATTGCCTCCGCAAGTGTTTCTGATATATAACTAGGTCAAAACACCTACACAGAGATAGACCGTAATAGCAGAATACACAAACTTTAATTTATACGAATACAAAAACACAATAATAGAGCCTAAATAAAAACAGTATGTTTTTCTCTTGACAAATCTTTTGAGAGTACCTGACAAGACAGAACAATCTTTTGTTATTTAAAAATAATCATAGACAATATACTGTGGTATTACAGCCTACATACATATTTCTAACACTCCTCCTTATTTTCCAATAACTTACATGTCTCCTGTCTTTCATCTTCTTACACCCATCGCATTTGCACACCATCCAAACTTTCCTTTCACTAAAGGTTTGGTCAGTGCATCAGCCACCATACGACTCGTCTCTACCATATTCGACTGCTATCTGTTTATTCACAATCGCTTCCCTTACGAAGTGGTAACGTATGTCTATATGCTTAGTACGTTGGTGGTGAACCGGGTTCTGTGCAATAGCTAAAGCTGATTGGCTATCACTAAGAATGTTCATACAGGTTTCTTCTTTAGCTGTCATTTCTGCTATGAACCTTCTTAGGAATACTGCCTCTCTTGCGGCTTCTGACAGAGCCACGTATTCCGCTTCCGCAGTAGACAAAGCTATAGTTTTTTGTTTGCTGCTTTGCCAACATACAGCTCCTCCTTGAGCTAAAAAAACGTAGCCTGACCACGACTTTCGGTCGTCTTCTTTGCCACCATGACTGGCGTCAGAATATCCTTGACACATTATCTCAGATGTTGTAATTTTTGAATATCTTATTCCATAACTCTTGGTTCCTTTTAAGTATCGTAGCACTCTTTTTGCTGCCGTCCAGATGTCTTCTGTGTAACAGTTGTTAAACTGACTCAGGAAACTTACAGTGTGCATTATGTCCGGTCTAGTGCACACTGCCAAGTACATCAAGGATCCAATCAAATTTTGGTATGGAATTCTTCCATCTGGTTCCAATCCCGTCTCTAATTTTTCTAAATGAGAACCAGGGACTGCTGGTGTGGCAACAGTTTTACACTCCTCCATTCCAAAGGTCTTGAGAAGTTTCTCAATATACCTTTCTTGATCAACCTTTATCTCATCCTTTGTTTGGGTGATCTGCATTCCTAATATTAGTTCTGCTTTACCGAGGTCTTTCATTTCAAATTTTGACTTAAGGTCATCCTTCACTTTTCGAAGCTCATTCTGGTCGTTCCAAAAGATTAATAGGTCATCAACATACACAGCTATTATTATGACCTTAGACTCTTTAGTCCTTACGTAGACACACGGTTCGTTTTTAGATTGATTAAATTGAAGTTTTTTCAACTCAAAATCCAATTTGTTATTCCAAGCTCTAGGAGCTTGTTTGAGTCCATAAAGTGACCGGTTCAGCTGACACACATAGTCCTTCTTCTCTCCGTCTTCAAAGCCTTGAGGTTGTTTCATGAAGACTATTTCCTTAAGCTCTCCATTTAGGAAAGCAGTCTTCACGTCCATCTGATCAATTTTTAAATTCATTCTGCTAGCCAGCGCTATCAGAGTTCTCAGTGAGCTATGACGAACTACTGGCGAGAAAGTCTCATGGTAGTCAATGCCCCACCTTTGGCTGAAGCCTCTAGCCACCAGTCGTGCCTTGTACCTTTGCCTATTTTGTTCAAACCTTTGTCTTCAAAAGCACTCTCTAAGGCATCCCATGCCTGCTTAGCTGTCGTACATTTCTTGACATGGACAAGACAATGCGGTTTGATCATCAGGCAAATTTTTGCTCTCGCTCTCTGATCTTTCTTCGTACCTTGTGCATCCGTAGCTGCGGGGGTGACGCTCGTGTACTCCCACAACTCTACATCTATAAGGTACAGCTCCATTTGGAATTTCCATATTGAGTAATTTGCGTTACCGTCGAGTTTTTCGATAGTAGGCGAAACTGAATTACTCATCATTTCAACTCTTGAATTAGTACTCGTATTTATCCCAACGACTGTAGTTGTAAAGTCGCCGCTGTCATTTGGCATTCCGATTTTCAGTCGCTGAATTTCCCATAACCTGATATATAACTAGGTCAAAACACCTACACAGAGATAGACCGTAATAGCAGAATACACAAACTTTAATTTATACGAATACAAAAACACAATAATAGAGCCTAAATAAAAACAGTATGTTTCTCTCTTGACAAATCTTTTGAGAGTACCTGACAAGACAGAACAATCTTTTGTTATTTAAAAATAATCATAGACAATATACTGTGGTATTACAGCCTACATACATATTTCTAACAGTTTCATCCCAATTTCGGTCATCGTCTAAGAGACACCGAGCGCTACAGGCCGCGTGAAACGTAGGGTATTCAATACCATCAACCGTTTTAAGAAACGCAAATGAGGTAGGGCCGCGGACGGCGTGCAGTAGCAAGCGTAAATAGTAACATTCCCTGTTATTGGGATGGATAGTGTAGACCCTACCTAAAGCATGCTCCTTGTACACGCCTGGTGCCCCCTCCACCAGTTGGCCACGTCGTCGTCGACAAAATAGACCTGTTTGTTTGTTGTACGTATAATACGACGGCAACTCATCATACATTAAAGTTTTGGCAAAATCATCCTCTTGACACAGTCTAAAAAACGCCAGAAGTGTGGTCTGCCGAGGGTTTTCTAGACGATCCCTAACATTTTCGGGATTAAAGTAAATCCTCTGACCATTTTCTAAATGTACATCTAAATGTAAGACGGTAGGGTGCCGTTCGTGAATAGGAAAGGCCAGAATTCGCCACACCGCTTCAGAGGTACTAATATATCGGCCAGACTGGTAAGTTGTTACCTCGTCTCGGGTTCCGCTTTGCATACCAAAGGTAGCCTGGGTATCTCCCTTGTTTATATACTTACAAATGTATTTAATAGAGGCAACACTTGCACATGACTCAACGTTGATGTGTGTCTCAAAAGCTGAAGAAAGCACTGGTGAGTACGGAACTACCCATCTGTTATCAACTTGAAACGATCGGCCACGCGAGTTTATTTCAGCTGTGAATCCGCCGTTTTGGGGTGATCGACGTCGATAACTTGGGTATCCATTCTCACCAGTGACAGTTTCACTAACGAAGCTCTTTGGAAACCTTTTAGAGCAGCGCCCGTTGTTCATACACGGTGAATTTTGATTGATGGTGCCACAGGGTCCGTGGATCATGTGCGCCTTGATGATATTGTGCAAGCGAGGGTCAACGTCTGGGTCCGGGAGCTCGGCGCTGATGACTTGGGCGAGATCATTGGGCCTGATCTTATCATTAAGCCACAAAAGAATATGTGAATGTGGCAGGCCGCGTTTCTGCCACTCAATGGAATACATAAAGCAGAGAACACCGCCAAACAGTTTACCTTTTGTAAGAAGCTCCATTAAGCGCTTCTGCTTCAGGTGGAAGACTCGAGTTACTATATCATGCCTGTCGGCAGGTGTTTGACCGGGAAGGAGCATGGATGTAATTTCAGACCATTTTGGGTTAGTGGTAAATGTGATGAACAGGTCGGCTCCGCCGTACTTACACACATAGCGCAACGCGTCTTGCGTTCGCGCGAACATGTACCGCGGTCCACCGACGAACGTGGAGGGGAGTATAACCATCCGGCCCATGTTTTCCACATCCGAATCATGCTGCATGGCGTCACGTAGAGTAATGTAGTTCTCTGCTCTGAGTTGTCTCTGATTTGTGCGGATGAACACCAACCGCTCCGTTTCAATTTTGGCATAAACGTCAACTATAAACTGATTGAATAGTCCCTTAAAACGATGTAGGTACACGTGTTCATCCTGTCGCAGCTGCAAATGAAAACTGTAAAACTGCAGAGCGGACGTTTTTTTATTATAGTTCGTCGCGCCAGTCTGCGGGTCCACGTTATGAACTGCGAAGTTGTAGCCATCCTCTCCGCGACAGTGGATAAGCGGGTACTGTAGCGCGTCGTAAGCGCGGTTCGTTTCGCTTATGCGCTGCAGATGATTATCACGCGTGTGCAATACAATGTCTCGCCTATCACATTCTTGGTCCACCAAGAGGACAGCCACTTCATTTGTCGCAGGAGCGTTGTAGCGACCTGCATGTGTTGCAGCTGGTCTGCGATCGGCACTAATAACGAACTTGTAGTTGCTATTGTCGTCACCTGGCACAGATTCTAGTGCAGCTTTGAAACTACTGACATAAGAGTTTACGCTATGCAGCATATTTTGTAGTTCAGCTATGAGGTTTGGATTCAGGTACGGAATGCTCTGCTGTCGGACATTAGCCTGCTCTAGATAATCTGAAATAAAATAAATTTGCAGGAATTTTGGGGTATCTGTCGGCAACAAAGACCCGGTGAGGTGGTACACTTGACCTTGTATTTTAAAAGTAGGCATGAAACCGGGCTCTGTTATTTGTTTGGCGCCAAATGAGGTCATTTGAAATGCGCTATTGTACGCTCTTATAGAATCTAGAAAATGCTTAGACTGGGGGTGGTCTCCGTACAATAGTGATTTCAATGGCTGGGGCGGCTCAGCGAACGGTTCCAAACGCACTTTCCCGGCAGAGCAGCACATTCCATTGGGTTCTCCTTTCCACTTCAACGCCTTGCAATGGTGACACACTTCGGACATGGAACTAATATGTGTGTCGCTGCTGTATAAAATATTAGGGTGGTATCTAAATCCTGACCTCTCTTTATTTGTCCACGGAACTTCTTCAGCTTCGTAAACCATAGATTCGTCGCTGACCGACAGCCTGTAAACACTGTGGCGCTGGCGGTCCAAATTGAGTCGTTCATCATGCTGTTGGGTAGACTGTGACTGACGTAATTGAGCGACACGGTCACGATCTTGAGACCTAAGAGTCGTGAGATGGTTTTGCGACTGCTGATAAGTCTCCCTCGCTGACTCTAAGCGCAGACTATGTTCAATGGAGGTTTCTGAGGCCCGGGACTCTGCGCGCCGTTCACGCTCAGCGGTTAAACGGTGTTGGCTTTGCGTGAAGGTTTCCGAGGCCCGGGACTCTGCGCGCCGTTCACGCTCAGCGGTTAAACGGTGTTGGCTTTGCGTGAAGGTTTCCGAGGCCCGGGACTCTGCGCGCCGTTCACGCTCAGCGGTTAAACGGTGTTGGCTTTGCGTGAAGGTTTCCGAGGCCCGGGACTCTGCGCGCCGTTCACGCTCAGCGGTTAACCGATGCTGGCTTTGCGTGAAGGTTTCCGAGGCCCGGGACTCTGCGCGCCGTTCACGCTCAGCGGTTAACCGATGCTGGGTTTGTGCGACCGTTTCCGAGGCGCGGGACTCTGCGCGCCGTTCACGCTCGGCGGTTAGACGCTCGTCACAATCCACATCGGATTCTAGGGACCTATTTGCTCTCAAACTGTTAGCGTTCCTAGATATCCGGGAAAGATTTGTCTTCTTCCTTGCTGGCATAGTTCTTTTTTAATTTTGGGCGCAACTCATTTCACAAATCTGGGAAGAAGAGAATAAAATGATTGAAAATAAAATAAACTAAGTACCTAATTTATAAATTTATGAATAACAGAACTTGGCTTGTTGTAGAACTCGATGTTTTATTATTAAGTTATTTTAAGCTGGAATGGCAACATAATTTAATTAGTTATTGTGCAGGTACTATATATCAACATGTAAGACAGGAAAATTGTTGGAATAAAATACACAGTGGAACATAGAACCTCCTCCTTTTTTTAAGTCAGTTAAAGAAGATAAGCACAAATCATTAGTACTCACTAAATAATTGTCTTTCTATTATTACACGAAAGAAAAAAGTGTGTATTCAGCGTTCATGTACATAATGTATGTAATTTTGACTTACCTTTTCTTCAAAGCGCCAGTCAGAAAACTTCCCAAATTGTAGTTCAACATATTTCTTACATTTATTTCAACCTGAAATAGTAATAATAGTTACTGTAGGTACCTACTATACGGCATGCTCGATTAAAGGAAAACATAATATGTCAAATTAAATATGTATAATTTTATTACCTTTAAGTAATTAGGACTACCTCAGTGCTGAATTAGAGTACCGTACGTACCCTTACAATATTATGTACAAATCCTGAAACAGGCACATTCAAATAGTTTTCTCGAATAGGTACTTATGTACATTCAGATTTTAAGTATTTATGAAAATTTTGTAAGCCAGCTTACCTTTAAGTGTTTAAAATACATATTGCGCTAAGGCCCAGCAGCGTTATATTATATTTGGCAGCGTGGTATTTCACAGAAACAATAAAAATCTTATAAAGTCTGAGAACAGAAACTTTTAGGTACAATTTCAGTTACCAACTTTTCGCAATAAAATTCTGACATGTTCGTAGCGCAGGCGTAAACGCGCCTTTTGATTTTGCTTTTTTTCAGGCAAAAGTACTAAGAGCATACAGCCAAGCGATTCACGCCGCCCTCATAATAATATCAGGTTTTCAAATAAGAGTGCGTTCGAAAACCGAACGCGTTGTTAATAATGGCGCAATAAATAAAAACAAAGTAACGGTATTGCATATTGAACTTTAGGTGTTAGGTAAAGAACACAATTTAGGACGCCAATTTTGGTTGATTTAGGTTTGACGAAAATGTCTTCGTTGAAAAATACCTGTACAGCATGTAATTATTTTATTAATGTTTTTTCACAATTGACACAGTTTTCCGGCTTTGTGTCTTATGTACATTCCTATCTATCTATTTTCTCCGTAGTATTATTTTGTTTGTAATTATTACCAACTACTTATACCGAGGAAAGCTGATTTTCTTGAGTTCCGCTATTTTGTGCGTAATCACCTCAAAAATTAAATTTTAAGAAAACTGAGAAATTATATTTACCTGCATTAAATTGGAAGTATTATTTAGCAATTTTAAAAGGTTTCACTTTATTGGTTTTTATTGTATAGGTGTATGAAGTTAATTAATTTTAAACACAAAACCCTCTTTTTTGCGCCTCTGGGTGAGATTAAAAAAAAATGCTAAAACAGGTATTTCTTTATTTTTATTACTAAATATTTATTCTGAGTTTCATGATTCTAGAACAATCTAATTTTATTTTTTCATACAAACTTTAACCCCCCTTTTCACCCCCTTTTTCCAAAAAATTCCAAAATTTCTGTAGCCTATATCCTATTCTGAATTTATTGAAATAGATTTGTGAACATTTCAACAATATCCGTTCAGTAGTTTTTACGTGATGCTCAGTCAAACAAACAAACAAACAAACAAAAATTTTAAAAATTGTTTTATTATGTTCAGTTACCGATTTTAAGTCACCCTGGTCGGTTTTTTTTTTTTAATCTTCAATGTACAGATTTTTTGGTCTCAACGATTTTATTATATGTATAGATATTTATTCTGAGTTTCATGATTCTAGAACAATCTAATTTTATTTTTTCATACAAACTTTAACCCCCCTTTTCACCCCCTTTTTCCAAAAAAATCCAAAATTTCTGTAGCCTATATCCTATTCTGAATTTATTGAAATAGATTTGTGAACATTTCAACAATATCCGTTCAGTAGTTTTTACGTGATGCTCAGTCAAACAAACAAACAAACAAACAAAAATTTTAAAAATAGTTTTATTATGTTCAGTTACCGATTTTAAGTCACCCTGGTCGGTTTTTTTTTTTAATCTTCAATGTACAGATTTTTTGGTCTCAACGATTTTATTATATGTATAGATGTGCGAATGGGAATAAGGTGGCGAACCTAGCAAAAGTTGATCTTATAGTGGGAATTGGTAGGTAATTTGTATCTGCGTTGTTTGATAAGGTTAACGAAATCTTTGGAACAGACAGTAATCATCACATCACAGTGATCATTTGTAGGGAATCTACGAGGTTTAGAAAAGAGACATGTTCTTTAAAATAATGTTTTTTATCAACCGTAATACCGAGGTACTTAATCGTATCGGTGATATCTGTAGACGGGCAGTTGCAATTTGGAGGTGGTGATATGTTTTTTGAGCATGAGTGTATCCTAAGCTTTTGCAGCTCTCTAGGACTAGACATGCGTGCTTTATGGAAGGTGAGGTTTTTTGTTTTTTCATGTTTAAGGACAGAAGGTTTTTGCTTAACCAGAGAGCTATATTCGACATTCCTTTTTCAGCTGACTTCAGAACAGCGTCCCAGGAATCATCGTTAAATATGATAACCGTATCGTCAGCGTTACATATGAGTTCTGCTTCTTGAATTGAGGTATTAAATATGCCATTCTTGTAAATAATAAATAAAGATGGACCAAGTATGCTACCCTGAGGTACTCCAAAGTTAACTGTCACTGGTTAAATATATGTATTAGTTTATCAATGAAATTTGAGTTTTCTAATTAAAAATAGGATTTGATAGGTTCTACAGATTTTTTGATAAAACCTACATAACAGCAAAATTTTAGCTGGTAATTTACAAAAGGGATGCGGACAAATTTTAACAGAATTCAATTCTATTATTATCTACTACCAAAAGGGTGTTGAATCATGCAATAAACTTGTCAAATACGATTCAATTCGATTTATTGTCGAGCACGCTAAGCATGTACAAATAAATTATTCATGTTCAATTATGGAAATCGGGTTGAGTCGTTTATAAATTCACAATTTACGACGAAACCACTCAATTCATTAGGCAACTAGTCGGTTTAGTCAGACTTCTCATGATCGGAACAATAACAATATAGGCGTTATAAAAAGCGAGACATTAAAATACATGAATGTTGTAACTGGCTAATCTAAATGATTTAAAATTGAAGTTTAAAAATATGGTTAGTTCTATGTTTATTTGACTTTGTCACTCATTATTAAAATCTATATACAAACACACGATATTTTATGTGTGATCGGAAAAAATAAAAGTTCTGTTCAAAATGTCACGCGAAAGTGGAGATTGTAATGTTTACAAACAACAGTCAGCTGTTCCCTCATTCTGCCTAAGGAGTAAAGAAGGATGTCCGACATGGAAATTTAAAATGCGAAATTTTCTTATCCATGAGGATTTATGGAGTACCATAATTGGTTATCCTGAAGGCGATAACACTGCAACAACTCAAAAGGTAAGAAATGACAGTAAGGCATTGGCCAAGATATGCTTAACAGTAGATGGTGCAGCTATAACTCACGTAAAACGAGCAAAAACTGCACAAGAAGCGTGGAAATCTTTGCAGAAAGCCTACGAGGATAAGGGAATGGGACGCAGACTTGCTTTAGAGCGTAAATTATACAGATTAAGTCTTTCAGACTTTGATAATATCGAGGTGTATATTAATGCAGTTCTTTCAACCGCACAAGACCTGGCAGATATTGAAAAGGAGATAGACGATGAGTCGATTGCAGCTATACTTTTAGGAGGTTTAACGCCAAAATACGAACCTCTAGTTATGGCAATTGAAAATTGTGACAAACCTATAACAACTGATTTGGTAAAGGCGAGACTTTTAAATGAGATGTCAAAAAATGAATCTATACCAGTAAACACGTTTTTCCAAACCAAAGTAAATACAAAACCGAAGAAGAAGAAAAATATGGTTGTATGTTACGATTGTAAAGTACCTGGGCATAAAATACCAGATTGTCCTCTAAGAAACAAGGCTAATATTTCAAACGAAGAAGGTCAAGAGAAGAGGAGTACATCTTTTACAGCTCTGAATACTTCGGGTTCCGGTACTGATTTATGGTACGTTGATTCGGGTGCGACTAAGCACATGACATCTAGACGTGATTGGTTCCAAAGTCTTAAAAGTTTGGATAATGGAAACGTTACTGTCGCGAATGGTGAACAAATCAAATGTTGTGGAGTTGGAAATATATCTATAAATACACCAGATAAAACTGTAGACATGATAGACAATGTTGCTTTTGTACCAGAATTAAAAGCTAACTTGTTATCTGTTCAGAAAGCAGTTCAAAAAGGTTTTATATGTATTTTTGATATTAATGGTTGTACTTTTTACAAAAATGATGCGAATTTTTATGTTACAGGTGATTCGGTTCTACATGCTTCGCCCTGTGGTGGTTTGTACACACTAGACTGTACTGTTAATATACCCCGGGCAAATGCAACACATCATGAGCACTCTGACTGTCTGAGTAACTACAAACTCTGGCATAAACGATTAGGGCACTTATGTCGTATTGGCATGTCTAGTTTGAAGAATCATCAGGTAGGTATAAACTTTACCGAGGTAGACAAAACTAACTGCATCGCTTGCGTAGAAGGCAAACTAGCTAGAAAACCTTTTAAGAAGATAGCATATAATAAGGCATCTTCACCTTTGGAATTGGTCTATAGTGATCTTTGCGGACCAATGTCCACGTCATCTTTTCAAGGAAACAAATACGTTTTAATTTTTGTAGATGACTATACACAAAATATTTTTGCTTATTTTATTAATTCTAAGACAGAGGTAAGGAACAAATTCTGTTTATTTCAAGCTTTTGTTGAAAAACAGTTAGGCTCTCAAGTAAAAGCTATTAGAACAGATGGCGGCAAAGAATATGTTAATAAAGAGTTTGCTGATTATCTTGCTTCTAAAGGGATCGAGCATCAAACTACTGTGAGGTAGGTACAGTCCACAACAAAACGGGACTGCTGAGCGAACTTTTCGTTCAATAGTAGAGAAGGCAAGATCAATGTTAGCTGAAAGCTCGTTACCGAAAGCATACTGGGAAGATGCATTCAACGCAGCTGTATACTTGAAAAATAGGTCCCCTCATAGAGCTTTAGATGGAAAAATACCGTATGATAAATGATTTGGTCGAAAAAGTGACTTAAGTCATCTAAGAGTATTCGGATGCAGAGCTCTTGTTCATATACCCGCATGTCACAGAAAGAAATTAGATTTAAAAGCTGAAGAAGCTATATTTGTTGGATATTCAGAGGATCCAAATACTTATTTGTTCCGTGATCCTGTAAATCCAAGAAGAATATTAAAATCTAGAGATGCAACTTTTTTTGAGAATTGTTTTACATCCCTAAAGCGAAAAGAATCACATTCGCAGGTTGAATCCAGTCCAGTCTTATTATTTGACACAGATGAAAGACGATCTGATGAAGGAGGATCTCAATATTTCGACTGTATTGACAGTTCTGGTTCAGTTGCGGAATCGTCTGTTCCTGTAAATCCAGTGACAATAGACACCGAGTCTGAAAATGTTCCAAACATTATGGAGAACGTTCCAGTGAGTATGGAGATAGATGCAGTAAATGTGGAACATTCAGAAGTTCCATGTGAATCGAGATATCCCTCAAGGAATCGAAAACGACCTGATTATCTTACGTATCAAGTGTCAATTAATGATGTGGATGAACCAACTAGTTATTATGAAGCTATTCATTCAGATGATGCTGCAAAGTGGAAGGTAGCCATGAATGACGAGCATAATTCTTTGATGAAATTTCATACCTGGGAGCTAGCAGAAAGAGCAAACAAAAAGGTTATACCATGCAAATGGATATACAAAGTGAAGAAAGATGCTTACGGTAATATTACAAAATATAAGGCAAGGCTCGTCGTTAAAGGTTATAGTCAAACTAAAGGTGTTGACTATCATGAGACCTTTGCACCTGTAATACGTCATTCTTCCCTACGAACCTTATTTGCACTAGCTGCAGAAATGGGTTTAAAGATGAGGCATATGGATGTGGATACTGCATTCCTTAACGGCGACTTACAAGAGGAGGTGTTCATGGAGCAACCTCTTGGGTTTGCAGAAAAAGGTCAAGAAAATAAGGTTTGCTTATTAAGAAAATCCCTTTATGGCCTTAAACAGGCTCCACGAGCTTGGAATAAAAAGTTAAATGAAACACTTTCAAAAATAGGTTTTATTGGAACGCCATCTGAACCGTGTGTGTACACAAAACTTTTTGACAAGGAACTCGTTATACTAGGGGTCTATGTAGATGATCTGATTGTCTATTATTCATCTGACAAGATATTTGAGGTTGTCAAAAATGATCTGTCAAAATATTTTTCCCTAAAAGATTTGGGTTATTTAAAATCTTATTTGGGTTTGCAAATAGAAACCGATAAAGATTGCGTAAAAGTGAGTCAGTCGAACTTTATATTGTCAGTGTTGGAAAAGTTCAATATGAGTGATTGCAAATCGGCGACTACTCCATTAGCACAGACTAAATTGCAAAAGAATTTGAATGGTGAGTTACCGTTACTACCATATCAAAACCTTATAGGTAGTCTTATGTATTTGGCAATAAACTCACGGCCTGATATCGCATACGCGGCAAGTTACCTAAGTCAGTTTAACACTTGTTTTACAAAAGAACATTGGAATGCTGCGAAACGGGTTTTACAGTACCTGAAAGGTACATTACAGTATTCCTTAATTTACAGAAAAACAGGAAAAGACCTGATAGGATATGCTGACGCGGATTGGGCTAATTGTCCGATTGATAGGAAGTCGTACACGGGCTTCGTGTTTACATTAGCTGACGGACCAGTGGCATGGGAAGCCAAGAAACAGCCCACGGTGGCGCTGTCGTCCACAGAGGCCGAGTACATGGCGCTTACAACAGCTACAAAGGAAGCATGTTACTTACGTCGTTTTATATCGGAAATTACAGGTAAACTTAGCTCAGTTAAGTTGATGTCGGACAGTCAGAGTGCTATTAACTTAGTTCACAATCCTGTGCACCACAACAGGACGAAGCATATAGATACTCGATTTCACTTCATACGGGAAAAAGTGTCCGACTGCACTATTAATTTAGATTATTTAAAGAGCAGCGACATGCCTGCAGATATTTTAACGAAACCTCTTGGGCCTGTTGCACATAGGAAATGTACAATTAGCATAGGTCTATTTGTATAGTTTGTCTTTTTTAGAATAATTTTGATTAAGGGGGAATGTTGTAACTGGCTAATCTAAATGATTTAAAATTGAAGTTTAAAAATATGCTTAGTTCTATGTTTATTTGACTTTGTCACTCATTATTAAAATCTATATACAAACACACGATATTTTACTGTTTATTTACAAAATAACGCTATAAAGCTCTTTAGAATCCCAACAATGAACTCGTTCGCTGCAATTTAAATAATTTTCGTTGTTTTTCATTCGAAAACAAGTTTTCTCGGGTGCGTTAATGGGTCTAATACATCTTTCCTGTACTCGTTTACGCACATTATCTTTGTTGTAATAATGATTCGGGTGTCTTTTTTCAGTTCAACATGATGTGACTTCAATCAAGGAACACATTTGGATCAAGGTCTAGTAGTCGGCCCATAAGTACGAAAGTACGATGTTGACCTATACGTCAAATGGGGCATGATTTTATCATCGTTATCATAACAAGTTCAAGTGGCGAAAACATTCCGGTTGTATCTAAAAACAATAACATATCTTACATTCCCAGTCAGTCTCAATAGGTGCATATTACCACGTTATTTTTAGACTACGGAATTTTTCAAGTTCTGGGGGTTACCATGACGTCTTAATGAGGTTCAATTCCGATTCAGTTGAGGTTCGTTGGTTACCAGATCCATACTAAAAATGACAGCTAAAACCTGAACTGAATCGGTATTGAATTGCATTAAGACGTCATGGTGAGGCCCCAGGACAGCTAACCTGAGAGTTTGTAAAATGGCACCCGGTATAAATATATAACTTTACAAGTAAAACTTAGTGAAGATTTAATAAATAAGTCTAAGCAGACCTAAAAACTTTTAGATCTGCTGGAAAACGATGGAAGATGTTGATATTGGACCTTAGTTTTGACCTTCTGGTAGAGATAGTATAGAATGTAAAGTAAACAACATAGCCATACAAAGCGAATGAATAACAACCGACCGTCGTCACTCGTTTAAAGCAAAAAGGGCTCTCCCGTTAACAGAAAGCACCTTTTGGAGCACTTTATCAAGTAAACAAAAAAGCTTACGACACATCCCATAGAATTTTATTTTAGCGAAGGGTGGCATAGTGTCAGTGATATATTTCGGAGTTCTTTTAGAAATATTGGAGATGGTTATTTACTTTATTACTTCAGTAACCGTACGAAAATATGTTCAAAGATGAAAGCAAGGATGCACGCATTATCGCCTGTTAATCTTAAGGTTTGTATTTGCACAATTATGAAAGTAAATTACAAGGTCACACATTTCAATATAGAGAGCACAGTTAAATAGGTTTAAAAATACACATCAGTGATTTATCACGTACACCATACTTACACAAATTATTGTACCAGTCATCGTGTAATGGCTGGAGGAATTGAGATAAAATTTGGTATACTACAAAGCCTATTTTTATTCCGCCATACCCACAAGAATTTTCGATTTTAATAATCCCGAAGTCTGAGCCTTAAAATGAAAAGTAAAGTATTCAAACAACGAAATGCACGGATTTTCTTCATGCAACGTAAATAAGGATTACGAATACGATTGGATTTTTGTAATTTGCGTGGGAACTCAGAAATATCCCGCAATTTCAAAGGTAGAAAAGATAGAAACTACTGTACAGCAAGATGACCTCGTAGCTCCTATTAATGGCATTCATGATCGCTGTATATAGCAATGTTCCAATTTTACTACGACATACATTACGTCGAGTGCTTGCTGACTGTTCTACCAGACAGTAGGTCTATAAACATGTAAAATAACAGACATAACGCACGCAAAGCTAGTGCAAAGGCACTAAGACAAAGTTTGATGTTCAACTCCACTAAGAATTTGTTTACTCCAATCCATTTGGATAGAAAACTTCTTCATTGTGCAGACAAATATGTGATATAAGTGTTTTCCGGCGGCTTCGCTCGCTTGAACCTACCAGACGGTTGAAATTACGAAATTTTACTGAATTATCACAGGAGTTTTCCAAGAACCATAATTACACAAAAGATCCACGAATGGGTCGAAGTGTATCCGTATGGACCCCCTAGACTAAGATAATATAAGATTCCAAGAACTATACGAATTTTCGAAATATAAAAATAAACCTGGAACGTGTGGGAATATCGGGACAAACTTTATGTTGACTCTAAAAATGGCACCGTCTACTTACATACTAAATTTCAGCCAAATCCGTTAAGCTGTTTTACTGTTAAAAATAAAACACATGTCATAACAGAATGACACAAACTTTCACATTTAATGTGATACCTAACATACTAGTAGTTTTTGTTAATGACGTTTTGCTATACATTATGAAAATAAACTTTTGTATTTCATTGGTACATGGAAAATGTAAAGGAAACAGTCTTTCGTTGGTCTACTCATTCGATTATTATAAGTACATCTGAAACTTAGTTGCTAAGTATAACAGCGCAATATTAAACCCGAGACATAACAGTACGTTGTTCGTTAATTGGTTTGTGGTAGTTAAAATTTATAAGTAATTACTCAGGTGATCTATTATTAATAACAGCATCCGTTTCAAATGTCTTTTCTGTTGGGAGAAAGTAGGCCACGCTTCAATTTGATTCAAGTTGGGAGCGTACTAATAAATTTCATTTTAATATTCCTCTCACGACCGCCTTCGGCCTTCGATTATATATGGGACACGAAAAAAAGGAAAATTATATTCCAGGCTTTGTTTATTGAGGCAAAATAATATAAATCCACACTACTTAAACATTGTACCGTCTCAGATTTTACACGGACCTACTACACTCGTTGGTTCGAACACAACGTACTTACTTATACTTTTATTTGTTCAAACATGGTGACAATTATTTATTTATAAAACCTTACTCTGCGTAACAGTTTACACCAAGGCCTGACTCAGGCAAAAACACAGAAAGAAAAATACACAGTATTAACGCAAATACAAAAATAAAATAAAAAGAAAACACGTCACTGTAATTATTTGGGTATTTTTATTTAATAACTTTTAAAGGTAAAACTATCACCGTAGTACAAGTGTACGGTTTGACGCAAAGTTCCATCGCCACTGCATGGAAAAGACGCCACATAAGCTTCCAACTAAACGAACCATACTCAAATTGACCTGGATGGACAGCAGTAAGCAGTGGGTCAAGAACCTAGCAACCTATCGGACAAATCATTTAAAACATAAATCTACCAAAAACATTATTATTTCTTACCTGAACGGACATAGGTACAGTCGTGCTGTTAAATTCCGGACCCACCAAAGAATATTGTCACGTTAAGAGTCATTAGTTCATAGTTATTTATTCAAAAAACAATATACATTGCGTTTGAAAATACATGCATAAAAGAGAGATTAGATCGTTTCCCCAAACTCGTTAATTCCGCGTAGTAATATTTCTATTCGCATTTTTCCCCACTCGAATTTCTACCCATTCGACTTTTTTATCATTCATAAGTATTGCTAATAGTCATAATTATTCAATTGCATATTTACTCAATCAGTTTTTTTATTATTCGCGAATTTTACCAGGGTCCTGATTTCCTAATACCGAATTTACTTAGGGTCCTGATTAGGTACCTAATAGTGAATCGACTATAATTTCAAAGCCGGTACAACGATAGATACTTTCGAATATAGGTATCGGTATCGTGTCGGCAAAAAGACGTATCGATGCATCCCGAATTATCATATCAAATTTTTAAATATGGGAACAATGTCGCGTAAGAAATTAGAATATTGCAAAAAATACAGACAGGGAAACTTTTGGTATGGGAAAAATATCGCGTAAGAAATTAAAATATTGTGCGAAATGTCGGTTAGGCATGTTTGAGAATAGGAATGCAAGCGAATGATAAAAAAAGGTGAATGATTAGAAATTCGAGTGGGGAAAAATGCGAATGGAAATATTGCTACGCGGAATTAACAAGTTTGGGGAAACGATCTAATCTCTCGGTCCGATAAATAAGTGAAATATTTACTTGTATTTTAATATTGTTCGTATACTTATTTAAATTAAATAAAAGTGTCCTCGATAAATTTAATGGCTAGGTAGGTACCAACTTAATTTTGCAGCTAAATACTTACCAGATTTATTACATAAATACTTGTAATTACCATAAAATCACCGTTTCGGCATACATCTGGGAGTCATGTTCAATCACAATAGGTAGGGTGGTATGGTTCCAAATTTGACTTATTCCCAAGTAACGTATAATGCTTCCATTTACATTGAATTTCCGAGATAACCGTGCATTTTCATTAACAGCCAGGCTTAATTAAACCTCGCAATTCGTTTCATTACAAACGCTTGTTGTTTTAGTCAACGCGATGGCGCTATTTAAAAAGTTGATTTATGAAATGTTCGTAAATGAATCTCAAAGTAATTATAAAATACGGTTTTCTATATTATGGAAATAGGTATTATGAAAATACTGGTTGTTATGAGAGTAGACTAACTCAAAATAAAGTATTTTATTTCCGTCCGTTTCACTTTTGCGAAGACACACACATCGCTCATGATCTATTTTTTCTTGTCTTGATTATTTTCTATAAAATTGTGTATATTCTCTTTTATTTGTGTGTCTTGCAAAAAGGAATAAATGTCTTCTTTCTTTCTTCCTTCTTTCTTTATTTTATTAGGTACCTAATAAAAATATTAGGATTCTCTCATTAAAAATATTTTTATTTATTTATTTATTTCCACATTTATTTATTTAGTTACAAAATTCATAAAGTTAAATGACAATGATTGATCATTTTGACATCCTAAAAAATAATGGGAACAGCGATCTGGATAGCAACCAAACTTATAATTTTTAGTTACAGCTGATGTTTTTTATTGTTATTTTATACTAATATCTTATTTCGTTTAGTTTTTAACCAACTGCCAAGAAATGTTTTACCAGGCTGCCAGGAAAGGTAAATATATTTCGCGCGTATTATGTATGTGTTTTCGTTTGTACCATTCTTTATTCTCGTATCTTCCAAATGGCTAGGCAGATTTAAACAATTAGGCTATCTACGCCTGAGCAACTGGGTTATCTTACTGGCAAGTATTTCCTAAGCGTCGCGTGATTACCAAGCTCAACTCTCAAGCAGAAGTTTGTGGATTCTAACCCGGTACTTTTTAGTTTTTGCATGACTTTTCTATCAGCCTTTTGAAACAGAAATGTCGGAAAAATCATAAAGAAGGGTTACGTAGTTTAAATAAGACATAAACGGTTACCACAACGACCATAGAGCCGCTAACACAAATGGTCGTATCTTTGGAAAATCATAGCGGTAACGTTTTTTGTGTATGTAAGTAGGAAAGTTTTTGACGACAATAATCTCTGAAACGTTAAGAGCTTAACGCTAGGGCTATAGTTCTCACGCGCGCCCAGTGCGGATTGGAAACTTTGCAAACACCATAGAAATGCTTCGCATATGTGTGCAGGTTATCTCACGATGTTTTCCTTCACCAAAGAGTTCATGACAAATTTCAAATGTAATTTCGCACGTAAATTCCGATAAACTCAGAGGTGCGAGCCCGGGGTTTGAACCCACCACCCTCGGCTTGAGAGGCCACAGCTCAAACCACTAGGCTACCATACCTTTTTTAAGAGCTTATAACTCCTGAAATAAGTATTTATTTCATCTGAAAAATTACTTATACTAGCTTTTCAATTATTATATGTTCTTTTCGTTTGCTTTTATGTAACCCGAGTGCCCAAGTCCAAAAAAAATGGTTAACAAAATACGTAAAAATGTTTTTCTTTTTTTGATTAGCCTATTATTGTATGACACTGCGGGGCAAAGGCCTTCTTTTTTCTAAAATGTTGTTTGTTGTTTTTTATTTTATAAAGTAAAAAAGTTAAAATATTTATTTGATTTTAACAAGTCTTACATAGTAACACCAGCAGTACAGTACAAAGTAATGCAAGTTTAAATATATATACTTACTTATAATTATCAAGTACCTACTTATCTTTTTTAAAATAATATATTTTTTTATAAAATTGTATACGGACAGACTGATACACAAACACACAGGGCAGAACGAAACTACATAAAAGCGTTCCGTTATTGTCATTTTGGTAACGGAAGCCTAAAAACTAGAACTTGCAATTTAATATTTCCGGTTTTGAAAAATAAATATAAACAAGTTGGACAATCTTGTGAAATCTTCTTATGTTATTATTCCCCGCTTCGTTACGTGCGCGCAGCTCGCTGACGGAGTGAAGACTAATTTAGTAAGACATAGAAAAATAACCTCCCAAGTGGATTTGTATGCTTTTTGCTTCCCTTTTAGAAAAGCTGAAATATAAAGTAGAATGTTTTTTTTCTTGTTTTGATTGGCAATAACTGGAAAAAAACAGCCTAATTTGATTTGAAATGAATACTATTTTTTAACACTTATATTTAATACGCACGATATAATGCGCAGTATGATGTATTTTTGTTCATTGATCACCCTCTCTTTTCAAAGATTTCCGTAATGGAACATCTGTGTTAAAATCCGTGGACCTTTTGGTCTTTTTTTACACACCATCTTGCTCGACCCGCTTCAACACTGTCAACCGCAAGGTTCGAGGAAAAACGCGGCTCCCAAGACTTGTAGAGTCATATTATACCGAGGTGCTTTATGATTACGATAAAGTGATTTATGCACAAATTCTTACGCAGCATTTTATTCAGTTGTACTATCGGAACAATATTAAGCTCAAAGGATTAACATTTGTTGTATTACGTATTCCGAAAAACACAATCAATGACTGAAACACAATTACATTTTTAGATGTGGATGTTCCTATTTACCTTTACTAAGTTTGGCGTAAGTTACAACAAACCATGGATAAAGGGTAAAAATAAAAATATATACCTATAACATCTCTTAAATAAGTAAACAAACGCATATTCAACATTTGTTAATGATTTCAATTTCTATATACTGTCGCGTTATGATCAAGATGACTTGTAATAATCCAAGTATTATTAGGAAAGCCAAATTGAAAAAGCTGAGCGCCGGTGGAAATTCCCATCTCCATGCATGAGTTAAAGTGATGTTCTTTCATCATTATTTTTACTTTATCTGAAGGTTCTATATTGGGCTCTCTTGACACTTTACTCTCATGTTTTTTCCAACATGACTTATTTTGTTTGCGTCTAAAACAGAAAAAATAGCGTGGTAGGATCGAAAATAATTGCACTAAGTTTATCCTTTTTGGTGAAAACATTGTGATGGGACTTATCGACAAAGTTCCTTGCATTACTGACTGACAGACTGAATCTATTGCCAAAGGTCTTTTGTAACAATTGTTCTGATGAACGACGAGCTGAAGTGAATTTTGCGGTCACTGAATATAAATATTATGAGTAAATCTTGAATTCGTCATTGCGTAGGCTGAATGGTCATGAGCATTGCACCGTTAAGGTTATTATTTAGAAACATACGTTCACTTAGATTTCTAGTAGCGTAGGTTTTAGAATTATACTGCTACGAGCAAAAATAACGGATCACTCTCCATGCAACCTTGTATGGGAAGTGAGCGTTTATTTTTGCTCATCAGTGTAGGTAGGTAACTTTATATTTTACAAGTCCCCAATCAGGCATCCAAACCTTTAAGAATGACGGTCAAAATTGCGCAATTTTACTACTATCCTAGGAGACTTCTTACTTTTTTTATTTCTTTTTCTTTATTGGGGAAAAAAGCATACAGACAAAATAAAAAAAAACTATTAGAAACGTAGTGCAGTAAACATAGCCTATACCCTAAACTAATTCCCACTAAGAGTTTGTGATAGATGTGGCAACGGATCAGAAACAAGGGCAGCGACAAGGTACCCAAAACCCAAACCAAAATAAACTTACTCAGAAGTTGCATGCGAATACTTTAAGTTGTTTACATGAAGAACGTCCGTGCAAAATTTCATATCTCTAGTTTCAGCGGTTGAGATTTCAGTATACCGGAATACCGGGATAAAATAAGACTATGTCATTCCAGAGGTCACGCCAAAATTCATCCAAATCCCTCCAGCCAATTTTTATCTGAATTAAGGTGACAAACGAACAAGTGCACCACTTGATGGTAATAATTCAAGTACAATGGTTGTCAAATAGGAGATTATACTTAACTCATGTGCCAGTTATTTTACTGGCCGTGACACTACTGTGAGTATCATGGTGATAGCAATTGGGATCTAGTCATAACACTCGCGTGTTAAAAACAACTCAGTTTAGCAAAAAGAAGGCTTAATTAATGTAAGTAAATAAAAGACCTTTAAGACCTTGAGGCAAATAAATAAGTAAACTCGTTTGAGCACATCCCTATTACATACGAAACTCCGAGATAATCCTTCGACTGTAGGGATCCCATTACAGCCGCCTTTGGGGAAGTTACTTCTTACATTTCTTAATCTTTATCACATTTGAGTAGTAAGCTTAGGATGTAATAATAAACCTCCAGTGAAAGTATGTGATTATAATTCACAAAGTAAGTGAAGAGGGAACGAAAAACTGTCGTTAAAATGTATCGCAAGAAACGGGATAATGTTGACGATATTTTTAGAATGTTATTAATATCAACGAAGAAGAATTAAGTTACGCGAACCATGTTGTCAGTATCGATTTTGATAGTCAATTATCTTCTCACTTTATGAATACCTTAGTATTCAAAACCAAATGTTTCCTGCTTTTCAATTATATTCTCATGTCTCCAGACGAATTTTTCATACAACATCCTTGTAAAAAAAGTCCAAGTCTCTAGCGAGCTCTCGTCCGCGGTTTCAATTATGGCCACGCGTAAATATTATGCAAAAGTTGCGTTATAATGGAGGTAACCATTGTTTTTATTGTCACAGGATAATTTTCTATGATTCTGAATAAAATTCAGTAAATTATATAGTGGATAGTCGAATTTACAAAACTTTTTCATTCACTTTTTGTCGGCTATATTACAACAAGTCAAGCATCAAAGTCTAAACTCACCAGCAAAAGTAACGGGTCACTTTTCATAGAACTTCGTATGAAAAGTGACCCGTTATTTTTGCTCAGTGTAGTTTCAATTTTTCGTTACTTCTTATCCGATAGATAGGTAAGTCCGCAGTGTTATTGAATGTTGGAACTGTTTATATACACTATAAATGATGCTATTTTGTTAGCAGGGTTACATACATACATACGTTAATGACGCTTTATCCCTTACGGAGTAGACAGAGCCTAGGGTAAAAATAATTAATAGCCACGATTAGCGTGACTGTAGGCGTATAGCTGGAAAGGGGAATCAAAATAGTGGCGGGTTGCTAGCTGCGTCGCCTACAACATACACGGAGAGAAATGAATTAGCCGTGATAGCTAAGCTCCCTTTGCTGAAATTTTCTTTGCTGTGGCATACAATTTGTTTGCAACTGTAACAAGGCCATGTCTATAGCAACTAAAACCAGTTAGCTACCACTGATAACGATATTTAGCTAAACGAATTTCAAATAATTTGCTAACAGTACTAATTGATTAGCAACTATAGCTAATTTATCAACAAAATAATTTAGTAATTGCTGTTAGTTGTAACCGTTAATAATTCTTAGTTATAGTGGATAAAAATTTCGTTACTATTACTAATTTTACATGTGTTAGACAGCAGATAATATCTTTGATACGTTTGATAAATACATTTTGCAATCACTAATAACATTTTTGCAACGGCTGCTAATTTTTTTCTGATTCATCTACTAATATATCCTTCGCTAATGTTGCTAAGAATCTTAGTCGCACCAACAAATTTACTTTGCAATGAACAGCAATATTATATTAGCAGTCGTAGCAAATCAGACTTATGTGTGGCAGCCAAGAACTTTTTGCTGCTTTGACTAACTTATTCACAAACTGTAGCTAATATTATTTGCTGCAACTGCTAAATATTTTTTTGCTAATGTTGCTAAGAATCTTAGTCGCACCAACAAATTTACTTTGCAATGAGCAGCAATATTATATTAGCAGTCGTAGCAAATCAGACTTAAGTGTGGCAGCCAAGAACTTTTTGCAGCTTTGAATAACTTATTCACAAACTGTAGCTAATATTCTTTGCTGCATCTGCTAAATAATTTTTTGCTAATGTTGCTAAGAATCTTAGCCGCACCAACAAATTTACTTTGCAATGAACAGCAATATTATATTAGCAGTCGTAGCAAATCAGACTTAAGTGTTGCAGCCAAGAACTTTTTGCAGCTTTGACTAACTTATTCACAAACTGTAGCTAATATTATTTGCTGCAACTGCTAAATATTTTTTTGCTAATGTTGCTAAGAATCTTAGTCGCACCAACAAATTTACTTTGCAATGAACAGCAATATTATATTAGCAGTCGTAGCAAATCAGACTTAAGTGTGGCAGTCAAGAACTTTTTGCAGCTTTGACTAACTTATTCACAAACTGTAGCTAATATTATTTGCTGCAACTGCTAAATATTTTTTTGCTAATGTTGCTAAGAATCTTAGTCGCACCAACAAATTTACTTTGCAATGAACAGCAATATTATATTAGCAGTCGTAGCAAATCAGACTTAAGTGTGGCAGCCAAGAACTTTTTGCAGCTTTGACTATAAGTAACGATAAGTATTAAGGCCAACAGCAACTGAGCTTACGAAATACGCCAACAGATGGCGCTGCGCGCAAGTTACATCGCGCTATCGTTTGGTTGACCGAGCGTCCATATATACCCGAGATGATTTTGAATGATTATCTAGTAACAGACACAGGAAGCGAGTCTGAGTAGCCTAGTGTGCACGTTACTGCTTCTAATTCGTTAGGACGTTAACGGGCCCGGTCTATCAGACTTTGCAGGTGTGTGCACGGGTTGCCGTATCGCAGTGGCGGTCGCTTCCTCGGGCCACAAATTGATTACATCCCACAACTAAGACTCTTGGTAACTGTAACAAACTTAATTAGCAGCTCCAGCTAACCTGATTACATCTCACAACTAAGACTCTTAGTTACAGTAACAAACCCAATTAGCACTTATAGCTAAACAGATTACATCCCACAACTAAGACTCTTAGTTAAAGTAACAAACCCAATTAGAGGCTACAGCTAAATTGATTACATCCCACAACTATGACTCTTGGTTACAGTAACAAACCCAATTAGTACTTACAGCCAAACTGATTACATCCCACAACTAAGACTCTTAGTAACTGTAACAAACTTAATTAGCAGTTACAACTAACTTGATTACATCTCACAACTAAGTCTTTCTTATAGTAACAAACCCTTTTAGCAGCTGCAGCTAAACTCGTTGTCGAATACCGCTAAAGAAATGCGATAGAGTATCAAACTAACTTAGTTGCTACAGCCAACACTTTCGCCGATGCAACGAATTATTTTGATTGTCACATCTAAAGTAATTAGCAGCTACGGCAAATTTGTTTGCAGCTACTGCTAAATATTGCTAATTAAATTAGCTGTCACTGCTAAATATAGCTAATATACTTAGCAGCCACAACTAATTTTAGCGAATATGATTAGCAGTCACTGCTAAGTTTCCCAAACTTCAAAGTGATCACAACTAAGAATATTTGCTATCACAGCCAAGTTTCGGTAGCGAAAAACTCTTTGCAACGATAGCTAAATACTTCGATGTCCCTATAGTTTCGAAGGAATTTAGCTGCGCCAACTAATTCCTAGTTACCACAGCTAAGTTTTTTTTTCCGTGTAATTCCTAAGATTTTCGCCCATTCCCTCGATGGACTTTTACCATCTGCGCGGGAAGACAAACAGCTGGTACAGTCTATGTATGTTTTTCTTTGCTTATAAACCAGCATGGAAGTAAACAGTAAGTTAGCAGAGTTAAAACAAAGTAATCGTGTAGCAGTTCAAGACTACAATGGAGACTTTCTCGATGTTTTAAAAATTGTGGGCATTTTAGTTATTATGAACTTTGTTCTGCTGAGTGTCTCTTGACGCGGTGGCGGCACATGTAAATGAGTTGAATACAAAAATATTAACCCTCGGGGAGGAAAGAGGTTACGAAGAGGTTTGTGGTCAAATGTTGTAACACCGCACAATACGGCCGTGTTGTCATGCTTATAAATATTCAATGCAGCCTTGCCTAAGCTTTACACAAGAATTTTATTTCTTTTATCTGTTTAAAAGTAACATAATAGTATGGTAACTTTGCGATAAAGTTTTTAACTGGTGACAGCAACAACAAATTCAAAGTAACTAAATATCAGATTTGGTATCTATTGTTTATGATATCAAAATCTATATTCTTTATGGCTAGTGAACGATACTTCGAATGAACTACTTTTATACTGAATGGTTTGTGCCTTAATAAACTCGCTCTTCGTTTAGCATTAAATTTGTGATCGTTTCATTTAAATTGAGTTAGAGTTATCATAGGTTTATTAAGAATTAGATTACAAGTTAGAAAATTGCTATTTTTAAGTGTAATCTGCGATAGTGACAGTGTGACGAAGATGTCAGCTAATTATGTTGTGAACTTCCCGAAGCTATTGGGGTGCGCCAACTATAGCGAATGGGCAATCCTATATAGTGGAGGCAAAATACGTGAAATTTCCCTTAAGTCAGGAAATAATTCTAAGAACTGATAAAAACAATTGTTTTTGATTTGTATGGGTTAGAAATGGAATTTAATACATCACTTGATATATTCACCCCCCCGGAAAGGGGTGGAATTGGTTGAAAATGGTGTAATAGTAATAACTAAGAAGAAAAAATAGGTGTAGTCTGTGCAATTTGCCATACGTTTTATTACATCTTAATCTATATTTGCACCCGTTATTTAGCTCAATTCAAGCTACGGAACATACAAAAAAAAATCATATAACTAAAAATATACTTTTTGGCATTGCGGCCCCGGGAAAAATACAGAACGCGGTGCAAATTGAGGAAATGATGAGAATATATATCAAAACACAATACCAAATTTGCACCAGGGTGCGACACCCGGAAAGTAGTTTTCTATGTTTTACTGTCTTTGTACTTCGGGGGAAATTTTGGAATTAATAAAAATCGTCACAATCGTCTTAACTTGGTTTGATTTACATTCGCACCCCATAAAAAATTGACATTTCTACACGGAACATGCGGTTCTGTAATACTACCCGCTACCTAGCGTTCGCTGCTATTCCTTGCGTTTAGATAGAACTATGTTTACCAAACTTCCGGTTAAAATTTTCTTTTTTTTATTGAGTGCGAATGTAGTATCTTTTAAATATGTGTTATTTATAAATTTTCACGACTATCTTAATTTCCCCCGAAGTACAATCTACAAAAGAGTGAAAAAAAACATGTTCCATACTTTGCACGGGGGTGCAAAGTTACCTGGGTGTTTATAATACTTTGAAAAGCTTAATCTAAGTTTGCACCAACCGTCTGAATTATCCTCGAGCCGCAATCAGAAAAAAATATTTTACCAAGATTCTATACATCGTACACCTTTTTAATTAACATACATTATGTACCAAAGGGGACCCTTCACGTGGCTAAACTTGCGCCTAATACCTTTTATCATACTCCAAAATAACGGCATTTGAAGTTTATACCTAATATTTTAAAGTGTTCCGTACATGATAGAAAGGTGCAAACCGAGGGAAACCATCTAGTCGTGCCCTCTAACGATTCCACAAAAAAACACGACTACACGAATTACTTCCATACTTTTCGGTAATTCGACTATACTAATAGCCTAAGATGGAGGCAGCGGCTGAAGATCAGAAAACCAGAGCGAAGTTCACCTTAACTATCGACTCGTCTTTGTTTGTCCATATAAACTACTCTGTAAATGTTATGGTTTCAATATTTTTCTATAGGAAATTGTAAGTCTAGTTTTTACAAAAATGTAACTGTAGTACATATAGCTATAAGAGACTGTTTGTTTCTAAATAAATAAAATATAAAGAATGTGAAAACTACTACTCAATTGTGGAACAGACTCAAAAATCTATTTGATGATTCCGGCTATGCCAGAAAAATTACGTTACTACTTTAACGAAAATTGCAGTTCTCTGGCGGCATATGTGACCCAGATCGTAGAAAATGGCCAGAAAATGAGCAGAACGGTTGTTGACGTCCGTGATGAATGGATAGGCTCGTATGTATTAGCAGGATTTCCTAAGAAATTTTCCCTGATGATCACGGCGATTAAAGCAGAGCATTTCTATCACGTCACGCCGGACTCCATTAAAACAAATCTTCTTGGCATGGAAGAAAATTGAAAGTTGAAAGCGCATTTGTCATTTCGCACTACCAACATAAGAAGAAAACTAAGTCAGTCTATGAAAAACATGATCTGTCAAATGTTTTCCATGTAAACAAGCCGGGCGTACCGTAATCAATGCCCAAATACAGACAATAGTTCTTCAGCGTTCAAGAAAAGTACGCGAAAACAGTCAAATGCATTCAGCGCTGTGTTTTTAAGCGGCATTTTCAAGAAAGACGACTGGTACGTTGATTCAAGAGCCAATGCTTACCTGACAGCAAACGCAAGTTGGATTAAACATGATTTGTACGAGCCGGCCATTCAAGAGATTGTGGTTGCAAACAAGGAAAGCGTTTCTGTATTGTGCTGTAGTGACGCCCAGACTGCTACTTTAGCATGCAACAGCGAATACGACATTGTTCTGTAAGGCGTGTCGTGCGTTCCGAAAACATAACCACATACTTGTCATCTGTTGTTAGTCATTTGATAAATAAGGGTAAGCGAGTAAGTAATTAATTAACTAAGTAATTGATTAATGATAAAAGTTGCAATATTTATAACAAGAAAAGAGATTTGGTAGCAACAACTTCATTAGTGAATGGTGTCTACAAGTGAAATGTGCTTGAAGATACGACTGTTGCCATGGCCGCGTCTGCCGACATCTGACATCGCCATCTGGGGCATGTAAATATCATATACCTTTAAACGAGCAATTCTCGTATACATATAATCTGAATCTCGGAAACGGCTCCAACGATTTTCATGAAATTTTGTATGCCGGGGGTTTCGGGGTTGATAGGTAAGTTTTTAGAAAACGCACCAAAAAAACGAGCAAAGCTCGATCATCCGGAAACTATTGCTTATATGAATAAAATGCAGAATGCAGTGGAACGATTTAACCTACAAGGAAAGGTGAACCACCTTTCCTTGTAGGCTTGTGAACACATAAGCAGGTCATCATGCAGGGCATGTTGTGAGGGAAATCAACGTCGCTTGCCTTTTCCTAATGAAGGTAACAGAGGTGCTACAATGCTGAATATAGTGCACACTGACATTAGCGGACCCATGGAAGTTGAGTCCATCCTCGACTATAATCATCAACCAACAACAGGTAGTATCTTGATGATTATAGTCGTATGGCATTTATATTACGTCATCAAAAATAAGAGTGTGGCTCTGTAGTGTTTCAAGGAATTCAAAGCATGCGTGGAAAACCAGCTTGGCAAGAAGATTAAGATCGTAAGGAAGGACAACGGCCGGGAATACTGTAATAGTCAATTTGATGATTATCTGAAAGAAAGTAGAATTATTCATCAGAAGAATAATAATTATATTTATAGGGTTTGATATTTCACATTTAGATGTAACTCCAGCTTTCCTGAACGGATTTCTGGAGGAGACAATTTATATATGCAGATCCCTGAGGGTTTTGTTGAAGATACCGATGGCAAGGTACTGAAGCTGAAACGAGCCATACATGGTCTTAAGCAATGCTCAAGGGCGTGGTACAGGAAGAATCGATGACTGTTTAGTTGCAAGTGATTATATAAGGTCAAATTTAGAGAAATATTTGTATGTTACATACATAAATCATGTCTTTATCTCTTACGGGGCAGACAGAGCCTAAGGTAACAAGACACGCATGTTACTGATAGTAATGCATTGAAGACTATAATTAATTTGACCTCATTAAAGAGACGTGGTGGCTTGAAGAAAGAAGATGAATGTTTAATTAAAAGACTAAGGTTTGGTTTAATCTTGGTAGCCAGTCTGGTGATGACGATCCGGGGCCACACTAATGTGTTTTGTATTGTTTATGGGGAACGTAACATTTAGAATTTGTTTAAGAAGTAATGTAATAAACGATCACAGCCAATTTGCATGTTATCCAGGAAACTCCGCCCAAAACACACAAACCCTACTCCAACCAACATACCTGCCAACAGTTATGAATTCCACATCCCATTTTGTACACTTTATTAATTTCTATTAAAAAGTTTCGGTGGTTGTAGCGACGCATCTGGACGAGTGAAGTTTAACATTATTTAAAAGTTGTAAAGCCGACCCAACCCGCTTACGGATTTACGCTCCTGGTGTAAGGCTGAAACCTTAGTATTCAAATGTTAATTCGCTTTTTAGCACGTTTTATTTGTATGCGGAATTATACTAAAACGAGCTTGATTTAATAAAATGAATATATAAATTATATAAAATTTAACAAGTAGCCAAACATACGACAACTCGGTGATAATGAAATTCACTCATTGTTTTGTTTTTATTTGGAAAATGATTATTGATACCGGAAAATAATATTTGTTGAATTTGTTTTAAAAAGAACGTAATTAAAGCACGCTTATCGCGTCCGCTTTTTCCATCGCCCTGCCCTTTTTGTAGGAAGTTGGACCCGAATTACTCATGTTAATGACTGCGCCTAACACTGCTTAGTGGCAGAGTTTTGAAAGCTCAAATTGTAGCACGTTACGCTTTACATGTCATGCCTGTTTCGTTTGCAAAATGTACGAAGATTTCAAGTTTGCTAATAAGTATTTGTGTTTAACGTTTAACATTGATTTAGTCTGGTAGATGGGGAAAATTTTACAGACGAAGTTTTAATTATAAATGGGTATTGGGTACGAACGCTACCGCTGCGTAGGTTACCATGCTTTTACTTAAACAACAGTACAGATAATTGTAGCATAAGTTAAAGACAAACCAATAAGATATTTGGTTTTAATTAGCTTGAATCCGACATGCAATAGTAAATAATAAATGTCACGTTTCAACTTGACAATACACACAAACGAAGCATAGAGAATAATTTAAGCCAGCTCTAGTAAAGAGGTTTACATATCACATAAGTGCGAGTACATACTTCTTTTGTACGTACTTGAAGTCCTGCATAAATATGTTTATAAAAGAAAATTTTATATGCACTCTCTTAAATTAACTACATTAATCGTAATAATAAGTCAACTCTGAGCTTATAAATTTATATCCTATATATAAGAAGGTTTAATTATGCCTCAACTTAATCTTTGTTGGACTAAATCTGAGATTCGCACATCCTCACAATTAGGTACGTAGGTAGGTAGATCGTAATGGCCTACACACAAAGTTTTTAAAGGTACAAGGCTGGTACCGCCGACCGAATAACCAATACGACTGAATTTCAGAATGTCTTAAATCCAAAAAAAAAAAAGGCAAAAAGTTTCAGTTCAAAATGACTAAATTGAAAAGAGGAAATTCTTCGTGAATTACATACGGAAATTGAGCGATTTCCTAAGAGATATCTGAATGATTTGACATGCTATTGTGATGGTTTTTACACTCCAATAGCTCTAATGACACAAGGCTTGATATTAGAAATTAGGTAGTGAATGTATGTATGATATTATTTTATTGGTGTATGCCCGTTGCTTTGCCCTCACGGAACATCAATAGGTGCATATAATAAAGCTGAAGAGGGTCGAAAGTCTGTACATGTCATAGAAAATATTCGAAAAAAAGTTGCCTGAAGGATACTTAGAATCGATAACAGAACATGTTCCAACAGTTTTTAGAATTCTTGTCTGTTTGTCTATATATTTGCACGCACATCACGGTAAAACAGCTGAACGGACTACTTTTTATTCTGGAAAATTACATAGTTCCCGCGGATAGCGATAAACATGTCGAAGGTCGTTATGCTGTCTAGAGTCGTAACGTAAATAAATACATTGCTTGAGTATCATAGAGGTGATTTTTCAAAATTCCCACGGGATAGGGAATAAATGGCGTTTATAAGTCCACTAAAAAGGGAGTCTATCTCAATTACTAGAGTCATGAAATTTGGCACACAAATAGGGAATCAATCGTAACTGCTAAAAATTGAAATTCCCCCGGGATAGGGAGTAAAGGGGATTTAAGTTGTACTTTGAAATGTTCTTATCTCCGTACCTATGATCTAGTACTAGAATATTTAAACTGGGCATACCTGTAGGTAATTAGGATATCTGAAAAATAAATTCAGGATTTTTCGCACTCCCTGTGGGATAAGAAAAACAGAAGTTATTCTATGTGACTGACTTGCCCATAGTTATAGTTTCTTGTTTAACTTTGTCTTTGATCATTTTGGGGCTACTTTGACCGTTTTAAAAAGCTATAAAATCGATATTGTCCATTTGCGGTGAATGTTTGGCATGCAAACGCAAAGCCGATCGATGAAGACATCGATTGGAAGCAGTAAACACAAACAAAAAATAATGATTTCGTCATTATATCTACTTTTTAACCCTTAATTTGGCAATGTACACTATATTGTACAAGTTCTAAGACTTTTTTGATTTTTTTAAACGCAGAATTTTTGGACATAAAATTATGATGAGAATTGAACCGTGTTTTTTTTTTAATTTTGACAATTTAAGGGTAAAGACACCCCGTAAATCGGTTTACGTATTTGGCAGACATATTCCTTGAGGATCATAAAGGTGCACTACGAAGGGATTTTTCACCTTTCCCACAGGATAAAAAGACGGGATAAGAAATATAGACTTAGTATTTATTTTAGTAGAAATATTCTTTGAAGATCACGTAGGTGTCATTGAAGGGATTTTTCGAATGTCCCACAGAACAAAACGATGGGATAGAAAATAATGGAAGAGTGTCCATTTAATTTTGGTTGAGGTACTCGTAGGTAGTACGAAATCCTTCGTGCTAAGTACGACTCGCATTTAGCTGGCTTTTGTAGATTTTTGATGGGAGAGAGGAAGAAGTTTTAGCGCAAATTTTGATTCTGCGCGGACGTACAAAATAAAAAGTTTACAAATTTAGAATTAGAGTCAGTCTAGTCAATCGTGACACTCAAAAGGCGGCAAATTCAAAAAATCACGTATTAAATTAGAAGTTAGTCCAACTAAATAAATTAATTATAAATCGTAGTAAACTGACATTACCTGGCTCTCCAGAGGCTAAAAGGGAAGACACACGGAAAAAAAAACTTAGCTGTGGTAACTAGGAATTAGTTGGCGCAGCTAAATTCCTTCGAAACTATAGGGACATCGAAGTATTTAGCTATCGTTGCAAAGAGTTTTTCGCTACCGAAACTTGGCTGTGATAGCAAATATTCTTAGTTGTGATCACTTTGAAGTTTGGGAAACTTAGCAGTGACTGCTAATCATATTCGCTAAAATTAGTTGTGGCTGCTAAGTATATTAGCTATATTTAGCAGTGACAGCTAATTTAATTAGCAATATTTAGCAGTAGCTGCAAACAAATTTGCCGTAGCTGCTAATTACTTTAGATGTGACAATCAAAATAATTCGTTGCATCGGCGAAAGTGTTGGCTGTAGCAACTAAGTTAGTTTGATACTCTATCGCATTTCTTTAGCGGTATTCGACAACGAGTTTAGCTGCAGCTGCTAAAAGGGTTTGTTACTATAAGAAAGACTTAGTTGTGAGATGTAATCAAGTTAGTTGTAACTGCTAATTAAGTTTGTTACAGTTACTAAGAGTCTTAGTTGTGGGATGTAATCAGTTTGGCTGTAAGTACTAATTGGGTTTGTTACTGTAACCAAGAGTCATAGTTGTGGGATGTAATCAATTTAGCTGTAGCCTCTAATTGGGTTTGTTACTTTAACTAAGAGTCTTAGTTGTGGGATGTAATCTGTTTAGCTATAAGTGCTAATTGGGTTTGTTACTGTAACTAAGAGTCTTAGTTGTGAGATGTAATCAGGTTAGCTGGAGCTGCTAATTAAGTTTGTTACAGTTACCAAGAGTCTTAGTTGTGGGATGTAATCAATTTGTGGCCCGAGGAAGCGACCGCCACTGCGATACGGCAACCCGTGCACACACCTGCAAAGTCTGATAGACCGGGCCCGTTAACGTCCTAACGAATTAGAAGCAGTAACGTGCACACTAGGCTACTCAGACTCGCTTCCTGTGTCTGTTACTAGATAATCATTCAAAATCATCTCGGGTATATATGGACGCTCGGTCAACCAAACGATAGCGCGATGTAACTTGCGCGCAGCGCCATCTGTTGGCGTATTTCGTAAGCTCAGTTGCTGTTGGCCTTAATACTTATCGTTACTTATAGTCAAAGCTGCAAAAAGTTCTTGGCTGCCACACTTAAGTCTGATTTGCTACGACTGCTAATATAATATTGCTGTTCATTGCAAAGTAAATTTGTTGGTGCGACTAAGATTCTTAGCAACATTAGCAAAAAAATATTTAGCAGTTGCAGCAAATAATATTAGCTACAGTTTGTGAATAAGTTAGTCAAAGCTGCAAAAAGTTCTTGACTGCCACACTTAAGTCTGATTTGCTACGACTGCTAATATAATATTGCTGTTCATTGCAAAGTAAATTTGTTGGTGCGACTAAGATTCTTAGCAACATTAGCAAAAAAATATTTAGCAGTTGCAGCAAATAATATTAGCTACAGTTTGTGAATAAGTTAGTCAAAGCTGCAAAAAGTTCTTGGCTGCAACACTTAAGTCTGATTTGCTACGACTGCTAATATAATATTGCTGTTCATTGCAAAGTAAATTTGTTGGTGCGGCTAAGATTCTTAGCAACATTAGCAAAAAATTATTTAGCAGATGCAGCAAAGAATATTAGCTACAGTTTGTGAATAAGTTATTCAAAGCTGCAAAAAGTTCTTGGCTGCCACACTTAAGTCTGATTTGCTACGACTGCTAATATAATATTGCTGCTCATTGCAAAGTAAATTTGTTGGTGCGACTAAGATTCTTAGCAACATTAGCAAAAAAATATTTAGCAGTTGCAGCAAATAATATTAGCTACAGTTTGTGAATAAGTTAGTCAAAGCAGCAAAAAGTTCTTGGCTGCCACACATAAGTCTGATTTGCTACGACTGCTAATATAATATTGCTGTTCATTGCAAAGTAAATTTGTTGGTGCGACTAAGATTCTTAGCAACATTAGCGAAGGATATATTAGTAGATGAATCAGAAAAAAATTAGCAGCCGTTGCAAAAATGTTATTAGTGATTGCAAAATGTATTTATCAAACGTATCAAAGATATTATCTGCTGTCTAACACATGTAAAATTAGTAATAGTAACGAAATTTTTATCCACTATAACTAAGAATTATTAACGGTTACAACTAACAGCAATTACTAAATTATTTTGTTGATAAATTAGCTATAGTTGCTAATCAATTAGTACTGTTAGCAAATTATTTGAAATTCGTTTAGCTAAATATCGTTATCAGTGGTAGCTAACTGGTTTTAGTTGCTATAGACATGGCCTTGTTACAGTTGCAAACAAATTGTATGCCACAGCAAAGAAAATTTCAGCAAAGGGAGCTTAGCTATCACGGCTAATTCATTTCTCTCCGTGCAAACATGAGAGGTTGGGGAGTTGGTAAGATAAAATGAGAATGTAAGTATAGTTTTAATTTCAATCATATATGTATTACTAACTATTCCAATTTATTTTGTATTTATTTTCAACATTAATTATGTTGGGCCATTAGGTAGGTATATTTAACACGTAAAAAATATCTTCCGGAAACCATATACTCAGCTGAGACTGACTGTGATGCAATGTTCAAGAAGTTTCACGACTAGGCAATTGCCAAGATTCATTAGAAAGACTTTGGTGCACTTCTATTATACTCAATACTCCTGTTGGTTAAGCTGTGCGTTGTCTGTCATGTAGTCACTTCACTGTTTAATAGGTATTTCGATAATAGTCGCCCTACCATTAATTACTAGCTGCTGCAAAACCACCGAATAATTTACGACGGTGTTGCATTAAGCACATAAAAGTTATCTACGACTCTACTAATAGATTGCAATTAATTTTCTAATACCATAGATAAGACAGCACCCCCATATTTTAGCACCCGTGTCATTTAACTGGGTTGTGCTGGATAACTGACACTATCTAAGTTTAGCACAGTTACAACGGATTGTACATGCAATATTATCTATAAAATTTAACTATTCTTACGAAAGGTTATTACGATACGGAAATGATATGTAACGAACTAAAATGTGTCACGTGTGTAACTTTCTGTCAAAATTTCTAGACAGCCTGAAATATAAAGTCCTACAACCAAACCAAATCGAACCAAATCGACGTTGACAGAGTTTGGTTAGATGTTTTATGAATATAAAATATCATCATCATCATCTCCAGCCTATATACGTCCCACTGCTGGTCATAGGCCACCTCTCAGAATGAGAGGGCTTGGGCTATAGTTCCCACGCGGGCCCAGTGCGGATTGGGAACTTCACCCAAACCATTGCATTGCTTTGCAGTTGTTGTGTGCTTACTTATAAAATATACTTTATTATATTTCAGTTAAGGTTTAATTGTGGTGCATTCCTGTGTCTACATATTTATAGTCAAAACAATAATACCACCTAAAACCAGTTAAAACCCTACTTAATAAATTTATAAGAAATTGCAGGTCACCTAAATAACCTTACTGTGCTCTACGCTGTCACCTTAGCTTTGTGACACCATTTTTTTTTTTTTTTTTTTTTTTATGGTGTGGAAAATGCGCCTTATGCATCCGGCCCGGTACGGGAATACCGAGGGTATCTGGGGCTCTCCCGAGGCGTCAGGCATACCCAGTAAAAAACACACGGATTCCCACATTTGGCACTGTTGCAGGGGGCCGCGGGAGAACTTTCGTGAACCGCGACGTCCCTGCAGGCCCACCCCGGGATGGGGCTACCTCCCTGCGACACCTGTGCAATGCAGGATTGGGAATTCCCGCCCTCCCCCGCAGGTGCCGCGGATTTTTTATAGAGGTTTTCTCCTCACAGTCACTGTAGTAACCCGCGGCCTCAGCATTAGGAACGCCAAGGTTACGCGTAGCCACGACAGGCACCCGAAGGCACCTCCGTCACAAAGGGGTTGTTCTCCAGGACAGAAAATGTCCCTTCGAGCATCCCCTGCCCACACAAAGTCCCGAAGGATCCCTCACCAAGGGAGCTTTGTGACACCAAAGCCAACCCTAACCCAACCCAAACCAACCCAAAACGAAACAGGTTTGGTAGACGTTGGACTTCAAAAATATTACAATTATTTTATTTTACGATTATTTTTAGTTTAGTTTTTAATTTAATCATAGTTTAATTTGTTTTTAATTCCCCTTTTGTATTTTCTGTCAATAAAGGTTAATTGGTTAACTTCTACTTACAAAGTACCAAAGCGTACTTTCTCCAAAGCCGTATTACTTCATAGTTGTGGCATTTTAACTAGTGGCCTTTGTGTGCTTTAGGGTAAAAAGACTGATCAGAGAACAAATATTTATTATTATTTTCTATTCCGAATGTTTTCATTACTACTTTATCCTTTGTTAAATGTTCGGACTCTGATACTGATGCAGTGACCGTTTCAATAATTACGGTTAAAACTGGAAACTTACCGGCTACCGGAGCTGGAAACTACCTGAAACAGAAACGTTAAACAACGCTGCGGTCTAGCAACGTTTTGAGGTTCTAAAATGCTGCTATTGGTTTTGATTATTTTCCAATAAGTGTCAAATATTGTGGGTACTATAAATTTATGTTTATATTCTTTTAATTGCACATTTTATATAATAAGGCTTTGATAATCACAATATTTAAAATATAATATATAAAAATGCGTGAGTTTCTTGTATACAATATGGCATCATATTTATGTCAGTAAAATAAGTTTGATAACTTTGCTGCAAAAAAAAGTTTTAAGTAGGTATTGTAAATGCATAAGTCATAAGCAAGTATCAGAAAGTAGTCATTTAAATTTATATTAAAATTCATTTATTCAATAAAACTACTAATCGAAATGAATATCCCTACTAATATTATAAATGCGAATGTAAGTTTGTTTGTTAGGCTTTCACGCGAAAACTACTCAACCAATCATCATGAAGTTTTGTACACCATGTTCTTGGAGGCATTAGAAGTAACATAGGGTACTTTTTATTAAAAAAAAAAATATTTTATGTCGTCACTCTGACGTTATCTGCGCGGACGAAGTCGCGGGCAAAAGCTAGTGTTTCTATAAAAATTTTAGGTCTAGTAAGTGAAAATAGGTTGTCTCTAAGCTAAAAGGGTTAAAAAACAACTATAATATTTTAATAATAGAAGCAGACTACTGAATAACGTGCCGCTCTTTTTTGGCATAGTTTCAACTTCACATTATTTCAACATTTAGATAATTCTACCTATGTAAACTCTTAGTTTATATATATTTCTAAACTGATATATTTAGTTACTTTTTTGTACTTCGCTTCTAATCTATAATAAATACTCTTCTTATTCTCATCAATCAATGCAACTATTTTGTTTATCCGAATAAACAAAATAGTTGACCCTAATATTTCCGTCACGGCTCCGCTGCGTCTGTCACACCAACTGTGCAGATACTTATTTGCCCTACTACTTTAAAAAAATGTATACTCACGATTATAAACGAAAAAGCCCCATCAGTCTCTTTATCTTCTAAAATCAAGTAATTAAAACATTTTCGTGAAATTACTAAAATACTTGAAATTGTTTCCGCGTTCCAAAACAGATCTTAATTAATAAAAAGACACGAAGCCCTTAGAATTGAAGTGAGGTTCAGACTTGTTATATAAAAACATAACAGCATCTTAAGCTCGCACATTCAGTGGGAAAATTACAGGAGTTTCATGATCTCAATGGAATTTGGTTAATCAAGTTTGTGCAGCTGGCTCGACATGGGGCGGTTTTCACAGCTCTCCGGAAGCGGTCAGGCGGAACGTTGCCCGCATGAATCTTACTTTTAAACAATTATCATAGCATTTAAATACCAATTGACTGTCTTGGTAAGTGGGAACATGGCGGGAGAGGCTTTTGTATAACAGAACTGAAATGTAATTTGGAAATGTAAAATTGATGGTTATAAAATTTTATTACATCACGATTTATTAAAATATCTCCTATCTATATACGTCCCACTGTCGGCCATTAGGCCTCCACTTGAATGAGAGTGTTTCGTATATTTTTTCCACATGGATCCAGTGAGGATGTAATACTTCACACACAACATGGGTTTTAGATATAAGTTCGAACATGATTTTAATATGGTGCCTAAATTGGTACACTTCCTCGTTGCAGTGAAGTAAAAAGTTGTGTGTTTTGCTCGGCAGCAAAGTTGTTTTAGGTCTCGTGCCTTAAAATGGCCGCTACGCTCAGGATAACATGTTTTAACCGCGGAAGCGAGTTCACGATTACGAGTACTTCGCTTCCTCGGGCTTCAATACACTCCAATTTGGTCGAACAACTTACATATAAAAACCGGTCTACTGCATGCCGGGCTCGCGCACAGAGGCGTCTGTACAAATTCGGCAAGTAAATATGAAATCCAGTGTTAGCAAAGCCCTGCTTTCTAAGCAAAATGTAGGCAGTGTAAGGTATTTTTATATTGGATACTTACATAGACAGACATATAAATACACTGTTGTAATAACAGCAACAGAAATATATCAACTTTCAACATTTCAACTGTCTATCTATCTCTCTATAAGGTTCGTGAGATACAGTTTGGTGACAGCCAGACCGACTGGTTCACGTTTTTACCCTTTGGGTACAGGATCCTAAAAACTAGATACAAAAACATTTACCTAAGTAAGTACCATATTTGATTATTAATTGAATAAGAGTGAATTAAATTGTATCACAGCTAGTGAAAACAGTACTAGAAGACTTTATCACTACATAGCATAAAACAAAGTCGCTTTCTGCTGTCTGTCTGTCTATCTGTCCCTGTGTATGCTTATATCTTTAAAACTACGCAACGGATTTTGTTGCGTTTTTTTAATATAGAGTGATTCAAGAGGAAGGTTTATATGTCATAATTCTACATAGATCTGTGAATGTGTGTGTGATTAAACGTCAGCCAACGTTCATGTGTTCGAATCGTTCCGTTCGTTGGTGTTGTTATTGTTTTCCGTGCTGTTTTGGCTTTTCTCGTTTGACCCCTGTACATCTTTCCCGACTCCTACTTACATTAAAGTGGTCTACCCAACAATACGTCGTGTAAACTTTGAAACATTGCACATAAGCTTACGTACACCATTCCATCCGCAAATCTTCTCTTTTCTCTTCTTCTTTTCTTCGATTTTGTGGAGGCTATTGTTTGAGTCACTGTTGCACCCCGGCACAAAACATTTTTTATTGTATATTTATACTTTGAATTTTCTTTTATTTCTAACGTTTGTAGATTAAGTAGGATTGTAATGTTATTATGTAGATGTGACAGTGACAGCCTGACAGTAACCGTAGCTAAACTTATTTTTCATTTTTGTGACCAACATTGAATGCCCGATTGTGCCAAAAAACCGGGTCGTTAGGTCAAACAAAGGTCAAAAATATCTGCAATCGTAAAGAATTTTTGAAATCAGACAAAATAAATCGTATAATTGGTTGTTTTCCTCCAAATGGTTTTCGAATTGGAGCATATAAAAAAAAAAAAATAATGCCAATTAGTCGGTCGTCGTATAGCTGGCCCGCACAGGATATCTCTGAAGGCGGCAGTCTCATCCATTGTCTCTCAAAATAACTAATGAAACTATCCATTTCAGGACAATTGGGTGCAACACCCTTCACAGTTAGCCATGCTCTGCAGGTATGTACGGCAAATTTGATGTCAACTTCGCAATCTTAACTCCGTCACGTGTGCTAGTAAGTCGAAGTTGCTTTGCGTGCTTCCAAATAGCCCGATTAAAGTGATAGTAGCAACCGGACGGACAATGATGCCGTAGGAAAAACTTCTTTAAACGCGTTTATTACGCCCAATTCATAATCGCACTTAAACTTTGTGAGCTTTGCACCAATGACGTCACGTATTATTGTGAAAAGTGCACGGTTAGTTTCTTCGCGTTTGTTGGGAAGTAAACAATATAACACTGGCACTATATTCGTGCTTTCATCGGTGCTGCTTAGATCTAGATGGACCGTAAAAAGTTGACTGAACGGCTTCGGCACTCACTTAAATGTGCCATCCCCGAAAAACAGATGACCGTCACGAGCACATTTTTTCATCTTTATACGGCAGCATTTGCTACTAAATATGAATATTTTATCGTTTTCACCAAATTCAGCAACTAAAAAGTTCTCTGATATAATTAGTGGTATTTTCACATCTTTGGGGTGCAAGAACTGCAATTTTTCTGACTTTAAATAAGCTCGCCTCGCTCTAAATAAAGTGTATTTAGTCGACTCTTATGGTCGCGCACAAATCGTTACATCAAGAAATTGTGCCTGGCATGCGATGATGCTATCTTCGTAGGTTTTCTTAATAGATTTCATATTATTTTCGCATACTTTTTTTTTCGCGTACTGCAATACAAAATCGTTTGTATATTTAGCCTTATTTTTTGTACAAGAGTGTGAAGATTGCCGGACAATCGCAGTTTTTTCCCTATTTAATGTTAGCGATGCACTGCATTCCTTACGCTTACAGCATCGCCAAAGAGAAGTTCCGCTGACATTGTTGCTGCACTTATTATAACGGTAGCCGTTAACAATCAAAGCCTGACTGCCTTTATGACTTTCAACAAATAGAAAGTCTTCCATGATAATTATTCGATAAACACATTATTTACTTTAATAATATTATTGAAAGATAAAACTTAATTGACAGTTAAGATTGTTGAACAATAAGTACATTATCTTTGATTTTAAGTGGCCAGCAACTCGACTTTGAAGTTTCTTTATCAAAGAGTTCCTTCACAAACTACGTTTGAGTTTTTCTTGTCAGTCAACCATCTAGTCGTTATGCCATTTAGACGTTATTAATGTTTGACGATATGCCTTCCTAGTCGTTTTGCTATTACATCATTTTGATATTAGGGCGTTATACAAACAAGACGTAATAGAACTAAGTCCAATCTTAAACCCGGGCATTCTACTATTAAGACGTTTGTACAATTAGACATTTAGCTACCAAGACCTTATGTAGCTAAGACGTTTTGCTTATAGAGTCGTTATGTAATCTAGTCCTTACGAACCTAACCCATCTAAATAGCTTTGACTTTCCATTAAATTTCTAGGAACCGTATAATTAATGATTTCGCCATAATAACGTTACTTCTAGACGCTTCGTCTCGGAGCAAAATCTAATTAGCATATCCAACGAGCTGCAAGATGTCGTGTTTAAACGCATTAACGTTTCATAATTAGTAATATGTTTTTCATTAAAATTATGAAACGTTGCACGTCTTTCCGTTTGAGCAGAGACATCCTTGGCGTTGTGTATCATGTGACCCGCTTTCCTCGTCGAGTTCAAAGCAAATGAAGACACAAAGATCTCAAATTATACGGTTATAAAAGAAGTTATTCACGAAACACGACGGAATTCAGTAAAACATGTTAATATCGAAATAATGATAAAGTACGCATGGTTTTTATGCAACAAACGATGTTAATTTAACAAAAGTTACGTACTCGAGGGTTTATCAATTAGAACTTAATAGTAACTAGTATAGTTCAGAAAGTAACAATTTCCTGGAACAAAGAATAACAAGGTGGCTTCAACTTTTAATAACAGCCGGATATTTGAAAAATTATGATACCCTAGCTACCAACTATGCATTCGTAAATTTGGACTTACTTTTTAGGGTTCATGTGCCCAGAAGGTGCAAGTTATAACTAATCTTTCTAACCCTGTCCGGCAGTCAGCAAAGGCATTTCAACCATTGATTATAAAGAAATTGCTGACGGATTTTTTTGATAAAATATTTGTTGTAAACCGTTTAAATATAACATCGGTGCCCTGTTATATGGTCAATCAATAAAGGCACAAGGGAGAAATTTGCATGAGACAAGTATTGGACGGGACAAACGGCGAATGGCCTTAAAAATGAGGTTCAACAAGAAAAATACAAACAACGAACAAGATCAAATACGAATAACGAATAATGAACAAATGCAAGTCCCTGAAGAAGAGAGTGGGTAACAACTAACAACAAATTAAACCTTTATAAAAAAACGAATAAGAGATCCAAAATGAAACCAAAATGCACAGACAATCGCGCGTGTTTTTCCAGTACCTAATCAATACCCACCCACTTCAGGAAGGTCAAGTAAACCATCAGCATACAGAGCAACATTTAACATTTTAACTTACATACATACATTCATACATAAATCACCCATTTATCCCATACGGGGTAGACAGAGCCTAATGTAACAAGACCTAAAGGCCACGTTTAGCATGATTGTGAGTGTATAGGTGGGAAGGGGGAATCAAAATAGTTTGGGTCGCTAGCCGCATCGCCTATAACATGATTCCCAAGATTTTCGCTTGATTTTAAGTTGATATTTAATATAAAAATAAATATTGTAACGGAACCATTTTCGTGACTTACGCAAAAACACCAAGCCAAACATATTTATGAACTTTCACACGGATGTTTTTTTCTGTTTCATATACTTATTTGCAAACCCATAACAACATTAAGAAGCTTAGGCTTGCTGCCATACATCATCATCTAATGCTTTTGGCCATTGGAATTGCAATAAAAACAATAAAACAGGCAGTAATTTCTGCCGGCTTTACAGTTAAAGCTTACAACAACCTTTTAGTGTCACAGGAGCGCTCGCTGCTGTACCCGCTGATTTCATACTTTATACTGATTTTTATAAGCATTTCTCCGAAAAAAGAAGCCTTTTTGTTGTTCTTTCCTGTTTTTTACTCTCGACGGACGGGTTAGAGATAGTTAGTCTGTTTGTTTATGTGGTGTCTCGAGTGTCTTTTACCATTTTTCTGGAAATATATATATTTTTTACTCTTTCTAAATAATTTGCCGTCTTGTGGTCAAGACGAACAGAGCTAGGAGGCGAGAGTGATGAGCTCTCTGCAACCGGCTTCTGCTGCCATGAACCAACACTCCAGGGGGTGGAATCAATTGTGTCGCCTATCGTAGCGTACTTTCAACGAATAAGTGATGCGACTTCTCACTTACTTCTTAGGCATTAATGAGTTGAATGCCTATCGAAGGGTCAGCCGTCCGTCCGCTTTCCGCTCACGGTCCATTTGTTTGTCTATTAATGAGACTGTCCTTCTGCGAAAGCGCCAACATTTTACATAACTGCGAGGTTTACATTCTTAAGGATTTTCTTAACAACGTATGTGACAACAGTGAATTGTGACAGTTGACTGGATCCTCACGCCGCTCTCCTTGACAGCCCCAAGCATTGTGACGTTGAGACAGAGGATCGTAGAGATCGTTGGAAGAGCAAGAAGATACACGAGAGGTTCTAATTGAACCCTGACTGGGCCCGATGTATGTAGATCTGCTCACGTTGACGAACTTGCAAGGCTTCGGTAACCTCTTTGGGGAAATTGAAGGTTTTATAGTGTATTGTAACGTTGTGATTTATGCATATAAATAACTACGTCTTTTAATAAAAAAATATTTAAAATATTTACAAGTACTATAGTTATTAATCTAGATTAACCTAACTTATTCACTAATATAAAATAAAAATATCTTAATCTAATTTTATCTAGTAAACTAATCTAAACATATTTAAAATAAAGATTATAAAAAGATACGACATCAATACGTTAACGCTTCTGTGCGTGATTATTCTTACGATGCGCTAGGCAACAACCCGCTTTCTGTTGTAAAGAATTATCGAGGCGTTCGCGCCACGGGCTCCGATGAGTCTAAGACAAGCAAGCACCAGAGACACCCGAGTACCAGCAGCGCACACTACGTGTCGTCTCGCGCGCTGGCCGTTAATTTTTAAAAAAGAAACCGAATATTTTAATATTAATATTTACGGTGTCCGTGGACGCCGTTGCATAGTCCGACTTTCTTCGGAGGCGCAGTAAATTTGCACCCAATTTTGGGTGCGACGTTTACGTTACAAGCCGGCAAGCACACAGCCCAACACCCCGGTCAGGTGCACCTACCGTCTGCTCCGAGCCGACTTACCCTCTCATCACCGCTGGTCGCCTTGGACCCCTAGCCGTCTGCGTCCAAGTCAGGGGAGTACCGGATTGCGAAGCGGAACCAGACAGGCCCTTACCCCCACGACCGTTTTCTTTTGCTCAACTCAATTTTACTCATTTTTTAAAACGGGGAGTTGCGCTCCCCGAATAAATGTTTCTTTTCCGTTGACGTTCTAGTTTGATTTAAAATTCAAATCCTATAATAACTAAGCCGTCACAATATAATTATTAAAAAATATGTACTCAAGGACGGTAGTAAACAAAGACGGTATGTCGGGCATGCCGACGTTCCGGAGAGCCACTCAGACAGTCAGAACATAATTCTACAGGATTTATGATTATTGTAAACAAGCTTCTGCCCGCGACTTCGTCCGCGTTGAATTGGCAATTGACATGTTTTCGCTATCCCGCAGGAACTATGCAATTTAATGAGATAAAAAGTTGCCTATGTTTTAATCTAGGGTACCAGCTATCTCCCTTTGAAATTTTATCCAAATCCGTCCAGTCGTTTTAGCGTGAAGAAGGAACAAACATACTCACTCACTCACATCGTCACTAACTTTCGCATTTATAATATTAGTAGGACAACAGCGTAAGGGAAAACTAATTAATATTTTAGAATAAATATATTCTAAACTACCACGCAACATTTCACATTATTTTATTAGGTACCTTTAATAGATCCTTATGAAACACTTTGAAATCTTTGGCTGTCATTTTAAGCTTTCAAGCTTGTGAAAAACATACACAATATTTCTAAAAGGAACGGAAAAATACAACTTTTAACTGAAATGTTCCCATTAAAGTGTGTTGGAAAGGTTTGCTTCAGAAAGAGGTCTGCAGCTGTAAAAAATACGGCTCTTAAGTGCACCCTTTCCCCTTTTGCATTAAACTATTTTATACTAGCTGACCCAGCGAACTTCGTATCGCCTAATAGTCGATTCTTTCATTTTTTTAAATACATATTCTGCTATTCGGGACGCCGGGTCAGCTAGTAAAATAAAAAAAAAAGAAAGTTAATAAGTCAACAATTACATTATGTCAATTGTTTTGCCTTCCCGGAACCTCTCCGCTAACACTTTTAATTTATGGTATGGTATTAAAGTTCAAAATGACTTAAGTATTATTACGAATCGTTTGTATGGGAGTATAGAAAAGTGTTGTTTTTAGACATTTTCGGGCATTTTTTAAAGATTTTCTCTCCGTAAGAACCATCCTCGTACTTCAAGAAATATTCTAAAAAAAGAATTAGCGATATTGGTTCAGCTGCTCTCGAGATTTGCGCTTAGTAACACATTCAGCGATTCATTTTTATATTATAGACTATCTCTTACTTACTCTCAACATTTTGAATATATAAAAGTCATAATAACAACAAAAAGTAAATAAAATTGTCATGGTTATTGTTTTGCGTACCAACACTTTATCAACTCGGCATTGCATCTATTTACAACGCCTCATCTCGAGCTGTTAAGTGTCCTTTGTGTATGAAACTTGATACCTACCATGAAGTACACAAGTTGGCATCAATAGCATCGGCATAAGCTCGGTAACTTGGTGTCCCCGCGTTCATGTTGAGCCACTGCCACATTTTTGTTTCGCTGTCTTCGTATCTAGGGGATGTCGTGGAGAAGGAGATCAATGGTCATCCGTTGATCGAATATTATTTAAATTTTCGAACTACTAACCTACTACTACGAGTACACTACTAACCTAACCTTCAGACAAAATATGAAGTAGGAATAACCTAAAACGTCGCTCACGCTAATCGACAAATCTGCCTTCAGTATAACATTCCCTTTCATTCGTCACACACATCCGGTTCCTTTTCGGTCTTCCGGTACATGCATATAATAATCTTTCATTCTACCTTACTCTAATATTGAACATTATTTACGACAATGGAGTTTTATTGCTAATATTGCAGCAAACATAGCGATATAAGTACACGTATACGTAATTTATTGCCGACAGGAAGGTTATTAATGTCATTACTGGTTGGTACAGTTTCCGCTTTAAAGTTTTTTATTCAATCGTTTTATAAGTTAATTATTGTAACTTATCGTTTATAAGTTTTTAATAGGATAGGTTCGCATTTGTACATCTGTCTCGCTCTGTAACCTGCTATTTTTCCAGTTTTATCAAATAGGACTTCTTCTTCCTCGTTCCCTCACTGCTGAGGATCGCGACCACATACGATCAGCGTCCATTCTCTGCGGTCATACGCTGAGTGGACTGCACGGTGCAGGCTACCACCTACCTTTCTTCTTTATTGCGTCAGACCACCTTGTAGGTGCCCTTCCCCGCACACGTCTACCATCTATAGGTACGACTGAACGAGCAATATTTGCTCGTACTCGTATGTAAATGATATGAGATCTCAAAAACGACGAGTTCGATTAATTTACTGCTACTGGTCTACTACTCGTAATAATGAATCAGAAATACGGAAAACTAAGGAGATATGAGTTAAGCCTTTAGTTAAGTTGATGATATGATAAAAACAATCTAATTAGGTTCTTTCACTAAAGCAGCCGTAGATAGTTGACTGACCTTTAGCTGCATATAATTTGTAAATAATAAGGCACCCAGCTAATTGACATAGTCGTTTTAATTCGACTGCCAAGTCGGAGCCTCACTGCTGCGGTCGAGCTTGTATTCGCTCCTTATCAAAATGTAGGAAGTTCTTTCCACAGTAGTGCTCGCACACACTACGCACGAAATGACGTGTAACCTGCTTCCGTACGCATACGCCAGTGCAGAGCAGCGCATTTGAAAGCATGTTTGGTCTGATGTTGGTGGGTTCAGAAAATACGGATTTACTTGGGGCTGTGGGGATGTTTTGTCCGTAAGATCTGAAGGGTGTCAAGGGTGTCCGGTGATAGCCGTCGCTGGAGAACAAGAATCGAGAGGCACCTTTTAGATCTCCGTCACTAATTTGGTTTCTAGTTTCTGGCGGATACGTGGGACTTAATATTTACTTAATGGAGAGTGAAATATTACAATTATCAGATTATGGAGTATACAGTATGTAAATAAAAATAGGTTATGCATTGTGTTGATAGAAATTTTGTATTTGTGATGCTACATTGATTCTTGCCCAACGTGAAATCCTTTTCAGTATGGGGATGCTATTTTTCAAATGACTGAGGTGGACCATGAGAAGGAGGGGAGACATTGTTAGCAGAGGAAGTAGATATAGGTGGAGAATTGGGAGGATATTTAATATCATAATATGTTTGTTGTTAAAAAATCTCGGTTTATTTTATGACATTCGTGACAGAAATATTCAGATAGAACTGCGATACCTCGTCTTGCTCACGCACCACCTGTTTGCATCATTCTGTCTCTTTCTGTGATAGTAAATGTACCTGTGTGCGTAAATGGAAGGACCGCATCCGTTTCGTTCGAATACGTATTGTAAGAATGTAAGTAAGTAAGTAAGTAAATGCTTAATGTTTTGCTTTAATGTCACCTATCTTCTGAAATTTTACTACAGTCATCTTTCTTCAAATAAGTAAGTGGTAAAATTGTGGTCCCGTATGTTTCCACGCTTACTCGGCAAATAAAAACTCAATGTAAAAGTTATTTAGAACAAGCAGTACCTACCAAAAACTTTCTTTCTGTCACGAAACTTTCTGGCCGTCTAATAGGTACAAAGTTACGGAAAGCTTATGGCAATGTTTCTCTCCTTTAACATTGTGTGACACATAAAAAAATGTGTTTTTTTGTAAATTTAGAGGTACCTGAGCACCATTTTTTTTATAACGCCTACGTACACTGATACTATCATATATCTATACCGTTATTGTTCAGATGCCAAATCATAAGCAGCTACAGTTTTTTTATGTTAAAGTAGATCATGTTTCGTTTCGGTGTTGACTGTAAGACAGCATCTAAGTGCATTCTAACCTTCTTTTTCGCTAAATTTATGTAGTTTTGCTAGTAATACCGCGTGTTATAGGAAATAAAATATTCGCATGTTCACTCTAAAAAGTAACCATTCAAGTTAACTTTCACAGTCGCATGTAGGTATATTAAAATCAAAATACTTATAACATAATGACTTATGGTTAGTCGTTAGCTAAATAAATGAGTATTCATTTATCGTGTGTTTACTTTAGATTACTGGTTCAATAAATTTGTTGGAAAACTACATTCTTCAATCAAATTTGATCAAGACTGAAATTAAAACGAACTTGATCAGTTTTCTGATAAGTGAAAATCAACTACATTTAAATTTATTGTTCTTGACAAAGAAAACATCCGATGGAAGCAAAAGTTAATACCAAATTCTAATTTAACGCGGAACAGTTTTAATTCTTCTCGGATATTGTGGCTCAAAGTGGTCGTAAAAAATGCAGATGCCGTCTTTTAAAGATCATAATGATGACATTTTACAATGTGGCACGGAGTTATGTAGTGAAGACTGCTACGTCTGCGGTGTTTATACAGCTATGTGAAAACTTGTTAGGATTCTTTATTAGAGAGTGGACTTAAGTTCCTAGAACTTGAGTGTAAATGGAAAATAAAGAAAGAAGAGCTTTCGAGTGCATAAGCATCACGGCTTGCTGGGTCACGACTGCAATATAACTTACATGAGATGATAAACCTTGTCGTTATTGTACTGTGTCCAAGTATCGACGTGGAAAATTTTACAAAACTCCTATAGAGTACACAGTGACACAAGAAGACTTAAATTATGCGACACTTAATTGAACCTTTCTTCTCCTTCTGAATAAACGTCTTAATTATTCACGACAACTAGAGATTCGCTACGGAACACGTGACTTTCTCGCCAGAAAGTTAGTTACGAATTCAGACAAGATCACTAAATGTCAGCTGGGATCGTGATATTTATCTGTCTTGCAAGTCCGAGTGGTTAACCACGGAATCACGGGTCTCTAACCACAGCACGTCACAAATTATATAACTTTATGTACCTAACTGTAACTGTACAGCAGTTCTAATAATTTGCAAAACGCCACGGAAAGGCGTTACAATAATAAGAGAAACCGGATAATAATCATTATAATAATCCATTCTATCTAATTATTTAATTAACATTGCTACCAACCGACGTTTATTTAATTGACTTATCTGACGCGCAATTAAAGATTTTAATAGTCCGATTCTGGGGAGGTCTTACCCAACGTTGGGATATTAAAATGCCGGGATAAGTGTCGAGACGATGGCAAAAGGTCAATTTAAATTTTATCTTAGCCAATCTGTGTTTATCTTGGTCGGCTAGGGTCTGCAAGTTCCCTTCAAATAATTTTATTCAAAATGTGAGCTACAAAAGACCGCAAGAGACTGTTTTGTGTTAAAATATTAGAATTTATTTTAGTATTTTGATGCGGTTCATTACTGCGCGTATTTTTCAGATAAATTGCAATAGAATTAATAAGAAAAAACCAACATGACTGTTTGTATCATACATTTTTATGCATTAATTCCTAAACATTACAGTAAAAATCCGGAAAAACATATTTTGGAAATTTTAGGATTGTGACCTGGCCCCCCGTGCTTATCGAGTGTCGCTTACTTGGCGCCCAACGTGTTAACAATATCCTCCTTTTTATATCAGTTAAAAAAGGGGTATCTAGATTGAAAACGGTTGCCTTTCAAATAGTTAGTAGTTGCTACTTTTAATTATGATTGATTGAGTTTGACTTATTAATTTGAATACGTAATCAACAAAGTATTGTTAACAGAGACAGATTAAATAGCAAAACGTTTTTAAATTGTCTGTATCTTACTATTGCGGGCTGTATTTACATTATGTGTGATGTTATTCGAATGATTGTCTAATCTAAAGCATTAGCTACTAGAATGTTATACTAATTGTGTTAAGATGCTTGACTTGTGATGATCTAGAACTGACTTGTGTATAATAATGTACGACGTGTGCTTGCTCTACATCTTTACTTTTATATATTTATCGTAATTCTCATATTTGGCTCTTTATTTGCACATAGTTTCATTTCTTAAAGGCGACAGAAACATTCGTATAAAAGTAAATACACGCGGAACGGGGTGATACTGACGCTCGCAACTCTCTGCCTAATGTCTAACGGATTTTAGCCCTCCCTTGCTCACTGAACACAGGCGTACAGTCGAGGGCATAAATATATACACAACCATCGTGTCAAATATATGTGTCACCGGCCTTATTATTTGTGGCATAAACATAATATACATTCCACGCGTGGCACGCACTACAAGCTGCTTGTCCTTTGCCTCGTCGTTGTAATATCGCTAGACCTTGCTATAGAATCTCTGGAACATTCATCAACTATCTTACAACTAAAATGTTCGGGTGCAAAGACTGCTCACGCTTCCATCGCCAATGCGGGTTGGTGACATACCATGCGCGCCCACACGCCATCGATCTTATAATGGCAACAGACAGATAAAACAACAAAACTCAAAAACACTTATTAGACTTCCCTTGAGGGGCTGGGTTTGATATCGTTATGTCACTACGAGTAGGACTGCACCAGCCTAACGCCAGCTAAAGTCTCAAGGTTCTAATCCATTGACCTGGCCACAGTGTAATGGCTAGCGGCCGATAACATACCAACGAAGAGGTCATTGCCAAAACGGTTAATCCTACTTCCCTACCAGGCCAGGGCGAAGAGCCAGAGGGTCGGGGTGAGTTAACATTCCAGCTAACTGACTGATTCACTACAATACCGTATCGATCTGGATTGAAATACCAAGCAATAAACGTCGTAGAGAATTCAAAGCGACTAGTGAGTGAATTTTCTAAGCACACTCCCATGAGACACAATTTTTACGAGTTTCGGAGCTTATATACACGTCCTTAAATATTCACTTCATCTGAAAAAGTTACTAGAAAAATTCCTGTATCAAAGACCTTGTACCTATCTCATGATGTATCACATGCTGCGGTGCGGTTTAAAAAATCTTGAAATATTGAGATTTTTAAATATTAATATTATTAATTTAAATGATCACCTATATCACTATATAATACGAGTATATCACTATAATCCACATAGTGTAAGGACGATATTCCTGGGAACAGAGGTAGAGGTGCTGGAAAATATCAAAATAGTAGGTAGCTAGTTACCTAAATATTGGCCATAACAGTACTTGTAACACACTTACACACACTGGACTGTACTGTAACACACACAGTACTGTGCACACTTTGGTAAATAATCTAGTAGGTATCTGACAAGTATGTTTTAAAAATTACAACCTTGTGACGGACAGACAAATCAACTGACAGCGGCATAGTGTAAGTTGCGCCAAGTTACTTTAACAATAACGTTCATCATAATAATATCATAACCATCGATTTTTGAAAGAACACTTACTAAATATTACTTATGTCAAAGTCGTAGGTTATCGTTACAGTTGTCGCTAAAGTAACTTGGTGCAACTAGTGATAGCATCCCGTTGGCATCCATTAGTTACGGTACCTACATTGAAAATGATTTAACACGAAAAAACCACCACTATATCCAAAATAACAAAACCCTACAAAAGCACGTAATCGACGTTTACGTTCATGGAATAATGAACAACATTTTGAGAACAAAGGAATTAGCGAGTGAATGAATTTACGTGACCAAATAGCCGTAGCATTGAAATTGTTAGTATGGGGAAACTAATTTAACATAGCAAAATGAGATCACTCGTGTAGTTTCATGCACATCGTTCCACTGTTGAGTCAATTCAGTGAGTCAAATTATTGCGACGATAGTTAGGTATAAGTTTGGGTTTTTTTATTTGTAGTCAATCATTATTTAAGTAACAGTAAATCATATAAATACCGATACAATAAAGTCTCCAATGCATAATATTTAATAATGAGAAAAAAAAATTAAACTCACTATATATCATTTAAACGATTTGAGTGTTATGATAGCGATAATTGTAAAATTTCCCCAATGAATAATATTACAAGCTGAGAATAAATTTTTAGTTAAGGATATTATGACATTTTTCACATGTCAGGCAACGTAGGTACATGACAAGTAAGCAAAGAGGTGGAAGAAAATGCACCCCAAGGTATGCCCCTCGCATAAGTTTAGTACCTACTCGCGCGGAAGGTTACAAAAAGATGTTATAATTCTCACCCAGTAATAAATAAAATAGGTCCCAAAAATTCCATTAACACACGAAATTACCATTATATATTTTAGAGGGAACTTTTTAGAGTCATTCTTTTTGTATACCTACTTACCAGATAGCAAGTTCCAAATTTAAAAAACTCCACCAATGTCCATTCGCGGCCGACTATTTACATTTAGGTACCATATCCTAAGAACAAAGCGTTTCACAAATATTTAGCGAAACCAAATACGAACATAAATGAAGAGGGATATATGTGAAGAGACAGGGCATGCGGGATTTTTTTTATGCTGCGAAGCGAATTTCTAACTCCTGGCTAATAGCTGCTTACCAAACAAGGCACTGATACACGACATAATATCAAACGTAAATCATACTGTAACAGTCAGAGATGTGGTAGAGTTTGTTCACCGGATGACCAAACGTATGGGTACTTCGTTATTGTTTTATTATAGTACATTATGATACAAGTGTGCTATGTTGGTAATTACACACGAGGAGTATTGTTCGCGCGAGCGCCAGCGAGCGCGGGTAAGAGAGCCGAGATGTGTAATTACCAAAGCACACGCGTCGCATACGACGTTTTTCAACACATTTGCGAGGAAAAATAAATAAAAATTTAGTTAATAAAAGGACTTTAAGAACTTTAGTTTACCTTTGTTACCAGACATTGCTTACCTGGAGCTACTTTAGAACTTTACTTTATCGTTTGGTGATTAACACCTTGGATTTCTTACTGATATAACTGTCCCAACATTGTCCGAACATATTTTAGTATTTCCAGCGACGGACACTACATTTCTTTATTACTTGAACTTGTAATTTTTAAAGTAATAAAATAACAAAGTCTGAATCAACAATATCAGTGAAAAATGGCGGCAGATATTATTTCTCCGCGCCAAACCGCGCGCAGCACTCGCGTGACGAAGACACTGACAACAGACTGCTAAACAGCCTAATATTAAAATTATTATAAAAAATAATTAATCAATGCCTGAAATATGCAAATTATGGTCACTTTTAGATAAAAATGAATAATTTGTCGAAATGAAATATTTATTTATCATCTTTTACCTAAAATAGTTTAGTATTCACGAAAATATTCCTTGTTCCTATACATAACTGAACTTTTTGCTGAGATTAAAAAAAAAAATACACTACAGTACTTGTGCGCAATAACCTGAATGATGAGCTTAAATGCGGTGCAATAAGACTCAATTTACGAGCAAGTGTGTTGAAAATTACAGTTACGACATTACTGGTATGCAGTGTACATGCGGTTGTAAATGAATGTATTGTATAGGAAGTTCGTCGCATGGGCGTCTTTCTTGTTAGCCATATGATTTTGTGTTGTGTTTCTGTCTGTTTTGGAGCCACAAACTCGTGGAGAACACGATTAGGTAGGTACAATAGATACGGCTATGGTTAAAACGAATGGAAATAGCTATTCACCGCGTACGTAGGCTTTATAATATAAACAAAACAATGCTCGACTTGGCGGGGGCACTACCGTGCCCCAGATACACATTATTGGTATTGCGTTTGACACTTTTCTCGAAAACATCCAAAAAGTCAGAAGTATTTTGGCTTTCCGAGAGACATTTTAAATTAGATCTATCGTGTTTCAATATCCGTAAAGCCTTCATAAGCCTCGGAATGGCAACAGCGGCGTGTTTCTAAAACGCCTTTATTTACCAATGTATCATTTTGATGGCGCTACTCGATCCTTAGTACGCAGTCGTAGCCAGCTTCATTGGGCCAAAGTTGCATTTTGTGAAAGTTTTATGGGCCATTAGCAAAACGTGTCGCTTGAATTTAGTAAGCGTTTGGTACACACTTGACGAAAAATATGACCCAAATAGATATTTGAAGCCTCATACGATGATGTTTCTTCATGCTGTCAGATAGATAATAATAATTATTATTATTAAATTGCAGTATTTAACGTACGTTGTTAACCATTCAAAGTTCGAAGCCATGGTACCCTAGTGGCTTGACCTATGGCCTCTTAAGCAGAGGGTCGTGGGCTTGAATCCCGGGCTGGTACCTCTTGAGTTTTCGGAATTTTTCGGTGAAGGAAAACATCATGAGGAAAGCTGCACACATCTGCGAAGGAATTCAATTGTGTGTGTGAAGTTCTCAATCAACACTCGGCCCGCGTGGGAACTATATCTCAAGCACCCTCGTTCTGAGAGAAGGCCTGTGCCCAGCAGCAGCAGTGGGACGTGTGTAGGCTGGAAATTATGACGATGATGAAAAAACATCCACGAATTGATATTATGAAATTAAGTGTGCATAGTTTCAGTAAGGTAAAATTTTCCCTCCAAATTAAAATTAATAAATAAGCGCACTTCAGGCGATAAATTCCCGTTTCCAAGAATTTTCTCAGAACTTACCGGAAAATTCTCACGTTGAAAGTTTCGCAACTTTGGAAACTCCTCGTCGGTGCATTCCATGCGTGTGATGCAGTGCTATGCATTTTTGCATGCGCTGGTAGTTTCAAAAAGACATGTAAAAGAGCCCTTGGCGGCCAATTTGCAAAAATATATATTTTTTGCTAGTCACAACTAATGAAAACGTACTAAATTTATATTTTATTCATAATCAACGAAATATTGAAACGATTATAAATATTGAATAATATTATACAAGGTGCATTAAAATTGTTCTGGAATATTTCAGCAGGCAGTTTGGTTAGGTTAGGTTCGATATTTTTAGGGTTCCCTACCAAAAGGGTAAAAACAGGACCCTATTACTGAGCCTCCTCTGTCCGTCCGTCTATCTGTCGTTCTGTTACCAGGCAGTATCTCACATATATTTCTGTTGCTAATATAACAAATACAAAAATCTGAATATTGTTTTTCTATATAAATGACCTCGCATTGCCTACCCCTTTACAACCGAGAAGATAAAATCACGAATTTCGAGAGATATATGTACGTTAATACAAATGGTCTTAGACATCTGACAAAAACAGTGAAAAAAAATGGAAATGCTTCATTTTCAGAAAAGTCGCGTGCACGATCGTGAGTCTCGTGAGGTGTGGAATTTTTAAATGCACCGTCGTGCAACTTAATAAAAATGCAATTAATACACCAGTTTCTAAAGAAATAAAACTTTGTTTATCTCAATATATTACGCTACTAGTTCAGTGAAAAATATTATTTGGCACCGCTGATTTCAAACTAGTGGCTGCTGGGCTCCTCTGAGAAGGCTGAATAGGCGTGAGCACACGTCGTGCGGGTGGCGTCGTTACAGGGCGTTTTTCTTGCTCACGCACTGAAAGTTACTAGTATTCTTGTTTCACGTATCTTAAACTTCTTTATACAACCCCCTTTTGTTACTCTTTGACAGCATTCTGTCGATCAAAATGGATTGAAATCGTCTTCAATGTCCCGAAATTTTTCAACGTCGGGGTCGTTTCTATCGCTAATGCCCTCTAATGCGGTCGCCATGGCATTATCACCAAGAGGACGGTTTAAAATATAAAAATAGAGTTGAAATTAAAATTGTGATTCATAAATTTAGGATAAAATCATTCTACGGCTAAACAACGAACGCTCACGATCGTGCAACATTAATTTTTGAACAAGGTTTCAGAAAAAACGCTAGCTTTATAAATGTTTATATTTCTGCATACGATAAAGCAACTATTATACTTAAATCAAATCACTAAAACCTATTTAATTTAGCACAAAATCGTGTAGCAACAGCTACTCACGTTAGTAGCTGGTGATTCGTGAACAACTAGATCGTCTTGACGCCACTGGCTCCTTTTACCGCGTCGCGAGAGACCGGGCACGCGCGATCGGCATCGGTCGCGTATCGAAAAAAATACACGAGTCCTACAAATTCTTTTAAAGTAAGATGCACTACTAATGCAGGTTAGTTGGAAAGGGCTACATCTTGCTTAGGAGGCAGGGCTCTGCAAACACTGGATATTATATTCAGTTGCTGAATTTTAAATGCGTGAGTCCGACTCGCACTTGGCCAGTTTTTATTCAAACAAATGGTCATCTCTCTGACGCCGTACACTTTGAAGACCGACCAATGTATGGAAAAATTGTCAGCGACAATTAAAAAAATCTGAAAAGCATTTACTATCACTTGCTGTCAGATAGTCTTGGTGTGATGGACTGTGTGACGCGTCGCAATATACCTAGTGCGTGTGTTGTAATAATTACTGTATAATATCGGTCTGTTTAATATTGCATGCTCTCTTAATACACATCCTCTCCGTAGCTACCTGTGAGTACTGCGACCCCTTTACTCGAAATTGATAGCTTATTAACACTTACAAGTAAATGTCATGCGAATCTGAAATTATTTCTATTCTAAGCAGAATTTTATACCGTAAAACGTCAATTTATTATCAAATTGGACTGCATTTTATTCAAACAAACATATTTACAAGTTAAAAGTTGATACGAAAAACCTTTAACTATCTTAATCTAATCCTAAATACCTATATTATCAAATTCCAATTTCAATGTTTCTTGTTTGCAGGTTTTTTTTACGGCTGGTAGAATTAGATAGTCACTTATGTATTGTTGCTAAACTGCAGTACCCGAAACGAAAACCGCTGCGCACCACCGGAAAAAGAAACACAGTCTAAGGTATTTACATTTTTAACATTTTGTTATGCTTAGCTAACTTCTAAAATAAGGTTTATAGTCGTAACTTTCTGGGTTTCGTATCCAAAGGATCCAACGAGGCTTTTACCATGCCTCCGCTGGCCGTTTCTCCATCAGTCTGTTGAATGGTCGCATCTCTTGAACTCTATAAAAAAATAAGAATAAAGTAAATAAAGTTAAAAAATCAAAGGCGGTTCTTTTTTCAGGTCAGGTTTCTTTGGTCAGTATGGTGGTATAGAAAATTAATTGTTTGCAAGTCCGACTCCCACTTGATCAGTTTTAATAAACGCAATTATCGTTACTGTGCGGACTTTAATAAATTATTTAACAGAAGACTGCGATAAAATAAATGCCCTTTTTTGGTTAAAGTATTCCATTCATATAGTGGCATTTCGGGTAAAATATTAATGTTCACCATAAAGAATAACACATGTCAGATTTTACGTCGATTTTATATTTAATCGTAAAAGAGCTGTAACACATTTACTGTATACCTGCAGAGTTCAAGTGGTTCAGAAGGAAAGAATAAAATGTATTTTGCAGGCGTATTTTGACACGTACCTAACGAAATATTCTGGATTTCTAACGATTTATATTGAAATTTTAATTCAGTTACAATTTTTCAAAAGATATAATGCTTGGGTTTCCATTGGTGTTAAGATCAACTTGTTGTTCAAGTAATTTTAAATCATGTCGTTCATTGGATTTTTGATTATATTAAAATTTATGGTCACAGTTTGTTTTTTTATTTTCATGAAATGGAAAGCGGTGTTTCTTCTTTCGGTACTTTTCCGTTATTACAAATAAACAACAAATACGTACAAATTTCACAATTACATGTAACGAGAAGTAGTAGTAGGTAGTTTCGCTTCTGACGATTTTAATATTAAAAACTCTATCATGAAGTGTTAAATTGTTAATCGCTTGAACTCAGAACTTTGATTTTTGCGGTTGTAACATAACCGTAATTAACTCAGTTACTTAAATTAATTTCATCTTAAATCTTCCATGCGTTCCTGAGACGTTGGGTTGGGTGACAAAAAACAATGCAGTCATCCTACAAGGTGCTCATTATTCTTTCGGAATCCCTTAGAAAGCTAATACGTGCTAAAAATACATTTTAAAACAATCAAAGTTTTTGCAAATTCAGATTCCTGATTTGAAAGTTCCTATATTATTTTAACATCGTTCCGAAGCAGAGAAGTTTTTATCAAATCAGCAAGAAGACGTAACTTGAAATACTCAGTTTCGACTTAGGTGAACGATATATCTTTTCAAAACTGGCGATAGAATTAGAATTCAAGATAAAGGTCTTTATTTTTTGAAGAAATACCTATTATTATTTTTGCGCGTGGTAGATAGACCAAATTAAAAAGTATTATTAAAAAATATTATGGAAACCCTCAGTTCGTGAGTCTGACTCGCAGTTGATTGTATTTTTTTGAAAAAGGTGTACAATAATTTGTCAATGCTCCTTGACATTGATAGGTACAATTTAAAACGGCTGTTTTTTTAGTGGGACGTGTGAACAATTTTGTACTTACTTTCTGTATTATGAAAAAACTTTAGATAGAACGTAAAAAGGTATAATGATTTAGAGATAGTATGATTCGAAAAAACGCATTTAACATTATTGAAAGGATACTGGTATCAACACAAACAAAAGTTATCTTAAAACGAGAACCCCGACTGTAAAATCAAAACCATTCAACTGGAAACAGGAAAGAAAGTCCTGCAATGAAAATTTGTTTTAATTAAATTAGAATAAATCAAATTATATTAGAAGAGCCGGAAATGCTTTTTTGTGATTTGTAATTTTAATTAGTCTTCGTCTGATAATTTTATTATATTTCATTTCATTTAGTTAAAACGAAATTTGTTAGGCAGCAGGACTTGTTTTTTCATTAAACGTTTTTGCAGTCGGGTTGATAATGATATTGAATAATTTAGTTTATTTAAGTTTATACTTTGAGCTAGCGCTTCCTACTACGGCACCACATGCGCGCGCATGCCTCGTGATAGTGACCTAATTAAAAAAAATGTTTTCTTAGTGAGTGATATATACGTGAGTTCTATAGTATTTTAATGTGATGATGACATTTTCAGTGTTTGGCAATTGTATTGGTTTTATGTTTATTTGGCACAATGAAGAGTTTACATACATGCATACTTTCGGTTTAAGGTTAATACCTGTACGCGGCTGCCCTGTCTATTTAGCACTAACACAGCTAAGAAAAATCTAACGATAACTCCGAATGTTAAAATCCATCAAATCGTTTAGGCTGCAAAACGTTTCAAAGGAATAGACATTGTATATACCTATGTACCATCGAAAAACATAACCCTCCTTCTGACGCAGCCTGTTAAAAGAGCACTTAATCATGAAGCAATTTTGTTGAATACCTATACCCATACCTACATCGAAAGTAAACGTGTTGAGTACGAGTACCACATCCAGGCCGTGTTGACTTGAGTTTTGTAAGTGATTGAATAGTGAGCTACAGTATTTGTACTCACTACCTGTTCTACCGCTTACTATGCTAATGTAAACAGGGTCTTACTGGGGGCACTACACGCAAACTATCCAGTACTGTTGGTAAATAATAGATGAAATAAGTCATAATTATTCAATGAAAAAAAATTGAAGACTCACTTTTTGAAGTAGAATAAAACAGATTGAAGTGTTAGGAGTTCGATGCTTTTGCTAGGGACTGTAGTCATTCGGATTTCTCTTGATCAATATCTATCTACGGGTGTTTTCCATAACTTAAAATTCTGAGATACGAAGAAATAATTAACAAAACATGACAAACGCCATGAAAAACTCTTGTAGAAACACAAGTAACGCGTCAGTTTGAGATTCGGTCTTCCTTCACCTGTAGGAGTTAACTAATTTTTCACTCTGTGAATTATTGACGCTGGTTCAACGAATAATTTACAAAAGTTAATCCGGAGAAACAGGTTTAATTCACGCCGTGTTAAGTGTAGGTTTGATGCTCAGTTAATTCTCTGCAAACGGCGCGACGCGTTTTGCAGCTTTGAATATTCATGTCCTCTCAGCGTTACCATGGCTACGCGCGCTCACGTTCATCCAAGTGTCTAGTCTTATTTCAACCTTTTGAGATATGAATAAAGGGAACATTTTAGAAGCAAATATGAAAAATTTCAAAAATTTAGCTCTCTGTAAGTTCCATCCTTTGCAACTTTTGTCAACGTAATACTAATGTTTGGAATTAAAAATGTTTATTATACAGCTTATGCAATTTCATAAAACCATAAATTTTAACATATATGATAGCTTTAAGCAGTATTGAAAGGTACAGCACTAAATTATAAAAAATACTCTCAATAAAGTGAGATACCTAATTATTTTTTAAAGTTTTCTCGAGCAGCAATATTATACAAATATTAAGTTGTCAATTTTGAGAGATTTTGATTTAAAGTTCAATGTTAAACTTATCAAGCATAACCAGCATCCGTTGTTTAAGGGCGAAATTAATTATTCATTGTTTTTTATACTTGCATTATTTGGTTTCCAATTTATTTTATGCTTTTGTGGAATAAACTGGCTGGTGAGATAGGATGCCACTAAGCCATGGTCTAAAAGTAGTACCACTGCTTTTTTTCAAGAAATTGTCATGATTACAAAATGACAATTCTATTTGTTAACCAAATAATGAAATAAAAAAAACAAGTCGCATCGGTCTGAGAAATGAAAGATACCAAGATCATCGAATTTTACTTCTCAAGAATTAGCTGACTTGGTCCTTATTTATGGCGAAGCTGGACAAAGTGGTAGGTGAGCGTTGACGATGTAGGTACACAAAGAGAGTTCTAAATCGCAGGAGTACACAAGACGCTCGAGTAATAGTTAGGTATTGCAGCGTGTTCGTGACGATACGCTGAGGATATGCGCGGGAAGAGAAGCAGGTAATAGCAAAAATTATGTTTTTCATTGCTCCCAGACCAGCATGGAAGAGACATCTAAACAGTAAAGATATTCGAGAAAAAATACCCTGGATAGGTGTCTAATACACGTTGACAGAAACGTAGCAGTGGTTTTTAGCAATTAGCGCCAGATGGTCAAGAGAAAAACGTTTACTACATTTTTTTTAAAGAAAAGCGATGTGTCGCTTTGAAAACAAGGAGACTCCTCTTGTGTTGGTAATTTGTTGGATGGTGTCTAGGGACGCATATTTTACGCATGGCTTTTTTCTGCGTGTCGCTTTGCATCGACCGATAATCGGTAGCCTATTTTACTGTATGATAGTTTTATGTAATTCAATCAATGTTGATTGATCTAGAAGAAAAATGTGGTTATTTTACAGAATGTTATTTAAACGTATAAGGTATATATTTATTTAATTAAATAAAGAATAAATCGTATAATGAAATATTTTAATAAAAAGATAAAGAAGAAAAATTAAAGAACGGACAAGAAGTAGAAAAAGTAACATGTGAAAGTAAATGATTAAGATTAATACGGTTTATGGATAATTTTATTACGTTGTATTGTAAAATTCTAGATGAAATAAGTTGCTATAGAAAATTAAAGGAAAGTTTGAACGGAGACTCAATTTAAATGGCGCAGCAAACAAGATAAATTCATGTGTAATAAATAATATTGCATTCATCGAAAAAGGAGACAGAATCAAAGATGGAGGTTGATAAGGCGGAGGAGTACAAAGTTGAGGTTGTCCTAGTAGTAAGTTGAGGCGGAGGCGTTGAAATTACGACAAAGGAGCTGAAGGTTGGGATTGAGGGATGTCGAGATTTTCGGAAGGTAGAAAACAAAAGGGAGATTATTGAGTAAGACTTATTAGAAAACTTTGGAAAGTAATTAAACAAATAACGATAATAAGAAAAAAATAGAAATTGGCCTTAGAGAAGTTGAAATCATCTTGATGTTTAGTTCTTCTTTTAGGAATTTTGGGCTTTCTAAAAGATAATACAATTATTGTAAAATTAACAATAAATACAACAAGTAAATGCACTCGCGTATAAAACACTATTTCCGTAATCTAACTTTCATCTAAAAATCTCATTAGTTCTGTATTGTATATTAACATCGAAGTATGTACGCCACACGACTGAATGATCTACTGAACAATTAATCGAATCAGCAATCGTAATTAAATTATATTTGGTTCATTTAGTAATTCCTTTATACTGGCTCTTCGTAACATAAAAGAAGACGCTTGAAAATATGAACATAGTTATTGTGTATAGCTTATAGTTATGTGTAAAATCAGAAGTCCATGCTTTTATGTAATTATTTAAAATAAGTAAATAATATACCAATCAGTGCAATCAACAGATTTATATTCAAAGATCCATCTAGTACATAGGTACACAAGAATATATGAGTCACCAAAATCAAATAGAACAATAATAGCAAGACAATTTCGAAAAAAGTAACGCGCTGCCACTAAATAACGATCCAGATTATGGCGTAAATTAATTGATTCACGCCTTGCACGTTCCATACCAATAAAATACTTATCATTATGATATAGCAGAAGTATTAAGACAAAAAAGCAGCAAAAACGAATCCATAATAGACATACAAACATACATAAATCATGTCTTTGTCCCTTACAAGGACGAAAGAGCCTTAGGTAACAAGACCATAATATAGAACTGCCAAAAAATTAGAACCGACTACAAAAACAACAAAAAACTGAAAATAATACGGCGTTCTTGCCTGAACTTGATTTTTTTTGTCTTAGTTGCAAAAAAATTGTATCGTAGTACAATTTGAATACAACTTTATAGAAGTTTATTCTGCACAGAGACGACGTGCAGACCGACGATTGTCTTCAAACTATTGAACGTCGACAATCGACGTGCCAAGCAACGTAATGTCAATCAGCCGTTGCCGCGCTTGCAGCTCTGACGTGTCAAGTCGCTTCTATTGCGTGCTTGCTTTCGATTAACGGCGAGTCAATGAGGCGCAGGCGAGGCGGTGCCGATCAGGTGTCTCGCTATTATTTATTTTGTCTTCTAACCTAGCTAAGGATTAACTAAAACTAAGTATTGAAGCCTTTACTACCTTTACTCTAACTAAAATAAGCATTAAAATTTTAATTGCTGATAAGTAACTAACTAGATATTATGTTACACAATGTATTGTGTCTTTTTGCATTTTCTTTACCGTGTCAATAGTGTTTTGTACATACTTGTCAAAAGGCTGTAGTGTAAGTGGCAATATCGAACCGAAGAGGCGTATACAATATAAGAAAAAATATTTTTCTACGTAATCCAATCACAGAGTTATTGGTTGCTAGAGAAACGCAGCTATATGATCCTGGGTTGATTCACAATGTCGAAATTGTCTCAATATTGTTGGGAAATATTAAAAAACTGCTGTGATATGGCTTATCAGGTTTTGTCCAACGTTCAACCTCATAATTAAAATTCATGTTCACCTTCTGAAAACGGTATATCTCTACAATAAAACGTAGTACAATTATTAGACGATATAATTGATATTTGTGTGACACATACGTTTTACCAGCTATCTTCCTTCCAAATTTTATCCAAGTTTGGGCAGTCGTTTCAGCGTGAAGAAAGAACAAACATACACACTCACTCACTCACTCATTCACATCCTCAATACTTTCGCATTTACAATATTAGTAGGATGTTTTATAAATTAAATTTGTGTGTTAAAACCATTAACCAGCACCGTTTGCGAGTACCAGCATCCAGTTTTCTAAGAATGATTTTTTTATAGCACATTTTTTTTCGTTGAACTTTAAACGTATATTTAAATAAAACTCATTCATCTTGGCGGGGCAGCTGTAAGTTACATAAGTAGGTGTAGGTACATAGTTGTATGCATTGTTACAGAATAGATGCCTTCTATTTTTAAATGAACATCATCTCACAAACATCACTCTTCTTAATTTATTGCCACATCGTGATAATAATGTTTACTAGATAATTTTTGGCGTTTGCAGTTATAGAAGAGATCAAATAAGATTTATAACGTCAAATAGAATCACTATTAAAAAAACCGATTGTCTGCAAAGTCGGTTAAGGAACGATAGTTTTACGTGGTAATTTCATAAAGAAACATATTCGAACTGCTGGCTCTGATGTCACGCCAGAAGATCGTGTCTCTCTATCGTTCCGCGCTCTCGCTTGCACACTCTGACGTCACGCGGAACGTAACGCAATGAGTCATGCTTTTCGTGAGTGCAGCCGGCGTTCATCGATTTATAAGACGTTATCACGTCAATAAAACGCTATATATTAACTAAAAAAAATGTCAACGGTACCTTATTCTTATTACAAAGTGTAAAGCAAACTAAACTGTTCACTCATTTAGTGATATCACGCAGTCAAAAAAAAAACATACCGTTCTTTATCGATATTCTGAATAGCACCGAACGGAAGACCGATAACGCAATAAAAACACACATAGGCGACGCGTGTCAGAATAAAGTAAGTCGTTCATGCACGAACCAAACCGTGAGGAGGGTAGGTAGTTCATGAAATTGAACCCGGGATCGACAGAAAATCTATAGCTTAAAGACTTGGCTAAGGTTTTTTATCAGGTCTTACAATCTGGATAGCTAAGCGTACGATAGCATTAATTTGCACTGTTAATTTCAATTCCATCGAACAATATAAGTAGTACTAAGAGAAGTGATAGTGAATGCGATTGTGATTGCGAATGCTTACCTCTGATTTTTATAGGATGGTTAGACTCCAAATCAACATTAGTATTAGTTTATTTTATTTAAATTCGTTTATATACCAGTCGAAACGCAACCATGGACCTTACCAAAAATGGAGTGTTACTTAGGTCTAGGACTATCTTTTTGATGAGATAACACCTTAGAAATCGATGAACGCCGACTGCACTCACGAAAAAGCATGACTTATTGCATTGCGTTACGTTCCGCGTGACGTCAGAGTGTGCAAGCGAGAGCGCGGAACAAGCAATAGAGAGGCACGATCTTCTCGCGTGACATCAGAGCTAGCAGTTCGAATATGTTTCTTTATGACATTATCACGTAAAACTATCGTTCGTTAACTGATTTTTGCAGACAATTGCAAAGTGATAAGCTGTATCAATATCAAAATGTAAATATTATGTACAGTCAAGGGCATAAATATATGAACGTTACCAAGACATCAAAAACATCATACACCTTAATGCCACAAAGAAGAAGGTCGGTGACACATATATTTGACATGATGGCTGTATCGATATTTACGCTCTCGGGTGTACATATGGATTAGGGTATAATTAGAAGCAGTAACTTATTTTCCTGGTAATTTTGCGACTGCAAAATAAGGCTATGGCTTGAAACTTTTGCATTTGCTTTGTTGGTTCAGCGCAGGTATATCTGTTTTACGGGTGACCGCTCTTAATAATGCAGCGGCTGTGGGGAAACAGCCATTAGCGCTTTTAGTCTTTGAAGTGCATTTCACAGCGGGGTATCTTTAGTGATACACTTTACAAATTTATAACATTATCGGTATGCTGATAATATTATGTTTAGAGTTTAGTTTCCATAATGCTATGGGTTTGACAGTTTAGCATTACATACATAATTTGTACATAGATTGATATTTATACCACTAGCCCAAACGCGGCTTTTCTGAAAACAATATTCGGGAACATCATACTAACAAAAGCTACTCCTTTTAAAAGATATAGGTGAAAAACGTAAGTAAATGACCTGTTGTATGTGTGATTAATGTGTGCGAATAGACAAATTGACGTTCCAAATTAGAAAAATGACTTAAGTCCCATATCAGTTCTGTACACTACTACATACAACAGGTCATTTATTTAAGTTTCTCACCTATAGGTATTATATACAATAGTCAATTTTATTTTATTATTAATTGGTCAAATAAAGAAACAGCAATCAATGATTAATTATTGTACGAATCACACATGGAATATTTGTTATTAATTGTGCAGTTTGGTTTCTTGCGGCGATAAATTGGATAGGTATTTGTTTATCGTGAGCTGTTTGATGAATAAACATTGTGGGAGTACCTTACATACATGTAAACCTGCGAAGCAGTTTAACGGTATGTGTGAACTTGCTTATCCTCCTGCGTGGGAACTACATCTTAAGCCCTTTCATTCTGTGTGAGGAGTCCTATATCCAGCTGTGGGACGAATAACTCGGATATGATAAATATCGGTAACAACCTTCACAATATATTTAAAACTTGATAAATTTTCGAAATCAGTCATTGATTAAAAGTGCGATTTCATACTATTCCTTTATACGTGTATTATAAAATGCAACAGATGTGTAACAATGCCGTGGATTTAATGGCAAAATATTGTAGAGGCTTTTGTTCGTATGTACCTACCCACATCACGTAACTTTGTCACGTATCCGGCCCCAAGAGAGTTGCATGAGAATAAATTGCATGGAATAAAGACTTCAGATCCACTCACGTACCAGATTTCCATACATAAATACAGTAATCAAGCGAGATCTCTGCCTTTTGTTAGTAGCCTTACGATCTCTTATTAAAGTGAACTGTTTGAATTGATGGTTAATAAATAAAAATGAATGAAATTACGAGACAATTGACACCAATTGTGACTTAACCTGTCTACCAGTTCATGATGTGTCGAGAAATATCACAGGTTTAATCGATAGTTCCCTTAATGTGTTACCAATTATTGCACTTAGAGGTACAGTTTGGCCGTTTCAGTTCAGTAAGCCAGAAAACAACTGCAAAATTTCGTAAAGTTTGTAATTTTCAACGTACCACACTGCAGTATACTTGTTCTTAAACTCTCCACTTTGACACTAACTTACTTTCTTTTGTGCAACAGAGACTTTGTTTTGTAATTGTACATTCCCTTGGAAATTCACCCAAACACGGTCCAATTAGGAGAAAAATACAACATTATATTCTCCAGCAAGGTCAGTTATGTAACCAAATTAACGACTGTGATAAGTTAAAGATGAAAGGCTTCTTTTATCTAGAGCTTGAATTCAAGTTGGAAGCAATAATAATCCGATTAGGGAGTTGGAACTAATTAGCATGCAGAGGTTGCAAAGCCGATTTAACGTGTCTCACTCGTCTCTTAAGAGGACCTAGCAGGGGTAAGGGGTGAATACACAGAAGCAGAAAATTAAGTCCCTTACATATGTTTCTAAAATAATACGTGAACCTCCAAGTATGTATGTTACCTACCTATTTTTGGCTCGAGATCGCTTAAATGAGAAAATGAATGCGTTATGTAATATACTCTCAGTCCTCCCTGTTCTTGACTATATATCAAGTAGCATCCAGAATCGCAAACCGCGGTTTCCCGTATCCTGCATACACGGACTACTTAATGACATAATAATCATGCCTGTATAAACTACTTTAAAGCTTGCATGCTTCTTACTTAGCTCACTTGCTCGCTGACAGCGTATAAGAAGAACTTGGTAGAGCGTTTATGTTAAGCCGGCACCCTACTGCTGCATACGGTGCAAATTGGCTCGGTATTAAAATCAAAGAAGTTGTTTCCACAGCAGTGCACAGACACGCTACGCACGTAATGACGTCACGAATACACGCGTGGCCTGTTCCGAAGTGACCCCCACGCAAGCTTGGGAACGTGTAGCCAAGGAATGTGATAGGCACCATACAAAACAATTATGGCACCATGACTCCTTCCCTGAGGGGGGATTTTAGACAACGTCCGGTCTAAATGACTCTTCTAACTAAAGTATCTAATTCGCTAATTCTTTTTTTGTTGTGTACGTTATTGTCAGGACAAGGTTATGTAACAATATATTGGAAAAAAAACTGGTACTGGGGCGAAGCCGCGGGTAACAGCTAATTGAATAATAAAAGGCCTATTTACTGAAGCAAGCTTCAAATTGACAACTAAACAAAAATATCCCAATTACGAACCAACGTAATATATTGTGTCAGTATCCATCTTGAATCTTCGTTTGTAAAAGGCAACTCGCAAAAAGACAAGCCGAAAGTTCTGAAAACTTCTGTAATGGAACCACTTTTTGTGCCTTACGTAGAAACTTCACACGTATCAGTTAAGTTAGATCTTAAACTATTGCCTTGATAACGATATCTTACACGAGTAAGAGAGTGAAGTGAGTGAAACGGCATAAGCTATATATAATGGCAAGTACAAAGTAAAAATGTATTTTACTATTACACAATGAATCTCTAAATATGGAAACCTACGCAGCAATCCTTTTAACCGTGGTTTCGGCCACAGTTCCTTAATTCAAATCTTTTGTCTGCAAAACAAAAGGAGCTTACAATTAAAGCGCCATTACGAAGTGTGATAATGAGACTTTTCGCGTTTATACTGAAATTCACTTACATAAATAAAATGTAAACAACAAAACATCCGAAATTAATGAACCCATGTTTATTATAATCTAAATAATCTTTATAATAAAAACTCAAAACAATGACAGACTTCAAACCGTGTTTCCTTAAACCATTATAACATCCAAAACTCAACTAGTAACCGTAGAATATTCGTCTATTCGTAAGCTAAAGTTTGTACGTGCTTCACGTTCTATGAGTGCACATCCAGCTGTTTCCTGTGACTTCGTCCGCGTGGATTTCCCTTTCAGAAGTGTAGAATTTTAAATTGTCTTTAAACTTGTAATGATAATTATCTAAAACCATGAAAAGGTAGGATTATAGTTTGGTTAGCAATAAAAGCGACCTGACTCTCCGTCAAAGCAGCGTGTAATGAGGTGCATATTTGTAAGTACATAATATTATTATAATGCTACAGGCAAGCGCGACTTCATTCGCCTGGGCTCCTCTTTTAGTCAAGACACCCCCCTACCTACCTAGACCTACTTTTCCTGATGTGATGAAACAAAGCACGTATGTTGTCCTGTGCTATGTTGAAACTGTTTATGTAAATACTATTAAAATCCGCTTTGAAACAATGACAGAAAAAATAGACTAAAATATTAAAACGTTTAACAATATGTGGATGTTTACTCTTTCTCGAATTTTTATAAATCGAATTTTCGTCTGTACTTTTTATTTAAACGTAAAATTTTGCTCAAACCAACGGGTTCTCGTTAAATTCGCTATTTTTCACGTGACAAAAGCGAAAAAATATCGGTCGATGTAACTCGTGTCAGGAGAATCGCGTAGACATTAATTTCCCTCGAGAAAACCGTGTTGTATAGATAACGTTGATTTTGGTAAATTTTACTTACGATGTCAATTTTATATTTTACTGCAACGCTTCCAGTAAATTTGAAAGTATGGGGACAATAAATTTTCCTGGGCTTATTTTCCGGCATACATTTTGTAAGAAGAAGTAAATCTGCTCCCGGCCGGTCCCTCTGGCTGCTCTTTTAATATTTTCAGTCGTTAAACATCATTCGCGTTGACACTGCGCCTAAGAGCTCTGGTCCATGGCAGAGTTGCTTAACTTACACTGCATACATATTCAAAAACTATCTTTAGTCCGCGGTTTTGCACTCACAAAAAATTCAATGCGACGGTTTAAATTCATAAATTTCACTTGATGCCAACAGATGTTCACAAAAAGTTCCACAGGAGTTCTCAAAAAATGAATCGTAAAATTTGATGTCTCTACCTAGACGTGGCAGTTGAGGTTTTGAGATTTTACATAGGTAACTACGTAAATTCCAATAGCGTGAGACTTACAGGATGAAAATTAAATCTTCAAGGCTATTTCAGAGAAGAATTTACTCTTTTTTTTTTAAATTAGGTACCTACATCCGAAATGCCATGTCATCCAGATACCTACGTTGAACCGTTTTAGCGTGGTAGATTAACAAACATTTAATATCTAGCGCGTATTTGTAATATGAGTAGATTACCTACGATGTACTTTTAAATGCTACAAACCCGACAGTAAGGAAATTGAGAACAAAATCTCATCGTTAATCGTTTTGTTGCCAAATAAACAAGATCCCTTGGTTCACTTATTTGTTAAAATTTGGGTGGCGAGTACCGATAGCGATAAAAGGGTTCAAGTTATTAATGTTTGGAAATGAACATGTTAATCGTTAGCCCATTTAGTAAATGATGAAGTTAAGCAACATAAGTTAATGACCGTTCAGTTATTATTTTCACTTACGTCCTAGGCGCAGAAAAAAACCCAGTCAAGTAAGAGACAGACTCGCGCACAGAGGATTTAGTACCGGCAATCAGTGATTTTTATTATTTTGCCTTTACTTGTCTTTGAAACCTTACTTCACGCCAAATGTCTTAGTTTCATTTCAACAGTCAGTACCCTAAATAATTTCATTCCCTCGGAAGTAAGAACCTTATACAACAAATAAAATACTTTAGGCACCCAACTATTTCGTCTTGGTATAAACATACTTATCCAGTAACTGGCTGCATATTTTTTATTTAACAAATTGTGTGTAGTAAGTGTCTTTGTTTTATTCGTCAAAACAATATTTTAAATAAACTGTCGATAACGTATTTCTACTTGAAATATTCATCCAAATACCGCAGTTGAAGTCCAAATTTAAACTAAGTTTACAACAGGTGCACCCGAGAGAGGCCTGGCAGCCGGGCACGGACGGCTACGGTTGATTCGCAAATAGATTTTATGTTGCTCGTACATAAGTTAGCAAATCAAAAACAACTCGTCGTACACCGAAAATGTTTTTGTCAAACTATGTGTATGAACCTATTATACGAAAAGGGGTCTTGACAGACAGGACAAAACCATTATACTGGTTTACGTGTTTACCACTTTGGATAGGTAAGGTCATAAGATCCAATAGTTTAATAAAGATTGCAAATGAACATTCCACTCATTGACAAAATAGTTGTACGTTTTAATTTAACGGTTCCTCTTTTATGGAAGACTCGATTACATTTTGCTGAACAAATTTGACTAGGAAAAGGAAAGTACCGAGTGTCTCGCTGTTGTTCAAAGCGATAAGGTTTTGCTAACGATGTTTTCCATCACAGAACCGGAAAGTTTTGGCACATTCAAATTTAACACGCATTCAAATTCGAAAAAGCAGAATGTTTTTTGCAAATATTAGCTCTCGAGTAAGTAACTAAATAAGCTATACTAAATCGGAGAAGATGAAGAAATTTACTTGAGTTCCTTGGTCTATCTTGAAAAATACCACGGCGGCAATTGCCATTCTAACTTATGGCACAGAGTGACACTATCGAGTTACAAGAGATGCAAGTTACGTAGTCCTAATTAAGTTCCAGCTCTGTCCATTTGCATTAATCTTGTTCTTATCCAAACTGGGTATGTAGCTACTTGGTCCGTTGAGTACAGTCGAAGGAACTGAATTACGTACCTTTGTGGAACCTTTTGCTTAAATAGCAATATCAACATACATACGTCTATCAAAGAAATCATAAGATCCATTACTCAATGCGTAATAATGCGTGCGTAAATACTAGTGGGGGCGTAACTGCGTGATGTAACTTAACAGATTTAATCATTTTTTCTCACGTAGTGCATAGATTTACAGGGCCATAATAACTTGATGCGTTGCAATAGCTATTCAAATTATACGTCAGGTATCTAACTCTTATACTGTATTCATAACATAAACCGAACACGAACAGTATGCGGCACATTACTCTGCAACATGAAACATCTGCGAGTTAGACAAATTGCTAATCGAAAGTATCGTTATTCAATGATAATTGTGAAAACTAACGAAATTTAAAAACTGCTAAACTGGAATCAGTGTCATTGTCTGTGCGACACGCTTGTCAATTTCAGATTGAGAGCGGCAATTTCCCAGATCTAATAATAGAACTGCCAAAAATTCTTGCGTAAATAGCGAAGAATTATAATTCTCACATGAATCGAGTACAATTCGAACCGCGCAGTCGCGTGCTACACCAAAATATTGTATGTCAATGGACGGTTATTGTTTATCCTATATGAAGTAAATTCATTACAGTAGGTAGAAAAATTACAGAAAAATATTTAAAAAGTGAAATTACTTTTGATTAATTCTACATTGAAAAAAAGAAAACAAAACCAATTACTTGAATTGATTAGTGATTACAAATACAATTACAGTGAGTTGCTCCAAGTTTAACGATAGCCACCTATCAGATTTGACAGAAAATCTATGAAATATTATGCCAAAATCTCTGGTTATGGTTATAGTTATCGTTAAAGTAAATTGGTGCAATTAACTCTGTACCTATTCGTATGTATTAAATATTCTTTGAAATATAATGTATTTAATTTCAGTTATGAATACTTTTAATTCATACCTTAACTGTTGTGAAACGAATTCAGTAAAATAGTCGACAGTTTTGATTCCAGATGCCTGAAAAAACGATCGAAGACAATTTACTAACAGATTCCTCTCACAGATAATGGAATACATGCCTGACTATCGGCTTCTATCAGGGGAGAATGTGCAAAGGTATTTCGTTTTAGTGAGTCATTACTCTTTCATGAGTCCCTAAACTTAATGATACGCCATCAGGAAAAGGTTGTTTTGCTGAGCTGTTGAAAGTTTTTCTTAAGCTATGTACGTGTCATATTATATTATAGTACTTCTGAAAGCAAAAATCAGACTTATGGCATTTTATTATACCTATTCTATACACTAAAAGTCTGGAGTAAGTAATGCGCACCTATTTTTGAAATCACATCTGTGAAAATTACTATTTTGAAAGTGATAAACACTGTATACTGCTACAAACTCACTGCTCAAATGAAACGATCGACTACTTGGAAACATACTTCAATGTCCAATTTAATTCCAGACAGTTGTGATTTCAGAAATCAGTCCCCTTGAGTGAAAATACTTTATACGTACCTATATTTAGATTTCCACTTGCGCGATCTGACCCCTTTGTTCATAAACGTTAATTTTAAACTTAATAATAACATCATTCGTTCGTCTTTGTCTGTTGCATAGAAAATGTTAAGTTTTTGAATAATATAGTTCCATACAAATGTCTGTCCTATTTAGTCTTTATGCCAGCAATTGCACAAATAAACTACAGTAGCCTATTTCACACATAATTTTAACGTTTTGTTTTTATATTAATATTGACATGTTAAAAATAGCTAACTCCGATTTTGTGGACGGGGCCTATGGTTAATAAATATAATCGCATATTAAGGTTGATAGTTCTATACATTTCAGTACTTACCCATGAGTTCTATCGTTAGCTCTGATCCGCGCAAGCTCGCTTAAGCTAATAAGATTTGATACGTCTGTCGTTCACAGTCAAATAATTTATTAAATAAGTTTTAGAAGCATGCAGTAAGTAAACCTCAAAACTAAACACAAACACGCTTCCCAAAGTTTTGCGGTTTGCCTAACTGTAGGAAACTGAAACTCGATTTGTTATGATAATACCTAACTTCAGTTTTACTAGATACCAAATAATAGTCACAAGTTTTAAAATTTTACAATTTTATGTTCATCATCATCATCAAAGCATACATACATCTGTTACAGATGATTCAAGCATTGCTTTGGCGTCCCTTATTTTGGTGGCTATGCAAGCCAGTACGAGAGCAACATACCCAAACCCATTTTCTTTTAAGCGTAAATAAAATTCTTACCTCTCTTGGAATGCTAGATGTTCTTAGACGTTTTTTTGATATTTGGTTAAACATTTTAAGTTTATTTTGCACTGTAGTGTGTGCCGTAGCACAGTACAGACAGAATATGAAATCTTTTTAACTGGCGACGAATGGTCTGGTGCGCCATGCGATTTTTGTTAAACTGGTGTATAAAATTTATTCAATCTACGCAACTTACTACCGGCTTGTCTCTGGCCGCTTTCATTCTTTTTGATTCGCTGTAAAAGCCTTCAGAGGCCAACAGCAGCGAGCATGGTTGAAAATAAAACTACGTTACTAAGAAATAGTACATTACACCCATGAGGGTGGTGAAATAAAGAATGTCTCAGGTTCCAGGAACTTGTCGCTCAAGCCAAAAGCGAGAGCAATAAACATGCAACCTGAGGCTTTCTTTATCACCGCCTGAAGTGTGTACACAATTTTCCGTCTTCCCCTGGCCATGAAGTAGAAATTTCCGCCTGCGCAACGGGCTGTAAATTGCTACTTACGGCCCGGAGCGATGCAAATTATATAATGATCTGCCTTTTCACGCAAAACTGCTGAATTTGATGTTATTGAATTTCTATTTACTGTGTTGTTTATTTCATGGCCATACACGGGACTTCATGGATGCCTTAAGCTCGAGTGACAGAAAAACCAGCATGTTAACTTCTATCGGTGACAGCAAATGTAGTGAGCATTCCAAGGTGCAATCTCGGCACGGTCACGGCTATCTGGAAGGCAGTAAATCTGGCACGCTGGCGCGTCGCCAGTCGGGACACGTAACGTCAGCTTTGGAAGGTTTATTGGTGATCAGCGAAGCCCCATTGTGACAGTGAGCAAGTGAAGTGACGCTGTTTGAAGATAATGTTGTGCCAGCTTCCACCTCCTTCAAGGTACCTATGTATATTGCTTACCTAATAAAAATTAAAAAAAACCTTTAGTACTTACCTAACCTAATTGGCATTGTTCATTTTTTTAAGCTATGCTTTTAACACCTTTATTTGATAAAATGGACTATTTCAAGCAACTAATTTGAATAATATGCTTTTACGTGGCTTTGTTTATTAATAATAAATATTTTTTCGCTGTTTGATAATCTGATAAGTTTGGCACGATCCCAATCGCCTTCGTTCAGTAATTAAAAAAACGGTTTTGTCTATACTTCAACGTCATAGATCTGTGAATGTGTGTGTGATGTCAACGACAATGTGTTCGAATCGTTCCGTCCGTAGGTGTAGTTATTGTTTTCAGTGCTGTTTTTGCTTTTCTCGTTTGATCACAGAATAAAACGTTTGATCCCTGTACATCTTTCCCGACTCCTACTTACATTAAAATGGTAGGTTTTCGCAACAACATATCGTGTAAACTTTGAAATATTCCACATTAGCTTACGTACCCCATTCCTTCCGCAAATGTTCTCTTTTCTCTTTTTCTCCTCTTCGATTTTATTTGGCTATTGTTCGAATCATTGTTGCTCCCCAGCACAAAACATTTTTCATTAATATCCTTTGTGTATTTCACTGTTTTATACTGTAAATTTGCTTTTATTTCTAACGTTTGTAGATTGTGTAGGAATGTAATGTTATGATGTAGATGTGAAAGTGACAGCCTGAGAATTACCGTAGCTTAACTTTTTTTTCATTTTTGTGGCAAGCATTAAATGCTCGATTCTGCGAAAGAACCGAGTCGTTAGGTCAAACAAAGGTCAAAAATACTTTTACAAAAATATCTGCAATGCAATGTATTTTTGAAATAGGACAAGATAAATCGTATAATTGGTTGTTTTCCTCCAAATGGTTTTCGAATTGGAGCGTGCTAAAAAAAGTGAACAATGCCAATTACATGATTTTGTACGACCTTTTCAATGATCCCCAGCTGGACATACTCGACTTTATTTTTTGTCACCATCATGGCGTTCTCAATGAAAGAAATATGATTGTAATGTTATTGGTATAGGTTATTGTGGAACTTACAGGGATAAGTCCGCCTTTGTGCATGTATTTCAGTGTTTGTCAATTGTATTTGTTTTATGTTTATTTTGCACAATATAAAGTTTACATACATACAAACATACATACATACATACATACATACAACCTTGAAAGTATCTATTGACACTAACAAGATAAAGACAAAGATAAAGACAAATCGATTGACGTAAAAATCATCGAAAGCAGTCCACGCGTTTGTTTTTCTAGATTGCCATAAAGGAACAAGCATGCGACATAAATCATTTATGTATTTGTCACGCATGCTCCCCTGGGTCGCGCAGTCTGTCATTTTAAATTCATATCACAAATTTGGATTTCGAGAAGCTAAATCTTGAGGAACTAAATATGATAATAAGCTAATTTACTATCCCAAATCTCACTCTCTTTCTAATCTTTATTAATTGTATCTACTCGTATTGTCAAACTCTCTGCCCTGGGCTCCAACGTACAGACGATCAAAGGCGCTAATTGTATGTATGTATGTATGTATAACTCTTTATCATCATCACTACATAGTATAAAATAATGTCGCTTTCTCTGTCCCTATGTCCCTATGTATGCTTATATCTTCAAAATTACACAACGGATTTTGATGCGGTTTTTTTTAATAGATATAGTGATTCAAGAGGAAGGTTTTTTGAAGGTATTTTGACAGAAGGTCACGATCTTTTGTGAAAAAGCAAACTGCGCTAAGTCATTGGAATCAAAAGATAAAGTCATTAAAAAGTGTTTATATGCAAATTGGCGTGGAAATAAAACTTATGGGGTACTTCTGGTTATTCAAGAAGCTTAAGCTATGGTATGATGAACATTATGTAACTCTTATAGCATGAGCAATGTCCTGGAAATTTTTAAATTTCTGTGTTCGACTATGTCAAGAACCATGACCTCACGTTACGCTCGTTTTGATGAGGAGCCGGATTCCACTAATAAGTACTTGGGTTTATAGATACAGCTGTTTATACCGTAAGTTTAAGGCTTGCTGAACTACACTTACATAATTATCTACGAATTTGTATGGAACCTTCGACGCGCGAGTACGACTCGCGTTAGGTAAGAATAAATTGTGGTTATTCTGTCATCTCACAGCATATCATTTGACTGAATCATTTGATACGATCTCACGGCACGGCAAGACTGCCGGATCGATTTTATTGAAAATTGGCAGCGCAAGGATGCGTGAAGGTCAACATGTTATTATTCTAACCCGCGTATATGTGAAGTTTCCGTGGGATAGCTTTTGGATACCGCGATTTTACTTATCCGCTTCAATCCGTAACATACCTACCAATAAAAACTCTTATGTGTAGGTACATACGTGTCATCGAGGCATTATGTTGCCGTCGTCCACTTACAAATAGGCGATAGATAGGTACAGCCTCTAGGCTCAGAACAGCCAACAGTCATTAAATATATTTTGTAAATAGTCATAAATCAGTTGACCTTTTGTAAAGTAACCTTACACACTATCGACTCACAACGATACAAGTTTACCAATTAGTCGAACAATAGTTCACAATGGAGTAGAGAAACCACCGAATGATAATTTACTATTCGCTACTATTGTACAGGGATCCCTACTGTCATTCAAACTGACATGTTGCTGTGAATTACTATTGTTTGGTTGTCTGCCGAAGTAAGAATAGGTTATAATTAAGCTAAGAGTATAGATCACATTTTACAGTCATTATTAAGTAAATCCCAATCAATGTTGATCTAAAATGCAAGCGTTTATTTTAATTTAGGTACGTGTTTATTTTATTACAACGTTTAAATCATCTTAAAAACTTTAAACAGATTACTTCTACTATAATCTTCTAGTATAGTTAGTTATGTAAAGTAAATCTAATTATCTCTTTGAAAGTATTTGCCGATAGAATTGGTTTAATCTATTCAAAATATTTCAGGTTTCATCACTCACTGTCGTAATTACCAACTCCGAGGAGGAATTACTTGCGCTGTGTTTCTGAGCGTATGTTTTGTTCTGTAAATTCTGCAACGTGTATGATACACTGTTCTGTACTTAATTTAATCACGCAGTGATGTGGCGCTTCATTCATTACACGCAATTCACTTAATAACAAGCAAAAGTTATATATTACCTACATACTTAAAAGTGTAAAGACTTTCGGCTTCATTAATATATTAATGAATGGATTGTACATTTTAAGGAAATACGAGTAAACAATGATTTTTATTTATATTATATTAAAAAAACAAACTGAATTATTTTTCTAGCAAGCCATAACGCGTACGTTACGCACGTGTGTTCTACTAGAACAAACTTATACCAAAAACGAATATTGTTATGTTAGGTAATGGAGCGTGTGCTTGAATGAAATTGAACCAATTAAGCTGTCTCGTCTCGTTTTACGTTACCTTGCGTCTATATCAACTGTTATTATATTGTAGCTGAATGGAGTTGGTAAATAAGCTTTATTTTATATGCCAAACTGCGGTTATTATACTTCGTACTTTATTTTTGTTCATTGATGCATTGATAACGGTTTTTGTTTCGTTACAAGCCAAACGTGGAAAACTGTGAAAACAATGAGTTAAATGTAATTTCAATCGCATAAATATACCTTTATTTACATACTTAACAAATTCCTTTGTAAAAAAGTAAAGTGCCGTGAAATGGGAAGAATCCGATTGAATATGCTGGCCTTCTGGGATAGCGACGTTGATACATGAATCTGCAACATTCTCGATCAATGGTTAGAGATCCTTAGTCATTGTTGGTTCTGCTATATGTATAGATATAGCGAATGCTTTAAATTGCCTCGTGCCGTGACTGGGGTAATTAATAGTCGACGCTATCGTCGGGGCAGTTTATTTGCCTTACCCTTCTAGATTTCGATTTTTCACCTTTATTTCCTTGAACTGTCGGAGGATAGCTTGTTGTTTAATTGTTTTTCGCAAAACAATTAATTCTGTGCTACGTTTATTTGGGACCATTACCTAAATGGTTGCTCTTCTCTTCCACCGGGACCGTAATAAAACGACAGGTAAGTAACAATGTAGGTACGCGCTAGTATTGCTGGAAATAAATTATCTAGCAAATGAAGTAAATACATTGAACAGGACTTTAAATCGGTCCTACTTTTAATTAAGTTTACTCAAATCAAGATGCAGTAGCAGTTTCAAAGACGGCTCGAATCCTCAAAGGGTTTTGAAAAGACTTGTGAATCCGATCCTAGAAAATAAGGTTTATTTTGCAATGTTCTATTACAGGTCTTACATAAAATATTACTAAAGATTACAGGCTACATCCCAACTCATCCTTACTTAATATTATACTCGTAAATGCGAGAGTATAGGTGAAAAAGTTAAGTAAATGACATGTTGTATGTAGTAGTGTACAAAACTGATATGGTACAAGACTTAAGTCATTTTTCTAATTTGGAACGTCAAAATTGTCTATTCGCACACATTACTTACACATACAACAGGTCATTTTCTTAAGTTTTTCACCTGTAACTCTGTCTGTTACAGTTTCACGCCTAAACCACAGAAACTATTTTAATGAAATTTGGCACAGAGATAGATACAGTCTCGGGAAAGGACATAGAATAATTTTTATCCCGGAAAATCGAATAGTTTTCGCGAGACAGCGATAAGCAAATTCTGCGCAGACGGAGTCGCGGGCAACCGCTAGGATAAAATAAAAGCTGAAAAATGTTAATTTGGTGTGAATATACACATGTAAAACAATGCAATACGTCCATATAATAATAATAATATAGCCTTTTTATTCCGAATTCGCTACAATTTCAGTAAGTATGTTGTTGTTTTTTTGTTGTTGTTTGTGTCAGCGTCAAGAACTATTAAAAATAAAAGCTCATTACGCAAGAGCACCGACCCGTCATCACAAACAATAGAATTACATCTTTTGTAACGTACCTACTTCTAAATACTACTTCTCTCTATCTTACAAAAAATCTATTACCTTAGGATTGGATTACGTTTAAAAATAAAAGTACTTAATTAAATAAAAGAAAATAGCAATTAACAGTATGCTACTAACAGTTATTTAATTTGTTCCGGAGACAATGAACTCCATTAAAACAATGTCGTTATTGTGATTATGTCAAGAAAACAATTTATGTACTGCAACTTATATATTTAACCAGAAGTTTGCAGAATTTAATAAAGCGACACGAACTTAGCCGTGTTCAGCTCTCGTGCATAATATATTCATCTAAGGGACGTCCTTGCGTAACACATTACAAGAATAAACATTAGCGAGGCTGCAGGGTATGCGGAAATAATAATAAAATATGAGTTACAAAACACAAAGACCTTGGTACTTACAAAGTACCAAGTCTTGGTCTAATTATCTGAATAAGCAGAACCTGCCTTGCATAGTAAAAATAGTACAAATAGGACGATAGCACATTTTAGCTCAAATAAGTCTAATAGAGTATGTAGTTAGCGAAAATGTTTACCAATTATATTATGTGATGTCTCAAAATTATTAGAATGTACTACAACAAATATTTTGTAGAAAATAAGGTAAAATTTTTCATATCTAATGAATGAAAACCGTCGTAGTCTTAAAAAAATGTTAGAAAATGTTAGTTACGAGTATGTTTATGTCGGTGGCTTTGTTTCCGAAAGTAACAAATTGCCGAGTTTTGTATAATATTTGTACCATCAACTTCCTGTATCGTTTTGAACTTAGTATTAATATGTCAGTTTAAATAAAATGTACATACATATCTCTATCCCTTAAGGGGTAGACAGAGCCTATATAATATATAAGGATGCAATAGAAACAAAATCTTCTCTAGTATCATTGCAACTTAAATTAAAATTACCTAAAATTTTACCATAAAAAAGCAATTAAGTTGGCCACTCACTGTGCTTACTGAAATGGCAAAATAAAATAAAACAAAAAGAGGCGCCTTGGTTCCGAGTGGCGTGTTATTGCTTCCTTTCAGCTAAAGTGCTGGAACATTATCCGCTAGTGCAATTGAGTGGATGGTCATAATACCTACTTGATACGTTATTTACTTCATTAATAGTGGTATTATGAAATCAAAGTTAATGAAATTTGTGTGAAGCAACTGATTCATCCATTCGTTTAGGCAATAAATAGTAGGTAGGTACCTAGGTATATTTTAAACATTATCGTTTCATGGCATCTCTTCTGACCTCGTGTAAAAGCAGGTACTGGTATGTAGCCGTGTATTCCCAGTTGCCTCCACGTCGCAGTGGGCTAGCGCGTTGTCATAATTCGTGAAAAGTACCAAGTGAACAACTTGCGTGTTGGTTGTAGAATTACACATATTTTTTTAAAATTTTGTGATACCTACAATAATAAAGACTATTCGCAAGTTTTCAAATATTCCATCGTTTGTTGTTCCGTAAGGGATAAAGACGTGATATATGTATATTGTTTTTGACGAATGAACACTATAAAGTTACTTATTTGATTTGCAAGAAATAAAAAAAAACCGGGGTGAAAATTAGCACTGTTCTAAATACATAGCTTTCTAAGTTTGTTAAAACGTATAGGTAGTTAAAAAAACATTAGTAATAAACATCACATTACATCATGTTAAGTAGGAAACTAAATGTATTTTTTAGGGTAGGTAAATGCACCATGTACAAACTATTTAAATCCTTAACTAAAATTACATGCACAGTATACATCAATATTTAGTTCTTACGTACGAAAATTATTCGTAAAGTAAAACACGCAGACATTGTTTATACATAACATAGGTACGTCGTAATATATGTATATTTAAGGGTAGGTCAAATCACAAAACGCATGGCATGTCCCTGGGTGTCGTTAACGGGCCTCTAACGACGTGAACACTTCACAGACCGCGGTGTAGTGCTGTAAGCACTCTTCACTTGTGCCAAGAGACACTCTACATCTAAATAATATATATTAACATAGAGCTCTAAAAAAAGAAAATAAAAATGTGTATTGGAAGCTGAAATGGCCCAAGAATCACCACAGACATATGGAAAAAACCAGTCAAGTTCAAGACGGACTCATGTATTGAGAGTTCCTTACCTACTCATTCAAAAATCGCAAATATCGCAATAATACCTCCAAATTTATTCGTTATATCGCAAGCAACAATAACTTAATTTTTCATAGAAATCATAAATCATCATTTAAAGTATTTTTTGGAATCAAGGAAATAAAAAGGTGTGAAATAAATTATTCTCAAAAAATACGGATTACAGTCTTTTTCGGATTTGTTTCCTGCTAAATTTCACAATTTTATATCAATCGAAAGTACTCACTGTATAGGATTTGACTCTCGTAATTTTTGATATTACACTTTCTTAGCTTGCCTTTATCACGGTTGCAAGAGATCATAGTTTTAAGTATAGTATGTCACGTTAATTTCAACACCATGCAGGCCTGGGGAAAAAGGTCTTCACAGTCGGAAGAACAGACAGCCAACAAAGTGATCTGGATTACTTTTTTCACTTGAGGCACGGAATCCTAAAAATGACATCGATACTTTTTTTCCACTTATTTTAGAAACTCCTGACACATGAGTACTTTAAATATTCTACAACATTTCGATGCATGAGTTACTACTTTTAGTCGTTCACTTATTTACACTATTATTAAACATATTGCCAGGAACATACTAGAATATGACTAGGTCCTATCCGCAACAGATTGATGGTGTCGTTAAAGCTGAGGACACGGTCGTCGGAACTTCGTGTGTCCTAAAAGCCACTGATTGACTTAGCTGACCCTTCGTGAAAGTTATAATGATCTTCAGTAATTTGAACTGTTGGAGACCTATTCAAGTAAATTAAGCTAATTTTAACAATCCGTGACTCAAGTTTACCGTCAAAATTTGCTTTGAGTCTGCAATTTAGCAGCAAGCTGTTTAACCGGCTTCGAACGGAAATCATTTTCTGATCTAATATTTCGTCTTTTTTTCCTTTACTGTGTATCCTTCGCTCATAATTATAGTTTAATGGAAAATTCTAATGACAATTTATCCTGAAATAGGAAAATCATAGGGCATATGATTTTGTATTCGTTGATTCTGCGTTGAGCTAGGCTTTAACTGTTAGAGGTTTTTATTTACAGATCCTGGAACCTGAACCAAGCTTTTATTTGATAACGAGAAAAATATTCGCAATACACAGAGAGATGGTAAAACATTACGAATCACGATGATATGTTTTTAAATCAGATATTTTGCAAGTTTGCACCTTGAAAAGTTGGTATGTAAGTTTTATTTGATGTTGGAGTTAGTTACATAGTTTCATTTTATAACAAATCTATGTCTAAAAAATCAAAAGAGGTCATTGTGCAAAAAAAAATACAAATAAAACAATGAAATAGAATTGTAATATAATATTTAATGAACAATTCGCGTCTCTTTTCTAACTTGACGACCTTCTCTCGTATTATTACAAGGGTCGGAACCCTACAGGGTTACAGGATAACCACAGTTACCCAGTTAACCCTGTAAAGTGCACCTTTAAAATTGAAAGGTATTTCGTGACAACAGTTACAAAAAACAGCTACTGATAATGATTATAAAACTACATTTTACGTAACTAGTGAATCCACCTGTTTTTTAACGTTTTCGAATAAAAATATATATCATAAGACTACGAGGACACGGGTAAGTACTAGCCGGCTTAGTTCACGAATATCGTGATAAATGCATGATAATGTAATTCTATTAATGCTCTAACTCAGTGTAGTAATTATAGACTTGTTGATTTTTTTTTACCATTTGATCAACACAACATATTGTTTAATGACCTTTAATGCCCATCTCTGGTTTACATATATTATAATGTGATTTCGGATCAAAACCAAGTTTAAACCCACAAATTCCTATAATAATATATTGATCTTTTCCCACTTTCACACAAAATCATCGAGTTTCCCTTTGCCAGACAGGCGCATAGAAATATGTCATAGTATTTTACGTTTCTTTCCACTATACGCACTTCGGAACTGCGAAAGCGTTATTGACACGGAAAACTTTGCACTTACATTTTTCACAACTTTATGTTCTACGTTTATAGTTTTTTAGATTAGACATGATGTTTTTAGGTTCGGATTTGGAATTTGTAAAGGCACCGTTGTATTCTTATTAAGAATCACTACGCGTTTCTTCTACTGTCGATAGAATACAGTCAATACAAAAGTACAAGTACCTAAGTAAATAGTACGCAATACAAAAGGAGTGAAACGCTGCACTGTTAAAACTTTTTGAGTTCTTGTTGAACAGTCGTAATTAGGTAAAAGTCAACATCTCGTAACCCAAAATGTATCGAATATATCGTGAAACTTTTAGGGCTGTTCACTTTCGTTTGTTTTTGCCAGCCCATTCTATTTGCGTAGTTACGCTCAATAAAGTTTTGTCTATTTCGCGCTGTAATAGTTTTTTCAACACGCTTGCTCGTAAATTGAGTCTTATTGCACCGCATTTAAGCTCATAATTCAGCTTATTACGCACGAGTGCGGTAAATTTTTTTTTAAATCTCAGCAAAAAGTTCAGTTACCTATGTAAAGGAACAAGGAATTTTTTCGTGATTATTAAACTATTTTAGGTAAAAGATGATAAATAAACATTTAATTTCGACAAATTATTCATTTTTATCTAAAAGTGACCATAATTTGCATATTTCAAGCAATGATTAATTATTATTTATTATAATTTTAATATTAGGCTGTTTAGCAGTCGGTTGTCAGTGTCTTCGTCACGCGTGTGCTAAGTGCACAGCGCGCATGTGCGAGTGCTGCGCGCGGATTGGCGCGGAGAAATAATATCTGCCGCCATTTTTCACTGATATTGTTGATTCAGACTTTGTTATTTTATTACTTTAAAAATTACGAGTTCAAGTAATAAAGAAATGTAGTGTCCGTCGCTGGAAATACAAAAATATGTTCGGACAATGTTCGGACAGTTATATCAGTAAGAAATCCAAGGTGTTAATTACCAAATGATAAAGTAAAGTCCTAAAGCAGCTCCAGGTAAGCAATGTCTGGTAACAAAGGTAAACCAAAGTTCTTAAAGTCCTTTTATTAACTAAATTTTATTTATTTTTCCTAGTAAATGTGTTGAAAAGCGTCGTATGTGACGCGTGTGCTTTGATAATTACACATCTCGGCTCTCTTACCCGCGCTCGCTGGCGCTTGCGCGTACAATACGCCTCGTATGTAATTATCAACCTAGCACACTTGTATCATAATGTACTATTATACCAAAAAATTTCAACGCTTAAAAATATATATTATCTAGTATACTCAGTAAAATTGAGAGTAGGTAAAAACTATTAACGTAAGTTCCTAAAATAAAAATTAATTTAACATCGTTTAAAATCATTTCACTTGCTTGAATAATCAATGATTTAAAACGCATGAACGTAAGAATAAATTTACCAAAAATGTTCTCAGATCGTCTAACGGCCCAAGTGACGGGTGTAAATCGTACGACAAACAAGAGAAAGGTAAATTTACATATATATTGCCCAACCCCCTTTACAAGTATACTGTATTATGACTCTCGTACTTTTTTCGCTATCGTCAGTAAAACCGTGTAACTTGGAACTAGGTGAAAAATATAGTATTTCTTATAGTAAGCGTTACAATCTTCTTATTCAAATTAAAAGCACGCCATAATTAGGCTAAGTACATTTTTAAATATGAATCCTCATTTTACTCACAACACATTACATGTAAATTTATACCAGCGGACCTCTCCACGACTGACGAATGCGGCAAAAATGTAGTTGCTTTGAGCAGCTCAAAGTTATGGGGGTGATTACATACTTCTCAGAATTAGCAGCTATCAGGCAACGGATGGAGTTTCTTAAGCTCATTAATAATTATTGCAAGTTAACGTTTGAGGGATGGCCACTCTATGTTGTCATTTTAATGTTTGGCAATTGTTTTGATAACGATAGTACATAAGAACCGAAAATGATAATTATTTATAACAAATTAATACCTGTCTATTTATTCTGGTGCGACGCTCACTGAATCTTATTTTGTAGATGTAACAGTGATATCAATTTGATTTTAATATTGGTAAAGATATGCTCAATATCCGCTTTTGCGCGGGAGCTCTGCCTGGATATTGCACAAAATCACAAATCTGAAGCAAACATACAAGAAAGCAGGAAATTTAACATGAAAACAAGCTTATCAAAAAGCCTACTTTCCCAAACTACCCAAATCCTTACATAACACCAAACAACGTACATTTGCGTATAAACGTACCTACTACTTACTAAGCCCATGGAAATTATGCATTAAATGTAGTGTTACTTACTTTAAATTGATCGACGTATGAAACATTTAAACAATTAAACATTTAGTAAAGTACTGGAAAAGTTACTTTTAATAATTGATCAAATCAAGCGTTACTTTGCAGAGATCCGTAACTACTATACAGTTAGAATAACCGTTACTACTACAACAACAATCTAAGCATTTTGTTACAACTAGCAAAGCATTTTTAAGTCCTAATGTAGGTAAAGTTATACTACACTGATTATACTTTCAGGAAATGTTGTTCTTAAAAGATGCTTGAATATTGAACTACGCTTTAGGTAAGTAGCTTAAGAAACAACATATATAACTTTCACAAACTGACTGATATTGGGAGTGGAGACGTGAAGCAGTTGAACACTTAAACAATTAACAACCAACCCTTCCGGTACATAAAACAAACTACCCGACATTAGACGGGAACCCACAGTATTTCAGCATTTCACATCTCGTTTAGCAGCGGCCATAAAGACCATTTTTTGCTCCCCTTGAACTGTAATAACACCTTCATAATAAACCTGATATACCGTTACAAGCATATCCAGGAAACTACGACAAAATTCAAATTACATTATGAGCCGCTCGTTTGTTCTGTGCGATGGTGAGGGTTGAACGGCAGCCCTGTTATATACCTACTGGTCGCGCTACATTTTTCCTTAAGCTGTATCTGCTAGATCCGTCAAGTCAAGATCCCAATGGTCGTGGATAAAGCATCTTTTTCTTTTCACAAAAAAATCATATTTACGACTCGAACTTTACGAGCAGGCCTATTCTTTTCGTCTCGTTTGTATACGTATGGCACAAGAGTTGGGCAGCAGAATTTTAACATGATCTAGTTAGCAATAGAGCACTAGAAGAAAGTGCTAGTCCTTGCGTTGAGAGGAATTTGGGAGATCTTTGATTTGGTGTTTTTGTGAGCTAAATGTCATTAAAATTTTATCATCCATCTACCCATTAATCATCCTACAAATCCCTCCATCGATCGATCCACTAGCCATCTACCTAACCAGTCATCCATCCCTCTACCCACCTCTCCATTCATAAACCAATCTACCCATCCATCCATCCAAAAATCCATTTAACCTAACCTAACCAATCTCGCGTTTACAATATTAGTAAGATGTCACACACACTGATGGATTTTAACATGCAAGGTGTCATTGGATTTGACTTGATTGTAGAAAAAGCATAGAGAATAATATTTCAGTTCCCATACAAGTAGGTTAGAATAGCGTCCAGAAAAAGGGTTTGAGATAGCTGTTTTGCAGTCAGGTTTTGTTTGTTTCCGGACAATACTAAACTGTTATTAACTACAACCAGTTATCTTCCAAGTTGGTAAAATCTATGCATATGCAACTATGCGTATTAGGTAGGTTAGAATTAGCTTTATTTCATAGATATTTATTCAATTAATTGTGTATTCCGACATTAAGGAAGTATTTTTTCGATCGGTTTAGAAAGGTCAAAATTCCTCCTAAAAAGACAAAGTGCACTGTAAAATATATTTTGTATGATGTTTAGCATGAAAAATTGGATTTTCATTACCTATCAATGTTTTAAATGTATTATTTTGTATTTATCATACAAAATACGAAAAGTACACTACACAGCAACAGATAAACGTTTCAGATGTTGATAGAAGTTGAAGAAAATAGTCGCCATTCTCTCCAAACTTATGCTGGTGTATTACGTCACGTAAGTCATAAGGATCGGGGCCCGCATAAAATGTGCATTAGTCTGAACAAATAAACGCTCTTATCCTTACATTCTGGGACGGGATTTGTGGGATGCCTTACAGTTGGCCATAAGCGTCTGTGTATGTGCGGAGTTTCCTTGAAGTCGCGAATTTTTTGTCAACCATTATTGGTTTTGTAAAATATCTTGCTGGGCTTTGTGCTTGTTCACAATATGTAACACTTTCAACACAACTACCACAAATTTCTGTTAGACTAAGATGTATTTAGAAAGTTTAATTATATAAATTACCTAAAATATATGTTAGTAACATATTATATTACTTAGTGGAACATATATTACTTAATTTGTGAATGTATAAAACGAATCTTAAGTAAACGACTTAGGATTTATTTTCTTAAAATTTCGTGATTATTGACAGTCCAAACAGTGAGTTGTATCTATGCGTGTAGGTAAATTGAGCAGCAGATATGCAATGAAACTGTTTTGTAAGTAGAGCCAGATAGGTTCTGTTCTTATTAACATCCAGCGCACGAACCTTTAGAGTAATTTTGTATCCAGCCAATATCCAGCTAGACAATGTTTTATTGTGTCTATTAATTTAAATCAAGGGCAAGCCTAAACGATACCATTTCTGTTTTTATTTATTTTTTACAATAATACAGTGACATATCGAAATAACGTACGCATGGTGCGTTGAATCAAGATGTACAAAAGTGTCACGTAGATAGAAGTCTAAAGAACATAGCAAATAAACAATGATTAAGAGCTGATTAAGGTTTAAATACACGCTTCTTTAAGTGTTCAAAATTGCCTTTCTCGCCCAACTGACCCAATCTTGAAAAAGCATTCTTTGTTAAAACCGAGGAACAATAATTTTTAATTTTGTAGACATTAAATAAACTAGAACTAAGCCACTTTATTCTTATGAGAAACTACGCACGGAAAATATTAAAATGTTGCCACAATATCACGACAAAATGTTATGTGGGTTAAAGAACTAAACGGACGTGCATGTGGCTTTAACGAAGATTTACTTTCAGAATGCATTGTGTAAACCACACATAAAAATGTCACACTAACTTGAATATTACAATAGCTGCTTTTTGCGCGTTTTTGTCGCAAAATTAAAAAAAAAAAAAGCAAAATCACGCCAGCTAAATTTTATGACTTTTGTTGTTTATTTTCTTGACGATTTTCAAAATGTTTACGAGGTTAGTTTTTCAATTTATCTGTTTTATAATTTTTTAGCTAGGTACTATTTTAAAGCCTAACTAAATAAAAATGTTCTGTCATATTCCTGTGAAATGTCATTATTTGTATATCTTGCTTTATGTACTAGCTTATTTCAAAATGAACCGTTTAATTATATTTCATATTATGTCAAAGAAGCATTTTCCTCATTACAATATTAACCAATAGGAGATTAAATGAACACCAAAATTTGCGTTACGAGATGTTTTTACAAGAGTAATTATCATATCAAAAGGAAAAAACGCTCTTAAAAGCTACTTAATACTTTACAAAAAATGATTTGAATTGGCGAATCACAGTCTGATACGAGAAATTGAATATATTAATCAGCATAAACTTAAAAGCTGAGAGCTTTTCGAAAAATCTCTCATTGCAGGTTTAAGTAAATTTCATTTGTTTCTCTAGTTATTTTGTTTTATAATTTAATTAAATTGAAATTTTAACCACAGTCAAAATTTAAAAGTATGTAAATGGTACCGACATTGCAAAAATCAATAAATTGGGGCTAGTTTATTCCAAGAAAACACCATACTTCATCATGTCGTAGCAGGCGAAAGTATTTTTCAGTAACTAATATAATGATACTTACCTACCGACGAATAAAAAATCTTAAAACTATTTTATTTATAAACTAGTTAATTTATTCGGTCGTTAAATTATATAGATCCCAAATAAACGTTTGTTTATGTTTTAGGGAAATTAAGGGTGCCAACCCTAATACTCTTAATTAAGTGTAGCTAGTTACTTTAAAACAGGCCTTACTATCTGAGATAGCGTTAACTAAACAAAACGCTTTTCAATTTTACAAAAATTAAATCGACAAACCTAACGCTCTCTTGGCACGTGGGTATTTATTTCAAAAAGTAAGCCTAGTTTCCATACTGCTCTATTTATTTACTGTGGTTGCGTGGAGGTGGTTCTCAGGTTCACTAATCTAATATACAATTTCTAGTAATACGAGCTGATGGTGTTTGATAATGATTAATCTGAAACAACAATTAGCGATACGGTATGAATAGCATAGTAGCAAGGTAAATGTTTCTTGTTCATTGATATTGAATGACATATCAAAATTTGTCATTTTCTTTATACTTACATCATTTCATGCATTACTTTTAGCAGAGAGTAATTCGATATTCGATAATGCTTTTTATGAGATGCAGTTTATCAGTCCGAATTAATACTAGACTGTATCTAAAACGCCCTTCCTGTTTTTTTTTTGTTAACAACTACGTGTCCATAACCATCAAACAACATACATTTATAAATGCTGCTGTATTTATCACAAACATCAGTCAGTAGCGGCCCATAAGTAACTGTGGTACACAGTTTAACAAGAAACAAAAATACGAACAAAAAGAAACGACTTAAAAGAACATTGTTATTGACAGTCGCTGATTTAAAAATGCTGTCAGTCTTAGTCAATCAATCGCTCTTAGATTCCCTTAAACCCTCGAAGACAATTTGTCAGAGCAAGTAACGACAAGTAACATCGATCAAGCTTAATACGCTCTCCATCGGTCTTTCGAGATGTCTTCATCTCTAAGGCCGATCACTCCAAACAAATAAACCAATATCTGTAATGTACAGTAAATTGTAATTATTATACGAGCACCACAATACAATTTATCCGGCAATTTCGAATATTCAGGTGACTCCTAAGTCGTGAACATAAGCAAACTTTTCCTACTCTATGGTTTAAGTAAAAAATACTTGTACGTATAATGTTTAAACTGAGGTATATTATTTACAATTACTCAACATTTAATGTTTACTTTCATTGCAGTGCAATGTAAAAGACTGTTTGATTCAAGCTCAGCGAATCGTTGCTAAGAAACCTCCGTGAAAAAATTCAGTCTGGAAATTAGAGAGCTAGACTTATACCCGCGACTTGGTTGGCTCAAATGTTCATGTAGAAAAAATATCGAGTATAGACGAAAACGACGATTAGGTACTTTTGCAGGGACTTATCACTGGGACCGAAACGATGTAGTCACTACACTGTAGTGGTTAGCTTACTATAATATCATTTTGTTGATGTTGTTCGAAATTTGTTTGCGATAAAATACGCTTTTAAAGTACAAATTTGGTTGTGCCCAATGATTGTTTTTGGATACTGACATGAAAAATTCAGAGCACTACACTAAGAGTATAAATAACGTATTTGAAATGAAAACTATTACATGAACGTCATGGACGTCGTGCGTCATGTCATTGTACGTCCGAAATGGATAACTGTTGAAACTGTAATTTTTAAATGTGAACTTGTGCACACAGTCCTGACTATAAGTAAATGAATATGATTATGATTACGAGTAGGTATGTGTTAGGCTTAGCAAATTGGCATTAACGGTCGATAACATTGAACACTAGCTGTTGCCTGCGTCTCCGGCGGGGCAGAATTTTCGCTAACCCGCGGGAATTTTACGATTTTCCGGGATAAAAACTATCCTGTCCTTCCCCGGGACTGAAACTATCTCTGTACCAAATTTCGTTAATATCAGTTTAGTGGTTTAGCCGTGAAATCGTAACAGACGCCAGAGTGACTTTCATTCCGTCTGCGCTGCATGCGTTTTTCTTTAATAGTAGTACCTAGCTAATTAGATCTCGTAAAAGTAGTTTTGTTTTTAATGCATACAACGCACCAATTGAAACGAAACCATGGAAATATGAGCAGAACAATTTTATTTTACAGTCCGCTTTTTTTACAACTTAAATTCGTTACCAACACAAAAACCAGACTGGTTTATTTCGAAGTTTTTTTTAGTATGATCGTACGAACATCGATGTTCTTACACTATTCCTAATTTAGATTGACTGTCACAAAATCTCAAACATGTTTAGTTTTTTTGTGAAATTGTATGTTAATCGCATAAATAAACAAGAGCGCTACAACATAGACGATTTTCAATCATTCGCCATTTAAATTACTGAGGTCAATATCTCAGACGTCTACACGGATTGTAATGGAGGTTCAATCCATTTCGGCTAAATTATCGTTGCATGTAAAAATCCGCACCAGAATCGGTTTTTCCGTTCGATATCTACCATAGCGCACGTTTATTTATGACACCACTTTGTTTTTCATCGGGGGCCGAAAACGCTATACTGAAAGCAGGTATTTCAATTTGCTATCTAAAACGCTGTATACATCTTAGAATCTGATAGAAATAATTAATTACTCAAATATAGGTAGTTAAATAACCTCTTCTCAATTATAAATTCGGTTATATTAATCTCTCTGAAAATATAAACCTCTAGCGGCTTTGAATAAATTATCAAGTAGTCAGCCAAAGATAAAACGTAATGCAAAAACTTTATTCCGTTTTAATAGATATTGTTTCCATAAAGAGGGTAAAGTCGGAGAATTAGCAGAGGTTATGGGTTGGCTCAAACGATCAAGAAAAATCACAAATTACTAATTTGAAACTTTGTAAATTCAACTTAGGCCGTTTTTGGGATTGTTACTTATGGGGAAGGCCATGATGTCGTGATTACATTTTTAATGTGACTGGTGGTGAAAAACATTAAAACTGTTAACCCTGAGTGATAAGCAGATGAAACGATTATAACGAAGATAACGTGTGTAATTATAAGCAAATAAATCGGAAAAATATAGTCATGGCAAATTTAATTCGTTTGGCAGGTTTTTAGATAAAAATACCCTTATTATATTTGTTAGGGCAACCCATCTGTAATAAATATACTTATTAAGAAACACTTGATATAAATCAGTTTTCATCTGGTTTGCAGATGGGTGAAGGGTTGATTGTAGGTGGGATTTCCATTTCCTTAGTTATTGTCCAAATCCATAGACCAAATAATAAGTACGGCAAGGCGTAGTTTAATCGATCTCACTTTACCGTTCATAGAATAGAACTCGGACTTTTTTTATAATGGGTTTGATAAAATAATTACGTGTGAAAATAATGAAACTTTCCAACCACAAGTATATTTGAAAACAGAAATTATTGCACATAATTGCTGACAAGTTTTAATTAGAAGAATTCAACTTGTAATGTGTATTTTGTTTTAGTTATCGATACTCTGAACGTTGTTTGATAATAATAGTTAAAAAGAAAACGGTTTCCGTTTCACTGAATGGTATACTCTCGATTATATCATTCAGTATATATATCTATGTCTCGACATTGTTCCGATAGATTTAGGGACGACCCTATATCGATTTCCCTTGTCAAGCAATAACCACACATAGCAACGGGTCGGATGATAAAATTATTCTTAACCGCAGGCCGCGTATGTTTTCGCCTACTAACCGAATTAATTATGGATGCCGACTGTCAGACTGAAACCATTTGTAACACAATGACGTATGTATATCCGATACCATATTGACGCGTATTGATATGTTATAAGATATAAATGTTTACATTAAGGTATTATTAAACTCGATGGCAATTAATGGCACTTAGTTTTTACGATACTTCGTTTAATTTTTATGAAACTACAGCGAAACGAAAAGGAAATAGGTAAGTACGAGTACTTTTTGCTTTTTTTCGTTAATTCTTATTATAATTAATAATACAGAGATATAAATTATGCACGAACACAAAGTAAAACAGCAAGTGATGCAAGTAAGTAAATGCTTTATAGTATAAAAAAAAGAAATTGATACAATTGACAAAATAATACATGTACAAAGGCAAACTTATCCCTATAAGGGATGTCTACGAGTTATTTTTTAGTATGTCTGACACTCGTGTCCATAAAGGAGTTACCAATATAGTGGAAATGTCATGACACAGCAGCCATTGCTGCATTATGATTGTCTGAAACAAGGTCAAGCAACGCTAGGGTTGGGCACGCAAATAATATAATAGATGTCGATAGTAAATGCTTAGTAATTTTGTGACGTAGTGAACAGAACTCACTTATTTTTTTATAAAAAGGTAAATAACTAAATGACTTTGTTCGTAAACTAGTGTTAGAACGGTATATCTGGCAATCACACATTTGTTGCAGAATTTGATAGCCCTGTAATAGAGTGGTAATGCGCCACTTATACTTACTCTTACAACATAATTATCGAAATAAAATAAAATAACAAGGATTTGATAATTAAGAAATTGAACTCTAACCTACAACTAATTGGTTATAACAGCATTATTTTATTTTTTTATTTGTTTAGATGATGATGATGAAGTACACTATGTGGGTAATTAATTAATTTAAATATTTAATAATGTTAGTATTTATTTAGCTGTTTTCCGTGACACGAAGAATCTCTTTACACTGGAAAAAAGTATACAATATTTTAGTGTGAAATAGTAGGTAACAAACATACAAACTTCCGTATTTTGTATGTTAGTAGGTTACATTCATCTTTTACTTCTCAAGTAGATATTGATTATTATTCTTGTTCTAATATAGGAAACAAGAGCTATAATATGAAAAAACATTCTTAAACGAATACAGGGCAAATTGCGCCGACAGTGATTGATCAATCCGCCCCAGGATTGACAAGCTCATTGTTTCTTGTTTAGTTGTTTTCAGTACTAATGTTTAAAAAAATGTTTGGGTTAACATTGATTCCTTTTGACGCTTTATCTATCTATATCTACGATTATACTTCTATATGCACTAATATCTAAAAGAGGAAAAGTTTGTGAGCGTGTTGTGAGAGGGGGTTCCTATTTGCTAAACCTTTTGAATCGTTTTAAAAAATATTTTACCAATAGAAGGCCATATTATTCGTGAGTGTCATAGGGATGTATTTTAAATATGCGTCGACGAAGTAGCGGGCAACAGCTAGAGTTATACACGTAAATATTGGATAAGAGCTTCGCTAAACTTCGGTTCGGATAAATCCAACAAATCAAAGATCATAAAAATCAGTGGTGTGTCATTCCGTTCTTGAGTTATAAATGGATTCATCATCATCATCATCATCAGCCTATATTAGTCCACTGCTGGACATAGGCCTCCCCTAATGAGCGCCATAGCGCCCTGTCTTCAGCTTAAATTTAGCGGCTTAAATGGATTAAATAGACACAACTTTTGTAGACGGCGCGGAGCTCTGCTCCTGTAAACATTAAACCTTAAACAAAAACTATATTTTTACCCTTCATTTAATAATTGTATAATGTGGGCGCTTACCCCTTGAACTTTCGTTGTTTGTTTGTATGTCTTAATAAAAATCGTGTTAGTAGACTTGAATATGAGTGCGTGTTCGTCTAATGACAAATCAGATACCCTTCATACGCCTAACGGTACACACACGTCCTTGTCTGCTTGGTCGCTTCTCTGTAAGCCTAGTTTTACTTTCGGCCTCCTAAATCCGGTGCCTGCTGCCATCAGTTACAACTTTCTTTTATGAATATAAAAGTAAGTGAGTTTCAGTGGCGTAGCTACCTAAGGACTAGGCGGTGCAGTGCCCTGGGGCCCTCAAGCTCAGGGGCCCTCGAATTCTTACCAGAAGTAGCTAATATTTAATATTTTTACTTGGTAAACTAACCAGTTTAGATAGTAGTGAGGCCCCATTTTTTAATTTGCACCAGGGCCCCTTGGTTACCTAGCTACGCCACTGGTGAGTTTGTTCCGCTTTCACGCGAAAACTACTCAACTGCTAGCGATGAAACCCAAAAAAGGACAACAGATAATTTTTATAGGTACCGAAAAAAAACTGCAATGAAGGATAGTAACTTTTTACAACTACACAGGTAGGTGAAGCCGTACCTAATCAAGTAAAATCGAAACAGGCGAGGTTCGAGATTCGGCACGCACATACATACACGGGGCGGTCGGTTTCGGTCGCATGTTTGCGTGACTTGGGGGTAATCTGCGACAGTAGTATTTTACTATATAAAAGAAGATATTTCACGTAGCAGCTACTTACAAAATAATAATACTTATGTGGCTAGTTTCCAATCAGCTATCGCGACCTATATATATGAGTTTATTTTCGTGAATTCACTATTTCATTCCACCAGACTCAAACAATACGTATAAATATGACCAAAGAGAATATAATCACTACGTTTTAAGAGACGGCACTTCATAGAAAAAACAATAAAAAAGCAAATGTATAGACTTTATTATAAACGACCTTACCAACATTCAGACATCAGTCTTGCATTCCGTTATGTTGGTCACAATGCTACTTGACGTGACCCTAGTGCTGCAAAGTAGTCAGTAGGGTTACGGAAGTTATCGATAATAGTGATGTCATAAAAAATATTTATATCGATACTTTTCCGTAAGGCCGGTTATACCGTTCAACATATACCTACGTTTCTTTTCTCTATTTACGTGTTAGTGATAGTTTAATGAAATAAAAGGCAACAACTAGAAGAACATATGTATTTAAAACAACTTAACCTAAGGTAAGAATCTATATATATAAAATTCAAAGTCCTGACTGACTTAACTGTATAACAACGCACACCCCAAACCACCCCAAACCACTGGACTTAGAGACTTGAAATTTTACACATAGATGCCTTATATAATGTAGGCATCCACTAAGGAAGGATTTTTGGAAATTCCCACGGGATAAGGAAAAATCGGAATTTATATATCGTTTAACGAAATCCTATGAACTATAATTACTAGACTCTTCAAATACATAGAAGTAGGTAATTATAATATCTAGTAAAATAATGCTCCAGAGTAAGCTCACGGAGCAGCCTGGTAATTCTAGCACCTGGAGGGAAAACAAAAAATATTGTTTACGAAGAAATACTGCGGTAGGCATAATATGGCTAGAAACTTGAAATTTGGCACACATATATACCTTGAGTATCCTAGAGGTGCACTGAGAAGGTATTTTTCGAAATTCCTACGGGATAGGGAAAAAACGGGATTTTTTGTTTTACTGGCCGTAGAAAGCTGAAATTTGGTAAGAGCCTTCCTTGATGAGTGTAAGGGAGCACTAAGAAAGGATTTCCAGAAATTATCACGAGAACAGGAAAAACGTGATTTTTCGTTTTACTGGCCGTAGAAAGATGAAATTTAGCATGTAGCTTCCTTAGGAATGTAAGGGAGCATTAACAAAGGATTTCCTAAAATTTTTACGGGGATGGGAAAAACCGGGATTTTACGTTTTACCTGCTGGACATAAAAAGTTGAAATTTGTCACGTAGGTTTATTCGGGAGTGTAGGGGAACAATAAGAATAGATTTTCCGAAACGCCCACAGGGACGGGAAAAAACGGGATTTTACGTTTCCAGACGAAACAGCGGAAGAAAGAGACTGAACATTTATAACGTGTGTTAGCAAATAAGCCCGGCTATCACGATGAATTACTCATTACGGGACATCCTGTACACGTTCGTCAGCGAAAAAGCGTTTAGTTGCCGTGTTGTTGAGCTCTTTTCACTGCATCGGCTAAACCTTCTTCTCGTATCATTATTCTTTGGTTTAGCCTATTGCACTGGCGTCGTATAAATAGATGTGCTAAAGTCGTAAATATTTTTTCACATACTGTAGTCCTGTGTGGTACACAACCAAACCATACCGTGTCACAGTTTACCGAAAACAATGTAACGGCGAACATAAAAACATTACGCCTGTGTAATACTGGGCATACTTCCGATTCCATAATATTTGTTGCACATTTTACTAAATTACACAAATTTCTGGATGGGTATGTCAAAGATTTTCTATCTCCCCACCATTCCCTTAAACTTTAATTGTAGGTATCATCCGTTATTAGCTCGGGATCGACAACTGTCAAATGATCTTTACAAAATTGACATTTGTGGATTTTGCCAATTCTCGATGCTACATAACCACTAACATATACTATAGGCTAATTACTAATTATAATTATTACATAAAGGTTTCCATATATACCTTCATCACTACTTTAGCCTGAATGGACTATTATCAATTTATCACTTAACTTGTCCTTCAACCCTGCAAACTACTGCTAAAAAATTAAGTAATCCACACCCTCGCTACTGTGGGATTTTTTGCCCTGTTTGCTTTGCACTGCGGACTATAGACAAAAAAAACAGCAGCTTTCACCAGTGACTAAGGGGTGCCGGCAAGTGAGAATTTACAATACACAGAACTCCTCCCATGAACTGATTCTACAACAGTGTAGAAATTCTACGAAAGATGGGTCCCTTATTTAAGCTGATAGATATGATGTTGGTAAACCTGGCAGATATTTTCTGTATGCAAAGAGATCCACTGATATTCCCGACGGCTTGTACTTCTAGCAAAAATGACCGTTAAATAATTCAAGGACTGCTCCTAGGACACAAAGTCAGTATGTGGGTAGATATTATGACAATATCAGATAGATCTCTAAAGTTGTTCATACGATTACGAAAATATTTCACTCGTATATATAATGGACCTGGAGGGGTAGACAAAGACAAATACTACGTATTTTATCGCGTGGCTTTGCCTGCATTATTTGTAAAACACGGGCGAAACCGCGACGGGCAGCACTTTTTGTTAAAACATGTAGGTACTCACCGATTTTCTTGCAATGGAAATGTTGTGAAAAAGAGCTTATTATTGTTATTGAACTCTTTCTTGTTACATATAACACATTTCCTAGAATTTGTGCCCATGGTAGTAGTAGTTAGTAGTAATTATAGACTTCTTCTTCTTCTTTTTTAATATGGCCCCATCGATCGATGCGATGATTTTGTGACAAAAATGTCGGCAACGTTGTACGGTAGAACACGGTCAAAAGACCCCCCCCCCCTGTCGGGCTCTTAGCCAATGGTCAATGATATCCCTCGGAGACCGCCAGGAAATCATTAGCCGATGCATGGGCACCCTGGGGAGCACCGGACCAATCACTGCTCTTCCCCTCGGACGGATCCAAAAAGAAACAGCAGCTCTTGACCACACGCGGAGGTAACCTGACTCGCACCAAATTATAGACTTGGAACCTAAGCTTAGAACAGTCCTTCTTCTCCGTTAATGCCGGTCAAATTCAATCCAATTTTTGGGAATATGGCTCCATCAAACTTTTGATGATTCTGCCAAATTCAAACTCAAATGTTGTCAAATTCATGTCTTGTCAATGTCAATGTCAACCATTTGACGTTTGATCTTATTTGACGTTGTTTCTTATTATTGGTATACGTTTTGCAATAAACTCCATACATTTAGCTTTAGTATGGAAGTTTCGCCACACTGAATATGACGGTAGAAGAGATGATAAATGCGATTTCGCGCGCACGCGCGTTATATAACAGTTATGGGCTCGTCACTGGGTAGATGAAGTGTTAGGACGAACGAGTACCAACCAAATGATGTCCTACCCAATGACTGCTTGCAGTGCTATGAAAATACAGCAAAATCAAGTAACTACTAAATTCTATTGATGGATTTCTCCTCATACATCTCTTGTGATGCGCAGCTTATAAGAGCACAAATGGAGGGTGAAAGTTATCCGTCATTTTTGAAACGCGAAATTTGATACTTACTTACGATAAAGGATAAAAATAGAGAATTAGTTCATTGACTAACACAGAAGTAGGTTGAAATGGAAGTATAGGGTAGATGGAAGTATGCCTACAGTATTCGTCAGTTTTTAAGAAAGGGACATGAAAGTTTGTTTATGTTTACTCGATCATTGAATATAAAATTATATCATCACTTAAAATTAAAAGTCAAATACTTTTTATTGAAATCGTCAGCTCAAAATAAAAATGTCAACAGAAAAAATAAATAAAAAAAGATCATGTTCAAATGAGATTATGTGAAAATGAGCAGCCAGATTTAACAGTAAATAAAGTATGTTAAAGCAAAATTATAAAAACAAGCCGGTGTGTACGCACGTCAGTCTCTGAATCAAGAAACAATATTGTGGATGTCATGTCTAAGCACAACGTTCGGTGTTGTTAGACAACCGTTTAAGCACTAACGTACATGTAAATAGATTACATTATCAGCCAGTATATAATCAGGCGCTATACAGCCTCTAATATTATTATGTTCACGAAAAGAACAAAAGTAGTAATAAGCTATTAAAAATTTGGCTACGTCACTGGTCGAGCCTGCAAACATAATGCAGATACCGATACCAAAAATCACACCTTTCATCTTGTTAAAAACTAATTCCAAGGTTGGAAAACTATTTTTATCAAACAACTTAATAGTTGCTCTTTTTTAAAAATGTGGTGTGCAAGGATACAGAACTTTTTAGCTTTTTAATAGTATGTCGGAGGTTTTTAAATGTCTTCAAATTATACTGCCCCTCCCCTTTCCACCTATACGCCCACAATCTGCTAAACGTGGCCTTTAGGTCTTGTTATCTTAGGCTCCGCCTACCCCATAAGAGATACAGAAGAACTTGATTTGTTTATGGATGTATTCATTGTACTTTTTTTCCATAAAAACCCAGTGCTTTTAATATCTAGAATAAGTTCAATGTCAAGACACTAAATTATAAAAATACTGACGAACATAATGTTAGTAAAAGGGTTTTTAGGTCACACCATTGTGTCGCTCCTAGTAAAAATGAGATACAGAACAGCGAGTACTTAGTAACAATACCACAGATGAATGTCATAGCCAGGAGAAGCTAAGGTGTTGCGCATTAAAACATATTCTGGTCATATATTATACATAGGTTCTATGGTCGGTACAAAAAGGACTAATAACTATAAAAAAACTAAAAACCCCCACGTATAGGAGTGTTATAGTTTAACAATCCTCAAAAAATAAGATAAAGAAGTAATTAAATTTTTGGATACTCTTCAAATTACTGAACTAATTTTGACCAAACATGGCTAAGAACCACCGCCTGAAAACTGGCTTTCGAATGAAAAAAACAGCGGCCAAACCGGTCCATCCGCCTGACATACGATGCCACACACATACAGACAGAGAGCGAGACATTGACGTCAAACTTATTACACCCCTCTTTTTACGCCATGGGTTAAAAAATAAGACAGTGACTGTCACCAATTAGAAATCGACGCATTATTGATGCTCCATAACTTTACATAGGTATTCATATCTACGATTTTTTTGTAGTTATATGCAGATATCTTTAATTATTAAAACATTAAATTTAAAAAATTAAAAACTCCCACGCATAAAAAAAAATGTTTTTTCAAAAATACATCACATGTCATCATTTTTGGAAAAGAGCTGATAATCTTCAAACAACGCAAGGAAACTGGCTTTCGAGTAAAAAAAAAAACATTGATTTCTTACAGTTTTAGATTTCTCCTCCCTGGGGCCCGATTTTTGAAACCACATGACTATGAAAGTACCACTCGAAAGTGGTATAAATCTGTTTATATCTTCAAAACTTCAGCTCTAATAAAATTTTTGACTAGGTCACAAGATTAATGAGAGACGAAAGTATCTTCTATGCTACTCGTATTTAAAATTCAGCTCATTTTTCACCATTTTCGAGTGGTATTTTCACACATGTGCTTTCAAAAATCGGGCCCCTGGTCCACTTGGATTATTCACCCGGTAGTAGTATCTAATTGTTAAACCTAACTATTTGCAATTTAAATAAAATTGTAATAATAATCATAGAAATTCAAAACACACATATAAAAAAGTTTTTGAGATTTCAGTCCTGTTGATGATGTACCTAAATTTTAGCTATATCTACATTTTACTGTCAGGACAAACAATGTAATAGGATAAGATTATATTGGCTTCGATTAAATGCGTAGCATATTCTTTCAAAGAAAAGTAAGACTTTTTTTTCCCAATTCCAACACTATGTTATCAAAACAATTAATTCCTTTCGTTAGTAGATGTTTTAAAAAAGGATGTTATTTGAATAACATCTCGATTGGTCGATGAAACCGTTATTGTTTATGTTATAAATACTCCTAGTAGTTATATATAATCGTGAAAATTATTTATTATAGGTAAGATGCTATATTACGAATACATACCGTTGTGTTATTCATTGTCACGATAAATGGGCCTCATTTCGTGTTATGAGGAAAAAGTGATGCCGACAATCGCTCCGGCTTTCCGCGGGCGAGCAACTCGTTTTTCATTGTTACCGTTATGTATAAATATCTTTCGCGTATTAAGGTATCCGAGGTAATTTAGGTACGGCCGGATTCAAGGATACCCTTATAAGGAACGAAACATAAAGGTATGTTTCGTTGGTTTGAAGAAGTTTGTTATTTTGAAAATGGACATTGCCTTCGGTTATTTAATTAGTACCTTGGCTAATTTGGTTCGGTCGCCTTTGACAAATCTCTACCTGATTATTCAACGACATCCCGACTCGTATACGCCACGCTGTAACCAATTATTCAAAGCAGTTTCAAAAGCGTTAGTTTACTTCTTACAATTAATAGAGATTTCCGCGTATCGTGGTGTAAACGAAGATAAATCGATTACCGAACCACCATCAGTCTTGCGACGCCACGCAACGAAACATTCGCGCCGACAACGCTAATTTATCGAAAAATAAACGATGGGGCCGCTCTGATATGTACACTGGCGTCTAGAGGCAGCCAGCGCGTGTCAAAAATATCATAAGGTTTGTCATTATAATCGCATTTTTTTTATAATTAATATTAATTGTGAGGTTATGACAACAGAATAATTTGTAAAACGAGAAAGTCGATTTGAATTCGAGCGAAGTAGATCGTTAAATATACTCGCCTGACATTATAACGGATTGGAATACGTATGTCAATAACTTCATGTCCCCCCAGAGACTATGTAGTCGTGAACGATTTTCAATTTCGCCGACAGACATACGACACTGTAAATCACAAGGTTATATACAAAAGATATCCGTATATACATGCGTTGTAATTTTGCCTGTAATCCCCTCTGCTAACAATAATTTAAGGAAAAATCCCGCGTCTTGTGGGCGTCTCACAGTGTATAACTTTTCCTTGTGTAGGTACGTTACTGGAATGTAAGAAAAAGTTGTAGGGATATTGATTTTTAAAACAGCAGGCATGATTTGTGTTCTGCAAATGTTAATACAAGTCTCATAACATGATCTGACATGGTTGTTTCCCGATCGAGTGAAGATTTTTGTGGATAGAAGATAATCCCGCGACTTTTATACATTTCACGTTTAAAGACCTTCGCACAATTCACCAAATACCGTTGTCGACATTCTTCGTAGGTAGGTACCTAACGTATGAAGGCTACGTTATAACCGCGTCGCTGCTGCATGGCCGTCCCGAGGGCCCTTCAACCCGTTTCGACTCCCGCATTCAGATGAGATAGAATCGGTTGGGAAAAATGCTTTTTAGCTAACATTTGTATTATTTAAATTGATTATTTAACGTAGCTAGGTATAATAATGTATTTTGTAGTGTGATGTAAAAAGACTTTGATAGTACATTACTGCAGAGGCCGGGAAATAGCCGTTCGTGGATGACTATATAGTTTGACGGTTGAGGCGTCTATAAATACGATTCCAGAGATTACCGTTTCCGTCGAGATATGTTTAGTGCTTTTCTGAAATAATGCGAGGATGTTAAATAAAATTTTAACATGTTCCACTGACTTGAAATTCAACAAAATCGGCTCAAATTTAATGTTCTACACGCGAAACAGTACTTGTAATTCCCCATTTTTCTTCTAATAATACCATTTTATTCGAAAGTATAATTCCATTTAGTATAAAATTGTAGTAAATCGACTACAAGTACAAATTTTAATGTTGTAAAGCTGTTTAAAATTACATTGGATTTTAAAATCGATCACAATTAAATATATCTTTCTCTACCGATTCTGATCTTAAGATATAATAAAACGCTTGTTCCCCGTACATAACTATTTTACATTACCAGGACATTCTAAGGTAAAATAAATACTATTTCTAATTTAAAACAAACATGTTCGCAGCTTAGGGATGGCCCAAGGGCCACCGCACCTAAACCTAAATTAATTCAAATTAATCATCCTACATTGCTTTTGCCAGTGCCGGTTATGTAGCTTAAAAAATGATTTAACACACTTTAAGTAAACATGCTGGTTCCATATGATTGTACAAGCACATGGCTGTTTGCGGTGAATATTTTCAGTCAAAACATTTTTTTAAGTAAAAACAGGCCAATAATAACATTTTATACACTTTCCCGGCCGCTGCAACAGTACGTTAGCCTATAATGAGGAACTTTGTGTACTAGTTTTGCTACAGTAAGTAAGGCATACATTTCTGAGCATAGTGGAAAAAATGTTTATTCAATTGTCCAACAACAATTCCCTAACACTGTATTGTAAAGTTTCGTAATATTTAGAAAGGCAGCCGCTGCAAATTTTATCGGTACACCTAAATATATAAACAAACTAAGGCGCGAAACGAGATTAAGAGATAAAAAATGACGCTTACAAACGAGTTACTATGAATCAAGCTTATTTTTGTGACACAGTGCTGAAAAATTTGGCCTTCCCTTATTTTTTAACTTTTTGACGCAAAAAAGAGAATCGCTGTATCAACTAAAACCTTTACTCAATTATAGATAGATGATTTGGATCCAATAAAATTACAGACGAGATAAATGAGATAATAAGATTCAATAAAATTACAGACGATTTTTGCTAGATTCATATCACTTTTGAGATAAGGGTTTGCGTTTACATGTTTTAGAGGAATAAGAAATTCCAATGAAAAGTCAACTATAACATTATCAATAACATAAACGACGAAAGCTTTAATAATATCTAGATTTTAATAAGCTAACATGTAAAAATAAAGAAACATACACAAATTCGAATAGGCACAAGAAGGTTGTAATCGTCACAAATCCATTCCGCTCTAGTTACGTGCTTCTAACTCATTCCTTTTTTATATAAAATGTTGAAGTTATTTTGGTAAACAACGTCAAGGTTTTATAAGAAGTGCATCTTGAACACAATATATTTCTCATACTTACCAAAATGATCAGGATGCGTATGTGAAGAACCAGTTTTGCTTCATTTTTAGTCTGCGGATCAGATGCTTGTCAATATCAAAATGTGAATAGTGTTTAGTTCCAGGGCCCCATCAATACTAATGTTATAAAAATGTAAAGTTTGTGACCTGGACCTACTGAACCGATTTTTTTAATGAATAGAAATCCACATAACTTGTGAGTGTCATAGGCTATATTTATTTCTGCGGGGACGATGTGCGAGCAGCAGCTAGTATTATAATAGGAATATAGTAGCAGTTAAATAGTAAATAACTTAAATTAACAAGTAAAAAAGTAAAATTCGGACGGCCGTCACATGCTACAACATAATTCTGATAATCAAATTTCAATAGAAAGTAATTGCTCATTTTTTGTTTATGTGATTAATTAAGTACAGTATCTACACTAAAATAAAATGCAGGAAACGATGTAAAAAGTAGTTTTCTACAAACTGTTTATGATTTACGCAAGTTAGTTCGTTTTATCTCCTTTGTTACGGTATCACTCTAATTTTGTAAACTACGGTGAGATTTAATGCGTGGTCTCTTGCCTTCGCAGAAAAAGTGGTAGGTACTTTCGGGAAAAAATTGGGGATACTTTATTTCCATAAAAGTTGTGCCTATGTTATTCGTTAGGTTAAAATACGATCTGGAGGATGAACTCGTTGGTATACTTAGGTAGTTTTCAACGTGTTAGCGTTTGTGTAGTGTCGATAGCTGGGTCTGTGTTACGTTATCATAGGTATTGATTATCTGTCTTTCACGTGTGGTTGCGGAGTAGCTATATATAATTGGATTTAGTTTATAGTTATGGACCTCCGCCAAGTAACGCCTGATTTAATCAAGGATTGGTGTATTATTATAGGATAGACACGATATATTGTTATATTATGAAGATAACCCTATGCATAATAAGTTCGTTACTACTGAATAGAGGTACGACTGGTAGTAAAATCAAGTCTACATGTTTGAGAGTATAGGACATACATACACAAATCACGTCTTTATCCCTTACGGGTATAGGACGTCAATAAATATTATGAGTAACAATGTGATAATGATAATATTTTTAATTTAATTTTATTTATGTATTACGAGTAAATCTGTCTACCCCGTAAAGGATAAAACGACGGCCCCTACGTAAATGATCGAAAGAGGTTTTAGGCACTTTTCACTACAGTGATTTAAAGTTTGATATTTGCATAGTTCTCAAAATAAAACAATTAGATTAAGTCTGTCATATCAGTTAAATATAATAAGGTAGGCACTTTATTAGCATTACATTAGTACAACAGAATACATCTTAGTTTTCTGGGAATTTGAGTTTCGATAGTATACGACGTCATTTGAACTTAATTTGATATCGAAACTGTTAGTTTCGATTATTTACAATGGAAGTTTTTATTAATAATTTGACGAAACTGCCAGTTGCCATTTTTTACGCCGAATCAATCTATTCATTTAGAAATGGAACTACCAGGTTCGATTATTTACTTCGTTTAAATATCATTAGAATTAGAACTTTCGATGTAGAAGTATTGTGAATATTATAAAATATATTCGTATAACATAATATTTATTAAAAATTCTTATTATAATTACCTTTAACTCAGTGTGAAACTACCGTGAGACTTAATCATAGTTACACATAAACGGATAACTCACGTATAAGAAGTCGAGTGATGCTCGACATGACTGTTTCGGACTATTTCGTAGTCCTTCGTCCTGGAGCGCTCGCCCCGGCGGCAGGGAAACGAACACTGCACGCCAGCGCTCTGCTTGCGCGGCTGTTCGACGCAATTGACAGCGGCGCACAACTACCCTCGTTTTCATCGTCATTTTTATTACTGTCAAATGTAGAGCAGCACACAACACTGATCACGTCACTCCGTAAAGGTTCGCTCACACTCACCGTTTGGTCAATATATAAAATAGTTTTCCAACTCGGGGGCACCGCGACCATCCGCTATCCCGGTTGAAATTGGGATACCGACTTATTTCAATGGCTTCACGTACTTTCCGCGGAATGAAAAACTTTTCTCTCGCCAGTACGGACACCTTATCAAACCTGATATAATGCGTCGAATCAGATTCCATCGAATGTTCAGCGACAGCAGACCACTTGTCATCCTGTTTCTTCATACTGCGTATGTGCTCCGCCAATCTCGTGGACATATTACGCCCGGTCTCTCTGATATAGTTTTTCCCACAGGAACAAGGAATCATGTACACCCCAGGAACATTAAGGGGCTCTTTATCCTTTGGTGAACGCACCAGCTGCCTGAGCTGCATATGGGGACGGAAAATCGACTTAATGCTATACCTACGGCGTAACAAGTTACCGATCTTATCTGTAACCCCTTTTATGAACGGCAAGTATACCGGTACCCTCTCTACTACCGCCGACCACTAACGGGCTGATGCATTCACCACACGATTGCCTCCAGTTATAGCCATTGCTTACCAGAACACACTATACGTGACTTAGCTCACGATTCACATATTGCGGATCACAAATGGTCAAGGCTCGATCTATCAATGTCCTAGGCACAGAGAATAAATGACACGGATGGTGGTGTGAATCAGCCCTAAGGTATCGATCAGTATGAGTCGGCTTGCGGTACACCGTAGTCATGAGTCTCCCACAAGGTCGCCGTATGACCAACACATCCAAAAAAGGCAACTTTCCTTCATTTTCCCTCTCCACCGTGAACTTAACCTTATCAAGCAACGTGTTAAGGTAGTCTGAGAACTCCGACAAACCATCTCTAGACACAACAGCGAAAACGTCATCCGCATAACGCCACCAATACCTCGGTGCCACGGGAGCGTTCTTTAAGGCATTACCCTCAAACCACTCCATAAAAATGCACCAAGGTATAGATAGCATCAAGTCGATTTTCCGCCCCCACATGCAGCTCAGGCAGCTGGTGCGTTCACCAAAAGATAAAGAGCCCCTTAATGTTCCCGGGGTGTACATGATTCCTTGTTCCTGTGGGAAAAACTATATCGGAGAGACCGGGCGTAATATATCCACGATATTGGCGGAGCACATACGCAATATGAAGAAGCAGGATGACAAGGGGTCTGCTGTCGCTGAACATTCGATGGAATCTGATTCGACGCATTATATTAGGTTTGATAAGGTGTCCGTACTGGCGAGAGAAAAGTTTTTCATTCCGCGGAAAGTACGTGAAATCCATTGAAATAAGTCGGTATCCCAATTTCAACCGGCATAGCGGATGGTCGGTGCCTCCGAGTTGGAAAACTTTTTTAAATATTGACCAAACGGTGAATGTTTTCTAGGCTATCTAAAATACACAAGTCTTGATCACTAGGTGACCTGAGAAACGTATTTTCAAGTAAATTCGTCACCGGTGGATAAGCAGAGTCGGATGATAGTTTTTCGTATATTATTCCCTCTAAAGCTGCCCATTCCGAGTCTCCAAAGGTGCACGTAATTGGAAATGGTGATTCTGAAGTAATAGTGTAAATTATTGTCATAAAAACGAATTAATTATAACATTAGAGCATCGAAACTCATGCAATGTTCTAACGTGAAACATCGAAACAGCCAGTTCCGATTTGTGATTAAACTAAGTCGGCATCGAAAAAAAATGAAAGTGTTAGTATCGATATTTTCCGTTTCATAAATATCAACGTTAATAATCGAATCTACCACTTTCAATATAAATTAAAAGAAGCAGTTCGTAGTATAACATCGAATCTTGTACTTTCGATGATTTACGTTGTTACTATAGTAAAATCACTCCCCACCAATCACTGCGTATACAATCGAATCTATTGTTTCGATATAATACATCGGAAATATTACATTATTTTCGATGATTTACGTTTTGAATTTCCGTTAAAATTCATTTTCACGCCACTGCTCGGAAATGTGGCAAAAGATGGTCAGTAATGGGGCCCCAAAACAAAGTATAGTTGTAGGTTGAATGAACAGGCCAACTATGAATTCAAACAGGCCAACAATAACATTGTTGGACAGTTTCAAAGACCAAGTCGTCCAATCACATCGGCATGCTGATCCGTGATTCCACCAATCAGAATACAATTTGTGATGCTATTACATAAAATCGACCAATCAGAACACGTCGTGTGCTTCAGATTAAATTTTTTCAAGGTTTATCCCATCAGGGAGAGGCAAAGGAAACTAGGTCCATACAGCCACGCCTGATGTAAATTGTTTTGTCTTTAATGTTTAAGTCCTGTCTTAAAGTCAGAGTCGTCAGTCCGTCCTTGTCACGTCATGTTAAAACTATAAGCGATTATGGGTGTGTTTAATAAGCACTTCGAAGCGCTTTGCTTAATAAAATAACATAACAAAAAAGCCTTTGCGTGACTGGCCACTAGAGCGCTCTCGTTTTTTTTCTTTAAAGTAAAATTTGGCGGGAGAGTGAAACTTTACTGTTGTATTTACGTTCATGTTTTTTATTTCCTCGCAGTAGTCGTGAAAAGCACTATGTAATGTCTCGGCCAAAAGTGCAATAGATGGACTCGTCTCTCTTCGAGGGCCTCACCTGCGGCTCGGCCCTCGAACTCCCTCGTCCATCTATTGCTCACTTTCCAGCCTCTACAACAATGTACTATTGTTTTAACTTTTAAAAAGCGTGTATGCATTAAAAACCCAATATTAAACCAATTACGCTAATAAAAAAAAAACGACAATTTTGACTTTCGATGACTTACGTAGGGGCCGTCGAAAAACGTGTATGTATTAAAGAAAAATCGAAGAATTGGAAGAAACGGTCAATCAAGTTCATAAGGAGAACTCGTTACAATTAAACGCCAGATCAGGCTTTTCATGAGAATTCATCACAGTTGGAAAATACCAAGTAAATCCCAAATACCCTTTTTTAACTCCTCTTTATAAACAGCCAGCCAACTGCTACACATTTTCCCTAGAGGATTTTTAAAGCCCCTGACTTGAACAAAACAGATTATTGTTTGACAATGTCCGTGACTGTGTGCCAATTCTATAGTAAGAAGATTAGCGAGTGAAAATGAAATACTTTCCAACGTAGCTATTTATTTGAATATCCAAGCTTATTTAGGAAAGGGTAGATAAACTTTACAAATCGACAGAGATTAGAAGGACGGCTATTTTTCCAGTTTATTTTATTCCTAAAATATACTTTTGTTTCTTTTCGCCAAAAACCTTGTATTGAGATTATATTTAAGTTGAAAAATTAAAAAGATTGTTTTATGATATATGACGGATATTTAAATAAGTAATCATAAATAATGCAAGGCCTGGATCCCATAATTTGTACATGTAAATCTAACAAGTGGTATAAAATATAGCTTGTTTAGGAAACAATCTTTCTAAATTGCAATTGTCTAAGCAAGTAGTGGTCTATAATGGCCAATACAATACAATTGTCACCTGGCTCTTGGACTTAAACACCGCTTGGTTAAATACGCTCATTATTTGGTCCTAAGACCTATATTAAATACTAGCTATAAGGGAAAAACGGGAAAAAGAGGTAATAGTATTCTTCTTACTACTAAATATAAAATGCCTAATTATTTCTTTAAGTATTTGTGTCTAACGAAACGATATTTTGTATTGGCTTGCAAGTAGAAACAATTCATAGATAATCAGTATTCAAGCAACTTTACATTGGAATATAAAAATGGAGAAAATATTTATGGATGCCCTAGGCACGAGGAAGCCTGTGTGACTCCTGTGATGTGGGACTCCTAAATATTTTTTTTTATTCGGAGGAAAAATGCACTATCCACCGTGCCGTTGAGACGACACGGCGGGGTGTATGGGACTCTCCTCCTCCATTCCTTCCCTCCTATATGGGGCGAAGGAATGGAGGAGGCATACCGATTAAAAAACCTCCGGCATTCCCTCAACTGCCAGACAGCGGTTGCTATGGGAGTATAGTGTGAACCACGGCACCCGCTGGCCGGCCCAGCCATCAAGCTGGACCTCCTCTCCGAGAGGGGGGGATCGAGAACACGTGATCACCCCCTAGCACTGTGGGCACTTGAGTGGGATGCATAACCTAGTTTAAGTAATGCTAACTTCATGCTATCATTGTAAGTTTTCTTTTCTACGTGCTGATCTGTTTCTATACATTTAAAAATAATTTGTTATGAATCCTTGGATGAGTAGGTAGTAAAAAAGTCTTCGATAATTAGAATGGGTATTTATAGATACAATTTCAATAAAACGAATAAGAAATAGCACTACTCTTTGGCATTGTACAAACCCCGGTGAATGTAGTGCTTCTATTAAATAGGGCCCAGAACAAAATATGTAGAAACTTAAACCTCCAACCACATTCCTGCAAAAAAAAATAGATTTCAAAAATAGAGAAGGATATCCTTAGATTTGGCCGCGGCACCACAGTGCGGATTTTATATTAAACACAAAAGGAAACTGCGAATAATCATAACTCTTTAAAGCCTCAGGGGAATATTGAAAATGACAAGATGACATGTGGTAAGTACATTGATTTCGAAGCTTACTCATCGACACACATGATATTGGAAAATGAAGAATCTACGAATGAAATTATTCAACTGAAAAAGTAACGACTGCCTGTAGAGATGAACTGCCAAGCGAAGACAAGGGCCATCTTTACTGAGGAAATTGGAGATGAAATTTACATTATGAAGTTGATAAACAAAATTTTAGGAAAAAATAAATACTTTTTAATAAACAAAAATGCCTTGCTACTCCGCTACTTACGTGCAAGATAACCAAGCTTCTGCCACATAAAACACATATAAATCAAATCCCATAAACTTAACTACCCCCTACTCCACACAAACACTGACGGGTTTCGATTCCTCTACGGATTATCAAAGTGAGCACAACTATTACACATGCAAACCAACGTCGTACTAATTTAAAAACATACAAATAATCACATAACCTACCGATATAACGAAAACAACAAAAAAAACTTTTTGTATATGAAATCCAAGATAATTTTCTCAATATTCCTTTTTAATTTGTATTTTAAATTATTTATTACACTTTAATGGTCGGTAAACAAACTTACAATTTCGGATAAAACAGCATTAAAAATAAATGGGAAATTACAAATAGAAACAGTCAAGAGCATAAATTTCGATACAGCTATCATGTCAGCTATACATATGTATAACCGATCTTATTGTTTGCGTCATATAGGTGTATAGATATTTTTGAATTCTTGGTAACATACATAATTATATGCCCTTGACTGCACTGTTTCGACAGTAGAATATTTGCGTCGATTTGTTCAATTTAAAGTTACCTACTGAAATATTTTAAAATGTTATTTTGTTTCCACGCATTGTCAAATACAATGCTTCGGCGGAAACGAAATTTCGTGGATTCGTATTAATTGCCGGACTCAGCTATAGGTAAATATTATTCTACTTGAATATCCATGAATTGCTTTTTGTTGCCTCTATAGATATATACTATTATTATCTTATGGCTTCTTTTATAACGACACAAATTAGGTAATATGGATAACGTACATAAATTTAGGACACATCATCCGTTGTTTACGATGTCACGTAGAAGCCGTAAATAACATCCGAAACTTGATTCACGACTAGCACTAAATTTTGTGCTAAAGAAGAGAGTTAGTACTATCGTCTTGTTTTACGCCTGACTAGCCAATACAATGTTATGTGCAACTACTTGACTCGCAACTTACCTATCAATAAAAAAGACCGAAGTAATAAGCGAGTTGACTAAATTTGACAACTTGGTTAATTATACAGGTTGCTAGAAAATCAGATGTGGATATTTTGATTTCTTGGCGTAATTCAAATTAGCTTTCGCCGCACGTAGAACACCAACAGAACCTAAACGCCCCTGGTTTTGGCACCATGTTTCATACAACTAAAATGTATGAATAGGTATAGCTGAATTAAATAAAACTGTATTAAATTTGAAATAAATGTATTAAAATCAATAATTTAATTTATAAACAGAAGAGAAGTTAAAAATATTAAGTAGGTATTGTCTTTCACAGAGTCAGCTTTGGGCAAATCTATCATTGCACCAAATTTGATGATACTAATGGGTTGGGCTGCAACATAACGATAATTTGGACATTTAAGATTAATGATAATTTTTAAATAATGTCACTCAATATATCACATCAAATACGGGCATCATAGTACTTCTAGTAAGTATTTACTGTAGACAAAAAACGGCTCGTTAGACATTAAAAATCTTACAGTGCATGCTCCAATTCAAAATTTCGCAAATTGCGTTTTTAGATTGCACTGCATTGCTTTGACGGCAAAAAGAGATTAACGAAATATACGGCTGCAATATACGCGCCGCCACCGAGGAATGAAATGTTTCAAATGTTGGTGTTGCGCTTGTGAAAATATTTACAGTCATCTCGTTCTATAAGAAAAACCGACTGACTAAGTACGTTGTTAGCAATGAAATATGTAGGGTTCCATACGTCGCTTTATATGTACGTAGCTATATTATAGGTGCTTACTTACTAGTGCCGTACTACCGCATGGATAGGGAGTCAACTAATACGGAAAGTACATACTTACTTAGTTTTATAATAAAGATCAATGGAATTAATAAGACTGAGATGAGAAGGACCACTTAAATACTCCGCAAGGTGCCAGCATGACTATTGACGATCGGCTGGGTTGAATCCTCCTCATTGTCTATAAAATACTTAATTTTAGTTCTAGATTTAAAATGCAACCTTAAACTGAATACTTTTCCGTGTATTCGATGTAGAGACCGTCGCGAAATGAAACCCGGAACCGATTGAATATATTAAAATATTTATTTAAGTTTTGAATTGTCGTATTTTACGGGCCGAATCTCCCAACAGCCCATCACGCCTCATCGAACGACCTTACCCGGGGAACCCTTGCCATCATCAACATGCTCGCTATCCTAGACTCGAATGGTTTCGCACGTGACGACGGCGAGACGCCCGACGGTGTGTCGCTGTATTCATTTTAAGCAGGTCAGGACGTACGTTTGGGATGCGATCTGTGTGGATATATGGTCGCACCTTCCCACGTCTCCACAACATCCACCTAAGCAGGTGTGGCTAACGGTTAAAATATGCCTGCGTAGGACTGAACCCTTGTTTGCGCTGTTTGGGGTAGAATCTAGATCCAGGGATAATGCTCTTTCAAGAGAGTAGTTTTTTGTGGCTGACCCTTACGACTAGCGACTAGAAGGCAGACAGGCTGGTCGTAGCTACCTGCCTTCTGGGGGACTAAACCCCCTTCTTTTGATTTTTCCATTAACACAGATTTTTGTCTGTGATTAGTTTGGTACCTACGTATTTATTCGGGGATATGTGGTTTTTGTTTTTGATGAAATGTGATTTTTCAATTCTTTGGACATATATCACCACTTCCTGTTATTATGTAGGAATAAATAGAGCCGCTATCACAGTAATCTGACAGTTGAAATATCAGTAGTGAAGCAGGTCTTAAATATTTGTAAAGTGCATTTGTGCATTTTTCGCCATCCTAGTGCTTCTGTCTGTCTGTCTGTCCGCGGCTTAGCTCAGAGATTCTTAGTACTAGAAAGCTGTAATTTGGCATGGGTGTACAGTCAAGTGTAATAATATGTATTTACCTAGACAAAGATTCAAAAATAAGTACCATACTCTCTTACACCGGCGTAATAAGGTCGTGGGACATATTTTTCCTATCAATACTTATTTTTGCACTTGACCGTACATACGTAACTACACCAACAAAGTGGTAAAATAAAATCTAAATTAAGTAAATCTAAAGTACCTCCCCTACACGGTAAAGTGGGGATAACTATTTTTTTCTCGTTAATCCCATAGTGCAAGATGTCGTTGGAAAGGCCGCTTAAAAATATTGTGGGCGTTGGAAAACCATTTTTCGTTCCAGGAATCGCTTTGCGAATTATTAAGCTTTAGAGTGCTAATTATTCTTAGAGTCAAGTGTCCCTCCCTTGATACCTAAATTGTTGTATTTGGATTTGTGAAAAAAAATGGTAGGAGTATTTATAACGAAGTTGAAAGGAAAACTATCACAGCTAGGTTGGCTTTACAATTTAACTAGTAATACTGGACCAACATACAAAATGTACTGACGTCCATAGTATCCGCCTATTGTGACAGGCTACTACGGAACCGTACTCTGCGCGTGGCCCGACACGCACTTGGCCGGTTTTTTTTAAGTTAGGCATTTTAGCAACCATATATACAGTATATACAACACACGTTTACCCAGTTAATTCTGGAAATGTTGAAATACCCTAATAAACACAAACAAAACAACCTTAAATAAAGTGATACGGGAAGGCTTAAAGTCATTGTGTGATAGAATAATCATATGCCAAATTCTGTAGTACGCCGGAAAACCGGTGAACCCTCAAGTGACACTATTACGACAGTGAAAAGTGTCACAGTAAAATGGACAAGGTTGTAGTGTTAGTCAAACATCCTCTTAACAGGCCATTTATTTACAAGCCTAAAACCGTTGACAAAGACATTGCATATTCATGACTCGATCCATTGTTGCCTTTATGAATAATTTGGTGAAGGAAAATTCGTACTTAGTGGTAGTTAAAAAAATAAATTAAAATAACTCAATGAGACGTTAATTGAATATCCTAATCTTGGCAGATACGAAAAAACATTGTATAAAATTATAAAGGAGTGACGTTCTCATTTTATGAGTTAATAATAATAGAAAACGGCGATCGAGGAGGGTAAAATCAAAATTTTAACGAAAACAACATCATTTATCTTATTTTTACAAAGCTTCCTGACAAAGGTAGTGTACAAAAAATTGTGTACGTTGTGTCGGATGTTAAAGAGTTGACCATGATGTTCTTATTGTAGTCTGTTTCTCTACTGTCTTCCATAAGGGAATGGCACATACTTGCATAAGTCAGTTTTTGATGAAACGCAGAACAATTAATTTCATATGAGGAGAAAAAACGTAAGAAGTTGCAAAAGCAATCCACATTTCCTTATTAGGCGACCCTCATTACAAAAGTATCTGTGAAATCCAATTTTGTGGTTTTATTTGACTGATAATAATCTGAATCATTAAAATCAAATCAACCAAAATTATTAATATCTGTGCAGCTATTCTCGAATTCAAGAGAGACAAACAAACAGCAATGAATTTATATATTATATAAATTAGGTTAAGAACACTTTGTAATTTTAGCTAGAATTTTTAAAAATTAATTAACTATTTAAATAATTCCGTACATAAAATCGTTTTTAAATCCATATAAAAAAAATCAAAAGGCATGGCCTTCCAAATTGGAAAGTCTACCTGCATCTATTTTTAGAGAAGATTACAAAAATAGCAAAACTGCCCTTACGTGACTTTAATAATCATGACATTGGAAGTGAAGAAAGTGCATTAAAATAACAGCACGACCAGCACAGCTAGCACGAGAGCGCGCGACACAACTCTCATGCGCGCACTCGTGCTAGCCGTACAGGGGGAGAATGACAACAAGTGGATGTGGACTATTTGGCATATACGCAAATAGCGTAAGCAAAAGAACCACGAGTATTTTCACCCTCTTTGGCATTTATGAGTACTTATTTAAAATGACCAATAAAATAAACCAAGTAATTTGGAAATTTGTTGAAGACAGTTTGCGCAACGCAGACAATCTAGATAACATTTTATTTTATTCATAAATAAAAAGTTTCGGTATAAAAGTGCAATTAAAATACGACTATCAGGCAGAAAAAACTAGGTTTGAAATAAAAAAAAACCATTTTCAAAATAATACTTCGTTACCTCTTCGTCGCATTTTGACAAATGTGATTATTTGCGAAGGGCTCCAGTAGTGTAATCAATCAGCCGACCTCTCGGACCCCTATCGATCTTTCGCCAATTCGAATCCCAACCGAGTCGTACATCATTCCCATTTTTTCCCCAATTCGTGCGAAAATCATTAACGGAGTGGCTATGACGTAATTATGATATGCGATGTCGCAAAATTAGTATAGAATATTGTTACACCGTTCTACCTCACCGCCGAATTATCACATTTTATCACTAAAATTTTCGTTCAAATTATATAATTTTTTATAGACTCGATTTAACTAACGTAGTGATGCTCTGTGGCTGAATAGGAGAAAATGCACTAGGAGAGTGCTCGTTCGACTTAATCAGAAAAAATAAACTTATTGTGTAGGTAGGTACGCCTATATTAACACTTTTCATAACGTTTTTAATAGCTTCCATAGCATGAGTGTGATATCCCGCTACAAGTGCAGTCCGAGTCTGCATCATATCGCCGGTCGGCGCACATAAAAATACTCAGCACTATGTCAAATTCAATTTCGGCAGCAGACCCCTTAGTTACAATTGCACTTCAAAAATTGGCTATTTGCGCGTTCTACCATATTGACATTCTGTGAACTTATGTTATTGTATGCCTGGAGGCAATCATAGCGGTCGATTTTCCAGCCTCCCGTATCACTAATTTAATATTGCAGGCAAGGTCCATTCTGTAATTGGTCAACAATCAAGTACCTATCTCGAATAGCGGTTTTAGAAGTTAGTATCAACTCTACAAACTGCTAGAAATGCCTAAAAATCAACTTACTATGGTATTGTGACTATTGCGAGTGAATATTAGTGACAGGAAATAAGTGTAAACCTTATGAAGTTCGAAGCTTCGCTCTTGTTCTTGACCCCGTGTTTCCATAAATTAAATAAAGTTTCTATCCTTTCTGCGTCGCTAGAGTTCGCCCCTATCGCTCGAGGGTAAAATAACGTTCAAACTAGTAAATCGAGGCCTCTCTTCATTTTCAAACGTAAATAGTTAGAAGCTAACACACAGAGAGTAAGCCCAAAGCCATATCAACATGAAATCTGAACCTTGAGGGCGTTCTCTAAGACAGTGTGAAAACATTTTATATGTAGCTGACAGGGCCGGGCCTGGTACTTGGTACTTTGGTCGATCTAAGACTATCAGTAAACTTAGTAAAAACTTTTTGCTAAATGTAAAATATGAAGATGAAAGCTAATGAAATAAAAAATTAGCAAAAGCATATTTCAAAAGTTACAGTAAATTTTATGGTGGTTTCTAGATTATTCTTCCATTTACAGGTTTTTGGATCCTGTAATCATATTTTTTTGATTCCTGTTATACTTTCCAGCCTTAAATACTTATCTTTTGCAACGTTTAGTTTAGTTTAGACACGTTTATGTAAATTAATGTAATAATAACGATGAGCGGATGATCACTATAATTGTAAATTATACACCTTGCACACTGATATATCCCAAAATAACGATAATGTAAATTTTCTACCCATAAAATATCCCATGTTACCTATATAACATGAGCCAACCTACTTTGAAAGACTAACAACGGTGGTTTTGAAATAGCACTTATATGGTTTAACGGTGGAATATATTCCCTTTTAATAAACTTAGTGTTAATATATTAAATTTCAAAAATTCTGTATGGGATGTGAGCAAATAAATTGGTTTTGAGATAGTTGCCGTAAACGTAGATACTTACGGAAAAATAAACATGACGCTGTTATGTATGCTCAACTAGTATTACTTTCCCCCAATAACATGATCTTTGACGGTCATTTACCTTACTTATTCACATAGTATATTTGAGATCTGTGTTTAACCGTGTCGCATATTTACAAATAATAAGTCTATACTAATATTATAAAGAGGAAAGATTTGTACCTATTTTTGTATGTTTGTATGTTTGTAATGAAGAGGCTCAAAAAGTACTGGGCCGATCTGGATGAAATTTGGAACATAGATAGATTATAGTCTGGAATAACACATAGGCTACTTTTTATCCCGGAAAATTGCGTGATTCCCGCGGGATAGCGATAAACGAATTCTATGCAAACGAAGTTGCGGGCAACGGCTAGTATATTATACTTTCGTTTTTAGTTATTTTTGTTACTCTGTGTTACACGATACGTATATATAGGCCAGTGTATACAGGGTGGAAAGATCGAATGTCACATGGACGGCAACTACCTCAAATATTGGACATATTCTGCATTTATAGATTTTTGAAAAATCGCTTGCCTTAGTCGGGAGTCAAACCGGTCAAAGATATTTGATTGGGAGAAATCTTAATAAAATATAAAATATCGTAAACGAGATGACAAAAAGTGAAATTAAAAGTAATATCGGTCAAAAAATACGGAAAGTATAAGAATCTTATACTACTAATTAGTAAGCGATGAGAAAGAGAGATCCTATATGACATGTGACGTCATTTATTTGTCACATACATACATAAATCACGTCTTTATCCCTTACGGGGTAGACAGAGCCCAAGGTAACAAGACCAAAAGGCCACATTCAGCATGATTGTGGGCGTATACAGGGTGTTAGGTAATGAGTGGATAATCCTTGAACTGTGGATAGAGGGCACAAAATTAAGAAGTTAGCTTAAAATGGTGCTATGATCAAAACATTGAACAGGGGTGTTCATTTTCGAAAAAAACCTAAAAGTCCGAATATCTCGAAAACCGTGCAACTTTTACTGAACCTATTTTAGCTTTATTATAACGTCCTAAGTGCCCTCTATCCATAGTTCAAGGATTATCCACTCATTACCTAACACCCTGTATATATGGAAAAGGCAATCATTTGTCACAATGCCCGTATAAACTCTATATTAAAATTCTGTTTTTCTAGAAAAAGATAAAGACAAATCTTTAATAACTATATCTCAGTTATTTTTAGAGTTAAAAAAAATTGGTCATTACATAAAATGAGCTTTTAATTAAAAAAATAACTCTTTTGCAAAATTATCACATTAACAATACTAAATCCATGTTTATGTCGCCTATTGATGAGACAGAAATAATAAATATAGTAAAATGTCTAAAAAATACGAGTACCTGTGGACCAGACGACATAAGCACTGTTTTAATCAAAGATTGTATTGACGTTTTGTGCATACCGCTGTGTCATATATATAATGCTTGCATATGTGATGGGATTTTCCCTGCCCAACTTAAAACAGCGAAAGTAGTTCCTCTACATAAAAAGAGTTCGAAAACGGACATAAATAATTACCGCCCCATTTCACTGTTAACGGTTCTCTCAAAGATTTTTGAAAAGGCAATCGCAACAAGAATTGTCAAACACTTTGAAAAAAATAGTTATTTCTGTTCTCAACAATTTGGGTTCAGAGAAAATCGAAACGCTGTAACAGCTATTACCGAATTGGTCAGGAAAGTTATGACCAATCTTAATGAAAGCCACAAATGTGCTGGTTTATTTTGCGACCTTAGCAAGGCCTTTGATTGTGTGAACCATAAAATACTTTTGGATAAATTGGAATATTACGGACTAAGGGGATCGATACTAAAACTTCTCACGTCTTATCTAACAGATAGATCCCAATTTGTTCAAATATCTGATGTAGACGGGTCAGGGTGCAAAAAATTTGTAAACTCTGCAAAAAAGGCAATCGACTGTGGTGTGCCCCAAGGATCTATTCTTGGACCCTTGCTATTTATTATTTTTGTTAATGATCTACAATTTAATATAACACACGGAACTGCTTACCTATATGCCGACGACACAAGTATTATAGTTGAGAATAAAGATGATACTGCATTTGAGGTTCAAATGACCAAGACTTGGGAAGAACTCACACACTGGTTTGAATGTAATGGTCTTAAAATTAATTTGGACAAAACATTATACTTCCCTTTCTTAAGACATTCAAATAGTATTAGTTACGATTTGCCTCTACCCATAGCAAAAGCTGAGACTGTCAGGTTTTTAGGTGTAGAACTAGATACACAACTGCGCTGGTCAAGCCATATTAGTCTGCTAAGGAAAAGACTGGCCAGTGCCTGTTACGCCTTAAAAAATTTATCAAAAGTGTTGGATTCTTCGGTATTAAAAACGGTTTATTTTGCGTACTTTGAAAGTATAATAAGGTATGGCCTTGAAGTCTGGGGTAACAGTGTTCATGTAAACCGTGTTCTCTTGTTGCAAAAGAAAGCTCTTAGATATGTTGAAAAGGCAAAACCTCTTGAACATTGTCGTCCACTATTTGTGAAATATAAAATATTGACTGTAATTTCACTTTACATATATTTGGTGTGCATTTTTGTATATAAAAATAAATCCAAATTTAGATTAAATAGCAACAACAGACCACGTAGATTGTGTAAATTTAATTATGACTTCCAATTGCCAGGATCTAACAAGTATGTGAATTTCAAAAGGAGTCTGGAATATAATGGTATTAAAATTTACAATAATTTAAATGAGGACATAAAAAAATGTAATAGTATTAATGAATTTTCTAGAAAATTAAAGGCCTACTTGATTAATAGACCATTTTATACTTTGACTGAATATTTTGATAAATTATATGAATAGGATTATTATGCAGAAATATTTATGGGTTGGATTATTTAAAATTGTATTAATAGTTAATAATTTAATTAAATAAGTTCGTGTGAAATTTTTCATATTACAAATTAGTTTTAGATTTTGCATGCCAAACTGTGGCAGAGCATACAATGATCTGTAACACCTGTATGATCTGTAACACCTGTATGTATGTTCTTGCGAATTAAATAATTTCAATTTCATTTCATTAATTTCAAAACCATGAAAAAATCATGATTTCCCGTGTGATACTCAAAGGCTGGTATTTCAATGGTTGCGATTCGTTTATGTAAAGGGCGATGATCAGTTAGCGTTAGCCTAATTGTAATTAATAAGTTTTAAAACTTCTTACTAACACTAATCACTATCACTAATAATAAAAAATAGCTCTTCAAATAAACCGCACAAATGACTGAAAAAAGCGAAAAATAACTAAAATCTGTAGGATTTTTAAAAATAGTATGGATTGCGCTACCATAGAAATCTCAAATGGAAATACCCTTACATTTCGGTGTTATCTACCTGCACGCTGCATGCGCTCTTTAAGAGCACATAATACACTAGATTTGGGAAGGATATAGTGGCAATGAAGTTAATGTTTGCATGGCGACAGTGTTTTTGAATGTGTACCAGGTTTGCAAGATCAATATTGTGTATTCGATCATTCTTGGAAATAAATTCAACGCCGCCTTGTTTATTAAATTTAGGTAAGCATATATTTACAAAAACATATCACATAACAGTTGTCAACATCAAATATAATTGACGGCTTCGCGGAATCTAAGCCTTTTCTACACACGGTCGTGGATAATAATCAATAACAACCAATCTTTTTGACAGATAGAGATATCTGTATGTTGCGAAATATCTATATCCGGTACTGTCGGTGACTCAAAATGGCAGATCATTAAGAATCATTTAAAAAGGGTTTCTGGTCATATTTTTTTTATTTTTGATGGCATCCTTTGCCCTCCAGGAAATTGAAAATATGGTAAAAAGGGATGGGTTAGTAAGTGGCTTTCAGAGGATACCTCTTTACAAGGAAAAATAAATTGTTCTCCAGGTTTGACACGTTTTTATAACATCTTATGAGAAACTATGTAAAAGAAAGAACCATAAAAGATGTCGGGTTCTTTAACATACTTATAAAGCAGATGACACGATTTCATCGCTCTCTACATGTTCTAAGGTCTTTCCATATATTGAACCAACTAATCTGTTTGGAAGTCAATGCCTCAGTACGAGCCCCCCACCCACTCCCACTTCACCACTATGTGTGTAGAGTGACTCTATCTGCCTAGTTACTACCCTTTGGGTTTGGCACCGAGTTCAAAATGATCAGTAGGTCGTTTCATTGCTCTCTAGTGTAATCAAGTAATGTACTTTTTTAAGTGTTCATGATAGAGATAGTGCTAGTGGTAGTGTTATGGCGGAATTTTACCGAAAAGCTGCATTTTAAGAACACAACATGCAGCTTTGCGCAGTAGTATAGAGGACAAATAAATATAAGCATTTTTTTTTGGCAACAGCAAAATTTTGACCCCTTAGGAACAGAAATGGCGCTACTGCTTTCTTCATAACTTTGAAAGGTGCTACTAGCCAAACGGCTTAATGTGTCAATCGAAAGAAAAGTTAATCTACTATAAAAAAGAAGAAGAAAAAGAGTTAGTAATCATTATTTTGATCATTCGTTTTAAGATCGATGGTATAATTCAGATCATGTGTTCGGAAGATTTCTCCTCAACTTGTACCGGTATATATTAATTTGAGAGGCGACATGTTTTAATAATTGCCTATAAAAGTTTTCAACGAAGACGTTAAGGCCTTCCAACCGCTTACAGACACGGCAAAACTTTCTATCCAGCTGGCCATTCAAACAATTAATAAACCTTGCTTCTTTATTTTGATTAAATGTTAATTTGACAATGAAACGTATAAAAGTGACGACAGCGTTATTTTTATTTCTTTAGTATAATAAAGTATAATGTGATTTTTAGACTAATATACCTTAAAGTCTGTACCTTGGCCTAGCATTATTAAATTCAAAGTTTCTCATGCAATTTTATCACGAACAACGCAACTCACTTTGAGCTGACATTATATTTTACGTTGCTTTATCTGTTCACCCCTCGAGATGTGCGATTTGGCCTAATGTCTCCAGGAAATTCACTCCGTTCAGGGGACTATGCGATTGGTTGACGTCACGATTTCGACTTTCGACCTCAAAAATATTACTACATTTATGTTATTATAAAACATAGTCCTCCGCCGCGTCAGTCTGTCAGTCTGTTCGCGATAACAGAACTGAACGGAAGCTGTTTTCACCGATAGTTAGGGGAATTCAGGAAAAAGATTTATGTACATAATTTGTTAAGGTCTGGAAAAGTCACAAAAGCAGCTAGTATTTAGTTATAAATTACCCACGTACCTGTTTCTAATTGTTATGCGTTTTCCACATAAAGTGATAGTTTTATAAATAGCATTATTTGCATAATAGTTTTATAAATAGCATTATATGCATAATTCTTAAGCTCTTATTTAACTAGTTTTTCGGGTATTTGCAATATTATTTTTTAAATTTGAAGCACTTTTTAAAAGTGCTGGTTTTTTTTCTTTTAATTAATTTATACATACACATACATACATACATACATAATTATATCACGTCTTTATCCTTTACGGGGTAGACAGAGCCTAAGGTAAAAAGACCTAAAGGCCACGTTTAGCATAATTGTGGGCGAATGGGTAGAAAGGGGTATCAAAATAGTGATGGGTTGCTAGCCGCATCGTCTTTAACATGATTTCTCAGATTTTGCCCATTCCCTTGATGGGCTTAATTAATTTATAAAACGATAAATTGTAAAGTAACCACAATGGATGCAACCGTCGGATCTAAAAGTCTCCGTTCTTATCTACAAGTCAACTTATACGCCCAAGTTACGTCTTCGTTTCGACGCAGCTTCCCAGCCGTTGGTATGGAAAATTTATGTTACCCCATTGTAGAGCTTGGTGCTACCTACATTGGTTCGTAGTTTTAGTGCGAGCTATAAAATACAATAAACTTTTCCAAAGGTTAAAATTACTTTGTCGGGAACAGATGCAGGATTAAGAAGCAAAGAATTTAAAACTTAAAGGGAATACTAAAAACAGTTCCTGGCTACAAAAGATCACTGGCATTGTGAAGAAAGTCGCTTCTCTTTTGTAATTAACACGGAGGTAACGTGGTTCTAGAACTCATGCAGTTTTCACTTTTCCTGCAACCGAAGTACAACCATACCTACTATCTAAATATTTTATGATTGTTTGAGTACATAATTATCATATTATCATAAGTCATATCCTCTTGAATCGAAATAAAAAATGCAGCTTATTCCAAGTCTTGGGTAGAAAAAATGATAATTCATTTAGTAGTTATACTTAAAAAATGCAAATTATATATTTCTTTAGCAAAAACTGTATGTTGGTTATTTGTAGAAAGGTCAGCTATAAATCGTAATAAGTACACCAATGTACATTAACTTACTTGCTAAGCACTTAGTTGACGTCCCGCAACTTTACCCGAGGTTTTTCGAAATCCTCGGCCTCTTTTTCCCGACTTAGTCACCGTAGAGAACATGTACCTACTATTTTTATAAGTGCTACTCATATTAGGTTTATTTATTACTATTTATACTCATAGTACATACTTTGCGATAAGTAGACCGCGATCGCATCAAAATACTCTAGGGAAGAATCGGTAAAAATCTATTTTCGCCTGAATTTGGAGTTTTGTTGTAAAGTCAAGCAACAGTCAAGTTCTGACGTCTGTACTCTAAACTCGGGAGCAAAAAACCGGACCACTTTTCGTACAACTTTCTACGGGACAACGTACAGCCTAAATCATTAATGGTATAAACTTGAAGTATGGCACACAATTCCTTGAGTATAAAATAAGAAGGGATTTTCCGAAATTCCCACGCGATAGGGAATAAATAGGGTCTATGCCAGCTGCAAAGGGGCTATATATCAGTAACTATAATAAGTATTTATGAAATTTGGCATTCAATTATTAGAGAATCGTAAGTGCTAAAAATATATTACAGGATTTTTTGAAAAAAGTACAGCACATAACTGTCTATAAAAGGGATTTATATTATTACTTTAAAATTGTCCTATTTCCGTAACTACAATTACTGGAATTATTAAATTTGGCATTTATAATCATAGTAATTATATCTGAATATTATTTTCCCGTAGGATAGGAAATAAAAAGGATTATTCTGTGTAACTGACTTGCTAACTTGCTAGGTATTATTGCAGGTATTTCGCAGAAATATACTTCGAGGATTTTAGAGGTACACTACGGAGGAATTTTTCAATTTTTCCGCGCGGCGGGTGGGATAATATTCGAAATTAAAATGGAATATTCAGTTTTACTGAGTGTTCAAATCACTGAGAGAAATGTATGTTAATTGTCATTGCTTTTTCCTAAAACAGCCTGGTGATTTGAACATATCAATTAGTTTCGCAAGGGTAATTACCAATCGCATTATTTTTACATCTGTTGTGAATTGATCATCTCCCTGGAGAATTCGGTCAAATCTCCGTTTTATCATTACGCTGTGACATAAATACAAATACTCGATGGGCAACTAAGGTTAATAGAAAAATGTGCGATGATTTCACATTATTATATATTTTTTAGCAAAAACTATACGTTTAGGGAATATATTTGTAATATTGATGCGTTTACATATTAACAGTGAGGAAAGTTTTCAGTTTTCCAGTTAACTTTAAATGACAACAACTACTGACATACAGACAGATAGAAAAGGTGAAAGTTTTATTATTTTGCCTACGGTACCTTAAAGACAATTATAGCAAACAAACAGCTAGTATGTTGTGGGTTCGGTTAATTCCAATTAAAATGCACCAATAAAAACTGACCCAGTATTCGAGAAAGCTTAGTAGCTCAGACCAACAAATCTTCCGAAGGGGAAAGAAACTATTTAAAGTCAAGTTAATTACCAATTAACTTCAATGAGGCCTTCAATAAATGAAGGAACGTCAAAGCCATTATACACAATTAAACCGAAAGTTTCTTTCCAAGTTACGCAATTACTACTTTTATACGTTTTACGGACAAAGGAAAACGCGAGATTAATTTTGCAGCTTTGCTACTAAATAAATCACGACTTCGTAATAATTTGCGGTAGCTCATGAAATTATGCTTCTTTTGATTGTTTTTGTTAGGACTGTAAATTCAAAGCACGATGAAGTCTCATTAAAAAGGGTAAATATTTCATTGCAAACATATAAACTAAGAACAATTTTAAACTTAGGATAAGTAATTTAGTTTTAGATTAGTTAAGTATTCATTTTTGTGTATTTTAGGTATAGTTTCGAAGATTTATTTACTAAGGATTCATTTACGGTATGCCATAATCACTATCACTACATAGTATAAAATAAAGTCGCTTTCTCTGTCCCTGTGTCCCTATGTCCCTATGTATGATTATATCTTCAAAACCACACAACGGATTTTGATGCGGTTTTTTTTAATAGATAGAGTGATTCAAGAGGAAGGTTTATATGTATAATACATGCATAATATACCGTGCGAAGCCGGGGCGGGTCGCTAGTTTCATTATATAACAAAGATTGATATAATGTCCGCGCTTTTACGATCTTCTTAATGATGACGAGTCCTGGATTTACTATAGTATCCAGAAGTCATCCAGTATAATCGAAACAAAGCAAGAAGATACTATACTATTATATGTACATTATATGTTGCTAGATGAAAGTGACCCGTTGTTTTGGCTGGTCGGGATACGATAGTTATGATTGTCGTTGTTAATTTATTGTGCACACTAGCTTTGACGGGGCGAGAAAACGGGGCAACAGTGTATCTATCAAGGTTAATTGACGTGTCCCAAGCACCTGGCACAGCGTGTTCATTCACCCAACATATAATAATATATGTATCTTAAACAATATTCTATATACAACGCATTAATGTCTGCTTTGAGATTGATGACTTGCTATGATAAAGTCAATCAAACAGTAGCTGTACTTTAATTATTTCCTGGAAGAATAAGATTACTGGGAAATTATGACTAAGATTAATGGTGAAAGGCCAATAGGCGAAAGTTGGTAATCTGGTAGTGCGGCTATCAAGTGGAAGTTTACAGTTCCAATTATTGCATCTTCTCTTATTGGCATTTGGCACACATATGTTGAAGCGCAGGGCGCGGGGACGCTAAAAAATTGTTTTTTAATTAAATAATACCTATCTTTACATTAAGAACTAGCTTTTGCCCGTGACTTCGGCTAAGTAGATTTAGTATTTCTGGTACGGTTCACTGCAGTGTAAGGTTGAGGATGTAACAGACAGACATACAGACTCATTTTCATAATATTAGTATGGATAAAAGGAACCCATGTGCAAAATTTTAGCTTGCTTGGTTCATAGATTTCGGTTGTGCATCAGAACTACCATATTAACTGTCAACTCCAATTTTACCCTTCCTTCGCTGAAAGAAAAACACGTGTTTATAAATATATCTGATCAAAAGCCGAAAAATAAAGTTTCAAGTAGTAACTTCAAAAATTACATAAGTTGCTTACAAATTTTCAAACCCTATTTATATTTATTTTACCCCTTAAGGGTATTTTTTTTAAACTTTGATTGCCACAATTATAACTAGTCAAAAGCCTTAAAAACAGTTTCAAGCTTCTAGATTTAAAAATGACGAATCTTTTATACAAACTTTAATTCCTATTTCAAACCCTTAAAGCCTTGTTTCGCAATTAAAAGTAGCTTGTTTACTTTTTCAGGGTCTAGTCTATCTCTGTACCAAGTTTCTTTAAAATTTATCCAGTGGTTTAAGCGTGAAAGCGTAACAGACAGACAAACATACAGAGTTACTTTCACAGTTATAATATTAGTATGGATAAAATATCATCCATGATTGTGAAGAATCTGAAATCAATTTCAATTTTTCCAGCATACCGAGTCTCGGGGGAAATTATAGCGTGCGCATCTTATCGTTGTTTCACACAATGGTTCCTCTTTTTCTTCAAAAGAATTGGAATAAAAATGCTGCTGATCATTTTTACACCATATTATTGAAAGGCATCTAACGTATATTTTGCACTTGATGCTTATTACCACTTTAACAGGCAGCTTGCCAATTAATTATTCTTCTTAATTTGCAGGCTACCCTAGATTAACACATAGGCTACTTTTTATCACGGAAAATTGCATATTTCCCGCGGGATACCGAAAACATGTCAAAGGTCCTAGGTCAAGGTACCTAAAATCGCAACGTAAATTAATTATTGCTGAATTATAATATTATCACCATCAGTCACGAGCAGAAGCTAGTGCTGAATATATTATATACTGTTTTTTAATTTATAAAGGTCACATTACGCAACGATAACTTTAACAATAAATCTGTTTAAAGCGTGGATGAGAAAAACATGTTTACAGCAAGAAGCGGTGGCTCACAGTCAATGTGTTTTGGTTCGTCTGTTTTTGCCAAGATGTTGATGAACACTGGAAAATGGTCCCTTGGAATCTATTACATCGAACAAACTAGATCCTATTTTCAAAGATTTGACATTAATAATGCCGCACTGATAAAACATATGTTTAATTAATCTAGCTTTCATTTTTTTTATGGAAAATGATGTTAGGCAATACTTGCTTTCTGGTTTATGTTTTTATCAGTGTAAAACAAGTCAAGTACGTACCTGGCCATGCGTAGTGTAGGGTTTCGTACTAATATGCGACAAAATATTCAATGGTAACTTTTGAGCGACTCTTACTCCCTACTATTGAAAAGGCTGACAACACCTAAATCGTTGAAATTGATGTTCGTTAAGCAATTTTTTAAGAAAAACCATTTGTTTTCGTACAGCAACGAAATGTTATTGTTCTTATTCATCATATTTCAAAGAGCGTGGACATTCTCGCTACATGATTGGATGAAATCGGCAAGATAGGAAGGAATTGCAAAGATTATAGTCTTAAACTAATCATAAAACGGTCTTTATTCTTTTGACATAGGGGTCGGCAATTAAAATTACAATTTCAACATAGGTATACCTAAACCTATAACGAGTTAAATTACTTATACACATAATAATTATCTACACTTTTTTATTTCTTATTATTTGTGTTTTATATTCTATTTAAGATTTCAGACGTTCGTTACGCTGCCGGAATAGTTTATCTGCTTTCGCTAACCGGCACGAGGACCGTGTGTTTGAAGAGTGATGTTGCTCAAGGTCATTGTATTGAGGTTTGAAAAGCATTTTCCTGGAAAGTCACATTGTAATGTTTTTATTTACATATTATTATGCTTGAAGCTGTTTGAGTGTGAGGTCCAAAAACGTTCAGTAAAATCGCAAATCCATCATCGCTTAATCGCTTAAGTATGCCATGAACGGTAATCATAGGGACAAAAATAAGTTTGCTTCAAAATTACTTTATGATTTTCCTGTATAATCCTGTAAAATATTCATATCAACTTTCGAGTTGACCTGCATTATGTTATTTTTTTAACCAGAGACTGAATGGTTTGTGACACACGATTGACGACATTTTATTCCGAGAGCGTAAAGATTAATTGCGATGGCCACAGTGAATGCTTTAATCTCCAGTGACAAATGGATTGTCTTTGTAATGACGTCGCTTGGGACCTCCGTCATATCATTATGTGGAACTATTGTTAGTAATGTGTTTTTACATTAATCAAAGCACTTTTCTTCATCTTGAGTTTTAAATTTCGTGTTACACGAACCATCATCATGGCTTAATTTTATCAAGGCCTTTCATTGTATTCAACAAGACATTAGTCTAATTTCTCACGCAGCGCTTTTAAATTACATAGGTATTTGGTTTTCATCACGCACAATCCTGTTGTTCTATTGTGCTACGCTGACCAAGGTTCGTAAAAGGGAGACACTGCGACGTTCTCAGTACACAATAAAGTGGTTGAAGAGGGTAGTACGTCGCTTTATCCTTTTAAGCTGTTGATTTTTACTCAATAGAGTTGGAAGTTTGTTTAGGTACTGACAATTTTGTACATTATAATTAATGAAATAAAATAAATAGGTTAAAAAAATCGTAGTTTACCCCGTTAGAAGTTCATCTCATCAGAATAATTATGACAATTATTCGATTCCTACGGATCAGTTAAACAGTTTTCCGTTGAAGAACAAACGAACTGAAGTGCTCTCAAATTTATAAAATTAGTATGCATGTCTGAGTCGACATGATTTATCACCTTCTTACTATGCCAAATTATAAGCTCCGAACTTAAACTGATGCTTACCAAATCCACTGTGACAGACAGTAAGGTAGACGCATGAGTGAGTTTATGGGGTTCCGTTTTCTTCACTTCTATTTAGCTTCTTTGACATGATCGTAACGTACTCACATGTAGAATTTAAAAAAAAATTAAACAATTTCTTCATTGACTTGAAATTTGGCATAAAATTAAAACTCCTTGTTTTTAATTTTTCAATGATGTACCTAGCTAAAATTGGTCTCACGTGTTTTTTTTTTTCAAAATTAGTTGTTATAAATCATTAAAAAATATCTATCATCAATGGTCAGCTTTAAATTAAATTCTTAAAAGTTAAATACATTGTTTAGACGTGCTCTTGAACAAGACATCATTTAAGAGGTTCGAAACTAATAGGTATATTATTCATACGCTATAAACAAACTACACTGAAAAGTTCTCAACAACTGCCTTAAGTTTGTCCATCGGTCGTTCGATAAAGGATACCATAATAATACGAGTATCTAAATATGTGCGCAGCTTGCTGTCAAAAATCACACACTATGTATAGACGAAAAAGGGCAAAGTAATAAGATCTATTTGTTATCCGGGACAGGTTTCGAATGAGTGTGTGAAATGGGTACAGAAGGTTGGAGAGTTTGCAGAGCATTTGCGTACTTCTAAAGTTATGAAAAGTGGATTTTGGTTTAACCACCTTCATATCATAGCCCAGTTTTGTAGTAGATATTTTGCACAAGATGTGAATATTGAACAAATTCAGTATCAAAGTATATTTACACATATTACTTGCCCAAAATAAAATTAAATAGCCGGAACTCAAATAAATATATTTGCAGGTTCTTTATGAAACTTGGCGCCTATTTAAAAATAATTTCATCATATAATAATTATGAAACGTCTACATCAATAAAATGTGTTAATAGGATTCCACTGATTCTCGCTAAGAAACTGGAAGAGAAAACGGAGATTTAAGTTTAAAGGAGGCTAAAGGACCCTAAATGACAGAATAAAACGTAGGGCGCTGTTTTAATAGTGTCAGTGTACAGTATGCGGTAAATATATAAAGTTTTGGTTGATTATGATTATTACGTAAGTAACTTGCAAAGCCTTCATGGCTGTTTCTCTTTAAATATTACACTAAGTACTTCCTGTCGTGATTTTTTTCACGTATTCTAATCTACCATTTAGTTGGGAAGGGGCTGGAAGCTCATGACACAAGCACAAAATTGTATTTTAATGCTTAATATCGCTGACGTATCCCTAAATAAATAAAAAACTATTCGATCAATTTTTCGGAAGACGTATCCAACGAAACCTCACAGTATGGAGTATAGACCGACCGCTTAAATGAGTCCTCGCCAGCGCCGTGCAGGGGCGCTGGGTAGGCCAGAAAGGGGACCGAGAGCAGCTCTCTCAGTCCCCTTTGTCGTCCTACCCTGCGTCCCTGTACCCGCGCGGGCGAGGACTCATTTATGCGTTTTACCTATAGAAGAAATCATTCCTACTTTACGTGTAAAATATGTATTTTTCTGAAGTGTTGCTATGCATGCACATCCACGCTATAATATATGAATGTAATACTGAGAAACAATTACCTAAGGGTTCCGTTTTGGCCATTTTTGGCCAAATTTTGGGTTAGTAAAGATCAAAAGAGGAGATTTCAATCAAAATGGATTTAACAAAAGCGGCGTACGCTTAGCTTTGAAATAAGTTTTCCGACTAGGTGGTACCTACTGATGTTGTATACTAGCGGTTGCCCGCGACTCCCTCTGAGTAGAAGTCGCTTATCCCTATCCCGCAGGAACTGTGCAATTTTCCGGAATAAAAACTATCCTATGCCCTTCCCCGGGACTGAAACTATCTCTGTACCAAATTTCATTAAAATCAGTTGAGCAGTTTAGGCGTGTAAGCGTAACAGACATACAGACAGACGCGCAGACAGACAGAGTTATTATTATTATATTTTATTAAATTAGTAGGGATAAAAGCCTTGATCAGGGATGTGCTGGTAGGTACTTGTTAAAACTATTTGTCTACGCCTAAACTTTTATTTGACAGTAAAAGAGTGACGAATACAGTTGATTCCGACAGCAACGGTAATATTGTAAAAAAAATGTCTTCATTGCAGAAACCCTTGCATATATATAAATAAATAAATAAATAAATATCTTCGGACAAATTACACCAATTGACCCAGCCCCAAACTAAGCAAAGCTCGTACTATGGGTACCAGACAACGGATAAACATACTTATATAATGTAGATAAATACATACTTAAATACATACATACATATATAAATATAACAATAGAGAAATTATATACTTATATTAAATTTCACAAAGTCCGATCACAGAGGGTTCAATCATGAAAACCACAGACCGAAGCGAATGCAATTAAATTTATTGAAGCGAAAAAAAGAACGTCTACAAAATGTATAGTCGATCAAGAAATTTCTTTACAACCCTTGAATTTTGGTTGAATGTCACTTGTTAAAAATGTCAAAGACTATTTTAACTTAAGAGTGGATATGACAAACATCCTTATTGTTTTTTGATGTAGGAACTGTCGTAAGAAAATTATTTGGTCGGCTGTATCTACTTGACGAAAATGTATATTTGCCTAAAGTGTCTGTTTAGGTATTATTAATATTTAGGTACTAAAGTGTATCCACGGAAAAGATGGTCAAAATTTATAATCAAAGACGCTAAAATTAGCGGAAACATAACCCAAAAAAAAAACCTGATTATAGGAAAAGTCACACCCAAGAATTTAAAAAAAAAAATATACGTTTAATAAGGAAATGAAGTAATCGAGAAATCCACTGGAGAAATCGGTGAACATAATATTTACTCAAAAATACTTAGTGGAACATACTTATATAGAACCTTCTCCTTTTACGAAGTCACATTTTGGTGCAATCAAAGACTCGGTTCTGTGAAATACATGATTTATGTACGTATGTATGGAACATCCATAAATCATGTCTTTATCCCCTACGGAATAGACAGAGCCCAAGGTAACAAAACTTAATGGCCACGTTGAGCATGATTGTGGGCGTATAGTTGGAAAGGGGACTCATAGGGGAACCCGTGAAATATATTTTAAATTATATTATAACACTGACTTAATTTGTTCTTTATTTGATGTTATGCTAGAAAATGTAATTATGTATTAAAGTAAGATTATGGTAAGCAATCACAGGCACTGCTCGGCAAAATAGCTTTCAAAGCTCTTCATAAAATACAAAAACCTTAGACAAAATAAAGTATTGAAGCAAAATGAATAATCCAAAAGCAATTTGGTATTCGGATCACGTCGCCTGTACAACGTGTTAATCTTTTTAGGGAAATGAGAAAACTTTGACTTGGCTTACTAATTCGCTTGCTCATTAAACGTGGCAGACGTTTTCTAATTTTCATTTTTGTTGAGACAATTAGTTACCTCTACGAGGCGTCTGATAAGATGAAAGTGATTAAACTTACCTCACGGTGACTTAGTGCAGTGTTTCTTAACCTGTGGTCCGCGGGCCCTTAGAGGTCCGTGAGTATACGTATGGGGGTCCGCAGTGTTGTCTCTTGACCATTTAACAATATAAATAAGTACAATATAAATGCATCGTAATCCCTACGCTTCGTTTTTATTTTTACTAGGGGGTCCTTGAAAATTGTGCTAGATTTCCTAGGAATCCGTGATTCAAAAAGTATGAGAAACACAGACTTCGAGTAAAAGTTAATTAAAATTATAACAAATCTAAGAAATAACTGTCAATACCGATTAGTTTCACGTAATAGCAATTTCATAAAAAGTAATGACTGAATGTTGTTTGTACTAGCTTCAGCCCGCAACTGTGCCTGCGTAGAATTAGTAAATAATTAAAGTTTATAATTAGGATTGTCATCACCATTCCAAATGTCATCCAAATCTGTCTAGTTGTTTAGGCGTACCTATGAAAAAATAACAACAATACACAGAATAGATACTCACACACACACATACTTAAAACACGTGGAAATAATTGCACAAAAGCGCACTTATCCCTAAAAGGGATTTCTTCTAGTTAGTTAACCTTCGAACTGTTGACAGTACCTAAATATTAAACAAGAGCAAGAATTTATGTTGCAGAATTGGAATAGAAGATTTAGAAAATTATATTCTATATAATTTACAGGATTATATAAGTACCTACCTACTTAGAGTTAGGTTTATGAAATTTTCTGCGTGGTGACACCATAGTTCTCCCACGGCGCCCCTCCAATGGCAGAGAGGGAAAACCGGCGGTTTTTTAGTGGGTAGGCCTCCTCCGCTTCCCCCCGCTCGGGGGGGGGGCCGGGGAGGAGAGTCCCACATAACTTCCGCGCCGTCCCCACGGCGCGGTCGTATGCGTAACGCATTTTCCGCCGCAAAAAAAAAAAAAAAAAAAGGTTTATGAAATTTACTTCGCGCAATTACTTACTACAATTATTTTAGTACAAGTAGCGTGGACCACGCGCGAGTTGCGTTGAATACTTATATAATATGTAGAAAGCAAAGAGGTAGAAAGTGTGATAAGATCATGTCATGAGATGAAACATCCGTGCTACGCCATCTAGCGCCGCGCCATGAACACGCCGGCACAGCCGCAGAAGCTATACAGATAGCTGTGGTCTACTTTGAATTCTCAATGCACACTAAAATAATTTCTAATTTACGGAAATTTAATTTTCAACCTCTTAACTGGTGACGCCCTAGATTGAAAAAGACGCAGTCTCTTTTGGGAGGAAAATGAAAGTCTGAAAGCAAATCAGATACACGAGTCTGTAAAATATTTCACAAGATGTCGATCAATAATAACGAAATTTTCGAGTGTAATGCCAGGCCCCTATTTCACCAACTTGACAATTGTCAGCGACTAATGTCAATTCGAAATGCAAGGCGTAGTCTATTGAAGCCAACCGGCGTAGATACTGATCGAGTTTGTAATGTTAACAGAATTGTCGCTTGTCACCGACTATTGTCATGTTTTTGGGACCGAACGTTTTTGAATTGGAGGTAAAATATCACCATTTTGGCCGAAAGAACCCACCGTTTGTATAGTATTTGTTTTTCACTTCTCATGCTCTAAAAGTAGGTCAATATAGTCTTACGAGGTTACTTTAGTCCCTAGGGAGTAAAAGTAATATTTTTTTTAATTTACTTTGAGTGACTTAGATAAACTCAAACAGCCAGTACTTGCTTAGTTTTTGGCATAAAGTAAATTTTCAATAAGTGAAGGAATTTCATTATCACTCTTTAAACCACATTTAAAAATTATCACACGAAACGATGATAAAAATAATTTAACAATCACAATAAATAAACTTACAGTTTCACACAGTCCGTTGTAATGCGGAAATAAAATAAAAAAGTATGCTTGTGTGTGGACCATTTTCATAACGGAAATGTTACGTTCTTAGTCTACGTGGACTTAGTTCTATGCTTTTTCCGCAAGAAGGTGGCGCCATTCTATTTTTTTTCAGTTTGTGTATGGACCATTTCGCCGATGCGATTTTGTTATATCTGTGTCTGGTTGAAAAAAAAAATACCGCGAAAACTTTGGAATTGTTGTAGAGCGTAAATCGTAAACGATTAAAATAAATTGATTATTCTCACAATGTCGTCAAGTGATAGTGAAAATTATGATGTCGAGCAAAGAGCAAAAGACATAATTGTAATTGTAATCTTTTGCCGCCGAAATCTAGAAAGATTTATTTAAAAACCTATGAAAGTTTTATGGACTGGAGGAATAAAAAACGCATTCATTCTTTCACAGAAAGCGTTTTTTTAGCATAGTTTGACGAGATCTCAAAAAAGTATAAATCGTCAACATTGTGGAGTATTTATTCCATGTTAAAAATGACGGTAAAAATTAAGCACGAAGTACAAATAATGAAAACATACGCAAATTTGATTGCATTGCTAAAACGATTGTCTAGTGGACATAAAGGAAAAAAGTCGAAAGTTTGACGTCTGAGGACGTAGAAACGTTTTTAAATAACGCTCCTAATGAAAAATATTTAGCAACCAAGGTATGTTTATGTACAATTTTAACACTTTTATCAATTAAAGGCAACAAGTAGGTACGTTATATATTTTTAACAAAAACTTATTTACAGGTCGGCTTGATTTTCGGCATAAGTGGCGTATGCAGAGGGATGGAACTGGTGAATATTGCTCTGGCAGATGTCGAAAGCGACACTAAATTACAGGCTGTAAATTTGCCTAATACGAAGACAAATAAACAGCAAAAATTCGTAATATCTGGAGAGTACTTGAAAATAGTTAAAGCATCAGCAACTAAGACCCAGTGACGTAACCACCAATCGTTTTTTTTTAAACTACCAGAATGGGAAACGCACCAAACAGGTAATAGGGAAAAATAAAACATAAAACTTTCATAAAAGTGTCGGACATCCAGTGTTTTTGTGAGTGACCCTGTAGTGAGTGTGTGTGTGTGTGTGTGTGTGTGTGTGTGTGTGTGTCTGTGCGTGTAGTGTCTAGATACGGTCTCTGGCCCTGTTGCTACCGTCTGCTGTTTAGGTTGGCTGATCTTGATTAATTAAGATCTTTATTAAGATTCAAAATTATATAGCTATTATTAATTAAAATTATTAATTGAGACAGGTATTATCAATATAAATATTATAAAGTAATTGTTTATTTAAATATTTATTCTATTTTTCATAATGATTATTGTTTACAATGTATACTGTTCGTCGTACAGCCTATTATAACACCTAAGTGTCCACGGATTGCAATAACTTACGCGATAACTCTACCAATCATTCAAGTACTCCAGCCTCCGCCTAGATCATCCGCTTCTCAAGTGACAGTTACTTTCCCGCCAATCCGTGGCATACGAGACAGCGTATGTATGCTATTTAAGCTAGATGCTAGGCCAGTTAGCCCTGTCAAATAGTTATATTTATTTATATTACTAGCTTTTGCCCGCAACTTCGTCCGCGGAGAATTAGCAACTGCCGTGTTTATCGCTATCCCGCGGGAACTATGCAATCGGGTATAAAAAAGTAGCCTATAACCTGGCCAGAGATTTTCTTGGCAGATTAAGTAAAGCTTGCGTAAAAATCTACAAACAAACAGACTAAAATTCTAAAAACTGTTGGAACTGCTGCGTGCTGTTCCTGGGCGATGGTGATTACTTTCCATCAGGTGACCCGTCTGCTCGTTTGCCCCCTCTGGTATTAAAAAAAAAAAACGTGTTCTGTTATCAATATTAAGTGTCCCCAGCCAATTTTTTTCAGCTTGATTATATGTATAGATAGATAAACCGACGCTACGAAATTCCCAACTGGAACTCGTAAGCAGCAGAAATCAACAACAAAATCTTAAATTTTCAATGATATAATAAGCGACTAATAAGTACGAAAAATCAAAAGCGAACTTATCAAACGAACTTAACAAATTCTAGAGACTAGTTGCAGAAGTTGCTAATAGACTACAGGCCCACGTACAAAAAATGTGGGTCATATGAACCACCTGGTGACGTATATAGGACGATATAAGAGCATAAAATAATAAGATTCAACACTATGCCGTCACTTGTAAGCTGTCCAACTGGGTGCTGGTGAGGATTCAAAAGTGCAGGTAGAGTGAGTACATTTTGGTCATATGATTATGTACGGCATTTTTACCATCGATAGATCCATGAAAAATAATAAGAAAGCGCGCAGTGCCGTAAAAAAATGGTGAGCCACAAAGTCGATATTTTCTTTTGATTTTCTGACAATTTCCAGGGTAAATTTGGTCATTTGATTCTGTACGGCATCAGTTTCATACTGTTTCAATACAGCTTCTACGAGTAATCCATTATTCCGCAACGCCGTACAAAAATTGTGCGACAAGGGGACAAAATCGAGGGTTGCAACCCCCTCTTTTTCCGTGGTCCGGGGGGTGATTTGACACAACATAAAATTAATTTATTTTGGAAGTATTTTATGCATAGATAATATTTTTTTACATGCCGTACATTTTCGTTGGTCCAAAGGTTTGTAGGGAAAAAACACTCAAGGAACGAACCCATAGAACGAAATGTATGAAAAAAATGGTCTGCATTAAAATGTACGGCATCATTTTTTCCTAATTTATTTATCTTAATACAATATAAAACAATGGAAAAATTTAGAAAATTGCTATGTTCTATTAATCTATGAATATTTAAACTTTTGCAAATTCAGTTTTTGTATTTCTCTATAATTTTTTTTAGAACAGTTTCTTTTGAACGGCACTACTATATAACAGTTGTATTTTACAATATCATGTTAAAAAAAAAGTTGCCGTACAGAGTCAAATGATTTTACAGCTTTATATATCAAGTATACCATGAAATTAAGATAATCATTCAAATGAACAATAATTTTTTGACGGCATTATTTGTAATAGTACTTTTGAGTGCTAGATAATATTTTGGAACCGAAGCCGTACTGTTTCAAATCACCCCCCGGACCACGGAAAAAGAGGGGGTTGCAACCCTCGATTTTGTCCCCTTGTCGCACAATTTTTGTACGGCGTTGCGGAATAATGGATTAGAAGCTGTATTGAAACAGTATGAAACTGATGCCGTACAGAATCAAATGACCAAATTTACCCTGGAAATTGTCAGAAAATCAAAAGAAAATATCGACTTTGTGGCTCACCATTTTTTTACGGCACTGCGCGCTTTCTTATTATTTTTCATGGATCTATCGATGGTAAAAATGCCGTACATAATCATATGACCAAAATGTACTCACTCTACCTGCACTTTTGAATTCTCACCAGCACCCAGTTGGACAGCTTACAAGTGACGGCATAGTGTTGAATCTTATTATTTTATGCTCTTATATCGTCCTATAATATACGTCACCTGGTGGTTCATATGACCCACATTTTTTGTACGTGGGCCTGTAGTCTATAAATGCATGGGCAACTAACCGACAACTGCAACAGTTCTTGGGACGCTTTCAACTTATCGCCGGTCCCGATGTTTAAGGAGATATTATAACATGATAAACCTCCATGACACGACAGTCACGCCACTGGCCACCTACAAAAAAAAAATTAAGATTGTTTTTGTTATCATGTCACTGGCTCGGCTTTTTGGAAAAGCCGCTTTTTGTTAATTAAATTGAAATCATCTCTCTCAAAGATTACTGCTGTGATCTACTTATATTATAAAAGGGATCGCACTATTACAGGTACTGTAAATTATTGTAATTTTATTTTAATGTAATCCAAGTCTCGTTTAGTTTTTCTTCACTGGCCTAGAGCTACACTAAAGCGAGACTTGGAGAGGTTTCGCGAGCCAACAATTACCTAAGCAGGGTATTTATTTTTCAGCGCTTCTTTTCGTGATTTGCCCTTCCGCACTTCTTCCGTGTGCACCACATTGCTGCCTCGGAGCGGAGCGGACCGCTGGTGAAGACTCACCCCCTTTTGAATGCTCCTATGCTTCCTGGATGCCCTACCCTACCTTCCTGCCGATTCGCCAAGTCTCAGGCTATGAAATGTTTAGATTTAGGAAATGTTTAGGCTATATAGTTTGTTCATTTTAATTTCAAGAGCAGTAAGTACCTGAATGAATAATTTTTTTATATATTTATATTTATTTTGTATTAGGTATATTTTTATTTTACTACATCTTGTTCTCACTGTCTGATTTCCTACCGGCTAGCCGGTGATAACATTTTGTAGGCCGCATTCCAGTGATATTAAAATTTATACTCCCGATTAGTTTTCATCCTATATGTAAATAAATGAACATTACACCAATTTTGATCTAGTCCCAAACTAAGCAAATCTTGTACACTGTCTATACATATAATAAAATCGTTGAGACCAAAAAATCTGTACATTGAAGATTTAAAAAAAAAACCGACCAGGGTGACTTAAAATCGGTAACTGAACATATTAAAACAATTTTTTAAATTTTTGTTTGTTTGTTTGTTTGTTTGTTTGTTTGTTTGACTGAGCATCACGTAAAAACTACTGAACGGATATTGTTGAAATTTTCACAAATCTATTTTAATAAATTCAGAATAGGATATAGGCTACAGAAATTTTGGAATTTTTTGGAAAAAGGGGGTGAAAAGGGGGGTTAAAGTTTGTATGAAAAAATAAAATTAGATTGTTCTAGAATCATGAAACTCAGAATAAATACTAAGTAATAAAAATAAGGAAATACCTGTTTTAGCATTTTTTTTAATCTCACCCAGAGGCGCAAAAAAGAGGGTTTTGTGTTTAAAATTAATTAACTTGATACACCTATACAATAAAAACCAATGAAGTGTAACCTTTTAAAATTGCTAAATAATACTTCCAATTTAATACAGGTAAATATAATTTCTCAGTTTTCTTGAAATTTAATTTTTGAGGTGATTACGCACAAAATAGCGGAACTCAAGAAAATCAGCTTTCCTCGGTATAAGTAGTTGGTAATAATTACAAACAAAATAATACTACGGAGAAAATATATAGATACGAATGTACATAAAACATAAAGCCGGAAAACTGTGTCAATTGTGAAAAACATTAATAAAATAATTACATGCTGTAGGTACAGGTATTTTTCAACGAAGACATTTTCGTCAAACCTAAATCAACCTAAATTGGCGTCCTAAATTGTGTTCTTTACCTAACACCTAAAGTTCAATATGCAATACCGTTACTTTGTTTTTATTTATGTGCTATTATTCACAACGCGTTCGGTCTTTGAACGCACTCTTATTTGAAAACCTGATATATTATGAGGGCGGCGTGAAACGCTTGGCTGTATGCTCTTAATATCTTTGCCTAAAAAAATCAAAATCAAAAGGCGCGTTTACGTCTGCGCTACGAACATATCAGAATTTTATTGTGAAAAAAGTTTGTGCTTTTAGTATGAATCTGACAGCGAGCGAACCTTAACTGAATCGCATTACGACGGCATAGTAAGGCCTCTGTAGGTAATTAATTTGTAGATAAAGATAATAAGTGTTAATAATCTGTAGCTACCTACTTAAACCAAGAAAATAAATAAAAAAACTTCTGCTAGAAAAAATTGAGTCGCAAAATATTAATTAAAACGGATTAGTAAATGAATTGTTAGTCGTAAGGTAAAAACAGGTCAACATTTATGTACCTATTATTTGATTAGAATATATTTATTTTTTTAAATTAATCAGGGTACAAAATATCGTTAAAGTGAGCGCAGTATTCGCCAATAAGCGTCATAGTTCGGCGAAATTGATAGTGATGTAGGTAACTAAAACTGTACTTAGCTTTTTTTGAATAAAGAAACTAGAAACAAAACTATAAATTAAACTATTTTGTAAAATAAGGTATAAATAAGTGTGATGAGTCATTAACCAGTTCACACCTGTTTTTTTTTTTTCAAGATTCCGTGTCACAAATTATTATTTTCATGACGTAATTCTAAAAGTATAGTTTCGTACACACTTTCAGTGGTTCATGTGACGAAGTTAATAGTCATAATAATAATAATTTTGATATCGAGAAAAGCCGTAAGTATCACAAAAGCACACGCGGACGAAGTCGCGGGCAATAGCTAGTTTATTAATATACCTAAATACATACAACATCCACGACTCGGGTACCCACATTGATATGCATCATACAAGTGCATTTACCTACTGGGATTCGAACCCGGGACCTCTAACTTCATTGTCCTATCATCTATAGATAGAAGCGCTCTCGCGTGTCGTGGTTCTCCACCGTGATATGCTGCTGACTGTACGTACGTCTTCTAGGCTTTCTAAACTTGAGCTTTTTGTTTCCAAATGTTTCTTCTGGGCGTTGTATCTATGGTCGTTGTATATTCTTTGCAGAAAATTCAGGAAATTAGTTAAAAGGACTAAATGTACCAGGAAGGGTCAATTTATAATTCACAAAGAGGGTCATTTGAGGAACAGGTCATTTAAAGAAGAGGTCCTTTTCAATTGTGGCCATTTCTCGTTGTGGTCCTAAATCGCCGACAGGCATCATGTTAAAAAGAGAACATAAACTGAACAGAATATAATGTTGCATATGGCTCGTTCTCTATCTAATACATAGACCCGCTTGTCTGTTTATTTAACAATATGAATGGTTTTGGCTCAAAGCGAATTGGCGTTCGTAACGCGTTCTTGACCCGCCCGTCTTTGGCATCTTTAATCTTACAACTTCGCTAACTGCCGGGGGCCACTACCGCTATATTAAACATTCCTCAGCTATAAATATTCTTAGTGACAAGGAAACTTGCACAATTATTAATCATAGGTTATGATCTGTCTTCGGTAGGAGTCGCTTATTTGAACTTTGAGGCCCGAAAATTGGAACATCTTAATGTTAGCATAGCATGTTGTTTTATAAGTACCGAGTGGGAACGTAAAGCTAAGTACGAGTACGTGAAAATAGTTTCACTAGCCCAAATTCCTCGTACAATAGTGTGTAGGTAACAGTAATTTTCCGCTCTTATACAAACTCTAAAGCAATGTAGTCGACTAGTTACGTTGTGGTGAGAAATTTAATTTGCATAGCACATAATTTTCCAAATATTTTACTGTTACGTAACACACGAAACCTAAAGCAAAGTCAGTGTGCTCACTGAGTCGAGAAGTTTGTCGTAAACTACGAAATAAAGATATCAACCAACTGACCGGAAAATACGAGCAATTTTATGATCCTGTTTACGACTTTGAGTATGAGAAAGTTAGTTATATTTGCTTACAACTCTTCTGAGTTATCGTTAATGATAAATAAGAATAAAAATCACTCTAATTTTGAGTATCTTGTATCGGCTTTTTTATTCTGGCAAGTAAACTTATGGTACGAATTTCTTGCCCAGCTAAGCTAGAGGTAAACAATATGGATTGCGTTGTGTCGGTTTTTGCAAGTCACTTATGTAATTGCGAATGTTGCTTCGGAAACAACACGGCTTGAACAAATTTACCCAACCGTTCCCCAAAATCGACAATGAAGGTATATTTATTTTGCTTTCATTTGTGGATGTAAACCTTCATAAGTTTAATTGAACGTTATGGTACCATTTTCAGTCGTAATTAACATAATTTTCAATGGGTCTTTATTACAATAGTTTTAACAGAAAGTGCCAAATAGAAGAAATTTACCCCGAAAAAAAAAATAGTTTATTAACACACCCGAGTAATCAGCGGAGCGTCGCAGAAGCTAAATTATAATTACATTTAAAAAAAGCAATCTCGATGAAAAGTTACAAATTTAACATAGTAATAAAATAACCCTCTCTGAGCATGAGCTCTGATGCTCTCGTTTTGAGCATCTTTTACATTTTACACGACATGTCAATACAAATCGTATATAGTTAACCAATACTAATTTATATTTGTTAAGGCTGTTGTAGTTAAAGAAGTTTAAAGTTTCAACTCAAAGTAAGGCACAAAAACCGTCAATAAACAGCTTTTCTTCCATAATCCAAAATGTCGAAGTGTCATCTGTCAGTGTCGACTGGGATAGACGGACGCTTATCCTGAGAAATTGCTGCTATATAGTCCTGCTGAAGGAACATCGGCAGAATGGTCGATCGTGTTGCTTAGCAGTAACGAAAAATAAAGTTTTCGTGGAATTTGTCTGCAAGTATGAAACATTATTGTGACTGCGTTTAAAAATGACAACCCGATAGAAAATCTATTATTTATAAATCGTTCAGGTTGCCAGCATTTCTTTAAAACGTCTTACGCACTACTTGTTATTGCGTCTGCCATCAAAACCATCCAATTGACTGCTTTCAATATTAAAATAGTGCGCGTTTCCGACTGTGACATACCTTTCGAAATGCAGCCTAGTCGTTTGCTGGCGTGGGCATCGTCATTGCCTAAACTTTTAATTGATGGATTGAAATGGGCCCTTGGGGCTTTCACCTTTTTAAGCCCTCCATGTAAAAAGGTAAACTCTGAAGGAAAAAAGGTACCCATATAAGATCACTTCGTTGTTCGTCTGTTAGTCTTTATGTTTGGCTGTCCGTCAAGACCCTTTTTCTCAGAAACGCGTAGAACCTATGGCGTACTTCCAGTTGTCCTAGAACTTAGAAATATGGTTTGAAGGTAGCTCTTACAGCACAACTAATGAAATAAGTCTAAAAAGCTAATTTTGTAATGTCTATCTGCCTGTGTATATAACCAATATAAAATGACCGCACAATGCCTACATTTTAAACCGTTAATTTTATTAAAGCGCAAATTTTCAAATGTAAAATCCTTAATTCACAAGTTAGCTATTGTCTGAGACTTTGTCTGCGTCCCTTATTTGGCACTAATCTGAGATTAAGAAAGAGAGGCCTATATTTATCAGAATACCCAGTGTCAATTTATAAATAAGCATTTAAAAAAATCAGGTCAATCTTATCAAATTTTACATACTGGTTACTTGATTATATCTACATATAAAGAAAAATATACAACTCCCATCAAATTTTCAGAAGTCGGTTAATAAAGATATTGATACCTACAATAAAGAAAGTAAACAATGTATAATGTAGCAAATTATGTTTTGCCTGCGAAATAATACTGATGAAAGTTTTCTTTCCCATGAATATCGAAGAACCTGAACTGTTTTTGGGTACCTATGCTGTTTTAGTTTCACCCCTGATACAATTGAAAGAAAACAACCCCAAAATGCCATACCTCTAAACCATAGCTTTATGCACGCTGTAACGACTTTACTTTGGAATAAAAACAAATTGAATTTAACCCTTTAACTTGCGATGAGTATGTGCTTTCCGAAAAAAAGCAAAGCTTTTCATGACAACCTTATCTTAATGACGCCAATGCTCCCTTTATTTCGTTAAAAGCAATACACGGTATGTAATTTGCACAAATCGAACGAGATCTGATGACGCGATGACAGATAAGAATATAGTGAGTAGTACAATCGCCATCAGATATTTTGGAGCGGCCACGGTGATCAAAAATATCGGAACATGAACTCTAATACTTTAGTAGTAGATGCCCTGAACTGTACTCGTAGTACAGTCCAGGGCATAAATATCGATACAGCCATCATGTTAAACATGTCACCGACCTTATGGTTTGTGGCATAAATGTGTATAGATGAATTTGACCTCTTGGTAACGTACATATATTTATGTATACATAAACTGACGCCAAGACTCCATTTCATGACCTCTTAAAGTTAATGAGACAATACAGTTTCCACCTCTTACTTAGTTCTAAGATACGAAAAGCTATTAATACCTAACCCATACTATATAACTACTACAACTTACAAAATTGTAATTTAAAACACTGTGTTTCATTTCAAAATAACAAACGATCATGTTATAATGCGCAATAACATTAATCTGCCCCTTTCCACTGTCGAAGTGAATCTTTAAGAGCTTAATCCTAAAATAGGCTATAAGCACGAGCAATATATTTTAATTTAACTCGTTCGCAGTGACATGCTCCTCTTAATTAACTCAGAAGCGGCAACTTTATTACCTATTCGGTTTATTCTATCTCTGTGTAAAACGCTTGATGCGTGGGCGTGCAGGCGGTATCGTGGGCTTAGCCAAGCTGATGTACCTATTCTATGTAGGTATTTTGATCTGTCGACCAGTAGGGAGGTAATGTAAAATAGAATATAAAATTATTTTATAGGATAATGGGAAACGTACATGCTATCGTATTCAGACTAAAACGTACAGAAATCTGAAAGCTACGATAATTATTTTATCTAAGAACAGGTTACGTTTAAATGATTTAAATGATCAATGAATGTGTCCTTCGTACCTCTTTACCTGGATTCTAACTTATGATTCTCTCGCCTCAATGGGACGGGATGCGTGGGTGCTTTTTATCCTGTGCTTTGAGGCAGTGTTCAATTTTAAAAATATAAACTACCTGTCTAAAATATCGATGATTCACAGTAAATGTTTAACATAGGTACCTACTAAGTGTTTCTTGTAAAGGACTTGATAGACTGCCATTAGTTCCACCTCTTTCTTTTAGACTAAGAAAAAAAATATTATGTTAAAAAAACGCTTATAAATCTAAAACAATTAGTTTTAGCTGTGATAGACTTTGCCTAAATTAGCTCAACTGCATGCAACAATAAAAGTGGTTAAGTCTCCATTTAAAAATGCGGTTTTGCTGACGATTTGAAAAATAAGGTACAACCAACAAAAACAATACTAATATTAAAAGATGCCTTATTACGAACGACACAAGGCTGTAATCCAAAGTTGCTGTTGTAAAATGATATATGGTGTAAAGATGGTGATCGTTAATAAATTTTGTCAAACTTTTAATGGCTTCTGCCTCTGTTGGATTTTTTATAATTTTTCCCTCAAAAACTTTCGTCTCCTACAAGTCCCTGACGCCTTTATTGGACGTTATTAACCAGTGTAGTAATTTGTGGTGGAAAAAATGTGTTACCGGATTTTAAATTCACTTTATGGAAATAGGAATTATACTATTATGGTTTATGGTTGCTTTCAACGTTTTGGTGTTTTTTTTCTGATGGATTAGGCGTATCTACGTACATTAAAAAAAGATTGCGCCACACCACAATCTATTATATTAGATTAGATTTATTTATGACCCTTTTAAAAGTACAATTAAATGTTAAACATAAGTAATTCACAAAGGGATCGTCAATTGTAATAAAATAGTAATAATAATAATAATAACTAAATAATTCCTAACTGAAATCAAATTAAAATAAAATATCAACAAACTAAAATAAAGCATAATGAAATGTCAATGTAGATTCACAAAAAGATCGTCATGGGTACATCCCGTTAAACATGCAAAACTTGCGGTAACATTGCTGAAACTCACATATGGGGGCTTGTAAGTTTCATTTGCAAGGTTGCAACGTTCTAGCAACGTTTGAGTAATATTGATGCAAAGCTCTAACGGCTCCGCTGTATATATACCCTGTAAGTTTCATAGACCTGATCACTAGAACTTTACACAACTTTCAAATGCAACGTTGCTCAAATGTTTCAATTGTAACTTTCAAGAAAGTTTTCACGAAAACTTTTAATAAATTATAATTTCTATATGTCTACAACGTCACATATGCAACTTGCAGAAAACTTTCATTTAATAAGTTGTGGCAAAGTTACATTTGTAACATAGAGGTAACTTGGGCAATTAATGTTGCTATAATAACGCACATGTAACTTGCAGGAAACTTTCATTCAATAAGTTGTGGCAAAGTTACATTTGTAACATTAACGTAACTTGTGCAATTAATGTTGCTATAATAACGCACATGTAATTTGTACGAAACTTTCATTCAATTAGTTATGGCAGTTACATTTGTAACATAAAGGTAACTTGTGCAATTAATGTTGCTATAACAACGCACATGTAACTTGCAGGAAACTTTAATTCAATTAGTTATGGCAGTTACATTTGTAACATAAAGGTAACTTGTGCAAATAATGTTGCTATAATAACGCACATGTAACTTGCAGGAAACTTTCATTCAATAAGTTGTGGCAGTTACATTTGTAACATTAACGTAATGTTTATATCCAACTTGCATTTAAATTACTTGTTAAGGTTGCGGTTATGTTTCATATTAACGGTAAAGGCAACTTGCGTGCAAACTTTACATACAAGTTTGTAATGTAACATTATTGTAAGTTGCTGTAGACCGCCAAAAAGTGTCTTAGTATACTGGCCACAGAGAGATGTATAGCTGTGTAGGCAAAGCTCCACGGGTCTCAAATACCAGTTTATTTCTTACGCGTCGACTAGGAAGAATTTGGAACTTATGGAAAACCAACAAACTGACCCTAAAAAAGTACTTTCTTAGGTCCATTAAGTCCAATTCCTACCGAGATGACGCGTGAGAAATAAACTGATATTTGAGACCCTTTGATCTTTGCTCACACTGCTAAAAATCTCTCCGTGGCCAGTATACTAAGAAACTTTTTAACGGTCTACACAGCCACTTACAACAAATTACATTTTCAAACTTATAAAACAATCACACATTTAAACAGTTATAGCCTTTAACTATTAATATTAAAAAGTGAGTGAAATTAAAATATATCTTATCAAAAATTGTATTTATTTTCTATTGTTTAACACTGCATTAACTAGTTAATACAATACCAAGTGATAAAAAGTCCTTGAAACGTTTTTTTTATACAACAATAACTTTCTTTATCAACCAAAAAAATATCCGATTTTTTAGTAACATTAATTAATTAAAAATATATATATATAGTTTAGTAAAGAAGGTTATTCCTATCGATAAAAAAGATTCAGGCATTTATATAGGCTGTTGCAGGTTCAAGCTGGAGTTAATAAAAAAAAAAGAAAAACTTATTTGGACATGTCTAAATAAATAAGTATTTTAAGAAAATCATCAAAAAGTAAAAGAGTTTTCTTCGTCCTATCAGCCTATGCTGATACATCACTTAATCTTAAGCCATATACATTGCTAGCAACACCCACATAGTATACTATATACAGACATATTAGTTGTTAGAGTATGTTCAAATTACAGCAAATATTATTTATTATTGACATCAAAACAAGAGGTTTCTATCTTTTAAACTCTATGTTGATACATCTCTTCCACCACTGTCTGATAAGTTACTGATAGCTTCTGAAGTCTCAGACAGCAAAGAAGCCGTATCTGTCCGTTTCGTAGTAATAAATAGACGGAACCATAGATATCTAACAAATAAGCTATTAGGAACTTATCAGACAGTGATGGAACAGGCCTGTATTCAAATCTAAAGCAAATACTATTTTGACAGCATATCGTCGTATCCTACGAGTAGAGCCACAATTACAAAATGCTTACTTTTCAGGAGAAGCATTTTTGTGTTTCTTTCAAAAGATAACTAACAAATTGATACTTTTGCAATTAAATAATGTACATTAGTATTCTGGGGTTCTGCTAAAACAAATTTTATATTCTTAATGATATAATATAGATAGTTTTTGTCCTTTAAATCCTTTTTCGTCGGATTAAATGAGTTTAAATGGGCCATAAGCGACGTTGTGCCTTTTATCGTTGCAAAATTCGGGGCCACAACTACCTTTAGGGCCAAATTGAAGTTGTTAAAATAATTGCGTTTCAAATAAAAATAAAGAACACAGTTTAAAAAAAAAACTTCTTGTAGTACTGAAAGAAGTAGCAAATAAGAAGAATATTTTGTTTATTTTCTAAGATTTATTAAAACATAAAACGTACATACCCAGAGTAATTTCTTAACATAAAACAAATCCCTTTTTTAGGAAACAAGTGAAACTAAAAACTTCTTAATTACTTATCAAAAAAAAATATAACTTCTGAAACATAAAATCTTCCCACCGCTCTTATAAAAATATTATTTATCATTATTATTTAATCAGTCTTCAATATTCATTGCAGATCTTTCTTTATTCTTCCTCATCGTCTGTATCACCCGCAGTACCAACACCTTCTCCCTCATGAGGTAACGACATAAAAAAGTCATGAAATTCTTCAGGAATTATTTTTGACTGACACAAAGATACAAGATCTTTGTACTTGTCTTTATTTAGTTTTATAGGGTCTGTGCTAGCTCTTTCAATATTTGTAACTACACTTCTTGTCCCTCTTGTCACCTTTTTTAAAGTCGTTATTGTTTTCGAGTCTTCGCGAAAATCGTATTTATATTTAATAACATGTACGTTATCTTTGGCTATTTGAACTTCTTTGACCCTACTCCATGCGACCTTTTCACCCTCATCATTCTTTGTCCAATTTTTGCCATTCAGTAGAGTACGAAAATTTAATATGTCTTCCAACTTCATTTCTTTCACTCTATAAGATTCACCTGTAGTTTTAGCCCACCTTATCAGGTTAAACCACTGATCCGGGGTATAAATGGTTTTTTTGCTAGAAGCTCCCTCTATTACTGAATGGACACTATCTCCCTCATTCTGGGTATGGCCCACCTCGAGAAATCTGTGTGTGATGCTTTCAATGTCATATTTTTCAATGATGTACTGATAGAAAGCAAAAACAATTCGGTTTCGGTTTTGACCAGAACAGTTGTCTGACCAAAACTTAAATATTTTTGCTCCTTCATCGATCTTTGTCTTTATAAATAAATGTAGTCCACTGCTTATTTCATTAGCACCTTTTTTACCGGTAACTTCGCTCCACATGTAACAATAACCAACCTTTTTGGCCAGTTCATACACCGTAAAGTCATAAAGATTTAATTTTCTCTTATAATATAAGATGCTTACATTTCCAAAAGGACACGTCAAGATTTTTTGCATATCGAAACAACCAGTCACTACTTTATCACACTCCACAGCTTCAATTTTATCAGAAGCTTTAAGATTTCTTGCTGAATCCTTTGCCAGTTTATGTTGTTCTTGTTCAGCTTTTTGTTCCTCAGTGGGCTCTTTAATATTATGAAAAACATGACACTTGTCACATTGATCCTTTTTGGGACGATAAAATGCTATATTGAAATTGGCATTGACTATGTCCTGATATTGTCGACACGTAGCCTGTGTAGTACCGTATTTTTCCGAATCAAACCATTCTGTATACAAAGCATGAAGACGTGTATAGGAAAGTTGTCCATCAATGTACTTTTTAGTATTGTTTTTTCTGCAGTAATGTGAGTCTACTGGAGCTAAAGAAAGGATATGATCTTTGACACTCTCTGTTACACATTGTTTGATTTTTTTTGGGCGGTTCTGATGCCGACCACGCATATCAGCAATATCGTGTTCATTATCTGCAGTATTTCGTTTTAGGAATGCATTTCTGACCGTTTTCTCACTAATTGACAAAGTGTTCAAAAACATAGTGCGGCAAACTATAACGGATTCAAGATCTTTTGGCAGACTGTATACCATGACTTGAGATCTATTTGGACCATCTGATTTTATTCTTTTGGGTTTTAGGCTCTTCACGTATTTGAAAATAAAACCCCATTGTTTTTCGTGAGATCCAAGCTTCCAGAAGCAATCAAAAATATATTCTCTAGATTTTTGGTCTATTTTTTCTATACACTTTTTCAAACAGTTGCATGGCGATTTAATTTTTTTTTCAGGTACCGACTCGCCCTTCCTATTTATAAAGGCTTTACCAGAATTTTTCAGAGCTTTCCTTTTTAAATCTTTCCATTCTGTTATATTTTGCGTACGGATTTTTCCAGGTCCTCGTTTTTTACTACAGTTGCGGGTAGAGGGGGAAGCTACAGGTGAATTTACAGCTGACGATTGTGGAGTTGGAATTGTAAAACTGGATGTCGGACTATCTAAAATTATATCAGCCATAGACACAGACATGTTTTCATTCTGAGTTGTATCCATTGCATCTTCACGATTATCAGTTATGGATTCATCAGTAATTTCTTCTAGTTGGATAACAATATCAGAGAGAACTTCATCGGTTTATTTTTGTTTTTCTTCAATGATAATATTTTCATTCTGACACGGAATTGGGGTAGACTCCAAAATCTGCTCTATAATCATTTCGCATCCTACATTTTCGTCAATTTTTTCTTCTTCGGTGATATTGGGCGAAAATATTTCAGTAGTAGCAGGAAGTTGAATGTTTTCAAGTTGACAAAAACTTCGGTCTGGCTCCGGGAAAGTTTCCAAAATTTTATCAACAACATTTTTTGCTGCTTTTTTATGCATCTGAGATTGATTAGAAATTTGGTAGTCATCAATTTGTCTTCTATTTAGGTTTCCTATCTCTGATAAATATCTACTATTAACTTGGTTTTCTTTAACATCAAGCTCGCTTTTGTTGTCGGTAACAGTCTGTAAATAATAAAAAAATTGTGAAATTAATAATGTCTTTAAAAAATGTACTTAGTTAATTTTTATTTTCTTAACGTACACTGACCAAAATTTGATCCATATTATTAAACAAATAATCTACTTCTTGCTCGTTTCCAGATGGTACGGGAGACTCCTCGCGTTTTCTTTTCTCTGTAATACAAATAAAAAGTGCAGACAAAGCATTGTTAATAATAAAAGAGAAATCATCCCGAATGTTATAAGAAACCATAAGAAAATAATATTCGTGCCTATATTGACAGACTGACAACAAATTAGAAGGTAAACAGAAATAATAATGCCAATCTCATGTTTTTTTTTCAAAATGTAATGCTGCTATGTACAGCGAAAAAAGCCTCAAGCACCATTAAGAACCCAAAAATAAGACATGCAAAATCACACGTTTAAAATAATTATTGTTATCAAAAAACAATTATGTTCATGCCATGGAGCCACATTGTTAATAAGCCACCAAAATTTATCTTTAAATAGCGAATATTTAAGGAATAATTTAACAAAACATAATTCGTACGTAGAAAAAGGACACTGTCGAAATTGTGGCCACACACTCGCTATACAAATAAAATTGAGCTATTCCGCGGAATAAGACCGCAGTTGCCGTTCGGGCTTTATTCCAGGTAACACTAACCACTTCATTAAATTATATAAATTTCTTCATTAGACTATGTAAACATGTAAATAAGCAAACTTAAAAAATAAGTAATAAAAAGTAAACCTAAAAGAAGTAATAAATAGGATCTGTATAATCGAAAATCTTCGTAAATAAATTTGGCTTAACTTACTTGGTGTTTTCTTCTTTCGTTCAGCGTCGTCCTTTGTAACCATTTTCACTAATCTATGTCCTCGACGATTCATTTTGGTGTTATCATTGACAAATAACGAAAAAAAAGACGATCTTAAAAATTAAACAACAATATCAAAAGCATGCTATACTTCCGCCGCTGTCCGCCGAGTACTGCAGAAACGGCGGTTGCGCCCCCTCCTCCCGCCCGCGCCGCTCCTTTTTGCACGGCGAAAAAGGACAGCGGTATACTTCTGGCTTTATTCCGCGTTAGAAGTGAGACATACGTAATTGTGGCTTATTAAAAATATTTTTTTACTATTTAATAAAAAAATATTTTAATTATTATTTAAAGTTACAGACATGTATCTTGACTTGTAGATTCCAATTTTACAATAAAAACTAAAAGCCCCTATGGGGATAGTGGCTCTTATCGTAGGATACGACGATATGCTGGCAACTTTTAAAGAAAGATAAAATTGCGGAGATCATCGGTGTTACACATACCTTAAACTAAGAAGTATTTTTCTATGACTAAAAAAGTTAGTTCTTGTGGCCCCACTGTTATAAAAATCCTCACTAGAGATAATAAAATTAGGTTAGGTTTGTTAGGTATCTTCAAATGCCCGAAGGGCAAACGGAATGGAAAGCGGGGTTCCGTCGACCTGGTGGAGTGTAATTAGACTTTTTTATAACAGTGGGGCTACAAGGATTATATAAAGATAAGAGAAAGATATAATGTGTAGTTTAAGCGTAGTAGTTGCGTGTTGGAACCAGCTCATGCCATGCCGTTCAAAACTTTCGTCAGTCATATTCGGGAAACTCTCTTTCACTGCAACTGAAACAAATAACATAAAAATATAGTAATGTAACCGGCTTATACCCCGCAACTTGGCCCCCGTGGAAGAGTAAAAATTTAGTCCAGTTCCCTATCCTGTGGGAATTATGGAAAATCCCTTCTTGGTGTCTCTGTGATGTGAAAATATGGGTGCGTAACGATGGCTATAAATTTTTTTGGTATAATATTAGTAGCAATAACGCTCATTTGATATAATTATTAAATCATATAACAACACTTAATATATTTACATATGACATAATTATCATTTCTTATAATGATCATTTGATATAATATCATTTAATATAACATTCTTTAGACATAATCACAAAACGAACTGCTATCAAAAAGTAGGTTAGGTTAGGTTTGAACTGCGTCCCCCAACAAAAACGAACTGCTATAAAAAAGTTGGTTAAGTTAGGTAAATAAAACACAATGTGCAATAATAGCGAAATTCAAAATCGAATTCGAAAAAAAAAACAAAAGGCAGTTGGCATGTTTTTTAAATTTGGAATTATTTAAATGCCATTTGCATTTAAATAAGTGGCCAATAAAGTTATTTTTGCAACAAAAAATTTTGAGTTCTACGCCCGTGATACAAAAAGTAAATCGGGAAAAATGTGGGTGAGCGTGTATTTTTTATTATTATTTTGTCATTTTGAATTTAAATTCAAAAGGTAATTACCATTTTTAAATTGTCAATAAACCGGCATGTTTTTAAGTTTATTGGCAACTAGGCGGTAGTGTATTTTTTTTTCACCGTGAGAGCTGAAAATTCGATCAATGTACGATTGAAAAGGCAAAAATTAAGTTTGCGATTTTTAAAAAAAAAATCCCATGTAGTCTCACAAAAATAGTTATGCCTATCTGAAAATACAAGTACTCAAGAATATTGAGCAAAAATAAAAAATTTAAAAAGTTAGCTTAAAATGGTGCTATGATCAAAACATTGAACAAGGGTGTTCATTTTCGAAAAAAACCTAAAAGTCCGAATATCTCGGAAACCGTGCAACTTTTACTGAAGCTATTTTAGCTTTATTATAACGTCCTAAGTGCCTTCTATCCATAGTTCAAGGATTATCCACTCATTACCTAACACCCTGTATATCTGGTGTGTTGGGTTGCCGGTCACCAATTAAGGGTCTGGTGACGAAAATTTAACGACACCAAAAAACTTACGTTTCAATGTAGCCATTAATTGCAGCGTAGACAATTTGAAGTTCTGTTTCTTTCCAGTCCAGGAACAAAATTGTGCCAGATAATTAGAAAAAATCTTTTCCAAGCTACGATTCACACAATCTCTTTCTCTACTGCCACCAGTGAATGTAAGAAAGTCAAACTGCAAGAAAATTATCATGTATGACTTACAATATACTATAAAATATACTTATCAACATATTAACATTATTAACTCGGTTTTTTAATATTGTCTGCTGCTTAGCGGCAGGATTAGGAATAGTATAGTAATATTATAGTAGGATACAGGCGCGAGAACGGGAACAGCCTAACCTACTCGACCGGTAACCCTTCTTCACGGCCGCAGCAGAAATGTACTATTTTCTGCCACATCAAGCACTGATAATTTTAATTACCCCCCACCATGCACTTCGCAACACAGAAAAAATAAGACGGCGGTGATTGCTTTCCAGCAGGTGAGCCGCTGGCTCGTTTGCTCCCTTTCATTTAAAAAAAATAAATAAAAATAAAAGTGTTTCTTCGTATGTAAAAACACTTACGTTTAACAACGGTTATTAATCTCAAAGACCACAATTTAAAGTTGTTTTTTTTCCCCTGTCCATGAGCAATATTGTCCCAAGTAATCAGAGAATTTTTTTTCCAGACATCGGTTGACACAGTCTCGTTCCTATAAAAATAAAGCAATGTCAGTGGATAAGATAGGTCAACAAAAATGCCAGAACGGTTAATTTATGTACACAAGCAATGATCAGCATGCCACTTTGCAGTGATAGAAGGGGTAAATATAGCAGTGATAGAAGGGGTAAGCTAAATGAGTGTACTGATTTCGATCATTGAAACGATTCGTTTTTTTATTTATTATTATTTAAAAAACCGGCCAAGTGCGAGTCAGACTCGCGGACAAAGGGTTCCCGTACCATTATCTATAAACAGTGTAAGCAGAGCCCTGCCCTAAAACAAAATGTATCCAGTGTGGGGTCACTTTATATTGGTCACTGATATATACAGACATACATACATTATCCTGTTATGACTGAATGAGTAGCATATAAAACCAAACTTTGGTGGTAATTAATTAACATACCAGTTCCGTCCGAATGTTTTCATCGCTGAGCATTGTCTTCTAAAGCTTGAACTTGTGTGAGAAGCAAAGGCAAAAGCGAAGGTTTAGGTTCCGAGGGAATATTCAATTTTGTAAGAGATATTTCAATCGCTTCTACTTTCCTCCTGACATAATGAATATATGATTTTATCTCCCTCAGCTCTCCCACTATGACTCCTGAAATAACGAAAAATTTATGAAATAAGCTATGTAAATTAAATTATAATTAAGTATACACAAAGAGTATAGTAACTATATATAGGTACTTTTTAACACCGAAACGCAGTTTCTTACGACCACCTACGAGGGGGCACGTGCGGACTGCCGCGCCGTGGTGACACGTGTTGCAACATGTCAGCGCCCGACGGAGTCTCCAATCCTGAGTCTGTAGCGACCGACTTCGCTAGTTTCGCTCTTAGTGCACTACGTGTTTCTTGTTCTTGTTTACCATTGTTAACACTCATTGTTGTCTATTCACTTTCCGTTCCGAACTCGTAAGGACCAGTTTTGTAACGGAAGGGCGGGATTGACTAATAAATGAAATGGTGATTTTGTGGTTGTTATCCAGTTATATGTACTTATAACAAAAACAAAAGCCTCCACGGACTTTCACACACCCGGCACTCCAAAGGTTTATTGTTCACTATAAGATTAATTATAAAGTGCACCCGGCACAATCACGTATTAATTCCGGGAGCAGAAATGCGCATGCTTTCGCCGTCACAGCCTGTTTCACACTGGTCGGGTCGGGCCGCGGCGCGCGCGTCGGCATCCCCCGGCTCAAGGTCGACCGGCGCCGTGTATTCACTCGAAGAATATCGTACCGGCGTTTTTCGCTTGTTGAATTTATTTATTTATTTATTTATTCAGGGAACCAACCAGCCTTAATTAAGTTACAATTATACACTTAGATAAAAAGTTACATGGCGAATTACAGGTTACCACAGTTGATACAAAACAAACTAGAGCATTCGTTTATGTGACCATATAACAAATATGGCATAGGTAGATTTACAACAAAAGCACTTCAAGTTTCCCATCACAAATTTGAGGTGCTTTTAGTTCTATAGAACAAATAGCACATTTTTTGTTTCAATAGTTCTACCATGGAACTGTTGGGAAAAAAAAATGTTAACAGTCCTATGACGTCACAGTTCCATAGAACAAATGGGAGGTACCCGGCCGATCTATTTGAGACTTCGTGTTAAAGTCTGTTCGTGATATAGCCTTTTCGTGGTAAAGTTTTCGTAGAAAAGTTATTCGTGGTTAAGTATTGACACGCAAAATTTAATTCTGCGCGGACGAAGTCGCGGGCAAAAGCTAGTAGGTACAATATTCCGACCGCAACGCAACGACTTCATACCGACGCTTGAAAGACGAAATGTCATAAGCGACAAAATGGTAATTTTACAGAAGAGCCAAAATACCACGCAAATTTTTGAAAAAGAATCATTACAATTTAATTTGTTATCTGATTTACAAAAATCATCTTTGTAAATGATCATAGTGGTGTTCTCTATATGATGTGTTTAATACATTACCTAAAAAAGTATTATTTCAGGATTTAGTGTCTCTTAAGTAAATCGATCCCAAAAAGTGCAGGAGGTAAAATTAGCTAACCAAATTATGTGACAAAAAATTAATCGAGTAAAAGAATCTAGCCTAAAAATGATTTAAAAGATTATTAAGGAAAACTATCCTACCGCAAACATTTTAAATTTAATAGCAAGGTCATATTATACAAAAGTCATTATGGGCCACAAATAAAATCAACACAAATAATCTAACTGCAATGAGCATCAATTTTAAATTTCCCTTACCTTAAATTTACCCTCATTTTATTTATTTCTACATAAATCACCAACACAATTCAAGTCATTAATGAAAAATGCAAATTAACCACCTGTTACGAAAATAAATCTCTACATATAAAATGCTTTGTCCTGAATGACTGACTAACTGACTGACGGATCAATGCACATCCTAAATCGCTGATTGTACAGACCTGAAACTTGGAGGGTGTGTTCTTTGGTTGACGTAGGCATCTGATAAGAAAGGATGTTCCGAAATTCTACCTCTAAGGGGGAGAAAAAGGGGGACTAACTTTGTATGGCACAGCGTGATTCCTTGGTCCGATCTACTTCAAATTTTGCATAAATATTCTTGAATTGATTCTTGATTGATCTTGGCTTGTTTCATGAAATTCAACTAACGGGGTTATAAAGGGGTAGAAAGTTGTTTTGGGGGTGATATTCTTCAAAGTTGATATCAATACTGCTTATATAGTGCCTTTGATTTAAATTACATTTTATTCTGAAAATTCAATCCGATTTTATTCAAACAGGTTGAACATACTTAAAAGTTTGGTACAAGGCAAAACTCTTTAAAGTTGGAATGTCTCGAACGAAAGTCACTGTATTATATTAGTATCCACCGCATTTTGAAAGTTTGAAACCTTAGAAAGGTCATGCGATTTTTAGAAATTCCCTCGCGATATGCACAAAGGCACCCTATCTCCGTAACTATAATTACTAGTCTTGATATTTCGCGCACAATTAAGAAATCAAAACTGCTAAAAACTAATTTCAGGACTTTCCGCAATTCCGGCGGGATAGGGAGTAAAAAGGGATTTATATTCTTACTTTGAAATGGTTCCATCTCCGTAACTATTATTACTAGAATCTTTAAACTTAGCATACCAATAGGTAATTGTGGTATCTGAAAACTGATGTCTATACTATATTTTGCAAAAATCCTCTGGGATAAGAAATAAAAAGAACCATTATGATATATGATTTAGATCCTTGGTCGACATGTTCCTTGATAAGAAAGAACAAGCATTCAGAAGGGATTTTCCTAATTTATCACGAGATAGGAAATATGAAATAATGACTAAATACCACAAAATCTAATCTTAATTTCTATCGTGATCGTGTATGCAGTATCCCAGTGTTTTTCAAGGCCATATACTCCAAAATACCCCCTTTTCTATGCACTATTCGCCAAAAAGTAAGTGTTTACATTAATACACTACGAAAATATTGGTACAAATATTTATACCGTAAATCTTTAGCATTTACGTAAAAAATTACTTACCATGTTATAGTATAGCTCGATCAGTTTGTATGCCTACCTACATGGAAAAAATGTCATACGCGTGCCTTAGATGCATCGCGAAGCGTACCTACTGAATATATTTAGATGGCGTTTGTGTGGTACAGATGTTTCGGCGGAGGTTGCGTAAGCTACACTTACATTTTTAGATGGGTAATAACACACTTTTTAAATTCGCTCTATTGATATAAATAAGTTCTGTTTTAGAAACATTTATCTATAGGAAAAAATATCGAACAACCAGCTCTAATATAAATGATGTGTTTTTTAAAACGATCTACTCAACCGCCTAGTTTAGATTTATATTCAGGAAAAACTAAATAAGCGACAGTAGTATTAAAAAAATACTGCAAGTAAAAAAGGATAAGCGACATGTCTCTCGAAACTAATAACAGGTAAAAGGTGATAACCTATAATCGTGCAGATAATTACTTTTAGGTTATTTGATCTAAGCCATGTTTTGTTTTTATGTGGATATAGGTAAAATGATATAATGTAAATAAAATTACGTTGTACAGGGTGTTTGGTAGCTAGATACAAAGCTTTAAGGGGATGATAGCCGAGGTATTTTTGAACATTTTTAGCCATATATGTCTTATGCGAAATTGTTTTTATTTTTTATTTTTATGCATTTGATTTATTAATGTAAAAAAAATTGTAAAATTAATTAATTTAGTATTCAAATCACAACAAACCGAAGGATAATGATTTAATTTTAATCTTTTTTTTATGTAATTTACTAGCTAAGTACCTTTAACGTGAAATTCCAAGACTAGTACATTCTCTTAGCGAGTGCTCCCTGGATTTGGTTTTTACTTTTTATCTCAGATTTAGCAAGCAATGTGAAAGAGTGATACCTTAAAAGAAAGAACAATAAACAGGCATGTTTCAAAAAATGTTTGAACATTTCAAGGATTAAAAAAAAAAAATTATGGCGCAGAAAAATGACTGTTCCAACCTAAGACATTTTTAGTAATTTCGAATGCCTTCATTTTGTTTTTGTGGCAAGAAAGACACTTAATATTATTTCATTTGGTCCAATACACATTAAACTATCCGAAATAAAAGATTTTGTTTCCAAATTAAAGTTCATTTGGGCAATATTGACTCTTGACTATCAACTTCTGGGTATTTTCCTAAAATTTCTGTCTTCAATTAAAAAAAAAAAACAAATTTCGGCTAAGACATGTGGCTAAAAATGTTCAAAAATACCACGGCTATCATCCCTTTAAAGCTTTGTATCTAGCTATCAAACACCCTGTATGATGAGGTAAAAAAATATAACCGACAAAGGGAAGGAAAGTCGTAAAAAGTCAAACAGTCTAAGTGACATTATCTAAAAAAACATTTTATCTAATGTCCAATATACAGAAATTAAAAAAAAAACGTTTAGTAAAAAAATATATCGGTGTTTCTAAAAATCACCGATGGGATAAGCGACACGAAAGTCGTCGTAGGCACACGAAACCTAGCCCACTCGAGGCAGAAAAATCTGCTGATTTCAATAATATAAATACTTATAACTCAATATCACAAAAAATGTCGCTTATCACCTTTCGCCTTTCAAGCGTCGATACTTTTTACTAAATATTTTAGTTTTTAGTACGTAATAACCCTTTCGTACATGAATCCAACTCGCACTTGGCCGTTTCTTGACGTTTTTATTTTTGATTGATGGAATTTTACTTGAATGTTTTGCCGGTTAATACCTACCTACCTATTTTTTATGTTTAGGAATGTCGTAACAATTACAATAGTTTGTAATGATCTTACTTGTAATCATTACGCATAAGAATATGACACTGTTAAATATATTTAATTGCGGTTTGGATTCTACTCTATATAGAAACAATATCGACTTGTCTTTTGAGCGTTTTAAAAAATACATCAAAATCTTCTTATTCTGTGGCGGAAGTGGCCGAAAAGAAGAGGTTAGTGAAATATCAGGGTCTCGGTCCGGCGTACAATTTCACAGCTGTCAGATTTGAGACCCTGGGTCCGTGGGGTCCCGGCGCATATACTATGCACAGATTAGAGAGATATAGTATAGGTACTATGCTCATCAAAGATTTACAAAAGCGCGTGACGTCTCTCCCAACGAACAAGTAGGTATAGCGATTGAACGAGGGAATGCTGCCACCCTATTTGGCACTAGGTATGCCACGGGGGCCTTTTTTTAGATATAACTTAGATTTAAGAAAGTAGGTAGGTAAGTAGTTTTATGTTAGAATTAGTGTGCAGGAATATTGTACGCCTCTATCAGGCAGGATATGGCGCCAAATCTTAGGTACCTACGAGTTTTGCGACATAATTATTTAGTAAATTATCACCCGTTGAGAGGCCCCGCGCGACCTTGACGAAAAATGGTCGCTTGACAACAGACGAGTTTGTGACCTTGGGGTCGCTTTCATTCGGAGTAGTGTGTAGGTAATTGCCGTCCTAATATTAATATTGTTATCTATAAGTACCGTCCAGCTGCGTATCTTCGCTTGGATTTTGACACTTTTTCCAAAATATCTTTCAAATTTGAAAGCATTTTAGTCCATTGTGTTGTGGCAATAAAACGTTTTTTAGTACTCCTGGCTTTGTTTCATTTAGGAGAAGGTTTTGTATTTTAACAGACTTCATGAAAATGATGTTCTCAGTTCCATTTTCAGTTTAGAAAATATACATACTAAGATGTAATTTAATTCAATGATGATATTGAATGTTTCAATAAGTTCAGTTTGCAAGGTACCTGCAATGTCTATAGTGTTATTTCACAGCAACATTGAAACTGTGACGTTTATGATACCTCAAATTTTATATGTTGCAAAAAGAATATTGCTGCAATAATAACACCATAAGTTTCAGATAACTTTGACTGCAAATTGCCTGTAATGTTTTTTATGAAAGTTTCAACAACGTATAAAATGTGTCGTTGAAGCAACATTAAAATACTTATATTTCAAAATGTAAATTGCTGCAATAATCATATTGAAAGTTACAATAAGTTCTGTTTACGAAGTAACTGCAATGTCTATAATGTTATTTCATAGCAACATTGAAACTGTGACGTTTTTGGTACTTTTAATTTTATAGGTTGCAAAAAGTATATTGCTGCAATAATATTGTAAAACATTTCAATAAGTTTAGTTTGCAACGTAATAGCAATGTTCCGTGATGCATGTTGTTAAATATAGATTGCTGCAACATTTCATCTGCAATGTTATAAAATAACATTGTAGCAATTTAATAACTGAATATTATAGTAAGTTAATACAGCAATGTTGCTTGAAAGTTAAGTAATAAACTTTCATATGTAATGTTGATATAACATCAATCGCAACATTTTTGAAAGTTTCAATGAACATGTTTAATTAAAATTACAGCAATGTTTACATGACCTTTCTTTAGAAACGTTCAAATGGTAAGTCTGTCAACTTGCTAGAAAGGTCCTGTAAGTTTCATGTTCAGTGGGATAAAAAAGAGAAAATAATAATAATTTAAATAAAACCTATTTTAAAAGCAAATTAAAATGTCAAATATAGTAAATATAAAACCACAAAATGTGAAAATATTGTCAGAACATAACTAAATAGGTAACAAAAATAATAATAAATGAGGTACTAGAATGATACAGATAATAATAATTCACACAATTTAGTATACATAGTGGCAATGTTATTATTTTTAACTCCCGATGTTATTTTAGGTCTTGTCTCCTTCGGCTCTGTCTACCCCGTAAGGGATAAAGGCGTGATTTATGTATGTATGTATGTATGTATGACGCAAAAAGAGGGGTGTTAGAAGTTTGACGTCGATGTTTGTGTGTCATCGAATAAATCTTGGGATTTGTCAAGTTGTATTGTTGAGGCAGCTAGTGATTGAACAGATGCATCAGGAGCAGTTTGATTTTTTAGGAAAAGGTAAGTGCCCGAGCCTTGGTTATTCTTAACTGCCTCTTTGTTTCCTGGCCACAGCGTTCGCAATAATTGAAATTATCTGCAAGAATATATAGGTACAATTAATAATCATGGACTGATTCAAATAAACAGTGCAATGTGTAATTATATAATAAAAACCGGCCAAGTTCCATTATCTATAAAAACGGTTAAAAAATTGTGTCTGTTTCTGTATGTATGTATACTTCAACACAGGCTATGCGTGTAGTCATTTATTATTATTTGTTGGGTTATAGAGAAAAAATATTGAGCCGCTTACCGAGTATAATGTTGTCACATTCCACACATCGACTGCACAATTGCATTTGCTTGCAGTTTCTTGCAAATATTTTGCCGATACAAAAATTGCATGCCTCTGGAAGTAATCCACACCATAAGAAGAAAACATGGAACAAAATTCACTTAAAAACACAACCTATCTACATACCTACTAAAATACTGCTCACCGTCTTTACGAAGAGCCCTTCGCTGCATCGATTTTCCACAATTGTGACAATGTTTACCAAATGCATGCAAGGAGATTCGGCTGTTAACAAAATGAAATAGGTATCATCAAACAAAACAATTATGAAAGAGAAATGAAAGACATTCACATTCTTACGATTTTCGGCATGATGTGTGTAATCCAAACAATTTTTTGCGAAAAGAACTTCAACTTCAAAATTTACATTTTAATTTTTTTACGAAAAGATCAACTTCTACTTTTAAGGTTACGGCCAGTATTGGTTACGATTTTCGGCATGATGTGTGTGTGTGTAATCCAAACAACGTAAACCACTATGAAAAAGTATATGAATAGGTGCTGAAAAATTTACATTTTTTACGAAAAGAACTTCAACTTCAGTTTTTCTATGGTTGATATGGCAATCGGCCAATCTCAGGTTTAAAGAAAAAACACATGATACAGCAGAGTATATCCTATGAAAAAGTTTTCAAAGATAATTAAAAGAAGGTTTACGGCAAGACGTTTCGTCGAAACGTTTATTAACTACTCAAGATAACAACTGCGATTTGTCTGTCATGTCAGTACCATTAGAAAAAATATACACACACACATAAATAATTAAGTGATAAAAAAAATTAAATAACTATTCCTCTATTTTCATAATAAACTACTCCAAAATGATGCACAGCATATACGAGTCTATCGCTATCCTTTTCATTTTCAAGAAAAAATAGCATGCGCACTCTCTTTCTTTAAATGGACGGACTTCAAACAGCTGCTATTCTCTGCCCTCTTCTATCACATGGGATGGTTGGTTGGGACCTCTTAGTCGCACACATTCACTCGCAGCAATATTTTACTTTCAAAATTCGACAACCGGAATTCGGGACTGATTTTTCGCAGGCAAACCACCGTGTTCATAATAAAATAATCTTTAATTTTATTTAATTTTAATTCAATAATCAGACCGTTGCAAAATGCTAGTAAAATTTACAAGTTTATACCTGGCTACCCGATAGTTGTGTGTGACCGGAAAAGAATAGGCAACCTAACGTTTACATATTCTATGGGCTCCATACTTTCGATTAATATAGAATTTATCTAATAATCAAACCGGTGAAATGTAAAAAAAAAAAACAATTATTAATTTAATTAAACATACCCTGGACTAAAATTTGTTAGGCAACCCATATGCAATATATTTATTGATATACTAGATGAAAACCCGGCTTCGCTCGAGTGAAATGTGACTCATAATACATTATCTAGGTACAAAATGCAGGTAGATATTTCTGTAGTTATTGATTTTAGTGTAGTTAAATGTTGAGAATATTCTTGTACAGGAAAGTCTAAATTTAATGGAGGTTCGCCGTTTTCTCCTACAAAGATGAACGCTACCTCATTATTTGATGGTGTGTTATGCCGACGCAAATCGAGATATTTATCTTTATAAAACTGCATTGATACCGAATGTTTGGGTCGATTTTCTGAGGCTGCTTTTAATTCCTCTTCAGCTAAAACTGCAGCCACCCTTTTGTATAGTTTGACAAAAGGATTTAAAGAAAAAACACATGACACAGAGTATATCCTATGAAAAAGTGTCCAAAGATAATTGAAAGAAGGTTTACGGCAAGACGTTTCGTTTTACACAGTCACATGAGTCACAGTTCTTTGGCGCGACGTATTGAGTGGCGAGGCGTATCTGTGCGCTGGTATGAAAACCCGGCTTCGCTCGGGTGAAATGTGACTCATAATACACATATCTAGGTACAAAATGTAGGTAGATATATTTCTGTAGTTATCGGTTCTCAAGGAATATTAAAGGCAAAGCAAGGCATAGTTTTTTTTAACATCTTTCATTGTGATTAATAAATATGGTAAATAAAAACTGCAAAAGTTTTTTCACAAATAATTTAATTTTAATTTTAAATCAACTTTCAAAATAAACTAACATAAATTAACAAAACAAATAGCTTTTAAGGTTAATTCTCTGTAAACATCTCTGTTTTAAGCACTCAGTCTTTCTTTGTCCCTGGCTTTTATTTATTGTCATTGCGAATGCTATTGCGAATGGGAAACTGAAGCCTACTAAATTTAAAAAGCTGTTGACTGTTAGATGGCGTTAGCTAACGCTCTAATAATAAGGCGGGTTCCGTTGCACAACCCAACAGTCGGGTTTAAATTTCTTAAAAGTCTATACAACCAACTTTTAATTTTAGAATGTGTGGTGGTAGTCCTGCTGGCGTTATAGCATTTAGGAATTCTACAGGATAGTTTAAAACATCATTATGATCGTCCTCAACCACAACGTCAGAACTCTCGTAAATTTTAAGCATGCTGGGGATTATCTCGACAACAACAACAATAGGTACTGAAAAATTTACATTTAAATTTTTTTACGAAAAGAACCTCAACTTCAACTTTTAAGGTTGGTTGTTATGGCAATCGGCCAATCTCAGGTTTAAAGAAAAAACACATGATACAGCAGAGTATATCCTATGAAAAAGTTTTCAAAGATAATTAAAAGAAGGTTTACGGCAAGACGTTTCGTTTTACACAGTCACATGAGTCACAGTTCTTTGGCGCGACGTATTGAGTGGCGAGGCGTATCTGTGCGCTGGTATGAAACGGAACGTTTAGTAACTACTCAAGATGACAACTGCGATTTGTCTGTCATGTCAGTAACATTAGAATTTAATTTAATTTAATTTAACAAAATACTGGACAATCCGAATTTTGCGGATATATGTTGTCGACTCGAAATCAATATTTTTTATGTTTTATTATTCAGGTGAGGTTTCGATCGAGTCTACCGTACCCCGCGACGAAACTATTAATATAGATACCGAATTGACGGCCAAATATTTGACAGGTAACAGTTTGTATGGGAAAATAAAATCGCCGTTTTAAGTATTTTCCTCGCAATTGTTCCATATTTTCTCACCGTTTAAACCTTCCCTGGGCTTCCAGGAATATTTCAAGACTAAAATTAGACAAATCGGTTCAGCCGTTCTTGAGTTTTAGCGCGACTAACGAACAGCAATTCATTTTTATTTATATTGGATGGATGGATGGATTGGATGCACAATGGATTTGTATTTGCCTTCGATCAACAATTACATACCTACTAGATTCAACGTGACAGCACTAGTTACTTACTTCTTTACTTCAAGCGTCATCGTGGATCAATCCACACCGCTCGATAGATTGTTTTGTTTCTTCTTTTGTTCGGAGCCGGTAATTTTATTTGCACTTCTGTAAAATCCGCGGAAGCATCACCGACGCCAAACAGACACTTGTTCAAAATTGAAAATGTTTAATTCTTTTGACGTATTTTGGCATTCTTTTCGTTTAATGAAGGCATTTACACACTTTTCGTTGGTATATGCCATTCGACACTTTCGATGAAGTTTTAACTCCACTTTGCGTTCAAAATGCACTGTTTTGCCATCCTTTCTTTTAACACTTGCATCTTTCAAACGCACAAGACCACTCTCCTTGACTACCACAACGTCAAAGTTCAAAATTTGATCACAAATTAAACACTTATTCGACATTCTAAAACGTAAACAGTGTAACTGACTCAAGCTGGAAGCAATGTCGTGGTGTAAATTTAAACATATAAAAATTCTCAAACAATCGTGCGGTTTCTGCTTCTTTATTAAGATGAAAAATGGTATCTAATTTGTTGATGGCACGTCAAAGATTTATCCACAGAATTGAGAATTAATAATCTCACTTTAGCATCATTCTTACTGTTTTTAACTTTTTCATCATTTTTTGTTAAAATTTCTTTCAAATGATTAGCTTCCAAATATAAATTTAGTTCTGTCATCCAAATGCCATAGTCATCGCCATGTTTTAAAATACTTGGTTTAAAATGTTCCATTTTGTAGTTTCAGGAAAAAATCTCCTTTTAATTAATATATTATTTCAGGCGATATACAAGTAAAATACGTCAAGTGTACTTACACGGTCCTTTCGTATTGAGAGGCTGTTATGATATGTCACCCACGGTTTTTTTTTCTTTCGATGTCACTTACATATTTATTCCATCACAATATTTGTATTACCCTTTACCCTTAAATAATAAATAACAGTTAACACATTCTCAATCTATATTCTTGAAGGTAGGTAAAACAGTTCTGTCCAAAAGTGACACACAGCTTTCTTTTTCTCATTACAGTTCATAACAAATAATACCTACCAGTAACAAGCTAAATGTCGCGTGATTAGCAACCTCAACATCCCTGATCGTTAGCACTCTATTTTTGATGCGTTTACTTAATGTACAGACACGAACTTTCTACTGATTTTTATTATATATATAGATAAACTAGCTGTTGCCCGCGACTTCGTCCGCGTGTGTTTTTGTGATACTTACGGCTTTTCTCGATATCAAAATTATTATTATTATGACTATTAACTTCGTCACGGGAACCACTGAAAGTGTGTCGAAAGTATAGAGATACTTTTAGAATTACGTAATGAAAATAATAATTTGCGATACGGAATCTTGAAAAAAAAACAGGTGTAAACTGGTTTATGACTCATCACATTTATATATACCTTATTTTACAAATAGTTTTATTTATAGTTTTGTTTATAGTTGCTTTATTCAAAAAAGCTAAGTACAGTTTATTGGAAAAGAAAAACAAATCATAATAAAACAGTCACAACTTAAAAATAACGCAGAGATACTAAAACTAAAACTACTACTAATTATAAAACAAATTGTTATAAAGCTATAAATAAAAAAGTTGCCCCAAATCACTGCCCGGTGGCATGGTGCCCAGAAGGCTGGCAGCATTGCCGCGTTGGATGGCAATGCTTACCCTTTGTGCTAAGAAGAAACCAGCCCTCTGGTCACCCGATGGTACAGTTTTAGTTACATTACTATTAATTTCGCCAAACTATGACGCTTATTGGCGAATACTGCGCTCACTTTAACGATATTTATTTGTACCCTGATTAATTTAAAAAATTAAATCTTTTCTAACCAAATAATACATAAATGTTTACCTGTTTTTACCTTACGACTAACAATTCATTTACTAATCTGTTTTCTGTTTTAATTAATATTTTGCGACTCAATTTTTTCTAGCAGAAGCTTTTTTTATTTATTTTCTTGGTTTAAGTACGTAATTACAGATTATTAACACTTATTATCATTCTACAAATTAATTACCTACAGGGGCCTTGCCATTATGTCTTAATGCGATTCAGTTTAGGTTCGCTCGCTGTCAGATTCATACTAAAAGCACCAACTTTTCACAATAAAATTCTGACATGTTCGTAGCGCAGGCGTAAACGCGCCCTTTTATAGGCAAAGGTACTAACACCATACAGCCAAGCGTTTTACGCCACCCTCATAATAATTATCAGGTTTTCAAATAAGAGTGCGTTCGAAAACCTAAATAATAAAAACAAAGTAACGGTGTTGCATATTGAACTTTAGGTGTTAGGTAAAGAACACAATTTAGGACGCCAATTTAGGTTGATTTAGGTTTGACAAAAATGACTTCGTTGAAAAAATACCTGTAAAGCATGTAACTATTTCATTAATGTTTTTTCACAATTGACACACTTTTCCGCTTATATGTCTTATGTACATTAGTATCTATCTATTTTCTTCGTAGTATTATTTTGTTTGTAATTATTACCAACTACTTATACCGAGGAAAGCTGATTTTCTTGAGTTCCACTATTTTGTGCGTAATCACCTCAAAAATCAAATTTCAAGAAAACTGAGAAATTATATTTACCTGTGTTAAATTGGAAGTATTATTCAGCAATTTTAAAAGGTTGCACTTCATTGGTTTTTATTATATAGGTGTATGAAGTTAATTAATTTTAAACACAAAACCCTCTTTTTTGCGTCTCTGGATGAGATTTAAAAAAAATGCTAAAACAGGTATTTCTTTATTTTTATTACTTAGTATTTACTCTGAGTTTCATGGTTCTAGAATAATCTAATTTTCTTTTTTCATACAAACTTTAACCCCCCTTTTCACCCCCTTTTTCCAAAATTTTCCAAAATTTCTGTAGCCTATATCCTATTCTGAATTTATTGAAATCGATTTGTGAACATTTCATCAATATCCGTTCAGTAGTTTTTACGTGATGCTCAGTCAAACAAACAAACAAACTCTCAACGATTTTATTATATGTATAGATAATCGAAACTATTTATAAGCAATTTTTGATTATGTTTCCTTGGATCTCGATTTTGTTCCGAGTTTAAATGAATGTGGATTACCTGATTATCGCCTTGACCCATGGTGGTACCTTCAATTTTTGTTTCATCTTAAATGCTATTTTTATTAGCATAGTAGTTTTAATAGTCCAGGTATTTTGCCTCATCCCTTCCAGACTTCCATATTGATCATAATGACAATAGTCACCTTCTTCAGGGTTCTCCATCAGGTTTTAATTACTTCACGGTTTTGGTCAGTGATTTTGCCAGTTTTTTAAGGCGGATTTATTAAAAAAAAATGTTACTCGTTAATAAGTGAGTCAGTTTTCATAACCATACGTTATCATTAACAGAACCGGTGATCCAAAAATGTTTTTTCAAGTTAAATTGTATGTAAATAAGCTCTTCTAATTTATCTCAGCCTCTTCAAAGAACACTGCCAAACTTTTGCAAATCCTCCTCTACTGTATAAAGCTCAAATTTGGAACGACACAAGTTTTTGAATTCATGACATTTAAGTTCAAGATGGCAGTTCTAATTGGCATGAGTTATCATGAAACAAAGCTCTTTCATTGAAGATCATGACTTCAAAATTACAGTTACAAACTTGCATCCTTTGATAACAGAGTTAATGCTGACTTTAACGACCCTTAGCTAAGTCAAAAACTGACAGCGGTTAATGGTAAGCGGTTAAAACTACCGGCCAAATGCCGAGCCAAGTTGATGCACTGAGGCGATGGAAGGGTCAATTTGCGAATGAGAATTGCTTCTGTTGTAAAACAACGTTAACTTTGACTGCAATAACAATGCACTTAAACTTAAGAAATAAAAAAATCGTGTAATTCCTATGCTTGGAAGTGATGTGTATGTCTTTGCACTAGGTACTTTGCGAAAAGGTCCAGCTTTAAAATTTTACTTATTTTTGTGATACAGTTATTAAGTATTGTAAATATAAATATAGTAACGTTTCATATAAATAGTTCTCCTTTTCTTCTTCTTGTAAATAATCATTACATCAAGTTGAGCCATTTTTGAAGTTATCTGGAACCTTACCATCACGTTTTTATGCGATTAGGTTCGCTCACTGTCAGATCTTTACTAAAAATTACAGCTTAAACCTGAAGTGAGTTAGAATCGAATCACATTAAGACGTCATGGTAATGCCCCAATCTTTTTTGGAGTCATTTACAAAAACCGAAAAAAGAGTTGCAAAATAAATGAGAATGCGTCAAGCTTAATGATGTGCCATTGCGTTCTCGAAATTATTGCCCCAGTTGAAATTGTAAAGTGTAAAAAACGCTGTTGCCAAATAAAATAAAAAATTGCCGGTAACTTTGTAAATACACTCAGCGTGATTCCCGTGGGCAATATTGCCACCAACATTGATTATCACGATTTTATAGTGCTGCAGGCTCATGTTGGCCGTGGTTTTAGATATTTCGGCAAAAGTGCTTTAATTCAATTTAAAAACGTATCGCAAAAACTGTCTAAGGTGCCTTGTTGGTAATTTATAAGACAGAGGCGATAATTTCGCTTTAGGCAATGATAAATAACCTAACCCTGTTTATTAAACTCCAATGGCGGCAATGTCAGTGTTCCTTCTTCAAGACAATTTAATCTCGATTTTGCAAAAAATCGTCCTAGTGCGCGACTTTGCCCCCTTTGTATTTGCTATTGTATGGGAATTTCCATAAACCCACACTTCTTTCCGTTCAAATTACAAGTTTTAGCTATTAATAATAGTCAGTTAGGAAGACGATTTTACTTATATATAATTATGTAGATTTAAAAAAAATCTAGAAGATTTATTTAGAAAGTAAATAATCCATAAACTCTGGTTCTGAGATCCGCTTTAGCCTGACACCTTAAACTGAACATTTGAACATAGATTCAAACAGTACCCAAGTAAGGAGTGACTCCTTGAAAGTCGCAACATTGCCGAGAGGCTATCTTTACTTTAAACTTTTGCGACTAGATCCGTCATACAGTTTAAATAAGTTAACAATGTTACGTTTAAAAATAACCAAATTCAAATTTTGGCTAATAAATATATAGGCAAAACAAGGAACAAAATTGCTACACACGCCAAAAATGGACAGACGACGAAGTCATGTAAGGTATGTACAATATTGTCGGCGCGCATTTTCCTAAACAGCTGGCGACTTACAGACGTCGCATTGTAGCTCATCCAAAACAACAAAAGGTCAAACGTTAGGTGCAAGAACTGTGACTTTTTATAGTGCCTATTTAAGATATCCCACTAAGGTCAAATAAAACAAATAAATATATATGTCAAAGTAGGTTTACTAGTAATGAAATGCATTTTACATACGAATACTTAACTTAAGAACTTGTATAGTAAATTGGTCATTAAAATACTGACTCTTCACGTCAGCCTCGCAACGGTATTCATAGACAACAATACGCAGCATTTATATAAAATTCAGTTCAATTTTTTACTACATTTGTATGATACTATCGAGTGAAGCGCTTTCAAAAATTGATACATAGATCTCTATTTCACATACCTACCTACGTAACGGGCGGCAGGTGAAGCTGACAAATTTGGCCCTTTACTCTATATTAGGCCTGGCTTAAGACAAAACTCTTATCAGCGATATAATTTCGAATTTTCATTTTCACTAAACTAGTCGTCTGTCACGTTTATACGTTTTAGGTTCATTCCGTCGAAATTTCAGTTTACCCTTTTACCAATACTCGCTAAATTTCAAATTACCAAGGGCTCATAATACCTAAAAATTAAACTGCCTCATTCCTAAGATACACAAATGTCATAATGACATCGACCTAAAACGTCTCATGTCCGAAATGTCTAAATTTTGAAATGTACATTTCCTTAAAATACCAAATCATACGACAAAATTTCTAAATGACTTAAACTGAAAACTCCAGAATGTCAAAATGTCACAGGTTCGAAATGCCTAATTTTTTTGTGCCAAGAATCATGGGCTCTTTTTGAACCTGATACGTGAAAAAGTGCCCCTAAAATGTCCTATGTTTTTGGGACCCTTGTCCGTTTTGTTACGGCCATAGGATGTATTGAAAATGTAACCAAATGGATCAAATATATTTGGGACATTTATTTATTGTGCAAAACTGCACGGCCGCCCTTTTGATTTGTTATATAAACCAGATCCATAGTTTAGTTACAAACTGCATTTATAAGTATTTGTGATTTAAAATTAAAATTAGTTAAAAATAATTCCACTGACACCGACGACGATTGCCTGACGTATCATTTCATACATAATCTTAATATTGGTACTTCAATGTAAGTGGCCAGCACTAAAGAAGATAATAAATAGATTTTAATCATCAATAGAAATTTAGGTATTCTGACACTTGGTTGTTTTGAATATACGGTATACTGCGATAAGGGTGTTGTGAATCTTGAGTCTTATGAGAATTAGACATTTTAAAATTCAGTCATATTGGGTATATTGTGTAATGAAGAAAAATTTTAGGCATTCTGGAAATTAGGTATTTTGACACTAAGTCCTTTTGAGTTGTAGGAGTATTGGTAAAAGGGTAAACTGAAATTTCGACGGAATGAACCTAAAACGTTTATACGTGCACAGGGCCAAGTTGGCTTACTTCTTAATTAACAGATTTAAATTTGATAAAATCGCGTTTGTTGGACATTTATGTATTTTGGCAGCAGCTTCTTCTCTCTCTCATGTTTGTATGTTTCGCATGGTTTTATTTCATTTCAAATGTTTAACTGTTCCTGTGCTTGTTTCTGTATCATTTGAAGATCCTGAATTTGAATGTTCCAACTTGTTTGAATCACTTTTTAATCTTTCATTACCTTTTTTCACATTCTTAAGCCCTCGGTGAAGTATTGCTGAAGGTTTCATGAAACCTCTTTGTACCACTTTAACTGCCTTTTCAGGGGGTCTATGAATGCTTTCGCTTCGTTGCTGTAGTTTATTAATGCCATAATTTGGCTTTATTTTAGCAGTTTTTTCAAAATCACTTACATCAGGCAAATGCAGATCTGTTATACAAACGTAATTTTCTTTTGTTCTTGGAGTAGGATAAACAGAGTTCAATTTGACAGGGACAATTTCCAATTTTTTTTCAAAAACAGTTGCTGGCCCTTTGGAATCTAATACATCTTCAGAGTTTGTTGGAGACTCTACGCCGCCAACCAATTCTTGAATAAGTTTATCTTCTTCTACATCTTCATTAAAATCATATTCTAAGACGTCAATGTCGTCATCAGAATACATAGAAGAAATCGAACTAACAGAGTCTTTTTTATGATAGTGAAAATCATCAGGTAACCTAACTCTTGGTACATTACTGGTCAAACTTATTTGACTTGACGGAGTTTGGATTAGCAATTTCGGTTCTTGGGTACCTAAAATGTTGCTAGGTGCTATTATAACTTTAGGATAATCTCTCTTCTGTGAAAGCTCTGGTGTCTCAGCCTGTTTGAATGAATTATTTCTTTTGTCTTTGTATCCAGGGTAAAATAATTCAATGTTTTCATAGTTAAGGGGTAATTTATCTGAATCTAAACTCGTTGTGGCTTCTACGGTTTCAAATGAAGATAATGCTGTAGAATTTTTATATGCAAGTCGGCGATCTAATGTTGTTGTTCTTGGTGGAGGAGTAGGTGGAACTTTGGGATATTCCGATTCACTTTCCATACTTCCAGTAAAATTGCGAAAAGTCTGGAAAGCAGTTGGTTGCAGAGATAGTCGTTTTTGTGACTGTGGCAAATCGGGCAGAACTTTTGGAAAATTTCGCCTCTTGATAGTTAATAATGCTTCTGATGCATTTAATGGCTCATCCGCCACATTTTCGTCTCTAGATGTTACATTGATATCATTGCGAAATGTCACTGGCGGCAAAATATCTTCGAAAACCTTTTTAGACTTTGTTTTGTTTTTAAATATATCATCGTAATTCACATCTGTTACAGGATCTGAAATGGAATGTTTATGTGCTATTTTTAAAGGATTGTGTTCATTCGTTAAACACAGTTTTACTTCATTACTAAAAATCTTTTCAGTATCTTTTTCGTTTGTTACTTCAATTTTACTTTCGTTGGATTCGTTGTTACTTTCGGAATGATTTTCTTCGTCAAACGGTTTTGTAAGTTCAATTGGCTCTTGTTGAAGAATAGAATTAGTTCGAGCAGATGGCGTCGCATCAATTGCTACTGAAACTTTTTTAGACTTGAGGCTTTCCGTTCCTTTACTTTTTAGTGAATCAGTAGATTTTCCGGTATCTTTATTACAAGAGTTAAGTGATCTTTTTTGACTGGATATAGATGAATGCGAGCCCAGAACAGAAGTTGAATTGTTTTTATCTGATGTTTTAATTTTTGTATCGCTGAAATCATTGCATTTTGATTCTTTTAGTTGTAACCGGTCTTGAATTTTTACTGCATGTGTTTTGTACGTTTTCGAGTCGGATAATATTTCTTCCGATCTTGTAAAGGGCTTAATTGTATTTTTATGCTTCTTTTCATCTAACTGCGTGTGTGATTTTCGCATTATATTCGGAGAACATCTATGCATAACTTCGTTTGCTATCCAATCTCTAACTTTAGTATGTGCATCCAAAGTACTCGTGGAAAGATGTCGTCTCAGTTGAAACCGCTCTCGAAATCCTCCAGAGTCATCCGACTTTGGCGTTTTACAAGATTCTTGTTTTTTCTTGTTTTTGTTACTATTGGTTCTCATTTTATTAAAACTTATAGACTTAATAACACTGCAACTACTTTTCAAGGTTTTCAGTGCCCTTTTGTCTTCCTTTATACTTTTTTGGCCAATAACATCCACTTCCCCTACCTCAGCGCGTGTTTGATGCGATATTTGCGCAGTATTTTCTCGCAAATTAAGCCTCCTTTTCCTCAGGCATAGTATGGCACATATGCCTACATTAACAGCTAAAAATAATATCCCAAGAGAAATAATAAGAGTTATCGTAGACCCGGATGTTTTTAGTTGGACATTATTGTCAGAATTTTTTGATTTATTATCTGGTAAGTTAGTTTTCCCAGGTGTGTTGGTGGGAACAAACCGAGGTGGCGTGTTTATAGATTTTATTTCTTGATAAATTGAGTCAGTTTCTGGAAAATGTTCTTGTTGAACATAAGGCTTTACCCTGCCGTACGATGGTGCAACAGGACGAGGGTGGTCAATAATACGAGGTGTCCATATTCTTTGAATTGGATCTGAAAACAATTAGAGTTATTAAGAACACCATACAACTTTATCACGCTGGATTGCTTGGTAGTTTTAGTGAAAAATACTGAAATGATGGGGTCGAATCCTAGGAACATACTTTTGTATCGAGCACACACTTGTTTATATAATGAAGCTAGATGAAGCTAATTTACTAAAGTTTGTTCAGTTTGGCGGTAAGTGGATTTGTGCAAAGTCTTTCCAGATCTCACTCCATTTAATTTAATTAAACATTGATTTTATCCCGCGCCCATTGTTTCATTTTGATATCATGAAAAAAAACAATCTTATAGTAATTCTATTTTTTTCCTTGACAACAGACGCAAGCCAAAAGAAATAACCTGACCGAAAAACTATTACAAGTTGTATCTGGCTCTTTACACGCTAAATATCATCGAATAAATATTGACAACAGAAATGCGGTAATTAAAATTAATTTTGTAGTTTTACTTACCTTGAATTTTGCGAGTTGTTTTTGGCTTTTGGGTAGTTGTTAGTGGTGGTAACTCATACAGAGGATCATGGATATATCTCCGTAACTTCTGGGGCATCGAGTCGATCCAGAACTTTGTATAGCTTGATCTATAAAAACTGCTTATAAACGGTGGTATGTCTGAAAATATAAAAGTAAAACACTTTTAAAGGATAGCACAGAACTTTTTAAGGTGCTCTTAAAATATTACTTAATTCACTAGAAGATTATTTGTCTAACGCAGAAAAATTAAGAAGATTTTTTTACGGATCGGATTATATCATAGGGGGCCCTCAATTGAAATAATGATTTTTGGAGCACTATGGGGATTTCTCAAAAAGTGGACTTTTGAAAATGGGGATGTTTTTCATAATGTGGAGTTCGCAAAACGGGGATTTCTCAAAATGGAGAGTCTTGTTACCTTAGGCTCTGTCTACCCCGTAAGGGATAAAGACGTGATTTATGTATGTATGGGGAGTTAGCTAAATACTTCTCTACGTCTACAAGGTAGCAAAGTGTACACGTGCCCATTTAGCTGCTTACTCCCCACTTTGCGAACTTCACATTAGGTATAAGATATCCCCATTTTGAGATGTCCATTTTTTGAGCAATCCCCATAGTGTTCCGAAAGGAAATAATGATACCTTGGGTATTATCAATTTTTATATTATAAGATAGCCTTTACGTGTTCCGCCGAACATTCTATAAGTTTTTTCCTTATTCCACGGGAGTTTTTCATTAAACTTTTCTACTTTGTATTTCGTGGCGCGACCTATGTACGGCACGTGATAAACAATAGGAAAATTTGTTGTGATGTTAATAATACAAAATGTAGAATTGTAACACAAAAATCACACAATTTGCACTTATAGGAAGGTATATATATTTAAATTTGCAGTTGCATCTTCACTAATATCCAAAATCTTGATTTCCCTCGATGCGAAATAACAAGATGAATAGCATCATTCTCAGACTTTATCCAGCTCTTATTGTGAAACATTAAAGTGAAAAATAAACACTGCCTACAAATGTTTTCATTTATCGTTATCTGTATTATCGGGATAGCACACGAATTGCTCTTGGCCACATGACATTAGGTAATAAACGTTAGGTGTATCGTTACGGATACCATCAAAGCGCTTTCAAACAACCATTTAAACGGCAAACAATACTAAAAAGCCATTTTAAGTTTAACCTTACCTACATTAGGTCCAGGTTTATAAAACTTTAAGTTTTCCTGAACTTTAATAGATAAAGCTGAACCATACACGTAAAAAATATATTGCGTCTAGACATCTAATTATCTTCCTAGCACAGTATGTAATGAAATTAATGGTTTAAGAAATGGGTAATTACAGAGATTGTGGTTCAAAAAGGGTTACATTTTATTAGTTAAATCGTAGTTATAGGTCGCGGCGCGGCTCTTTTGGCCAGTGGCGTGGCAAGACTTCATCCGAGATGGACGAAAGCATTGAATAAGTGATAGTGGATTATGGTAATTATTATGTGTAAAGGCAGAAAGATTCGAAGGAAATAAAAGTCTACATGAGTACACAATGTACTCATAAAGTACTTATTTCCATCCAAACCATCTCCAACAACCATTCAAATTTTAAGCAACTCGTTTGCCTCTCTTGTCATGTAAAAAAGCTTTCCGATTTTGGTTCACTATAGGAAATGTTCATTTACTAAACCATATCATTCCATAAACACATCGTGAATCGTCTTGTCTGCTCGCTTGTTGAAATTGAACGGAACATGTTGCAGTGCCGCACTATAAACTACTGCTGCTAGTAGCAGCAACTCTGTCGGACCCAAAATTGTGGCGCCAGCGAAGTTCCGCTGTAATGCGGTTGGAATAATAGTCATTAGTAGAAATAATATTTGGCCGCGTCGCGCCGCTCTGTACCGCTATAGTGGGGTGTGACCTGAAGACTTCCAGTACATGGAACCAGTAAGCATTTGATGAAATTCGCAAGTAGACTCTCGTGACAAGCACTTTTTAGAGCACAAGATTTCATGTTCTATTTTAATATGAGACAAAATATTACGCAATGGCGTTGTCTAAACGAAATCGTCTAAGTTGGAGATTTTATTATACCTCCTATTACTGGATTATTTCCGTTTTTGTGCAGTAGGTACTTATTTCAAGTATAAAGAGTTTTTGATGTACATTTTCTAATGCTGGTAATTGCGAGTTATTATAATCACTATCATTCATGAATAGTAGTGAAGATATCCTTGGAACAAAAAAAAAATCGTAACATAATTTACCTAATCTTAAGTAAGATTGATGATCTACGTTGTATTCTGGCCACTCGACGTTGTATTGATTCCACTGTCTTCGGTCTAAGTTGAAGTATTTGTTTACGCTCTGCGTGTTGGGTGTCCTGCAAATTTATAAAGTTAACTTAAAAAAAAACAACAGAGTACGATATGAAATCACAATGAGCGACAAAAAATGTGTAGTGAGTTGACAGTAACCCGCTCATCTATCGGTGCAACAAATATCAAAAAATTATGAATGACTTGGACACTGACAATATCCCGGAAGTGAAAGAGAAGTATGACACTCCTCCTTATGAATAGATAAGATTCTTCGAATGCCTACATATTATACAATTTACCATTTGCGTGTTGGTCAGTCAAAGGAGAAAAAGAAATATTTAGAGATGGAATGAAACAAAGATACAGTCGTCTTATTAATATTGTGAAGTAAGGCAATACTGATTTATGGGACCATGGGGTCCTGGTGAACACTGACTCGTCAAAGAGTTAAATAAGGGTCTAGTGTCGACACAACTGGAGACTAAAGGGCCGGTAGATATCTATCTCAACTAATTACCATTGCTAGTCAACAACAAAACGCTGTCAGCCTTTCGGGATCATGCCACAGGGTCACTTTTTTAAATGAATTAAGTTTTAAGAAACTAGTTTATGTTAACCAGACTTTTATAATTCTATCTAATCTATTAATGTTTGTTATTTTCATTCAGATACTTAGTTTATATTTACTCTTTCTTTACCAATATCAAGTTAATTAAATTTAAGAGGCGTTATTATTTTAATCCTGAAAAAATGTAAGGAATTCTTATATCTTCATTTTCCTTATACTTAGCTTTGAACACCTTTCTTTACCTCCGTCAACATGAAAAATCATTTACTTTTTTTCCAAATCAAAGTGAACGGCTGTCAGCCACATTTAACATTTTTTTGGCATACATTTCAAACATTCATATTAATCACGTCTTTATCCCTTACGGGGTAGACAGAGCCTAGAGTAGCATGACCTGAAAAGGCCACGTTAACGTAATTGTGGGCGTAAGTAGAAAGGGGAACAAAATAGTGTTAGGTGGGTTTAGGAAAATATTGATACCTATAATACTTTTTGTAACTCCCAAAAAATATTGAAAAATGGTGAGTATTGCCAACTTTAATTGCTATGAAATCTGAACGTTATAAACGATTACTAGACCTATTAAGACAAATGACATGCTTGCATAAGCATGCTTACTCGAGCGTACCTGCATAATCCGTTATTATTTAGAGTAATAAAAAAAAATGGCGCAACAAAGATGTTCTTAACATAAAATTAAAGTTGCCCTACCAGTGCACTCAATATTGGTGGCTTTATCACTTACCCAATCTTTACAAAGTTAGTCCATAGCCGCATAATAGCTTCGCTCAACAACTTTTCCTTAGGTGTATACTCAGAGTGAAAATGTGTATTCGTACCACCTAGAGGTACCCCCAACACGTAAGGCAACTCTTCTCCGTGGACACTTTTATTAAGCTGTAATTTAAAATTAAGTAGTTATGTCCTATTCAATCTTTATTACATTTATGCAGCACGTCAATATAATGATGTGCATGGAAACGTTACAAATATTATTTATTCAAAATCAATTTAAGTTTCTACGCCTTTTTTCTGCATCACCTGTTTAAATGTGGAAATCCAAAAAGAACTTTAAAGTGTCAGTCGGCTGAAAACGGAAATATGCCTTTTTCTGCATTGTTCCAAGTCGGAAACAATGGAAAACTTTTATCGTCCAATATCAAAGCTCTACTTCTATAAAAGAGTTGCATAATGGTTTTTACTTTTACAAGTTAGTCAGACTTTTATAATCCTATCTAATCTATTAACATTACTGAAGTTAATTTCATTATGCATCCAGAAACCGAGACGGATGATTATGAGAAGGCTTCAAAGGAATGCTGTCTGATTCATAATTTTAGTAGTGAATCAAGGATTCTTTAATGCATGTATGAATGCAAGGATTTTTGTCCGGGTAGAATCGTGCTACTCAATTTTGCAGATATCTTCTACTGATTGAGCTGAAAGTTTGAAAAGGTTGTGGAAGTCAGATGACAATACAATAACCTGGTAGTAGAATTCTTGTGGCCTGGTTAGGGCCGTCTCCGCAGGAGGGAACTCTTCAACGGTTGGTCCGATTGACTTGAAATTTGGTACACATAATGTAGGACGGATGACAATGTAAGTACAGCTAGCAAAAAAGTTTTTATCAAAAGTTAAATTTTTAGGTTAGGTTGTTATAATTATTCTAACCTAGTGATAAAGCTAAGTACCTATTATATTTATTTTTCTGTTACTGACAAAGGCACTCGCTCTTCTGTTGCTTGTCGTCTGTGCAGTGATTCCTTTTTAGTACATTACATTTCAAAGGTGGTGAAATAAAGAATGTCTCAGATCGCAGGAATTCGTCGCACGAGCTATAGGCGAGGGCTATAAACATGCGACCTGAGGCTTTCTTTATCACCTCCCGAGGAGTAGACACAATTTTACGTCTTCCCCTGGCCAGGAAGTGGAAATTTCCGCTCGCACAGTGGCCGGTAAATTGCTACTTACGGCCCGGAGTGACGTAAAACGCATTTATTTTCTTTACCATGAAGCTTGCTTTTACTCAATTCCTATCAAGAGACAAACCCAAAAAAAAAACAGATAATAATGATGTAGCCTTTCTTGAGTTAGAAGTGGTATATAAAAATAGGCTTTGTTTTTAATTACATAGATAGTTATATATGTATAGATTACAAAACTTACCGGTGCATAGTGAGTACTGACAGAGTTATGTCCAAAAACATAGAAATATGATTGTCTATTAGCTTTAGACTGGTAATTGGCAAAGTTTACCAGCGGCGCCAGTGTCCTTGCGTCGCTAAACAGATTAAGGATCACGTCACGGTTAGTTTCGACATTCCATCTTTGTGGATCTAACTTTGAAGGAGAATATCTGGAATAAATAATGTTATAATAAGTTACTTAAAACACGCAAATTGGTTTTGCCTTTGTATATTTTGTTCAAAAACGTACGATGTAACTTAGTAACAATGTTAGGATAATTAACTCTGCAATACAACTGCACAAATATTTACGATGCGTACCAACATAATATTACTTAGTATCGAGAACACCGTATAATATTGTGCTGCTATTTCCCGTAGATAGCTAGGTATATTGATTAATTAATTTATAGCACCCAAGGGCTGTCAACGAATGAGGCAAAAAAAATTAATACTGATCAAGACGAGTCAAGAATTAATAATAATAATAACTATAATATAAATTTATAATCGACGTTGTATTTTTGTAAATGAGCATCCTGCATCCTATAGTGCACGCTATTTGTAGGCCGACAGGCGCAGCATAGTGAAACGAATTAATTTATACGTATGATCTCTATGAACCTATGTCTTGATAAATAAATATTATTCATTCGTTCATTCATTCATTTATATGTCGCGAACTCTTTAGCTTTGATACTTTTTATTTATTTTTTGAGGTCTTGTCATTGTATTACTTGTAGTTGTTGCATATCAGTAAAAAGCAGCAGTTCAGTTTCCTGGTGTTCTTTACTTGCTATCGAATTATCCTTCATTTTCGCCACATTATCATACAGTCCTTATATCGTACGCTTCACATATCTAAAAACTCATGTGTGAAATTAGATATTGATTACTTTTACAAAAATCTCTATTATCTACATATCTCTCTTGGCCGATTTCGGCTACAACGACTGCTAAATAAATGGACGACAGCATCGATTGAGCTTCCTTTTAACAAAAATACTTAAAATTACCAAAACCATAGTTCTGCCAAGCAAAGCATTATCAAATAAATGTTAATAAAAAGTAAAAATTCTATTTACTGTTTTAATATTTCTTTTAAAGCAACTTCTTCAGCTCCTTCAAATATCAACTTCGCAAATTTTGTGATAAATTCATCACGCTGAGTTTCCAAAATTCCATGCTCTAGTTCGATAGCACCGAAATCATGATAATTTTCATATTCAGTAACTCCACATAAAAGTTGATACCTGGAAAGAAGAAGAAGAAAAATAGCTAATTCGTTGATATTTCAATAATAAAAAGTAGGTAATTTACATCGTCATATATAGTATAAATTATACACTTTAATTCGGTTACATTTCTAAATGTCACTGAAAATTAGAACACAGAAAAATCCGAAAAGTAACGTAGTAAGTATAGGTATTTATAATATTAATCACACATCTAAGTAATTAACTCCAGTACGTATAATACCTATATTATAACATCCTCTTGCATCCTTCTATCCAGTGATGGCAATCGCATTAAAATTCATTTCATTTTACACCATGTAATATATGTAACATAATATATAGCTAAGCAACAGTTTTATTTGACTCGCAATGCTACATACGCTTTGCAATGTAACTATAACTTTATGCTGATGGTAATTATTGCATTATCATCAGAACTCTATATACAAAATTCTGCCAAATTTAATTAGAGGTGGGTTAACATTAAATTGCTAGAGTTGGAGCAAACAAATAAAGAAACAATGAAATAAATTATACATAGTGAAGCTAAGTAAAAGCTCATAATAAAATAGTGCGCGCAAGCAAGCCGGGAAAAGAACTTAAATATAGTCTGCATTTTCAGTAGGCAGTGGTGAGTGAAAACGAATGCTCAAAATTGTCAAAATTTCCCATACAAGATACAAAGCACGAGTATAAGTGTTGTTACAGAGTATCAGCCGTTTCTCCACTGCCCGTCAAAAATGTAGATTCAGTCAGGAACACTGCCGCATAGCAAGCGGGTTACACACGAACACGCACGGATCGTGAGTTGTTCACCTGAAATTTCGCTGCAAAGCCATAATAATAATAGAATTATAAGCTTGGTATGTTGTCAACTTATCTCTAATGTTTGATTAATGTAGATGTGATTTTAACCGTGGCGGGCTTCGTTTATTTGTTCTTTAAGGAAGTTTGATGCCTCTTGAGGCTCCCTATAACGTTCATTTTCTTGCATACGCCGCCCCCCTTGCTGGTTGAACTTTATTAACTTTGGATGTTCTTTCCACTTTTGAGGAGGAACCAGACTGTGGTGGTTGAGACATTGCTTGTTGCCTTATACAATATGGTGACCATTCATTGAAATGGCTCTAACGCTCTTGCCGCGTACCTAACCGAAAGGATGCTATGAAGTCCGTTCAGTTGAGAGTGAAGTTAGGTAGTGATTGTGCTGCTTTAATGACTATTGATGTATATCCAAAACTTGTAAGTAATTTATAGTGACTTGCGCAGTATTTCCGTCACGTTACGGGAGTTCTTTATAACGATCACCTTGTAAACAGCATTCAATGTGCACAGAAATACCTCGTAAGACAGCGGCTGGATGTCATCCCAGTCACCGACTACAACCTGACTTAGCGCCGTTAGCGTAAGGATGCTTTTAATGTGAGTAATTAAGTTTCAACTCTGGACTTATTTTGTCCACTAGATTTTTCGGAACTGCACTGTCGATTGTTGAATTGAAGAGTTTTCTTGCCCTTGGTACGGTGATATCGTCAAAAAGGTCCTCATTGTCCATATGCTAACTTAGAGCTTGTCAGTCCAGAGCCACTGGAACACCCTGAGGTCCTTGATTTCTGCTTGCTGGACGGCATCTTAAATATTGCTCTGAATTCTCTCAGTAAAAATGGATAAAAGATCAACAATAGACGAATACTATTTTATCAAGAAACCTAATCTGACGATTGATATTGTGAACACAATTACCTGTGTCTTTTTCATCAAAACATACAATTTTTCGAGTTCATTGAAATATTATCATCGATACGGGTAGAAATCAAACTTACTTGCTCAAGAGGTTAGGGTACGAAGCCATGATCTTGAACGGCGTGTCCGGTACAAATGATCCGGCTACGACTGGTCCGAGCGGTGTTTCAAATTCTCTCGCCAGAATTTGAACACGTTTTATATCCGCTAATCTACAAATTAATGGAATTAATAATATTTTATACTAACTGTTGCAAGTGATTTCGTATGCGCAGAATTAAAATATAGCCTATGACACTCAAAATAATATGGGTTTAGGTAGATCCAGAGATTACCCCCTATAACCTCACAACTCACAAACTTTACCTTTTTAATAATATTAGTTACTGCGTAGAAGGATTTCGTCAGCTCAGGACAAAAGTTACGAGGTGAGCATGAATACCGACACGTAGCAAACATACCTACACCTTTAAAAGTTCTTTGAAACAAACCATCACACTTTTTCCCATTGATCGGATTATTAGTCTCAGATACTTAAAACGTTTTCTCGACATCAAAAGAAAACATATGCGAATTCGACGTAATATTATATAGAATCATGGATAAAAGAACGTTTGCTAAAGTATTGGCAAAGGATAAAGGACTTATCTATCTTTAAGTACAATTATTTCTCCCCTCGTTTCCATAGTAGCAAAAGGAACGAAAATATTTGCTATGGGAAAGTATTAATTAAATGGAAGCGACGTCGTCGTTGTTCAAACTTAAAGGTAGCGAAGAAGACTGTGTGTGCATGTAACACATCTCTCAGTCCTACTACTCTGTCTGTTTGTCTGTTACATTTTCGCGCTAACCGATTTAGCTGGAATTTGATAGTTTCAGTCCCGGGGAAGCACACAAGATAGTTTATACTCCGTAAAATAGCATAGTTCCCGCGTGATAGAGATAAGTGAATTATGTGCAGACGGAGTCGCGGACAGCAGCTACTTGTAAATAAAACACAGGAAAGACTGTAATCTGGTACTTTGGATTTTGACCAAATTAGATAATGTTTTAATATACTTTTCACTTCTCATGCTCGTAAAACTATTCATTTATGTCGAGAAAATGCTGCACAAAATTGCTTTTTATCGTCTCGTGCATAAAGTAATTTCCTTTTTTTAGGCTCAGGCAACTAGGCTTTACAGCCACATGTAGGTCTGTACAATTCACCTTCATTTAATAGGCACATTTTTTATGAGGTAAGGTTAGTTATAATCTTAATTTTAAAAAAATAGCTATCTAAATACAAATATAAGATTAATAAACGTTAGATAATTGATGTACATAAAAAAGTTCGTAAAAAGACCACCTGAAAAAAAACGAAAAAATATTTTTCTGGTGGGAAATTAATTATTTGTCAAAACTAGCCGAATTTTTTGTGGTCTGGTTGATAATTTGTCAAATTAATCGACATTGTACAATGTCTACGAGCTTGTTTTATTTCCTTGCAATCGAAGTGAAAAGCAGAGTGTAAAACTCGAGCATTAAACTCAATTTCCTCTCGACGTGTCTATCCACCCTCGCCGTACCGGCCCGGGTGGCTATATGAACGTGTCGGCTTGTTTTATGCTCTTGTTGTACAATTTACTATTACACTGGGAAGAACTGCTCAAATTCTTTCAATAGTTAACAGTGAGTATTGCCTTGAAATTAAAGTGAAAACAAATAAGATATACGAATTGCAATATCCTTTGTAGGTCATTTCATTACTTACGATGTATTCTGTAAACATAAAATCAGTGTTTTAGATGTGGGGTTGCAGCCCAGACTTTGAGCAACCTGCAACGTGTACTGGGTCGGATCTTTAGTCAACGCCCAGTCAGACAAGGCCGATCCTGACATAAGGATCGCTCGATGAAATAAACCTGCAAGTACCAAATCTATCGTTACTGCCTAATAGGCATTGAAATTAAACATGCGTCATAGCATAATACTTATTATTATTATTTTCGCTTCATTACAAAAATGAGTTAGTCGATTTATTTACTAACAAGTCCATGTGTTTTTCTTGGGAAATGTCAAAGACTAATTGAAGTTTAATTTGTTTTAAGTGGCATAAACAGGATTCCAAGTTCAAATAATGAAGTCAACCTTGGACTTTACGAGGATAAAACCCGCAAGACTCTTAAGGCAAAGTGAAATTAATGGAGCAATATACGTATCAACACTTAAGGTTCAGCAGTTTTCTTTGTTTAATCACCAGAATAAGAGCTTTTTCCGCTGAATTTGTTTACACACGAGCTTTTTGCTTAGAAAGCACGTCATTATATCTATTCAATATTGGTGTCTTTATTCATAAAATAATTCATTCCTTTTTATCTCATCCATATTTTCCAGTTGTTTTTTATTCTTACCATTGGATATAGGCGAAAGCATCAAAAAACTGACGCACGCTGCACCCGTTCCGTGCCCCATCAGCGTCACGGACTCGGGATCGCCATTGAGGTCCTCAATGTTGTCCTTGATCCATTGCAGTGCAGCCAATTGGTCGAGGAGCCCATTGTTGTTGTAAACGTATTCTGTTATGCTTGGTTTCATGAAACCTACAAAAGTATAGCAAGACATCACATTACCATCTGCATCCATTTCAAGAACGAGATTTTAGTGTATAGGTATCTAGTGTAAGAGGAAATTCCACCCTTTACATTGACTTGTTAGGTTAGGTAGCGGGAGATGTCTAGAATAAGACAACCGCGAAGGTTAAGTGAGTTTATTCAACTCATTATTTATACAATTCAATGTTATATAACATAAACTAAATATGTCTAATAGCTAACGCGTGTGAACCGGTGCGTCAGCACTAAAAGGTAGTACACTCGTACAGGTAGATACCTACCAATAATTTCAATGTATCTTACGACTAGGCTCAACTGCACCTTACTCGTATACTTACAATAAACTCAGATTATTCTTAGTGCATAAATTATTTTATTTGCACTCTGCTTTCGTTCTAAACCGCAGTAACCCGCAGATGCTATTTGGAATCCATATTTTCTTGGATTTAGATTAGACGCAAGCAAATCCTGTACCTATTCGACTTTTCTAGAAGGTTTTTTCTTTGGTTTTGATCAAAAGTAGAGGAAATAGACGCTCCGAGATGCTTTCAGTGTGTAGTTTTCAGAAAGATACGTGTACTATCTAGAGCTTACCTGAACACTTTGAATTCGTTTCGCGCAGACGACCAGTATTTCAGAAACGAAATAAAATAAGCAAGTTGCATGTCCATTCTCTTATTAATCAGACGACAAAATAAAAGAAAAAATCTTACCTAAAATTCCTAAACGATAATTTACAGTTATAACCATTATGTTGCCGTACGACGCCAAAACTCTACCATCGTAGGGGTTCCCCGAACTCCATTCAAAGGAATCACCATGGATAAAAACAAGAACAGGGAACTTTTTTGATTTATGTTCTGAAAAGAGAAAATATACAGATTTTACTTAACATGGCAATATCATAATAGTTATTTATGTGGCCGGGGCACAATGAGAGTCATTAAAACACGAGTGGGGTTTTATGAAACTCAGCTTCGCTTCGTTTCATAAAGATTGCACGGGTGTTTTAATGCCTAATTATGTACAGTCGCATAACTTTATCTACATTCATATAATAAGTTTTCTACAATTTACGTTTGAAATGAAGGAAATCCTATTATCTACAAATACAGATATATACGATTTAATGGATGACAATTTAATTGATGAATTGAACTTCCAAATTAAATAATAATATATAAAGTGCCATTTTTGCCGTTTATTCAAGCTTTTTTTGCTGACGATACTTGTAGTTGTCATCCAATCCACATAGTTATTTATGCAGTGTCAAAAAAATGATGTAACCATCATCAATAAATAAATAGTGTCACGTTGTGTGAGTTCAGGATTATGGCCGGAGGAAAATAACACTTGCTTAGACGGTGTGTTAAGGTATTTATTTATGAAAATGAAGGCACAATTGTGCTGATTGTTGTATTTTACACTTTATAATATTATATTCTTGAAGACTTGAGACTGATAAAATATACAAAGAGGCAGGCACGACTGTGCGCTGGCAGAACTGGAGAGCGAATCAATAGACAGCTCTGATAGATTGAAAACAAGAAATGAGTTTGAATTTTGAAAAAGGAGCAGAATACAAAATATGCTTTTTTTTTAAAGTTAATTAACAAAAAGGTAAAGGTCTGTACCGAGCTATAACAGCCTTGTTAAAATACTCGGTCTGCCCTGGTAGAAAAAATCCTAAGAGCCAAAGAAAGGAATTTTTCTACAAAACACACCATCATTTTATATAAAAACAAAGACAATAGAAAATTAAGCTAAATGAATGAATGCAAGTAATGGATGTGATGGATAATAATTTAGAAGATGATGATGTTAATCACAATGATAATTATACAGGAGAACAATTAAAACTTACAAAGGATGTTCACACAGTCATACATCATTCTAATAAAGTTTTGGTTGAACATTGGTAACAACCCAAAACAAAGATCATACAAGAGTTTACTTTTAAATTAAAGGATAAACTCAGTTAAATGTTCTCAGCATGATAAAGGCTTATTTATTATAATCAGTTATCAACCGCTGATAGTGGATGATAGATGAGAGTAAATTAATTACAAGCTTCACGTAAAGAACGGACACGGAAGTTAAGCCGCTGCATTTAAAAGTACCGGAGGAACAAGAGAGGACCTCAAGGTAAAAATAATGGTATAATACCATAAAACTAAAATGAAGTAACTCACTGAGGAAGATAAATAGTAAGTTATTACTAAGCAAAAGTTATAAATTAACCTAAAGCCATAATTCGATAATGAGTAATCCAAAAGTTTAATGAAATGAGTAATGAAATAATAATAATAGGAAGTGTAGCTATGTACTGTAAAAATATTCGAGAAAAATTACGTTGCTGTTGCTAATAATCGACAACAACAAACAGGTAGGTAGGTAAGTATGTACGTAAGTAGTTAGTAAAAACTTAATTGAGTTGAGTAGGTAATGTCAAGTTAAAGTAAGCTGATGAAAATATAAGAGAAGACCAGTTCTATTTTGGGTAAAGGAGTAGAATACAAAATGTGCTTTTTTTTTTAAAGTTAGGTAACAAAAAGGTAAAGGTCTGTACCGAGCTATAACAGCCTCGTTACAATAGTATGCAGAATGTCAGTTTCATTCGAACGAATAATTCCAGTTAAATAGTTGTAGCTAGGGAGCTGGTGAGCAAAATTTCTATATGATTAGCACACAAGGCAGACGTTATTAATAGTAATATTTATGCCCTAAGGAACATCAAGGACCCGGTCTGCCACCATGGTGGCGCTGCGTTGTAAATTTACAGCGTTTCAAAAATGTAAAAAAAAAAAGGTGTGCTATATTATGTGCACACGTCTGCCTCTGGGCCTGATGATTACAGTCATCCTAGAAACACAAAAAATCGAAAAGGCAGACATCCAGGGCTCTGACTTTTGTAGTATTAAATTTTTTAATTTATTTTTATGATTTAAAAAAATGTATATGAAATGCACACTTGGCAGACTTGAATTGTTCGATCAAAAACAATGAGAAGAACCACGGAAAAATAGTCTGCCATCATGGTGGTGCTGCGTTGTAAATTTACAGCGTTTCAAAAATGTAAAAAAAAAAGGTGTGCTATATTATGCGCACACGTCTGCCTCTTGGACTGATGTTTGAATTCCTTATGAAAACAAAGAAAATCGATGAGGCAGACGTTTAGGCCTCTGATATTCCAAAGGCAGACCATTTGATTTTTTTTTCTGAATTGAATTGATTTTTTCTGGTTGGCATTGAGAAAAAATATGATTGCATAGATTTCAGCTCCAGAAGTTTAGTCGTTACCGTGCTTTTAGAGAATAATAATTAAACAAAATTGTATAAATAAAACTAAACAATAACAATAATCCCATGCAATAGGTACACACGGCAATATTATCAGGTAAGCACCTACGCACGCTCGCGCCGTATCTATCCTGCTTACCGAATAGCTTTGCTGTATGCCTGCTGTCCCTTAATTCCGTGAATTTCAAACAGTTACACAGGTGAAAATCAGCGAGCAAAGTGTCTGCCACATTTTTTTTCGAATCCACGGAGTCATAGTGAATCGAATGGGCGTAATGAGAACCGTGTGCAAATGACTTAGTAGAGCTTTTTTTTTTTACACTTTTAAGACTCCGTCCCATGATAATGCAGAGTCCTGAATGTCTGCCTCTTCGATTTTCTTCATTTTCAAGATGATTGTGACCAATGAACTCCAGAGGCAGACATGTGCAAATGACTTAATACCCCCATTTTTTTAAGCAACTTCAATCCGCTGTAACGCGAAAACGCAGCGACATAGGACCTTAATTGATTGAACCAAATCGATTCGTAATGATTTAAACTGCACTCCACCTCAACGTGAAACGTGTGCAAATCATATACCGAAATGCTCCCTAACTATTGGTCAATGTCGGTTAAAAACACATTAGAATTTTGACGATCGCAGAAAAACGCGAATCGGTAAATTACTATTATAAGGAATTAATGTTTTGATAGGAGTACGCGTCTAAAAAACGACTGAAAGTTATTTAAAGGCAATCGTCAAGATTGAACTATGAAAAATATGATACTTTCGCTAACACGGAATAAGACTCTTTGTAAACAGAGAAAATGATTTGTGTATTATAATGTAACAATTATGTCTACTAATAGGTACAGCTAAAGAACTCTAATTTTAATTTATAACTTAAGAATCCTTTATATAGGTAGACTATAATACGTCTAAATACACAAAATATAATATAACACTCGTATGTTGGTCAAACTTCCCGTCGTAATACTCTTACTCTGAGCCACCGACAAAACCTTGTTATTGGCAAAAATTCCTTTGATCAGCTCGGTGTAACGTTTAGCCTTAGCCCTCTACCGAGGTACCGGGCGACCTTTAAAAAGGAACAAATACACCATTTTAGGCCACATCAAAGAGGAATAGAGTCCAAAATAAATAAAACATACCAAATGCAATTACGTGGTCTTAATTTCTTTGCTTTGTCGACCATACCGAAATCGAAGGAATCGAATGAATAAAGATTATTTTTCTAAAGAATAATCTTTGTTATTTTCCACTCACGACAAGTTTTGATACCGAAAAACATACCTATCGTTAAAATAATTTGTTTGCATGTCATGCTACAATGAAAAACTAAGCTGTAGTTCTAACATTTAAATCAGTCATGACATTGGCAACAATTGGAGCTTAACTGAGCTTTATTGATTACTAGCTTCTGCCCGCGACTTCGTCTGCGTAGAATTATAGATAAAAACCTTCCTCTTTAATCACTATCTATAAAAAAAACCGCATCAAAATCCGTTGTGTAGCATACATAGGGACATAGGGACAGAGAAAGCTACTTTATGTTATACTATGTTATTGATTATTGATTATAAAATATCTATTTATCATGTGCTTATTGAATGTTTGGCTTTTAATTAACACAAACATTTTAAAATATTCAACAGCTTACGTAACACATTAATAATTTGGGATTTTTGAACTATTTTGCAAAAAAACTTTAAAGTTTTTATTTAGGATCAATTTAAAGCGGGTCAAAAATAAATAATATTATTCACGCCGATTTACCTTCAGGTGAATATTTTTTCTACAATTAATCGTTAGCCTTTAAACCATTCTGCAATTGGAATTATTAACAAGAAAAAGATCATCAATTACGAGCAATTAAGACATTTCAGCCTTCAAAGGGAGCTGAAAGATGAGAGAGTTTCGAATAGAAGTTTATTTTCTGATTGTTTTTCATCGCAGCTGTCGGAATCCTTTGATTGCGTACCTTTATTATATCACAAAGTAATAATTTGCTGATATCGCTCTAGTCTAGGCTGCGCGTATTATAATTATATATAGATATATTATGTATAATATATATAACATGCACGTAGACGTAAAGGAGCCGATTCGTATGAACCCCACGCTTTGCAGTTGTGATATACTGCAATCGGACATGTACAGTTGCACAAAGTGCGTTTGTGCACGAGGGCAGTGTGATATAACAATGTCGCGTTTAAAGAATTTTGTTTATTTATATCTTGATTCAAAACTTGTTTCCAACCAAATACGTCTTGATTTTTGTTTCGTTGATGACATGATAAAAAGTATCTTAGGTACTTAGCAAACATAGTATAGGTAGTCAAAGCAGGCGGAATAACAAAAGCTATACTTTGAAATAAGATTAAGTATGTGATATGAATAACTCAAGTCGCACTAGGAAAATAAAAAAGAATATTTGTTTTAGTAACACATAGCGACATCTAAGAGCAAATTTGCGAACACATTAAGCTTGTACTTAGTGAACGAAGACGTGTGTTTTTGCTGTTGCCTAAGTAATGAGTGTACCAAAATACGCCTAGATGGCGCTTATTGCGAACGCCCCGGTTAAAACCGTGCTAAAAACTAAGTTATTTTGACAGTTTACAAGCATTGTTTAATAATTTATTATGTCGAATGATCTGTTTGTATTATGATGGGTGGATACGGCGTAATTTGTAATTATGTAGTAGTAAATTATAAAAGAATCCTCGCCATGAAATAAACAAGCTTAAATGATGACTTATAAAATAATAACGTAGTTGAATTAGCATGATTTCACAGACGTCAGGCTCGATATTGGATGAATGCACTGAAAACATAGCACTGAAACCGATCCAAATATTCGTTTACTAGAAAACATCAATAGATCATAATTATAATTAGGTAGCATGCTAATGTAAAATCTGTCTACATGGCAGTGTTGTGGTTCTGCGAGTATTGTAAGCTAATCTTTTTAATTATTTTGTTTACAATGAACAATTACAAATAAAATTACACAGGGTGTAATTTTGAACGTGATACAAATTACGTGTTTCCTGCTGCTAAATGAAAATAATAAAACCTAGCGTCTATGGGATTTTTCTCTTCCCGTTTATTTATACAGCGTGGATTTGCAATACGGGTGAACCTATATTCAATCATATTTTTTTAATTTTCTCTAACTAACTCGACGTAATTATTTTTTAAAGATGCTGTCGACCTGCAATGTAACGCAAATTTATTTTGCTTGTCACATTCTATGTCACATGTCAAACTTATTATCTTAACTGCATTGTTTACTATTACTATACTCCTGTCTTCCTCAATAAAATTCGTGTCGGAGACAATTTCTTTGTGTGAAGGTGGCTTGGATGAGGGTTTCCCCGATCACATATTCTTCGAATGTCCAAAACTGTCTTCCTCCTTTATGATCTTTTCCCTCCCTTCATTCCCCGTCCTATTAACTTTAAATCTCTTCTTCGTTATGTCTTTACTCCTTTTATTAACATATTGTTTGATTTTATTAGCTCTAATAATTATAAGGCTTTAATTTAACCTGTATCCTCCATTGGTGTAAGTACTCATACTAATTTTGTTTTTGTTCTAGGGTGACTCCACATCAGCACTCAGCCGAAAAGGGGTTTAGTTGCAAAATTATTTCTTTGCTGCAGCTCACTCGTTGACGTGGACAGAATCAACCGCACATCTGTCATTTAGACAGACATTGGCCCAAGCCTTACGGCCGCCATTAAGGGAGAATAGAATAGAATTCAGTTTATGGCTTTGTTGGAAGTGCCGTTTCTTAAAACGTAGGTACCTAATTACTTATGATCATTAAACACTTACCTTAAATATTTTATTACAATTTAAGCATTTGGCTGTTCCGTTTTCCAAAAGGTCTACGTATCTGTAGACAGCATTACTTTTCTTGCGTCCCATTTTGCTTTCCCTTTTTTTTTTTTTTTTTTTTTTATGGCCATACAATGATTAGCCAATGTCAAAGTTAGGGAAACTCATCGGGATAAAAAGATATATTTACATTAGGGTAATTTGGAAAAATAGGATAGGATTGGGTTACAAAAAAAATATATAATACAAATAGTTGGAAATCAAAATTAATATGCATAAATACTATAACTTTATATTATTATTTTCTAAATATAGAACTAAAATATTATATACATCGTAATTATTATAATACAGTAAACAAGTGATAGATGTGGGGAAAGGAGTGCGGATAGACAGGAGTTGGGAAATGAAAACAGACCGATCGTAGTGCACAAGAAAAAAATATATGATTAACATCTCCATATTCGCCGCAAGAACAAAGTGGATCTGTGACAATCTTGCACTTGAATAGAAACTCTGGAGAGCAAACGTGACCCAAGCGTAATCTACACAAAATTGATGTACTTTTTTTTGAAAAAAACATTCTGCTGAACCATGCTTTACATGGAATCAACTTCTGGATCTGACGATAATACTTTCCTTTGCTGTTACTAATCCACAGTTGATTCCATGTTTCATACAAGTGCTTTCTGGGCAGATTGATCAAGTCCTGACAATAATTAAGATATGGAAAGGCATCTCCAATATGGACTGCCTCATTAGCTAAACTGTCAGCTCTCTCATTCCCAGCAATCCCCACGTGACTCGGAATCCATGAAATGATAATGTTACAACCCTTCATTGCGCATTGTAGAATTTGATCCCTAATATTGAACACTAACTGAGCCTGTTTATGAGATTGAAAAGGGAAACGAGAAATAGCCTGTAGTGAGCTGAGAGAATCAGAAAAGATTACAACGTTACGAAGTTTGGCTAAAGCCGCATATTCTATTGCTTTTAAAATCCCAAAAACTTCCCCGGTAAATACTGAAGATTCCGGGGGTAGCTTGATTTTCTGAACGATTTGATATTGGGAATGATAAACACCGACACCTACGCAACTAGATGTCGTATGCTTGGAGGCATCTGTAAATATGTAGTGCCATCCAGGCCATTTGTCATCAACTATGTAATTAAATTGAATATTTTGATTGTCATCATGTTTGGATATTCCCAAATCTAATTCAATTTTCGGATTGGTAACTAAAGCTTTGAAATTATATTGATATAGAGGCAAAATACTGGATTGATGAGTGACAGCTTCTATACGTTTGTGTTTATTATAAGATTTAACAAGGAGCGGAGCATCTTTGTGTTTCCAAAATTTAGAAGCTTCCACCTCAACACTTAGCTGCGAAATTTTCTTTAAAAGAGGATGTGTTTTTAACTGGCAGCAGCGGTAAAAATATCTGTCACATATATACTGTAGCCTCAATGCCAAAGGAGGGTCGCAGCATTCCACCTGCAGACAATTAATCGGACTAGATTTCATTGCTCCTGTTATAAGTCTTAAGGCTTTCGATTGAACTCCCTCTAACTTTTTACTAGCATTTATATTACCAGGTTGCAATAGAAATATACCGTAATCCAATACACTCCTAATCAATGCATTATAGAGAAGCTTCATAGTAAAGGGATGTGCACCCCACCAAACCCCTGTGACACATCTTAGGATATTTAAGTTACGCTCACACCTCAACAAGGCATATTCAAAATGTGGAATACCAGTGAGTTTATTATCTAATATAACGCCCAGGAAAGTAGCTTGGTTTTTCACTGGCAAAGGAATATTATTAAAAGCAATCTGTACAGTGGGTAAGATACGTTTCCTCGAAAATAATACCACGGTACTTTTAGATGGTGATAAGTCAAGGCCATTATTCTCTAGCCATATATTAAGTGCGTCCAAATCCGTATTTAAAATTTCACTGACCTCCTCTATAATCTGACCAGTGGCATACAAAAGTAAATCATCGGCATATTGGAGCACGTTAAGGTGCTTATTTACAGATGATTCTAAATCAAAAGTATATACATTATATAATAAAGGACTCAGAACCGATCCTTGTGGCAAACCTTTCCAAACCGTTCTGTAAATGAATGAGTTTCCACTTGGATCTACCGGATACTTTATAAAACGTTCACTTACAAAATATTTACAATGAAATTAATCAACATGGACGGGATTTTAAGATTCTGCATTTTATTTTTAAGGATGGAAATATTTACATTATCGTAAGCAGCATTTACATCCAAAAAGGCAGCTACTACAGATTCATTTCTAGAAAAAGCAAGTCTTATATCTGTGGTAAAAATACTCAAGTTGTCAAGAGTACATTTACCTTTTCTAAAACCGAACTGACTGTTAGACAGCAGATTGTTATGTTCTAAGAACCACTCCAAGCGATTCTTAATCAGATGCTCAGCTACTTTTGTTAGCGTGGATGACAGTGCTACTGGTCTATAAGAGGCTGGATCAGTACTAAGCCTCGAAGGTTTAAGAAGAAGTATCAAATCCTGGGTTCGCCAGGAAGGGGGGACATAGCCCGTGATAAACACATTATTAATCAAGGATAAAAAATAAATTAAGCTATCGTTATCAAGGTGGGTTAAGAAAGAATACGGAATACCGTCTTCCCCTGGAGCAGAGTCTTTAACATAAGAAAGAACCCCTTGCAATTCATCTAAAGTAAATGGCGAATTCAGATCCATCACATCTTTACTATTATTTAAAACAGGATTGGGCACTATATGGTTGATTACAAATTCTTCTGGAACAAATGGCGGGGCCAAGCGGCCCATAATGTTTTCTGCTAAACACAGTGGTATTTTACTTTGTTGAGAATTATTAAACGCTGATCTAAATTTTCTGATATTTTCCCACACTAAGGAGGGCTTGACATTAGGGCAAAGTGAAAGACAGAACCTACGCCATCCTTCAAATTTCTTTTTCTTCAGAAGTTCTCTAGTAGACTGTGCAACTTCTATATAGCGATCAAAGTTTGAGTCAGTCATATTTGCACCATACTCTCTTTCTACTTTTTTCCTTTCTTTGACTGCTATTGTACACTCCTCATCCCACCAAGGTGGTGAAGGAATCAAATTGGACCCTTGTTTTTTAGAAGGAAAGGATTCCTCTGCTACCCCAATCAACATTTCTGTAAATAATTGAGAGCATTGATTTATATTATCTTTAGATAGTTCAGGCAATTTAGACACTCTCTGTTTTACTTTATTTTGAAACAGATCCCACTTATCGTCAATTAATTTATATTTCAGACGAGGCTGTCTTAAATGTTTAACTGGTTTGTTAAAAGGAAATGTAATTAATAATGGATAGTGATCACTCCCACATGTGGAATCTAAAGGATTCCAGGAAAGAAGAGATGCAAGATCAGAAGTACAAAGGGAAAGGTCGGGCGCACTTGGGGTTCTTGCCAGGCGTGTGGCTGCCCCTGTGTTCAGTATGCACAAGTCATGATTATTAATTAGATCTAATAATTGTTCACCATAATAAGTTGTAGATGAGCACCCCCAAAGTTGATGATGAGAATTAAAATATCCTAATAGAACAAAAGGTTTAGGTAAATTATTAAGAAGTTGATTAATTTCATTGAAAATAGCAATACTTGGACGAGCATAGTATATTGATACATAACAAATACTATTTACACTCACTGCAACAACAGAAATATCATTACAGTGATTAGAAAGACATACTGGGATTGCAGAAAGAGAGTTTTGAACGAGTATGGCAACCCCACCATACCCATCTGGTCTGTCATTCCTGAAACAGGCAAAACCAGGAAGCTTAAAAATAGAATCCTGCTTCAACCATGTTTCTTGAAGGCAGATAATGAAAGGATTGAATTTATTTACAATATATACAAGTTCTGATTTCTTATTGGTTATACTGAGACAGTTCCATTGCAGTACTGTGGCTTTGTGGGCCATTATTATTAGTATTTGAGATTTGATACAGTGTAGCTACAACTGCTGCAACGTTGGACGGTGAAATTATATTGGACTGTGACAATAACTGTATTAATACTTTTATAATTTCAGTAGTATTCATGTTATTTTCTGAACTATTGTCAGGATAAATGGGTTTAGACTTTGTCATAGAAGGATTCTTAACGATTTCTGCATGAGCAGCATGGTCATATCCCTGTGAGAGTCGAGGAGGGGCCCTTGGCTTTAAGAAAACCGTTTTTTTATACGAATGAGGGTTGCTCTTATTTGATGATGGTGGAATTTGAAAATTTTCTGAAGTTCCCGGTGGAGCATCAGAAGATTGCTGCCCTGATGTGAGAACAGCATCAGCATATGATGCTCTAGACACTGTAGGATGTAGCTTCTGAGCTTCCATGTACGAAATACAGCTTTTGCTCATGGTGTCTTTAATTGCTCTTTGCCTACTGTATTCTAAACATTTTTTATTGATAGCTTCATGGTGTCCTTTGCATAGAATACACCAATAATCTTCCTCATCGACTCTGCAGCTGTCACCAGAGTGACCTTGCCCGCATTTGTAACATCTTGGTGTTGACCGACACTGCATCTTTACATGTCCATATCTACAGCAGTTGTAGCACTGTACTGTGGGATAAATATACAGATCTACTTTAAGTGCAGTATAGCACATGTAAACACGTATTGGTAGAATCTGACCATCAAAGGTGATAACTATAGTTTCTGTGTTTTCAAATTTTTTTACATTATTTACTGTAACTGCGTTTAAGCCGTCTTATTTTAATAATTTTCCCACAACCGAGTTGTGTGCTAATATTAGCAATGACTTCCTCATCAGACCAATCTACAGGGGCGCCCCTGATTACCCCCATACGGGTGACAATATTTGTTGGCACAAAAGCCTTGAATTTTTCTTGTCCTAAGTCTGTATTGTCAAGGAAGTCATTTGCCTCCGTAAACTTTTCAAAAGACATACTAAGGCGGTTACGGCCTATACGTTTTAAACTTCCGTTAACAATTCCTCTAATGTTATTTTTTTTTAGGAATCTGCCAAATGTTACAGGATGAAGGGTTGTTCCATCATTATTAGAAGATGTTTCTCTCTGTATATGGACAACGTAAGGTGACGCATCAGATTGCTGAAAACGAGTTCTACCAATGGGCATGGGAGGCGCATCCTTATTGCCAGTTTGATCAGCTGTACCTACACTAGTAGTAGCATGGGGGCTAGGAGTATGAAATTCCGGGATTTTATTATTGCATACATTTGTGTTAATGTGACTATCATCATTTAATATATTATTACACTTGCAATCGGTTGATTTTTCTTTACCATTTTTCCTCTTGCGCTTCTGGCAAAAAGTGCATATAGTGCACGAGATGCGCTTCCGTTTTAAAATTGATGACGTGTTCTCTTGAGCAGAACAGTCTGTGTCCATAGAGGACTCTAAAGCTTCTATCAACACATCTATAGATTGTTTCGCGCCACCGCCCGGGTCATCGGGCGGGTCGCCCATAGTTGAAAGCTAACTACGTTAACTTACCAGCATACACAGCAAATTACACAAAAATAAACAAGAATAAAGAAAAACCTACTAATATTATATACAACTTATACTACTTTACACCAATTCTATCCAAAATAATAAAAAAATTCCAATAGAGCAAAGAAAGTTGCGTCCGCCTCGTACGAAGTTTCCCGCCCTTTTTTCTGCTTTCCCTTATCCTTATGCTTTCACTTATTGGCCAATTGGCCAGTAACAATAACAATTTACACTCAATAGGTAGCACAAAAAAGTTTTTATGTCACGAACACAAACCACACTACCTACGTAGGGTGCTTTGGGGTAATTAGGATATTAATTTCGACGAGTTGAGTAAGCGACATTATTTCAGTAAAAAAATCATATTATTTTTAAATTTTACTGCCTCTATTTTCGTATTTCTTGCAAATACTATTAATATACTTCAATGCTTGTCTGGGAGCAAAGAAAAAACATAGAATGTACCACTTGCTTCTCTTCCCGCGAAAATGGTAAAAACCCATCGAGGGAATTGGCGAAAACATAGGAATCATGTTATAGGCGATGCGGCTAGCAACCCATCACTATTTTGATTCCACTTTCCACCTCTACGCCCTCAGTGTCTTGATAAACGTGGCCTGTAGGTCTTGTTACCTTAGGCTCTGTCTACCCCGTAAGGGATAAAGACGTGATTTGTGTATGTATGTATGTGTATTGTTTACTATTTACAATGAATAACTTTGTATGGTTTTTTAATTCTTTCGGACCTAAACTAAACGATTTTTAAGATTCGCCCCTTTACTCCAAATCCACGCTGTATTACAACTCCACCTATGAAAATGAGTCACCAAATTAACCGTGCTACAATTTGGTCAAAGTGCGACATCTAGCGAATTTAGGGCTAACTAAAAAATTAAGCCACAACTTACTTTCCGTTGTTAGGGTTCCTGTTAGTTCCAGGTTTTGATGTAGATGGTGCATTTTTCTCAACATAATTTACATGATAGTAGAAATAATTTGGTCTAAACACAAAACCTAACACATGATAAATAAATGGAGTAAGTCATTTTTGTCATATATTTCCCTATCTGATAGGCCAGCTATATGTTTACAATGTTGTTTTGCAGTAGCTTTCATTGTCACACGTAGCAAAAAGTTTCATTAGTTACACGATAGATGGCATTAAAATTCACCTCACCGTGCGATCAATATTTCATGTTTTGGGTTTTTAAAGTAAACAAGTATAGTACCTATATTACGTCTCATATTGATCGTCTGGCAAATTTACTAAATACATTTTAGAATGATTTAGAAATGAACCTAGGCTTAAGCCTATTATGCAGCCTTATTTCCATATTGACTACCTACTGAATAATATTTCAAGAACCAAAATATGCAACGTTAATTAGAATAACAAATTAAATTCATTATTATTATCACTTTCAACATGAAACTACCGTATTATCACTTTGTTCAAGTTAACGTTCCAACGTATGTTTATTCTGAGGACAAGGAAACCATATTTCAAGATCTCCCAGAGAAGTATCTTCCATCTTCTCAAACAACCTCAGTTGCAATACTTCCATGGGAATCGATTGTCTGTCCAGATATTTTCCTCCATTCAACGGTACCTTGGTTTGGTCATTGGGTTATTGTTATCTTTCTTTGTCTTATCGTCTAATTACAACGCTCTGAAAATGCTTTTATAGTAGAAATGGGCATCCTTGAGTGTGTACTTAGTATTGAATCTGCAGTCAAGTCAGTCTACTCGAAAATAATCAGCGAGAGCCCTCTTTCTCGCGAATACATGCTTGCACCTCACTTGGTAGCTGGATTCAGTTAACATTCCTGTCATGTTAGCTTGAGTCATTTTGGAGTATATAGGCATTGGTGTGTGATTTTTATGTATTAACCAACCTCTGCTTTTCCCTGGGGCACCCTTGAATTTGTCTCCCATTTGAGATCTTTCATGCCATTAACATCATCCATGGCTGTCTCCTGAGTGAATTGCATGGATGACACATTTTTGTATATCAACCACATATTCACATTCCTGGTAATGCATTAACATCGGCAGCTCGTGGCATTTTGATAGCAACTGACATTTCTTATAGACTACTAGTCAGGTAGTCGAGCAAAGAACACCAATAAGAAAAAATATTTTCAACGTGATATGCAATCAATATTTCTTCCAAATTGTTAGAAGTTATTCTACGTCTTCTATTTGTGAAAATCCATTTGGCGTACGAAAATGATTTTTCGACTTCAAGCGACGTGATGAGTTAGAAAAACATTCTTCTGTAATGTTGCAGCGTATTTTTGTTGGCGTCTCATCACCAGTGCTACCATAATGCTACTATAATGCCACGAAGCCGCTGATATACAGGGTGTCCCAGAAAGTACAGTCAAGCGAAAGTCCTGACGTAGAGCAACTCAAGGGGCATCCGAATCACCCCCATGTATGTTCCGCGATTTTTCGTAGTTTAGGAGTTATGGCCTTTTTTCACATTTTCTATTAATCTACGACCACGGAGACAGTTTTGCTCACTCTGACTGCAATAATTTAGATAATTGGCTGTTTGTTTTTTTAACGAGTAGCTGAATAGTACGTGCATGTATTTCATTTAAAAACAAAACAACATCGTTGACCGTTTGGGCAAAAAAAAATATCGAATCACAAAAAGTGACTAAATTTTGACTGTAGTTCAGACTTTGAAGGCCGATTACAAAAAAACTAACATAACTTTTTTTTTTCAAACCAGGTTTAAAAACTGCCTTATTTAATTGACTTTCTACCCTAATAATTTTATTGATCTATCATTAAGGGATCATGCCAAAAAAAAATATCAAAACGTACTTTATCCGTAATTTTCACTTTTTCTAGTAAGGCCAAGTACAAATCTGAAATTGGGTTTGTGCTCCGGATTTAGCATAAAAAACTTCTTGATGCAAAACAATAATACTGGCCACTGATTTTCTGAGGCTATTAAATGAAAATTAAAAAAGATTTCAGATTTGTACTTGGCCTTACTAGAAAAAGTGAAAATTAAGGATGAAGTACGTTTTGATATTTTTTTTTTGGCATGATCCCTTAATGATAGATCAATAAAATTAATAGGGTAGAAAGTCAATTAAATAAGGCAGTTTTTAAACCTGGTTTGAAAAAAAAAAAAGTTATGTTAGTTTTTTTTGTAATCGGCCTTCAAAGTCTGAACTACAGTCAAAATTTAGTCACTTTTTGTGATTCGATATTTTTTTTTGCCCAAACGGTCAACGATGTTGTTTTGTTTTTAAATGAAATACATGCACGTACTATTCAGCTACTCGTTAAAAAAACAAACAGCCAATTATCTCAATTATTGCAGTCAGAGTGAGCAAAACTGTCTCCGTGGTCGTAGATTAATAGAAAATGTGAAAAAAGGCCATAACTCCTAAACTACGAAAAATCGCGGAACATACATGGGGGTGATTCGGATGCCCCTTGAGTTGCTCTACGTCAGGACTTTCGCTTGACTGTACTTTCTGGGACACCCTGTATAGTATAATGCAGCAATACTTTGTTGTGTCCAAGGCAGTAAGCTGTTGTAAATGCAGTTTCGTATATCAGAAAGTTTAGGGGAAAGAATGCTCTCAGTGCATTCCTAGCGCCTGTTCAAGTAAGACATCATCGAAAGCAATACGCTGGAGGTTGATCAATAACTTGTTATATCTCCCGTTTTACCAATAAAATTGGAATCTTGCCGACTCCCAGTTTTATCATCTCATCATAACTCATCTTGAATGCTGACAATATTATGTAGAAAAGGGGGTTAATCACACCATACTAGTGGTCGTTTGCCTACCTGTTTAAGACTTTGCAGTTAAATCTTCTGCAGTGAATGCTTCTCTCATTATATCTACCACTTTACTATAGATAATGGGTTTATGGGCTCTCCCAAGCGTTATTGTGGCATTTCACTCCATGTGTCTTTCATTTGCCATTTTTCACATAATACTATCATATGTACACCTTGCATCATGCTCATTATTTGATGAGCCACTGTTACACGGAAAAAAAAACTTAGCTGTGGTAACTAGGAATTAGTTGGCGCAGCTAAATTCCTTCGAAACTATAGGGACATCGAAGTATTTAGCTATCGTTGCAAAGAGTTTTTCGCTACCGAAACTTGGCTGTGATAGCAAATATTCTTAGTTGTGATCACTTTGAAGTTTGGGAAACTTAGCAGTGACTGCTAATCATATTCGCTAAAATTAGTTGTGGCTGCTAAGTATATTAGCTATATTTAGCAGTGACAGCTAATTTAATTAGCAATATTTAGCAGTAGCTGCAAACAAATTTGCCGTAGCTGCTAATTACTTTAGATGTGACAATCAAAATAATTCGTTGCATCGGCGAAAGTGTTGGCTGTAGCAACTAAGTTAGTTTGATACTCTATCGCATTTCTTTAGCGGTATTCGACAACGAGTTTAGCTGCAGCTGCTAAAAGGGTTTGTTACTATAAGAAAGACTTAGTTGTGAGATGTAATCAAGTTAGTTGTAACTGCTAATTAAGTTTGTTACAGTTACTAAGAGTCTTAGTTGTGGGATGTAATCAGTTTGGCTGTAAGTACTAATTGGGTTTGTTACTGTAACCAAGAGTCATAGTTGTGGGATGTAATCAATTTAGCTGTAGCCTCTAATTGGGTTTGTTACTTTAACTAAGAGTCTTAGTTGTGGGATGTAATCTGTTTAGCTATAAGTGCTAATTGGGTTTGTTACTGTAACTAAGAGTCTTAGTTGTGAGATGTAATCAGGTTAGCTGGAGCTGCTAATTAAGTTTGTTACAGTTACCAAGAGTCTTAGTTGTGGGATGTAATCAATTTGTGGCCCGAGGAAGCGACCGCCACTGCGATACGGCAACCCGTGCACACACCTGCAAAGTCTGATAGACCGGGCCCGTTAACGTCCTAACGAATTAGAAGCAGTAACGTGCACACTAGGCTACTCAGACTCGCTTCCTGTGTCTGTTACTAGATAATCATTCAAAATCATCTCGGGTATATATGGACGCTCGGTCAACCAAACGATAGCGCGATGTAACTTGCGCGCAGCGCCATCTGTTGGCGTATTTCGTAAGCTCAGTTGCTGTTGGCCTTAATACTTATCGTTACTTATAGTCAAAGCTGCAAAAAGTTCTTGGCTGCCACACTTAAGTCTGATTTGCTACGACTGCTAATATAATATTGCTGTTCATTGCAAAGTAAATTTGTTGGTGCGACTAAGATTCTTAGCAACATTAGCAAAAAAATATTTAGCAGTTGCAGCAAATAATATTAGCTACAGTTTGTGAATAAGTTAGTCAAAGCTGCAAAAAGTTCTTGACTGCCACACTTAAGTCTGATTTGCTACGACTGCTAATATAATATTGCTGTTCATTGCAAAGTAAATTTGTTGGTGCGACTAAGATTCTTAGCAACATTAGCAAAAAAATATTTAGCAGTTGCAGCAAATAATATTAGCTACAGTTTGTGAATAAGTTAGTCAAAGCTGCAAAAAGTTCTTGGCTGCAACACTTAAGTCTGATTTGCTACGACTGCTAATATAATATTGCTGTTCATTGCAAAGTAAATTTGTTGGTGCGGCTAAGATTCTTAGCAACATTAGCAAAAAATTATTTAGCAGATGCAGCAAAGAATATTAGCTACAGTTTGTGAATAAGTTATTCAAAGCTGCAAAAAGTTCTTGGCTGCCACACTTAAGTCTGATTTGCTACGACTGCTAATATAATATTGCTGCTCATTGCAAAGTAAATTTGTTGGTGCGACTAAGATTCTTAGCAACATTAGCAAAAAAATATTTAGCAGTTGCAGCAAATAATATTAGCTACAGTTTGTGAATAAGTTAGTCAAAGCAGCAAAAAGTTCTTGGCTGCCACACATAAGTCTGATTTGCTACGACTGCTAATATAATATTGCTGTTCATTGCAAAGTAAATTTGTTGGTGCGACTAAGATTCTTAGCAACATTAGCGAAGGATATATTAGTAGATGAATCAGAAAAAAATTAGCAGCCGTTGCAAAAATGTTATTAGTGATTGCAAAATGTATTTATCAAACGTATCAAAGATATTATCTGCTGTCTAACACATGTAAAATTAGTAATAGTAACGAAATTTTTATCCACTATAACTAAGAATTATTAACGGTTACAACTAACAGCAATTACTAAATTATTTTGTTGATAAATTAGCTATAGTTGCTAATCAATTAGTACTGTTAGCAAATTATTTGAAATTCGTTTAGCTAAATATCGTTATCAGTGGTAGCTAACTGGTTTTAGTTGCTATAGACATGGCCTTGTTACAGTTGCAAACAAATTGTATGCCACAGCAAAGAAAATTTCAGCAAAGGGAGCTTAGCTATCACGGCTAATTCATTTCTCTCCGTGTATGCTTGCAATTGATAGCTTCAACTCAGTGTAAATCTTAACTGTACTTGCAACTATAGGCACTTTTGATAATGTTCACTCTTGGTCTCTTGTGGTCCGGCAACTCCTAATTTGGATTGTAAGCAGCCACTATTCTCTTCCTTGATCTTGCAGCTTGGTTTGATTTTCTATTCCTTTCTATACTTTGGCTTAAAGAGTCTGTTTACGAGAGCGATCCAAAAGATATGATCAGAGGGCGGAATTTTCCTAAACAGTTTCGGAATCATTTATATTTTCTCAAGATTAGTCTTGAAAGTCTGTCATCGAATTTCTTTTTATTTGTTCGTTAACATTCTGGGCACTCTGTTCATGACAGAGATTTTTTCAAAGTAGCTCATCGGTTAAGATCCTTTGAACACTGCTATACGAGAACCCCGTGAGCTTAACAAGATGCCGGACAGACTGATAGTCATCCTTCTATTTGTTAACACGAGATCATTAATTGTTTTGGTGTTTTCTTCTGTGAGGACGATAGGTGGGCGGCCTTCGCGATGTTCATCTTGATTGTATGAATACGGTGGAGCGGAGTCCACATTTTTTTGACCGTAGAATATCGTCTACAATATAGTGTACAACCTGTTTTTTTAATAAACTGAGTCCTATTTCCAGTTGATTATTTTGGCGTTAATAACGTTAAAATAAATTAAATATTATAATAATATTATAAATGTAGGTATATGAATCAAATCGTATATTCCTTCAGTTTGTCTTATTTATATTTTATTTAGTTACGAACTAAAACGACCTGCACAGCCCCATAAGGAAATATGGATGAAATTAAATCCAATACTCTAAGCTTCTAACTCATAAATGCTGCCTAAGCATACACCATACACGGTGACTTTGAATTAGTATGTATATAGGAACCAATTTATCTTATTGTCTAGGATAATTTTAATATAACTATGTGTGTGAGTGTTGGTGTATGTCGGAATATAAAATACGAATTGAATAATCAATAAATAAAATTATCGTCGTTTATAGAACAAAAATAATCAGAACGCCAAAAAAAATTGTAAAACTCAAACCGGGCAAGATGTCCGCTACTGTTGAATAGTATTACCTTTCAAATTGTAAATGAAACTTAACTTAAAATATAGCTAAGTAATTTTTAAGGTCTTTAATACGTTCATGAAAAGAACTCTATGAATAACGCAACCGGAAATGAGCAAACGGGCGCGCCGGCGCTGGCATCCGGTTCTAATCAACGAAACGGCGGAGCGCTTTTTAGCTTTGATGCGTTTCCTCTTCTTTATAAGCTTTTGTTGTTAAAATCATTAATAACATGACTATAAACAAAAAAAAACTATACACAGAACCTAACACTGTAACAGAACGGGGCAGTTTCATTGCTGCTTGAAGCAATCACAGTGCAATGCATATTCAAAAAAGAAAAGAAAAATAAACATTTTTATTTTTAGTTATATTCGCCACTGTTCGTATTTTGACCGTGTAATGAAAATCGGGTTTAGTCGGTTATACTCGTGTATTATTACTCGACAAAATTAAAAAGATTAGCACGAGCTTAACATTCCCGTGTTGCAATCACAACTTGGTTGTGCTACCCGAATCAGGCAAAGTCGGATAGAGTGAACCCACAATAACTCAACAATGAATTTTGACAACAGTAGAAATCGAAAGTTTGTTTATGGCAATACTGATTTAAATAGTCAAACCACACGTTTTGATCTAGGTTATTATTCTATCATTATTCATCATCACCGGCCTGTATACGTCCCACTGCTGGGCACATGCGTCCTCCCAGAATTGACATTCACATATTCACGAAATTCGAATAAGTCATTTTTGAGTGACGTGAAAAAAGTGTTACCAAAGCGTGATTTTTCCGTGTTGCCAGCTAATATCGTAGGTATGCATAGTTATCGTGGGACGATTCTATATTCGGTTAAATTAAGAGATGAAATGCTATTAACTAATGTTCTTTTCTATAAGAAGCATGATGTGATTACCGGACCTTATCAGCATGGAGCTTGCTTTCTTCTAATACAATAACGTAAGTTTGAGGGTTTGTTCTTGGAGGTAATGGGACGAGCTCGCCTACACCGGCTCCGCTCGAACATATACCCAGCCCGATAAATTTGTACTTAGGTGTGCGTCCCGACTCCATGTTGGGTATAACTTGATTTTCCGTTTATCTTGTTTGGTCATATCGCCAGAGGTATAACCGACCATGGCTGCTGGATTCAAAGGACTTCTTGGCGCAAAATACGGTTAAATTCCAATCAAAGTTTAGGAACTGACGGGCAAAATTTAATCTTTCTGTTTTGTAAGCTTCTATTAAAGCGACCTTGTATGCAAACGTCTGTGGTGTAGATTAATGGAATGCGAATATTTTGAAATGGTTTTGGGATGACAATTGAAACGTGGTGCGAAACAGTTAGTAGGTAAAAATCCATTTTCAGTTGTGTTGTTCAGTTGAGAGTATCGAACATCATGATTGCCTTGACGGCGATCTACAATATCTCCATCCTCGGCATAACCTAGTTTCGCCGAACATTTAGAGCTTCCTCTTATGCTAACCTCTGGCTGGTGCAAAACTACAATTTGTTGTCTCGTCTCATCAAAATATTTATTTGACAAAATGATTGTCAAAGTTGTTTTTAAAATTTAGAATTTGTCAATTTGATTGGCATTGCACTTTCACAACTGTTAAGTATTTATTTTACATCTCTATAGACGCTAGCGTATTATTGGATTATCGGTAATAAATATTTTTTGTTATAAAATATTATCTTAATCAGATTGCATGTCGTGAATATTTAACTCAAGTCAGCCGGAAATTTCAAGATGAAGACAGTAAACTTTACGTAATCTTCTCCTTTTCCACTAACGATTTTTGTCGTCGTGCCCGATCGCCTAATGAATGTTTATTTCATAAAGAAGACTTTATCCAGCCAAGTGGGAGTCGGACTCGCGTACCGAACCTTACAAATTAGGCATGTGAATAGAAGTCCAGTGATAGCAGGAATCTGCTCCTAACCAAAATTTAGATAATGTGAGGTCATTTTATTTTAAGACAGACATGCAAAAAAAAACGATTTTTAGTATTTGTACGGAACCCTACAAAATCATTCCCCTGAACTCGGTAATTTTGCCGCAGTTTTTATTGACACACTTATATTAAGCTCCATGTAACTAACAATGTAAACAAATCTTGGCAGTAAAATTTGTCCCACTTCCTAGCGTCCGCGATTGAGCTGAAATTTTGCAAGCACGCTAAGTTTGGATGACAATGCATGGTTAAGGAACGTCACACTAAATACTACATGACGAACGCCGCAATTGAAACGTGACCAAAAGCAAATACGCTCAATTATGCTAAAACGACGGCACGATTGCGGGACGCAGTTTTTGACAGGTGTCTTATTATCCTTCTACGTCAGGAATATATTATCATTGACCCTGATCATGTCAGTGGGATTATATTTATATTATTTTATGTATAGTTCGTTTGATAGTTACTATAATCACGTTTAAACAACAGCCATTATTAACTATAGGTTCAAACTGAACTTAAGTCTTTATTGGCCGTTACAAAAGGGTTGCTATGGGCGCGTGTCAATAAAGAAAGGGCGGGATTCGTATAACACAACCAAGTTAAGATCACGAATTGTTGAGCCACTTACCAATGTTTGTAACTGGGCCGTCTAATACAAATCGGCTTTTATCGGTATTTCTCGTATGAAGTCGCGAATCTAGTCCATCGCTAAATCGCGGTAGGTCTTTGGTTAGCCTGTTTTGTTATAATATAACCATAGCGAGATCCTTTTCCGTCATTGGTTATTTGTTATAGCGTAACCGTAGCAACTTTAGCCACATTGGTCAACATAGTTCGGCAAAACTCGTGGTTGCCGAGCTTTCCCGATGCCATCCTCGTACAGCCAACGTCAAAAGTAAGTAATCAAAATCAAAATTTCAAAACATCTTTATAGCATGACACCCCAGATATAACAGTTATACCAAAGTGTTAGTTTTAACTAATGCTTTAATTAGTCGAAAGAAAATGATTACAACAACATCGAGACACAGAACGAAGTGACGAACCAATATTTCAAATTAGAATAATAATACACGACGTCATAATTATGTATATAATGGAAATTTCAATAAAGAATAATGAAACTATTTACTCGTAAATACTATCTTATCTTACAACAACCTAAGGACCAGATAACTAACAATCAAGGACAAAATTTTATTAAGCATCGATTAAATCGTTTCATAAATGTGACGAAGTTTTTATTACAATTGAATAAAGAACACTGGGACATCTTTTCGAGTATTTTAATTTAACGCACTCATATTTTACACTTGACTGTAGGTACTTTTAGCAGTTATCACTTATCAGCGGTTTTTTTTCGATTCCTTTTTTTCAGGATTCGCCTGCTGTTTTGAGTGACGCGAATAACGATCTTATTGCCTGTTCATATTCATGTCGTGATGCAAATTCACATGTCAACCTTTTAATTAGTAGTTAATACCTACGTTAATAATAAACTTGTACCAGTTGAGTACGGTAACAAAAAGTACGCAACGACATTGTGACTTGCATTACATTTACGTGGATTGACCCATTTCGCTTCTATTAATCAGACTTCAATAAAACATCTGTTAATGAAGACTCCATTTATTGCTTAATAATACTTAGCTAACTCGCTGAAAAAAAAAATCGAATTCAACTAAATATACAAAACTTAAAACTAAATAAATATATCTAACTATAAAAAGAAAACACCATCTAAAAGGCCCTCCTGCGGCATAGACCCTAACACACTGGCGGCATTACCTCTCTGTACAGCCAGAGAAATATCAATTCAAATTTAAATTTCAATGAAATGACATAATGACGTCATGTCGACAAGGGCGAGAGTTTTACAGAATAGACAGTTTGGGAAAACCCGAAACAAACCGAATATCTGTCAGCTAGTCGGTAACATCTAGACTACAGGCCCACATACAAAAAATGTGGGTCATATGAACCACCAGGTGACGTATATAGGACGATATAAGAGCATAAAATAATAAGATTCAGCACTATGCCGTCACTTGTAAGCTGTCCAACTGGGTGCTGGTGAGAATTCAAAAGTGCAACCCTCGATTTTTTCCCCTTGTCGCATGATTTTTGTACGGCGTTGCGGAATAATGAATTAGAAGCTGTATTGAAGCAGTATGAAACTGATGCCGTACAAAATGGTGCGCCACAAAGTCGGTAAATTTTTTTGATTTTCTCACCAGCACCCAGTTGGACAGCTTACAAGTGACGGCATAGTGCTGAATCTTATTATTTTATGCTCTTATATCGTCCTATATACGTCACCTGGTGGTTCATATGACCCACATTTTTTGTACGTGGGCCTGTAGTCTAATCGGTCCTTGATTACACGACTAAATTGCGAACAGTGGCAAGTGGCGCAACAATCCCGCTGCGCGATTTGCCTACCTTGTATGTTTCTGCGTAAGATGATACCAATTAGTATAAATCTTGTTAATTACAATTGTGTAGAAAATATATGATATTAAAATAACAAAGCTGTCAAGAAACTTTGCGGTGAAAAATAAGACGACAGGTGCAAACTTGATTGTTGTGTATTTCGGTTAGACAAAATTGAAGGTTATAAGTATCTATTCATGTATCCAAACTATACCAGTTAAAATTGTGCATGGGATTGACCTCCGACAGATAAATTACCGTTTCCACAAATTTTCTGCCATTTTAAAGCACTTTAAAATTTGTTGGCATCGAAATGGCTTAGTATCAAACTAAATAGGTACTCAAAAACAAGGCCTTACTCCACAAAACAGGTGAATTTCACCGAGATGACTTAAGAGCACCGACCTGTCAAGTAGAATAATTGTTATACTAAGGCCCGGCTGTATACAGCCGCCAGCGCTGTCCCGTGGCGTCATACTTAACCCCCTGCTCCTGCCACGTACCACACCATTCTATGCTCTATATAATCAAGGCCAAAGACAGATAAGTAAAAGAATTTTTATCAAAAACATATAATCCTTTAAAGTTGCATAAAATTAAACTAATCCAAAAGTTTGTAAATGAACCTACAATATGATACCTATAATACTTATGCAATAATTTGGAACCATGTGGACTTTAATAATTATTATGAAAGCTTCATAAATTCTATACATGACAAATCTTCAAGAGTGAAATTATCTGCCTATCATTACTAATCATTAAATAAATCGATCTGACACACCACGAAAGCAGTGCAGACATGCATACATTAGTGGATTGCATACGTTTATCTCACGTTTACATTATCGCTAGTTGGATGTCATTTCAAATTACTATAACTACTGATATTCTAAATCTAGTCATTCAAAGTCTCAGTAATATGTAAATACAATAAAATTACGCTAAATTTAACATGCTTTTATTATAACTTTGGCTTGACACGCTACCGCGTGTCTAGATACTCATCGGCAAAAAATGTTACCGTCTCGATACAAAATTACCTATATCTGCATACATTGTGAAGGGCCAATTTTTTGCCGCTAAATATATTTTATGATGTTTTTAGAACATCAAATAAATCGCAATGGTGTACTTTAAATAACTAAGTTTAATGAAAACATCATGAGCATCACTTCGCGATCTAAAAATATTGCAATTTCAATACATTCTATAAATATCTATTTATCCACGTCGGCTTCAATAACCGCGTTTAGATCGGTCTCTCATGGAGTTAACCATTTTGAAACATAATATCTCCGCACCTAACTATAATGGAATTCCAAATCTCATCGACGTGGTTGTTTAAACTTTCAGTTGTTTTAACAACTGAAGTCCTAATTTTGGACCATAAAGCCCCACAAATTTTAAACAGGGTTAATGTCGGAACTTTTTGGAGACATCCTTATTAAATGAAGGTCGTCTTGCTTACCAATCCACTGCTGCATTATTCTAGCATTATGAATGGATGAATTATCTTGTACGAATTTGATACGTTAATTTTCAAAGCATGCATGAGCTATGGAAACTAGTACCTGCTCAATTATATCTTTATACCCGTAGCTATTCAATTGACCAGTTGATTGAATTTGTATAAGTTCTGCAGCTGCTGATGTAAACACTTTTTCATCGAGAAACAGAATTTCACTAAAATCGTAGGTAACGTAACTTTTGGCAAAATCAAACTTCATTCTCTTAATTAATTGCGGTTTTTTGGCTAGTACTTTGAAATTAATTCCAGCACCATGTAAAATTACACTGGTTGTTGTTAACTTAAACTAGGTACCTACTGTTACTTACAATTTCTTTTTTCTATACAATAATACAGTTGTAGACTGGTTTTTGATTGTTTGTTTATTTGTCTGTAAACGCCAAAAAATAGTCCTTTTTAAAGCATTAGAACGATTTTTCTTTTAATGCTAATTTTTGATCGCAAGAATGTGAAAAAAAAATATTATTAATAATTATATTTTTATGATTAGCTTAGTTTTACAGAGTTGTCCGTCTATAATAATCAATTTAAAAAATGCGGTTCATATCGTAACGTGAGTATTTTTGACTGTCCTTATTATATTCGAGAGTAAAGAAACCGGGTTACTTTTCATACAACGTTCTACAGGAAATGACCCGGTTTTTTCTCCCGAGTATAAATCCTTAGTTAATTGATTAACGTTTATTTATTTTATTTGGACGAATTCAAAACTGATGAACGACTAACTTTAGCAGTCCTTTACTTATTTCAAAGAAAACATGAAACATTTTGATTAATTTTGATACCTACAAGTGCTTTAGACGTTTACATCTTCTTAAAATAGATTGCCTGATCATTACAAAGTTAGATTGGCTATTTAGCTCCATAAATGAGGTTTACTGCCCGGTACTCCAAGCAAGAAGCGTAAAACTTCTGTGTTTGTATGACCGAATATGAATTTAACACGTTCAATGCGGCTCTGAATATTAAAAACTATCCACAAATGCGGTACGTATCAAATTTGACTCATTACTGACTAGCCATTCCTACGTTACGGATCACTTTCAATACGTAACTAGACCTACCTTCACGGGTCGGTATTTTTTTCGAGAACTTATATTCATAGGTGTTTATCGCTAAAATGGAATGTTCTTAAACCAAACTACACCCTATTCTCATAGCACAAGGGTCTTAAGCATAGTTTCTGAGTTAATAGGTATCAAAGTTATGTATTGAATTTGATTCGTATAGCACAGGAGTATCTACATTTGCCAATTTTACGAGTTAAAATTGATTCGTACCGCACCTATTTATTTTTTATCGATAAATGAATAGGGAAGTGAAATTAAACAAATATATATCGACTATCGATAGTATCTAATTATTTATTGAAAAGAACAAAAAAAGTTATAATTACAATACTAAACGGGACTTATCACACAATTTATATTTATAATTACCTCGACGTTTCGGCCACATTGCAGCAACCGTGGTCACGAGTTAACTACGGTTGTAAATACGGTTGCTGCAATGTGGCCGCAACGTCGAGGTAAATATAAATATAAATTGCGTGATAAGTCCCGTTTAGTATTGTAATTATAACTTTTTTGTTCTTTTCAATAAATAATTACTATCGACAGTCGACTGCACTATTTTCTATTCGCCAAAACAAAATGGCGGTACGTATTATAACTAATACGTATAGCACTGAAGTAAAACCATAAAAGTTGATACGTATAGCACTGAAGTGAAATTATTACGATGCAGTGCGTTAGTATTAAAAATGATTCGTACTTTTAAAACAGTATTTTCAAGTACTACTTGACAAATGATGCCCAAACATATATTTGTCTCTTTCAGGTTTTAAAATTTGTGGTTTTTATGGCTCCCGCAAGTTGGGACAGGTAGAGGTTAATCGCTTCCGCACCGACGCAAACTACGCGATCGCTTATTTTTGAGACGTATAGCACTTAACGTGTTAAGACACTGACAAGCTCCAATGAACTAGAGCATCGCCACTCTTCACACATACCGTGTGTGCTCGTAAATGAAAGAAAAGAAACAATGCCAACGGCGTGGCGCACATCTGAATTGAACTCATAGGAAAAAAACAGATTATAACAAAATAATTAGTAAAACGATTATAATATAATAGTCTTGGTAATTTTACTATACCTAGTGCTTTTACAATTAATTAATATTTTTTCCCGTTTGTATTCTATTAATGGAAAAAGATTATACCCGGGAGCAAAGAAACCGGGTCACTTTTCATACAACTTTCTACGGATTTCTGGATAAGATAATAGACATAATTCCGCACTTTCACAATATAAATTGAATCCGTACATAAACTGCTTTAAAATGCATTTTGACTGTTGTCTTTTTTTGCAACCAAAAATATTCTTTGAAAAAAAAAAGAATTACTTAGCAGTAATCATCATATTAGCAGTTATCATCATATCAGCAGTAATCAACATATTATCAGTTAGCATCATTTTTTGTCATCATAAAAACTATACTTAATAGGATCACCTCTTTCAATTTCAAACGTTTTCATTTCAATACTCCGTAAAACGCGGCATCGTTGGGACTATTTTCGTCGTTTTTAGTTCACTGGCACTGTTTCTGTAAATGACTGATGGAGTAATGTTTACTCATTAGAATTGGGTTATGTTTTAAATCGGTTCGAATATTAATTCAGTCACCAGAAACGAGTATCAAAAGTGAACAGATTAAAAAAAAAACATTTCTCAGCTCAATACTTCTCATAGAAAAAGGCGAAGATCATGTTTTAAGCAGTCTATACATTTCTATTTAGAGATAATATTAGGTTGACTGAGTTAACGCCATTCGTACTAGGCGGAGAAGTAAGAAAGTGTCGAGAAACCGATTGCAGATACAAATTAACACGACACCAATAATTATTATGATAGCTATCTATATAAATAAAAATGAGTCGTTCAAATGCGCTCATACCTCCGTACGACAGCACCAATAAGGATAACTATTTTTTATTGTGTTCTATATTATCAGGACAAGGTTTGTGTGAAATAAGATTTAAAAAAAATTAGAACAGAGCGAAACCGCATGCAGTGACTAGTAACAAATAATATTAAAAGAGAAAACAAAATATCAATTTAACGATGCGTTTAGCCTAGTCAGTAGCGACCTTGCCTGCGAAGCAAGCGTCCCGGGTTCGAATCCTGGTAAGGGCATATATTTGTGGCATGACCACGAATATTTGGTCCTGAGTCTAAGAATGTATTTATCAATAATTATGCGTAGGGTAAACCAGGGAGTAACAATGATTTACCACTTTAAGCAAAGCATTGCCAAATGTCAGCTTTGTATCATTCTAGTTGGGCTAGAATTTGCTAGCTCGGTCTGTCATTGGTCATTGACGATTGGCATCACTTAAAAAAATACAGTAAGGCGGATACTAGTCTGAAACATTTACATAGTTATCAATCAAAATGGTTTAATTTCTCAGATAGAAAAGTGCTCAACAATTAAAATGTTATTCCAAAGGTATTTATTTATTATTTATTAATACATACATACATACATATATCATGTCTTTATCCCTTACGGGGTAGACAGAGCCTAAGGTGACAAAACCTTAAGGGCGTATTGCTGGAAAGGGAAACCAAAATAGTGATGTGTTGCTATCCGCCTAGCTTATAACATGATTTCTAAGACTTTCGCCCATTCCCTCGATGGGCTTTTACCGTCTGCGCGGGAAGAGAAGCAACTGGTAAATTCTTTGTTTTTTCTTTACTCCCAAACCAGCATGGAAGAATTTATTAATACCCTTAGCTTAAAGCCTAATCGGGTGGAATTAAATAATCTACATATCAGTAATTAACTCCATCATTTAAGGCTTCATTAAACGAATTACCAAGAAGCTCAAACAAGCTGATATACGGGAACAAATTTAACGTGAAATAATGATCCAGATATTTAATTTAATGAGATGAGTAATACACAGTGAACCAAGTTGATTCCTAGGACACCTACACACCTTGACGTCAATAAATAAGCATTATTAATACTATCATAAGGTTCATTCTATGGTGGTCCAGCATTCCCAGGAATCAAATTGGTTGGTGGGTGGTTGATTGTACACGAACAAAACATAAGTATGGCTAACGCCGAAGTTGCACACACTAATGTTTAGAAATTCCCTACGTACAACGTATAATTTTAACGACGTTTATAATATCAGTATACCCTTAGCGTCATTGAATTAGCTTCTAGCGAATTGCCAAAGATATCAAGCAAATTACATAATACGAAAGGTAGGGAGGACGCAATTTAGTTTGAACCATGTCATTCCTTGAATTTAGCGTCATAATTACCTCTATATGGAACGTATATATTCAGATATAAGCAGTCCTCTGATTCGTGCTCTAAAAATGGCTCTAGTCGCTCCATGTACCGTTGCCGTCCTAAAGACTGCGGATCGCCTCTCTTCTTAGGAGGAAGAGATTGAGGACAAACCGAAGTAAAGCTAGTAGCCATTTTAACGCCAGACCATGACGGAGCACTTGCTGTGTATAAAAAAGAACCATTACAATAACGATACAATTCACAACAAAAAGCGAAACAAAATGTTTATTCTCGTTAGTTATATTGATTATATTACCTAAAATGTAATTAGTTACCTGGCGGCATGAAACGAAAGTTTCCAATTGGTGGTGCAGCATATGGTATTCCCAAAAACATTTCAACATTCTGCAGGTTGTACTGACGATTGGGTTTGACAATCAGTCCTCTAAGCGCACCTTGTCTCAAATCGTATTCTCTTGTTAACCTTCTACCACCGTCGTCGTTCTGTGCATATTGGTGATCAGCATACTTCCTTGCCACACTTTCAGGAGACGTTGGAAGCAAGAGAGAGACGAAAACACAAATAAACATATTGTGATTTATAAATGAAGTCGCGTGCCGGTTAGAAGCCATTTTGTTTATGTGCTTTGGTTTGCTCATTTTACGATGTGCGCGCTTAAAATAGTAGTGTTGCTACTATTTGTTTGCCTTGCGGTAAGTACTCGTATATTAAACATTTATAGAATTAAACTTTTAATTCGAAGCTTTCAAACATATTGCTCCATATCACAGATTTTAATTTAAGCCTTATTTCTGTGGAATGTCACATGATTATCTTTAAACTTATGCACAGTATATTTTTAAACTTATTTTTTATTTAAATTTTGGACCATATAAGTCGTCTTATCAATTTATCGTCATTGACTAGTTTGATGACGATAAGAATTAGTGATCACTTCCCGATTATTGTATGTGCGCTCGCGGCGTAAGCTAGGCGCGCAACTGGATCGCATCCAAACTGTCCCCGCGCGACTCTAATACCAAAATACTACAGAATGCGGTGCAGAGGGGATAACATTTCTGGGATATTTTCATCATGAATACGAAAACACGAAATAAAACGTACTAACGAAGCATAAGTTAACTTGAGCACTTGATAACTTCAGTATTATAACTTTATAAGCAGACTTACATATCGATGAATTGAAGTACAGTTTGATCATTTTACAGTTTTAAGTATGAAGACAAAGTTTGTTGTTGTGTATCAATAGGTGCGTGCATAAACTTTCGAAGAGCTTGTGGTTCGTTATCTTGACATCTTTTTGTAAATACACTATGACGCTTGTAGCAATAACTTATCTTTGGCCTTTTGTTATCGTGTGCGTATTTTTGGAATGAACCAACACGTGCTTATGATAAACATCCGGATTGTGGCAGACAACCGCGGAAAGTTTTTTTTACCGCTTGAAAGGAAATTTTTGTTGAGGAAGTGAATACGTCTTATAGATTGTAAAGCTTACCGTCTCGTCCCTTATTAATCACATTAAATAGAAAACCGCGTTTTATACTGATTTCAATTCTAATGCACTCATGAAGAGTTATTCTTTTTTTTTGTTTCCCTAACAGTAGAGAGTTTTAAGATAAAGTAGTATGTCATGATAATTATGTACTTGTGTACTCCATTATTAAATCCATGGAGTTGAACCTAAACGATTGTTAATAGTTGTTGCTTGAAAAGTATTTTGTCCTTATCTTGCAATTTGGACTTGAATGTTGACGAAATTTTATTATTTAGGCAGTAAATCTGTGTTTCTAAACTTTTTAACTTTATGTGGCCTTAAATGCTTATTTGACACATTGTAAATATGGCACTCTACCTGCACTCCGCGTGGCCCGATGAGCACTATGGCGGTTATTTTCAATCTATTTTCTAAGTTTTGCAATTTATAGACCGGCTATCTAAAAATATAAAGTTTGCCAGTTGGTACCTTACTAAACCCGTAGTCCTTCTAAGAAATCGCAACAGATCTGATTCATCAAACACATTTGGTTATTTTAACATGTGCGTTTGAAGTTTAATTTTTTGGTACCTACCTACATTTATAAGCAGTGTTTGAATTACATAAAATCAACGTAGATTTGCATTTTCTACATGAAATTACAGTGAGATTCAATCATAGTTGTACAAACGGATAACTTACGTATAAAAGCAGAGTGATAGTCGACATGTTTCGGACTGATTCGTATTCGTTCCTCCCGGAGCGCTCGCCCCGGCGGCAGCGAAACAAACAACTCGACCAGCATTACTCTGCTTTTATACGTGAGTTATCCGTTTGTGTAACTAGATTTGCATTTGACAGCGAACACTTTTTTATATTATAGTAAGTAAGTACTTCGCACGATACCTCTTAACAAAAATACTAATCAGTAAAAAAAACATAATGTAAATGCAATACCCTACTAACAGGTAAAGTTTACCATTTAAGATAAACTAATAAAAAATTAGTTCTGATGATCCATAATTAATCATTACAAAATAAGCACCAGCTCAAATTGAATTCATTTCAATTAATTATAGCCTTATTTTCAACCATAATATGTGTGGGACGAGTAACCAGCAACGTAAAAAAATAATGTTGAATATTATGTATTATGTAAAAGTGTTATGGAGCGGGTGGACTGTAGGACGTTAAGATGAGTGGTGGTGATGGAAACACGGTATTTTGTAGCAGTAAATATAATTAAGGTATTTCACAGGCTTTAGCGACCGTACGTAACAAGTGACACAACAACAGATTTGACAAGAAGAAATATCAAAAATAAAACTATAAAAAAGGTTAAGTATAGATCCGCAGCCAGTCGCCAACAAAAAGTGTACAAAAATAATACTCGGAAGAATGATATGATCAATGATTTTGCGCTGATATATGGAACATTATTTTTTTATCAATTGTTTCATAAAAACACCGGCCAAGATGCGCCAAGTGAATTTTAAAATCTAGTCTTAGCTGGGCCCTGTTCCTAAGCTAAATATCACCAGAGTGAGGTCATTTTATATTGTATGTGCGTGTGTGCGTGTGTGTGTGTGTGTGTTTGTGTGTCTGTTTTTCTGTGTCATCGCAGCTCTCAAACAAATGAACCGATTTGGATGCGGTTTTTTATTCGCAAGCTAGTTTCCTGGTGGTTATCAGCCATGTTTGAAAAAAATCGGTTCAGCAGTTTGAAGAATATCTGCTCTTTTCCAAAATAATGTAAGACATTTTTGGTATAAACTGGATAAAATGTTCTTGATCATCAATAACGTATTACATTCTTCGTGTGATTTAAAAAAAAAGTATTTTGCTGGACTTTATCTCTTGATTGAGTCGACTTCAAGGATTGTTTTTTTTCATTGCTCTAAGAGCTCGTAGAGATTAGTATTCGGGATTATTTTCAACTTTATACCTCTACACGTTCTTGAGAAAAAGGTTCTTGACACTATCAAATGAATCAAGAAATTTTATTTCTTGATTTTTATATTTACTTTTACGGTTTTGCCGTTAGAAATTCAATTTCTAAATGTCTATGAAAATTAGAACACATAGAAAAATCCGAAAAGTAAAGCTATGGCCGGGAATCGAACCCGGATCCTCGTCATTCCGTGACGCGTGCTATACCCCTACACCACCCATAGCAGGTGGGTAGTCTCCGAATTTTTCTACCCGTTACTAACTGTCACGTGACCTTTGTTACTATGCGAATTTTTTGTCGCTAAGCGTCATCTGTTTGAATGATGTGTCTGTACGACACAATTACAAACTCCCGTGGAACATCTACTGCTCACCAGGGACGAGAGAAGGCGCCACGGAATGACGAGGATCCGGGTTCGATTCCCGGCCATAGCTTTACTTTTCGGATTTTTCTATGTGTTCTAATTTTCATAGACATTTAGAAATTGAAAGGTTCTTGACTTGACAGATGCACTGACGGACAATTAAGTATGAGGTACGAAACCCTAAACACAGGTTTACCGAGCTAAAATTTTCGTTCGTCGCTTTTTTATATAGTTAAATATAAAATATGACGTAATTTTTGGCTCGTTCCATTCCCGTAAAAATATATATTTTCAGCCATTATACTTAATTAACTTTACATCTAAAAATACGGAACCAAATCTGTCGTCGCTTATTAGAAGGCCGTCAACTAGAAAGTTGACAGTTTGATCGTCTCATATTATGTTTTATGATTATAATTATGGCCCACGGTATTTAGAGCTCATTTGGCATTAATTAAAAAATGCATTACTTACTTTTCTGTATCGATTAGAGCTGCTGATGTAGATTAAGTTAATGTAAACGTATATTTTTTTATTAATTACCTACTTAAAGTAAAAATCGTTATAATGCTTTATAATGTTTACTTTCACAGCGTTTATTTACCTTTTTCCATTTTTCGTGTATTTGCACATTTAGTCCTCTGAGCCATCGATACATATAGGTACGCGGACGATGTTACGAGTAACATCTAGATTTGAATACAACAAATATACGAATATCGTATTTCCTAGTGAATGTATTGACAAAAACATTAAAAAGCCCGGATTTCAATGCAAACTAACCCTTATGACAACGCGTTAATTCCGTGGGGTAATAGTTAATCAGGGAGGCCATTAAGCAAGACGTCGTTGCTATAGTGTAAAGGGAAACTTAAGTCTCAACTCTACACCGTCCTAGTGATGCAAATGAACAAAGCAAAGTCCTTACCCATAGAACTGGGACAAATTTTATTGTCCTAAGCAAGTTTTCCGTCAACTTCGAATTTAACTATAACTCTCATTATGGCTTGGCTAGCAGATTTGTTTTCGCCAAATTATTTATTCATCATGTTGCGTTTAAGTTCCTTCCACCTATACGCCTACAATCATGCTAAACGTGGCCTTTAGGTTTATTACCTCAGGCTCTGTCTACCCCGTAAGGGATATAGACGTGATGTACGTATGTATGCTGTTATTTCAGAAACGTCTCTCATCAGATATCATTATTCGCCAGATTCGTTATCTGACAATTGGATCATTCTTCAGATTTAACTTTAAGGTATACACATGTACCTACTCGTCCCAGGTGAAATAAAGGCAAAAATAATTTTTTAATACAGTTGCTCAAAAAGTGGCGTATTGCAGGGACGTATAGCGTTCGGGATGTGGGCTATTACACACTCGAGCTTTTTCTTTACCTTTTCCGCACTCGTGCGTTCTCTTTCCCAACTGTCAAAATAATGTCTATTAAAAAGAAAAAAACCAACCACGAAGTTTTTACTAAAAAAATCATAGAAATTTTTATGATTTATGCAAATATTTCTAAAAAGAAGCTACTAATTTGTTTCAATATCAGATTTAATGATTTGATTTAATGAGTTAGGTTAGGTTTAATTTCATTTAATTTCATTTTCATTTCATATCAAAAAAAAAACTACTGAAGACTTGGCTGTATGGGCATAGTTCCCTTTGCCTACCCAGAATGGGTGAAGAAAACAAAAAAAAATCTCTGCTTATATTATATTCTTTTACGGTTGGCGCCATTTTCCACAACAGTTTGTTGCACAAAATCAGAAATTTCGACGATATTTTATTTGAATTATCACCACCGGAACTCGAAGAAAAAAGCAAATAGTTTTTCAGGAAATGTTATGTTGGCATACTTCTCCGAACTCTCAGCAAAATTAAAACCTTCTATTACGTTATGGTTGAGGTTTTCGATGATAATAAGTATGCTGAAAATAAGGAACAACGTGGATATAAGTGAATACCCTAAACTAAATGCTTTCTTAAAACGACAATCGGGCGGTTTTATAACTAAAGTCTCAAACAGTAAATATGCAACCTAAAACTTCCCCAGTTAGTATAAAAAACTGTACCAATTTCAATGTATATGTGAATTATTTATAACTTTTGTTAGAAATAAATGATTAGTTAGTTGAGTTTATTGTGTTTTTATTATTTTATTAAATTGCTTCATTTTTTCGCAACTGTATTAAAAATAGTTGTTCAGTACACGAGCGGAACCGTCATTGCAACTTGTTCCGACTGTCAACCCTCACCTTCGGCTGCGCCTCGGCTCGGGTAGACATTTGTCGGAACTCTTTGCAATGACAGGCTTTCCGCACTCGTAATGAAATATACTATATCATCATAGTCCACCTAGATGAATTAGGCGGGTAGACCACGGGCGATGTAAACGTAACCATTGGACTCTGACATGACCATCACGAATATTATATCACCGACGTTATTGTTTTTGGCATAAAGGTGTAGATGTATTTGACGTCTTGACTGTACATAATACATTCGTTTCAAACAAAAGTAGGTACGCACATTCACGTGGACTTGTAAAATATATTTGTTATAGGTATATTGTTTCGTAAATGGGCTCCAAAAGGGCGGATCGAGTGGACGTAGCAGGATCAAGTGGGCTTTCATTTTGAAAGGTTTTTGCTTACTAATACTTTAAAAAAATTGGCTTTAAATAAACTAAATCTCGTTTCGGCTGACTATAAAATGTTCGAAATTACGCTTATACTAATAAAATATACATAAGTTAATGTATTTTGCATACTAGTTATTTATTAGAAGTCATTTATCTTTTTGTCCGTTAGTGACTAATTACGGTTCGAGTTCTTTGTCCCGCCTACGCCGCTATAGTCCTATATGTACGTAAAATGTAACATGGGCTGTCAGAACAGCATTACATTAAAATATTGTAAAATAAGAAATAATTTATACCCCCTTGCAAATAAAACGGGCACCCATGGTTTTTGTATTTTATATGCATAAAAGCTTACTTTCTAAGCTTTAATGTCTAAATATCTGTAAAATGAAAATTGTGAATGTAAAAAAAAAATTGATAAAATAAATGTATTTCTATTTGTATTTTGTATTTTAAATTCGAGTGGGACATGGGCATTCTCAAAGAGGCGAAACGAGTATTTGAAAAGAACAAAGCAACGGATGCTACCTATACAAGTGATATCTATGTTGGCATTTTTTATACATAGGTATATAGTTTACGTGTAGCACAATTGACAACATTTCAAATGTTTAACCAATCGTTTTTTAGTAGAACTAAACCAGACGTAGGGTTTAGTGGCATTATCATTAATTTACGGCATATTTTAAGTTACACTTAATTGAAAGGCTGTAATTAATTTTTGAAAAATTACCGAGCAGCAATGTAAGGCAAACATGTCGTAATTAACAAAACTGGATATTCAAACAGCTGACAAGTATCTTTCAACGAGCCTTACTTAACATTAATATCAACTTTACATTGCGCGCTGAATTATATTGTATGGCAATTTTTTACGTTGTAATTTTAAATAAAAATTATCTTAATATACTTCTTAGATCCTGTACTATCCACCATTTAAATATTTGCTCTTATTGGATTTACACGCAGTATATTTTTATAATGAGGAAGATTATAAAAACAACTCAATGTTATTACACATAAAGTTAATTCGGTACAAGATTCATATACCTACTTTACAATAACCTTGCATAATATTATGGCTTAAACTTTTCAAAGGTTTTGTCACTTTCACTTTTAATCATACTCAATTGGTTTTTGATTATTATATACCTATCTGTAAATATCAAAGAGTCCTCGATTCTATGTCGTGCATGAGTAACAACCGGAAAATCTTTTTTTTTTAATTACTTATTATTAATGGCACACGTTTTCCACTTAGTCAGCCTGATAAATGACGTCATTTCCGGTTTGACAATTACATGCGATTTTTTCAAAAAATACTGGTAGAATAAATCCCAAAATATTTCTTTTGATTTCTATAGGCATATTTCTCGAAATGGTTTTCGATTTAGGGCAAATGAAAAATATGAAATATTCTCAATTCTGCACAGAGGATCACTAAGCTATCTATAGCTATCTGTAATGTTCTCAACCATGCTAAAACGAAAGCAAATGAGCGTTTGCAATCTGTTTCCGAAGGGTCACACCGGCCATTCCTAAAATACTCATGGCTGTCACGAGCTCTCCAAAATGAACAAAAAGTACTACTAGTCGCCGCATCGAGTTAGACGGCGCAGCTGCTGCTGTGTTCCAGAGATATCGATTGTAAAAAGTACAGGAAAAACCAACCAAGTGCAATCTCTCTTCACCAGAGGGTCCTGTCCTATAGAAAAAAAAACCTCCCAAAAGATTTACATCTAGGAATATTTCTGCCTGCTCAAAAAATCTAAATTATTACGCTGTCTTGTTATAAACAAAACATAAAAATGGTGATAAAATATTAGGTACTACCTTGCCCGCGGCTTCGCCTGTGCAGAATTAATGACACTTACATTATACTGGTAAAAATATTTTTTAAATCAGTTCAGTAGATCCAGAGATTAACCCCTACAACCTCCCAAACTCATAAACTTTAACCTTTTTATACTATTAGTATAGATATCTTCTTAATAATAATAAATAAAATTAAGAAAGGAAGTATGAATGACGTTGTAGCATTAATAGGGAATTATGCTTAAAAATTATCACATTTCGTATTAACATATAAAAGGGATGACACAATGAGCTTTTAATGACAGCCATGAAAAAAAAATCATGAATATTCCCTATTGTTTATCTTGTTTTCGTTTTCTCGAATTAAACATATTTTTTGCAGACATAAAAAAATGCAGTTTTGTATGCTACAATAATAAAAATACTTAAGTCGCGTCGGTTTCTTAGCATTAAGTATCTACTTTTATATACTGACTGCTTAGAAAAGTGGATAGGTACTTTATATCAGGGAACCGACAATACACAATAAAAATTATACCTCATTGAAGTGCATTAAAACGCGCTCGAATATTTTTGAGTCCAACACAACTACGATATTCGTCTGGACATTAGGTCTAAAGGTTTTCTGTTTTTAGAAGCGGATTTCTAAAAACAAGCTAACGGTGAGCACACAACCGCTACGATGGATTATTCCAACAGTTCAAACAATAGTTGTGTTTCAGTTCCCCATACTACCTAACAAACATTGCACAGGGAAGTGTTAAATTGTATTTCGTTCTAAAACAATTCGCAGAGTTATGCTGATTCAATAAGATCAAGATTATCAGTGTCATCTTTTTTGGTTAGTTTTAAAAACTGATAATTAATAAGTATTAATTATCAGTTTTTAAAACTTTCTTTTCTTCTTAACCGACTTCAAAAAAAGGAGGAGGTTCTCAATTCGGTTGTATTTATGTTTGTTACCTCGGAACGCCGGCAGTTGTGGACCAATTTGGATTTTTTTTTGTTGGAAAGGGAATACTTTCAGTTTGGACCAATAAACACCAAATTAGGATCTGATGACGTGATATTCAATAAACTGAAGGAACTCTTCAAATCTTATAGGCATAACGATAGCAATTTAGTTATATTTTAATTTAACCTTATAGGCAAATGGCCTTCGGAAAGCCTTCGTGAATAAAGCAAATGGCCTTCAGAAATCTATATTTGATGAATTGGAATTGATTATGAAGACCACAGGTGGTCATCGGATTCAATAAGTAATTCAGGGATTGCGATTCGATTACTGTAATATGCTTGCTAAGCACGTCATACTCGTAAAATATAAACATTTTACACATTACCATAATATATTATGTATGGTAAAGTGAAACTGATGAAGGTTGTACTTTTATCGGGGAAAGTAATATTTAGTAAAAAGTGATGAACAGTTTGCATAAGAGCGTATTACTCGTGTTCCTACTGTTATAAAAATCCTCACTAGACATAATAAAATTAGGTTAGGTTCGTTTGGTATCTTCAAATACCCGAACGGCATACCGCATAGAAATAGGAACCCAGCGAAAGCGGGGTTCTGTCGACCTTATGGATTTATATGTGTGAAGTCGGTATCGCAGCTCAAATAGTTCCAAACTGAATAGGTACTATATAGACATATAGACTAGGTCCACTTCTGCCACGCATGCCACATAATAAACATAACGATGTTAAGATGGGAGCGTGAGTGGTGGCGCGGGCTGAGGCACCGACTTCAAACATAAAATGTAAGTAAATAGGTAGCGCACACCGAAAAACAATTTAAATTTGACATTTCTTAAGTATCGTAATTAATACAATTTATGAAATCTATAGTGGGATTTAGGCTGCATTTGAAGGCGGTTTTATTTTTTATTTAAAATTTTTCATTGTCTGCTTCTGTTTTACAATTACATGTAACGACACTCAGAAAATGCTGAGATTTTTGCGACCTGTGGTTTTATGGATAATGTTTGCTAATCGTTCAGTTCCGTTCAGTTCCGTTCATAACTAATATTATAATATATCCAACGTCATAAAAACATAATTATTATTGATAAAACATGTCACGACGACCTTTCTTTCAGATTTATGGGGAAGATAACGGCATCTAGTGTGCGCCAAGCTTTACGCTAAGTAAACCCTAAGAGTGATAATAAATATTTGCACATGGATTAGCACAGCTGATGCGATGTGGGCGGCTACTTTTATTACTTTTCTTCAAAGTCCGTCGCTGTTGCTGTAATTTGATGCTAAGACTATTTTTCTGTGTTTTGGCGAGATTTGGACTTGAAATAACTTTAAGGAGAATAGCAGCAAAAGCAGTAAACAATTAGATCTGGTTTATGTGGTTGTTTAGTCTAATTTTAGTTTGACAGTTCCATTATAATAATACTTGTATTTTGATGCTGTGAATGCGCGTAGGTAATATTGATTGTAGTCTCTATTTTGATTGAAAAAAGGGTGTGAAAAATAAAGTGAGATGAAGAAATATACGGGTAAAATCGGGTATTTAAGTCACATTGCTTATACACGATGATTTTTAATCGGTGATCAGGAGTTGAAAAATATTAAAATAATTATGTGAGGTCTTACGCGATTATTTCACTATTTAATTAATTATGATTATGATATTATTAAAACCAATAACAACTGGATACATGGCCATCCTACATTCATTATTGAAGCAAAATTAATACCGATGGGGAATTCCCTGTTAGACTAGGCGCGCACGGGAAACATTTTGTCACGGCGGCATTGGGATCTCTCTGTCTTTACAAAGATAATAAAAACAGAGGCATTCGACTGCTACCGTGACAACATGTCACCCGGTGCGCAACTAACCTTAGATCTTGAGTCAATAATCAGGACTTTGTTGACAAAGACAACTTATTACTCATAAGGTAAGTATCAAGCTTTTGAAAGAGGTTGGTAGGTTCATAGAATAAACCATAAATTGGGTGACAATGTACATTGGTCTAAAAATTACTCAGGATTAAAATTATCATAGAAAAAGAAAGAGCTTGGTTCGATGTAACTGTGATTTTAACGTGACCTCTTTCAATTACTGAATTAGAAAAATTGGTACCTGATCACCGATTAAAAATCATCGACTCATCGTGTATTATAATAACCCGTAACACATAAGTAATTTATCATTATTCTTACGCTGAGTACAGCGTAATTGGATTAGTGGTAGTAAACACTAATCTTTCGCAGCTTTCCCTTTAACCTCTCTTATATGGAACAAGTAATTTAAGTTACTTAATAGAATGTTGAGTAAAACATTTAAGCACACTTAGGTGCACCCAAATGCCCTATCACTCTAACATAAATTAAACACGTAGAATTTCGAAGATAACCACTTTATTGAGAATATTATTCGGAAAATTATAATTATGTAATATATGTCATTCACAAAATTAAAACTCGTACTCTGGCATTTCAAAACAGGAAAGTCCATTGGGCGTTCGTAGCACTCTGTCCTTGTATCATAAAATCAGCATCAAACCACTACAAAATAGAATAAAAACGGTTTCTTGATAAATGTAAAAATATTCGGACGACACGTCTCTCACAAAAATCATTCAATCGTTAATCAAAAAAAACTCCTTTCAAAAGCACAGAAACAAAATTTGAAAATTTAAAATACCTGTTCCAAACGCCTTGAATAATTACGTACAAATTAGTGGCCAGGAAAATCACCCAGTAACGCCGAAGTGAAAAAAAGTACGTAATGGCTAGTAGCCATGCGGCATGATAATGCTGCAGTATGTAGGTACTATTTGATTTTAGAAATATTAAGCGGGTGTCATTTAATTTACTATACCATGCAACAACTAAAAATTAACTATTCATATCGATCATAATAGCTGCTTGGTCAACTCTAGCGATCCGCTTGACCTTCGATCACTCAATCAATACTTACAAATTGTATGAGATTTTCACACTATTTGTTATACTTCCTCTATGATTATTTTATAAACTGAGCTGGATGAACCTAATACAAATACAGAAACTTATCTTTTCTGATACTGTTTGACAGGAACATTGAAGGACTTATGCCTAAGCCTATTCCAGTCAGAAAAGTACCTGTATTTTTCACTTCACCATTTATAACCGAGAACGTGATTTCTTTCATATTTGCTGGATAAAGGAATATCCATATCACGCCACTCATTCCAGTCCTTTGCCAATCGAATATTGTATTGTGCCTCCCTTTCATCCTACGGTTATCATCGTCAAATGCTGCTGATGTCTAATGAATTATAGGATTGATACCTAAATTAAAAAATATTTTGTTCAATAGTCTACATTTAATTATTTTAGTTAAGTCAAGTCCTTAGAGATGTATTTTATTTTCAACTAAAACAATTACAATATATAATACAAGCAGATACTAAAACGAAAACTACTACTAACTATAAAACAAATTGTCATAAAACTATAAATAAAAAAGTTGCCCTAAATCACTGCCCGGTGGCATGGTGCCCAGAAGGCTGGCAGCATTGCCGCGTTGTATGGCAATGCTTACCCTTTGTGCTAAAAAGAAACCAGCCCTCTGGTCACCCGATGCTTTATTTAATTTGGTCGACAACGACCCATATAGCTCGTGCGCACTTGGCCCCCACGGACCCATGGTTTCTACCCCAAACAACTCAAACATGTAGGCACTGCTAATGCCCGCATATCTGCTGGATTCCATAGAGTCCGCTGCGACATCAGCCCTGTTCTCTGTAGATGGAAGGTGGGACGGCACGAATGTGTCGACACAAGTGGCGCCCCAAACCAAAGGCCGTCGCATCTTCCATGCCACGAGCGTCATACTCTTGCCACCCTCGCGAACCAAGCCCGGAGGTTCGAGAACGGCTGGCACACCGGCACTCACCAAGGCCCGGCGGATGACATCGTTGAGGTCAGCATGTCGCGGGACACGCCCCACACTATTGCGGCAGGAGAGTCCGTGGTGGCCGAGGCTGTCGACTGTACACCACAGTGGCAGCGATGAGGGACTACACAAGTCGTTCCCAAACGGAGACACAGCAAGGCGGAAAGTATTATCCTCCAACAAAGTGCCCAAATTGGATGAAGGGATGGCGTGCAGCCAAGCACCAGATTCCCATTTCACAATGGCAAGAAGACGGGCGCGTTCTGTAGGGCTAGTAGTCGTGTGGTATAAATTTTCCCACACCAGCCCTACAAAGTGGCTCATCCCATTGCCGCTGTGAACCGGGAGAGTTGGGCAGATCCGCCATTGAGCAAGCCCTACACCATGCAGTGTACTCCTTAGAGGCCAGTACAGACGGACTGCATTCCGACTGCAAAGGAACCGCCGACTGCCGACTGCCCGTACATTTTCTATTGCATTTCCATTGCAGTCGGTACAATATCACACAAACTGCGATCGTTGTTTCACTCCAACATACATTTCGTTATTTCCTGTACAACAATAATTATTTTTGCTGTAGGTACATTGTCATGTTGCGGTTTACAGGTGTGAAAATGATGGAGAAAAGACAACCCTTAGTAAAAATAAAATTGGTCAACCTCGCAAACAATTTTTCACGTTAATCACGAGTAATTAAAGATTAAACAATGAATAGTAATTAGTCATCTTAGAAATGGTACTTCCAGAAGTTGTTATGTTCACAAGAGGACGCAAATGGATAATAGGTATTACATCACTTGCATTGCAGGTTAATATGTATGATCAGGCTGACTAAAATTTATTACCAATTAATTTTGTTGCTTTTCTACGAAGAAGACATTTTTCGTCGTACCCAACCCGTCCTTTGTTTTCCTTGTAGAAAACCCTGCTGTTGTAAACTCTTTCATATTATTGTTTGGTTTTGTAACAGTCATTATTTTAAATTGGTTTTTTTTCTCCCTTTTCCTTTTTTGACTTCACTTTAGTCATTGTGCTTCTTGTATATCGTTCTGTCGCCACCTTCGTCTCCATCTCCAGCCCATATGTGCCCCACTGCTGGCCACAGGCCTCTCTGAATAAGAGGGCTTGGGGGTTCTGTTGCATTAATTAAATACCGTCGTTAACGTTTACCTCATTTGTTGGCAGTCTTACAATACATATATACATATATAAATCACCTCTTTATCCCATACGGGGTAGACAGGGCCTAAAGTAGCAAGACCTATTAAGCCCACATTTAGCTTGATTGTGGGCGTACCTTTGACTTTGTCTTGACGATGTCAATATTTCTTACTTCTTTTAGTTGATTAGACTTTACTTTCTTTCGAATGATGCAGTATTAGTTGTTTTATTAGTTGGTAATGTTGTAGTAAAGTCATTTAATTAATAAGATTATACTCTTTACAGTATTGATGCTACAAAGAATTTTACCAATATGGTTTTCTACAAAAAGAACCAATTCCCGTTTATTAATTAGGTTAAGTACGAAAAAAGTGTGTAATTCGTAGAAAACGTTAACGTAGTTAACGTTTCCTTCCATACATTTAGAAAAAGTATATATTATTTAAATTATTTTAAGTTCTTTTATTTATTTATTTTCAAAAAATTAGCTTATGTTATATTGAAATAAAGTATTTTTGATGTTTGTTTCGCGTCCGTTACATTCAGCTCGGAGGCTGCATTTCTTAAATTTGTTATGTTAAACGTGAACACTGTTTTTCAATGATATGAATAAGTTATTTGTGATTTTTTGTTCATAAACGTTATAATGACTGATTGTATTTCGATAAATAATGAAATAAATAGAAACCAATTAAATTTACGGTTTTTTACGAACAAATAACCGAGCTGAAAACCGGGTTAGGGGCAAACAATTACTTTTCCTTGTGAAAACCTAGTTTCTTATCAAACTTGTCAACGAGGAACCAGGTATAATTTCCTACAACCTAAACTTACATTTCCATAATTTTATTTTTGCATTTATTTATCACACCCATTGTTTAGAGTAAGTTCATAGAGAACATTTTATTTGGTGGAAAAACAAAAACGTTATCGAGTCCAATTTGGGAGGGGAGGGTTTGACAAGTAATTTCGGAGATTAGTTAGTGTTTGAAAAATAAATATTTATGTAGAATAAGTAAGTATTTGAATGAATAAGATCAAGGTGAGAGAATGTCGGTTCATAAATTCCGAACACAACTGACACGGGATTCCGTAGTGAAAATGTAAGCAAGAAACCAAAACTCCTTCCTTAATTATGTCATCTTATCAGGTAACCTCCCCCATTTTTTTAAGTGCAATTAACACAGCTAAAAAGAAGTAAAAGAAAAAACAGGCACTTACAAATAAACTGACCCATTTCTCCTAATTCTAATCTACATTAACGCAGCAGCTGAGCGAAATTACAAACAAATAAATCTCTGTTATCTCATTACTCGAGAGTGTTTGGACGATAAATCGCGGAACTCGTCTAGATAGGATGGTTCCTTTTTGAACTCTGAAATGTGTTTCCAATAACGAAAGTAAATGTAGGTAGTTTAATTTAAAACTAATTTAACAAAACAGTGTTTACATATTTATTTAAAACAAGATTGTTGATTTAAGTCAGGGATTATAATATAATTTGGGTAAACACTTAAAAAGAAAATCATAAGATTCAGTGAGAAGAACTGAATTTTACTCATGGAAAATTCAATTGTCCTTTATAATTAAATGCCATAAACAAATATCTAGTAAAGCTTAGGAGGAGGTGTAAGCGGATAACGTAAACGTTACTTTTAAATGTGTTATCAACATTGGTTCGAATGTTCGAGGTGCTTGCTGTCTTTATCGTGCACTAACGGGTGTGAGGGCGTAGTACTGAGGCAAACATTAAAATCTAGACTGACTCAAACAAAATTTAATCCCATTCAGCGACAATCGATGTGAGCAGTTTGGAGTAAACCTCTGAAATGCCACAGAGTTATTAAAACAAAAATCTACGTATGAGGCTCTAGTAACAATCATTTAAACTGACAGATCATAGTGTTTGTGCATACGTACTCAAAAGTATTATAACCGGTCGGTTAAATTTAATGACATACCTACCTATTATGTCTGTCTTGACTTTGAACTCTGGTAACTATTTTGAGTTTTAGAGGTAGTGATTGCAGTTCTGTTGACCTATTTTAGATTGTTTTTAAGTAAACATCTAGCCACAAAAAATGCTGAAAGCAAAATCGTACAAAATACCACTTAACAATCGTATTGCGCTGACAGTTTAGTAAAAAAGATCTTTGTAGGTTTGTCCGTCACTTCCATAAAGAAAGTCAATGTTGATGAGGGTCCCGGGTACAGTCGGCCGCGTGGGGGTGGCGTCTCCATGAGTTTTATTCAACGTAGCCGGGGATGGAATTAGTAGTACTTAACTTGTATAAACATAGTAAAGTCACAAAAACTTGTATTTGCACTATTATACCATTTTTTTTTAATATTGGCTCTTTAATGTCGCATTGACTACACACAGAGTTAACACCTTAGAAAGCAAATTATGTAATAAGTATAATAATAATAATAATCATTTCCGGGTGTTCTTGCCAGTGCACAACCTAGTGGCCAGGATTATTCACCAACAACTTGCTCTTTTATATGGCCTTGTTGACTCCGATGTGCCGTACTAAAAGTATACAAGCAAGCCTGTTCCCGAAAATGGTCGTGCCACGCTCTACTGGGATAGCTGTTATCACGAACAGATCTATTGTTGCCAATTAGCCTGATATCCCGCTAACAGACCGATCTCAGCGTCGGGCAGTGCTTGTTGCCATCACCATCCCCCGTGACGAGAACCTCGTGAAAACCGAGAAGAATACAATCAGCAAGTACAAGACTTGGCTCACGAGGTAACATTCAACAATCATTGTCCCAATAGTCGTCTCAGCGAAGAGTCTCGACCAACATCTCAAGAGACTCTCGCTAGATGGTTGGCTCAAGGGCCGCATGCAGAGGGTAGTTCTGCTTGACATGGCGTGAATCGTCAGGATTCTCACTCTGCAGCATATAGCTTGAGCCCTGCCCCCTTTACCGGTGGCACCCTAGGTTAGGTTTTATAGTGTTTTTATATTTGCATTAATATTGTTTGATTACTTTTACATAAATATTGTAAACGCCTAGCTTAGAGAATCGAAATAAATATATTAATTAATAATAATAATATAGCTAATCCTTTTATTCCGAATTCGCTACAATTTCAGTACACGTTGTACCTAGTCTCTTTTTGTGTTTTTTTTATAAAATGTCGCGTAATTCGGCGAGCCTCTTGGCATAGGCCTCCCCCATTTATTGGAGGGCTTGGGCTATAGTTCCCACACGGACCCAGTGCGGATTGATAACTTCACACACGCCGTTGAATTGCTTCGCAGATGTGTGTAGTTTTCCTTCACCAAAAAGCTCATGGCAGATCTCAAATGTAATTTGGCACGAGCCTGGGTTTGAACCCACGACCCTCGGCTTAAGTAATAATACTAAGAATTATATTGCGTTAGTGCCGCAGAAATTGAAAAAAACAAGTGACAGAACTTTGTAACCTATAAAATCGTTTTTTTAAATTAATTGCTAGAAAAAAAAAGGTATTTTCCTGGAACGATTTATTTTGACTTTCGCTAGAGTTTGTCTTCATATTTAATTGTAGTGTCCTGTTACGAATTTAAATCATAACTTACACCGGTGAACGCAGCCGTTGCGGGTGACGTTTTCATTTGTAGATAGCACAGAATCGGAATTCATCTGTCAGTTTTCATTAATAAATATCAAATTGGTCTAATAGTAAGTACAATGATTCGTTGAGTTGTATTTACTATTGATGAAATAAGTATGATAATCTTAAACTAAACGTGTACCTGCCTAAGGTTTGACATTATTTTATCTGATTATTAGTTTACAATAATCACACACCCACACACACACACACACATACACACACACACACACACACGCACACACGCACACACACACACACACACACACACACACACACAACACACGCACACACATAACTACTTTTGTTTTTATTTCATTTTATTTTTGTCAATTTTCTGTTATTGCAAATTGTTTTTAACTTTATAGATTTCTTGGAGTTTTTTTTAGATTTTAGAGTTTGTAAAATAAATTATTACACCTATTTAAATCGTAAGATACAATTCGTGGAAGAGCGGTGTTCTCTTAGCACGAGTATCTCGTATACTCAAAAAGAGGCGCCAGCACAGATACTGCTCTTCTAATTTAAGTTACTGAATAAAATATTTTTCATTTTCATTTCATTTTTCATTTTTTCACAATATATAAACTTTATCTTAGGTAAGTGTATTCTAATTGTAATGTGCCTGTTGACGACACAATTTAAAAACGTTTCCGCTATGGTTTAAATGGTTTAATAACTCAAACTAACGCAAAAACAAATTAACTAGGAGCCTAATACGGAACAGCTATTTATGCTAGCAATCTAACAGAACAACTGTCTTGGAAGTTGATATTAGCACAAAAGAAAGGTAGTTTAAAATTGGAACTTAAGTAATTAACATACAAACTATGTGTAGGTACTACAAGGAGACTGCAACCCAGCCAGTCGCCAACAGTACCTATGTAATAAAATAGGCAATACGTTTAAAAAATCTCAACATCATTTCAATTTTCTTCATAAATGCCATAAATTTATCGTAAAAATTAAGCTCACTGGGGAATTGTCTCAAAATTAGCCTTTAAACGGCGAGAAGCTAAGGTATGGTACAAGGATGGTGCTTCATCCGTAATCAGGCTCTGGTTTATTATTTTTGTTGGTGGTGGAATTAGGATAATTTTCACTTTCTAGGAATAACTAGTACACTTTAACTTCAAATATAATTTACACGCATATGCATGGAAAAAAACTACAGATGGATATCTAATACCTTTAAACGTGCAATTCTAGTATCCAACGATTTTCATAAAATTTAGTATGCAGGGGGTTTCGGGGGCTATAAATCGATCTGGCTAGGCTTCATTTCTGGAAAACGTAAAAAAAAACTACACACAATCCAAGGTCATGTTTAATGTGACGTCACTTTGCTCTTTAATAATTGAAGAAAAATGACTAATTTGCTCTATAAGTAAATACAAATCGTAGAGCATATAGTATAGTATAGTACATACTAGCGACCCGCCCCGGCTTCGCACGGTATATTATGCATGTATTATACATATAAACCTTCCTCTTGAATCACTCTATCTATTAAAAAAAACCGCATCAAGATCCGTTGTGTGGTTTTGAAGATATAAGCATACATAGGGAAATAGGGACACAGGGACAGAGAAAGCGACTTTATTTTATACTATGTAGTGATGTAGTGATGATGATAATGTGGATAGATTCATATCAGCGTACCCAGCAAACAAAATTACTAGAAATGTTTTAATAAAGGCATATTTACGGATAATGTGAAAGCAGCGTCTGTTACTTACACCAGGCACAAAGTTTTTAAGTGGTCGAGGAGTTTTCTTGCAGAATTAAGATAATTAAAATACTTGATGCCCAAGTTATGGTGTGCGGTTCATGAGATTTAGATGGAAAGTGCGTCCACAAAGTTAATTATATTAGCAAAGTTATTGTGGGGCCACTTATAAAAAAAAGTTTAGGACTATGTTTATAAGGGAGGCTTTTCATTTTATAGAGTGGTTTTATTACACAAAGTGAGGAACTTAATTGTGATGTTTTAGCTCGAATGTGGCAGCACTAAAAGGGACAGTATATAATTTCGAACAATTCAATCTTTGAAGTAGCACACGACACAAAGTTTGTGCAAACTTCAAAACAGATAGCAAGAGCACCACTTTACTGAGACGATCCAACTGTCTTACTTACTCGTGTAAACAGGGCATCTGTATTGTTGCAAATGAATGATAAAGAAAGTAGCTTGTTTTCTTGGAGATAAAATATTTATATTACATGGTTATTAGTAGGTACAGTCACCAGCATAAACACAGTCGTGCAAAAATATTTCATTCTCCAAAGGGGCCCTTTTAAGTAAGATAAGTATTTTAACAACACTAACGCAGTAAAAATAAGTGATGCTTTTCTAGTCGGCAAAAACATCGTCGCTTTATATCAGCTTAAACATCGGATCGAGGCGGTTAATAATATTTGATTACCTATAAAAATCAACATTATTTGAGACTACAAGTAAATAATGCAACATAGGGTAATCCAGGGAGGGAGTAATTGCCCACTGACAATGATTGCCCACTTTAAAGTTTTGCATCATTCTAGTTGGATTATAATTTACTAGCTCGGTCTGTAATTAATTTTACAATTAATTTAAAATTAACGACTGTCAACACCTATAAAAAATAACGGTAAAGGAGATTTTGTCTACATGGATGAACGTGTAGAAGCAGGTAAAATTTTTAACAATTTTCTAAGAACTTATTTGCTTGTAGGTTAATTTTTGATATTCTGCTCTTATTTCGTGAATGTTATAAAATAAATAGTAATTTCGCAGTTTTAGATGTAAATTACGTTAAGTTAATGAACGCGATCTCTTTTAATTTATTATGGACAATTAAGTTTATGTCTAATGTTTATTACACAAACGCACACACAGAGACAAATCACGTCTTTATCCCTTGCGGGGTAGAGCCTAAGGTAAAGAGACCTACAGGCCACGTTTAGCAAGACTTTGTGTATAGGTGGAAAGTGGAATCAAAATAGTGATGGGTTGCTAGCCGCATCGGCTATACACGATTCCTATGATTTTCACCTATTCTCTGGATGGGCTTTTACCATCTGCGCGGGAAGAGAAGCAACTGGTACATTCTATGTTTTTTCTTTGCTCCCAGACCAGCGTGGAATAATTATTAAAATTTTAAAAACCTCTGAAGAGCAGAACAATCTTTTAATTATAAAAAATACACAGCGCAGTCGGAGAAGAACAATAATTATGCAAGATGATCGTGGATTAATTCCAGGTTAACGATAACCTCTTTAGGGCCGATTTTTCAATCGTCAGATAAGTCCTATTCGAGGAACAACTCTATGGGTATCTGTCAGTTAAGTGCTTATCTGAGGATTGAAAAATCGGCCCTTAATCACATGCCTTATATAGGTGTGCTTATTGTTACGAAGTAAATTGCATTTTAGTATTTTATACAATCGTTGCATAATGAAGGCTCTTAAAATCGAGTAAGGTACGAGATTTTAAGAGCTAATTATGTAACTATTGTATACAATACTTTTTCTACGACTCATCATCATCGTCGTCTATCGAGGTACATACATAATCTTTTAAAATAAAGTACATTGGGTTAAGTTTGAAAATTGTACGTTCCATTTAAGAATTAAAACAAATAAAACAACGCACAGACAACAATATCATGGAGCTATTATTATTTATTAGTTATTTATGGTAATGAATATGCAGATTTTGAATATTATTTTTAGTAATAATTACAGGTGTATTTTGCTTTACAATTTGAGATGCTGCAGCGTTGGGTGGCTGAGATAAACAATTGTCATAATTGACTTGAGTAAATGTTGGACTAGGTGTAGACTGCCGGTGACTGGGCTGGGCGCTGGGTTTCTCTTTTAAAGATGTCACGGTTCTCGGAATGTAGGTGGCATTTGCTGTAGATGAAGCGTTATTTTCTATTGAATTTAATATAGTGTCACAGACAGCCATTTTATCTTTAATGGAATTATCAATGTACCCCTCAGCCACACTTGTTGATTTCCAACCGCCATGCCTTTTTAAGGCTGTGATGTCACCTCCTGCAACAAAAGCATAGAACATTGGATTTCATTATCAAACTACACACTAATTATCAAACAAAGTACACTTGAAACCCAAATTAAATATGATTACTATTTACAAACCTGCATCAATTAGTAAAGTGGCCGAGGTTGTTCGGAAACAGTATCCAGTATACAATTCTGGGTTGGGCAACTTCATGTAACTGGCCACTGTTTTTCCCATATTTCCAAAAGTGTTTATTCCAATATTTTGACTCGAGCATTTGCCATTGTAGTATCTTATGAAAAAAACGTTCGTCGTTTGCACCCATCTGGCCTTAAATTCATATATTTTTTGATAATGTTGTAATATCTGCCAGTGACTGTAAACATTCTGTCTAATTTAGTTTTCGTCTTCATTACGAGTATGTTTATTATCAGTGTATCATTGAGGTCTTTTACATTTTTAAACAGCAAACTATGTAGTTCTTGCCTTCGGCAGGCACCCGAAAATGATTGCTGCCTGAAAACAATAAAATGATTGCATGTCTATGTTTCTCTGCGAGTCCATATTATAAAACTGTAAATGAAGATACAAAGAATACATAGCAATTTAATTAATATTTAGTAATATATAATATTCATGCTGGGGCAACTACATCGAGCGTCCCTGCAAACGGGTCTCAAAATGAATATGGAGAAGACAAAGGTTATGGCAACAACCGATCTCGCACTAAATCCCATTTCATTGAATGGGCAACCGCTGGAGCAGGTGCAGGAGTACACGTACCTGGGACAGGTGATAAAGCTAGGCCGGGACTCAATGATGACGGAGATAAGGCGAAGGAAGCAATTGGGATGGGCAGCCTTTGGAAAGCTGAGCTTTGTGCTGAAGTCTAAAAAAATTCCCCAATCGCTCAAAACAAAAGTTTTTAACCAGTGCGTACTACCGGCTATGACGTATGCTTGTGAGACATGGACACTGACTGCTGGGATGATCCACGAGCTCAAGGTGACGCAGCGCAACATGGAGCGAGCCATGCTCGGCATAACGCTGCGGGACCGAGTCCGGAACGAGCTCATCAGAAATCGCACGAAAGTGGTCGACGTGGGGCACAGAGTCGCCAAGCTAAAGTGGGCGTGGGCCGGCCATGTGTGCCGACGACACGACGAGCGGTGGAGCAAGCGAGTTCTGGACTGGAGACCCCGGCTAGGCAGAAGAAGTGTAGGCAGACCACCTGCCCGATGGTCTGATGACATAAGGGAGACAGCAGGACCAGTCTGGAAGAGGGAAACGGGCAACCGTTCGGGATGGAGACGGATTGGAGAGGCGTATGCCCAACGGTGGGCGTCTACACGCTGAAGAAGAAGAAGAAGAAGAATATATAATATCTAACCTTGGTCAGTTTCTTCTCTTTTTAGCCGGCTCACAACTGTCCCCAAAAAGCCACAGACAATAATACTCCGGTCTCACATAGATAACGACAAGAATACCATGTAATGAACAAATAAAGATCGGTTCACACTCACTGTGTCCATAGGGACGGCGAGCTCGCGGATCTCCGCGACACTCCCGCAGGCAAAGAGAGTTAAAGCAGCACTACAAGCTGACGCGTCCACTCAGCTATATTTTGTTTAGCTCGAATGGCAGCGCCCCTTGTCATTATTGGATTTTCCACTTCTGCATCATCTTCAATATCTGAGTTTAACCACTCTTCAACCATCTCTACTTCATGGGCAGGTGTCGTAGGTTCGTCCAAGGCACGCTGAATTGGTGGTTCATCAATATCCATGGGAATGTTAGAACTCGCATCAAGATTTTCCTTCGTACCCACATCCTCAGTAACGTACTGAGACTTGTTCATAACAGGGCTGGGTTCCGTGTCACGAGGACTTTGAGTGATGTCGACTATCGGTGGTGGCGGTGGCAGCAAACTGTCATCACTAGTACGGCCATGATGTTCTTCAATTGATTGTTCACCAGCTTCCAAGGGGTAAAGATGCCCTATGGAGCGTGTCAATTCGGTCTTACTAACCCTTATTTTAGCAACACGACATTGACCGTCTGCACCCTTTAGAAGAGACGATATCTTGCCGACCTTCCAGTTTTCTCTATTTCGGAAATCATTCTTTAGTTGGACTATTGGCAGAGTGCAAAGCGGGTGGAGGGGGTAGCCTAAACGATCACAGCGCTCGCTACGGCTAAAATTGTCATTTTTGTCACTGACTTGAGCTGTCAAATCCATATTGCAGTAAACATTTTCTAATCGTTTTTGAGATAAAAATATGGTCCTGGTAAGATGTGTTGTTGTGAATTGTAATAACACCAAGAAGAATAGCGACTGTAAATTTTACCAATTTCCAAGACCATGGTGGAAACGAGACCAAAGAAATAAGTGGATATTTGCCGTAAGAAAAAAAAAGTAAGTTACCTAACCTCTAAAATTTCACTGAAAACAACAATTTTAATATTATTGGCAATAATGTTACTGACTACCATTGTCCAAAATTGTGTAATATAGTAAAATTACACAAGATTTCATTAATATTTTTCACAATATTTACTTACTTCTTGTTTGACAGCGGTGACAATATTGTCCATAATGGCCGCCTATCACGTGGCGCTGTCGTCGCGCACGGTCCCAATATCACCAATACGGGGAGCCCTAATAGTCTTTACCCTTGGCCGCTTACATGAGTGTTTGTATCTCTCTCGCAGACTAGTTAGATATTGATCTACAAACATTTTTTTAAATTCCTCTAAGACCACGTATCCCTTTCTCCAACTGCCGATCAAGTCAATTTTAGTAGTTGTTTCGGTGGTGGAGACTTAATTGGCAGGAACAGGTGTTAGACATCGCCCCAATGACAAGAAATCAACCGGTTTCAGTATGTGGTCCAGTTCAGCCCCCACACATGTAAGTGGTCGAGAATTAATCACCGTTTCTATTTCCTTTACAATTGTCAACAATTGGTGGTCATTCAGTAGGTGCTTTCCTAAAGTGCGTTTTAGGCAGTTTTTCACCATGGCCATAAGTCTTTCATAATAGCCACCTTGCCAAAGGGCTAGTTGTGCTATAAACTTCCATTCTATATGATTTTTCGTGCAATAAGGTGCCGACATTACTTCACACACCAACTTAAAGTATAGAGCGTTGTCTGACACAATTTTCTTTGGTAAGCCCCTCGCCGCTATGCATCTTCGTAGAGCGAGAAGGCATTCTTCTGCTGTCAGATCTCTCACAATTTCTAAATGCACCGCGCGTATTGCTAAACACGTGAATAGGCATATCCATCTTTTTTGCTCACCTTCGCTCGTCTTCACATATAATGGGCCAAGGTAGTCCACTCCAACATATGTGAATGGTGTGCTGTAGTTCACTCTTTCTGATGGTAGGTCGGGTGTTGGTGGCATCTGATAAGGTCCCCCGCCGTGCTTAACACACTGAGGGCATACTTTTACCCCCTTATTCATAAACGCTCTGTAGGCTCCCGCTAACTTAGCAATCGTTTGTCCTTATCTGTGAAAGGTAAATGTCAAAGTGACAGATAAGGACAAACGATTGCTAAGTTAGCAGAGCGTTTATGAATAAGGGGGTTAATATCTTTTGCACTTGAGCCCTGCCTTTTGGGACCCAGTAGTGTTGCCTCAGTATACTTAGAGTATGTGCTACACCAACATGATAATTTTCTGTGTGTACTTTCTGGATTATCTCCTTAGTAAAGGAACAGTCTTTCGGAAGTAGAATCGGGTGTTTCATATCATAAGGCCACTTTGTGTTTGCCATGCGACCCTTACATCGTAAGATGCCGTCGATGTCTATATATACTCCAAGGTTTCTAGACAGGTTAGTCTCCTTGCCAGATACTTCTTCAGAAAAGTATTTCTTTTGTAGCCTCTTTATAATTGCCACGCTTTCTTTATCTTCTTTCTCCACTGGTGGTAAGGTAAATTGTGTTATTTCCTCTTCTTCATCCATTTGCCATTCGTTATCGCCGTCCTGTAATAAGGTATCTGAGACGTCACCATCCTCTACTGTGGCATCCGGATCATCCTATACGTCCGGCACCTCTCCAACGGAACAAAGAGTGCGTAGATCAGCTGGACTCTCTGAAGTCCAATATTTGTCTTCTTTAGTAAGGAAGTCGGGTCCATGAAGAGCTCTGGCCTTGTCGCAATATCAGCTGGATACAAAAGCAAGACCTCTGGTTTCATAGACCCGACTTTGGACTTAGATTTGCGGGATTTGGAGCTGTAACTGGAAGAATACGGACCTGGTGGATTCTTGTCTGATGGATGTGTAGTCCTCTTGTAGTTTGAAATGTTTTTTACAAACTCCGCATTCCATCTGGGGCAACATTGTATATTTGACAACAAAGGCATAGAAAGTGAAGATCTGCCATAAAGCATGGCAACGTAATAGAAATTGAAGTGATCAAAACATGTTGTTTGTTGGTACGGGCTTCCGATCAATGCCCATGAGGACCTAGTCATTTGCAAGGTAAAGAGGCCAAAGCCAACGTTCAACAACATTTTGTTATTTATAATGCACTGCACAGGCAGCTTATAGCTGATGCATGCATATCATAGTCTACTTGTGTTGTTGGAGTTGTGTGTGTGTATATATGACTTTACTTTAATGTGGTTGTCTAGCTAGAGTAAATTTTTAAACCAAAAGTATGACTGGGTGCTTATTTTTTTAATTTGGATTATGCAAGATGAAATTAATCTGTAAACGTATTCATTTAACTTTGACAGGAGAACAGATTGTAAAAACATAAAAACCATTTGAAGTGCGGCATCAGAACCTCTAAATATAGGTCGCGTCATGTAAAAAGAACGCTGGAAAAAAGTAGAGGGAGTGTGTTTTCGCATGGGTACACTAGCGCAAACACACCATTACACGACCTTTATATTAACGGTCAATCACTGTAAACCCCAATTTAACTTAAAATACTTGGTCAGATTTGGCTACAGGCTTTTAACCCTTTGTCTTTGTTTGGAAGAAGAGAAAAAATAAAAAGTGGATAAGACTGATGGAAGAAGTCTATCTGTGATGAACTGATGAATCCAGTCTTCCTCAAAGGTCTTCTTTAGTACAGTTTTTAGTTGATCAAAGTTTTATTTGGTAAGTAACAAATTTTCTACAATTCTTCTTTGTTTTTTCGCATTCGTATAATAATAGTCCGCTTGCTTACAAAGTTATATGACATTTTTAAACATTATTGCCTGAAAATAGTGTTACTAGTACAAAGAAAAAATAATTAACTTTGACGGTAATAAGTAAACTACTAAGCGTGATGATTACCGATGATTATCCAAATTACCGAAAATATTTATATTCAGTCTTACGGTATCAATGCACTTAGTAGGGTACTTTCTGGTCCTGGCAGTAATCTACTTATCTAATTACATATTTATCAAATAGGTTGGAATTGTTACGTACATCGATGAACAATCGCCAAAAGTATACTCATAGTTCCATTTAAATTTTTACGTCGCCGGCTCGAGTATCATGAATTTATGCAAAGGAACAGGTAATAATTAATTTATTCTTTATTATTATGCAAAGAGCTATAAAACTTCGCTAGGCGAAACGAAGGCAATGTTTATTTAAGTAGAGTTTATTTTCGTTAATATTTAGCACGTTCTCTTTTTGTGAAATGTTTTTAGCTTTTGTTTCCAAAACGGAAGTACTCGTAAATATTATCAAGATCATCATTTCCTTTCATAACTCAGTAAAGATAAATTTTTAAACGTGGTGCACTTAACGGTGGACATGAGAAGCAAAGTTCAAAATGGAGGCAAAGATCATTATTTCAAACAAAATTACGTTAATTATTATAAAATACAGCAATAGTATAAAAATCCAAGAAAGATAAGATGTGACATTGCAAAAAAAAAGTAGAAATAAGAACTAAAAACTACGGTATTTTCTTTCTGTACCCATTATAAACGATACCCATAATTATTACACACACAATGACGTTTTAATCGTATGCCAGTATAAATAATGCGGTAAACATCATGAAGCGACACATAAAATGCAGCCCTAAAGTTATTTTTAAAATATACCTACATTTTGAAACGGGCTCTCTCGGAATTCTCGGAACAAGTGAAACCCACTAATAAAAACAAGAACCTAAAGAAACAGAAAATTAAAAAGTTAATATTTAGTAGAAAGGTCCTAGAAACCCGGCGGGCGATTTCCTCTCGCAATAATTATGCGAACCATGCGGCTCTGTGAATTTCATTTGTAAACAAGTAAACACAAACTTAGCCTTTAAATATTATATTTACACAGCTGTGTTCGCGCTGTTATTATTGTATAATAATATTCATGTTCACCAATTACACTAAACCGTAGATCATCGTAGTTTAATTATATAAACCAACAATTTACTTTATTAATGTGCTATGCCAGTACAGGTAAACCATGTTTCACGGGGGTGTCGTGCAGAAATTCGAACACGCAATCCCAATAATACTTGCAACCCTAAGTTTCTGTCTAAAATGATTTTTAATGGAAGATATTTTTACTGAGTGTAATTTTTATTGTTGACTATATTTGCATTTGCAAGGACATGCAGCAGGGCGTTTTTATGTGCTTTATCGATTATGAGAAAGCGTTCGATTGAATAAGTCACGTCCGTCTTGTTGCACTGCTAAGAGACATTGAGCTGGATGATAAATACATTCCAATAATCAGCTTCAATCTGGGTGGGTGGTGAAGAATTAGAAACAGTACCGATCAAAAAGGGAGTTCAGCAAGGATGTATCCTGTCTCCCATCTATTTAACATCAACTCGGAAGCTGTTATGAGTAAAGTCCTGGAGGAACTTGATTGTGGAGTTAAAATTAACGGACAATATGTCATTAACAATGTAAGGTATGCCGATGGCACAAGTGTACATAGCGGCTTCACGGTCTGAGTTGCAGACGATCGTCGACGGGGGAACGAGTGCAGTGAAAGAGCGGGCCTTAGCATGAACATCAACAAAACCAAGGTCTTGACCCTGTCAAGAAATCTTACTCAGGACCCGGTGATAACAGTATCGGGACAAAGACTGGAAAAGGTTACGAAGTACAAATATTTAGGTACCTCGTTGACTGAAGACTGGGAATGGGAATTGAAGTTGCCAGAAGCTCATTTAATGCCATGAAAAAGGTACTGACCAGTGGGAGTCCCAAAATTAGTCTGCGTACTCGCATTCTTAAATGATACATTTGGCCAATCCTCTTATATATACGATGTGTGTGACCGCACTCCACCATTGAACTAGGTATAGTAAAACATAAAACTGCTACTAAAAAATGTATCAAATTGGTCTTGCATTAGTAGGTGCAATGTTAAGTTGTGCCCTGGTCTGGTTTTAGAAAAGTTAGTCAAAAGTGATATAACTGGTAGATATATCAATATTAAAAAAAAAAACACAAAAAATTAAATGTGAAAATAAATTCACCTTGACTTATACCACAAAACACGAAAATAGCCTTTAGAGCAATTGCATAAAGAGGGTTACAACTTGTATCACTTTTGACAAAATTATCTCCGAAACCTAGAAGTACTTGAGATACACCAAACATTTCGTCATTTTTTTGATTATTTCTGAATAAAAACGCGCAACAGGGTACAAGTCGAGTTATATCACTGATCACAGGAGGTAGAGAAATAGTCATTAGGGTTATTAGTAATATTGATGGGTGGGCGCCAGAGCCGGTCGGCATTTTTACACCTCGTAGTTTTTCAACAAAGACAGTACATTATTCTACTTCGTAATGTGTCGGCATTATTGTACTTCGTCATTGTTATTAGGTACTCGTTGTTTTTATGTTTGAACATCGGCATTATTATGCGTCTTCTTAATTCCTTTTCGACGTTATTATTCTTCGTCATTTTTCTATATCGTCAATATTGTTAATCGATATTTTTATACTTCATTTTTTTATGTTTAGAAAATCGGCATTTTTTATACCTCGTCATTTTTCAATCAAGACATTAAATCACCCAGACTCCCTCTCTGAAACCGCCAATAAGCGGGCTCTCTCTGCGTTATTATAACTTGTTTCCCAGAGGTGAGTAGAAACCTGCTGAATGATTGGTTCGTCGTTCGATTTTAATGCCAGGCCTAAGATTTTCAAACTGGTGTATTATTTCCTGTCTGTCGCGGTGAAATATTTACCATGAAATTGTTCAATTTCATTCATTAGATTTTACTTAAGTAATCGGCAAACCGAAGCTTGGAAGAAAAAATCGATTTGAGAAACCAGTTACAGTAACATGAACATTTTGTTTATCGCACCATGTATAAATACTAAATGAACGTGAATGTAATAAATACGATTTTCTCCCTGTTGGTTAATAACATAAACTTGACATATGTCGATCTCAGCACACGGCATCGGCACTCACCTTTATTTCTCGAGGGACTGAGCAGAGCATTGTCAGCGCGGTACATTTTTAACAACTATAAATGGATTGTTTTTTTTTTCTTCTGGACACTGCCTTTCATATTTTAATTATAAATATGATATTTTGAGTTGATTTATCTTTTAGAACATGGATATTCAGTTTTTTCCTGTAGGTTAACCCGACAGTAAACTTTATGAATAATTATGTTACTTAGGTATATCAGTTTAACCGATTCCAATCACTTCACTATCATTATCACTATCACTACATAGTCACTACATAGTATAAAATAAAGTCGCTTTTTCTGTCCCCGTGTCCGTATGTATGCTTATATCTTCAAAACCAGTCAACAGATTTTGATGCGGCTTTTTTTAATAGATGGAGTGATTCAAGAGGAAGGTTTATATGTATAATACATGCATAATATACCGTGCGAAGCCGGGGCGGGTCGCTAGTTAATTATAAATCAAAAAGGGTGAATCGATCATTCTCAAAAAGACTTCTTACGGATATAAATTTTCGTAATTTGCAAATCCGAAGCAGTACAGGCCATTTTCGACCGCCCTGGATCTTCGTTTTAAACAAAATTAGAAGCCTGAATTTTCAGTAACCAAACAGGAATGGTACAAACACGGTATATTTCAAATTTATAAACTAGTCAGTTTCTTAATTTTGTCACTCACTCACTGACAGACTAACCGATAATTAAAACTCTAAGGCACTTCTAGCAGACATGAAAGTTTCAAATTAGCATTAAGTGTATAAATCAAGAAAAAACTATATTATTTTGCAATTTCGGTCCAGTTTTCTAGATACACCAACTGCATAAATAACAAATAAGTATATGTTATATTTTTAGTGAATTAATCAGTGTACCTGTATAATATGTATTATATATTGGAATAATAGGTGTAGATAGGTACCATGATATAAGATTATGTTCTAAGGTAACTTACAAAAACAAATGAGATGCCATTAAAAACATAACTTTAAAAAAACGAGTTGCGCAACTCGGTTCTTATACCGTAAAAATTACTACAGGGTTTCCATTTTTTGCTTTTAATAAAAATCTTAACATCTTTAGCCGAAGTTTCTGCATGGTACGAATAAGACGAGCGTGCACGCCATCTTTTTAAATTTACGTAAAAACCAACGGACCTCTATTGGACGGCATACATTCCCTCTGTTCTTCTTAAGAGGTTATTTTTGTTTTGCTTTTTTCCACACCGCGTGATTATAATAATGAAAGCATCCCGTCACATTCCTTTCTTAACGGTAGTACACCCGATAGAACCACGTAATACCACGGTTAGTTTCACTTATTACTGGTACCGCCGACCGACTGCCAGTGGTGCTCCCGTTAGTTTTACTTATCGCTGGTACCGCCAACCGGCTGCTAGTGGTGCTACCGTTAGTTTTACTTATCGCTGGTACCGCCGACCGGCTGCCAGTGGTGCTTCCGTTAGTTTCACTTATCGCTGGTACTGCCGAGCGGGTGCCAGTGGTGCCACTGTTAGTTTCACTTATCGCTTGTACCGCCGACCGGTTGCCAGTGGTGCCACGGTTAGTGCATCAGGAATATTTAGCAACTCGTACGCTGCCAGGCCATAAATAGTTATTTTTATAGTGTTATATTTGTGCAAAGTTGTATTTTACCCGTGAGTGTGAAATTGAAACACGAGCAAGCGAAATTATATATTCTGAAATAGAATCGTGAGCGTAGAAGATAATAGAATCACTCATTTTTTAAGATATTACAACAGAAAAATCTGGAAATTGTTTATTTTTATGTGAGTCGGAGTCCATGATAAAATGTTCGCTAACAGTGTTGACATTTGCGTTTTGAAATTGCATCGACTTAACTTGTGCGTTCAGAATTATATTCATTCTATTGAATGATAATTAATATCGAACGAACGATTATTACGAGCGTTTTACGTTTTGTTATCTGTCCAAAGCCACTTAAACACGCTCTAAGGTCAAATTACTATCCCTACAAGTGGATAAAACGTGTTTTTACTCGCTTTTTTTTAAGGATAAAAGACGGCTGAGGCAGTGAGAGGAAAAAAAATCCTCATTCCTGCAAGTTCTAGTGTCTGTAAATAAAGTTTTTTTTTGTTAACTTATCACAACAACTCTTCGCACCAATCTTCTCACAACTGATGATGTGATGTGATTGTGATGTACCTAGTTTACATTTCCGTCTGTTTTAGCGTTGAGTTTTAATAATGCATTTGAAGCATGATTGAGCTTCATCTGCATTTCATGATTGATCCAGGCGGTGTTCGCACGTTACTTAACTATATTTCCCAGAGGAAGCGAAGAATTTCTAATTACTTAGTTGAAACTGAAATCGATAGCTTTTCTACATTTTATTTTAAAGATTTTAAACTTGTAAAAACAAACTAAAACATAAGATGACTTTAAGTACCTAGTCATAATTGGTGGTTGCCTTTTGCATTCATTGATTGATCAACATCTTAGGAAGAATTTTAATAAAAGCCAGATTTCCGAATAGCAAATGTATTTTTATTAATAATTCTTATACTTACCCAAACTTCCTGGAAAATATTTAAATTCAACAGCATCTATTACCAGTGTAAGCTACTATAAAGATGGTGCAGAACCGAACAAGTTTTTATCAACGCCTGACCCTGTTTTAACTTATTCTTTACTGCGTGTTTTCGATGAGAAAACTCGAATCTAGTTTTTTTTTTGCTTAAAAAGTAACAAAAAATAACCGAATTAAAATCGAAATGGTTGAATGGCTATATTAGAATAAGAATAAGAAAATTTATTTTGCAAATTGGCCGCCAAGGGCTCTTTTACATGTCTTTTTGAAACTACCAGCACATTCGGAAAGACCATCATTGCCAAGAAGAATGCGCCGCAAGAAACTTGGCAGAAAGTCATTTTTTCAAATAAAAATACAGTAAGAATACTTAAATTCTACTTACATTAAATACATTTATATAAGGGATGTATAAGGTCCCCGAGCCTTAAATTATATTAATTGATTCATTGAGTGAGATAGCTGCTGGCCTATTTGGTCGCCAGTTGTGTCGACCAGGGGCTTTTGTAGGTCTTTGATAATGCTATGTGCGCCAGGACCTCGCGGACCCTGGGTCTCCAATCCGACAGCTGTGAAATTGTACGCCGAACCGAGACTCAGATATTTTTTGTTAAGTAGGTAGCTATTAAGATTAATTTTTGCTTCCTTAGTAAAACATTATGTAAATACCTGGAAAACTTTTGGTAACTAAAACTGGCATACATACTTTACGGCACCTTTAGCTTAACAACAACAGTTTTATCTATTTAGAACTTACTACAACGGATTACTTCAAATTCAACGCATATCACCTAAGTATCTTTTACAAATAACCAAGAATTATTTTTTACTTCTATAACAGTATTTCCGTGCATGGCGGGAAGAACTTGATAACTCCAAAATGGCAATTTTACAGGGCAGCGATTTTAAAGTTTGTCATTTTCTCCAAAATCCGTTTTTATCTCGAACTCATCTCTATAGCTTGATTTATGGATAATTTTATGTAATCTTTCAAATTATGTTACGTATTCTCGTAAATTCTGCTTATTTTGTAAGATATTAGACTTATCAACATACTACCCAGAGACTTATCAACTTATTACCCATACATTAGTGCTCAAACCAGTGAAAACATTATTTAATTTAATTCCTAAAAATCAGTTTTTCAGTGTAAGTGAAATGTCTAAATTGATTTAAGAGTAATTTTAGATGGTTTTTCAAATATGGTTATGTTTATCTTTCTTACTATCTTATTATTCATAATAATTGACTTATCAACATGTTCACCGATCATGATCACCGAACATGTTAACTTATTCACCATAGAATTGGTATAGTGTAAGTATAAATTGACATATCAAGTTACGTTCGTTTTATCAGTAAGTAGATAAAACGATATATTTATTTGTTAACGTAATAGTGTATTAGTCGACTTTTATTTGAGATCTTGTTTTGTCAATTTACGTACGTTAGATCGGTTTTTGAGCATAAGTTGATGTAAGGATATATTACGATATTATATTTTTTATTGTGACTCATCGCGTATATATCTCATTTCGTTAAATAAAATACGCAGCGTATGGATATATTCAAATACTCACGCGGCAATATCTCTAAAAGTATCGTAGATATCGAGTTGTCAATTTTTTTCCTACAAAACCAATGCTGTAGGAAGCCATTGCGACGGTAAAAAAAAAATCATGTAAGTCTAGTTATCAAGTTCTTCCCGCCATGCACGGATTTGTTATCTTAGTTTACATTAATAAAATTGTTTTTATTTTTTATCAAGAGATGTATTGCTTGCATACAGTATTGTTTTTATTAGATTTTGTGCATGGTAAGTTAATTCATTTTATTGATTTTGAACTCCTATAGTTTTTGCCTAGTGTTACTTTTGTAGAATAATAAAATTAAGATTTAAGATGAAGCTTTAGTTGTTTATGTTTAGTAAGGTCAAAAAGAATATTCCTTTTACGTTTTTCTGAAAAACTTTCCGCGAACGTCAACGAATACTTTTTTTTTTGCTAACTGAATTGGTCTGAAATTTTGCGGTTACCAACACAATAAGCTTTTTATTTTTGTTCACATAAATGAGAGATAGACGTGGGCCGATGCGAAATTGACAATCGTGATGCTCTGCATGCGAAATTGCCTATTTTTACAATATATTCCTTGTACAGTCCAAAAGTACCTAGTCCAAAGTGTCTTCGAATTGACTACGTTAATCAGTGCAATAGTAATGCTCCTACTGCAAAACTTTCAATGTACCTCGTGAATGGCTTCTCATGGCTTTAGTTTCAGATAAGAAGAACTCGAGGTGAGCGCGTGAGGAGAATTTAGCAGTTTACGCTGGCTTGTAGGTTAGGTCTTGTATTTTTGAGTCCATTCAATGAAAAAAGTTAAAATATTTTCCCTCTTCTTTAACACTAAGTTGTTTTGTTTTGGGTAGAGATCATGATGGAACTGTTTTTCAAGATAGTGTCTAAGAAACACTATTTAGTGCTAATGACCACGATCCCCTTTAATACGTATTATCATTCGTCACTGTACCTATTCCTCGTCTTATCCCTACTGATATTCTAAATGTGATAGTAACTATGTCTGTCTGTCAGTTACGCTTTCACGCCTAAACCACTGAACTGATTTAGTTGAAATTTGGTACAGAGATAGCTTCAGTCCCGGAAAAGGACATAAAATAGTTTTTATCCCGGAAAATTGCACAGTTCTAGTGGGATAGCGATACGATAATTGTGCGAAAACGGAGTTCGGGCAGCAGCAGAGCTAGTATACACCTCGACATAACCACGACATTCTAAGATAATAAATTAAAGTAAAGTATAATGTAATAAATTAACATGTAAAAAAATAATATAATAAATTACATTTCATTGTTAGTAGGTATAGTCATTAATGACGCATGTATCTAATTTAAATTATTTTTTAAATATAATATTTGCATGATTTTTTAAGTTTAAATGTATGAGACTTGATTTATTCTTCACTATTGTAACATCATTGTTAACGCCTACCTACACGCTGCTAGCATGCAGTTTTCACCGCGTTTCGATGCTGGCCCGCTCCGCTCCATCCGTGACGTCAGTCTCAAGAATCCCTCGGCGCGCGCGCACGTCACCTCGCTATTTAAAATTTATTTCACGCAACATTTCATGTAAATCAGTCCTTTTTTTATTCATTAAACCTCTGTAACCGACCAATTGACTTTCTCATTATCATTTGGTCCTTCGAACCGGATTCAACGGATTCAGAACATTGAAATCATACATCGAGAAGGTTGAATAACGGTCAACAACGGCGGTAGATATTCATTTACGACGGCGGTGTAATATTCAACGCGCGCGACATCGAGCATTCGAGAACAACAACAAGAGAAGTGATAACCAAGGAAGGGTAACGCAAGTCGTGAGTTCGTTCCAATTATCCCTGTACCTACTAAACATTCCTTCTTCATTATATTTGTAAAATATCTTTGTTTAAAATACCTATCCATAAAGCCAATCTGTCCCAATTTCAGAGTTAAAATTGCACTGTTTGCACTGCTTTCGTGTTTAATTATCCCGTTAGGTTCGAGCCGCTATTAGGTACATATATTGCTTGTGCATTATAATCGGTGTATTTTTTTTCTAAGGATCTACATCTTCGTCATGTTCAGCTTCCGAATGTGAGGCACTAGAGGGCTCTTCTATCAACGTCTCAGTGCTGAAGGGAGAGCTGATAGAAGGCATTATGCAGGAAGTCTGGGCTGTCATCTCTCTGCTCAGGAGGGCTATCCCCGCAACAATCATACATATGGGGCACACTGTTTCGGAGTTGTAGCGTGTCCATATATGCAGGTGGGGCAGAAGGGTGCTGGGGTCCATTGTGTCTCCTGAGGATAGTATCGTAATAACTTAAGATTTTGACTGATAGGTTGGTTATCTCCTCCAGCTTGAAGGACAATTGAATGGATCCCTTGTACGACAGGGTCAACTTTTTCTTAGTACTCTTGGGGAGGATCAGGTTGAGGATGCGATGGCCTTTTGAGGTTCGCATCCTGTATGACAGGGTGTCCCATAGATGATGGGTGTTCTCACTTATAAGACGAGCATTACCTATGGGAAGGGAGATATCTATGTCGGGAAGGGATGGGTTGCGTTCGGAGATTAAGGTTATGTCCAGGAGCCAAGGAGTGGTGGAGTTTGACATAGTGATGGTTAGTTTTTCTAAGGAAGAACGAAATCAAAATCCGCATTGCTCTGCGAATGAAAGACCTGCTGGAGCTCCGGACTGTGTGCGTGGTTGCGCCTGGCTGACCGCATAGTGGGGTGTTCCTGCTAGAGGAGGTGTGGATAGAGATGGGGTCAGTGTGGCTAAGAAGCCGTCACGCCTTGCTTCTTGGAGGCTGTTTATTCTGGTGGTGGCGGTGACAAGTTTGGAGTCCATGTCGGACATCCGTGTAGTGACAGTGGTGGTCAGATTATCTACCTTGTCGGACAGCCCCCGGATCGATGATAGCACCTCAGTGAGTACCCTCTCTATGTTTTCTAGACGCAGTGTGATGGAGCGATCTGTCTGGAGGAGTGGTTCTGATTTTTGTTTCTTCCCGCTGGCGGGTGTGACTAAGGGATGAGGACATTGACTCGAGGGTTGGAGGGGTTTCCCCTTCCACGTCCTCTAGGGGTTCGCGGTATGTGATTTAGCAAAATTCTTAAAACAATGTAATGAAGATGTCAGTTTGTACGCTGCTCAACATTCTATTATTTTCAAATTTTCTCCAGCTTATAGCCCACATTTTAATTCAATGGCAGAAAGTGCTGTAAAATCAATTAAACATCATTTAAAAATAGTTCTTTCTATGGCATTTCTAACCTACGAGGAAATGAACACATTGTTAGTGCAAATAGAGGCAATTCTTAATTCTAGGCCGCTGACTCCCCTATCCACTGATCCATCCGATTTAGTACCACTTACTCCTTCTCATTTTCTAATTGGACGAACGTTGACACTGCTTCCCTCTCCTCAGGTACAAGATCACTCACTTCAATTTATGCCACGATACCAGAGAGTGCAGCAATTGAAGGCTCATTTTTGGAATCGTTACTACAAGGAGTATGTTTCAGAGCTACAAAAACGCACAAAATGGCACAGGAGCAATGCAGAACTTCATGAAGGCGCGATGGTTCTTATCAAAGACGACCGGCTGCCACCGAACAGATGGTTGATTGGCAGAATCACCCACCTCTACAGAGGCAAGCACGACGCTGTTTCAAGAGTAGCAGATGTACGAACATCCACTGGTACACTAAGAAGAGCATACAACCGCATTTGCCCACTACCAATGTTGGAACAAGATATTCCAAGGGGGGCAACCTGTTAACGCCTACCTACACGCTGCTAGCATGCAGTTTTCACCGCGTTTCGATGCTGGCCCGCTCCGCTCCATCCGTGACGTCAGTCTCAAGAATCCCTCGGCGCGCGCGCACGTCACCTCGCTATTTAAAATTTATTTCACGCAACATTTCATGTAAATCAGTCCTTTTTTTATTCATTAAACCTCTGTAACCGACCAATTGACTTTCTCATTATCATCATACTTTGTACTACATTTAAGGCAAATAAATATATTTCATTTCATAAAATAAAGACTATTTCCACCGAAATCTACATATAGGTAGGGCAGGCTCCATTTTTGGATCGGTTAAGATAAGACGCACTCTTTGTTCACATAAGGACAGATTCTCAAAATGACAGATTCGCAAAAAGACAAAGAATTCATTCATTTTCCCTTGTTGCTAGGTTGAGTCGCCTCAGTACCGCAAGACGCGGTTGCATCCAATCTATCGTCGATATTTTATCGGATGTACAATAGGATACAATTTTGTTTATTTGCACGTCAACGGCAATATTCGATTTTCTCCTCCTTTTATCGGCACAATAATATAAACTTCGCTGTATTTTAATGTCAGCTAGTTTTGCTTCCTTTCTTAAAAGCTTGATAAATAAAAATAATAGTTTTTTTTTCGGAATTTTTATATTCATCCGTTTATGCCAACCTTCGATGGCATTTGTGGCACCTACGGAATTTTTCACCGTAACAACTGAAGACTTCTGTTGTGCTGAGTTTGATCCATTGCTTGGCAAAATAATTTTGAAATGATGTGCTTTCCTCAGTGCTAGGAGCCAATTCACATAACGATGGGTATGCCTTGGGGATAAGTCGGAGAGGCAACCAGTGGAAACTGGGTGAATAGCCTGGTGCATTTACAGCCTTGTTCTGTAGAACTGAATCGAATTTATTTCGACCTCTTCCAAACAGCATTTAAAAAAATTATAGTAGCATTATTTGATCACTATGTCAGTATATATCGTCTTTATGGCTTGAATAATAGCAAGCTCACAATCACACTTAAAAGAATCCATATCCACAAAAATTGTTCTTTTAAAATTTTGAAAAGTCTCTCGTATGTATTTTGACTTTTGTTGGCCAACAAAGCAAACAACAATGGTACAAAGCTGACGGTTTCTGATTCATGCGTGATGTCGGCGTGCATAGAAAACAACTGGTAAAAAGGAGCCGGACAACACTTCAACGTTCCATCACCGTACAATAAATTCGTTTTTTTAATGGTTCGTTTTGCCAATTGAGTACCAAAATATAAAAATATTTATTAAGCAAAAGAAGTAAGAACATTTAACAGATATAAATATTAGGTAGGTAGGTACATTGATGATTAGTATGAGATTTGTTGCATGCAGGGTAGTGACGCTTCGTCGCTGGAGTCGGAGAGTTTCCTTAGTGACTTGAATTTATTTCGCGGATGTACATTGCATGCTGTGGCCCTGATGCTTGAGCACAACGACAACAACTGAGAGCGTGGTGACCGTTGCATTTGATTTGAATGACCAAAAATGATTTCACAATCAGCGTAATGCTGAGCCAACGACCGTTTCACTTTTGCGAAGACACGCAACGCTGATGATCTATTTTTCATGTCTATGTTTTTTTTTGTTATACCTTGTTTATTTTCTATAAAATTGTGTATATTATCTTATATTTGTGTGTCTTGCAAAAAGGAATAAATGTCTTCTTTCTTTCTTTCTTTCACAACGCTCTCCATTTTTCATTTCTGTCTTTTTGAGAATCTGTCCTTGAGCGAACAAAGGAGATCCAAATATCAAGCACAAGCATGTAAAACTATTATGTTATTATATAATAATATGAATATATGTAGCAAAACCAATATAATATTAATAATGTAATATTTTGAGTGACTACGACGAAAGTTATATACGCTGCCAAAAATGCCATTAGACGTCTGCTACAATTATAGTCAAAAGGTATACATTATTTGACTTCTGGTTTACGATAAATTTTATAACACAGTACAGAGAGCAAAGAGCACTGCACGAGTTTCATCCATTAATCATATTAGTTCGCGAACAAATGCCAGCTGGGGCGGCGAAGTTAGCGTGATTGTCCGATATTATTGAACTTTACATCACAAGGATACCTGGATACATACCATAGTTTATTATTAGAGAAAGATTTGCTTCTACAACAAATATATTTTCTTGGCAAGATCAGCATAATAATCTTTATGGAAAACAAATTTAATGAAGACTTCTGCAATCAATGTCACGTAACAACAACAATAAATCATAAGGTGAATTCTGAAATTAATTAAGCAGTCGCAAATGTCACGAAAATTGTGAAAATCAGTTATACATTTTGTAACATAATGTAATGATACAAGAATAATTCTACGTAATAGAATATCTCCCACATTACAGTGCTTTGAGTTTTTTAATGTCACCACAAACTTCGTCGTTCTTAAGTATTCCGTTCAAACACCGGTTAAACAAAAAACGTAGATAGTCGCGAGACATTAAGAACTTAGAAGCAACTCTAGGTAGTTTTTGACCGGGGGTCCTACTTTTGAAAGCAGATGAAGCTCGTCACCAGAAAGTACAAACTAAAAGTGGTGAAAAATTGTGTTGAATTTGAAATACGACTAATTAAGTAAGGGAAAACGACGTGATTTATGTATGTATTTATGTATAAAAGAAAAATTAAACCCTAGCTAATTTTGTTAAGAATTCGAAATTTTAATTTGTGCTGTACCTAGGTTGTAACAAAATAGAGATTTTTATTACTTTCGGAAACTATCGAGTTCCATATGGACCCGGTCCAAAATTCAAATCCATACAATCCATATAGGTACATGACATCCTTCTAAAATCTAACACGAATTAAGGCTGATGAGCGGATAAATATGTGCCTACCTAATTTATATTATAGTAAAGTTCATTCATTAATAAATGAAAATTAATCCGAATAAACTAAGAAATGGACAAGATAAAAATTCTTCAATGTGCATTGCTTCCAAGAAATATGGTTAGAGGAGGTATTTTATTGGGTTAAGTATATAAGGGGAGACGGTAATTTTAGAAAAAGGTGAAATTAAATCCAATCTAAAATTCTTTGCAAATTTAATGAATAATAGAGTGATTGGTTTAAAAGTTGTGTCTCTGATAAGTGAGAAATAGAATTTAAAATTAAGTAATACACTTATGAAAATAATAGAAAGATAATACAATTGCGGCACGTAATCTACATACGGGTGCACAAAGTTAAACTATTTATGATGTCGTATAATACAATTGGGTAAGTCTGACCACAACATTAGTTAAAAAAATAGCAGCACTACCGATGAAATTTTGAAAAAGTCACGTTTCAGTGTAGGCGCCAGACAAAGCATTTTTATTCGGTTTAAACTTTGGGCTAACGTTACAGCCAGTCACGTTCTTTGTGTGGTATTGCTTCTGGAATTTACGAGGCTTCCGTATACAACTGAAATCTACTGCCAAGATAGCATTATTAGAGTTGCAAAATTACAAAATTAATAAATTAGCTATTGCATCCATTCTAATATTCAGCTATTCATCCTCGCAAACATTCATGATTATAATATCCATGTACAATACAACGTGTCCTTAGCCTATGGACACATATTGAACACCCTCATAACATTACTTTTAACAAATGCTGTTAAACGGTTTTTGTTTCAATTCGCACTAAAATAAAAATCATAAATTTCCTAATAAGTTTGATTCCAGATAAACGACAAAAATATAGCAACTGTATCATTACGAACACGAATAAGATAAAAAGTGATGCTTGTGTGAGAATGACACGCATGTCAGAGTCAGACACAGGGATGTGTGCGTGTCTACCAGGCAACACACACGATCGGAACCTTTGTTCTACGTCCTCCTAAATCGCAATACCCTATGTCACTATATAGTCTAAGTCGCACATAGCATACAATCCTAACTGTCTAATTATCATCATGCATTAATTTCAGTTGAACTAATGTGTATTGAGACAAAAATTGTTATCGCGTTACGACAAACACGCATTAGGACTGCATCAGGATTGAGACTAAAACGCGTTAAGACTAACACGTATTAGAACTACACCCAGAATTAAGACTAAATAAAACGCATTACGACTGCCTCAGGATTGAGACTAAAACATGTTGGGACTAATAAAATTAAGACACGTATTAAGAGTACACTGGAATTAAAACTAAAACGCTTAGTATTATTTTTTCGACCCAGTTACACCGATACAAATACGTATGGAAATATTTTAAATTCACGTATGTACCTTAAAGTGCCGTAAAATTGTAAAATTTGCCTAAAGAAAGCGTTGACACTCATTTTGTCAGGAACGCAAAATGTCAGAAACGCAGAAGGCCAGAAAAGTTATTAGTGAACTTTCAAAGATTACTTCAAATAATTATGAATGGATTTAGTCATAATATTCATAAGTTAATTAAATATGGACCAATATTTCCATCATCATCATCAGCCTAGTTACGTTTCATTGTTGGACACAGGCTCCTTCTAGGTAACGAGCTTGCAATGAATTTGCTGTGAAGTTTAGGCAAAACGCGATAGTGTTTAAGAATTAGGTATGTTATAAAATTGGGCAGTCTACTTTACCTACAGACAAAAAGAGAAATAGTCAGGCAGGCTACATTGTCATATTGATTTAGATTTAGATTATTTATTAATTCAATAAAAATTACATCATATTGTACATTGTCAAGTTAGAAGAATTTAAATCGTCGAGAGTAAATAAAATAAAATTAAATAATACAAATCAATTGAATATTTAAAAAATGTCAAAATCAAACAATAATACTAAAACAATAAGGAACAATTAAATTAATTCTCCGCTAAGGATCGTCACTTCACATATTCAATGAAATACCTAATAATAAAAGAGTTAATTTAATATAATGTCAAAATGAATCGAAAAAACAATGCAATTAAATAAGTAAATCAAAATGTCATAATTATCCAGAAACTCATTTACAGACTAAAATGGCCACTGCAGTTTAGTTAAAACGCGACTAAGTCATATTGCATAGGTGAATGATTTACCAGCAATACAAGGCATATTTGATATTATCAAAACTGATTGGACTATCAAGTATCAAAGTTGCAAGTTTAGGATTTAAATCAGTAAGGAAACCAATTTTACATAAACATAGTATTTAATAAGATGAAAAAAGTAAAACTTGAATTTTTAAAAGTTCGAAGTGATTACAGTTTTTTAATATACACTCTGTGTAAACGCCGCGCCGCCTCAATATTCTTGTTATGGCATGTAAATAGCCAATTTTGTGATTTGCGGAAGGCCAGAAGTTTGTTGACGCCTAAAGTGGAATTTTGAATAGTGCCGAGGCACTCACCTTAGAGCATTTTCCTGACGACGCGACTTGAAGGCAGAGGAAGGCGATGCGTATGAATATACGAAGATACTTTTTAAAAACTTGAATCGAAGCGGAGAGTACAGTTGAAAAGTTATAAGTCAAAAGATGACATTATGAAATTCTTTCTTCAGTCCCATTCAGCACCCCTGCACTGTACATAGAAGACCGCGCGATAAATTGTTCTGAACTTTTCGTAACAAAGCACAGTCTGAAGTCGTTGTCTTTAACTTTCCGAATGCCATCTGTGTTATTCCCGCAAATCATCTAATCTAGGGTCTCCACATCACTTGTGTAAACTTCGTCCTTTACCAAACCCCACAAAAAAAAGAAGGGGTGTCAGATCCGGAGATCTAAGCTTCAACCTTCGAGGTTCATAACGGCCGATCGGATCCTTATCCGTGGTCACCTACAGTCTAACCCTAGTTTTGGACTCCTTTTTCTGGGTATTTTGCCCTTCGGGCAACTGAAGATACCTAACAGGTGGGACAAATTAGTAGGACCACGGGTAAGGGGCTGCCCTATCCATCTCTCATCAAACATCTGATCGAGGCGGTGTCTTGCTTCTACGACGGAATGTGCTGTACCATCTACCTGAAACCATGGCCGTTGGTAGCTTGCGAAACTAATATTGTCTAGTCATTTGAAACTGAACTTTCAATATTCTATGAACAGCGTCACGGTGCATATGAAAACGGCTCTCCACTCGCTGCAAGCTAGATTTTTGTGTACGGTGAAAGTATTAGGCCAGATAGGCAATTGGCGGATTACAACGCCTTCGCGGTTAATTGTTGGGTCCAGTCCAGTCCAGTCCGATTTTCTCTCGCTCTTTGAACTGCCTTTGGTATTAGGGCATCCCCTAGTTTCACTATATCGCTCACGGTACGGTATGTTCTTATAGCGAGGTTGCTGTTCTGATGGCACTCTCCATGAATTAAAATCATATCCGAGTAGGTACTTTCTAGCAGAATAACGTGCCATTTATCACTTAAGTGTCAATAAAACATTAATATGTGATGGCAACATTACGTTAATCAGTGTCATTTACTTTAAATGGAAATCATGCAGTTACCACCGAGTTATCATGCACGTCTAACGAGTTTCCACATGAAGATTGTTGTTCTTCAAACAAACTTCACTTGTTGATTCAAAAGAATTTGTTAGTCTCATAAATGCGTTTTAATCATCAACACATTTTAAATAAAGGTGCTCATACTGACGGAGAATGAGCATGCACCATGTTAAGTACCTTATAAATTAGACAAGTTCCTCTTCGCAGGCCCCTAATCGCTTTTTAGGACATAAAAATATTATATCTGAGAACTCGACTAAAAAAAGTTTTTTATTGACGTTGCACATCACTAACGGTAGGTAGAAGCCACCAAATTGCCCGCTTGATAACGGGGTCTACACTACATATATGAGTTTTCTATGCCTTCTCATTTTTCGATACTAGTATTGAAGAACTTTATTACTCCTAACATTACCAGTCACGTCCGTATATTGAAATTGATTACACGCATCAGCCGCAACGCTGAAACTCCGACCTGTCTGACTCTTTTTCCTAAATCCATACATTTTTATTGACGCAAGCCCGCAATCACTGCCGGAATCCTGATATATTGAATGAGGGAATGAAACTCACGTGTACGGTACATGTAGTGGGAAAAGCTGGCCAAAACTATTTGGTTAATTTTTTGTTTTTTCGTTTTATATTGCACTTTTGAAATAATTGTGATTTTAGGAAGCACACACATAGTAAGTTTTTATTGAAAATGAGATTTTCAATATTTAATTAGTTTTGAAGCTATTGCACCTGTATTTTCATTTATCTCACAGATTATATTATTTATTATTCCGTTATACCAAATTTGTTACGGGGTCCTAAAAAAGAACTGCGAAACAACTAATTGGAAAAAATAAAGCAGTCTGTTGAGCCATTTTTTTGAGGCGTGCGTGCACTGCTGTAGTACACAGTGTAGTGGCGTAGAAGTGTATTGCATCTCTTTTGGTTTAGATAACATAAGATTATTAGATCAAAAAATAGACATACATACACAACCCTCTTTCTGCCGAAGTGGAGAATAAAGTTAGCATTTCTCTTCTAAACGGGTCGACAGTGCATGTTATTTTTTTCTTTACATTGTATGTGTTCATGGGCCTGCGCATCAGGTGACCTGACTGCGCGAGTTCTATCGCTTGTAGTAAAAATTTAAAAATTTATTGCCAGCAAGGATTTATAGACTCATGTTTTAGTTGCCTTGACAATTGCGAGCATTAGAGTGTCACATTTATTTAATCACGCGTATTTCATCGACGATTTTAATCATTATCAGTTTTCTAGCATCTTCTCCGGGTTCCTTCTGTCCAAACTTCATGCTCGCTGCTCAGCGTCTTTACGAACTAGGTTTGAGGTTTTTTAGATCAATAAACGTGTCATTCATGTTTGATGACTTCGTTTCTTTTAATATAAACAGCAACATCTTTGATATTGTTCAGATAGACTTATTTCATGTTTGTCATAGTAAAGACAATGTTTGATTAAATGCTGTGGGAGTTATTCCATTTTTGTGTTGGTAACTGTAGTTTTCTTTTTGATGAAGTGAACGGAGCAACCACAGAAATTTTCCTGACAGACATCAAGTTGACATTATGATACAAAAAGTGATTACTGGAGTTCGATACATTTAGCTTTTTTGTAGACTCGCCTCAAAATAATTTCGGTTAAAACGCACTTTTTATAAAATGATACCAACTTAGGTATCATTTCATCAATGAAAAGTTGGTCTCTTTCTACCGCGAAAATTGTGAGTGGAAGTGTGGCCGCAATGAATCCCACAAAATAGCATCTTGCTTTCTTCGTAATTCGCAGTTGCCCTTGTATCTAAAAACACCATAAAATATTAAATACACAAACATCAGTATAATACGTGATAATTCTCTAAACCGTAGAAAAACCTGGTAATAGTAGGAGTGCTTTTTATTTAACATTAGCTCGCCGTTGTCCACCTTTACTGGGAAATTACTTTTTTCCCTCGCTGCTGTTGCCATGTCCATGTTACTACGGACCAGTGAGGGAAAACACTTGACTTCGACAATTGCATCTTCTGCATCAATAACACCTACAAGAAGAAAAAGCTATTATTTCGATTAGGTGCCTATATCAAAATAAAACAAATATACAAATTTATAAAAAATTACCGTCACGGCTTGCATCCAAAAAGCCATATTCGTGGTCTATAAATAAGCCGGCGAGTCGAACCTGCTTTTGTGTTTCAGTGGCAAACATTATTCTTGCGACGGACTCATTTTTTTAACCGTACGTCATATCGGTTGTCGTAAAAATCTTTTTGTATAAAATGGTCTTGACGTGATTTTCACATGGAGTTGTTTTCCTACGCTTACAGATCTGAAACCCAATACGAAGTAGCGCAATGTAAGATTGCAACAATTCCGTTACTGAATAATCTTCAACAGGAAAGTACTGGGAATTTGAACTTGGAGACTTTCAAACGGGAAATTCAGCGTCAGTTAGTAACATACAAAATGAACTGACTGCGCCTTGGCCAAGCTCTTCGCAAATACCATTTGCTATTTGAAGCGTTTTGAGTATTAATTGACGTGCAGCAGCAGATGCGAAAATCTTTCTTAGGTCTAAAAAAATATTTACTATAGTAGAAAATTATCAGGAGTTAGACGGATGGACTGCTGGACGGACGGACGGATGCATGGATGAACGGGCGGATGAGCTGACGGACGAACGAAAGGGCAAAAAGTGATCCTATAAGAAATCTGTTTTTGCTGACGGAGGTGGAGATACCCTATCTGGTGGAGGTGGACCCTAAGAAACAAAAAAAAATCACCATCCCAAAGTTACTCGCCGTGAGCCGGTCTCTCCTGTAAAGGTTGTACAGATCATTTTCATGCTGTCCAATTGTAATCTGCTCTATTTTTTCGATCTCTGCTGCAGTTTTTTGGAATTCTTTTAATTTATTGTCGCTAGGTACTGTCAGTTCTGTCATTGGGATGTCGTCTACAGGGTCAGTGGCATTTGGACCATAGTCTTTATCTGCTCGGTAGCTTTGTGGATTTGTGGTAAACGTTTTTTTTTCCGTAACTCAGTTTTCCGTTGCAACAAGATGTTCTGCTTCCGTGAAATGTATCTTTGGAACGTGCTACCAGGAACCTTACTCGTTCATTTCGTTTTGGCATGTATATCCCATGCCATGTGTATCCTGTAGTATGGCTCAGTCCTTAAACGTGCGAAATCTATCTATGTTAGTATATAACTATAAAAGTTCCGACTGGCTGACAGACTTGCAGATAAGACTTGCAGACGTTCGTTGCTAAATGAAAAACTGATTCACTATTAGTTCAACTGTTTTTTTCCCATCTACCATTTTTCACGCTGTAGGGAGGTAAAAATTGTGTGTTTCGCTCGGCAGCAAAGTTTTTTATTATCTCGTGCCTTGGAACCCTCGCAACGCTCGGGATTCTTATTTTGACGCTTCGTTCATGGTTCAATCTTAGAATCCTTCGCTTGCTTGGGTGTCAATACAAGCACTCGCGCCAAACAAAAACTTTTCAGCCTTACATAACTAATAACTATAATACCTGCAACTTGGACACGGCGTTGGCAAGACCCTTCTTTGCACAAGTTGATCCGTTTTCCGCAGTTATATTTACTCACTACACTCATCAGATTTTCAGCGATGTTTGAGTTTGTTTTATACTATGTAGGTAGTGATTATCCTAAGTTATAAGGATAAATAATATTTTAATATTTTATAAATAAATTTCACGACTGACCATTGAACTTGCCACCCATTTTAGGTCTCACTTCTTTTCTCGTTGAAGTAAACAACCAATGCTTATAACATAATATTGAAATTTGGCTCTCATTTCACATACCTATATGTTTTGATGGGATTATTTCTACTAATACAGTGATAATTCTCTAAACCGTAGAAAAACCTGGTAATAGTAGGAGTGCTTTTTATTTAACATTAGCTCGCCGTTGTCCACCTTTACTGGGAAATTACTTTTTTCCCTCGCTGGTGTTGCCATGTCCATGTTACTACGGACCAGTGAGAGAAAGCCTTCGACTATTGCATCTTCTGCATCAATAACACCTACAAGAAGAAAAATCTGTTATTTCGATTAGGTGCCTATATAAAAATAAAACAAATATATAAATTTATAAAAAAATACTGTCAGGGCTTGCATCCAAAAAGCCATATTCGTGGTCTATAAATAAACCGGCGAGTCGAACCTGCTTTTGTGTTTCAGTGGCAAACATTATTCTTGCGACGGACTCATTTTTTTGACCGTACGTCATATCGGTTGTCGAAAAACTCTTTTTGTATAAAAAGGTCTTGGCGTGATTTTCACATGGAGTTGTTTTCCTACGCTTACAGATCTGAAACCCAATACGAAGCACCGCAATGTAAGATTGCAACAATTCCACTACTGAATAATCTTCAACAGGAAAGTACACACAGCAAAATAATGCGGTTAGCACAGCCACGCACACGTCTATGCGTGTTGAGTATCGACATGAACGTTAAGTAGAATCTATGACATGTGAATGTGTGAGTGAGTTCGATCATAAAATCTACCCCCTAAGTACAGATTTTTTAGCAACAAGATGAATGAGCAATGTCACTGTAAATTACCTGTTTATTGAATAAACAACAACTAACTATAAAATAATAATGAAGAAAGTTACAACTATTTAAGTTAGTTTATAATAAATTAAGTAAAAAATAATTACAAATTAAATGAAAATAATCCCCGCCGGTATCGTGTCACACTCAAAGGCTGAAAATGCAATATCTCCGGTTTCAGTTACTTCTACAAAAATAATGTAAAAGTATTTTTTTTATTTAGACTGTCCTAAAAATATTTTACCTAATCTTACATTGGATATTGTCATCCCCAGTGTAAGCGAGAGAACCGAATCGAAGCTTCCTTCGACCTTGAATCTTCAAATTTATGCAATCCCACGCATTGAACTATTATTACTAGCGAAGAGTAATTACCATCTCACTGATGCGACGATGTTATATTATTATTTCTCAACAAGTCTGAGATTCCAATTCCAAAGCAATATTCCTCACAACCAGCACGGCCATCGAAATAACATCCAAAAATGTCATTTTATTATTACTATTTTATATTCCGTTTTCTTCGGATACGAACCCGGTTCACTAAAGCAGAAGTCAAATCTTCGACCTGTCTTTGACCGCTAGGCCACCGAGGTATGCAAGTTACATGGTGAATGTATGAATTATGTTCAATCTGCGACTACTGTATTGCAATTTGTGTAAATAGCTGTTTTATGAGCTTTGAAATAAGGTTGAAATTATAATTTATTTTTTTCCGTAACTATTTAATTTTATGGTGGTTGCAGTCTATTGTATGTTTAATTTTACTCTTATATAATATGTTAAAAACGCAAACGCATTGTGTTTTCTTTTAATATAATTATTAATAGGTATGACTCTTTTTACTGGAGTTTAAAAGTTGCTAGCTGATGGCTATTTTGGTCGTTATCGTCTTAAACAATATAAAGTGTTTTCTACCCTCAAATTTCTAATAATATGATTTTGTGAACAAAACAACTGTCACCGCTGGCAGCCATTATTAGCTGCGGGATGAACCGTGTGTTATACTTACGAACTGTTTAATTTTGCCTTTCGAATACCTTGTGATTTGCAAAACATGGATTTTCATTTATCTTTGTTGAAAAGAGCAAAACAATATAACTATTTATATAAGGAATCGCTAGGCGTTTTTTGATATGGGTAAGTAGACAAACGGTGTTAAAAACAATGACTTATTATTTTATCGGTAATGTTTTAAACAACTTTCTTTGACGAAAAATGTTTTTATTTAAACTTCATTTATTTTGCAGCGGAAGACTGTGCCATTATGGATTCACCCTTACGCAGACTTCGGGCACGATAAAAATATTCGTTCTGGGCCTAAACCTGAAGCCTCATCTCCTGCCATTTGATTTGGACATTATGTAGTTGCCGCACCCGCTAGTGACCCATTTCACAGCAACAAGACACAATGCTACGTTGCAACCTGTGCGAAACCATCTGCATGCTGCAGGATTGCATTGCCGTAGACCAGCAAAAAACATGCTTTAACGGACCAGCATACAAGAAACCTTTGCTCGTGAATATCTTGACTTTGATTATTACATCAATCAAAGTCAAATGTAGTGATTTTTAGTGATGAAGACGAAATATATTAACTTAAGTAAATATATAAACACAGTAATGTTTTACAGTGCAGAACGAGTGGCAGTGTTACTATAGGCTATGGGGTTGGATCTCATCGATGGGCCCTGGTGTCCAAATCCAAACCAAATCGAGATAGGTAGCTTAGTCGCTTCAAAGTGGAGATTATAACCCAGTGTGAAATGATGTTATTGTTAATGGCTGTCATTTAACATGTCTATTCATTTCACCACTGACTTACACGTCCGCAAATAAAACGTTTCGTTCATCTTTATCAGACTTAAACCTAATAAACCAGAATTTAAGATATTAATTATGTGTCATCTTAAAAATAGCCCTATTATGGTTGTGTATTCAATTTGCAAGATAATTATTATGTTAGTGACATAAGACTTTTTAGTAAACATAAAATCATACTGGCCTCTAAAGTGTGTGTTATTTTATGAATATTATTCTATAAGGAAAAGTGTGCAGTTTTATTTAGCTAATTTAATTACTTTTGGTAATAATAATAATAACATAAATAGAGGCTAATACAATAAAAATTAAATGTTGCATTAAACAATTTGAACCAATAATTGCATTTTATTGTTTTATTCTTTTACGTCCTTTTTTTCTTGTTTTAGGTAAACATGAGTTTATTTTGAGATTAGTAATTTAAAATTGAAAACAAAAAAGATACACTTGTGCAGGATTCGAACCCGGTTCTTTAGGTTTCATAACCCTAGGTCAATACACCTGAGCCACCACGCTTATAATACTGGCGGCAAAATTATGCTTCCATTGAACAAAATACCAGCAGGTTTGAATAACTATGCGTGAAGGTAGTCAGAAAACACAGTTAGCACAGATAGTTGTGTTTGTGTGTGGCATTTTGTTGTGTGCGTAATAAGGCAGCGGATAAGTGCGGATGTGTGTATAGAATGACACACTTGGATAACTAGGGTGCTCACCGATTCGCTTTGCTGTGTGTACCTACTGGGAATTTAAACTTGGAGACTTGGCCAAGCTCTTCGCAAATACCATTAGCTATTTGAAGCGTTTTGAGTATTAATTGACGTGCAGCAGCAGATGCGAAAATCTTTCTTAGGTCTACAAAAATATTTACTATAGTAGAAAATTATCAGGAGTCAGACGGATGGACTGCTGGACGGACGGACGGATGCATGGATGAACGAGCGGATGAGCTGACGGACGAACGAAAGGGCAAAAAGTGATCCTATAAGAAATCTGTCTTTGCTGACTGAGGTGGAGAACCCTCAGAAACAAATAAAAAAAATCACCGTCCCAAAGTTACCTACTCGCTGTGAGCCTGTCCCTCCTGTAAAGGTTGTACAGGTCATTTTCATGCTGTCCAATTGTAGTCTGCTCTATTTTTTCGATTTCGGCTGCAGTTTTTTGGAATTCTTTTAATTTACTGTCGCAAAGTACTGCCAGTTCTGTCATTGGGATGTCGTCTACAGGGTCAGTGGCATTTGGACCATAGTCTTTATCTGCTCGGTGGCTTTGTGGATTTGTGGTAAACGTTTTTTTCCGTAACTCAGTTTTCCGTTGCAACAAGATGTTCTGCTTCCGTGAAATGTATCTTTGGAACGTGCTACCTTACTCGTACATTTCGTCTTGGCATGTGTATCCCATGCCATGTGTATCCTGTAGTGTGGCTCAGTCCTTAAACGTGCGAAAAAATTAAATATCTATGTTAGTAATAAGTAAGTAAGTAAATGCTTTATTGCACAAATACCACTCACATGCTTTCGGATTTTAAAAATGGTAGCCTATATTGCTCTGTCATTTTGAGCAAATTTCAGCGAAATGGCGTGTTTTATTGAAAAATTCATAACTTGGCTTCTACTGAACCATTTGCTATGTTTTTTTTACACAATAAAGCCAATGAAACAATGAATCTGATGCTGTTACTTATTTTATGGATTACAATATTGAAAATATTTATAAAAAATGGGTAAAACTGACACACTGATAAAGTTGAAGACTTCAAGCGGAAATGTATTTTTAGAAAAAAATCTAAAGCGATAACACCCTTTTGTTTACATGCAAAAAAAAACTAGATTAGTTGTTCTTTCATTTGATACCAAATACTGTATAAGTGTTCATATAAAATTATATAGTAAACATCATTTCATTTTTAGATATGTGACGCAAGACGGGGCGAAATTGTTTCTTTGATACTTGATTTATTTGTGGCTAATTTTATTACTCAAGAACCAAAATAAAGGTCTAATTAGAACAAGCAACTAATAATCATAAATTAGAATACATAATATTTTGCAATAATCTCGTAAATGACGGTTCTATGAATCAAAATAACAAAAATGATGTACGTACCACCGAAGTTTTGATTTTCAGCCGAACTAAAAACCCTTAAAACCACAATATCACTCTACACAAACACATTATAAATCACAGTCTGTACATAGGAAACCACATTTACACAAAGAAGTCATTAATACATACAGTCACACTGATTTTAAGGTAAATAAACAAAGCCGGTACGCAAAAAACAAAACACGTGCCACTTCACCGGGCCAACTGCCGATTCAAAACCGAACTAAACAAACATGGCGGCCCGTTAGGGTCGGAACACAACGGGCGCAGCCAGGTCTATGCAGTGTTTTAGAATTGAGCGCATACGGTCATTTTAAGTGTTATAGTCTATAAATTTTTTAATGTAAAAACGTAATATTTCCAAATGTTTTATCTACTTTTCATTTCTTTATGTTCGAGTCTTTACTTGTTATGTTAGTAGTTATTTATTTAAACCGACTTCAAAAAAATAAGGTGGTTCTAGGTACGACTGTATTTTTATGTATATTTAAATAAATAATACAATTATTATTACGGAGGATAGGCATTTAAAGAGGTTTTAGTATACTTGCTGTTAGACAGTGGATAAAAAAAAGGTCGAATATGGTTGGAATTTTATTGTACTTTTGCATGACAAAATGACCAGACACTCAAGTTCAATATTATAAATGTAGTATGTATATAAACAATTATTATTGTAGGTACATGAAAGCAAGTTAACAAAACTTAAAAAAAAACAATAGATGTGTACTAATGCGAACTTATCCCTTTAAGGGATTTCTTCCAGATACACACACATTATTTAATTGGCGCATTAGAGGGGTATATTAAATGTATGTATGTATGTATAACACTTTAAATTACACAAGAAAAAGATGAATACAGGACAACACACATGCACAAAGGCGAACTTATCCCTTAAAGGGATCTCTTCTAGTTAACCTTTGAACGATTCACAATTAAATTAAATTACAGTATTTCTTGTATAAAAATGTATTTTTATATTTTTTGTACAATCCTATAGTCTAAGATCCGAATATAACGTCGATCTGCACCGAGCTGATAATAGAATGAAACATGTTTTATAATAAATTTAGTATATTAGAAATATAATAAAAATGGGTTGGCTAAAAAAATCCTGGACAGACTATTTAAATATATTACATATATAATATATATATATATCTATTGATTTATAAAAATATATAATACATCTATAAAACAAAAGTTTAATGTAATACTATTTAATATAATATTAAACAATAGAACATCAATGAAATAAATATATTATTTAAATATATATTTACTGACTTATATAAGAATACTAGTATATTATAAGAATATATCTATAATAAAAAAAAAATAACTCAAAATATGATAATGTAAATAATAACCATGCCTTCACTTCACTACATTTACTGCAAATAAATATATTATAATTATTATGAAGAAAAAAGAGTGTCCAGGATTTTTTTAGCCAACCCATTTTTATTATATTTCTAATATTTTGTATGGTACTCCTCGAAACATGTTTCTAAACAAAGGGTTACCTCACATTGCTTACAAACATATCTTGAGCGAGACTTCTTGCACCAGCAGCATCGAGCACTTTTCGACGGCCCTTGGCCGATGAAATGGTTGCCTTGTAGAATGGGTCTTCTTTGTCCACCTGGGGACTGTATGACAGCTTTCGCTTTCACAAGCGGATTGTAATGAATACGAGCTGGCAAATAAGCTGCAATTATTTCATCGGCCAAGCGTCGTCGAAATGCCCGATTGGTGATGTTTGTGTTTCGGCTTTTAAATATGACGAACGCATTATGGATAGTCACATTTAAAAGCCGACGGAACACTTTTTTGTACCATGCCATATTTTTTGACCGTTCAATTGGGTGCGCAGAGAGCAATTGATCCTTCCTATCCACACCACCCATTGACATGTTGTAATCTAGTACTGCTTGAGGCTTATATTTATAGCGGCCGTATTTCTCCTTTCCACCTATCTCACCTTCGTGGAAAGTAGAAAACATGGCCACTATATTTGTGTCACGCCACAAAACTATGCTCACGTCCCTCGAAAATGACTGGACAAGTTCTCCGACCCGCATCTCCGTCTTTGCGAGAGACTTAATTGCCTCCGGCACAAATTCGCGGTTTACCCGCAGTGTACCAAAGCAATCAGTCCTTTGGGACTTGAGGTACCGCGCTAATAATGGCGAATTGTAAAAATTATCCATCATTAACGTGTACCCCAACCCCAGCAATGGCTTTGCAAGACTCTGCACAATCTGTGCCGTGGCGTTCGTGGGAGGCGGAGGCATCGAAGACGCAGAAGTTGTCACAGGTCCGTCAGTCAAGTCATTGTCGGGCTGTTCATTTTCGTCCGGTCTGTCTATGCGGTCAGTAGTCTTGTCGCTCTTTCCTGTGTAGACGAAAAAGCTCCACAAAATAGCCCGTGTCGGACTCGCACAACTCATAGCTTTTTACGCCAACTTTGGCAGCTTTGGTGGCGATTTTTTGTGCAAAGGAGAGCCGACCGTGCCATTTGAGGAGTGATTCGTCTATTGCTATGTTTTGCTTTGGAATATACAGCTTGCCGAATTTCTCATTTAAGTGGTCAAGTACAGGCTGTATCTTCCGAAGCTTTTTCTGGGCACACGTGAGTCCCGTCAGGTCAGTCATATTATCAATAAAATGTAGCATTCGTTTCAGTAGAGTAAATCTGTTATATGTCATTAGGTTCTTAAAATATTTTAGGGTGAGATACCCATTTTCCTTGAAATAGTCGGATTCGACATTTAGTGGGGCTAGCCCTTGCAAGATGAGTATAGAAAGGAAAATGAGTATCTCCTCTCTGTCAGTGTTTTGCCATTTAATAAGTCGGAGTGTTCGGTCGTTATTTGGTCTATTAATAAGTTGGAGTGCTTATTCGTCTGCGTAACTATGAGGTCTACGAGGTAATCGTCGAAAAATTTTCGAAATATGTCAAGTGGAGTCGTAGTGTCATCTAAGTTAAATGTGGGTCCAGGTTTGGCTGTAAATATCTCACGCTGTCCGTTGAACGACGTGTGGTCGCATGTCCAGTCAAATGTTAGATGGTCTATCGGTAACATAGTCGTTATAGTTTTGTCAGCGTCTGCGTCTTCGTCTGCCAGCCATTGGCGCACGTCTTCGGCTAGATTTGGTGGCAATACGGCAGACTCTTTGGAAGTGATGTCGACGGGAGTTGGCGTATCATCATCAACATCATCTTCCTCGTCTTCATCACTTTCGTCCTGCATGTTTTGGCACCAGCCCTCGAAGATCTTCTCCGCTCTCGTGGTTCCATAATCTAAAAATTAAACAAGCTACTTGATTGTGTTCAATAACAAATAAATTATAAAAAACAAAACACCGCTATGAACGTCAAAATGTGTTTTAACGAATAATTTTATATTTTGCTTTCAATAATGTTTCTTTTAAATTCTTCATCCATTATTGTGTCCCGAAATGTTATTTAAATAAAGTTGAGTATTTTTATCCGCCAGCGGCATCCTAGGTTAGACTTTAGTAAAAAAATCCGAGTATCACATTGAACATGAATAAAGCAAAATAATAATGGTGAAAATGATCACATAATAGTCTGATGAATAAATTATGCGTGTAACATACCTAATCCAGTGATCACATCGTTTTTATTACGTATTGTTTTGGTGTCCTTTTTAATAATATCTGAAATATAAAATAAAATTATTAAGCAATTCGTTTTTTAAACCGCACCTATATTTTGCAACCTGTGTTCATTGTTTAACTGGATATTATTTTAATATATTCCACCCCATCTCCCTAAATAGGTGAATATGCAAAGGAAATTGACACTTACTTGAAGGGCCAGCTTTTTGCGTCCTTAGCGTGGACGGTGTGAGCTTTATAGGCGTTTTGTTCCCTGAAATATAGTTGAAAATTAGGAAAAATAATAAGAAATCGATAGGACTGTCAAGGAATTTATACTCGTGTATTATCACTTACTTGCATTTGAAGGGCCCTGTTTGTGTGACCTGTGCGTTTCTGGTGTGACGGGAGTTTGTTTCCCTAAAATATAATTAAAAATTAGCATTGATCATAAAAAATCGAGAATCGTTCACTAGGTTCAGAATAAACACAACATACTCAGATTTCCTGTAGTCCAGTCAACACGTAGGGGTGAGTAGCCCGGGACTTCCACGACACTATCTAAACTTACACCGCTGCAAAATAAATTTAAGTTAAAAAACGCATGAAGTTTGTATTTTAGATAAGTTGCTAATAAAACAATAAAAACAGCATCTAAAAACCAAAATCACCTAGTTGGGGTCGCACAATCGGGCTCGATTTGATGGCGAGGCGTTGTCGCCAATCCACTAACTGCGAAGTTAGGGTCATCTTCACTGTAGGCAAAATATGTAAACGTGAAATGATTACAGTAATTACAACCCAAACCTGGGGCGGTGAATTAGTATGTCTCGGATCGCAGGTGTTTGTGGCCCTCACCTTTCGGATCGGGCCTTAAATATGCGATCTGCAAGAAAGCCGTTTAATTACTTTGTATTATGGGCTGCACAAATGCATGGTCAATTAATTATAAATAAATTCAGTTATAAATTGGTCAAACAATTCTGCAGGCCATTGTACATAATACCTGTTATCGTAAGATTGTAAACGCCCGTAGGTTTATAATCTAACGCGCGAGATTATAATCTAAACTAAGCAAACCAATTCGTCAGTTTATAATCTAACGGGAGTTACAATTATACGGTATCATTATACAAAGCAAACATCTTACATTATCTCCCACGGCATAAGCTTCCGAGCTGGAGGTGTCGCCGGAGACCCAGGCACTAACCGGCACTCTGTTCTTTCGGGCGACTGTTTCCTAAAACGTAATTGTTATATTTTAAAACAGTTACTTTTGTGTATACCGCAGTAATAAATATGTATAACTGTGGTTTTAGATATCTCACTTCGTCTGCTTGCGAGGAGGAGCGTCTGGCAGCAAGAACCTCTCTAGCTGCTTCTCCCTCTTTTTACCTACGTATATATTTCGGGTCTCTGCTGGAAACGCGTTTATACGTTTTTTTGTTTCGGCGAGCCGTTTTATAACTATCGCCTTTTCTTCTTCATATGTTCTAAAAATATATATATTTACATACAAATTCCCGCCGTTTATTGCAATAAGAAACATTAAATCTACAAGGTTTTTCAAACGTGGTGACGACATGATAATCAGTAGGTAGGTTTAATTAAATAATTAAATTAACCTGGAACTAGGACCTGGACCCGGTGATGGCGGGTTTGGTGACGAGGTTTGCTCGGGAGGAAATAATTGTCTGGGCTGAGCTGAGCCCTTTCCTTGACCTCGCCCGCGTCCTCGCCCTCGCTCTCGTCCACGTCCACGACCGCATGGTCTGGGTTCTTGGTTATTTTTTCTGTTTAAATCATATGAAATAAAAACCCATGCACAAAAACACACCTCATGCATTGCATTTCCGCCAGCCAAAAGATGCTTTAAATGCAAAAAATATGCAATCTTAATTAGTTTTTTGAGCAAATGTAAGACTTGTTAAGAGCCCCTCAGTCGTCATACACATAAATGAAGAACCCGAAGGGCAGTACTTAATTCATGTAGTAGAAGAGTAAATAACTGCCTTTTTACTATTTACCCAATTTACATAGAATATATATATATATATATGACTACGGTTATGTAATAAAAACTGCCAAGAGCATATTTTTTGTCGAATATATTTTGATCTACCCCATAGTCGCTTTTAGCTTAATCTACTAAAAAAATCTGGTCACTGCAAAACTTACGCTCATATTATATACAGCGTGTATTTTTAGAATATTAAAAGTTTTCAACTAAGTAGCCCAAAACCCCACTTTTTTATTTACATAGATATATAATATTCTTTTATCCGTAAAATGTTGGATGTATTGTAAGTTTATATCATTCAATCATTAGCAAATTTTTCTTTTTTTATCTGTACAAAATACTTAAGTATACTTTATGAACATTCGAGATTCGGAAGGAACACATATTAAATACAAAAAACACATATTAAAAAAGCGATACACCGGGATTAGTCTGATACCATTGTTAAAACATAAGTAAGAACAAATCACAAAAGCACCAATCGCGATGGCAGCGTGTAACTGCCCTCCCTACTAAGCTATCTAAAGACTAACTTATATACTAACCTACCTCTTAACAGCTCTACCTACCTAATAGAGAATAAAAATGGCAGCGTGAATCGTCTAAAACTGATGGACCAACATTGTGAATATTGTAGTAACCCGAGAATCTTTGCATGGAAAATAAGAATGGTTTCCTAACTCTATCTAATGTCTACCCTAACAATAATTACTTAAAAATAATGTAGAAAATTAGCAAATTAGTTATATAATAAATTCTTAAGGAAATAATGATTAAAAGAGAGTTCGAAAACAAGATAAAATTTCTAAGTAAATTTATAATTGTACTTCAGATATGTGAACCCCCAAAATGGGGTGAATCCGCTACCACCTTCCCCTTCGGATTCTACTTACGCCACCCTATAACTATAAACATCCCCTTGAGGCTGCATATAGTTAGAAAATTAAGCATTAACTTTGATGCTATTAAAAGATCTTTAGTACAAATACAAAGCTTTACTTTCACTACTTTTAGTCAACTTCTGAAACTACTAATTTCATTTACTTATTACGTTTTTATATTTATTAATTAATATAAAATTTCATGAATACACATTACTTCCATCTTTAAGAAATAAAACTTTCAAGCACTTTATTTAAGAGCCAAGATTCTGGTATCAAGGAAAAGATAGTTTTAACATGACGAAGTATAATTTTACTTAGCATATTATTGAATGTTACAAAAGGTTGATATTTCCTTCGTTTATCCCTTATCTTTTAGGATAGAAGATGAGCATTATTTACTCAGAAAACCTCCTTAAATTTCATTCTGAACTTTATTGTTCTTTAAATTTGTAAACTGCTTTAGTTTTAATTATTTTGATTAAATAAAAATTTGAATTAAAAATGAAATGCTTTTTGAATTATTTCTCTTCAGATTAAAACCTGAAATGTACTCATTTAATTGCTACCCTATAATCTATCACTGAACTAAATTGAAGTTTAATCAGACCTAATAATCCTAGCTGCTCTACCAACTAAACTGCACGAAACAACAAGCTAGAAAAACCCGGTTTTCTTATTTAAATTACTCGCGTTCCCATTCATAGTGCAATGAATGGGTTCTGAACTAAATTACCCCTAAGTGAGTGGGTCAGTCTCCAAGATCTATCCATAAGACCCGTGTGCTCAGCGATAAAGACGGTTTGGACTGGGATTGTCAAGTATCGCTGTGACGAATAAGGCGGAGTGAATGAATAAATAGATAAATAAGGTGACAGAACGATGTTGAATTTGAAACACCACTATAGGCATAACAATCCCTACACAATCCTGGGAGAAATTGGTCTGTCTCTTCTGGTATAATACAAGACCCCACTTTTACTCCATAAGTGGTTATTTTCTTAATAAAAATTGCGTATCTGAGGAAAGCTACCCTGTCAGTTGACACCGTTGAGGTAACCCGGGTATCAATCCACAGATATCAGCTTTTACTAGCTGAAACTCGATACAGTTCTCATTATTTACTTCCAAAAATCAAAGCATCATATCCCGAGCAAAGAATATACTAGCATTATAAACACTAGCATACGCAAGGCCAAGAAATAACACATCGATCTCCACAAGCAATGAACCCAAAATTAAATAATCTCAGGAGAACTTCACGAATCCGCTGACGTAAAACAAAAGACCCATATTCACGTAATGCCTCTCCTTATATAGAGAGTGACACAACGGCGCTACCATCCACATTGACCACAACGTCGACACTGGCTACAATTTCTACATTGTCCACATCCTTCACATGAACTACAAAATCAATATACAATTTTATAACTTTTAATTTTACTTAATTCTTAGGTAGCTTATTTACTATTTCTAAGAATATATCCAAACATATCTCTAAATTTAGCTCTAAACGATAACTTTCTTTTAATTTATATATGCGTATTTAAAAAACTTATATTTTCCTCTATAAAATTTTAATCGCCATTTTGTATGCAACAAATTTTCCCAAGCCATTTTTAATAACTCTTTCCTACTGAACTACTAACCGGAATCTGATGAAACTTAGACAAACAGACCCTTATAACATAGAGTTTCTTGTCATATAATCTAATTCCTTGCATTTTAATCATTCGTCTTATAATAATAATAAACTTGTACTTTTCTCATATTTTTGACATAAGCAAACCCCGAAAACTTTGTAATCATATTATGACTTATTTACTGCACCAAAGTTAGTGAAACTTGGACACTATAAATCTAATGAATCATACATCTTATTCCAATAAGCATTTTCCTTGCATTTTGAGATTTTCTCTGGTAAAAACCATATTCCCAGTACATATATTGTTTCTCTATTTTTTAATCAATTTTACCCGCTGAAAGTTCCTGAAACTAATACTACATACTTAGTAAAATATTTAAATCATTCCTACACCTCATTATCCAATAATTAACCTAATTTTAATTAAAATACCTGAGATAATTTTACTAGCGTCATCTGATGGCGAAAATTGAAACTATAGAAAACTATGACTTTTGTTTCAGTACCCATCATAAAATTAGCCGGCCTAAGTACTTCTAGTTGTTCACGACTTCCCGTAAGATGGCATTATAATTAATATTCTTAAATTATACTAGCTCTCAATGTATGAAATATATTCATGATCTTGCGAGTTCATGCTTACTCAAGCCTGATCCGTTACAAGCGCGACCGGTGTACTCCATGCCTTACAACGTCAAAGCTATTTTGCTCTTGGTAGCCACGGTTACCACCACCGGTACCCGTACTTACATGGACCGTTACTTGTTTTATTCGCTAATCCTGTGTAAATAAGTCATAGATGTTAATGAATTTATGTTTATTTATGAAACTAAATACGTAAACTGTTTAATCACTAGAATATTACGAGAAATATTCTTTATTCTTCAAAATATTGGCCACTTTAATTGCAAGACACCGAAAAAATCTCTGTCTTAACTACTTTGAAGTGAGATTGTAATTCATAATTATTCATTGGGACTGAAATATAGCTATAATCTGATAGTTGGATAAACACTGAATCGTTTAATGTATGATTTTAATAGTAAAATATAAATTTGAATACTTACGGCATTTTTAAAACACTGTGCACTTTTACGCAACTTCACTTTTTCACAACGCTAGGAACAACAGCTATTTAAAATTATTTTAGTTCTATTATGTTGGCTGCCAATTTTTTTCTGTGTTGCCATCTTACTTGGGTATGTTTTAGACATAGTTTAAACCGCTTCGAAACTATCCTTCACAGATTTTTTAATCTCAAATCAAAAATTGTATAAAGGTCGTCTGGTAGCTCTGGTTACCAGAAGCAGTTTGGATGTTGTCAAAGTTGGTAGCTCTAGTTACCGAAAGCAAGTGAGTGGATAAAGAAACAGATACAATTCACAAAAAAATAAAAAACATTAATATATGCACAAAGGCGAACTTATCCCTGTAAGGGATCTCTACCAGTTAACCTTTGAGTAGATGAAAGGAGCATTAAACGAGGGACCGACAAAGTGAAGGTTTAAAATTCCAGATAATGAAAGCCACAATAGAGCGTACTTATCTAAGCACAACAAGCACTCGCGATAATACCTGCAACTTGGACACGGCGTTGGCAAGACCCTTCTTTGCACAAGTTGATCCGTTTTCCGCAGTTATATTTACTCACTACAATCATCAGATTTTCAGCGATGTTCGAGTTTGTTTTATGCTATGTAGTGATTATCCTCAGTTATAAGAATAAATAATATTTGAATTTTTTATAAATAAATTTCACGACTGACACTTGAACAAAAAAACATACAATATTGATTATAGCGCCATCTAACGGGACTTCTTCAATGAGCTAACGCGAGCATCCGTCTTAACGCGTCAGTGCATAAATGTGTCAGGTGCATTCGTAAATTTTTGTAGTGTTTTCATCTTTTGACCATCATCTAAGTCGAATTGATGATTCAACATTCTCGTTACACTTTTTATACCACGTCGGTGGCAAACAAGCGTATGGTTCGCCTGATGGTAAGCGGCTACAGACGCTACAGTAGCCTATGGACGCGTGCGTACGCTTAAGTCCAAGGCACTAGCATACGTGTTGCGGACCTTTATTTTAACACTCTTTTCTAAAGAACTCCATACTATAGTCCCCCGGGCCTGACTTGCTACCCCGTGAGTTATAATCCACCCAAAAAAGTGTCCACCTATTTATTCAATGTACAAAAGAATCCATGCTACCCCAAGCAACCATAACCAGGCCATAAGTCATAACTTTTTAACATTTATCACTCTATAGATAAGTCACATAATGCTACAAGATATGGTAGGGCCGCCTAAGGTCCCCTCTTTGTGTGATATATTTTCCAAAGTCCTAGTAGGTGTGATTTTGTTTTGATAGTTCGATTGTATTGGTAGAGTACCTACGCAATTATTGTTTTATGACGTACCATCTCACCTCAACATTGTTGCAAGTGGCTCAGCATTAAAACGCGGCTTTGTATTTCATAGTCTAACATTGTACCTAGAATGTACTTTACTATTCCTTGCCCTAAGTCAAGAGAAGACATAAAAACACTCGACTTTGTGGGAAACGGTTGAAAATGCAATCTCCTGGTAACTAAAAAGTTTTCGAGAAAACGATCGTGACGCGCTACCGACTCCTGCTTCAAATGTGACATACGGGACCTTGGTGTCACGAATAGTACTTAAGATTTAAATTGTCCACATTGCTGTTTTGCCAATTTACTACTTAGCCCAGATTCCTTCAGCTTTTGGTAATAAAAGTAGATGCGAAGCTGCAGAATATACCGGACCCATCTTTTGCAGGACATACAGTTTTTGAAGAGCTCCTTAAGCGAAGAGTAGTGGCTTCGCATATCACCGCAGCTCCCGATTCTGTACTTTAGTCCCGAGACCTTTATGCACCTAACGTTTTTACTATTGCGAATTTAGAAAACGTTGAAATTTGTATATTTGCTTATTTTATTTTCGCGATTTCCCTGTCATCTCGTAATCAGACCTTGCCTTGGTGACAATAGAACCCTATTAATATTTTTTTGAGACGACAAAACAAGAATCATTTAAATCGGGTTAGAAGCATTGGAGATATCGCCAGATATAGGAAAACTCATAGTAATAATCCATTCAGTTCCAAACAAGTAAAGTCCATTAAATTTCGTTGAATTGTCTAAAAATGGTTCCACGCTTCAGCTTGGGGTCTGCACATGCCTCTTCACAGTCACCAGAATAAATATACGACAGTGTGCAAAAATAGCTGGTCATCTATCGATTCGCATAGTAACAAGGTCACGTGACAGCTAGTAACAGATAGAAAAATTCAAAGGCTTACCCACCTGCTATGGGTGGTGTAGGAGTATAGCACGCGTCATGGAATGATGAGGATCCGGGTTCGATTCCCGGCCATAGCTTTACTTTTCGGATTTTTCTGTGTTCTAATTTTCAGTGTCGTTTAGAAATTTAATTTCTAACGGTAAAACCGTAAAAGTAAACATAAAAACTTAAGAAGTAAACATTCTTGATGCATTGGATGGTACCTATCATTTGAAAAACAGCGCCTTCTCTCGTCCCTGGTGAGCAGTAGATGTTCCACGGGAGTCTGTAATTGTGTCGTTCAGGCACATCATTCAAACAGATGACGCTTAGCGACAAAATTTCGCATAGTAACAAGGTCACGTGACAGCTAGTAACAGATAGAAAAATTCGAATGCTTACCCACCTGCCATGGGTGGTGTAGGGGTACAGCACGCGTCACCAGCTACGGTATGGGAATTTATATTCCCGTTGAGGAGCTGGGTCCGAAATGAGACTCTCAATTCGTCAATTTCTTCGTATTCTCTTTTTTTGTTTTTTTATGAAATCATTACTTATTCTGCGTTGATGACATCGTAAAATGCCGATTAATTATGTTAGATTTTTAAAAATTTTCTCCTTCGCAGCACCAAACCTTCATAAACTCGTAATTTTTCATCCACTATTTGAAAATATTGAAATTAAATTCATTTATGTCCGTTGTAGCCAGTCCTGTTTAATCGGGGAAGTTTCTGGTGAAAATGAATATTTTCTTTCTGAAGAATTCAATCGTTTCAGTATATAGTTTTTGCTTTGGTTCGTTAATCGTTTGCATATCTTAGTTTAAAACTAGCTGTCTCTTTTATTACGATTTGTTTTGCAATATTTGTGGTTCATTCATTCAGGTAAATGATCTTTGCTTTTTACAATACGTTTTTGGTCAGTCCTGCGTAATATTTCCTTGACAAGCTGGTGTACTGCCGCAAAGCCACAAAGATTGGAGGTCGTTTTTGTTCACTTTCTTCAGCGAATATTTACGGCTATTAATTAACAGTATTTGTCCTCCTCTTTTAGAAGTAATAAACTGTTATTTATTTAAATTGTCTTCTAACGCAATTGACGAACCTGGCGGTTCACAATATGCAGCAGGTGAGTAATGCATTGTTATAGTGTCCTCAGTAATAAATTTAACAAGGAAGTGAAAATTAAATTATCAATTGAGCACTTCTGATAATATATGACAGAAGCGTTGGCGCGTTACATCAATTGCATGTTTTATCTTTTACTGCGGTATGTGTATTTAAATCTAAAGAGGTTCAATTATAGTTGCTAACATGTACATGAACATTCATTCGAAAATGTGGGAAATCCATGTTCTATTTTAGAAAGCTTATCGCAACTAGTCTGACATTTTCTAGTTTGACATATATTACTTATTGTTGTGACACTATTAGGACAAACCAATTGGATTGTGACGATCAAAAAGGTTACCTTAGTTTTTGACAATGGTGTTATGTTCAAGAGAAATGTTCCCTGCATTATTTATCTTTTATTACTGCTCAAATATCTTATTCAGTCTGGTTGCGTATTAAGAAAGAAAAACATTTTGTCGCAACTATATTGTTCAAAATATTCTTGTTATAACTGGTTGTGTATTAATGTAAAATGTTCTTCGTTCACAACTAATTAAAAATTCTTCCTTTGCAACTGGTTGCGAAACATGGTTGCGGTGGCGGCCGAAGGAGTAAAAACACTTTTTTGTTTTTAACGGATAAAATGATAACAACAATGAAAACAGTACGACAGCAAAATAGTCATGGGACGCCTTAGTGGTGGCTTATGAAGTTAGGTCCATGGGTCATCGTCTAGCCCTTGAACGTAACTCTAAAGGTGCAGTTTAACTGATTTTGATAATGTAGAACCTATAATCAATGCCATCATGTCGGCTGTCCAAGACCTGGCGAATATAGGCAAAATTATAGAAGACGCCTCTGTCACAGCATTTATTTTAGGAGAATTAACGGCTCGCTTCGACCGTCTTATATAATGGCCATAGAGAAAACTACCAGTACCATCACGAGTGAGTTGGTTAAGACAAAATTATTTTCCGAATTTTCGAGATCAACTTTAAACGGCGAAGGTTCTAGTTCAGACTCAGCTTTGCGAGTACAGATGAAGAAAAATAAGAAGAAACGAGAAGTAGTTTGATACAATTTCAAGAAGCCTGGGCACGTAAAACCGGATTGTCCACTCAACAGTAAGTCCGATGGTGAAGGCTCGAGCAAGAATGAGAACAAACTCTCAAGTCTATTCGGCGCGCTGAACGCGGGTACTGAAGATATTTCGTCTGATAAATGGTACCTAAATTCTGGTGCTAGTGCGCACATGTCCGGAAAATCTGTTGCCTGTAAATAATAAGGAATTTTGTACTGATCAGATAAGGATTTCAAAGGGAGACATTTTAACAAGAGCAGGTATAGGTAAATGCGCCTACTGTAAATAATTTAAAAACGGAGAATGACTGTAAAGTTACAAAGATTTCGAATGTGGTGTTGGCTCCTAATATAAATACCAATTTGATATCTGTTAAGAAACTACTGAAAATGGTTTTAGTGTTGTTTTTGATACGAAAGGTTTGTACATTTTTTAATTCTAATAATTTTATGTGTATAGGTGATGCGGTTTCACATGGGTCCTGTTGTGGTCGACTGTATTTGCTGGATTGCACAGTTAGTCCTCACAAACCCTTATCAGCGTTCGAAGTACAAAGTGATGTAGAAAGTTTTCGTTTATGTTATGGCAAAAACGTCTTGGTCATTTATTCCGTATAGGATTAGACAAACTTAAACAGGATAATCTATGCGTTGTATACTCTGTAGTTAATATAAACACTTGCGTCGCGTGCATAGAAGGTAAGCAGGCGAAACCCTTTCAAATCTATATATCATAAGAAAATTGGAACTTATCCATGCGGACCTTGGTGGTTCAATGTCAGAAAATTCATTTCTAAAAAAAATGTTTGTTCATTGAAATGGACCTCCGCAAAGTAACGCCTGATTCAATAAAATAAATAAATAATGATGCTTTAACTTTTATAGATGATTTTAGCCGTGTGGTTCTTATATACTTTACTTCATCTTAGAATGAGGTTTTTAACAGGTATGGCCGAGAGAAAAACTGGATTAAAAATAAAAGCCTTGCTATCCGATTCTGGGACCGAGTAGGTACATCAACAAAAAGTTTGTTGAATACTTAGGCAAAGACGGTATTAAACATCTGACCACAGTCAAGTGCCTTATAATCCTCAACAAAATGGGATTTCGGAAAGAACGAACCAATCTATTGTAGAAAAGGCTAGTTGTTTTAAATAGTTCTCTTTCGAAAGGTTATTGGCAAAGATGCTGTGGAAACTGCTGTGTTCTTAAAGAACAGAAGTCTACATCGAGCTCTCGACGGGAAGACGCCTTACGAACTATGATATAATAGAATGCTTAATCTAACTCATTTTAAAGTTTTTGGTTGTCGTGCTGATAACGTGCTGAAAATAATAAGTTCGTGTTTACGTTGTGAATTTTTGTATTGAAGTAAAGAGAATTTAAAAACAGCTGATTATTCTAAAGTATAAAATTTGAAAATGACATTGATAGTTATAAAAAATTAAAACTACAACAAGCATAAAAATATCGTATCAGGGGGATTACCAGCACGTCTTAATGTGAGTCAATTTCAATTAGGGGGGCGTTTTCGGTCATCCAGGTACTACTGCCTTTATTCCCAGGTCTTCACTTTCCCAATTTTTCACATATCCAGATTTTCACATTCCCGATTCTTCACATTACCAGATTTTCACATTCCCAATTCATCACATTTTCAGATCTTCACATTCCCAATTTTAAACATTCCCAATTTATCACATTCCCAAGTCTTCACACTCCCAATTCATCACATTCCCAGGTCTTCACATTCCCAATTCATCACATATTCAGATCTTCACATGCCCAATTCTTCACACTCTCTGTTCTTCACATTACGAACATTTATCACCTGCCTAATTAATTTCCCAATTCTTCAACATCCCAAGAAATAACAAGTAGGTACAGTCTCAGCATTATGACTACGTTGATTCTAACGTGTTTATTGTGATATACTTATTTGCTTTTTTTTTTTTTTTAGTTTTAGTTCTATTAATTTATTTTATTATTTACAAATCTTAAATATAAATTAATCTAAATACATAAACACTTATCCTAAAAACCACATATCTATCCTAAAAATAACTATAAAATACCTATATTTACAAATAAAAAAAAGTTATAAAAAGAAAACCCCGTCCAATCCTGCTGGCTGCGGCAGAGTCCCCATGACGCTGGCGGCATTACCCCTTTGGACCGCAAGTGCGATCCGCTGGGATAAATACACGCCAGCTCTTGGGTCCCCTGAGGCGTCGATCAACCGGGACGACAGGGCCTTTATAAATATTTTCATGTCGCCTGACCAAGGCCCCAAAGTCTCAACCGCAAGCGCCGCAAACTCATAATCCTTTAGTAAGGTGGAGTACTTGTGGCGCTTGAGGATTTGGGCCTGATCAGCTGCAGTGCCGGCATGTAAGCTGGTTGCCTGGATGTGGGACAGAGCGAATGTGTCGACGCAAGTAGCGTCCCACACCAGGGCCCCGTGGAAGCTAGGTACTTCCACGGCACCAAAGTGACCCCATCTGGCCGCTTGCCATCGTCCCTTGCCATGCCAGCTGGCTCCAAAATGGAAGGCACTGACGCGGTAGCAAGCGACCGACGTACCAGGTCGTTAATCGTGCCGTGACAGTACATACGGCCGGCGCTCCTGACACATGAAAGGCCATGTCGTCCCAGTTGATCTACCGCTTTGCCGCAAACGCAAGTGTGAGGAACACATATCCTGGCCCCCAGTCTGAGGGAAATTGCAATCCTCAGAGTGCTTGGGTCCAAGACAGTGCCAATGTTCCTCGACGGCAAAGCGTTTAGCCAGTGGCCCGAGTCGGGTGCACAAACGGCTAGGAGACGAGCGCGTCCCGATTCGTCCGGGAAGTTTTCGAGGAGGGAAGCGTGGGTTGCAATAAGGCGAGGGGTGTCCCAAGTCTTCTGGAAGTGTTTGAGGGTGGGGGTATCCGTTCCTGGGCACGAGTCACACCAAGCTTTCTCGGCTTCCGCCAGGCTCGCTAACTCAACGTCGGTTATCTGTGGATTATTTAAAATGATACCGACGAGAGAAAGCGAGCTGTAGGCAGAGGATAAAAAAGCCGGTAGTGCCACACTTGACGAGGAGCGAACACCCAAGCCACCGAATCTAATAGGGAGACCGCCTGAGACCAAGACACTGGATCGAAACTAATGTTTAAAATTTTGGATAGAGTTGCCCGGAGAGAATTGTCGATTGATGAAAGGATGGACGGGAATTTCCAGAGCGGACAACTGCGAAGCAAATACATAAATTTAGGGGTGAATAAACAGAACCGAACAATAAAAAGTGCCATGTGGGGATTTAACTCGAAAAGGGTGTCAGATGTACTGTTGAATAAATTTAGTTTACAGTTAATGATCGGGTTGACGGATTCATCAAAAATGGGTGAGCCTAAAAGTGTGAGAGATGTATCTGAATGAACCGAAATATTATGCAAAATCGCGTTAAAATTGGTCAAAATTTCAATTTTTTTTTCAGAGGAAAGGTGATTAGGAAAATAAATTTCGCACTTCGTGAAGTTTAATGAGAGCCCAATGTCGGAAAAATTTGAAATGATTTGCTGAAGGTCCTGTAAAACAGTTAAAGCGTCTCCACCAAGGGAACCGTCGTCAAGGTACCAAAGGTTAAATTTTGAATTTAGCTTGGAGATGATAGGGTGAATGGCCAAGCTGAAAATGGCGGGCCCAAGCGGATCTTCCTGCTGACAACCCACGCTGGAAAAAATAATTTTGTCACCGAAAAGTAATTTTGAAGGTGCTCCGTAGCATTGCCATAAATAGGGATAAAGCTCTGGTATCTCTTTCTTGACTTCTGCTAAGAGAGCACCGCGATCCACCGAATTAAAGGCATTTTTCACGTCAATTTTTACGAAAACTTCATAATCCGGGCGATTCAGGAAGGTGCGCGCCGCGTGGACAGCCGTTTCACAGCCACCTTTGATGCCAAAACCTAGTTGCTGAGGCTTAAAGATGTTTGTCAGCTTCTCGTGAGTTTTCCGGCAGCACAGTTTTGAAGCCAGGCGCCTGAAAGTGCAGCCCACAGCGATCGGGCGGATGCCGCCATCTTTCTTCATTAGGGCCACGAGATTGGCGCCATACAGCAACGGTAAGATTTCGACGTTCACGCATCCTGATAACATCAAATTAATAAGCGCCGTTACTTCCTTTAGAAGTGCAGATCTTACGTCGCCTAGGGACGTGGAGCTTAGGTCCTTTATGTGCTGAGGAGATAATCCATCTAACCCTCCAGCGGAGCCGTTGGGGAACGAAGAAATAGCCAGCTGGACTGCATCATCATCATTATTTGCTAGGTTTATCCATGACTTTTTCACGTTCCGGTAAAATATATAAAAACTGCAACAGTGTAGCAAAATGAAATAAAGTCTTCGATATTACGTACATAGAGTAAGTATGTACCTCTTTATACTTAATTTCTTGTTACATTCATACTGGTCAGGTAAAATTTCAAGTGCTACCTTATCGTTTTACAATTGTCATTGTTGTCACTTATTAGTAAATACTGAGATTTATTTACTTAAGCGAAATGTTTCATTGAATACAAGGAGACATTAAACGATAGTTGCGAATTTATAGAAAGTGAAAAGGGAAAGAAGGTTTTGATAAAGGGTGGATACAAATATTACTACCACAGAAAGTACGATTCGGGTAGTACAAACTGGCGTTGTGCAAATTTATCCGAGTGTAATACTAGTATTACGCTAGATATAAAAGGAAAAATTACACGGGAAGGAAATCATTTGTGTTTACCAGCTACGTCGAAAAGAGAAATAGAAAAATGTCTTCACACATGCAAATTGAAAGTACAAACATCTATGGCCCCAGTTCAACATATCTACGAAGACGAAATTAGTAAATTGAAAGAAGAGGAATCTGGTTGTAATATAGTAGCAGTGCCGGAATTTTCATCGTGCAAAAGTTCGCTTTACAGAGCGAGATATCGCTTCCTGGGGTTGACTAAAGGTACATTTCAAGACATTGAAGAAGTTGAATTACCAAAATGTTTAGCTGATGATTTTGTTAATTATAATGGGTGTTCTGCAGAAGACAAAATTATTATTTTTGCAACCAAGATAGCATTAAGTGCGATCAAAGAACAGGACACTTATTATTCCGACGGAACTTTTAAAATGACCCCACATCCCTTTTATCAAACATACACTCTGCATGCCAATTTAACCGAAAATAGTGACGAAAATCGATTCATTCCGCTTATATACGCATTACTTCCAAATAAAACTGAAATAACGTACAAAAATCTATTCACCATTTTAAAGGAAAAAGTTGTCTTGAAGATTTCAAATTTCAAGTGCGATTTCGAGATCGCAGCTTTAAAAAAATGCAATCAGAGACGTATTTCCAGAGGCAAAATCACTGGTTGTTATTACCATTACCAAAAAGCTGTATGGGCAAAATCAAAAGAACTAGAGCTACCGAAATTAGAAGAAGGGTATTGTTCTGTGTCGGCTCACTTGCCCCCAGAAGTAATACCTGAAGCATATTTGGCTATACAAGAAACAATGCCAGGTAACGAAAATTTTGAAAAGTTTCATAATTACTTTTCGAGTTTTTGTTTAAAAAAATCAATAGCCACACTTTCACATGCATTTTTGAAAACGTACGGACGACGAATTCTTTAGAAGGATGGCATCACAGGATGAACACCAAAATTCAAAAACGCCCGGCATTTTTGCTCTTTGTTAGCTTATTAAGAAAAGAGAGCAATTATCAAGATTTTCGCATTCGGCAAAGTCAATTGCATTGTTCCGGAAAAAACGCAAAACATGCATTATAAACATAAATAATCAAATTAAGGACATTATTAATGACTGCAACGTTGGGAAAATACAAGTATACGGTTGTTTAGAACGATTAACTAAATTACCAACTCAATAATAATAGTAAACTCAATAGTAAAATAATAAATATAAAAGTAATTAATTGTTGTAGTAGTAGGTAGTAAAACTCATTATTGTACAAAATGGAAATACAGACATCACAGACAGAAAAAGGAATTATAAAGGCGGACTTATCCCTAAAGGGATCTCTGCCTGTCAACCTATGAGTAGTTTGAATTGTCTTAGTTAAAGCTATCATTTTTTATTTAATAATTTATTGATTCTGTTACTTTGCGGGAGGCTACTCGCTTCTCCGCGAAACCAAAAAGTAGCAAGGTAATTTGTTTTCATTTTTATTTTTTGTTTAAGTTAAACAAGCAGCATTAAGTAAGAAGTTGGTTGTTTTATAAAACATGTTTTTTTACTTGTAATAAATTCGTTTATTATAAAATGATTTTGTTTAATTATTTTTTGACCAGTAGGTGACACACGCACATGACATGTAATACCGTATTCTCAGAATGCTTCTGTATTACCATGTTGAGTTCTATGTACAGGTTATATTAAAATTATTATTCAATACAGTTTTATTTTGAGTTAATATGGTATTGAATGTTATGTGCTTCCATGCTGGTCTGGGAGTAAAGAAAAAACATAGAATGTACCAGTTGCTTCTCCTCCCGCGCAGATGGTAAAAGCCCATCGAGGGAATGGGCATAGGAATCATATAGGCGATGCGGCTAGCTACCCATCACTATTTTGATTCCCCTTTCCACCTATACGCCCACAATCATGCTTAGCGTGGCCTTTCGATCTTGTCACCTTAGGCTCTGTCTACCCCGTAAGGGAGAAAGACGTGATTTATGTATGTGTATGTATGTATGTATGTGTGAGTAGTAGGTATACTTCTCTAACTACACTTTGCGTGACATATAGGCAATGTGAAGAACAGAGAGTAGGTATGTAGAACTGAGACTGAGAAGTAGGTACTGAGCAAGTAAAAACTTGGCAATGTGAGGGAAGGGAGACCTTTAGTGTGAAGAACAGAGAGTGTGAAGAATTGGGCATGTGAAGATCTGAATATGCGATGAATTGGGAATGTGAAGACTTGGGAATGTGATGAATTGGGAGTGTGAAGACTTGGGATTGTGATGAATTGGGAATGTTAACAATTGGGAATGTGAAGATCTGAAAATGTGAAAAATTGGGAAAGTGAAGACCTGGGAATAAAGGCCCCAATCGAGGATCAAATGTTTCAGCACGGCTATCCAGTCCTTACATATTTATGCTTCTATTATTGTACTTTAAATGGATGTGACATACAAATATTAATTTTAAAAAATACAATAAAATTATACATTCGAATTCAGAACTTTCTTGAAGTAAGTTAAAAATAAGTATTAAATACACTTTATCCTCTTAAATTATTTCGCAACATTGTCCAACACGTCTTGACTTAGGGTGTTTGCCAGCTCATTCTGTTGTGTGTGACAGCAGAGTCGGCCCGCCGATGTTTACTGACGGCTTTGAAGGGGGAAAGCTTTCACATTGCTTTTCAATCTTTTTGTTTACCGCCTCGTAAGATGCCTGATTTAAATTTTAATCCTTTTTTATTTAACTTGCCTATATAACAATTACTAAGCCAATGATCGTAACTACTTTGTTAATATAAAAGGTAAGTTTTCCAAATTTGTGAGTTGGTGATTGGATTGAACACTGCTAGGTATATTATTATGATATTATGTTGTTTTTTTACTTTATCTCAGCTATTGTCTTTTTTCTTAAAAATACGTTATTTAAGTCATATAGGTATTTATTTAACAGGAAAAACAAATTAAATTATAACTGAATTAAGGAACGCATAAAAACTAAACTTAAACTAAATTTTAAATAAATCAATTAAAAAAGGACAGGTCCTTGCAGCATACTACCGCAGATGCTGGCTGCATTGCCCCTTCGGAGAGCGATACTATAATGTGTTGTCCTAGGAAGATGCCAGCTCTGCATTGCTAAGTGATTGCACGTGGGGGCAGAGTATGCAAGCCTCACCGATGACGATGTAGAAAAGAAGTGTAACTTCACCCTATTTACATCTATTCCAGCAACTCCAGGAGCCCTGTAAACAGTTGAGGGATGATTTACGCTGAGGCATTTTTCAGTGTGGGACGCATCACGTCACACATCCAAAGAATAGCACAAAAGGCGCTGAGGTGGCTGTTGAGCAGGCCCACACAAGCAAAGTGTACAACAGCTTAGTTTTAGTATTCACTACTATGAGTTTGCGGCGTTTTCTTTGAAACTACAGGACTTCGGTATATGGAAAACAACAACAAGGAATCGTCTACACATTTTATTTTTGGCCACAGGTGACCCAAGAGGCGGTGCTAATCTCTCTTAAAAACTAGTAATTGATAGGAATTCAGATTGATGATGAATTTTATTTTATAGATAATGAAGTTCGCTCTAGCTACAAGCCAAAAGCAACAAGACAATAGAGATAAATAAACATAGACATGATACGTTGGCGGCTAGCGTGTAACTCTTAAGACAAAATATAATAATAGCTACGTAGTAGCGTACGGAATCTGTGGCGACCCTTGCTAGTTGGCCTCTACATAACTATTACGACGCACGAGTAGCTTGCGCCAGTTCTAATGACAGCTGTCACATGGTTCCACATCCCGCTAACGATGTTTCTTAATGCTGCTGCATAAATACAACTTTCAACACTCTTCCTGCGGACTTCGGTCCCCAGGCATAACATCTGCCTGGAGCGTTATCTCTCTATTGTGGCCTCTCTTCACAAATCTATAAACGTGTACCTAAGTTTAACAAATTGTTTAGTTGAAATAGAGAGCTCGTTTTTTCCGATGTTAAATTCCTTTACCCTTGGCAATATTTTTACGCGCTAAAACAGCGCTAGCGCAAATGATTTATTCACGCCGCATCTACGATATAAAGTATGCAGGAGTCCTCGACAAGCCGGCCGGTTATCCCGGCTTTATCTGGTTAATATCTTACACTGTGCTTGGACTATGTAATAGGTTTACTGCAACCGGTTGCAAGTTCGTTACCATAGTTACGATGGCATAGTAAATAGTAACATTAAGTTTAATAGTTTCAAATATTCAATTTCACGCAACCGTTTAATCCCAAAATGTATTTATGTCAAAGCACAAGTTAGCTGCTGCCCGCAGCTCCACCTTCATTGCTGATAACACGACAAAAATAATGAAATCGGTCAAACCATTTTAGAGTTTCTGAGAAATGAAAGGATACCTAACCCCAGCTCTTTGCTTAACTTGGGAGTAACTAGGTCAATAAAATTGTAAAGTCGTATGATATTTACTTAAAAGAGCAAACGAAAAGGCACTGGTTTCGGAAAACAAAAGTATTAATAATCAATGAGTTGGATGTACTTATGTGTAGGAACGTGTAATGCATCTTGGTTGACATTTTTATCATCCTCGTATTGCTCAGCCATGTCTGTCGGTGGTGGAAGGCTATAGCGTCTACGGATATGTTGTGTATTTTAGACGCAGTACGCTAGTATCATAGGTATTGGAACGTGTAATAGTAAAAAGTAACTGAAAATAATATTTTTGTAGCATGCCGCTATTCTAGCCACTATCTTTCAATCTGTAGATACCTATATTTTACAAATCAGTGTCTAACGGAAGGAGATAAATTTTATGCAGGTAAGAAAACTATTATTGAAATGAACATAATAATATAATATAGTGAAAATGCTTACTTTTCACTAAGTACATAGAAAACAATATACACAAAATACTTACACTTGGAACTTGTTAAGCGTATGGTGGGGGTATAGAAACAATCACAGCGCATGCCGTGGCAGAAATTTGCAACAATAGGGGCTTAGTGAAACTTGTCAATGTTGCTTTGAAAATGGGTCATTATTAAACTTGTTTTATAGGTGTGTATAGGGTGCTAAGGTCACCGATGTTTGGCGAATTATGTTGGCTTGTATTAAATAACTATTTCCATTCTTACTTTCTCTACTTTTTTACATGTTCTACTAAAACCAATTTATTTCCTTTCAGCATAGTTAGGGGCTGTAAACTTATTTTGTGTTTTTCACTCTCAAACTATATATAACTTCCATTTTTTCTATTACATTTTGTATATAAAGAATGCCTGTAAAAATACTATTTATTGTATTTCTATATATTATGTATTTACTTTATTGTCTATAAAATAATAAGCACTTGTCATTCACTATTTGAAAAACGCCCCTAAAATGAAGTTTGCGAGATGGCGCTACTGTCGTGCACGGTGTCAATGGTAAGCGATCCATTTGCCTATTAACTATTTATGTGAGGATAGTTCAGAGCGTTTCAACTTGCCAGAAACAGCGGCTCGTGGTTCCTGCAGCAAATGCCGTGAAACACCCACAATGCGCTAATCCGACCCAGTGGCAAAAAACACAGAACCTACGAATAAATGGATATTTTAACCTACTCGACATGCTAACCAATTAATGTACCTACCATTCATATTCTGCACTGAGATTTTCTTGGCCTTCAGTGGAGAATGAAGTATTTTAATGCACTGTAACTTCTCCGGGTAATCCGAAAGCTTAAATAAAATCTTTGAATTTTTGTGGGGCCTATAAATACTTCACAATATTCGGATTAAATGCAACGTAATTTGGGGGCACCAAAAATGTTATTACTTTCATTATTCATGATATTTTTAAAACTTGGAATATTATTATTATTGGCGTTGTAAATAGTTCTTTTATATTTCTGTTATTGTATTTTATTATTTTATTTGAAGTTGCTTTTTAATATGTTTTTTCTTAAGTCACTGTCTGTTGGTCTGTCTTAATACATTTTGTCACGTCAGCTGCTTTGGTTTTACTCTCCTTACTGCTAAAAGCTATCGAATCCGTTATAATTATAGCAATCGGAAACCCTTATCTTTCAGTTCACAAACCATACATAAATAACTAACAGAACTAGATGCAGGTATTTTTTCATAAAGTTACATAATAATTCTTCGGTCATAGGCACCTGTCTGCATACAAACACATGCACGGTTTTATTCCCAAGGTATTTTATTGGCTCGGCAGAGTTACAGCGAGTTTACGACGAGACTGTGACAAAGTAGCTCTAAAGCACCTATTTGTTTGGTTTAGTACCCATAATTTACTCATGCCGACGCGCATGTATTTGGGTCATGGTCTAACAGGGGTTAAAAGAGAAAATGTTTTTAAACGTAAGTAAAATGTTTATCTTGGATGATTTAATCCGATTGGCACATTTGATAATGTAAACCAGTTGTTTGCAGCACCGGTTGCACTCCGATTGATTCCTATCACTGAACCACCTTGTGACATACGACACTTTTCGTTTTCTTGTCAGATGGAAGAACAAATAAAGAGGATGGTTTGCCGACACTTGAACATGCCACGTACAGGTTTACGATGAGAAAAACGTGCATTTTCTAGATTCAAACTACAGACACTACATGATGACCTTTTACGATTTGTTTATGGTCATGCATGGCGAATGCAAAACGAATTAGAAATTTAATTCGATCACCGGAATCCTCAGAATAAGAACTTCCACACTTTTGAAAATTTCCTTTAGGTTAGGTATCGTCGCGTGAATCACATTAATCTTCAGTTTTATTATCAAATTTCTTGTATTAAAATTTGTCTCCGTCTATTGTTGTCATTGAAATGGTAGGTACTACAATTGACCGAATGATCTGGAATGATCGAAACAAATCGATTTGAAAGTTGTTGTCAATGAGATGTTACTACGTCTCGGACTACCGGCAGATTATTAGATACATTTAAAAAAATATTCATCTTTTATGGGCAGTCGGGTAAAAAGTAGTCTGTAATGTTAAACCAGGGTGTCAACTACCTCAATACTCCATACCAAATTTCCTCCAAATCTTGAGTTGTGGTATGAATGGCGTAACTAACCCGACTGTTTTTTGTACAGATCTCGTTTTAATGTCCTTTGGTTGCGTATTAAATAGAGCATTAGAAAAGTATACATTTATAACAAATAAGCAGTATTAAAATTTAGCCTTTGTTCTTCACAGATAACCACTTTAGATAACCAATACACTGTAGCCAAGAAAGAAAAAAAAATCTTCCCAAATAACTAGTTTTTTAACAGGAAGGATTTCTTCCTGTTAGCAAACCAGCTCAGATCTGGTACTGAAAATTGATATTATTGTAACAATAACATCAATTTTCAGTATATCGGAGACTCATAGTAAGTACCTTGTAACTAGACTAGAAATAAAAGGTTACTAAATATTTTATATCAGATCTTTGTCAAAACTAAATTTAAGCAAATGGACAAATAATTTCCAAGCAGTTCGTTATTTTCTTCAACTTTAATTGACCAATAGCTCTGTTTATACGAGCACTGAGCTCGATGTCTTGTGACCTTTTTTTCTTCAAAGCGTAGTTACGGTTTTTTTCATAAAAACATGATGCATAATACTTTGCGTCTTTTTCCAAAACTGATAGTAAATGTGGCAGTGTTGGCTTAGCACGACCAACGAGCTTATTGAGACGCGAATTCCATCCCTCAAGGCAGTTTGTAGTTCGAATCTGTTCGCCTTCACAGTACCAAATATCTCGTGAGCGACGAGGTGTAAGCCATTGGTTGTAGAAGTATGTATTAAAATCTGGGCTTTGAGCTAGAATGTATTCCCAACCTTCATCAATATCTTCTTTCCGAATCCAACACCGGAGATGACGACGCAGCGGAGCCACAACGTTTCGTCGCCTAAATAATATTTATTATATTCTTTGAATTTTATAGCGCATTGGTTTCGACTGTATTGCTGTAATTTTTTTTTTCTTTCGGCAGAAGTGCGAGGCCAGCACAAAGACTAACGTGACATCGCGTCACTTTTGATTTTATCCCAATAGATTTAGCTTTTTTATACAAACTCTTCGAAAAATTGTAATAACAACAGACAATATAATGTCCGAAACTTTTACATAGTTATCTGGGAAGAAATATTTATTCCTAGTAGACTACCGCATCTCTGATGGTTTGCTATCAGGAAAAAACCCTTCCTGTTAAAACACCAGAAATCTGGGAAGAAATATTTATTCCTATTAGACTACCGCATCTCTTTTGGTTTACTAACAGGAAGAAATCCTTCCTGTTAAAAAACCAGTTATCTGGAAAGATTTTTTTTTCATTCTTGGCTACCGCATCTCTGGTGGTTTACTAACAGGAAGAAATCCTTCCTGTTAAAAAACCAGTTATCTGGAAAGATTTTTTTTTCATTCTTGGCTACCGCATCTCTGGTGGTTTACTAACAGGAAGAAATCCTTCCTGTTAAAAAACCAGTTATCTGGGAAGATTTAACGCGCGTGCGGCGACGCCGGCTGTGACAGCCCGACTGAAATACCCACTTAATGGGTACTCTAATATCGTGACCTTGAGTCCAGCCGGAGCGGGAGTTTCCGTTCTACTATGTTCTTATTTATTCTTATGCACCAACTTCGATTAAGTTTGCAGTATGCTAAGTGTAGGTTTTCGGTCATAAAATACGTCTTTTTTTTTTTTTTTTTTTTTTTTTTATATGAATAGGAAGGCAAACGAGCAAGTGGGTCACCTGATGGTAAGTGATCACCACTGCCCATAGACACCCGCAACCCCGGAGGAATCGTAGATGCGTTGCCAACCTAGAGGACTAAGATGAAATGCCTCTTGTGCCCGTAATTTCCCCGGCTGTCTTACTCTCCACACCGGAACACAGCAGTGCAAGCACTGCTACTTAGCGGCAGGATTAGCGAGTAAGATGGTGGTAGCGATCCGGACGGACCTTGCACAAGGCCCTACCACCCGCAAAACCACGCGCACGTCTCGAGCGCGTTTACGTTAAAATGTTAAATACTATGAGAACAGTCTGTTGCTGTTTCGATCCGCAAGTGGCGCTGCCAATTTTTCCATAGTAATTGAGAGGTTTACGTCAACGCGTTCGAAACGTTTTTATATGTGAAAACTTTGACTCTCGGCTCAGGTCTATCGAATTTGACGCACGCGCTGATGTATTAAGTTACTAAAACACGCATTGAACGTAATAATAAAAACCCTCATCTGCGGCTCGGGTTTACAGTATTTATACGGAATAGCTTACTTACTGGTTTTTGAAGTAATAATTCTATTACACTATTTAATCGTAATGCGACGACATTCCAAGAATCTTTTAGAGTCGACCCTTCAGTATCGTTGTGAATGGTAAAATAATAATAAGACAAACTATAAACCACTCACCCTTTAGAGTGATATCTTCTGGCTTTATATACAAAGAGTCGAATAACTGAGTACATATAAAGGAACTGATTTTTTCGCCTTCCTCGAGTCACGTCCCCGGTTCGCACAAAACACTTATAACAGGAGTTGGCTCGCATTTTCCCATCCGCTAAAAATGAGCAGAGAATAAATATAATATCTTAGTCATGGGAAATGTTTGCTTTGTTTGCGAGTTTTGAATTTGTGTGATTTTGTATTGGTTTAAATTTAAAGCTGTGGAGTAAAGGAACGCAGTAGTACGAGTATATTCCTTGCCCTGCACTAAAAGAGGCAGAAAAGATATGCGCAAACAAAAGGCTATACAGGCTGACATCGAAAAACGAGTTTTTCAGATTGGGTAATTGATGTCCATTATCAAGCAATGTTAGTTACAAGAAACAAAAGGTTTTTTTTGTTCATTTTACCCTTAATTAAATCACCGATTCAGTAACTTATGGTTACCCTATCATTAGGGCAAACTCTTTGGTTGGATTCTTTTTAAACTGTGTTTCAAAGCCACTTCAGTAACAACGACTTACTTGTTCGACCGACTTAATTGGTTTCAATTTTTTGATCAATGCGTGATTAAGTCTGAAAACTACATTTAAACACCTACAATCCTATATTATTAGAATTCCACTTTAATTCCCCTTTCCACCTATAGGTACGACCACAATTATGCTAAAGGTGGCCTGTAGGTCTTGTTACCTTAGGCTCTGTCTACCATGAAAGAGATAAAGACGTGATTTAATGTCTGTCTGTCTGTCTGTCCACTTTAATCCTTAATTACGTAATATCAGTTCTCATCTCGTCTGCGATGTCACCCTGTACATATGAAAGTCCCGTCATAAGTGGTTTATGTTGATTGGTGTCTCGTCTCAAACGATAAAATCAAACTCAAATTTCAACTAATAGTTAAACGACTTACACAAAAAAAATTAGAAAATCCATGGCAAGTTACGCATTTGAGTTAAGATTTTGAGAATTGTCTTACCTCTTTCTCATCTAATGACTGCAGCACACTTATCAGTTCACAACTGTCTGCAATTAGTAATGGTGAAAGCATCTGGCCGAATGAAACAACATAATACTATGTATGTATTTAATTAACATTTTACACACATTTTCATTTTTTTAACATGCTATCCTCGGCGCGTGTTTCTTGTTTATTAAACGACAAATAAATCTATATACTTAGGCCAAAAAAGTAAAACCAGACGCAAACAGAACAAATTGATAATGATTTCATCCTGAAATGTCGATTTACGCGGTAAAATGTATTGGGATAGTTTTTTTATCCATTTTCTTTGCTAAATTGATGCTGCGAATTGTTATCCACATTAGCCACTTTTGATATTAGACGTTCTGGAAATCGTAAAATGCATAGATACTGGCAGAGTCAAAACACGACTATTGGAAAGCAGTAAAACTCGTAGCATATTTCCTTTTAGCTGAAAACCTACACTGTTACTGCTTTTGTTTGTAAAAATATGAAAGAAAAACTGTTAGTTTAGTTTAGTTTATTTATTCTCTCAGCACAAAATTACTGTATAAACGAGTTTGATATAATGATTTATGTTGAGATCGTCAATGTCGAATACAAAACAATACTTAATCTATTTAATTAATAAAGACAGAGGAAATAAAAATTGAAATAAAATGACAAATATTTTCATCCCCAGGAGGGAGTCGTCAGAAGCAAAAAATTATACAATTAATAATTATAAATGCCATAAATTATTTATAGGCAAGGTTTGTAATGTAATCATAATACATTTTAATTGTTTTACCACAGAGATATTTAAATGCGTTTAATTCAGTATGATTGGTTTTTGATGAGTAATTCCGATCTTCCAACCTAGCCACCCCACCCAACCCAGATTGTAAATTGGAAAATCATAGTATCATAGTCAAACCTGAATCGTTGGAAGATGGGAATGACTCTATTTTATTTATTCAGCAGTACTCAACTCAACGCCAACTATACACCAGGAAGTCGAGAACATTACCAAGTACAAAATAAAAGAAATAAGCAAAACAAACACCGAAGGAAGCAAATAGTTTGATTCCAATTCGATATCTCGGGAAAATACCCAACTTTTATTACATTCTAAAACTACCTCACAGTATACCTACACGCTTTTACTTGCGCTTGGCAAAAGACAGCAATTGTTAACCTGAAATAATGTAATCTTGGCGGGGAATAATATTACCTATAATACCTGGAAATACGCTAAATTATTTTAACACAAATATCTGGAAATTGCTTATAATATAGGTACCTATATGGTTGTTATTGATAGTATGTTATCGTGTTAAAAGTATGCCAGAAATAGAAATTTAAAAGATTACAAACGAACGAATGTGTGTAACAAAGATTAATAAGTTTCGTTCTCGGGCAGGTTAACCCTAAAATTATGAACTTACATAATTCCACTTTCTGCCTAACGTCGGAAAGCGCGGTAAACTCACGGACGCAAAATCTCAGTGTATTTGACATACGGTACCCAAGGGAAATTTATACAGAAAACCCGAAAATTGAATTTAAAAGTAAGCTTTATTATTTCCGTGTTTATTTATGAAGTTCTTAATTTGTTTTTTTTTATATACCTACCTAAGATTAAAAAATATATATTCTATATTGTTGATCCTTTAAGTGGTTATGAGCAGCTTCCCTTCTGTCATTCAGGTCTCGAATGTATTTTTATTTTTTGTGAAATATATGGTTAGGTTAGGGCGTATAAGTAGCCAATTTTCTAACTAGCGGAAGGCCAGGAGTGCGCTGATGCCTAAACCAGAATTGACACAGTGCAGAGGCACAGGTCGTTCTCCTGGCAGCGTGGTTGAAGGCGGATAAAGGCGATGCGGGTGAGGAAACTTGAACTTGAAGAAGCGAAAAGAGCGGAGGAAATTCAGCAGCGGTGCGGTGACAAGATCAAGATTTTAAGATGTAATGACAGTTATTTATATTTCCTTATGTGCTCTAACTAGACTAAACAAATTTTAGCGCGCGAACATAATTATATAAAAAAAATGGAACCAGTAACCAGAAGAAGAAAATAAATAGAAATTTTAGAAAATAAATTTTAAAAGACGAAAAATCTTTCAAATATTTGATATTAACGCCAGTTAACCATTGAATGTTAATTTAATGTTAAATTGAATCTTACTTCTCGTCGTCTTAAATGGAGTATTGAAATATATTTTCGAAAATAATTTTAACTGTCACTCAAATGTAAATCAAAACAATAAATATAGAAATCAAAGTTGTAGTTGATACTTGGAGAAATGCAAGTTTTCCCTATTTGAACGCAATTTCCACACACGGCCAGAGGGCGTGAGTGGTGCTCGCCGAAGCGAGTTTTATTTTGTTACAGTTTAATTTCGAGGAAATTTCTCATCTCGGCCAAATTTACGCCCCTCTTTGCAGTAATAGGCGAAATCCAAATAATATCGCTTGGGACGGTACTTGCTGAAGTTTTTTAATGGTTGTTTGCAACTGTAATTTTTAGAAATAATGTCCTTTTAGGGGCCTGTAGTCACCGGACATGCACATCGATTTTTATAGTCTACAAAAATGTTTAAAAAATGTATAACCAAGTACCTAACTACCTAAAGATAATTATTTATTAAATTACTGTAATGTTGAACAAATCACAGGCGGCATGGGTCACTTCTTTAAGCGCCTGGAAATCAAATCAACATACTGGGATTTTATCATGTATTATAGTTATTAGATAGAGTTTTATCAATTTTTAAGCCTCCATTAACTCGTATTCTTTTAGTATGTTACAGTTATTTATGTATTTATGTATGTATGTGAATACAGTTTATTTATTGTGCCTACAAGATTTTAAAAAGCTGCGCATCTCTTTAGGGCTTCCAGTTAAACTTTGAGTGGATAGGAGGAGTATTATGTTAGGAACCATAACAACGAGTTTAAAATTACAAATTCTGAGAGCAACAATGCACCACTTTATCGTTTTATTTTCTATCGAAGCGACAAACTTTACCGAAATCTCAAAATACATCATTATGTTATATATTATTAATTTACTTTCCATCATAATCGATCTACCCATGGTTTGGTCGCCAATTAAATTAAAAATCTGTACCTACGCTACTATCAAATGAATTTATAACTGTAACAGTCTGATAAAAGTATTTAACAAGATACATAGAACGAAGCTCTCAGTCCTGTTTACAAGTTCTTGACTGTTTAAAAATACAGGCAAACTCAAGACAAACCCTCGGCTGGTTGAATGCATTTATTGCATGATCAAAAATGTTATATTACTTAATAAATCTTTTTCTAAGACCCGCTTGCCATGAGTGCGAGTTGATCAAAATTATGAAATTCATCTGTCTGGCGACTATCACTTAAATATCGCTATCTCTGTGACGGTGGTCTTCCATCGGCGTGCGCGCAGTTTTGTTGTACGAGGGACCGCAGGTGTTGTCAAACGCAAGGCCGCCGGCAACTTGGTCGTCATCCAATTATTATATAATTAGCAAACTTCGGCCCGCGACTTCGTCTGCGTAGAATTATACATACAAACCTTATTCTTGGATCACCTTATCTATTAAAAAAAAACCGTATCAATATCTGTTCTTTAGTTTTAAAGATATAAGCATACATAGTGATAGACAGACAAATAGCGGAAAGCGACTTTGTTTTATACTTATTATATTATTATTAGCGGTACTATAAATCAGGTATTTTTTTATCCACTACGGCATTAGACCGGGATAAAAAGCTTTGTAGTGGAGAGCCGTTTTCCCAGCTGTGGAATTCACTGCACGTTATTTACTTAAAAGACTTATCAAATGATATACCTATTCTTTTCTCATTGGCGAAATCCGTATGAAAATCTGCTCAGCCGTTTAATTTTTTACAATTTCTGGCAAATAGTCGCATCTTATACTTACTATCTACTCCAGAATTCAAAATTCAAAGCTTGTATCACGCACGCCGTCCCTCTCAAACTGTAGTTAAAGCATACTCGTATTCTAAGAGTAAGCGGAACGGCACAAAACGATCATCGTATTTGTAACTTCAGAGACTAATATCATCTTTCAACTAAGGTAAACTCGTTTTGAGTAGGTAATTAAGCTATGTTGGCAAAAAAATTAACTATTTATTTATTTATTTATGTTATTTTGGGCATCAACACCAATACAGTACATTATAATGAGACTTATATAGGTACTAAACAAAAAGCCAATGACAGATGACCACAGAAATACAGTTAAGCGAACTTCGATCAACAATACAACTAGATTCACGGTCCCATACAAAATCAAAGCGAAAAAGTGGTCGTGTTGCTTATGCTTATAGCTATATCTGTTTTACCTTCTTTATTAACGTAAAATAAACCTTAAGTCTAAGCAATAAAGATCCAAATAATTATAATTGTATATAATACTTACGACGTTTCGTCACAAGACGAGCGAAAGCGTTCGATAAACAAAAGAACTACCTTCGTTTCAAAAAGATGTCATTCTATTTGAGGAACAGGGTAATAATGGAGTCGCAATTAAGTATATAACTCAGATTTTTTTTTATTTGACAGATATTTACAAATACAAATATTAACATGAATTTGAATAATTAAGCCCATCTACGTTCTACTGCTGAGCACAGGCTTCCTTTAACAACGAGAGGGATTGGGCCATAGTTCCCACGAAGGCCCAGCCAGGCAACAGCCGTAGTAGCTTAGTTGTTCGACCTACCGCCTCTAAAGCAGAAAGTCGTGGTTTCAAACCAGGCCTCGCACCTCCTGAGTTGGAGTTGAGTTGGAGAAAAGTACAAAAATTGTACAAAGAGACAACATAAACGTTTAACCTGATTTGACATCGTCGATTCTGTTATTGCCGCTGCTTGCACTTTCAATTGTTTGACGTGAATCTGCAATTAACGGCAATATTATAAATAGATATTGCACGGCTTGAACTTTTCTTGAAGCTTTACGTCTTCTTTAATAAGTGATAGCTCCTCTGTTCCATCTCACTATACTTCATCTTATATTATTTTAAACATTTCTATGTAAGTATACCTGCAATTTGGGAATCGCCCTTTTCTGTAATCTACGCCTTTGGCTATTTCCAGTTATGGCGAATTTGTCAAAATGAATCGAATATATAGCAGAATTTTTGTAAGGCCTGTAAAGTTATTCTTCTCATTCTCTCGCGACAATAGTTATCCATTCCGCAGAGCAAAAAGGATCACTAGGAAATCTACAACAAAATACAATATATATTTTATTTTAAAACGACAACTACTCCTTGAATTTCTTGTTCTAAAACCACCGATTATTGCCAAGATGGTGGGCCAACATTGGCCAAACAATAAATAATTGATTTTAAAAATGTAAACTGCAAATTTTTACGTACTTTATGAAATACTGACTTGTACTTACTTAAAGAAAGATATTCCTTCCGAAACCTTAGTGTTTCGGTGGCTGTTTTTGCAATTTTTGAACGCACATTGTGGCATTTTGACACGTCCTCACGTTGGCCGAGGTTGGCGCATACTGTCAGAAATAAGGCCACAAATTTATTTTGTGGTCTTATTTCTCGGAGCCGTTTTCAGAGCTATCACCGTGAATCTAGTTGTATTGTTGATCGAAGTAAGCGAAACATACTTAAAACTAACACAGAAACAACAAATTCCATTTATCATGAAATCAAGCTAAAAAACGATACCTATTATTGTTAGTGAGTGAGTCCACAAACATTGTGTGTGTGTGTGTGTGTGCATGTATACTATCATGATTATCATGATTATTTCGCGTAGCAAAACCAGTTTTTTGGAAAACAGAAACTTTTATAAATTATGCTGACGTAATATTCAAAATAACAACTGACAGGCAGTCCTAGTATATCTATGTATCGAGAAATAATAGTATTAATTGATAGTATTTAAAGTCAGGTATGGTGTTTTGTTTTAATCTCTGCCAATAACCATGTTTATGATCAAGTTTTACTTACGTTACTTTTAGTGTTCACAAATGAATATTGATGTACTATATCTAATCTTAATTGGATTTTAAACCTAGTTTACTACGTTTCTAACCAGTTATCGTACAACATGTGGTGACTTTTATAATTTTAGACGTACGTTAATATTCTGTTAGTGAACTGCTGAACTGCACTTTCATGGACCTAGCGCAAACATCTGCTTTTGACAACATTAATCACAGTGAACTGTATGAAAATTTACTTGAGAGAACTGTTAGCCCTGAATTTCTAAAGCTCTTTGATACATATTCTAATGCTGCAGACTACCTTCTTATTCTAAAATGGAAAATTCCGCATAATTCGTTTCACTACCTACGTAGCGGATAACACAACACATACATACATACCTACATAGTTAGTATATTTGTAAAACCTAAATTATAACTGTTGAAATGTAATAAGATACGTGTTGTTTGCATAGAGATAATATTCCAAGTGACAATAGCATTGAAATAGTAGATACATTTCGATAGTAGTGCGGAAAGTATTTAAATTCACGAATCCCGAGATATCTTGCCACGAGCCGAAGGCGAGTGGCAATACCCAGGACATTTTTTTATAAGAAGAAAATAATTTTCTAATATGTAACACTTTATTATTATTACCTAAGTATCATTATGTTCGATTATTTGTGTATACAAATATTTAAATTGTATAAGCACAAAACTGTTTGCCTTTAGAACCTTAAAAACCATGCTTGTAGTTGGAAAAACCCCCTACACTTTGACAGGCGTTTCCTGCAGCTATTCCCACGCTATTTCGTTCCATTTAAATACCTTAATAAGAACAGTTTTTGGAATTCAATATTAAAAAAATAATGATGAAGAGGCTAGTAATCCTACTAATATTATAAATGCGAATGTAAGTTTGTCGAAAACTACTCAACCGATCATCATGAAATTTTGTACACATGTTTTTGGAGGTATTAGAAGTAACATAGAATACTTTTTATTACAAAAAAAATTCCTGCGCGGACGAAGTCGCGGGCAAAAGCTAGTAAAATATAAAATGACAATATTTTGGATTTTTACATTAATAATAGGTTTTTAGTTTTATTACGTCTTGGTACAAACTAACATTATAATAACTCTTCGGTAAGTAGTCGTGAATTGGAAAGAGTACCAATTAAAAAAAATAGAAAAGTAAAACGAACTTTTTGCACGCAAAACAGCCAAAAAAGGGCTTTTTTGAGCAACTTTATTGAAAAATATTTAATTATCACAATATTCAGTCCGGTTGGAATTTTACCAAGGTAATATCAGTACTTTAAGGTTAAATTAGAACGTTGAATAAGAGTTAGTATCTATTTATGCTATGATTTGTTTTATATTGATGCATAAAATTTTTTCTAAGTATGCACCATCGTATTAACCGTCGTTAAAATGTGCGCTTCCATGTAATTTGAACGCTGTAGGTACATTTTGTGATGACGAAACTATAGTTGGACTATATTTTACCCAGTATAACTTTGTTTTTCTGCTGAGAGCAGTAATTTTACATATTTCTCGCTTTTCCAGTGTTTCGGGCGCTGGAACTTGAAAGGCGGTTTCAAGTCATTGTGCTTGGAATGAGCGCATGAAAATTAAATGTCTGTCGCGGGCCGGGCGCTTACCCGGCGCCCGCGACGTTGAGATACGCTGCGACTCCGAAAACGAAAACATTAATTTGAAATTTAAACTAGCCTGGTTTAAGACCTTTTATCCGAATAAGTGAAGTCAAATTCCTTCCATAAATTCATTTAACGTCACTATTTTGTTGTATGTTATGGAAACAAACATGCCTTTGCCGATAATTTAAAACGTGCTTCAATATCACTAAGCTTTAATAAATGCCAAAGTTTTAAAATACCCTTTGTTTCTCACAGAATAACCAAGTCAGCTAATCAGTAGCCAAGAAGGAAGAAACTTCCTTCCCAGATTACTGGTTCTTTAACAGGAACGATTTCTTACTTTTACTTGTAGCAAACCATGTGAGAAATGCGGTAGTCTACGAAGCGTAATTATTTCTTCCTCGATTACTGGTTTTTTAACAACAATTAAATTAATATTTTTCTATGCAAACTACAAAGGCAAGATAAGTCCCGTGAATATTTTGTTTTGTAAAGACCAAGTAAAAGTATTTTGAATCCACCAATACTTTAATGTTTTGACAATAATAGATTTTGCGCATAGCTTCCTTTACATTTACATTGCGTTATCATTCTAGTTCAATCGCACGCAAGAAAGTATCTGTCGTCTAGCTCTGTTTATACTAGCAGGTATGTGAGATAGGCTGGTAGGTATACTGCAAGGCTGCAAGTTTTCCAAAATTTTAAATTATTACTTCATACACGTTCACAGATTTATGACGTTGACGTTTAGACAAAACCGTTTTTTTATTGCTGAACGAAGGCTATATTGGGGTCGTGCCAAAATTATCAAATTATCAAACAGCGAAAAAATATTTATTATTAATAAACAAAGCTACGTAAAAGCATATTCAAATTAGTCCATTTTATCAAATAAAGGTGTTAAAAATACAGCTTAAAAAAAATGAACAATGCCAATTATAATACTTACGTAGCTTTTAAAGTTGTGTGAAATGCGGCAAACTTCCAGAGTTTACTGGGTACAAAGCCATGAAATTATATGAAGTGATCTCGAGCTGCATTAAAATGTTACATATAGCAAGACAAATACTCTGCCATTAATTCAATCCAAGCGTAGTCGAGAGATTTTCTACATTCAAAGAGCTTTTTTCGCTTCTCTCACAGGGAAACTTTTGCTAGACTTAGTACGCTCCTTAAGATAAGCCTCTTGCTTGTTAGAAAGATTAAGCGGGGTCGAATTCGTTATAGCAGAAGAGGAATCAGATACGCATATAATTAAATGCAATTAAATACTGAAACTCGGTATCGGCCCCTACAATTCTTTTACATCAACATACTCGTAATAATGTGTGACGTTAACGTCGGTAGTTATTGCTTAATTATAAACTTTGTTTTATTAGCATCAATTCTGATGTACCCGGCGAGTAAGCAAATCATCACCATCATCTCGAGCCTCTATATACATCCCACTGCTGGGCACAGTAAAGCAAAAAAAAAACTAAAATAGTTATGTAAAGGTGCATTTTCATTGGGACAGAGCTGAGAGGATAAGTGCAGAATTCTGCACTAGTTTTATATATTTAGTGGTAATAAACTATTCTCAGTCATAAAAAAAATGTACATAGTTAAGGGCTTAATCACAACAAAAATTAATTGATTCTTTTGTGTTACGACCGTTTCACCTTTATTCCATTGCAATAAGGGTGAAAAAGTCGTAACACAAAGGAACCAATTAACTTTTGTTTTTATTAAGGCCCTTAACTATGTACATTTGTGTTTTGAAAACGACTCTTCTCTCTTTCTTTCAGAATTGACCAGCTCATCGTGACATTACAAGGGAAGCAGGTGAGATGTGAATTTTAAATACTCAGCTCTGTCTCGTTGGAAGTGCACCCATAAAATTGTTGTTTTATGACTGATTTGAAATCATTAAACTTCACCAATTAGTCATAACCACTTAGTGACAAATAATAAAATCGAAGGTACCTAATGGTGGAAACTGTTAATAATGTAAGTAGGTACTCAAATTTGTTTTTGTCTCAGCTCAAAAATTATAATTTTAATTTTCTTGTGCAATGACTCCAACTCGTCAGATAGTACCTACAGTCAGCATCAAAATTTGATGTACAGTCGAAGTGCTCAAAATGATCTACAAACGACTTAATCGAAGGAAATAAGAGGGTGTAGAGTGTGAAGATTATTTTGGTTCTTCGACTGTTTATCAACGTTTGACGCTACTTTACGTGCTCTATAGTGAGTTAATTTCAATTGGCTGAACTTGGAATGTAAGACAAAGCTCACGTCAATTAATCGTTGTATTAAATGATAGACATGTTTATGTTTATTAACTGTACCTACATTTGCAATAGATGCAAACGACCCTTTATTTTGCTCGTCAGTGTACATTAGTCACTGTCAAATGTCATGTTTCTGAGTTTATCAGACGAAGAAGAATATAAATTCACTACTTACTACTGTTCTCTTGTAACATTTGAATATTTACCCGATTGCGTCAGACGGAAGGTTTTGTTAGGACAACCTCAAAATGACTAGAGAGAATATCATGAGATAAAATGATGGAATAACGAATTAATGACACTACATATGAGACGATGGACGCAACATAACTAACATAATACACACACACACACACACACACACACACACACACACATCACGTATTTATCCCTTACGGGGTAGACAGAGCCTAAGGTAACAGGTACCTACAGGCCACATTTAGCACAATACAATAATGTTGAACATAATACAATTCTTGATAAATTACTTAAGACAAGGTTACTCCCGATCCAAGATATTGAGAAAGTGTTAACAGAAACTCATTTCTGTCTAAATTCATAGTTAGGGGATTATAGATTAGCCTGTATGTATATTTTACGTACATAGCGCTACTTTTACTTCGATCAAAGAATTTTCTCAAAAACAGTGTATCTACTCGTATTCGCTAGACTCGCTCAGGGCAATGATAAATCCAGAGGAGACATTTCCACCATAAATCAAGTTTACCGGCATCGCTCTACAAAGAACTGAGCACTTTATTTCTGTGAAAAACTCTAAGAGCTTCCTCTCCCGACGCTTGCATGTTGAACGAAATCTTTTGTACCCTGATGACGTTTACAGGGACATCTTGCAAATACCTACTTAGAGTTATAATGCAGCGGCCATGACTGTTCCGTTTATTTGTTTTTATTTTTTCAAATGGGTCCGATTCTTTTATATGTGTAGGCGTTTCGAGTGCGATTTAAGTTGCTGATGCTGTTGCTGAGTATTTATCCGAAAACTAATTCGCCCCATGAAACGGGATTATAAATGTAAATTTATTTTGACAGGCTGACAGACGGGCTCCATAAATAATTAAAAGTTAACAAAATTAGGATAAGTACTCTGTTGCCTATAAATACCGTTCAACTTTTGAATTTTTAAAATGTTTATATACAGAATAGGTTAAAGTGCAATTTCACTGATGCACTCAACATTACTTATTCCGAACCTCACTTAAAGTCTGTGTTCTACAGCAATTAGCCGAAATTGTGTTCCAAGCAAGATGCTGTCGGTCGTAACGGTAAATTCCCGTGACAGGAGACCTTAACGCTATTAGACCATGCAGTTGCCCAATAAACGTCGACCATTACATTACTTTGTATTTTTTTTTCTTTTTTATCATAAATAGCTTGCTGATAAAGGCATGTATCAAACTTTTAGTGGCACTTTTTTTTATATGGTCTTTAACGCATTTTAGTTGCGCCGCAAGGAGAATAAGTACCTAGTTAATTTAATGAGTTATTAAATTTAATAGAGTGACTTCCATGGCCAGGAAATAAATGAAGACTTACCTACCATATGGATGTGGCTCTTGACGCTTGGGGGCGAATGTGGAGTTACTAAACTCATGAAAGAAAAAGACTACGCTAATAATACACGGTTTTATAAAAAACCACTTGGCGAATTCAAAATTATACAAATCAGTTGGGGAGTCTTGAGTTCCTCAGTAAATGTTGCATAATATGGTATGTTTGAGAAAACACGAAAATAACGAGTAAGATACGACCGATAGAATAGATGCATATCGTTACAAAACATCCATTTACCTTATTAATTCGGTAAGTATATAATATGGCAATTTAAGAATGTCTATTAAAAGTATGAAACACGTTTGGAAAATGTGACCAAAAATAATGGTGAAAATCAAATCAAAGAACACTACGATACCGTTCCGAAAGCGACAAACAATGGAGCTCGTTCCCGTTGCCGACTATCTTAATAGTTGTCGAGTAACCGCAATGTCGCAAATCGATATTCGATTGGGCCATTTACATAATGCGATGTTACGATTTTGTTTATTGTAATCGTAATCGACTATAATTTCCACCAACTGACAAATGCTTGGAAATGCTTAGTTTCTTGGATTTTTCCGAAAACGCAATCACAAGCGGTTTTTATATCAACATTCGTCTATTATTGTTAAGCTTTTAACAAGTAATGAGATTTAGGGCCGTCTGGCAGAAAAAACTTTAACCTTAGTATTAGTTTTAAGGTCAGTTTATAGTCTAAATTAATGGTACCTACTTTCAAACATAAACCAAGTTCAATGGCTAAAGGAGTTAAATGATATTCGCTGCAAGTGGCCCTAAAGACCTGGAAAATAAATAAGTTTCTTCGACTTCTCTCTCTTCTTATTGCTAAACAGGCAAGTGTTTTAATTCGATTATAAGTTTCACTGGCTACTTGGTCAAAAAACATGATTTTCATTTTAGAACTTTGAAATAAATTTTCTTTGGTAATTAATTTTATACCTTCCACTTTAAAATTAAATTAGTAAATTAAGTCCTTTTTTAGTTCTTTCATCTTAAATTAGATATTTAGATTCGTTAGTAATAGGTATATAATTTACCATTTAATATTTCTTTTCGGGTCTCCATCATCAATTAGTTCTAGTTAAAAATCCACATTTACGCACAATAGTGCAAAAACCTATAAAAAATGACAACATGCCGTTATTCAATTATCTATGAAAGTGAAAAGCGCTATTTGAGTCATCTTAGTTGTCGTGCCTGAGAGGTATCATAAAAAATTCCACCCTGACATAAACAAAGCTCCTAAAGCTGACAGAAAGTGATTAATGGAGGGTCTGTATAACGCCTTTATGTTGTCTTTTGCCAATTTTTCACAAAATATACTATACGAATACCATGACCTCATTAAGTTACGGCAGGTGTTTTAAATTGTAATAGAAACTACTCATACACTAATAATTTATTATGACAGTAACTTTGAACAAGGTTAAGTAAAGGTCCACGTTGCTTTATTAGTCACCCTTGAAAAATTATATGATAGTAATGTTATACATACTTATATAATGATTGAACGCGCTCTCATCTCTGTTATACCCGTACCACACAAAGGTATTTTAATCCATTACCTTACTTGTTTCACTAGGTACTCATATTTTATACGAAATGTACCTGGCAGAAGCCTCAAAGGGGTAGGATTCGTAACGTTATTGACTTTATACAATCTGGTAAGATTTTTGCATGATTTGGTACATTATTTTCATTATATTATATTCGTGCCACTAGTAATCGAATTCGTTGACGACTGATTGGCTGAGAGATACATGACCTGGTTACTGTAAGGGGTCCCGGTTGAAGCAAAATAACGGTTTCGGGAGTTTCGGGTAAGTATTTTTGGACCATCCGGGGTCTGGGTTTGTTGGGCTGTGCTTTCAGCGTAAGTTTTTCTTTTGTCGGGTTGTCGTTTGTTTTGTTATCCGATATTAAATAAATACTTTAATTTTTGGTGCCGTGCAAAATCTGACCAATCATCAATGAAAACCCATCTTGCACCAGGCTTCAGAAAACTATTATGCTTAATTAATTATAATGCACTATTCATTATGTGACGTGGATTTCAACAAATGTAATTGTAGTATTAGTTGTAATAAAAGGCATAATTTCACAGTAGAATGGTGATATGTAGGAAATTTACTGCACCTTACTTTATTTCTGTAACGTGAGTCAAGCTTGCCTTTCTTGTCAAGCAATCAATCGTTTGGCGGCATGTTTTTCACCCCTTTTTCATTATTATGTGTCCTAGCTTATTATTTAAATTGAGGCGTCTGCCCTGTCGCTAGCGATTTGTACTTTCAGTTTCACTGACGAGCAAAATTAACTGGTCACTTCCTATACAAAGTTGTATGAAACATTGTTTGTTATTTTTGCACGTCAGTTTAATTTCGCTATTTAGTGTCTGTTTGTCTGTGTATCCGTAGCACAGTTCGGAGAATGTAAGAAATAAACAGCTGAAATTGGCCACTTTTTTAGGTTCCTTGTAAAAAAAATATAATTATTGATCATCCTTCGAACAACCGTTTAGAATTTTAATGAACAAAAAACATTTTACTTTACTACTCTTGGTAAATTTATTCTGTTCACTGAAATGGACCTCCGCAGCGTAACGCTTGATTCAATGAAATATTTAGAACGTTACTACTACAATTTTTTACAAGTAGGTAGGTACTGCAGACCTTGTGCTATTTTACTGACAATATCAAAAACGTAAGAAGAAACGAGCAGTCCATCGATATTCGTATATTGGGAAATAAAATTCCGTCGAATTCGCCCACTTTGCGATATCCGCAAAGCATTTATAATGCACGTGCCAACAGGGGAATCTAGCATTAGACAGAGGTTCTAGTGGGAGACTAAGAAGGCAGCGGTTTTCATAAACTTCACTACATTATATTGTTTTATTTATATTGCACATAATGCAGTTCTTGGTAAAATTTTTGAGAATAAAACGTTTTAAAGAGCATACAATTAGTTTCATTGTTGTAAGATGAATTTCAATTCTTGAGCTAATTATGGACGCATTATTGTTACATGCATGCATTAAAGAAAATGTAAGGACTTAACTTAATCATTTGAGTTACCTTAAAACGGGGTGAGAAGGAATTGCGGGGGGAGAAGGGACAGAACTAATATTTTGTATTTTCACTTGCTATTTAAAATTTCTGGCTCAGCTTGCTCTAAATGTAGTTTAGTTATATTTTTAGACATATTATATGTCCTATTTTCTGGTAATCTGTTGTCGTCATTTTTTATATTTGTTCCTATCCCTTTCTGACCCTAGTACCAGGTATAAACTATGAATCCAAACAACAGGTAATCATTAATAAACTAAACTGCATACCATGGGAACATCTTTTATGTATAAAAATCAACTTGCCACCTATGAAAATATTTTTTATCGAAATTTGAACTTCAATTTTGTGCCTACTCACCCCGTTTTATGGTATCAAAGCCCTTTTTCTCAATCAATGTGACCCGTAATTTTTAGATTACAACTATAGATTGAATCTAGAAATAAGTAACAAGACACTCGACGTGGGAACTAAATAACTCAGATAATTATGAGATGAGAAAATATCGCCACAAATTTGACTTTATTCTAGGTACGCACATTCGCTTGGAGTATTTTTGTATGTAAAAGTATGGCCAGTAGTATTAAATATAACAAAACAAGGTATTATTTTGTTATAATAAAAGTTTTATTTTGCTATATTCGATTCCGCTACAAAAATTCACGGATCACCTCCTTTGCCTGTAAACATAGCATAACGTGTAGAACCAATTTTCTTTCCTCAGAATGAAACGCTTACTAGGTAACATTTTCATTTTAAGTCAGCATAAGTTGCCAATTTAACTTAATTATGCTCTTGATCTAGCAACTTTATTATCATTAACACGAAATAAATGTACGTTAGAAAGTTAATGGTTAAATAAGGAAGCTCCTTATTTATATAGTATTCATATAACTAACGAAGGTAAATCAGATACATTTTAGCCTGAAGACATATACACGGTACCTACTCGTAAGAGTCCTATGGTTGCTCTTTGTTGGCCGTGGTCTAGCCGCCTAATTCAACAAAGTGGACTATGTGAAATTATTTTTGCCTGTAGTTCACCTGGGGCTGACGAGTAGGTACCTTATATTCCTTAAAGCTAAACCTGAAGAATAACCCAACTGTCAGGTTAACGACTCTGGCGAATAAAGGATTTGGCGAAAAACAAATGTGCCAATAAGCAAGCCTGACGGAAAACGATTCTGTCGAATAAATGATCTGACTAATGGCGATGGCGAATCTGGTTAAAATAGTAACTGGCGGTTAACGAATCTGACCTAGATTGGATCTGTCGAATAACGTATGTGACTGTCATCGTAAGATCCGTCTAATTATACACAGAGGAAGTCACGAGCAGAAGCTTGTCTTGAATAAAAAAATCGTTCTATGTAACAAAAATGACATCTTCGAATCGATTTGAAGCCGAAGGTGAGATGTCAAACGGTAGCGTCCCCGTCATCATTTTTATGATAATTTATAAGTTATCTTTGTAATAATTGGCCTATAAAGGCACATGGCTATTGATAGGTAAAATTAAATATGTTGTAGTGATGTTTTCCTGTGAATGGCAATCAAAACTTTAAAAATGGCAAGAAGTTAAGTGAAGTATTTGTTGGCGGTCGCGGAAGAAAAGAGCGAAATAGTGAGAACAATTCCTTGAATATTGAAGACTGCCTTGTTTATCAACATTTATTTAGCTCAAACTATTGAACTGAACATAGAGAGCTGAAATTCTGCATAGAGGAGGCTAAATATTATGTTTAGATTATCAATGAGGTAGACTTCGTGAAAATAGCACCAGAGCTTAATTTTTTCAAAGGTTTTAAATTTCTGGTTCTCTATGTGTGACTTTTTGAACTAAATAAATAATATTGCTGTCGTTATATTATCTTCCTTCCGTTTCTTTACAACAAAGGCACAAGGAAAAGAAGTGAGAACTTTTTAATGGCATCTGGAGCTAAGCCAAGGATACGCAAAATGCTGAAATAAGAAAGCCAGATAATTCTAAAACGGACGCTTGAAGGCATTAAATTATCATGCATTTTATCCATGGTTGTAAAAAATTACGTATGCTTTTCCTATATTTTGTACTGTACGCTTTTGCCATTTAATCAGCCACGAAACTATTTTTAATAAATAATATAAATATAATAGTCAAACTCTGACTCTTATTAAAGTTCAATTTGCACCCTAAATATAAATATGCCCGGAAGGAACATAGGTTTATTCACTTACATTTTTTATCTACATGATTCACGTCCTCTTATTAATCTCTGCCGCAACACATGCGCATAACAACGCCTCACACTAGTTCACTAAAAACGGGTATATTAATCCCGAATCCCAGAAGGCTCCCCGGGACTTAGACAAATGGATTGTTGTGGTCACTGGGACGATTTTTTACTGAGTGGAGAGTCAAGTACGTTCTAATTTCTTCGTATATCTAATTCTACAGTGAAGAAGTTTTGTGAAAAATAAAAGTAGGTAGGTCAAGTAGCCGGGACCATCACAAAAGACTATTCACTAATGCTGGTCTCAATTATTTTGTCTCATTTACTATTTATAAGCTTTTATCGACGTAAAGCGAAGCTCCGCGGCTCTTTACATGTCGATCTCGAAGTATAACTCGCTTTTGTCGGACACTGCCATGATGAGCCTGAGGTGGTTCATAGCTCGTACCATGTCTCCAACTCCCCTTCTTTCCTATCTTCTTTGACGACAATGGTACAAATTTTATCGTTGCTTTTTGAATTTCAGAGGAAGAATGCTTTAAAAATCGTCACATCATTCTCACCTTATATCTCCAGGTAAAGGTGGAACCTGTGGGAGATTAGTATGTTTTGTAAGGACAGCCTCAAGATTCTGTCTGAACAATAGATCCTACTAATATTATAAATGCGAAAGTTTGTGAGGATGGATGGATGGATAGATCTGACGATGTGAGTGTGTATGTTTCTTCCTTCTTCACGCTGAAACGACTGGACGGATTTGGATAACATTTTGGAACGGAGATAGCTGGTAAGTACCCTAGATTAACACTTAGGCTACTTTTTACCCCCGAAAATTGCGTAGTTCCCGCGGGATAGCGATAAACATGTCAAAGGTCGTAGCTGCCTAGAGTCGCGGCGTTATTAATTATTGCAGAAAATAGTATCAACATAATATATCGACCACGGAATCTGGTCGAATAAGTGTCACAATGTGGGGCTAGATGTCGGCTGGTGGAATCGGAGAACTTAGCAGACTACCTCCAAGATAACTTCCGATTACACACTGTTTGGGTGACTTGTGCCTGGTTTGCAGAACATCAACACATTCATTAGATAGATACCCTGGCCTTCAAAAAGTCCGGATCTGATCCGACCGGACCCAATCAAAAATATTTGGTGGTTCGTGGTGCATAGAAAGGATCACTGCAACGAGAGTAGACAAGACGCCATTAAATTGCTTTGAAAAACTTCAAATATGCGTGGAACAGACATATATTTATATTCACGCTTTGTTGGCTCAATGAGAAACCGTTTACTGGCTTCGAAGCCAGAGGTGGAAATACGCGTAATTAGGCCGTTTGTCAAAATATTCATTTATTTGCGTTATTGTTTAGTTGTAAGAAATGCACTTTTCTTTATTTCTTTCTGTGTGTTAAATAAATAGTAAAACAAAACATTTTTTATTATTATTTAAGAGCTTAACTCTAATCAGTGTAGCTCACTGCTCTTTTTTTGCATTAAGAAATCTTTAGGTGGTTTATTTGGTCCAAAATTCAGGGAACTTGGTGTCCCGAACTTAGAAAAAGTATTAAGGCCCACTTATACAAGCCTGTGTAAAAACGTGAAGGATTCTATGACACTCTATATCAGACTCCTAATTTTGTGATAATTTATGACTTGATTTAGAAAGAAAATAATAATTTATTTACACATAGGTACTCTATAAACTATACATAGAAAGATACATAAGAAAGTAATAACAAATAAAAATGAAAGACTAATAAATTAATTAACTATGAAAAAATTTACAAGTCAGTCTGTCAGTCGGAATGTGGTAGGGCAGCACCATCATCAAAGCCAAACAGCTTCGCTGCTGGCTTCCATTTATGACGGGTGCCTCGGATGCAAATGCTAGTCGCTCTAAATGACTTGATTTAATTAGGTACCTACCCAAGTGTCCTGTTAGTGTGTATGTATTTATGGGTTAAATTTTGCAAGTCTAATTTGATCCCTTAACGTTATTTCTTTTAGAATTAGACCTAAATCTGCAAACTAGGCAAAATCTCACTCATAACTACACTAAACTATTTATTACTAAGAAACCCTAGTGCCGTTAAAGATATTAGTAGACGGTATTAATTCTCGCCACAATTATGTAGGATGAATGTCAATGCAAGTAGTTACAAAAAGTACAAAAAGCCAAACAAGCTTTTATTAAGAATGTTTTCTTTTAACTAACTTTTTTTGCATTTTTAAATAATAATCATAAATTAAAAGAAGTTGATGCCTAACAATTGAATAACTTGCGTAGTTTGCGCCTTTGAAGTTCGTACTAAACAACACAACAAGTTGTCGGCACCCAAGGATAAGTGCTCGCGATGCTAAATGAACTTGTAGTTGTTTTCGTTTACTAACAAACAGTATAACAGTTGAACAACAAATCACTTCTTGAACAAGACTGATAGTTGTTAACAAATTCTCAGTGGAATTACAGAATAGTGTCTCTAATATTCCTCGAATGCCTTTCATCCCTTATCCGTTCAACCGTTAAAGAGGTTTGGGCATTGAAAAAGATTGATGGGCCAACTGTCTTTGCCAAAGTTAGCAACAGGAGTGACGGTCGATTGTCTAAATTTGGAAATTAGAAACAACGGGCGAACCTGTTTTGAAGGCGCAATTTATTTCAAGTACCCGCGAACAATTTTGCGATGGTTTTTGTTTGACGGTCCTGGCATTAATACTTAATGCCTGCGAAAAACGTGGTTAGTTTTCAAGTTGGGATTGTAAGGGAGTACCAATAAGCTAGTGTAGCGCTATTACGCTGTTAATGGACTACCTCTTCAGTAATTCAATATCGTAAGTTTGGTAGGACTGGCTAAATAGAAGCTTTCGATAATATGAACAAGATGGGAGCTGTAGACAACGACGAATCAACGTAGGAAAACAGAGGTAGCCATCCCTGAGAAAATAGTGGTGACAGATGATATCCAGCCAGCCAGATAGGGGAAACAGACAACAAAGTTATCCATGCTATTTTAAGGTTTCGCTTTTTCCAACTTAGGAACCCTAACAATTAATTTTGGTTAGGATAATGGTAAAAATGGACTTAGTTGCTGCTTGAAATAGTGTTAGTTTTGTGGCAGGCTAATTTTCTAATGATATTGTTTATGAATTTGTTTTCATTGTTCTAGTATAAATATTAGCTTGACTTAATTTTGTAGACGATCTCTTGACCCTTGTAACAAAATAACGCAGTTTTCATTTCGCCCAATTTCATATTTTATTACTGGCCTACTTAGCTGCTCGGAAACTTTTGTAATGGTTTTGGAACGAAGCCAAAAATGAAGTGAGCGTTGTTTTATACTGAAATACATACCAGTATTTCGATGCGACATAATTTATAATTGGTAAAATATACTTACAAATGTAACTGATATCTTATAATGAGATAGCAATTAGTAGGTACCTACTTACAGGTTTCTAACAAAGACTCTCATCGCAGTCAATGTTTTCTTCGTCATCTTCATTTGAAAGTCATATTGCAGTCAAGTCAATTCGTTAATTATATTTTTATTGTTTTATTTGCATACGATCGAAGGCATAATTATAATAGCATTGTAAAACACATTAGTTATTGCACGAAAATTCTTCTGCATCTCGAGGGAACTTTCCACTGTCCCGTAATGTAAAGAAATCTTCAATAGTCAGAAAAAAAAATCGTTATATTTGTTCAAAAATCTTTAAAGTCGGTTCAGTAGTTGCAGAGATTGCCACCAAACATGCAAAGTTTAGCATTCACCCAACCAATATGGTCCCATTGACTTGAAATTTTGGTATAAATTATGATAGTACGTATTTTGCTCCGATGATAACTCATTAATAAAGTAAAAATACAATACAATAACTCTTTATTGAACACCACATATAACAACCAAAACAGAAAAAAGGTATACAGAATATTACAAGGTAACGTTAGGCGGCTTTATCGCCACAAAGCGATCTCTACCATGGAACCATTATGGAGTGGAGAAAAGAACAGATCTGAGCAGGTGGTGCAATTTAGAATACATATTAATGTACTAAATACTGAAAAGACATAATACATTATACATGAAACACACATTTATAATAAATGGAGACATAAGTAGACACATACACACATACCTAAAAAAACCAGCTACAAGAAACGTCTTCAAACAGGGTATATTTCAATGAAATCTATGCATATAATAAATCTTCCATAGAAACTTATTATGCAAATGAGTCACCTGATGGAAAACAATGTCTAAGTAGTATTTTCGGTCTTCAAACTACATGCTAGTATAAAAGTAGAAACCGTCGATTTACTATTACAGTTATCAAGTTAGGCTAAAGACCAATATGGGCCCGGACAATCCCGCCTCTGAAACGTAGAGAAGCCTAAGGAGCGGCCATATGATTCCATTTCGCCTGGATGTTGCTCAGGCGTCCAGCCCCCTCAGCCCCCGCTCGATAGGCGACAGCACCCACACGAGCCGATGGGAATTTCGGGCGGGGATCAAGCAACTGTCGTTAGCTACAATCGCTAGCCCCTGCCCCAAAGTAATGCCTGAACGGAGTAACGCCTGAACGGAGTAACGAGAACCCTCAAAATCAACCCATCTTAGGAGCCTTAGCATCAAGCCCTTACGAGGCCGACGCCAGTACGAAGGGGCTCCAGACCAAATAGCCTGGAGGGGCTCCCCTCTCCCATAATCCTCTTGTCGGCAATGTTTCCCTCGCCAGTCGCCAGGTTGGAAGAGATGTCAGCAACACTTGCGTGAATGCTTACTCCGCATCAATACTGAAAGCCAGGTGTCGATGCGACCAGATGACCTGGGATAAGCAACCCGACTAACAGTTTTAATGGTCATTAGCGTGGAGTCCACAAATAACCCTTGTTACCGAACCAATCGGTGAAGTGATGGATCAATAGCTTTACAACAACATCAACCTGTTACGTTTTTTGTAGTAACTGGCCATTACTGTTCATTTAGGCTTATTGTCGAGGAACGATGGATCTGATTAATCCCCCATCAAACTGCGGTCAACCCCCGTTGCTTTCATACCCTGTCTACATAAATCCCCCATTTCAGACGCACGCGATAGCCGCATAACTTACAAGTTATGGTACGTCTGTGACAAGTGTGACTTGATTTATTTCAGAGCCAGTGCCATCGACTTCTGCTTGCATTAACTTTAGTTTACGAAGTACAGCCGTTTTTAATAAGGTTCGTCAATATTTTATTTTTGTGCTATGTCTATTACAACTGTATCAAATACCAGTAGATAAGAAAAAAAAATAACAGAAATTTGATTTAATTCCTAATTTTAATATAATATTCGTCTGTTTTCATGAGGTTAAGTTTCGTAAGGCATTCATAAGATTTGGTTAAGGCGATAGAATTTAAGTCCGAATCTTAGCAACCCATCACTATTTCGATTCTATTTTCAAGTTATACGCCCACAATCTTGCTAAATGTGGCCTTTACATAGGTACCTGTTACCTTAGGCTCTGTCTACCCCGTAAGGGATAAAGGCGTGATTTGTGTATGTATGTATGTATGTATCTTAGACAAGATTGATGCATGCTTTAATAAAACTTTGAAAAACTGAAGGTTGAGTAAAAATACTAAATCCGGTCAAGCTTGTTGTCTGGCTATTAGTATTAAATAAAAAAGTAAATAAGGATTTAACATTCAATTTATACTTTTATGGCACTTCAGAGTTGGTTGTGCCACCAGGCGGGTGTTTCGAAATCGCTTTAGTTTTTTGCATGTCATGTCGGTAGCTTAGTGCTTGCTATTATTGCAGTTTGCACGCGATTTTTCATGCAATGGATAGGAATATAAACTTGTTTTGACGGACGCATGAAACCACATGCATGAATATTTATTTTCTAGGTTCTAATGAGGTTTTTCCTAATAATTTAAGCCAGTCAGCTAAAGGGCTGATAATTTCCTTTGTGTTGCAGGTGCCTATCAAACGGAAGGCAGCAACTGCCTTCCATAGGTTTTGCTAATTGTGCAGAGGAAAAGTACCAGAAAGTATGAAATGGACACATTTCTTCGGGGATGGACAGAATATTATGACATGTATGACGTAATATCGTAAGCTTAGGCAAATTCAACAGTAAGTGTTTTCTTCGTAGGTAGTGGTTTTCTTTCTAGGCGGTGTGATGAGATTCGCGTATAATATCAGCAAGCGTTCACACCTGAGCTTAAAAAAGCAAAAAGCGCCAAACACCCTTGTTTGCCGTAAAGGCGCCGGTGCGCTCTCTATTTGCTTATGAAAATTGTCCCTAATCCGTATTTGTACAGCCGGAGCCCGCAAACATCTATCCGTTGGAAAAATGAATATGTAACAGTATTCTGTCGCTTAGTACAGAATACGAATGAATGTTTTGTTGGCTGTATTTAGTCTACATTTAAAAATTACAATTTTATTTGCACTGTCACATTGGTTTGTATGAAAAATAGTGTGAACTTCGTACCAATATCTTTGGGTTACAAAAAGCAATTCAGGAAAAGGATTACATAGTTACAAGTACATTAATTTAGATGTCAAAAGAATTATAAGTTCTACCAGATAGATTTAAAGAAAACAATGACAAAGAAAGAAAGGTAAACTCATTGTAAATACCATACGGTTTAGAGCAGTGCTAACTGCTAAGTAGGTATTTTATTTATTTAATTAAGTAGTTGCGCCGTGCTGCTGTGTGCAAGGAGATGGGCAAGCCAAGCTGTTGCTGGCCTAAGGCCTCCCCCCCCCCCCTCCCAATGCCACGTGGTTTGAGCAAGCTTTATTAATCACTATCTGTTCCCCATGACTTTGTTTGCAATTTTCTGGGATAAAAAGTAGATCTAGGGTACCAGCTAACTCCATTCCAAATTTGATACAAATCCGTCCAGTCGTTTCAGCGTAAAGAAGGAACAAACTTACACACTCACTCACTCACATCCGCACTAACAAACTTTCGCACTTATAATATTAGTAGGATTTTTGAGATATATAAAAAAAGTAGATTGTATTAAATAAATATAAATCGAGGGTAAAATGTTTTCATGAACAAGTAACACTCTCTGCATTACTTTAATGGCACTATTGCTAGGAAATTCATTAATCCGCAACATAGCAAATAAATACAACAAAAAAGAACTTCAAGCTATTATACTTTTTTCTATACTTACTTGACAATTAAGTGAGATCGGACTACATAAGAGAATTATATTATTATATCACTTTACAAGCTAATTTTCTATAATGATTTATTAGTATTATTTTTGCCAAGTTTAACAAATTTAAAATTGAAGAGGAATATTAAAAATCGAAAGAAACAAAATAAAATAAAAACTTCTTGTGTTCATGGCTGTTGGACGTGATGGCGTTGGTATTATACGAAGATTTCACTTTATGCACTAGAGTATAAAAATATATTTTGAAGCAATTATAAATACGAATTATTATTGTAGTATGTTTATTTTTATAGTAGTATGATTTATTAAGGATTAGTATGGGGTTTGTTTTGTACTATCATTCATTCAACGACGCTAAGACTTTATTTTTATAATACCATGTAAAGCATTGTTTCTTTAAATTTTTAACCTTATTGGATTACCATTAAACCTATAACAGAATGCACAAGGGACACCTTTGATATTCATGACATAAAATATTCCATTACACCTTGTTATTTTTTCCTAACAACTTGATCACTTTGATACCGATAACTTAGTCGTAGCAGTCCTGGCAAATCCTGGTCTGACTCATGTTACCAGTTGACACGGAAACGAAATTAAAGCGAAAAAAAACGACCACGAGTGACGTAAGGGTAAGTAGGTTCTGTGGCAAAATTATTTGTATTGAAACTTAATCTTAGTTAAGTACATTTACGAGTTTTTGTTGGGACAATAACCTACATTATAATTACATGTCATTCAAACAAGTAATATGTTGAATTGTGAAGTTTAATAATTATATATGTTTATAAACAAAACAAAAAACAAAAACACGAAGCAAATGGCTATATACCTATTCTGTTGTTCTATACCTTTGCATATTACTATTAGGATAATCATTTCGTTTTTACATAGGTAGGTAAAACGAACTATTGAATCGTTTCTTACAGAAGAGCATAAATACTTATTGTTATAATAACAGTATAATAGTACTTTCGTGAACCTGATGTCGTAAACGTATTCACTATTTATTTTGTTAGTCGCTCCGTTTGCAGTTACTGGCGTAAATTAAAGGATAATGTTGGCTTAGGAGAAACACGAGGTAATTACATTTTATGAAAACAACTCAGATTTTCTACAAATAGCAACCAAGGCACAAAATCTACTTAGAATGTGATGTTAAATAATTATTCCACGTATACATTTTACTACGAGGTGCAGCTTGAATTGCATGCTTCAGAATAGGATAATTATTATGTATTCTACTAAAACATTAAAACGTATCTAGTGGGCAAGTTCTCCTGTGACACGAACATATTATAAGTAGTGTACAACTTGAAATGTGCGCGATCTACGTCGTGTTTTGTGTGTTTTTTTTATTATAAGTTCTCATTTCTATGTTGTGTTTGGTGACACGTTATCCCACGTCACAATTTTCACACATCCGGTTTTCTCGTTGAATTAGCTATTTAGCAAGGACAGTAAAAAAATTATGTTCTATTGTCGCCCACTAACACATAATTATTACAAGCCTTGCTTAGTAAGTTTGGGACTAGGTCAATTGGTGTAATTTGTCCTATGATAGTGTATTAGAATTTGACTGCACCAAATGCACTAAAAGTAATTTCGACGCTAACTGTATTGAACGTTATTAGTTTTTTTCTCTTTGGTATTCTCTCGAATGTAACAGGAAAAGTTTACCGGTACCCAATGATATATCATAAACGCAGACAGCAGAACCAGTGAGCTAAAGGTTTTATTTTACTTTGCTAGAAATTTATCGTTTCCCAGTTCCGGTGCTATATTTGTGGTGTACCGCTCTACCGGTGATTACTGATATCTATCGCAAAAAAAAACGAAAGTTATAAAAGTAAAGAAACCTGGTTAACATAATTCTAAATATATTTTGAAAAAAAAACTTTCATAAAACTTAAAATATTAACTGGGTTTATAGCATTATATTAATAATTTAATGACAGATTCAAATATCGGAAAACCATAGGCTTAATAGGTACACGAGTAAGAAGAATAAGAACACGTTCAAAAAGTCTAAATTAACAAATCGTAGTCTTAATTACTATTCTCAACTAAACTAAACCCAGCTAATTTTACGTGTAATAGCGATCGCTAAAGTTTTGGTTACTTTTAGCATAGCGTGAGGTGCTAATGGTTGATACGTAATAATAATATTTAGTTAGCTATAGGTACGTCACCGTAACAACACAGAAGGGCGATATCGACAAGGCTCTTGCCAAACTGACCAACGGCACCTAACTCGACGATTGCTTTGGCCCTGGGAATTAAATCAGTCTCCTTCGAGCTACGACCTTTGAGATGGAAATCAACGTACTTTTGAGGACAGACGCCTCAACATAGACTATACTACAGACTATAGATAAACGAGAATTTGAATTTAATAACCGTTTGTTAAAGCTTGAGCATTTGAACAATATATAGAATAATTGGTTGTTGTGTATACCTATCATACATACTTCTGAGTAGACATCGGATTACGAGTATATGCGCTAACGAAATGCCGAAATGCACTGTCGATATGCCCAAAATATTCATAATGCAAAATCAAAACAACATTTTTTTATATATTCTTTCTTTAAAACTGAATTTTCTACTGGTAAAACCTGCGATCTGTATAGCATACTAAAACTGAAAATGTGTAAGAAGTAACTGAAATGCTTAGAGTACCTAAACTAGTCGCCCGCCCTGGCTTCGCACGGCTAGAGATATATGTATAGGTATATTTAACAAAAAAATATCTATCAAAAATTTTTTGTGCATAAAAAACTGGCCAAGTTGCGAGTCTGACTCGCGCACCGAGGGTTTCGTACAAATTCGGCTAGCGAATATAAAATCCATTTTAGCAGAGTCCTGGTTCTAAGCAAAATGTAAGCGTGGGGTCATTTTATACTGGTTATTTACATAAGAAAGACATTATACATATATATATATTATATTATTGCACGTTTGCCTTCCTATTCATGTAAAAAAAAAACATTTAGATTATGAAAAAGTTGTTATTGTGACATAGCTGTAATAGTTAAACATATAGTATTGCGGACTTTTTTGTAGATATTGATGTCTTCTATAAAACTGTAGTACTTCACTTTGCTATAATTATTGTCAACAGTTTCTGCAGCCGTACATAATATAAGGTTTTTTTGGTATTTTTTTCACATCTTCCGCAATATCTCATATATTTTTTAAGCTAGAGTAAAAATAAAGCAACATGGGTTATTCATTAACAAATAAAAATAGCGAAAGAAATATTAAAATGTGTGCATCCATAAATAATACCCTGTAAAACCTTTGTTTATTCTCTATCTCTAGCACTCCACTTCCTAGAACGTTCACTTCCTTAAAGTTACATTCCTTGAACAACCATGTCCCTTCCTGAACGGTTATTCCCAGAACATCCACTTCCCTGAAAAAAGGCTCAAGAGAAATTTCACATTAGGTACATAATGGTGACAACCTGAATATCTAAGCGACGACCTTATTTCTTGGCCTGTGGCACATAATTAGTGTTATAGGGACTATTCTTACAAAAAATATGATGTTAAGTATTTATTTTTAAAAGTTTTACGGTTTTTACCTTTCAACTATGTAAAAGATAACTAAATTAAGTATCTGCGCAGTAAAGTGGTAACATATGATATATGAGTAAATTATGTCCCTTTAAATCATAAAATTACTGCAGTTTTCGCAGATACCTATTACTAAACTTGCATTATAAAAGCTACTTAAGGTTGAGTCAGTGCGACTGGTCCTCGAAGTAGGATTAACGCAAATAAAGCCGGCTTTGGAGATAATACTCCTACCGGATAAGAATGCCCGTAGAATATGCTAATACAGGGTACTGTACTCAACTCTATGCGGCTAATTATCAAAATAACTGGAAGTTAATTAGGATTTGGCGTTCCACAACTTAAAATTAAAAGTAACTGTGTTACAAAATCAACATTACACGCAAAGTGTACCTACTCGTATACCAGGCGAGTGCATTTGCCTTATATGCCGGCAACGAGCATAGCGGACGCGGTACTGTTATATCAGTCAAAAATATAACGTTCTCTTATGAAACTTATATACTTTATCTGTAACTTATTGTTTCGCTACTTAAGTGGACAGTGACGTAATCGATTTTCGGGTTGATAATGAAAGTATTAAAATAAATGTTAGTACAGAGTTTACAGGTGGACGAAGCTTGAGGTCAGAAACTGGTTTTAATAATAATTGATGTTTAAAATTTCATGTCCGCAACTTACATATATACATACATACATACATGTATCACGTCTTAGTCCCTTACGGGGTAGACAGAGCCTGAAGGTAACAAATCCTTAATGCTAGAAATGGGAAATCAAAATAGTGATGGGTTGCTAGCCGCATCGCCTATAACATGATTCCTAAGACTTTCGCACATTCCCTCGATGGGCTTTTACCATCTGCGCGGGATGAGAAGCAACTGGTAAATTCTATGTTTTCTCTTTACTCCCAGACCAGCATGAAAGAACATACATACATATATGAAATGGTCAAAATAAATTTTGTTTACATTTGAAGCTCTTTGAACCGCTGTACTTGTACTGTCGTTTGATTTATGCCACCTGATGCAGTAAATATTGCATACTTATAAAAGCGTACCACGACCATAATGGTATTCACTTGGCGAAAGACTACTCATTTTTTGCTATTCAAGCTAACGTGATTGTCGCAGCAGGGTCACGGTTTTCTAAATCAGAAAGATACACATGAATTAAATAAAGGGTCCAAGCACCCCATAAAAGGGTGCCTCAGTAATACGTTGATTAAGCTAAGTTGGACCATGATTAAATCCTTAATGCAAGCGGGCCGCGTCAGAATGAGCTTAGTAACTTAAAGGTCTAATCAGTTTTACATGACTTCATATCTCGCTTTTGAACACAGAGTTATGTGCGTATCCAACGCGTAATATCCAACATACTTCTTTTGTAGGTTACAAGCTAATCATCATCAAATGAGGCAATGGCACAAAATAATACGCGAAGACTATGCCAAACTATGAAACATAATATTTGTATTATAGTATAAAATCGTAGCATACGAAAATAGCTCGCGTACATTATCTAGGGGAGATATTTTTTTAACAAGAGGACTGGCTCTCAATAACTTTTCGACGAATAATAATTAACTGTACTTAGTTCTGGGACCGCAAAGTCAACAATCATCAAAAAAAAAAACGAATTAGTGTTTACTACATGGTCTGTTTATTAAAATTAAAATATAGTAAGACTTGGTTGGACAAAATTACTCCCTAGGGCCATGCAACCCTGAATGTAATACTGAAATATCGATATAATGAACCGGCTGGTGCTGCTTTAGTGACTGTACCACCTTAAATTATTGGGTAGCAACATATGCAACGTTTGAACTTTGTTCTTCTTTTCTTGTGGGCACTTGAACCAACGCCGATGATAAACGGGAAGTGCGTAGAGCTAATTTAATGCTGTTTTGAAATATTTGAGGGCCTCGCCCGCTATGATCTGATGGCGACTGTACAAAATTAGAAACGAGCGGCAAGCAGCAAGATGCGAGTGTTTAGTTTTGTCGCTTGGCTATAAAGTGAGTGTGCGAGTGCAACGGGCTTTACACCGCTCGTAGAGTAGAATAGTTGGTCTCTCGGGGAGTGGCCTGACTGCGTGCTCGAGCGAGTATCGCTTAGCGAGCTAGCTTTATCTTTGATCACTTTGTCGCAGCGATAAACTTGCGTGGAGAGAGAGTTCTTGTTGGCAGTTTGAACCGTTATCGATCAACTATGAATATTGTACTCGTACGTGCCTTGAGAAAATACTCGATAGCTAATTGCTCTCTCGTCGGTGGTGAGACAAGTGCTATAGGGATAACAGCCTTTGACAGATATTTATCCTTTTCTGATCATACAAAACAATGTGTTCAGTACTAAACAGTGAATCAATCATTCCACTTCTTACCAATAAAGCGTTAACAATAGAGTTACACTTAACCTAAGTTAAAGCACAAACGTGAGTGGATTTAAGACCATCTAAATGGATTAAAGTTTAAAGTTGTCTATCTATAAACATTTGCACGAGATACCACTCGATGATTTCTGTTTATTCCGTGGCAATTTAGCCCTGCCAAATTAACTATACGTTGCGATAGGAACTTAACCTTACAGGCACAGACTCTATATTTGCACGTAGATAAAATTGATTTTAACTTGTTTTAGGTGCCGTTAGAGTCGTAGTGCTCTTTACGGAGCACAAGAGGCTTATGGTGGATTTATGAAGATCACATTTTGTAAAGTTAACCGTAGTTTATTAATAGTTCAAAGATAGATGAAGAGGAGTCGCATAACCTAATATTTAGCTGGCCACAAAATTTACAGATTGTATGATTTTGTTAAACAATTTGTTAAACATTCGATTTTTAACCACAATGGACGATACAGAACAGAGCCGGTATAATGCGCTTAGGGTTAGCAGTTGTGTGTTTGTTTGTTTGTGTGGGTGTCCCTTGCCATTTTTCTCGAAAACTACTAAACGGATTGCGATGCCGTTTTTGCATTGTATTGGTATTGTATCAATGTATTATAATATTATGCCTTTCTTTTGAACCTAAAGTCTCAGAGCGATTGTACTACAGTCAGAGTCAGATATATATCATAGCGACGAAACACAAACTGTATGTTTATATTAGAACAATGCTTTATGTCAAGGGCTTAAGCGCGTACCGATATAAAGGATTTAGATACCTTGTTCGGAAATATTTGACGCCAACTGTAGTATCACGATAGATGTTTACGCAAGGGTTAGGCTCCACAGAAATAGTTACCGTTTGGCGAAAGTTCAAGTAAACAAGCGTATGCAAATTGGCCGATAAATTATCTTCATCATCGAAATTCCTTATTCGGTGTTTCATGCCTGCCGGGGGAATACTTTAAAAGTCAACTATTTTTATTGACAATAGCGGCCCCTTGGAGAGATGCAGATAAATTACAAAGTTTAGGTACTTGCAAACTAACAACAGAGGTATCAAAAATTTATCAAACGTGGTTTGTGATAAAATTATTTCATTGCTCGGTTTTGCGGAAATACATAGTTTACTTGAGTTTTCAAAACTTAATCTATTACGACTTACAACTAATAGAATGAGGGGCACACAATTTTATTATAGATTTAGTCCATTCACAACACTCCATATCGCATCAGTTTCCATACAAGAAATTTTTCATTGGTCATAATAATCGTTCATATATTTTTAATCATAACAGATGACATCGTGTATTTTGAAACATTTTAAAAATTCATTAGAATGTAGTAGGTTACATTAGTTTGCTATCGACTAAAGAAAGTTCTTACTGTATGTGTAACAAAAAATATGTCAAACTATAGATTCGGAACTTCAATTTGAATGGTCAAAATATAATAACCCTTTAACTCGCATGTATCTCTCCGTATATGCTACCTATATGGTATGCATCATAAGCATGAAAAAAGTTCATCAAAATAAACAACAAAGATAAAAACAGAGATAAAACATAAAAGAGAATATCAGAAACAATAATCCTACTGGCAATTAAAAGTAGTTATTTTCCACTAACAACTTAATTTAGAGTTAATAGTTAACGCGTTTGCTTTGATCTCTCATACTTTGTTCATCCCACTAAACTTGCTCGTAAAGGGTGTTATTACACGCAGGCGTATAGAGCCGTAGTAGCTCATTTACCTCCCGGAGGAATTTTAGATATTTTACTCCCGAGGGAATTATTTTTGTATGGATTTTCAAAATTTCCTCGCGAGGAAAAGTTTAGTTTTAAAATTAAGAACTCATTGTAAGTCATTTCAGACTAAGAAGGTTTTACTACTCAATGATATTATCCTTAATGTATGCACCAAAGGTGCGGTCACGAACCTCAGTTAGGGCATTTCTTCTTTCGACCAAGAAATTATGCATACTCTCGGTCATGCTAAATCCCCTATGGTACATGTAACTGTACCAGACTGTCCCATTAGCATTATCCGGCTCAGGAGACTCCTCCAGATCTGTTGGACCCATGCTCTCCATCCTCTTGGTCTCGGAGCGGTCTTCTTCTGAACGTGAGAAACCTTTGCGCATATTCAAGCGGGATCTTGTCGCATAGGCCAAGACTACAGCGTTCCGGCAAACATTGACGACGTTTGATTCATTGGTCATACGTGCATGTAGTGACCTGTCCGACCCGAGAATGGCACAAGTCAAATTTAGAAATAAGAACACAATGGGGTTGAGTACTGTTGAGTAATTAGATTTGCGGACTAACCCGAAATCCACCTGATAAGGGAAATAAGAGTAGGGGTTATTCAACTCTTGCCCTTCTTGCATCATGTTTTCGATCTCTCGTGAGCAAGTGGTGGTATAAATCCAATCCAGTATGTCTACAGGGTTCTCCAATCCTAAGAAATCAATAGCATGTCCGAGAGCCATAAGGGCAGCACAGTCCTTGAACCGGCTGCCGACCGTGGCGAATCTGATGAAAGCCCCTGGGGAGTTGGGGAACATGTTGTAGTACATATCAATGGTGGCTACAATTGTACGATAATTGGAGTCTGCAATCATCGCTGATAGCATCTGATAGCTGCGGATAGCATCCGAGATCTTGGGGGTAAGGGCCTTCAAACGCCCAAGTAGTCTGTCGCGTAGGTTTTCATGACAGCGTTCGAATCTGTATGGAGCAAGACATATTTTTTTGGATCCAAGATGGCGGATGACATTTTGACGCTATTGACACTAAAAGTTTTCAGGTCATATTGTGGTTCTGAGTTTGTTTTTTTTACTATTTATTTTTATTTTCTCGCAAATGTGATTACCATGTGTGTATCACGGGCAGTAAGGGGATTACAAACTTGAGTCATCTCTTCTCTGCCTTCGGCGTCGGGATTCTAATAGACTCTTGTTAACAATCCTCTTCTTACCGCCCTTGGTGCACAATGTACTATAATTTCCTCGCAGATGAGATGAAAAACATTGTATGCGTCAAGGGCAGTAAGGAGATTAAACTCGAGTTATTAAATAAAAATAGACTCTCGTTAGCAATCCCCCTCTTACCGCTCTCCGTGCACAATGTGCTATTGGTGTATACTAAATGAGTACGTATACAATTAAACACTTGAACCGTTACGTTTTCTGACACCATAATATTACGCGTCACTTTGCTTTTTGCTACAACCCACTAGAATTATAGGAAAAAAGACAAGTTAAAAGAAGCATCATCTTACAATGGAGACGAAGACAAATTCTGTGGTTGACTTCGGGGTTCAAAAAAAGCAAGTAGGAAGCTAGAATAAATTGAAATTATTTTTGTGTTCACAACATGTGATATATAATGTGAAATGTTTGTTCTATGTTGCCACTTTTTAGTAGACGTATGTGCAAACCACTTCGAACAAAATAATAGTAGAACTTATAAGGCTTCTACAGCAAGATCACTTTACATTACATGTAGGTACAGAGCCGGTACCCCCGCTCGCGGCAGGCTCGCGAGTCAAGTCCACATTAAGGTTTTTGGTAACTGAAACCGCTCATTCCCTTAAAACCTTAATTGCAAAATACCAAATTGCCGACATACCTGCTCATTAAAATATCATATTCCCACTATACCCTACTTTCTTTATATTGTGTTCGTTTTTGTAGCAGTCCATATATCCAAAATATCAAATTTCAAAATCATCGAGTCTCTAAACACTGAAATACTTAACAAACCAGATTCGCAAAACACAATTCTTCTCGAAATCACTTGATCTCATCTGAGCGATATCATGTAAAAACTTGATTTTTTAAACAGCAGATTCCCGTTTAACCAGATTTTTGTAAAACCAGATTTCAGGACACCTGATCTGCAAAATATCAAAATTTGATATGAACAAGTACGGTCAGGTGCATCCACGCAACCCCAAATTAGATAAATATGAAAAAAATTAAAAATATGGTCTTTTAGGAATTTAGGCATTCGGAAATAAAGTATAAACAGCATCTTGTTTGTTGGGAATTAAATAAACTGGCTATCTTGTATATTGAGTATCTGGTAGATAAAGGAAATATAAGTGTTTCAAGTACATTGTATTTCGCGAGCCTAGTGTTTTCATTATGCAGTATTGTGGGAATTCGGCTTGAAATGAAACATGTATTGTACAGTGTATTGAGAACAAGTTGCTTTGGAAGTCCGATATATAAAGAAACACAATAACAAGAAAGTGTGGTATATTGGGAATTTGATATTTTAGAAATCGAAAAAATTTGCAATTATGCTATTTAGGGAATGAACAACTTGTAACGTGCGACAATTACGGTTACAGCTCGCAGATGAGTACCAGGCCTTAGGGAAAACAACTGCCTCTAAAAATTTACACGCTCACCCCATGATATTTGAAATAATCCTCCGCCGCTACCGAACGGGGTTTAGGAGTTTTAGGGTTAATTACGCTGTGATTCGATAGTTAGTTATCACAATAGGTACCTATCTACAAAATGCGAAACACAATCAGTAATACCTACCTGCGTTTTTTCTTGTTTTTATTCGTTTCTTTTAACTTATTACCTTTCTGAAGCTGGACAAACGATAATTAGCTACAGCACTGTAAATAAAACTTTGTTATCCCAGACCAAAACTACAAGCGTGATGAAAAAAGTAAAATCTTATCTTACTATCGCAAAATCATATTTTTTGGTGACCCTATTCGTGTACCGCACACAGTCTAGGGAGCCCTGATATGTCCCACGGGCATTTTATGTAAAATAAAATAAATTGTTACTCAAAGCCCTGTTTCGTGATTTATGTCGGCGTCGGAGCTCGGTTGATTCATCATTTTCATACGATAAACCGCGTTATTTTTTATTCTGATTCAAAGGCGAATGAGTAATGATTTTATAGAGTAACAATAGAGTTTATGTCGCAAAAATGTAGTTTGAGTAAGAAAATCAAGAATAATAACGATTATGGATTATTGCCATCATAATTCTTAAGAAACATTAATTTGCTTGACGCAAAAGTTTCTAGCATAGCGTTTGGCGTAGCTTGTAAAGTATTTCAATATCCTTGTTTCTGCTCACCCAAAATTTCCATTACTTCAGAGTTTGTTTAGTGTGTTTCTGTCTTGCTTGCGCGTTCGTAAACAATTGGACGAGTCGATCTTATTAGGTTCAAACATTTGTAAAGGGATTGGAAAGTAAAAGGAGTTCACGCAATATGCCTAATCACAGCAGAAATAATTGTGCAAACGGTGAACTAAATCGTAAAAGTACCTATGTGGACCGGCCTTATACCTATAGGTACTAGAATTCCCACACAACAATGCTTGTTTTGGCTTTTTTCCATTTCCGTTAGCTTTATCCGATAGGATCATTCCTTTAGGTCGTTCATTTTCATTATAATACTTAAGGTAGGTAAGGTTATGTGTTCAAAAACCGCAAACTACGACCAGCATAAAAGAACAACTTCATAATAATATCGAATTCAATGACACTGTTTGTTATCCTCACCTCTGGAGGTCGACAAACGCTACTATTTGTCTATTTTTTCAAAAACGTTAATTTGATACCGGTTTAGGCTCAGCTAACGTGAGATACCTAAACAGTTCATTATTCTGCCAAATATCAAGTTTTTGATTATCAGCTAGTCGGCTTTATTCGCTTTCTCGTAGGGAATTCCAAAATTTCTGAAAAAAAACTAGCTATTTTAATTACCTATTAGTGTGCCAAAAAGACTTTAAAGAAGAGATTATACTTCAGAAATGGGCCAAGTCTTCGTTCTTTTTATAAGTATTGAAGAAAAACATTTTGAGAGTCCGTGATTTTTTTGTATTAAATGATCATCACACATAGCAATGGCCACTTCCTTTAGCAATAAAACTTCTGGTCTCGACACCAGACCCGCCCATCTCTCATTACCTCGTAAAATCCATTTAAATACCCGTTTTCTGCTTTAATTTAAACCTCAATTTCAGTTGCTCCTCTGTTAACTTTCAAACCAATATCAAATTGATCTAAAGATAAAAGAGGGGCAACATAGAGGCACATTTAATTAGAGATAAATACCAGCTGTTATCTGCAACGTTCCCGGCCTATGTTAACCAGGGATAGTGAACCTTTCTATCAGTGAAATACCTAATGCTTCATACCGGTTTAGTAAGTCTAAATATTACCCCTAAATAAAAACAAAACAAAGTGATCAATACGAGTATATATATACTTTCATCCTTTTCATCTACTTGATATTGACATTGTTTAAGATTTAAAATATGTAGAAATGTCTTAATTAGAAATGGAGTATAGTGTAAAGTAACACTTGCACAAGGAGAAGAAATGACAGACAACAATGTTGCTATAATAAACTTGATTTAAAGGAATAAATACAAAATAAAATGTTGTCATTGTCTTAGGTAGATTAAATCTTGTAGTATTTAGACATGCGATGTTAAAAAAGGCTGTTAGTTGGATAAATAAATTTAGCATCATTTTGAAACAAACATTCCATTTCCTAGCCATCTTACATAGTGGGTACAAACTTGAAGGTTCGCAAGTAATGAAGAGGGACTTTGTAGCCAGTTTTAAATGGAATAGTCTTGTAGCTCGGTGTCCTTTGATTTTTCTATTATTATTTAACTAGCACTTAACCTCGTGAATAGATAGATCCCAATGGAAAATTATTTACTACGACAACATTATTTACCACACATTATCATATGTAGGTTGATCAGAAAATGAAGTTTGTTTAATGATGCTTCGTCATCAAATTTTTGTTTGTTTTTTAAGGTACTCGAATCTTACAAAGTACATTAGGTTGCATACTTTAAATTGTAGATTCAGATTTTTGGTCTTCAGATTATATTCGCACACATTTTTATGTCTTCGATCACTATTATACAAAACATGATATTCAACCGCTCGAAAATGTACCTACAAAATAACTCTCAAAATTAACATGAGAGTTGTTTTCTGCGCAATCGTGTGTTGATCACCGTTGCGAAACAATATCACAAGAATCAAAACGGAAATGTACCTGGAATATAAATAATCGAGTTTCTTTTTAGTCCCGAGATAAAAAAAACTATACAGTACCATTATGAGTCCAGCTCTTACTGTTTGCACCGCGATGGATAACTCGGCTGTCTGTAGTTTTCAATAGCTAGTACTATTGAAATAAATAGTCGGTACTTGAATAGGTAGGTACCTAAGTAATAAATGGTGTTTTGTATGTTTTACACAATTTTGTTTTCCTGGCAGGCACAAAGATAAACACATACAAATCGGCGCCGGCTTATAAGTTCTCGAATTCGTTATTTCCGAGTGTCACTTATTTCGAATTTCAACTGTGGAAAATACGTAACGAGCTCTTTCGAGTGTCATTGAGTATCGTTCCAGCAATCAACCTTTTCAGAGACATCCCCTAAAAGAATATAAACTGTCAACTGTTAACATTGCTGTCACCCAGGTGACTAATACTCGTTGCACAATTTGTTTTTTTCTTGATTTGGTTTTGTGTAAATTCAGACGTGTATATAGTTTGGTGTTTGGTTTTTATCTTCTATTGTTTTATTCGGCAATTTTTGAGGTTGAAGCATTCTATCTTTAAAGGATTCAGAGTAGAACTCGAACACATTTAAAACGCTTTAAGATTTGTTTATTTACCGTTGCATGCCGATGCTGGAGACGCTGCCAATTTTTCCATATCAACTTTAACGCTTATGCAGTGTTTTGGTCTCAAAAGCTTAGTTAGTCTAAATGCTTCTGAGCATGGAGCTAGGCGCAGGCGCATCACCACCGTCGTTATAACCTTCTAACTCGGACGACGTACTCTGGCACAAAGCAATAATAATTACTTAGGTAGTGAACGATGTTTTATCTATGTAATGTTGGATTTTTTCAACCCCAGTATCCTGCGAACTGACGTATATGACATAAGTAGTGACATGAGTCGCAGGTGAGTTTCGCTATGAAAGGCGCCACGCCACGGGCGTTTTAAGACCAAATTATTCTACGTTACTTAAAATACTTTTTCTACGTCTTCCTCTAAATTGTCCCGAAAAATCTCTTCTGCCATTTTGAATGCAGAAAACTAACGCCATTATTGAAATAGCGTAGCCAATTTACACAAAATCATTATTTTATTGTCATAAGTATCAAAAACACATTCGCTATCTTTGTTCAAAATATACTATCAAATTGAAAACTTGAATAAATAAATATAGGTACTCAGCGGCACAAAACTCGGCCCAGTCTCCACACAAAATTACCTATATTGCATACATACATACCTACACACATTTTTTGCCGCTGAGTATAGCTTGCTTGCTAAGTTAATAAAACAATATTTATACATATACAAGGTCACTCAGAATTTGAGTTTGAATGAACACTTCTGTACAGATTTGTCATCACAGTTTGGTATTCAAAATGAAGCCATCCTCTGACGCCGAACACTGAACATCGACAATAATGTATGGAATATATTTTGTGAAGCACAATTGAAAAATCCAGAAATACATTTACAAGGCTGTTCATTGAAAGTAACCCAACCACCAGCTGAAATATTCCGAAATAATAATTCCGAAAGACCTTGTAGAAATAAGGTATTTAAAAAGTTTAAAAAGTTAACTATTGGTATTTGGCAAATAGAAGCCTTAAAATACCTTAAAAAGTGTAACCGTATGTAGTAGATACGGCTAAATAAATACTTTGTAGAGAACTAACAAAACCGCCATTCCTAGTCTATTTTTAAGCAAAGCTGAAAACAGGGAAGGCGTTATAAATTTATATTCACTTAATATTTTTGATGCATGCAGGAAGCGGCTCCGCGCGTGACTTCGCAAAATGGCGGAAAACATTAGCTGCTTATAACGAGCTTACTTGTACCCCAAACTCGACGGGTCATTTTTTTTATAGCACCAGCAGACTACTACGGAACTTCGTGTATAATCAATAACAAGTAGTGTTGATCATATATTTTTTCTACTCCTGTACCTGTGATTTATTACGAGCACCACTATGAACACTCATAATAAGACTTTGGATAAGTCTATATTGTCTATTCCCTCTAAAAGCTCTTGTTGACTTATGGCTCTAAAAGTGCTCCATCGTTACTCTGCCAGACCTAGGTAAAACTTTTACACGATCATCATTAAATTGACGATGAAAATGTATGAGGACTACCAACTTAAAAAAATATTTAATTCATATATATGGTTTTATAGAACTAAAACTTTCTGAACTAAATGCATAGTTGCCAACATAACAAACAATTTTTTTTAATAACGTCACTGGCAAGTTTGTAAACGTTTTAGCAAAATGCGCCAAGAACGCAAGGCTGTAAAAAAGTAAACGTTAATTAAAAACAAAGATTACTATAAACAAACTTCCAATTTTGTCGTTTGTCGTTTTCATGTTTCCCGCTCGTGTCTTGTATGACTTCTTGGTCATTTGATTGCAATAGCTTTTGTAACGTATAATAAAAAAGCATGGATTAGAACGTAATTTAATCAACACCGGAAGAAATATCCGCGGCGGCCCAGGAAGTGATGGAAAATCTGTTGCCTAGAAAGTCTCAGCAGTGATAAAGCCTACGAGAATTTCATGGCGTGGAGACTGGAACACCGGACATTTTCATTTTCGGAGGACGTATTACTTTCATTTATTAAGTAGCTACTTAGCCGTAGAAGAAGTATTATATGCAACGTTGCATAAGCAAGTCAAAAAAAGCTCGTGGCGTATTTCTTACGATGTGCGCTACGCTTACATCGTAACCCCTCTAATACAACTGTTGCATAAAATACTACAATGAGCCTAAGCGCTCATTTTGTTTTTAAGTAAGCTTTTTTTTACGAACATATACCCAGATGGCTGCTAAAGTTTTAGGAATTTAAAAACTATCTACATGTACGTAATTCCCAAATTGCACGATAAATTGAAGATAGGTACTTTCTAAACTCATTTTTACGGTGACACGTGGGATACTAGCGAGTTATTTTTTAATAACACCACCAGTAACCACACAAACAGTAAAATATCACAAGCTGTAACACTAGCTCAGCTAGCACAAATTCGTACGAGAGCTGTCTCGCACACATTTGTTGCTGGCCGTGCATAAAAAGTACCTATGTAATTTAAGACAGAGTGGTTTATTATAGAGCTAGCTGTGCCCGCGACTCCGCCCGCGTGCAATTCGGTCTGTGTCAATAAGCGGCTAATTTACCCTTAACTTCTCTCCCTCTCCTTTGGAGGCGACTTGAAGTAAAGTTGACAGATGGATATGCTATCTCTGGACTGTAGTCCAGATGAAATATTCTCACTAGCCACTGAATAAAAGTACACCCTAAAATCAATACCTACTTTTTTTCGCCTGTATTCAACTTTTTGACGTCATTTAAACGACATCGAGTAGTATGTGTATACCGGACGACACAGTGACACACATACACATACACACACGCAAATCACGTCTTTACCCCTTACGGGGTAGACAGAACGACACAGCGACACTTTTTGATTGTACCTGGTCAAATCATTAGTGTCCGACCGAAACACGATTTTTAGCCGAAACCGAAACCGAAACCGAATATTCGGTTTTTTTCTGATTTCGGCCGAAACCGAAACCGAAAAGGAATTTTTGAAGACCTATCAAAATATTCAAAATTACTGTACAAATAGTAAGGAAAAGGTTATTGCAAGGATTTCTTATATGAGAACAGTTTCTTTTTTGTTAAAAAAAATAAAAAACATAATTACACATAAACGGATAACTCACGTATAAAAAGTCGAGTGATGCTCGACATGTTTCGGACTATTTCGTAGTCGACTTTTTATACGTGAGTTATCCGTTTATGTGTAATTATGATTAAGTCTCACGGTAGTTTCATGTTGAAAATAAAAAACGTTTATTTTTAATGAAAATAGATATAATTAGACTATACCTACCCGGCCGAGCGCGCCCGAATTAAGCCGAGCGCTCCCGATGCATAAGGCCGCGAAGTAATTTCGGCCCGGCCGAAGGTTTCGGCCGGATTTTGGCCGAAACCGAAACTTCGGCCGAAATCACTTTTTTGGCCGAAATTGGCCGAAACCGAAACCGAAACCGAAACTTCGGTCGGACACTACAAATCATGTCCTTGTCAAATATCATCCAAATCGGTCCTCCCGGCCAATCAGTCTAAGCATGAAAGGTATGTAAGGTATGTTTATTTATAGAATTACTAAGGAAAATAAACAAAGGTTTAATTTAACAACTACAGCAAATTTTTAAAACAGACTAACAATAAAGTATGTCGTCAAGATTATGCCGTCACAGGCATCGCCCCCAAGGCGCTGGCCGCATTGCCTCTCCAAACTGCTATTCTTAGCATTTGAGAAAGGTAAACGCCAGCCCTAGGTCACCTGTGGCCAGCACTAACCTTGTTGTTAAGTTCTTTTTCGTGTCCGCCGAGCAAGGTCTGAGCTGTTTGGAAAGCAAGCGCCTGCATTGTTATATGAAATCCCATTAAATACCTCTCGTCTAGTCGCACCTGAAACGTGACACTTCGCAACCTAATATAAGAAACGTATCATCAATATTTATTTCATTCCATTTTTGAGAATTCGGCGAGGGTTTTAATAGTACGAATCCAGGATGGCTATTACGGTTGAATAAGCTTGCTTCTTTAGCAACACACTTACTTAGATATTACTGGCGCACACTTCCGTTATTAATTCTTTCATTATCGAAACCCCAAAAAAAGTGGGACACTTGTTTTATTGGCAACACCGAAAGCAAAAATAATGCACGATAATATGTTTATTTCGTTTTCTAATGTCATTTTATACAATATGGTCGAAATTAAGTAAGTAAGTAAGTAAGTAAGTAAATGCTTTATTGTACAAATATAGAGAAGTAGAGACAAATCACAAAAAAAAGACCTTAAATATATGCACAAAGGCGAACTTATCCCTATAAGGGATCTCTACCAGTTAACCTTTGAGTAAATGAGAGGAGCATTAAGCGAGAGACCGACAAAATTATGCAAACTTATTTGTGAAAAGTAGCGTTTGTTGCTTTATCATCCTTTTCGGAGCATGATACACAAGTTTTAACGGCACACTTCACCATTTTTAATAGTTATTAACACAAGCGTCACGCTGGCAACTGACGTCAGATATGCCTGCAGGTATCTTCGAAGTGTCAACGCGTCGCTGACGTGAACTGCGAATCAAACATTTAAAAAGTCCTATTTGGGAGCAAAATAATAGGCACTGGTTTTCGGTGGAAACACAAAAGTCTAATCAGTCAATCGTCTTAAAAACCATAAACAATAATAACTGAAACCCCATGCACACAGACGTAATAACACCGCTCAAAAAAACTGTGCTAATTTTAGGGCCGTTCGTACAGACTATTTTTTTTTATTTGTCACTCGCACCATGTTTAGGTTGTTAGGTATGTGATAAATTACATCACACCTGCAGTTTCAAATTAAATACATATTGTTATGTAATAATGGAATAGGTATGCATTAAAAAACTATTATATTTCTTAAAAATATGAAAATATCGCAAAAAAGATGGCAAAAAACGAAGTCAAAAGTAATATCGGTCAAAAAATACGGGAAATATAAGAGGTTTAAACTACTAATTAAACAGCGATTAGAAGGAGAGGTCCGACATGACACGTGACGTCGTAAAACACTACGCCCATACAAACTTCATAATCAAATTATGTTTTTCTAGAAAGAGATAGAGACAAACCTTTTATAGCTACGGTGAGAACCAAAATAGAATATAAGTTTTTTTTCATCTTAAATACTAAGTTGTGCTGCATAGGATCTTGATAAAAAGGATCTCTTCACAACTACATTTCACGCGCGGCGTGAAAATAAACGTAAGATTTTGAATGATTACACAGCTTTATTTGGAAAGGTAAAGACGTAAAACAAGTTAGGTATGTTTAAAAAAGCAGGTAGAAAAACAAGGTACTATATCGCGACATAAAAATGGTATATCAAGAGGTCAATTGCCAAAAGTTTGGGGCCGAAATGTTTGGTGCCTACTAGGGCTTTTAGAATTTAGAAAAACATAGGCTGTAGGGAGAAATAATACGGACGCAATAGCGAAGAGTGTACACTTTTCCTATTAGGCTCGTACCATCGGGCACAAAATTAAGTTCTCTAAGCAGTGATAATCCGTGTCAGTTCGCGGAGCCTTACAACTAAGCATATAGATTAAATTAAATAAAAAAATACTACTAATTAGAAGTTTCTGGGAAGGCCGAAAGCAGTTCCTGGGCTCGGTGTTTCACTCGCCTCCTCGTAGACTCAATATCTCACTGGGCGATCCGTATTTGAGGACTGAACGCGAGGAGTGAAGACATGGAGCATTCTCGGATTAAGACCACCGGGAGTAAGCTTGTGGGAAGCGTTGTGGCGCTAACATCACGAAATCCTAGCCGGATCCTTGGACTGCAATAAATTATGCGAGAATAAATAACCTGAATATATTCGCTGAGCAAAGCAGGACAGAAGACCAACCAAGAATACATTGAAACTTGCTCGAATCAAAATCGGCAAATGCAAAATGAAAACTTTCAGAGTTTTAAAATGTAGAGATAAATCAGGCACTTCACCGCACAAAAATCACAAAGAGAGCATTGGAACTAGATGCTTTTATGAGCAAAAACAATTAATATTCTGCGACTGTGTCACTAGCATGCTTCAAGAATCAATGACAAGATTCAGTGACACAGGAAGCAGAAACAATTTTAAATTTAAATCCAAATGTAAAACCTTCTAAAATCACCTTGCGTATCAGCCAGCAATTAGTTGTTCTAACATGCCAAAGAGGTAACAAATATTTTATACTTAAATTTTCAAAATGTAGCGTAATAATGCTACAGTTGGTATTACTACCTATTAGCCTATTAAGCCTGGAGAAGAAGTTTTCTTGTTTGCTGCAACTTCATTTTAATACCTCTCTTAAATCAGACAGACCTTTGATTACAATTCGCTTCAGACAGTCCCGAAGGGTCGGGCGTTTAAAGCCCACTGAGTGCCTCTAGAGAGGGCTTAAACAATTAATCGTCTTTAGCGTTTTCTTCAAGCATCGTTTCACCAGTTTCTGGAGATGATAGTTTAAAGCACTCTGTCTACGTCGTAGTTCGTTGTTCAGAATAAAAATATTATTTTTAAAAGGAATTTTCGTGTATATAGTAATATACCTATCGAACATAGAATATATTATTTACATTCTCACGCATCATGATAATATTTGACAATCTTAATACCTATTATCGATTTTTTATAAAGTTGCGTGTTGTATTTGATCATTCGTAATAAACATGCGAGAGTTAACAATACTGGATTGATCATTATTTTTGTAAATTTTTATAATCCATCTCCAACAATTACAGTAATGGGATCTTCCTATAAAATTAAATACTTAATAACTTTACTTTGGTAGGTACTCGTGCTTTGTATTCAATGAATATAAATTAGTAACTGAAGAGAAACGCACAGGTACGTCAATAAAGAGAATTTTACTTTTAAAATTGAGTGAAAGGTTAATCGTATTTATCTTTCACGGCGAACTCAATGTTTCAACTTAAGGAATTCCGAAAAAACTGTTCCGTATTGGTTTTAAAAATAGAACAGGAGGATATACTTACAAAGGTCACTCGTCGGAACCTACCCTATGGGATTCCAAGCATTGCTCCTAATGTTTCAACCCGAGTTGAAACTTTATTACCTGCTATTGAGAGCAGTGGTGGGTATTTGGTTTAAGTGACTAAAAAAACGCGTTTCCAGCTAAATTTTGGTAATTTTAGTATCTCAAAACAATACTTAGGACAGCGTGGTTTTAGTTGCGTAAAAGTAAAATCTATTTATTCACTGGAAAAATAATAACCCAGAACGTGACATCGATACCTATAATACAGAATATGAGTTTACAAAATGGATAACCGTATGGATACAGGTCAGTGAATCACTATCATACCTTAAAATATCGATAGTAAGGATCGGAAAATTAATCGACGCTGAAAATGTTGTCTGTTTTCAAATTAGTACCACCAGTGAAAAAGAGAATAACTGAAATACGATAGTCTTCAGGAGAGACATAAAAATGTATTATTTCAGATTTTAGACCTGTAGCAATTCGGCATGTATGCGAAACTGTCCAAATTCGTTACTTGAATTTGTGAATTATTGGATTCAAATAAATTAAGTCTTTATTACGAAATTATAATTGTAGACTATGTCTTTAGGTTTGTGAGTAATTTTGACTTGAGACCACTTGTTTCTTTGCGGTCGTCTGAAATGCTGCATAAGGTAACTTATACCTTTAGACACCCCGAAATTATTAATGCCGTTTAGGTCATCGACAAAATAAGGTTAAAAGACAGTTAGTGATATGCCTTTGTGATAATATCGTCATATCAACATTATCATGTTATGTGTGCAATTATAATCAAAAGGAATAAATAACTTGTGTTATTCTATTTTTCACTAGAACCACTGATATTATACATTTAACATAGAAACTGAATACAGTTTTTAGAAAAGTTTTTTAAATAATTGCTGATAACTTAAGGCACAACATAAAGCGCCTCAAGATGGTTGCAAGAGGATATGCCAGTCGTTTATGGAATTATTTAGTGTTCTGTCTTAATGTGAGGACGTTTCAAATGATAGCGGTTTAAGCGGGGAAGGTCTGAGCAATACATATTACGTCAACGCTTCTGCACTCGTTCTGGTGATGTATGAACTGGTTTTCATAATTTAATAAAGCTTTCTAAATTTGTATGCTTACGCCTGTAGAATCATTGTGTTTGGTTATTATCCTTCCAGGCTGTAAGACTCAATATTTGGTAAATGCGAATAGTGTCATGATAGTTGAATATAAATTTGTTGGGACCTACCAAACACGTCTTTTTATTATTTATGATTTAAATATTTTAATACAGATAAAAACTTAGACAAATGTTGTTCCTAAATACCGTTTTCAACATTTTGGACTACTATTTTACAATCTCAAATTAGTTTGTTAACAACGATGATTGGTTGGTTATATAAACTATTTTTTTATTATTAATAGGATACAAAATGGAATTAAAACAAATTAAACTATTAAATTAAAAACTAAACTAAAACTAATCTTAAAATAAAATAATTAAAAAAGGAGTGGCATAGTTCCACAGACGTTGGCAGCATTTCCTCTTTGGACAGCGATACCAATACGCTGTCCAAGGAAGCTGCCAGCTTTGCGGTCACCCGTAGCGTATATTAGCCTCAAAGCCTAGCTGAACGGGTTCGAACTGAGACTGTAACTTAGATAAGATGTGACGAACAGAAAATTTGAACGCTAGGCGGCGAAGTGTTGATCCAACGGCTATTGGTCTCACCCCTCCGTCCTTCTTAGTGAGGGCGATAAGGTTAGCGCCGTATAAAATGGACACAATTTCGTGATTCACATTGCCAGAGAACATTAAATTCATTAATTTTGTAATTGAATTTATAAGTTGAGTACCTGCATCGCCTGCTGAATGTGATGTAAGATGTTTCAGGTGTTGAGGTGAGATTCCATCCAAGCCCGCAGCAGATCCGGTCTTGAAAGAATTGATCGCATTAACTACGTGATCATTGTCAATTTGTAGGCAAGCCTGGAAAGCCGTTGGAGGGTCAAAAAGTAAGGAGATGAAGGAGCCGGAGGATGTTTCGTCCGTAAGGCCAAAAGAGTGTCAGGTGTGTCTGGTGATAGCACATCACTAGAAAATAGGAGTCAAGCGGCGCCTTTTAAGTCTCCGTCGCTAATTTTCGATTCTATTGCTCTTTTGCGGTTAAAACAAGATGGTTTTGTCTTAGTTGATGAAGGAGACAAAAGAAAATGGTCATGACAATTGTTTTTAACTTGTTGTGTAAGAGAAGTTTTTGAATCAGTATCAGAAATATGGAGGGTACGATAAGAAAAGAGTAAGAGATTATGCCAGTCATCTAAACTATTGAAGAATGAACACATTTTTCAATGAGTTGAGAAAGATGTGTAGCGACGGTGATTCTTGCACCGCGAGGGATTCTTTTTAATATAGTAGGTACAATTAATTTTGAGGTGGCTTATGCGTGTGTGAAAGGGTGTGAAATGCTGAACAGAAGAGGGTGGTGGCACTAGAGTGGTGATGGGGTTCAAATTTGTTGGTGGATTATTCTGGCTGATACATGGTCTATGAGATTTTGCTAGGTGGATATTTAACCCACGTGAAGTACCAAAAGGTTTACCACATATGGGGCAAGTGAAGGGGAATCTGGATGATGTGCTATCGATGATAAGAGAACACGAATTTGGAAAACAAAGCACTTTTATTACCTCTTCATCTGCAGGGCGTTTTAAGGCTGTAGATGCACCTCCTGAGGCTCCGTAGAATGACAACACAGGATAGGGCACACCAACGTATAATAAAGATATATCAAAAGGTATAGAATATTAACAATAAATCAATGTAAGATACTGTAAAGGCAATTAAGTTAGGGAGCTATATTAAAGGTTGGTTGGTCGGTCGGTAGCAATTATCTTAAAAACTAACACAAAAAAATAAACAAACAAAAAAAAACACAATAGTCAAAAGTCACAAGTCACTTTGACGTCGGGGCTTCTTGGACGCATGCGGGGGCTCCTTCAGTGAAATTATACGTGGCCAGATCGCAGGAAAAAGGCTGATAACAATAACTCGCAGGGTTGGTTATATTATAAGTACTTACCTATACAGGCGAGCAAATGAAAATCAAATTATGTATTGGATGATTTGAGCTTTCTCTAAGCCATAGACCAATTTGACGTAGCTATGCTGCTCTAAGAATAATCGATATTCTGTGGAGGTAGTTTTTAGTTCTCAATATTTTAATGAATTTGAACGCTTAGGTACGTAGGACAGATATCGGCTCTGTTTTAATTTTTTTAAACTATGTGATTCAGCTCTCGTCTAGACACAATTGCCTTGGCTTTAGATTTAGATTTTTCAGCCATTTGCGTGGAATCACCTTTTTCAACGATTGTATTTTTTGATTGCGTTGACTTAGAAGTTTGATCTTTTCACGACTTCAATGGATTGCAGACTTGAGTATTTGACATCAATTTCAGCTTGGTACCTCCACGAGTTCCTGAGAAAAACATCTCGATCGACGGACTTACGGACAATAAACTGGGGTTTTACCATGACGTCTTAATGCGATTCAGTTTAGGTTCGCTCACTGTCAGATCCATACCAAAAATGACAGCTAATAACTGAACTGAGTCGGAATTGAATAGCATTAAGACGTCATGGTAAGGCCCCTAATCCTAGAAGGGTGCCGTTTTGCCAGTTGGAGTACGAAGCTCTAAAATACCTGTGATAGACTAAGTACCTAACTGAATTGCGAACGCCGAGTACGACTAGTTTGAAATCAAATCAGTCTCAAGTATCAATCACTCTTTTCTTGTTTAGACCGCAATAAACAAATCTTTTTTTTTTTTTCGATAGAGTTGATGAGTCAAGAATGAACAGTCAAAATTTTAAATTTTTATAAGAGTAAAATAAAACGAAAACCCCTAACTGAGCATTATTTTGGGAGTACATCATATCGTAACTGGTGCGTGAAAGCTGCGGGGCCCGCTTGACGTGGACCCAAATTTGGGTCATGTTTCTACGAGAAATTTGACGTTTTACTTGTTACTATTTTAACGTCCGTGACAGAGAGGCCAAGTTTGAACTTCACAAAGCATAGTCTTGCTTGCCAGCAGTACATGTTTAGGGTATGCATATATCTTGCAATGTAGGCTTTACATGCATTAATAAGTATCTTCATCCTGTTTCTCTCATCAATGTTTATGATTCCAATAATGTTCATGGCTTTTTATACTAGAATAGAGAATCAATTCAAATGGTAAAAAAAATTGTAAAACACTAGCAGATCTGGTTAAAATTATAATAACAAGTCAATATTTAAAAATTACTTACATTTAAGTTAGTAGTAGTAAATCAGAGTCTCATATAAAAGTGCCATTCCAGTGCCTTTCCGCAACCAAGCTGTACGCACATGTTTATCCCTTTACTCAAAGAAAGATAGCCGGAAAAAATGCCGATAAGGCTATCACGGTCCGATTCTCTCCACACTTACAAACTATCTCCAAGAAATAGGCAAAAGAAAATAGACCTTATCTCAAACGCAAACAGTACACTGAAATCGCACTATTACCTTGGTCGGCGTATGTTACGTTCAGTCGTAAATAGCGTCCCGTTTACAGCTAGCCGACGATAGACGAAGATAGCCGAAGTCGAACGAATACCATACCATAGACTTTGCCGGTGTATGCCTCACCGTGATTCATATGGACCCGAATATCCATTGTTTTTTACTGAAAACTGTAGTAGGCAATTTCTTTGTGCAATATGTCGAGTCATAGCATTTTTCGCCTAAGTTTAAATTAGTAGGATACGTATGTTAACATAATTATTTATGTTACCTTGATGTTTCAAGTTGTTATATCACATGGATATAAAATTATGAATACGGCGGCTATTTGAATTCATGTCTTGTTAAAATACTATGAGTTAATTACCAACATCCCTGTAGGTATTAATCAGTGAAACAATAACAGAATTAGTCACAATTTATCGCCGCACGACATTCCCGAGAAACCGTTAACGAGGCCTGCGTCACAGCTGAGAATATTCGTCACTCTTCGGCATCCACCGTGGATCGTGGAAACAATCGGAACGCGCCATTTTCATCTCTTTTTAGACGAGGCTGCGCGAGCAGGCATGCGCAGAACCCGCGCCCCGTCAAACGCCGTCAGTGAAGCGGCGCGCCCTGCCGCACCGCGTTAGCCGCACCCTCCGAATCACGGCAAAAACGATTATCAAATTTACCAGCACCTACCAAAACCAATCAGTAGCTGTTTTACGGAAAAATGAAGAACATTTTTTTATGTTTTAATTTTTTCTACCGCTGACGTTTCAATCCATGTATACGATATACCCGAATTTCGTGTTAAGTGAGAGTTACTGTGCATAATATTTTTCGTTTAAGTGTGTGTGTGTTTTATGACTTTGAGATTGCAAACCTGGGTCTTCATTTTATTTTGGTAAGTCCAAAATACCTGTATTACCTACTTACACAAGTATTCTGAAAATTAAAATTCACACCATTCAAAGCGTGTGTAATTATGTACAATAATCGTATAACCGTAATAATGAATGTCGTAAAAGCACATAATTGTTACGAAATGTAAAATGTGAATGGTTTAGGTACCTATATGAAACAAAAGGGTGTTTTAAATTATGGACGGGCTTATGTTTGACCTGGATCGCACTAGACGGAAAGTATAAAAATTATTACCCACTCGAGACTATTCACTGATAAAAAATGAACTGTTTTAATTAGCACTGGGCTAATTACTTTAGATACCGTAGTTGAGAAGCTCACGCTCTCTCTTGACTTGTCAATCTTAACTGTGGGCCCGTTTTAATTTCAATTGGTGCTGACTATACGTCTACTCGTGTAGTTAAAAATGCGGTAAATGAGTATTTAATTTTTGATAAACACGTCATTTTTATTCGTTTTTTAATTAAACGCGTTGGCTTAAGACTTTTGTTTGTTCAGCACAGCTTATTCATCGCTAAGTGCTTAATAAAAATTAAGGTGGAATACCTTGTCAGCTTTCCATTTTTAGAGAAAAGGTCTAAATTCCCTGCTTATTAAAAACTCGTATTCATATCCTGCTACTGGCATCACAAGGTACCTTCTAAACCCTGTGGCTACGTCTTCTTATCTTGCGTAAATTGAGGCACCCCATCCCAAACCATTTTATTGCGTGGATCTAATCTAAATTTGTAATAAATTGGTATGTAACAAGGAGGGCTTGAAAGCGGTAGGCATCTTTTCGTTTTACAAAATTATATTTTTTATTGTTTCTATAAGCCGGTACGGTCAAAATCTGTTAAGTAAAGTTAATCCAACAAAATGTGTTAGAAAACAAACAATGTCTACTTAATTCATTAGGTTTAGTTTATTATATAGGTAAAAGACATTTTAATTTTACCCCTTTTTAAGTTAACCGACCTGTGCCTTTGTTTAACTCGACCTATGTTTTTTCGTAGTTTTTAGTAGTTTTTTTGTTGTTACCAAGTTTATTGGATGGATGAGTTCACTAGATAAGGCTGATTAAATAAGGGAAAACGTCGAAATCTCTCCAGTTTGATGTACCTACCCAACAGAGTTCTGCAGCCGACATGGCTCCTTACGAATTGCCCGATGTTTGCGAGTAGTTTGGTGTTCCAAGCCAAATATTGTGCGAAGTTAGTCAAGTACGAAAAGCGTCTCTACCCACTCGGTTAGCGACGCTAAGCACTCGGTCTCTCGCTGCTCCGGTCCTTTGACTTCAGCGCGAAAACAGGCAACGATCAGAAGTCACCTAAGGCAAGTTGAAATACGCTCCTCTCTCTCTTCTCTCCATCTCATCCTCACAATATAAACATCAGGCGCTTGAAAGTGTGCCGGCGAATCAATTCTCAAAGTCGGTTTGAGAGCTCTTATTTCAGTACACAGTTGCGCGTGTACCACCGGTGTGAAACATTATCAAAAAATATCAAAAAAAAATTGTAACTAAAATATTAATTATATTTATAAAATATACCTAGTACTTAAGGTAGTGAAATTTCACATTTAAAATATTTAGTGATAATTTTTTGCATAGGCACCTAACTTGAAAAAGCTCTGACCGTCATCCAATGCAAATTAAATACTTAAATTAATGTAGGTATAATTTCCAATAATTTATTTTCTCGATGACAGCTCCCGTATAATGTAACTGCATTTAGTAACACAAAAATTAACTTTGTGCGAGGTATAAAAAATACGACAACTGCCTAATTTTGTTCCTTGATCCCGTATAATATTGATCTAAGATAAATTGAGTCCATATAATGCAGTATTTTTTTTTAAAGTACGATAAATAATAAACGTTTGAATAGAGTTACATTCTATGGCAATACAAATAGTGATGTTACTATTGAATTATCGATATTATATCGGTATTGTATATATTGAACTAGAGGTGTTCCCGCGACTTTGTACGCGTTGTAATTTTTTTAATAAAAAATAGCCTATGTTACTCAGGAATAATGTAGCATTCTATCGGTGAAACATTTTTTGTTTGTCCAGTAGTTTTTAGTTTAGTATAGTATAAATAATTATAGTAACAGGTAATCTTTATTTATTTATTTTAATTAAAATCTCATGAATTGTCACTGTCACTCGATGAGCCCTCATCAACATTTATTACAAATTTCTGTTCTTCTAAATTATCGAAGGCCACGTGATTTTCCCAATCCGACATTATAGTATTTTGGGTACTTCTAACAAAAAAATCCAGTTTCCGCACATGCATTTTCTTTGCCGTGAAAGGGGGATTTGTTTTATTTCGACCGGCGTGTCCTTAAAGCTATGCATACATTAGTTCGATTGCATTGTATTGACAATGATACGGCAGACGTCTGAGAACCCAATGGCCATATTTGGCAGCTATTTCGTCGATCACATATCGTTTAGAGGTGTTTTTTATTTTAATATATTTACTAAATGTACTTTTAGCATTTCACATTTACTCCATGAGGATTGACCACAGACAAGACACTTAACTAGCCATTAATAATGGATCTAAAATAATTTATCAGTTTATGAACCCTAAGGGGAAGGGTTCTCGTAGAAAACAGTATGGAATGGAAATCATTGAGCAGTGTCGATCATAGATAATTTCTCTATATTCTGTCTTAAATGGTCTGCTAAGTGTATCTTTGATCGTATTTAGAGCTTCCTAAATTAAAATTGGCATTTCTACCTAATCTTTTCACGCTCCTTCCATATCACAACTGATAAGGTGGCTTAACATCAGGCCTGTGCGAGGAAAGTGGTTAGCTATTTACGGGGAAACAAATTGACAGGGGAATGAAGCAATCAATGGTGATTCTTTCCTGATTTATCAGTCAGTACAGCTCTCATGTGGAGTCGACCTTATCAAAAAAGTTTCAGGTGTGAGGTTTTATACCTGACTTTTACATTGTTTGGGAATCGACAAAATATTTATTCAATTAGAAGTTTCTACGGTGACAAAAAGGCATCAGGAAGATTATAAAGCTGGGGCTAGGGATCAAACTCAAATCTCAGAAAAATACGAATGAAATTACCCTAATATTCGTATAAAAATTGAAGAATAATTAATGTGGGTAATATAATATTATAAGCATTTAGGGAGGGAATGAAACCCTCCTCCTTGGCTACTCCGTCCCGAGCGCTACAGTGGTTTTGTTTTCTGTGTGATAGTCTCACTCGTAGGTATTGAATAAATGAATTCAAACTGGAAAACCGTAAAAAAGCCAGACAGATTAGTTAACGATATATATACAGGAGGTAATTATCTAGTTAGCTGCGTGTAACAAGACACTCTATAACAGAACAACATTTAATTTAACTACGTGTACCGTTCCATCGATAACAATAACAGGTCATTGTTAAAACAGTATTCTATAAATGCCAAGCGACTGTTGACTAGAATGGAGTCCGTCAACCATTGAAAAATCTCAAAAGTTAAGTGTTTACTTAAAAATATTATGTAACAAATCCGGACTAATGAGTTGCTAGATCTCAATTTAAGTGTTATTTATTGGTTGACGAGCACTATTGTCATATAAGTTCTGACTTAAGAATTGCTGTGCATTTATGAGCGCTCGATTGCGAATATATTTTTTGAGAAATAAATATAAGATGCTGGTGTTACATTCACTTTCTTTATCCCATTTGACTTTTAGGTATCCACAGTCGATTTCAATTTACTGTTATTCAAATATATCGTTTTATTTAAGCGGTCTTATGTAATATACTCGTAATATCATGATTCAGTTCATCTACGTGCTGAATGCATTGTATTAAGGTCTTAATTATTGTCACAGTATAACCTATTTGTATATGTATAATGGTCTACTCTCTATTTAAACTCAGCCTGTTCGAAAAATTGACAATGGCCCAGGTATAGATCACAATACATATACAGGGTGTTAGGTAATGAGTGGATAATCCTTGAACTACGGATAGAGGGCACTTAGGACGTTATAATAAAGCTAAAATAGGTTTAGTGAAAGTGGCACGGTTTCCGAGATATTCGGACTTTTAGGTTTTTTTCGAAAATGAACACCCTTGTTCAATGTTTTGATCATAGCACCATTTTAAGCTAACTTTTTCAATTTTTTATTTTTGCTCAATATTCTTGAGTACTTGTTTTTTCAGATAGGCATTACTATTTTGGTGAGACTACATGGGATTTTTTTAAAAAAAATTGCAAACTTAATTTTTGCCTTTTCAATCGTACATTGATCGAATTTTCAGCTCTCACGGTGAAAAAAAAATACACTACCGCCTAGTTGCCAATAAGCTTAAAAACATGCCGGTTTATTGACAATTTAAAAATGGTGATTACCTTTTGAATTTAAATTCAAAATGACAAAATAATAATAAAAAAATACACGCTCACCCACATTTTTCCCGATTTACTTTTTGTATGACGGGCGTAGAACTCAAAAATTTTTGTTGCAAAAATAACATTATTTGCCACTTATTTAAATGCAAATGGCATTTAAATAATTCCAAAATTAAAAAACATGCCAACTGCCTTTTGCTTTTTTTTCGAATTCGATTTTGAATTTCGCTATTATTATTGCGTAATGAATGGTTAATTTTGCGTTTAGATCGTTGTGTTGAAGTTTTTTACTTTAATACTGCTTCGAACATAATACACACTGATAGAATATGCCCAAATGCATTACATTTATGGTGAGTGCCAAGGCACAATTTCACCATTCATTATGCAATAATAGCGAAATTCAAAATCGAAGTAGAAAAAAAAAACAAAAGGCAGTCAGCATGTTTTTTAAATTTGGAATTATTAAAATGCCATTTGCAATTTAAATAAGTGGCCAATAATGTTATTTTTGCAATAAAAAAAATTGAGTTCTACGCCCGTGATACAAAAAGTAAATCGGGAAAAATGTGGGTGAGCGTGTATTTTTTTTAATTATTTTGTCATTTTGAATTTAAATTCAAAAGGTAATTACCATTTTTAAATTGTCAATAAACCGGCATGTTTTTAAGCTTATTGGCAACTAGGCGGTAGTGTATTTTTTTTTCACCGTGAGAGCTGAAAATTCGATCAATGTACGATTGAAAAGGCAAAAATTAAGTTTGCAATTTTTTAAAAAAAAATCCCATGTAGTCTCACCAAAATAGTAATGCCTATCTGAAAATACAAGTACTCAAGAATATTGAGCAAAAATAAAAAAAATGAAAAAGTTAGCTTAAAATGGTGCTATGATCAAAACATTGAACAAGGGTGTTCATTTTCGAAAAAAACCTAAAAGTCCGAATATCTCGGAAACCGTGCCACTTTTACTAAACCTATTTTAGCTTTATTATAACGTCCTAAGTGCCCTCTATCCGTAGTTCAAGGATTATCCACTCATTACCTAACACCCTGTATATTATATCACACTGCCGGGGCACAGGCCTCCCCTCAATAAAATGAATACTTCACACCCGCTGGGCACTGGGGGTGTGATTTTGTAAATAAAAGTCAGCGATGCGCTGTGCGGATAATTATAGTCAGACCGTTTGTGTTTGTAAGCACTATACGGCGTCAGATGTCTTAACGTTGGGGAATGTCAACGTCAACGCACCTGACTCCGTATAATGCCTGCTAGCGAGAGGGCCAGGCTATAATAATTGTTTGGCCAAGTTCGAAAGTAGGCCAATGCAGTGAATACTCTCCACTACTGGCTTCAAGCCTCCTGTCACAATGAGTAATATTTAAAGACTTAGTAGTTCACAAGCAAGTCAAGTGCAGATATTACGTCAAATTGCCAATCGTAGACTCTTAGCACAATGGATCCTTTGAAATGCAGTGAATATATCAAACTACTTGACAGAGGTCTTCAGTCAAACTGAAGCGGTTTAGTTTTAGGTTTAGCGGGTTAGCGGTTAGGGTTTAGTTTACACGAAGGCCAAGTGTAGTGAATGTGAAACGGATGGGTACAGGCCTCAGGTTTGTCACGCTGAGGTGCCTTTGAAATGAAATAAATGAAAATAATGTATTCCGGAATAAAGGTCGTTAAGCACAGTCGCCGTCATCCTGTGCACGAATGTATTGCCAATTATGTAAATAAGTGCGTGGTCAATTATTTTTAAACAACTAGACAATTTGGATGTTTTTGAATTAAATATTCAGCGGTTTTACGAAGTATTTTCATCATTGCCCCCTCAGCCAAAAATTTACTACCAAAAGAGTAACGCGCTCAGAGTTAACTTTTCTACGAAATGGAAAGACGTTAGTTACTGATGGTGTGTTTACTTAAATCAAAGTTGTTGTAAATTGTCATTCCGTTGTTGTAATATAGTCGTGAGAGAATAATAATTAGGTTTGACCTAAGCTCAAAACGGTAAAACGCAAAAATATTTAAATCCATCTCACTGGCCACTGTAAAAAAAATACAATGCAATAACTTTAAATTAAGTTAAGAAAATTAAATTGCGACGTAAAATCTAAATAACATGGAAACTATACTAAAAAGTTGTTCTTTAGGGCTTCAGTTCAAATGTAAGTCAAGTGCAGTGAAGACGTGTCACTGCCTCACACAGGGCTCCTATCACGCTTGAGACTCCTTTAAAGCATAGTTCCCAAGTATTACTCCTTAGTTTGTCCGGGTGGAATTTTGGAGCAGATATCTTCAACCGATTGAGCTGAAATTTTGCATACTTACGTAAGTCAGATGACAGTACAATAATCTGCTAGTGGAGTTCTGGTGACTAAGCCAGGACCGTTACCGCAGGAGAGAACTCTTCAAGGGTTGGTCCGATTGACTTGAAATTTGGTACACATATATAGGACGGATGAAAATGCAAGTACAGTCAGCAAATAAAGCTTGTATTACAAAATGAAAGTTAAGACAGAAACTTATTTATATTTAAGTGAGGCAATCTTTGAAGTTCTTTATCCAATAAAAAACAATTGTTATAATCGGACAAATCCTTCTCCTTTGTTTTCGTCGGTTAAAATACTCAGTAAATGTTAAAAAAAAATGTCATTATGTTACATTTCAATTGATACACGTCAATGTTTAGCTGGAACTCGTACATGATCCTTCTTAGGGCTCGGAATAAAACAGCCGCCAAGCCATCTCGGCGAATTTTCCGAGAAAGGGACACTTATCGCGTCGCCGCTTTGCTAATGGAGTGTCGGTGCCCTGCGGATGTATCGCTTTTAACGCAAATAACTGACGCGAGACTTTGATTTTATCGGCGGACTTTTGTAAAGAACAACCTCGACTTCTTGTAATTTTGATTAGTGCTACTTACTACATTTAGCATACTTCGTTGTTTTTAGTGAACACAAATTTTAGTGACTCTTTTGTGTAGCAAAACTGTTCTTGTTAGTTAAAAGTAGGCTAGATTTTGCCCATGACTTCGCCCGCGCATAAAATTAATATTTAGTGGTGAAGCTCTTGAAGTGGTGTAGGCCCCCTTTGCAGCAAACACAAAATATATTCCATTTTTTTCTTAAAAACCCCTTCTTAGTGCACCTCTAGGATACTCATGGAATTGGTCTACAAAAACAAGTCGGTTACTTTAGTGGTGGTGGCGGTCTTTGATAGGTATATATATAGATCCTTGGTAATTAGCAGCATAACAGATTTTTATTGCTTTAAAATAAGTTTCATTTTCATTGTTCTCTTTTCTCTTCTACGATGAACGCTGCACGAAAACGCTTGCGAAAAACCATTAAAAATGTGAAAAATTAAAACAAAATTTGAAATCTCCGGAGTTTCAAAATAAATTCATTTGATTACACTATATTCCTGGATCTAAGTTTTGTCGGGATAAATATACTGCAATTAACTAAAGCTGTTTTGGGTGACTAGAATATTTTGTCAGTATGTTAGTGTGCGTAGTACATAGGTATGCGTATCAAAATAATCTATTTTGTACAATATCGTTAATCATGTAAGTGCTTAGTCTTTTACAAAACTACGAGTAGAAGACTCCAACATGCCTTTGCCCATCTATCTTCCACACTATTAACTGAAGTGCCCTCGGGATGAGAAAGTTATTAATTAGTTTAGTTGTTCTAACGGTTAAGCAGTTCATCTGGTTAAAATAAAATATAGCTAAGTATATTACGTTTCTACGGATATTTTGTCTATATTCATCTAAACCTGTTGGGTTTATGTTACAAAGTTGCTGTTTTAATTAGTGAAAACTTGTAAGATGTGGGTAACTCGTTTATTGATCAAAATTTACTTCAAATAATTTCTGTACATTGCCCGGTTTTGCGCGAAGAATACCTACACACACATAAATGGTAACTCTGTGATGTAGGTGTACGTGTTTTATGAAACAAATTTATTTTCGTCGTGTTTCAGGATAATGTAACAGTAGGTAAGCAAGCGATTTCCAGAAATATCCAAATAAAAATGATAAAATGATACGCTAATCGGATTTCATGTTTCATAAAACTCCCACTCCGTCTGTTCCAAAAATATAGTTCCAAAGATGAATACTTGAGCATTGATCTTCAGAAAATGCTTTGTAGTTGTCCTTGACCTTTTTAGATACACTAGAACTTAATTAAAATATAAGCTGAAAAGCCAATTATTTAAAATAATATCACTCCATTTCTACTAGGAGTATCAAGTTTAGTAGCTAGCGACAGTGTTGACATACCTAATAATATTTCAATTACGTAGTCATAATTAAGGACCTGCATGCATTTAGTGGTGCTGGGCATAAGAACAAATGAAGTGCTCCACCAATCGCAGTGGTGGATGCTTTATATCAGGGGTCTTCCAGGTAAGATTTGTGTAGGATAAAGGTACTGATGGTTTATTTAAAACATAGTTTTAAAATGTTTAAATTAAATCCGTCATACGCATATATCGTTAACTATTATTAAATTTCACCACACAAGCCGAGAGACTTAAAATTTAAATAGAAACACAAAATAGGGCTTATCTAATAATTCGTGTCGCTTTAAAAGCTGCCTTGCTTAAAAATACCGCAAATTGGCCTAATAAATAAAAGTAAAAATGTACTCGTTGCACACTAAACGACAAAGTATAGATAGAGCAATAATAAAAATATATTTAATCGAAGAAATGAGTTTTAACAAAAACGATCACTTGTCTATAAATAAGTAACTTATGTATATATTATTCAAACTTATTATGACTTTTACCTGGAGGTTCTACCATTAAACTGTTATTCATGTGATGAACCTTACAAATCTCTCATAAATCATTGTTCGCTATGGGTCGTTACTCGCACATTTCCTGCCAATCGATATTTACGATCCGAACCAGTTTCCTCCAGTGCGTCAACGAATAGTGTTCCATTTTCGTAGTATTTAAGATACAATCTTAATCATCATCATTACCTACGTATTTATAAAAAGAAAATTTTGTTTACTGCTACCATTTCAGCAAGTTCGTGAGTTTATCGGTAGTAAAAGAAGCTTCGATACTCGTAGTAGGTTCAGTTTTTACAAAACTTACACATGTCTGTCATACTTCGCTTGGACATAGTTACGAGTACAAGAGCCTTCATTTTGTACTATTGCATTGAATTGAATAATGTCAGTTATTATTTTTATTAAGATCTATGTTTAAAAATAAACCTTTAACAAACGACAGGACTTAACTATAAAGGTTTTGTGTTTGTCATTTAGGCTACGGTACCCTATAACATTCCTCCAAAATATCAAAGTTCACAGTTAATTTTAAGTACTAAGTACTTGAGGGTTCGGATAAACTCAAAATCGCGATATTTTTGTTTGCACTCCTTAAAGTGTTTGTCAATTTACGTTTTTGTAGTTAACACAATGTTTGCTGATCCATCAAATTAATAAAATTTAGAAGTTTTAATGTTCTTAATTAACAGACAAAGCAAGCAGACTCGACTTCTAAAATTACAAGACGTATAAAAAGATTACACTGAGTTCTAGCATCAACTTCAACTTAATCAAATTACGTTGTCCTTCTCAAATCACCCGAAGCATTCCCCTTGCGACGTTTACCAATCAGAAAATTCTATTTCATTCCTTACAAATACCCATTTCAAGAATTAATCTGCCTGTGCCGTGGGTCGCGGCATAAAATATTCCTTTGCTAAGGGAAAGGATGAACGATATTCCTGTGTCAGGTGAATTAGATCCCAGGTTAAGACACTTAAGTTGTGAAAATATTAAGCCTGCTAAATTATTTTTATGATTCTTAACTAAAGTGCCACACGTAATACGAAATTTAATAAAATTTAGAGGAAATTAAAGGTAAAAACAACCAAGTAATTATTATAACAAGTTAAGAACGCATGCGAAAACCGTCTTTAAGGTGACATGGACATCGTCTAATCGAAAGAGCCTCCTCTTGGTTTTTACTGTATAACTTATAACCAGAGATCGGACAGATTTGCGTCATCGTTCGCAATAAAGTGGACATGACTCAAATAATTAATCATTTAATTAATTTCTCGAAATAAAAATTTGAACTCCCGGAGAAAAAAATTACACATGCATAAAATTATTAGCAAAATGTTAATTAAAGTGGCAGTTGTCGTTCTCGTAAATATTTTTATATAATAAGGCAATCACGATCCTGCTAGACATGATTATTATTTCTGACAAAAAAGTTTTCTAGTTCTATGGGTATAAAACCTCCGTGGATATACTTATTCTTAATATATGTATTTTGACATATTTGATTAATTTTGGAGTCATGTCCACATTATTGCGAGCAATGACGCAAATTTGTCCGATCCCTGCTAATAACTTATCATTACGAGTGTATAGTACAACATATCAGTTCTAAATACGGCAGTAAATCTGGACCGCCTTTTTTGGTAATTACCAAAGATAACAGCAACTTTATTGTATTGAATCAGGCGTTACTTTGCGGAGGTCCATTTCAATGAATAAAAGACAATGATGTTGCGGAAGTTGGGTAATTTTTGAGAGAAAGTTTTGATTTTTCAAACGTCTATTCAATATAAAAGTTTTATTTCTAGAGAAACTAAAAAACTAGACAAAATGAAACCAAAAAAAGTAACAAACTTCGTTTATTGTTCTTTTTAATAGAGATAGTGACAGATTGTCATAACGGGAGAAAGCAAACATTGCCTATAGTTTTTTTTATGGCTGAATGCCAAGACGCTTTGTCATAAATATGTGAAGAACGGAAAAAAAACACATTGCCGGCCTTGGCCTGCAATATTGTATAAAATCCCATTAAATACCTCTTGTCTAGTCGCACCTGAAACATGACACTTTGCGGCCTAATATAAGGAGCATATAACATCAATATTTCATTTCACGTTTGAGAAAAAACATAATTTATGATGTGAATGACACTGCAAGTTAATATTAATTTTAATAAAGTTTTATTACTTTTAAAAGTACCTACGCAAAAGTACGTATTTCGAAATCCATATATCCCGTTCGCGTAAATGAAGTTCACCTCCATGATAATTAGTTTTACTCCGCGAAACTGCACTCTTAACATGTCAATTTATTACTTTTACTTTACGTAAACTTCCATGCTGGTCTGGGAGCAAAGTAAAAACATAGAATGCACCTGTTGCTTCTCTTCCCGCGCAGATGGTAAAAAAAGCACATCCAGGAAATCGGCGAAAATCGTATAAATCATGTTATAGTGATGCGGCTGGCAACCCATCACTATTATGATTCTCCTTTCCCCTATGCCCACTATCATGCTAAACATGGTTAGGTCTTGTTACTTTAGGCTCTATCTACCCCATAAGTGATAAAGAAGTGATTTACGTATGTGTGTATGTACGTACAAAAAGTCGTGTGATTTATTCGATGACGGGAAATGAACAAAAATAAAAATCAATTGCTGTTCGTTAGTCTCGCTAAAACTCGAAAACGGCTGAACCGATTTGTCTAATTTTAGTCTTGAAATATTCGTGGAAGCTCAGGAAAGGTTCAAACAATGAGAAAATATGGAACAATTGCAAGGAAAATACTTAAAACGGCAATTTTATTTTTTGATACAAACTGTTCTTACCAGTCAAACATATGGCCGTCGATTCGGTATTTTGAAATAATGACACTTGGTTGTCGAGTTGGGTGCATTCAGAACTAAACTTTTAAAGATTTAAGTTCGCCTTACACGATCTGAATCCATTATCCATTATGTTTGAAGTCGGCGCTTTTTTTAAATTTGTGTGTCCTTTTTTTGGTTCACAAAATTATCGGCCCGAATATGAAAGAATGTTGAGTTTAAAGATTACATCAGAGCTCGACTAGGGGGCGGCAAATCGTCTCGGGATGTCGGGGAATCGGGCTAAATTTAATTAAAAATGTGTCATCCATATGTGTAACCGCTTTTTTATTTAAACCTTGATTTGTCATTCTGTCACCATTGTAGTTACCATTGTTTTATTAGTGCACGAAAACATTATTATCTGATACTATTTACATTGCGGAGGAGAAACCGACCTAACATAGGTCGTCGAAGTCGATCAAATGTGCGACGAGCTACCTCACGCTCTAACCGCACTGATGAATCAGCGAGAGACTGATAATGACAACAGTCGTAGTGGTATGGCAAATTAAGTTCGGAAAATATTCCCTCAGACGATGACTCAGATAGTGATGATGGATTTGTTGAGACGAACTTCGGTTTTAACAACAGTCGTTTTACTCGATTTTTGGTTCCTTAGCCTTATTAATTCGTATTATTCGACTCAAATTGTGACCGCACTTGATACGAAACTTGAAGGTAGGCGCGGTTATTGTGAAACATTCGTCGCATCTTAACAATTTATTTGTGCAACTAGGACAGGTACTTCTTCCGTTCCATCCACTTATTACAAAAGGGACAATGCATTGTTAAAAGTTAATTATAACTTCTGAAAAATAGTTTTGAAATATATCAGCAATATTTTCTTCGAAAGTTCGGTGACAGTGACACTGACAGTATTGCCAGGTTACTAAACTACTATTACGTTTAGTACTGGGGCGCAATCGATACAGACCGAAAAAAAAGTAGGCTGGTATCTTATTTGTTAACATAAGTTTCTATAATCTAATATAATGTGTCATGCAACATGGAAATGTGTGCGTGATTTGCCCACTTTTTCCACCCCTAAAGGAGCCGATACTTAGACTATCTGATGATGCCTTTATAAAGTTACCGGCTCTAAAATACAAATGGCTTATATCAAGAGGTAAGTGATACGAAGTTCACCGGGTCATCAAGTTAAAGATAAAATTTCTCCAAAATCGCCGCCGATAGGGAGGGTGCCTAGAAGGCTGGCAGCATTGCCACGTTGTATGGCAATGCTTATTTGCTGAGCGAAATATTGGCCAGTCCTCTGTAAGGCGCGCCGAGATATCTTTGTACATACGGCGCGCGCTTGCCCCCCATGGCCCCAGAGTTCAACGCTCAACGTTCAAATGCCTCAAATATATATCTGGCCCCAAGCGAGCTTTCGGCGTTAGAAAGAAGTTCGCCGAGGCCGCAGCATCATTTTTGATCCTTGGAAGATGAGTTGCAGCAAGGGTATCAACACACGTTGCATCCCAAACTAAGGGCCGACACATCCGCCAAGGAACCAGTGTCATACCATCTAACCTCTTGCCATCGGCACTAGTCAAGTCGTTAGGTTTTAAATTTAATGCTGACGAGGGCCCTACGGTTGACGTCATTGATGCTGGCATGGCGTGGTACACGCTCCGCGCTTCTACCACAAGCTAGGTCGTGGTGCCCGTAACAGTCTGTAATTTTCCCACATTGGCAGCGATGAGGGACGTTTACTTTGTTGGTGTCCCCACCCTAAGACTGGTGGCGAGTGAAAAGGTGGTTTTGTCCAGCAGGGCACCTACAGTTGGTGAGAGTATGGCTTGGAGCCAGATGGACCAAGAGCCCGCGACGGCCAGACCTTCATTATTTTATGAAAGCTGAAAGTTTCTCTGTGTATGTCTCCAACACAGGTAAGAACGACCCGCGACTATAGAGTTCCGATTGTGGTTACTTGGGCAGGTAACAGGTAGTAAAGGTGTATAAAATAGAACCTTAAATTCGTTAAAATATAAAGTTCAATTTTTTTATATTTTCTTTAGAATATCTTTAGAAATCACGTTACCCATTGCCGGACAGTTCTTACAGTTGCTACCCCCTGCCAGACACCGCTAAACTTTAATAAATTTTAATTATACTTTCGTTATAGTATAAAAGCTGAATTTTATATATGTTACTAAGGGACTTATAAAAATATGTTACCTCAATAGCCAGACAGTTTAAATGGATTTTACATCTTGCCAGACACATTGAGAGCCCGCTGTAGGTGCGAGCGCGAGGTAGCAACTGTTCAAGCGGGTGCGAGTGAGATAGAGTCTACGGCGATCTTTTAAGATATCCAATAAAAAAAAATATTACGTTCATAGCAAATGTTATTTTAATATTATAAAGTACGAACAAAATATTTTTACATCTCACAAAAATAAAATTAATCATCATTCTTATAATATTACACAATTGTCGTCGATATTTTCCTTATCTTCATCATCGCTACTACTCCAGTCAATGACTTGATGGTCATCAATATAGCCTCCTCCATCAGTTTCTGTAAAAAAATGAAGAAAAATTATACAATTATGAATTATTAAAAAAATATGTCCAATAATTTGTCATAATAATTACATACCTGATTGAGTTTTCAGCGAATCACTAACATAACTAGGTAGTTGGTCCCCTTCAAACCATTTGAAGTGGTATTTGTCATCTTTTAATACCCAGCCATTATTATCAATGAGTCAAATTTTCAAATCCGAATCAATTGGCAGAGTGGCCCGTCCCACTGCCCCTACGAGCAGGGATTGACAGGCACAGCAGTGCCTGAGCAAGCTAAAAGCCACACAATTGTGGCCTCGGTGCAGTGCACAACAACCAGAACTCCTAATGAAGGAGTTAAAATTTTACCTAGGGGATGCGCACTGTGCACGGAGGACAAAAAAGCAGGCAGAGAAACACTTGAAATTTTCGGGATGCCCAAGCCACCATGCCTTACAGGAAGGCTAGCCTGGGTCCAGGATTTGTTTTCAAAAGGGATGTTAAGAATGTAGGAGAGTCTTCGATTAGTTGGTCCAATTGAAGCATTTATAGTAGGATATTTCCAAAAATGACAACCACGATGTACCTACATAAAGTGAATTTAGGTACGGAGCTCTCTTTGCCGTTTGACGAAAAGATGTTTGAAACGTTGAATGATATCTTAATAAAAGTAGAGGACGTAATCACAAATTTTGTGTCAAATTCATGCGGTAAGTGCACATGCATACACGTGCGGTAACATGCATGTTACCTAATTGTAACCGTTTTTGTTTTATGACTCTTGCTTCTAATTTTTCCTGTAATCAGCTATCCGTGTTTTATGTGAAATAAAAAGTTTATATATACCTACTCAGCGGCTCAAAATTTGGCCTAGTTTGTATACAAAATTACCTGTATTGCATGCATCGTCGGCTGCAATTGACGTAACGAACAAAATACGTTAGGAGAGCCAACGTTTTTTTTCGGACTAAATAGCTCATAACTTTTTTATACCGAACCTTTATTAGATCGGATTTCACACATAATCTTATATTTTAGTGTTCTATCTTTATATGTATAATTCATCAAAGTATTGCGGCTATTTCAGAAATTAGATTTCTTACATAAATTTATTTCGTCAGTAACGTCCCTTTCATACCAAGTATTTTGCTGTCTCGCCCCTTACGTGGAATTGTCCTTTTCGTTGGAACCAACAACAATGACAAAATCAGTGTAAAAGACTAGTTGGAGAAATGCATGAAATACAAAATTGGGATTGTCGAAAAAAAAGCATTGAAGACAAAATGGTGTATAAGGATTTATGAAAAAAAAATGAAATACAAAGTAACGTATGAAGATGGTTGAACAAAAATACCTACATCAAAAACAAAATAGTATAAAGGCATAGCTAAATAAAAAAGAAGTACAGCCTTTAAATGTAAATCGATTTTATTTTAAACCATTTAAGTCGTAAGAAAATGTATTGGAAGAGTGTGTTTGTTTTTTTTGCCTCTTACTTGCAATATTACGATATCCTGGACAATGACAGTACTCTGGATTTATTTTTCACATCTGAATCGAAATTTCTTGCATCGGCTATCCGGTATTTGGAACCAATAGTGACACCGAGCTCAATAAATGTATAGTTTGAAATAAGAAACGTTTATTCTATAAAACGTTAAAACTGAAACGGGGGAAGCCGCGAACAACAGCTAGTATTTAGTTAAAATAGTAAATAAAAATAATAAGTAATCATAATGATCATAGGGCCTACGAGGCAGTGTTAATAAAATAAATAATGGATAACAATTTTACTACATACTAATCCCAACCGAACGACAGGTGAATGCGCACTGAACTGAACGAACGGAGCTATGTTTTGAAGCCCGTGCTCTGTGTGTCGAATTAAAATCATCCTCTTTTTCACATTCAAAAAGACGTTGTGGGATAGAAAAGGATATCAATAATGGCACGTGCACTTTTATCTTGGGTTATTAAGTAAGATGTGTTTGTAAATTAAGGTAACGGATAAATACTTACTTACTTAAAGTATGGGAATACAAATTGGCGTAAGGGACTAACATATATATTTCGAAACACTTGGAGTCCGATTGATCCGACTAGAACCCCTTAAAAAATTAGGGTAAGGGACATTTTTTAAGGCTAGACTTTTTTCAAATATACCATTCCAAGGACTGGAAAATTTTGAATGAAACTGTATACTCAACTCATTTTGTTTTTACTTCAATTATAACTGCAGCCGACGACATAATGAGGGCCACATTTTTTGCCGCGGAGTGCGAATTTATTATACTAAACTTCATACAGGGTATTTTTTTATAAATGCAAAAAAAAATATGTTTGCTTCACTATTGTTAACGGACGTACTTCTGCAAACTAGAACCAACCCACATAGGTATAAGTTAAATGCAACTTGTAATAATTTATTTGTGGATTGGTACCGGTTTGCAGAAGTATGTCAAATAACACGTGCTATTTTGGCTCTATCTTAAAAATTTTAGAGATATTCAATCCACTAACTTAACGATATTCACATGTGAATATCGTTAAGTTAGTGGATTGAATATCTCTAATATTCAGGTGACAGATACGCCCCTCCCCTCGCAGCTATGTATTAGAGAGTCTGCAGACTCTCTAATACATAGCTGCGAGGGGAGGGGCGTATCTGATAAGCTCTACATTAGATTTCAAATTTACAATATCAATACAGAGACGTGACTCTGTCACCTGAAGTTTCAAAGAGAAGTTTGTACCAAGGTACATAGGACAAACTAGCCGCGATCAAGGGGTTGAAGTTAGTGTAGCTCAACTCTGGTTCCGGAATTTATAAGGCCTCTTCAAGGGACTGGTGATGGCGAATTCGGGGGCGTGGGCCTGGACTCTTGTTCTTGCTCAGTTACTGAATCTTCTGAGGTGTGGCTACGTGTTTCTGTAGTTTCTGAAGACAATTTTATCTCTTATCTCGTCGTAACTATCTTAATTATTACGCAGATTGTAACGTTTCATCTCAGAATCAAAAATAACTTGCACAGTCGTGAGTTGACCCGCTACTTGAGGAACCCAATGTGCCCCGTTGTCGTCTTCACTGGGATAAATAAGAGCGGGTTCGCACCGTTTGACGAAAAGAAGTTTGAACTGATATTTTTCCAATCTGTGAGACCGATTTCACCACATAGAGAGCCGTTTCCAATTTCTTGTATAGTCATACAGGTAATGGTCTGAGTTATGCGCCATCACCTGCATCTCTCCCATAAAGGTAACCCGCTTCACCAATCTTTCACCAGAATGTCCTCCTGGGCACCATTCAGGTAGGCAACGCACGCCAAAAACTCGTAAGGAAATGCCATGTAGTTTTTCGGTAAGATGCTCCCGCACAGATCCAGTCCAGCAGTAGTGCTATCGGATAGAAGCAATACCGGTCTGCACGTCTGAAGAACATTCTGCATTTCTCCAGGATAGAACCAACAATTAACGTAGGCAAAGCCGCGGCCAACAGGCTAGTCATAAATAAATTTCATAATTTAAAGGCGTTTTAAGCACGATTTTCTATCAAAGGCTTGCTGCATTGGGGTTTAAGGTCATGCGCGGTGGATACCGCAATTTCCTGGCACTAAAGCCGTTCGACGCAACCACTTCCTGGTTCTGTAAACAATACGTCGGCTGGAGGCATTTTGAAGCCACATTTTACAATGTATTTTGCTTATTGAATTGAGCCTCAAATTCGCTGCTATGAACATAAGCCTGCTTTTGTTTTTTAGTTACTAACTAGCTTATGTCTGTGGTTTCACTTCAGTGAAAAAATAAAAACTCCGTGGAGATTCAGAAATAATCCTTTGTCTTTGTCTATTATCCTCAAAAAATGGTTAATTTGTCGGTTGGTATAAAATAATCCTCTTTACACCGTATTCAGAAGAAACTTTGTGAAATCCCGAAAATGAAATTATTTTTTTATTTATTGACCATAATCTTGTATAATGATAACATGTTACTGGCAATAATAACAGTACAGTCGCCATCAGATATATCGGAGCGGGCGAGGTCCTCAAATATTTCGGAGCAGCAGTAAATTTCAATAAATTCGTTACATTAGATAAGGTTAATAACATCAGAACACGCAAATCGTCATAAATATAAGAGCAGCGACTTTTCAATAAATTCGGAACGTTCAATGAGGTAAAAATATCAGGAAGCACAGATCGTCAAAAATATCGACGCAGTCAGACTGATCATAAACATCGGAACATTTATGGAAAATAAACCTTACTTCTGTAATATACAGTTCCTTATCAATCTCACATTTAAAGTTGTCAAACACGATTTTGACAAGAGTAAGAGTAGGGTAAATCGTCAATTACTGGCCACCCTCCAATAACTGGCCACATTGTACAAAAATTATTAAATTAAGAATTTTACAATATAATTATATTTACACGCTTCAAGTAAATCACCAGATACCTAAGGGCAGCTATCTCAAGTATTAGTCGAGTAGATATTATTCTAAATATGATAGCAAAGACGTTCGTCAAATTCCTGTTTCGTCAAAATCTTATTGTTATGGCTATTGATTAGGGCTAATGCCCATTAGGACAACAACACTTAAGGTAAATGACATGAGGTGAAACTTTATTAGGGATTTCGAGGAATATGCAAAATAACATTAGGGATATTAATAATTATGGTAAAAAATGATTCGGCCAAATGAGTTTTAGGGCAATCATTACATTATGGAACATGATTATTATGGCAATTGATCGTTAGGGCTAATGCCTATTAGGACAAAACAGTTCAGGCAAGTGATTTTAGGACAAACGATGTTAGAGATCGCGAATGAGACCCAAATAAATTATTGCGTAATTGTATGAGAAAAGGTTCCACAGAGGTACGTGTTCAATTTCTTCGACCGTTATGTTATGAGTAGGTATCTAAGGTGAAATAAAAAGTGTAAGGAACAGAACATACTTTTTATTTTATACAAACGTAAACACTACATTAACTGTCGGTGAAAACGCGGGCAACGCGGTTTAAACACGAAAGGTACGAAATACTAATATTTCGTATAGGCACCTTCCGCGTTTAAAACGCCTTGTAACCGTCTTCGCATGGAGCCGACCAGGTTTTCACAAATGTTTCGCCCTCTAAAAGACTCCCAGACGTTGATTGCGTGGCGTCTTAAAGCATCTTTTGTGCGACACTGACTTCCGTCCCACTCTTGCACCATTTTACCCCATAAATTCTCTATTGGATTGAGATCGGGGCTTTTAGCCGGCATTTTTATGCGAGTCAGCACATCTCTGTGGTCATCAATCCATCTTTGTTCCAACCGAGAATTATGCACTGAGCTGTTGTCTTGCATGAAAGATATGTGCGCATTTGGATAAAATACGTTGGCAGTCGGCAGAAACGTATCCTCAAGAATTTCTTTGTAACGCATGGCATTCATACGACCTGTAATTTCTACCAGCTCCCCCGGGCCATCCTTACACATCCAACCCCAAAACCCAATCGTTATACGCCCACTCTGGCGATTAGGCACTACATTTGGCTCCAGATAGCGCGTGTTGTCTGGTCTCCATAAGCTCGTTCTACCATTATCTGACGAACAGAACACCTTTTCATCCATGAAAATCACTTTATCAAAATTGTGATTTAAATAAGTAGCTGCAAATTGCAACCGGTCAGTTTTGTGTCTGTCAGTTAGTGCCGGCTTCCTTGCTGGCACTCTATTTTGTAAACCGCCCTCTTTTAAACGCCTTCGTATGGTACTGCTCGAAACTTGGTGCCAAACTGCAATCTCAGTTGTATTTATGAATCTTTCTTCTTGAGCTTTATTTATGATAGACATGTCCTGATTCCTTGTCGTAGAACGCGGGCGTCCAAATGAAACGTGGTTAGTAAGGGCACCTTCTTGCTGCCATCTCTCCAGCCATCGATACACAGTGTTTCTCTGAAATAGGTAAATTTATAGTGATTATGACTGAAAATATACATACATACATACATACATACATACATACCGTCACGCCTCTTTCCCACAGGGGTAGGCAGAGACTACTTTGTTCCACTTGCTACGATCCTGACAAATCTCTTTCGCTTCATCCACATTCATCAATCTCTTCATACATGCTCGTCGGTTTCGGGTACTCTTGACCTGACCTTTTTCCAAAACGTCCCCAATTTGGTCACGGAACGTCCGTCTAGGCCTTCCCCTCCCAACGCACCCATTCACACTCCCCATATATACCTGTTTAGTTAATCTTCTTTCATCCATCCTCTCTATGCGACCAAACCAACTAAGCATACTTTTTTCTATCCTAGTCCCACGTTCCCTTATCACACTATTCCTTATTCTATCTTTCAGTGAAAATATGCTTTTCATTTAAATTCCATGTGGACACACAGTGCACGGCTTTCAATAGAATATTAAAATACTTACTGCTACACTAACTTCATTGGCTACGTCTGTTACAGGCAGACCATCATCGTGTAATTGTATTATCATTCTTTTTATTTCTGTATCTGTTCGATAAGGAATCATGGTGGTAAAGAAAGCTGTTATCTAACAACAACAATTTATAGCTAAATACATTATAGAATTAATCAGTATGAGGATGGTATGAGGTTAACAATTGCAAGAAGTTGTCAATGTCAAGAATATAGAAATAAACATAGGTAATACTTTTTAAGTATCGAACTTGTCAAAAGAGTTTGCAGATGAAAGATAATTACCAAGCAGGTCAATCAACAACACCTACAAATATATTAAAGTAAATTTAATTATGTATGTTTGTTTACCTAAATTATTGTAGACTAGCTTCTGCCCGCGACTTCGTCTGCGTAGAATTATACATAAATAAAACCTTCCTTTTGAATCTATTAAATTTATTTTATCTATTAAATAAAACCGCATCAAAATCCGTTGCGTAGTTTTAAAGATCTAAGCATACTTACATAGGGACAGACAGCGGAAAGCGACTTTGTTTTATTATACTACGTAGTGATTAGCTTTTGCCCGCGACTTCGTCTGCGCAGAATCAAGGTGCCGTACCCAAAGGGTAAAAAACGAACACCCTATTCACGAGACATCGCTGTCCGTCCGTCCGTCCCTCCGTCTGTCACCAGGCTGTATCTCATCAGCCGTGATAGCTAGATAGTTGAAATTTTCACAGATGATGTATCTCTGTTGCCGCTATAACAACAAATATTAAAAACATAATTAAATTATTATTTAAGGTGACTAGCGCCTTCAAATATTGTAAATTAGGTACTTTCTAAAGCCTACTCCTTGTTAATGACTGAGCCCAAAATTTCGAAATATATATATATATGAATTATCAACTCTTATACAACATTTGTAACATAGGTCGTTCAGGTATCAGCAAAATTTCGATATTTATATAAAGTTTAACCGAATGGTGTTTTTTGGCTTTCATTCCCTACTGCTCCTAAATGGTAACGACTTATGAAAATATTTAAATGTTCAAGAATAACGAATGCTAAAACGTGTATATTCCAATAGTCTGTCAATTTGAGAGTGAAGAAAAGAAAGGGAAGGGCTACAAAGTTGTAAAAAAAAAACGTCATCTGGACATTCTCGAGCGTGGCTAAATTCTTTTTTATTTTGAAGGGAATAATTCAAGGATTACGAAAAATATATAATCTGACGATTTCCACAAGCCGAAGTAGCAAAAATTCATCTATAAAGTTTACTGCGTGGAGCTATATTCAAATTTTTCATTTCCTGGAATTCTGACCGCTGTCATTATTAGACGTTTTAGAAGATCATAATAAAAAAAAAGACTCAAAAAAATAGTAAATTTTTTATAATTATTTTCTTATAAATACAAGTATTCTACTTAAAAATGTACACTTTTTTGTTTGCATGCTATTTCCTGAGCTTTTCAACTAATTAAGTTCAATATTTTCAAAAAATAAAAAATAAAATTAATTGTCAGATTAGACGGATCCCTCCAGATAATCGTCAGATTATGAGTCAGCACATTTAGGCCATAAAGGTGACCCTATATATATTAATCTGACGCGCTTGAGTATGTCAAAATGGCGATTTTTTTTGCATATTCTAATAATGGCCACGAGTTTGCGTCACATCCAAATCGTCAGATTATTATATAAGAGCTTTGTTTAAGTTCACTTAACATCCCCTTAGAAAATCTGACGCGCTCGAGTAAATTTTTTTTTTTTTCATTTTCAAACCTTATATACGACCACCCCCATCACTGAAACAATCAGATTAACATACGTACATATTTAAAAATACGTAGGAAATGGATGCCAGCAATATCTGACACGCTGGAGTATGTCCATGCAACAGTTATTTTTACAATTTTGAAAATCTATAGCCGCTCCCCCTCCGATGAAAAGGTATATATTATATAACATTTTTTTCTTTTTATCATCTAAGCTTCGCAACTCAATAGGTCTCTATGACGCTTGAGTAAATCCCGATTTAGCAGCTTCGGCTCCCCTACCATTATCATTTTGTAGAGGAGTAGATTCGAATTCCTAACAAAACAAAAATATGGCTAATACGTCATACAAAAATGAAAGATGTCACCTATATTTAGTACTCGTTTGCATGCATAATTCACTGTAATTTAAACTGTATATTACAGAAGTAAGGTTTATTTTCCATAAATGTTCCGATGTTAATGATCAGTCTGACTGCGTCGAAATTTTTGACGATCTGTGCTTCCTGATATTTTTACCTCATTGAACGTTCCGAATTTATTGAAAAGTCGCTGCTCTTATATTTATGACGAATTGCGTGTTCTGATGTTATTAACCTTATCTAGTGTAACGAATTTATTGAAATTTACTGCTGCTCCGAAATATTTGAGGACCTCGCCCGCTCCGATATATCTGATGGCGACTGTACCTACCAGTACCAGAAATAATCTCAGCATTATTTTTGGTGTCACAGTTACTTATTGCTAACAAACTTTTCATCAATAAATACCAATGTAAGTTAAATATTCAAAATTAAAGAAATACCTCTATGTTTATAACGTATAGTTTATTTCGTAAGATGCTCAGGCACGTATTAAATGAAGAAAGCAAACAAATTAAATCGTTTGAACTTATATGGTTTCACATAAACGAAATATTACAGACTAGCGTTTTGGCGGATATAGAACCACATAAAACGAGGGTATTACGGCGGCGGGTTATTGTCAACATAGCGTTAATGTCTCGGGTGGGTTAATATCTTATATGTGCACTTTTAATATTATAAGTATAACAAACTTCTTACACGTTTGTTTTTGCGATCAAAATAAGTATCAACACTTAATTATAAATTTGCTTTTAACCTGTTCGGCGCCACGTCAAATACAAGAGACGTCACCCATACGCCAGACGTCTTTATTGCGATGCCTTAAATTGAACCTAAACCCATTTGAACGAAGGCTGCTTTTGCATTGAAGTAATGGACGTATCTATAGGTCGTTGGCGCTGAACCTGCGGTGCTGATATAATGTGTCGTTGGCGTTGAAAAGGTTAATTTGTGTAAATATTTTTAGCTGAGGTGCTATTGTGATCTGTTGAGTATGCTCTGAAGCTGGGCACAGATATAATGATAATTAATAGAAGTGTCGGGAAAAGTAGTTTTTTTTGTGCATGGACAAAATCGCTGCTAACAGCTAGTTAAGTATATATTTAGAGAAACATATGTCACATTGTCGGCTCAAAATCGTGCAATTTGTTACCGTAGCTCTGTAACTACCTCAACTGTGACTGAGATATAGATTGTTTGTCTCTCCTACTTTTGTACTCTAGCATTACGCCGCCTAGCAATGTGGTACGAGTATAATGACAACTATGCTAGTAGTACAATACGGCTTGTTGTTGCCTTCTTTACGAGGGTTTCCGCCTAAATAATGAAAGACAAAACATGAAAGAATATTTTATTTTTTCTTTTAAATCTACGCACATAAATTGAACTATGTTCAAAGGGCGGAAAAACTCATTAGGCTTTAAACAATAAAATATATACCACTGCTGAACTGTATAAAAAATTGATCTCCTGTATAGTAAGCAGTTACACACCATTTATAATTATATTTGTTTGATCATTTTTGTACAACAATTATGAGTACAGAAAAATGATTAGCGTTTGAAAAACAATGCTTTATTGTCTATATGGGTATTGAAATTGCAGGACTTAACGGTGCATTTTCGCATTTCTTATCTTGTTAATGGCGTTCGATGTCATAATGGCGATCTGTGATCAGCTATCAGTTGAGAAGATGCCTGCAGAACTATGAAACGCTCTTTTCTAAAGTTAAGAATATATCGCTTAACGCCATTAGCCTTTCATCCATCGAAATTATGATTAATAATCACATTTCACAATGGAAATATTCCTACGTGGTTCAGATTTCACTGTAAATTTATTGAAACTCCACGTTAATGATCGCTCAGTATCGAAACCAAATGGAAATACGGTTGTGATTAACGACGTATTCGTTAATCGGGGACCGAATTCGATTAATGACTCGATACGACTCGATACTGAGTAATGGAATGGAGTTTCAGGCTAAGCGAGAAATGGAACCTTTTGCTGTGGCTGCCAAAACTTTGTCTAACTAATGGCTTATATCAATATACAGTGCGATAGTATTTAAAAAGACCTTCGGGGTGTCTTGCTGTCTCATTCACTCTTATGGATTTGATACGAATCGTCCGTCGTACTCGAAACCTGAATGACTTTATAGGAGCTCACGGACTATGCCTCATACTAAATTGTTTGTTATTTTAATTAAGATCAAGATCTCATATTTTGCTTTCTAGCATATTTTTATAGCACAATGGCAGAAAATGGTTTAAAATGGTCTTTTACTAGACAAAAAAGTGGGAAAATGGTCTACCAATGGACAGACCTATATGTATGTATATATAACTCTTTATTGTACATAAAACACCAGAAAAAGATGAATACAGGATAACACACATGCACAAAGGCGAACTTATCCCTAAAAGGGATCTCTTCCAGTTAACCTATAATACTTTTAGTAATCATGCCGAATCTTAATATGTTTAATTGAAAGAAATAATTAAAAACAATGAAGTAAGTGTAGATCTGTGGTGGTTTCGGCTTATTCTTGTCTGTATTAATCTAATGTCAGACTGTTGTACTTACCTCTATACTAATTTCTTTAAAATAAACTTTTTCCGCCTCTTTTTCAGCATCAGTACTTTGTTTACCTGTTAGGTCTGAATATATATTTGAGCTCAGCCGCAGACAAACAGAAGGGACAAACTGGCACGGTGACACTATAAGGATTTATTTTTGCCATATTGACTACGACACTAGTTCTTTCAATTCATGAAATTAAAAAGTAGGAGACCTAGGGCATCGGTGAACATACCTTAACAAAAATATACAAATAACAGAAATATTATAACCTTTCAGATTTATAGAGCAAACCGTAACCTTCTGAAACAAATTTAAACCCTGCAATAAATCGAAACTTTCCACATACATTCTTAAACTCCAATAAAACGTGGCAACATTCATAAAACTCAACGAGAGTTGTGTGGCATGAGCCAGGTCGCTTTATAATGGCTATAAAACTGCAGCGGGGCTGAATAAGGCTGCCGTCGGTTCATGAACCCGATTGAATGCACTGCTACGAGCCAAAAGACCGCAATTTCCCGCGTAGACGTCTCTATTCTTCCTGAGATATTAAGAATAGCAAAAGTACAACAATAAAGTGCACTCATTTGCTAATCGAGCGCACTATTCGAAAAAGAAAATGAAAAATGACTAACAATAGCATATACCTACTCACAATTTTTCCAAAAAGTTCTGTCAATCGTGTAATTAAAATCCTACGAATGCGAAGATTTGTGAGGATGTTGGGATGTACGGATGTTTGATACTCTTTCATGGCCGAACGGCTGAACAGATCAGAATGAAATTTGGCACAGAGAATGATTATATGGAGTAACACAATACACCGACCGATCAATGGACCAGTGGACTAATCATTTATAGCATATTTTAATATAAATGTACATAATGTAAATGTCATTACAATGTAATATAATAAGCAAATAAATAAATACATAAAATATCATCCTTAAACAACATACAGTTACGTGTCATACGTAATTAAGATTCATTACTATTTGCGTTATATCGTGATAAAAAGCTATGGTTAACGATCATTATCTATTTAATTTACCTGTAAATAAATTAACTCCGTGCCGGGCGTGATGACACTAATATGGTTAAATAAACCAGTCTTTAATTTTTAAGCTTTGTATTGTACTACATATGTCTAGGTTTGTTCAGTTACTCCAAAAAAAACATTTCTTTTAGATATGATACTAGCTTCTGCCCGCGACTTCGTCTGCGTAGAATTATACAGATAAACCTTCCTCTTGAATCACTCTATCTATTAAAGAAAACCGCATCGAAATCCGTTTTAAACATCTAAGCATACACAGGGACGGACAGACAGCGGAAAGCGAATTTGTTTTATACTATGTAGTGATGATATATTAGAGTAGTTTGCATGTTGCATGTTTATAATGCAACTGTTTTGAATTGTACATAATTATTATGTAAGAAGAAAATTCCCATGAAAAATATAATATCTACGAAAGATTTAAAATGTAAGGATTTTTAATAGATGTCAAACGAGATCTTATCAGTTCGAATTAAGTAGTTTCATTCTCTTTGTTACTTGGCCTTTGTTTTATTTCATAATTTGCAAAACAATACACTTTTTAACTGAATATTTAAGTCGTTAAAAGTTATTTTTATTTGTTTCAGATTCTGATGTGTGTTTCAACTAGCCACATTAACTCCAATGCAGATGCTCACCTGACGACGCGAGGGCAAACGGTACATACACACATGTTTTCTTATTTTTGCTCATATAATTCATATTAACCCTAGAGTGCTCGCGCTATGAGCATTTTGCCGCCCGCGGTACAATTTTCGTTTTATTTTATACACTATGCATTTGTCAAGGTCAAGCGTCCGTGTAGCTGCCCCCCCGTCCCTCGTCTTCTTGTTTTAGAAATAACAATTAAATCGGTGCGCGGATGACTCCAGGAGACTAAGGTTGTTGGTGGCATGTCGCGTTTGGCGGCAAATTGCTCACCGCGCGACTGCTCACGTTAGTAAAGTTTGTGGGTCTTAGTTTTTACTATCGTTGAAATATTATTTGTTTTCATTGCGTATAGTATTATTTTAATGTAAATATGGTATGATATTAATTTTAGTTTGTTTTAATTCATTATTGGGCATACAATAATACAATACTGGCCAATTACTATTACGCCGAACATTTCTGAAGGAAATTGCCCTGGCTATGACTACACCACATATCATTAGAAGATCCGGCGTGAACACTTTACAGAAACATCTGAGGTACCAAATTGCTCGATTTGTGCCACCGGAACAAGAAAGTAGTTCGAGAAGGTATATGCGCAGTATGTCCATCGAACAAAAATAGAAGGACAAAAAAAGGGTGCAATAGATATGCAAAGTTACTGTGCAACGAGCATTACATGTACATGTGCCAGGATTGTTTTGGTGAAATACATGCTGTAGATGATGAAAACGCATAATTTAGCTATTAATTTTCATATGTAATTTTTTTGTATAAATAATAATGAAGAAGTTCCGAAAAAACAAAAACAATGACCTAAGATTTTCCAAAGCATTTTTTTCTAATTTCTAACTATAAAACTTTAATAAATGTTTCCTATTCTTATAGTTGGTGTTATATTTTATCGTTGAAACATAATTACAAATGCATATGACTCGTAATAACAAAAATAAATCGTATTAAGTACGGGCGGCAAAATGCTCCCTGCGCGATCACTCGCGTTTCACGAGAAGGCGCGACTACTCTAGGGTTAAATTGCTTTAGTATTGTGTACGTATATTCTATTGCGTCAGGGTGAGATTGGGAATGGTGCTAACATTATACTTTTAATAGTTTTACCCATACGAGGTGAGTTTTTGACATGTAAACGAAAAGAAGATCGATGAATATGTAGACTGCAAGTAGCAACGCGTTCGTCGACAAACTACTTTTTGAAGGCGCCCCTGCTGTTAAAATAACTTTTTGTTAGTTTTAAACATTAAATGCTATTTCATTTGCCACGACTATTAATATATTAATATTTAATTTCTTTTTAATCTTTTTTTTATTTTATAGTATAGGTATCGTCTTATATTAGCTGCACCCTGATATTGTATTCAGTTCAATTGAAATTTGAAAGATTTAGCTCCATCGATACTGTCGATGATTCTGTCAGTGTCGGGGTTGAAGCAGATGCTACTTGATTTTAATCAGCCGTTGTTCGGTAGCTTCGGCGTGCGGTACTTTGATGAGAATCTAAAATACACATACATAAATTTTCTTTTATCGAAACCCCAATAGTATGTACCTACAGGACACCACAAAAAAGTGTCGTTACTAGAAATATAGCGTACATATATGTAAATTAATTAACGAAAATGGTAAATGCACCTTCGGATGCCGTGCTGATTAACATTGTCGACGTCTGAATTTTACGCCGGGAGTCGCAAACACGTTACTTACAGACGATGCATCTGTCGCGGCATTTTTACCCACGTTGTTTATGACTATGACCCTTTTCAGGTTATTCGTTTTGAGGTTCCCAGTTGCTACAGAAGTTAGGTCGTGTAACTTTTTCATATTTCGAAAATTACCTAGGTACTTTGCTCGTTTTTATTGTTTTCGCTACAACAATAAACATATTATGTCAAAGTTTATTTCTTGAGATTAATCCGATAACTTTAATCCACACAAAAAGTTTGCATAATAAAGAGTGAAATGAACACCCTGTCTAAACTTAACCTAAAATTAGTTTACCTTTGTTGTGAAGATTGGCTGTTGACGAACTGTCCAAATATTATGTATAACAGAATGGAAATTTAGTAATAATTCTTTCTCAAACGGCGAGAAAGTACAATTATTAAAAAATATATATAAATCATTAACACACGATTGCAAATTCCAACTGTGGTTGCAGGGCATCTAGACTTAACTGGTTTACTTTGTAATTGTTATAAGGCCCGAAGATATAAATAACAATTTTGCAAGTCTGAACTAACAACGTTCTGTAGCTCAGCCTGTGCGTAATTAAATATTTTATGTTACCCATGACTTTAAGTAGTAACAACTGTAGTTTACTCACAGTAGGTATTGTGGGTAAGTTTTTCAATTCAAGTGTTTTTTTACATTATTTAGTATGTTTCAGGGAAACAACGCCTGTCGCAATCTCTATCTGACATTATATAACCGGTTGTTATTTGAGTATGCTGATAAAAAGAAAGATAACATTGTGGACTAAGCTTAAATCGAGCCTTATGTTTGAGAAGCGGCGCCGGCTCAGCCACCACGTTACAAATGAGTATCAAACGCGATGATCAACATTTGCAACGACTTTGACATGAAGGTATATGCTACTCAAAAAAAAGGTATGTGTTACGTTCGTTTAAAAGGAATGCACTGCGAATTTGAATAATAGCAATATGCCTTTGCTTAGCGAATGATTAAAGCAAGGTGAAACCAACCTCAATGTTCTGTTCTAGTTAAATAATTTAAGGAATTTTATGTATCGCGATTGAATGATCCTTTTTGAGTTTTGCCTGAGTATTGTTAAGAAAAAACGCAATGATCCGCAATGAATTGATTTATAAATACAAAATATAGTTTACTTTTATGTTCCGAAAGATAGTTAACACTTAAAGAGTAAAAGTCTGACTAATGTTTTGTGTACTAATCTAAGAGGAAATTTTCTGTAATATTATGATTTTCTAGCTAGAGTTTAAGTCACATTGTATTTGTGTCTACTATAGGGAATATTCATGTTTTTTTTTCTTGGTTTTCATTAAAAGCTCATTTATGTAATTATACAACATAAAAAATATTTTTAAATTATATTAATGATCAAAATAACCGAGATATAAGCTATCAAAGATTTGATACTATATCTTTCTAGCAAAACGGAATATTAATATGGAGTTTATAATTAAGGGCGTTGTGACAAATGTGTCGGCCCCGCGAACAACCGGGAAAGAGCTGTTAGCAAATTTTTTTTTGTATATTTACGTTCTTATATCTATAACAAACTTAGTTTTTTTTACACACAAAACTAATGATAAATGCCCCGTTTTATGAATACTTCAATGTTTTTTCTATGGAAAAAACAAACACGAAATACCCAGGGAAAAATATTTATACACTGTTACACACAGACCGTGTCCGTTTTAAACAATAAAAAACGTGTATTCTTGGCTACGGTCATTTTTTGGCTAGTGTAGGCTACTTTGCACGTTTATGCGTGTAATTTTGTCCTATCGTACGTAGGTATTTGTATTGTCCCATAAAATATCCAAGTTAATCAATTTGCTTGCAAAAAATACTCATAAATTAGTGTACCTACTATTCTAATACCCAATCGACCGCTTATCGTCTTGAACACGAATAACAGTGTAAGATGCCTTTATAGTTAAGTAGAAAATTATGTTCACGAATAAACAAATAATATGATTTTCTCACATTTTCTTGAAAACCCACGGGATTAAAATTTTTGTTTTCTCAGTAGGTACATTGTTTTCAACTAAATCCATCAGGTGAGGGCTAAAGCTTGCAGATACAAGACTTACAGATAATGATGAAACGTTATCACTGGAGCTGTAAACAAACTGACTAGTAAAAATAAATTGTGGGCTTTAATAAATATCCCTGTTGACTAAAGTCTTAAATCTTGGATTAGATTTAAAAAACTAAGTTAGAGAAATGTTCTAAGCCAAAACACAAATGTAACCATTTGTGTTCAATAAATAACTGCAAATCCTTATCTACCATTTTATGGGCGTATTCCAGTAGAACGGGAAGTAATGTAAACAAGTTTTATCCAGAAGACAAATGTATCGTAGACGTATTTCTAAAATATATGGTAGACATTAAAGAAAGCACGACGCAACAGAACTAAGAATAAAAATATCCCGTACACTTTTGCGTTATACCATTTCCTTAAATACTAAATAGTCCAACAATTAACAAAATGGGGATCAGAATGAAATTACGATGAGGAAAAACTATTTATTTTTAATTCAAATTTATTATCTTACTGATTATTTTGTTGACTGTACTTGGTTGTCGCCCTGTTTACATAATGTACAACTTTGCAGTCAATCAGACTATTGGACCTGAATATATCAAACTCATTCGGGACCAAAGAAACCGGGTCACTTTTACATACAACTTTCTACGGGATGTGACCCGTTTTTTTTGCTCCCCAGTATATAAAGCAATTTTCTCAAATTACTTGCCACGATTTTAATAAATCTAAACTTATATGAACTTATTTGGAGATTGATCAAAAAAGTTCGTCTAGATATCAGGTTTACCGAAATTTGCTTTACACAATCATATTGACTCATTATGCATTTCAAACTTTGGTTTTAACCCGAATCCCTGCTCGATATGATTATGTTTTTCAAACATTACGGTGATAACGCCTGTTAGTATACTTGTGCTATGAATGTCTAGGTAGGGAAACGATTCTTCCCGAACTGTCGGTGGGTAAGAACCAAAATCCGTCAAAAAGATTAATTTTCTTATCATTTATACGCCGGTAGCCCACGAAAGCTTTCTGAGCAGTACGGATATTTTTAAATCGGCTCTCATACTGATTACACGGCATTTTGAGGAAACTCCCGAAGATTTCGTGTGAATGGAACGGTAAAAGGTTACGTACGTATTACATCGAATGGAGATTTGCCTAATGTGATATTAATTATGTTGAACTCCTCTCGTGACTGGTTCAATTAAGTCTCAAAGAAAGTAAGATTTAATTTGTAACTTCCTTAATTAAAAGTAATTGGATGAAGGTGACTTATTTGACAATCGACTTTTATTTCGTTTTCTATTTTCGTTATACATACCTACACGTGTTCTTTTATTATGCATAATAATTATACCGTTTAATAGTTACGGTCGCGTTGCTAAAGTATGGCCGAAATACTTTTAAATGTCTTAGTAATACTGACTAAATTACAATGTTACAAAATTTAATCCGTGCTGCAAAGAAATTCGGTCAGCAATTTTTTGAATAACTGGGCGTACGGCAGTGCCGCGATATGTCGGACAAAACAAAGGCTCGGCCGTATCGTCCTCTTCTCGAAGCCATTCAGGCCATTTTAAACCTCCTATAATTTTGTGCTGGCTAAAATTTGACAAAAAGAGATGAGATCCCTTAAAACATCACATTACATGTGAGTCTCGCATTGCAGTTCTTTTTTTTACCTACTTACTACAAAAAAGTTTTTAGACGTAATGATAAACCAAGTCGCTTTTATACCCATTAGTTAGTACGGGGGGTGTCCATAGAACTAGATTTCCGCTGCTTGTCTTAAGTTGTTTTTAAATAATTGCAATACAATATTTTTGATGGTATTTCACACAAGTCAATTATTTTAGGCACGCCTTAAAACATGTTAAATTTTGGTGGCAAGGTCTTAGTTAGGCACTAGGTCTTTGGGAAATGTAACAAAATACGTAACAATAATAATAGTTGTTCTACCAAGATTGTAATCGAAAGCATTTTTGGACTTCCACACGCGTTCTGTTGTTTTGTTTTTTTACTTCGTACTGTAATGATAAAAAATGAGCAAGTTTTTCGGTTTTTTTTCGTGCTGGTACAGCCAGCAACAAAAGCGGTTGGAAGAAAATAACGTTACAAAAGTTATTAGACACCATTATTTGCAAATAAGTTATTAAATACAGTAACATTTACGTACCTCATTAAGTCGTTAAACAGTATTTTTAGAAAGTGACCTGAATATGGGCTCCTTAATTTTGTGAGTGCATGTGAACCGACTGGAATCACAATTGAGTGAAAATACTAATGTTCCGAAATGTTGTTCTAATATATTTAAAAAAAGTTATTCCATATCCTCAGGGTGGTTTGTCTTAACAAAGACATTTTCTCGACGCCCTTTTTTTCACCTTTTTTGCACGATCGAAAACATGTAACCGAACGGACGATCTAGTTGCTCTACAACAACGGCAGTCTGCACCAAGTTTGGCTTTCTTCTGGCTTCCTTTTTTAGCTTGGGAGATTCATTTTAACACTGCCGCAGCGTTACTGAGAGCTTGCGCTGCGTAAGTGTTTGTTTAACTTTAATTTTTGCGCGGTACTTCGGTTGGTCTTATATGGGTCGATAAAATCTTGCTCAAGTGCACAAGGATCTATTTTTTTCTTCAACCTCGCTTATAAATTATCACTTGGCAGTTTTATCATCCCTTTCAACTTGTCCATGGGTCATAAAATTATTTCGGATGGATACGTAGATATAGAATGTCATCATACATTATATAACTAAATAAGTGAAAAAAAGTTGCTACTCTCTACCGGCTTTTTTAAATGACTAAACCAGTGCTCCGTTAACAACTTTGAGTTATATTTGCAGGGCTTTGGTCACAAACTGTGACAGTTACATTAAAACCATAGGTTGATAGCCTTCATGCACATATTATATACAGCGTGTTTAACAAAATAATAGGCTATAATTGCTGTACCGGGCTCAGAGACCTAGCAAAATGTTTATGTCTACTGTCACTGTGTGTACACAACAAAGTCAATCCTACATAGTATAAAACAAAGTCGCTTGCCGCTGTCTGTCCCTAAATATGCTTAGATCTTTAAACGTACACAACGGATTTTGATGCGGTTTTTCTTAATAGATAGAGTTATTCAAGAGGAAGGTTTATATGTATAACTCTACGCAGAAGAAGTCGCGGGCAGAAGCTAGTACTGCATAAAACAGGAATGGCAGGGAAAATTATACCAAAAAAGATTATAAAAACCCTTTGTTGACCAGAAGTTTTCGTTTTTTCTTTTGTTGATACATTAGCTAGTTAATGTCTCAAAGGCAAGATGCTCTCAATTCTGGACAACAGCACCTCGACACCAGTTTGGGGCTTTTAACTCAGCGATGATCCTTAATTCACAAGCAATATTAAATCCTGAAGCATAGAGATACTTTGCGCCTCATTGTGTGTACCGCTTGTACAATGGGTTGTACTCCAAGCACTTCCACATTCTACTATCGCACTGCTCGCCGCTGGCAGAGCGCTCATTTCGAGACTTTGGAACCGAAATGGTCGTGCACTGTATGAATTTGGAAGAATTTCCTTTTGAGAACGCTCCGATTGTGGAATGCTGCTGAGGTTTTCCCGAAGGTCCCGATGGGTTTCTTTAGGAAAGAAATGTTAAGCTTCCGTCAGCAAAACGCATGTCAGACCTCTGGACTTGTAAGCGTCCATTAGCTACGGTAACTGCTTATCAACCCTCGGCCTTACGTGTTTTTGCCACCGACGTGTTTCAGGTAAAAAAGGTATCAATAAATATGGCACAATTTGTTTCATTAAATTAAAAAGCGTGCTTGGTAATGGTATTATGGTCTATACTTTTAGTTAAAGCTATTTAAGCGTAGGATTTGGACCTTTTATAAGTATTTTTTTATTTTTGTTGCAGATAAGTCTGCGCTCACTTCGAGATTCTCGCCTGGAGCTACACAATGGTCGACTCATAGCATTGATTTTTCGCGAACACACATAGTATCAGAAAAGGCGGCGTTCGAGGCGGAAAAATGTTATTGTTGACTATATTGTATTTCGTCTCGTTTCCCGTGCTGACCACTAGATTAGTCAAAGGAGAGACGACTATGGATTCAAAATCACCACAACCGTTAATCAGCTCAAGAGTGGTACGAACAAAGTACGGAGACATAAGAGGGTTCATAGTTACACCTGAATCACGATTTTTAGAACCAGTTGAAGTATTCCGAGGCATTCCATACGCGTCTTCACCGGTCGGTTCACTAAGGTTCATGCCGCCTGTATCTGGAGCGCAATGGTCTGGTGTTAAGATAGCTGAGGAATTCAGTCCGGTATGTCCTCAAATACTCCCTGACATAAGGAATGAAACTGCAGTTCTGAAGCGAATATCGAGAGGAAGATTGGAGTATTTGAAAAGAATTCTGCCTTTCCTGACTAACCAAGCTGAAGATTGCTTGTATCTAAATATCTACGCACCAGCGCAAGGTATTCAATTTATTTTATTATTATTTATTATTTCAATTTATTCTATTTTCTATTTTATGAGAGTTAACTCATAGTAAGGTTAGTGATATGTTGTTGACACGTGACAATTCTGTTTAAATTACAAATTCGACAAGAATCTACGCCGATTGCCTTCATATTGACAACGCCGCATCGCAATTCGAATTGTCACTTGTGACCGACAAGTGTCGAGTTGGTGAAATATTCAAAGATGCCAGAAAGATTCAAATCGTTCGGCTGTATTTACCTACAATTATGTCCTTTATAGTTCTCACGGGATTAATAAACTAACAATATTATATCGTTTGAAATAAATTCCAACGCCAATGTGCATAACATGCAGCACAGCGCTTTTAAATTATAAAATAAATGTTAAAATGCACCACTTTATATATTATGTTATGAAGTATTAATATTCTAAAACTGCACAAAAGCGGCAGGTACAAGAGGTAGGTAAAGTCTGTGACAATAAAATGAAACAAAAAAGTGTTTCAACTTCCCCGGACGTTTAAACTGAAACATTTAACAAAAAGCTTGATTTATAATTTCAGCTAAAAGGGCAAAACGCTCAGCTGAGGTAACTTCTAAAAGAGTAACGTCCTTGCCGAGGGACATCGCATTCATTTTGCTGTTGCGGGAGCCGGACGGAAGAATTTGAATGCCGAGAGGACGGAATTAAAAAATGTATTTTATTAAAAAATGTGCCAATTTACGCGGGAATTTGAGAGATAAATGCTTACTTCGTTTTATCCCCCGCATAACGATTTCCTTTTAATTTACTGAGTGAGAATATTTAGGGTGGAAGATTGTTGTATACGTCCCTACTATTGATTTAAATAGCTGGTTAAGGCTGCTGTTTGGTTCTACCAATAGTGGCGATCCCTTTTTTCACGACTTCCCAAAAAAGTGTTATCAAATTTTAATTACCTATACTTTCGCCACCGAACATTTTAAATGTATAGGTATCGATTTCGCTACCGGGTTAGCGCTCACAATTATAATTTTCAAAGAGAAACTCTTTTATTGTTTTCCTGTTTCTTTTTTCTTTTGTGCATAAACACAGTGAATTAAATGGCATGTGCCAATATCTCGGTCTCGAAGAAGCAAAATGGATGTTCATTTATCTCAAATATGCGAAAGTACAATTAAACGGATTCTATGCACTTGACTAGAACAACCTTTTTGTAGATTTCTCTTCAGTAACAGACATAGAGATAGGTACATCGAAGAGCAAGGCTAAAATGTACGAAGTAAGCTGCGGCGGCTGTCTAGCATTTTGTTCCTAGTAGGTACTTACAATGTAAAGGCACAGCCCGAAATACCCGAAAACACGTAGCTCTTGAAAATTGTCATTGCAAAAGCCTCGTTTTTCCTCCGCTGTACTGGTTTTGTCCGCCTCAGCTTTGTTAAAAGCATGAGGTATCACACGGAATACTTTTTCACTTCCTGTTGATGCCGATTGGCGAGTGTGAAGAGACTTGAATATAAATGAAACACTAATGGATACGGTACAAATGAAAAGTTAAACTGCCCGTTAGAGAATTTGAACAAGGATCTGAGAGTTTTTCTAGTCTACGGGATTTGTTAGCCGTTTGTCCAATATGCAGTTCGTCCAAATCGCATTTTGCCGTTTGCCAACTACGCAGTTCGTCCATAATATGATACGCCCATTTCGCGATTCGTCAATACGCAGTTCGTCCATTTCGCTGTTTGTCATTCCGGATTTCGTCCATTTCGCGACTCGTCAAGACGCAGTTCGTCCATTTCGCTATTTGTCATTCCTTATTTCATCCATTTCGCGATTCGTACTTACGTATAGTACAGTCACCAGCATAAATATATGATGGTGAACAGCGCTGTAAAAATAAATGATCATGCATTGAGGTCAAAATTATTTGACGATACTAACGCGGTAAAAATATGTGATGCTATGTAGCCGGCAAAAACATCCGTCACACCATATCAGCAAATATATCGGATCGGGACGCTTAAAAATATATGATTACCCAAAAAAATAATATTATGTAACCATCCATCGCATAATTTTCTAACCGCTGTGACAGCATAAGCATCGGATGATACGTACGGTGCATATATATCTGATGACATGTTGCAAAACCACGAATATGTTATCAACTTGCAAAAACGAGCCATCCGTGGCTGACATAGAGCCGTAAATTGAATTAAGTGTTTTGACAATTCACGAAAAGAGTGCCCTATTGTCATTGTATATCTCTGTCTCACATTTTTGCATTCAAGAATCTGGGTGCACGGCAGTGCCGCGTAAGTTTGAGAACTGTAAGACGTGTTTCCATCCGGTTTTAAAATAGGCAAGTTGGTAGAAATTGAATTCGATGGTACTGAATAACATAACCACCTTGGTTTAACATTACATCTCAAAACTTTTTCGTAATAGAATAACTGCGTTACAAGATTTGCTTATTTTACATATATCACGTCTTTATCCCTTACGGGGTAGACAGAGCCTAAGGTAACAAAACCTTAAGGCCACATTTAGCATGATTGTGGGCGTATAGGTGGAAAAGGGGAAAAAATAGTAATGGATTGCTAGCCGCATCGCCTACAACATGATTCCTAAGATTATTTATAATATTAGTAGCATTATTATAAATGCTGAGCTGACGTTTGTGAGAGCGTGAGTTTGTTTGTTACTCTTTCACGCTAAAACGGCTAAACAGATTTTGATAAAATTTGGTACCTATACACGAACAAATACCTATATTATTTGAGGATCTTAGGCACTATAAGAAGGGATTTTCCACAGAACAAAAGGACGGGATATAAATAATGGCAGCTGTAGGTGTACAAGAAACGCGTTCATTCTCTATGGGAGGAAGAAGTTTTAGTGCAAAGTTTGATTCTGCACGAACGAAGTCGCGAGCAAATGCAAGTTACTTAATCCTTACTATTCTTACTAATCCTTACTAATATACTAATATATATATAATATAATATATATATTATTATTATACATTATATATAATATTATAAATGCGAAAGTAATTCTGTCTGTCTGTCTGTTACCTTTTCACGCGTAAACCGCTGAACCATATTAGTTGAAATTTAGCATACCTACAGATAGTTTACGTCCCGAGGAAGGACATAGGATAGTTTTTATCCCAGAAAACAGCAGTTCCCGCGGGATAGCGATAAGCGGATTCTTGGCGATAAGCGAATTCTGCGCAGACGGAGTCGCGGGCAATAGCTATAATATTATAAATGTGAAAGTTTGTATGGATGTTTGTTACTCTTTCACGCCAGAACGGCTGGACAGATCTAGATGAAATTTGGAACATAGATAGATTACAGTCTGGAATAACACATGGCTACTTTCTTTCTTTCTTCAAAAATCTTCCAAATTTATTTTTTCCAAAATGTGACGATAAGTGTCAGGCAAGTACGATAAGTGTCAGGCAAGTACGATAAGTGTGTGGCGGAGTTTAATATGATATGTATTATATAGTATAGCTTCGCAATATACTCAACACTATCCACCACATAATGGTACAATATGATCATTAGATAAACGCTGCATGCTAGCTTTTACATTATATCATTTAGTATAGAATACAATAAATTGGGCTTCCGCCCACTGGCCTCCACAACAAATCCCCTCATAGCCAGCCCAAGCCACCAGAAACAATAGTTTACGTTAACGTAAGAACAGTCATCGTATCACATTGTTAAACTTATAAAGAGATAACATAACAGTCTCAATGTACTCACGTGTGTAACCGTCACTTACCAGGAAGCCACGAGCGAATCTGGCTCCTGATTTAGAACAGCCTCACCTCGTAAGCACCAAGCAGTTTCTACTCCTTCTCCCCGTCCGGTGGCTCTAATACTGCCCTTTGTTCCTCCGCTACGACATCGAGTCACTCCTCTTCCTACCCTCCTTTTCTTACCATCCTGTCTGGACTACTTTAAATCACCAACCGCCAAAAGCTACCCTCAAAGTCCGTTCTCAAGATTGTCATCTGTCACACTCAGTGACACCAACATACAGAATCAATGACAGCTCAGACATTCAATCACCGTTCGGTCCAATTCGCGGATCTCCGCGACAAAGTGTCAATTTAATAATTTAAAAAATCAGAAATTCTTCCCGCGGAAACCGAAATCCACGCGGACGAAGTCGCGGGCGGCCGCTATTAACTAATAAAACAATTATTAAAATCTTGCTTAGCTATGAAAAGGAAGGAAAATTCATGAAGATTAAGATTTCTTCACGAACTATTTATAATATTTCATATAAGGCATTTATTAAATTGATAATCTATATATATATATATATATATATATATATATATATATATATAAAGCCTAGTGGTTTGACCTGTGGCCTTTTAAGCAGAAGGTCGTGGGTTCCAATCCCGGGCTCGCACCTCTGAGTTTTTCGGAATTTATGTGCGAAATTACATTTGAAATTTACCATGAGCTTTTCGGTGAAGGAAAACATCGTGAGGAAACCTGCACACATCTGCGAAGCAATTCAATGGTGTGTGTGAAGTTCCCAATCTGCACTGGGCCCGCGTGGGATCTATAGCCCAAGCCCTCTCGTTCTGAGAGGAGGCCTGTGTCCAGCAGTGGGACGTATATAGGCTGGAGATGTGAGATGTGAGTTGATTTCTATTTAATTTAAAAGTACATAGGCCTAGATCAAGCGATGATCGCCTTTCGGTTGCTAATGATGACGTTGATGATGATAATTTAAAATAGTTGTAGAAAAAATATTATACACAACGTTGTATAACTTAATCTTAAAACACTCATGGCTTGTTTCATATCATTACCTACGGCTCATACGCTACACACTAATTCGCATATAAAAACCCCTCTTATACGGCAGTTGCATAAAATACTATTAAAGTTCACACCTCCTCCCAGAGCGTCATATAGGTAATTTCGCAATTAAGCAATTTGAACCCGTCAGTGTTAAGGAGTAAAATGTGAGACAGACATATGCAATGACAATACGGCACTCTTTTCGTGAATTGTCAAATCATTTAATAGGTACAATTTACTGCTCTATGTCAACCAAGAATGGTTCGTTTTTGCAAATTAATAACATATTCGTGGTTTTGCAACATGTCATCAGATAAATATGCGGCCTACGTATCATCCGATGCTTATGCTTTCACAGCGGATAGAAAACTATGCGATGAGTGATCACATAATATTGATATTTTGGGTAATCACATATTTTTAAGCGTCCCGATCCGATATTTTTGCTGATATGGTGTGACGGATGTTTTTGCCGGCTACATAGCATCACATATTTTTACCCCGGTAGTATCGTCAAATAATTTTGACCTCAATGCATGATCATTTATTTTTACAGCGCTGTTCACCATCATAATATTATGCTGCTGACACACTACCTACGCAGAACTGGAATTAATGAAATTTCATCGAATCATCATGAGCTAGCGAAGCGTGAGAATTTTCAAGAGTTTATTAAAAGTATTCGATCATAGTAGGCTATTATTATAGATAGTTATATTATAAGTATAGGTATCTAAAATGAAATTGCGGAAGTTTGTTTACCATCGAGCGAGCGAAATTCTACCATAAACATCTACATAATTGACAGCATTTAATTTTTTCATAGTGAACCTTTTGAACTCCAACGACCACTAAAGTCGTTACGAGGTGTCGTGCCCGCAGCGCCAAGAACGCGGAGTAGCAAGGTAAATTTTTTGTTCGTTGAAATGGACCTCCGCAAAGTAACACCTGATTCAATAAAATATCAAAAAAAAGAGGCTAAACTAAAAATAAACTGAAAAGAATAAAATATGGGTCTCCTAACTTTTCGAGTACTATTAAATTCCTAAACAAAAGTAAGGGGTTAGAAAAATGAAAGGTTGTTAATTATGGACTGCGACAAAAAGTTAAAACTGTTAATAAATTATAATGTGTATGGCCTCAAAAATGAATAAAAAACTGAACAAACCCGACAAAATATATTAATAAAACTCCTTTAACTTACAGAACAGCTTAGTCACCAAGATAACAAAAAATATGAACCTTACACAAAAATAAAACTAAAATAAGCTACGTCAAACCATAGGTCGTAGGAAGGTAGGACGAAACCACTCTATAGGGTTGTTTCCGATAAGCGGTATATTAAAAGTAGTAATATTTAACTAACAAAAAAATCCTTTCTATGTACGGTCAAGTGCAAAAATAAGTATTGATAGGAACTTCTCAAAAATATGTCCCACGACCTTATTACGCCGGTGTAAGAGCGTATGGTACTTATTTTTGAAACCTTGACTAGATACATATTATTACACTTGACTGTACAGCTTATCGAAAACTGCCCTACTTAGTTTATTTATATTTCTAACGCTAATTTATAGCAGTTTTGCCTTAATAACTTTTCGCAGAAACTCCATGGCACTTATTTTAAATGTTTTCAGCGATTTTAGCTTTTTATTTAGAAATTCGTTGAACCGAATGTCTTTTTGTCGTCGTTTGCGGCTCATAGGTATTGTCCTTTTGATAAAAATATCATAGTGACGACCCTCCTTTTTTAATATTTCAATCAGTCTGAGTAAATTGGGCTTCGGAGGGGTTCTCTTATTCAGTCGATTGTGCCATCCTTCTAATGCATTTGTCGTGCGGTTATTTTCTTCGGCTACACTTAACATGTCAAAAAGAGGGACCCACTGTTTTTCAAAATAAACGGAAAACTGTTGAAAAGCAACAGAGTCTTGGCACACTTCTCCCATTTTTTTAATCTCTACCCACGTGTCCAATAAAAGATTTGTGGGTAATAATGTCATATACGAGCACAGGATCGTAATATTTCTTCCAATGAGTGTCTGTTTTAGGTTGAGTTCTTCACACTTGCTTTTGACTGCTTTATAATAGTGGAAAAAGCATCCGCTCACGTAGACATCCGGGTAAACACTTTTGACAGCGTTCAACTGTGCGAGTTCGAAATCAGCCTTGAAATATTTGATTTTGACATTCAGTTCTTCTTTTATGATGGTAAAGCATCTCTTGTAGGTATCTTCAGTCTTGTTAGGTAACAAGCAGTAAATAACTGGTACAATATTTTGGTATTTGGTGTCTCGATCCAAATCCAAATGTAGAGTGAATATTTGTCTAAATGGTTTTGCTGCTCTTTTGTATGTGCCATCGGCATAAAATTTATGAGATTTGTTTTTTGATTTTTCGAGCAACTTGCGTGTTACTTTTGTACAAAACACAAGAATTTTGTCTTCTTCACCACATTCCTTAACTAAAAAGTCATCAGCTAAACATTCTGGAATTTGGACGTCTCTTAGGTGTCGAAATGATAAACTAGTGATTTCTAAGCTTTTCTTTTTTGTTCTGTATAACGTGTCTCGTTTTGAATGAAAAGATGGAATTTCATCTGGTTCTACTAGGCCACTGTCCTCTAGTTGCTGAATGGAATCTTCGTATGTCTGCTGTACAGAACCGAAATCAGCTGATATTTTTATTTTGCAAGCGTCGAATGCAATGTCGATTGCATTTCTGGAATGATCCGGTTCGCAGGTATGCTGGCTTTCTCGTAGCACTACATTACGGTCTTCATTCAATGTAACAGACGCACTGCACTCATATCTGTTGCTGCACCGCCACAATGAAGTATTACTACTTTCGACATTTACAAGTTTTCGAGGGTTTAAGTGATGCCTAAACCCGTTTCTTAACAATACATCATGACCTCTTTTGCTTTTAATAAAAGTCAGATCAAATTTTTTCTCCATTTTCAATCCACCGTTTAACCAGATCGAATTTAAATTGTTTTACGATGAAATAACGTCACATGCGATAAGTCAGTTTTAGAAGTAGGCCAGATACATGACATAGTTATAATGGAAAGAGGATGAATTCAAAAGAAAAACGGTAGAATTATGGCACCCGCATAGCGTAACATTGTTACATTGTGATTGAAAAAAGTGCGAAACTTGTCAAGGTAGTCAGTTTTAGGAGTAACCGTTATGAAGGGTAGCGAGGGGTAGTAGGGTATCAGAAATCTTTGCACGATTGTGGAAACTATTGGTAAGATGGACACTATCTGTCATGTCTATGTAACGAACGAATAGATAAGTACAAGGACAATGTAAAGTTTATGTGACATGAAAAGTGACCGTAATACGTGTTGCACTAACTGCATCTTAGACAAAACACGTGTTGACGTAATACGTATTGGACCGAACGTCTGCTGGACAAAAAATGGGATGGACGAAATACGTGTTGGTATAATACGTCTTGGACGAGCTGCTGTTGGGCGATATGTATGTTGGACCAAATATGTATTGGACGAAATGCGAATACAAATATCGTTTGGACGAACTGCGTATTGGACAAACGGCTAACAAATCGTCTACGGTCAATGAGGATTGATATTTAAATTTTATATATTGTCTTGTTTCGCTTGCAGCACTTAATATGATACCATCTTTAATCATCAGTTAGGTATAATAGGTTAGATGCCCACTGAATTTATTTTATTAGGAATATGTTCGCCTTTTGTGTTAGTCGCTATCTGCTATTGAATTTCAACTTTTATGTGCAGTTGCAATTTCAGCTTCGGCTTCGCCCTCGTGGAAGAATTGTATATCCCGTGAGAATTATGAAATATTCGTCCTTATTTCTTGCTGAATTCAATTCCAATAAAAACATAGGTAACATGTCAATTCAGTATTAAAAATATAGCATGTCGATTCGCGGTTATAGTTGAGACACTCTTGTAAACCTTGCCCTTTTACTTATTGGCACCTTTTCACATAACGTTAACCGGGGTGACTTTGATAATTTTGGGGCTACTTTGATCGTTTTAAAATTGTCATAAAATCGAAATTGTGCACATGCGATAAATTTTTGACATGTAGTCCCAAAGGTGAAGACATCGATTGGAAGCAGTACACGCATATAAATATTAATGATTTTGTCATTATGACTACTTTTAAAGTCACCTCATAAATCAAAGTCACCCCAAATTACGGCACCAGCGCACTAGGTAGGCCCTTTTATTATAATATATTTTTGATGAAATTCTCTGTTTACATCTTAATTTGAATTTGGTTTCTAATAATGAATTACATTCGACGAATGTATAAATTCTATTGTAGGTACGTTATTCACCCTTTGTTTATGTTAAAAGAAAAGCGCATAGAAAGCAATAGAAAACGGAATCTTTATCCTTAGTCATTACAGTGCAGAACTTCTTATACATAGATGGATACCCGGCAGTATTCGCAGAGCAGTGTTTATGGGAGATAGCCTTTTTGTGGCGGTGTGGTGCAAATTAATATTCTTTCGTATTGGAGTCTTGATATCTCAATACATTTAGTTCTAGTCACGTTTGAAGTACTGACGTAGCTTTTTTCTAATGCTACCCTCGTTTTACTTATTAAAAACGTATACAGGATTGATTGAAACTATGCTATCGGTACAAAACCGAACGTTCGAGTAAAGAAGATGAAGTGGACTGATTTTAGCTCTAAATAAATGCAAACCTAGGTACCCTACCTATATAATATCATAAACGTTTTAGCCGTTTACTTAGCTTCCTTTTCACACACTTAAAATTTTAGCATATTTCGGTAATTGGTTTTTTTTTATGTAGATATGTGACTCGCCACTTACTCTCAAAGAGACTCTTTAAAATGATTTGTTTATCATAGTTATACGAACCACTGAGTATGCTAATGAAATTTAACACATTAACGACTTCATTAGCGCGATGTAATAAAACCACGGAATTAAAAAAATAACTTGTAGGTGTACCAATTATTGCAAATTGCTTCATTTTACGATACCAATTCCTCAATGGCCTACTTTTTTGAGCTTCCACTTTAGATCGTACTGACATGGACATGTTTATTAAAAATAATACAAACGCTCTAGCTCATTACTTAAAGCATTCGCCGGCATAAGCGTGGGAACAAAAAACTTGATTTATCCGTTTCTTCCCGATCCATCATGCTTCAGATAAGGCGGGGCGGGATATCTCCAACGCTGGAGGATTGGAAATTCACGCTGAATCCGAACGATTGCTATACTTTTTATTGTTCTCAGCCGATAAACGAGCTTGAATGGCATGCAGATGTATATGAGTAAGCTCGCGCACCAATAACTTTCGTTATTCGCGTAATCCTCGATTGCCGCGTGTCGGGTTTGATTTTTAATCAAATCGCGTTTTGCCTTGGGAAGATTTTTCTGACGTAAGCCCTGTTCACGGACGAGAATCACAATCTTCTATACCCAAATATAAAACTGTTCCGTGACTTATCTACCTACTTAGTGACTGACTGACGACGCAGCCTCACGGTGTGCTATTAGCGAGGTGCTGTGAAGGGGAGATATTATGCAGAATCGACCACATTATAACGATAGGTACAAAATAAAGAAATCCCTACTAATATTGTAAATGCGAAAGTAACTCTGTCTGTCATTTTGTCTGTCTATCTGTCTGTTTTGCTTTCACGCCTAAACCACTAAAGTTTTGGTATAGAGATAATTTCAGTTCCGGGGAAGGCCATAGGATAGTTTTTATCCCGGAAAATCAAATAGTTCCCGTGGGTCAGCGATAAGTGAATTCTGCGCAGACGGAGTCGCGGGCAACCGCTAGTAGTTACATATTTCCTGTCCATGCTTACTTTTTGCCGCAGAAAGAACTAAGTATACAACTCTCTTTGTTATAATTTGTGTTGGTTTAAGTAGGACAGCATTAAAGTTCATCAGCTCCATAAAATATAGTCACCCGTTTGTGGCTCCCCCTTTATTACCAGTTCTCTGGTCGGCGCTCATAAAAATAATATATCGATATTACTTTGCGAAGTCGATAGTCCTTCTGTTAGTGCGTACTTGCGAAAGAACATATTAGTTTTCTAATAGCCACCTTAATAGTACTTGAGCAAAACGACACAAGTTTTGTTTTGATATTTTATTGTGTTGTATTAGACTTTGTTTATTGAAGTGACACAAGTACATCAGATAGAATACAACGTATAGAAAAGAATAATAAGTTTAAAAGTTTTGGTTAGCCAGTTACATACAACATACTCCCCCGTAATCAAAACAAGATTATAAACATAAACCTATTCCTTTTATACAATTCTGATGCTTGATACGAGCCAATGGCTTAGTTAGTACATCAGCCCACATCTCTAAAGTATTAGTATATACGACATTGATAACATTTTTACATAATAAATCTCGTATAAAATGAAATCTAGTGTCGATATGCTTGGTTCTATTGTGGTGAACCGTATTCAGTGCTAACTTCTGGGCAGACTGTGAATCATTATAAATAGTAACGACAGTTGACTTACCAGTAAGTTCACACAACAATCGTCTCAGAAATACAGCCTCTCTACCCGCACTGGATAAACTCATGTATTCTGCTTCGCTGGACGATAAGGCAATGGTGGTTTGCTTCTTACTTTCCCATGAAATGGCTCCCCCGGCCATAGAAAAGTAGAATCCGGTGTATGAACGACGATCCATAGGACAATTGGCCCAATCTACATCCGCGTAGCCAATTAGGCATCCACCGTCTTTCCTGTAAGTAATGCCCAAATCCATAGTGCCTTTCAGATATTGTAATACACGTTTTGCCGCCTTCCAATGACTTTTATCATATTTAGTATTAAATTGACTTAAATACGATGTGGCAAAAGCAATATCTGGGCGAGTATTAACGGCCAGAAAATTGAGTGAGCCTATCAATTGCTGATACGGATAGGATTCACTTACATTACTCTTCTCACTCGGCAGAAACTTATTATTTTCCAACGGTGTAGGCACACTCTTACAGTCCATCATGTGATATTTTTGCAGTAAATCACGAATGTAACTTTCTTGAGATATTTTAATCTCATTAGGTTTGCAATGTATATTTAAACCTAAATAATAACTGAGTTCGCCAATCACTTTCAGACCAAAATAATTCCGTAAGTCAGATATGACAGTATTTAGCGTTTTATTATCTTTGTACAAGATGACAATGTCATCGACATGGAAAGCGAGTATTATTAACTCGTTACCAAACTTTTTAGTGTAAATACATGCTTCCGAAGGAGTTTGGTTAAAACCTATGCATTGTAAAATTTCGGTCAACTTTTTATACCATGCTCGCGAAGCCTGTTTCAGCCCATAAAGCGAACGTTTCAGTAAACATACTTTATCTTCTTGACCAGGTTTTAAAAATCCTTCCGGCTGACTCATATATACTTCTTCCTCTAAAAATCCATTTAAAAATGCCGTATCAACGTCTAAATGGTGCATTTTCATTCCCTCTTCCGCAGCCAACGCGAACAACATGCGTAAAGAAGAGTTTCGGACGACTGGCGAGAAAGTTTCCAAGTAGTCAATACCATAAACTTGGTTAAATCCTTTCGCGACAAGTCTAGCTTTATATTTAATTACGTCACCATGCGCATTTTTCTTCAGTTTGTAGATCCATTTGCATGGTATAACTTTCTTATCAGGTCTGTCAACGAGAACCCAAGTTTGTTTTTCAAGCAGTGACTGATATTCATCTTGCATAGCTTGATACCATTTATCTCTATCTTCTGCATTTACAGCCTGTGTGTAAGTTGTTGGTTCATCCAGCTGAGGGGATGAAGTTTGCATGCATACACAATTAGCAGCAGAATTAGGTTTTCTGGGTCTCAAATTGTACCTTGGTTCTACAAAATCAGTATCAGATTCAATTTCTTCTGATGAAGACGCAATATCAGGTTGAACAGCGTTATGCCATTGCTCTACGATATTAATATCAGCCTGAACATCTTCTGATAAGTTTACAATATCAGGTTGAATCTGTTCATCTTCGATGATAGCGCTTGTGACAGGTGTTCGACTATCTGAACTATTCAAAGAGTTTATTTGCGAATTCAGCAATAGAGGTACAACTGCTGATTCAGTTAAATCATTATCAGACTTACAAGTTGTCTTTACTTTCAAATCTTGAAAATCACATTCAAAGAAGGTAATATCTCTGCTTTTCACAAGTCTTCTGGGATATCTAATATCTCTGAAATAATAACTTCTGGGATCTTCTGAATATCCTACGAAAATATGTTCGGATGCTTTCATATCCAGTTTCTTTCGATTACACTCAGGAACATGAATAAAAGCTCTACATCCGAAAACACGCAGATGAGAAAGATTTGGTATTTTAGCATACCATTTCTCGTACGCCGTCTTGCCTTCGAGAGCACGGTGAGGAGACCTATTTTTGAGATATACAGCCATCTCTGCAGCATCTTGCCAATAAGCCGGAGAAAGAGAACTGTCAGAAAGCATTGATCTTACTTTCTCCATAATTGAACGATTTGTTCTTTCTGCAATAGAATTTTGCTGAGGACTGTAGGGAACTGTTGTTTGATGTTGAATTCCTTCATTTTGTAAATAACTCGAAAATTCAGCATTAACATATTCTTTTCCATTATCGCTCTTCAATATCTTAATATTTGCTCCTGTTTCCCGCTCTACTCTGGACTGGAAAATACGAAATTTGTTCTTTACTTCCGCTTTTGAAGGAATAAAGAATACAAAAGTCATACGAGAAAAGTCATCTATAAAAAATAAAATATACTTATTGCCTTGAAATGAAGTTTCTGGCAAGGGTCCACAAATATCTGAATGAATAAGTTCCAGAACAGAAGTTGATCTTTTATGTGAAATTTTCTTGAAAGGTTTCCTACGCTGCTTACCTTCAATGCAGGGGATACATGGTTCCTTATCGACTTCTGAGTAGTCCACGCCCACTGCGTGTCCCTTCCTCAGTTGATCCATTCCGATGCGACATAAATGACCTAGTCTTCTATGCCAAAGCTTGAAGCTAGAAACATCAGAGTGCGTCTCAAAAGCTGATAATTGAGTCGTTGGATTGACCGTACAATCTAGAGAATACAGTCCACCACATATAGAACCATGTAAAATTACATCGCCTGAACAAGAAAAAACATCAGAATCATAAAAATTACAACCAGTTCTATCAAAAACTACGCTAAAACCTTTATCTACTGCCTTCTTTACTGAAATAAGATTAGAGTTCAAGTTCGGTACATGAACCACATCAGTAATCTTCTTTATATCAGTATTCTGACCGCAACTGGTGATAGAAATATCTCCAATGCCTTTACTGGGCAGTACATCTCCATTTGCAATAGTTACAGTCCCAGTAGACGAACTTCTCACATTATTCATCCAATCAGCTCGTGACGTCATGTGTGCTGAAGCTCCAGAATCAATAAACCATTTATCACGCTCTAATCCGTCATTGACATTCAGTGCACATAGAGAATTTTTGTGATTTACGGGTCTCTTCTTCTTGTCCTTTTTATGGGGACAATCTGGACGCTTATGTCCTGGCTCCATGCAGTCGTAACACACAATAGGTTTTTTCGATTTGGATGTAGAAGGTTTGTTCTGGTTCATACGTGTACGAAGAGCAGTATCTGGGTTATCTATAGCTGGTTTATTCAGTTCATTCAATAATTTGGTCTTAATTAAATCCACTGTAATGTCTATATTGGAATTTTCCAAAGCCATTACTAAAGGTGCGTATTGAGGACTTAAACCTCCAAGAAGAATCGCAGCTATTGAAGCATCTTCTATAACTTTGCCAATGTCGGCTAAATCTTGCACAGTTGACATGATAGCATTTATGTACGTCTCTATGTTGGAATCAAAATCATCAAGACAGTACCTGTACAGTTTCCGCTCGAGGCTTATGCGTCGCCCTAAACCTTTGTCCTCGTAAGTGGACGAAAGAGCATCCCAAGCTTCCTTGGCTGTTTTGCATGACCTCACATGAGTTATCGCCATACCATCTAAAGTGAGACATATTTTCGATAACGCTTTTTGATCGTTACGTGATTTTATCTCAGTAGAAACTTTACTACCTTCAGAATATCCGATGATCGTCTCCCATAAGTCTTCATGCATAAGATACATACGCATTTTAAATTTCCATATGGAATAACCGTCTCTGTTTATGAGTGGTTTTATACCAGTTATCGAAATATTTGACATATTTATACGTACAGCTGTTCGATGTCACAACAAAATATTATGAAAATATCTTCGTGAATTCTTTTAATTTTTCACAGATTTTCGTAATTCATACATGCACATACTGGAAAAAACTAGTAGATTCACTTTTTAATAAAGAATATGCAGTTTTATAAGTATTACTCAGTTAAAAATAGAGTTTCGTGCTGATAACGAATGTTGTATTAGACTTTGTTTATTGAAGTGACACAAGTACATCAGATAGAATACAACGTATAGAAAAGAATAATAAGTTTAAAAGTTTTGGTTAGCCAGTTACATACAACATATTGCAAGCATAGTTAAGAATCATTTACAAGTTCTAGGTTCTATTTATGCCAGATTATGTGAAGGTGAAAAATTTAAGCAAAGGACCTGACGTATGTGTGTGTAATGCACGCGAATAGACAAGTATAGTTATAGTATAGTACAATATAGTAACAGTAGGTAGACGGCTTTTTTGGAGGTTTGCACTGTGAATGGGAAGCATATTAATTTCATCTACTAGCTGAAAAAGGGTTGCAGTTCGCGTTAGCCAAAAAAGAAGCGAGGAAAATGTAATAAAGTAAGGCTGGCTGGGAAAACTAACTTTATTAAACAAATTTTTATTAAAATATTAACTTTTCTGTTGACTATATTTTTGTTCATTGTAGGTTATTACTTGCATTTTCATCCATTCTACGTAAGTTTCCAAGCCGATGTAACCGAACGAATTGAGTCATAATAAATTAATTTACTAAGAAACATTGTATTGAGTAATGAGTAAAAAACATTATATTAATAGTTATACATGGTGTTAAGGGCGGTAAATAAAAAATTACAAACGAGGCTAGGTATGAACTCCAATGCCCGTTGCCTTTCCTGAAGGTGATAAAAAGTAAAATTAGTTGCCAATAGTCACTTCAACTTAAAATTATTACATTAGCCTACAATCGTGTCCCAGTGCTGCCCGAGCAAAATTGCAATATCGAATATAATCACCAAAATAATATTTTTTTATCCAACTTCAAAAAAGGAGGTTTTCAATTCGGTTGTATTTTCTCTTTCTAAAAATATATATCTTTAAAAAAAATTAGATACGATGTGTTTGAGATTTTATGGATGACCGACTAGTTCTTTGCCGGCCTTGGCCAGCAATATCTCTAGGTATGAACACCATACATAGTTCGGCGGGTAAAGGGGTTGCCAGCTTCAACTATCCAGCCCGCTCCGCCGTCTATATGTTTTGGGCCGGCAACACCTTACTTCCCGGCCTCTGAGCAATGTACTATTTTTTAACCGTCGTGGTATTGCAGCAGGCGTACGTGACGCTGTGGCTCGGTACCCGGTGCTGGTGTTCGTGCACGGCGAGAGCTACGAGTGGAGCTCCGGTAACGCCTACGATGGCTCCGTACTGGCCTCTCACGCGGGGCTCGTCGTGGTCACCATCAACTACCGTCTCGGCATTCTAGGTAAAACGATTCACCGTATAACGCCAACATTTTCGCTCGACACTGCACACGGTCCAAAGGAGGATAATGTGTATAAACCTGCCATTATTCACTTGTGGCGATTTAGACACCAAAATCTGACATCCGATTTTGATGATTTCTAAATAATATCAATCGATTATTTTTAAGCTTGTGAGTGTCACTAATGATAAGCCTGTAATTACAATTCAGTATGGTAATAATCAGACGCCATTTTATGAATATAGAAATGAAGTAAAAATAGAAAGTGGATAATTTATGTTACATGTGTGTGTATTGTCGATTATATCTATTTATGAATATAGAAATGAAGTAAAAATAGAAAGTGGATAATTTATGTTACATGTGTGTGTATTGTCGATTATATCTATTTTAGTACTGACTAACAACAATCGTTTCCATAAAAATATCAAATTCCTACATAATTAATTTATAAATAAATTTTATTTCGGTATAATAATACTCAAATCAATTTCCCAAGATGTCAATAATTTAACGTTTTTTGCCAAGTTGTGCTTTTTCAACAAATTTGTTTTATAAACATTATTTAACTTTATTATGTAATTGATTTTCTAAGGTATCTATTTATTACCAATGAACTCGATTTGCATTGTATAGTGATGCAAAATACTCACTTAATATTTTTGTAGGTTGTGTTTGGATTTTCGATTATACGCGATTTTAACCAATTTACTAATTATACATTATATAATTATAGTCGCCTATATAGTTTTAATAACTCTATGTCTCTAAAGTAATTTGTTGAAAATTGGTAGCTCAAAATTATGTAAACGAAAAAAAAATCGCCGTCGTTCTTTTTAGAACGCTATTCATAACTAACTTTTATAATTTTACTTTGCTATCTCTGCGATATAGTGAAGCTAAGTCACGAATTAACTTATCGCGGAGATGGCAAAGTAAAGTTACAGTACCAAGTAATGTAGGTACGGTAGCGAAAGTTGGGTATGGCAAAAGAAGCACATCTGCATGCTGTGGAAGAAATGCAGTAGAAATGAGAGCGTTAAGAAGTATGGAAGGTGTATCTCTGAAAAATAGAATAAGGAATAGTGTGATTAGGGAACGTGCTGGTGTGAAAGAAGATAATAGTGTCTAGGATAGAAAAAGTATGCTAAGTTGGTTTGGTCACGTAGATAAGATGGATGAAAGAAGGTTAACTAAACAGATTTATATGGAGAGTGTGAATGGGTGCGTTGGGAGGGGAAGGCCTAGACCGACGTTCTGTGACCAAATTGGGGACGTTTTGAAAAAAAGGTCAGGTCAAGAGTACCCGAGACCGAAGAACATGCATGAAGAGATTGATGAATGTGGATGAAGCGAAAGAGGCGTGTCTGGATCGTAGCAAGTGGAACAAAGTAGTATCTGCCTAACCCTGTGGGAAAGAGGCGTGACGGTATGTATGTATGTACCAAGTATACAATTAATTCTATGTAATTCAGTTTTCTATTTATTTTGCTGTCAATACTTTCGTGGACGCTAACCGTTACGTTCTATGGATCTGTCAGCATTCTTATTGAAACATACTTTAGTAACTTGGCGCAGCTCACACTAAAAACATAGATTAAGTAGGTACATGTCCGCTTTAAAAAAACGTACGTGATGAATTCTAGTAGATACTTACCTGAAGGCTATGAATATAAACTCTGGTGTACTCAACCCGGTTTATTTACAGTCGCCGGCCAGCCCGCCTTCCAAGCGTTTTCAGAAGTCGGGTTAACGACCGCGTGTAATCGCGCCGTAACACATAAATTAATTAAATCAAATGAGTCAAGTTACCTGCTCGTTATTCTAACCGGCCCAGCAGATGTGTCCTGAAACAATGTTCAAATTATAAGAGAGAATATTGTGCAGGCGAGAGAGAGCTGGTTTCATTAAACAATATTAATCAACCTTGACTCGTGACATCCGTTGTAATCACTGGTTGGCATGCCATGCGCACATAACTAGCGATCTAAGTTCTCTTCAAGATGATTAAGCCTTATTACAGTTGTTTCTTGTTTTTGCGTCGAGATCAACTTAACGATGTTTGTTAATGACCACGCGTTTACGACATACACGTTTTTACGGAAAATCAATACCATAGACAAGAGGATATATGACATTTTAAATATCGTTATGACGAGATTAAATGTCATTTCACATCAATTTATTGCTTGAAACTGTATGCTTGACCGTGCTGATTTATGCAGGAAAATACACTAAATGCTTTTCTACTTTGAACAGAGAATTTAGGGTAGAGATCCAAATATTGGTCACTATCAGTACTATTATCATTACAGCGCAACGACTGAATAGCCAAGTGGTTAGTGGCTCTGACTATGAATGTACGTCCCGGGTCGAATCTTGGTAGGGGATAACATGTGAACGTTGTAAACGAGCTTTTGTCCCTGAGTATGAATGTGATTTTTGTTTGAGTACTTATATTATATATTTAACTTACATAACATCCACTGTCGTACCTATCCATAATAGAAGCTTTGCTTAGTTTTATAATTATTATGTACGAAATTGCCCCACTAAGTATGTTTACCTATTTAATTTAGACTTAGTACTTTTTTACAAAATTCGAATACCGAGTCAACCTTGTAACTTACAAAAATTGCTAACAGCGTCTACACTAAGATGTTGGTATTGTGTAAGTTATATTCTTGTTTTGATGAAGAAATTTCTTACCTCGTGTCGTCGTATTTTCTTTCACCGACACATTCTTGTATGCGCAATAAAAACAAAGTTGCCGTACTCCATCAAGAATCCTTTTGTGCACAAGAGATTGTTGTGCCTCAACTTTAGGACATTGTTGTAAAATTTCGACAAAATACTCACATAACTTTGTAACAGCCCCTGCGTAGATACAACTAGGTATAAGTACAACCGAGTTGAAGCAATTAAGATGTTAGACATACTTAATACATTTTATTAATACAAGTGCAAAATATTGTGGCTGACCGGTAGAGAATGGCACTAAATATTATACATAGTAACGTTAGTTATCTCATTCGATTGTATGGTGTGCCTAAAATTTTGAATAAACACAAGAACACGTACATATTGACAAGCAATTCTATATTCTTCTTTACTCCCAGACCAGCATGAAAGGAAATGATAAGAAATTGTTTATTTTGGTTAGTTATCATGAGGAAGCTGTACATACCGGTAAACTATTCTGGTATAAAGTCGCTATCAAAAGAAGACATGTAAAAGAGCCCTTTGCGGCCTAAATACAGAAATAGACAGACAATTTGAATTTTGTACTACGACCGTGCGGCTATTCTGTGGGGTTTTGCAGGTCATCCATTGGACCAGGTGAATTCTGTTGCAGGATTTCTGAACCCCCGCTCGGACGAATACCCTCGGTCACCAGCCAATTATGGGCTGATGGACCAGATAGCAGCGTTGCACTGGATCAAGGAAAACGTGGCAGTGTTCGGGGGCGATCCCACCAACGTCACGCTCATGGGACACGGCACGGGAGCTGCATGCGTGCATTTCTTACTTACCTCACTGGCTGTTCCAGAAGGTAAGTTGCAACTTTTTTCTGGACATAAAAACAACATAATGCCTTCCTTCCTTCCTTGTCGGTATTACTCTTGACAGAGTGGTCGTGGTCATCACTTCAGGTATTGGTGGCAAGCTTCACAACAATTGATAATGCATCGTACCTACTACAAAACTATAGAGACAAATATTTAATTTTAAAATATAAAAATAAACTTTTACGTTTCTTTGGAACCAATCTCACTTGTTTCGAAACCTGGTCCGCATGAATATGCAAACTCGTTTACACTAGGCCTGTCGCGACGGAGACGAAGTCATTTCGTGTTCCGAGCGCATGACGTAGAAGCCAGCCGCATACTTGATGAAGGGCTCGGAACAAAGCTTGGGGGAGCGTGAAGGTACGCCCGGTATGCAGCGGTCTATCATCCGCTACTTGTAGTCCTTTTTATTTATTTTATTTCTCACGATTTCACGCCAGCTGAAATAAATATGTATGTATGTACATTAGTATTACTACATTAAATAACAATTTGTGTCTCTGAGCCTTTCATTATGAGAGGAGGCCTGTGCCTTGCATTGGGATGTTTAAAGGTGTCTTACTCAGGTCCTGGGATCAGAGGACTTGTTTTTATGCTTGAATAAATTCAGCTTAGCAACACGTAGCTAAGTGCATTAAAATGTGAATACAATTTAGCAAATGGTTTTTAGAATACTACAAAATATAATCCAACCGCCGTTTCTTTGGGAGCGCTGAATAAATGGGACGGGTAGACTGTTGGAACATTAAGCCATGTGGATATATTCAACTGTAAATTTACGGAGCTTAATTGCTTTACTTTCACTTGGCTGAAGAAATATAAAATACTTAACTAGGAAAGTTTCAGAACGTATTATTTTCTTGTTTGATTAAAACTACGCGATGTTAACGATTTTCTTTACAGACTTTGCTCATATACTGGTAGTTGAAATAAAAATGGATGCAGGAGGTATTACTAGTTAACACAACATTATATTAAAAAAAATATTATTCACGTAATATTAGTTATTAAAAGTTTAGATAATACTTTCATAAAAAAGATTCAGTAGTAGATTGTGTCTTTAGGGAGAAAAATGATATATTTATGCTGCTGGCGTACATTAAAACTCGGATGAAGCGAACGATTATAGTATAGAATTCCAAACATAGTGAAATATTATATAATAAAAGATTTAAGTGACGGCCGATCTTGATAACAATAATTTTGCTACTTTCGTGAACATGCTGCTTTTCACACCAACGGCGACAAAAAGATCATTAAGGAATTGATACAAACAAAACTGTAGTCGATTACGAACACTGCCTGTTGTATGATGAATATTTGCAAAAAAACTAAAGCCTTAGATAATTTTATTGGATCAGGCGTCACTTTTCGAAAGCCTATATTAATGAACAAAATCATTTTCTTTGTTCCCTTCTATGAGAGAAAAAAAATCGTTTATCTAAATAGGAGGTGTGAAAAATAAATTGAGAATTAGAACTCCATAACCAAACCTTGTTAGTATTACGTTACGACAATGTAATACGACGCAATTAAAAACTCGTGGATAATGAAATCCTGTTATTCATAAAACTACCTACTTGTTAAATTTAAGCCGCACTGCTGGGAATTTTGTGAGAAGCTGTAAGACGGTGAATGTGTCACACACATTATATAAATTGATATTCAAGATAGACTTTGCTAACTTACACCAATATTCGGTATTCAAAACATGTTTTCTTGTTAAACACTCAGTAGATATGTTATAACTCCGTACATTTAGTACGTGTCTCGAATGCAGAAATATCGACAGAGCAAAACCAAAAACTCGATATCTACAATATATTCATACTAGGGGAGCGATAATGAACGCCCGCGCGTCTAGAGCTTCCATAATAAAACTTCTTGACGAAGTTCAAGCATTATACTTTTGAATGCATTAATGTACTAAAAATTAACATATCTTTTAAGATATGCCGTACAAATGCAGAATTTTACGATAAGTAGTTAGGTATTTACATCTATCTTAAATTTAATTTCATTTAAGTCTTGCCATGGCACGTCAACGCAGCGAGTGCTTATATTTAGATTACAATTGCATTTTAATCACTATGGTTCCCATTCTTAAGTAACGGCTTAAGTTCTTCATAATAATAATAATATATCATAAGTTTAGTTATGTCAATCTCATTATTACCCTTAGTAATCAGGATAATACTTATTCATTGGTTAGTCCTCATTTTTTATGATTAACAGATTATAGAGCTCCCGACCTTTCAAGAAATAAAGTCGTAAGGATTTAGGAACATTAACCTAAAAACCTTCGTTTTTGCTCCGTTGTAGATGCGGAAAAAGGTTGAGAAGGTTGGTTCGGCCACGTCAAAATAAATGCGAGGAGATTTCCTTAACGATGTAGGGTGAACCGCGTGTAGGCTTCTTAACAGAATGTGGCGAGCGTAAAAAAATCCGGAGATTCAAGAGATTTTATTTAGTTCATTACTTAAGTTCTGATATTTTTTGTCAAAACGTCTTATAAAAATTTCAAGTAACGTTCGATTTAAACTTCATTGACTGAATTTGATAGAAAATAATGTGTTACATGTGATATAAAATTATTTTTTCTGAATCAATGTTCCAAAAATTTTGATGTTTTCAGAAATTGTTAACTAATAAATATTTGAAAGCATTTTTATATCTGGGCGACAAAAAACTACAACGTTACAAAAATCACCTGGGGCTTACGAGTTGGCTATCTATCAGTGACTACAAAATTATCCGATTTTTTAAAATGGTGTTTACATACAAATAAAAACTCATGCAGACAAATACAGAAACACGTTTTTTTAGTTTGTATTACCAATATTATGCTCGAATGATATGGTTTTATTTTGAACACCTTAAAAACGATTAAAATAATAATAGTAGCTATCGAAAAAAAGATGTTGTATTGTGATGTAGTTCTTAACATCACTTTAAGAAGAAAGTGCTTTGCCGCATTTAGACAGAAACTTCTACGTGTTTACATTTTCATAAGCTGACTTTCGCATTGCCTTGTTTGTAGGCGTTTGTAATGGAAAAATGACATTGAACCTTAAGGAAGCTGAGTACATGAACATTGCTAAACAAGAAAAAAGTTCATTTTCAGCTTGTTGCAGCATAATCTTGGCTGAGAACACAATGGGAAAATTCTAAATAAAATGCATTCAGCCGTCGAGAGCCTGTTAGTTACGGAAGAATTTTCCATTTCGAGTTTTATTAAGTTTCTTTGCCGACGCTGAGTTTAAATTCAAAATGCAATGGCGCACAAGAAAAGTATAATTCGGATAGTTTCCCGTTCCTATTGTTCAGGCCACGGTATGATGACTTACGGTTATAAAATGGATGACATAAACACAGACATCGCCATGGAATTCAACTTCTAGATCATATTCATGTCTTGTATATATTCGTTGCTTTGTTATAGGTCTCCTCTTTCATAGAGCGATTCTCATGTCTGGATCTGGTCTCAGTCCATGGTCGCTAGTGGCAGATCCAAACAAATACGCTGCTATTGTTGCTACACATGCCAACTGCTCTCCAGGTAAAATTTTAGTTATTTTCTTAACGTAATACTAAGTTGTTTAAAACTTTAATACAAATGATTATGATGTGTACTTAAAATTCTATTTTGCTCAGAGCTTACGCCCCCGGCCCTCTTGAGGTGTTTGCGAGAGCGCCCGTTGGAGGCGCTTATGTCAGCACCAGCCCAAGCTCCAGATTTTTCATATGCATTTGGTCCGAGTGTCGATGGCGTCGTTATTGGTAAGTCGTATACTTTATGAGTTTAAACTATAATGTATTAATTAAAATGTATGAAGCATTAAGTTGTTGAATCAGTTATTTTATTACGTAAGCTCTTGAACGCTCTTTTTACTTTGTCTATTAGAAAGCACATTTTAGTCGTTTTCAAAAGTCATGTTGATTAAATTTTCCCCCCTTTTTTCTAAAATTATCAACATAATATAGCTAAACTATTTATTTATTACTATGGACCGGTCAAAGTGTGAAAATGAAGAGATATTTTCCCAGCAGTGGGTGAATGTGGGGTGATTAGAAGATTTATTTGTTGACTGTCTTACAAGGAAAATAATATTAAACTTTCAAATAAAATGATGGCTGCAAAAGATAATCTTCTATTTAAAAATAAATACAAATCAGGTTTTATAGAAATTATGAGATTATAATCGCCAAAAAAAATTACCGGATTTTTTTAGTATTTGCTAAGTGGATAAATAAATTTAATGTTTTAACCATGCCACAAAGAACTAGCTTCGGCGGCTATACTCGTATGTTCCGAAATAATAAGCAATAAATTTTGTAGCGTATTGTGAAAAGACAAGTATTAACTTCTCATACTTTTAAGTCCAGTAACACGTTTCAAAATTGCATAGAAAGAAGTTACGTTAAAATAAGAAGATGACGTCCCCTAGCGCTCTAACTCGGCCGAGGCCAGGAGCTGCCGAGTTATTTCGTGGCGATAGCTCGGTTGTTGTTTTCACTTTGGCACCGCTCTTCCGGTTGCCAAGCAGAGCGCGTCCAAGGCGCGTTATTAAATTGTCCCCGAGAAGTTTTCTCATCTCGTCCTCCCGCGAAGCGTGTACCTACGCTTTCAGTTAGCTTGGTCTGTCGTTCGACAGCGATTTTTTCTGATTCCTCAACGTAACAGCTTTTATTAGAGAAACGAACACAGGTTTTATCATAAAGAAATCTTCACAACGGATCGAATTTTTGATTAGCATATTCGATTATTAACACTGGTTCCAGTTCATGTTTCATCAGATACGGTCTCGTTATTTCGTATCTCGGAGCCCCCACCTATTCTTGCATTTTCAATTCTAAATTTCTTTACTAGAACTATAACCATTCTTTCATACATACATCCAGATACTGGAGATCTCCTCATAAACCCGGAAAATGGATATGATTGGGGTGGACAATCACGTGTGCCTGTGGGAAAGCAAACGCAAAATGCAATCAACATTATTAATGCCGTGTTGATGCGGAAAAGTGCAATTGCCCAACTCACTAAGTAAGTAGTAACATACGCTCGGAGAAACTCACAAAATCATTTTTCTTTTTACCACATTAGTGGTTATGGCCTTATTTATTTATTCAAAACCTGTCTTCTTACATATAGCCCATAGTTTTGGTTCTGTAATTTCACGGTGAAAATGTATTTTAAGGTTGAGAAGACAAATCAAATTAGCTTTGATAGTTTCAAATGTAGTAGTTCGACAGGACAAAGGAACCCTCACAAGATTAGTTATTTTGCCATTCTTATGTCTGTCTAAAGCCCTTTTTTGAAATGTATATGAAATATGTAACTAATAGATAATCTCTGTATTATTGTGGCCTTCCATAAAGTCAAAACTAAGTTCTCACAGCCGTAAAAAGATTAAATATCTGTTCACGCAATCAAAACAAACAACATTTTTTTAAATGTGTTTTTATTTAAAAATCCGGTCATGTGCGAGTTAGACAGCGAAGTAATTTTTGCGTGTCGTAAAATTGACAAATTAGAAACTTTACTTACAATTTTAATCTTTTTAGTGCATGAGTCCTATTCGCAGTTGACCTTGGATAATTCTTTTTTTTTTGTTCGTGGTTGACGTATAAGTTCATGTAAAATGTTTAAGTAGTTACATTTTCACAAGTAAGTACCTTCTGACAATCACAATAGTTACAGGATTGCATACTGTAAAACTTAAATTTAATTAATGCCTGAAAATATTTTTCAGATACGACCTTATGCTGGGAGTGACGAAAGCCGAAGCGTATTTTGCGTTTAGCGGCGATGACGTTCAGTACGGGATAGAAGCGGACAGAAGATCGAAAATACTCAAGTCTTTTGTTCGAAATACATATAGCTACCACTTGTCTGAGATATTGGCTACAATAATTAATGAGTACACGGATTGGGAAAGACCTGTCCAACACCCGATCAATATAAGGTAAAAAAATGAAAACAACTGGCTGCTTATGAGAATGAGTGCTTGTATTTATAAAAATGTTAATTAAACTTTACAGGGACGAGACTTTAGAAGCACTGAGTGATGCCCAGGTTGTGGCTCCCATAGTTTTGACGGCTGATACGCATTCTGCTTTGCGACGCAACTCCTATCTCTACGTTTTTGATTACCAAACCAAATACGGAGATTATCCGCAGGCAAGTCTTTTGCACTAGTAACTATTATACCTACTTGTATCAAGCCTCTACGTATGAAATAAGATAGCCTTAAGATTCAACCAGAATGTCGGAACGTGCCTTGCCTAAAACCATTTCTGACTAATTCACATTGTCTCACAGTTGCTATCTGTGAATAGCTCTCAGGATGCTTTGCTTGAACGAGACACCGATTCCGCTAAGCCACTGATTACTTCACACACATTTGCACTTAACCAACGCAATTTCCGCTCCCGTACAATTTCCATCGAGATCGGTTAACTTAATTTTGAGAGAACTAATTATCTAGTCTCCACTTAACTAATGCCCGTCAAATATCAACATTCAGTAGGAGCCGGAGCTCTGGGCTAATTGGTTAGGATGTAGTTAGGAAAGCCTGGTCTCTTATTAATACACGATGTAAACTCTCAAGCGGCCTCATTTGTCTCGAATGATGTCGAGACTAACGAGATCGTATCTGAGTATGAGGCACTTTGAAAGAGGTAGGTAAACATAGCTTAAGTAATGATTCTTCACAAACTTTTAACGATGTCTTCCTTGATATCACTTAATTTAAAAAAGTTTTAGTCAAAAGTTACTTATACAGAACCATATAATAATGCAATAGGTACACAGTATGGTATGGTTCTCGAAATTGTTATGTAGTGGACTCGTGGTAAAGTATGGTAAAGTATCATATGGAGTGACATGTATTCTGCACTTATTTGTTTATAGGTTTAAATATTCAAACGTTTATCGTAAAGAGAAATGAAAAATATTTGTTCTATGCTTATTTACAATGACGTTATGATTTTGTTTGACAATGTTTACCTTGTACTTGATATGTGACGGAACTTTATTGGAATGTCATTCATAATAATTACGAAATCTTATAAGGCTTTGGTGGAGAAATCTTAACAGTAAATAAAATACCCTCCAAACGTCCAGCTTATCAAGTTTAAACGTGTAGTTACTAAAATATTCATTGCCAATTGAAGAAAACGATCGACAAATCGAGAACCGATTTTCATGGCTATATTGGAGAAACCGGAAACGATTTCAATTTTACTCTCGGAAGATATTAAAAACCTGAGCCATACCGTTATTTCTTCATACCTATGTACGTTATTCAAATAGAAAAAGTGTGATCATGAAAGGGATTTTTTCGTAACATACACCTACGAAGGCTCCTTCGCGTATAGGTATAACGAAACGACGATAAATGATTATGTCGACAATATTTTAAATGTAGAAAGGTTTGTATTTACTTGGTTCACTGTCATAAATCCTACTATTATTATACATTTATACATTACATATGAATACATACATACATATAAATAAAAATGAATAGTCGAAATATGTGCACAAATTGATCAATTATTTTTTAGTTTTGTTTGAAATTGTCTCGACAAGATATGTATAAATAAAATTTTGAAAAATACTGAAATGGGGGCGAAACTAGGCAGCAGCTAGTATTATAATGGATATGAGAATGTGTGTGTTTTTGTAACTCCTTCACGCTGAAGCGGCTGAACGGATTAAGATGAAATTAGAATCAATAGCTGTCCGTCCGTCCGTCACTTAAAAAATACACTCATTAAAAAACTTGAGACCATACAAATAACCGTGCTCCCAAAAAATAGGAGGTATTTCCAGTTATCCTACGAAATTTCATGTGAAAGTAAGTCAAGTAGTATAACTTAACTAATGAAATGAGTCTAAAAATAGTTTTTAATGTCAGTCTGTCTATGTAATTAACCAATGTGAAATTACCTCACACTGCTTACATTTTGTTCAGAAACAGGGCTCTGCTAAAAATGGATTTTATATTTACTTACCGAATTTGTCCGGAACCCTCGGTGCGCGAGTTCAACTCGTACTTGGCTGTTTTTTTAATAAGTAGATATTTTTTTCTTTCCTTTTTTACTTCTGATCAATACCTTTTTTGTTAAAGGGTCTTAACTATTTTTTTTTCGTTATTACATTAACTAATTATAATATTTTGTATAAGTATTTTAAGTATTTTACAATAATGTTATGTGTGTATGTATGTATTATTTTATTTGTGAAGATATACCGCCTCTTAGTAAGAATCTCCATGGCTGGTCTCGATACTTTAGAGAACTATGAGTATTTGTCATAGTCTGCTACAGCGATGCAGATCTCGCCGATGACCAGACAACAGGACGAGCAACGTCAGGATATTTATGCATATATTCTGGAGCCGCCATTAGCTGGCGAAGCCAGAAACAAGCCACTGTCTCGATCTCATCGGGTAAGGCAGAGATAATAGCAGCCAGTGAGACGGCTCAAGAGATTCTGTGGCTGAATCGATTGTTAAATGGCCTGATACATACGTAGAAGCCAGTGCTGTATTCAGACAGTAAATCGTCTCTTAAGCCTGCGCATACCCACAGTGTGAATATCACAGGTGCACGAAGCACAACAAACTGAAGTATTTCTTTATAAGAGAAAGTGTTATGGGGGTCTTCTATTGGTCATACATGTACCCTCCGACATGCTTACAAATTTAGGCATCAAAATTCTTCAAGCTACTGGGGATGTGAAGATATACCGCCTCTTAGTAACAATCTCTATGGATGGTCTCGATACTTTAGAGACCTATTAGGTTTGATTTGTCATTTGTCCAATGTATATCGAAATATAATTTAGTTTCAAGTTTATTTTCCGTTTAATTAAAACTCTTAACATTATTTATATTATTCGTTCGCTGCGTTTTTCCTATCTATTTGTTTCCGCCACATACATAAACTGTCTCGAACTTATTTATTTCTCTTATTGGTTTTCTGGTAGAGATCGCTATTAATCGATAAAACCGCCTATTGTCTACCTTGTTCTTTGTTTCTGTATTGTTTTATACTGATTTGTGGTGTTCAATATAGAGTATTTATATTGTGTTTTATAATATAATATAATTATTATGAATAGTGACTTGACATAAATAAAATGTATACATTTAGGTTAACCTTTAAGTTTCATACATACATATATACATACACAAATCATGTCTTTATCCCTTATGGGACAGACAGACAACGTTAAGGTTAATGTGAATATTTTTCTACGATTAGGGTTATTTTGATCTAGACAAGAATACACAGCGTGAAGGAGTTACAAACACACAAACATTCTCATATCCATTAATTTCTGTTATTATTGTTCTTCCCATGACTGTTTTAGTAGGTAGGTACTTAATAATAATTCGTATATGAGAATTGGCCAAGTCAAACTTTGGTCTTAAATATAATCCTAAATTACAATATAAGAAGAAAAGTTATTTTAAGTTGTTATAAAATATTTTTTGTCATTATAAATAAATTTCAGGACTGATTATTGAACTTGGCACCCTTGGCCATTATATTCATATGAATATAATTTATTTTGTTGTTCAAGTCGACAACCAAGGCATATATAATAATCATAATATTGAACTTGGCTCTCATTTCAAACTTATGTTTTTGGTGGGATTTTACTATGGGTACATTTTTTGTTTAATTGCCTACTAATTCTTATAACTTCAAGAAAGTAGAAGACAAGAGAGGACTTCCGTTAAATCGTTAGAATAATCTCTCTACATAGTTAAAGCGATCTGCGTGCATATAATTTGGGAATATCATGCCTTTTTTACTTGCATCATAAATAAATCTTAACGTCTTTGCTTATGTAATTTTATGTTTTATGCAGCGTCAAGGTTGCATACACGGTGAAGAACTGCCCTACATATTTGGAGCTCCGTTAGTAGGCGGGTTGGCGCACTTCCCTCGGAATTACACTAAGGCGGAAGTGGCATTATCGGAATCAGTTATGCTGTACTGGGGAAATTTCGCCAAGACTGGGTAAGCTACTTTCCTTCAAAAACTGCTACTAAATATTTATAAATTCCCTAGATATTATCTTGTTAGAAAAACAATGTTGTGATTTGTCTTATACAAAGTTTTTCTTTTAAAAATCACGTTAAATTTTTTAACAACCGATAGTCTATTCTGTAAAAATATAAAAATTTCAATTTAGGTATTCACTAGGTATGTAGTAGGTATATCAATACTTATTCAAAATGACATAAAAAATATAAAGTACAAAAGGGAAAGTATTGAATTATGGGTTGTTTAAATTTCCATAAAAAGATCAAATACATTGTCCTTATTATAACAAGCTTTACCGTTCCAAAATTATTCAGGAATCCTAACGAAGCTCAAGAAAGTGATCCAATACGAGCAGGGAGGCAGGAGAGAGCCAGAATGAAAAATATCGAGTGGACGGCGTACGAAGCTGTTCACAAGAAATATCTAAATGTAGACACGAAATCTAAGTTAAAAAATCACTACCGGGCACATAGGTAAGTATATATAGTACTTAGCGTAACGGTTAAAATGCTCTTGTGTGTATTTTACAATAAGCAATGTAAATGCTACTTTGTCTACAGATTGTCATTCTGGCTAAACCTAGTGCCAGATCTCCATCGGCCGGGCGGCGAAGACATCCCATCATCTCATCATCAGCTGGATAGCGATGAACCATCTCAACAGCCTACAATTAAACCATATAGTCCACCACTTAAGAAAACGACTGATCTAGTTCTAATAGATACGGGCATCGCAACCAAGGTTCCTATAATAAGCGTAATTAACATAACGTCACCTTTAAACTTTAATATCATAGGAATGAATGCTCCGACGCAAAGTTCGGCTGGAGGCGCAGAAGTTCATAAATCCGACTCGCCAACTAACTCCCCACCAGAAGATGGATTTGCTGCATACTCTACTGCCTTAAGTGTCACCATAGCTATAGGTTGTTCCTTACTTATACTAAATGTCCTTATATTTGCCGGCGTATATTACCAAAGGGATAAAACAAGAATGAATGGACAGGACGGTCACACTAATGGCTCACATTTAAAGAAACGAGTCGAGAATGGTCAAATGCCTAACAATATATGTGGGGATCTCGAAGGTGCTTTGACTTACCAAACTAGTCTAAAAAACGATCCAGCTACGATTTTGAGCCATCACCATACTCATTCTCATCACCAATTGCCACCTCCTGAGTTTGCAGATTTGCCGGGTAATAATGTTGCGGGCATGGCGACACTGCCTCGTGCACCACCTCCACCTAAATTGGGAAAAAGCAATATAAATACTTTAGCAAGTGGTCAACTGCCAGAGAATCAGCCATTACTGTCAGCACATCAGATGCAAATGATCAACACTAGCACGTTGACTAAAAAGAACACTCAGTTGAACGCCAAATCTAACGTCACAATGGAAGAGTTACGTGTGTGACGCCAGCGCGCCTGACTGCAACGGGCCGGGAGTTGCAGCGATGTGGTGCATCACGACGAGATAGTGTGACTTGAGCCGGACCTTCTCAGGTGTGTTACAGATTACATATAGTTTAAAAAACGTATCTCTGTACCACTTGAACTTAGAAGGTAAACCTGAGAAAAAAACATTAAATAAATGTGTTTAGAAAGTGAAATTTCATTGACGAAATCAGTGCTGAAATCAATATCATGTGAGTTTAAAATCTTTTCCCGTCAAAACTTTTTGAGTGATCGGATCAATAAAAATGCTTAAAATTTTATAGTGTCAACAAAATGAAGAACAGTTAACGCAAGCTATACGCTGGTGTACGTTAAGAACAATTTATTGCAAACAAGTTATGTAAATACATGTGAATAGTGACCCAATTGATGTGTATATAGACGTCAGCTCAGTGGCATATCCATCCTAATTACAACTAGATTTTAAAAAAAACGAGAGTTTTAGTATTAATAATCGAATGGCGTGTTGGAGTATTAATTATTTCATTCTATTATTACAAGTTTCTAAAATTTAATGTTGTTTTGTGGAGTACTTACTGAATACTGGGTGTCACAAAATGGATAAATTGCAAAGTTACCACCACAGATTTTATTATTAAACATCTTCCTAACAAATAATATTTACATGAGTTTCAGTATCTACTTCCTGCATTCATTACAATCTTTATTTTATATTTTTTCAGTTATGTTATAAATTTAATGCAAAACTTTGCATGAGTGTTTAGACAGACTTTTTGTGACATCTAGTAAATATGTATTAACTGAAGAGCAAACATAAAGGGTCACTTTTCTTACAACACTTTTATAGAAAGTGACCCATTAATGTTGCTTTCAGTATAAAGCCGACCAAGTTAATGCTTCGTCTTTTTAACAGACTTAAAAAAGGAGGTTCTAATTTTTTTTTATGTTTGTTACCTCAGAACTCCGTCATTTGTGGACAGATTTGGAAAATTATTTTTTTGTTGGAAAGGGGATACTTCCAGTTTGGTCCCATTAATACCAAATCACAACTGAAAGAACTGAAAAACAGGAGGAACTCTTCAAATCTTATAGGCATAGCGATAGCGATTTAGGTATATTTTATTGTAACTTATGCATTTACCTTTGAAAGCATTATTTGGTGAATTGGAACTGATTATGAAGACCACAGATGGTCAATGGATTAAATAAGTAATTCAGGGATTGCGATTCAATTACTATAATATACTTGCTGAGCAAGTCATACTTATAAAATGTATACGTTTCCCACATTACCTTAAATGCATGGTAAAGTGGAGCTGATGAAGGAAGTAGATACCTACAAAGAGAATTTCTCCGTAAGTAACTAACGTTCCATGCATTAGGAAAAGTAATATTTAGTCAAAAGTGATGGAACAGTTAGCATAAGAGCGTATTACTCGTGGTCCCACTGTTATAAAAATTCTCACTAGAGATGATAAAATTAGGTGAGATATGTCAGGTACCTTCAAATGCCTGAAGGACATACTGCATAGAAATAGGAACCCCGCGAAAGCGGAGTTTCCATCGACGTTTGGTGGAATGTAATTCGTCATTTTTAAAACAGTGGGACCACGGGTCTGTTGCGGGCATTAGGTATAAGTTGGATAAATTGCGAAACGATTAAATAAAAAGCGTGGAAAGAAAAAGAACTGCTTTAAAATGTTGTCTATCCGCCTATAAATTTCATAATAAATTGTTTGAATTGTGCTTCTGTATGTAGAACTTTCATATTAAAATATATTTCGGTGTGCGCTACCTATTTATTTATATGTGTGAAGTCCGGTGCTTCAGCTCAAATAGTTCCAAGCCGAATAGGTACTATATAGGCACATAGACCAGGCCCACTTCTGCCACACATGTCAAAACGATGTTATGGTGGGAGCGTGGGTGGTGGCGCGGGCTGAGGCACCGACTTTGAACATATAAGTAAGTGGTTAACGCTCACCGAAAGATATTTTGATTTAAAATTTCTATAGTAGCGTAATTAATACAATTTATTATGAAATCTACAGGCGGATATAGACTACATTTGAAGGAGGTTCTTTTTTTATGACATTTCCTACACCATATAAAGGTTTGAGGTCGAGGTAGGGGACGTTAAAAACAATGAGGCTGATTATCATGTTGACTTATTAGTGGATATAGTCTTAATGTTAACAGACATTGAAGCTTAAAGCGGTAAAGGAATTTCTTGGTCGGCTAATATTTTGACTTCTAATAGTTGACTGAAATATTTTACTCCAATAATTCCGAATTTAAATTTAAACTTTAAAATGATACAGAACACCAAATACAACCTATTGCGGATATAAATATTGAGTAGAACCTGTAATCAATTTGTCACGATGATATATTTTTGTCGTGCAATAGTTTTCTTATAATTATATGAACTAAATTAGCTATCAGCTGTAGAAACAAATTTTCCTAAACTTAGTATGTAAATGTTGCGATGGTGTACAGTATTTTTTTGCACAATTTTTTGGTGATTTCATACGTACGAGTATTATATAATTTCGTTTATTGATTTTCAGACATCCATGGTTACTGTATCAGTGTTGATGCTGTTTAATAATAATAAAATACTTTCTGACATTGCATCATAATTAAAACCATCGTCACTGTGCACCATGTCGGGCGATATAATGAGCTCGAATAAAAGATAAATATGTTGTAAAGCAGCAAGTATAAATTAATCCTGTATTAATTGACTCTGATCCTACTTTGATTCGTATATAAATAACCGCATGTTGTTAAATTGATACTTTCAATCACTATCACTATCGACAAACTAAGCATTAAATATTAACTAAGACCATTTGTACACACAATACGACTGACATCAAAGGACCCCAAGATTCATCATTGTGATCTAATTTATTACATCACTGTCATGGTTTATTAACGAAACCATCGCATAAGGATAGTTACTTTATTTAGATCGATCGTTAGAGACGAAATCCGCTGCCTCTTACCACTTGATTCTTAATAGGTACTATAGGCCAATATCGTTGGCGCTCGAATAATGAATGCAAAGTCGTAGCGAAACTCTCCTGTAGCAGATAGTCCGTTACGATCAATGATGCTGGTAAATGTATTTTTCCACCGACATAAACACTCGAATTATTAGCTAATTAAATGATTGGAATACATAATATACTGTATACTTAATAAAACAAACCCAGGTAAATTTGTTTCTTTAGTTCATAACTAATTTAATACTTTTATTTCGGACATAGACGGACCAATAGTGAGTGTAAATATGTAAATAGCCATAAGAGGATCCCTGTTCTGTACCAGGTAGTTATTTATTACTAAAAGTTTTATTTCAATAACTACTGGTGACTGAAATTATGAAATTACTTTAAGGCCAGATGTTATACATTCGATTGATGGTTATGGCGAGAGGTTGCTGCACGTGTGGCTCGGTGGCGCGGCGCGGGTACACCTCACTACATGTATACGCAGAGCTTCAAATTGAGGTCGCGTGACGCCAGCAGCGTCATCAAAGCAGATTATCCGGTATCAGGTTTTTATTTACATTATGTCTTTGTTTTCTCTGAGCACCAAAATTCGGCATCAAATTTCTTTCTGGCCAAAGGTTATCTATCAGCTTTCATTATTTTTATTTCCAAATGGAAAAAATAATAATAATATGTGTTGATAAGTATGACAATCGGCAACGTTTGGTTTATTTACTCATAAAAGAATTAGAAGACAAAGTGGCTAAAGTGTAATGTTTTTTTACAAATTTAGGATACAAGTTATTTTTTAGATTTCCGTTTACGTATTTATTGTTAAAACCAGCTAAATCAATAAATAGTTAATGCGATTCTAGAAACAGTATTAAAACATATATTAATATGTCGCCGCTCCTGACGGTATATATAGCCAAATCGACATAATTAGCGGCAGGTAAAATAAAGGATCAAAGAAATTAACAACATCAGAGTTAAAAAGTACAATAAATTGGTTTTACTTTTAAATAAGTCTTTATGTGGTGATCTGTAGTTTTCCGAATTTTTTATTAGCACATACTAATAAAATAATAAATCAATGTATTAAAAGTTTACTTCTATAGACTGTACCTACCTAATTTAAAACAATTTTTAAGTTCTGTGGAGTAGGCGCAGTTATTTCCTGCTATATGCGTGCTACTTTGACCAATTGATATACTCAAGTTAAATCAATTTATTCAGCTTTTTAGTTTTATCATTCAAAATAAAATTCTAGGGGAATGGTGAAACCTTAAATCTGACATCTCTAAGTTTATTCTGTAGGGGCGGCGATGTATTTTTTAGATTAAATCCCTGTGTGCTAAAATTAATATATCCGTAACCAAACTTCTGATTGTGTAGTTCGTTTATCTTTGTATAAATACTGTCTCTCATGTCGATCTAGGTTCTCATCAGGAAAAAATACAAAATATAGCTTTGATGTGGGGATAGGTTAAGACCTTATACGACAACATGGATTTGTTTGTCTGCAATGCAAAATACAGCTTATTTTTACTGTAAAAAATAATTTGTACTTACCAGTAAAATAATTTTCTAGAACTATTTTAACAGTTTAATTTTACAAACAATGACGTTAGTGCGCATTGAGGTAATTCCAAACTAGAAGGTAAATTCGAATTATCGGAGCTAACCATATTTATTAGTTCTGGCGAGGGTTAACGCAATTAGCACAAATGCACTCGTGCTGTGTTATCTACTGTTATATTATGATCAGCTATAGTGGATTTACGTTACCTACATGTTACCCTTTAGTTGAAAATTACCTCAGAGCACTCTATTAATTAATACATACTTACAATATCGAACTTAGTCTGTACAAACATTTCATATTAATAAAGTACTTACTGAGATACAGACTTAAAATTACTTAATAAAATGAAATAAAAATAAATATAAGTATTGTTTTATTTGTAATAGTCCATTTTTTATGAATAAAAATAATACGGTCGATGTTAAGGATAGGTTAAAATTAAAGGTCCTAATGTCAATTAGGTATCTATAACATAATAATAATATTAATAACACCTAGTCGCCGAGCAAATTATTTTAATGTCTTAAAAATGTAGAAGATATTTATACGAGGTATTAATAATGTCACCGATAACAAATTAAACGCCGGTACTAACGAGTATTGTGAATGTTTTGATCTTTACTTAGTTGGATACACAGTCAATTGTGTCTGTACCCTACTGGGTACTTCCAGGTCTTACAAAATAACTAACTTCTTGGTGTTTTTACCAAACCAAGTTCCGCCATTAAGGTAAAACGTATCTACGTTGACTATCTAGTCAAGATCTCTTCGTAGAACATGGGCAAAACTTTATACTCAGGTGCAGTTGCTGTTAATTTACTATCGTTATCGGATAGTAGATATCGACAGTGCTGATCGATGACTTTTTCCATGCTCCCTGATCGGTTAAGAACAAGAACACTGAAGAAGTTGTATTTGTAAAAATCTCAATTAAGTATACTCAAATTATTTTAACAACTATTCCTCAGCAGTGAAACATAACTTATATTCCATGAAGTTTTTGGGATCTCTCTATTTAAAGACGCAGTAAAGATGATACAGCAATCAAGGTAAATTGATGGAATTTAGGTCGAGTTACGAAAAAACAAAATAAATAAAATAAACCACCATATTTTTCTTCTTCAAGCGCCTTTCCATTAGAAGTAGGCAGTCAGTTTTGAAAACCTTCCTACAAGAAACATTAAATTTAATGACGTTAGTTTCCAGTTGCTTATCGTCATAGTTCTGTCGGATGGTGTTTGGTCATTTAGGCTTCTAATCCCACTTCAGAAAGTTGGCTGGGTAACCGTATAGGTTAACCCGCATTTGCTCGTTTGCCAAAGCTTCGTCTGGTATCCAGCAGGGAACAACGGCATGGCGGTTTTAACGCTGCTGCTGATTATTCGAACATGCAACCACCGACGCGTGCAGGTGATGCTACCAGGGCAGATAAAAATCCTATACCGTTTCCCTCATTTTAATATCTCAGATACACTAAGACTTTAAAATAGTACCTAATATAATAATATCAAACAGATATATCAAATAGTTATTATATAACTTGCGTTCAACTTTAACGAAAGTGGTAATCACGGCTGTCATGGGTATTAGAGTAAAATCAAAAATCCCTGACGTGGCGTTATTTATTACAACATAAACATTTAGGCGATGCGGCTAGCAATCTATCACTATTTTGATTCCATTTTCCATCTAGATACGCCCGCAAACGTCGCCTGTGGGTTTTGTCACCTTAGGCTCTGTCTACCCCATAAAGTATAAAGACGTGACTTGTGTATGTGTACGTATGATATGTATACAGGGTGAAAAAGGACAGGGGGGGACCTTCCCAGAACTATATAGCGTTAATTAAGAGATATACAGTCGATTAGTGATGGTGATAATCATGGATTAACTAAAAAAAAAAAGATTCCCGAATTGACTTATTTTTCATTGTGGTGACAAACTCTATTACACCTAGGTACCCATCACGGCTCGAACATGTAGGTAACGTTACGTTGACGTTACCATACCGTAGTGGTAACTTAACTGCTGGCAAAACCAAATTTGGTTTTAAAGGTGCACAGTAGGTACAACTGACTCACAGAGTTGTAGGTATTTGTTTAGGAAGGCTTAGGGCGGATCTTTTTGTGAAGGTATTTGTTTGACTATAAGGTCTTCAACTCAGAATTTTCAAAATTGTTCAATGCCTTATGAACAGAGTTGCGCCATTGTGATCTCTGTCTCGCGTAAGCTCTTCCCAACCATCCTGGGGCATGACATAGGCCGTTAAGAGTCTTTTTATCATTATAATAACTCTATTTGGAAAAAGGCCAGAGAACTTATGCTGACGAAAGACAAAAATACAAGACGAATTGTTGGTCTTACTGCCGCATTACCTTTACTACCCTTCGATAAAATAAAAGAAGGTTGGAACTACATAAAACATGATACCCTCAACCTCCAAGATACAGAACGAGTGCCATTTTTTTTTTAATATTTTGAAAAGTTCTGGCTTCGGAATGAGAACTTCATAAAAATTTGGTCCGTCTTTGGGCAACGTCATCGCACTAAATTTGGCTCCTGAATGATCATAAATAGAAGTGTGATAATGCCATACCTGTGGGAGGTGGCGAATGTGTATAATATATTTTTTTAATTGTAAGATTTTATTCGTGTTTTGAACGATTTGTAGCAGTATGGCACTAATTTTTCTCGTAAGTTTGAGTTCCCAATATAAAAAAAATATAAAAACAGCCAGCTACCAAAGAGTTAAGAATTAGAAAAAAAAGTCCAGCGTTTTTTTTTTAACAAAAGTCACTGATTAATCAAACCGCTCTCGTACGGCAGCTGCTTGACAGGCGACCCACAACTACATAGCAGTAATTGGAGTTCTATGTATTAGAATAAGTCGACCGTTATAGTGTGCCTAAGGGTGGAGATGTGACGCCGTTTACCGTTTATCTTTGGTTCGAACGGACGCCCATAATGGATGAAGACAGTGCAGTGAGAATAATTTGTTTCGTTTGCCTGAACAGTAATGCACCGATCGTTAAATTTAAAGAAGAGACTTTGGGGAAGTGCAAATACTCCTTGGCGGTTCGTGTGGCGAGTGGGTTAAAAGATAAGGACAAAACATTGCCAACGGACATCACGGATGCATCAATATCAATCGGGTATCACAGCACGTGCTACCCTAGTTTTAATGCCATCGGCAAAAAATATAAAGATCTTTACGAAGAAGCCAAAGCCTCCATAGGGAATAAAAATGCACCTGAAAATATTCCAGAATCAGAGGCAGAAACGAGCACAACGCAAGTGCAATCACCTGGCTGCTCTTCCCAACGAATACCTTCGCCAGCAATAAGCGATAACGAGTGAGTCTTCTTCAGTAATTAATTTTGTCATTAAATCTTATTTCTTTTCTTGTCAAGTTGCATCGACTTTATTCCCCTGATAATAAATAATATTAAATAAGCCACGTTGTAGGTAATAAATTGATATTGATTATTTTCATATTTTTATCGGCATCAGATCAGCTGCAGTAGATGGGGACTTAGATACCCAGTCGGATACAGCCGAAGCATGCATATTATGTAGAAAGCAGTATAAACGTCACAATCGTCGTAAAATGAGCCTGAGCAGCACTACAAACTACACGTCGATGAATGCTACTAAAGAATACGCTACAAAGATCAACGACGCTCAGTTATTGATAAAAATACGTCTTGGCTTAAGTCTCACAGTCGTCCGCCCCATGGTTACAATCCGGGATAATTTTTTGTAGGTAGAATTATATCCAATTAAACAGAATATAATGATCCCATGCTGTAAAAAAATATTTTACGTATTGTACTGTCGTATTTTTGAAATGTGTCGAATAAATAAGTTTTTCAAGTATGGCAGCACTTTTTCCCCCTACTAGAAGTATGGCAAATATAATCACGGTCACATTTTATCAAATACTTTCCAAAAATCCAAATGCAATACTGGTACAAATCGTTTGGCGAAAAAAAAATTGCTGATTTTCGGCGGTATGGCGACCATTTGGAACCGTCCAAAAAGTATGGCATGGTCATTTTCGTAAATGCGCACGACGATGGTTAACTGTGCAAAAATGAGCCTGGTACAATAAATGGTTGAATTTTTTAATTAACGCATTCGCGTCGGTATGGCGGGCTGTAAGTCACACCGGAAAAGTATGGCATGACACTACCGCCTGCTTATTTTTTATGGACTATCGGAAAATACTAAAATGATTGTGGAACAAATCGTTTGACACTCGTAATTTATCCGACGAGTTCGACTAACGCCCACGCGATTGGGCCGCCGGTACCAGCGCTATGGCCATCATTTTTCTTTTTGCCATTGCGTACTTTAGACCCCTGAAGAACCGCCATACTGGTACAAATAACCCAGTAAACCTCATCAGTAATGTAAATACTAGTTTGTGTTGCCGAGTCGAATTTTTATCCACAAAGTTTCAAATTCGTTACCTATATACGCAAATACGCACCACATAAATACAAACCAAGTAAATGGAATACTAATCCAAAGTAGGTATTCATGACGAAAAAAGTTTTTTAGTACTTCATCAAATAAGAAATTAGAGGAATAGAAAGTAATGTCTGTTACAAAGTTTGTCACAGAAATAATAATAACTTTGATATACTCAAAATAGTTTTATCCAGTGTTAATAAGCTGGCACTTTTACCTTTAAGCTCACATAATAACTCAAGTTTGTTGTAGACGAAAAATAACATTTGATATAACGCCAGCCGACAGTGACAAGGGTCTTTATGTTGCGCTTTCTATCTAACTATTATATCAGTAAGACCAGTACAACATTATAAATGAAAATAAGTATCTACTACATTATTTATTTTTTGTTAAGTTACTGCACTTGCATTTTCATTCGATCAACAAATAACCAACGGAAATAGCTGAAGCTAGACATCCAAGATTTAATCTAAACTAACTTGCAAGCACGTGTTACAAGTTAAGGTAGTGCCGTGTTTATCAAAACTCACAAGCCTTGTACTACAAGCAATTTTCCTGTAAAAAATTCATTATTACAAATTTAATATGTGTTCATCAAAACTACACGTGTAAATTACGAGTTACAAGTGTCATTATTTATTTCACAAGTATATTTTTAAACTTGTATTCGTGATTTCGTTCATCAAAAAATACCTTGTAAGTTACAATTTGTAGACAATCATGGCAAATCCTGAGAGTGTTCGGCGACTCTCCATTCAGTCTTACAACTTTACAAGTGTCGTGCTTAGTGCCGTAATAAATAAATAAATGATTTTCACTTTTAAAATGTGGTCTAGTGACTCAAGCGATGATGAAAATATTAGAATAATAGAACCGAGAACTTATAGAACAAGAATTGACTACGGTCATAATGGAGATGACCTATGAATTTAACAAAAGGTTTCGACTTTAAGCTGAAAAAATTGGAACAATTAATTAACATTTTGGGTAGCTATTTAGAAAGAAATACAAACAGAAACCACTAAATTAATATTACAAATTGTTTTACATTGGTTGGGAACCGGAGTTCAATACCATGCTTCTGACGTGCATGGTGTAACAAAAGGCAGTGTATGGAATGCAGTCCACAGTGTGGTAGCGGCCATCAATACCGTAATGTTTGAAAACTACGTTAAATGGCCGAATAATAATGCAGGAGGTAGTACAGAGGTTTCATATGTTGAAAGGAAATGCCATTAATTTGTGGCTGTCTAGATGGTACCTTGATAAAAATTGATGACCCTCATCAACATGAAGAAGTATTCGTAGATAGACACGGAAATCATTCCATTAACTGTTTGGTTGTCTGCGGTCCTGACAAAAAGTTTTACTATTCCTATGCTAATTGGCCCGTACGCACCCATGACAGTAGTTTTAAGAAACAGTCAGTTATATGAGCAATTTGAAAATGGCTGGAGACCTATTGCACAAGGGGTTCTCCTTGGCGACTCTGCGTACCCTCTGAAAGAATGGCTCATTATTCCTCTAGTAATAGATGGCAACGATCAAGCAAGCATCAGGTTTCTTAATGCCCATAAATCGACTAGGCGAGTTATTGAAAATTCTATTGGAATACTGAAAGAAAAGCTTGCGTGTTTAAATTATTTGAGAGTTCAACCCAGATATGCTTGGATATAGGGGTCTCGGAATATGTAAATACAAAACACAATAATAGAACCTAGATAGAAACAGTATGTTTTTCTCTGACAAATCTTTTTGAGAGTAACTGACCAGACAGAACATTCTTTTGTTATTCAAAAATAATCATAGACAATATTATTATACTGTGGTATTACAGCCTACATACATATTTCTAACACTCCTCCTTATTTTCCAATAACTTACATGTCTCCTGTCTTTCATCTTCTTACACCCATAGCATTTGCACACCATTCAAACTTTCCTTTCACTAAAGGTTTGTTCAGTGCATCAGCCACCATAGGACTCGTCTCGACATATTCAATAGCTAGGTATCTGTTTATTCACAATCACTTCCCTTACGAAGTGGTAACGTATGTCTATGTGTTTATTACGTTGGTGATGAACCGGGTTCTGTGCAATAATAGCTATAGCCGATTGGCTATCACTAAGGATGTTTAGACAGGTTTCATCTTTAGCTGTTATTTCTGCTATGAACCTTCTTAGAAATACTGCCTCTCTTGCGGCTTCTGGAAGAGCCACGTATTCCGCTTCCGCAGTAGACAAAGCTATAGTCTTATGTTTGCTGCTTTGCCAACATACAGCTCCTCCTTGAGCTAAGAATACGTAGCCTGACCGCGACTTTCGGTCGTCTTCTTTGCCACCATGACTGGCGTCAGAATATCCTTGAAATATTTTCTCAGATGTTATAATTCTAGAATATGTTATTCCATAGCTCTTGGTTCCTTTTAAATACCGCAGCACTCTTTTCTCTGTCGTCCAAATGTCTTCTGTGTAACAGTTGTTAAACTGACTCAAGAAACTTACAGTGTGCATTATGTCTGGTCTAGTGCATACTGCCAAGTACACCAAGGTTCCAACCAAATTTTGATATGGAATTCTTCCATCTGGTTCCAGTCCCGTCTCTAATTTCTCGAAATGAGAACCAGGGACTGCTGGTGTGGCAACTGTTTTACAATCCTCCATTCCAAAAGTCATGAGAAGTTTCTCAATCTGGGGGCACGGCAGTGCCCCCGCCAAGTTGAGCGCGAAGCAAACACTACCGTACCATCCTTTACTGGAACCATTTCACCGCATTTTCAGGTCCCTATTTGGAAACCTCTGGATAAGACCAGAACGCAGAAATTTTCGTAATCCAGTAAGCTATAATCACATACTAAAAATCCAAAATTTCAAGTCTGTAGATCATTTAGTTCCAAAGTTAAGCGAAAGCAAAGTTTCGCATTTATGACACTCACTCACTCATGATCATCAAAATAGAACTAGTACTTCCCATAAACTCAGAGAGCTGAAATTTGGCACAGAGTTAGGGTTTAATGGCCACATAAAGGGAAAACTATAAAAACTAGGATAGTCGAAGAAAAAAAAAGTGTCAAATCAGAAAATCGAATAAAATAAATCAATATGCCCGTTTCTGCAAAAAAAAGTGAAATCCCACCAAAAACATTCTGTAAAAAACTAACCGTCTCGATGGAGCTGCTTGTTTATCTCTAAAAAGTAGGTAATGAAATCTAGACAAATCGTGCCAAGTCTAAGGTTCCTTACTGCGATCCTGTGAATGTGCCATCGTATTTCTTCAGATTTATTATTATATCGGAACTCGGAACTAATTGTTTTCACTTTCCAATCAAACAACTTCAGAAAATAATATTTAAAGCACTTATTTCATTTTGCTAGTATATCATATCCAACAAAGAATATTCTAACAGAAATATACCATATTTCGCAGAATAATATAATATAATAATACGCTTTTCAATATAAGCTTCGTGCTGATAACGTTTTTGTTGTAAGTCTTTTATTGTTATGATTATGACAAGCAAATATTTTAAACATAAACAATTCTAAATTTGGAGTACAGAAACTGTACATTATAAATAGCCAGTAGGTATATAAAAAGGTATTTTAACACCATTTTCATTTAAAATTATACTGTCGTTTGTTATTGATAAAATTTGATTTGAGTTGTCCCGAATACAGCATTGCATTTTATTGTATTTTCCTGAGGCAGGGTTTTATTTTTTGGTCAGTTCTGAAGGCTCGACCTCTAATTTGCGTTCCATTTCCAATATTTCTAGTTTTAATTTTTAATTTTGCAATTGGAGGAACTCCAACTGTAGGTCAAGTTTTCTTTTATTTTTTAATTGTTGTTCTAGTACATCGGTGTGTTGTTTCGATCCGTTTCGGACAATTTTATCATTTCTTTTTTCTGTAAACAAAGACATGCACAAATGCACTTAAAATTTTGTTTAACATAAGTTAATTACTTAAATACCATTAGTTAAAAATAATTATGAACTCCGCGGACGAAACCGCGAGCAAACCTTGCATTTCTAGAGCAATTTTGGTTTGTTGTTGGATTCAGAGACAAGTCTGGAACATCATTTTGGTCAATGTCACTATTGTCTAGTATAGAAGCTGAAGTCGTCGGTTCTACAACTATTCCATTAGTGATAGGCGAATCTTTACCTATGATATCCCATATAAGGTCATCTATTGGAGTGAAAATACTTTTTTTTCCGCCGCCAGTTCCAGTTGTTCTTGCATTGTCTTTTTACTCTGAAAATAGACAAATCAAATACTTTTAAAAAAATATATACTTTCAGTCGCTCAGGATTAAACAATGCAAAAATTATAAAAAGGTGTTGCACAACAAGGAAAAAGACAACAGAATTTCATATGACTTCACTATGGCTATGCTATTTACCTACGACAATAAAGAGCCTAGTGTCTATTCCGAGCCATATAATTATATCTATCCCATTTTATTGAAGTGTGGCTTAAAATAATAATATTATGATTAGTAAAATCTTGTTTCTTTTTTGTACTGTAGTAGACAGGTACATTATATTTCGATCGCTTCATTCTCGGTATAAAACAACATGTAGTACTTTCATTGTACTGGCAACTTCGCACATTCAAATTAAAAAAAAAAAAAACTTCAACGGATCTGCGCTGTGACCGCTTGTCATTCTTTTTTTGTGCGCGGCAACGAGAAGCACATAATACTATACGTTACCTATGAAAAAAGGATTTATACAGTAGAAACAATGTTGAAACGAAGTGCTGAGGAGAGGATTCAGCACTACCAGAAAAAAATTAAACTGTTACGACATAAACGGCGTCGCGTGATTGTCTATTCGTCGTCGTCAGACTCTGAGGAAAGTTCTGGTGAGTTTACATACTTATACATTAAAGTGATACGCGTAATAGTGCTAATTATCCAGCTAAAACAAAAGTCCAGCATCTATAAGCGCCCTGGAGGTTAACTGCGGGTTAACACGATGGGTTAGCATGATGCTAAGAAAAATAAATCTAGAGGTAGATTGCGGATCTACACGGAGGCTTTAATTACTATACGAAGATTAGTATAACTACGCATGCAAATTAAAATTTGCTGTACTCGTAATTTAAATGCAATTTTATAACTATCATCTTTTTGCCGTTCAGATATCGGAGCAAAAAATATAGGAACGCCACCGCCGCCGACTAACCCCGACGCGGAGACGGCAGGACCGCCGACCGACTCGGAAACGACATCGGCGCCTACAGCTGAGTTGGATTCAGAGCTACTGGAGGCTCTAGGGGATCCGTCCGACGATATACCGGTGTACGGCCCCGACATACATGAGAAGTTAGCGCTGCGTTGGCTTCCTTTACTTAAAAAAGGCATCGAAAAAGATGCAAAAGATAAGCTTTTAAAGGAATATGCTATTCCTGGCAATTGTAAACTGCTTAAGGCACCCACCTTGAATGCAGAAATATCGGCTGCTGTGTCGGAGACAGTGAGATCTCGCGACAAGAAATTACAAAATAAACAGGATCAACTCGGGCTGGGCATAACGGCGATTAATAGAGCTATTAACCTATTATTGACCAGCGATGACAAAATACAAGCAGTGAAGATATTATCAGATAGCTGTCGAATACTTTCAGATCTTCACTATGTGGAGACGCAAGTGAGAACCAAATTGATAACACCAGGATTGGACAAATCGTTTATATCGATTTTACAGGACCAAGACAGGGATGAGACGCTTTTTGGGAGTAAACTGCCTGACAAAATTAAAGCGTCTAAGGCAATCGAGAAGCGAGGACTGCAAATAAGAAAGGGAGGTAATCAAAAACCTACTACGACAAGTGCAGCAGTTTCAGGAGGTCGCCCTCGACAGCAGCAGGGAAACTGGTCAGGCCCTCCTCGCTCCTCCTCGTGGACGAACAGGGGGGGGCACACAGCGACGTACCGGCCGCCGGCGCCGCACCCGTACCGCCGCGCGCCGACCGCGCAGGCACCGAACGCGCGAGCTTCGACGTCGGGCCCGCAGCCCAAACGTGCCCCAACGCGCTAACAACACAGGTACACGCTGGCAGATTACAGCACCATTACGAATGCTGGCTAAATGTAACTAAAAATCCTGTTATCCTAGATTGGATTCGTAATGGATATTGTATAACTTTTTCTAAAAAAGTAGTACAAGCTAATGTTCCCATTGACTCCTTTTCCAATAAGGAGCGATCTAAAATGTCATTAGCTATTGAAAATCTTTTACATTTAGGTGCTGTCCAAAAATGTGAGCCCCGAGCAGATCAATTTATATCCAGCATTTTTTTAGCAGATAAGTGTAATGGTGGCCATAGATTCATACTTAATCTTAAATATTTAAATAAAAACATTAATAATTCCCATTTCAAAATGGAGGATTTTAGAACTGCGTCAAAAATGATACCTGGTAATGGTTTTATGGCCACCATTGATCTCAAAGAATCATATTTACTAGTACCGATAGCCAAATCTAGTCGTAAATATCTAAGATTCCGATTTCAAAATAACACATATGAGTTTACAGCAATGCCGTACGGGCTCTCATCGGCCCCACGTACATTTACAAAAATTATGAAGGAAGTCATCACTCATTTAAGAAGTTGTGGTCATAAATCTGTTATATATCTCGATGACATTTTATGTATCGGCGATACTTACGACGAGTGCCTAGCAAACGTAAACGAAACACTTAAGTTACTCAACTGTCTAGGCTTTGTGGTGAACTATGACAAAAGTTGTTTGCAACCATCACAAAAATGCAAGTTCTTAGGCTTCATGTACAATTCAGTAAACATGACAATATCGCTCCCCTCAGAGAAACGTAAAAATATACTAATATTGGTACAAAAGTTTAGTCAATTACCGGTTTGCAGAATTAGGAATTTTGCTCACCTGATAGGCGTTCTTACCTCAGCCTGCCCTGCTGTAAAATACGGCTGGCTTTACACTAAGACATTAGAGCGACAAAAATACCTCGCTCTTGAAGAGCATCAAAGTTATGATGCCAAAATTAGATTGACCGCCAATATTTTACCGGACTTACAGTGGTGGGCAAACAACATTTTAACCACAGTTAACTCTCTCACTGTACCTAATTTCGAGTTAGAAATTTTTACTGATGCGTCATTAACCGGCTGGGGCGCCTTTTGTAATAATAATCGCGTAAATGGGGGTTGGAAAGACACAGAGCGTCATTTTCATATAAACCAGTTAGAATTACTAGCTGTTTTTCTCGGGTTAAAAAGTTTTGCTCGCGAGAAATTAAACTGTAATATATTGTTGCGCGTCGATAATACGACGGCGATTAGTTATGTTAACCGGATGGGAGGAATTCAATTCCCCCATCTGAACGAGTTGACTAAAAACATTTGGAAGTGGTGTGAGGAACGAAATATCTGGCTGTTCGCCTCGTATATAAACACAAAAGATAATGTCGAAGCAGATCAGGAGTCTAGAAAGATAAATCCCGATATTGAATGGAATTTGCCTAATGGTGAATATCAAAGAATAGTAATTGCTTTTGGTAACCCAGAAATAGACCTTTTCGCTTCTCGCACCAACACCAAATGTAAAACTTATGTATCTTGGAAACAGGACCCGGACGCCCTTACAGTGGACGCATTCACGTTAGATTGGGGACATAGGTACTTTTATGCCTTTCCACCGTGCTCACTAATATTGAAATGCATTCGAAAAATTGTTAACGACAAAGCGGAAGGTATCTTGGTGTTTCCTAATTGGCCATCCCAGCCCTGGTTCCCATTACTTAGAAGTATGCTCCGGTCTCATATATTGTACGTTTCCTTGACCTTGAATCACTCGTCCTTTTCCAGGACAGTGCAGCTCTCGGAGCAGCTTACCCTGGGTGCAGCGGTGCTCTCAGGAAAGCATTTGTAACAAGAGGGACACCAATTGCTGCACTGGACGTAATGATGGCATCACTGTCCAAAAATACACTGCTGCAATATAGTGTAACTTATAGACTATGGTGGCAATTCTGCCATGACAATAGTAAAGATCCTTATACAAGTTCACTTTCGTCCATAATGGTTTTTTTAACGGAACGTTTTCATAAAGGCGATGCCTACGGTTCATTGAACAGTCACCGCTCAGCATTATCCTTATTATTGGGCAGTGATTTAACCACCGATGGTCAAGTAAAACGATTACTTAAAGGAGTCTATAAATTACGTCCCGCTCTTCCGAAATATACAAATACTTGGGACCCACAAGTTGTACTTAATTTTGTAGCAAATTGGAGGCCTAATGTTAATCTATCGATCGAGAAGATAACAAAGAAATTGGTTGTTCTCTTAGCTTTAAGTACTGCACATAGGGTACAAACCTTTGCGTTGATAAAACTACAAAACATTATTGTAGGCCCCTCAGGCGTACAGATAGGCATCTCGGATGTTATCAAAACATCTGCAGTTGGACGCGATCAGCCTGTACTGTATTTACCCTATTTCGAAGAAAATAGCGCCATCTGTCCGGCGACCATAGTTAAAGACTACATAGACGCCACAAAAAATATCAGATCTGAAACGACGAACTCTCTCATCCTGACATTCAAGAAGCCGCATCGACCAGCATCTGCTCAATCCATCAGCAGATGGATCAAGCAAGTGCTGGCCGCCAGCGGCGTGGACGTGGCGACGTTCGGAGCGCACAGCGCGCGGCACGCCGCCACGTCCGCGGCGCGCGCCGCCGGCCTCTCGGTGGATGTCATCAGGAAAACGGCAGGCTGGTCTAGCTCGTCACAGACGTTTGCTAAATTCTATCACCGTCCAATATTTAATGACGGTAATTTTGCTAGATCGGTATTACTAACAAACAGTTCGCTGTAATATAGAGTATATTAAATGATAATTTAAAACTTGTTGATTAGTGTGAGTAAATAATGATTAAGGGAAAATCATAAAAAATTGTTCAAGAAATAAAAGTTTTATTTTTAATAAACATGATATTTCATTACAAAATTTTAATCTCTGAACATCTACATGTTGTTTTATACCGAGAATGAAGCGATCGAAATATAATATATGATCAAACGAACTTAACAAGTGAAGTTCGATCGATATTATATTAGTACGCTTCATTCGAAGGTATAAACTCCCACCCTCCTCAGACCCAAGTAGAAAATTTTGTACCATGATTTGCTCTCTAAAACAATGACAAGCGGTCACAGCGCAGATCCGTTGAAGTTTTTTTTTTTTTTAATTTGAATGTGCGAAGTTGCCAGTACAATGAAAGTACTACATGTTGTTTTATACCTTCGAATGAAGCGTACTAATATAATATCGATCGAACTTCACTTGTTAAGTTCGTTTGATCATATATTATACATATACTTAGGTATATATTAACAAAAAGGTATTCCTTTTTATAGGGAAAATTACTTTCAATAATAACTGTTAAGTTAGGGCGTGTAAATAGCTAATTTCGTTCTTAGCGGAAGGCCAGGAGTGCGTTGATGCCCAAAAAAGTACAATTTAAAAACAGTGCAAAGGCACTCACCTTAGGGCGTTCTCCTGGCGGCATGGTTGAGGTGAGAAAGGCGATGCGGGTGAAGATATTGAAGCGAGGAGAGCGGCGGAAGATTCAGCAGCGGAAAATTAAGTCAATCACGTTACGTTTTGTTTTTTAAAATTCATTCCGCAAGGGAATAGGCGAAGGTTTTGCACCATACAGCCAAGTCTTCATTATAATAATTTCTCTTCATAGTAGTTTTATGTAAGACGGATGCCAGGTCTTAAGTCAGTGAAGTCTTCAAATTTGAAGTTGTAAAGGCTTTTTAGCCTCGTCTTTAGTGGTAAAATCCGAGTAGAGTAAATTCAGGGTATAAAGTACAAATCCGAGTATTTTGTCAATTCCAAGTGATGTGTCAATTCCGGTTTCATTTGAATCCATTTTAAATTGTTCATATAGTTGAACAAATGTAATCATAAATATAAATGTAAGTTTCAGTGTTCTTGAGAAGCTCTTGAGTGCCGCGCGGGATCGGACTCGATTGGTAAATAGTCAATAGGCCATCAATAAAGGCTAGACGTTGAATGTTATAAACGGGACATTCGAAAATTATGTGATCTAGGGTTTGATCCAAGTTTAGTCAATCACGCAACGTGATCACGTTACGATGTAATGACAGTTATGATGATTTTTCTTTTCATGTGCCATAGAGCACCCCTGCACTGCATATAACCAAAAAGGTTTTTAGCGCGCGAACAATAACAATAAGACCTATTTAGAGATAACGAATGTTTAAAACATACTTACCACAGTAGCCCTTTTTAAATTTGAGTAAAATGTATCTCGGACATAGGTAGGTGTAATCTTTTCCAGCAGGTACCTACCAGACCAAGCGACTGACTTTTAATTAAAATATTCTGCCGCTCTTCTATTTTTTTCTGTTTGGATATCCTGTCGCTAAATGCACCAAACAAAATGTATTTCAACAAAATCTATTTTTTCAACAAAATCTCAAATTCTGCCGCCCGCATCCGTCTCGGCCCCCGCGGTCGTCTCTCTCTGCGTCTCTGTACCGCGCGGACGAGGACTCATTTAAGCGGTCGGTGTATAACCGTGACCGGCGAAGGTTAGCAATCGCACTAAACAATCTAATATAATATAATATGTATTACTTGTGTGAAACATTGTGTTTTCATACTAGGTAACTACATTATATTAAATAAGATGGTTTAGTGCGATTGCCAATTCAATCTATTTATTTAAGACTAGCTTTTATTATTCCCGTAGAAAATTTGCAAAATCCCGCCTGAGTGCAGCTATTTGATCTTCAAGGAATATGTCTGCCAAATACCAAGGATCTGTATTAAGTAGCAAATCATATAATGATTCATTTTATTGCTCGTTTGCCCCTATCATATAAAAAAAAGTATATTATTATTTTATCGGCTGCCTTGAATAAGTGTAATGAAAACTTCTGTTTTACATCTATAATCATTATTGACTAAGGTTAAAAGAAGGCTAAGACTGATAAAAAGGCCAGTCACATGTTTTGCGTGGAAATTAAAATTTTGGCTATCCCTGAAAATCCCGCCGTCTCAGTGAAGTTAATTTCCGGCATACGGTTGAACTTTGGGACATTTTATGCTTTGAGCGCTACATTTAATATAAGGAAAACTGGATTTTGTATGCCTCATGACCACATTGCGCGCATGAACTTACCATTATACTCGTATATCAAATTTATGCATACCTATGAAAAAACGATGTAATAATTGGAAACGTGCAAAGTGTATGGTGGGGGTACAGAAAACGATTACAGCGCATGCCGTGGCAGAAATGTGCAACAATAGGGGTTTGGTGAAACTTGTCAATGTTGCTTTGAAAATGGGTCATTTATAAACTTTTTATAGAGTGTTTAGGTCACCGATGTTTACCGAATGAATGTTGGCTCGTATTAAATGACTAACTATTGTAATTCGCTGTTAGTTCTTCTACGTTCCGTACGTGTTCTGCTAAAACCAATTTATTTCCCTTCAGCATAGTTTGGAATTGGAAACTTATTTTGTGTTTTACACTCTAAAAACCAGTTTTTATTACGACATCCATTTTTGCTATTACTGTCTGTTTATCGCTATCCCGCGGGAAGTATGTATGCAATTTCCCTGGATAAAAAGTAGCCTACGTGTTAATCTAGGGTAACAGCATAGGGTAATGCGTCCAGTCGTTTCAGCGTGAAGAAGGAACAAACATACACACTCACATCGTCACATCCACCCATCCTCACAAACTTTCGCATTTATAATATAGAATAAGAACTTGGATGACCGATCTTTGCTCGGTATTTTGTTTTGGGACGTTTTCTATAAAATGAAACCTAGCTAGATCGATTTACCGCCCCGGAACCGAAACCCCCTGCATACTATTTCCTGAAAATAGTTGGAGCCGTTTCCGAGATTCAGATTATAAATACAGGAATTGCTCGTTTAAAGGTATTGAATAGATTAGATAAGCACTTGTCGTTCACTATTTGACAAATGCCTCTAAAGTTGCGTTTGCGAGATGGTGCTACTGACGTGCTCGGTGTCATATGTGAAGTCAAAATATATGCAGTAGGTAGCAACTATAAAATTTAGTTTTTTTTTATAAGTTTCTAATAATTACGAAAACTTTATTTTCTGTTAGACTGTTGTTGTCACGTAGAGGTGTTTCTTAATTTTTGACCAAATTGTATTGAAGTGTTCTATTAATATCCCTTTAAGCTCGTACAGACTAGGCACATTTTGTCTAGTAAATTACTCGCTACTAGACTAAAATACCTGTCTGTACGAGCCTTAAGAGTCTGCGTAACTAAAGATGACCCTGAATTTGTATTTCTTAGATGGCGGCACAAAAATTAGTTTTCAAAATCCCTATACGAGTATGTATAGGTATGTAACAAGTTACGATTTGGTTTGCTCACTAGAATTTTCATGTTGATTTGGAAAAACAAATTAAGAAGGGAAGAAAAAAACATAACCCTCCTTCGGGCCCCGTCGGGTTACTAGTGATTTTTCAACAAAATAATTATACTTAATGAAATTTATTTACGCATTTAATTTTTTACAGAATGCCCTGTGGTCTTGAGTTCATTAAAGAGTGGGAAATTAACAGCTCAGCTAGTTGTCGAATATGCGTTTTGGGTTCTTTCAGATCAAAAGGAAACCCTTGGCATGGACTGGAACTCTTTCCAAGCCACTATCGGGAAGTCCGGGCAATCTGTATGTCCCCTAGATCTCGTTAATTTATCTGAGAAGGCATCGATATCCCCATTGCAAGAAACAGCCCCTGACAATAGAGACATCCCTGACTTTGAGATCCTACTTATGTGTTTGGCCCCGTACAGGTTCGAGAGGTGTCACGAAAATCTGAGGGACAGCCTCCTTAATCGCCTGAAAGCGCTAACACCTAAGATTTCAGATGCAATCAGAAGCACTATCGCAGTGTCCTCATCTTGCTCGGCAATGATTGCTGATTCCAACTTCAAAACTGTGATTGCACTAGTTGACATGTATTAAAACATGTTTCCCAACTCCCCTGGGGCGTTCATAAGATTTGCGACTGTCGGTAGTCATTTTAAGGACTGTGCAGCACTTATGGCGCTCGGACACTCAATTGACTTTCTAGGATTAGAAAATCCGGTTGACATCCTTGACTGGATCTTCACAACAACTTGTGCGAGAGAGATTGAGAATATGATGAAGGAGGGCCAGGAACTAAATCACCCTTACTCCTACTTTCCCTATCAAGTGGATTTTGGCCTTGTGAGGAAGTCACGCTACTCAACCGTATTAAATCCCACAATCTTTTTCTTCCTCAATTTAACTTGTGCTATCCTTGGATCGGAGAGATCCTTACATGCAAGGATGACAAACGAGACCAATGTGGTCAACGTTTGCCGAAATGCAATTATACTGGCATATGCTACTCGATCCAGACTCAATATGAAAAAGGGATTCTCAAAGAATGACACAGATAGGACGGAAATTCAGTTGATGGAGAGTCAGGCACCTTTGACCCTGAGGAGCACTGATGAACCAGAAAGTTCTGCTGGAACAGTCTGGTACCTTTATATGCATCAGAGAGGCTTTGACCGTACTGATGAGATGAAGCGATTCATAATTGAACGACGCAGCTCCCTGACTGAAGTCCGAGATAGGACAATTGGAGCATATATAGATTATAAGGATAACATCATTGAGTGATTTTTTCACAGACATTTAGAAATTAAATTTCTAACGGTGAAACCGCAAAAGTTAACATAAAAAAAAAACAAGAAATAAAAAAAAATCTTGATTCATTTGATAGTACCTATCATTTGAAAAACAGCGCCTTCTCACGTCCCTGGTGAGCAGTAGATGTTCCACGGGAGTTTGTGATTGTGTCGTACAGACACATCATTCAAAACAGATGACGCTTAGCGACAAAAAATTCGCATAGTAACAAAGGTCACGTGACAGTTAGTAACAGCTAGAAAAATTCGGAGACTACCCACCTGCTATGGGTGGTGTAGGGGTATAGCACGCGTCACGGAATGACGAGGATCCGGGTTCGATTCCCGGCCATAGCTTTACTTTTCGGATTTTTCTGTGCGTTCTAATTTTCACAGACATTTAGAAATTAGAATCATTAAGTTAATTAATTATTATAATACAATCTAAAAAGCGCACTTTCTATATGTACCTACGTCCTTAAATCCTATAAATCATTTAAGTAATTTAATAAACAACGAACCTGATTTAGAAGTATTTTTTTTAGCATTCACTTTTAACTTAAGTGACCTCCTGAAACTTACTAAACATGCAAATATTCACAGCTAGAAAGCTTTTGCGAGCTTTCCCCAACCCTTCAATGGCTAAACAAACACGAAACGCGCGTTGACTTTGTCCCATTCTACAGATATTTGAAACTGTTGAAATGAAAACCGTGTAGTAAATACGAATAGCGAAATCACTTATTCCAGTCGGCCACTGAATATCGTGGCGACTGTGTTTACGACAATATCTACACTCAAAATCGTCTTTACACCCAAAGTGTTTTGGATCACTAGAGGCTGTCACGATCATAACAACTCCTAAGTCATAATTCGCCTAAAACATAAAATTATGAAAAATATTAACCAATTAAATAAGTAATTCTAGAACACCACGACAAAAATATAGCTTTTGGTAACTTAGATTTGCATTCAGTACGCAGGTACGGTAAATAAGTATTATTCAAACCTTTTGCGCCACGATTCACTTCCAAATTTACCGACCCAAAAACGTATTTGACCGAAAACGTAGATATCATTGTCTATTGTCAATAAAAGGAAATTACAATGAATACATTTACATTTCGTGACAACTAGCTGTTAAACAACAAAAACCTTTAGAAGGAACCAAACGGAAAGTAAGTTCATTTCATTAGATTATTTTTCGGCATTTTGCTTCTTGTGGTAACAAACTAAAATACTGCCGACGTACCTAAGTGATGTAATTGGTTGTACTCGTAGTGTTCTATTTTTTGATACTACTAAAGGTGCACTAAAGCCACCGAGCGAATTAAACGAACTATTTTTACACTTTAAAAAAGACAGAGTTATAAATAGTCTGATAAGTATGTTTATGACTTTACCTACTAGTAAAAATATTCATTCTTGTTTGTCAAAAAATATAAATATGTGTAATACGGTAAAAACTTATCAGGCAGATTGATGTATGTGACGGTGAATTTACATATTAATATTTTACTCGCGCCCCCGGCTGCTTCCCCGCGCGACGGAAATTCAACCAAACGATTTTGTTACATTTTATATCGTGCTGTTCTCTTCATGCAAAAGGAGCGAGGTGAACAAAACTGAGGTGAACGAATCGAATTTTTTGCTAACACGACACAGAACGGGCGGGTTGATGAAACAGGGGGCTTATTTTTAATAACGGTGCTATCGTGATTTATGAGAGAGGGGGAAATTTAGGTCTTAACAATCTACATCATATATGTTAGACTGGTAGCTACAAGTATTAGCGGCACTTTCGTTGCGTTTTGTTGTATGTTAACGACGTGTTTCTATTATTTTGTACGTGTAATGTGTGTAGTTTCTGTGTACGACACTTGACATAACAAAAATCTCGTATCTCTCTTTCTATAAGATTTGCGCGCACCTCTTTTAAAATATTTTGATTCTGGTATTACACATGTTCATTTTAATACGAAACTAAATCGATATATTTTTATCTCACTCATGCTTTGCAGATTAAAAGAAACCAATTATGGTTTAAAACGATTAAATACACACTCGTTATCCCTGAACAAAGATATCACCCTTCTATTTCATTTATATGCAAAGCCGGGACCGGCATATGTAAATGCGAGCTTAGAGTCCTGTAGGTCTAGACGTCAAGGACCAAGGACAAACTTTCCTAATTACATGTTCCTTGTTTAGGTACCTGCCATCTTTTTGTTTTCTCGCCAAGTCCATTTCCGCGCTGTAACGTTCGTACAAAAAGATGAAATCAATAATGGCTAAGTGTTCGGTTCACAAAAGTGTATTAAGTTTCCGTTTGATTGCATTATTCATATACGCATTGGTTTTTCACGTTTGTCAAAAATAAGAAATCAACATAATGAATTCGAATAATTTAGGTTAACTTGATGAGCTTTCAACGTAATTAATTGACGTTTAGTATATTTATGACGCACTCTACACTTAGCATGGGTGAGGTACCACAGCGAAACAAGAGTTCTTGTTGTTGTTTTCATAAAATGGGCATTTTACTTAATTAATTTCATAATAAGTTTCCTGTTTCTCCGTTAAAAGATTATCACGTAACGGTAACGCCAAGCTCAAGCACTTCTACATTAACTGAAATAGATATAAAATCAACTAAAGTAATGCTTACAAAATTGTCATTAAGGACCATGACATTCTATGTTAATCGGAACCAAAATTGGGCAAACAATGCCAATCTCTTGCTACGACAAGACGTAAATTAATCCAGTGACTGTGTCACTTTGAGTTATGACGCACCGTAATGGAGGTATTCTGTCTTAATTAATTTATATTAGGTAATATTGCCGTTAACAAAATTCTAACATATCTTACAGTCTGCTATGTTTACAGTGCTAAAGTTTTCAAACCTCCTGAGTCTGCGTTTACCATGGTGATGTGTGTATAATTTTATACAAGGTTTATTTTTTCATCAGCTGCTGATATTTATATAATATACTAGGTGTTGCCCGCGACTTCGTCTGCGCAGAATTAAAAATAATAACGTAGGATTGTAATGGTTAAAGAATTTTTCAAATCGGTCTTGTAGTTTCGGAGCTTATTCAATGTGAACTTGTGTGCAATTTTGTCCCAGTGAAATAAACCTAGTAGTCTGGCAATTATCAGTTTTCATCTCAACTCTCGCTTTGTCACCGGAGCTTCGTGTTTGAAGCACGCAGCGTTAGTAAAACAACCAGATTTTATTCTATACGTTTATTTCAAGTATTTACAGTTACCTATTTATAAAACTGTTATTAAAAACAGACGAACTAAAGTTTCATAGAGCATAATAATCACAATCTAGCACACCCTCGGGAAATTTACTGGAAGTGAATTTTTTATGAACACACTCGAGTTATGAGATGTAACCTTGACAACTTCATAATAATTCCTGTTAAGCGTTTACTACTGCCGTTTTTATATAAAAGACCCTCCAATATAATGAATATGCCAAGTCGTAATATCTAGACTTAAAAAATATTTAGCACTTTCGTATATTAAATAAGTAATAATAATAATAAGGTTTTTAGCAATATTTATATGCTAACATTATATTTAACTTACTTACCTACCTCAAACAAAAAAATTGATGAATAGTTTGTTTTGTTCCCATTACACTGGCATAAATTAGCTTCGGATTAAATTTTACAACACAAACAACCAATGCATATCAAATTAATATCGATTACGCGCCTATTTTGGTATACTTACACAAACAAAGCATAATAACTTGTAATTTTTGCATGTTTAGGTAATGACCAGGAAAATATTGTTATTGTCCGACATATTATTTAATTTGCCGGTGATATAGTAAAATATTCAGTAATTAGATATTAAAATGAGCTTGGAATAGATGTCGTAAAGTATAATTTCATTAATATCGTCAACGTTGTTGTTAGTTTCTTTTGGCTCTACTTCCTTGCTAGTACTTCTTACTGTGATATGTATAAGGCGATTGTCACAAATTGCATGAGGATAATATTTTGTATATGTACGGGTGCCCAGCGGTGGGACGCATATAGCCCGGAGATGATGATGACATAAATCACGTTTATGAAAATTTTACCGGAATAAAAACCGAACTAAACTCAATTTATTCCAAATACCGAACGACGAGGTTGCTAAGTCTATTTTTATCTGTTCCTCTTCGCAGTCGACTGAATTATTGATTAGCATATTGTTTAAACTCAGTCGTAGCCGCTCTACAAATTCTAGACAGACTTAAATTTAACTTTGTTGAATATGGAATATTATTTTATCGAATATATAGAATAATATTTATAAAATATAATATTTTATAATGCAGTTTCAATATCTACCCTTAGTTGTTGATTTTAGTACACCACAGGAAATATTATGGCTTGATTCTTGAAAGATTCGTAACATAACAACAGCATAATTACGAACACCTATCATGACTAATAATTACCGGAAATATATCCTGAAGGATGGTACGGTCGAAATTTGTCAGGCATGCCGCCGTCCCGGGGAGTCACTTAGACATATTATCTCTGGTTGTTCTAGTCTTGCTAACTACATAACTAGGACCTGCACAGACATAACCTTGTAGCCAGGATTATTGTTACAATATGGCAATGCTGTTTTATATACAATACTTGTAGCAACACTAGGTTACCTAAGTAATTAGCAAAACTGAACTGTTTCGATTCCTGCCAAAATTAAATACTCGTACTATCAGAATAAAGTGTGTCTTCAATCTCCTCGTACCTACCCAGTAATAATATCCACATCTATTTATTCACCAGCAACTTGCTCTTTTAATGGTCTTGTGGACTTCGAAGAGCCGTACTATAAGGTACACACCCGCACCAGTTCTTGAAAATGATCGTTCGTGTATTTGTCAGCTTGTTTGTGAAGTGCTTTCCACTGGCGCTCGTGTCGCCACAGAGTATGTGTTTTTTGTGTTTAGTTTTATAATTTTATCTGGGTCCCACTGAAAAACAGCGTTGCGGCTTGCCGCAACATTATGCTGAGTGGGGTCCACTTTACACCATATCGGTACTATTCCTTAGTATATTGTATTTCTCCGTGTTTTATATCTACGTGTATCGAATGTGTGTAAATAAGTGTTTCTCTTTTTTTCTTTCTTTTTTTTTTCACGCTCTATTGGGATTGATCTATCATCACGAACAGGACTAATGTCGACATCACTATCCCTCGTGAAGTCCGAGAAGGACAAAGTCAGCAAGTACCTTGGCTTGGCTCACGAGGTTACCGCCATGTGGTCTGTTGATTCGACGATCACTGTACCAATAGTCGTTTCGGGGAACGGTCTAATAACGAAGAGCCTTGACCATCACCTTAAAAGGCTCTCGCTAGGTGGTTGAGTCAAGGGTCAGATACAGAAGGCGGTACTCCTGGACACGGCTCGGATAGTCAGGAGGTTCCTTTCTCCGTCGCCCTGACCACCGATAGCTTAGGCCCCGCCTTGCTCCCGGTTGCACCCTAGGTTAGGTTTTTATACTCGTATTTTGTATTAATGTTGTTTTATTACTTTTTATATGAATATTGTAAAAACGTAACTTATGTAAATAATAAATATGCAGAATAATTATCCCTACAGATTATTATAAAACAAAGTTCTCCACCGCGTATGTGTGTTTGTCTGTCAGTTTTCGATACACTTCATACGGTTTCAGCAATCAGAGTGATTCACGAGGAAGGTTTAGTTATATAATTTGTCAAGTCTTTGTGTAATTTAGTTGAAATTACAATATGAAGATAATTGTTTCATGTGTCGGGAAAAAAGTTGCATGGGGTACAAAATTTAAATCAGCGCGGACGTAGTCGTGTGTAACACCTAGTTCAATCCTTTAATAGAATAATTGAAGACCACTTCGTTTGTAGTCGTAGTTTCCGTTTGCACCCGATAGCCTGAAATGCTGGTCGTGCAAACCTGGACTATTCTTGCAAACCATTCAAATATTATTCTCGACGTACGTGTATGGTCACGGTTTCTGCGCTCTGGAAGATATGTCCCAGTATCAAAACATCACCCTCTATTTTAATGTCACCTTTAGAGACCCTAACTATGATAATTCAAGTTAAGGACCTGGATTTATTCGGAAGATGTAGCTAGACTAGTAAAACTTTTGTTTGTGTTTAAACCAATGTCAATAATGCATGTCAGTGTTTGCCCCGAACTATTTGCAAAGAACTCATGAAATGACTGAAAAAATTAAGTGGTGTGTTTAAATGTGTGTGCTAATAGTTTCGGATTGTGCTGGACTCACGAGGAATCTGAATCACACCAGTAATGAGCCCATCTAAATACACGCACATTAAGAACGCCATATCACAGTATATATATAAGCTAAAGCAGTAAGAAAACTACGAATAAAACGGTCGATACGAACGCACACATAGATGCGCGCTTCTACAAGGCTCCTAAGCGGATCTCACGGTGCCGTCAGTCGCGAGTGCTGCGTTGAGACGAGCCTGTTACGTGCCGCCGGACAGTCCGCGATCTTTACTTTTTAAGCATGCCAAGAGTAAGAGCCATGTTTCCCAATAGTTTATTTAAGAAAGCTATTCATTCGGATGAGAATTTTTCATACTATAAAATTTAATAATAGAGCTTTCCATACGTGTCGTAGCAGGCGAAAGTATTTTTCAGTGAGTAATATAGTTTGTTCTTTTTTTGCGGAAATTAAACTAAGTACTCTTAATTAAGTGTAGCTAGTTACTTTAAAACAGGCCTTACTAGCTGAGATAGCGCTAACTAAATAAAAAGCTTTTAATTTTACAAAAATTAAATCGACAACCCTAACACTATTAGAGCATAGATATTCAAAAAATAAGCCTAGTTTCCATACTGCTCTATTTATTTACTGTGGCCATATCATGTTGATGAAACTGAATGACGTGAAGTTTCAGCGGGATAGCGGTTATGGACGAAATCGCGGGTAGCAACTAATAAGTTTTTACTCACTAGCCGTTACCCATGACAACGTCCGCTAATCATACATTTTGGCTATCCGGCGGAAAACATGAAATTTTCCAGGATAAAAGTATCAGAGATCCAAGCATGGCATTAAAATCAATCCAGCTGTATAAGCCCAAAAGAGTAGGTAACAAATACACACGCACTCACAAACTTTACATATATACTTTCTCATGTAAAATATTAGTGGGACCTGACTGTACTATTAATTCACTGAAAACACTGCCACTTCTACGACTTCAATTTCATTTTTAACCTGTTCTACCTCAACAATTTATATTTATTGCGGTAAAGAAATAGTACGACAGGAGTGGTGAAACTGGGTGAAGTCAAACGCTTATTGGGATCCGGGAATTAGCAATAAACCTTTCAAGTACCGGAGAACGGTCCAAGAGACGAAAAATCAGCGATCACGTGTTAATATAAACATTTTATTATTTATACCTATGCGTATGCGGGAATCGGCAGATACAGTCAAGGAATTTAATTACCTGCCCACCATAGAACATCTTCACATGAAACGTCATAGTGATCGCATCGCATTAACAAGGAAAATCGATACGATACTGAATATAAAAAGTTTCCATCGTGGTTAGGAAATGCAATTCCTTGACTGTACCTACGGTACCGTACAATAGCTAAACTATTTGGTGGTTTCGCTCTTTCTTTGAATGAAATGAGAAGTTAGCGTCAATACGTCACTAAAGGAAAATAAGGTAAAAATCAACTACCAGCATATTAATCGACTTGACGACGTCGACGTAGATCGGATCAGTGACGTGATAATTTTAATCTCGTAAATTCCAACATACTAGATTCAGGATATAGGTACCAGGCTGTCTATGCCGAATGAAATCACTTTCCCCCCATAGCGATGATCTTTCAGTTTCAAAATTTTCACACCTATATGATAAGTTCTAGTTGAAAAAAAATACAACCAAGACTAAAGGCAAAGCTGTTGAAAAGGGAGGGTTAGCTTATGTTCTATTTTTTTTATTTTTTTATTTATAGTCTTATTAACTAACGTATTTATAATCATCTCAAAAAAGATTCAACGTATGAATCACGTGCTCAAGTCACAACGACACCGCTCAAACAGCTGAGCATTATCTCAAGTAACATAATTATTTACTTTAAGTCAATTTCAAGTTACATGGTTCAAGTGGTGCGATTTCACTCAGATAATATGTTATAGTATCGGGTTATTTTATATTCGTATAATAAATAAGGACAGACGGTTAAATCAAAGCACGCTGCAGGCAGCAGCAGCCAGGTGACCCCTTTTGTCAGTTGATTAATGATTTTTGTATCGGAACTATTTTAGACAGGCGAACGAAGATAAAATATGTGTTTACCCAAAAACTGCTGTGGATGTGGTATGTATTTAAAAATTGGAGTCGCATTTCCTGGTGAAATAATAAAATCATCTTTTGACGTGGTGGTGTTGTGTCACGGACAGGGCCAAAGTAAAATAAGACTAGAAACAATATCCCCTAATATTAGAGCCGCACGCGACGGATCACATCGTCGTTTGGTGGTTTAGAAAAGAAAAGGTATTTTTCTTCGTACTCACTTTAAAAAGAATGCGTAGGAACCTACCTAATAAAGTTAGCAGTATCGACAGCTGGCTAGGGCATGTGCACAGAATGGAGCCCTCCCGATTACCACGTCGTATCCCGTTAGGTGCAGTAGCTAATGAAAAAGGTCATTGCTTCGTTTTAAGGACTTCGCCAAACGGGATCAGTTTTAGAATTGACCACTGTGACTGAGAAAGGCTTGCAGAAAACCGATCAGGGTAGCGTCAACGTGTAGTGGGGAGGGTCGCAAACAATGCGATTAATCCTGGTTAGATACACTTGCTGACAAGAGACAAAAGCGACATCAAGGCGGCTCAGTAACAACCACCGAAAACTTCTCTTGTCATGCGTGTGCAGAGTATGTGGCTCTCGTATTGGTTTATGTAGCCACAGGAAGCGCTGTATCCCAGACGATACGCCACACTTTGTCTGTAATAGACGCAAAGGCCATATTACATTGACAGTTATGATGATTTTTAATAAAAAAACGTAAATTGTAGGCTGTTTGACTAACCATCAATGTTGTGACAATTTACTGAATCATGTCATAGTGTTACGAGTATAGTAGATATTATTTATAAATAAAAGAATGAACTATTTTTGGAACGGAGGAGAACGGCTGGATTTAAAATGCCTGTGTGAATATTTTGATTCCCCTTTCCACCTATGTATGCCCACAATCATGCTAAACGTGGTCTTTAGGTCTTGTCACCTTAGGCTCTGTCTACCCCGTAAGGGATAAAGACGTGATTTATGTATGTATGTATGTATCTTTAATATATCACCTGGAAAAATCTTTTTGACTCGCTATTGGTACTGGTTGCCAAGATTCGGTATATGATATATATTGTATCTGGCTTTCTTCCTGTGACTTGCACTTCTTTACAATGAACACATTTCCAACGGTAATGTGGCATCACAGATATTCACCTGTTTTGCAGCATAGTACAGTAACCCTTAGTCATAAACGCTTGTTAAGTTGGCGTTAACTTAACATTAGTTTGTGTTTATTTGTCATTTGCACATTTGCCTTTGAAAGACAGGTAAAATAAAAAAATGTACACGTTTTTATTTTTAATATACAATTAAGGTCTTTGTGAATATACTGTTGAACAAGTCAACTTGATGGTTATTTTATTTAAAATATGTTAAGACATCTAAACATTTTTAAGCTTTGTCACTAAATTCTACTGCCAGTCAGCCTCGGGAAGGTTAAGTTGCCGCATAACAGTTGAGGGTACTGTTTATTACAGAAGTTTTTGCTGTGATTTATTTCAGCTTTGCCATAAAACTACAGTTCGACGACGACGTAGGTGCACATGTGGCGCTTGATAAGTAGGTAAGTAATGTTGAGTAACTTTGTGGCAAGGTTCGGGTTAATTTCACCAACGAAAGTCATTTTTACGAATCAGTAAACAAACGTTTATACGAAAATCCTTTATGTGAATATTGTAATAGAGTCTTTGAGTTTAGCTTCTAATGAACCAGAAGGCGTAATTCGTTAGTTAACATTTAAAAAATCACATCATGACATAAACAATAAACCTAAATTATTAAGGATATGAATTTCTGAGATAAATAAAATAAATAAATAAATAAATAAATATCTTGGGACAAATTACACCAATTGACCTAGCCCCAAACTAAGCAAAGTTGTACTATGGGTACCAGGCAACGGATAAACATACTTATATAATGTAGATAAATACATAATTAAATACATACAATATCCATGACTCGGGCACAAACATTCGTATTCATCATACAACTGTCTGCCCCTACCGGGATTCGAACCCGGGACCTCTAGCTTCATAGTCGGGTCACTAACCACTAGGCTATCCGGTCGTTAGCTTATCATGAGCTATCTATACCCTAGCTAGAGCTTGCTGAGTTTGTATTGACTTATTTGTACTCAAATAATACCAAGTTTAAATATTTCATAGAACTAATGTCATCACATTTCGCCAATATTCCACAGTGCTTTAAGACGAATGTGTTTAACCAATGTGTGTTGACAGTCATAACGTATGGATCCGAGAGGTGTTGCTTCACTACAGACCTTATGAATAAGTTCAGAGTTGCTGAGCGAGCTACGGAGAGAGCTATGCTTGGAGTGTCTCTACGGGGTCGAATCACAAATGAGGAGATACGTAGAAGAACAAGGATCACCGACATAGCCAAGCGAATCAGCTCGTTGAAGTGGCAATGGGTCATATAGCACAATGGGTCAGGCCATATAGCACGGAGAACAGATAGTCGTTGGGGCCTAAATGTTCTCGAGTGGAGACCGCGGATCTGCAAGCGCAGCATATGATGTACACCAACGAGGTGGACGGTTGACCTGGTTAAAGTCGCGGGTTCACGGTGGATGCAAGCCGCTTCCAACGGAGGCAACTGGAGGTTCTATGGGGGAAACCCATGTCCAACAGTAGACGTCCTATGGCTGATGCATATGATGATGATGGTGAAAGTGATCACATAAGTGTTATACATTACCTACCAAGTTACAGTCAGCGTGAAAAAACGTAAGTAGACATTGCGTAGGTGTGATTAAGCAACGAAGAAGACGAGACATCTTTAACGTTCGCAGTTTGCGAGATATGCTAGGTACTAATGAAAAGATTGAATTTAACTTATTTGTATTTCAATATTATTATCATTTAATTTATTTGGGACATCAATCCCAACAGACTTAATAAGATTACACGAATACTCTCAATACTTACTCGTATTCGTTTACTTACTAAATTCCTGTTTCAAAGAAAATGTTCAATAAATTTGATACACTATGACAGTAGAACTTGGCTGGCTAACGAAGTCTCAACTTTACAAATGAACAATGAGTCACCGTCGCCACTTGCACAATACTTCGTAGCGCGATAAGAAAAAAATAGTAACTCTTTGACAACTCAGGATAAGAAAAGAAGGCACAACGAGTAAACAAACAACTGAATGAGATTGGAAATCGTATTTTTACCAGGACTCAAACCATTGTTACCGTAAATAACCGGCTCGCTTCATTGTCCGAGGAAATTAGTTTCTTTCGATACCACAGGGAAAGGATTGTTGGGAAATGACTTTTTCTAGAAGAGGCGGTGAAAGTAATACTAACAACTACTAAGTGAAGCCTTGAAATTTATTTGCTAAATAATAGCGCGTTGTTTCTTAATATATTTCTAACTTATAGATTTCCCGTTCAAAAGATCAAGGTTATGTATTGCACCCATTTAAAAAGGAAGAACACCAGCAGCCAATCCAATTTGAGCTAAGTTAACCATTAAATTGAATAATCAGTACCGAATTGTCTATTTAAAAAAATGAGCAGCAAAGCAAATTGGTCCAAAAGCAAAATGTAAGACGTCCATATGGCATAATGTCCAAACCACATAATATTGTGGACACATGTGGAGAAATAACCAATAAAGAACTTGGCTTTGCTCAGCTGAAAAGATTATAGGAAAGTGAAAGGCGAAAGTTTGTGAGTGTGCGTGTGTGTGTATGTTTGTTACTTCTTTACGCGCAAACGGCTAGACGGATTCGGATGAAATATGGAACGGAGATAGCTGGTACCCTAGATTATCACATAGGCTACCCGAAAAATTCATAGTTCCCGCGGGATAGTGATAAACTTGTCAAAAATTACGACGTTAGCTGCCTAGACTCGCAACGTAAATATTTATTGCAGAATAATAACTATCAACATCAGTTCTTAAATCTAATTCTACGAGGACGAAGTCGCTGGTAGAAGCTAGTCTAGTTGTATATAATATAAATATTATATCAATAAATTCCACGAGAGACGAGACACTGGGTTAGTTCTTAAGACATAAATGATGTTCCTCTGTCTGATGAATATACATAGGTGTGCCAAACGTATAAAATATATCATTCAGACAGTTGATGACTGTATTTGACGTCATGTCTCTGCATGCAAAAGCAAAAGGGAAACGACTGTACTCGTTACGGTTACGCGCTACGGTTAGGATGTTTTTGTTCCATGACTTTGATGGAAGCTGCCTCAATATTAAATCTCTTCAAAACCGTTGCTATGATAAGCTGCCCGTGTGTTTTAGCGTGACGGCGCTTAATTTCAGAACAAACTTTACAGTTAGCGGTCATGTGTCGGATATCGTTGACTGAATATATAGAACCTTTTTAGATCGCACCCAGTGATTCTACGGACGGTTCCTGGATGGATGGCAGAGGTTTTCATTTTTTTTTTATATGAATAGGAAGGCAAACGAGCAAGTGGTCACCTGATGGTAAGTGATCACCACTGCCCATAGACACCTGCAACCCCGGAGGGATTGTAGATGCGTTGCCAACCTAGAGGACTAAGATGCAATGCCTCTTGTTCATGCAAAGTTTTTAATTTATTGATCACAGTATGCTCTGGTCAATACATCTGATTAATACAGAGCGATAAATTATGTCATACTTAAACCAAGACAACTCTAAGCCTTCAACGTTTTTATGTATTTGGTTAAACATGCGCGCTGCCGACTGCAGATCTGTTATCGCGATAAAAATAAAATCTAATCAAAATATTTTTTTATTATATTGAATTAACAAACAAAACCATCAACCAAATGTAACTTTACAAGTCGTATAACTAAACACAATAATTACCCTCTTATAAAATGGGTAGTTGAAAACGAATTCCACTAAAATCTTATTCAATCCATATTTAATATTTATTATATTTATCAATCGGAAATGCTTTAAAAAATTAAATAAAGTAATAAGACTAACTTGTAAACTTTTCGGTTCTTTTTCAATTTTAGTTTGAATATCTTAATTTACTTATTTTGTTCCTTTTATTCCCGTTCATGATGTAATTGCTGTAGATTATGTATTATTTTGCCATTTTTTTTCTTTTCTAAGCAAGTCTAGGAATAAAACTAAGGTAGGCTTCGTTTTAATCTTTGTTTTATATTATAATAGAAAAAAATATTTATTTACTTAACACAATAATTGACACATATGACAAACTTACAGGCTAAACATAGCAATAGAGAAAGATATTGTAAGTACTTGAAACGTCGATGCCCTCTATACAGTACGATAGCTTTCAGTGATCAGTTTAAAATGCCAGCAAATGAAAAATGTAACCACTGCCTTTGAAAATAACTGAGAAATTTGAGCATATTTTCATTTTTTGAATCAACTACTAACCTCCTGCGAAGTAGATAATATCAGGCAAAAGTGGTAAAATAAGTGTACACTATTCCGGCATAGTACATAAAAACGTAAGTTTTTGATGAAGCCTCGAAAATAAGAAAACCTTAAATAATATTGAGTTTTCGTACAGTCAAGTTCATAAATATATGACAATGAAATATATGTATATATGCACATAACACGGTACATAAATATCTGAACAGATTAAACAACCAAAAATATATGTACGATTCTCCTATCATATTCATTTGAGCAAGCCTTCACTAATATGTAAGCAACTGAAAATTCAAAAAACAAGCTGAAGTACATAAATATCTACAAAAGGGTTTTCTTAAATATTAATAAACACGTAGTGGCACAAAAACATCTGTACTAACGTATTCCAATTTTATGTGAACAAGTAGAAGTTCATAAATAACATACCACGAATTTGCTCCTATGAGTGGGTTTTATCCTTCTGAGGTACCGAACCATAAAACGAATAGTTAGGTAAACAATAATTGTATTACAAAGTCGTGTTAACAATATTTTTTACATACATACATACACAAATCACGTCTATATATATCCCTTACGGGGTAGACAGAGCCTAAGGAAACAAGACCTAAGGGCCACGTTTAGCATGATTGTGGGCGTATTGGTGGAAAGGGAAATCAAAATAGTGAAGGGTTGCTAGTTGCATCGCCTATAACATGATTCCTATGCCCATTATTTTTTGGTCTCCGTAATTTGTACCTTATTAAATAAATAAATGTGGCATTTTATACTGTTCACATAACACTTGTTTTTGGGAATCAGGTCAACCTTGGTATATACCTAGATTTGAGTTAGTTATTGTCATTAGATACCAGTCATGATAATAATGTTAATGAGGTTATGATTAGTCACTGACAAATGGAATACTAAGCAATATAATAATAGCTACAGATCGCCGAAAACCTATGTATGTGTTGCGGACTCATTCATGTTTTGATACTATTTACGGTTTTTTATTCTCTTACTTTTGATTTGACTTTACGTCATTGTGACTGTTTTATTCTAGTTGGCATTTTGTTTGTGTTCGTATATTATTAAAATTGTAGTAACGTGTACCCACTTTTGAGGTCTGCTCATATTTGAAGTTGAAGAGTTTTGCTTAGTTCGCCTTGCGTCATCCTCTTCGGCATACATTTTTTCACGTTGTTTAGGACTATTTTACTGTGTTCACGGACCAAGTTCAAGTTTGAACTTATTCCCTCCCGCACTCAGAAATATTAAGGAATAAATAGTCATAGTTAATTGTCATTTATGAGTTTGAAAGGTAACTTTTACATTCTCTCTCGATTTCGTTCACGTTTAAAAATAGTCGTCCTTGCCGCGCTCAGAGATATTAATTTTTGATAGATCTTAATTGCTGTTTCTGAGCATGGAAGTTAACCTTCTCTCTTCTTTTTTCTGCGGTACAGACACAGAAAAAGTATATGCTAAAACAGTACGATAACTAGCTACGAACAAACGCCCAAAACGACGCACTCACACATACAAAAACTGAAGCGCGTGCTTATGATTTGTAAAAAGTTTTCTTTAAATTGTTTTCTGAAGGTTCGTGTTGTTTCCAAACACGAATTTGATATCAATAAGTGGAATAATGATATGAAATGGAATAAGCGGCCAACTTTTTGAAATTTTTAGCTTTTCGGCCGATAGCTTTAAAAAACGGTATCGAGGATCCGAGTGAAATTATCGTCGTTTAATATTTTGTTATTTCAATATCGAGTAGTTAGATATTTCTGTACATAATAGTGAACGAATACACGAAACAAATAAAACAACATTTTGTAAATTGGCTCTCGTAAAGTTGGAGTTAGATCAAACGAGTGAATGCTCATTCTATCCCCACTCTGCCAAATTTATTGTGTCGAGCAAAAATAAAGGGTCGCTTTTCAAACAAATTTGTATGGAGAGTGACCCGTTATTTTTGCTATATACAATAAATAGAATAGAATGAGCATTCGCTCGTTTGATCTAACTCCACCTTTATACGAATAACATTTTTAAAATTCCAAAACGAATTTTCTTTTAAAAATGTTTTGAAATGGAAGGCATTTATGATAGTAAGTATTTTTAGCCAACGGGGTCGCTTGAAACAGGTATTTTATACAAAAAGCCTATTCAGTTTGTGAAATTCTTAATAAAAATCTTTGACAACCTTTGATTCAGTTCTAATTTTATTCATTTTCATCAAGTCGCATTCATTAAGTGACAATTTTAAAGGTGTACGTATGCTCGTAGCCTGCTCAGTCACTCCTGTTGGCTGACCCCTGGGTCACGACTTGATTCCTTTATTCACAACAGCGCTGCGTACGTATTGGGTGACCATAAACTGCCATGTGTTACCATAAAAGTTGATTACCTCCTGACCTTGCGAGATTAATGGGTCATCGATCGGCTCATAAAATACAGCGACGTTTCGAGGGACGAATAGTAATAGCCGTTTGTGAATTATTTTCATTTTCGAATTGTTAAGTAAGTTTTTAGGTAAAAATTCTCTTGATTTATTTTTTATTGTTAGCTCAAATAGTTTTACAGCAATTTATTTTTTCTCGTGCCTTTTGTAACTTGTTCCACTTGGTTTACCACTCTGAGATTAATAATTATAGTCATTTGTTTATTTAAATCATCAAATACTATTTCCAGTTAGGTACCTACCTACCTACGAGTATAGTTTGTCGCAGACATAACCGTTCGGCACGGAATGGCAGCGCCTCGCCTCGTCGGTTCGCCGTCAACCATACGCAAGCTCGTAACGGAAGCGGCTCGGTGCCTTCGAGGCATCCGCGCAGCTACAACGCGCTTACCGCAAGCCGGCGACTGGTTGGCGGCTAAAAGTCAACGTTGACGGTAGGCGATATCAGAGAGGCAAGCGGCGGGACGTTCGCGGGCCGCCCGCGGGGGAGCCACCCGAGTTCCACGTGCCGTCCCCGCGGCGACGACGACTCGACGTAAGCGCAGTGACCGCGAGTTGCCCACGCACTACTCGCTTGTGCCGAGACGAGGCGTTGCCGTTCCGAAGCCGATAAGTGTGCGTTGCAGTATGGAGTTTAATAGGTACAAAGAATACGGAGCGGGTGCCGTGCCGGCGCGAAGCGGTTATGTGAGCTTATAAGCACACACGTAAGAAATGTAAGCAGACTGAAATGAAAAAAAAATCGCTAAGGCATACCTAAGGACGTAACCCTCGGCTACGTATAGTTTCGCCAGGCTTCGGGACACGCAACCCGCGTCGTACGCGCAGCCATTTGCTTGGAGACACCGTCACTCAGAGCTCGTGTGTGGGTGCATAGATTTGCAAAGATAGCAGATGAAAAATTCATTAATCTTGAGTAATCACACAGCTGTTTGTGTAAGATATGCACGACCGGAAAGATGATCTCTTGTTCATTATGTATGGACGAAGCAATGAAACTAGAGTATCAAAATTTGCATAACACATTCTATAATTAGTAGTCGTAAAACAGTGGGCGCCGGGGATAATTGAGCAAATGACAAACAATTATCACCCAGTAATTAAATGTCATATGAAAATAATTTGTATAATATATAAAATGAATTTTATGTCAAAAATGCCTTACGTCAATTGGGAAAAGAGCTGACACTCTTAAAACTACTGGACCGATTATTGCCAAACATGGCTAAAATCCACCGCAAGAAAATTTGAATGTAAAAAATGTATTTAGTCTGCTTACGTATACGTAAATTATTGTTACAATCTGCTTTTTTTCTAATTTCCTCTTACTTCTTACGCAAGTTTTGCGAATTAACCATGTTTCATAACTCTATAAACGTTTTGCGATAAGAATCTTTTCCGAGTTATTTTTTTCCATGCTGATGTGGGAGTAAAGAAAAAACAGAATGTACCAGTTGCTTCTCTTCCCGCGCACTTGGTAAAAGCCCATCGAGGGAATGGACGAAAAGCTTAGGAATCATGTTATAGGCGATGCGGCTAGTAACCCATCACTATTCTGATTCCCCTTTACACCTATACGCCCACAATCTTGCTAACGTAGCCTTAGGGTTTTGTTACTTTAGGATCTGTCTACCCCGTAAGGAATAAAGACGTAATTTATGTATGTATGTATCTTTTCAGAAAGACGTTTCCTTTGGAATAAAATGTAGTGAACAATTTAAACATTTGCGGCTCGATCCAAAGAGATGCAATAAACGGTATTTGAATGCCCGGTTAAGCCTGCGGCGTAGGTTATTGCAGCAGCAGCAATTAACACAGACCGCGTTTTGCTCTTCCGATAAATTACCAGGAATAATCTCAATTTTATGACTATTAATTGTTATAAAAAAAATCTAGTCTAAAATCACAATCCATACTTTTCATTTCACACGATACCAGTCGTCTTAACAAGTTATTTTGTACAAATGTACAACGGACAAAAAGTTTGTAAATATATACATGTTATATTTAAAAAAAAACAAATAGATTAGAGGCCACAAAAACCTAAAAGCCCAATTATATGATAGAAAAAACGAATAGAAGACAAATGGTCGAGATCCCACAATACTCAATGGGTTCGAAAATTCCCGTGTCAAGTTTTACAAAATTCACAAAGTATATATTAATTGACATTTCCTGCTACCCTATCAGTGGCGGCTTGGGAGTTACGTAACTAATGTCGGCTTGAATGTTACTAAGTATTTGGCGATGTGCGTGCTCCGGTATATTTGTACACGATGGATGTCCCGAACAATTTGACCGCTTTGGTTGAGTCACTGTTAATGACCATTTTGGTGTTTCCAAGTATTTGATGACCTTGACAATGACGCTGACTGTACATACACAAATCACGTCTATATCCCTTACGAGGCAGACAGAGCCTAATGTATTGATTTGAATTGTAAACAGTTTACACAGCATTAATTTATTCGGGACTTAAATCATGGAATTTAGATTCCCTGTATTGTTTTGATCTAATCTAGTCTAACTATACACAATTAACCCTATGGAACATCCGTATGAAATTTTCTACCCACAGTATTTTGTTCACCTCACAGAAAGAATGTTTATCAATCATGTCAGATCACCATTACCCACCTTCTGGCGTCGACTCCGATGACAAAAGATCCGTTCGTACCTACCATTAATTTTAACGAGCGACCTGCGCCTATCCTCTTACTTCAAATTAAAACACGTTATATTTGAATTCATTCTGCACCCGCAATCGCGCTAAACTTAATTATTTTTCTCATAATAACTTCGTTTAACCTGTGTTGCAGACGCCTCTCTCTGACGCAATTTACAGAAATAAAATGTTGGTAACAAAATAAAGACTGAAAAACAAAATATTCACAACTAAATCTTTTAATAAAGAAATAATCGAAATAAAAATTAGGTAGTTGTCAACAAAATTCTATGTATAAAAACCAGAAAAAGTCACCAAAAACAATTTTCGGTTGTGATTTAGCAGTTATATTTTATCCCCAGAAAACGAGATTCAATCCAAAATGTAACGGAAATATTTTTTGATGCAATACTTATATCAAAGTTGTCCTAAGCCGTTTGGTAACAGGTAATTTTGGTACAAATGTCTTAATTTACAATAGTTCAAAATGCATCATTGTCAAAATGTACAACGGTCAAAAATATATAAATATAAACAAGTTATATTGAACGAAAGACAATTCAATTAAACGCCACAAAACCGAAAGATAGAAAAAACGAATAGAAGACAAATGGTCAAGATCCCAAAATACTTAATGGATTCGAACATTCCCGAGTCAAATTTTACAAAAGACAAAATACCTTCCTATATTAATGTCAAAATAATTGTAAAATGTTATGTCAAATAGCGTATTGAACATTTTTAACCCAGAATATTCTGTCCTGAAAACTTCCAGACACAAAGACACCTAGGCCATATTGAAAACTGTCTTGGAAACATTTTGTACAAAAGTGCATGTTGGCCGTAGCATATTTTGCCCCTAAAATATTCAAACAAACATTTAGTACTTTTGGCAATATTACCTACACATATTTCCCACTAGCTGTTGCCCGCAACTTCGTCTGCATAGAATTCGTTTATCGCTATCCCGCAGGAATTACGCAATTTTCCGGGATAAAAGTAGCCTATGTGTTATTCCAGACTATAGTTACAAATTTCATCCAGATCTGTCCAGCCGTTCTGGCGTGAAAAAGTAACAAACATCCATCCATCCATCCATACTTACAAACTTTCACGTTTATTATATTAGTAGGTTTCAGAGTTAGGCAAAAATTATCTATTTACGAAAAACCGGGAAGATAACTAAATCATCTCTTATTTGAAGGAACTAAATAATCCGTCATTTGTTATTTTGAATTTATCTAGATCAGTTTCATTTTTATCTAGATAAATTAGTTGGGATTTTAAATAAAAGATGAATGTCAGTAGTACAGTCATGTAGAACTAGAAGTGGTCGGGCATGATGAAATTAAAATAACCTACAACAAAGGTAATTAATGTTTTGTACATACTCAAATATATGAAATATAAATATAATATAAGGGACATTTTTCTCCTGTAGTAGCTTTTCAACACACTTATGGAAAGAAACATACATTGTCGACTGATCGTGTCGATACTGAGATGTAATTGGTATACAGCCTGTTTTGGCTTGTGATTATTTTATTGCATGTTGAAAAAAGAAGAACAAATTAAGCATCATAAAATGTCAACCAGACTACTGGTCCATGCCATTTGTTTCTCATCAAGTGTGTAAAAAATGGAGGCGAGTTTCAGTGAAATGCCGGTTCGGTTTATCATCCTTACTATATAATATTATAAATGCGAAAGTAACTCTGTCTGTCTGTCTGTCTGTTACCTTTTCACGCTTAAACCGCTGGGCCGATTTAGTTGAAATTTGATATACAGATAGTTTGAGTCCCGGGAAAGGACATAGGATAGTTTTTATCCCGGAAAATTGCATAGTTCTCGCGGGATAGCACAGCCCAAACCACTGGAATTTTTCAAATTTAAGGCGGAACAAAGTTCGCCGGGTCAGCTAGTAAAGTATATGTCGATAAAGAAAAGTCATTATACATCTATCATTATTATGGTTGGTTGCCTAGCTACGAGTAAACATTTCAAATCTTATTTACCAAATCATATTTACTAAATAATATTACATAGGTATTTCGTTCTTAATATCAAAATTATCACTGATAAATAATCAGTGTACTCGCTAACCCATAAATTTGAAAAAATAATCGTGAAAAATGAAGCCTATAATGGATTCCGTTAGTTCTGAAAATATTATTTTGACAAGTCAACATGAAAATCTTTCAAGTACCGTGCAGTGCCCGCATTGCCCCAGATCTTTCAAACAATGGATAACAACGTCATATACGTGCTGCCCGCACGATAACCATTCAAGCACGCAACGAATATCTGACTCAGTTGTGCACACATCACGCCTGGAAGATGCATTTTGATCGCCCTATCTTAACAATATAGGATCTAAGACTGGTGCTTGGCAAAAACGCTGGGACAAAGTATGTTGTCTTCACGGTAAACTTTACGATCTTCCCTCTAACACCACTAGCAGAAAATTTATCCATACACTAGCTGATGAAATAGAACTTCTTGACAAATTAGATTTTCCTTCAGAACGTGTTTTAATCTTCATTGCCGTAATGTTACAACGAGATAAGAATATAAAAAAAGTAAAATATGTCTTTTACCAGATTAATTGTTCGCCGCCTCAAATTATGGGCCGAAGAAAAATACGAAATCCTCATAAGCGAATCTATCAAAGCAGATATCAGATGTAATGCTTTTAACAGAAAAAATGGCAATAGTGATGACGTCACCGAAATATTCACACGTTCAATTTTGAAGGGTAAAATTCGAGAAGCTCTCAATTGGCTCCTAACAAAAGATACGAGCAAAATCCTTAACACCGATGACGAAGTTGATACTTCTGGAAAAACGTTCAAAGACGTCTTAGAAGAAAAACATCCCACCGCAACTACCCTGAGACCCATCCTTATTTACAATACCTGAAAATATTTCTGAAATGCCTCCACTACTCGATGTTGACATAACCTGTGACCACGTCGAATCAGTCACTAGGAAATTACATGGTGCAGGAGGGCCAACAGGTACCACATCTGAAAATTGGAAAGATTATCTCTTACGTTTTGGCGAAGCAAGCTTACACCTAAGGATTGCCATAGCTCATCTAACCATGAAACTCAAAAACGAATATGTTCCATGGAGTCACATACAAGCACTCATGTCAAGTCGCCTTGTAGCCCTTGATAAATGCCCCGGTGTGAGACCAATCGGTATTGGTGAATGCCTTCGGAGAATCCTATCCAAAGGTATGATTGAAGCCACTGGCTCCGAGGTTACCGAAGCATGCTCCAACTCGCAACTTTGCAGCGGATTAAGCAACGGCATAGAAGGTGCAATACATGCAATGAGCGATCTATTCGAAAAAGAATGCCAACCCGGCTCAAACTGGGGATTACTTCTTGTTGACGCAAATAATGCTTTTAACTCTGTTAATAGACAACTTGCCCTTTGGCAAGCAAGATTATACTGGCCACACTGTGCTCGCTTTCTTTATAATACCTATAATGGTCACGCAGAGCTCGTCATTCGCGATTCTGACATGAGAATTTATAGCAAAGAAGGTGTTACGCAAGGAGACCCATTAGCTATGCCTTTATATGCCCTTGCTACTTTACCTTTAGTAAATAAACTAAAAGATGACCATAATACCACTCAATGTCGGTACTCTTCTGCACAAGGAAATCTTAATAACCCGTATCAATGGTGGGAAAAGATAAGTAGCATAGAGCCTGCCAACGGATATTTCCCCCAAAGCAAAAAATCATTCTTAATAGTATCAGAGACGGACAAACAGAAAGCAACTCATATATTCCAGAATACTAATGTTACAATTATAACTGGATCTTGCTATCTGTAACAATGTAAACATTGTCGAACTTATATACTCAAATTCAATATCTGCAATGGGATTGTTTAAGCCCAGTGCCCTGTGTAGTTGTAGACTTTTGTCACGAAATACTTAAAATTTGCCTCATTGCGTCATATAGGCTATTCCACCTAGTGGGACATGGTCTACTAAGTGTATGTCCCAAGACTTGCTGGATAAATTCGGCAAATTTAGGACGTCCGGCGGAATTCCACAAAGCATTACATTTAGAAATTGTTTTAGAATGCAAATGTGATAAAGGCGTGCGGTCTCCATTTTTGTCAATTTTACTAACAACGTGCTTAGCATCAGTTGCACACAAATTTAACGTATGAGCATTACACCTCAGATGTTGGGGTAACAATGGTAACATTGTGACAGACGATTCATCTAACATGACGTATTCGTGATCTTCCTCTTCTTCAGAAGAATCGTCACATTCGATATTGATATCGACGCCAACTCTTTGAAAGATTTTACAAAGTTGCTGCCGTTATCAGTCACTGTTGCAACGACAGTTCTATGGTCAAGTCCAAAATCATCTATCCTTCGAGTAAGTGTTCTTCTACTAAATAATTTTAAGTTGAGATTCTTATATTTTCCAACATCGCTTTTAAATAGAGGTATCATAGAATGTATGAAAACTTTGTGACATCGCTTTCAAAATCACCCTGAGAAATGGCTCTTATTGTATTTGTTTCCGAACTGTTCGTCGACATATTTCTGTTGCCGTCCTTTTACTCTCTTTTAAAACGCTTAACGTGTTCCTTGTACCTACTCTTCAAATGCTCCGTTTCCATGTTTACTTTTTAAATGACTCAGAAAATTTGATGTATGTGGAGTTAGAGAACCCTTAATAATATTACTTAACCACTTAATTCAGTGGTAAACATAACGTACACGTAGCTATTACATTTTTCCCATCAGCACTTCCCGAATGATATTTAAAAAACTTGCCGTCTAATATTCCAGAATTGGAGACATGTTGAGAGCCAGAGCTAGAAGACGACATTGCAGCTTTTATGTTGCAACAATTATTTTCTGATTATATGAGCAATGTCAGTGTGACGGTTTGACCCGACGTGACATTCTGTATACATTTATTATTATAAGCTTACTTCATTAAAAAACGAGGTCGGTTATCTTCATCTAGAATCTAGATAATTTATCTAAATAAAGTAGTTGACAACGCACTATTTTTGATTAAATTTATCTTCGAATAAATTTATTTGAAATAATTATCTAGATAAGAAATTATCTAAATAACGCCCAACTCTGAGTAGGAGGATGTTGTTCAAAATTACAACGTTTAATGAGATTATCTCATATATCTATCGCTCGAGACTTAAATTTTGATGAATTTTGCGGATGATGATGGCGGAGTTTGAAGAATTTCCTCTGGGCGGAGCTGCTGATATGAGACGGCGCCAGGTTATCTATACGGATGACGTCCCAAACAAGTGCACTCTCAGCATTCCACTCGGTTTAACAATCGAGGATATGGAAATCGAGATTAGACCGTTTCTGTAATGCCTAGTTTTTGTAAGTACTTTACTCCTTCCATGTCCACTGTTACACAAAAAATCTTTAGCCCTTTCTTAACACCAAAGCACTCCCAATTTTATCGGCACTTCGTCTCCCATCGGGAATCTCCGGCTGTCGGAGCTGGCTCGGGATATCAATGCGATGTTATCTGTGAGACGAAGGTTGACTGCCAATTAGGTTAGTTTATGTTGAAGCTGCGGTAATATCTGCTTTATTGCCGTACTAACTGCTCGCTATATGCTGAATGTAATAGCTTGTGGTTATCCAAAGATTTAGATATAAGGGAAATCTTGGGGCTTGAGCACATTTGCCGAATTTTAATGCCTTAGGTAGCTCGACATAAGAACATAAAAATAGTAATACATATTTCAAACCTACTAATCTTCGTATCTTACTGCAACGCTAATACTCTTATCCTAACATTTTATTCAACCTATCGTAAAATGTTTTATAGTAGAAAAAAAATGTTGTGTCAAGCAAATAAATGTTTTGAGTTAGAATTTCATAAATGTACTCTTCTGTGGAAAACTGTACGTTAATAATGATTACCACTGATTATAACAATTGGAAACTGGAACGTTCGTACTTTCCAGCAATAAAGCATTCCAATAAAAAAAAACTGACAATAGAATTTTATGCTGTTCAAACATTCATAAGTGGGTGCAAACATTCCTTTGTTCCGAGTTCCTTACAATATAGAACTTCGATATTGCAAATTTGTTTTTTTCTAAAATTGTTAAAAGCTTTCAGCAAAATAAAGTCTCTAATCTAAAGTTTGCATGTGTGAGAATGTTCTTAACTTTCTCCGACTCGACCTTGGAAGAACATGTTTATAATGATCTCGACGTTTCGCAATTTCAGCTGAGTTTTATCTTGAGTACTTATAAGAGATTATAAGCCTAAAGTTGGGGTAAATCAGTTTAAAAAATCTAATGCAGGTTTCATGGAATAGTAACGTACCTACATCATGATTTTAGATTTGTTGAAAAGAGAACACAAGATAACTAATTTTATTTTTTGATTGGTCAATGTGTATTGTTTTCAATCCTGATATTTCTCTCGTTACTTATTCCTTAGCTCGGGACGTGGTAAACTAGGTAAGGGAAACGGGGAAGTTGGCAGTCACCCTCCTTCAAAACTAGGTCATAGGAAACCAAGACGAAGTTAGTGGTAAGAGAAATGACGTTATCATAACTTGTAATCAGCACTCGTCTGTGCAACTTAACTGCTTAGACTCTTTAATTAAATTTTCATGTAAATCCGAAGCGTATCAAGATTGGTTCGAACACGAAGTTATCAGAGTTCGAACGTTGCGAACTCAGAGATCGCATAAATTCGCAATGCAAATTATGGTATTAAATATCGATGTAGAATATGCACAAAACTGTGATATGTTTTATTTCATGACGTTGCCTCAGATCTGATATCCGTTCACTCGACTTTCACATTTACTGCATGGGTCATACAGAATTTGGGTAAAAAAGCGTTCATAAATAGTATTTAAATTCATTTTTATTACAAATTCCCATTCAAAACTTGTTGATAATGTTGGTTAATTATTGAATATTTTATAGAAAATTGGTTAGTTATTGAATAACGTATATATATTAAATTGTAAGTCGATATAAATATATTTTATTTGGCATAAAATCTCCTTCTGTGGACGACTAACTATTGTGCCATGTTAAATTTTTCTTTGAGAAGACTCAAAAGATATACCTACATTGTCTACAATAGTACTTACGTTTCATGGCATGCGATGTACAGTCAACGTCAAAAGTAAGTGATCAAAATCGAAGTTTCAAGACATCTTCTAGCATGACGTGCCAGATATAACAAGTCATACCAAAGTGTCAGTTTTAAATGAAGTTTTAATTAGTCAAAAGAAAGTGATCATAAATAACAACACTGAGGCAGAAATGAAGTGACAAATCAATATTTCAAAATAAAATAATAATACACCATAATATGATTTTTATGGATGTGCCAACTAAATAACAAAAGAAAAAGAACATTTCGAATTGTCGGAAATGTCTTAATGAAAGCTGGATAAAAAAGGATTTATTTAAAATGTAACCAAAAATCGAGCTGATGTAATAAGACTTTATTTCAAACTTTGGTGAACATGACAGGTGTTAAAGTTGCTTCGCGTGTTTGTCTCACGAATATAACCGATGTAAACCGAACATCTGACTTGTACTCCGAGGTGTCCCATAAATCCGTATTTTATAGATAATCACTTTAATTTGAAACACTTTAACTGTTTGAATGGCATGTCACTTAGTTTTCAAGGATCGAAATAAATGTGATCACTTACTTATGACACGTTAATGTGTTCATTTAGTTCTAATAAACTACAATTTATAGTCAGTAACGTTTGACTTAATTTAGCGTGTATACTATTTTGGGAGCCTAATTCATCAGTTTCTTTGCAGTTGACTGTACAAATAAGTCAGCTAGCCACTACCTTACATCTAAAATTATGCTGATCTGAGTTCCTATGAAGAGTTTCATATGAGTACTACCTGTTTCATAGTTTTGCATCTTTTGGATCTTGTTCCCGTAGTTCAGCAAATTTCAAAATCAAGCACAACGCGCGCATTTAAGGTTATCTACTCTCGATGTTCACCAGATCACGTCATAAGATAAAATCTGAACCTAAACGAAGCATAAACGAATCACCGGAATATCACTCTGAATGAAAAAAACTGAAGTTCAGTGACAGTCAAATTGTATAAAATACAAGAGTACGACATGAAAAAGTTAGAAGCTGAATTAGCCGCTGTTGAACGATTGTTTGAATGAAAAAAAATGGTTTTTGAAACAGAAAAATACTGTAAATAATACATACATACATAAATCACGTCTTTATCCCTTACGGGGTAGACAGAGCCTAAAGTTACAAGACCTAAAGGCCATGTTTAGCATGATTATGGGCGTATAGGAGGAAAGGGGAATCAAAATAGGAATAGGTTGCTCGCCGCATCGCCTATAAAATAATTCCTAAGATTTTCGCCCATTTCCTCGGTGGGATTTTACTATCTGCGCGGGAAGAGAAGCAACTGGTACATCTATATAATTGAACTCTACGACGATGCACCACCGATTTCAGACACCCACATCCGAACCTTTGAACCAAGACTGGAACCTGTATTGAGAGCCAGAACCGCAGAGCTTACTGCTAACCAACTGGTTAATCTAGAAATACAAAAACGGGACGGAGAGAATCCAGAAACTGTTCCTTCGAACTCGCAAAAAGCGGATCCAAAAGCCATAGAACAGCCAGCCCGGAAGACCGACCCTGATGTGAATAAAACTACGGCACCAGTTGTATTAAAAGTCCTCTTTCGAGCTCAATTACACACAAGTACCATAAAACTCACAAGACGTATTAGCGAAGAACCGAAAAAGTTAAAGAGGAACGAATGTATAAATGAACCACCGGAGACACGAAACATTGAAGACAATGAAAACACAGCAAAGATTCGGATTTTAGAAGGAATTCCGTAATGATTTAGTGGCACCCTGCACGACAGTACAGTAACCCCATCTCATTGTATCTATTGGAAAAGTTGATTGTTTTATAAGCATTCTTCCTACAGTTTGGACACTCAGATTTCGAAACTTAGAGACTGTAAAAACTTGGGCTTTAAAGTGATTTGGACGTCTTTTTCGAATTCATAATTTGATTTTACGTAGGTATAGATATTAAGTACGCGTATGTTGATTTAGTTTGAAAGGTTTTTCTTTAATTCAATAAAAATAATTAAACTATCTTAACTAGTCTATATTTCGCGATTGCAACAAATTAGAAAACAATCTGTAAACTGCTGGGTTGAAAATTACTACACTCCTGTGATAATATTAATCTACTTTGCTTAATATCCTTACAAACTTAATTAAAGGCAAAAAGTTTTATTATGTAACATTTCTTAGTGCTCTATTTGTAGCAATTACATTTACTTGTGTTACGAAGATCACAAACACACAAACTACTTAATTAGATTAAGTACACTTTTCTGACCTTTCTACTTGGCCTTTGGGTGGGGGAGCTAGAACCGGAACAATTGCTTCTTGTATACGAAAAACTTTCTTTTCAAAGTTTACTTTTTAATTAGGGTTTTAACTTCGTTTCGAATGTCAACTAATTGACACAATTATGTAATTTCAATTTAAAAAGATAGACGATGTTAAACGTATTTCAATAGGTTATAGTATTTTTCACTTCTCGTGCTCTTAAAATGTTACTTTAGTCTCTGCATATCGTGACCAAAGCTCATTTTTAAGCTTTAGGTATTAAAGATTTTTTTTAAATTTAGTTTGGAAACAGCCAGTCATGATGTTTGTGATTTTGTAAGAATATATATCTATTTAATTATATTAAGGATTAATTCATTTTATTATGCATGGTCCAATTGTGTAAGAATTGAAAGCTTCACTTTACAAAAAAACCGTAGAACTTTTGGATTGTAATATTTTTTTAGAGTTTCAATCTTTTTGGCTTTTTCCATTGGCTAGTCCTTAGCCGCGCGCTGCGGCGACGAATAAAAATAAAGGGCTGCCAGTTGTTCTTCAAAGTTGTTGGTGCACGGCTATTCAGGGTTTTTTATTCGGAACTTATTTGTGTAGGTACATATACAGGGTGTTTGGTAGCTAGATACAAAGCTTTAAGGGGATGATAGCTGAGGTATTTTTGAACATTTTTAGCCATATATGTCTTAGCCGAATTTTGATATTTTTTTTTTAAATTGAAGACTTAGAAATTTTAGGAAAATACCCAGAATTTGATAGTCACGAGCCAATATTGCCCCAATGAGCGTTAATTTGGAAACAAAACCTTTTATTTCGGATAGTTTAATGTGTATTGGACCAAATGAAATAATTTTTAAGGGTCTTTCTTGCCAGAAAAACAAAATGGAGGCATTCGAAATTACTAAAAATGTCTTAGGTTGGAACAGAGTCATTTTTCTGTGCTATAAAAAAAATTAAAAAAAAAATCCTTGAAATTGCCAAACATTTTTAGAAACACGCCTGTTTATTGTTCTTTCTTTTAAGGTATCACTCATTCACATTGCTTGCTAAATTTGAGATAAAAAGTAAAAACCAAACTCAGGGACCACTCGCTAAGAATGCACTAGTCTTGAAATTTTACTAGTAAATAATGTGTGAAAAAGACATTTGATTTTTAATGTAAAAAAAATTGTAAAATTAATTAATTTAGTATTCAAATCACAACAAACCGAAGATTAATGATTTTATTTTAATCTTTTTTTTATGTAATTTACTAGTTAAGTACCTTTAACGTGAAGTTCCAAGACTAGTACATTCTCTTAGCGAGTGTTCCCTGAATTTGGTTTTTGCTTGTTATCTCAGATTTAGCAAGCAATGCGAATGAGTGATACCTTAAAAGAAAGAACAATAAACAGGCATGTTTCTAAAAATGTTTGAACATTACAAGGATTTTTTTTTAATTTTTTTTATGGCACAGAAAAATGACTCTGTTCCAACCTAAGACATTTTTAGTAATTTCGAATGCCTCCATTTTGTTTTTTTGGCAAGAAAGACACTTAAAAATTATTTCATTTGGTCCAATACACATTAAACTATCCGAAATAAAGCATTTTGGTTCCAAATTAACGCTGATTGGGGCAATATTGACTTGTGACTATCAAATTTTGGGTATTTTCCTAAAATTTCTAAGTCTTCAATTTAAAAAAAAAATATCCAATTTCGGCTAAGACATATATGGCTAAAAATGTTCAAAAATACCTCGGCTATCGTCCCCTTAAAGCTTTGCATCTAGCTACCAAACACCCTGTATAATTTACCTACACAAATAAGTAATATTATTGTATAAATAATATTGTATAATGAATTGATGTATTATATATAGTGTTTGGTGTAAATTAATAAGTGTAAATAACAAAAGCGTTGGTCGAAACCGGCTCCCTCGAGGTTTTTGGCTCTGGAATTAATTGCAGACTACTCGTCCATCATACAAATATTATGTCCATTACTTGTATTGATCGTACGTTGTAAAAAAAGGCATATGTCACCAATTAATCGTGCAACTGTATAAATTATAGACCAAAAATATCACCATCATCATACAGTGAAGAAGAATTAACGAATTATGTACATATTGTACGAACGATTCTAATAATTACATAATTGTAAAAAACTTTGTTATAATTTAATATTGTAATTTGGTATAGAATGTCGTTTTTTTCCTCGCATTCAAAGTGAAAAGTAGAGTGTGTAAGGCGAGACTAAACAAGCTCGGGTGGCTGAACATCTCGTGTCATTATGGCTTGTTTTAGTCATTTGTTGAACAATCTACCATTATGCAACAGTCATTAAATGAGGGTCCTTAAAACACGAGTGTGGTTTTTTGAAACGAGCCATGGCGAGTTTGAAAATAAGATCACACGAGTGTTTTGAAGGCCTAATTATGTACAGTTGCATACATTACTTTATCTACATACATACACAAATCACGTCTTCATCCCTTACGGGGTAGACTTATATGTGTCGCGTAGCCAAATACTTAGCTGTCATGCAGGTGCGGTTGCAAAGTAGCAAGCCATCTGTTTTAGGTACTTATTCTCTTAAATTTTTAATATTTAAAATATACATACACATACACATACATACACAAATCACGTCTTTATCACTTACGCGGTAGACAAAGCCTAAGGTTGCAAGACCTACAGGCCACGTTCAGCAAGATTGTGGGCGTACACGTGGAAAATGGAATCAAAACACCCATCAGGGTTGCTAGCCGCATCGCCTATAACATGATTCATATGATTTTCGCCCATTCCCTCGATGAGTTTTTACCATCTGCGCGGGAAGAGAAGCAACTAGTACAGTCGCCATCAGATATATCGTAGCGGGCGAGATCCTCAAATATTTCGGAGCAGCCTTAAATTTCAGTAAATTACACGTAACATTAAATAAGGTCATTAACACCAGAACACGTAATCCTACTAATATTATAAATGCGAAAGTTTTTGAGGATGGATGGATGGGTGGATGTGATGTTGTTAGTGTGTACATACAAATATTACGTTAAAAATATTACGCCATTACCGGCAAACATATAACTTTTAAACAATATTGTGTTTTTAATACATAAAAATAAAAAATACATCAAATTAAAACAACAACGCCGTCTATTGGTGTTTATGGGCTTAGCTGACAGCGACGAACCACCTTAAGTAAACGTGTTTGATTTTAAGCGTCTCTACATGACAGTCGTTGACATGGCAAACACAGTTTTCTCATAAAAATGCGAACTCGCCCAGTTGGAACACATATCGGGACTCGTGAATAAGATCTCAAAGCCTTTCACGCTTCATGAAATTTCACTTATTCGCTATGCAATTTTATGAGGTTTTCTGTCTATAGGTAACGTATTTCCAAAACACTTTTTCTTTTTTCATCTGTCGCACAGTCAGTGGCTTCTTTCTACTGAGTATCATATTTGGATTCAAATTGATTACCGACTTAGTAAACTCTCCTTGAGTAAAGCAAGCTTCAAATTTGGTTGTTCCATGCTTCATGTCTTAAATCTGAAAAATAATTTCCTTACTTATTCTTCCTTATTTTTCTGAATGTTTAGGTTCATCCTGTAATACTTTGAGATTTTTTTTAACTGGCCGTTTTGGCATGCATTACATATCTAAATTGTCGACAATCTTTTTCACAACATTTACGTTACTTAATGAATTAGAACTACCTGTTGAAGCCGATTATTTTATTTAGTTTTGGTTTTATTTTAGAGTTAGGTATTTCATCTAAAATCTTTTACTTTATTAAAAATGTAGTCACTCATTCGCGTCTCGTGTACATGAACAAATTGCAATTACTTCCGGCTTTTGAAGTTTTTTTTACCTTTTCAACAGATATTTAGTCCGTATCATGTTAATATCCGTAATTAATGAATTTATTCTTTTCTCGCAGAGAATTACATCCAAAGTGACACGTTCTCAATCTTGAATATGTATATTATTTGCAAAATACGTTAGCCATTGCAGCTCTCAAGAAAAGTAGTAACAAGTAGGTATATGTGAAGTTTAGCTAAACCTTTGATAAGTTATTTTTGCTTGACAATGCGACACGGGGATGATCGTCGCAAGCACAAACAACTTTCCTTCTGCAATATTAATGCAGTCCAATGTACAATATACAGTCAATTTATTTTGTTCTATCTATGTCTGTCACTTACTTGTCTTGTTTTTACTCTTGTGCATGCCGTTACAATTAATAAACTATTATTTTATCCCTGCTCTGCGTATATTTTACTTCAAGAGAGGTACACTGGAAGGCCGCCTAGTGAGTTCTTTGTTACCTCAAAGGTACCAAAGAACTTAAACTCCACTTCCATAAAAGCCAGAGCTACCCAATAGGTTACAGACCCAGATTATGGGAGCAACATATTCGATCGGCGATCCTTTACTGGATTCGCTTTCATCGTGAGCACCTGTAACGTGGGAACCGCGCAAACAGGGCACCGGCGCGCTCTCTACCACCGAAACAGAGTACATGGCTCTTGCACGCCATGGGCCTCAAGTCACTCTTATGGGAAGTAGTCGCCATCTCACATCCCATTGTCATTCACACCGTCAAAGTACAATATAACAATTATTAATAATCACGCGCGCACAAAACATATCGACATTAAATACCATTTCATACGCAACACATTTCACACCACGACCGACACCTCAGATACATTCACACAGGATGATTATGATCGCCGACATCCTTACTAAACCTTTGGCTAAACTCAAGCACTGCAAATGCGTCAATTCTTTAGGTTTAAGTTAGATTAGGCGTTTATAGTGGGTTTATTATTTTATGTGTGTATGGTTAGTCACAGTTAGGTGCATATACATACAGTTTGCTGTTTTTTTATGTTTGTGTTTGTATTAAGTTTGGGTATAGTTTAGCTTAGATGTGTTTTTACTTGTATATATTGTTTATATAGGTACAGGCTGTTTATATTCCGTGTGTTAAACCTTTTTGTCTCCTAATAGTAAACGCGATGGGCATTTTTGATACTATTGATTTATATTTTGAATACGATTTATTATGTTCTATATATGTCACTTACTTGTCTTGTTTTTACTCTTCTGCATACCGTTACAATTAATAAGCTAATATTTTATCCCTGTTCTGCATATTTTACTTACAGACATGTACATACAGTACCTACCCGGCGATAAAGAATGCAGTACTTCATGTAATATTACATTTTTTCCACTGAAGAAGCACAGTTTGTTCAGGATACTTAAAATCCATTATACTATCCAGAATACATCGGCTAATTTCGTGAAACTATATGTAATTTTTTTTAGCGATAGAAAAAAATAGGTGCCACAATCATGATAATTTTATTGTGGCCTTTAGATCTTGTTATTTGAGACTCTCGTCTACCCCGTAAGCGATAAAGACGTGATTTATGTATGTATTGTAGGAATAGGTTCTGCTAGTTTTATACTGGCAGGTTTCTGTTGCTGGCTGCATTGAGACTTAGTTCAAGTTCCATATATCGAACACTCGTTCGATATTTTAAATCTTTTGTTTGGAACTTCCGACGGGTCTCAGATCAGCTTGGACCAGGAACGATCCTGGACACTTTTTAAATATTTCTTGTTATTTATGATAGTTTAACCAATAATGACAAATGAATAAAATCTGAAGTATTATTTGAATTTGCATTTTAACTCATATTAGCTTAGGCCTTACGCAACAACAGCTTGAATAAGGACACTTTTAACTCTATCTCTCGTACAAAACTAAGTGCCTCACCTAGGCAGCTCTACAGTATGTATGTATGTAGGTACGTGTGTTTAAATCTACTCTAATCTCATTTTTGGCTATCCTTTTTCTAGTAGTCTTAACATCTCTCTTTAAGTCCATATAATGCAGTAATATATTTCATATAAAAGGTAATCATCACTATCACTACATAGTAGAAAACAAAGTTGCTTTCTCTGTCCTCATGTCCCTATGTCCCTATGTATGCTTTTATCTTCAAAACTACACAACGGATTTTGATGCGGTTTTTTTTAATAGATAGAGTGATTCAAGAGGAAGGTTTATATGTATTATAACATCCATTAAATAGTGAAGAAATACTGTTATTTTTGAGGTTACATAAATAATTACATTTTTTCCGCTTAGATAGCAAACGCAAGCTGATTGATCCCTACGAGATTTATCAAAATAATGTACTAAGTATTGTACACATTGGAAAGGTCTACAGAAAACTCCGCGATGGTATATGTCTATCTCTTATGGATATCCCACAATAAAACATTTTTATCATTTACTTTTTACGACAAATAATGGCTAATTTTCGAAGCGATTTTAACCAATACGGCATTAATCCTTATCCAATGAAATACCTTAAATACATTGTTGATTTACTATAGATCTATAATGGCCCTTTAAATTAATATTTTCGAAGATATTACAGATTTAAAAATTGCGGGACATAGCGTTTGCGGCGGTACCGGCCGGCCGGGGCGGCGGCAGCGCGCCCGTGCCTACAAACAGCGCGTCGGAGGCCGCGGTTCTCCCTATAGCACTTTGAACTTAGCAGCGATCGGACGCGTTTATTATCGGAGCTCTCTTGCGAGGAAAATAACAATACTTAATAAAAACGTGCTTCTCAGCGCGACAACGCATCAGTAATTATAAGTAAGTTACGATAAATAATTGTATGATAGTTGTTTAATAGTAGTCTTAAAATGTAATTAAGTATTTTAATTAAATTAAAAATGTAAGTATTTTTAATTTAATTAAAATCGTAGTTTAAGTTGAGGAACTTCAGTTAAAAAAAAACCGAATAGAATAGGTATCTTTTATTTTTTATGATTGTTGATTATCTTTTGTTTCTAAATGGTAAGTATTGAGATATTTTTACTGCGGCACATGCTAATAATATGGCAATTTGTGTGTAATCATACATAAAGAACTGAGTAAATTTTGTACAGAAATTGTAAAGTCATGTCTGGAACACGTCGTCGTTCGAACATGGGTCGTAGTACAGTGAATGCCAGAAGAGTACGTTCAGCAAGAGATGAAAAATCATCAACGGAACGTGAGGCTCGGCTCAGTCAGGCTCGGGATAGATATAGAGCTGAGAGAGAGAGAGAGAATCTTTGGTAGAGCGTGAGGTTCGCCGCAGCCGGGATCGAGATAGGCATACGGTTCAGAGGGACAGAGCATCATCAGTAGAGCGTGAGGCTCGGCTCAGTCAGGCTCGGGATAGATATAGAGCTGAGAGAGAGAGAGAGAGAATCTTTGGTAGAGCGTGAGGTTCGCCGCAGCCAGGATCGAGATAGGCATACGGTTCAGAGGGACAGAGCATCATCAGTAGAGCGTGAGGCTCGGCTCAGTCAGGCTCGGGATAGATATAGAGCTGAGAGAGAGAGAGAGAGAATCTTTGGTAGAGCGTGAGGTTCGCCGCAGCCGGGATCGAGATAGGCATACGGTTCAGAGGGACAGAGCATCATCAGTAGAGCGTGAGGCTCGACTCAGTCAGCTTCGGGATAGATATAGAGCTGAGAGAGAGAGAGAGAGAATCTTTGGTAGAGCGTGAGGTTCGCCGCAGCCGGGATCGAGATAGGCATACGGTTCAGAGGGACAGAGCATCATCAGTAGAGCGTGAGGCTCGGCACAGTCAGGCTCGGGATAGATATAGAGCTGAGAGAGAGAGAGAGAGAGAGAATCTTTGGTAGAGCGTGAGGTTCGCCGCAGCCGGGATCGAGATAGGCATACGGTTCAGAGGGACAGAGCATCATCAGTAGAGCGTGAGGCTCGGCTCAGTCAGGCTCGGGATAGATATAGAGCTGAGAGAGAGAGAGAGAGAATCTTTGGTAGAGCGTGAGGTTCGCCGCAGCCGGGATCGAGATAGGCATACGGTTCAGAGGGACAGAGCATCATCAGTAGAGCGTGAGGCTCGACTCAGTCAGCTTCGGGATAGATATAGAGCTGAGAGAGAGAGAGAAGCATTGCACCCGTGGGAAGCCGGGGCGGGTCGCTAGTTTAATAAATACGATGTTCAGCAGCCAATACAATACAATACAATCCAAATACTCTTTATTGAATATCACAAATCAGTACAAAACAATACAGAAACAAAGAGCAAGATAGACAATAGGCGGTCTTATCGCTAAATAGCGATCTCTACCAGACAACCAATAAGTCGGGGACAGTTTCAGTAGGTAGGTTTAGGTAGTAGGCAGCCAATTATCTCTTTCAAAAGACCGATTCCATTCTTTATCGCCAGGTACTGTATGTAAATACAGTACCTGGCGATAAACTGGTAATAACTAAACTAATTAAATATTTAGCGGGAAAAGTGGGATATACAGGATATTAGACATTTATTCTTAAACAACTTAGACGTTTATTCTTAGTGTTACCAGTTATTCTCGATAATTGTCATAAACAAGCTAAATAATTTAATTATCTACTATATCTGCAAATTGGAATAATTTTCCGAATCACAAAATTGTAAATTGCTAAACAAACCGCAATCAATTGCACAAATCTACAAATTTCCATAACTACGTCACAATTCATCGCCACAATACACAGTGAAACAATGAAATTAACAGCACCACCCAAAGTTTTCGTAGAACGAATTCGTGTACCTCGAGTTCATAGAACAAGTTTTATCTGGTGTAAACTAGCGAGATTAAGTTCTGTTGAGTTCGCAACGCGATTCGGAACGGAATGAGATAGTCCAATTGCAGTGAATACCTAGACTGCAGGTACCATTAAATAGCTAGCGTTTCTCCGTTTTGTGCGACTCCTTCGCAGTTCACCATTTCTCGTGGTGATTTAACACAGCTATTCTTTTAAACATCATGTAGCTATTTATATGAATAGAAATACAATTAACAAAAAATATTTTATTTTCAAAAAGCAAACTTTAACCAGACGAAACTTTGAAAAAACCTTTAAACTCCATTATTTATTCTTGTTTCTCTACATTATTATTAAGGCGCTTAATACTAAAAACTTTTGGATCCCATTATTTATGTCACAATGATATGATAAGCTTATATTTACCTTGTCGGGTAGAGGGCCTAATAAATGGAAGCTTTGTCGACTTACCTGGAAATGGACTGCCGTTCACTATCAAAAAGGTATTATTTGCGACCATGGCTGTCATAAGTCAGGTTTGTTTCTGCAATCAGCAATAACAGAAATAACGTTCGAAAAGTCTTGATCCTATCTTACGATGTGTCACGTAGAGAAAAAACTAGAAACAGAAGCGGCGTTAAGCTGTCGTGTGATTGAAGTCGTAACGTAATGATATCGGTGGAAAATAAACACCTTCCGGGTCCGTAAAGAACTCATCTCAATTCCAAAACCTGTCTCATAAAATAGGAGATGATATAAGTTGCCCATACTATGCCAACTTATTACTAGTATTGCCTTTGGCCAATCTTGTAGGTACTAGGATCTGGTGACTTACTCTAGATGGCCATCCTGGCTTTACAAAGAAACACTAAACGCTTCAAAATTAATTAATGTAAATAAAAATGAATCGTCGAAATGTATGTACGCGCATAACTTCCAACCGACTGCTTCGAATTGAATAATTCTTGTTTAGCTGTTTGTTACTATATGGACAAAGGATGTAAAGAACAGTTTTGAAAAAAAATTGCAGCGCGGGCGAAGCCTCGGGCAACTGCTAGTAAAAGATAGAAATCGGGATAAAAAATGGTTGGTGACGAAATTAATGCAATCCGATTGAATGAGTGTGGTCATAAATGAGTGTGATGAGATGGTATGGCCAATCAATGTTTACTATGTCGCATCAAAAAGACAAAGTCTATGAATCCCAGGACAGGGAACTTACCATCGCAACGCCTTGCTCACCACCGACTACCTTTCATATTCACTGGCTTAGACTATTTCGGCCCCATCTCTGTTCCTATTGGCCGAAGAAAAGAGAAACGTTATGTCGCATTGTTCACATGCATGACTTCCCGAGCCGTACATTTGGAGCTTGCTCACTACCTCACTGCTGACTCTGCTGTAATGTGCCTACGTCGCTTTATTGCCAGAAGGGGCACACCAGACACCATCTACTCCGACAACGGAAGTTGCTTTGTTGGAGCAGATCGATTATTGAGGGAATTCTACCAACCTTCCGTACAAGATTTCGCCGCTAACAGATGAGTAAAATGGAGCTTCATTCCAGCAGCTGCACCTTTCTTCGGAGGCTGCTGGGAACGGCTCATCCGCAGTATCAAGGTTGCATTAAGAGCTACCCTCCAGGAACGAGCACCCAAGGAAGAAATCCTACTAACTATTTTGTTAGAAGCCGAAGCAATTGTAAATTTCCGTCCCCTCACCTACGTCTCAGTTGAAAATGATGACCAAGAAACTTTACCCCTTTCCATTTCCTGATCGGATCGTCATCCAATCAAACAGTACCCTCTGGTCTAGACGACCGAGACTTGCTGCGAAGAGCAGATTGGAAGAAGGCGTTACGGCTAGCGGACCACTTCTGGAACAGATGGGTGAAAGAGATCTTGCCAACCATGCAACCCCGTCAAGTAACCGGCAACGAAACCAACTTAGAAGTTGGCGATCTTGTAATCGTAGTAGACGAAAACCTTCCAAGAGGAACATGGCCGCGTGGACGTGTAACTGCGACCTACCCCGGTAGAGACAGATTCGTAAGAGTGGTGGACGTAGCGACAGCAGGAGGTCTGCTGCGCCGGCCCTCCAAAAAAACTGGTCAAGATTGTCACACAAGGCGCCGCAGACCTTGACAATCGTGGCTAGTTTGTGCGCATACGCACAAGGGGCCGGAATGTTGCGAACTCTTTGGCTTTTTTATGACATTTATGTTTTTATAATTTGAATTTGATTTTGATATGACTTTTTGTCAGTTGTAGTTTTTTGCTGTTCGGTATTATAAGTCTTGAGCTGAGGAACTGCTTTTCATTCAGATACATTCTTAACTATACAGTCCACTCACTTTTATCCGCTTCAGGAGTTACTCCACTAAGTCCACTACATTTCCGTCAATAGAGGGTCAAAGTCAGGGCACAAAATTATCAGAATGATATACTTGAGAAAGTTGTTAAACCCATATCTACAACTTTATTCACTAGATAATATAGGTACCAAGCTTTATTAGTGCTGAACAATGGCCTTCGTCAAGCCCTGACTTAAACTCGTTGGATTACCCTTTATGGACAGAATTGGAGCTTAGAGCATGCCGAAAGTCACATCCAAACCTTCAGTCCCTAAAACGCTAGTGAGAGAATCAAAGCAAATCCCTATAGAAAAGTTGCGTGTCGCTATTGATGAGTAGCCAGCACGCTTAAAGCTCTGTATAAAAAAGAGGCGGTCATTTCTAGTGAATTTTATAATTGTATTATATAGATTGTTTGTTTAATTAAAATAAATTGTTACTGTTTTTTATCATTTGAGTTTTTTTCGCGTCTTAAAACTTATGAACACATGAGGTATATAGGATTATTTCTACAACGAGGAGGGTTTTTTCTATGACTTACGTACCTAACACATTTTTAGAACATTGTTTTAGTGGGTAATTTATTCAATATACGACTATGGTTAATGAACATAATCTTTTATTTGCGGACCCACCACAAAGTCGGACTGAATACGTTCGTAATTTTTTGCATAATACTAATGTTATGACACTATAAGCGTAACCAACGTAACAGAACGATTTATCGATATTGATATTCCCGTGTCACTTTAATTCCCTATTTACTCAGGTACCTGCATTCATAATTATACCTAAGCGTGTATTGTAAGTGCGTAATATTTATGATTGATGATATCTCCAAAACTCAGATCTGTATTGTCTAACTCTCGTAGTTTCGGAGTAAATTAGTTATGATGTGCGGACTGACAAACGGACAAGACCCAAGTATAAGAGTTCTGTCTTTGCCATTTGACCACCTACGGAAATGACGTACAGAAAGCACACAAAAACATTTTTTGCCTTTCTATTTACGTTTGGGTGAGTATGATAGATAAATAATGCAAATGTGAAAACCCTAGTAATAAAGGTTAACAAGTGTCCCCAGCGGCAAAGACGCAGGAAGCCGGACGCATGAGCGGGAGCAGAAGGGCTCATTGTATACGGAACCCTATAAACGAAATCTCTGAAAAAGTGTAAACAAATGACAAGTGACGAAGACTATTTGCAACTCGAAAACTTTTCTTTTAGCTCAAAGGGAAGGAAGACAACAGTTTCTGCATAGAAATGGAGTAAGGAAGAGTTCCGTAAATGTATTAAAATCCATTTGTCAGTAGATCGTTCTCGAGGGCCCTGTATTTCACGGAGGTCCAGCCTCCCATGGGGTGCGTACCAAAACTTACAAGCTCACCCGTATCATCTTAGTTTTGCGCTTTAAACATATCCTGTATGTACGTACGTACGCCTGTCACACTCATTTTTAACAGCAGAAATTTAAGACGTGATTTGAAATAATTGGCAAAGCTTTAAAGCGAATTCGCTTTTACCAAATCGAGTTAAGTTAGCGACATTAAAAAAAGCCATTGAACTATAGGTTTTTTTAAAATCTGGTATTGATCGAGAAACCAGAAAACTACCTACGAAAACATTATACAGCATGATCATGTTATGGACTGTTAAAAGATGTAAATCAGTATCAATACATAATACTTCCACACTAAATGTATCTCCAAATTAAGGGTATTCATGAGCTCGGGTGCTAAATGAATTAAACCCGAGGCATGTGGCGTAATACCTTTCCAAATGTTACGAGGTTGGTAGTTACGAGGGTCCCGTGATACTTTTGGGAAACATCCAAAATTGCCTCAACTGTATTCAAATGTTAAACTTTTAGTGAAATCTTAATGTTCTCAAACATTGAGCAAATTAATATAATTTCAACAAGTTTGCTCAGTTTGCACATTGTACGCATGAACATGTTTTTACCGTTCAGATAGCCTAGTAGTTAGTGAATCTGACTGCAAAGTTTTAGATCCCGGGTTGGATCCCCGGTTTATTATTTACTAGCGACCCGCCCCGGCTTCTCACGGTATATTATGCATGCATATAAACCTTCCTCTTGAATCACTCTATCTATTTAAAAAAAACCGCATTAAAATCCGTCGTGTAGTTTTGAAGATATAAGCATACATACGGACAAAGGGACAGAAAAAGTGACTTTATTTTATACTATGTAGTTTATAGTTTATGAATCACACGAATATTTTGTTCTGAGGTCTTGAATATGATTTGATCTTGGATATAATATAGCAAGGCCTGAGATTTACACGACCGCACACGCTAATATAAGAACATAATATTATCAATAGGTACTTTGGATAATATACCCCATAACAGCAATGTAAGTAATGTGACTCTTTTTAAAGTCTACTACCAGACTTTATAAACCCGTAGCTTGTAGGTTGGCTTTACGCAGAAGTCCGTCAATGGTCTTAAGGTCCAGCATAACTACTTTTAAAATGCTGTTGCGGCTGTCCCGTTTTTGCAGTGCATCCAGCATATTTGCGGAAGCGCGTACAGATAGATAGTTTTGGATCACTGATACACAAACGAATATCATCAGCCTTAGATAATTAGGATGAGGCAGGGCAGTAACAACCTCCTACGTGTAATCTAACATTTAATAAATAAGCCGGAAATTATTATTAAACTAGTTTATGCCAATGATCGGATAATTATTGCAAAATATGCTGCCAACAACAACAACAACAGTTCTTAAAGAGTTTAACTTTACGCGGACGAAGTCGCGGACAGAAGTCAGTTTATCAATAAAAATACACAATAAAAGTTGGAGCTACAGAGACGTAGAGTTACGTCATTTGACAACCTTCTTGATCAAACTTCTTTCGTTTGACTGGCTTGGATAAAGAGTCCAGAATCATCCTCCTGCCAAAAATGTAGGTATATAAAATTAATACCAAAAATTTCACATCGAAATTTCCTTTTCACTTTGGTAATTATTTACTAGTATTTTTTCCTATGTACAATGCACTTGGTAATCAGATAAATAAGCTAAGTATACTTATCTACCAACTCATTTCTCACAATTAAGTCCAATACATTACTAGACAGTACAACGTAGAATATGGCAACTACCTATGTAAACTAGGCGGACCATACCTATACGTGTAGAATATAAATAACTTGATGTTACGATCGGTGCAAGCAGGACTTTGACAAATGCTCTCCCATAATTTGTACCACCTCTCTCTCGTTACTTCCAGTATAACTTGGCCTCGCTCTCGTGGAATCGAAATGGGAAGTATTAGTTAGTAACATAACTTTGATAGGGTTCTAAGTGAAATGGACACTTTGCAGCATAGGTTGCAACGGTGAGGTCAGTGAAGTATAAGGTTAATGTGTTACATCAGGGGCTACTTATCTGCATTGGAACTTTATGCTAAGTGAATTATATTTGCATGTAACGCATAGATTTACAGTTCTTGTGCGAGGATGAGAAATACCTATCGTTTTATAAATAAAGAATACCTGGCTAATATCAATAATTACTCCTATAAGTAAATAAAATTAAATAGTTAGCTTCCACTCTTTTAAAATAAAAGGTTATTTGCAAATATACCTACCAATATTTGCGTTGATATTGAAACTCACCTTTACTCTGATTGATCTCATTAAAGAATGAACGAAACATGTAATTTATCTTTATTACCTCGATGAGCTGTGTGCAGTATAAATTCACTAAGTAAACTGCAATTAACGTGCCAATTTGTAGGTGTTCCTATCAATTAGTACTGTACTGCACTGTACACGGCAGAATGTCGTGTTTTACGTAACAAGGCAGGTAATCGCGTAGATAAACTCTGCATGAGGGTCCAAGTCCAAAACGTTAATAAGAAATTGCAGTATATTTCTGAAAAAATCATTAATTTGGTATTTTCTAACCGGGAACGGCATTTATAAATAAATAAATAAGAACAGAAACAACACAACATACTACTTACTTCTCTGCATCTAGTTACGGCTTCTTGTTTTTTTTATTGTTATATTTGGTCTGATCAATTTCCAGAAATATGAATTACCTGGTATAGGATCTATCTTAGGCTCTGTTTACCCCGTAGGGAAGACATGATTTATGTTTGTATGTATGATATAGAATCCAGGAAATACACGCACTGGGAAGACAGACATGCGTCTAAATATATGACACGGGCCTTAATTGTATTCTAATATAACTATGTTATAAATATGTTAATTTCCAATTATTTTATTGCAAGATTATGAATTTCGTAAATAGGTACTTAACTTATTTTTATACTTGTTAAAAATTATATAATTAACAAAAAACTAAAACTCACTCTTAATAGGTACAAATGATGCATATTGAAAGGAAAACTAAGAAATAATGAGTTGCAAAGCACTCACGGTAACATGGCCAGGCAATCTTTTGGCCAAAAAAATCTTTCAGACTTTTATAATGGTTAGAATTACGATAATCACTAGCGCGTAGTAGAAAAACCACCATTTACTCGGGAAACATGAAACCAACCTTTTTCCGTCCATCTCTCGTCTTTGCTTGCATCAGTAGGTCCGGTGAACGTTGGCATCATGTTATGCTCTCGACTAACAAGTACAAGAACGTTTATGTTTACTATGTATGTTGAGCCCAAACGAAATTTCTTGAGTTGAAAATTTGGCTTCACACATCCTGAGTTCGCTTTCCGTCAACTTATTTTGCGTAGTCCTGTGGTTTAAGTAGGGGTTTGGTGCCAAACCGACTAATGCGTAAATTGAAAAAAATACGCTCATTTCAACCCAAGCTCTCTGCAGGACATGGTGTAGTTTTTAACTTTACAAAAACCGAAAAATACCTTAATCGCTGCTATGTCGCCATCGTTACACAGGACCATATCCTGTTCAATAATTTACAATTAATTTATATATTTTTGCACCTAGAATTAAAATATTAATGTCGAAGTTCCTAAAACGTTCCCATAGTGTGCCTGTGGGGACGGAAGCGAGACATGCCCTCGGTACCGCTCTGCTTTCAGAGCAGGACATGAGTGCGTGAAAGCCAACATTGGGGGCGGCAGACGTAAGCTTGCCTTCGGAATCCAAAAGCTTATTGGTTACTTACTTGACATGAAATGTATATTTCATAATTTTGTTATAATTTTTTTCCTGCGACATTGGAGACATCTCCAATTAGTTTATTTGACGGTGGAGGCGTTTTACACCTCCACTGAACTTACTATTATTATTATTTTTTTTGTTTTTTTTTTTTTTTTGACCAGTAGAGACTTTATACATCTCTACTATTTATAGATTAATATAATTTAAGGCTCGGGGACCTTATACATCCCTTATATAAATGTATTTAATGTAAGTAGAATTTAAGTATTCTTACTGTATTTTTATTTGAAAAAATGACTTTCTGCCAAGTTTCTTGCGGCGCATTCTTCTTGGCAATGATGGTCTTTCCGAATGTGCTGGTAGTTTCAAAAAGACATGTAAAAGAGCCCTTGGCGGCCAATTTGCAAAATAAATTTTCTTATTCTTATTCTTAATGCTTTTAGCCGGTTCTACGTTACGCGTATACATTTCCATTCGTGTTATATTAGGTATAGCTCCTTTAATGCTGCCGCGTTTAGCGTAGAGGCTTTTTAAGTCCGCCATGCTGTTGGAACACAAAATGGCATCAAAATTTATTTTTTGTGATTTTCGATGATCTCTAAACCTTGAAATAATCAAAATTGGAAAAAAATACATAGCGGCATGGACATGGTAGAGTTAAATATAAATGATATACTAAAAAGAATACGTTGTAATGTGACGATCTAGAGAGGAAACAGGTAATTATTAGTATTAAACAATTTCATTAAACAATTTTCAATGTAGGAGCCATAACGAACTAATTATCAGAGCTAATAACTCGCGAGCAAGCTACGTAGAACTTTACATGTGAAAAACTTTTCGTCCTGAGGCCAACACTGGCACGGCAGCTCGAAGCGCCTTTCTTGCGGTTTGTTGATGGTCATGGCAAAACGTACACTTACGGTTTTTTTTTTAAAATAACTCCTGTGAACATTCCAATATCACGTCTAATAAAGCTAAATTAACATAATATTGATTAGAGGCGATCGCTTTTAAAAAATCACTTTTATTTACAAATGTATTTCGACTTATTTCTGATACGATTGGATTTATTATTTTCTTTTATTTTAGGCAGGTGGTCATTCAGGTGTTTTTCAATTTTGGCTGCTTGATGTTTTTTACAAGCACATTTTTTGTTAGAATTAGAAACCGGCGTGGTGCTGTCCAAACACATTTTGAAGGCGATTATGCCAAGATTCTGCACTATTTTGTGTGTGTGATTTGTTTAATTCATTTTATACAAATAGTATAGTCGAATTACGGAAAAGTATGGAAGTAATTCGTGTAGTCGTGTTTTTTTGTGGAATCGTTAGAGGGCACGACTAGATGGTTTCCCTCGGTTTGCACCTTTCTATCATGTACGGAACACTTTAAAATATTAGGTATAAACTTCAAATGCCGTTATTTTGGAGTATGATAAAAGGTATTAGGCGAAAGTTTAGCCACGTGAAGGGTCCCCTTTGGTACATAATGTATGTTAATTAAAAAGGTGTACGATGTATAGAATCTTGGTAAAATATTTTTTTCTGATTGCGGCTCGAGGATAATTCAGACGGTTGGTGCAAACTTAGATTAAGCTTTTCAAAGTATTATAAACACCCAGGTAACTTTGCACCCCCGTGCAAAGTATGGAACATGTTTTTTTTCACTCTTTTGTAGATTGTACTTCGGGGGAAATTAAGATAGTCGTGAAAATTTATAAATAACACATATTTAAAAGATACTACATTCGCACTCAATAAAAAAAAGAAAATTTTAACCGGAAGTTTGGTAAACATAGTTCTATCTAAACGCAAGGAATAGCAGCGAACGCTAGGTAGCGGGTAGTATTACAGAACCGCATGTTCCGTGTAGAAATGTCAATTTTTTATGGGGTGCGAATGTAAATCAAACCAAGTTAAGACGATTGTGACGATTTTTATTAATTCCAAAATTTCCCCCGAAGTACAAAGACAGTAAAACATAGAAAACTACTTTCCGGGTGTCGCACCCTGGTGCAAATTTGGTATTGTGTTTTGATATATATTCTCATCATTTCCTCAATTTGCACCGCGTTCTGTATTTTTCCCGGGGCCGCAATGCCAAAAAGTATATTTTTAGTTATATGATTTTTTTTTTGTATGTTCCGTAGCTTGAATTGAGCTAAATAACGGGTGCAAATATAGATTAAGATGTAATAAAACGTATGGCAAATTGCACAGACTACACCTATTTTTTCTTCTTAGTTATTACTATTACACCATTTTCAACCAATTCCACCCCTTTCCGGGGGGGTGAATATATCAAGTGATGTATTAAATTCCATTTCTAACCCATACAAATCAAAAACAATTGTTTTTATCAGTTCTTAGAATTATTTCCTGACTTAAGGGAAATTTCACGTATTTTGCCTCCACTAAAACGTATTCCACATCTTTCGATCAAAAATAAAATTTTGGTGGTGATACATACATAGTTCTCTTTACACCATTCTGCAATTATTTTAGTTTGGGAAGATATATTTTGTATCCCTGCATCTGAATAAGTTTCGGGCGAAAATGATTCGTTTGTTCTATAATAATTTCTCATACCCTTTTTTGCACTTGTCTATGTACGCTACCACGCAAAAATAAATAAGTTACTTCTACTTAAAGTCAGATTTAATCACTTGCCCCGTTCAATTAATGTTGTAAATAATGTATCATACGAGTATGTGATTTTGTCCCTATTTGTAACTATAGGAAACGTTTACACGAGTAATTTTAATTCAGAATCCAAATTTATGTTTTAGAAAATTATAGGATATTTCCAAAGGTGGCGCTACAGTACAGGACGTCGGTGAATCTAGGTACAAAAAGGCCATAATGAATAATCGTATAAGCTATATCAAGGTTAATTTTAAAAAGACATAACATGTTTCAATGAACAGAAACGCATAGAAGTAAATAAAAAAAATATCTGAAAAGTTTAGTTAGCTTTTTTTAACTCTTTTCTATGACCTAATGAAAATATAATTTATGTCATATATGCATATTTAGTAAGTGTACAATATATGTGAAGCACACTAAAATCACTTGGCTAGAAAGAAAAGTATCTAAGAATAAAATAATGACAGTAATGCACACTAAATAACGGCATAGGTACGAGTATATTTGACACATATTTACGAGCAAAAAATGTGGTAAAACTTTAAAGTCGACTTAGCCATCAACTAGTTTACAGAGATGGTTAAGTGGTTAATTTTTTGGGAGCTTCTTTTCTCAAATCGCCCTTTAATGAAAGCCGTCACCATTTCGGTGCCCAACCTTTAGTTATTTATTCATGTATTCGTTAGATTTCTCCAACTCTTTCTTCACCAATCCCCTAGCTAGGGTCTCAGCTATTTGCGTCACCTGAACCGACTTTACCCATGTTTTCTCTAGTTCCAACCGATATTGGAAGCACTGCGGGGAAGGTTCATTTGAGTCTAATCCTAAACATGCCATTCCCCTTTTTGACGGTAGCAAAGGAAATTGCATGGGTATTGTAATAATAGCCATTTCCTCAAAAACACATTTTGATGATTTTTCACATCACCGGGCTCTATTTTTGTAATGTGCGTTGATATATTTACACCTGATAAATATAAATAATAACACAAACCTATAATGTTTACTCTTTAATTATAATAAAACTGTAGGAACTGTTCCTCTTGTGGTCAGCACAATTAATGCAAATTGTATTATGACCTAAAAATATCTTAGGCTTTGACTTGTAAGACGACCCTCGTAGTCACTATTTATAAAAAATACAAATTAAAACTAATATTGATCTGAACCTCAGATAACAATGTTTTAAACATTAATTAGGTACCCTCATTTCAGACCGCACCAAAGTCGGATATAAAAGCCCGGGTAAAAATCGGATTAAGTCCATATAGGTATGTTCTGTGAAGGCTGCGAAAACCAGCTGAATAAAATGTTTAAATATTAAATCGAAATCGAAAGTATCCAGGCGGAACTCAATTTCGTGATCAAATGAATTGAAACTCGTTATCTCCATACAAAAATCGGTCGTCGGGTGATGACTTAGCAACTGAAGGTATTCCGACACGCGCAAAAAGTTTATAAATAAGTAAATATTCAATTTAAACCATTCATTGCAATGCCTCTACTAGCGCTAAAGAAGAAAGACCTGGGGCCTTACCATGACGTCTTAATGCGATTCAATTACGATTCAGTTGGTAGGTAACTTCGAGTTGGTAGGTAAGCAAATTGCTTGCTAGAGCGGTTACAAGGTATATTATGAAATGTCCTTTTGCGTGAAGTCCGTGATTCGCTCAACTGTAACAACGTCCAAAGCGTTATGCTCATTAGTTTTAATGAGAGTGGCCTGCTTGCACCGCTATTAACACGATTCAATTGAGCCCTACAAATTTACCGGCGAAATGCTTTAAGTTAAACCTGAACGACAATAATTATACTGCTTGATTTAGCACTCTAATTGATCCTTATTAATATTATTCGTTATTGCTGTACATAATTGATTTTGTAATTTTATGGTTGCAATGAATATGAACACACTAGTTCCATGTACTTAACGTATACACTATACTATATTTTTGGCGATGGTGGGTCTTCTGAACCGCTACTACCATTTTAGTCGAAAATTCTGTCTGTCCTCTGGTATCTCGGGTCTACATGGGTGATAATACTCACTTACCAACAGGTAACAAACACACTTTCTCGTTTACCATCCTATTTCATAAACTATACTACCAATTATTTTACAAATACCAGTTAAAACACTGCATACGGCGGTGTAAATAGTTGTAATACGACAAAAGGCCTGTTTAATTTTCTTCACAGATCACAGCATGACACCCTTTGCCTAGACATGTCCCTTGAGCTGAAGATCAACAAAGGCAAAAAACTTTGTTATAAGTGAATTGTTATCAGAACGCCGATCTCTTTGTGAAAACACGCAAGGGACCGGCGCTGGCTATCTGTAATTACACGCCGTGCTGGAAGGAAAAGGAACCTTTTTATAAAGGGATATAAGGGAATATGAGCAACGGTATTACATTCGAAGTCACTAAAGAATCAAATTATTACAATAATTACCTACTCTTTTCGAAGGATTACAGAATCAGAGAGAATGACTTAATTCGTGAACTTTTCGTTATAGCAACACAGGCATCAAACTTCATTTATTTGTTTTGAGATTTTTACCTTCAATTTAATTACGATGATAATAGAATAAAATAACCGTGTATATTCAGTATTCTATTTTCTGTTAAGGTAACACGATGTCAGGCTGTGACACTCGCCAGGGTTAGACCATTACATCTTTTCATCCCCGATCATCATAGAGTCCCATTTTACACATTGCCGCGAAGTCAGAATTCCGCCTTATTTGGAATATAAATTATCCATGTAAACCTACCTTTATACATAGTTCACTGCTAACGATACTTAGAACTTAACGCACAAACCTATTCTAGATTTCATTCAGGCGTATTTAACGCTTAACCAATATCCTGCATCTGTCCGAAATTATTTTTATTAACTTGTGTCATAGTTGTTAATTACTTATTTTACGAGTTTTAAAATGTAACAATCGAATTATGTTATGTATGTACCAGGAAATAAGTCAGAGAGCTCACCAGAATAAAATATCCTAATCACAGGTTGATAATGATAATAATCAATCATCTTTTCGTGGATTTTGTTCCAATAAGTGAGAGAGAGAGAGAGAGAGAGAGAGAGAGAGAGAGAAACATTTATTTACACATATTTATTTAAGTGTTTGAAGCTTCTTTCTAAAAAAGTTTACGAATCATCTTTGCAGAAAAAATCAAAAATAATGTACGCATATAAATATCTCGCATCCGTTGGCAATTACATGGAGTAAAATTTTCTACTTTTAGTTTTGTATTGAAAATTGACGTTGTCCAAATAATGTTGTTTTTTCAAGCGTATCGTTGAATTATTTATGAATGATATTTACCTCTGTTACAGTCACAGGAAAGGTTTAATAATTTTAAATCCCAATGAATTTCGGAAATGGCTATTCGACTCGGCTTTAACGAAATACTAAAACAAATACATTCACTTGAAAAATGTAACTCTTCTTCTAACTTAATAAGTACCACCTTACATAATAAGTACCGGAATACATAGTGGTAACAATTAAGATGCATTCACAGAGGTTATTTGCAATATTAGCGGATTAAAAGAAAACAAACAATTTTTTTTTAAATCGTTGTGTCATTACTGGTCAAGGAAAGTGTTCGGAAATCGATTTTTCTGTTCTGTGGCAACTTATCAGAAATCAAGGAATAAGCCGCGAGCGTTTGCTCTGCAAGATCCATTAGTCAAGTTACACAAACCATTTAATTGCGCGTCCCGAAAAGTCCCAACTTTAATGTTTAAAATCGTAAAGGAATCATTTATTTGCTTAATCAAAACCAATCCTATTAATTACGGGAAGTGGGACCGAGGGCCGTGGGCCAAGTTTGGGGCGTTCAAGAAATTATTACCAAAGTTTCCATCGATATAGCGTTATTTAATTTCGTATATAACTCAGTTTTATAAATTGGCAAACTTCGCGGCTCTTGGCAAGGTCGTGGTGGGTCGCGACTTTTCCTTCGAAGTCTCTATTAAATCATTCAATTCCTACATACTTGGCCGAGGGCAAACTGTTGATTATATGGAAATAGAAGTTAAGAACGAGTTACCGGAATAAATTCAATTACCCTGCCATCCTTAATAACTTTAGGTTAAGTTTGCCTAGTACATTTTAACCATTTGGAAAAATTGTCTTATTATTAATTTGACAAAGAATAAACAACGTTCCAATAACAAACTCTTTTATCAAAACTATAATTTTCAATATAAGAGACATCCGTCATTAATCCAGTTGCATATCCACACAAAATAATATTTTGTATAATTATACTTGCTCGGTGCATTTTCAAAATCAATAAATTTTCAGTCAGTAAACATTCCGGCGAATTTGGCGGGTCTCTTTTTTCGAAGTCAGTTAATACGTACATACATACATACATAAATCACGTCTTTATCCCTTACGGGGTAGACAGAGCCTATGGTGACAAGACCTAAAGACCACGTTTAGCATGATTGTGGGCGTATCGATGGAAAGAGGAATCAAAACAGTGATGGGTTGCTGGCCACATCGCCTATATAACATGATCCCTAAGATTGTCACCCAATCCCTCGATGGGCTTATACCATCTGCGCGGGAAGAGAAGCAGCTGGTACATTCTATGTTTTTTATTGCTCCCAGACCAGCATGGAAGAAAAGTCAGTCAATAATTTAAATATTTACTACATTAGTACAAACGTGTCTGTACAAACATTGACGTGTCTCTGATGTGAATTTTATCGATTTACTAATCCATTGATCAAACGACTGAGGAAGATGACGAGGTGCTCTTCGCTTATTAAAAATTAATCACGGCGACCAAACGTCAGGTGGGCAGGGCCTGTAATGGTGAAATGCAATGAGTTCACTAATGCAAAGGTTATTGCTGCGAACTCTTTATATTTTTAATAATTAATATTGTTTATGTTCTTTGTACTCTTTTTTATATAACACGTTTTTGTCATGTCAGTATTTATTCTTGATGAGTAAAGGAAGAAGCAGTATGTCAGTCCTGGTGCTTTTACTGGTTTTACAAGTTGTCCTCGTCCAAAACTCATTAAAAATAAACTTAAAATCATACAGTCCATATCGTATACGCTTCAGTTTTAATAACAGTTTCATCATTTCAAAATGTATACCAAATTCAAATATTGCATGACGATTCGTGCGATGTCTTTTTTCAACAAAGCGAATGTTAACCAAACTTTGTCTCAGGTTGCATGTCGACTGTCAAAAGACCGAAAACCTGGATACCACAATAAATTAGCAAAAGCTTAAAATTTAAACGTTTTACGAAGTCAAATTATAGCAGTCATTCCCCTGGCTTGTTGTGGGTACTTCCGTGGTTAATCATGTTTGAATGAACTGTTACAGAACCGATATTAAGCGGTTTTACCTGGTATAGGTAAAACCGCATAATATTGACGCTATGCTGCTCTTTGTATATAGAATCCTATATTTATATTGTGTATAGAAAACTCTATCCCAATGGATAGACGCCTGCCGGTGAGCGATAGCGTTTGATCGCTGTTCAAACGGATACGCTCAGCCTATTGTTTTGTTCATTTTATGAAAAATTGCAATGGAAAAAGCTACTCTTGTGTTCCCTAACGAAGTTTGAATTGAAAAATGGAAACATACCTACCACGACGCCGAAGAATAGTATTGTGAAAATGTACTTGTTTAGTGTCCAATGTCATCGCGGGGTGGTTTGTTTAAAGGCCACAGAATAGATAATGTCGTCTTCAACCTTGAAGATTGTCGGAATCATCGACAATATCGAAGGAACAGTTTATTTAATTGAATTGTTACATTATTGAAAGGAAATATTATTTTATTGTTTACTCAAAATCCCCAAGTCGAGAGCGAAACACATCTAATACCTTTAAAAAGCAATTTTTGTATCTATAATACATATATGATATAACCTGAATCTATCTTATCTATCTAATATCTTTAAACGAACAATTATTGTATATATTATATAATCTGAACCTCGAAAACGGCTCCAACGATTTTCATGAAATTTAATACTTATACAAAATGTTTTGAGGACGATAAATTGATTCATTTACTAGGATTCATTTTTAGAAAAAATGCCAAAAAAATACCGAGCAAGCCTCGGTCATCGAGGTTCTTATTACTAACGTGTTTAAGGTCTTGGCACAAAAAAACTTGCATGAGTTGAAATATTTTGCTACATAGTGATAACACTGATATAATGTATCAGGATATGATAAGAATACCGTATGAATGGAATGTAGTTCTTTGGGATATCGACGTTGGTGACATTGAGAATTAGGAGCCAGACTAACAAAACACCGTTAGATAGAGTTAAATACAGCCCTCACGACATGATCGACCACATAATATCACTGGTCCGGACGTATTCAATTTGAGGTTGAATATTGATTCATACAACATTTGATGAACATTTTTCATCTGGCGTTGTTTCAATGCGCCCTTCGTCATTCAGCCCAAAGAATGTAGACAAAGGGTTCTAATTTTTTAAATCGCGTCTACAAATCCAATAAAGTTTCAAGTTTGGCACTGAAGTCAGCCATCATTAGCATCTGAGTGGGAAAACTGGTAAGTCACTTACTGTAAAATGATTATTTTGAAATGGTTTTCGGCCATGTTCCGGCGTTCTATTACTTTACCAAACATAATAAAATTCATGGCGGACGTGACTTTTAAAGAATATTTGACGAGAATTGGTTCAGTGACTTTTCGCTACGTTATACAACTTTGTTCCGTTAACGACGGACTACTTTATGCTAACGAAATTTTGATGGGTTCACCCTGAAAGTATGTGTCTATTTACGAACAAAAATAGGGACATCGGGTAAACTGGGCATATGCAAATGTATAAAAGATAAGAGTCTTCTTACAGTGCAGACAAATCGATTATCTTCTCTTTTTTTGAGATCAAGTGCTAAATGAAGTCATCCATATCCATCAAGCCAACCATAATTACTAAACGATACTCTACCAACTGTCGGCCATTTTTGCGAGCTCTATGCTTCCTTGTGACAAAGACAAGATTATATTTTTAACATATAATCTATAGTTTCTTCTGTACATTTCAACTTCAATCAAATACAGTCAAATCAATACTTCAAATTAATACAGTTTCATTGAATATTTTGATGATTTACTTAAACACTTTACATATATTGTCATAAATGTTTGTATTATTCAAGTGTAGGAGGTTTTGTTTTAAACAATTGAGCCATACAGTCAGCGTCATATATATCGTTACGGTTAAAATGTTCAAATGTATCGGCACACGCCTGTATGTCAAGGGAGTAAGAACGTGTTCTGATATATTTGACCACATAGCAGTGAAGTCGGCAACATCCAGTTTTTTACTGGCAACTTTGAATGCAGTCCTGTAGTGCTCAATTTGAAGATCGTCTTTCTCTCGTGCTATACATACATACATATACATACACAAATCACGTCTTTATCCCTTACGGGGTAGACAGAGCCTAAGGTAACCAGACCTACAGGCCACGTTTAGCAAGACACTGAGGGCGTAGAGGTGGAAAGTGGAATCAAAATAGTGATGGGTTGCTAGCCGCATCGCCTATAACATGATTCCTATGATTTTCGCCTATTCCCTCGATGGGTTTTTACCATTTGCGCGGGAAGAGAACCAACTGGTACATTCTATGTTTTTTCTTTGCTCCCAGACCAGCACGGAAGTACTATAACTTAAGTAATTGATTGTGGATTTTTTTTAAATATTATAGAACCTGTGTTATTATTCAACTTTACAGTAAGAAGGTACAATATATCGTAGAAACTTAAACTCATATCAAAATAAACATCAATAAATGCTTAGGTAGGTACAGCTAATCCAATATTATTGCTAGTTTGCTCATACCTAAGTACTTCGAAATATAGAATGATAATTAGTTACACAACCAACCTAAAACTCTTTTTTTTTTAAATTAAATAGAAAATGCTAAAACATGTTTCTGTTAATATTAGGTACAGAATTACTCGTGCAGTGATTAAAAATTCTTCCTTTGAGATTTTTTTAAATTTAATTCTATAAACATAGGTACTTGATAATTTTGTTGTTTACATTCAAATCAGGTAAGAAGTAATTTGCAATTTTCATCAAAAAATACATCCACGCATGCTGTAATCGTAATTAGCATTTTAATAAGCCGGTGCTGGCAGCCAGCGCTTTCCATTACGACCCTGTCACTGATAGCCGCCGTTTAGCGCAACTCGGTCAAGTGTTTTAATGCTTTTGTGGATAAATTAAAATCGTCTTATAATATTTAAAAGTTACTAACGAGTTTTACATATCAATTATTATATGGATCTCGGTCTGAAATAAAATTATTTTTATTTTATTTTTTGTTTTAATTTACTTTTAATTAACCGTACCTACTTACCTAAATACTTTTTCATCAGCACTAGACATAATAATCACTACATAGTATTAAATAAAGTCGCTTTCTCTGTCCCTATGTCCCTATATATGCTTATATCTTCAAAACTACACAACGGATTTTGATGCGGTTTTTTTTAGTAGATAAGAGTGATTCAAGAGGAAGGTTTTTATGTATAATTCTACGCAGACGAAGTCGCGGGCAGAAGCTAGTAATATACAAACGGATAAAGTGATCACAAAATTTTAGTTTCCTGTAATAGTGCCGTAATTAAGGTTTCGGTACATATCTTGTAGGTACGTAATATGTGATGGTTCCTGCGCATTATCCAAATGTTATTGTAAAAAATGCGCCGGTTATACCAGTTCCTATGTGTACTGCGTTCGAACACGTCCTTAGTGTAAATATAGTTGGTACAGTTAACATAGACCTGAAAACTTTAAATATTTTTGCAAACAGTTTTGAAATATAATAATTTCAATTTGTTTTCACTAGCACAGCGACGTACGGTGCGGAAGATGATAGGCCAGCCTCAGGCAAAGCTGTGGTAAGTTGCAAGACAGCTTCCCTATCTCAAAAAAGCTTCTTTGTTCTAAAGCCTGTTTGAAGCAACTTGTAATTTATACTTCATTTTACTTCCTAGAGTAGGTACCTACCATAAGATAGAAGATTGTTTCGTGAAATTATAACAAAGCTGGGTCTTTCAATATCTGCTGAGAAGGACTCCTAATCATTCGTTCAAGAGCAATAATGTGGTAAGTCTAACGTCACTGGTTAAATAATATTGTACTCGATTATTATATAAATTATGACCATGTTTAAAAGTAATAATGTATAAAAACTCTGTGACAAACACTATATATTTGGTCGAAATACATTATTTCGACCAAGTCGATTGGTGTGTTTCGATTTGGCATTGTCCGTAATTTTACTAACTGTAGCTTATTATACTTAAGTTTTCGTTTACATATTGTATCTGTCCAGCAGAGGGACACTAATAATAGGTTTAAAAAAAAAAGTTAATAATTGTTTAAAAACCTGCAAAAAGTCCAATAAATATGTATGTCTCTTTAATTTTTTTGTGTTTGCAATTAACTAGGTTGTATTTACAGAATCACATTTAATTACTGGATGGCTACGCAAGCATCGAAAACAAAAACCATACCGGTAGGGTTTAACGCAAAATCGAATACATATCGACATAAGAGTGATTTATGGTATATAAAGCTCTGAATACTTTACTGTTTCTGTCAGCACTGTCCGCAAGTGTTTTATGAACCGTTATTTCCAGTGTTATTTACTTAAAAACTGAACTGGAACACCAAGAGGTTATTTTATTAATGTTTACTCGTAAGTTAATAAGATAAATTAGACATATTTAAGGTCAAAATTTGGCATTATAATTGCCACAAGTGATCACTCATAGTTTTTTGTGAATAATAAAATATATTTCATTAAATGGAAACATGTCCAATATCAACATATCTTTGACTTCGACTGTCTGACTGACTACACGTCTATGAGAATGCTCAAATCCAAACGCGAATTGACCAAGATACATACTTAAATTTCGTGAATTACCTGTTAGTTTTATAATCAAAATCTAGCATCTTCGGCCTAGAACGTGATTGTGTATTCTCTAATGGAGATGTCGAGCTTTGCATAATGAGGTCCTGTGCCCGATTACGTTTTAACGATGATGACTTCCTTCCAAATGTATGTTGGTATAGCTGCAATCTAGTTTGGACCTTATTTGTTCCCTAAGTACTGTCTACAATACAGCCGTATTAAAGACGGGATTTGCCTTCTAATTTGTATTCTTCAAGCTTCCATAGGCGTCATGCTTGGTAGACCAAAATAATGTATTCCGCGTAGTTCGTAGATTAAAAAATAAGCCAAGAATTTTACGTGCAAAGCCATCACAGAAAAATCGACCATTATTTGCTCATTAAACGGGCTGTCAGTGGTCAGGCTTATGATTCAGAGGAATTTTCATGCAACGATCGATTATACTACAAAGCTCAAAAAAAGACGTTAAAAAACATTCTATAGCCATACAAAACGGGAAGTGGCCAGTTCAAGAAGTAAATGCGTTTTTAATATGTTATAATTAACTGTTGGCTGAAACTGTGCCTCCATTCCACAGTAACTTTTACTTTTCAGGATAAAACATAGCCAAACATGTTGGATCAGGTATCACTGGTAATTAATAAATGTATATACGATAAATATTTTTTCTACTTTATTACTTTTATTTAACAAGAGGGGGTCACCAACACGTACACATACACAGAACAATACTGGAGACAGTCTATGCTCTAATGGCCCGCAACCGCACTTTAATGTTACATTAAAGTATCGTCATGCGGTGCTTTGTAATGTAACATTAAAGTGCAGGAGCAGTTGTTTTTGTTTCATTTATCCGTTCTGCCAAATTTGGTGGCTCCGTTCATAAATTTGGCATAATTTTCTCGATTCAAGTTGGCGGATGGCATTTTGACACTTTTGACACAAAAATGTTGATGGGTGGTGTCAGGTAATTTGGAGGTTCTGATCACGAATTTGGCATAATTATTTGATGTAAGATGGCGGATGACATTGTGACACTTTTAACACAAAAATGTTGATGGTTGTGGTTTTCGGGTAATTTGTTAGCTCTGAGCAAGAATTTTGAGAGACGAGATGATGGATGACATTTTGACACATTTATATTTTTTACACAAATTTGTTAGTGGGCGTCGATTTCGGGTAATTTGGTGGGTCTGCGCACGAATTTGAGAGAGAATACATAGTACCTTCAGTGAAACGCCCACAATTATGCTAAACGTGGTTTTTAGGTATTGTTACCTTGGGTTATGTCTACCCCGTAAGGGATAAAGACGAGATTAATGTTTGTATGGTAGTACGTTCAGTGATGAAATTATTTATATTAAAGATAGAGGAGAGTTGATATCCCCACACATGACCTGGGCCTCACAGCTTAGAATTATCAGGGCACAACTCGACCCTAAAATACAATGTCGGCCAGCTCTCAGCGGACTGACTGATGGATGTGCTGAGCTTAAGTATGCTCTTATGCATTCTAATTTTAAGGCAACCAGGATGTCTAAAGGGGGAAATGTAGCTAGCAGATACGGCCTCCGCCAGATTGCCCTACACATACATCAACCGATCAAGTTTAACAGGCACAAAGTTTCTGGTGCGGTTTCTTGCATGAAGAGCAGTCTAATACATGGAAAAACTTTGTCATTAATATTGAACCCATCAACTATAACTTCTGATCCCTGCACACTATTCTACCACAGATATAGGAGGATTATTGTTGTCTCCCTATCTGTGTAAGGTTAAGATAATAGAAAGAGTAAACAGAACTGGAGGAAATTATAAGGTATACCTTGACAAAGAAAAGGTATCATTCAAGTCGAGTACTGGAAAGGAAATTTAGAATAAGAGGGAACCCTACTCAACTCATATATGGTCATGCAACGCACCTAATTTAACCAGACATAACTAAGACAAAACAGATTCTAAGTATCCATCAAGAATGACGATAGAAGCACAGAATCTAACCAGACGGGTTAGATCCTGTGGTGTGCTGTGCAGGGGTTGCGGAAGCACAATGACTAGATTGGAGACCTATAACTGGAGGAGCACTAGGAAAATAACCATTGATGAAAATTTGGTGAGATTGATTGATTGATTGCTAATGAGAGTTTAGAAATATGGTTTTCATCCATACAGGACAACGGATAAGTTTGCCACCCATTCCTAGAGAGTTACCTTCAATGCCAGGAATCGTTGACTCACCTTCTCTTTACCTCTCTAAGATGCTCAAGATGAAAATAAAAATGTCGACCACTCATTGAAAACTTGCCCATCACCGACCCTCATTTCCCTTCATTGGGCTTGATTTCTTCGGCCCAACACAGGTGACAGTTGGCCGCAGGCGAGAGAAAAGATATGTCACTCTGTTTATTTACTTAGTTGTCCACGCCGTACATCTAGCTAGAAGTAGTTCAGTCTGTCCGCAGATGGAGCGATTATGGCCCTTCGTTTTTTTATCGCCAGAAGAGGTACACCTACTGATTTGTAGTCAGACAACGGAACCGCCTTTGTTGGTGCCAACAGGGAGCTACGCCGCTAACGAGAAGATTGACTGCCGGTTTTCCCTCCGTCAGCTCCTTTTATGGTTGGTGCCTGGAAGCGCCTGTTGAGCAGCGTCAAGGTTATCCTATGAGCTACTCTCACCGAATGTCAGCCATCAGACGAATTGTTGCGTAACTCCTGGCCAAAGGGGAGGTGCAGGTCAACGCGCAGCCTCTTACGCATTTGTCGTCCGATCAAGACAGCACAGAGGCCCTCACTCCTTCCTATTTCCTGCTTAGCACTCCATCAGGTCGACCAGTTCCTGTGACGATGATAGAGGCCGACCTAGTGAGCAGGAGCAGCTGACGCAGAGCAGTACGCCTAAGCGAACATTTTTGGCGGCGCTGGGTAAGAGAAGACCTGCCTGCTCTGGTACCCAGACCAGGCGACAAAGAAGCCCTCCTGGTGGGGGACCTGGTCCTCATTGCCGATAGCAACTTGCCTCGGGGTTCATGGCTTAGAGGGGGCGGCATTAATTCCTGGCCGATACAGAATTGTCAGAGTCACTTCGACCAGCGTGCTTCGTCGGCCTCTTAAGAAGATAGTACGGATGCTGGTGTGACTAAGAAAGAGCGAAATGTGCCACAGGCACAACCTTTTTTATATTGTTTTATTTTTTATAGTTTATTTTACTATTTCTGAATGTTTTGTTTCTAGAATTCCTCTTGTTTTTTTGTTACTTTTGGTTAGCCTGAATACATTGTCACACATAATACATCTCTCAACATAGAAAGTTGTTTCCTTTCCTAGTATTATTTAGACTCAGGAAATCCTGAGGGCTTTAAATAATGTCTTAAAGCTGAGGCTTTAAGACATTATTTACAAAAAGCTGCGGACTATGTCGACCGCTGGTTCAGGCTGTTGAAGCTATCATCATCATTTCTGCTTCATAATTAAAATTTCTGCCTTCAATTATTAACAAAGAAAATATATACAAGGTGTTAATTAAATTAACTGAAAACCAGAAAGTAGTTTGTTCAGAATCGAGAGTCGAATCGATTGCACTTTATTTTAGGGTAGCTGGTGTTTCTTTTTTTTAATCCATTTTAAACTGTGCCCGGTCTAAAAGTCACATGTCATTTACTTCTGTAAAACTGAAGCTTCTAATTTCTTGCGCAATGGCGTTTAGATACACGAATGTTCAATATTTTGAAATGGTTCGGAAGCTAGCGCGTTGCAACGATAACGTCAATTTAGCTGTGCGACGTTTCCGAGAAGACTTTGGTCACTAGAAACGGCAAAGCTCAACAGACAAGCACTAAATGCTATGGTAGAGTTACAAGTCAAGTAGAATTACTGCCTTAACAAAACATACGAATATCTCTTGAAATAATTAAGATATTTGAAAACAAAAGCATTAAAATAAATAAAAATAAAAATATAATTTGGTGGTGTATGAGGTTTCAGTTATTTCATTCACCTTGTATATATTAAGATGAATCCCGAAACACGATTTGTAAAAAAAAATTAAACACGTTTATGGTTAATTATTACTATTATTATTAAGAATTTTATTGAATCACTCAAAGTAATACTGATAATTTTCTGCAACTCTTAATTACAAAGTCCTTACAAATCGTGTGTTAGTCCCTAATAAACCACATAATACCTTTTACCTCATGCGCCCGCGATATAACAAAAGTATAAATAAATATACATTTCCATAAGCAATATTCGATAAAACCAATCTAGATAGCAGTCGGGGGTCCGACCGACCCCACTACACTTTATGGCGAAACAACCTTAGGAAGGTTAAATTTATCGTAGTGCCTTACAGGATCTGAAGTTTGGGGAATTACGAGGTTGATAAAAGTTGAGTTGTTCAACTTTACAAAAAACGAACCACTTTGAATAACAAAAACTCTTGAACTGATGGCCTTATTCTCATAGCAGATTATGTGTTACAAACGTTGAGTAGAAGATTTATTCAGAGAATTGCGCAGTGTCTGAAGGAAATAGGAAAAATCGAAATGTATATCATTCCGTATTAATTGGTATCATACAGCAAAATCGAAAACAAATGCTTTGGATAAAATGAAACTTGTTAAACCGTTTCCTACTTTAATTTAGCATTCAAAGGCAACCTAACAAGGGGCGCTCGAAAACTTAGCTTGACGGAAATGTCGTGGGAAAATTGCGATTACTGTGGTCCAAGTAATAAGAAAAATTGCCAGATAGAATAGAATAGTCTGAATTACTTAGGAATCAAGATTAATCAGCTTAGGCATAATTTCATTATCCATTTGACATCATAAACCAAATATCTTAAGATGCAATTGCGATCGAACATCCTCATTCGCCTATAAGAATAAATACTTAGTAGTTGTTATAGATAAATTACCGAGAGCGTGGTATGCAAGTGCATAGGTATGTAAGTGGTATTGTGTGCTTATAGGCATTCTATATTTGAAATTTCCCTTTTCCCGTACTATCAGGATAAACAAAGGCTTGCAATAGGTAATTTTAAATTATATTATGGAAGAAGAAAATTCCAAAATATACAGGGTGACATTTTAACGACTGATTATTTAGTCTTCTCACAATTTATAAAACAATCAAGGGCCCGTGCGACTGTAAGTTACACAGTTTTTAAAAATTATGGCAGAACATAATTTTGGTCCAATTGAGAGTCGAAGTAAGCAAATTATTTTGAACTGTTACCCATATTTCTCTCTATCTTTTATATTCTAGGAACAATTCCCGCCAAGTTTGAGGATCTACCGAGATATTTTGAACGCATTCTTGTTGAATTTGTTATTCGCGTCCGTTCCTTAGTTTGTTATTGCTAAATTTGTTGAAACATGTTTTGTTTTTGTCCAAATCTAGGTCTGATACTAAAAATAAAATGTTGTATGTTATAGATCCGATAGGTTTTAAGTTATATATCTGAAAAACTAAGGGTCCTACCCGTTTCAAAATTATATTACTTGTATTTGCTTGCTCGTTTGTATGCGTGCTTCGTTGTTACTTACTTTGTTTTTTGCTTTAAATGTGATCTAAATATTAACTAGGAAATATTCGAGGCACCTACCTAGAGTTAAAATAAACGTTGAAGTCTCAAAATAAGTAGGTATCACGACAAGGCAACGAAAATTTCACCATTCCTATTCAACTTGTTTACCAGCCATTCTCAGTTTAAATCCTGGTATCATAATCATACAAAATTAGCATAGTATGGCCGTCCGCGGCAAAATACTGGATAAACAAAAGAAGCCTGGGAACAAAGACACCATTCTTGATTCAAGACAGCAAACCACACTCGAACAGACCTGTTTTGTAACTTTGTATTCCTGCTAGCAAGTAAGGTCCCCAGGGTTCACTTTAAGTTTTTAGGTAGGTTCCTCTAGGTTCCTTATGATGATTTTGAATTTTCCAAGCTTACCAAGAGACAAAATGTTCAAATAAATATTATGAGAAGATTTACACTAATTGACCTAAACTGACGAGCAAAAAATAACAACCGGTCGCTTTTCATACAACTTTCTATGGAAAATTACACTTTAGTTTTGCATGTCAGTGTAGTTTTAACTAACTAAATCTTGTACTATGGGTGCCAAACAAATGAAAAACATACATAACTAGATAAATATACGTAATGAAATATTATAGCATCCAAAACTGGGTTGCAAATATTCATATTTATCATAAGTGCTTGTGTGGGATACGAACCCTAAAACTTAGCTTCATAATTGAATTTTTATTACTTGAAATAAATCAATTTGAATAGTTCTACTAGTCTATCCATTCATCAATAAAATGGACAGTTCAATCGGCAATTCTATAGTTTAAAGTATTTTTTTTACTATTTGTTCACTATAACCGAATAGGAACGATAGTAGGAATAAGACTTGTAAAGTTTGTGTATCTATGATATTTAAATTCGCTCTTACCTTTACTTGTACCAATCATAAGCTTGTTTTCAATTCGTCAAAGGAGTCCGGTCAGGTGGAGCTCTGTAAAGTGCCCGAGCATTCCTCCAAGGAATTCCGAACTTAGTGTACGTGTTCGATTTGAGAGCTTTTTAGCCCACAAGTTTTAGTTTAGCATTTATTGGTATTCAATCATTAATTTGATTGATTATAATTGCTGAATAAACAAAAATATTTACCTTGCTACTCCGCTATTCACGTGCAAGATAACCACCGCTGTGCGAAATATTTATGTTTTTTATGCAATTCCTCCCTTCACTACTGCCACACAAAACCCATAATAAATCTCACAAACGTAATTATGCCTTACACCACACAAACACTGACGCGTTCACGACTTAGTGAAAGTTGCGGGAAACCGGTGGATGCAGGTGGCGTGTTGTCGTTCATTGTGGCGTTTTAAGGGCGAGGCCTTTGTTTAACAGTCGACGTCTTCTGGGTGATGCTGATGATGATGATGATGATGACGTTTAAAAAACCTAAATATATGTAATATAATAATATATATACTTAGCTAAATGTAATCTTACGAAATAAACTTAACTAAACTCATGTCTAAATTAGTCTAAAGTAAAACATAGTTACATAATAATTAAACACCATCCTACGGGAACCATACCTTTTTTCGGGATAAAAATTAGCCTGTGTGTTTCGTTAAGTTATCTCTCCTTTAAATTTCATGCAAATCCATTCAGCAGCTTTGCCATGATGGAATAACAAACACACACTCACACATATACCAAGTTTCGCTTTTTATAAGAAAAACTTGTAAAATTTTATCGCGTTTCACTGTATGTTTAATGCTACAATCTTTGGTATTTTTTCGAGACTGCATTTTTACACTTAAAGTATCATAATTTGATACCAAATGCAAAATATCTTGAGTAGCATGGATTATCCCATCCCAAGCGCACCATAACAATTCACAGTTATAAAAATACAGCCGCAGTGTACGCACCACAGGAACATTAAAACATTCAAAACAGAAACGAAGTAATTTCAGGCATGCACCCGCTTGTTGGTAACAATTCAGCGATCGAAAAAAAGCGGACAAATTCCACAGAAAAAAAATTCGAAGCAGCTGAACGCTGTTATTGAGGAATCGTGATTTTAACTAAATATAATATTATTATTTTAGTTAACTTTTCAATAATGCAATCGGAATGTTTTTTTAGCTGCAAACCAGTCCAAGCTAGCCACCGAGCAAACTTCTGCATCTAAATAAGACAATTTTTTGTGAGCACACATCACATTACTCCAAAGAGGGCTTCGATAATCCAAAGTCAACCCTTTTTACGCAACCGTAAAAAATTTAACCATTTCATAAATATTCTCTCATCACAATCGCTGCGGACTTTTAGGGAGCTAGGGTCAACAGCTTATAAATATTAAGGCAAGGTCGTAACTGCCGCGGATTTTTGCCAAGAGCGTCCAATAAGGAAACTTTGGTATATTGTATCATAATTTTAACTTCGTAGCAACAGCGAAGCTCCTGTGTCGTCTTTATGAGTTTTTATTTAGTTTCACGGCTGTTGTATTATTAAGATCGTACTTTGTGTACGGATAGTTGCAACGCAAAAGCTTCAATTTTACCAGCCAAAGCTGCTTTCTGTAGGTATTAAGGAACATACATATATTAATAGCTACAATTCTAATCCCTAGCTGAGAAACGAAAATGAGACATTATTGCCCCATTTGGCTACGAGATTGAGTGACGTGATGATTGCTTTTAGTTAAGGATTAAAAAAACCAAAAAGGCAGTTTCTTTAAAACAGTGGTTATGTCACAATATAGTATGTGCTAGAAATTTATGTTTGACCTATCTTTATTCATAATTTATGTACTATTTAAAATTATGCCTATAGTGTGTGGGTACAAAGCCAGTCACTTTACATTATGCTTTAAAAGATCAATTGTAACATTATTGATATTGTCATTTTATGCCATCAATTTACCCTTTCCTAAAACCCATCCATTTGAAACACGAATAGCACAACATCACCTGAACATACCGAGAACAAATCCTTTTCGGATCCAATGTATATTTCAAATAGACAAAACGTCCCCAGAAAACGTGTCATCTCATCCATTTCTGGCAGCCTACTCCAGTATTACGGACTCGCATAAAAGTCGCACACGCGATGCCTATCGATATGAACGAGATTACTTACTGGCTTATCATTATTTTAATATTCTTAAACTTAAATGACGAAAAAAAGATGTACTTGAACATAAAGAGTAATAATAAACATCATTTTCCTCATGACCAAAGACTTGATGGCGTTACGTGGCTTACAATATTATTAGCAAATCAACTTCAAACGAAAACATATAGTATATAGCTACTTACCTGAATACAATGCTGCATAGTACTTTCGCAAAAAAATATTTGGTAACTATATACAGTTATTTGTTTCCATTGATATTTTCATATTAACATCTAAATAATAAATAAAAATGAATTGCCATTTGTACCATTGATTACGTGAACAGCTCTTTCAATGTGGCTGATTTCTTTTTTATAGCGCTCTTAATCGTCGGGATGAGATTTGTCGTAAGATTTTTTTTAATTAAAAAAACGCAGCAAAAAAATGTGTTCAGCAGGAAAGTATAGAATTTCGTCTTGTTTTTATCGTCGTCTTGATTTTTTAATCCATACCTGTATAAATGTATACCCGAAAATATTAAATGTTAATAAGAACTTTCATTCCAGTGGCTGTAAAATTTGCTTAGCACGCTAATTAGTTCGTCACAAAAGTGTAAAAAAATAAAGAAAAAACAGTATATTCACTAACCTACTAACTCACGATTTATCGGTGTTTCTACAAACATCCACCGTCTCATTAGCTCACATAGTATACCTTAGATTGCCTGTCACTTAGTAACGTCGAGTTTGCAGTGAGAAAGGGGTTTGTGTTAGTAAGCCAGTTGTCGTGAAATATGTCTTTGGGGTCCGACGTGAATGCTTTCAAATCGTCATAAAAAATAATATATCGTTATTACGCGTTATAAATTCGATTATCGTCTGGACCAAATGCCCTTTTGGCTCATTTTTGTTACACACATCTCGTTCCGGTTCAGACGCTAACATAATAATATCTATTTTTGAATTAGGGAAGGAAATTTGAAGTAAAAACGTGCCCCACCAATGTTGATCTATGATATTAACCAGTTAAAGCCTTGATTTGGCTCATTGCGGTACCTAATTAAATACATTTCATGAATCTTTAAAATTTCTTCCGTGCCGCGGTCAATGCTCGAGTTGACTTTATCAATCTTTTTTGTCGTAGCCAACATTTTGCTCATGCCGACATCTAATTTTAAACATCGCAGTCGTAAACTCTTAGGGTTCCGGTTTCGTAGTCGGTAAAGAACCTTTGTAAGCACCTATGTACCTTATTTAGCTTAAAACAGTCATGACGAAAACATAAGTAATTAACATGGAATATTCATCAAGTTAGCAGTATTTAGACGAAATAAAACCGAACCTTACCCGTCTAGAGCAGCCAACCTAAAAATACCCGTGCGTGAAACAGGGAGTGGCCAGATGCATACCTTCCACTGACACCAATCTTTGTTCTTGTATCCTATATAATTAATTCAGGTTATAAAATATGTGTATGCTACATCCAAATCCATCCAGTTGTGAAAGAGTACAGTTAAAACAGACACACACAAACATTCGCCTTTGTATCATTATATTATTATAAGATAAAAAATTGGATAGTAGGATCAAATGAATTGCGATGCGTTACCAAACTCCACAAATTAATCATTTATAATAATATGTACAGGCTGTTTACCAATACATCATACTTGACACTTCTCACACTTTTTGAATGCGTATTTTCTTTCTTAACCAAGACCAATTTAACGAAGCTTATGTATAGAAACATATACATATATACATTTTGTTAAAATAATTAATAATATTGTCCTAGCTCAAATTCAAACTTTGATTTCAGTAATGCTTTCTTCTCAAAATTCATAACAAGGCATGAGCTCTGCACTTGAGTTTTACAAGGTGATAACAATTACAGCTAACGAACACGTTTGCGGTTACTGGCTGTCTCTTTAGGGCCACGAAATTCTCAGGGATTTATCTGCAAATTACCGTTTTAACTTGTCTTTGTGCGCGAGTTATATTTTAGACCTTGTTTTACTTAATTGTTTAAGACCGCGTAGCCGGATTAAAATTATAATCACGGGTAAGGAATCGTTATTAATATTCCGAAATCTACAGAATAGGTGTATTAATAATTACCCGCTTGGTTAAACCATTGATCTAAAATGTTAATAATGATAATGAATTCCATGTTTCACAGATCTTTGATAAATATGTTCTGCTGATCATGATTGCGGTTAGAATGAGTATTAATAATAATGGAACTGTTGCCCGCTGGGGCCAAAGTGCAGATTTGATGAGAATTTCCCTAAGATGCAATGTAATTTAAACGACTTAAAATATCAAATAATAGTTTCATTTACAAGTCTGTGACGATCAGCCTTTGTGTGGGTTACACCAAGTTCCTTTAACTTTGACCATATTGTCGATTTTGACATATATTTCATAGGTTTTCTGTCAAAGATAGGTCGCGTCGGTATAAAAACAATTATCAAACAACAATACATAACGTTAACAAAAACCAAAAATCGTCGGTATGGCTAGTGTTATTTTTAATGTCATTTGGTGCAGCTCACGCTTCCTTATTTTTCTCTGATGTAAGAACTGTCATGAAAAATGCTAAAGCACTTATTTCGTCAACTATATCTACAGAAACGCAAAGCTCATGCAGGCAAAAGAAAACAATGCAAGACCCGTCATCGACTTGACCGCACTATGGACTCAAGTCTATTTTGCGTAAAAGTACCTAATTTATGCTCCATTCCTATTCACTTTAATGCCTTTGTAAACAAACCAAATATCATCTAAATTCCCACACGATCACTAACACCGGAATATTGAAGGATAATACTTAATATCTCACGTCATTATTATAATAATTATACCTACTATGACCATTATATTTATAACTTATATGAGCTTGGGGGACTTGTTTGTTTACAAAAGCGTTAAAATGGATTTGACTGGACTATACCTACGCATTTGTTGCTTAGAACAAAACTGACTAATGATATCATAATTTTTTTCTGGCGCGTACAAAACTTTTCAACGTTGAGAAAACTCCTAACTCGTGTCTAACTTATCAAATTTTAAATGTGCAACGCTTTGCAGCCGGGCCCGAAGAATTTTTAACTAGGCAGAGAATCAGAGGCTACACTTTAAATTAAATTTCTCGACGAGATTCAAAAGTTTGTTCGTATATTTAGCTGGTACGGATTTTGAATAACGGCAGTTGGCGTTGGGAATGATACCTAACCTTCACCATCGCAGGTAAATGAAACAATTTGAAGCGAGTGCCTTTTTTGGGCTTCGTTGAAGTATTGCGCTAAAATAATTGTTTTGATTTCCAGATTTTTTTGCACCACATATCAAAAATCGTTTGACACATGTCATTATAACTTTCTGAGTTAGTTAATAGGTACAGTCAAAGACATAAATATAATATGTACGTTACCAAGACGTCCAAAACATCTACACACCTTTATGCCACAAACAATAAGGTCTGTATAATATAACCGTATGGATATTTATGCCCTTGACTCGACTGTGCGTAATTATTTGGAAGCCGCGATTTTATTTCATAATGTAAGCAGTCTTTGTCGGCGACTCATCGAGGTCATAGTCCTTATCTTACACATCCATCCATGTATCCTTCTTTTGGTTTAATTTTATAAAGTTAATTAAATTGTATATAATATACTTTGTTCTAAGTTCGATAGACTTTTAATAGAAGGTACTACCTTACTCTACCTTACTCTACCTTACTCTAGACTACTCTGGAGTAGGTTTTAGCTTGAACAGTTGTTTTAATTCATAGGTTACTTTATGAGAATGTCGCCAATTTGATTTCAGGGTATAAAGGATTAATTTGAACTAAGTGTATCTCTAAGGGCCGATTTTTCAATCGTCGGATAAGCCTTATTCGACGGACAACTTTATGGGTATCTGTCAGTTAAGTGCTTATCTGAGGATTGAAAAATCGGTCCTAAATTATTTATAGCAACTATACATATACATAGGTACAGTCAAGTGTAATAATGTATCAAGTCAAAGTTTCAAAAATAAGTACCATACGCTCTTACACAGGTCATAGGGTCGTGGGACATATTTTTGAGAAGTTCGTATATCGATACTTATTTTTGCGCTTGACCGTACATTTAGATTGATGGACAGGTTTTTTGTAATATGTTTTAAACGGCAAGTCTATTATTATGTAGTTACATCTTAAAAATATTAAGCTAATATTACAAGAAGAATAAAACATGTACTGATGATTACTTTGCTATTACGGTAACAGAGGAACAAACTATTAATGACACCCACGGATGAGAGGACTAACAACAAATGCGAAGAACGAAAGAGCTGAGTAGCTGATGACGCGCAGTTCAGAATTTCAAAATCATTCTACTTACTGACCCTTAACGACCTCAAGTAACAAATTTGCGAGTGTCGCAACTAGGCTAATTTATATAGTGATCCCCTGTAGTTAGCAAGCATGTCAAATTCCTAGCAAGTCCAACAGTTACTTAGCACAAAGTCCGGCACTTCCCAACACTGTGGTGACTCCTTGTTTGCGTTGTTTCAAGTTTTAGCCGAGGAACGCGGTCCCACCCATACTCCGCACCGTTTGCTATTGACATATACATAAGATATGCTCGCGTACTATTTTGAAGTACTATTTGAACCCGGTTCAATATCTACGTGGCATTATGTTTAAAGAAACGAATTTTCGAAGCACGTTATCTACTTTAACGGTTTAGATGTATATACCAACAATAATAAAAACGACGAGAGGTAAATTGATCAAAATTAGGAATATTAGATACATCTTTGAATAATGTTTAATACGTTTGTTTAATTATTCTTTATTATTGAAACTCAACCTGAGCATGTCTAGTGCTGGACGGGCCAGGCACGCTGCGAGTACCAGTGTTAGCTGCATGTCTTCCAGATGAACGGCGTATATTGGAAAACTTACGTCGTCGTGCAACCGCTAAGTTGCCGGGAATTTCACACCGCATTTATTTCGAGACGACTTCAGTCTCGACGTATTCTACGGATGCAATTACTAAACGATGCCATATAACTGTCAATATCTCGAATGTCGGTAATACATATTGTGTGCGCAATATCAATAAATAAGAAATTAGAAATGTTTTTAAAAATAGTTCTTAAAGTATGATACACGTACCTACTACATTTCTTTTGCAAAGAAAATGCAAATTTAACGTTCCTTAAGTTACCCCAAAATATTACACCATTGAATATGGCAGGGTAGGATCAATAATTGCCATGGTAGGTATGCTCTTTTCTTACCTGCGTTGAATTTATATTGGACAATGTAATGTAGAAATGACATGATAAGTTTTGGACAGCTATTTATTCATTTTCTGAATACTTAACTTTCAGTTAAGTTACCTTGGTCGTTCTTGAATAACGTTCACTGTAATTCTTGTCTCGTTCTAACCTTAACACCCTCAACAACCACTATACTCTGACCTAACCAAACCTAATCCTCCTGAAAGACATTAAGCCTGCTCGTTGAAAGCAGTAGAATTTCTGAAACTTTTTGTAAAATTGAAATATGATATGACAAAGATAGGGCTCAAGACAAGATGGTGCAATAATCGTAAGTCCAGCGCTACAGCACGTTAGATCACTAACTCGCAAAATATAAATGTATGATGCCACCAAACTCATACTTAAAAAATACCTATGTAAAAATATTTTTTCTGGGTATCCAGTTCTTTGAAAAATCGATTTATAAGCTCAAAAAACGCATAGCTCTAGAAGTCTAGATTGTTGTCGATTTCATTACAGCCGTTTGTAAGATCGTCGTACACATACGAATTGCTCATTTAGTCTTAGGTATAGGATAACACTAGGCAGAGGAATAACGGCTTACACATGTTCAGGGTCCAAGAGCATCAATCAACAATGTTTACATACTCGTAGCACGAGCCTGCTCGAGTCACTTACTCAGCCGAAGGTGCGGCGTCGAGTGCCACTGCAATAAATTTAACATGTGCAATTTACCTGCGCAGGCGATGTTTAGCCCGGATTTATTAGAGCGTTTGTCATGCAAATGCATAAAAGCCACGCCGCCGCCGGTGTGTTCGATTAAAAGTTTTGCCCGTTAAAAGTTTCGAGTTGGCTATTACTGTTTTTCAAAGGATCAAAATACAATCCAACGTGGCTGACGAAATACCTTTAGATTGGAAAGGCATGAGGAAAATGATTCTGTTTTTTGGAAACTAATTACTTATAACAAGTTTTCTTTGGTGATTGGATAGCTTACTGTTATTAGCGAGTTTTGACTACAAAACAAGAAACTTTCGTACTCTAATCAGGGAGGATGGGAGTTTAATTTCGTTGGTGTTAAACCTCCTTTTTTGCATGACTTATTTTTATATCCATAACCTTTTATTTTGTGAAATGTTTATTGAATCACGCGTTACAACTGGCGAGCATTGTGGTGCAAGTTTAATTGCCTACTATTGAACAAACTGTTTTGCGTCCAGTCCAGAGTCTCTAAGTGTAAGCCACAAAAACATCTTATGCGCGTTCGCGTATGCGTCTCAATTACTATGGAAGAATTGGCAGCGCCACTAGCGGCAAGAAACGGCAACAAAATAATCTCCATAGTAGTTGGCACTACACAACGCAAACGCGTTCCAGACGTTTTTTGCAACAAAAACTTACATAAGCACTCTGATTTGTTGTAGGTAACTTCTAGTTTACCGCCTGATAGTCATTTAAATTACTATTTGTTATCAAGTCATAACAAGGAAATTATGATATTTAGAGTAATCTTAAATACGCCGCACCGTAGATATTTCTTGGTTTTCTGCATGATATGCAGCCAGCAGGCAAGAAAGCCTTGTAATAAATTAGGACACGTGTAGGTAATGCATGAACTCACCCTGTAGTGTTAAATTTATGGGGCAACATTTATAATTGCCAGTCGGGAGGTTGAATACACTACGCAGTGTTCAGCTCAGATTTGGAGATAAATAAAATATTCATTCGAAACTTCTCTGGTATTCATTTCGGCAATAAGTATAATAGTACCATCGTTAAATCGCACTTTGAGACGTATGAGGACTATGCGGATTTTTTTATAAGATGTCACCTTCGACCACAAAAAAGTGAAAACAGATTTCTGCGGACGGCAATTTGAGGTCAGTTCAACTACGCCTCGCCTCGTGCAACTGTATGAATATGATGAGGTTTAAACCGGACTCATATTATTGTTCTTAGAACTCCGTCTTTACGTTTTGGTTGGTCTGAGATATTATCAGATATGTTTTTTGTGATTTATATTTTCAGGCAGCATAGACTTTGTGGCGAGACTGTTTCAAGCACAGTTTTTTGCTAACGCAAATTGCTTACTGAATCAATGCCATGCACAGTTCGTAATAGCTTTTCAAGCCCCTATCTAGTATACGTATATAGCTGTGTTTATCAACATTTCTAAAAGCGCGTAGGTACACCATCGGTCTTAAAAAATATACGGCGAACCCAATTAACCTTCGCTTTTAGCACTTCGTTTTCTCTTAGATACAATACAAATACTAAATAATGTTATTTTATTACAATAAGTGTATTTTGAGCTTACTGTGAGCCCTAAGAATAGATTCTGCGACCCCCCAGGGGTTGCTATCTACAAATTAAAAAACTCGAGTCTACAGAATATAAACTACAATAGGTTAACTAAGTTTACTTTATTGGTCAGGCTTTTCCAACAAGTAAGTGTAGAACTTAAACTGCTATCCCTGTGCCAATCCTCCAAAATATCGGCAAACGTCCTAGTCTTAAGTAAAATAGTGTTGTAAACGTGACATGAGATAGTAAAACCGCCATATCGTAAACTTATTAACATTGCCTATCACTGCCTTCATCCGTGCACAGAAATCTAAACACCTGTTTTTATTTTATTTTTTACTTTTACGCTACTACAAGGTGCGGAGTGATATAATTTTCTTTTTCATTTTGTGTCTCAAGAATCGATCAAAGTTTTGCTTAACTTATTTCCTTCGTAGAAAAATTTAAAAGTTGTCCGAAATATTACACAAATGACAGCTTGTCTTTTTTGTTTTTTTTTCGCACGCAGAACATTATCTACCTACCTAGTTTTTCTCTCATGATAACGGTCGCTGCGAACGAAACATGTTGAGTTCCAAAATGTCCAGTCTCAATTTTATAAAAACAGCTTTCAACCTAATTCGAGGCAAAAAACAACCAATGCATTTCATAATTTGTGTCGGGGTTCGAATTGAAGAGGTACATAACCAATATATTTGAAGTAGAACTTATCACCCCTACTAATATTATTAAATCACTTAAGAGCAAACCTGCGTTAGTTTACTAGGAAGGCGGAGTGCACTCAAGTTATTAGTAAGTGTAGGCACCGAGTTGCTAATCGATTTAACAACTAAGGCGATCCTGCGAAACTGCCATAATCGCATTTCAACGGACAAACGCAAAAGCGATGCGGTCAGTTAATTAAGAACTGAAATCAGATTAGAGCAACATGTGATAAAATAGTTAAAAAGTCTAGGGTAGGTGTGTATCACAAAAAAAATAGGCAAATTATTAGAAACACGTTTGTACAACAAATCACAATTTTGCTGCAGTAACATAGACTCTAAATTTTGTCTTGCGCCGTGATATACACCAGCACAAAGCAGGATCATTGCCAACTTCTCAAGTTTTTTATTGAAGTTAACAACAAGTGGGACCGGCAAAAACCAAGAACTTGGCGGGTCTGAAAGCTAAAAACCAACAAGAGAACTCGCGAACTCGGAAACACACAGAACGCGTGCAGTATCTGCTTAAGAACAAGTGGAATCTATATTTGTAAGGCAAATATGCCAAGCCATTTGCTGAGTTTCCGTGTGGTTGCGTTCCATTTGCGACGCGAGTTTGCTGCGAGGGTGATTCCATCTATCTGCTAATATGTGAAATTGAAATGTCGTCCCCGTGTTGCATTCCAACTTCTCTCATTTCTACGTATTTTAACTGTGCGCATTTATATTGAAACAATTGCTGTACGTAAATAGTGGAAAATATTTCAGTATTTACCGGATGGGATCGGTCGGAATACCGGATAGCGTTGTTATGTTAGCGTTGGTATTAGGTACTAATGAAGGGTCCGAATATCGCACACAGGTTTATTGTATTTTTAAAAGGAATGTGCTGTACTTATTTTACGTATGCAAATATTGTGTTGCCTAATACCTACTCATAATTAAGTACCTACCACAAAAGTTTTAGTAGCAAAAGACCCCCCGACCTAAAGTATGGAAATTGCGGTTTCAGTTAAATATCCTAAGATTTTGATATGTTAATAGATTTCAAAGTCCCGAACAAAAGTCTCTAGGGGCGCTTTCCATTCAGAATTCGACTGATTTTGTACCAGATAACTAAAACTATAAACAACGGTAATAATGAAAGAAAAATAGCGTTACAGGTTAAAATCTCATCAATCTATATTAACATTATTTATAGGATACACTTGCTGACAGTCTGTCTACCCCGTAAGGCATAAAGACGTGATTTATGTATGTATACACATGTACCGAATCACATTTTTTAACAACAGAACTGTTCACTTTATAATCTTAGTTTAGGTAATACATTTAGCGCGCATTTCTATTCGCACAAACCAGTATGTAGTTTAATAAGTAATAATGCTGTACCTACTTGTTTGGGTATTTTACGTCTTGTTGATTATATCGTGTAGGTACGATGTCAAACTAACGTCAATTATTTAAATAAATAGGTACAGCCTAACGCATAACTGTGTCTGTTCCTGAGGTATGGGAGCGGCACAGGAGCGGTGTGTTGACAGAACGTCAAAGGACGCATAACTTTAATCGGCCGTCAAGTCTTGCTGTCAAGTAGAACGCACACGGCATTTGCAACCAAAGATAAGTCTTCCAATAAGGGCTCTTGAACTAACTGTACGAACATAAACCAACCAACTAAATAAAGTGTACGAATATTTTAAAATAAAAAATTGGATCCCAATTCACTTCATCCCAATTCATATACACAAAACTGTTGCGATCGCTACAGGCTTGTCAGAAAGAAGCGTGCAGCGCACAAGGACGTCCTGTCTAAACGGGACGGAGTACACTAAAAAATTGTATTTACGAAAATGAACCATATTACAAGACGAGATGGTATAATTTTGTGTTGCGCCAATGGAGGATCGTGTCACGTTTTTTCATCTTGCCAGCCTTAAAAAAATGCTTTTGATCAAATAATTTGGGTTAAGAAGAAAAACTCCGTTGAAACACTTGTATGTCGATGTTATTTTAACACTTTTAAATATAAAATAAAAGCTATATTTTTGTCTAGTCTCCTTTTTTATTTCTAATGATAATCTTGACAGCGTAATGTCATGACGGCATTATTTCAAGCTGTCCAACTTTTGTAAATTAAATTATTGTTAGGAATACCGAGTTAAAATGGTGAAATGTTGTTGTGGATAATGATGATGATTATCTATCTATATAATACACAAGGCCGATTTTTGTACAAGCCATCAGATCTACAGTTATGGTCCGATTTTGATAAATTGCATGTCATTAGATTCGTCTCATGCTGGAGAGTTGCAAACTGCTCTTCATTTTTAGATTTTTTTACGAAAAACTACTAAAAAATTTGTTCAGCATGAGAAAATATCTGTTTTGGGTCGACCAGATTTTATCCGCAACACTTACGTATTAAGATAATTATACAAAATATAAAATTTCTTTGTTTACAATGAATGACTTGCGTCAACTTTTAATTTATTTTTAATTGGGCTCCTATTATGTCAAAATTCATTTGCCATGTTTGTTTATTTCAAAAAAGTATTTAATGCTTCAAAGTTTGATATACAAATACAGGAGGTTCTAATATGGATCGAAAACGAAATGGAAATGGCATGAGTTTTGGCAACAGCAGTTAGGTATTTTAGTCACGGATGAGAAAAAAAAGTGGAATTGACAAATGTCTCGATTTCTAGGAATCCGTTTATTTCGCAACTAACGTTTGACGTTTAACGTTTTAATTGTGTTTGTTACAGAGTGTATAAAATAAAATTTAGAAAAAAAAAATTGCAGCGGGGGCGAAGCCCCGGGCAACAGCTAGTTATTATTATTATTCAAGTAGACACATTGACTTTTACCTTTTCTAGTGGAAACTTCATACTAGATATGAAGAACTTCTTAGAGGTATAGAGTGAGTAGGCATAATATTTTTTTTTTAGTAAAAATACATTCTGTTAAATATGTTCTTTGACTGAACTGTTCTTGCTCCCGTGATAACTACGATGATAGTATGATACGATGATGATTGTATATAGCTAGTCAGGACATGCCAAGTCACGTGACTTGTCCCCCTCTCGTACCGATCCCATGCCTCAGGAACAGACTCAGTTATGCGTCAGACCTGTAGTTCGGTTCAGAATTAAATCTTATTAAAGTACTAAGTATACTTTGTTACAATTATCAGTCGAAACTCTGAAAAAGTCTCGGTAATAGAGGTATGTAGCACCTTTAGAGACTTTTATACAGGACTTTGAAATCTATAACATATCAAAATCTCAGAATATTTAACAGAATAGACAATTTCTATACGGTCTGAGGCCTTTTAAGTCTGCTGACCAATGTAAAAGAGAGAAATTTTACGCCCCGGTTCTGTTTCTGATATTTACAATCTGAATTCGTAATCTTTGGTTTACACCTCTATACTAAAGTTATGAAGTTCTACTGAATTAGTGTTTTTTATAAAAAGCTTAAAAATTAAAACGACTGTGCTGCCATTACTTCATGTGAACTCAATTGAATCGTAATCTCCCCATTTTACTACTCTCTCCAGCGAAACAACGCTCTCAGTATAGCGTTGAAATGTTTTCACAATAAATTAGGAGCGTGTGTCGCGCACTTATGCATGGAGTGACTCGTACGCATGAGTTCGCTTCGCTAGTGCTGTAAACAAAATACTTATTTTGTGTCTACCAGAAATTAAAGCTAAGGAGAAATTAAAGCTTACGAATAGGTACCTATCGTTCCGACGAATTGCAATCCTCCTCCCTTTTTGAAATCGGTTAGAAATGCTAAGTTTTAGCTGACACATAGAATATTTTCCAATTGGAAACGGTTATGGAGGTACCTATTTGACCTTTTATACCTTGAGGCAAGTAAAAAAAATGCGGCTAAGCAGAAAAAAATATCTACCTATCTAATACCTTTAAACGAGCAATATTTGGCTGCTGTCAAGTTTCAAAGGTTTCATGACAGGATGCTCACATAGACTCCATAGAATACATACATACATTTTGAAGACGATCAAGCCTGACAAATAGCCCCTCAGTGAGATCCACATAGACAATATCACCGTAATCAAGTAGTGGGAGTAAAAGAGATTGAACTAGTGTAATTTCTGTTTGGATAGGCAGAATGTTGTGCAAACGCCTGAGCGAGTGAAACGAGGCAAAAAGTTTCCGGCTAACCTCGGAAACTTGTGCCGTCCAGGAAAGCGTCTGGTCCATAACGATCCCCAGATTTCTGACGATATACGAGAAAGGAATAACTGTACCATCAAAATAAAAGTTTGGAACTACCAGGTCAGATATCCGAGAACTAAAATATGTACTACCTATAACGGTTGCCTGCATCTTCCTGGCATTTACCATGAGACCATAGGTCGCAGCCCAGTCACGAATGGCGATGAGATCCGAATTAATGCGATCAATCAACAGATGAAAATCGTCAAGATCAGCAGCAGAATATATTTGCAAATCGTCAGCATACAAGTGGTACGAAGAATTCAAAGAAGAGGAGAACCATTAATAAAAATAGAAAAAAAGAAAGGGGATACAAGCAAGCCCACAACCGTCCACCTGTCGCCAAGAACCTCTCAGCTCAATTCAAGCTCCGAGCCACGTGTTTCTCGCCCCATGTGTCAATTTTTTTTGTCCTTCTTCGAGCACTTCTCATCGACCAATAGATTCTCAGACTTCCCAGAACTCGGACATCCAGCAAGCTAACATAAGTATGCCAGGGAAATGTATCACAATATCTGTCAATAATTGCTATAACATGAGCAATGTCACAAATGTCATTATACCTACTTAAAAATTTAATTTTGTCTTTTTTGTTTTGTGTTATATTTTTGAGAAAAGCACTAAGTAAATACAAGCTTCAACTTAATGGTATCCAGTAAGCTCTTCAGTAATGTACTATTCTAAATATTTAGCTGGCTACCAAATAATACATTAAATACCTTCACCAGACTTTTTCGACTTATCAAATAAAGGAGGTATGCATTTGAATATAGAAAGATTTACGTGCGACTATGAGTTGGCGGTTATGGAGCTGTGCGAAACGTTTTCCAGAGTGTTGAGATAACGGGCTGCCAATATCATTATTCCAGAGCTTGGAAAAAATTAAAATATTTAAATTTGAATAAACACAAGGGCGGAAGAAAGATTCCAAGAATGATTTCTAACATACCATTGTTACCCGCAAATAAAATACGACAAGTCTGGGAATCACTAACACATAGGTATTGCACTTAATTGTGATGCTATGTTTCTACTTTTTGTCACGCCCTTCATGTGACACTATTACAAACTCAGATTTTGCCGCATTGGTCATTTGGGGTGTTGGTCATTGTGCGACTGGTCATTTCACGTATTAATTAGTCTTTGGTGAGCTAGTCATTTCGCGATTGGTTATTCTGCGTATTCATGATGCTATTTTCATTGGTCATTATGCGTATTGGTCAATGTGCGTCTAAAGGAATTAACCTAGGTGAATTAAGTCTGCGGCGGGGGTTTTCTGGGAGAGAGCTGGGGCCTTACCGTGACATCTTAATGCGATTCAGTTTAGGTTAGCTCGCTGTCAGATCCATACTAAAAATGACACCTAAAATCTGAACCGAGTCGAAATTGAATCGCATTAGGACTTCATGGCAAGCCCCCTGGGCGTTGTTAATCAGACAGACAAACAATCTGGCAGGACTTTCCATTTGATACATAATGACAGAAAATGATAATGGATTCATTTTTATAGAATGCAGAAATTAATGCATAAAATACTGTTCTTACTGCAAAACAAACAGAAAAGTTCAGAGCAAAACTTAAAAGTTACACCGTAAGTTACATAATAATCAAACTTTCGACACTGCATATTTCATCCATTTTTCAAACTTCGTTTCGGAAATTTTGAAATCAAGTAATAGTTGGAGTCACGCCGAAGACTTCCAGAGCCTTAGCAGACGCCGAGCCTACTTACACTGTTCTGGTTGTTTTACTGGTTTAAAAGTAATATTAGTTATTTGGCGATTTTACTTAGATTAATGTTACCAAATTGAAGCTTCCTTGTACGAATATTACCGTTTTTACGCAAAAGCCAAAACAAAATGCGGGTTAAAAAAAACCCTACTGTAGTTCATAGCAAAACGCCGCCCTGCTTCTCTTGTGCTACTTTCTGGATTTACGGTAATGTTGCAATATTTTCTGCTCTTGTTGAACAGGAATACGTACATTGTTTTCTGGTACCAGAACTCTTCCCGTAATAGGCATATCCTCACGAATCCCTTGTAATGCACGAATTATAACATGAACATCCTGCGGTGCCCTGTGATTTAGGAGTCGCTCACTGTACAAAGTTATCAGCCAATTATTAAAACTATGTCAGCCAATTCCTGAGAGCTTAGCATTGATGATCATGGCATTTTATTCAGAATGACGATGACGACACAAATTTACAAAACATTCTAGGTATGTCAAAACCAACCTACGTCAAACTCTTTTATTTCAATTTGTAATTTAACCTAATGACATCCTATCCTACCAGCCAGTACCTAATGAGTAATGAGGTGGAGGTGTAGAAGAACCTATGTTTGATAAAATATCTTATGATTATGTTGGTATTAGATATTGTCTTAAGATTAATTTCGAATGTAGTAAATACCCAATTTACTTCTTGATTCAAATGTGAGTTCCGATAAAAATGAGACTATTATTTTCTCTTTTTGATCAAAGTTCACAATTACTCAAATGTGGCTGTTGAGTTTAGCTATATTGGTTATTTAAATATTTAACTATAATAAGTAAACAGTAATATTAAACACACTTCATCCATTGTGTCAAATAAATGTACGCAACATTAATTGTTCGAAAAAAAACAAAATATTATTACGCTCTAGTAGGTAGTTAGTTCCTTTACAAACGATTTGTTCTAATATAGATTCATATAGCACTTAAATCTACGTCTGGTTATAGTTTGTGGTTATATCACTACATAGTATAAAATAAAGTCGCTTTCTCTGTCCCTATGTCCCTATGTATGCTTATATCTTCAAAACTACACAACGGATTTTGATGCGGTTTTTTTAATAGATAGAGTAATTCAAGAGGAAGGTTTTATATATGGTTCCACGCAGACGAAGTCGCGGGCAGAAGCTAATCAACAATATACTGGTAATTACCGGCTTATACACGCTGTGGAGCCGTTTCAACGTAGGACAACAAAGAGTTAATTAAAGTTACAAGAACACGGTTTTTTAAATTAGAGTTGCGTAGTGCATTTGTTCGTGAAGTCTTGTTCATAATATTATAATATTATGAACAAGACTTCACGAACAAATTCTAATTTTAAAAAATCGTGTTCTTGAGATTTTAATTAACTCTTTGTTGCATTATTATCATGCTAAGGTAAGAAGGTATATTTACATAAAAACAGTTTTTTTTTTATAAATTATGTGCAAAATAATAAACAGATTACTCAAAATAAGTGATGAATGAAAAAGCATTTTAAAATATAATTAAAGATTATACTCGTGTATTTAAGAATCTGATTTAGGTATTTTCAGTACCTGAAGTGAAAATGTTTTCGAGAATATCTCACTTTAGCCTCGAAAGTCAAGCACCTAAACGTATTTTTATTGCCAAGTAATTTCGTTTGTTTTTTTACGACATTTTTTATGGATTTCTTATTAGATTCGTGCGTATTCCATAATAGAATCTCGGCGAAATCGTTTTTGTTTTATGCTTCTATTACTGTTTATTATTTATGCCATTTAATCAAGAATGCGCGCGACACCTTAATAAATATAGTATCACATTAATCAAAATGTCTCAGGGTTATTAGATTTATGAAAAATATATCTGTGAAAATACCACTACAAAGGGGTAAAAAATCGTGTTATCCAAGTTTTTATTTTCGCTCTCTGTCGTTATGGTCAATACGTAATGCCATGCTAAATTATTTTTTGGTCCCTTAGTAGGTACTGAGTGTCAGAACTAAGCCGCGATCATGCAGTCAATCATACTTGGTGAAACTACAAGGGTTTTTGTTAATTTCGAAAACCTAAGCAAGCAACGAGTTTGATTGCCACAAGCGTATGGATTTAATGTATCAATATTACATTATACCCTGAATTTACTAATCCTTTGCATGTTTTACGAATAAAAGTATTTTTAAGAGTTATAAAAGTAGGCACTTTAAAATATTACGATTGCCTAAATCTTTGAATCCATTTGTTATATTATGGTTTTTATGTTGTACTTTATGCGAAGTAGAGCGTCCTCGTTAAAAGCTGGAAAAACACTCGCGTCATTAACTTCACAGCGCGACGCGGAATCACCTCTCCTGAGATTTTAGCACCTTATCACGAACGCTCGAACCATTGAAAAAAAATATGAAAAATATTTGAACTGACTACTTTAAATACTTTAAATCTGTTTGCAATCTCGTAATCAAAATAATTCCTACTCGAGGAATGTTTACTTACGTATCTACAGTAGAAGGCGATTACTATAGTAGAAGTAAAAGAATTGCCTGGGGTTCTTGGAATATCTATCTCCTTACTAACTAATACATGTACCTACCTAAGGCCCACAAAACATACTCGTGTTTGTCTTAAATACAATCAAACGTAGTTTTATGACAGATCATTCATCAGTCACTATAAAGACTCGATGACAATTATCAAGTATAAATATGTAGAGGAACAGTAATATTTCGAGTATAAATTGAAGTAATCGAATTTATTTTCTTGCTTGCAGTGAATAAGAAATTTTAAACTGCTTTGGAAGTCATACATAGAACTAATAAAAATCTAACTTCTTTGATCCAAATCCTTCAAAGTGGCGAGCACAGATCACTACTTCTTACCCTTCAATCAATAACACCAATCCATCGGTTTTGTTGATCGAAGTACATATGTGTACCCACTTCCTCTTTTATAGTACTTTCTTTTCGCTACGTCCTTCCGTCCGTCCGTCCGTCTGTCTGTCCGCGGCTTAGCTCAGAGATTCTTAGTACTAGAAAGCTGTAATTAGGCATAGGTAGTGTGTCGTTGGAAAGGTCGTTCGTAAAAATTGTGGGTGTGGGAAAACCAATTTTCGATTCAGGAATCCGTTTATGAAATACTAAGCTATCGTTAGAGTCAAGTGTCCCCTACTCTTGCCAGCTAAACGGTTGTATTTGGATAGGTGAAAAAAATTATGGTAGGTAGTAGTATATACATATTTATAACCAAACTAGCTGTTGCCCGCAACTTCGTCTGCATAGAATTCGTTTATCGCTATCCCGCGGGAATTACGCAATTTTCCGGGATAAAAAGTAGCCTATGTGTTATTCCCGACTATAATCTATCTATGTTCCAAATTTCATCTAGATCGGTCCAGCCGTTCTGGCGTGAAAGAGTAACAAACATCCAAACTCACAAACTTTCACATTTATAATATTAATAATAGGATTTAAAGGAATACTATCACTGCTAGGTTGGTTTTACTATTTAACGAGTAATAGTCGACCAACTTAAAAAAATACTTGAAACCGTGAACTATGTTCGTAGTATCGAATAAAATTGAAAAATAATAATTATGTTCATAATATCCACCTATTGTGACAGGCAACTACGGAACCGTATTTGGCCGGTTTTTATTAAACACTTACCTATGTTCTATATTTTGTAAATAATTCGACAGGAATATAACAAGCAATATGTGAAAAACAGCGTCCTTAAATGCTGGCTCATCGTGAATTGTTCTTTGTGTTTGTACATTTGTGTCCTTAGTAACAACGGAAAACAATAAATAGTTGTTGCAATAAACGTTATGTTGCACGACCTAGTGTCTCGTTATAAGTTCTCTGAAATAATGTCTGGAATAATCAACAGAAGAAAGCGGTTAGGTAGTTAAATCTCCGTTGCTGAAGGTAAAATAAACTGTCTAGTATTTTTTTGTGTCCAGGATTGTGTCAGGGTGTTACCACGACGGTCAACCGCATGCCGATCGATGATACAAATAGATAAGTCGGCATAAATGGAGTTGGTATTGAACATGCAAGCTTTCTTTGGAGATAATCTTGCCTGACGCATCATTTCAGGGGGTAATAAGTAATATTTAAATTAGGTATTTCAAATTATACTTTGATAACAGGTGTCAAGATAAACTTCATGAAATTTCTTGTCTAGTGCCTTAATTTCATAAACATGGCCTTAAACATATTTCTGTATGACTAAGACGTAGATGATTAGAACTCTGTGTAATCGCGATTTCTGCGCATCTTAGACCATCATCCTAATGTGGTCGCGTTCTCAAATTGCGAGATCCCGTGTTTGGTTGCAGTTAGCCGCTTGGCCTTATGCCAGTCCCTCTCTACGTTTCTTCGAATTCCTGCGGCATACATAAATCAACAACTCGTTTTAACTATTAATACGCCGCATGATAGCCGATTTATATAAAGTAAGGCTAGCCATTATTTCTACGTACCTGCTGTCTGCGTGCGTTGGGAGGGGAAGGCCTAGACGGACGTTCTGTGACCAAATTGGGTACGTATTAAGAAAAAGTTCAGAATTATGAATGTGGATGAAACGAAAAAGGTATCTCAGAATCGTAGCCAGTGGAACAAAGTAGTCTCTGCCTACCGCTCTAGGAAAGAGGAGTAACGGTTTATATGTATCTGTTAACGTAGGCTGGAATTTGATTATGAGTTTGCTTAATTTATAAATGTAACTTTGTATTTGTTTTAATGTATGTATTATCTGTTTACCTATCAAGTATGTCACAAAGATTACCGGCGATTTTTATGTATATTTGACAGAAACCCTTGACATATACGAGTATGTCCAGATTGTTAGTTAATGTAATTGTTAAAGTAACTTGGTGCAACTCACACTTAAGTAAGTAGTAGGAGCTAGTGTTTTTGTAAAGTCATCGTGACTGTCATAGTTTGCCTAATAAAATGCACGTTAAAAATTTTCTGAAGAAAAATTAATTTGTAATTACAAGTTTTATAGAGTCAATTTAGAAAGCAGTAGAATCGGAGAGCCGCCCGGTTTTAATTAAGAGACGGAACCAACGCTCCCGAGGGCAAAAAAGCGCTCAATGAAATAGCCTCTCATTTGAAACGAAAATAAAATCCTTCGAACGAATTGAAATATCTAGTGTTGCTGATGAGATTCCAACTTTAGATATTCATACATCGGAGATTATATGTGCTGGTTTTGTAAACAATTTGTTTTCTCTTACCCCAATAATAATGTTAAAAAGCGAAAGTTATAGGAATAGTTTATGCCCTAACTTAACACATGGTATGTAGTTTTGATCCTGGTATTGCCTCGGCATCACATATGATTACAATTATTCTAACTAAATTAATTTCATACTAAGTCCGAACCTTAGGTAAATAAATCACGATGTGTATTTTGAGAAATCCCACTTAATTCCTTTTGTTCTACTGGATTTTTGTATTAAAAAAAACCGGAGTTTCGACCCCAAACTTTCGAACCATGTAATTTACGTACATATTTATATGAAGACTGCGATATGTAGTTGCAAAATTCCAATGAATTTAAGTAAAGTAAAGATTTAAGAAAAAAACATAGATTTTACGCAAATTAAAAGACTGCAGTGGTCTTTTCGAAATGCCTACTCAAGGTTCACGCAGACATAGTTCGAAAGCCGACGCGTGTCAGTCATGGAAACAATTTTATTTTCCGTAATTAATAAATAAATATTTAGGTAGGTAGGTACCTATTACAAATTATTTTGACTATAATTACGGTTCTTTTTATTATGAAAGCGTCTTCGATGATCGTTAAGAGAGTTGAAACTGACAGCTTCGATTTTTTTTGATGCACTACTGTCCCTAAATTCGCTTTCTGCGCCAAATTGGCGATAATCAAACCCCTTTAGTTTGACTTCGTCAACAAGCTATCTGTATTCATTTACCTAATTGACATGCTCGTAATAATATATCAATATCAATTCAGTTACAAAGCTAGTCCATGGAACAACAACTGTTACAAACAAGGACAGTGCCGACAGTATAAGCAAATGTTGCATAGTGCAATGACAGTGCTACATATGGCCATAAAACAGGAGCATAATGCGATTAACCAGCTTCCATTTCTCATGTTTAATGATTAGTTATTGATTTTTGGCGTATGTGATACGGGAGGTATACGTTGTAACAAAATTTACTAACGTGAGTTAATTTAGTAATGGACTGTTGTGATAATCGATTGAGTGAGATTGGGATGGATACAAAGACATATTTTACTGTTATTAATACGTTAAACGTGAGTTGCACCAAGTTAAACCTATGTAATATTATGTCTAGGTATTATTAAAAAAAGCATTTAAATCGTGTATACTCGTGTTATAGTCCACGTTGCTAATGAAAAGTAACTTAAATTCGTAAATATTATTTGATGTTCCAGTTCCGAACAAATTCGACGAGTGACTATAAAGTCCAGCGTTAGCAGAGCCCTGCTCCTCGGCAACATGTAACTAGGTTGTGTGAGGTCATTTTTACGATAGACAGACAATCATGAAAACAAATTAGATTTATTTCTTTAGTTGTGCTATAAGAGCTACCTGCATACTAAATTTCAAGTTTCTACGACAACTGGAAGTACCCCATAGGTTTTGGTAACGCGCCAATTAGTATGGAAACACCTATTCTATTGAATGACTTTATCTATACTCGGGAGTAAAGAAAGCGGGTCACTTTCCGTAGAAAGTTGTATGAAAAGTGACACGGTTTCTTTTCTCCCGAGTATATAAATTGCGTAGACAGGGTTGATTTTCACAGCTCTAAGGACCGCAGACGTATTCAACTTTATACGTCTACGCGTTCCTGGTAGAAAGGGTCTTGACCTTGACGGATGACAGACTGACAGACAGACGGACAACGAAGTGATCTTATAAGGGTTCCTTTTCTTCCTTTCGAGGTACTGAACCTTGAAAATAAAAACTTCATAAAGTTCCGATATCACTACCTATTGTTTTAAATTGTTTTAGTCCTACTCGTACCTACTTACTCGTATTTATCATTTTTTGGGATGTCTCCATGTTGCAGTACCTACTATGGATAAAATTCAGGATAAAAACTTGTTAAAAAGTGCACGAATATTATCCTACTTATGAAACGTTTATCGAATAAACCGTAACGACTCTTACATAATTGTTATTCCGGTACTTAGTTCGGTTGTTCGGTGTCGGTAATTCTATACGCTGACAAAGTTTAGGCCGTTATTATCTACGTACCTAAACAAACTATCCTATCGTATAAACTTATATTGACTTTCGCAACCCTCGAACAAAGTAGGTAGGTACATGATTCTAAAATGGGAACCGCTCAGTTACAGATAAGCATGTTTAATGGTTTAATAAATAATTGGTCAAGAACGAGTTGGTCTCATACAGCAGCGGCGATTCTGCGTATAGATACTTCGAGTTTAATATTGGCACTCCAACTATAGTGAAATATAAGTTTATATTAGTAGGTTTAGGTCTATTGCGAATGGGGAAAAATACGACTGGTATTCACAATTATGATTACCTACTGTAATACAACAGGGTGGCTTGGAAAGGGTTTTTTTTTTCATTGAACGATGTAAGTGCAAGGTTGTTTTGCATCACATTAGCGTAGTTATATTTGTGTCCCATGAATTGTTGACCGTGGCCCGAAGTTTAAAACGGGCTCTAGAATTACGCACTTTGACATCCGTATTTTTGAATGGCCGCAATTTCACTAAACCATTTACTTTAATGGGTAGCGGTAGTTTAGGCCCTTCCTACCTTTCTAGTTGTTTAACTTAGCTTATTATTTAGCCTATTCATGCTTACAATCTAAGACAATTATTTCGCCATGGGGCCAACTAAAGCTGAAACTACCTTTTTTTAACGGAGAGGAAATCTTTATGGATGCCCTAGGCATTCCCATGCCTATATGGGACTCCCCCCCGAAGAAGTATACCCAAAGAAAAAACTCTCCTGCGTTGCCTCAATCCGGTGTGATGGGGGCAGTAGGATGCCATTAGGGTTTCACCATAAACGCCCCTAAAGGCCAGATGGATACTGGAAGCAGCACTCAGGGTGCCTAGTCACTCGTCGCAAGTCGGGCATATGACTTGCGACAGGTTGGCCCCATCCCTCGAAACCCCCCCTGGTGTTTGGTTCACGGGGACCCTTGCGGGCCCCTGCCTTTTTTTTCTTTATGAATGCCCTAGGCACGGGGATGTCTAGGGTTATGTGGGACTCCCCCCCGAAGGGGTATACTCGAACTAAAAACTCTCCGGCGTTGCCTCAATCCGGTGTGGTGGGGACGCAGTGGAAAGCCACTAGGGTTTCAACCACAAACGCCCCCCCCCCCCCCCCCCCCCCCCCCCGGTGGCCCCGGCTTTCGCCAGGACCGCGCCAAGAAGGGGAGGGCCCGTACGCTGGGCCCCCATCCCTTAGACAATAACACCGTGCTGCGGGCCCCTGCCTGCCCTGAGGCAGGCGTTCCGTTATCCACCACCCAGGAACGCGCCACGTCGGATTACACCTCTCCGCCTACTTAAACACCTAAGCAGGTCCGTGGAAGCTGAAAATATCTAAGCGCATATGTGGTTGAATGCAAATATTTACTTGACTAAATACATGTAGCAATAATCAAAGGTGCACCAAGCCAATTCCAGCGCAGTTGATAGGGTAATATAATCAACAACCATTGTAATTCATCGTCCCAGTGGGAGCATGGAGATGTCGAGCGTAGATGTTGCGCCAGGTTCTCAGTAGGTTCATGAATAATTTTATTTGTAGTTGATCAAAATACATAACTTTATAAAGATAATTCGCCCTATCGCAGTGATGACTTCAAGTTGATCAATGTTCTTAAAAAAAATTGAGGTTAACTACTAAATAGAACAGAGAAGATACACTCGAAAGCACAAAGTTCAGTTCACTAGCATAAACTTCATGCAATATCTCAGAAACGAATGCAGGTACCGTATTCAAATATACTGAGTTTTATAGGACAATTCAGCCTATCGACACTCCATATAAAAAAAAACAATGTATGGAATTATGAACGTACTTTGTGCCAACATTGAAAACTAAAACTACCTTGCCAAATAAAAGAGTTGGTTAATGTTCTGTCTTAGCATACCAACCCCGACACGCTAATTTAGCCGCATTATACATCACCTCATGTTGGCAAGCATGTGACGTGACGTACGCCATTGCCGCCATCAAGTCGAATCTGAGCAAGTAATAACTACATGTTTATTATTAAAACATTATGGGTGGCAAATCTTTGCGAAAGTGTGAAATTTGTGGTGTCCGGAGAGTGAGAAGATTGAGCAAAGACATATTTTTGGCTAGATTTCCGCTTGACCCAAACAGGTAATTTTATTGTATGTTTTTTTAGTTGTATAGGTAAATTTGAGTAAAACAGTGTTAATGATAGTCGCATTAACAGTAAATATTATGAGCCTAAGTAATATTTAGCAATAACATAATTATTTTTCATATAACTATTACATAGTGCTGTGCTGAAGTTAACGATATTTTTTTTATTTTAGATGTCGAATATGGATTAAATATACAGGTAATGTATTTTTTTTAATATATGTATGTATTTTTTAATATGTGCTTAGTTAGCACTTGATGGTCCCATCGGAAGACCAGCGCTGGCTGCAAGGCCAGCATTATGCTGAGATGGGACCATTTCGTGATGTATGTACTGATATTTTTTGTTTTTTTTTTTTTCACTCTTTGTTTTTGTAACCCAGTATATATCGCGAATAAATGTTTTTCTTTCTTTCTTTCTTTCTTTCAATGAGGATTTGGTCTACATACCCATACAGAGGTTGAATGAAGTTGTTTCTATCTCCACCACTTCAATAATTACCAGCAACAACCCTGCTGGTAAAGTTATCATAGCTTATTCAACTTGTTCATAAATCACAAGATTTTCAATAAAATTTTATTGATGTGATATTTATTTGTAATTATTTTCCTGGTAAAATGTAAAAAAATCACTGAGCAAGTAATCTAGAAAAATATCACGGTGTACCTACCTAGGTACTACTTAATATTTATCGATATCGATAATATATGTCGCCGGTCCCGGGGAACAAAAAGATAACTGCAAAAACCAAATTTTTCAGGAAAAATAAAATAGATGTTTCGCGCAATTGTGACTTGTATTTTGAACGTAAACGGTTGGTAGTTAGCTTTATGCAAAGGTAATTTTTCATTACGTTTCGATATGTTACTGTGGCACATGAGAAATGTCTCAAAAGAAAGATATTTAAGAAATAGTAACTTAGTCAAAATAGATCATTCACTATTACGCGTTAAGACGTATATCATTTTATTCGGTGTTTATCGGGGTCAAACGCTAATATTGTACCATTGGTGTACCATTTTATTCGACTACTTTTTAATGTGATTGCCGTGCAAGATAATAGTGCAATATCATTTTATTCCCGTAATTATTAAGATTATTTTTTTTACTAAGGGTTTTTAGGAGACTTTTATAACTAAACAATAATATGATATTCAACATTGCAATTATATTACGAACGATTCACATAGTAAAAACAGTCATTAATTTCTTAAAATCAAAGTTTTCCATTATAAAACGTGCAACAATACCACTAAAATTTAAATATGTCTCAATCAAATAGTAATAAATGCCAGTTTCATAAAGTAACTAAAATCAAAAGTTTTTTTTTCAGACTAATAACTTTAAGTTTGAAGCATAAAATCAAACCAAATAATCTACGCATTTGGTATTATTTTTCATCAGTCTAATATAATAATAATTATATTATAATTAGTTCTTTCATTGAGCACTAACCCGGGGGACTATTAAACATGAAATCAGGTAAATCAATTGTCATCATCTTCCTCTAGGTTTTCATTAATTGCAGAACTAGTATTAACGCCCAGGGAGTCATAAAAGCCATGGCAATGGGCTGGGATGTCTCCTGACTTGCAAAGACTGATAAGGTCGTCATGTAAAGGCTTACTTATAGGCAAGGGCTCTGTACATAGCACTTGCAGTTCAAAATCGTAGGCAGGATTTGAGTTGACTAAAGGAGCTGCGGTTTGTCTTGTTCCCCGCTTGCTTCATGTGTTTGGACAGGTTCTATGTTCATTTGAGAATATCCAGAATCAAAATCATATTTATACTGTAAAATTGAGGGCTGTGAGCAAGCGACTCTCACTTCCATTATCTGTATCCATAATACTTTTTGCCCTACCTCATTTTGGACCCAATTTTTATTATTTATTAGTGCTTTTATGTTATAAACTCCTTTTGAAGCATTTCTTTAACGTTGTACTTTTCTCCGGTGACTTTCGCGTTCATAATGATTGCGTACATCTGGTCCGAGGTGTACACGACTCTATTTTTTAATTCTCTTTCAATGTTGGCGTGAAATAGAGTCTCCCTCACTCTGGCCGTGGCCAGTCTCAAAAAACCTGTGTTTAATATTTAATTCAATTTTTTTTGCAGCAAACATGTATAGAGAAAATATGAATCGGTTTTTATTTTGGCCACAGCAACCGTCGAAGTAAAATGATACATTTTTGATACCTCTTTGTTTTTCATTAAGTAGGAATTGCCATATACAGCTACCGATTTCATTAGCTCCTCGTTTCGACGCGAAAGTCACCGGAGAAAAGTACAACGTTAAAGAAAGGCTTCAAAAGGAGTTTTATAACATATAGCCTTCCGTCCGCACCTTCGCCCGCGATAAATAAATTTTCCCGTAGGAAAAGGCAAAATAGCCTATGTCACTCAGTGATAATGTAGCTTTCTAACGGCAAAAGAATGTTTGAAATCGGTCCAGTAGTTTCGGAGCCTATTCAATTCAAACAAACAATCAAATCTTTCCTCTTTATAATATTAGTATAGAAAAGCAATAATTAATAATAAAAATTGGGTCCAAAATGAGGTAGGGCAAAAAGTATTATGGACACAGATAATGGAAGTGAGAGTCGCTTGCTCACAGCCCTCAATTTTACAGTATAAATATGATTTTGATTCTGGAAACTCTCAAATGAACATAGAATCTGTCCAAAAACATGAAGCAAGCGGGGAACAAGACAAACCGCAGCTCCTTTAGTCAACTCAAATCCTGCCTACGATTTTGAACTGCAAGTGCTATGTACAGAGCCCTTGCCTATAAGTAAGCCTTTACATGACGACCTTATCAGTCTTTGCAAGTCAGGAGACATCCCAGCCCATTGCCATGGCTTTTATGACTCCCTGGGCGTTAATACTAGTTCTGCAATTAATGAAAACCAAGAGGAAGATGATGACAATTGATTTACCTGATTTCATGTTTAATAGTCCCCCGGGTTAGTGCTCAATGAAAGAACTAATTATAATATAATTATTATTATATTAGACTGATGAAAAATAATACCAAATGCGTAGATTATTTGGTTTGATTTTATGCTTCAAACTTAAAGTTATTAGTCTTTGAAAATAAATCTTTTGTTTTTAGTTACTTTATGAAACTGGCATGTATTGCTATTTGATTTTTGATTAAGCTATAACGATTAAGACATACTTAAATTTTAGTGGTATTGTTGCACGTTTTATAATGGAAAACTTTGATTTTAAGAAATTAATGACTGTTTTTATTATGACTGTGAATCGTTCGTAATTTAATTGCAATGTTGAATATCATATATTATTGTTTAATTATAAAAGTCTCCTAAAAACCCTTAGTAAAAAAAATAATCTCATCTAATAATTACGGGAATAAAATGATATTGCACTTCACTTATACTCCAATAACAGCAATAATTATATAATTTTTGAATTTTAATCAATCGAAATCGAACACTAAAACATATGACATGTCGATATTTAAGCTATTGTAATTTACATTCGACCCGTGCATGTGACAAAAGGATATGGCAATACTTTTTATAGTTCCGTTTCAAATGTGTAGTTTTGGTGAGCGCCATTGCACGAACAGTAGCTAGCGGCTTGCGACGAGAATACAAAGATAACTGCACATATCATTACTTAGCGATCTAATTTTGACGAGAACATAATAATATGGATGTTTGTCATGCGATGAGCTATAAATAAAAACATTGAAAACTATGGTATTATTTTTTAATTTTGTCATTTACCGTACAAAAATTGCGAAAAAAATTGAGCTGGTGCATTGGCACCTACGGATTCCAAATATGACATAAAAATAAAACTAAGATAATGGCGGTTATCATTTTGTTCTCCGGGGCCGGCGATGTATCGATGGCATAGTGCTACATCTCTAAGGCCTTAACATTGACACTTTATGTTGGTACCTCTGACTGTCACTTCCAAGTTGGTAGAAACTACGTTCATAATTCAGTTTATGGCTTTGATGAAAGTGCCGTCTCTTAAAACGTAGTGATTATATTCTCTTTGAGACAATTGATTGTTTCTTTATTAAAATGCACCTAGTAGTTACATCATTAATTACGAAGACAATTTTTTGATAACATGACTATTAGTCGATTAATAAGGCAGGCCGCCAAGTAGTATTAGCCAAGCCCCACTAACTGACGGATCGCATTTGAGAAGATTATTTTTTACGTCTATGGTAAAAGTTAAAGAATAAGCTGCCTGAATGACTGACTGAGTGATATGTCAATGTATTGTTCGAATTTATATTTAAATTACTTCCCCGACGAAGCGGCTGGCAAAATCTAGTTATTACTTAATCGAGATAGGTACTTTTTGTACATTTTCTTTGACTTTAAACACTGGCAGACTCATTCCTGTGTGTTTCTAAACTCTTAGGCGTTATAAGAAGAATTGATAAGCCGCAAAATAAAAAAAGGATTTAGTTTCTAAGCAAATTGGATTGTGAAAAAAAGGTCTTATATGGTACCAATGAATGTTCAGTCCTCGTCGGAAACCCAGGCCCTTCGTAGCGTCATCGTTTGAAGTGAATTATTTTTAGACTTACATAAAGATACAATGTGAATTCTATGTCGTAAAAATCTTTTTAAGTTTATTAGATCAAAAAGAAAAGTTATTTGTGATGTTAGATTAATTAATTTGTTAATGCTCGAAGAGTGCTGAATGTACCTACATCTGAGCCCCCGGATAATTTTAATAAAATTTACTTAAGAACGGATAGTTTATTATGATAACCACACACCACTAACAGTTTTATGACACCATCAATCTTTTTTCAACACAAAACGTGTAGTCAAAGGCATTGCGTGTATAGGTCAGTAGGTACCTATTAGAGTTCTGATAGCAATCAAAGTTAGATATTTACACCACTAGCAGTTTTCCAAGTAAATTGGATCAGAGCGAGTTTTGCTGCGTCCGCCGGACTGGAGTTTCCAAATACAACAAACAACTTACTATGAAAACATTTTTCAAATTAACCTTTCCTGGTGACCCATGCTTTTAATGAACTTTTGAGAGTTTGGCTAAGAAGGTACCTATATAGCGAAGTTTTTTTTACCTGTGATCGAACGAAACTTGCCTATATTTTATGCTCGCTCAAATAGTTAAAATCATATTGTGTTAATAATTAGGTACCGATTCAAAGTTATATTTCTGTAAACAGGTTTGCATTAATGTGTGTGTTTTATTTAAGGGTTGGCGGGCGGTTAAAATCACTGATTATCGCATCAAGCCTCGGGCTGGGGCGGCTTATACAATTAGTGGAAACCTGATTTGCCCTAAACGTATCAAGAGATTGTTTTGTACATAACAAATAAAAGAAATACAACCTTCAGTATAAATTTCGCTGCGTTCAGTTGATCAAAGCGTACACGAGTAAACAGGCGAGATTGAGTTAAGTTAATGATTTGTTTCCAGTTCGTCTCTAAAAGTCGTAAATTTTTAACAGAATATGGAAATAACTACACGGTTAAATAAAACCTTAAAATGAATGATCTAACTAAAGCATGAGACACGCAGCTATTAATAACAATTTTTTACTTTTATCATTATGTAGGTATCCCATAACGAACATCTACACAGCCTCTCTATTCGGAAAGTGACGTGGTCTGTGGATCGACCAAATGACAGCTCATCACTCTTACGCGCTGGGTTGTAGTTATTTAGATGAAAAGATTTCTGAAAAATTGCGTTTGACAATGCAATCCCATGGGATAGTGCGTTTTTGCTATTGAATGCATCAGAAGACAAAGTTACATACATACATAATATACTTTAAGACTACAAATTATCATTTCGCGAGGCTTCAATACATAAGGAGATTATCTTATAGATCATTGACATATCTTAGCAACTGTGTGATTTACGTTATATTTTTCTTTGGGTTTTCGTAGGTAAACTTTAAATAGGTAATTTTACCAGTAAACTTACGAACAGCTCAAATAATAAAATAAAAAAACAAGTCGGTATTTTTAGCCTCTGTTTATTTTTATTCAATCACAACTTTCTGGCTCAACGCGTCTCAACAAAATATTACAAACACAGAGTTCCCGAATTTGACTAAATGTATTCTGCCAGTCAAGTCACGTAGTTGGTAGAATGAAATAGTATTTTCTGATATTTCGACAGAAAATATTCAACAAAGGGCTCAATATTTATTTTGAAACCGTTACAATTATTGTAATCCATGATGTAATACTATTATGATCTCTGGTATAGGACATAAAATCTGTATCTGGCTTAACTATTTACTAAAATAAAGAAACTTTTTCTCAGTTTCGTTTGGGGACTTAATGTTTAACAAATAACTTATTCATGTAGCGCTGTACTGGGGATACTGTATTTTTGTGACAATTCTTCAGACATGCGTATCAAGTGTAATGCTTTTGTCATTGTTAGCGCAGCTGAACGTTATCTCCAGCCTATATACGTCATACCGTTGGCACAGTTAATCGTAAACTTTAAAAATATAGAATTATAAGTTTTCATGGTAGTTCTACAAGCAGCTCTCATACTTTACACGCTACCGATCCGCTGTCAGTGAGTATAAATGGAAATTAATGGAGCCTGCCGTCCTTTCAAGCCCCTTCACACGAGGCGGACGTGATCGTTTGATCGGCTGCGATTGCTCCCAGCACATTGCCGTCATCGACCATCCGGCGGCGAGTAGAGATGAGGGGTTTGGCAGAACTTACAAGTTTATTGACTATTTAATATCACTGAATGACTTTCTTTTTCAGTTTAAGGAAGCTGGGAGAAATGGACTTGTAATGACCATGTTTTCTCATTTATCACTCATGCACATGTACTTGGTGTTTCATAGGACTGAAGTTAAGTATTCTGAGAGGAATCATAATGACAGAGTCGGAAGCCATCCACTATTCTCAATCCGTCCCAAGCTCCTTTCGCCAATCATTTAAAAAGGACCCGATCCGAACATCGTTGGGAAGGCCAGCCGCGTTTCTGTCATTGATTATCCGTTTATCTGGATCCTGCTTTCTGGAAGATTTAGTCTGTGATATACTAATCCTCAGCCAGTGCTTTTTCCTAGACAGGCAAGCATAGACTTCGATGTAGGTATTATAGTTCAATTTTCCGGAATAATTCTTCATGTCTGTTTTCTTAGGAGTGCTAGTTTCTATAATTTCTTATCGCTGTTTTATAGTCCTTCATAAATTATCTAGTGTAAACTGAAAGGAATTTTGGATTGGTCCAAGTTCTGAAGATAAGTTAATATACTCGGATATTTTTTGTTGTTCAATCATTACAATCATAGTAGTATGTACTAAAACTAAATGAATAAATATTTTTTTTTCTCGATTATTAGGTACATGGAAAACCTGTTAGTTCCAACTGCTACTTAATTAGCGATGTGTAGGCGAAATGAATCACTAAATATCATTGTTTGTAGTGTGGAAACACGACATCGACATAAAGCTATGGCATCTGCTTAAAGTATTTATAAATGTCCAAACGGGGTCACAGCCTGAAAACGTCGCGTTTAAAACCGGACCGTATAAACTTAATCTTAGACCCCGCCCCTTTTATACTCCACCCTCGTCACCGAACACAAGTCCACAAAGCCGCCGAGTAATAACAACGTCACTAGCCTTTTGTGAAATTATACTTCATTCACTATACATATAATTATCAGGAATAAGGATATGTTAAAGCGGCGTGTAGCAATTTGATTAAATCTGCGCTCATGTCTAAACGCCAGGATGAATGACATGGTGTCAGAGGCCCCTTTCCATTAAACGTTGGCGCTTTGCAAATTATTTCGTAGAACCTCATAGCCTCCCTGTACCATTAATTCAAGTAAGCGTTGTTTACACAAGTTAAATATTTGTTGTTGTAGCCTGCAGGCTTATTACGTAACTCGCTCGCAATCAGCATCGTCTTCATTTTTGACAGCTGATTCCGAGATTGGTTTCAAAATGAAAACAATCGTTCCACGTAACTCGATCGGCTTGGCATCGCTTTCGAAAGTGATTGCGAGCCATTTTTGAAAGCAATTGAACGAATGATTTGCCAAAAAGTCCTGCCTGATAAGCAGTACGTCAAAATAAAAAATAGGCTGCATGAATCTGTGGTACACAATGACATAAGTAGCTAAAAAAAAGCATCGGCTAAGTGGCGCCGTCTGTGAATTGTTGGTGTTACTCAACCATACATGGGGAATTTCAATAAAAATGACTATATATATTTTTTCCCAGATTTTGGAAATTATTGGGCTTATTTCTACTCAGAATCAACAACACTACTGAATGTTGTATGAGAATAGTACATTATGATACAAGTGTGCTATGTTGGTAATTACACACGAGGCGTATTGTACGCGCGATGTAATTAACACCTTGGATTTCTTACTGATATAACTGTCCGAACATTGTCCGAACATATTTTAGTATTTCCAGCGACGGACACTACATTTCTTTATTACTTGAACTCGTAATTTTTAAAGTAATAAAATAACAAAGTCTGAATCAACAATATCAGTGAAAAATGGCGGCAAATATTATTTCTCCGTTCCAATCCGCACGCAGCACTCGCGCATGCGCGCTGTGCACTTAGCACGCGCACGACGAAGGCACTGACAACAGACTGCTAAAGAGCCTAAAATTAAAATTATAATAAAATAATTAATCAATGTCTTAAATTTGCAAATTATGGTCACTCTTTAGATAAAAATGAATAATTTGTCGAACTTAAATGTTTATTTATCATCTTTAACCTAAAATAGTTTAATATTCACGAAAATATTCCTTGTTCCTATAGATACTGAACCGTTTGCTGAGATTTTAAAAAAAGTTTATATTACCGCACTCGTGCGAGAAGCAAAGGCAAGAAGTAAAGTAAAATAAGCCCGCCTTTGTACCTATATGTATCTTAATTTCTATCAATTGTGTTTGTATATTTTAATTCTGTACATTCAATAAAATGTTTACTTAGATGCAAGTAAATAAACAAAAATAATCATCAAGGGGAGTTGTATTCGAAAAGGAATAAAATGAAAATAAACTTCGCATTTGTAATGTTGTATTCTTTTTAATTTAAAAAATAACTAGAAATTTCCTAATAAGTAGCTAATTCTTAACAATACTAATAAGTACGACACTAATCGTCATATCCAGCCAATCATATCGCGAATCGCGATCGTATTCGTCGTCCAAGTTGATTGTGATTATGATTCCGACTGCGACCGCCTTGAAACATTGGTATTATGTAAAAAAAATATTCCGATTACCCTCGCAATCGCTTTGAAAAGCGAAAGCAATTGAATGGACCAAAAAGTTTTGTTTTTGCAAACATCTTTAGTGACGAATGATTTTTATTAAATTAATTGACCCTAATTCTCGCGTTTTCATTCACTTAGATAACTAAATTAGATACTTGGTCTTGGTTAATTGAAATATTAATATCCAAATAACAAAACATATCATTTATAATCAAAAACTCTAAATACAGTGTGAACGAAAATAAACGCAAACTTAATAAAAAAAAAAACATCTTGTCAGTGTATCTCTCTAATCGGTGGTCAGTTGTCAGTGTCTTCCCAACAATCAACAAACTAAGTAAGTTTACAGGTTTACATTTTTAACTTTGTTTAATTGCTTTACTGTGTATTTTAATCAAGGTATTATAGCTAAATTGATAGAATACAATAATAAATTAACCCTGGAGTGATTACATCTGGTACGAGAAGTTAAGAAAAGTTTCCAAACTTGTTTGTTGTACTGGGTCAATTGGTGTAATTTGTCCCAAGACATTTATTTATTATTATTTACCATAAAATCATTTTCCCTAACGAACTTTAGTATGTCCCACACTTATTATTATACAACAAAAACAGCGGTAGACAATTCGATAGCAACAGGCTTTCCCCTCAAGCCTACGAACGAACTACGAATATCGAATTTTGGTGTATAAGAATTATTAACATTTTAGGAGCCGTCGTGGACATGGCCAGCAGCTGCATGCATGCATGCAGAGGAAGTTGCAGGCAGAAACTAGTAATAAATAACTAAAAAATGATATACGTTTTTTTGTTAACTACCTTTTTTAAATCCATTATTCCAGCAACTTTCCGTGCTGGTCTGGGAGCAAAGAAAAAACTTAGAATGTACCAGTTGCTTCTTTACCCGCGCAGATGGTAAAAGCCCATCGAGGGAATGGGCGAAAATATTAGGAATCATGTTATAGGCGATGAGGCTAGCAACCCATCACTATTTTGATTCCATTTTCCACCTATACGCTCACAATCTTGCTAAATGTGGCCTGTAGGTACCTTTTAGGCACCTTTGGCTCTGTCTACCCCGTAAGGGATAAAGACGTGATTTGTGTATGTGTATGTGTATGTATTATTCCAGCAATACAGATTTTGTTATAAGTACTTGTTTTTATTATTCATAATAATGTAATAAAATAAAGCCCAGAGGCGTCTCTACTCTAGCCCTTGTGGCGCCCGTGTGCAACCAGTAGGTACCCTGGCGCCCTCTAGTCTAGTACATACATACATACATACATACATACATACCGTCACGCCTCTTTCCCACAGGGGTAGGCAGAGACTACTTTATTCCACTTGCTACGATCCTGACATATTTCTTTCGCTTCATCCACAGTCATCAGTCTCTTCATACATGCTCGTCGGTTTCGGGTACTCCTGACCTGACCTTTTTCCAAAACGTCTCCTATTTGGTCTCGGAACGTCCGTCTAGGCCTTCCCCTCCCAACGAAACCATTCACACTCCCCATATATATCTGTTTAGTTAGTCTACTTTCATCCATCCGCTCTACATGCCCAAACCAACTAACTACTACTACCTAGTCTAGTAGGCGCAATTTAATCTTCAATTATCTGTTTTAAGGCTGATTTCACGTTGAAACAAAAGTCATTGTGTAAATTTAAATAGAGTAGCCTTTCTTTGCTACCGCGCCGCCCCCGGCGTCGGCCATCACACGGGCGCAGGGTCTTTGAGAGCGCCGGCGCCGCGAGCGACGCATCTTTGGAGGTGTCGCATTAGAGGGCGCTCAGCGCCCCCTTAGACCCGGCGCCCGTGTGCGCCGCACACTCTGCACCATAGGTTGAGACGCCTCTGATAAAGCCTCAATAAAGTTGATTTATTAGTATTATTTGTGGAATTATTACTACATGGCTACGTATATGTTCGAAGGCGGTCACCCGTTAGTCAGATAACATTTGGCAGTCTGGTGGAGAGCTGTGGATGAGACTGGCACAGGACCGGGCAAAGCGGCGTGTAAATAAAGAAAGAGGTCTTTACCCAGCAGTGGGTGTGCACAGCACATCGCTGCAAGCTATGCCCTGCCGGAGCGCAGCCGGCGACGATATTATTCCGTTTCGAATACAACTCCCCTTGATGATTATTTTAGTTTATGTACTTGTATCTAAGTTAACACTTTATTGAATGTACAAAATTAAAATATAGGTACAAAGACAATTGACTAAAATTAAGATACATATATGTATAGGTCTGTACAAAGGCGGGCTTATCTTACTTTACTTCTTGCCATTTTTATCTTTTTGATCGACATTCAAAGGAAAACATCACAAAAAATACTCAATTTTACCTAGCAATTAGCAAGGTGCCTTTGTAAGTCAATTATTATATTGATAAATTATAAACTATCAAAAAAATCCAACTCAAGTTACTTCCATTATTTCAAGACGGGGACAATTTAGCTCTCGCTTTGGATTGACAACTTGCCTTGGGCTTCAAAACAATTCTAAGCTGTCATTTTAGTTACGTGGAACGAATTTGTGGCAAACCATTCGTTCAATTGGTTTAAAATATGGCTCACAACCGCTTTCGACTGCGATGCGAAGCCGACCGAGTTTTTAGAACGATTGTTTTCATTTTGAAACCAATCTCGCTCGGAATCAACTGTCAAAAATTCCGTAAAACTTGGATGTGCGAGCCTGCGTTCGAACCCATAAACCTCTGCTTGAGAGTTACTAATCTATGTATCAAATCAGTCCACATCCACCAATTAGTTACTATTACTTAGATTGAGAATGTTAAGATTTAATTGACAAGATTTTGGTTATGAAGAAAGGTTTAATCGTTAAAGAGAAAAGAAGGTTAAACAGTTTTTTATTCATTGTGAAAAGAATTGAATCGGAAAAATAGATTTTAATAGGCGTAGCGAGCGAGTTAGTATATTGGGCGATCGGCGCAGGCGTAGTCTCAGCAACAGCGGGCGGTCCGCGGCGTCAGCGCCGGCAGGGCGTAGCTTGTAGTGGTGTGCTGTGCGCGCGCATAATGCAGCGTCACACACCCACTGCTGGGTAAAGGCCTCTTCGTTTACATTACCACATTGGTCGATTACTTTGGTTTTAAGGTATTGTTGGAACTCTGCCTTACATTGCAAGTTTTTGAAGGCGGCCCATCCGAGTGATTCGTCTAGCGATCTCCATGGCTTGGCTGTTCCAGCAAGATAAACAATGCCCCAGAAATAAGAAGTCATGTACTAATTCCACAAATAATACTAATAAATTAACTTTATCGAGGCTTTATTACATGTCACTAGTAGGGCCGACAACGCACTGGCATCGCGTAAAGCGCTGCGGGTGTTTATGGACAGTGGTGATCATTTAACATCAGGTGACCCACTAGTTCGTTTGTCTGGCCTCTCTAACATAAAAAAAAAATATTTTTAATTAATAAAAGCAAGTACTTATAACAAAATCTGTATTGCTGGAATAATGGATTTAAAAAAGGTAGTTAACAAAAAAACGTATATCATTTTCTAGTTATTTATTACTAGTTTCTGCCTGCAACTTCCTCTGCATAGAATTAGCAATTGACACGTTTATCGCTATATTAATATTATATTATCAGTCGTTTCAGTGTGAAGAAAGAACAAACATACACACTCACTCACTCACTGAGATCCTCACACTGTCACAAACATTCTATAGCCTAGTAAAGGCTGTCGAAAACGCTGTTCAAGGTAATTTAGGCACAGGCAAGTAATTTAGCCGAGCGCGCGGCCAGCGCCTGCCTCTGCCAAGCTGCCAAGCTGGTGAGCCGACTGTAATTCTGCACTCTGAAAATAATACATAAAATTATAACATAAGACACTCACTTAGTTATTGCCATAAAGTATTAAAGTGTTCTACTTCTGAGGCGTAATTTTTGAACATTTTGAAGTAATCACAAAAACATCCGTTTTTTTCTTACACCGGACCGGTGTCCGTCGCGCCGAGGAGAAGCAAGCGGTGGTGCATCCGGCGTAAATTGTTCGCCGGACCGAAGTCCGGTGCATGTACACACATTCATTATAATTCATACACCACCGTGAATCCGGCAAAAAAACACGGTCCGTTATCCGGTGAAAAAAACGGACGTCTACAAGCGCTCTTACGCGTTATATTATGTAATATTGTGTATGGTCTTGTTACCTTAGTATTTGTCCTTCCTGTAAGTGATAAAGGTGGTTTATGTATGTATGTACGAATTCGATGTTTTCGCATTAATTTTAAAGCTGCTGCACGTCTGCGCTGTGGTCACTCCGTATCCCCGTAGCCGGGGTCCACAGAGCTGCTGGCCATGTCCACGACGGCTCCTAAAATGTTAAAAATTCTTATACACCGAAATTCGATATTCATAGTTCATTCGTAGGCTTGAGGTGAATGGCTGTTGCTATCGAAATGTCGACCGCTGTTTTTGTTGTATTATAATAAGTATGGGACTAATTATAATTCGTGATAGAAAATGATTTTATGGTACAACAAACAAGTTTGGAAACTTTTCGGTACTTCTCATACCGCTGCACTGGGTGCTTTAATAAACCACTGGAAGCACTACACATCGTATATCAAATGCACTGGATGTTTATACACTAAAAGAGAGAATCGCCAATCGTATATGAGTTTAAAAACAAACGTTTATTTCGAACAAACATTTCCGACACGATGTGTTCTATACTAATCTATTTTCGTGAGTATAATGCTTACGGAACTGTAATCACTCCAGGGTTAATTTATTATTGTACCTATTCTATCAATTTAGCTATAAAACGCACAGTAAAGCAATTAAACTGAGTAAAAAATGTAAACCAAACTTACTTAGTTCTTTGATTGTTGGATTTGTCGGGAAGACACTGTCAAGATGTTTTTTTTTTAAATTAAGTTTGCGTTTAGTTTCGTTCACACTGCATTTTGTATTTTTGGTTATAAATGATATTTTTTGTTATTCGGATCTTAATATTTCAATGAACCAAAACAACATATTTAATTTAGTTATTTAAGTAAATAACAACGCTAGAATTAGGGTCAATTGATTTAATAAAAATCATTCGTCGCTAAAGTTGTTTGCAAAAACAAAACTTTTTGGTCCATTCAATTGGTTTCGTTTTTGAAAGCGATTCCCTCGCATAATTGGAATCATTTTTTTACGTAATACCAATGTTTCAAGGCGGTCGAATCGTAATCACAATCGTCTTCAACGATGAATACGATCGCGAGCGAGTTACGTAATAAGCCTGCTGCTTGTGGGTTGCGGGGGGCAGCGATCGCAGCATATTAGTATAACGCCGGCGTAGCCTGTAAGCTAACAAGTAAAGCTGCCATTATACAAATGGCTGATGTAGTTGGTTTGAGAACATTCCAAATAAGTAATATAAACGAAGTTGCGAAATAAAAATCCAAAGTAAAATACAGAAATTCAACTCTTGAAACTGCTTCGAATATAATGGGAAATGAATCCTTCATAAAGTATGCTGAGTTCTTAGAAAAGCGGAAGGTAAAAGCAAGGACTTTCCTCCAATTACGAGGACGCCGAGGTATCACAAACGAATGCTATGTACAGTCAACTCAAAATTTTTACACTGCACGACTGCCCGATCTAGAAACATATTTGATCTGTTTAGGTTCAGACTTCTGAAAATAAAATTGTAAAACAGTTGTTTCAGGTACAATAAGATTTTTTATATACCTACCTACTATAACCTATACTTTAATACTTAATATAAGCCCTAAACCTCGCCTCATTTTAACTTTTAGCTTTCTTGGGCATTATAGAATGAATATACCTAAGTAAGTAGTAGGTACTTTGCTTATTTCACTTCGCAAAAGGAAGATTCTATAGTTAAGTGTTAACATTGTTCAAAGTAGTGCGGCGTGTGGACGACGTTCATTTCACGGTGTTCGCGAATCTAATTTTGTCAGGACGCGTGCGCTAAAAGTGCAGCTGAAAGCGCTCCCCATTTTCCGCACCGCAACCTTTGCAATCACACGCCGCTCCGCTTCGACTTATCCACACCCAATTACATAGTAAATTATTGCCTGTGCGTTTTTAAAGCCATATTGCATATTTCGCGCGCGACGTTAATATCAAGGTAACTTTAAGCTTTGCGGTTCCTATGCAGGATATATATGTACTCGCATCAGCAGTTAACTCAATAGGTACACAGACATATTCCATTTCAAAGTACCGATAGTCTTTCGCGTGGGGCGCAATTTAGGTAAAAAATGTACAGTGCGATATTATTTAAAAAGATCTTTGGGGTCCGTCTCTCTATCTCACTCAATCTTATGGATTTGATACTCGAATCGGTTGATGGTACACGAAACCTGAACGTTGTTCTAGAAGCTCACGAACTGTACGAAGTGCACCCGCTCGTCGTAACAAATTCAAGCCAATTATGTATCACTAACAAACATGATTGAAGAACGAATAGTCTAATTATTCTAAATGACCGTATAAATAAATAAACAGCCTTGCTAGCTACCGGCAAAATTCATTTAATAAAGTGAGTGTCCATACTCGAGCCATGAATTGAATGAAAAAATAAAATACAATACGCAGATGTTCAAACAAAGACGACAACAAACATAAATATTTAGGCGATAATATATTACCAGTAGGTTAGAACAGGGATATTCCGTCGACCCCGCCGGATGTTGCTATGAAATACTTTTTACCCGCCATTCGGGTGTACGTGACTGATTTTATGGTTTATTACCAAGTGGAAGTGGAGGACATCAAAAGAGTAATTAGGAAATGGAAGTCTCAACGTTAAAAAGCCAGTCGTGTTTTGAGACGCGCGATGAATGTGAAAGGACATGGCTAGAACAGGATATCTAAGTAAGTCGTCTGTAACAAAGACGGTTAGGTATTAAATGTTGATCAAGACCTATAAGGTACTTAGTTAAATAGTCAATCTAATAAACCCAAAATAATACTCTTTATAACTCTGCTTTATTATTTGGTGGCGTGAATTTAATTTTTATTCAGGAGTAGAGTAGAAGAAAACTCGTAAAACGCTTACTATGAATAAACAAATTTTAATTTCCCGTTGTTGTTTTGTTTTGCGAAGGATTTGTAACATTGTTAGGGACTGCCATGTGCATGTCGGACCAAGGATAACTACTGTTCCGCTGACGGAAAGAAGTCAAAAAATTGTGACATTATGTTCTTTTGTGTCAGAAATAAAAATTTTGGCGATATTTCTGAAATTATGAAGAACTGCGTGATTCAAAGTATATTAACTAATTAGTGTTCCATGTTATTGATGACAAGATTCAACTTTAAGGGAGGTCGAGGGGAAAACTAGTTTTAGGACTTTCAGAACTTATAATATGTAGCTCCTTAAACTTTCACTTTATCCACAAAGTCGCAATAAAACCTTCCAATCAATTTTGATGATATTAATGAATGACTGTGAACTTTCAAACTGCAGATTTTAAAAATGTTTTAAAATACCTATGACATACGTACAAACAAGCAAACAGGTGAAGAGGACGAAACGTTTTTTTTTTTATTCTTTATCATTTCTCATCTCATCTCGCCAGCCTATAAATACGTCTCATTGGTAGGCACAGGTCTCCTCTTAATCTGCTATTTTTATATCAAAAGAAAAATACTTCACGCCTTTTTTTATGATGGTCTAGAGCTTAGATAACTTCTGACATGCTTTCTTTTCATTTTGTTTGAGAAAATACTGCAGGGATAAATTCCTTGGCCCAGCGAAGACGTGGATCCGCCACCTGCTGCTTTTGACACCAGCGCTGACCGAATAAACAGCGATGCTGCCGGCCAAAGCGTAAGCACTTCAACGTTTGCAAACCAAGCATTTTGAAAAAATAGGAAATATTAGATGTTTCTATGAAGACTGCCGGTTGCCCATTAAAATCAACCGTCTGCTGCGGCTGAACAGAGTTCTGAGAGCAAGTGCACTTTTTACTCAATACAGGGGTGCCGTACCTTCTTAAATTTCTTTGCAGTTCAGACGTCAGTCATGTGAAAAACGAAGATTGCCGAGAAACATTAAGAAAATAGAAGCACTACATACCTACTTTTGACACTTTGCATGTTAACCAAAATAAGAACTTCAGCGGTAGGTATAATATTTGTTAACAGCCACCGAGAGATTTAGCCCCGACTCGATATGAAAAAGCAATGAACAAAGTTAATCGCTCTCCGGCACTCAGAGTACTTTTTAATAAACGCTGGGCATCACACCGTAAGCGCTGCGCAGATTTCTTGAGAGCCAGCGATTTTCGATTTCCATCTAAATTGACTTAAGAAGGAAATTGATTTTACTTAGCGAACAGTGCAGTCTGAAAAAAATTACTTCTGTCTTTAAACTTCTGATTTTGTTTGCTTAAATTTATCTTTTACGGAATGTACCAAATTTTGTTCGTGTCTCTAAAAAAATGTATATCTGTAAACCACTCGGTAAATCCTTGCTTGCCGCATATGACTTCCTGCCCCAAGGGGCAACAAGCCAAAAACTTGGCTCTGAGATATATCTTTTATTTTTATTACCTTTCAATGTTTCAGATTACTTTCAGTGTACGAATCGCTGCCTATGGTTTCATAAAGTTTACGTACTGTTGTGTGATATTTACTTGAACATGAGTAATATTTAGAAGACACATTTTGAGCCGGCATGGCTTATACCTATGGATGCACTAATTATATACAATATACTATTTTTTTTTGAAACTTTGCTTTTTAATTGAAACACAGACAGATCACTGACAACATATTAGTTTTAATGTATAGTAGTAGCACGATAACAGCCACTTTTAAAATTCTGTAGCCAATTGGCTATAAAACAAACACAGTAGGTACCTAACTTTTTGGCTGTGTCCGTCCGTCCGGTCATAAATACATAATATTATCACAAGTACTTCACAACCTAGATAAAGAATTTTTATCACTGCATTAATAATAATAAAAAAGTATGCTGATGAAGTTACAAACCGTAGAGACAATACATTTCTAAAGCATTTACATTGAATCAAAATCTTAAAGACTATATACTAAATATATATTCGTATTTTAAATGGATTTATTGCATTCGTAACCACCGAATTTATTTATTTTATTTTGTCTGTTTTTATGTTCAGCATATCGCAATTATTTCTAGGAAATGGTGATAGATTTTGTACCACGACATGATTATCATAGCTGTGTCGTTTGTAAATACATAACAGAGCAAATATAACACGCCAATTCCATCCAAAGTATGAAAAGACCCGTTATTTTTGGTTGTTAATATATTTATATTTATAAACAAACACCAAATTGCAACGTATTTGGCCTCTGGACTCATTCTCAGAAACAATGGAAAAAATCATTGGTCGAAAGTAAAGTCGACGATCCTCATAAAGAAAGTTTTATCGGGTACGTCTTCGGCTAATGTTACATATAAATCTGGCACGACAAAAGACCAGATTCGAGACGAGCGTGGCTCATAATTTACTTTTATAGCTTGCCCGGGGAGCATTAGACGGAGGTAGTTGTAAAATGCCCTTAGGAGTTAGTGGCAAAGGTGCTTCGACGCCTAAGCGAACAGAGCACACTAAACGGTTTTCGTCTTCTCTTTGTTGTTTACAGAATGTTGGCTACTGGCTGGTTTGCGGCCTACTTTTTACCCCTTTTTGATACATGCCAATATTTAAGAATGTCAGTCTGCCTTGTGCCATCTTATGTACGTGTTGTGTTTTGCTAACTTATTAAATACTGATACATTCTAAGGTGTTTCCATCATCCTCCGTTTCACTCTTTATACAGTCCACTAACCAGTAGCTATCACAGAAAATAACACGTTATCTTACAATACAAACACTTGTTCTCGACTTACAGATTTAGATACAGTACCCTTATTCACAAATATAATTATGTGAAACCGGTCCACAGTTGGCGGAGTAATCGGTGAATGACTAATATATCCTAGATATATAATCGGTAAATAAGTAATAAAACCCCTCCTTTTTTGAAGTCGATTAATGATGTAGGTATTATCTGTCTGTGGCAAGAACAGCAATATAGTGAAACTTTAGCACCCGTCACTAGTACCTACTTCACTTAATTTTGTACTTTATAACGTGATCTGGCGTAATAGGTAGGTAGCAGAGTTGAATAGCTCTCAAAAGAAAAGGTACCTACCTAATGTTTTTGAAATTTGGAATGCGTCCAATGCAGAAACAATGATATTCATGCGGTCAACGTGCCAGATATTTGTTTCGTTGTTTGCAGAGTTGGTTAAAAATAGATTAGTTTTTAATTATGCATAAACATGGCTTGAAAATATTACCTACGTGGTAGTCAGTCTTTGCAATATAAAGTTAAAATATATAGTTAAATTTACTAAGTATATTTGCCGTTATCATTTTATTTGCCACTAGCTTCTGCCCGCGACTTCGTAAGCTTAGACTTAGCAATTCGTTCACATTTTATCTATTCTGTTACGTGGGCCTAAGCGACAATTAAACTATATTCAACTATAGGTACTGAAATTTTCAACGTAACTTAGTATAATGTATCGTGAATAATGTTACGTTTACTTCATTTTTGTGAGCTGGTTATTTGTATGCTGAGCGGATTCATGTTTAGAGACCGCTCGGACCCTCAGAAATCGATTTTGAAAATGATCGGTCCATAAACTAAAAATTTCAAAATGGCGGCCAGTTTTTCCATTTCTGATAACAAATTTATGTTTTAAGACCACTCGGACGGACACTCAAATATCGATTTTGAGAGCAATCGGTGGAAAAACTATTCTAATTGTGTGCCTATACCGTAGAAAGAAAAAGGGGGAAAAAAGGTTAACTTCCACACTCAGAGACGCCAGTTAAGATAATAATGATTTGGTTTTAGTATTAGTTCATATATAAGTTTTACCTACATACATACACATACACAAATCACGTCTTTATCCCTTACGGGATAGACAGAGCCTAAGGTAACAGGTACCTACAGGCCACATTTAGCAAAATTGTGGGCGTATAATACAACAAAATAGTGTTGGGTTGCTAGCCTCATCGCCTATAACATGATTCCTATGATTCCCATTCCCTTGAAGGACTTTTACCATCTGCGCGGGCAACTGGTACATTCTATGTTTTTCTTTGCTCCCAGGCCAGCATGGAAGGTTATAAGTTTTAGAGTAAGTTTATTTGTAATTTATTTTCATTATTTAATTGTTTGTTTGTCTAATTAGTTATTTCCTGGATAAAATTGCTCACAACGATCTACAAATTTATTATTCTAAGCGCGGCAAGGATGACAACTTTAAACGCCAACGCAATCGAGAGAAAAAGCAAAAGTTAACTTTCAAACTCAGAAACGCCAATTAACATAATAAAGGACTATTTATTCCTTGAGTGAGTGCGGCTGGGATGATAACTTCAAACCTGAACTTGATCCGTGAACACGGTAAAACAGTTCTGAATTTCCACCATCAGTCAATACAACTGACAGGGCAATTAAAGTTAACTTTCACACTCAGAGACGTCGATTAAGTTCTAATAATCATAATTTTAACTGACGTATCTGAGAATTTACATTGCGACTGTAGGCAGCTAAGACCTTTGACATGTTTGTCGCTATCCCGCGGGAACTATGCAATTTTCCGGGATAAAAAATAGCCTATGTGTTAATGTAAGGTACCACCTATCTTCCTTTCACATTTTATACAAGTCCGTCCAGTTGTTTCAGCGTGAAGAGGGAAAACATACACACTTACTTTCGCATTTATAATAATTAGTACTTACTTAACACTACTGCTGGTCTGCCAAATACAAAATTACTATCGCGTATTTACAATTCACTCACTGACATTGCGAAAATCATAGCCCAAAGGAAGTGGAAGTGGGCTGGCCACATATGCCGCAGATCTGATGGAAGATGGGGTAGGAAAGTGCTGGAGTGGAGGCCAAGGACTGGACGCAGAAACGTGGGGAGACAGCCCAGAAGATGGGCCGATGACCTCATTCAAATAGCGGGGAAGGACTGGATGCGGAAAACCCAAGACCGCAGCAATTGGAGGGCTATGGAAGAGACCTTTACTCAGCATTGGGTAGAAAGAGGTTGAAGAAGAAGAGAAGAAGAAGATTTACAATTACATTTTTTTTATATCTTCCATCTACAGACTTTCGGCCCTCTGTAGCTTTATTATAATAATAATGTATAATAATATATTAAAATTTACAAACGATTTATTTCCTGAAAGTAACAACATTTGAAACGTATGAATAAGAGACCATGAACTTAGAAAACATAGCACTTTAATTACCTCGTCATCTGTATAGCGTTTGTAAGATAATAGACAATATTCTTATATTTTAATTTTAAAAATTGAAACATAAAGAAGTGAATACATTATAATGGGTTGGTTGGTCGGTCGGCAACAAACTTGAAGACAAATTTATTTTATTTAACTACAAAAAAATCGTACCTATTTATCAGTTAATTTGCTTATCCTACCCTACCTGAGAAACCCGTCTTCCTGAGAAAAATGTATACTAGTCGAACATCTTATCTATGTTTTATCGCGCTGTAATAAGCAGCTTACAAAAACTGGTAATCTCTGTCTGAATCGGACATGTAAAGATGTCACGCAGAAACGTCGCTTTTATAAAGCAAATTCGTGGGTCACGTATTTCTCCACTCCGAGATAGGTGCTGCAGCGTTTCTCTTGAATAAGCCAAGTTAGAGCATTATGAATTTTCATGTACACCAAATTCAAGAAATGTGAATTTTTGTGCACGAAATATTTCAGTTAGGATTTTCATACGACTAACTGAGAGTACTTGACTGTGTTTTTAGAAAGAAGAGCTATTTAAAACATTAAAAGCACTAAGTTCCAGGTCGGTAAGTCAATGGCCCTGGGATCACTTTCTACTTTAAAAGGCCTGCAATAACATTATGACTATATCGTTAGCCGCCCACGTCGACTTTCAAGCTAACTTCAAATACATACGACAGAGGTCTTTATGTCGTTTGCATTTATTACTTGATGTATTCTTTTTATCGTCAATTGAGGCTGATTTGAAATAGTTAGATATTCGTGCAACAAGAGAACAGAGTTGGTTTTTAATTCGAGTGTTGATTTTGAATCCCGAGGATGCGAAAGAAACTGATCCACCGAAATTAGTCGCCTTGGACACAATACATGAGTACATAATATTTAATGATTTTATATATTTTGAACGTATACATTGTAAACGTATATGTTTTAATTTTATGCAATATGATACGTACTCCTAACTATATTTTACCTATTTATTTGTAACTTGTTTTTCTATGTTGGTATTATTAACGTTTACGTAAAAATATACACGGAACCTTTGTTTTTCGTTGCAAAAATACGGCGCGTAAAACCTCATAGCGTGATATCAAGTTTTAGCAGCATAACTGTTGTCGTTTAAAAAACATTTTAAGTCTACGTTGCGGCTCAAAAGGAGTGGATTTTCAAAGCCCTGGATTATCGCATTACGGGAGACTAGTCCTTCGTTAACTTTTGAGAAGGCTCTTTTTCCCTAATGGGGGATGAGTTTCGTGCCTGAGTGTCACCGTGGCCAGGATTAAGAAGCTTCTGACGATGCCAAGCAAATCATAATACCTACCTAATTATTGGTTCAGTTAAGTAACAGTAAAATTTATTAAGTTTCGTTTGTAAGACTTCTTGCCATACTCGTACCTACATAACCTTCGATTTAGTAACGGTAATAGAGCCTTAACCTTAAGCATGTTTTTTAAGTATACGATTGAATATTTGCTGGGGTTTTTGAGTGTGGTATTTAGTGCCAAAGAATGATGATATGACTCACTATTATTCTTTCTAAATAACTGTAAACGGATTTTTTCAGTTACTTGATAATTAATCTGGTTTTTAGGGATAAACTTGATTGTTTTTTTTATCAAAATTGTCTTGAATTTTTGAATAATTATATCAACCACTCTAATTATAAACGCTTACCTAATCTAATATAGGTTAAATGGATTTATGTCTTCATCTGTGATTTTGACATTTGGCTGAGTAAATGTTGTTAAGTACCAACTTCATCACACCGAACTTTGGAAATTAACAGTTTGCTGACGCAGAGTAGAGAAGATTATGAAGGAATACATAATATTTTGAGCAAACAAGGTGTATTCAATTTCAAATAGCAACTTAAATGTAGTTTAAATGAAGACGTAATTTATATTTGTACGGGAACGGTATTATTATTTTTTGTGCGTAAATGTAATGATACTAAAACTTTTCTTGTATTAAATAAACAAAGTTATCAGAGTTTTAAATAAAGGCTCATGCATCGTCGCTTCCACGTGGCTGCGGCGAGCGGCGGCGACCGTCCCAAAAATCCGGGTCATTACGTATTCGAGACTCGATTACCGTCCCGTACACCCGGGACTCGCCCGGGTAAATCTACTCCTGCCGCCCAGACGTCTATGTTTATATGGCTCGTGTTATATTAACATGTACAACTACGCTAATTTATTATACAATACCGTGTGATATGTATCCAGAGGGTGAACCTCGGAAATGAAATCGTGATATCCGCTTTATTTGAAGTTTCCGAATAATTGAGTAGCTTGATTTTTACATTTCCGAATTGCGCTGCGCAATGTTAGTTTTAATGTTGCAATTCAGTTCGATTGGGTTTAAATACGGTTTACTTATTATTTTATTAACACGATTACTTTACCGCCATTGTTACAATGTGACCTTTTAACTTCCGTTTGTGTAAGTAGATAAACGAATGCGACATTGAATAAGTGCAGTTAACTCTGACATTTTAAATACATCAAATTTACTTTTAATAGTGTTATCTCATATTTAAAATTTTTCGTTCTTAAGGAATACCTAGGAAAGTATTTGCGACTTGTTAATTAACCCCGTAGTCCAACATCCATCCAACACACAGAAAACTTCGCTATTTTTACCAAGTTGAAATCTTATTTTGACGGATTGACTTCTTTATCCTTTGAATTAATTTAAAGTCTATACGTAAATTCCATCCCCTAGTAGGCACGCAGGTACGTGTTTCGTTATTACGTAATAAGGCTTCATTCCAGCCGCTCGGCTTCCCTAGAGTAATTGCTCTATAAATAATAATTTTGAATGGCATTCGCGGCATACGAATATGGCGAGCTATAATTTCTTACAAAAGCACTTTTTCGTATCTCTTTTGTTTAAAAAATATGTAATTATCACCTTTGTATGTATATTACCTACGCTTGATATTGTTTGGAAAGAATGGTTTCTGATAAAATTGAACTTTAATTTATGATTTATTTTTTAACTGCGTAGTATAAGAAATAGAAAATCTTTGTGTAAGTTTCAGATACCTGTCCCTACTCAAAATGATTAGTGTCGCTAATAAATTAAATAGTTAAGTTCTCCAAGAGTAGATTCTTAAACTGTGGTTGTAGGTCTTATGATTTGTTTTTTGGTTTTATAAACTAAAAACTAAAATTGGTCCTGTAATGCTTTCATACTTTATTCTATAAAAAGAATTATTCTATCAGTTACACGGAATCACAATTTCCGTTTCATGGCGCAAGACCGAGTCGAATTGCGCGCCGAGTGTTCCGTACCTAACAAAATTAACATTACTCGAGTTTTCAACTCAACATTGCAGTCTAACGAAAAAGTTAAGCTGGACTGACAGTCAAACTAAATTTTACAATTGAAAAAATTCAAATCCCTTGTACATGACTCATTAAGCGCGTGGTCAATTCGCAAACTGCCAATTTAGATTCCAAATCACAGCAAAAGTATTTTTTGTAACGTAGCCACAGTTCCATAACTTTGCAATTTTTTTTCGGTACCTATTTGGCATTCAGTACTGGTTGGTGCTTGCTTTTTTCAAATTTCGCGATTGAAGGTCGAAGAAAATATACACATACTTAATCTGTATTGCTTTATACCGTTTTTTAAACGAATATTTATTGTACATTATTACGCCACGACTATCTCATAAACGAATCTAATAATGTTGACGAAAATGTTGTGTATGGGGTTTTTAGGATCTATAAATGTATCGTCAGAGACTTATTCCGGAAAAAAAATACTAGCCAGAAATCTTAATTCTAAGCGTTAGATTGCGGGGTGTTTTAATGCGTTCGAAATATGGTACTGGAGACGAATGTTGAGAATACCATGGACTGCTAAGCGCACCAATGTTTCGATCCTGTCTCGGCTCCAAATAAAAACCCGTCTATCTACCATAATGCCACCAGCACATACTTTCGTATTTCGGGCATATTGTGCGCATAGGAGACGATAGTTTGGAAAAACTGATCATAGTTGGGAACACAGAAGGCAAACGATTGCGAGGACGTTCACCGACTAGACGGGCCGATCAAGTACAAGACTCATCATCCTCCAAATTCTACTCAGTCGTAATCGTAAAGAACGCGCAGGACAGAAACCGGTGGAGGCAAACCATCCGTTCAAGATGCAAACCAGAAATTGATGACCACGATCCTCAAACATGAGGGACCGACTGTAGTAGTAGGTTGGAATTAAAAAATATATATTTATCATTAAAAACCTACACGACAAACTCCAAATAATAAGCTTTCCTTGAAACTACTGGTACGTAGAAAATATGCCTCTACATGTTTCTGCTTACATACTTTTATTTTTAGTAGCTTGCTAACGAATACGCTAGTATTAATATTTGTATTTCAGCAGTTTATATTCCACACATAGATATTCCATATGCGAGTAAATTATGTTTCCTGGAAACGTGAAACATATTTTTTTCATCCGGTCTAATATAAGGAACACCACGTTGATATTATACCTACGTATATTCAGTATCTAAACTAAATTTGTGATCGCCGTGAAAACGTCCGTCCGTCAGTCCAAATTGGAGGCCGGTTAGTAGTCTGCCGTTAATTACGACGGGTTTTAGAAAGTGGTGCACGCCATAAGTGAGCATTGTTCGTACATAAACAACTGGTCTTTATGCAGAAATTCATCCTGGAGTATCGTATACTCTGACATCTACAAATAGAAATCATAAGTGACACTTAAAAATAATTGTATGAAAACTAAAACTGCCAATCTTATTTTCAGAAATGTGCCCCTTGTGCGATTGGGTTTATAGACAGAATGCCGTAACTACTTCATAGTTAAGCTGCGTGTTAGCCTATGACTTGCACCGCGTTCAAGGCTACCGATATTTGCGCAGCTCAGACCCAAATCAATTAGTGTGGAAGCGTGGTTTTCCGATCGACACCTTGGCCGACAAGTTTGCGGACGTCGCTTTTGTTTAAGGCTTGGGTTGCCTTTATTACAAAATGACCTTTCATGTTGTATTGAATACACGGGTTATTTATCTACTTAACAAAAATATTTCAATTAGACTAAACTGGTTATAATAAAGTCATAATAAATCGAATGACTACTTTATTATTTGAAACTAATTTGAATTAATATAAGACAAGAAGTTTCTTTATTTTCTCCCCAGTAGTTTACAAATTTTTGTGGGAGAGACTGGTGCCAGAACTAGGCAGGGTTTGTGTATCAGAATTCGTAGAAACATAAATTAAACGTGCTTGTATATTACATTTTTGCGAAAAAAAACTGTACTCTAAGAAATGTATAATTTAATTCAAGTTGATTTGTAGCAAATTATACAATCGCACAGTGAACTAAATTCACCTAAAGTTCGAGTACCAAACTGACTACCTACTAATATAAAAAAAATATATACATATGATAAAATAAACACATCTCATGTTCAGACAGTCAGGCCACTTTTGACAAAGTTTATTGAATTTTCAATATAAGTTTGTTCAAATTTATTACTTTATTCATTGAATTTCAGTAAAGCCTTTGCTACATTAAGTTATTCTAAAATCCAACACTAAAGTACCTCACCCAATTAGTTGTCTTAAAATGTTACACTTTGTTATTAGTATTCGATACCAACGAAAAGGAAAGAGATCGCCTTCTCGTTTCTAACGTGAGCGACTGAGGTGTAATGCCCGACACGCGAATACAACGGGCGAAGTGGATTGCCGTCATTCCGTAATAGAGTATTCCCTTTCGAGACGTCTCCTTTCGTCCGAGCACCCGCTTGTACAAGTACTTGTAAGTTTGAAAAAAAAGTGAGGTACGACCATTCAAATTCCCACTTTAAAAATTACGATACATGGTTAAGCATTGCCAATGCAATTTCGGAAAGAAAAACTCTTGACTATTATAGGTGATTAAGTATGTATGTATGTATGTATGTAAACTCTTTATTGTGCAAAATAAACAAGACAAAATACAATTGACAAACACTGAGATACATGCACAAAGGCAAGGTTAAGTTGATAATACCTAGAGTTAGTTCAGTAACATATTCGTGTGTTTCTTTTTAATTTATATATCAGATTATTTACTGTCCTTTTCGATCCGGTCATCAAATGCTAAGAATCATTCTGACTACATACTAAAAGCCTGCAGCAAAAACAACTAAATGAAAAACAATATAATGCCAAAAACTTTCAACGTTGAAAAAGAAGCTGTTTTACACAGTTTGACTAATTTGATAAGTTAAACTCGTCGTACATAACCAGAACGCAGCTCGTAAGCTTTCGGGCGCCGGTCGTAGAGAGGCGTAATTTACCGGCGGAATGTTCTGGAAATTCAAAATTGATTTCTTGCCGCAACGCCCTTTTGGTGTAAGCAGGTATTCGGTTAAGAGAAATTAAGTGCTACCATGGATACTGCTGACTAGACCACCAATTTCAGAATACAAATTAGTTATTGTCTCGTAAATCGTTACTTAGCGACGTATTTGAACTTAATGACATACAGTGTGTAAATTTCATACGGGCATATATTTTAACAACGATAATATACACACTAATTACCGTAAAAATATGTGTAACAGAAACATTAGTTGAATTTTATTTTGTATACTAATTTAATTTAGTAATGTATCACACAATGCGTCGATTAAATTAACGTATAGTCAAGATCAAAGATAAGGACAAACGATCGCTAAGTTAGCAGAAGCCTATAGAGCGTTTATGAATAAGGGGGTTAGTCTTTAGTTTCTATCCAGTCCTATGATTCTAAAGGAATATGTCTGCGAAATACCAAGAAACTATGTCAGTAGGTAAGTCAGTTACCTAAGTTTCCTGTTTTTTCTTGTCCAACAGGAATTTCGCAAAATTCTGAAATCTGTTTTCAGATATCATAATTACCTACTGGTATGCCAAATTTAAAGATTCTAGTAATAATAGCAACGGAGATGAGAACATTCCAAAGTAATAATATAAATCCCTTCTATTCCCTATTCCGTGGAAATGTAGAAAAGTCATTGAATAATTTTTTAGCAGCTGTGATTCCCTACTTGCGCGTGCAAATGTGCAGATAAACAGATAAACAGAGAAATTTTTTAAAAACTGTTGGAACGCGTTCTGTTATCGATTCTAAACATCCCCAGCCAACTTTTTTGAATATCTTCCATGTTGCAGTATTTCTACCCTCTTTAGCTTTATTATATGTGCCTATAGATAGATGTATAGATTAAAAAACAATAAAACTTCAGAAAAAAATGTAATTATAGTAAGTATTAAACTATTTTTCGGTAGGTACTCTACGCAATCTATTCATTTTAGAGTTCCGAACCTCAAAAGTAAAAACTAAACCTTTATAGGATCCCTTTTTTGTATGTCTGTCTGTCTATCACTGCCAATTTTCAATTAGTAAAATGTACGCGGAACCTACAATGCGCGAGTCCAACTCACACTTGACTGTTTTTAAACTTTGAAGAACTGTTTTTTGAAGTTAATTCCATGGAATTAAAAACCGGAAAGAGATAATTCATCTAGCTTAATAAAATTAAGCGAGACTTCACTAGCAGACCAAAATAAAGCGAGAACAAAACTCCGATGGGTCCATCCCGTGAGACATTCCGTTTCATCCAATAATCTGAGGATTGGAAACTTTCGGTTTCAGCGGAATTATGAATTCTAATGTATTGGATTCTCTCCTGCGGAAGCTTCACTTGAGTGCGCTGAAAAAGTCCGTGTGGAGGTAGGGACTACGGACCGACTGAAGTTTGAGCAGTTAAGCTTTTGAACAATCTTTTAAATTGAACTGATGAATAAAAGATTGAGTCTTATCGAACAATATCCATTTATTCCGTCAGTAGTCCTAGAGCAAAAGTAAAATCAAGACAGAGCTTGTGAACGGCCAAGTGAGGTCGGTTTAAACTACGCCTTGTCTTTTGCCGTGTGTATACAGTTGCACGCAGACAAGTGCGACCAAGCTTCACCAAGCAAACTGGTTTAGCTAGATATACGTGCACAAGGCAGGGCGTAGTTTCAAACGGTCTTACTTTGCCGTTCGCCGAGCTCCGTGTGGATTTTTATTTCGTCTTGAGTCCATAGCACACTAATATCTAAAAAATTGTGTTGAAGATATTAATTATAATGAAAATCGTGAAATTGTTAAATTTGTGAACAAATAACTGCTGAAGATGGTCTCTTTACGTTCGCGGTGTGTCGCTCTCATTATTGATTTTATTGGCCATTAAAAAAAAGCTCCGCCAAATCAATGTTTGACACATGTATTTATTTGTAAGAGACGGACAGGACGATAATAATAATATAGGTATAATAACATCGATAAAGTGAATAGTCGACAGAGTATGTAAACAAAACGAAACTAATTTGATTCACTTGTTTAGTTATTTGGATTACTACCTGCTGAATGTGATAAAATATAATAGTGACAATAATACATTATTGCTATAATTGTTTATAATTGTTTTAATTTGTTGTGGGCATGTTTTAATGGCTTACGCTTCTTTAGGTTTTGAAAAATAAATAAAAGACTCTTTATAAAACAACAAATAGAAAAGGTATCCAGTTTGTAAACAATAAACTTTATCCTGCTCCGGTAAGAAACCAAAAAAACTTTCGATTTAAAAAAGGAAAGAATTTTTGCTAGCACATTTTTAAAGTTAAACGAAGTAAGTAAGTACTTGATTATAATAAAAATATGGATAGGCATGGGCGTACGCAGGGTGGGGCAGGGGGGGGGCAGCTGCCCCCCCCTGGATAATGTTGACGTCCCTACTAATTATGTATCTTATCTAGTACTTTTATTGTACATAAATATTAATAAACGCATTTTATCTATTTTAATTTTTTTTTTTTTAAGCACCTAGCTTATAAAAAATCTGATTAGCCCCCCCCTGGCCCAGAACCTGGGTACGCCCATGTGGATAGGTACCCTTAGCTAAACTGATTTTATAAAAAAATGGATAAATCTGATAAATTAAGGTGAAAAATATTCAGGCTATAACTAAGAACGTTATTAAAAAACACTTAAAAAAATTAAAACTTACATACATACATACCGTCACGCCTTTTTCCCACAGGGGTAGGCAGAGACTACTTTATTCCACTTGCTACGATCCTGACATATTTCTTTCGCTTCATCCACAGTCATCAGTCTCTTCATACATGCTCGTCGGTATCGGGTACTCCTGACCTGACCTTTTTCCAAAACGTCTCCTATTTGGTCTCGGAACGTCCGTCTAGGCCTTCCCCTCCCAACGTAACCATTCACAAACAAACTTTAGTTAATAATTACGATTATCCAATTTTTTTAGAAGCTAGTGCCTTATTTTTTAAACCACTTCACACGAAATGACCATTCGTGAATTTTTTTTTTTTTTTTTTTTTTTTAATGTCCATATATGTAAATATTAAATGCCAGTTACGAATGATGTGATTTTAAAAATTCGTCAGTTTTTCGAGGTTTCCCAGCAAATCGTCAACAACAGTTATAACCTTCAGACCCAGTCAACTCCTCCTGTTCTATTTCAGGATCCTTTGCTTCGCCGCGCAAATTGTATGCCCCACAAAACTCCTCTAGTTTCTTGATCATCGACACAAGTAGAAATCACAGAGTAGTTATCCAGTGTGAAATCAAATACAATTTCGATACTGTCACTCCTTGGGAACCTGTTTTTTATGATTAGTCATACAAATTCCCTAATCTTTCTTCAGACGTAGTATTTAAACCCATATTTATGTTTCGTACTTGATCTGCGGTAATTCAATCAAGAATATTTGTATTTGTATTTGGGGGTTTTTTTTTATAATATTGTTTTGTGTTTCCATAGTTGCATCCATCGTATTCATCCATTAAAAAAATTAAAAAAAAATACTTACCTTTACTAGCAGTTGAAAGAATTTTAACATAAAGACAATCAACAGAACCGACACATACGCAAAGAGACTATCAAAATTACAAGTTTGTTACAGAACCCCGAAAAACGAAGTTTAGGGTTTAGATAAAGCCAAATATTGGAATTACACGCAGTAAAAGAAAGTAAATGGTATAACAGCACTCCTTTCATCTTATTCCCGTTTGGATCAAACACAAAACATAGGTACCTATTCATTGTAATTTCTTTGAGATGTGTTTGAGTTATTACTAAATTGCTATCTTAAAAGGAAAGTAAGTCTCCAACTCCCTTTACTGTGAGGGTCTGTTGTCATCGCCAACCTAATGAAATTGAATTGATTTCCTGAGAGAAAAATATTGGTGATCTAAAATGAACTAGGTAGGCACACTGCTGTCAATGCAAAGCTTTTGCTGCTAACTAAGTACCCACAAGCTATAATCTGGCACGTCAGTAAAATTACAGTTTCGGTATTATTAGTTTTTGGCGAATATTAAATAGTGATGTAACTTTGTGAGTGAATGAAAGAATGAACTATGTCATGAAAATAATTTGCGTCATTTATGTTGAAATAGAGAATTTTCAAAGCAATTTTTAATGAAATTATTTGTTTAATAAGGTATTTTATATCTTTTCTAGTTAGCAGTAGTGTAAGAGTGCGATTAGGAAATGTGCAGAAGCATGTCGAGTTATTTGCCAGTCTTCCACTCATTCTCCAAAAGTTTGCCATAAATAAATCAATATAGGTATACTTTTATGTACCTATTTATCTTTTCTATTTACCTTTGTACTTATTTTATAACTAACGGTCATAATCACGAACTAACGTACATTATAATCTCAGAGTCGATAAATAAAATGTACCTACAAGTATGAAAGTTTTCGATTATTTAAAAACTTAAATTATTCCGAAAAAGTTTCACTGCTGCTATATTTAAAATCATATACTAAACTAAGAATCTGACATTCATAAAATATTTCGTTCGTTCTATAATCAAATCATTCACTACGTGACCTTAGTCAAGCACTAGGTAAATAAATTATGGTATCGGCATTGTTATGTGTCATTTTACTGAAGTGATATAGCTGCCAGACTATAAGGTTAATTTTACTGTCCCAATGTAATTACGTCTCCCGTAGATTTAGATTTACTATAGTAGTACTAAAGTATGTTTAAGTCGGAAGCTTACAAGCCAAGCATGACAACTATTCAGTGCGTAAGCATGACAGCAAACGATCAATAAAGCTATTGAGATCTAAAAAAACACTTGATTAATTTAAGTTTTGCTCTTCAGGTTTCGCATGACTAAATAAATGTTACTCATCTCTTCAAATGCAGTATAGGTCACTACTTGATTTAAATTCTTAGGTGTGTGTGTTACATACTGAGAATAATTTTGAACGTGTGACTTTAAACGTTTGACACTGAAAAACGTTGGGTGCGACGTCAGGCATACCCGTTTTCCAAATGACTGCGCTTGGCGGTGTGTCCCGGGGAGCAAGTCTGGAGACAAAGAACGCTTCCACTTTTTACATTATGATTTATTAAAAGGTTTCATTGTTGGCTCTGTTTTAGTAAAGTTTAATGTTCTGTGCTCATTGAGGTTCGGAATAAAAAATAAGAATAAAGAGAAACCGCGGCGATCGCATGTCCTTCAACTTTGTTTCCAATGTAAATAGACTGTAAATTTCGTACAAAAAAAATTGAAAGAGTTGGTTACACCATTAATTGTTATTCATTTCGTGTGAAGTTGAACAAGAAAATCATTCAGGTTAATAAAATCTATGTGATATATCTTGAAGTAAAAGAGTCCATTCATCGATCACTCCAATGAACCCATTTCACTAATAATATTATTTGAATACTGTTTATTTGTTTTTTTTACATATGTACCATAGATACATAAATCATGTCTTTATCCCTTACGGTGTAGACAGAGCCTAAAGGTATTAAAACCTAAAGGCCACTTTAGTATGATTGTGGGCGTATAGGTGGAAAAGGGAATCATCTTTTTTTCTTTTCTATGTTACTACGAAAATTGATAACAGATAACCTAGTCTCTTATTTTCAGCATCCGCCTACTTCATGAATGTCTATAATAGAGATATTGACAGATTAGACATTTGAAGTTGATTCCAGGAATAAAGAATAAAGTCCCTCAATTCTGCAGACGGTGCTGAAACCGTCTGTCGGTCCATTGAACAGACAACGAGTTCGCTCAGACATGCGGTACCACAAATTCATAAACGGTAGATCTTTAGTATAAATAGTATATTTCAAGTGTACCTCAACTGCTATTCCGAAAATTGCTCTTAATTACAAATGTTCATAGTGTTTCTTCACAAATAGTACACGTACGTTTGTTTTTTTTCATCCCCAAAACTGGTACTTTTTCCAAGGTTTCCCTTAGTGAATAGTAAATTATTCAATAAAATATTGATCTAACCTACGTAAAATGTTTATTGTTTGAACGGCTGAATTTCCACAAACAATCTAAAAAATATTTTTTACGTTTCGTATAATGTTAATGACATTTACTGTGCAAATATATTAATTAAATATTGACTTTATTCAACTTTATGCCGTTACAATAAGTTAGCTGTGTTTTCCATGTATTTGGTCTAGCGAGATATTGAAACATCATATCGCTGAAGGAGCCTCTCTGTGTATGGACAATAATTTACGGTTCGCTGAGCAGCAGACATAGGCAAGTCACTGCGCTAGTGCGCGGTTAAGAACCACCCATGAATGTGGATGCAATGCTCCACTTACTTACTATATGGACATTTAAGCAGCTGGATGGGGCATAGAGCAGGCCAGGGGGTTCATGAAGACTACTCTTTTGTTAAGAAAAGAACAACAACCGTCTGGGATCAGAATTATTTAGACATCATAATCTTATTTTAAAGGAATTGTGCACAATCAGTAAAAAGTATATATAACACATAAATTGCTGGCAGTTTTAAAAGATTCATGATGACATTCAGTACATTTATTTTGTAGGGGATTGTAGACCACAGTGACCTCTCGCAAGCTCCCAATATTTCGACGCAATTGCATGTACCAGGCGTCGGTCTATCTATGATTATGATGCACGGAACTGTGTTTTTATATCCAGAGCTCTCGAAGAAATTATGTCTGATATTTTACAAACACCTCGACCGTTGCTGATGTGCCAGGTTTTCGCGGCCAATTTATTTTCTATTGCTCTAGCGTTCCCTCCTAGAGTACTTTTTAGTTACAATTTTATTTTCGTGTCGAGTCGAGCCGATCTATTTCGATTTTCGTGCCGAAAAATTGCTTTAGATATCGAGAGCTCTATTTTTGCAAGTTTTTATTTAATTTGCGATACTGGCTCAGAAATCGACTTCTAAATTGGTCACATGAGTTTTGGGTTTGGTACACTTATGTAATTGTGTATGTAATTTAATTATGTAGATTACATGACAATTCAAATACGTTCAGTCAAAAAAAGCTTACAGCATTAAATTATTATTAATAATGACTTGACTTTAATTACAAGCTTTTGAATATTCAAAGTATATTTTTAGTCAAATCTTGCATGTCGGATTTCATCCATTTGCAGTCAGCAACTAGAAATACAATCAGCAAAAAAACGCGAGACGTAGACAAGTTCTCACTTTGTTTAGGTAATTCGAGTTTAACGGAGCAAGTTGTGTGCTCTGGTGGGCGTGACAACAAATCCGCTAGGACATTTGTACGTCCTAGAGGGTACTGGATCTCGAAAGTACCTGTCCTATATGGCTGCCGTTGTAGAGCTCGTCTAGCTAATCGTCCAGTGGGTGTTTTTAAATTCATGAGCCATTACGCTTAGTTAAGCTAGAATGACGACGCGCAGTCGACGCGTAGACCATGCCTCGTACACTACCATTAGGTACGAGTACATACATTTTGAAATGTGTACTGTAGGAAATAGGACATAGTAGGGCTTCAATTTCAATATTTAACTTTCAAAATGTATTTTTTAAATTTAACATAAGAGATGACTACAGAAGGTTAATAAAATACGGTAGCTATTAAACATCCTTCTATACATATCATAAATTTCTTCAGAAACAGCTTCAAATCTATTTTAATTGGGTAGCTACCAAGACGTACCATGATTGGAACGACAGTCGGGACGACTATAGTAATCCTAACGGGACACTTTACCGTTTATACTTTGACCGTAATACAATATGGTAAAATGAGTGCGAAGGTATATCGATACCATTTCCATTCAAATAATGAGTCGACCTTGTGGCACATTTGCTGTTCCCGTCCACAAAAAAAATACCTACATTAATCAGTATAAAAATACAATAGGTACCAACGTTTTTTCTGTTTCTTCTAGCTCATATATTTCCACGCTTGCATACACTTGCTCCCAGGACGGGATGCAGCGGCATATCGCACGGAAACATTGAATAATTTTATACTAAGAACTTGGCAAAATGAATTCTGAAGAGCTGAGTAAACCGAGCTACGTCTCGTATCACCGCAGACTTGAACGGTTTATCTAGCCGCGTAATGACAATATAAGTATCACATTTTTGAAGTTATTTTTTCTCTCGTACTTAAGAACTCAAGGACATTGGATTATAAGTTACTTGGTTCCTTAGCATTTAGCCGTAGTAAAGACTTAAATTATGTTGGAGGTACCAGGTAGTCGGTGGCCCGGTAGTGGGGTTAGTAGTTTTTTTCTGCGATCAAATCGTAGAAGAATTGAAATTTTATCGTCTTTTTTTACACCTTTTAATGTTATTAGCACTAGAACTAGACTAACAAGGTATTTAATTCACAATGAAAGTCATCTCGTTGGAAAATGTTAAATCTTGATTAAGTGTTAAATTTGATTAAGCAGTGTCAAGATTTATAGCACTATCATGCCTTAAACCAGATTATTTTTTTCTTGCAAGACGAATAAAAGATAATGGAAAATATGTATTCTACTAGTCTTTTTTTAAAACACCTTTTTTGTCCGACCAACTCAATCTCTTAATACTAGCTTATTCTCAAATACGAACTAAAAAGACGTCGGAGCACGTAAGAGCCTGTCACCATCCTTCACAGAACGGCCGCCTAAGCCAGCCAAATTAATTAGCTAGTACATCTATCAAGCTGTCATAGTTCTGTTGACGGGCGTTATCTCAATGATGAAATGTCAATAATTGATCGGCAGTAGCTCAGCTGCTCCCTTGGCTCAATTAGGAACGCCGGAATTGTGAGTAAATCTTCTGAACATCTTTTACCTCGTCTTTAGACATGATTTTTAAAAACAAAGTGCAGGGGCATTGTAACAATGTAACGAAACTAGCTCGCACACGCGTAGGTCCAAATAACGTAACTTCAATTAAGGAGACAAAGATGCACCCAAGTCACGTCGTATATATGGTAAGAAAGCAAGTAATAAAACCTCACAATAAAAATAAAATAACACAGAAGATAACAAGAGATTTTCAACAATGGGATGCAGTAACAGCGGCCGGTGAAAAGGTTGTAAGGGAAAAAATATTTTCTCTGAGTGTTATGCTCTCGTTTAGCTTCCATTGTGGCTGTTGGAAATGCGCTTCGCCCGCAATTTTCTGTGGTAAATAAGTTTTGGTAGGCTGGGAACGCTAAATTGACGCATTTTTACAGTAGCAGTTTTGCTCAATTGATGTATTTATGGTCTTGTAGCGTTTATAAACAATGTGATGGATACTAACCTCGAATTACTTTGATCCGACTGTTTTACGTCTTTTTGCTTTTAGAAGTTTAGATTCCCACCTTTACCACCTTATATTACATCTAATTACATATTCACTTTTTCAAAAAGTAAAGTTGTGAGAAGCTAACTTGAACTGCTAAACACAGAACTGCTCAGCACTGCCACATGCATATAAATAAGACAAAAATGAATGATCAATTCACATCCTTGTTTGACAGTAAATACCAGCTGTATTAGTTTCTCGCATTAAACCATCTCGTACATCATTAAAGGCCCGCTAGACTTGACCGTGATGACCCGCAGGTGGCACTAATAATTTGTTGATTACTTGTAATCCCGGATAAAAAGAGTGTTTCGGATTTAGTTCAATTAAACGAATGTTTGGTCAAAGCCAAAGTCCTCAGTTCTTCTCCGTAATTAAAACTAGAATGGCCGCAGAGAGCGCTAATAGTCACTAACATTGTTACAACATCCAACCTTCGACGTGTGTTTGTGCGATAATTAAATACCAATGCTGGAATTCAATAGAGATGTAGAGACTTTTATCTCATGACAACAATATGAAAACTATAATTGAAAAGCGGAGTCGAACAATGAAATAAGAATGTTCTATTTGTACTAGGTGCGTAAAACAAGCAAACAATGAACTAAATTAAAACCATTATTTAATATTTTTCTTCTAAAGGTGCCCAAGCTGTTACGCAGAAAGACCAAGATTCGGATCTACAATACTATCATTAAACCGATCTTACCGTACGATCTAACCGATCTTACCGTACTGGTGAAAGGCATGCACGCTGACCCTGAAGGAAGAAAATAAGCTGTTGGTGGCAGAAAGAAAGGTTTTGCAGAAAATTCTGGGACCAACTCAGAGAGACGACGGGAGCTGGAGGGTCAGAAAGAACCGAGATATTGAAGAGCTAGTGTCCGAGCCCAATATTATCGGAGAGACCAAAGCATCCAGACTCAGGTGGCTTGTACATGTGGAGAGATTGATTGAGGATCGAGCCGTTAAAAAAGCGTACTTGGGCCGGCCGAGCGGGCGTAAACCGGATGGCCGTCCTAGGTATGGTTGGAACGACTGAAGAAGGGATCTCTCGGATCTCAGGCCGATGGCTGGCGAGAGCTGGCTCAGGATCGCAAGGCATGGAGGAGTCTGGTGTCGGAGGCCAAAATGTACTTTGGGTCACTGCGCCCAGCCAGTTAGTAAGTAAAGAATTACTAACCCATTACTCGTTTACTAATCTTTATATAATAATTTGTTCATATCGTTGGTATTTGTAGGCACTTCTTCATTATATGCTTGTTGGCATAATTAACCAATTTTAGCTAATTAAAACTGGTTTTCCACACAAAAACAGACAGACAAACGTAATGGATAATGGTATGGTAATAGATTCTCGTTTCCTGTGTATTAAACACTACAAAGTAAGTAATAAGTATCGTACCTATAATGTAAGTACGTACGAACACAATTGAGCAAAATTGCATTCCTTTCAACTTTATTCACCTTTTGTTAGAGTGAGACAAGAATTCCGCCAGCCCCGATTCCTATAGCTTGCATATGCAGAGATCCTTTAAATTTAGTAAGAAGTGTTAGATAATTGAGCTAATAACACCAAACTGCGGTGTAAGAAAATACCTATGTAGACACGTATTTTATTAGTGGAAAGTCTTTGAAATTTGTATTATTCTGTAATTTTTTTGTTAGATTACCTGCTATCACCTCAATGAATTAAGTTTGTGGTACATCTTCAACGCCGAACCACTAGTAAGGCGCCAAGTAACGCGGCTATCCCAGGGCAGGACGTCACTAGTGCAGTACAATTTAATAAATTTCTGAAGTAATATTGTCTGTTACGTAGCTTTTGGCATGATTTTCTCTCGTCAACATTACGAGCAAATCTTTATGTGCTATAAAAACAGAAACTTACTAAAAGATATTAAAGTTGATGTTTCGACTAAACGAATGCTATCTGGAGATTGGCTAGAAACATAACTCGATTGATTTGTAGATGGCATAAATCGTCTACGTTATGTTCCGGACGGACGCTGAATTCCAACGATATTGGCTTTATTGCTTCTGAGCTGTTAGTGCCTACTTATATATTTTATTATGAGTATCTGTCTCATCTATTTATTTTGAGTTGTTTATTTATTGTTATAAAATATTTAATAAATAAACCACTTATCAGCGCAATTGTACCAAATTTTTAAGCGGTTTTTAGTTTTAGCCACACTAAAACGTTCAAATTAATTATCTTACAAACCTTTACTAAAAGGTGGCAGGTCTAAAAAGCGATCAAAATCACATAATCGCTTTTCATTAGAAAACCTTAGGTTAAATGTTGTAATTAACCCTTACGTTAAGTGAATGAGATTTTTTTAACAGTTTCCATAACTAAAAAGCGATTATCCCGTAATACATGACTACGAGGCGCCTAACTACGCTCGCCTCCCTCTTCCTCGCCCCCGATATTTTACTACTGTACACTACTCATGTACAAGAATAATTTTGACGACGAATTCATAATGCTACGTTTTATATTATGACCATTTCTTTCCGTACAAGCCCCACGACTATTCAATAAGACAAAAAAAATGGCATTATTAATAAACTATCTTCAGTCATGCCCATGCATAAAATGCATTTTTGGCGGAATTTACAACTCAATGGTTGTGAAAATATTAGTATAACGACACTGAAAATTAGAACACATAGAAAAATCCGAAAAGTAAAAATATGGCCGGGAGTCGAACCCTGATCCTCGTCATTCCGTGACGCGTGCTATACCCCTACACCACCCATAGCAGGTTTTCCCGGCCATAGCTTTACTATTCGTCTTTTTCTATCTGTTCTAATTTTCAGTGTCGTTTAGAAATTTATTTTCTAACGGTAAAACCGTAAAAGTAAATATAAAAATCAAGAAGTAAAAATTCTTGGTTCACTTGATAGTAACTCTTAGATATGTTATGCAAGACAAAAAAGCAGAGTCTTAAATAGGTTAAAACTTGACCACTTATAAGTTATGTTTTGATTATATTGAAAATTAAACAGAAATCAGTGTATTTGTTAAAATGGCGGCATTGTATCAATAGCCGCCTTGTAATCTTACATCGAACAAATACACTTATTCGACTTAATTCAAAAGATGCTAAATCCAAACAGTGCTGTATAATTATGTGATTGTAATTAACTTCCTATATCAACGCCATCCCCACATCGTTATTAAAAAATCCATGATATACAAGCAGTTAAGTACCTACCATTAACCGCTGTTTTGTACTGTATGGAAAATAATTTTTGAATTGTTTCGCACAACTTGAAAGGAAAATCAACAATTTAGTTGTACAAATAATAATAGGGTGAAATCCGTTTACAATGACATTGAAGGGAAATGACAATCAGGTCATACGAACCGGACGTCATACAAAGCATTTTGAGAAACTAAACAACCTCCTGTTTTTTTAGGTAACTATTTATTTGAATAGAGAAATATAGCATATTAAATAAAAATAAAAATAGTATGTTACCTAACAGTGGTACCACGAGAACTAAACCATAGTTAGGATACATGTATGTATGTATATTTTTTATTTCAAAACAAAAAACAAGCGACGTGCCGAAAGTCGTCAGGCGTCAGTGCCCTGCCGAACATTGGCGAAGGTGTAAAGGGTTATGTCGGTCATTATAACCGGACATAATTTATTAAAAATTGGTCGTAATAATCGACATGTCACTGTAAGCGAAGTTATTGTATCGGTTGTTATATACAATTTTATGCGAAAACCAAACTTTGTTGTGTAATTACGTCATATTAAGCGGTTGGTCATTATAGGTACTCGACTTTAAGAGCCTTCATTATGCAACGATTGTATAAAATACTATTAGCATCTCGCAAATAATTTTTATCATTCCCATTTTAATTAAAAAGCTTTTATAAATAGAAGAAAGTTGCAGTTAAAAGTGTTTGTTTTAGTAAGTACCTCGCACACATTTTTATGTCAGGCGCCGCCCGACTTGAGTATTTTTCTGAGCTATGTTAAATCAACAGAGGGCTTATCCACGGCTACTTTGAATATCTTACAGACGAGTCTCATTCAGTATTCCATCTGCCTTTCTCTTGTATTTCGACTTGGATTGAAACAACGCTGCTTCGCAAAGGTAGATAAGTATTAAAGACATTGCAATTTTAAGCACACATACTTAAAAAACTAAAATATAAAATAGTTAAAGTTCAATAAGGTTGGGTGGTAATTCAAAATACTCCGATGTGTGAAAACGATTTTGTCGATGCAAAATGAAGAATGGTTGTCTGTTATGAAATACCTAACAAGAATGACTTCTGAGTAAATACTGTTTTCAAAATTACGTACGTAAGTTCGCCTTTGTGCATCTGTTTTTCTCATTACCTGTAAAATTAATGTGTTTTATGTACAATAAAGAGTTATTCATGCATACATACATGCGTACCTAAATTTATTTAAATGGGAGTCTTAATATGGGGCAGCTTGTGGTTGTAGTGTGCTACAACCTCCCGTTTTGGAAATAAAAAAATACATGTCGTATTTATTTATGTTTAAATTAAAGATAAAAAAAGTCTCCCAAATCGCCGCCAATGGGGAGGGTGCCCAGAAGGCTGGCAGCATTGCCACGTTGTATGGCAATGCTTATTCGCTGAGCGAATATTGGGAGATTTTTTTTATCTTTATTTAATAATGGTTTTAGCTAGGTTTAAGTTATTTTTAAGTTTTGATTGTTCTTTATTGTTTTCGTTTTCTTTTTCAATAAAAACATTTACTTTGTGTTGATATAAAGTAACACAATCCCTGTATTTTCATTTTGAAAAATATGACTTTACCCAGTTACTATCAGCATCAACACATTTAAAAACCTAATATCGTACCAGTATCAACAACGTACAAAGTTTTCCAACGCGACGCAAAGGGGCTGTCGCAGTGGTCGACCCCAACCCAACATTAGGAGAGCTATCTCCATATTTTTATTTAAAATCAAAATTGACAAAAAATAGCAGCAAATTTAAAAAAATTGTTTTGTTTAAGACTATCGGTGCTTGTAACCATAAATATAAACAAGGGCCACACGCGGAGGCTGGCTTCATACAATAAATACATTAGAAATGTCTCGCGCAGAACCGGTCCGCATTAATCAGTGTCAGTGAGCGACGCCGCAAATTAGTTACGAATTTATCTACGTCGCGTAATGAGCGGATTGTACTTTATAAAGGACATAATAGGAATATTTGTTATAAACCACTGAACACAATCAAGCGCGGCTGTTTCAATTAAAATTGAATACACTGCTTTGGCAGTGTAACGCGAAAGTAATATATTTTATACATTTTGCGTATATTTTATTTATCGGAATGCGTGTGTTGACGGAAACGTGGTTGATCGATATCGATTTGATTGACGTATTGTGTCCGATACATTGATTGAATGTTTTGTAAATGCGTATCGCCACATCAGTTTGTAATTTTGTAAACCAATACCTAGTACCTAGTCTGTTTTTATATTTGTCGGGTCCATAATTACAGTATATTTTTATAAATTATATAATGGAAATAGTGTAGTTTGTAGCTATCTAGTGATTAAATATAAATAATGGTTATATCAGTATAACGCTCGCATAAATCAAGAGAGCAAATGCTTTAATAGTTCCTGTTTCAAACACAACTGAAACGTTGGCGATTGCGACTAACCAAGCCTATTCTGTTACTAACAAGATCCAATCAATGAATCCTGTCAAGCAGTTATGTCGCAATGATGCAATCAGTCGCCTAGCTTCCCCGTAAACCGCATCGCAGTTGGTAACAGCAGACGTTGGTAGCACAATAACCGCGCTATTAGATGCTAAAACACCCCTAACTGTGTGACTTTTCACAGCTCAATAAAGCTTTTTAACGGCGTTAACTTTCCGTGTAGGTTATATGAGGTGATCAATCATTAGTCCGGAGCTCACAATCGGCGAACGATCCATTGTCAGCGCCCACAGGGGCAGGAGTGAAGGTCGGAAGGTTTAATTAAAAGCTGCCGATTCGCAGTTCTTTTATTGGGCGGTGAGATGGGGCTGACTGATCGCTTCTTTTGTCCTCAGGTACGAAGCACCGTTTAATTAACCTGATTTTTACTCATTTGTGAGTGTGGCTGATGAAAAAATATTCCATCATATGTACTTATTGTATTTATATTATGTTTTTTTTCAGCCAGTTTTGAAAAGATTTCAGAGGCTAATGGTATACGAAGAGAACCTAATATATTCAAATAGAGGATGGCATTGCTTAAACACTGTATTTGAATAAACTGCTCTTATTTAAATAAAGTCCTTGAGAGTGTTAAGTGTGTTAGTAATAAGAAAGTATATTTACCTTGTGAAGGTTCTTATTAAAGTAACGTTATTACATAAATAGCTATTCGATCTGAGTAAATATAAATATTTAAAAGTAGATATTGATAGTTGAAAACAAAAAGTACAACGGAAAAAATTGATCACCGTCTATGCAAAAATTACATACTTGAAAATGAAATAATCAATTGATTTTATTTCCAACCATAGTCGTGGGTAGTAAACAACACAATGAAGAGTTTAGATGTTTTTAATGATCCATGTCATGATCCGTATGCTGTAAACGACATAACGACTCAAAATAAATAGAGTAATGTGCACCATAAAATCAAGTTAAATCGTCGATTCTCACCGAATACTGATCCATTGTGCGGGCGTACATTTCGATGGGGTCTTTAATGGGGCCAATAAATAAAACATGCCCCCCTTACGGTCTCTCGACAATGACGGATAGCGTTTATAAGCTTAGAGATCCTCTGAACATTCACTCTGTTGAAACAAAGGAATACTGACAACACGCTTATACTCAATTCAATAGTGTCACTACATGGATAAACCTGCAGCATCGAATATTCTTAACCAACTTCAAAAAAAGGAGATGGTTCTTAATTCGGTTGTATTTTTTTAAATGTTAGTTACCTCAGAACTCCATCTGTTGTGGACCGATTTGGAAAAATATTTTTTGTTTAAAGGCAATACTTTCAATTTAGTCCCCGTAACTCCAAATCAGGATCTCGTGACGAGATTTTGGAGAAACTGAAGGAAATCTTATAGGTATAGCGATAGCGATTTAGGTATACCTACTGTTTTATTATAAGTTTCTCTTTTAATATTATATGTTAAAGGAAACAACATTCGTCTTTTATTCTGACATTTTTAATATAGATCCCTTAGGAAATGGTCCATACACAAACACACAACCTTCTAGATAAGATAGGAAATGGTCCATACACAATCACACAACACCTACCAAAGTAAACCTACCAAATATATGTCAAAACCGACGTTTATTGTTAAAGTAACTTGTTGCAACTCACATTTTGTGTCAAAATTATAAAACACTAGCGACCCGCCCCGGCTTCGCACGGTATATCATGCATGTATTATGCATCATAAACCTTCCTTTTGAATCACTCTATCTATTAAAAAAAACCGCATCAAAATCCGTTGTGTAGTTTTGAAGATATAAGCATACAAACGGACTTGGGGACAGAAAAGGCGACTTTGTTTTATACTATGTAGTGATAGTGATTAGTAGAAAATACTTAAATAATAATAGAGCCTTTTAGTTATTATTTAATTAAATAAAATTAAGTACTTACTTCTAAATGTCTGACCAATTCATATAAAATTATATGAACACAATCTCTGGACAACAATGAAGCTTTTGCAGGTATTCTAACTTTGTCAAAAGCCATTATCATCAACAAACATAAAGGCAATCCTTGAAATGAACAAAGTTTTAATTAAACAACGGTATATCAGAAATGAATACTCTGAAGCTTTGCATGACCACTGAAAATTTCTTTCCACATGCAGAAAATTTTGAACTCAGAGCTGCATACTTACGCATTTATAATATTACTGGCGACTCGCCCCGGCTTTGCATAAGTTATTAAACTATACGTGTACCTTCTAAACTGTCTATCTATTGATGAAAACCCAGTGAAAACCGCATTAAAATTCGTTGCGTAGTTTGAAGAATTAAAGCATACACACATACAGACGGCGTGAAGTGCATTTGTACCTATACTATGGAAAGATAAAGATGATAAGTTTGGAATTTAAATAGTATCAAAACAAAATACTACACTTTTACGTATTTATTCCTGCACGGTTTACGATTTGTATTACGAATCAACTTTTTTAAGTTATAAACAATCGACAATATTATAGGTAGGTACTGATATGATATTTTGATTTAGGGGCAATATCTAAAATGAAGTCATTGCATTTCCCCATGAACAATTAGGTACAGTAGAGGCCGCGAAGTAAGGGATTGCTAGACGAGTTTGGAACAAAACGAGTCCTGCAACCCTTGTTCCGGCCGACGATTGTATACTTACTGCTTTTCTAAAACATTGCAGCCGCGCAATCGCGTTCAATCGTCGTTATTTCATTTCTGCGCATTTTTACGGCTGCGATCACGCGTGTTTACGACACCGGCGCCGTAGATGCCAAAAAACCTAGAACAAATGTAGGTATCTGAATCTCGTCACCTGCATGCTCGTCTTCGGTGGGTGTCTAAAAAATACGCGTGTACTCGAGACTCTAACAAGGGCAACTCGTGCGACAGCGAGTGAGGGCGAGTGATAACGAGAGCGTTTCCGTAGCACTGTGTCCCCATCGGTGCGCTCGTGCATCACTTTGAAGGCGGCGCTTCTACTTCGTGCAGTACCTTGAGTGGAAGTAAGTAAGTAAGTAAGTAAATGCTTTATTGTACAAATATAGAGAAGTAGAGACAAATCACAAATAAAAAAAGACCTTAAATATATGCACAAAGGCGAACTATATGAAAAATAAAGAGTCTCGCACGTGTCAGCACTTTAACCGCAAGCTATCAAAACAAATTGTTCTCACAGTAATTTTACTCAAATAGTTCTTCAAACTCTAATGCTAACTTTGCATCGCAAGTTTTTCACAAGGACCGACGAAACGCGACGGCGACGCGAATAGCTGTCTTTCCTTTCATGTTCATCAAGTGACGTCATTAAGCTTGAAAATGAATATCATACACATGTGACATCGCTTGTTTACGAGTGCATGTCGTTGCTATTTTTAAGTATATTTAAGTATGTGAAAAATAAAGAGTCTCGCACGTGTCAGCACTTTAACCGCAAGCTATCAAAACAAATTGTTCTCACAGTAATTTTACTCAAATAGTTCTTCAAACTCTAATGCTAACTTTGCATCGCAAGTTTTTCACAAGGACCGACGAAACGCGACGGCGACGCGAATAGCTGTCTTTCCTTTCATGTTCATCAAGTGACGTCATTAAGCTTGAAAATGAATATCATACACATGTGACATCGCTTGTTTACGAGTGCATGTCGTTGCTATTTTTAAGTTTTCTCAACTACTCAACTGCTAAGTGCTCTCAACTGGTGACGTATCTTTTAATTATAAATGAACACTATGGAAGATACAAACGGTTCTTAGAGAAATGGGAATATTGGGACGGAAGGAATAGGGAACGTCTGGAGGAAAAACTTGTCCAATAAAAATAAAGAAAACAGGAATGATTAGTCTCGCATCTCTCGTATGCCAATATTGAAAAGTGGCTGTTATTTTCTACGGCCGGACGAGCTTTAACGTTAATTGTAGACGAACACCCTTTATTATTTAATGGCCGGATAGCGCGCCTTAACTGACACAATAAATGCGATTACGGTTGAGCTGAAGTTGGACAATTAAGCTCTTGAGGTATCTATTTGTAAACATTCTGTTTGTTCCTAGTTAGGTAGGTACTTGAACTAGAGTAGAACAACGTTATTGTCTCTCCCAAACAATGCAGCAGTTGTTCTGAGGGAGTAATTTGCTACAACCTAGAACATGAATGCGCCATTGCTGTGCAGTGCTCAATAGGCGCTCATTGTTGATCAATGCAATTATATTCGAAGTTTGAAATAACTATTTCAACCTCACTTGAATGACTACAGCAGCAACTCAAGAACTAAGAAATAATAGTGGACATGTTTTTACAAAATAAAAAATAAAAAAAAGTTAAAAATAAAGTGAAGGTAAAATAAAAATATAAGTAATAGATACTGTATTTTTTTGCAATACGATATGGATATGAATACACCAGCCACGTTGTTAAAAACCACGTTCGACCTCTTTCAAACGGTGAAGTGTTATAAAAACTGAGAACTCTCGCCAAGTCCAAGGGTTCTCAAAGTTTCACGAACTCGTTTCGAAACCCGCGAACCCGCTATTATATCTCTACTTAAGTAGAATCGGCTCCTATACGTAAGCGAAGTTTATACCTACTATTTGGGTTATGTTAAGAACCGAATTAGTACCCGAGTGAAAGACAGTGAAATACGGTCATTTTTAATAAGTACATAATAATCCACTGGAAACTACCACTGTGCTGTAATGCACACACAACGTAGGAAATGAGACGTTAGTTGGGTTGATCAAACCACGTCAGGGCATTCTAATGCGGCTCATTTCCTAGGGCTGCCGAGTCCTCGTAACCCTTAACGCACTCTATCCTGCCCTGCCGGTCAAATTATATATCGATTCGTAAACGCAAACACAAACATGTCTATTATCTAGCGTTAGAACGTCTCCTTCTATGGTTTAAAAAGTAGTAATGATTAAGACTACAGGGAGCTTTTGATTGATTACATTATGTTTATATTTTATTACCTGGCTTTTGCAAAGACTTTTTACAAAAGTTTAAAATTGTGATTAAAATTGTAATTTTTCCTTTAACATCTATCAGTTCTGGGCCAGATAGCTGAGATTGGCATAGTGCAGCAATTTATGGACTGTAACAAGTTTAACTACCTATTTGACTAGAAATCGGAAACTGTAATAGCTTTGCTCCCGATGAATACAAAATATTGGAAATAAGTTAAGAAAGTTAGCAACTTGGTTCGCTGCCCAGTCGGTGCACGCTGCGTGGCCAGCACCACCCTACATATAAAACCACTACGACTTTAGTAATAATACGTTGCTGTGTTGTGATTGACATTAAACTCCAGTACACAAATTAAGTTACGTTGCCTATCTGTATCACGAAAAATGATTATCCGATGTTCAGTTTGTCAAAACCATATATACGTACACAAATCACGTCTGTATCCTTACGGAGTAGACAGAGCCTAAGATAACAAGACCTAAAGGCCACGTTTAGCATGATTGTGGGCGTATAGGTGGAACACATCGCCTACAACAGTATGATTCCTAAGATTTTCGTTGTCGATGGGTTTATACCATCTGCGCGGGAAGAGAAGCAATTGGTACGTTCTATGTTTTTTCTTTGCTCTAAGACAAAACCGAATGGTATAAAGAAATAAAAATCGACTTGTTTCGTTTGTCCGAAAGATTAGTTTGAAAGTTACGGTTGATTATGTATTATTACCCTATGTACTTATGTACTTTTTGTAGCCTAATTCAGAATTAAAACCGTGTTAGACGTATGACCCTTTCAGCAGAGGATTGGCGTTAAACCCTCTTGACTTTAAAATGTATATGTAAATTTAGATAATAATCAACACAACAAAGTGGCAGCAAAAGCTCTAATTTCTTGAAGGTTTTTAAATTTATTTCATTGCATGTGTGAGTAAAGCAGTATACCTACATACCTCGGCGGGAAAAGGGGTCGCCAGTCCCAAATATCCAGCTTCGCTCACGCTCCGACATATTATTATACATATACGTTTCCGGCCAGCAACTCCTTACTCCCCGGCCTCTGTACATTTAATGTACTATTAGAATAAAATAAAAATAATGCGTAAATAAGTTGGGATGGTTTTCGTCGTCTAGCCCATGAGGTGGCGTGTCCTTAGGGTCTTTCAGAAATTTTGCAAGTTTGAGAAACCCATTTTTCGATTTCGGGAAATCTATGAGGAATATTAAGCTTTAAAGTACTTTTTTTTCTACTTTCAAGTGATACCAGGCCAAGTTTAATTTCGTTCTAAAAGCACAAGAAAATATTTATCTTTTTTTAATAAATAACGTACGTAAGTTCTATGTTGTACCGAGCCTGTACCAGCGAGTTTAAATTTGGCGTTCAAACTACTAGCAACGTAAAAATGTGAAGAGAAATACATAATAATGTATCAACATTGGCTTAAAGAATAAACAAAATATAATGTCTAATTTTTTTTTATTTTTTTTTATATGAATAGGAAGGCAAACGAGCAAGTGGGTCACTTGGTGGTACTTGATGGTTGGTGGTCTAATATAAGCTTGACAGGTTTTTACGAATAAGCCTAGCTCACTACTAAATGTGGGTGCCTAATAGAAAAAAAAACAACATAGATTGTTACAATCTTGTCATAAAGGGGGAAAGGACGTAGCCCGGAAGTTAACGTTTAGTGTAGGGTGATGTGCAGTGATTTTAAATTTTGTAATAATAAAATCTGGTTATTGTGCTACTCGTAGCAATAGGTAAATGAAAGAATAATCGACTGAAGAATCCTTAAAGCGGCAAAACAGGATTGCGCTGTATTTACTGGAATTATTGCTAAAACCTTTTAGCATAAAATTTCGTCTGTGTTTCTCGATACCAACCTTTCTTAATATAATATTTAAAAAGGCTATTCAGGATTTTTTTTACCTGACTACAATAATTACAAAATGTAAAAAATTAAGCGACGTATAAGGTCAAAAATAGGTAACGAAAATCTGAACTGATCTATGAACGCATAGGCATACATCAACAACAACACAAAAAATCATTAAATCTGATTTGGGGTTGACAGTTTCCATGCCCTTCGATACTGTTAGCCCTGCTAAGTGACGTGTAGCTTGTAAAAATTATACGTTTTACTAAACTAAGAATACATTTAAAGTTATTAAAGGCAAATGTATATGTTAGGTTAGATTACCCTGTACAAACTAATACAGCAAAAGTGGGAATGCCAATATTTTAAAATCCAAACAGTTACAAACTGTAAAAAGGGTTCAGACGACGCAATTGGAGACATTTAATTAAACCCGTTTTCAGCCTATTATTCGTCTTACTGCAGGGCACAGGCTTCCTCTGCCCTCACCACGAATGAGACAGCTTGAGCTCCAGTTCCCACGTGGGGTCAGCGCGGATTGGAAACATCAAATACCATTGCGCTGCCCCGCGTTTACGTGCAGGTTTCCTCGCGTTGTTTTCTTCTGCTTTAAAGGCATAGCTCATACGTGAATCCGATGACCAAAACTGGAATTGATATTCAAATTTTGAACACAGCTTTGGCAGTGTACATACAGGTTAACGTGAGTAACCTACTTGCATACGCACTCGTTCATGTATGAGATAATGTAGCTGTCACGAACTCCTTAGTTTTGATTATTTTTTTTATATTTTTCTAATCAAACTTTTGAAGTCTTGTCATTTTATTAGTTAGTTGTTACGTCATATCAGTAAAGAAGCCGTTCAGTTTCCTGGTGTTTTTACTTGCCATCTATTATCCTTCATTTTCCTCACATTATCATGCAGTCCACACATCGTACGCTTCAGTAGTTTTTAAGTGGTTTGCGTCGATAATAAATATTATATTGGTTTCCAGTTTTGCAATGCCTGTGAGACGAAAATTATTTTAATGTTACATTAAACAAAAGGCTTTGCGCTACAGAGGCCTAATGACAAATTTCCATAGCGCCAGGTAACGTCGTGTGGGATGTGAAATTATTATAACCCTCGATTTTAAGGGTATCCACATCACAATGGCTTTCTCTTCGTGTTATATTATCAAATAGCTTTTGTTCTTGCTTCCATTCTCTCAAATGTTGGTTTGTCTCGAGTTTTAGGCATTATTAATTGATATTAGCTAAATATCGCGTATCACGTTTACAAAAGAATTACGCTTTTAAGTCACCGCCACCCAGCGTCTATTAAAACCATTCCCATTTTACTTACCTGAGTGCAAATTAATTATTCCTTCGGACATGCACTTAGGACTGTTAAGTCAGTCATTTCCTGAAGGTAGGTATATTTTTCATTTAAAAACTGTACTGTGCGTGTTTTTATTGTTCATTATCAAGAAACGTCTTTTGTCACTTGCATATTTATTAAGACTTTAGAAGTAACTTACTCTGGCAGTAAGTGTTGTATTTAAAATATCAGTTGTTCCAAATTTATTACTTTTATTATGCACTCATTTCCAGAATAGAATTAATCATATCCCGTCGCAAGTATTTATCTTTTTGAGCTAAATACAGTACCTACATAATCATAATATATAATGCCTCGCGAATACTTATTTAATGTATTAATTATTAAATGGAAATTCGACAACACAGATAAATTGAGCATGAAACAATATATACGTGTTGTTGAAATTCATTTTAATAGGCATAATTATTTTAACTGAGTCTTTGTTCCACACACCCGTGTTAGAAGCTTACGTAACACCATTAATTACAATTACGGAATCGCGAATGTGGAACAATTTAATATCAATTCGTAGTTTGTTGGTTTGCATTACCTTAGAATATTTCTCTAACATTGTGAAATATAGAACAAAGCTAACCAAACTACATGACTCATTTAGCCACCTATTCTTGCTATAGTCCAAGACAATCGTGTTAAGGCCAGTTTGAAATCTGAAAAACATCATGTATTTATCAATGCATAACACCTAAAGACAGCGAGTTATCGTTTATAAGAAACAGAAATGTCAGTTATTTTCCCCTTCATTCAACTCCTCAAAATTAAAAAAACTGTCCAAGTGCGTGTCAGCCGACGCATAGCAAAGGGTTCCGTGGCCTAATTGGAGTCAAAACAATTTTTATACTGTACATGGATATCCAGTGGTTCCAGTAGTTAGGTATCTACTCGTCAAGAGATGGCGCCACCAAACATGCGTCTTTTTGGCAATATAGCTCTAACACTATAATAGTAAATGCAACGTTCTTCAAACACTTATCGTTGAAATTATTTACTAAGCACTGTAATCTTGATTTTTCTCATATTTTTAATGCTGCAGTTCAAAAGTTCTAATTTTCATATTTTGCGAAAGTAAATAAATACACCTACCTACTTTGAAATTTTCATTCATATAGCGTTTATATTTTCCAAGTAAAATGCTTGTGGCGTATGACAGACAGACGAATAGGACGAAACTATGACGGTTCTGTTTTCTCCATTTTAACTAAGGAACCCTAAAAACAACATGCTAAAGATTTCTTTGCGACCTATTGATAGGTACTTAGGTAGAATAACATGTTTTGATTTAGATAGATAATGAGCAGGTGAGAGTTGTGAGAATTAAGTGAAGTTCAAAAAGGCTAATTTATCAGGTATTGAAATATCAGACATAAAACGTATAAAATAAAAGGAGAAAAGAAAGGTGTATTGACTAGGAAAGCAACAAGATGAAGGTGAGACAGGAGACCGAACAGAATAACTACACTGCACACCTAAAGTTTTTTTGTTTTTACTAGTTTACGATGATGAGCCAGTAAAGCAGAGGGCAACCCATAGTGTAACGGGTAGGGTAGATTGCGATATTCTTTCTGTCACGCAACGTAACTCACGTGGTTCAATGAACCCGATTGGAGCCGATCAAAACGTGCGGGTCTTATCATCCATGGGTAATCAATGGCGATCCAGTTACACGTTAACCCTTTTGCGCGTTCACGTATAAAATGAATGATGTATAACAGCGAATTTCACGTGAGCGAGAATGTATACCAAGTATCGTATAATTGAAGTGATTCGATTCGTTTTGTAGACTTTAATAAGATGTAATTACATGTAGTAATCAGTTCTCAGATACAAGGACCTTAATTTCTTACTAAATAGAAATTGGAGAATTAAATTACTAACTGATAATAAAATTACGTTGGAAAAATTAATATACAAAATTAAATAAATACGTGTACCTAACAACATGGAATGTTACCGTACGTACACGTACCGGGATATAAACGTCGTTGGGTGAATCGTGACAATATCTGTCACCAATGATGGATGGAGGTCCCACACAGACTTGTTATGGACTGCTTCATTTTAAAAAGGCGCGGGCGAGGTAGCGTGCCATGTTCTTGGACGTGAAAGGTTTTTTTTAATAAGAGAAAATAGCAGTAATGACGCGTTTGCTACAATTTGAAGGACCAATCATAAATCTCGCTTCTAAATTTCTATAGAGAAAGTATTTTGACTTAAGTTTGGACTATTGGTACAAATTTTATCTGCTCTCTTTCAGAGATAATCTTGCAGTAGGTAGAACCTTTTTCTATAGATTAGCTGGCTTTTACTACCCTATGCGAGACTGAAAGACAAGTCCCATTGGGCAAATGTAAATAGTTTTGGGGAGATTGCATCAGCCTGTCTCACTCGACGTCCTCGTCCTAATTTGAATTTATCATTTTGTAGTTCGGTACGAACACATCAGCAAAATTACTTAACTGCTGAAATGATTTAGCACTAGCTTGCAAATACCAGCCTCTAAATAAGTGGGTCACCAATGTTTTTTTATTCCTATAAACGCTGTCTATACTATTATTATTAGGTACTATTTCAGCAATTTGCTCGAGACATTACCTACATGCAGTAAAATTGTTTACTAAGATTTTATTTTCCCTTAGGTAAATAGGTAGATTTAAGTTTACTCATTCAGAACTAGAAATCGTGATAAGAACAAAAAACGCATTTGAAAGCAGTAGAGTGGAACGGGAGCTATAAAATTCTGATAGTTTTAAAACACGCAATAATACGATCTCTACCTAAACTTAAATAATTATCAAAGAAAAATTTGACTTTTCCCTGAAACAGCCGAAGTGGTTAATGAACGTGCTGCGTCGGTGCCGAACGCCCACCTCGTCTCAGCCGCGATCCCACGATAAGTTCAATTTGCTTGCATCACGCGCGCATTGTGTAGGAAAATTAAAAAAAAAAACAACTTTTGCGAAAACTCCACCCTCTTCATTTTATGCTATACACTTTATGCCTCTTTTCATCATTTTAGGAGTATCGTTAAAAACTTCGCTCTATAGTCTCAAGTTTTTAATGAAATTGGCCTTGTTAATAAAATATCTATATCTGTGCATTTTTCAGCCTTGCCTGGTTACTATTATTTTATATATAGCAAAGACTTCGTTTTCGTTATTTTAAGAATAGATTGAATTGTGTTACGAATAAATAACATGTAAAAATACATTCTCCAGATATAGTAAATAACTGGCAGGTCCAACTGGACGACAAACTATGCTGCAAAGAATTCTCTTCTCAGCAAAAGATCCATTCAAGTTCCACTCAGGGGCTAACTTTGGAACGTCCACAAACTTTCTTCATATGAGGTTCGCAGCCGCTTCACAATTATTCCGCGGTCCAAGTTGATCGCACTAAGCTTCGGAGCCTTTTTATTTAGTAGTTAAAACAAATATTTCAGTCCATTAAATGTTCCCCTGAAGCATTGTCGGGTAATGTAGAGTTTAAGAATATTTTACATCTCTATAACAAACTTAGGTACATACACAAAACACGTCTACGTATCGTAGACAGAGGCGAGGTAACAAGATCTCAATACTAACCTTTAAAACGTCTCAGTGACGTTCGAGACATCGTCGCCTTAGGATGGCTGATTGAAATTACATGTTCTCCATTGTGTTCGTGTAGGCATCCTAAAAAACAATCATACTTAAAAAAATAAAAACGCTTCGCGCATTAAATAAGATAAAGATCAATTTTTATTCATAAATGCCTTTCATTATTTTGGAAAAGAGCTAATACCCTTCAAACTGCTGGACCGATTACCAAACAGACTAGGAATCACCGCAAAGAAACTGGCTATCTAATGAAGAATCCGCATCGAAATCGGTCCATCCGTTGAAGAGCTATGATGCCACAGACAGACATACAGAGAGAGAGAGAGAGAGAGATTGACGTCAAACTTGTAACACTCCTCTTTTTGCGTCGGGGGTTAAAGAGCGAATAAAACGACAAACCTTTTGAATAATAAAATTGATAGAATATGACAATACAATACAATACAATACAATAACTCTTTATTGAACACCACATATATTATAACAACCAAAACAGAAAAAAAGGTATACAGAATATTACAAGGTAACAATAGGCGGCCTTATTGACGTTGCTGTGCAGAGATTATCAAAGAACAAAAACTTTACCTTTCCGTATTCCATATTGACTTTGAAATGCGCTATAGCGCCTTGTGTGGTATTATGACAAATGCCAGTTTAAAAGAAAGAAGAAAGAAAGAAAGAAAACATTTATTACTTTTTGCAAGACACACAATTATAAGAGAATATACACAATTTTATAGAAAATAATCAAGATTTGCCACTTTCAACATAAAACTCCCGTGAGACTCAATCATAATTACACATAAACGGATAACTCACGTATAAAAGTCGAAGTGTTCGTGTCGCTGCCGCCGGGGCGAGCGCTCTTGGAAAAAGGACTTCGAAATAGTCCGAAACATGTCGAGCATCACTCGACTTTTATACGTGAGTTATCCGTTTATGTGTAATTAAAATAATCAAGACATGAAAAATAGATCATATGAGCGTTGTGTGTCTTCTCAAACGTGAAACGGTCGCTGGCTCAGCATTACGCTGAGGTGTTAGACATCTACATCACTGATTTTCAGCCAGAACTCACGAAACGATACACAGATAAAAGAAAATTGACTATTTTTGTCTTCTAATGATCATCGACAAAGCCCGTTATAATCCACGTATTCTAATAAAATTTCACACAGTAGCTAGAGTCATCTATTTCGATATAATCACCAATTATTTATGTAAATACTAAATATGTCTGACGCACTCAATGGGTTATTTTACGCCTACCAAAACTTACTGTCAATATGGTACTAAATAATTTCATGAATTTATTTGGTTTCAGGAATTTTAATGCATAAAAGTCAAAGATAGTCCAGCAATCCCATAATAAATATGTTGTTAAAACGGTAGCTCCAGTAGCCGGCTATAGGTTCCGTCCGGCTATTGACAAAGAAGAATACAAGACGCTAACGGCAAACCTCCAGAACTGAAGAGGCACATGAAGAAGAAACAGAAGGTTTCATTTATATATCTTGTCTATTTATCCAACATCACTCTTATTAACCGCCGATTCCGTGACGGCTACAGACTTGATAAAATTCTCATCATGAGCTCGCAGAATTTCGTGACCATTATTATTTCACTTGCTTATATTTTAAAAAGCATTTCACCGCAAAACTCGCAATTGAAATTGTCGGCGTCATCTAGTTATGCGGTAGTAGCTGAAAAAATGGTCTGAGGACAAATTTATTGAATTACCATTATTGAGCTCTTTTACAATATTTCATCATAGTTTATGAATCATAGAACTATGATAAAAGTATTGTGACGCATGGACAAGGCAGCCACAGCCACGCTCGTTGCTTGTTTCTTATACTAAAGAGCTAACGTGTTTTACTTTTCCGCCGACTGCGCTGGGATACGTTAACAATTTGTGCTTATTTGGGACTTTGCTTAGTCATTTTGTTGACTGACAAACAGAATTGTAAATGAAAATGTAAAACATGTTGGTTAGCACTCACTCGTTACAAGTAGGTTGGTAATATGACTTCGTATCAATGTAACGAAATGAGGTCAGCCGCCAATAATACGAATAGAATAATGATAAAGGTATCACATACAATGGCGCAATGACTTTGATTAAACTGTAATTCTCATATTTGATTGATTGGTTTTAGATGATCTCATACTTGCTATACCTAAGGTATGTGCGGGGGACCTTATCTCGTTCAATTTATTCATAGACCCACAGTTTTACTCGTTTAATTCGCTATAAGCTGATTTCCATTTCTGCTTTTTCCGGATTACAACGGGCATGGGAGACAAAATTTGTATGTATTTAAGTATGAATTTATCTACATTATATAAGTATGTTTAGCCGTTGCCTGGTGCCCATAGTGCAAGCTTTGCTTAGTTTGGGGCTGGATCAATTGGTGTAATTTGTCCGAAGATATTTATTTATTTATTTATTATTAATTAAACTTTGCGTCAAAGTTAAACTTTAGTACCAATATGGTTATAAGAATAGATTATTTAATTATGTAATAGGTTTAAAAAAAAATACATTTGCTGTGATAGGATTCCATGGCAAAATGTGTTTAGTGTTTAGTTGTAGTTGTAGTTAGGCAAGTAGTGACTTGACTAACGCCTAGCTTTTTTCATTAACATGACAAGACAGGCGACAGGAGTCAATGACACTTCGGCTTTAACCAGTTCAGTTCGTAACCAATATAAAACAGGGTTTAACACGGGATCCCTCAACCAAGCAATGTATTTCGAATTGTCATTATCACTTGTCGCCTGTAACGTTTAAAAATATGGCCCTGTTGGTGAACGTACCCCATTCTGAAAATTCCTGTTCAGCACCATTGTATTATTAACAGACGACCGCCACCAGGAGGTAAGATTTAAAATATTAACAATGGTTTCGTACACAATAAACTGGCTACGAAACTAAATACAACAACGGACTGATGGTTATACCGAAAAAAGATTATAACTTTTTAGTCTTTTGACTACGGAACCCGAATAAGCAAGCGTTTCGGGGCTTTAGAGTTCCATATCGCAAGCCCGCATTTACTTTGGCATTATTAAATTGTCTGAATGTTATGCTGACTTGCCATGCCATGCCTTATAACTTAATAAGCTTTCCTGTTACTCCCAGCATCCGGTTTAACATACAAACTAGTATATTAACGTACATAAATTTCAAAGTCACTATTTCGCAAGTATCTAACCTACCTATTAACTGACTTTAATTTACTAGTTTCTGCCTTGCCTTTTTACAAGCTATTGTTGAATTCAATCATAATTAAACCATATAATTCGATTCTTCCATGCTGGTCCCAAGTAAAGAAATAACATAAAATGTATCAGTTGCTTCTCTTCCTGTGCAGATGGTAAAATCCCAACGAGGGAATGGGCGAAAATCTTAGGAATCGTGTTATAGGCGATGCAGCTAGCAACCCATCACAATTTTGATTCCCCTTTCCACCTATACGCCCACAATCATGCTAAACGTAGCCTTAAGGTTTTGTTACCTTAAGCTCTGTCTACCCCGTAAGAGATAAAGGCGCGTCAGTGTGGCGCGAAGCATTCGGAAGTGACGAACTGGAGGAGGACGAGGTAAGGGATGTCGAACTAAGAGAGGTCCTTATGTTCGGCAGGAGAATAAGAAGATTCGAGGCGAGTTGCTGCGTGGGAGCGCTGTTGGGACAGTAACCGGCGGCTCCAACCAAGGGGAATTGGGCTGAATGATCGCCACAGCGACAACATCATCAAGGGATAAAAACGTGATATATGTATGTATGTATTTGTATGTATAATAGACTACAAGCCCATGGACAAAAAAACATGTGAAATGAACCAGCGTGAATGAAGCTCAGAAAAAATGACGGCATAGCGCTCCGAGTTATTTTTTGAGCTTCATTACTGGTTCATTTCACATGTTTTTTTTTCCATGGACTTGTAGTCTATAATTCGAATTTGAACCACTTTTATCGGTTGCATTAACTATTGCTAGGCACATAACGTAATGTGGTTAAGAAAAAGTACAGTCAGCAGAAAAAGTTTGTATATTATCATTTTTTATAACTTATTATTTTAGTAATAATTCCTTAAAATAAGGAATAGCTTTCCAGTAAAGGAAAACATCGTGAAGAAACCTGCACGAGTCTGCGAAGTTCGAAAGGGTAAAATGAAACCCCTGTAATGTCACTCCAATTTGTAGCCCGTTTGTTAGCACTTAGCAGACAGGCTGGAAGATTCTGACTACAAATTCCCAGAAATTACATTGACATTGAAATATGAAATTTCTCAAGAACTGATCGTCGATTTTCTTCTAAATAAGTAACCAAGTATAAAATAACGTAATTTCTCGAACGTTTGATTCCGATTTTCAGATTTGTACGGAACCATCGGTGTGCGAGTCCAGCTCTGAATTTCGACATATTTAACAGTAGGTAGTTACGATTTCCTTTCAGAAGCTTAATCTAAGCAATAAGTTTCCAGTCTATTTAAATAGATTAAACGTTTTAACAAAGTTAGCTTCGCTTTGTAATGTTATACGGATCAGTATAACTTTGATTATTTTTAATTGTAGGTAATGGTAGTTGATCAATAATTGCTTTTTTGTGCCTTAAGAAATTTCATTACCTACCGTCGCCGACGTCGGTAAACATCAGACGAGGGTTGAGGCCAAATCTCAATATTCTGATCATATCAATGGGGAAGCACAACAATAAATCGGCTCGAATCTACCAAATTACAGCAAATATTTCAGCCGACACGTGTTTTGCCTTGAAACGAGTCGTTTTTAGGACGATTTCACTGCCAATTGCTTTACGTAGCGCATTGAATTAACTACATTGATGATGCCGCTTGATCGCACTTGATAATAGCTAAAATAAGAACTTTCCTAATTTTTACTGTGTGATTTGTAATGGGTGGGATCGACGGGCGAGCTGTACTGCGTTTTTATTGATTTGTTCGCCGATAAAGCTCACTGGTGGATCACCGTAAGGCCGCGGTTTTGTGAGTCGACCAGAAAATAAATCTAACTCTCGCTCAAATGATAAAAAAATATATACTTACCGTGTTAAATAACGAGTGATTATGACGTTATACCTCAACTCTTCAGTACAATACAATAAATTTTAGCATTGAGACTCAAGTGACTCCTGTTTCCTTGGAGGAGGTAATTGCAGTTCTTTATTCTATAAATATTTACACAGATGTTTGGCTGATGAAGTGAGATGAGACTCCACTTAACCAGTGCTATTTTATTTATTCAGAATATTACTTTTTCCCATTCCTAATTGCAAATAAAGTCCGTCATAGGTTAAAGTTAAGGCTGAGTCATTTTTAGAATACTTAGTGAATTAATATGTACTTACTTACCTGCGCAGTAAGTTACTACTATAACTACTATTGAATCTTGTCAAACTAAGCAATGGATGAAAATACATTTCGTTCTTTGTTTACTTTAAAACGCTTTTATGAGTTAGAACTGGGGACACGAACAGGCTGGTTCAGTTTGATCGAATCACTTTTAAATGGAATTCAATCGGTTTGATTGAGCACTGTTTCGCTCTGCTCCGATTACGTGCATACATTGGGGTGAAATTTGACAGTGTAAATGCACCTTTGTAGTGATTTTGCGCGCGGACAAAGCACGTTTCATTTTGGCGGTGGCCGCCACGCCATGATGGATGGCGTCGGTTGACAAGTGAAGCGCGGAACGTTCGTTACTAACTGGTGTATTTTGCTGTCGTGAAAAAAAAACAAAGCGTGATGGAGTGGAGAGTAGCTGAAAACTGCTGTATCGCGTAGTTCAGTAGAGATGTAGCCGGAAAACAATAGCCTGGTGGGGCGGGGACTTAACGCGTTCCTAACTTTTAAAACTGTAACGTAAGCGAGCGCTGCGTTTCCTGTTTGTTGATCAACATGGCAATAAAATTTTCAACTACCTTGCAATTTTATGAGTAATGAAAACATTGGGATTTAAAGTCATGTCGGTTTCATTCATTCCTTATGACATCGCCTTACTATTTTAAATAAAGCCTTTTTATTCCATTCTGTCGGAAATTAAACCCGTGCTCAGTACACAAGTAGAAATTTTGAACACTAATTAAAAATACTAGCAAAGTAACTGGTAAATAGCAACAGTTAGTGCTGCCCGGTTCATAATGAAGTCGCAATATGTAGGTTGTTTTACTTATAATTGATATGAATGATGTTTTTGAAACATGAAAAACAGTCATTGATGAAGCACAATCGTCTATTCATTCGACCATGATGACTAGATACTGTCAATGATAATGCTATAATATTTACTGAATGATGAACAATTGTTTATTGTTTTTGCCTGACTGCAACGACGCTTTAAAGAGGGTTGTGATTTTATGATTACGACTTGTACTAGGATACTGCTGGCTTTTGCGTAATTACTGTAACACACCAGTTCTCTAATAGTGTTCCAAACACAATTTATCTCGGACAAGGTCGGAGCTATGTAGCTAAAAACATATCCATCCCATTACAGGTAAACCAGCAGCCGAGCAGCTAGACAACTTCACCGATTTCAACGTAGCTGTAAAGACAAACCGAATTCGTGTCTATAATCTGCCAGCTAAAGTCTAGTTTAGTTAGTTAGATGTGTGCGTGACGTGGACACATTGAAAAATTTATAAATATGATCGCTTGCTACTTTTAATTATAAATAACAGAATTTTTAAAATAACTTATACTTAGTAGAAAACACAACAGAATTTAATATATTGTACTAAGCACACATATTTCAGGCTTGCACTGCAAATACTAATAAGGACTTAATGGAAGTAGGTACCTAATTAAAGTCAACAAAAAAAAGTAACGAGACGAAAGTTTCAATTGCCACTACAGTAATATTGTAAGTAACAACTTATGGACACGTTGATGTAAACAAGGAAATAAAAGAAAAATAGGGTAATTGTATTCACAAAACAAGTCTGTAAGCCCTCGGCCCATGTTTTATTGAAAAGGTGTGAGCTTTCCAGAGATTTATCGTCGTACAATTTCTTAAAGGTTTTTACTGCTTTGTTTCACGGATAAGTCCACTATCCGACTAATATTTCTCGATTATTTCCTACCGAAAGATCTCGACAAAAGGATGAATATTGAATATGGAAGAGTATATCGATTTTTTACTACTAAGCAAGTATAGTATAATTACGAGTATAGTCAGTAAAATAAAAAGCTACCTGTTTTTTTTTAATAAACGAGTACACCCAACAACGCAATAACGGAATAAAAAGTTATGCAGCCCCGATATAAAATATATTCCATGCGCGTTATGATTTGCTCTTAGAGTAACAAAACTGAAGCCCGACTTCAGAATAAATGTAGCCAATGACAATAGCTTTACGAAGACGATTCCAATGATATTGTTGGTGCCGGCACTGGCGTTTCGATAACTCTGAAGTAGGTATACATATGGCAAACCACGTGGCGACAAGGCTTGATATCCTAAATTTGAGTCTTAGATTCTGAAGGAAAGATGCTGAAGATTATTGAATGAATGGCGTCTTATACGATTACGATTAAATATTAATTTACTTACACAAAACGACCGGTGTCGGAGTAGTGAGAAAGAGCGAGCACAGATGTCACATTACGAGACACAATATGGTGTAACCCACATTCAGGACGGGAAAAAAACAAAACCCTCTTTTTAGGCTCCCCTGCAGTTGGGTAAAAATACCAATTTCTGAGGACAAAATTTGATTTTTATACATAGAGAAGTTTGTACCCTAGATTACCCTGAACGGAAATTGATCTTCTCTAGTCTCGCGGACATAAGCTGGTCATGACACGGATGGTCACGGAGTCAATGGGATAAACTTCAAAGGATAAGATGAAACCGACATTTACATCGCTTCAAAAATATTTAAATTATTAAGTAATTCGCCCTTTTAATTGTTGAAAAAATACCACTTATACTTTAGTAGCCTATGCAATCTGAACCACGGCAGCATAAACTAGGCTATTAAAATATATTTATATTATACTGTCATGATATTAACGATTTTACCTGTATTTACTTTAATTTGGAAGGATTCTTGTAAAAAGTAACAGCAAGTTTGCAAATAATGAGAATTGACGAAGACACGTCTCGTAATTTGCTAATAATGGCGCCGTCCTCACATCCGAGTATATCCCGACTTCCGGTATATATTCCTCGGACACGGGCCATTGTGCCCGCCGACCGGAAACAGCGTAATCGTGCACCCCGCACCGGAAGTTGCCTCGTTCATTCCCTGCTTTATTGTTTGAGCTGTTTGTTACTGATGCAATGGGCTACGGGATTGTTTTTCATCAGTTTAAATGGCAGAGTCACCATTGACATTATTTCACTCTGGTAATCTGGCTCGGGTCGCTGTTGCTGTTGCTGCCATACACGTAAACATCCTTTTATTAACTTAATTGAGGGTATTTCATAATTGGTGGCGCAGGCTTATTGGGTTGGCTCGGATCTAAATTGCTTGCACATTGTCTTTATATCCATTCCGACTTTAAAAGCGTCATGAACTTGTAAATATGCGAATGAAAAAAGTTAAATAAAATTAAAACAACCAAATATCAAAATTAATAGTCGTTAGACTTCAAAATTACTTTTGTAAAGTTTTCACAGATATAAGCTGTGTGAACTATAAACAAATTTTCACTTAAATGATTTCTTTTTTTTTATTAGTCCGTAATAGTATCCTACTGCTGGGCAGAGATCTCTTCCTTAGATTTTCAACGTGCCCTGACCTTGGATATCAGATGAATCAATATTGTATCTATTTAGTAATTTTTGGAGAGTTACTTGATAATTCGCCGGCTAAAAAGTTCGTTTAACATTGTTCTAATTTATATCTGTTAGAAATATTATTGCTTTCTGAAAGTTTGTTTGATAAGACTCTTAACTGTTCCTATTATTTTGACTGTACGGGTGCCGGAGAGACAAGGCACTTTAAGCTGTCGCAATAATTCCTCGTTTATTAGAACACGGTTTAAACAAGCGTTGTAGTCAACAGTAAAATTAGCTGTTAAAGCCATTTGAAAAACAAACGTTACTACTGTTTAGTAACACTTATCGATTAGGAACTACTTGATGCTCCGGTTGTAGCTATTAAAGCCACTATCAAGTATGTTTAGAAACATAATAAGTAATGCAAACAGAACTAATACCTGTCACAAGTTAATCCTATATTACATGTCCTTTGAGTTAGTCCAATCCCGTTAGTGCAAAGCGTGTGTACTATACACATACGCGTATGTGCCGCGCAAATACCATTGCGAGGAAACAAGACATTTCGATTGAACATAATTGCATGTCGTTGTGTACAAATAGAGCCGTCTCTGTGGACCACGGATGAACCTTTACTCAATAGAAGGAGAAATTCGAGCACTCTCAATGCATTCAACGTGCATTCAATTCAATTTAACTTTAAACTGGCTGTCTACCGGGTGAGTGAAACGACATACAAGTTTTATTAAAAAATTCATAGTTCATTCAAGCTTTTTTTGCTTTTCATTAAACCGTTCGTGTATTGCCATCGATACTAAATAATCCTCCTCAATCAAGGCAATCCGATCACTAGAAGTGGGTTAAATTGACGAACAAATTTAAAAAATATATAGTTCGAATAAAAGCTGAAACTCGGTTACTCTGAGTATTTAAATCAAATCACTTCACTAGTTAATAAAAGAGTATAATCGTGAAAAGGATGATACGACTGGATCTTTGTTTTACTCAACTTGGCGGGGTCAATGCTCCCAGATTAGAAAAAACTCCACAAATTTACTAATAACGTAGTTAAAAGCCCATCGAGGGAATGGGCGAAAATCTTAGGAATCATTTTATAGGCGATACGGCTAGCAACCCATCAATATTTTGATTCCCCTTTCAACCTTTACGCCCACAACCAGGTTAAACGTGGCCTTTTAGATCTTGATACCTTAGTTAGGCTCTGTCTACCCCGTAAGGGATAAAGACGTGATTTATGTTTGTATGTATTTTTTTTTAGTGAATTAGATGGTGGTAGTGATCCGACGGTCCTAGCACAAATTCATATCATCTATCCGACATGACAGCAATAATTACTTCATTCCATATCTTCTATAATTTGAATTGGAACGGCTGGGTACACTTGATAACAACAGCAACACAGACTCCGGCACTGGGTACTCATCTCTGATACCCCAAATCGCTAGCTGAATGCAGTATAGAGCCACTCAAAATAAATCTACACAGGAATTGAAATTAAGCGATAAAATGAAATTCAATTTCACTTTACATTCCTTTTAATCGAACAATATGCACCGTGCATTTGCTTTTTGAAGACGACTTACTTACATAATGAACTTTGCAAGTCAAATAAAAGTTTGTAATAATAAGTAGTTAAGTTCTTGAGTAGGTATGGATGTATGTAAGGTGTGTCTGTGTACAACTAATTGATCACTTCGCGCACACGCGGCCTAACGCGAGTACACGAGTATTAATTGAGCATAATTAATATGACTTAGTAAAATATTATTTCTCCTACTTCAAAAATCTGATCGTCACTGTCACTGTCTGACAGCGCCATCTAGGGTATTTTATACAAACTAGATGGCTTATAACGATAGATCATTGTAAGAGGATGGGAGTTAGCTGTCAATTAGTCTCATGCTTTTCTAATTAGTTCTTAGATATCCGCCTAGGTGGCGCGGTATTAAAACTAGGAATCTGTTTAACTATTTATTAAAAACACTTCTTGAATAGACACCTTAGAAGACACACGCCGACAGCCTAATTTATTTGGCCCTGTTCCCTGCATCTGCTATACCCAATCATACACAAAGAAACAGTCACACTTGCAAGGAAACAGTATTTTAATATTTTTTTCTTTATTATCTATTTAATTATCGTTAATTTCTTCACTATCGCAACGTTTTACTAGAAAACTTGGACGTGATGGCCTAAATAAAACGATACAGACTCCATTTTCAGATGTTTTAACTTGCTCAATTGCTACTATTGTTACCAACAACTTCAAGAACCGTGATAATTATTTAGTATGCATGCATAATTTCAAGGCGCCATTTCCTGGTACCGTGAACGCGGCTGAATTTTTAAATGAAAACGGGATGACACGTTAAGTCGATGTGTCTTAATTATCATTTTAATATTTCCTAGCAAATTGTATATAAAACATTAAAGTTATAAAGTCCACAGTTCGCGTATCCGGGTTTTCAATAGACTCTCATTAAAATTCCTTTTTACCGCCCTTAAAATACACATAGTAATTTAAAATGTCATTTTTATGAATTCAAGATAAAACGTGCTTACGTGTTATGTCGCGCGCAAGGCTATAATGGCGGAGTGAAGCAGATATTTTAATAAAAGCGATTCAACAGATCAAGTTCCTCGTCTAGTACCTATAATATTACATTCCTTTTATTCAGATTTAAGGAGCTCAAATTATCGGAAGTCGAATGTACCTAGATACAACACATGAAGTAAGAGTAGAGACTAAGCTAATTCTCTACTCTTGTTTTATGTGTTACATCTAGTTTATACCTATAGTTAGTTAGGTACCTACATAAGCACCTTCCACAATTATTCGTCACTTTTATCTATCTATCCTTAACTTAGTCTGCAGACCCGGGCACTTTGAACATCGACCACTGTATGCAAACATTTTACAGCCGCATTTAATCAATCCAAATACCTATTGATACTGTATAGTCTAAATATTTCAGTACTTAAAGTAATCAAAGAACTTGCTGAATGAATCCGGATTCATTTTAAAACGCAGTGTATACGTACGTGTAAATATAAGAATATTCATTTTGCTGTAGCTGATCTACTATTCTTTCCATGTTTTATGTATCTACTAAAAGGATTAAATACACAAGGCAAGCAATCGATGTGTTTAATCTTGATTTAATCCGTCATAACGTACTACAATGCTACATAATACCGCTATATGCTACATGCTATATACTTTATAATACAAATAAGTAATACATATATACATAATAGTATAGTAAGTAGTAGTAAGTATACTATAAGTAGCTACTTAGGGAGATGATAATTAGTGTGTATATTTATTAATAAAATAAAATAAGATTACATGATCTATTCAGTATTTTCACCCAATTTCAAATAACTTTGTAGGAAAGTAAGAATAGGTAATAAAACGTTCCGCTCAAATCAGTTAGCGGTCAAGCGGTCACATTAGGCGCAGATTTACGACAACCTCGCCGGGGCAGGCGCCGCTGCCGCGCCCGAACAACTCATATAACACATAACTCGTGTAAGATATACTCAAAAAGTATTGTAGCAGGTACTCTGTTAAATTATGTGGCCTTGTAAGTCTTGAGTCAGTACTTGTAGTCTGATCAATTCCAATGAAAGTTAATATATATACCATTTTGAAACATCGTCTAAATCACGACTAATGTGAAATTCGTTAACTTATGTACTCACACAAAATAAATATATCCTTTGGAAAGCAGATACTTGGATTTCTTGGAACGTTTCGGAAACCGGCTTCCACATTATAGTACATTACTGCAAAGGCCGGGAAGTAAGGGGTTGCCGGCCGAGTAAGTTTGACATGATACGAGGCCGGCAACCCCTGTTCCGGCCGAGGCTTGTATAGTGCTTTTCTCAAACATGCAATGAAATAAATAAAAAACTTCAAAAAAAACAGTATTTTTCTCAAAGATGCAATGAAATGTTAACCTTACGTTCCATAGGCCGGGACGTATCACGTCGCGGGCGCGGTTAGACAAGTGGTATATAATGGATTTTCATACAAAATGGCAGGCCTTGGTTGTTGTTGTTTTTTGGATTCATCCCATTTGGGATAGGCAAAGGTCAAAGACCATACAGCCAAGTCTTCTTTTGTATTTTTCCAATTCCAGATTCATCAAGGCCTAGGCCAATTCTTTAGTGTAAAATTTTTGTCTTATCCGTTAAAACAAGGCTAAATAAGCCAATTCTGGTATATCTCTTATCAAGTCATAAATTTAATCATTATCTGTTTGGTTCATCATCGTTCAATTTCTTATTCCAGTTCTGTCAAATTGTCAATGTCAATAGTTCATTCACATTTTTCACATTATATTGTCACAATCACAATTATTTCTCACTCGACACAGGTTATAATTTAAAACTAATGCTATTAAAATAGTCATAAATTATGTCATACATTGCAGTGTTAATAAGTAAATCTTCAGTATTGCGCGGGATTAACTCAGGGGTAGCGTATTCTGATAGAAGCGAATTTATAAGAGTAATACGTTGCAGATTATGGGCTGGGCAATCGAATATAATATGATCTAAAGTTTGATCGTTTTCAGTATTGCAATCATTGCATCGCGGGGAGGGGACCATATTCATACGATGCAAATGTGCGTTAAATTTCCCATGACCAAAACGTAAACGGCAAATGGTGACATAAAATCTTCTGCTTTTGAAGTAAGAGCTCTTAGTAAACCAGGGCTTGGATATTGTTTTGTTTATAGCGGCATACCATTTACCTTTATTTTCCAATGATGCAGTCCAGTTTTGATTCCATAATCTATTAATTAGTAGAGAAATTCGAACATGTAAATCAGAATATGGTATAGCAACATTAAGCACACTTCCACCGGCAGTATTTACAATAGTTCTAGCTAAATAATCAGCTGCTTCATTACCAGCGACTCCAACATGGGCAGGAGACCACATAAACTGTACCACAACATCATCTTGTTGTAATTGAGACCACATTCTTTTGATATTGTGTAAGATATAGTTTGTATTTACACTAAAACTATTGTTTTCTAATGCTTTTAAGACACTTAAGCTGTCAGAGATAATAAGCCATTTCTTGTTATTCTCCTGTGCATTATGCTCACAAATATGCTGCAGAGCTGCAAAAATAGCCAAAGCTTCAGCTGAATATATGCTTAGGTCTTGGGGTAGCTTTGTTCCCCGTCCAATCTTACTTTGAGAGTGATAAATAGCCATAGATACCGAATTATCTTTCTTAGATCCGTCTGTATAAATACAATTGTAACCAGGATACTTAGCTAACTTTTCATAGACCTCCTCTTTGGTTTTTGTCTTGTATATAGTGTCAATTTTCATGTTTGTAAATTTACTTGTGTAATTTCCATTATAGCATGGCCACTTCTCAGAATCATAAAGAAAATATTTATTTTTGTACTCTAATATATCAGACAGGTCATGTAATGCAAAAGGGATAGTAGAAGAATTACTAACAAAATTGGGAGTATTACTACTCTGAAGTTTTTCAAGTAATGAATTGGATTTCAGAGAAAGAAGTTTTAAAATGAATCTAAACTTTAAATATTTGAAACGCAAAAGCAGTGGTGGGGAGTTGCACTCCACCTGCAGTGAATTAATGGGAGTTGTTTTCATGCAACCTGTTATGATACGTAAGTTGCTATTCTGAATCACATCTAGCTTCTTAACAAGTTTCTCGTTAGAAGCGTAACATAGGAAACCATAATCAAAGTGACTTCTAACTAAGGCTTTATATAGAATTAGTAATGTTTTAGGGTCAGCTCCCCAAGAAGTATTAGTGAGAGACCTGAGGACATTAGTAACCCTAGAAGTTCTTTCAATTAGAGTATTAACATACTTGTTCCAAGATAAATTATTGGTAAAGTCAACACCTAAAAATCTTACAGTGGAAGATAATGGTAATTTTACATGGTTGTAAAAAATATTTACACTAAATGGGCGAATCTTATTAAAAACTATTACTTTTGACTTATCAGGATGAATGTCCAAGTTAAGATAAGAAAAATAAGAGTGCAATTGACATAGAGCATAGTTCAAACTATTGACTAAATTAGTTACATCAGTACCAGATGCATATACTACTAAATCATCAGCAAACTGAAGATTCAGTACATTTGAGCCTAAAATGCTATTTAATTTGTGTATATACAGAATGAAAATTAATGGGCTCAGTATTCCTCCCTGACAAACTCCTTTATGTGATAATCTAGGTCCAATCAGAGACTTGTTCATTTTAACGTAGACTTGCCTGGCATGAAGAAAATGGAATATCCAATTAATAAGTCTGTCAGGAATGTTAAGTGAAGCTAGCTCTGAGCACAAAATATGATGATTGACATTATTAAATGCTCCAACTATATCAAAGAATACTCCAATAAGCACGTGTTTTTTCTTGATAGAGTTATGTATATCTAATTGCAAATGTACTAAACTCTCACGAGATGACTTTCCTCTCCTAAACCCAAATTGGTTTGATGGTAAAAGATTATTACTCTCTACATAAAATTCTAATCTATGTTTTAAAAGCTGTTCAAAAACTTTTCCGAAACAGGAAGTAAGAGCTATAGGTCTATAAGAGTCTGCATTATTTTTACTTTTGTTAGGTTTCAAGATAGGGACTAAGCAATCTATTTTCCAGTCTTGAGGTATTGATGAGTTTATCCATAATAAGTTAAATATATTCAAAACTACATGTAAACTATGAGGAGAAAGTTTTTTGATGACTTTGTATGGCAAACCATCCAACCCAAATGCAGTGTCACGACGTGACATAACAGCTGAAACCAATTCTTCATAAGTAAAAGGTCTCTGCAAGTAATCTGAATGAATAGCGTTGTTAACAGACGTTGGCTGATAAGGCTGTTCAACTGTATCTGAAGTATATTTTTCTAAGAATTGTTGGACCCATGACAAATTATTATGCTTAAATGTATCAACATAAGTCTTATTAAATTTTTTCATATAATTCCAGATTCTACTAATGGGAGTTGTTCTATTAAAGGACTCGCATAAAGATTTCCAACTCAACTTGGCCTCAGTTTTCAGCACTAATTGCCTGACTGCCTGCAATCTCTTGAACTCAAGGTAATTTTCCTGAGATATATCGTTCTTAAATTTGATATATGCATTCTTAGCGTTTAAAACTGCTGTATCGCATTTATTGTTCCACCATGGTAAAGGAACCCTTTTTTTGGACACATTAGAAGTTGAACTTATTTGTTGATTATGTTGAGGTAAACACTGCCTTATTGCTTTATTAATAAGATCTATAAGCTGATTATAAGCTTCAAGTGGTTCATTATAATTAAATACAGAGCTTGCAAGGATATTATTTGTCAACTCAGTATATTTATCCCAGTCCACTTTTTTAAAATTATAAAAGGCCATAGCTGGTAACCCATCGTTGCCATACTGTACATCACCATAACTTATCTCTATCTTTACAGGTAAATGATAACTACCTAAAGGATCCTGAAGGACCTCCCACCCACAAGACAAAGCAAGACCTGGAGTTATCATTGCTAAATCCAAGGCATTGGGTTGCCAGGAATGAGAGCCCACAGTAGTCATATGGCCTTCATTTAATAGATATAAATAATTTTCATCGATTGCAGCTGCTATGTCACGTCCTCTACTGTCTATAGAGTTACACCCCCAAATGGAATGTTTGGCGTTAAAATCTCCAGCAATTAAAACTGGCTCAGGAAGACTTCTTATTAATCTATTTAATTTATGTTTCGTAAAATTGACTGTATTATTTCCTGGGCAATAAATACTTACAATTGTTAATTCTTTGCTATTCCCATAAAAAATTCTAACAGCTATATTTTGCAATGAATCATCCCAGAATGTATCTATTTTGGTAAACTGTAAACTATTGTGAACTATTATAGCAACACCATTGTGATCATTGCCCGAATCTAGTCTTACTACACTATAACCCTTAATACTAAAAATACTATTAGACTTAAGCCATGTTTCACATATGACAGCAATGTCAATATCATTCTCCCTCAAAAAGTACTTAAATATATGAAACTTGTTTAAAATACTTTGAGCATTCCACTGTATGATTTTTAGTTTACCCATAAAAGACTAAAGCTATGCTATGTTGTTTTCTTATTTATTATGGTTTCTGTGAGAATATCTTTTATAATTTGTGTACAAACTGGTTTTTCATTTGATTTATTTAGATTTACTATTTTCACAATAGACTCAATTAACAGATTCATTATTAAATCAGAACTTAATAAAGAAATGAGCTGATCTGGTTTATGTGAGTCTATTTTTGGAAAGTTAACATTCTTAAACAAGTCTGAATATTTGAGATTCTTATTTTCCACTTTCAATTTATTTTCCTTTATTTTTTGTTGTTTAATAGGACATGTTGAGGAAACAGAAATATGATTTCCTTGACAATGACAGCATTTGGCATCTTTAGGTTCCGTGGTACATTCGGTAAATTTGTGACTTCCTTGGCAAATCGAACATTTAGTAGCATTTTTGCAAAATTTCGCAATGTGCCCGTACCGGAGACAACGTAGACATTGTAGTACTGGCGGTACATATGGTCTTACTTCGAAACGCCAACTGTTAAGGTTGACACTTTCTGGAAGGACCGATGATGAGAAGGTCAGTTTGACGGTTTTTAGCGGAGTCCGCTGTTCTCCTTGCTTTTTGACAAAACGTTGCACAGAAATTATATTGTTTGTGCTCGATAAATTGTTAAATATTTCCTTGTTGCTTAGTTCTATGGGGACATGCTGAATCACCCCAGCTGTCTCCGTCGAAGATGCAGGTATCGACGCCCTGAGTTTTTGCGCTTCCAGAAAGTTTTTATTTCTCAACGCAGCATTAGCTAACGCCGGCCGTTCAAATATAACGCCGATTTTATATTTGTTCATTCTCTGCAGTTGTTTGATGCCTTTAAAATTACGCTTTAATACATTTGCCAAAGACATCATATTTTTATCACCAATTGCTTGACCAGTCTCTAAGCTCTCTAGAAACACTATGTACTCAAAATTGCCTCCGTTTTCAGGATACAATCTTATGTAATTGGGAACATGGTATGGATGGTACTTATCCTCGTCCTCCTCCTCACCCGCGCTCCCGGTAGAGTCCTCCGAAACAATTTCTGTGTCTTCTGCCCCCTCCAGTACACCTGCCTTTTTCCGCTTTTTCGCCTTCCCCATCTCGCTAAAATTTCACTAAACACCGCAGTAGTAAATAATTTGAATAAGTGCGGCAAAAATTTTCGTCCGTTGCTCTTGAAGTTTCCCGCCACAAACCTGGCAGGCCTTGGCCTGCAAAGCGATCGTCTATTGTTTCATGTGCCACAGCATCATGACGTTTAGTTTATAGGTCAATGGCATCATGATATTCAGCTTTAAAAAAAACATAAGCAATATTTGCTTTCTTTGCAATTTTAATTTAAAAATTACATAAAAAACGATACATAATTAACATTATAAGATTAATTTTAAATTGAAACCTAACTACAGAAATATTTAAATCTCATTTCATTATCATCTTATCATGTCAGCGGTGTAAACGTCAGCACAATCAGCGTAAAACGAAACGTACATAAAAAAAACACATTTTGGTGGGAAAATAAAAAAAACACAAATTCTATTTAATTATTCGTTGTTGATTTTGATAAATTTTAAATGTAAATAGGTTAGGTCTCAGTCGTCACAATTGACAAGTGTCGTTTTTTTTTTAATTATTATAATTATAAAGCATTGACTACAATGCCATGAAATTTTGTTTTACTAGTTTAGCTTTTAGTTGCCTTGTTTTTTTGAAGTTTTTTATTTATTTCATTGCATGTTTGAGAAAAGCACTATACAAGCCTCGGCCGGAACAGGGGTTGCCGTGTTTTGCAGTAATGTACTATATTTGTAAGGCAACTAAAATCCAAATTGTGATTTTTTGCAGGCGCAGAGCACTTTTGAAAAATCTATAACTCAGAAACCGCTTGTAGTTCTTCCCCAACTCTACCCACCACAAAAATTTGGTGGGGGTAGGTCACCGGGTATAGGATAGTTATTAGAGGTCAAATAGTAAAAGTTACCTAAATGTTTTAATTAATTTTAACAAATCCAACCAAGTATGGGAAATCGAAAATCCGTTCTAAAAAAGCCAAATCACGTGTGAGAGTAGGTATCGAGTCAGGGAAAGAAAGCCGGGGTCGTTTTTTATCCGCTAACATCAATAAACTCCACAAATCGCAAGGCTAACCGTCCAGTAACATCAACTTTTGCCTCACATCAAGTTTTGCCTCACACCAATACCTAGGTACCTACTTGAAATTTAAAAAAAATTGGGGTGTGGCCTGAATATATACGTGTACCCTTACTAAGTAACTACGTAAATTTTAACACACTCATATCTACGATGACTCTAAATCTTTACTTCAGGATATTATACGATGTTTAGATGTACCATAGATTGCTTTATTACCGCAGTCCTTAGCCATTATTCATCCCTCTCTCAGGCCCCGGCCGTCCCCGGCCTCGCGAGACGACCGCTTAACGAAAACACTTATTAATGCCTTCTTTTTACAGGCTCTGAAAGCGAATGCCACTAAGCGGAGCTCTGAGACCCGAAGAACTGATGAAAAAAATGCAATTACTCAGCCGTCTGCAGTAAAATCAATTAACAAGAACTATTATGCTGTATACACCGTACTTAAATTGCTAAATCAAGTTGAAAGCCAATTTTCGTACATCTTAGAATTCTCTTTTAACGAAATTGGAACATTCAAGTCTAATCCCATCAAAACATGATGAAATAAACAGGCAAAGTTCTCATGTGGCCCAAATATTTGTAGACTGGTTAGCAGTCGAATCAACCCCACCAAAACTGTAGAAAAAAGAAAAAGTCAGTATTTGTTCTGTGACCAAAACATTAACGTACGTAGTAACGACTTTTTATACGTGAGTTATCCGTTTATGTGTAATGATGATTAAGTCTCACGGTAGTTTCATGTTGAAATGGTACCTTACCTACCTAACTTGACAGTAAAAAGTACGAATTGGCCGTTCTATGACACAGCGTTAACACATTTAACTTTTTCCCTATGGTATTTGTGACTGTTTGTGCTGCAACCGTGAAACGTCCAAATAATATTTTAACTTGAAATTTATTATGAAACATTTAAATAAGTAAAATTTCATCTTATAGTGCTAACAGTTAAGGCAATTAGTGCCAAACTTAGCACCCTTTCAGACTCCACTTCTTATTGAGTCACTTGAGAAATTGGCCTATTTTTCACATGTACCTACTTTTTTTAAGTTTATAAACAAATTTCGCTCTCAGTTTAACAGCATTCTACTAACATTTCAAACGTTTAAATTATTAATCTTTTACAGGACTAATGGTAAAACACACATTATTGTAGGTACTGTGCTGTGGGGTAAGAAATTAGTATTTACATACATATAAATCAGATTCCAGGCTGTAATGAGAAAAAAGTTATTGACTGTAAAATGTCGGTCACGAGATTCTGGTAAATATACTCACTGCAGTGTCATTCAGCTTGAAATCGCAATTAAAGTGTGCCTTTATTTGTTATAATTATAGAATAATGATATTGATTTTTTTTTTACAAAAGTCACATTAGACTACCCACTAAAAAAATATAGGCACCGAATTCAACGAATATTTTTTTTAATGGGTGATACAGTTCGATTCAGTATATTTATATTTATCACAAAAAAGAAAAGGGATAGACGGACAGAGTTAGCTAATCCAACACGTACCTACTTAATTAGCTCTGAATACTAGAGGGTGCTTTAGGGTATAGTGAACCCCTGTTTGAGAGTTCGGTTAATTTGTCAAACTTATAGTTTCACCATGTCCGTCTGTCTGTATTTGACAGCCGTTTTACATAGACGCAGACTATTAGATCAGGGGCAAGGCTCTAACTCTGAACTTCGGCACAGTTACTAATTTGGTGACGTTAGCGGAATAACCTCGTTAGGAGCTGTCCAATGTTTCCTTGTAGGGTTTATATGTAGGTACGTTATATGTGGTTTGCGTAAGAGAAAGGAAAGTAGGTCGATTGCTTGCGTTAAAAAAACACCTGCCTCAAATTTTGGAATAATTCTCTCTCTAGACACAATCCTATTTTTTCCGGAGATCTCTAAATAAATCCAGAAATTGCGTATCGCCATCCACATACCTACGACAGAAAATAAAACCAATACTCTTTATTTACCTTCAAACAAGTTTCAGCAGCGTGGTTTATTCTCTAGTGGTAAAGTGGAACCTCCATAACTCGAATCTCCTGGGAAGGACAAAACTGATCGGGTTATCGAGTTTTCCTACGAAAGATACGGAAAATAAAGGTTTTAACAGCAAAATGCCTGTGTTACTGTGGATTTCAAAAGGCATAGGATTGAAGTCAAATCAAATCACAAATCACGTATTTATCCCTTACGTGGTAGACAGAGCTTAAGGTAATAAGACCTACAGGCGACATTTCGCAAAACTGTGGGCGTATAGGTGGAAAGTGGAACGTGGAATCAAAATAGTGATGGGTTGCTAGCCGCATCGCCTATAAAATGATTCCTATGATTTTAGCCCATTCCCTCGATGGACTTTTACCATTTGCGCGAGAAGAGAAGCAACTGGTACATTCTATGTTTTTTCTTTGCTCCCAGACCAGCATGGAAGTTTGATTGAAGTACCTGATAGTAAAGTGAATTTCAGTTTCTTTTTCAGTTAATTTTTACTGCTCATATTACATAAAACGATTCAATTTCAAAATTTTCCCATTTGCCTCGACATGAATATTAAATTAGGCGTAACAAGTCCCACCCACCCCTATCAGTGTGGTAGTTTGGTTAAGAAGGATTGTTATACTTATAGCAAAGCGTATAATGGAACGTAATTACTGTATTGTGGAGGGCCGCTATAGCTACTCTCAACTAGGTATGTGCGTAATTGAATTTCCGTTATATCGGATCGATCGAAGCCATGCTTCGTAGAGGTACATACCTACGTAGGTAATTGGTTAGGGAGCCTCGCCTTGTTAAGTAAAGAAGCTTAATGTTTTATCTAATACATATAATATAATCTAATGTAGGCCTATCACCTTATGCTTTAGTTTAGACTACTAGGTATAACATATTACATTTATACTAGTCAATACTGATTTCTACAAAAGTAAATACATATTAATAATAAACGGTGCCTAGATACAATATAAAACAGGAATTTGATGTGTCATTCCAATTCTACTGCTATGATCTATAGCTGCCACCGGGCCCCTAGGTATTTCACCAATTCGACAATAGTCGGTGACAAGTGACAATTCGAATTGCAATGCGTGGTCAATATGAAGTCAACCGGCGTAGATTTTCGTAGTTTGTTATGTAAACAGAATTGTCACTTGTCACCGACAGTCGTCAACACGTTGTCAACGCACCAAAAAACGTTCAGGATTCTTTGGTAGGTACCTAAGTGTTTTAGTACTCTTCAGAGTCAATATATCTATCGGGAATGTGCATTGAAAGTGAAGTATGAGATTTCGAAATCGAGTTAGATTATTTTAATGATTTAATGAGAATTAGGGCCCTACTCTGTTCAAGCTTAATGTCATAATTACATAATTATAAAACAAAGTCCTCCGACATAATTATCTGTCTGCTTTTCTGTTCTAGATAAGCTTAAAAACTACTAAACGGATTTTCATACGGTGCGGGTTTCACCTAGGTATAAACAGAGTGATTCACGGGGAATGTTTAGGTAGCAATAATTGGTTAAAATAATAGTTGTTGCGGAACGTAACTGTCAAATATCATAGAACTGTCATTCGCAAGGAAAATTTGTACCGAATCATGTCGAAACGAATCCTTTTTGTATTTTGTTATACGGTTTAAATAAAGCACGCGGTGCATTAAGCGATAAGGGTATATCATTTCTTACATGTGGCGACCGTACAGTGAGATTTTAAAAGAACCTATAGGAGACATTACGAACCCTGTATCGAAAAGATTCTCACCATGAATCTCGTAAAAATTACACGAGAACGAGATCAAGTGAGAAGAATATTTGCAAGGCACGCGCAAATCGTGGAAGATTCTATTAAAGACAACAAATTGCAGAACTTAGATGTTGATATAGAATACCTGGAAAATCAAATAACCTCACTTTCATTGTTAGACAAGCAGGTCCAAGACGAACTTTTCTCCAAAGAAGATTATAAACCGGAGGATGGCGATAAAGAATGGGACCAGTGTGAGAAATACAAAGAACGATGGCTAAAAATACGAGGAGCAGCCAAGAAGCGTGTGGGATCAAAATGCGAGAAAAGCCCTGCACAAAATGTCAACAACCTCAAGCTCCCCAAGATCGAAATAAGAAAATTTGACGATAATCCAAAGAGCTGGTTGCCCTTCTGGGGTCAATTTAAAAAGATAAATGATGATCCGAACTTAGATAATGAAGATAAATTCCAATATTTAATTCAATCAATGGAAATAGGATCAAATGCTAGAAACCTTGTGGAAAGTTACCCGCCGACGAAGGAGAATTATGTGAAAATAATAGAGCTTTTGAAGACACGTTTTGCAAGAGACGAAATCCTGATTGAAATCTACGTCAGAGAATTGTTGAAGTTAGTGGTGTCACGAAACAGCATTTCAGTGGACGTTTTATATGATAAAGTGATTGCCAACTTACAGACATTAGAGACATTAGGTGTTATGAAAGATAAATATGAGTGTATTTTGTTTCCCCTTGTTGAATCAGCGTTACCTGAGAGTACATTGTTAAGTTGGAGCCGTATTCAACGAGATAAGGAGGCTAAGCTTTCACAACTGTTAGAGTTTTTGAAACTAGAAATGGAGGCTGAGGATAGACTTAAATTAGCTAAGACCGACCTTTTAGGTAGAGATGGTACAGCAAGTGGGGGGGTAGGACCGACGGCAGCGTGCCTCTTCACCAGCAAGGAAGAAAAGGTAAAACCCAGTACCAGCTACGGTTATGAAGGTAAGGATTGTTGCTATTTTTGTGAGAAACCTCATAATTCTGCAGAATGTAGCAAAGCCAATAAATTAACTTTAGAGCAGAAAAAGGAGGCCATAAAACAGAAGGGTGGGTGTTATGTGTGTTTAAAGAAAGGGCACCTCGCCAAGCATTGCAAATGTTTTATTAGTTGTTTATGCTGTAAGAGAAGGCATATGGTTATTCTGTGTCCCACGTTGCACACCTCTGAGAAAGTCACCGAACCTGAAACAAAGAAAGAAATTAGTAACAATTACACAAGTAATAACACCACTACTCTTTTGCAGACATTGGTAATCAAGATTTCACACAACAATAAAGAGAAGAAAGTTAGAGCGCTCTTGGACTCTGGCTCGCAGCGGACTTACATTAAGGCTGGACTAGCAGAGGAATTGGGGCTGCGAGTAGCAGGCAGTGAAAGTGTTGGACACTCCCTCTTTGGTGGCATGACGGTCAGACCACAGGTACACAGACAGATTGAGTTCAAGGTAAGCAACCTAGATAATACTTACCAGACTAAAATGCAAGGCCTAGAACAGTCTGTATTATGTGGCCGCTTGCCAAAATTACAAGATCCAGTTTTTATGAAAGATTTGCAGAAGTACAATATAAATCTGACAGACACAACAGAAAATATATCTGAAATAAGTATTTTAATAGGATCAGATTATTTAGGAGGACTTTTAGAGTCAGATTTAGTACAAGTGAAAAATAATCTCACTGCAATAAAAACAAAACTGGGTTGGACTTTGCAAGGACCCATCCAGGGTATATACAACACGATGGTTAACTCACATTTTGTGACTGCTATGCAGGAAGAGAGTCCATTAGAATTCATGTGGGATATTGAAACCTTAGGAATAAAAGACCCGTATGAAAAAGAGTTACAATTATCAGAAATGGAAATATTAAAAAGTTTTAATGATAATGTTTCTGTTAACAGTGAAGGCCGCTATGAAGTTGGCTTGATGTGGAAGTTGGGTCATCCAGAACTACAATCTAATTATGACCAAGCATACAAGAGATTAATATCTACCACAAACAAGTTGGAAAACACAAAGAACACAGAAGCTTACCATGAAGTGTTTCAAGAATGGATAAGAGAAGGTATAATCGAGAAAGTAGAGATAGATTGTAAGAATAAAGGTCACTACTTACCACACCATGCTGTTGTGAAGATGGACAGTTCCACAACAAAAATTCGGCCAGTATTTGATGCTTCATCGAAGGACAAGAATAATAATTCACTGAATTCTTGTATTGAGAAAGGTCCAAATCTTATAGAGCTTATACCTAAGCTGTTGATATTATTTAGAGCTGGGACCTATGGAGTAATATCAGATATAAAGAAAGCATTCCTTCAAATATCAGTGTGTCCACAAGACCGGGAGAATTTGAAAATGCTATGGTGGGAAGACCCTTACACTAAGAAAGAGGTGATAACTTACCAGCACGCAAGAGTACCTTTTGGCGTCGCCTGCAGCCCCTTTCTATTGGCAGCTACCATAAACCTGCACCTGGGAAAACACATGAGTACATACCCTACCACGGCAAAGAGACTCAAAGAGTCATTTTATGTGGACAACTGTGTTACCAGTTTTGACTGTGAAAAGGAACTACTTACATTTATAAGTGAAGCATCTGATTTGATGAAAGAAGGACAGTTTGATTTAAGAGGATGGATGTCAAATCGAGAGCAAGAAGATAAGCCTGTACCAGTACTAGGATTACTATGGAATAGAACCCAGGATGACTTGCAATGTCACATCAATATAAAAAACAAACTCAATGGAATAACCAAGAGAGATCTTTTATCGATTACTCAACAAGTATTCGATCCTTTGGGTATTTTATGTTCAGTTACATTGGTACCAAAGTTAATAATGCAAAAGGCATGGCTACTGAAAACTGGATGGGACGAGAGAATTCCAAAGGATCTGGAAAAGGAGTACATGGATTGGTTAACTACCTTACACTATATTAATGATTGCAGAGTACCACGGCGCCTTACTGCTGCACCACTACAGGAATGCGAGACGAGCATACACGTGTTCAGCGATGCCAGTAAGGACGCTTTTGCCGGATGCGTTTTCTTACGCACAAAGCATGGAGGTCAAGTCACTGTTCAACTCATTACAGCTAAAAGTAGAGTAGCTCCAATTAAGAGATGCATGTCTCTACCAAGATTAGAGCTGATGGGTGCTCTTGTTGCATCTAGACTGTTTAATGAAGTAATGAGATCAGGCCTGCTCTCCTTAAGTAAAGAATATAAAGTCTACTGTTGGACAGACTCGTCAGTAGTGCTGGCATGGCTGAAAAGACAAAACACATGGAAGACATTTATTAATAACAGGGTAAAAGAGATATGTACTAACACTAACAAAGATGATTGGAATCACTTACCCGGTATTCATAATCCGGCAGACTTACCGTCACGTGGCTGTACTGCGAAGACACTGCTTGAGAAGCGCTGGTGGATGGGTCCACAATGGCTACAACTGGAAGCAGAACACTGGCCAAAATCAAGCTTATCGAACCTAGAAACAGATGAAGAAATAATAAGCAGTGAAAGAATAAAAAATGCATCAGTCAATGTAGAGTTGCATACAGAATGTTTTAGTGAAAGGCTGTTGCATTTCAATCAGTACAGTAAAATAATAAGACTGGTGGCTAGATTATTAAGAATGAGCCCTAGAATCAGAAAGAGTTACAATATCAGTTCTGAATACATACAAAATACTGAGTACAAAAATGCAGAGAAAACATTAATAAGACTCTTACAGAAAGAACACTTTCAAGACCGAAATAACATGGGACATAAATTAATAACTATAGAAGAAGATGGGATATTAAAGGTGAAAACCAGACTGGAATTTAGCACAGAAGACAGAAATTTCATTTACCCAATTTTACTTCCAGGAAAAGAAGAAATAGTTCAGCGAATGGTACAAGAGAAACATAAAATAATGAAACATGCTGGAACACAACTTATGATGGCTACATTAAGAGATTCCTTTTGGATCTTAGGAATTAGAAGACTGGCAAAAAAGGTTGTAGCAGAATGTATCACTTGCAAAAGGTTTAAAGCTAAACATTATGAAGCGCCACAACCGCCGTTACCAACAGATCGAATACAGAATACGGCTGCATTTAGTGTAACTGGAATAGATCTAGCAGGGCCGCTGATCCTGAAAAATGGTACTAAATGCTGGATCGTATTGTATACATGTGCTGTATATAGGGCAGTTCATTTAGAACTCACGGAGTCACTGTCAACAGCCAGTTTCATCATGACGCTGAGAAGATTTATTGCGAGGCGTGGCCGCGTGAGTACTATATACACAGATAATGGAACTAATTTTGTAGGTACCGCCAACCTACTGAGAGAAGTGAATTGGCAAGAAGTAGAAACTACCACTAACTCGCACGGAATACAGTGGAAGTTCTCAGTACCTCTAGCACCTTGGTGGGGGGGGTGGTGGGAGAGGCTCATTAGGGTAGTCAAGGAAATATTACGTCGCATATTGGGTAAATCGGTCGTAGACTGGATAGAACTATCAACTATACTTTGTGACTGTGAGATGGTCGTAAACAGTAGACCATTAACATATGTAGAAATGGGAGATGTCAGGCCTTTAACCCCCATGATGTTTTTACACAGTTTGCCCACCACTGATACACCTGACTTGGACCAGATTGATCATAGAAATTTGAATACTCGCTACAAATATTTACAACAGTTAAGGGAAGACTTTCGTCACAGGTTCAAAACCGAATATTTAGCACTTTTAATAAACAAAGGAAAGGAGAAGACGAAAGAACCTAAAGTAGGAGAAATTGTGCTCGTAGAGACAGACTCTAGTAGAATTAATTGGCCATTAGGTATAATTAAACAAGTTTTTACAGGAAAAGACGGAGTTACGAGAGTTGCGAGAGTGCTGACAGCTACAGGAGAAAGGCTAAGAGCATATCAAAGACTGTATCCTCTTGAAATAAGTGCTGTTTCTCAAGAATGGCTGGACACTATTGCTGATGAGGGTCATGTGAAACAGAAACAACAGCCGTCGCCGGCGGTCTGCCAGCCCACTGATACCACAGCGCCATCTGTTGTAGATCCTCAGCCTTCTATTACTAGGTCAGGGCGTACTGTTAAGTTACCTTTAAGGTTTTTAGATTAGTACTTTATAATTTAGTTGATTATTGTAGACTATAATTTTGCCCCCCGGAGGGTGTTGCGGAACGTAACTGTCAAATATCATAGAACTGTCATTCGCAAGGAAAATTTGTACCGAATCATGTCGAAACGAATCCTTTTTGTATTTTGTTATACGGTTTAAATAAAGCACGCGGTGCATTAAGCGATAAGGGTATATCATTTCTTACAATAGTTGTTAAGTGTCGAGAAAAGTCGAGCCATCTGGGATATAAATTTTAATACCTATTGCGCGGACGAAGCCGCAGGGAACTAGTAGGTAGTATTATGAAAATTAAGGTTCCTAATTAATGTTTACTGGCAGTAGGTACCTAATATATACTTTCTGTTATGTGCTATGGTCATGGAAATAGGGCTAGTTACTATCACACCAGCCATGATACGTGGTTCTAGCCTAAGGTTCAAAATCCTGTGCACACCATAAAATACAATGTAGATAAGACGTAGCCTGTCAACTTCGAAGTTCGACTTTAGCTTAGCAACAAATTCATTTTGATAGGAAGTTGGATGTAAACGATAAACTGATGCCGTACAAATGGTGCGCCACAAAGTCGGTAATTTTTTTTTATCTTCTGACAATTTCCAGGGAAAATTTGGTCATTTCATTCTGTACGGCATCAGTTTCATACTGTTTCAATACAGCTTCTAATCCATTATTCCGCAACGCCGTACAAAAATCATGCGACAAGGGGAAAAAATCGAGGGTTGCACTTTTGAATTCTCACCTGCACTCAGTTGGACAGCTTACAAGTGACGGCATAGTGCTGAATCTTATTATTTTATGCTCTTATATCGTCCCATATACGTCACCTGGTGGTGCATATGACCCACATTTTTTGGACATGGGCCTGTAGTCTAATACGTCATTATACTGTGTCATAACATAACGCCCATGTAAACTAGAGACAAATCTTTGATAAACTTATATATCTCGGTAATTTTTTTATAATTATTCGAAAATGCATTTTTTATTGTTTTTTTACATAAATGAGCTTTAGCTTTACGAAATGGTAAAAATATTTGCAAATGGTTGAGTAGAAACAAAATTCTTGATTTTAGATTATAAAATTTAGAAAATAACGTAACACTTCGTATATGTGAAATGTTAAGACAGTTTAGGTTACTTTATCTTAAAATAGCAATCAAATAATGAAAGCCTTGAAAAAAATCATGAATATTATCTATTGCGCGCGTATATGTGGAAAGGGAAATCAAAATAGTGAAGGTTTGCCGATCGTAGGTTAGGACGTACCATGAAAAAGATTTACCAGAAAACCTACCAGAACCCCATGGCCCCGCTGTAGATTACAGCTCCATCTCTTATTACCCTTAGTAACGATTAGATCTACGGTACGGTGGTAAGGTCGACTAAGATGTGTAACTAGCGAGTACCAAACTCTTTTCACAGATGTCACTTTTCAAGGAAATTACTGCACGTGTCTATTCATTATGATGCAGGGGCCCGATTTTTGAAAGCACATGTGTGAAAACACCACTCGAAAGTGGTGAAAAATTGTGCTGAAATTTAAATAGGTACGTGTAGCTTAGAAGATACTTACGGCTCTCATTAATCTTGTGAACTAGTCAAAAATTTGATTAGAGCTGTAATTTTGGAGATATAAGCTGATTTATACCACTTTCGAGTGGTACTTTCGAGTGATGTGCTTTCAAAAATCAGGCCCCAGATAAAATTATTTAGCTTATATCCTATGCATCCTATGCAACATGGATATCTAGCTAGGTTTTATTGCAATTGATTTTATTCTTAGCTAAAATGTAAATAAACAATATTTTATTAAATTATTTAATTTTGATTGCCCTTTCCACCTACACGCCTACAATTATGTTAAACGCCTACAATTATGTGTCTGTAAAATGGGCTGAGGGCAGGCTGAGTACCAATAGTATTATTTCTACTATTTTTAACTGGTTTCCTTTTTCTGGCAACATTATAAAGCGCCATTTTTGTTAAGAGGGAAGCCGGCAGTCGGCAGTTGACGACCTGTCATTTACACGCCGACTTCCTGACGCGAAGATCGTCTGACTGTAAAAGTGTTTCTGTCTGAATAGCTACCCACCAGCACTCATCCGTAAGTATTGAACATGTTGTATACTTTGCCAACTTTATTTTATTAACCATAATTGTAATTATTTCACAATATCAACGTAGTTATGGCAACGTTTTACTGTTAAAAAGATTTATCTAGAAAAACGTTTTAACTGTTGCTCGTGCATCGTTAAGTCCCCACTTCACTCATGAAATGACCTTGGTCCTAACTATGGTACCTATGTAACGGTTCTTTTTTCTAAAATAATGAAGTGATCTGCAGTGAATCACGTTGTGCTTCAGGAATACCTATATTTTTGTTTTATTATTCTATCAATAAAAAATTAATTGAATTGTGTGATGTGAATGGTTACGTTGGGCGGGGAAGGCCTAGACGGAAATTCCGAGACCACATAGGAGACGTTTTGGAAAAAGGTCAGGTCAGGAGTACCCGAAACCGACGAGCATGTATGAAGAGATTGATGACTGGATGAAGCGAAAGTAGGGCTGCCATCACCTAAATTGCCGACACCGGATAAACACGGCAAAAAACCCGGACATTTGGGCGAAATATGGTTTTTTCCCCGGACACATCTGAAAAATTTTTTTTGCAACAAAAGTAAAGACATAATTTTTTAATTTTTATTCATTTATACAGCAACAAATAATAGACAAATATTGTTGATGAATTTTTAACTAAGATTTATTTCAATTTATCGCTTATCTTTAAAAAAGTTGGGTTTCCCCTGACAACAAAAGTGTCCGGGTTTCACCCGGACACTTTTAAGAACCCCTGCCGGACGGCCTCCGGACGCCCTTCAAACTAGGACAAATCCGGGGAAACCCGGACGGATGGCAGCCCTAAGCGAAAGAAATATGTCAGGATCGTAGCAAGTGGAACAAAGTAGTCTCTGCCTACCCCTATGGGAAAGAGGCGTGACGGTATGTATGTATGTATTCTATCATGTTCCATAAAGGACTTGTTTCTTTTGTACATAATAATACAGCTGTTTTTTTTTTAATTTCAAAAAGGAAATGTTCATGATGCCCTCAAAGTCTAGTGATAGGAAAAGACCCAGAAGTGAATCCGACACCGAAGCCAGTGGCAATGTGGCTAAAAAGTTAATGGCACTGAGGTAGGACTTTTTAAGGTGTCGGTGCAGCATGTCTCAGAATTGATTTGTTTGTTATATCAGCCATTACTCGTTTTCTTGCTTCCGATTATTATTGTGACAATCTTAATCTGTAATGAGTTTTCTCTTCGGAACAATAGGGTGTTATATGTATTTTATTACATTAAAATTTTGTAAAATGAAATCATGTCTTACTTTCGAAAAATGGGCAAAATTCATTATGTTCTATACATTACTCTGTTTGAGTAATCCACTCAGGCTGAACATATTATTATATATTTCGACAAAATTTATTGGGAGGACTTGGTTAGTTTTGCTTTCAATAACTGAATGCCTGCATGTTTGCAAATTGATGGTTTTTTGGTAGCGTTTTCTATTATAGCTATTATGATAAACTTGCATAGGTCATTTATTTGCTGAAATAATTAATTAATTAGGTAATTCATGTTTTATTATTGTCAGCATCAAATAAATATTTATCCTCAATCCTTGTTACTTTTGTTAGTATTTATATGTCCTTGATATTGGAACTGTTATATATTTTTGACAGCTAGCTTTTGTAATTTATTTGATGGTGACCGTTAATTGATATCTTGAGTATAGTTATTTATATTATTGGAGTTCAAGGTGAAGTAAAGGCATTTAAAAGAACTTCTACTGAGTAAATCTATTTTATGCATGAAACAGATGCCAAACTTAATTTACATATTTGGCTTTATTATTGGGTATGCAGAGAGAGGCTACTTTCTTGTTTAGGCCACTGCAATAATAAACACATTACCAATCTTAAATTAAATCATTGTGGCAAGTCCAAGTAAATAGTCAAACCGGAGTTCAGCAAATGGCAACATGAGTTTGTTTAAACGGTCTTTGCAGAACTCAGTCTTAATGTGTTGTTTGGTCTTAGATTGTGTGAATGTAGGACATCTTGCCTGCATATGTTTAAGAATTATTGCTAGCTATAAGTCTGCAGTTTTAAAACTTCTAGCATTTTTGGCTCTTTTGTTTCTAGTCAACATGGGGTACCTGGTGAACTTAGTAATTAATTATAAGAGTCCATTTTGACTGCTTTCTTATTTAAATGGCCAACCTTGGTTTGTGTAAGTGGGTCTTGGCATGAAGGTCTGGTAGTTGCTTCTTTAACTTGTGTTTAAATTCTAACAGCACACAAATTGACAAGTTTAGTGTCAGCTGCAAGGATGTCTATGGAGCGCAAGTGTTACTGTCGAGGTGATGATATCACCAGCTTGGATCTTAATAAGCCAGAGCACCTCATGCCTATGATGAGGCCATTTTCTATGAGGTTTCTGTCTTTAATCTAATAATTCTGTAGTTGGTTTAAAATAATTTCACTACTAATTAGAATTGCTAGATAGAGCATCAATCATCCTTATATACCACTAGTAACAGTAGTATTAGCCGTAGCATGCACGGCACGCTCGCGCATGTTATTATCTAACTAACAGTTAGTTTTATGACCTAGTATTTTTTAGATTATGCTCAGAACATCTTAGCCTCATGTTAAGACTAGGAATGAGGCCCTCTACTACTTATACTTAAAATTGTTTTGGAATGCTTAGTGGGTTTTGTTTCAAGTTTAAATTTATTTATTTGATATTGTTAGTTTGAACATGGTGTTAGATAGGTAGTTAAACCTGAGCCTATTTCATTTAAAATATTACTAGTGACTAGTTATTTATTTTGGAGTATTACCAGATTGACAATTCTAATCTGAGAATATTTTTTTAATTATTTGTTACATTAGTTTCGATGAACCACAACATACCTATATACCTAGTATTCAATTAAAACCAGCTTATATACCAAAACGTCGCAACCTAGGTAGGTATGCTAGGCCAAAAATATATTTATGTGCTTTATGAAGCACAAGGAACCGCATATAGGACATTGATTGCTTTGCTACTTAATAGGTAATCAAAGCTGCTGATTAAGATCTATAATTGGCTTTGCAATGTGATGGTTACTTTGACTGAACCCATTTAAAATATATACACATTTTCCACACTCCATTCATTTATTTTATGCGTTTTCTAGTGTATTGCATAAGGATAAGGTATCTTTTATTAATTTGATGATTGTGGATACTGTTCGGGCGCATATAATAATATGCCTGTTGCTTATAATAGTAATACTGCTCGGCCGATCAATAGGCATTGCCTATGTACGTACATTGGTATAAGTACGTAAGAAGTTAAATGTATCGATTTTTCTAGTTGGCAAAATGTCAATGTCAGTAGATAAAAAAAGAAGGTTACCGATGGGGATTGTGCGAATTGGAGAGTAAGGCTAAGCCGCGTCATTCAATTGGAGAGTAAGGCTAAGCCGCGTCATTCAATTTTGTCACATCGTTATCTTTTATCTTTTCGGAATTCTCTGATCAGTTGCTTAAGTGCTTCAATTCTATACTTTATCATGACATCGGCATTAGGTTATTGAATTAGTTACTTCCTTGGGAACAATATCTTGTTCAAACACCGTGGTTAGCTAAAACTAAACAGATATTTATCACAAGATACCCAGTATATCTAATCTAGAAGGGTAAGGTGGTAGGCTACGAAAGTAATACGTTGAGGGAAAGTTAAATTCAGGGTTCAGGGGTGTTATTCTCGTAAGAAAATTCGTCGGCGGATTCAGCGCGGTGCTGGACAGACAGCAGTAACTCTGGTTTTATAATTATAAGGCCCATTGTCCACGTCAGACGCACGTTTTTATCATTTTACGCTTGCGTGCCGATTGCATGCATCTTGCGTAAAAAAGTACGAAACTGTGTTCACGGTGCGGTCAAGTCGCATTTGCGTACCGTCCGACGTTCATCATGTAGCTCGTGCAGCGGCATGTCAGTATTCAAACGTACTGCAAGATGCAAACGAGTGCTTATTTTCAAAATGGTAGCCTCAGCAACCAATTCTGTTCACATTAGAACAGTACCTATCCTTGTCTGTATAAGAAATACATAATCATCCTCTGATAACTCTTTTGCAACAACAAACCTACAGTTAATTCTTTTTTTGATGTATGGATGAAGTCTACCTATACCGTCGTCGTATTTATATGCTATAATCACATCTCCTACATCACTTGAAATTTTCACAATGAAAACGCAGCCATGCTTTCGCGATGTTAATCTTGAAAGAACTACCGTTTTGTAGCTTGGATGACGATTGCATGACGATTACGTGGACACACCTAGGACGCAAAACATGCCTGTCGTCTTTTATAAGTTGCATGCAGCAAGCTGCAAATGACAACGCCGTGGACAGTAGGCCTAACGGTCATGCTATGGTTGTAAATCTAGCACAGCGCTAAATCTATAGTTTAGAGAATAACTCTTATGGCAAGAATTAGTAAACCATAGCCTTACATTTTACTCTTTCTTGCATTTTTGCAGAACTATTAAAAAAGTTGTTCTTAGCTTATTTTATCTTTTTCACATAGTATAAGTGCATTGTCGAAAGTTCTCGTTCCCGCAGGGTCAATAACCTCGAGGCAATCTTATGTAACATGCTCACTTGTGGAATCCTCACAGAAAACTTGTATGGCGGCGATGGACAATTATTAGTTACACTATGGAAATGTACTGGGGTAGAGGACACAGTGCATGTTATACCACCTGAACATTACCCTGGCCCTGAATACATGGGTGTCTTAGATAGGTTCGTCGGGTTTAATTGAAATATCTAGGTAATTGTACTTAATAATCTCGTGCTTTAACTGCCGGCAACTTAGGTATTAAGTTGCGTGCATATTCGTGACTCAAACCCAGTAAGTACCGCTGACACAATTTCGCCTAACACCTGACTGAATAGGTAAGTTGGCCCGTGAGCCGGCCGGCAGCGAATGCAAAAAGTAAAGAATGAGCCAATCTTTTTTTTGTGTCTGTATTACGTATTTCGTGCTGGAAGGAAAAAAAATACATACCGACCAGATGTTTAAACAAAGGCCACTTATTTTATTCCCAGTAAGCATAGTAATGTTAACTCTGAAACTATTGTGAAATTCACACCTCGATTCGTCACTGTCGTGACGAACTCTCTTAATTTGGTTTGTTATTGGTCTTAACTTAATAAATTCTGATGCAATATTCCAATTTGTTGTACCTAACTACCTAACTGTTATAAGTCCAGTCCTTTTTATGGTATCAAAGTTTATTATATTACATTAAATACTTGCTGAATCCAACTGTTTTGGTACGAATACTGGCAGATCCACGGGTATTGAGCGTGTTTATTAATAAGAAAGTTGATGTTGGTAGGTAGTAAGTAAGTAGTAATTTATGTAGTGCTTATTATAGCATGTACAGTAAAGTACACTATAAATACGACAATAGGTAACTATCAAATAACTTTGGTGATAACATTTTGTAACTGTTTTAATTTTTTGCATAAGTTGGTATCTAGCAAGTGAGAACTCCTATTAGTAGACTAGGTGCTTCCGATTAGGTAGAATATAATTAGAAGTTGTGTATAAGTAGTACCTTTTTAAGCTTGTAAGTACTTATATTACCACCATAGTAATACACAAAGTAACGTTTTATTTTGCACAATTCTACAGCTTCAACAAGATGCCCCTCCAGCTGACCAAACCCGCTCCCCAGTTCAAGACCACCGCTGTCGTCAACGGCGAGTTCAAGGATGTCTCCTTGTCAGATTACAAGGGCAAATACGTTGTTCTTTTCTTCTATCCCCTCGACTTGTAAGTAAATTATTAACATACTCTCATACACTGTCGCACGTTAATAACGTTCTATTCGTTCTTTTTGCTCCCTTTTTATTCATTATGTATTTAAATAGTATTCTTTGGGGACCCTTCAAGGGCCGCAAACTCGTTTCCAGGGAATCGCAAGCTGTTCAATAAACTTGTCATAACAATATGATAAATGTGATAATCTCTTGTTTATGTGATTGTAGCGAACGTGCCACTTGCATGATATACTAAATTACGTACACATACAAGGCTAAGCTTAATTAACTCGATGGGCTCTTGAGTATCCTCAGACTACATTCAAATCACAGATACTCGATTCCAGTAGTAAGGCAATTCCATACCGCAAAACTACAGACAAACATTAAGTTTCATTTAGCTTTCATTCCTTACCTAAATGCTATGACGATGAGTAATCTTACATAAGTATGCGCACATGTACTATGCGGTTTTAATTATCAATATTTTACCTCATGAGCTTGTGGGTTTTTTTTCCTATTGGAAAAATTTCATGATTCAATACAATTATTACATCACTATAAATTAACATAAAATTTTAATTTAAAGCGAGTGTTATACTTGCCTCTTTATATGGCGCTGGCAGAGAAAAACCGTCGAGTGATCGGTACCAAATACCTACTATCTGCACTAGCGCCTATCCTCTGAATCTCAAACGTGAACAAAATGAAACATTTAGTCGCCGTCTTAAAGCCATTTTGTTGGATAGCGCATTTTACACTATTACGGTCTGTTTCAATTACGAAGTTATGGCTGACAGATTTATAGAATGTAATGCTAACAACCGTTCACGAAAGTTTTGACCACAAAATAAATACAAAATTGAATTACATAGAAATAAATCAATACTTGGTAATGTCATTATTTACCAAACTCTAGGTTACGTTCTATGGTCAATATTAGGTACTAGAGAGGTGACTGTGCATAATTATGTAATCGGTGAAAAACATTCTTTCACACTCTTAAACAATACAAATCGAGTTGATTGATAATAAATAGATTCCTTAGAACATCAATTACATAATTAAGTTAAATAATAGTTTATTAATATTAAACCTATTTGTTGAAAATGCATGACTTGGCAGAAAGCGTAAAATAGGAATTATAAATTATTGTTATCTTGGGAAACTGACTAGAGTATTATTATTATTATTACATCGCAATAGCATTTATTTATAAATTAACTAGCTTCTGCCCGCGACTTCGTCTGCTTAGAATTATACATAAAAACCTTCCTCTTGAATTACTCTATCTATTAAAAAAAAACCGCAAAGCATACATAGGGACATAGGGACATGGGGACAGAGAAAGCGACTTCTATATATATAAAAGAAAGTCGTGTTAGTTACACTATTTATAACTCAAGAACGGCTGTACCAATTTGACTGAAAATTGGTAGGGAGGTAGCTTAGAACCAGGAGACGGACATAGCATACTTTTTTTAGAATCTTTAAATTCCACATACCAATAGGGAATTATGATATCTGAGAACTGATTTTTGGACCTTGCAAAATTCCCGTGGGATAATAAATAAAAAGAATCATGATATGATCTGCTACCTAATACAGCTCCTTGATATTTGGCAGACATACCTATTCCTTGAAGATCAAAGAGCAGCACTCAGACGGGATTTTACTAATTTTCCACGGCATAAAAGGACGGGATAGGAAATAATGACCTAATATTTGAAGGAATGAGTGGATGAATGTGGTATGTCACTGACGTTACCTGCGCGGACGAAGTCGCGGGCAAAAGCTAATTATTTATAAAAAATAATTAAAATTTCATTTTGAATTGTTATACTTCTGAAGATCCCTAGTGGAGAACAGACTATATTAATGCAATTGCTACTTTTAGTACTTGACCTTATTATTATTTTTTTGATAATTTTATTGTATTTGCTGTACCTATGTAATAAGTTTTGTAACATTTGATATTCTATTTTTATTGTATTGGTATTTCTTTGTTTTTGTTACATTTGGTATTCTTTTTTTTATTAATTTTCTGACTACCTACTTCAATTTGAATTATCTTTGCTTGACATTCTATATTTATACTGAACGAATAAACTAAACTATTATAAAATCATTAATCTGTAGGCTTATTACTTAACTCGCTCGCAATCGACATAGTGTTCATTGTGACAGTTCTTGTATGAATGTGACAGCTAGCTGAATCCGATGCCAATTGTCAGCCCATACATGAACTGTCAAAATGAATACGATGGCGATTGTGAGCGAGTTAGGTAATAAGCCTACTGGTTCGCAGTTGACGGTTCTGTATACCTGCCTATCACGCGGTTTAGGATTATTTAATACTCTACTCTAGGTAAGGTACCTCTAAATTTACTAGGAAATTATGTGTTTCTCACGACTTCGTTTGCGAACAACAAAGGATATCCTGTATCAGTAACTATCAATTTCTTTAAAATACGTTTAGTAGTTTTTGCGTAAAAAGTAACGGTTATACAAAGTCAATAATAAAGTAAGTAAAATAAGATATATGTAAAACAACGCTGTGTTTCACCATAGATATACAGTCGGCCAAATAAGTGCTCTACCCCACTTTTCATCTAACTTCCTATCAAATCAAAATGTCGCTAAAGTCGAACTCTCAGGTGGACGGCACCGTCTTATCGACAATATATATTGTGACGTGCAAAGTATTTTTAACCTTAGGGTGTTAGACCACATATTTGGCTGATGGTACCCTATTTACAATCTGCTATGTATAAATATTTGTCACGCGGTTTTCTCAGTCATGCCTAAGGTTACGGTGTTTATATAAATTACGTTATTTTATCGATAAACATTTTATGGTGGAAAGGTTAAATGTCAGAATTATCGTCAATAGATAATTCTCCAATATGTCTCTAACATATCATTACATAACTTTTGATAAGCGAATGTAGTTTTATCATAACCAAAGCGAAGATGAGCTACTAATAATTTGTAAGTTATACTCGGGGGCAAAGAAACCGGATCACTTTCATACAATTTTGTACGGGAAGTGACCCGGTTTCTTTGCTCCCGAGTATATTTCTATATTTACTGAAATCGCTTTGCAAATTCAAATTGTTTTTTTACAGTACTTTCGTGTGCCCAACCGAGATCATCGCGTTTTCCGAACGAGCTGATGATTTTCGCAAAATTGGTTGCGAACTGATCGCCGCTTCCACTGATTCACACTTCACTCACTTGGCTTGGATCAATACTCCGCGTAAACAGGGTATGTTTTCACATTCGCTCTTCATAAATGAGGCTCTGGACAATGCCGCCGTGCTGTACTGCTGCATCTCGAGTTACAGTGTTTAGTGGTAACATCAATAATGGCGCTTCTAGGGGCCCCTTCTAATAGAGATAGTGCGCGCCAGACGCGCAGCTCAAGCACAGTTAGTGTTTTGTCGTAATAATAGCACACGAAACGTGAAGCGATTACTATTGACTCAAACAAGGGTTTGTAAAACTTCCGCTGCGATCTAAAAATGAAGGTAGTTTAAGGGTTTTTCCCCTTAATTGTGTGTGAAATTCCTAATCCGCACTGGGCCCGCGTGGGAACTATAGCCCAAACCCTCCAATTAATGGAGGAGGCATATGCCATGAGGCACGCCGAATCACGCGATAATTTATATAAAAAAACTACACAATGTACTGAAAATTGTAGCGAAACGGATTAAAAGGGGCTGTATATTTTATATAAAGGGTTATTCCAATTTTATTTGAAAGTGCTTGCTTTTTTGTATTTGAAACTTGAAACTTGGGGTTTTCCCAATCACTCCAAATTTTACGTCAAAAATGTATGAAAAAAAGTCAGATTCAGACTTTTTGTAGTATGGCTACATCAAAAACGTCATCTTTAATTTGTCCAAATTTCATTGAAATGGGATGAAAAACTACGGTTTTAGGACCAAATTACTTAATATATGGAAATTGTCTGTTTTCAAGATACAGTGTTTTGTCATAGCACGCCAGAATGTGCCTCAGAAATGATAATATTTATTAATTGTATTGTTGTCTTGAATTTCAGGTGGTCTTGGGCCAATGAACATCCCCATCATCAGTGACAAATCTCACCGCATCGCGCGCGACTACGGAATTCTCAACGAGGAAACCGGCATTCCTTTCCGCGGGCTTTTCATCATTGATGACAAGCAAAACCTTCGCCAGGTCACCGTAAATGACCTTCCTGTTGGAAGGTGAGTCTTCATCACGCCACAATTTGATATGTAACGACTGGGGCTAGGTATGGCTAATGTATACCGGGAAAATTATCTCAATTTCCTTATGAAGCGAGCTTAAAAAACCCGTCTCTTTTTGGTTATAAGTAGCAGTTATTACAGTTTAGATCTGGTAGACGTTTAGAAGTGATACACAATTTCTCAAATTGTTACCTTGTCAAGGTTTTTAGTAATATTTGCTTCTATACCTGATCTGCTTAAACCTAAAACTTGCTAAGAAGCCTGTAAACATTTTCTGCAAGATATGCCTTTGCGATTTGAAACTTATGATGTGATGAATATAATAAAGCACAGTTACAGTTTGGAGATGATCTCACATATTAGTCGTTTATCGTTGATATTTTAGATGATACAGTTAGGCGCATAACTGAACCAATGTGCAATTGTGCACACCACCCTAGCGCTTCTTGTATTATTTCAGAAAAAGCAAAGTTTCTATTTTATTGTTGATAGTTAACAACTTTACTCTTTATGTTAATGCAGATAAAAATATGCATTTTATCTATTATAATAATACTATTTAGTATTGAATCAATATTGCACAGCTTTAAATGAAGATTAGTCTGATTAATTGCAGAAAAAAATAAAAAATTGCCTCAGTCCGCCTACAGATTTCATAACAAATTGTCTAAATTACGCTATTTCTAATGTCTAATTAAGTAAAATATTTTTGGTTTGTGCTACCTATTTACTTGTAAGTTTAAAGCTTGTGTGCGCGGCGACTGTTCCCACCGGTGTGTGCCCCATATTTACCCCGTAGTTTTTGGCTTGCCAGAGCGTAATTAGATTACATTTAGAATAAAAAACCAAACGTCTACAATTTATGTCTTGAAATTTGTAGTTTTTCATAAAACCAATTGTTGAAATATGTGAAATATCTCGTGAAAGTCCCTTTCATAGTGGAAACCTGGCTGACTAAATAAATTTGAACGGCATGCAAGACGCCAGATCTAAATGCAAATTGTGAGCTAAAGACTAAGTACTGGCGGTTGTTAAACAGATCTGTGGAAGAGACGCTGCGACTGGTGCAGGCGTTCCAGTTCACCGACAAGCACGGCGAAGTGTGCCCTGCCAACTGGAAGCCCGGCTCCAAGACCATCAAGCCCGACACCAAGGCTGCTCAGGAGTACTTCGTAGACTCCAACTAAATGCCCCACAATTTTTCAAGCCTGCTAGCAAAAACGATCTAAAGATCCATGTGACATAACGACATTTTGAACAATACTATCTAATCTTATTTAGTCACTGGCTCTGCCACACGCGGGACGCGTGACGATAAAAATGTCTGCAACATTATTAGGCCAGACTGAGTAATCACATAACCGCTTCTTACTAGCAGCGCTAACTTTACTATTATGCTTAATTATTTCAATCGAATATTTGCAATTATGAAACTTCCATAAGGCAAACTTCTTGGACCATTTGTTTAGGGTTCGCACTATTTTTTTTATAAATTTGTGGAATAATGGAGTTGTAACAGCAGTTACAGTTTGGATGTGTGAATCTCACAATAGCGTCTCCAATTCAACTCCTTCACATAGCTGGATAATAAATACACGATAGAATTGTATCATTCACTTAAAATACAAACGATAAATTTAGGAAAATCATAGTAGTTAACGCAAATCAAACAGTATTCATCAGAGATCCTACATGTTATTGTAATCACTAGAGGCTGTTATAATAAATAAAGTGTGCTGTGTTCAAATGTTATGTTTTATTATGCCGTCACTATCTATAAATACCTACCGATACCTAATCTACCGCCAAGGCGCGGCGGAGAGGAAGTGAGCTGCAGCAAGACTGGTGACAGCAAGGGGATTTTGCTGAGCATGCCAAAGTATGTGCTCCTGTTAGGCTGACCTTGAAAGTACTATGGTTTCGGCAAGACTAGAAAAGTAACAATGTGGAGAAAGTGTTTCTTCTTCTTTTCTAATATGGCCCCATGGAACCATGCGATGATTTCGCCAATGTCAAGGTAATAAATACAGTATTCAAAAATCTTGTGACAAAAATATCGGCAACGTTGTACGGTTTCTACCGTAAGTCTAGTAAACCATGTAAGTCTCGAGAAAGTGTTTATCAAACGAATAAAGTGTGTCAAACCATGGTTTTTGCAACGTAGATGGTTGTTTCCAAACCAGCAATAGTTAATGTATAGAGCTAGCTAACGAGTGTGTTGGCGTTCTACAAGGGGTCGCTATTTTAAGGTTCACTTCTGGAAATCTAACTATTGAGCTTGTCCATAGATGGCGCTACAATCAAAACGGGGAAAATTGCACTGGGCTAGCTAACAAGTGTGTTGATTTTCTACTAGATGTCACTATTTTTAAAGTTCCCTCACGGTGATCTAATTACAAAGTTAGTTCATGGATGGTGCTGTTATTATGGTTTCAAGCTTGCTAATAGACGGCGCTATATTTAATTAAAAAGTTTGTTCATAGATGCTGCTGTTATTATGGTGTCAAGCTTGCTAATAGATGGCACTATAATTAAGTGTGTTGATTTTCTACTAGATGCGCTATTATGAAGTTTCCTCGCGGTGATCTTATTACAAAGTTAGTCCATAGATGGTGGTGTTATTATGATTCCAAGCTTGCTAATAGATGGCGCTACAAGTTGCTAAAGTTTGCTCGCGGTGATCTAGTTACAAAGTTAGTTCATAGATGGTGCTGTTATTATGGTTTCAAGCTTGCTAATAGATGGCGCTATATTTAATTACAAAGTTTGTTCATAGATGGTGCTGTTATTATGGTTCCAAGCCTGATAATAGATGGCGCTACTAGTTGCTAAAGTTTGCTCGCGATGATATAATTACAAAGTTAGTTCATATATGGTGCTGTTATTATGGTTCCAAGCTTGATAATAGATGGTGCTGTTATTATGGTTCCAAGCCTGATAATAGATAGCGCTATAAGTTGCTAAAGTTCGCTCGCGATTATCTAATTACAAATTTAGTTCATAGATGGTGCTGTTATTATGGTTCCAAGCTTGATAATAGATGGCGCTATATTTAATTACAAAGTTTGTTCATAGATGGTGCTGTTATTATGGTTCCAAGCTTGATAATAGATGGTGCTGTTATTATGGTTCCAAGCCTGATAATAGATGGCGCTATAAGTTGCTAAAGTTCGCTTGCGATTATCTAATTACAAATTTAGTTCATAGATGGTGCTGTTATTATGGTTCCAAGCTTGATAATAGATGGCGCTATATTTAATTACAAAGTTTGTTCATAGATGGTGCTGTTATTATGGTTCCAAACTTGATAATAGATGGCGCTGTTATTATGGTTCCAAGCCTGATAATAGATGGCGCTATAAGTTGCTAAAGTTGGCTCGCAATTGTCTAATTACAAATTTAGTTCATAGATGGTGCTGTTATTGTGGTTCCAAGCTTGATAATAGATGGCACTATATTTAATTACAAAGTTAGTTCATAGATGGTGCTGTTATTATGGTTCCAAGCTTGATAATAGATGGTGCTGTTATTATGGTTCCAAGCCTGATAATAGATGGCGCTATAAGTTGCTAAAGTTTGCTCGCGATTATCTAATTACAAATTTAGTTCATAGATGGTGCTGTTATTATGGTTCCAAGCTTGATAATAGATGGTGCTGTTATTATGGTTCCAATCCTAATAATAGATGGCGCTATATTTAATTACAAAGTTTGTTCATAGATGGTGCTGTTATTATGGTTCCAAGCTTGATAATAGATGGTGCTGTTATCATGGTTCCAAGCCTGATAATAGATGGCGCTATAAGTTGCTAAAGTTCGCTCGCGATTATCTAATTACAAATTTAGTTCATAGATGGTGCTGTTATTGTGGTTCCAAGCTTGATAATAAATGGCGCTATATTTAATTACAAAGTTAGTTCATAGATGGTGCTGTTATTATGGTTCCAAGCTTGATAATAGATGGTGCTGTTATTATGGTTCCAAGCCTGATAATAGATGGCGCTATATTTAATTACAAAGTTAGTTCACAGATGGTCCTGTTATTATGGTTCCAAGCTTGATAATAGATGGCGCTATATTTAATTACAAAGTTAGTTCATAGATGGTGCTGTTATTATGGTTCCAAGCTTGATAATAGATGGTGCTGTTGTTATGGTTCCAAGCCTGATAATAGATGGCGCTATAAGTTGCTAAAGTTCGCTTGCGATTATCTAATTACAAATTTAGTTCATAGATGGTGCTGTTATTATGGTTCCAAGCCTGATAATAGATGGCGCTATATTTAATTACAAAGTTTGTTCATAGATGGTGCTGTTATTATGGTTTCAAGCTTGATAATAGATGGCGCTATATTTAATCACAAAGTTTGTTCATAGATGGTGCTGTTATTATGGTTCCAAGCTTGATAATAGATGGCGATGTTATTATGGTTCCAAGCCTGATAATAGATGGCGCTATAAGTTGCTAAAGTTTGCTCGCGATTATCTAATTGCAAATTTAGTTCATAGATGGTGCTGTTATTGTGGTTCCAAGCTTGATAATAGATGGCGCTGTATTTAATTACAAAGTTAGTTCATAGATGGTGCTGTTATTATGGTTCCAAGCCTGATAATAGATGGCGCTATATTTAATTACAAAGTTTGGTCATAGATGGTGCTGTTATTATGGTTTTAAGCTTGATAATAGATGGTGCTGTTGTTCTGGTTCCAGCCTGATAATAGATGGCGCTATAAGTTGCTAAAGTTCGCTCGCGATTATCTAATTACAAATTTAGTTCATAGATGGTGCTGTTATTGTGGTTCCAAGCTTGGTAATAGATGGCGCTATATTTAATTACAAAGTTAGTTCATAGATGGTGCTGTTATTATGATTCCAAGCCTGATAATAGATGGCGCTATATTTAATTACAAAGTTATTTCATAGATGGTGCTGTTATTATGGTTCCAAGCTTGATAATAGATGGCGCTATATTTAATTACAAAGTTTGTTCATAGATGGTGCTGTTATTATGGTTCCAAGCTTGATAATAGATGGTGCTGTTGTTATGGTTCCAAGCCTGATAATAGATGGCGCTATAAGTTGCTAAAGTTCGCTCGCGATTATCTAATTACAAATTTAGTTCATAGATGGTGCTGTTATTGTGGTTCCAAGCTTGGTAATAGATGGCGCTATATTTAATTACAAAGTTAGTTCATAGATGGTGCTGTTATTATGATTCCAAGCCTGATAATAGATGGCGCTATATTTAATTACAAAGTTAGTTCATAGATGGTGCTGTTATTATGGTTCCAAGTTTGATAAGAGATGGCGCTATATTTAAATACAAAGTTTGTTCATAGATGGTGCTGTTATTATGGTTCCAAGCTTGATAATAGATGGTGCTGTTGTTATGGTTCCAAGCCTGATAATAGATGGCGCTATAAGTTGCTAAAGTTCGCTCGCGATTATCTAATTACAAATTTAGTTCATAGATGGTGCTGTTATTATGGTTCCAAGCTTGATAATAGATGGCGCTATATTTAATTACAAAGTTAGTCCATAGATGGTGGTGTTATTATGATTCCAAGCTTGCTAATAGATGGCGCTACAAGTTGCTAAAGTTTGCTCGCGGTGATCTAGTTACAAAGTTAGTTCATAGATGGTGCTGTTATTATGGTTCCAAGCTTGATAATAGATGGCGCTATATTTAATTGCAAAGTTAGTTCATAGATGATGCTGTTATTATGGTTCCAGGTGGCAGCTCTTTTTTTTTTTTTTTTTGCGGCGGAAAAATGCGTTACGCATACGACCGCGCCGTGGGGACGGCGCGGAGGTTATGTGGGACTCTCCTCCCCGGCCCCCCCCCCCCCGGGTGGGGGGAAGCGGGGGAGGCCTACCCACTAAAAAACCGCCGGTATTCCCTCTGCCATTGGAGGGGCGCCGTGGGAGAACTATGGTGTCACCACGCACGCCCCGCCGGCCGCCCCAGCCTAAACGCCGGGGCTCCCGCGCCAAGAGGGGGGGGCCGGGAATACTTGGCCCCCCCCTAGACTCGTGGGCCTCTACGCGCTAGCAGGGGATCCCCATCCCCCGCCAGCAGGCACAGGTGGCAGAGCTCTGGCCGAATTGGTACGGAACCTGCGATGCGCGACTCCGGATCACACTTGCCAGGTTTTTATTTTTAGAACCGCTTCACTGCCAACTTATTTTCTGCGCGGACGTAGTCGCTGCACTGGGCAAAAGCTAGCAATGAATTTCGGTAAACTTGTAAATAGCATCCTAACGGTTTTACGTCAATAGCAATGAAATGGTAATGCCTACGAATGTACGCGTACCTAGTAGCTGTAAGGCTCAGTCAATTATCATAAGTAAGCAATTATCACCAAAACATAACCGAAAGATAGTAAAAGTTAATGTACATAACTGTGTCAAATAAGCCTATTGGTCTCTCGCGGCTCTCGCGAACAAACAGACATCGAAAAGTCGCACAAATCGAACATTTCAGTATGCAAAGCCCACTGTGACATACCTATTTACTCAAGAACCTACAAAATTAAAACTACAAATTTCAACCTTAACTGTTTTCAACATGGTTTAAGTTTCTGTGAATTATTTGGAAGAAGCCTTTTAAAAATCGTCCAAAATTAAACTCACGCACCTCAACTCTGCATACCGTTTTAATTCATCGAGCTGTTCTTGGGTTCAATGAAAAATGGACTCTGAGACCACTATTATATGCGGTACGTTAGGTTGTTAGGATGCCGGCAGTCAATTCCCAGCTTACGGACTCGGTTTTCAGAGTTGATATTTGTGTATCAAAATAACCTCCAAAATATGTAGGCCCCAATCCGGTTGATTGGGAATGTGTGTCGCAGAAGTGGAACAGCGCGGGGGGAGGAGGCAGGTGAAAGGGGGAGGGGGCTTCGTTAAGATTATGCAGACCTGTATAATGAGAACTTGTGTCATTATACGAGTTATGGGCTTAATAAAGAAGCGGTTAAAGCATTAAGATGAAGGTGATTGTTTAACTGCATGAATTCGTATCATCTAAAAATTGGTGTAGGTGGGTGGTATGTTCACGAATATTTTATTTTGATGTACGCATTTACAAATATCACATATATATACTTACCAAACTGTAATTACAATAAGCCATAAATTGGTCGGGCATGGTTCCGGAGACGCCGGCAGCTGGATTGGTCCTATCCTTATTATTTATTCCCTAAAACTATAGTTACCTACAGTATAGTTATACTGCTATATCAGCTCTTCGATCCCACGTCGACCAGCTTCTTTGTCATTTATTTAAAGCTCTAGAATGATGATGATGATGGTTTCGTACCTAACAACAACAACACGATACATAACAATTTATTTATCGTTATTTATTTTTTTATTTCATACTTCTGTGTATAATAAATATATAATGAAATCAATGACGTTTGCTTTAGCAAAACAATTATTCGGATTAAAAGACTTTATTATTGCAGTTATACCTTTCCCTCGTAAATCGATATTGTCTTGTCCATTCTTCAAATGCAAGTGTAAGTTTGTGATAAAAACCGAAATGTTTTCGCCTGACACCGACAGATTATAAGAAATTTTCTGACTCTTGTATAGGTACAGTGACGCCGTGTCTCCTGTCAACTTTCATGATTCTAAATCAATATGAATTAACCTGTAAGTTTTCGGACTATCAAAATATATGTAGGTATATTTAATAAAATATATGTATGTTTACCGTGGGAAAGGGTCTTGATAAACACAAAGACATGCAGTTGGACGAACATTGATAGTTTGTTTTTCTCTTTAACGAAAGGGTTTCTTATATTATGGAGTCAAGTGTTATTTATACTATGGGATTTTCCACTGAGCACAGAAAATTAGCACAATGCTTTTAACTAGAGTGTAAACAAGTGTTTCTGAAAAGTGATAAGTTAACTACACTGGATGGTTAATTATTTAGCTCTTGCGATGATCAGCTTGACTTACGTATTTCATCGCAGTTGTCATCATTATCCACAGCCTTATGAACTCCATCCCTCCAGTGAGAATTAGGGATTTCACACACACATCTTCATGTTACTTCGAAGAGTTCCTAAGTTTTTCCGATGTTTCCCTCACCGGAAACCTAGTAAGAAACAAATAGGGACTTTGACCGACTTTAACTTTTGGCTTTCAACCTAAAATTTACGTTACCTCAACCACGGCTCCCATCTGTTTACTCCATGTTATAAAAATGCAAAAGTTTAATCAAATATTCCGAGTAAATAACTTCAATATGACTGGTTTAATTTACAAAAGGGTAAAGCAATCATCTCATTAGTTCAGACAAGAAGTCAGGTTAGAGTATTTCTATAACCGAAGCTTCAGCAGCATAAATAATCATAGAACATAACATACATAGATTAAATACCATACCTTCCACTTTACAGCTTTACTCGGCGCATTTAAGCTGTTCTGCTGTGACGTAGTGACATTAATTTTTGGGTCAATAGTTTAATTACACCCACCGCGAGATAAAAATATAATTTAGTATTCGTTTGCATCTATTTACATTTGCATCTGCATAATGTTAATATGTAGCACGTTTACATGTTGCCAGCACCAATGTTTACCCGTGTAGTGTTATGCTTATTAAAAGATCTTACCCCCAAACGATATACTACTTTAAAGGTTATTTTTTTATAAACTTGTCTTTGGTAAGTACGTAAATGTACATCTCTTTACTATAAACTTGCTTCAAATCATGCAACTGATTTTTGACCCACTTGTGTTGGTCGGATTGATTTGATGGTCCTCGGACTCGCGCTGGCCGACATTTTAGAGTGTGGCAGCGTGAAAACTTCTGTAATACTTCCTTCATGATGACTAAGCACAAAAACACAGATCTAGATCAAAAAGCCCAAACGGATCGTTTACTATACATACTAATAGCTGAAGAGGTTCGAAAGCCTGTACCTACATGGAAGATATTAGAAAAAAAAGTTAGCTGGACGTAAGTATGCCTGTATGTATGTTATTAATAACAGAGCACGTTCCAACAGTTTTTAGATTTTTTGTCGTTTATCCGTTTGTCTGTAGGTATATTTGAGGGCGCATCACGTGAAAACGGTTGAACGGAACTTAATGCAAAATTTACTAATCTGTCAAGAAAATCCCTGGCCAGGTCATAGGCCTCCTTTTTATCTCGGAAAATTACATAGTTTCCGCGGGATTGTGATAAACATGGCAATTGCTAATTCTATGCGGATAAAGTAGTCGCCGGCAGAAGATAGTTTTTAAATATATGAACAAGCAAATTGCGCGAAAAATGTTCTTGAGGCAAGTTGCACTTTTAATAATCGGAGCGTCCGGCTAAGTTATAGACTTGACTAAATTAGATACCTTATAACAGTAATAACCTAGCCAGAAAAAAAAACAAAGAATAGCACAAAGAAAGTAAGCTATAGTATAGGTGATCGAAAATGTTACTCACAAGTAAGTAAAGAATCTGTTAAGCCTATCGTACAGAACAGACAGGTAGTTTTGTGTTCAGGGTTTGTGTTCAGACATCACAAGAGAAGAGTTAAGAGTTAGTTTTTACGTTACCTCGAATACTTACTCTAAAATACCCAGCTCTCGGAATATGAAACTTGAGACATGTATGGTCTTATAACATGCAAATCATAGTGGTGCCGTCTTTAATTTTCAAAATCTAAAGGAATTTATAAAAGCATTTTTCATCCTAAAGCTTCAAGTAAAGACTACAAAAATTAGAGATACTTAGTAGAGCTGCAATGTTCGTAGAGAAAAACTAGAAACCTAAAAAAACTTCGACTCTTTTATACTGTTATGCCAGCGATAACAGTAGAATTGTTGAGCTTATTAAACTGGTCATTAAAAGCCAAACTTAGAAGGTGGACTAACCATTAGATTTATCTCATTATTTCTACCCTATGCCGTCAAATATTGAAATACCTGTTGTACTTACTATACTGTGAAGGTTTTTATGCTAACTACGTATAAAAGGTAAAGGATGCTGTTACGTTTCTGAAAATACTGCTTGACAGGCTCAGAATGCTTAGAGCTCCATCCATTGAGCTTAGCAATCAGAAACACTCAATCTAAATCTGCGCCTACGTACAGCCTTTGCCCTCCTTCCCCCCGTTGAGGTGCGCCGGCGCAGAGAGAAATGGCGTGACCTTGTTTCTTGACCCACTGACGACGTCGCGGCCGCGCGCCACGCACACACGGAAACCAATCAAATAGGTACACAGACAAGTTAATGTACGGAACATGGGTCAGGATATGTATGTATAAATTAATTAATAACTAAATTAGGCACATAACAGGAAAACTAGACAGATACACAAAGAAAATCGATGGTCTACATGACATGTGACATGGTACTATTGAAAAACAGTTTTTACTGAAAGGCAGTGTCCAAAGGCTTTTCTGATCCCATCTTCCTGTATCTTGATTTACTCAAAAATATCTACATTAGCCTATTAATATCTCCACGTAAGTATTAAAGAAGCTTTAACTTAGATGGCTATACTTTTAAACTTGACTGTATGTACGCACCTAGTAGGTGCTTAGGCTGACTTACTAACAAGACTTTGAATTGAGAGTAGAGTAGATAGCTTTAGAAATGCAGAATAGCAACGAGTTTCCCTACCTCTTTAAGCTCTTAAACATGGGTTGAGAAGCTAAAAAAAACTAACACCCACTTAAGCTGAGATAAAACAAAAAATATTTTGTATTTTAGTGTTCATTTCGAGTTTAAACATTTTTCATGATTAATATGTAGGTATGTATACTCAACAGAAAATAATAGCCACTTGAATTTCATCGGTATAATTAAAATTTGATTAAATATACATACGTGCGTTTCTAGGTAGGTACTATTTATTTATCAAAGTTGGGTAGTATGTTAATACTAATACAAAAAAATAAAAATAAATGTTCTTTTTTATTTAGTGCGTTCATGTACAGCGAAAACGTCAATTATTTTCTCATTTCAATACAGAAACTCAAATGGGCCTTTTTTTGAGAACTACACTTTTATATGTTTACAATCTTTTAATAATTGTCTTCGGGTAGTATCCCCGATTCTGATTTTATATAAATAGGTACTTAGTGGATAGGGTGGCACGTAGCTTTAGGGTATGTTTCTTAAATTTTTTCCGTACTAAGTCTCTGTTTTTCTTTAACACTCCTTTTCTTTTCAATCCTCATAGCCGAAATAAATAGCAGAGTGCTCACTCGCAATTTAATTCAATTTCATAATTAGGTAATCAGTTTGCAACCTTGCTATTTGAGTTTCGTTTCAGTGAAAATGGGGTATATATTTTTTATTTGGAATTTTGGAATTGTGAGTAGTCCCGCCCGCATTTATTATTCCCCGTATTTTTGTACGGAGCCCTGCACTGCGTGTAGGCTACCACGCACTTGCGCGGTTTATTTTTAAATATTTAGCTTCAACTGTTGGAGTTAAGTTAGGTTTAATAATGTAATATGGTTTTTGTTTCGAAAAACAAAATGCGTTCAGTCAAATTTCTTGCTACGCATTACGCATTCTATTTATTTGGCGGCGCGCGGCGGCGGTCCTTACGAAATTGCTGATAATATCAAAAACCCAAACAATACAACGTACATACAAAATATTCATTGACAATGACGAGAGACGGAAAGATGAAGTGAAAAGAGCTATACTGTTTGTACATATTTTTTAAGACGTCATACGTTTATGTATTTGTTTGTTTACATAACTTACTGAGAAATAAATTAAACTAATATCAAAGGAAAAACATAGAATGTACCAGTTGCTTCTCTTCCTGCGCAGATGGTATAAGCCGATTGAGGTAATGGGCGAAAATCTTAGGAATCATGTTAAATGCTTACCTATGTAGGCGACGCGGCAAGTAACCGATCACTACTTTGATTCCCCTTTCCACTTATACGCCCACAATCTTGCCAAGCATGGCCTTTAGGTCCTGTTACTTTAGGCCCTGTCTACCCCGTAAGGGATAAAGACGTAATTTATGTATGAGTGTATGTACCTATGTTTTCTTTGGCTTGGAGAATCAAAACGAAATGTAGACAGACAGACTTCCACTTGTCACTTACCCTTACCGGTATACACCTACCGGTTACTGGTGTCTTCCAAAAATGTAAAGATTCGCACGAGTCATTAGTGAGTACGGGCTGGTTGCGCGGGCGCAGCGTCGAGAGCGAACGCGGGAGGCACCTACAGTTAGACTCTGCCATGACTTTTACTTTTGTGTTTCACTCGTTCGACACGTCCCTTTGGCGTGGTCAGTGTCATGGCGAATCACAATTTGAGTTTAGTCCACACCACCATTTTTATTGAGTTTGTGCAGAATATTTCTCGTTTTTGGTAAAAAGGTTTTAACATGTTAGCCATCCGCGTTCATGTTAGCAATGTTAAAATAACGTTTATGATTAATATTTTAACAAAATTAATAAACCGCAGCATTTAGGAGTTGATGGTTCAAATGTACGTATGAAAATATTATGGACAGGTACTAGTTGTTTTCACATAACGTTTCATACAAAGGCCTAAAAGGTATCTAGGTTAGTTAGTGTACATCTCACCTCACGATATTTTCAATTCAACAATTGTAAATTTGTAATACCTACTTAAGTAGATTTAACTACAACTACAATTCCTATGCTAAAATGTAGTATTAAGTATCCTACCAAAACGATTTACTCTCCGAACTCAATACAGAAGAAAATATAGATTTTAAAGACAATGTGTTATACTCTATTTATGGTGTGTACTAAATTTTTTAATTTGACTAATCTAAAAAAAAAGTTTTCTTTATGTTATTATAAAACAACAAAGTAGGTAGTAGGTAGGTAACTGGTATTAGGTACCGTAAACCAACTCCCACTAAAAATTAATTTGTAAAAGTAGCGAAGAACCAAGTACGTTTATTACCTAAACCACCTCCTAGTGAAATGGAATTTCTTACGTGGATAAGTATAAAATAAATATTTTAGAGAAGACTACAAATTCTGGCTAATTTAACTAGAAACTGAGAGAATTCAAAACAGAAAAGAAGAATAGTCTTCATTGAATCATTTTACCTGTACCTTTGTAGTGAAAAAAAGGAGCAATCTAGTTCCCAAGCCGTCAAGAGCATGTTTACGGATGCGGTACCACTCGGCGAGCGTCGGAACTTAAACGGTGTCACTAGCACACTTTCCAGTAGCGCCGTCCCGCTCGCTCGCGCGGCTGCGTCGCCGGCGCAGCTTCCCGCGCAAACGGAAGTACCATTTATGGACGGCTATGGTCAAGGTTATGGGTTAGTGCTTACACCTCAAGATAAAACATTAAGATTTAGCGTAATTTCGTAAAACTGGAAACATTGTAGCGCTTGTTCCTGAATATGTAATTTTTTTTCACAACATGGGTACATTAAACATTTAAAAAATTTCATTGCTATATTTAAAAACTAATTTGTGTAATAAAAACTAATATCGTCTCTAAAGAACTACTTTGATAATCATGTCAATAGATTAATTAATACTGTATTATGATAGTACGTTTTAACCCGGAATACTATCCCTACTACGAAAAGGTTTAATTGGCCAACTACCTAGGCAATGATTAAAACCCATATTACATTTTCAATTAGGTAAGTAAAGTTAAAATAATTAATTCAGCACTATAAATTAAAGAAACACTTGAACTAAATATGATCATAGGCATATAATACAGAAGTTTACATGTACTGTATATTACTATAACCTAAATGCAAACTTTACATACATTTCAAAGGTCGTGCGGTGCAAGCCTTAAGAAGTAGCGGATACTATAGAAGGAATTAATTAAAGTTATGTAGTTGTGGTGTTATTTATTTCTTGTACACATACAATGTAAATTTGGATTCTACACATTCCAGGAGCTTTTGTTAAAATTTAAAGTGGTAAAAACTTAAAAATCAGAGAAAATTTTCTATATTTTTTGTTGTTTTCTAGTTAGAACGTTATTGGGTTGTTCGAATGGCAGTTGTGCTCAGTGTTTACGGCATACTCAATTAGCTCAGAAAATAAATTGGTCGAGGGTTAACGATACGCCCAGGTAACGAGGTGCCTCAGTTTACGCTGTAATGTTCAAAAACAACTATAGACTGCCGCGTACGGTGTGACCCTGCAGGCAGCCAACTGCGTGAACCAGAGACCAAAGCTGCACAAAAAATTATATGATTCATTTCTTTAGGCTTCAGCAAGAGAACGCATTATTACCACAGATTCTGTGCCTCCTTGTTTACATGTAGTTTAGACCATTGGCTTAGATAACAAACTCATCATATGGGGGTTCTTCCTCAGTATAAAGAATTGCATCGTCGTCCCTTCTGCATCCTAGGCCAAGCCGCTTCGGGGTCCGGTATAGCTAGGGGTCCATGAAATTTAGCCAGTCTAACCACCTTAGGGCCGATTTTTCAATCCTCAGATAAGCTCTTAACTTACAGATACCCATAGAGTTGTTCGCCGAATAGGTCCTATCTGACGATTGAAAAATCGACCCTTAGTCATGCCACTGAGTTTTAATTAATTTTTTAAATTCCCGCGATTGCGTTAAACGCGCTGTCGCCTATGTCTTGCGCCTCGTCGAAGGTCACGGTGCAAGTTCAAGTATGAAGGGCAAGGCGCGGCGAACACTTATTACCGGCAGGCATTTCACCTGATCTTTGCGCATGCTCGAAAGGTTACACTGACCTTTTATTTACTTATTTGGGAGTGTGTCTTCTGCCTCTACTTATTTACTCTGGTCTATTTATGTGAAAGTGTGATCTTGTAGGCAGGCAAAGTCACTGAGTTTATGGCCGAATTTATTATTTAACATACCTACGATTAGATGTAGACATACCTACCTACTTGTAATGGTGTGTAGTTTTTTGACAACTTATGCATGATAAGCTTGTATAATATGAGTATTACAACGACTATGTATTTGACGCTCGCTTGCGCGATCTAGGGTTCAAATAAGTTTCTGTCAAAACTGTCATTTTTAATACAAGCTTTTTTTGCTGACTGTACTTGCATTGTCATCCGTCCTACATATGTGTAAAGTCAACAGCATAAATATATGACGGAAAATAGCGCTGCAAAAATATCTGATCATCTATTGGGCTCAATAAATATCTTCAAATAAGTATATTATATTAATGACATGAAAAAATCAACTCTATGTTGTTGATTTCCAAAAACGAACCATCTCTGGTTGACATAGAGTAGTAAATTGGATGAAGTGATTTGAAAATCCACGAAAACTGGTAATTGCATAATTTGTCTGTCTCACGATTTATTCTATCACATATTTTACGGATTCAAATTCCGAAATAGCAAAATTACCTATATGGTCATCAAAAATCTGGGAAGGGGTGTGAGTGAACTTTAATAGTATTGTATGCAACTGCTGTATATGTGAATCTTTAAATGCGAGTTGGTTGGGTAGCAGTCATGAGCCATTTTTACAACATTGTAAACAGCAAGTTTTCTATGACTACTTTTATGTTATCATCATCATATCATGGTCATCATTGGCAGCTGAATGGCATTTATGGTTGGTTACCTTTAAATGAAAAACATAAAAAAAAAACACTATTTATTTATGATTATTCATTTTATACAAATTGTTGAGATCGAAGAGCTAAATAACACGCAACTACACTCATATTTATCTTTTGCGTCAAAATGATATTCGCCATATATTAGATCCAAAAAATATGCGAAATTTGACACCATTTTCGTGTTAAAAATGTAAAAATATGCCCAGCATGTTGGATCCTAAACAGTAAATGTCATTAAACAAAAAACATTTTCCTTGCTACTCTGTTACTATCGTCAAATACTTTTGAGCCCAATAGATGGTCAGATATTTTTGTACCGTCATATATTTACGCTGGTGCCTGTACCAAATTTCAAGTCAATCGGACCGACCATTGAAGAGTTCCTTCCTGCGGAGACGACCCCACCAGAACTCCACTAACAGATTATTGTATTGTCATATGACTTACATAAGTATTCCAAATTTCAGCTCAATCGGTTGAAGATATCTGCTTCAAAATTGAGTCGCAAGATTCCACCCGGACAAACATACTTAGATACATAATGTATGTTGCAAGTTAATATAAAGCTTGTAATAAAATCTAACATGAAGTCATTAAAGCTGAGACAGCCTTTCGATTGGAAGTTAACTCGGAGTTATTTTTAAACGAAAGCAGAGCGACACTGCAGTGGATATATTTACAGAAATTGTTTCGCTTCTATTCTATTCCACCCCAGTACCATTTTATTCTCCCTCTGAACATTCTCGGTAGTAGCACTGAGAAAACAGAAACATATAGTAAAACATTAAGGCTCTGGTCTTGAACATTGTTAAACCGCAAGTCGATTTAGGGTTTCGTAGTCTACAAGAAACCCTTATAGTTTAACTATGTCCGTCCGTCTGTCTGTCCGCGGCTTAGCTCAGAGGTCCTTGGTACTAGAAAGCTGCAATTTGGCATGGGTGCATATTAACTACGCCAACAAAGTGATAAAATAAAATCTTGAATATTATTTTTTACGGTATCTCCCATACAGTGGGTATGATTTTTTTCTCGTTTACCCCATAGTGTGTCTTTGGAAAATCGTTCAAAAATTCTGTGGGTTTGGTAAAATTAAACCATTTTTCGATTCATGCCTGTATCCGTTTGTGTAATATTAAACTTTAAAGTTCTAATTATCGTTAGAGTCAAATGCCCACTCCCCCTTGGCAGCTAAATGATTGATTTGGATGGATGGTAGTAGTATATATGTATAACGAAGTTTGAAGGAAAACTATCTCCGCTGGGTTGGCTTTACAATTTAACGTGTAATAGTCGACCAGCATATAAAACGTAGGTACCTACCTATTTTGACAAGCAAAAATTAAAATGATATACAAATCCTACGGAACCCTATACAGCGCGTGGCCCGTCACGCACTTGGCCAGTTTTTTTAACAGTGACTTTTAAAGCTAAGCTCATTTTCAGATAGCACTGTTCTTTTGTGTCTCATGGCTATTTTTAAATTTGTGTTCTTGGTAGGATTCTGTATACTATTTTTATTTTTACATTTTTACATAATTATTATTTCTTTCGCTATTTCCCCTTGCGCTCCCAATATTTTCAAGGTATGGTTTAGCTATCCACTTATCCAGACGACATAATAGGTAAACAATAATATTTATAGCTATAAGTACACTTTTTCTGCACAGTAGTTGCATGAGTAAAAAACTCAATATTGACTGCTTTCAAGTTTTTTTTTTTATTTTCATTACCCTTGATTCAGTAATACTTACTCTGAAACTTACCGTACTCGCCCAGCGAACAGCCACAACGAAGTCTTCTCGCGATCACTCAGCAAATAAAGCATTTAACAAGTAGGTACGTACTGCTACACCGCTAGCAGCTGCGGTATTTACAAATTATATTCAAGTATTGTAGCCTCATAGCATTTGCGTCAAATGCAATATTGATATAGTAGGTAATGCTGCACTTGAATAAATACATTTTATTAATACGAGGCTTAAGATTCCACTTTTTGACTGTCGTCTTTCAATTCAATCTCTTATTAAGTGTGCCAATAATCGGTAGCTATTCTTATTCAATTACAACTTACAACGCAATAGAGGTGAATTCTCTTTCTCTTGACCTAGTCTAACAAATCGCATCAAACGAGCATCAATATACCAAGTGTAAAGTTTCATTCAGAAATAATGAACTCTGAAACGTTCTATTACGTATCGAACTGTTTTAAATGTACTAACTCATTTTTACTATTTAGTAACCAAACTTCTGTTTAGTTACATTCTAGTTTAAACAGTGTGTTCTCGTTGTTCGAGCCTATTCGTGGTACCATTTTATGGTTTTATAGATGACTACAGTCACCTAGCTGAAATCTTAAATTTAATACTGTCATGAACTTGTTAAATCTGTCAAAATCCACAAGGAAGAAAGTTCTGTAAAATTAAATACTTACGACCTTTGGAACGGGTAATCCATTGAATACTCTCTTCCTCGTGATATTTTGCATGATTGCAAGAAATATAGAATTAATTTACACTATTTATTGTTTTCCATATTGGTTGATACTGTAAAGCAATGTAATAAGTGTCAAATCAATAGTTTGTGTAGTAGCACGTAGGTACATGCGGTGTGGCTGCGGCGGCCTCGGTGAAATCAAACCTCTCTATGTAAGTGGGTTGGTGAAAGAATCTCTCCGCGCGCCGTGCGCCGGCGCCCGTAGCGTCGGCAAGCTCATTCCAAGCCATCGGCAAAGCCAGCGCTAGCTTATAGGCGGGTGCCTTAATTTCAAGGCAAGTGTAGGCTCTAATACATTTTGATTATTTTACATATTTTTAAAATCATAGATTATCATAGTACTTGACAATTTTAAAGTAGGAGAGTCAATTTAAAGTAGGTACCTAAAAATTGAGGCAATACTAAATAATTTGGCGTATACATTTATTTCTTTGCATTTTCATTCGTTTATTTTGGCTAACTAGTTTCAAATTAAAATTTACTGCATTTAAAATGATAATGACTGGAATGGAAAAGGCAAAACTTGAAATTTTGTTGTCTAATTTTCCTTTCTAAAGTAATTATGTCATTGCGATATGAATTTTAACCTCGTTTTGTAAAATATTTGTTAAGTTAAAAATATTTATAAAACAGCACACAATTCTATTATCTACTTTATTCTTCAAGTTTCTTTAAGTATTTTATGTTTTCCTTTAAATCTGATGACTTTTAAATATAAATATGATAATTATGATTAGAATCGTGGAATTGATTTTGATTGAGCTGTAGTATTGCTGGCCGTACGGCGCGGCGCGGTGACGCTGCCGTGCGCGTGTAGCGCTCCCTGCATGTGCGAGTGCTCGTTTTCTCTCGTGTGCCCTGCGCTTGCGCTGTGGTCGCAAAAAAGCAATAGGTTGCCAGTGTGTGCATTATGACAATTTTCACATCCGACTTTCTTCCGACGCACGGGAACATTACGTGTGTTGTGTGAACTTTTAATGGAATCTTTCACTTTGTCTGTTTCACACCTTTGTTTGCGACATTGATGTCTTACATGACCTACTAAGTAAGTACCTAGCTGGGTTTGAAAAGTTTTCTGATATTCGGTTTTTGGGTGCGTCGAGACAAGGAGAGGCTGGTAGAACAAAAACATGGGTTTAGTTAACGAAAAATTTTCTTTCATTTTACATTAATTTACAATTTACTTAAATGTGATTGAAAAACATCTCGAAAAATTCAACATTGTTCCTTAAAAAACTACAAAGACTTATTGCTACACAGATAAACCGGTAATGTATTACCGATATTTAAAGGATGTACAATGAAAAATATTTATAAAACTAAAGTTACCAATAAATACTTAAAAAATTTATCACTTAGCTACTAAATAAAAGGTACTTTATAAACATATGACTCTATACAAGCTGGAGATATTTTTGCAGAATTTGAAACTGTTATGGTAAACATTTTGAAGTGCCTTTGGTAGTATCCTTAGAAATTTGACAAAACAAATTGGATAGAAAAGTAAAACCATAATCTACTTATAGCTTGCAGATTTGTTGTTCTGAAGATGGGTTACTAGCGGCGAGAAATGGATTTGAATGCATGGGTGAATTTCAAAACCGAGTTTTCTGACTGTCCCACGCTACCAAAAAAAAAACTATGACATATATGTACCAAAAAAAAATATGATCGTATTCTTTGCAATCATTTATGACGAGGCAAAGCCTTGAATAAATGATGATGAGCTACCAATCCCCGAAAAAAAATATTGAAAGTTCGAAAATCCACGATTAGCATAGCTGTGAGGTATGTCACACGCCAAGTTTAGCTCAGATAAATGAATACAACTTCGTCTATAATTGTCGTAATTTATTTCTGTAAAAAGCATTTTAAAGAACTCTTCCTGGTCTATATTATAAAACAAAAACAATGCAAAAATCTCGTAATTTAAAAATACAGGGATAGGAATGTGTTTGTCCCGCGCGAGAGCGTCTTTCGATGACTCGCAAATACCTGCTGGTTACTGATTGGTTGAGCTATGTAACGCCATTTTTAAGTTATTACGTCGAAGACATGCTAGTTCGCGTTCGATTACCGAGCAAAGCGGACGCGTAGTCTGCGCTGTGATTTTTAAAAATAGGTAAGTTTGTGACACGATACTTTTGGTCAGCCTATAAGGTAATTTGTGTGGTTAGTAAATATTGCATGTTCAACTACTTTATCGATATGTCTATTTAAGTGTTTTATAGTTTAGAACATCGAGAATGAACAGTCCTATTTTCATTTACCTAAAGCTTATACTTTCGACAGAAAAAAATAAATACACTTTTGCCGTAATTTGTGTGGCGTAATTTGTGTGTCACTTTTGCCCACGCAAATTACAAACGCGCCACACAAATTACATTTTATGTCTTATTTCAATAAAATGAGCATTTTATGATGGTTAATAACACTTGCTATCTTTAAAAAAACAACGTAAATACAATTACAATACTTTCTACTATTTTACGTTGTATTTTTTAATTTATTATTTTTGAACAACTTACGTATCTATGATACTGTTTAATTTTGTAATTGACGTTTAGTTTAATTACAACTTGCTTTTAGTTTCTGATTTATACCTTTTCTGTTTAAGGTATTTCAAAATGCGTCAAAAAAAAGAGGATAGACTCGAGAAAAAGAAATTGGCGGAGAGAAAAAGGAGACAGAAAATTAAAAACGATGCAGAAAATTATGAAAAATATAAAAGAGAAAAAAGAGAGAAATATCATCAAATGAAAAGAGAGAGAAAAATTCAAATGACTGTTGAATTAGTCTGTAGAAACGCAGTGTGATTTTTAATTTTTTTTTTATTAACAACCTTAAGACTGATTTGTTTAGAAAGTGTCATTTTTCTGTTTTTATGAATAAATCGGAAAATCAAAAAGTTTAGTTTTATTTAGCAAATTGATAGTAAAAAATTAAAAATGTAATTTGCGTGGCAACAATGTAATTTGTGTGGCATGAATTTTTTCGCCATCGAATTTTAGCTAAACTATTCAACACAGAAGAGTGCCTCTTTTTGCGTTTTGTTCATCATTCCAATCTCTACCATAATCTATTATCAAAATATAAAATAAAAGAAAAAAAAAACGCGCCACGAAAATTACCAAAAAACGTCCCGTTTAGAAATTCACCCGCATACATGTGTGAATAGTGTGTTGTCATATGTAATCATAAGTTTGTATCATTTTGGTTTTGGCTTGCATTTTATTGGCTTCGATTTACTAATATTGAATATTCAAATTGAGAGTCAAAAAACAAATACAATAATTAAAATAGTAAATATTTTAAAATGCTTGCTTTTAAAGCATACTAAGTTTATCTCAACACAATTTTAGAATTTAACCTGATCTCAATAAAATTTGTAAAAATAAAAAAGACTTATGACGAAGTACCATGTTTTTTCTTGGAGTGGAAGAAGGAGCGAGATCTATCTAATATTAACATGCAAGTTACTTCAAGCAGTCATTCTAAATTATAATAAGTATAGTATTATGTAACAAATTCACAGTATAGAATGTAATATTTGGTCAAAGATAAGAAAATCATGAAATGTCATGGGTGGTAATAGGATGTTTAAAAAAACTAATTTGACACATGACGTCACATAACATTAATCGTAATTAGTATTGGGTATTAGTTATACTATATTATAGTATTAGGTAACCTTCAGAAAAAAATATCTATACGACGAAGATAATACCTGATGGTGGCGGAGTGTTAAGTTGTACTGGGCATGTATTTAAGCCAAGAAGCGATGCAGTTATTGAAGGATTGGAGCTATAAGTATACACTTTAAGATATTTCAATACACTTATAATGTAAGGAATAAACAGCACGTAAACAAAGATATTCACAAACCTAAATTACAAATGAGGCATACATTGATTTAAAATCCGTTAGTCGTTAGATCTGATGCCGGGCGCCCTATTTTATCACCGATAAGTTAATTTACTTCATACATTAGCTAATTGCTGTGTTGCGCAACATCGTATAGGTATTATTGGAACAATATTTTTAATTTTTTTTCCATCCGCTTCCCGGACGCGGCCAGTTCCGGCGACTCGCGTGCGCCGGCGCAGCGCGAAGGAATCGATCGTACTTGCGACGCCAAACTGCTTCATTTACAGCGCTCTACAATTATAATTATATCTCACATTCATTTTATTTGTATTGGGCAGTAACACGCATCTCATTTTAAGCATCGTTAATACCTACTCCAAGTACTATTTCAAATACGCGAGAACCAAAGTAAAGTTATGTATCTAAATATCTAAAATATTATATATTACCGGGAGAATGAGTTAACAAAAATATGTAGCTATACTTAAATAATATTGATGTTCTAGTTATAAAATGCGTTAGCCTCCTTAGGTTTGTCATATTTATTTTACGGAACGAAGACAAACGATCCAAACATCCTAAATACGTAATATATTCGTTAGAATTGACTATACTTAGTTAATCGGAGTAACCAATCACAAAAAATGTAAGGCAAAAACTACAAAAATAATCAGAAACATTTCAATTACGTTTTGAAGTCGATTCATGCACAGAACGAATGAACAAACACAAATCAAAGACATCAAAACATTAGGATCATACACAGAATTCTGTTCTCGTCTTTCCTGTGGACGAAACTGTAATTGATATAAGTACAGCAAATATTTTCGTAAAATTTTTCCATTAATTATTAATTTTCGCACCTGGCAAACTTGTAGCCCGTTCAAAAAATACAAGTTTAATGACTCTAAGTCGTTAACTTTATGCCCACAGGAACGACATCTTTTGTTGTTCTGTGTATGGCCCGTTATCGAAATTTTTGCCAAATTCAAAATAAAAGTTCCTATCTAATGAGATGAAGTTTTACAAAAGAAAATAAAAAAACACTAATTAACCGTAAGTAAGTATTACAAAATTAAATCAATCAATTTCAATATTCTCCGCTAAAATTAACATAAATAATATTATCTACACCAAAATAACTCCGGAGATATCTTAAAACTAGTTAACATTGCACTTGTCCTTAGGAGGAGTGTTAAGCTAAAGGGATTAATATTAGACTAATCCAAGATAATCGTTCATAACCCAGTTAGAAGTCAACGACATAAACATTCATAATGATAGGTCAATGTTGAAGTACCCATGTACAATAGCCTAAAGTGAGATTCCGCTCAAGTTGAGGTACCAGCAGCACACATTGATACGTTCGTACACATTCGACAATCACTCACACACCTAAGATCTATTAAAATGCTTTATTTTGAGCTAGTGTCGGGATTGGTCTATAAGTCACCCCTTCCAATAGCGTTTGCTCTGGTGCTAGTCCCTCCCGATCCGCTTGTGTATTTGCTGGTGTTTGATGAGGTGCGCCTTCTGGCGGAACGCCTTGGCGCACACGTCGCACCTGAAAGGTTTCTCACCTGTGTGTGTTCGGAGGTGCACCTTTATATTAGATTTGTTCAAAAATCCTCTATTACATATACCACAGCGGTGAACGGGCTTTTCTTTTCCAAGAAGACCACTCAACTCGGCTGCTGTAGCTGAAGGAAAAGCTAAGGAGCTCCCGTGCATATTACCTCCGTTGTTGGATTGTTTCGCTTTTGGCCGGCTTCTTTTACTTTTACTTGAAGGAGTAGAAGTCGTGGTATGAGCGTGAGGGTAACCCAATAGCCGGTCAGGACTACAGAGTCCGTCAGGCTTGAGACCGAGCGCATAATGAGGTGGATATCGACCATTAAGAAGGCCACCCACGCCGTCTGTTGTTGATACAGCATTACCCGGGGGAGAAGAAGTCGATATTACGTCCATCCCAAAACTAGTTGAACTGGGTGTTTCCTGTTTTACTGGTGGACCGTTTTGTAGTCGATTTTGTAGAAGCGGCATGTAGCCATGAGTGAGGAGATTTTGCAGTGTTGATCCCGCTTGACCAAGGTTTTTGTGAAGGAATTCTTGACTTTTGGAGAATTCCTGTCCTGGCTTACAAGGAAAATCTAAACCAGAGTGGTGGGAGTTTGGTAGTGATGGTGGTGGCGAGCTTGGTAAAAACTCGGCTAGGTCTTGCGGTACTATTTTGTCGCTGTGCTGACTGCAGGCTCCAGCAATCCAAGCATCAATATCCATCCAACTATCTCTTGAATCATTTCTTTCAGGATCTTCTGGTTGAGATGGAACCGTGGTGTCAGCTATTGCGGAACCAATTATGGCCGCTATATCTTCAATGGAGCTTATATCATCATACATGTCTTGTTTGTGTCCATCATCAAAAAGTTTTGCAGACGGTGAACATGATGTTGCACAAGAGTCGGGAGCACCAGAAGCTGAATTGTCTGCTGGGAATGGTTTTGTATCAGCATCTAGTGGAAAAGGTTTGACATCTTCAAGATCAGGTGGCTCGTTGTCTGCAGCACACGTTGACGATGATACAACATCATGATCACCACCGTATCCGCTCTGTGTGGGGTAGTTATTGTTTTCTTCGGGAAGACGTTGAGCGATGGCGTGGTAATGGTGACCGGAAATTCCATTAATAGAAAGGTGACCCGTGTAGCCAGTAAACGGAGGTAAAGGTTTAAGTTCTGCCAGTGGAGGTGGGGCTAGTAAAGAATCCAGAAGTTCATGGCATGTCGGAGGGGGCGAAGAAGCATCCAGCTTGGGGTCGAGCCAGCAAGCGCCGAGCAACAGCTCGTCGCCGCCCCCGCCGCCGGCGACCCCCGCGCACTTCATCCCGCGCCTCACCGCGACTCCCGAGCCCAGCGAGATCCCGCCACTGCCATACTTAGACGCCGCCACCCTGCTGTACTATCTGTAACAATTATTTAAAATATTAAGTAGCTGTCTTTTCTGTTTGCTTATTAGTCTTGTTTTGTAACGCTAAACGTAGGCAAATAACTGGTGATACAATTAATGGATGTTATTAGTTGTTAGATCTGTTTAATTCAATCGTAATCTGCGTCTGAATCTAAAGCCACCCTCAATGCGTAGGTATGCATCGATTATGGTATACGCAAATGAAGAGTACAAAAATTAATCAGACAGGATTCTAAACGCAGGTTCGCGGCTCGCGGCGCGTACGCAATCAAGATGTGGGTGCAATAATAATTGCTTCCAGTTAGCCGCTTCGCTTCACTAGTTATTGATGTTGTTGCTGTGGCTTTTGGTCATAACTAGGTACCTACTTATAATTTAGATAATACCTAGGTATTTTTATTTTCATTTCTGTAAAATTAATTAATGATTACTGTGAGTGTTTTGTTACCAAATTGGCGCTCTCGATTTATAAAACGTGAAACTGGTTTTTTTTTTATAACGTGACAACAAGACAACGCGGTGTAATGAAAATATGTAATGCGCATTTAATGTTAATTTCAAAATCTGTAAAACGTCTATTCGTAATTTTAATTAAATAAACGCAATATGCGCGTGCCTAACCGATTAAAAAACGAAATTCTTAAAGAATCGCTCCCGTACATATATGTGTGTCGGATTGTTAGTTTGGCATAATTACTTTACATAGTAATAAATATATTAATACATCCAAGATCGAAATATGAAAAGCACGCAACGTTAAAATTTAATGACTGGCACAAGCCTTCCGTCAACTCTAAAATGCTAAATGTGTTTCAAAAAGTGGGTAAAACGGAAACTATGTAATTTATAATATACTAGCTTCTGCCCGCGACTTCGTCTGCGTAGAATTATACATAAAAACCTTCCTCTTGAATCACTCTATATATTAAAAAAATTACAGTAAAGCAAGTTGACATACGGTTGCTTGTTGTTAGAAATACTCAAGACCTTGTGTAAGGTCGGTTCGGATCTAAACAACAGAACTGCTGTTACGTTTCTATACGAAGAGAAGACAACCGTGGAAATTACGGCCACAAGACGCATTTTATCTTGGACCTGTAGGTTGGCAAGGGATCCGCAGCAATGTGGTGTTGCGGGTCCTACAGTTAGCAGTAAGGCTTACCATCAGATGACCACTGAAGAAGTTATTGGTAATGTATGGTTGTCTGTTGTTTTTGTCTTTAATTATGTACAGTGAAATCTAAAACAATATTAGGTAACTTCATCAATCACTATTAGACATTTTAGACAACAATACTTTAACAATCGCCTGGAACAAAGAGTTTCGAGAACTGTCTCACTGATAAGCCACATTATTATTTATGGACTCCCAACCTACTTACAGACGATTCATATTCTTCGCTTGCAAAATTTTGATTAATGCATTTTGATTTTGTGTTCTCGCTACTAAGGTTTTGTTTATAAGTCTATATCAAAAGTAGGCTGTCAGTACATTTCCCTAAATAATATCGAAGTATTCATCGTCGTACTTAATGCAATATGCATGGATTCGCTTACGTTACATTAAAAACAATAGCTACTTATTTTGTAACTATGTACTTATGAGTATTTGTTTTTATTCTTGGCGTGATCAGGCTTGGTAATATACCTACAAATAATGTATTTTCTTTTTCACACACACACACACAAATCACGTCTTTATCCCTTACGGGGTAGACAGAGCCTAAGGTAACAGGTACCTACAGGCCACATCTAGCAAGATTGTGGGCGTATAGGTGGAAAGTGGAATCAAAATAGTGATGGGTTGCTAGCCTCATCGCCTATAACATGATTCCTGTTATAATCGCCCATTCCCTCGATGGGCTTTTACCATCTGCGCGGGTAGAGAAGCAACTGGTACATTCTATGTTTTTTCTTTGCTCCCAGACCAGCATGGAAGAAATTTTATTTTATTTTCTTTTTCGATTGTAATTTTATTATGATACCATACCATTTAACGTGGTGATTACTCTAATGATTGTGAGCCGTGTATACGTGAATCTTGTAGCCGAATACATACATCCGTGGCCATAGAGTTCGTAACCAGAGTGGCCGAAGGTAGAAAGCCAAAGCGAGGCTACCTTGGAGGTGCTCCCTGTGGCAGTGGCTTAACCTCCAAAGTTTAAATCATACCGCGCTGTTGCCTGCTTAATGTGCCCGGCCACCTGTACTGAGAGACATCTCTGTGATATGAATAAGTAAGTTGACGGAGCGTAAGGTTCCACTCACTAACTTCTTACGAACGAAAAATTTGACGTATAAACCTCTAGCTGTCTAGAATCTCTTAATTGTGATAAAAATTACCTACCCAAGGATATTTTAGTAGCCATTAGACGAGAAGAAGAAAATGCTATTCAACTACAAGGGCAGAAGTACTACAAATAATACAATAATAAATTATCTTAACTGAGCATTCCATGAACTTAATTAAGGTGCGACCACACCGGTGCGTAGAAGATGTTGACGGTGCGTCTACGCAACAAAATGCATGAAAAAACGGTCAGATAACGTGAAGCCTACGACACGTCACTGCATATACGCGGCGGTATGGTCGCTCCTTTACTAGTAACAAGGTTTCACGAATGGACACACGTATATAATGTACGATGCGTTGGCAACTGCAAAAGAAATGATCGTATATCACAAATGTAATAATATCTTCTTTGTGTGTTAAAATTAGTTACTTATTGTAGAAATACTATTTTTATTTCTATGAAAAGCACGCATGATTGTAACCCGCCAATTCACTTAAACATACAAAGCATTTAATTATTATGTGGATTCCATGGTGAATTTAATAATTTTCAACCAATTTACACACTAATTTAATAAAAAGGTCAACCTCGTTTGTTTCATTTTATGTAGGCGGAGGGGGTAACCTATGGAACTATTTAATCACTAACGAAAAGCTGCATTATCTATGATTTGATTAATTATGGATACTGTTGGTTCCGCGAATTTGTGAAGTTTGAAGCGAAGTGTAGAGGAAGTTGCGGGCAACCGCTAGGGTCTAGGTATCTAAAATAATAAAGAATGGCAAAATGTGTTGTTAAGCGCAATATTCAAGAACGGCTGGACATATCCTACTCCTACTAATATTATTCATGCGAAAGTTGGTGAGTATGTATGTATGGATGTTTGTAACTCTTTCAGGCCAGAACAGCTGTAGATAGATTATGGTCTGGAATAACACAAAAATCTACTTTTATCCCAGAAAATTCCGTTAGTTGCCGAGGGATAACGATAAACGAATCGCGATTGGTAGGTACCTAAGTACCTACTATTATGTCCGCCATTGTAGCTATGTCACGATAACTACTTTTTAGATTTAAAAAATATATAAAATTATATCTTTAATCAATTCTTATCCAATTTTTTTTTCATTTCATATGTGTATTATTTTTGAATTATTCTAATTCGGAACTTTGGAATACAAACCGTCAATATTGAACCATTTATAGTAGGTTACCTTCCAAAATAGCTAACCACAAATAATGCGGTTGATGAGAGATCCTTAATGGTTAGGCATGAGATTAATGCTACGAGTTTAGTTATTCCGCGTGATATTTGCTATAATTCTCGTGCAGGGGCTCTACGAAGGAGTCCACCGATGAACATAGATATTGGCTGATTACCGGCAGCGAGCCACTTCGCGTATGCATGCACAATTAACCGAGTTATTCGAGTTAGCTGACCGTGTTCTTTGTTACTATCTACTGCCAATCGTAACGAAATCAGGATGCGGATAATAGGCGTGCTTAAGAATTTGATGTTAGCCAGGATAGGTGAACCTCTTGGAATGCAAAGCGTCGTCGGCGTGGTAGTAATGCATTTGTTTAATGTTTGATACAGCTTTGAGATAAATTTAAAATAGCAACCATTGAGTGAACGACGTGTTCTATATGAAATAGCATTCGGAAGCGTTTTTGTCGTCCGACCTGCGTGTGAATAGGTAATAATGCCAATGAGTATTACCAGATGCCTTAAATTCAGGTAAGTCGTACTTAAAGTGCACACAAGTCTAAGACGCAGTTTTATACATGTTAGGTAAGAGGAAAACTTAAATTTCGAATCATGTTAGTTTATTAATATTGCAAGTTTTTAAATGAGCACATATCGGTTTTCCTCCAAATTATGAATATTAAAAAGTAAAAGTATTTAACTCAGATAATTACGGGTTTCTTTTTCTTGATACCTGCCATGTATATGAAATTCTCTACGACATAGACAAGATATGGCAAAAAATCACTTCACAATATTCATGGCATCACGCAATTAGTTGGCCAACAAGGTAACTGCGGCACGCAATTGGCAATATCGGTCCAAAAAAATGCTATTAAAATATAGATTTGTTTCGGCAGCTCGGAGTGCGGCCTTGAGTGGATTTTTCGCAAAATGCCCGAGTGTGAATAAAGCCCGATTGCACGGGTCAACGGCCCGTGGCGGCCGCCTGGCGCAATGCATCGTTGTAAAAAAAACTGAATTACAAGACTACCGATTGCGTTCCAAACCTCGGCACGGAACGTGACTTGGGCGGTGACAGAAAAACTCGCTTTTGTATGCGCTCTTTGTTAATTTTTAATATTTTGACGAAATAAATTGTCCGAATAAAATCAAAGGCCAATGACACAGTATATACATACTTGTAAATTGAGTCACCGGATAGAAGTGGGTTTTCAAACTCCAATTCGGGTAGTTATTTTCTCAAAAGTTACAGCATTTTGGCCATTCGCGGTTATCTTTTTCGTTTAACCACGTTTGAATGCGTACGTTGAATATTATTGTATGGTTACAGTTACATGATAAAAGAGGTTATCAGCACTTTTAGCCCTCACATTCTGCAATGCTTAGTCCGTGACGCGATGCGACACTTGCTAATGCAAGTAGTGAATGACCTGCATTAATTAAAAAAATTGATCGCAGTGACGTAATTATGTGGTTACTGTAATTACAATTAGTTTCTCATAAATATCTGTAAGTTGCGTTGTTAAGTTAAAATCGACGTTTCTTCTTTAAAATTTTCTTCAAAAAGTCACTGCAATATTTATTTCAGTTATTATTCGCTCCGATGGTCTGTGATAGTGAAAGTATTTAATGATAAGTACATTAGCTGCCTTTCGGTCCAAACTAGGTACTGTAAACCTTTTCGCCGACTTTTCTGTTAACATACCTACCTACATAAAATGGCGCTCAAAATGCGATAGTGAGATAGGATACCAAATTCTATATTTACAAATTTACACGTTACTTTAACCATAATCAAGGATTATGACATGACTAGTTTCTGCCCACGAATTCGTCGGCCTAGAATTAGATTGAAGGACTGATGTTGATAGTTATATTCTGCAATAATCATTTACGTTGCGCTTGCGAGCCCAGGCAGCTATGACCCTTGACATATTTTTATCCCAATTCCGCGGGAACTACGCAATTTTCCGGGATAAAAAGTAGCTATCTCCGTTCTCAGTTTTACCCAAATCCCTCCAGCCGTTTGCACGTGAAGATGTGACAAGCATACACACACTCACAAACTTTCGCCTTTATAATATTAGTGTGATGTTTCAAAGATTTTCTGTCAAAAATCGTCAGGTATGGTTAAAGTTAATGTTAAAGTAAGTACTTAGTGCAACTCACACTCAGTTATTTAACTAATAACATTTTTAAACGAGCAATTCTTATATATGATCACGAAAACAGCTCGTTAGATTTCAATGAAATTTCCTGTGAAGGGGATCTTGAAGACGAAAAATCGATCTATAGGTAGGTAGGCCTAATCTGTCCGGAAACAGGGTTTCTCAAGTTTTGCAAACACCGAGATTGGTTCGTTAGCCCAGGTGTTTTTGAATAGAAAATAGATGATTTGATATGATTCTATAAATGACATTGTTTGTTGAAATTTTGCTTTTCTATGTGTCTTACAGAAGTACTTAATATATTTGAATTAATGACCAATTAATTCTAATTTTAATAGTTAATTATTTAGGTTAATATGTTGGTTTGTGAATTCAGGTGATTCGATACCAGACTGATAAATGAGTTTTAAAACTGCACTCCCCCCACCACAGCTGTTGCCTGCATACTATAAAGAAATAAATACTTTTGACTTTTGCAACAATTGACACTAAAGTTTGTAATACGGGTACTAGACAACAGATAAAATATACAAATTCATTCTTAAACTTATATTAAAAATCGAGAACAAACATTTTTTTTTAAACATAATATTTGCCCCGCCTGGCGGTCGAACCAGGGACCTCAAGCCTCATATTCAGATTGTTTAACCACCAAGCTATCCGGTCGTCAAACTATGAACAAAAATGAGGCGTATCGCGTGCACGTAAAGCTTTTACTTCTCTGGCCGTTGCTCAACGCCATTAAAATCGTTCACCACAAGGGTAGGCAACTAAATAATTTTGTTCAATATGCTTACTGAGTTGTTTTTACTATGTTATTTATATGTCCTAGCATGGCAACGTTTTGATCTAGACATATGTATAAGGTTATTTCTATAAGCAGAATGAATTTATCTCCAACTTCAAACAGTATATCCTGGTGAGAGGATGTCATTGTACTGGATACCTATCATTTTTATTTCTGTTACGATGTACATAAGGTACGGAAACTAAGGAAGTTAATTAGGCCGCAGGCGGGAGGACGGCCGACAGACAACAGACAAAAATAAAGATCTCGTTCGTCAGGTGGATTGGCTACGTCTAAATACTGAACACCCCTACAAAGTTTTTCATTCAAATTTTTGATTCAAAATTTAGTCCGGCCTTTGCTGCAGTTCACTTTGAAATCAATGTAGGTATGGAAACATTTGGCGACCATAATTAAAAGAACCTGAAAAACTTTTTACAAGGCTTTTAAACCAAACTAACCCAACAACCTGTTGAAAAATTCCGGAACAATTCTAAGAGACCTTGCACATGCTTTTCTTTAAATGGAGTAGTAATGCAATTAACTTCCTCGGGTTATTTATTAAAGAAAATATCTAAAGACATTTATAAAGACATTGTGCCTTTGCTTTACAGTCATCATTGTTACATGAAGGACGAATTCATTTCTTCTTACATAAATTACAAATAATGAAGTTCAAAAAGAAGAAGAAGAACAACGTCGCAAAATTTATATTTTAGATTGGAAATAAAATCCAAATACTCATGACAATTAACTGAATTCAATTAAACCCAGTACTTTGTTAAGTATCTGTAGTCTATAGTTTCCATAAAAAAGAAACTGGATTCAATGGCCAGCTGGAATGCCCTCGGGAATGCCTAATAGAAAGAAAAAGCTGTACCTACATCAATACATAGTATAAAACAAAGTCGCTTTCCGCTGTCTATCTGTCAGTCTCTACGTATGCTTATATCTTTAAAACTTTTAATAGATAGAGTGATTCAAGAGGAAGGTTTATATGTATAATACATGCATAATATAGTAGAGAAACACTGATCGCACCCGTGCGAAGCCGGGGCGGGTCGCTAGTTAAAGATGTACCGAAAAACTAATCTAAGGGTAGGTATCAAAAACTTTGACATAATAAATTTCAATGATAGTGAATTTTTATACCATAATAGGCAGGGAAAACCACGTCAATGACAATACTTCAAACAAAACGTAATGACGACTGTATATGGACATGGACATTCGAGAGTAACTTTTTGCCAAGAAACAATGATAGTTACCGCGGGGTCTCAGTGCAGAAGAAGTCGCGGGCAACAGCTAATTATATAAATGTGTTTGGTACCTGCTGACTCTTCGAGCGAAAAGTTTGGCTACCCTTGAGGTAGGCTCTAAATTGGGCTGTCGGTGTAGGCATTAAATAGAAACGGAGAACGCTCTAATGTAGTGAATCAGCACCGTGAAAATCGAAAACCTGACCGCTTGTCGTATAACTTCTGAATCTACTGGGCGAGGTCAAGGTTGCTATTCTATTGCGAGCGCACTGTCGCTTACTGCCTATCGCTTTAGAAGCACGCTTTACGCTACTGACACACTTCCGTGTGTGTACCGTTAGCCGGCCCTGTTTTTCTTGTATCCTACTCTTTCACTCTCGTTCAGATACTATCTTCCATCTCGCTTGTTGCGCGACAAATTTTCGATGCGGGCACAGTGTGTGGGTTGGCCTAAAAAATAGTATCATGATACGATTTTTTTCTGCATTGAAGTAAGGGGGTATATATTGTGATAAATAAAATGAATCGTACATAACTTGGTTTGTAGGTAATGTGCATAATTTGGGAATTATGTTTGAGATAAATATTTATACTTTTGTTAGTGTGTAATTTTAGTATGAAAATGCACCGTTTTGGGTTGGATTGGTTGGAATGTTGTCCTATTGAACTATGCGTCCATATGTTTAATTCGCCGAATAGTATAAATACTTAACGCGGCAATAATAATTTCAGCTTATAACTTATTACTATTACTTTAGACTGTAGATACGATTAATAAATAACAACAAAGGAGGAACGGCACGGATAAAAACTACTTCAGAGGACGTCGGTAGCGTGAATACGTTCGTATGTTATGTTTATGTATGTTGGTATGTAGTCCACATCGATGGAAGTACAGAAAATTCGATACTTTCATGACGAATCACGGCACACGCAAGGCTTATAATAATTTCTACTGACTAAATATTGAAAAATAGCCAGAACATTTCGAATATTTTACAACATTTCGCGGCATTTCAGATTAAAATTAATGTGCAAATTAATTGAATTAAAATGAACAGTCTAACATGGGTAACGTACATGTTCATTGCAAACAATATTGAATTCTTTGTTGTACACGTTTATTTTCACTAAGTTTTATTCAGCATCATAATATCATTAATGTAACGTAAGGCGAAGGCATACTTTCAGTCGTTAAATCTGTTACCTGATTATATTTTTACACTTCTTGTGTTCGTAACGTTCGTATTTATACTGGATTTAGGCTGCACAATAAGACTTTTTATGTTCTATAGCACAAAGCAAAAATCTTCATCTAAGACCAAAGACGTTTTTAGGTGTTTTTTTTTTTCTAATCCGTGTACCAAATTAAGAAATAGACAACTAATTAATTAAAATAGCATATCTACTAATAATTTATTAGGTACAGAAGTCAAAATGTAGGAAAAAATATCATCCTTGTCGAATAAAAAAATAAAAAACTGGTGTCTGTTGACCTGTCTATCTTTCAAAAAATAACCGATAGAGATCCCTTTTAGGGATAAGTTCGCCTTTGTGCATCAGCTTATCCTATAACCTGTTATTTTTGTTACATATATAACTTTGGGTAAGTAAAAACGTAGTATAAGCATTAATACGTAGTGAAAATATGAAAACAACAACTTCAACAGTTAAGCCACTCGACCCTTGTTAAAGAAGGACAAGCATACAGAGCATGGCTCCTGGCTTCCTTTTGACCCTCAGGGTACAGAACCGTTTCAAAAATAGACAGTACCTACAGGTCGTTCAGCAAAAGTTTAATCACGATTTTCATTCTTTTTACTTTACAACCATTTTGACGCAAGTTTTTATGTATAGGGTTTTGATTTTCATCTAAACGTCAAAGAAAGTGCACATTAAAATATGGGTACTGGTTTAAATATTTTTTGCTCAGCCATAGATGAGCATTACGCGATATTTTACCGGTCCGTTTTGAGGCAACTAAGACATAAAACAATTAGGCGCTGGACAGCACAAATACAAAGAGTCGGCACGTTTGATGTTCCTCGCATCCTAATTGCCTAATATAAAGTGTTTGTCCGTCGGTTTGTCAAGGCTCGCAGCGCGGACCGTTACGGGCCCACAACGGGTTTTTGGGAGTGGACGCGCCCGCGCAGCCTCGCGCTGACTTTACCTTTAACTCTTATTACCTACAGCAAGCAACGCCGGTACAAAATGGTCACTTAAAAATCCCGTACAGGATTTTGGGTGGCCAAGTGCTGTGGCTCGCTGTATTCTTAGTCGAATGAAAACTGATAGTGGACTTCAAGTGGTTTGTTTGTAATTACTTTAATTTACTTTAGAAATATAAATTAGTACCCATGCCACGTTTATTATAACCCTACAGTTATAATCATACGGCCTGCTTATGGTAGTCGACCAAGATTTTTTTTCCTCGCCTTTAAGTACAAGTCTTTCAACGCAGCTTAGAACAATAAAGGCTGTTTTTCACTTCCAAGTCGAATATATCTGAATACTGAATGTATGTATGTATTGAAGTACATACTGTACCTATAGTTGACTCAGACGGTGCATTACCATATTGAATATATATTCGATGACAGTTCTTATCTTCTATAGAAGATATAAATGTGTATATATATACATGAATTGCTGTTCGTTTGTCTAGCCAAAAATTGAGAATGACTGTACCGCTTTGAGTAATTTTGGTTTTGAAACATTTGTGCAAGTCCAGGGAAGTCTTAATGGTCAGAAAACATTAAAAAAATAGCAGGATCGGAGAGCGAAATTGCGGGCAACGGCTAGTATCAAGGCAAAATGAATAAATCAAATAAATAAAAAATATATCGGCTTTTCTTAAAATCAAAACAGACAAGTGTAAACCAAACTTCTATGCAAACCTTTCCATATCAGTTTGAGCAACTGACGTCGTAAAAAACTTTTTATCCCTTAAATAGGAAAGTGAGAGCAAATCTTATCCGAGATCCGAGAAATCAGTTTTTAAATTGCTGCGCAATGCTTGAATCCTCATTTCCGTATTTTAAAAAACTTTTACCATTCTAGTTATTACACATCTATTAACCATTTCAACCAATTTCAAGACTCTAGTAATTATAGTGGCTATTTGCATTGTACCAAGCTTTCGTGCGAGTTCAACCTTTTTGAATAAAATCGGATTGAGTTTTAAAACATGTGTCAAAATAAAATGTTATTTAAATCAGAAGCACCAAGGAGAATTCATATCAACTTCGAAGGAAATTACCTCCAAAATAACTTTCTATCTCTGTTTAATCCCTTTTGGGGATGAATTTCAATAAAATACGAAACACATCTTCCATCAATTCTCTTAAAGAATACTTATGCAAAATTTGAAGTAGATTTTACCAAGGAATCACGTTGTCCCATACAAACTTTGCCCTCCTGTTTCATCCGATTTAGGCCGTACGTTGATCCGTCAGTCAGTCAGTCATATGTATTGATTGATTGAAATTCCTACTACGAGTAAGACCATTTCTTTTATTAATTAATAACTTAGAAACACTCATAGAATATTATTGATTCGTACAATTTTTTTAAACTTAAAACAATGCATTAAAAACCTATGCATTAGAAATCAGGCTGGCTAGTGCTGCGTCCATTTTTTTTTAAACGTTAAAAAGAGCGGGGCACTAACTCTAGACTACTTTATCTTACAGTATTCATTTAGTTTAGTGCTATGTGTCTTTAACATATATTTTTTATTGTTTCCTCATAGTTGACGGAATGAAAATCAAGTTGTGTTACTTCGAGAAAATAACAATTTTAATCTCAAACTCAGAGTATTCTCACCCTCGCACTCTTCGCAGGACTTACAATCATTATTAAAGATTCTATTGTCAGACGAGTTCCAATTTTTTAGTACCTCTACCACTTCCCTGTTATTTATATGGGCTCGTGCACTTGCAGTACTTAGGTAACACTGAAAATTTTACACTCCTGGCCACTCGTAAACATTTGTATTTAGAATTACGTAATTTAAAAAATTATGGCTCATTGTTTATCGAATTAAATAATATTTGGCGGGAAACATATCATTTGTTTTTTCTGACGTTTTAATGTAACGTATTTGCACTAACAATAGAATTGACGCGACAAGACTTAAAAGCAATATTGTTTTACGATTTAATAAGTTTTCATTCTATGCAAGAATGTAGTGCTTGCCTTAAAAATGCTTTTGGGCTTGAAACACCACATTTGAGCATTGTGCGACGGTGGTATGCAGATTTTGACAGAGGCCGTATTTCTCTCCATGGCAATTCTCGTGAGGGTCGGCCGTCTACCGCGGTCACAGAAGAAAACGTGGCTGTTATCAGCCGACTAATAGAAGAAAATCGACGAGTCGAAATTTGGCGACAATTAAGGATTGGTATGACCCAAATATAAAAGATTTTACAAGAATACTTGAAAGTCAGGAAGCTCTGATGTCGATGGATGAACTGACCAACTCAGAAACAAGCCTGTGTCGATTGGTGCCAAGAAATGCTGCGGAAGTATAACGACAGGCGTTCAAATGCCGTATGTAATATGGTAACAGGAGACGAAACATGGACATATTGCTACGATCCGGAAAAAAACAACAATCATGTGAATGGGTCTTTGAAGGTAACCGCAGGCCAACAAAAGTGCTCTAAGCAAAAAGCGTATGCGTAGATCGCTTGTTTTTTTTTCAAAAACAGGTCTAATTTCTACTGTGCCGTAGGTTATCAAAGAACGGTTAATGCCGAGTGGTACACAACCATTTGTCTGCTCAATGTCTTTGAAAAGGTTCGCGAGAGATGACCAAGAAGCCGCGTCCTCTTGCACCATGACAATGCGGCTCCTCACACCGCCAAGAAGACAAAGACATTTTTGGATTCGGAAAAGGTGGAGATTGTGACTCATCCTGCTTATAGTCCAGATGTTAAAGAAAAATGGTTTGAGCGTATGAATAAATGTAATGGTGAATACGTCACGAAGCAATTAATGTATAAATTATAGATTTAAAAAAAAGTTACGTAAAACTTTCAGTGTGGTAGTAGACTACCTGCAAAACATTGAAACATAAGATAGTGGAAAGGTAGTGTATAAAATCTTAGATTCATGGACAATCTGGCTATCACAGCGAGTACTAAAACAAATGTAGTTGTGAGATTATTATTTTATGTACTTTTATCAAACAGCTGAAGTAGAAAGACACACAGACGGACAGACTGACATGGCCAAGTGTAAATGCAACATAGTTACATAACAAGTTAATTAATTATCACTCGTAGATTTTTGGAAGATTTAATTGTATATACACTCAAATTTAGATTAGTTGGCAGTACACGTATATTATACGTATTTTAAATTATGCTTTTTTAAATAGGTATATTTTATTTTATAGTAAAGATCAAAATGTTAGATCAGGTAGTATTTAGAGAAACTTTTATTTCTACTGCCTTTTAGGAGCATGAACTAAGATTCCAAGCTCCAAAAAGCATTATATATATAAGACTGAATTAATACTTTGTAACAATTTAATTGTACATTATGGTTATTCACTCCTACATGGCAAATATGTTCTGTTGAATGAAAGTTCTGGATTATGAGTATGACAGGCAACATAGGGCCATCAGTCTGTGATCATATCTATCCATGATACGCCAAATTAGCCTGGTCCGGGTTACAGAATGCCCAAAACAGATTAACTCCGACATCCTTCCGACTTAAAAAATACCGCAGTCCGATTCTCGCGGTCAACGGCCTATATTTTTTCTGGGATTGCCCGGGGAAGGAACTATTTACACCGCGTTTACAGTTATCGCGGTCCCGGCCGGGGTCGTCGCCCACGTGGGAGGGGGATCGACCTAATGAGCCTGGCTGGCCTTGGGGCTACTCCGGAATATACCATTTTTGTATCAAACTTTTGTAATCCGACTTATCTTGACGTTTTCTTGCCGACGTCACTACTAATAGGTGTTACTTATTTATGTCTGTTAATCGTCTGCTGTAATGTAGAGTCGTTCAGCTTGATTAAAATCAGCGCTGAATTTTATCATAAACTTGGTTTAGTAGGAACCTTTTTAATTTTTAAACATTTACCTCGATCTAACGCTCAGGAATACCAGTAAAAAAACTCAAGAAACGGATCGAACTCGTCAGAAAATTCATACATTTTACTTTACATGTAAAAAGATAAACAAATGATTGACGCATCGAAAATGGAGACTAATTGATGCACATAATAAGAAAATGTCAATAACGATATCTGTTTTGATCTGCAGCGCATACATTTTTTGGACAGTATTAATTTAGATGTAAACGACTGAATTGTGACCCACTGTAGAACCTTTTCATAGATAACGACAGAGACAACATTAAATAAGAGAGAAAATCATTATTGCACTAACTTCGAGAACGTTCTACCGTAGATCAGGAATCAAATGGTTCAACTGTGTAGTCGAAGATGTACCTACTTAACTATCAATTAACAGTTTAAGAAAGGGATGTGTATTGTAAACACTATGAAATTGATCCGTCCATTCCTTTTGACCAAAGAGAATTTCTCATCTAGCACCATCTTCAATAGCCAGTAAGTATGTCGAATGGTAATTATTTTTATTAGCGACAGCTAAATGAAAATAAAAATAAAAATGGAAACAACTTTTATCCATTAAAAACCGACTTCAAATAGAGGAGATGAATATACATTATAAACTAGAAATTATGCAATACTTTAGTGTGAGATATTGTAGAAGAAATTACACTCGAGTCATATTACGGTAGGTAGAATGTAAATTGACATAATAATGCAGCTGAATAGGAAACCTTCTTCATTTTTGAAGTCGGTTAGTAAAGGTTCGCAGTGCTTTAATAACACTAAGTGCCAAACACGAAATGACTAAAACAGACGCGGAGTGATGATGAATGCTTTGCTGTGCATATTTCAACTCGCAATTATGCTAGTTATGACAAAAGTGCAGAAGCGCTAGACAAGAAAAACAAATATCAATAAAAACACAATTCGCAAAAAAAGCATCAAAATGTCGCCAGGCAGTATTACATAAGACTGTAATAACAAAATATAACGTCATTGGTCTTAAATAAGTTGAACATGCATGCATGATACTGTTACAAGGGAATACGTTTTACTTCAAGCTGCAGTGATCATGGCCAGTTAGGTATCGACGGGGAAGAACAAAGACAGGTATCTTGTAATTTCGAATTAATGTAAGATAGAAGCTATTGGTTCTCTCAGTAGAATTCAAACTACAATAATTAAAATTTGTAAGATATGAGATTTTAGTTCTTCCCCGTCGGTGTATAGGTATAACGTTAACGAATCCAGCAGCATTCAGAAAATTTTAACAATTACATACTAGAACATTTGCCATGAGAACAAGTAATGAATGAAATGGTTCATGGTTCTGTAAATTATTTTTCGATCCATAAGTGTCCGTGGGTAAGGCCGTTGCCGTGGCTTATTTCTCCAGGCAACTGGTTCGGACGCGGACTGAGACAGGTCAAACACCCTAAACATGAACTGTTATTATTTACGTCCCGTTTTTACTCCGTTTGAGTGTGTCCACATGACCGCAGGGGATTTTCTAGAAGGGCTGCTACAAATCACATCAACGAACTAATATAACTAAGATACCTACTTTATTGTATGCGGTTATCAATTGCACAAAAGTATGTTAAAAACAATTTTAAAGTTCAAAGTGTAGTGAGATGGGAAACGATAACCTCAAAGATGCCTCCTTCTAATTTTAATGAAACTCGACTTGGGTGCTACATGTTTATTTGCGGCCAGCCGATTCCGTCCAATATGTACATGTATTTACTTAACTTTTACTTTTCCAATATTTGATTTATATTTTAAAGCCAGTAAAAATAAGCAAAGCAATCACTTATCACTGGGATGTCAAATTCGTTACTTTTACATTTAGCAAAGCGACACGACACGACATGATAGTATAGACATTATGATCATTTTTCTCGTGCACCTTCTCTTCGTTTATATTACGTTAAATTGCCTTTAAAATCAATGTCGAAGCGACTAACATAGATAGGTTGTAGATCATAAGTTTAAAAATTAATTAATTTCTTAAAAAAAACTTTTTTTGAGATATGTATTAATGCTATACTTTATTGCAAAACATATTTTATTTTATGTAGACTAATTCTCACTTAGCTCAAAACTACTTCATCTAACAGCTTACCAATTACTCTATCAACCTCGTTGTTTCGATGTTAAATAGCTTACAGGATAGCCTGTTTAGAATTTTGTCGAGGAGATAAAAACAAGGTTCTTACCAGACTAATAAAAATTGGTATTCCTTCGTCAAAATTAAAATTCACTCGCACTTATATTTTTCGTAAAATTATATTGTACACTCCGATTATGCTATTTAATATGTAATAAATCAATAATTTCGGAAACAAATCAGTGGAAAAGACATCAACGCGCACGGCATAGTGACCCACTGCGGCGCCGGCGCAGCGGATCTTTGTGTGAGCGCAGCGTGGCGGCGGCCCGGCCACGATACCTCGGACGCTGCCCACCTTCTAGCGGGTAGTCTATAGCTGAATAGTTCGTATATAGTATATAAAGTCAATAAAGTGAACTAAATATTTACGAAACTAATCTTGGTTAATCACCATTCACCACTTAGTTTCTACTGTTTCATTGATGATGGCGTGTACTTGCAAATTTTGTACGCATAAACTTTATTAACTTCGCGATATGAGTGTTGACAATATTTTTTCCTCCAATCATTTATAGTAGGTTACTTAAAAATGTATTTAAATAAAGGATGTCTACAGAATCCGAAACCTCCATCCAGATTGTAGGTACCGTCGAAGCTCCAACGAACTTGGAATATGGAACATTGTGTCTCGGTAAAATGATCCGGCTTCAGAACCATAAATATAAATAGACGGGAATATTATTACGATAGTTTTCAAATATGGAATTTTCAAAAACGATGTCTACATTAGTTATACCGATAGATGAACATTTTCAATCCGGGGGCTAATGTCACAGTCGTAAGTTGTAAAATGTTCAGATGCCTAGATTGATGGATGCCTTAATATTAAATGCCACCATTTAATTTTAACATTCACGTGAGCTTCACTTTTAGAAGAGTGAAGCTGTTGTTGTTGAACCTAAATTGTTTTTGAACTTGTGTCTACAGTATTTTTTCTTCTGTACATCAAAATTTCAAGTGTCAAATCCATAATTTAATAGAATGACTCAGGATAAGCTTATTTCATTTGCTAAATGCCATGAAAATTCGTTCTGGAGTTTCTATGTAATTTATTTTTATAACCTAGCGGTTTTTCTCTCCACTGTTTTGACAGATTTAAATGTGATTAACAAAACCATTGACGGCATTAAACGTAGAGCCGACCCAGTGGACGACGTTCCAATCGATTCTGCTGTTTAATATCGACGCATATACAATAGTTATCCGATCCTGCCACCATTTAATCTATATCAAACCCAATGTTAGGAAAAAAGAAAAGGAAAATGAGTGGAAATATTGAGACCAGCCGAACGCCTACCGTGGGAATACTGACACACAAATACAGAAACGGGCCGATAATTAAAGTCGTCAATTTTTTAACTGTTTAACGGTATTCGCGCGAAATGACAGCTCTATAGAACGATAGTAGTTCATTATTTCTGTTTTCAGGTTGAATGGACCATCCCGTTACGTCGCTATTCGGTACGTGTTAACAACGTCATTGGCCAGATGATGCCATTTGAATTAACTAATTGGGAGGCACATAGATATAATGCTAAAATAATAAGCACTCATTTTTATCTAGTTAGAGTCTATCAGGGAGAACATAATCTTCCCTACAGCTATCAGACGCGTTGTATTTTTTATACAGATTACTTGATACTAATTTCTAAACGCCTGTCATAAGTTACAGTTTATAATTTAAGTTGATTGATCTACCCAGGCCGCTTTTTTGGTAATAATGTAAGCTGGTAGTGAGCTGATAGTGCAGTAATTCTTTTTTCATTTCGGTAATGAAGAAGCGGTCGGTTCTTGAAGTCACCGAGTCCTGCCAAAACCGCGGCGGTGAACAGGTTCGTCCCGGGTAACGGAACCCACCTGACCTCAATAACGGCTTTTTGGAAAACCGGCTACATCCCATTCCATACGTACGTTTACAATAGGACATTACTGAATTTCTTTCACGTTAATACGAGTACATTCTGACCGCCAGTCTATTGTAAGCAACAGTGTTTTTAGATTAATTCGTTTTAAAAGTACTTGCTCTTGATAGAATTAATACAGTAGAAACGCACTGCGATCTTTATTTTCTTTTGTAAATAATTTTAAACCATTATATATTACCTATAACATCATACCCCGTAAAGGATAAAGACGTGATTTAGGTATGTATGTGATGTATGTAACAACATAGATAAATATATATTATGCCAAAGTAATTAATTATACATGACATTAAAACGATTACTTGTTGTTAATGTTTCTATCTCTTACCAGTACTTGGCTTCGGCTTGGCTTACCAGTACGTGGCTTCAGCCAGTGAAAATTCAACATTCTTTAATTCCCACGGAACAAAAACCCGACAAAAGTAGACGCTACTAATTGCATATATAATAAATGTGAAAGTAATCTGTTCTGATTTCAGGCTTTACTACAGCTAAAGTATTGAGACAACTTACCACCATAAAATAATTATAAAATAAAACCTGGCTAGTTAATATAGAACAATTTGAATTCTCGTGCGTAAAACTAGTCAACATAATTGTTGAATAGCTTTAAAGGTGCTTTTAATCTAGTTTAATGGATTATTCATTAGAAAAATATTTGACTAAAACCTTGTTGAACTAAAGTTCATCGATAATTATTATTAATAATTATTCCGGAAGCAACAGAGATACGTAGATATTGAAGACTCGTCGTGCACCAGGTTTCGCAGCGACCAGTTTTGTGCTCGACCTAATTTTCTTAATTTTTTTAAAAGCATCCTGTTTGATCTGGCTGGTCGCGGATCAATGGGTCATGTGACGCCGTTTACGAGATATTCATGAGAAGAAAGTCACGCGAATCCGTCTCCAAATAACCGGATAAAACGGCGCGCATATTTCACGGAAAATTGTAAAACAAGTTAATATTTTAGTACGGTACGATATGGTATTATTTTTAGTTAAATTAGGTTCCAATTGCGATCCGATGGAGTACAAATCGTTGACGTTAATTAATCACCTTCTGGTCGTATTGAACATGGTGTTTTGACAAACTATTAGCAGGGAGCCACACAGCGCGTTTAATGGGAAGCATTTTTGGTGCTACAAACAAATTCGCTGCAATAAGCCTGGGGATCCAATCTGTGAATCACTCGGGTACTGTTATGGACGTTTCACTTTTTGAGACGCGTCCCCCGCGCCGCCGCCCGCCGTGTCCGCGAAACCTCGTTTCAAAGTCAAGTACAGCCTACGTGACGGGCGAGACCTTTCCCCGGCCTGTGCCGCCGCAGCGCTTGTTGCTTCTAGCGTGCGAGATTTCTGTTCGTTTATCGATAGGAGGTATGCGAACGAAGCGCGCTTGCGTTCGATGTACAGAGTTTTTAAATACATACTTCGATATTCCATACACAGGTGTATGTCATTTCCATGACGACGAATATATGAATGTATGAATTTAAGGACTAACTTTTCTGACCGTCTCTTTTATCTGCGACTATTAGAATCTGACAATTTACTTTTAATATATTTTCCATGTTCATAAATAAGTACAATATTAATCAATGGATGACTAATATGAAGTCGGCCGTGCCTCCATTTTCCCAGTACCTAACTTCAAAGAAGCATCACTCGTACGTTGGCAAAGTCCCTGCCAATAGTGATGGTCTAGCAGCGGGCCGCGCGACCACGTGCGGGTCCCGTTAGCGGCCCGCGTGACGTAGCTAACTGCGCGCACGCTCCGCCGCCAACAAGGCCGTTCGCCGCCCTGCTCACACCACGTGCTAAGGAACCGTTCGCTCTTCGGGACTCGACCATTTACATAATACAATCATGTTAAACGCTTGTGTTAAAAGCACGCAATCGAATCGCAAATTTTTACTAGTTTGAAAACTCCGACTTTGAATACGTAACGAGATGCAGTTACTTGCAGTTAAAAACATACTTTAGTATGCCACTTTGACTTAAATATTTGTAATCATTCTGCGGTATGGAATTCGTATGAATCCTCTCTAAGTAAAAACTTCTAGAAATACATAATTAACGGTTTTCTTTTCGGCCAACGGGCACTGCCGGGGCGTTGAAGAATTACAACGTCTCCCTACCAACATTATTCTTTATTTTACCGAGCGGCGTAAACATAATATATGTATATAATATGTATTTATATAAGTATGTTTATCCGTTGCCTGGTACCCATAGTACAAGCTTTGCTTAGTTTGGGACTGGGTCAATTGGTGTAATTTGTCCCAAGATATTTATTTATTTATTTATTTATTTATTTTATAAAAATATATATGCAGATGATTCACAGCTACAGTATTTACCCACAGGAAAGCGGTTCATAAAAATCTTACTTCATAAAAATACGTGTTTTATGTGTTGTAAGCAGTTTAGTTTTCACATTTTATCAAGTACAATTATTCCTCTCAATAGTTATTTCATATGGCAACGTAAAAATAGGAGTAGTAGGTCCTAAAATATTCCAAGCTGTATGATTTGCTTAAACCATCATAAAGGAGGTGCCCGAGGTGAGGTAAAGGACGGGCTTTTCTTTACTTTTCTTTTAAATTGTGTATTGAAGGGCAAGGGTTGGTATTTAATACGGTAAAATTATAGCCATGAGTAATTTACCTCGTTTAATTCATTTTGCCATTATATACGGTCTACGGGAAAGCAACCACCTTAATGTGGAGTATTAAATGAAATGCGATATCATTAGTGCATTCGCTGCAGTCGTGGACAAATCGTAGTTATACTGTAACTACTGGAAAGTGGGTCTTCGGTCGCGATAAGTGTTATGCTAGGTTATAAGTTTGTTTATGGAGCTCATCACAATGTTTGGCATCGGCAATTCAGTCCCTGGCTTTTAATTCTGACTTGAAAAATGAGCATTGCGCAGTTTGCAGTTTCTAAACCAAAGAAAACTAGGTACAGAGTTTCTATCCCGTTCCGTCTCCGATGGCCATCTGATTCCGGAATTTGCGATCAAAGGATTAAACACAAAATTGAATATAGTATACTAAGAAGAGGTCCGGCACAGGACTCTACTACTTAACGCAAATTAGGGACCTAATGAGAGAGTGGACCGTTCATTGCATTCTATTGCCAATTACAAAATCCAAACTCCAGCCCTGCGGGGTGGAAGGCAAGGGGAAAATACCGACGACCACGACCACTCTGATAGGATTGTAGCGATATAACAGAAGAGAGGTTTTTATACCATTATTTATTCTGTGGTTAGGTTAGCAATGGCGGCGTAGCAACAGCGGCGCGCGCGCACCGAAATGCTGCCCTCTCAGGACCGTTACACCGGACGAGGACCTCACGCTAAGCCGGTGTCCATACTAAACGTCTTACACATTCCCCTAACATTTAATTAAAGTTATACCTTTTCCTCTCAAGTTAGACAAAAAAAAGACTATAAAACCAATTAACCAATTAATTGTAGGTACTAGTAAGATACTTTAAAATTTCGTTATAGAAAATTATTTTCCAATAATCACCCTGCCAACTAGTGCGAGTAGTGCAGCAAGGCTTGAGATGAAATCCAATGCATTTCATCTTGTCATATCTACCGAATGATAAGTAGCATCAATTTAGCTATTTCCTATTTTTATTAAACCTCTCATCATTAAGCAGCACTACCTAACAAAAAAATATGTGAAGAAAGAAACATCAACATCATAATGTGAAATCCTATTTCTAAAGTAGGAAATTATAAACGTGGCTTTACGAAGATTCCTGCGCAACTCGTTCTCAATGAAATGTGGGTCAAGTTTATTGACAAATCAGGACATTGCCCGTGCGGCTTCTCGCTCGCACATGCCTTTGTCTTTTTTACTCACAGAGCCTTCGTGGTAACATTGACTACCAATTTCGATGTTATTCGAATTTGTAAAAACATATTGAAGGACGTGGCTAAAGGCGTACAGACAGATAAAAAAATAAATTATATTGAAAACAGTGAATAAAGGATATGCTATATATAATGTAATTCAAAAAGGATAATTAGATACTCAACACACTTGTCCCAATTACAATTTATTAAAGAGCATCATTATACCTAAACTTTTAATTTTACTTTAAATGTTATAAAGGTTACACCTTAAGAGTTTAAATTCTTTAAGCACTATCGAATCAATTAAGAATTTAACTTTTTGATTTTTTATGTTTACTTTCACGGTTTTACTACACTGCTAGTAACAAATAGAAAAATTCGAAGGCATTATAACCTGTTATGGGCGGTGTAGGGGTATAGCATGCATCGCCGAATGATGAGGATCCGGGTTCGATTCCCGGCCATAGCTTTACTTTTCGGATTTTTCAATGTGTTCTAATTTTCAGTGTTGTTTAGAAACTTTCTTTAAGCATTCAAGTTAGTAAAAGTATCCTATTAAGGTCCTGACTGTAAACGCCGATCTGCTCTACCAAAAACTCAGAAGTGAGTGTCTGAGCTTGAAACCGTAACCGTCTTCTTTACAAGTTAGGCTTAGAATACACAGCCCTGTAACTTGCAATTTTTGCACAAGTACATGGCACGCTTATGTCAATTTGCATATAAATATAACACAAGAGTGCAAGCTACTTGCACAAAACTGTGCAAGCTAGACGTTTATATTCCAGGCCTTACAGGTCAAACCGTTCGACTAATCACCTCTTTTTATACTTTAAATAGAGCCATTAAACTTGTGCCCAGTAAATACGTATTACACTGTTATCCTTAACATAATCAACGTATGAAAATCATACAAGAAAATCTTGGGTATTTTTTTCTACGCTTTCTTCTATCTCACTCTATAATTTGTTTATGCTCGTTTAGATAACGCTTTTGTAGTGATCTTAAAAGTTCCTACCCCGTCATTAGAGGCGGCCCATTGTGATCACCCCCTATTTATATCGCCCTTAAATCCGGAACGAACCGGAAATCGTTTTAATAAGCGCCGGATGTTAGATCATGTGCGCGGGAGTAACTCGACACGTCCTAAACCTACTAACCCATTAAGGGATGGGACCCTTTGTCAGGTGTCTCGGCATACCATTGTTGCCTCGGCCTACTACGATCATTGAACAACAGAACTATTCATTTCGCTTTGGCAATACATAGCGAGATACGCATTCTTCAAAAACTATTTAAATACAGTGTAATTAAACTAACTTAATTTTGATTAAGTACGGACAATCAATTTAAATGTTATTTAAAAAATCACACAAGTAGGTTTGGATTATGGCATGGCTCATGATTTGTTAACTATCTACCTACATATTTTGAAAGTGCGTTGTTAGAAAAGTTTTTGGCTAAACGATGTGTCTAAATTGCCTCACATTTTATGAGGAACAGGCAGGCAGATGACAAATATTAACTAACCAAGTACCATAGAGGAATAAGATATACAGGGTGTTAGGTAACGAGTGGACAATCCTTGAACTATGGATAGAGAGCACTTAGGACGTTATAATAAAGCTATAATAGGTTTAGTAAAAGTTGCACGGTTTCCGAGATACTTTCCGGACATTTAGGTTTTTTTTTTTCAAAAATGAACATTCTTGTTCAATGTTTTGATCATAGCACCATTTTAAGCTAACTTTTTCATTTTTTTATTTTTTTCAATATTCTTGAGTAACTTGTGTTTTCAGATAGGCATTACCTACTTTTTTTGTGAGCTTAAAATGATGCTATGATCAAAACATTGAACAAGGATGTTCATTTTCGGAAAAAATCTAAAAGTCTGAATATCTAGGAAACCGCGCAACTTTTACTAAACCTATTCTAGCTTTTATATAACGGCCTAAGTGCCCTCTATCCATAGTTCAAGGATTATCTCATTACCTAACAACCTGTATATCACTTAAGTTTGTGTACCATACTAACAATAATTTGTCATAATTATTTTTCTTTTATCTTCTACTACTAATTTTGATTATAATATTTATTTTCACTATGCCACGCATCAACTAAACATTAAATTAACTATCTGTATCAATCACAATATAGGTGCTTGCCCAACTCTAGTGATCTGATCAATCACTGGCTTGGCAATTTATTTTTCATATGTAGTTATATCCTCTGTGGCCACTTCTGGACAGAGTGCGGAACTCGCAAAAGCAGATAATATTTACTGTATACGAATAAGTATGTTCAATATGTTTTTAAATACAATTTAAATATGAATTGCTGACTGCCTGCCGCATACCCAACAATGTTCCCACACCGTATATGCACATGTTCTTTTTTTTCTACCTGCCGTTCCAAATTTGAACTCAAATATTGACTGATTGAAGGGTTCGTGGTACATCTGTTGCAGCCCTTTATCTTGCGCCGGAGAAAGCCTCACGCGATGGGAAAGCCTTTACGTACATAATATTCTGGGCAACATGTGTTACAGAACTGTATTGTACTGTTCGACGTAACATGGTGTTTCTTAACACCCGACATTTTGAATGGTATTTTGTATTGAATATGGCATTACATTTTTTTATAAAATATTTTTTCTATGTTTGTTAAAGAACTTATTAAATAGGATGTGAATCTTCCTTACAAAAATAAGACGAGGTGCGAGAAAGCTCTGATGTAATGGACAAACACAGTCTCGTGCAGTAGACTTTAACGGGGTTGTTCTTTTCTGACTAGCACACGCTAACAAAGAAAAGGCTTAAGAAAAAAAGTTTCCTTTACAAATAGGCAACGAGAAGCTATTTCGTTTTTAGGTCAGAGGAGTGAGTCGGTCTAGGTCTAAGAATTAGGTCTAGCCGGCGGCGCGAGCGACCGGTCTGCTGAGATGAGTAGCTTTCTCCTCCCGCCCCGCCTTGGCGCTGCGAACCACACACACGCTGCTCGCATACAACGATGCTCGTCAATTATACTCGTTGCTAGTACGTCGCAAATAAATTACTAACTCATTAAACTTGTATTATATGAATGTTAGTTGACGAAGATATGAAACTATGGATAGTTATGTTTTTTTTTTAATTTACAAAGAATCGCTTTCAAATACGAGCTTACTTTATTTATCTACTGTATTTTTCTTGTAAAAGCTGAACTATTCTTGATTCTTCTTTTAGGAATAATAAAGTTGTACACTACAGGCTTTGTAGACCTAAGTTCGAGAAATATAATCCGAAGAAGGTCTAAGTTTCAAAGCCAATGCGCAAGAACTGCAAGGAGTATCGCTCAAAGTACTGCGATAAGAAAGTTCTAAGGCAGATCCCACGAACCAGGGACCTACCGCAGAAAGGGCTGCCCCCTAAATCTGACTAACTGTAGTAGGTTCAAGCTAGATGACTCCCGTGTACCGGTAGAGCAAAACTGCTTCTGGCAGCGCGGTACTATTATATATTACTAAAATAATTATAACAAGCACCTACCTAACGAAGTTTTCAATTAGAAGTCTTATCTTAGAGCTTTCATTAATCGAATAAAAGAAATTTGTAAACAATAAGAAATTAATGTTTTAAGTTATCAGTAGATACTGTGCTTTTTACTATCACTTGATATCCAATAAAACTGGGTACCTACCTACATATAAATCGCACACGCGACGCCGCTAGAATCAATAACAACGCTCGTGCGGCCATTGGCCATCGTGGTGAAAGCGCGGCGCAGGCGCGGTTTGTGGGATCAGCTGATCGCCATGGACGTACTTAAATCGAATCAGAAATTTGCGATATTTTCATGAGAACAAGAATTTACGGAAACGTATGTCTATCCAAGTATTTCTGGAAAGTTATCGAAAATTTTACACTAAACTTAGAACTCTATGTTCTTCTACAACGCCTAAAGAGTACGTTCCGAAATGAACACTCAACCCACTTGGTCATATTCACTACGTCTTGCTTAGCTTATGTTATTTAAAATTCCTTTGTTTCGTCTATAATATTACTTTGACATTTGCTGATGCCAGACGCTAGACATAAACATAATATATAGATTTGGCATTAGGTAAGAGCAGATTGGTAACTTTCTATGAATAAGGGGGTTAGTATCGATCGAATCCTGGTGCGAGTAGAGCGCAATTGTACTCTTGTGCACTTGACATGTCGCCTTGTTGCCAGTTCGCGTGGTCATTGCCGCGGATCCACCGCGCGGAGCGACGCACATCTCCGGCGCGCGAGTGAAAGTTGCGCACACCCCGCGCCCGCGCCGCTGCCCCGCGGTATATGTGTCACTGGTAGACGTAGACCTTAGCGCTTGCCAATGTTAAATGCAATTGACGACTTGCTAATAGCAGCTTTCCATTGGCTCGGGTTGTTGCACATGCACCCTATTCGCAGCATATTGTGTGCACACTAACAATTTTTTTTGGTACCTATGTGTGACATAAAAGGCACGTAAGACACGGTACTTGGAAAAGTCAGTTTATTTTCTTTTATAGATGAATAAGCAGAAGAAAAAATAGTACATTACTGTCTAGGCCAGGCAATAGGCAATTGCTGGCTGAGTATTGGTTTGAACGGACGAGCTTGCGAGTCCGTTTAATAATACGAAGCCAACAATGCTATTCTGGCCGAGGCAAGTATAGTGCTTTTCTCAAAAATCAAAAAAAAAACAACAAAAATAAATAAAAATGTAATTGACATAAATTATTAATTATTTTTGCTTTGCCGCCTTTTTCTATCAAAGGCATTTGAAGAGAGTATTTTTCTACCCAGAACATCTACCCCTATTTCAGACACAGATAAAAATGTTGTCGTACTACCTTTTTTTTTTAATTTGGTGTTTTAAGTCTTATGCCTTTATTTTTTATAATAGTGATTTAAATTTTTAAAAAGTTAACAACTAGACAGTAATGGAATTTGTATGCAACATTACTGGAGAGTTTAGCGCTAGAGTATAATACATATATTTTTAAAATTTTGGACTGACCGGCAACAATTAACTTCCTGTTCTGTATGTAGTTAACAATGACGACTTTAACGGACATTTTTGAGAAAAATAATATTTCTTGCTAATTAATATAGATTTACTTCATGATTGGGTGGTGCGAATGAGTACAAAGGAATGCGGGATTGAACAGAATATTACTTTTTTAAATAACGTTCAAAATGTGACACTAATTTAATGAAGCGGTCACCAAACAATTTAATTGAACTTGGTATTTCGAAGGGCCATAGTGCCATTACGCGGCATTAGAGTCATTACGTGATTGAAGTTGATGCAAAATCAGTTGCTAGTCCTTGTTGCTTCACGACAATGACCTTGCGCAGGCCGACGCCGTTGCAACGGTAGCTAGTGCTTAATTACGAGCTAAATAACGAAATTTAGTGCGACCCGTAGTCATAAGTACCTGTGGCAGATGAAAAGTAATCAACTAGGTAATAAGCCAGGCCACGAAGTATACAGGTAATAGTAAAACCACGCCTAACTTGTCAGTTATTATCAGAAAGGCGAATGGAGGGAGTACCAGATAAAGCCGAAGAAGTCAATGATCAATGTTCTTGACCTACTGATTTGTAAAAGATGTATTTCGTGCTGTAATATAATGTGTCACCTAAAAGTCCTAATTACTATAGTTTTAGAGGTCGTGGATGATACATACAGCCTTCGCCTCCGAGCCGAAGGAACCAAATGAGTCACCAAACTCGCTGTGAAGCAATCTGTGCTGTGGGCGCTAGGAACCGAACAACTGTTGTTGTCCTGTACTTCTAGGCCATATCCCTAATGCAAAACTACATACATTATCCTACACACTACGCATTATGAATTCACCAGAGTTCTTTGTAATTTATATTGTAGCCAAATTAATGCTTCATAACATAAGTAATATAAAGCTGTCTAATAAATAATCAGTAATACCGCTTTCCGCTTGAGCAGTTCTCTTAATTATTGCATCTAAGCGAATAATTGGTTCATGAAAATAAATAAATACAACGTTCAACTAACGTAGTGAGACAATTATAAAGCACCTGCTGCGAATTTAGGTTTTGTCTAGACTTGGTTGAAGAAACACCGCTGACCTGGTTGTGCGGAACTAAGTAATAAGTTTCAAAACACTTAATTTTGATTTGACTAACGTAATCAACCCTGGTTCGATTTGTTCAGGCTTTGATTACAATTTGTAGTAGGTAAATCAAAATTTACGATTTTGTGTTACAATAATGGGTAGGTAGACGTACCTATATCATGCAAGTACGTATCAAAGGCTCATTATCATGATGTACTTATTCAAAGTAGTTGCAACGTCCACCTGCTATGGCATAATGTTCAAGTATACAATTAACAACCACATTTTAATATTGAATCAATTGGACCACTATATCGTGCATGCACATGAAAGTTCACACAAGTACACAAATATAAATTTGACATTTTCAGATGAACTTGGCAGTTTTAAACAACATTCGCAAAGACGAAAAGGGCACCAAAATTATATAAAATCGTGTAAACAATTAACTAAAAAATATGTAGTTGTGTTAAAAACAAAAATTACTTTACTCAGAAAATGTTTTATTCGAGCCAACCATGCATTGAAATCAAGTCGAAGCCACACATCGACTGTTGTTTTTTCACGAGATAAAATTGGACAGGATCATAAGCATTATATTCAATCATAAAAGTGTAAATCCATGACTAGATGACAACGTATGGTGCTCCGCCGTGAATAGAGATGTTGGGCGTACAAATACTCACTTGGATAAGCTGTGGCGAGATCGAAAGAAGAATGCGGTGTTCCCCTGTCAGATCCGCAGCAACATCATAAAAAGTCCACTTGTTCAACAGTTCCTCTAGCTCGAACTTGGCGCGTCACTTTGTCAAATGTCACAGGAATCACTTAAGTGCCTTCAACAGCGTACAGAGGAGAACCCAGAGTCGAAAGTGGGGCAACAAGCACGGGATCGGGGTGGAAACTAGAAAACAAGAATGATAGACTTTAGCTCTTAGTACAAAGAGCAACGTAGTGCCTACGAAGGAACGACCTTAACAACGAGTACCCTACATCTAATAAAAGCAAGTTACGTATTTATGGCATGCAATTAGTAATACCAAAAAGCTCCTTTATATATGTAACGATCCAAAATTAACTAATATTTGCTTTATCTAGCTTATGTAAGACTAACATTGAGGCTCATTATTTACGTTAAGTTACATTAACTAGAAATAAGTAATAATTAAGTAGAATAAATTTTAACAAAGAAATGCGTCAAAATTTGTGTCGCTGCGGGCCGGCGCGCGCGCCCGTTAGAACTGTAAAAAACCAGTCGGCCGACCCGGCTAACCCGAATATCAGCCGAAAACAGACCCGCCCGCCCCGGCTACACGGGAAAAAGCGACACTAATTTTCCACTGAAAATTTTATGAGTATGTAACAAAACGAATTATTAATGTATGGAATTAAGTACAACATGCAGTTAGTTAAAACAATCATATAACGTAAAAAGATAATTAATAAGAAAAAAATAGAAAACAAAGGAATAATGTGATTGGCATAAATAAAAAATGAATTATAACTAAAAAGTTAAATTTCCCTCGAATATTTACAAACAAGATAGGAAAAAATTAGAAAAAGTAAAACTGGCGTCCAGAGTGCTTATCCACTGTGTACTCCAACAATCCGCGGCACTGTCACGTCACTTTATAAATGCCAATTACAAACATTTCCCAAAACACCCGCAATTTGCTCCATTTTTCACAAAATTGTTGTAATTTTCAAAAATGGAACAAAAACGTGTTTCTTGTTTTTTTAACGTACACTGTTCTTAAAGTCGCTGTAGTGGCACTAATATAATTTGTGGTCCAATTTTGTCCGTACGTACACCGCACTGCACTAAAGAAAAGGCAAGCGCGTACCGCGCGTAGCACCGACTGACTGTGGCGCGGGCGCACCCTACTCACTTCCCACCAAAATTGTGTACCACCACCGAGCGGCCAGGGCGGCGCAACCGCGGCCCGCTAGCGCGCGCGCAGCCCGCTGGCCCGTAGCGCCCAGACCGCTTCATTACTGTAGATACACGCGTCAGCCGCCACATCACACTCATTTGATCATTTAACTTTTTAATAAGTTTTTGTTTAAGTAATACGTTGATTTAAGGCGCTTATTTCCTGGAAATTAGTAAATTAATGTCTCTTTTCCAATAAGTTACTTGGCATCTAAAGCAACACGTGAGGCACAAAGCATAAATCTAAAATCAGTTGACATTTACTTTTATTGTTAGTAAAAAAGGCTGAGCGGCGCATTTCTCTTTGGGTTGAGAGCCCCTGCGGACAGCTATCTCCGTTGCGTACCCGCACACTCGCGCGCGCGCACACTGCGACGCCTACTTCCAGCAGTTGACAGGCCTACAGACCTACAAACGATGCTTTCACTCCGAGTAACCGTTAACACTAACTATTTAGACGTCATTTTTGCGTGTAATAATGGTTGCGCAGAATTGCAGTCAGATGGTAAGTGGAACATCGAATGATTTTCTTTATTGGCCCTTCGGTGGCCCTCCTAAGGTCTTAGTTTATACGCTTAGTTGTCGGGAGATAAGTCAGTCAGCAAAGAACTTTAGCACCTACTTAGGCCTCGAAACCGACATCTAACACCAGGTTCCTACAACATTGTATGTACTCAAACATATAATTGTAAATGTTTTAGCGACTAATAGTTTTCAAGTGACTTCTTCTATGAAAAAGATTAATCTTGATTATAAAGTACTAGCTGTTGCCCACGACTCCGTATGCGCGGAATTCCCGTAATAGTTTTCCCGCGGAAACTACGATATTTTCTGGGGTAAAAACTATCTAGTGACCGCCCCCGGGACTGAAACTATCACAATTCCTAATCTCTACTGACTTTCGTTTTCATAATGATGGAATTACTTATTCAGAATTACAAAAACATTGTTTCAATTCACGTACGCACGAAAAAATACACACGTTACACGATTAAGGGCCTGTTTCACCACCCTCTGTAAAGTTCCGGTTATCTTAAGTGTCCGTCGTGTTCCGTCTCTATTTATTACTACGAAACAGACAGAGACGTCATTATAGATAATTGACACCTTAAGATAACTGGAACTTAACAGAGAGTGGTGAAACAGGCCCTAAGTGACGCATTATTATAAGCAGTAATGGTAGGTAGGTAGGTAAGGTAAGTAGGTACGAGTAGTTATTAGTTTGACTCAACACTCCTGTAAAGGTTTCTCATTGTAATTATGGATTTAAAGTTAAGCCACCCCTTTAACACCATACTCTATGAAAATCAATTATTGTATGAAAACAATTGTTAACCACAATTAAAAAATCCTGAGAATCATTTACAGGAATTTTCAGTCAAACTAACCCAACCTCCTGCTGAAGTATCTAGCCTTGTTGGCTTGTATGTAGTTAATATATCAAGTATTTACAACAAAAATCAAAAGAACGCACGACAATTGACAGTTTTAACTTACTCGCTTCGCTTACTAAAAACACAATACATATAATCTAATGATTTGACCGACAAAAAGTATTATATTCTACCTATATGATACCTTCATTATAACTTAAGACATGAGTCTGAAAAATTATTAAATATTTAGCACACAAAACATTTTTCTTCATTCCATTATACACACACAATATCAGACAGATTGTAATAGCATGCAAGATTTCAACAATAAAGTACTCCCGTTAGTACGAGCGAGGTAAATAATCACCTACACAGATATGCCTCAGTTCTTCCTCTATAAACTGTTTTACAAATTACAATGAACTCAATAAAATTCAACTCCTCGACGTAGGTACAGAGAAGCATAGTTATTTAGGCATATATACTGTTATATATACAGGCCACACGATTGATTTTTCGCTAACCAAGAAATCATGCAGCTCGCTCAATGACCATTGTCCCCAAAATATAGACAAATTCATGACGAATCGTTCTATAAAATATGAATCCAAGAGTAGAGATAATCATGTTTTTAAAAACTAAATCTAATAAAATCTCGTAAATTGAGACAAGTGCTGTAATTAATATATTACCGTACGTACGAGTACGGTAATATAGACTTTTTTTTATCTCAGCAGTTCAGTAGGTATGTATAGGAACAAGCAACAATGTTTTCGTGAATATTAAACTATTTTAGGCTAAACATGATAAATAAACATTTCATTTCGACAAATCATTCATTTTTTATAAAAAGTGACCATAATTTGCATATTTATGACATTGATTAATTATTTTATTATAATTTTAATATTAGGCTGTTTAGCAGTCTGCCGTTAGTGTCTTCGTCGCGCGCGTGCAAAGTGCATGCGTGCGCGGATTGGCACGTTGAAATAATATCTGCCACCATCTTTCACTGATTTCGTTGATTCAATAGACTTTGTAATTTACTTTAAAAATAACGAGTTCAAGTAATAAAGAAATATGTCCGTCGCTGGAAATACTAAAATATGTTCGGACAGTTATATCAGTTAGAAATCCAAGGTGTTAATTACCAAATGACAAATTAAAGTTCGAAAGCAGCCCCAGTCTTAATGTCTGGTGACAAAGATATACTACAGTTCTTTTAAAAACTAAAATTCTGTATGTGACTCAGTTCTGTACGCATAGTAGGTAAGTAAGGTAAATATAATAGTAAAATAACTAATTACTATTTTATTTCTTTCAGGCTACTTTCATTATTGGAAGATTGTCTATTACCGGTTCGTGTAGGAGTCCGGAATTGATGTTCTAACTACCTAATTCATAAAGAGATATTCGATCGAATGGTTAAATAACAGTTAAGAAAAAAGACAAAACAAAAGTTCACAGTTAGGTAATTACACACTCTGTTCTCTTACCCGCGCTCGCGCTGTGCAATGATCAACATAGCAAACTTGTATCATAATGTACTATTATGATACAAGTGGAATGTACAAGCAACTATTAACAGAAAGTATCTTAATTGCTAACTAAACAGGTGCCGAAAAGTGACGACATTGGCCACATTCAACATAATGCTGTGGCAAGCCGCAGCGACGGTTTTCAATGTGACCCTAACCATACATAGGGGAGACCGAGGAGAGTTGAGACAGAGATGAGTATGATACAAAGCCGATCTCTCTGAGCTTTGACAGTTTATCGGGCTGGTAACTTCGCTAATTCGTTGCTCTTCCTACACTCCACAGTTTGTGTGAAGTTGTGACCTCGCTAACTGTCATAGGTGCAGAGAAATCGGCTTTGTATCAACTCACCTCTGTCTCAACTCTCCTCGGTCTCCCCTACTCTTACATTTCACTATGCTGTTACTTCAGCTGTGTGATTCTGCAAACGAACTTCGACTGTGAACTGATTGCTGGGCTGGGGAGACAATCGATGTTTGACCCTTACGCTTGTAGACGTGTGTCCTGTTGCCAACGTCAACGCAATACTTTTGTTAGGTCACCTGACTCTGCATAATGCCTGCTAACGAACGTAACTGGTCACATTATGATTGTATCCCGAGCACGGCGTTCACTTCACGGACGAGTTTCGTTGGGAGAATCTCAAGCCTGAGCCTCTAGTGTAAATTTTCTCACAAAAACACGTCTCGAACGCGTGCACGTTAACGTCTCAATTATTGTGGAAAAATTGGCAGCGCCACTAGCTGATTGAATCGGCAATAAACAAGAGGGTTACCATGACATCTTAATGCGATTCAATTCCGATTCAGTTCAGGATCGCTCGCTGTCAGATCCATACTAAAAATAAAAATTAAAACGCTCTAAGAAAGAAAGGCTCCTAGAATTCGACATTATTATGCAAACGCGTTCTTGGCGTATTTTGTTTTGTGATCAAAAGCTTACACTAAGCATACTGTACTCTTGTTCAATGGGTTTATTTAATTAAATAAGATGAAACATACAATTTCTTTTAAATTGTTTCTTGGCTTAGTTGGTCTCGTATAAATGGAATGATAAATACTGATCACTGTTGTAGAGCGGCACGTTATGCTAATTCTGATCTTAATTGCTGGGGTGCTAATTGTGGGCAAACTCATACTAGCTCATCACATTTCCGTTTATTTCTTCCACTGGACCAATTTGAGTACACAGACCTGATTTAATTGCGTCCTCGCCTGATGGTTGATACTTTTGCAATATAAATTACATTATAAAATTACTTCCATATTGGTCTGGGAGATACTTCCATATTGGTCTGGGAGAGAAAGAAAAACATAGAATGTACCAGTTGCCTCTCGTCCCGCGCAGATGGTAAAATCCCATCGAGGGAATGGGCGAGTCTAAGGAGTCATGTTATAGGCGATGCGGCTAGCAACCCATCACTATTTTGATTCCTCTTTCCACCTATACGCCTACAATCATGCTAAATGTAGCCCTTAGGTCTTGTTACCTCGGGCTCTGTCTACCCCGTAAGGGATATGGACGTGATTTGTATGTATATAAAAATACTTTACAAGGGCACATCCACATTATGGTCCTGTTCCTACAATATCTTAATAATGTAAATCTAGCTGTTACCCGCAGATTCCCCCGGCTCCATCTGTTCTTCAAAATTTAGATTCATACAAAGCTTGTTTTGACAATATTTAACGAACACGACAAAATAAATCATATTTAGTTCGGAAGTTATTCGCGTACATATTTTATATTTCACCAATTTCTTTTTAATAATACAAATAAGTATATATGTAGTTCAAACAAAGACATTTATATTCCTAGTTTTATTAGGTTTGTACATTGTTCAAAGATTTTTACAGCCTGGTTACGTTTAAATCCATGGAAGTTAACACTTCACACTAGCGACCCGCCCCGGCTTCGCACGGTATATTATGCATTATAATAATAATTATTATTGTTATATTGCGGTGTATTATACATTATAAACTTTCCTCTTGAATCACTCTATCTATTAAAAAAAACCGCATCAAAATCCGTTGACTAGTTTTGAAGATATAAGCATACATACGGACACGGGGACAGAAAAAGCCACTTTATTTTATACTATGTAGTGAAGACGGCGGTAGGTCCGCCTCCGCGCCCGCTTCCGCTGCTGCTCCCGCGCCAGCGGCCCAGTCATCGTCGCTAACTAATGACCTACAAAGTGGCACACTGACCCGCTTCTTTTGCTCGTCGCTTTATTTTGATTTATTCCTTTGCATCGCTATCTCACTCTACATTGTTCGCACGTCCGTCTCAATGTTTCAAATAAAAGCTTTTTTAAGTTATAATAACTCATTTGTGTGCCTGTCGGTTGGTTTTGCATTTATTATAATCAGATTTAAATATTATGTATGTAGTGATTGATCTAAACAGAAATAAATATGATGACTTGAAAATAGTCCCGTGTCGTGAGGTAAGTTGTAAAAGTGTGCAAAAACGTTTCCGCAATATTAAAGAAAAAAGTCCCGCTTGATTTTAGCTATCGTACATGTTTTTTTGCTTGTTGAAAGTGATGTTTTAATTTATTTATGATATTAAAAGAATATTAGTATATATGAAACTAAATTAAAATTTCTTCGAAGTTGAAAACGCACAGAAAATAACGAAAAAAAAACTGTGATTTGGTATCGAACCCAGTCGTCTCATGTAAATTCGGATAAATAGTTTTCCATGGGTAAATCTTGAAAAAAAAAGAAATTAAAAAAAACGATGTAGTGTGAAGAAGAACAATTATAATTTAGCAGAAGAGGCCTTATTTTTGTGTAAGGTCACAAGGTAAAAGTAAATAATGCATGACACATGCACTCTCCTGATTAGGTATCAGTAAAAGGAAAAATATTGTATACTTTCAATTGTATAATAGTTACAGTCCTATCCTGCTACACGTAAACTTGCGTGTTTCCGCTTTACACCTATACGACCACAATCATGCTAAACGTGGCCTTTAGGTTTTGTTGCCTTAGGCTCTGTCTACCCCGTAAGGATAAAGACGTGATTTATGGATGTATGTACATATGTATGAAGTCGAATATTGTGGCAGATAAAAGCGACGAATGTTAACTTAAGGTGAGCTTAACAAACATGTATGAATAAGGGGCAAACGTTTTCAAGACTTTTTCATTTTAATGAAACATTTAATAATTCGCTGAACCATGACGTGTGTGAATATTCGCGTGGTAGCCTAACTGTACTCGTCTTAATGGCAATCGAGGACGTGTCGCTGGTCACGATTGCACAACGTGCCGTCATCCCGCCCAGGCCGGGGCGCCGGCGCAGCCTGGGCCTGGGAGAAGATGTGGGCCACGCCGAACACGGACTAACCGATTTTGAGAAACCTTACGGTTACAGATGCTAAACTTAACTTTGTGTGAAATTTACATAGAGCTTTAAAATTTAATGTGTAAAACATCATATTGTCATATTAACTTGGGCATGATAAACACCTATTAACCCTTAGTTAGGTACGGAACGGTGTTTGCCACGTCGTGTACTTATCGTTTGTAACATAACGTGATTGGCTTCGTTGGATAAACAGGAAGGCAAGAGCGGATTTCGGATATTCAGTTCGAGTTTGATGTAAAACGATGTAACTTCGTAAGCTTCATTTATGTCTTATTCATCGGCAAAAGACAAGTAACCGTATAACATATTTTTGACTAAATCAACACACGGTTCCACGGCCAAACGCAGGTAGTTGATACTATTCCAAAGAAAGAAATCTTATTATATGTGCTAGTAATGAACCCTAGCAAAACCATTTAACCTACATTACATTACTAGAGACCACTTTTGGCCAACCCAAGATCAACTACAAAGACGGTTTCCGACCTCAATTGTTTCCAGGGGCTTGATTCTTGAAAGCACATACGAGTAATACTCGTACATATGTGGAAATACCACTCGAAAATGGTGAAAAATTGTGTTGATTTGGAAATACGTGTAGAGTGGATATAAGTCTAATTAATTTTGTCAACTAGTAAAGAACAGTATTTGAGCTGAGCTGTAATTTGGTAAAAACACATTTTTTTTCACTTTTGAATAGTACTTTCAAAAATTGATAAGTATCCTGTCAGTTAAGTACCTACTTAGGTATACCAAATTTGAAGCAGTATAACCTGCACATTATGTTCGTATTAAAAAAGTATACATGAGGTGGTACACATTATTTAATGTAAATTAAAAGTATTACTAAGTTAGCACAGTTTTAGTAAATAATGTTCTTGTAATACATGAAGCACAGAGGCGCGGGGCGAGGCAAGGACAGTTGGCTGCGCGGCCTGCGCGCGCCGAATTCGGCCGGTAACGGTGATCGCGCGGGCCCGCGGCTGCGCGGAACTGTTTTTGCGAATACCAAATTTATTTATTGCGGCGACTGCTGGAATGCCGGGGCACTGGTTAGAATTAAAATAGACCCATCTAACTTGACGTTTCCTGTTTCTTCAAAATTTTGAATAGCAGGTCATGATTATATGTGTGACCAAAGTTGGGGTAAGCGTATGAAAGACACTTTCTGAACTTCCATATCGTGAAAACTTACTGCTATTTCCGTATAAAATTATGTCTAAAAGTACCAACGTCTCAAGTACGCTATTAAAAACATGCGCTGCAATATCATTGTGCCGCAAAAAGACTTCAACGCGCGACAGCTCCACGCCTAAACCGATGGCATGGTAAGCATTCAATGTTCAATGTCTGTATAAATATTTTCTGCAAGAGCAAGTAGGTAATAAAACATTGTTTTTTACCAACGTTACCTGATCCGTGTTGAAATACCGTAGCCGTAGCAGTTGTAAGCGCAACGCAATAAACGCATGTTTTACAACTTTCTTCGAAGCGGCTTGGTAAGGACAATAGACCGGCTATTTACAGAAGTAAAGAAAAGTGACCACCAGCCTTTACCTTTCGCCGATACACAAATAGCGGTCGGATGGGCTTGTTTATTTGTTTATAGCACCTGCAATTCAGGTAGGACCGTGACGAACGGACGATCAACAGTTAACCGTAGAGATATCTCCGACAGACATAGCTTCAACAATCACGCTTTGCATGTAATATTCTACAGAATATAATAACGCAAACCTCCTACTTGGGATCGCTTTTTCAATGTGCCATCGCTGACTATTACAAACCGTGTGCCTATTTTGACGAGATTATTAAATACAGTAACCCTCGAGGGTCGTAAATATAACTTTACTATTTAGTGGCTTTCGACAAAGCTATTTTTATTTCTTAAAGAAATAAACTTTTACTAGATTCACCTTTAGCTTCGTTAAGCCTCCTTGGTGTCGAATATCAATTATATAAGCTGATTTTTCATGATATTATTGTTTTTATTGCCTATGTAGCTTTAATGAATGCCAAGAAGCCAGATAAATTATGTCACAGTCAGTCCTTCCCATTATATAATACTACATTGGATACATACTAAGGATGTTGTACGTAACGGCAAGCCCTCGTGTCATATATTCAGACTGGCCATACGCAATTTGAATCCTAAATTAATACTGTTTTTATAAATTGCATATTAACCTGTATGTGTCTGTGGAGGATACTTCGGCAATTCCGTATTTTCGAAATTCAGTCATTCCTACTGTGCTGTCTTACTCGTAAGCTTATGATACATATTTTTCTTAAAAATGGCTTCTGTCATGTCATTCAGTAAGTAATAAGTGAGTATACGCTTTAAAACATGTCGACCATTGTACCTATGGTAAATAAATCAAATATTCCTACTCATATTTTTTAAATAAATGAATAACCGCTGTTGTCCAGAGTGCACCGGCCCAAGCTCCACTCTTCCCTCGGCTAAAGGCAAGCCGTGCCTTTATATCAGTTGGAATAATTGTTAGTTGTGTTATTTGTAGATATTTGCGTGTGCTCTGTATGCATGCCCGGGCGCAGATCGCGCAGCATCTCACCGCCGCGCGCCGCGCGCCGCGCGCCGCGGTCCGGCGCACGCGTGGAATGACGGTAAGGCTCGCGACAATTGACACACTTCTGTCCAACAAAGGAGTTAATCATATGAGCAAATAACTGTAAACAATCTACGTTTATGACAATCATTCCGTATGTTTACAAGTTGAATGGTAATAGGTAATTGCGAGGACCAATATACTACTATACAACAAATAGCACGGTTTGTGTTGTTAAGTAGGACCACTCTTTTAAAACAAAGCCTGTTTTGTTTTTGCTTGACATCGATCCTTGCAAATATGCGTTCCTAGTATTGGATCACAGTAAGCCTACTTAGTTTCATGTCCAAACCGTTATTTTTCTAATATTTTTATTTTTAACACCTAGAGCAGTCTGTTCAGGTTCTAGTAAGTAACTTACAGCTAGTCTATCATGGAAGACCAGTGGCCAGAGGGGCATTAGGAACAATTAATATGAATAGGAGGAAGTACGTCCACTGATTACAATATCAGATAGAACAGAGCGCTAAAAACATCTAACGCTGCTCTATTTGTATAGGCGTAAGAGCATATCAGGGGATTTGGAGTGCTTTTTGCTATCCGGTGCCGGTGAGTGTACTACCTAGGCATTCCTTATTTATTATGACTTGATGGTCAATGTTGAGGATGAGGATAGTTAGTAATATAAAGAATTCACTATTGATCGTCGAATTTTATCGTAAAGGTTTACTAAATTAGCATACTAATTACTGTATTATCAAAATTATAGATTACATTATAAAAACCTAAATGGAAAAGACATAAATAGGTATTCAAAATTAGAATGAATATCCATGAGATAGTAGCAACGGTGGCACATTATTCAATTAAAATATTATCAAGACTTACGGAGTATAAAATTAAAATATTTACTAAGCTTCGTTAAATCATTGTTGTCAAGAGTGTCTGCTACAAAAATATGGGCTCATAAAATTAAATAAATATACTCAAAGAGCGCAACAAATCGCACATCTGTATTAAAATCGAAGACACAAAACAAGGACAAACAACGCAATTATATTCCTTTCGACTGTACAGTTCTTTACAAAATATTTCTTTACTAAATAGTCATAAACGAAAACACGTGTGGCAAAGAAAGTATTTTGCTTTGGTTCTCTAAAGAACTATGTTTAGTGAAGAATAATCGCTTCCATTGTTTATTTATTATTAAAGGCTCATGCCGGGTTTTTTAGGATTCTTTTTATTTAACTAGATTTACTCGATCAAACCGTAAAATAAAAATGTTGACCTTTATGTTATGTATTTAAATAAGCCACATAAAATGACCTACATAATCTGCACGACTGCACGTTTAGGCTCAATTTATTAGCCATATCACCATATCGATCCTAAATCGATTGTAGATCAGTCTATAATTTTATTTGTATGATACAAGCACCGCAGGACAGATTTAGAATGATAGTAAAAAAACATATCGAGGTGAAATTTGACTACGACAATTCGAAATACTTACATCACCTACTATCTAACCTGAGGAGTTTGATGTTAGACCGTGCTTCGTATTGGCAACGATATTTAGATCGAATGGTTGCAAATTTAAGTTCGTGTTTTTCCTGCGGATGTGACGCATTAAAGAACTAATTTTTGTGAGACTTTGTCGAGGATAGAGACTGTGATACAGATGACAGGTAAGCTTATTATCTTGCGCTCACTATCATACGGCGAGCGCCTACTCTGCGTTAGACAATATAAGCGCAGTACATCCTTGGCGACAGAGCGGGGCAATCCGGCAAGCAATTTTTTTTAGATTTGTGTACTTACTAGTTACTTTATTGTAAGTACAGGTAAGATGACGAATGTATTTAACTTTTAATAAAGATTATATTACTAAGGATTCTAATGGTGAAAGAATTTTTCAAATCGGTCCAATAGTTTCGGTGCCTATTCAATGCAAACAAACAAACAATCAAATTTTCCTCTTTATAATATTATTGTAGACAGATTAATATACTATACGCTAGGTCAATTTATCCCATTTTAAAGGGTTCGTCTATTCTACGAACGGCTACGGCATAAGAAAAGTTCTGACTATTTATGCCTACCTACTACCCGCTGCATTTGTACATTAGGTAGTACACAAAACGTGAATTCCATCCCGAACATCAAACCTTTTTAGAGTTTTTCTGTGTTACTGTGTTTTAATACTCGTAGTATACTCTCTAGTAAAAGTCAAGTAATTATTGGTAATACGAAGGCTTAGCAATTGGCCCGCCGCTGGTAATCGGCGGAGGAAGTTAACCCAAAATGGAAGTGGAGCGCGCGACACCGTTTCCGACAATTCGGAATCACTGCGCCGGCGCACTTGGCACACTGGGACCATCGAACCTGTATCCGAAACCTCGAATCTCAAACGTACCAGTGTTTTAACTTTAACTAAGACCAGCTTTGTGGTACTCTAAACGGACTTCATCCGTAAAATAATTGATATGATAACTTAAGATTGAAGCACTAACTTGACCCTTTCACTGGTGAAAATTATTCAGAGTCTCGTGTTAACATCAACGCACGGCGTAGTATGCCAAGAGCCTTTAGTGTTTATTTTCGAACGCGTTCAATTGTTCTATAAAAGGCCTCCGTGGCATAGTGGCTAGCTGCATTGCCTCTTTTCAATGCTAAATATACAAATTTCTTGGAAGAGATAGCTGCACAGCACACTTGACACAACTGGCGACCAAAGGGCTGACAAATCAATCGAGTTTGAAACCCATATCAAAATCAGTTAACTGACTTTATTAGTCTTAGTCATCTAATATTTTTATTAAACAAGTACATCATAATATAATCATGTTCAGAGATTTTGGAAGAAATAATTTCTCAAACTTATTGTCATAATTATAAATGTTCGTAAATAAATAGAACTAGAACTCCGCCACAGTTTTTTCCTTTATCTTTACATGGAAAAAGTATTTTATTTATGAGAATTACGATTATGTACTTTTTCCTTTTTCTTACACAACCACCGTGGTTTGGCGGAGCTGTCGAATAAATTATACGATATTTCCATTCTATTAATTACATTACCTGTGTTAATTTAATACCATTTGTGTTAACATCTGGTGTCCCCTGTGTGACCCACGCCTGCGCTAGCGCCGCCGAAAACGAGAGCGGGCCGATTGGCCGCGGCGACAAAGCAGAGCGCGGCATTCATTATTCGCGTAGACCGCCCTCGCCCCACTTCCCTTCTTACCCCTATATTTATTTTGTACTAGCTTTTTCCCGCGGTTTCGCTCGAAACTACGTGATTTTACTAGATCCCCGCGGGTTTTTACAGTAATTTCATGGTAATTCCTTAAAATCCCATCGTAGTCTTCATGTAGGTAGGTACATATTGCATAATCGTGAAAAAATTAAATAAAAAAACAAGCCTCTTGCGAGTAGCTGTTGAGATTTTGGGAATTTGCTTGCGTTAATTTAATACTGATCCCGTATATACCTACATAGATGACTGTACAATACAAAGATGACTGTGTTATTCCATCGTAGTTACTGTCTACTTACCTACTAAATTTCTAAATCCGTCCAGCCGCTTAGCATGAGGGATTTACAATCAAACAGATAAAAAAATATAATTTCCTTTAAATTTGTAAAACTGGTGGGAAGCAAGGATCTAAAAACCGTTTTTCAACGCAAATGCCCCACTCAATAATGCTGGGCGTATATGTACACGGTACGGTAAATTTAGATTGAGTTCAGACCTAACGAACGAGAATTTTATGCAAAATCTATTTATTTTTTATTAGCTTACACTTAGATAATGTAAAAAATGTTCGAGCTCTTTTGGTATAAACGCAGATAGCGATTTTTAAGCGAACTTCGTTAACTTTTCATGATATAAGTACTTGGTTAAAAAATTGAGATCTCTTGACTTAAAATTACAAATACATAAAAAAAACTGCAATGCCACACAGTAGCACAGGAGCTTTTTGTGAATATAATTTGTTCGAAAATCCTTTACGTGAAGAAACGTTTTTGTGCATTGCACAATGACAGGTACAAAGGGAATTTGGGCGCAGCGATTGGACACACCTGATGGAGTCTAATCTGAAGGAAGCCAAGTCCGAATTGCATTCGTTACTCGGAGGGTAGGTTATCTATATTTATTGATGTAGTGTTTATTAAGAGGTTACCGAGTGTACGACGCGGCTCGGATCGGATGACGGCTGACTTTGAATTCATAAACTAATAATGATTATACTATACCCGGAAGTGATGAAAAATAATGCTGAATTAAAATAGGAGCACACTAGTAATATACAGCTCAACAGTTAGATACTTACAGTTATACAGACAACTAATCAAAAAAAAAGTATTTTTGTTGCAATGTATTTTTACCACATTCGTGTTTTACCGTTTTTCGTTTGTGCAGCATAATATAATTTTTAATTGGACTGACTGAATAACCAACTTTTGAGCTATCGATGGGGCCATATTATCCTAAAACACAACAACAATAACCTTTGAGCTTTATTAGTAGACGATATAAAATAATTACCTATTCGACCTCATGGTCGTTCGTTTACCAAGCGAAATCGATCACACGAAAGGCCAATTAAATATAAGTTAATCCAGCTGAACCCTATTTTCACTAAAAGAGTACACGGGCGTCACCAAATTCCTGAACAAAGCAAATTGCAGCTTCCACTGTTCTTACATACAATCGCTCTGACCAAAATATTTACCTTTATGAGCTTCTGCTCATCTAGTGTTACCTTTCATTACTTGTCGGCCTTTTGTCGACTTTAGTCAAGCGCATCCACTTACACAAAGGTACGTGACATTATTTATGACGCTTTTAATTTTATTTTAACATTGAGCATAGTTTTGTACAATTTGGAACAATTGGAACAATAAGTTAATTCGTGAACACCTTGCATTTTCCTAGAATATTGAACAGATATTGCTACACAAATGACTAGCTACTGGTCTTGTTCCTTTTGTTCTTTTTTTGTCGTGTTTCACCTTGTCGTGGGGCATAAAGCTTGCCACTATTTATTTTAAGTACTTTGTTAAATACTCCGTAGCTTACAGGAAAAACGGAACCAATATAATTATTATCATCATTATAAACGTAATATTTCTAATTCATATCGTAATTAAATCAATAAGATTACCTACTCGCTTCTTATTAAGACAGTCACGCCATCTATGTTGGGAGCTCAAATGTAATAAGTTGTTGAATACACCGCTTTGCGCTTCTGTCCTGTCTCTTCTATCTCAATGTAATCCAAGAAGATAGGTAGGTAGTGTAATTAAGTAGAAGGTACTTATATCTGGTATTCGGGTAAAATGTATTATGGGACTCTGTCTACATACCTTTGTCATTTGTCTGCATCCTACCTAGACGGCACAACTATATGGTCAATTTTTTATTCAGTTTTGTACCTACTTTGTCTTTTTTCTGCCTCACGCCAATCATGCAAGATTGTTAATTTTGTTTAAATGGCAAGAAATAATAGTTACCATCTGCTTTTGATGTAGACTGGTATTTGTTTACTCCACTAACAATCCCGACAAAAGTTTACAATACAATGGCACAACGCTACTTCACAGGTCCGTAACGCCATCTATGATGGTATCTTCACAATTCTGAGTCGCCTTGCCTTGCCTTACATTATGTACCAGGTAATGACTCGGAGTCTCACAATTTGTTTTCAGACACTTACACGACTAGGTAGTTGTACGATTCGAAAACAGATGGCGCTACGACAAGTTTTCATAGAGTATAAAGTAGATGGCACCACAAAGACGTATTTAGGCTAGACTGAATACTTACCTACCACGAGCAAACTATCGCAGAAACGAAAATCAAACGTCTTATGTACTATTTTTATTTGCTCAAGTAGAAGTAAATACCTACGTTTCACATATAAATATTTTCATAAAGAAAACCATTTTTCAATACAATCAATCAGAGATGTTCGGAAGGTACTTAGCTAGGTAGGTTAGGTATGTAGGTACCTACTTAAGCATTTTTTACGTAGGTTCTAGCACAGTGTGACTCGTTCATTTCGATAGCCAGTTATTTTGAAAATATCTTAACCTAACGCAAAATCGTTTTATTTAATCCACATCTTACGATACAGGAGATAAGAAAGTTCCATTCAGGTACCATCTTTAGGTTCGCCCCGGCAGAACTTGCCCGCGCGCGGGAGATCGCGCAGGAAGGGGTCATGGAGCGCTGGGTGGATGAGTTGCGGGATGCCGAGTTCGGCACCCGCACCATCCAAGCCATCCGCCCAGTGCTCCTAGAGTGGTGCGGGAGGGCCCACGGGTCCCTCACCTACCGACTCACCCAGGTACTGTCCGGGCATGGTTGCTTCGGGCGGTACCTAAAACGAGTCGGTAGGGAGGAGACGGAGTCCTGCCATGAGTGCGGCGCGGCGGTGGACCATCACAGCACACGCTGGAGCTGTGCCCCGCCTGGTCCGAGCAGCGCCGCACTCTGGTGGCGACTATCGGCGGCGACCTCTCACTTCCCGGCGTAGTATACGCCATGGTCGGGAGTGAGGGGTCCTGGGAGGCCGTCGCCTCCTTCTGCGAGGACGTGATCTCGCAGAAGGAGGAGAGGGAGCGGGAGCGCGAGAATGACCCCCTCGCGCCCCCGCTCCGGCGCAGACGGACGGGGAGGAGGCGGCGGCAGTTTGCTGCTGCCCTCCCCTAGTGGTGCCTGCTGGCGGGGGATGGGGATCCCCTGCTAGCGCGTAGAGGCCCACGAGTCTAGGGGGGGGCCAAGTATTCCCGGCCCCCCCCTCTTGGCGCGGGAGCCCCGGCGTTTAGGCTGGGGCGGCCGGCGGGGCGTGCGTGGTGACACCATAGTTCTCCCACGGCGCCCCTCCAATGGCAGAGAGGGAATACCGGCGGTTTTTTAGTGGGTAGGCCTCCCCCGCTTCCCCCCACTCGGGGGGGGGGGCGGGGAGGAGAGTCCCACATAACTTCCGCGCCGTCCCCACGGCGCGGTCGTATGCGTAACGCATTTTTCCGCCGCAAAAAAAAAAAAAAAAAAAAAAAAAAGGTACCATCTTTAGGTACACGTTAAGATTTCCCTGACTGCAACTAGTTACCATTGCATAGGTACCTAGGTAGGTATGAAAATGAAATGAAAAAGTTTATTTCTTTTTTAGGTTTACACGTTGAAGTATCAAGGTTGGATACCTACGTTGAGGTATTTTATTGGGAACTAGCTTCTGCCCGCGACTTCGTCTGCGTAGAATTATACATAAAAACCTTCCTCTTGAATCACTCTATCTATTAAAAAAACCGCATCAAACTCCGTTGTGTAGTTCTGAAGATATAAGCATACATAGGGACATAGGGACAGAGATAGCGACTTTATTTTATACTATGTAGTGATAGTGATTAGGTATTAAATCATTTAACGATATTGTATACATGTAGGTAGAAATAGAAATAATGTTTCTGATTTGGGCATTTGGGTAGGTGCCACAGATTTCTTAACGAAGGTTTACTAACGCGCCTCAGAGGGGTAACGAGCCTCGGTACCCTAACTTGTCCAAATCCTGACGGGCCACGGGTGTTTTGGGTATTATATCTACACCGCATGGGTAGAGAGGGCAGCGCGCAGTGCTATAACTGCGGCGCACCGGAGGACACAGCCCAGCATACACTAGAGGAGTGTCCCTGCTGGGACTATGAGCGTCGCCAGCTCATGGCAGCCTTTGGACTGACGACCTGTCACTCCACAGCATAGTGGTAGCTATGCTTGGGGAAGACGAGTCCTGGGAGGAGGTGGCCTGTGAAGCAATAATGCTCTAAAAGGAGGCCGAGGAACGGGAGCGCGAGGAGGACGTCCATGCGCCCCCGTTCCGGCGCAGACGAACGGGTCGAAGGCGGCGGCAGTTTGCTGCCCGTATGAACCCTTGGGACCAGCGGGCGGGGGGCGGGGGTCCCCCGGGCCCAGGGGTACTCGTGAATGAGTTTCCACTACGTAAACAAAAAAGGTTTAACTACTAATACAACCATTTATGATATTTCGTGAAGTACTTACCGTGAGTATAACCGTAACAATGGATATTAGGTGCCTATTATGACGTGATAGTGATAGTATTACCCTAGTCCAGCATTTTTCTTTGTTTAGCTTTGTTTGCTTCACAATCACAATGCCTTGCCTTACCACTCAACAATTTAGTATATTTCCGACTCAAATATAGCATTGTACCTACTTGCCAAAGTACGATGACTGCTAAAAGTTAAATAATGAAATATATTGCGTAAATAGAATTAATTACTCATGTCCTGATATTCATTAGTAACGCAGCCCTGAGCAATATCACAGCTACCAACTGAAGTAAGTAACATCACATACATTGCCTCTATTTATATGAACAGATAGATAATCCATTTCCTTGCGTATGTTACTCATTCGTCATAATGAAACACAATGGAAACCTAAACCGTAGTTCCGCAGCAAATACCAAAAATAAATCCGCATTGTTGTTAGGATTACGATTTACAACATGGATATTTTTATAAGCTTTTAACTTGCAAATGTTTGTTTGTATTTTTATTAGGGTTAAATCTTGCAAGTCAATTTTGACCCACTTTTGATTGTCGGATAGTCTTGAAACTTGGTATATGATAATGTGTAGGATGGATTAGTACAATCAAGGCCATAAATATATTATGTAAGTTACCAAGATGTCAAAAACATCAATAAATACACCTTTATGCCACAAACAATAAGGTCGGTGACACATATATTTGACACGATGGCTGTATGTATATTTATGTTCTCGACTGTACCTAAAGTCAGCAAAAAGCTTATAATTATAATTAGGTAATGATTTAACACACTTGAATAGCTTCCGGTCAAAAGAAAATAGATAGGTAGGTAAATGTGCACCAGTCGATCACGTAAGTAGAAGACAAACAGTTTAGACTTTGAATGAATTAATTAATACTAAATCGTTGTTACTCTGTTGATGTGCACTTTTTTCTTGTCTATTGCAGTAAATAAACATCCCATTAAAATAGCGTTTTAATTGCCTACCAACTACTATTTCTTACTACTCATTAGACGGGGCAATTCAATAGTGAGACAACATCTTTTATCACTTAACTTTATCGCATAGGTAATACAAACTAGAATTTAAAATTTAAAATTAGTGCATGATAAAAATAAAACCACTTTTACATATTTATATTTTTATATTTTTACTTAATTTATATTTTAAAGGTCCGCCTGGTTTGCCCTCCACAAGATCGTGAAGGTGATCGATCATTATCTCATTCTCAACGAACCTCACCCGTTGAGGGTCTCTGCGCTCGGGAGACGATTATGGTGTTAAAGGATGTGGCTTTACCTACTTATTATAGGTCACGTAATAAACAAGTGTTTATCCTCAAATGTGTCTATATGTATGTCCTTAAAACAAAAGCAAAATTCCAATGATTAAACTCCACACATGCAGAAAAAAATAAGTGAAGAACGGTGAAGACCTACGAGTATGTAGGTACATATACCGAGTTTAACAACGCCGAAGCATTCATAAACAATACTTTTATAGGGTTCCGTAACCAAAAAGCGAAACGGAACCCTTTTACTTTCGTCTTGTGCGTCTATGTCTGTCTTCCTGTCTGTCCATAATCTAAGTTTTATATCTATCTATTGGTTTCAAAGACCATGAAAAATATCAACTTCAAGAAAAGATCTTGTTCAAAGCGGTTCCTATAATTTCGGAAAAGTCGCCAAAAAACTGTCAACAAAAGGATCATTGTTTATAATATATAATATATCACATATTGTATTTTGTGTGACTACAATTTGACTACTTATAAGACCTAGCATGAAATATTCGTTTCACTGTCATTGCTAATTAAGTGAATACTCTAAAAAATGTCCTAATATAACTCTCGTATAATAAGAAACATTTTCACAATCAGACTTCAAAACTCATGAGGTAGGACATTATTTACTATTGTAATAAATCAGTGCAGTACTTTTTTTAAATTTAGTTAGCTACTTGGTCGTTGCCGACCTTAAAAATAATTGTCAGAGAACTCAAACACATACCTACCTAAAATAAATAACAAGTAAAAATAAAATACTTATGTGAATTGTAACACAAATCACACTACCATTACAACGAATTTTAATGGCACTAAAAGCGATCGCAACCTAATTGCTCCGCCAGGTCGGGCTCCTTAATATTTTAGTGTCAGTGGCAGGTAACTCTGCGGTCAATAACTCGAGATTAAGGTTTCCCCTTCGGTACATGCGGAATAGGGTCGTAGCTATGACGACAGGTCCCAACACAAAAACTCGCCTGCACCAGTAAGTAACTACTGCCCAGGAATTACTAAAAATTCCAAATCTGCGTGCGAATGCATGCATGGCCCCGATTATTAGGCCTGTTCGATGAGGGTATATGGATACCCAGCTTTAGCTCGTCCTTTGTAAACCATTCGTTTCCGGGGAGAAATACTTGGAAACGCTGTTTAAGATACAAGTGCTTACTTAAAACTAGTGTCCGACCGAAACACGATTTTTAGCCGAAACCGAAACCGAAACCGAATATTCGGTTTTTTTCTGATTTCGGCCGAAACCGAAACCGAAACCGAAATTTTTGAAGACGTATCAAAATATTCAAAATTACTGTACAAATCGTAAGGAAAAGGTTATTGCAAGGATTTCTTATTTGAGAACGTTTCTTTTTTAGTTAAACAAAATAAAAAACGTTTATTTTTAATGAAAATAGATATAGGTACATGAAACTACCGTGAGACTTTAATCATAATTACACAAACGGATAACTCACGTATAAAAAGTCGAGTGATGCTCGACATGTTTCGGACTATTTTGTAGTCCTTCTTCCTGGAGCTTAGAGTACATATTTCAATTTGTACTTTTACTTTACGCGCCCGAATTAAGCCGAATGCTCCCGATGCGAGAGCCGCGAGAGGCCGCGAAGTAATTTCGGCCCGGCCGAAGGTTTCGGCCGGATTCTGGCCGAAACCGAAACTTCGGCCGAAATCACTTTTTTGGCCGAAATTGGCCGAAACCGAAACCGAAACCGAAACTTCGGTCGGACACTACTTAAAACAAAGAATAGTCGAAATTCAGCGCGACTTACTTTTCGTTAATTCATTAGTCCGCTCGTTCTTTCGTTCGTTTATTTCACACTTCCGATTGATTGCGATTTATTAAGCACATCGACTTCCCACTGCTAGAAACAGGCCTCCTCTCACAACGAGAGGGCTAAGCTTGGGCTATATTTTCCACGAGGGCCCAATGTGGCAATGCACAGGTATGTACGGGTTTCCTCACGATGTTAGCTCTACTCGTAATGTCTCTAAAAGGGACATTAATTTTATTTTTTTGTGCTACCGACAGATTAATGTATTCTTTGCATAGCATTACTTACCTACTGCTCACTTAAATTTCAATATAGTTAAAGTATAAAATTAAAAATAATACATTTAAATTTAATGATCCCTAAGTATGTAGATCATCAACCTTTTCGATTTCGACCTCTGTTTGGGGCAAAATTAAAAAAGGTCAAGTTATTTATAATAAACGCTGAACTGCATTCGAGAGACGTGTAGAGAAATCCATAAAATAAAGTCTCCTTTTATAATTTAAAATAAAGTCTCCTTTTATAACATCTAAGAGAATTTAGAATTCATGTAATTGTGTTTACGTTAGTTACAATCACACAAAGAAACGGTCATTTATTCAATTTTAGACCGACTTCGTTTCTATAATTATGTTTATACTCGTAGTGATTCTACGTTCTATTTTTTGATTTCATTGGTATGAAACATGTGTTTGTAATAAGAAGTAAACTAGAATGCTCAGCGTACAAAGCAATTTAAAATCGTTTACGTACTGTTATTCCAGATGGCTATAGTTAGCAAATGTTTTTTTGTAAATAAAGACAGGGTTTTGTTTGTCAGAAGTTATACCTATCTTATTATGAGAACATCATCACATCGGGCTACTATCCGTGTGAAGGTCGAGGCTGGACGCTCGAAACCACGAATGAGATACCTGCAGCTTATAGTAGGTATAATTTCGTTAGGTACGTTAGATTTATGTATGTATGTATGTACATTAGCTTGCGTTCAGTTTTAGTGTTTATGCATCCAGATTATCGGTAGGTAGGTACCAAGTATATAGCCAATGTTTCTAAGTCTACCTCTACATGCAGATACCTAATATACGGCGTCTAAGCAAGTTTTAGCGTTAGAGGCCCGATTTTTTAAAGCATACCACTCGAAAGTAACCTTCAAAATAGGTTAAAAAGTGTGTAGTGTTACGAGTAGAGTAGAAAAATTACAGCTCTCATGAATCTAGTCATAGTTGTTGTAGTTCATAGTCGAAATGTTCAATTTGAGCTGTAGTTCTACAGCAATACACCGAATGAACAACTTTCTAGTGATATGCTTTAAAGAATGGGGCTCCAGGACGTTAAAGATTAAGCCACAGGAAAGACAACCTTTGTTTCTTGATTTGTTTATTACCCGTTTGTAATTCAAGCAGACGCACACGCACACTCGCCGGCCGCGAACCGCTCGGCGCGAGGGGTCCGGCAGAGCTGTGACCCTCCGATAAATATCTACATAATTAACCTGAAACCCTACGTAATGGGCCCTGTTTTACGAACAGATGTGAATTCGGTTACTTTACCTGTAGAAATAAGAGTAACCGCAGTACCGGAGACAAATTAATAGGTATTTATTTATTTAGTGACAATTTATCATCTAAATCGAAATATTCGATAATTGGTCAATTTTGGTACTCATTAAAGTCGCAGACGTTATCGAGTACGTGTTTCTAGGATCTCTATCTACATTTAACTGTAGTGCATTGGGGTACTTACCTAGAAGCTCTAATGTCTTTGGCTTCTAGATAAGCGTTGCCATATTATGGAATTGTTCCCCGTTTAGTGGATATCCACGATTTTCGAAATTCCCCCAATTTCGAATTTACCCCAATACACCTCTACATAGATTTAAATTTAATTTTGTTTAGATACTAACTATTCAGTTTTTCATCGAGTGTTTAAACATAAATATTAATGCAAAACTTCTTTTTTATAATCGTTTTCATAAGTTATTGAGTCCAGAAACTAAACACTCTTTTTTTGTGGTATATTAACCTTGGCAATGTTTTACACGATGTTCATTACAAAGTACTTCGTGATGCGAAAATACAAGATTTACGTTTGCAAAACAGCGTTGGAAAAAGCCACTGTTTATCTAAATGTGCTTGTTCAAATGCTAATATGTCCATAAAACTGGAAATGTGTATATGTTGTGCGAGTAGGGAGCGGAGAGTTTAAACATCAACCTATTGATACACTCCAGATCTTTGCTAACCTCAAGTTGTATGGTAAATACCTGTTCACGTCAACAGTTGTTGAGTAATAACTTCTTCCTAAAATAACTTACCGAGTTGTCATTATGAACTAACCATATTATTAAGTATTTGCCAAATTACTCATTTAAATATTCTTATATGTTAGACTAAATAAAGGCTAATACTATTAGAGATCACAAGCTGGCATTTTAACTAAAATAGTTAGCATGACTAGTCAGATTAGGGCATTTAACTGGTCATAAAGAATAACTTTAGACTTCGCTGTTAGGCTGTTAGGCGTATCTACAAAAGTAAGGAGAAAGTAAAATTTCATGTCTCTACTCACATCTTTATTTTCTTTGATTGTGTTATCTACTATAGCAACAATGAATGACCCGATAGTACATTACTCAACTTGGAATGTCTAAGTGTACAAAATCAATTAAACAATAAATTTAAATGATTTAATCAACTACCTACTATTTAGGTAAATATTGAATGAAGTGTTTTTTTAACAGTATTAATAGTGGGTGCGTTTGACAGAAATAGTGTTTAATTTACAGTAAAACATATGTTTTTGGCCATCCATAGCATAGTAGTAAACATATACCTACGAAATAATTACCTATAAAGAAATAAACTCTTTAGTTATCTTAAAATCAAATATTTGAGATTTTAAAACTAAGGCTACAATATATACATTATATCTATAACTATATAATTATGATAACTGGATAGAGTATCTACCTACTTTACGCACTATGTAGCTCACAAAATAATTTTATTAAAACCGTAGTGTATTTCTGGACACCAAATCCTAGACTGAATAATCAATCACATGAACTAGCTCTACACTACTTATAGGTGCATTGTTGTGGCCCATCCATATGAAAAATATGAGTTTATAACCCAATTACCGATTGGTAAAGACAATTAATAATAAATACATTTGAATCTACTTTTTAAACCATAATTGTATTACCTATGACACTATCCTTGCCGTTTTCGAGTAATTCAGAGTAGCCTGATTCATCTGAGCAAGCACTGTCATTGTCCCCAGTGTTTTTAAAAACTTCAATTTCCGAGTTGGAGTTCAAACTATCAACATCTGCAGCATTATCAATAAGAGACTCAAAATTTCCTTCAAACTCATTAAACATAGAATCCAACCGCAGTGGGGGATACGTGGAGCGTCGACGAAATGAGCTCTTTTCTCCAATAGGTACAAGGTTAACTTCATCGTGGGGATCGATTGCGGTTGAGGAGCTCCCTTCATTGTCTCTAATTGCGATAACTTCGAAATTTTGTATTCTTTCTGTGACAGATATTTTCTTTTCCCCAGTTTCTACTGGTTCTTTAATTTCGTCCGGAGCGTAATGCGAGGGGAGCGAGGAAGGCTCCGCATCGGAGTTTACCGTGCTTGCAGTCTCGCAGCCCGAAGAAACAGATCCATCGTCGCTATCCGTGACGAGGAAGTTACTTTGAGATAACAATTGCAATTTTTTACTTTCACCCATGCAAGTCGTATTGTCTGCCAATTCGCTTGATTCGGCAATCGATTCTAAATTGTGTATTCGGGATTCTAGCTTTTTTGTTTCGCTTTGACTAGCTTCGTTATCGCTGGGTGATACTCCTCTTTTTTGGTTGCTCTCCTGAATGAGGAGATCGATCAACTCGTCGGAAACAGGTCCGCTATCGGAGTTTGAACGAACCCTGTTTATGACGCTTGGGCATGAAAGTTTTCGCGGCGACTTGAGCCGTTGAAGCATTGGCGAAGAGTAAACATGTTCGACAGCGCCTTCCGTTAGAGAATTTCTCGCCCAGGTACTACACATTTTTTGCTTGGCGTTCATTTCTGCTTCTTCTTCATCTTCTTCGGAACAGAGTTCTTCAATGGCCCCGAGTTTCGGTGCGGATTTTGATCTCTCCAAAGGTGGTCGATAATTCATTGCTCCAACACTGAGCAGGATTTTCCTACGGGGCATACTCGGGTTGTCGTACACACTGTTGGCCAGACTTAATCTTGCGTTCTGTTTAGATATGCGATCTTTCTTAAATTCAAGTAGTGCTTGTCTGACTTTTATTTTTAGTTCTTCAGTGATCTTCTTTGACACAATTTCTTTGGCGCAGAGAACGGCGTGGCAACGCAGCTCATGCTTCAGTTTTTTTCCTTCGTGGCGATATACCCAGCAAAACAGTTTTGGGTAGTGTGGAGGGCTGGCACAATAAGTGATTCGGTGGGACCAGTATTCAGTGAGGCCGTGCTCTTTGGTTGCGCCTTTCAAGCCGGAATTGGAAACTGATAGTTTCATGACAACGTCAGGTTTCGAGGACTGCTGATAATTCCGCCACAACGTGGCTAACGGCTTCTCAATGCAGCTTTCACCTGAAATAGAAAAATATCTCTTTGAATAAAAGTTTCAAATACAGTTTTAAATACATTTGAATTCGTTCGCTTGTTTGCATGGCATCGCGTAAGATTCATCAAAAAAACTACACAAATATTCATATTTTCAACACAAACATTTATTATTAATTAAGTCTCGTTAAATAAAAAACGTTAGAAATCTGTGAATTACAAAGAAATATAATAAAAATCATAAAACTGTACCATATTATGTCGTGTTTATATTACTTAGTAATTTCTCATCACGTATTATTTGCCTATATTATTATTTATTATAATCTTGCAAATCCGGATACCAGCTTCATGCCGGCTCAATTAACAAGTGAATCTTTTGTTTTGGAACAATAGCGGCTCGCACGTGATGACGTCAGGACACATTTTTATGCGAGTTCATGCTAATTGCTATTTGCTACCTAGATACTACACGAATTTCCTCAGTTACTTACGTAGTGTATCACTGACGTAATTTATTTATACATCAACTTGAGTTACATAATATTCAAAAGGCAGTCTCATAAGGGAATTCATAAAATGCATAAGAATGAGTTGGTAAGTACGTAATAAAATAAGTATTCGTTCTTTTTGACCTAGTATTTACTTAACGAAACCAAAGCTTAAAAAAGTTGCAGGATAATTAGTATTACCTGCATTAGACAATAGACATACTTCTACTACAGATCAATCTCAAAGACACCGACGAATTCACACCGGCGAATTTACGATCAAACGTACAGTTCTATGAAATCGCGACGTCACCGATAATCGGGGCCCTGAATTTAAATATAACTCAATTGAATAATTTTGCCAATTTCCAACGTATCAATAGATAAGTAATGATATCATCTGATAACAATTTGTTAATGTGATTTTACGAAAACAAATAATACTTCCGATAAAGTAAACGTAAACGATAATTTTATAATAACTGAAGCGGCAATAATATAAATCATATGCATGAATTTTGGAGAGGCTCTATAAGAAAAAAAATACCTACGATTCGTTTTGAAGAGTTTTGTTCTGTGCCTAAAAATTTCAGATTAGAGTTGATTAGAAATATATGATAAGTTTGCAAACATTAAAACGCTCGGTTAACTACAGGTACAGGCAAGGTATCCGAGCACTAGCAGGAGCAGAATCTAGGCGGTATCGTACAGTCGCTGTAAGATACATCAGAGCTGTCGCAAAAATATCTGGACACGCTGTTAAGCTATTGACAGGATACTGTCTGGGCCAGATATTTTTGAGAATCTAGACATTTTGACAAACAACATCAATAGGAATAGAATAATAATAAAAAAAATGACAACTTAGTTAATCAGCAAATTAACATCCTAAAAAGAATTTAAAATTAACCTAAAAATCCCCAGTAATCCCATTGAAATTTAATTGCTCCATGGTTTTAAGTTGCGAGTAAACAACAACCCCTAGCCCCGCTACTGCGTCACACGTGTTGTTTTCCAGCCCAGTGCAATCTCACCGTCCACTGCACAGGTGATCCGGCGCTGTTTACACTTCCGCTATTTGGTTCCACATTATGACATTAAGATTGTAGGAAAATATTCTACTTGATTATCTAGTCGCCTAACAACGAAGCTGTTCTCTTTAAAATGTTGAAGCAGGCGCCAAATTTTATACTAGACTTCATCGAGGTTTAATTAAGCCTTTGAAAGGTTAAAGTTATAAGATCAATTACATAAAAATTACTTTGCCTTTGACAACGCATCTGGTGCAGTCAAGTAAGTACTTAGGTATTCGAGCAACACTGAGCAGGAAGGTACTTTAATAACTATATTTTGTAATCATTTTACAAAAATCAACATGTGTGTTTGGGTTTTATGTCAGAACAATGTTGTTTTTGAAAAAAACACGTAGGAATCTTATGTAGTATTTAAATAGTAAATTTGACAAAATCATAATAATATATGAGCTCTATAGTACTACCCAAACTTTACTATTATACATTATGTTGCGTTCAAATGTTCAATTGAACCATTTCTGAATAGAGTATTAAAATGCATAATTACCCCTTTCTCTGCAGCAACGAATCGTCTTCTTACTTTACTCTACTTTGGTAAATTGGACATCCTGACATTATTTGCTAACACTCGCATTCTACCTATCGCGATGGGGCCAAGACAAAATTTTACGATACAGTTTATTTTGTATTGTTCGACAGTTTCTCATCGATTTTAATTTGTGTTTAGCTATAGTTACTTTCTTAGTAAGCTGAATTCAGCGTAAGTAATTTTAAAGTTACCCTCTTGATGTTTTCGTTTAGGTGTGCTGCGCATAAAGTATTGTGTAATCGGCGGGTTACCTCACTCGCGTGTAATGCCCGCAACACACCGCCGCGGCCGTCGCAACTCGGACGGTTGTGTAACAAAGGCTTTATAGTAGAGGAGTCCAGTGACACTCATTCAAGTCACTCTAGCTTTAAGGGATTTCAAAAGAGTGATGGAGGAGAAGAAAATTAATAAGTTTTATCAGTCCTACTGTACGAGTACGGGCGTTTTGAAAAAAATACCTACCCCAAAAATCAAAAGATAAAAACTCTCGAGCGTGTCAGTATCGACTCTTAATGAAATAATAAAACACTAAAAACACTTTCTCTATTGTCAGGCAGCAGGCAGCAGTACAAAAAAAATCGAAAAAGTAAGAGTGTCTAGTCAAGTAACTTAGCAAAACCAGACTTGGGCTCATCGGCTTCTCCTACCATTTTGTTCCACCAATACAACGGTGCTGTGTCTGCTTTTTTGAAAAGGTACTTTATGTTGTTACATTGTAATTAGTTCGGGTTATTTATTTATGTAAGGTTTCGCGTGACAACCATGATGTTTTCGTTGATAAGCCGATTGTAATGTAATTTAAGATCCCTACAAACGTTCGACAATCTCTTCCTTAAAGTCATTGAACTATCAAGTATAAATACTGAGCGACGATAGTGAAAGCTGGCAGCAGAGGCCGCAGCTAGCTGGCCACTGCTGGGCAAGTAGGGAGCTGACGTAAAAAAGTACCGTGTAAAATTATTTTACATTGTCGTTAATTCGCGCTCTGTGCCCAGTAGTGGCACGTGTGTAGGCTGGAGACGATAATGACGATAATAGGTCAACATGCGTCTTTTTAGTTTTGGTTCTAGGATAAGCACGGATATATATATCGTAACTTGAATTACTACGCCAATAGCTGAGTGGGAGTGAGCTATGGTCGTGCGCGGCGATGACGGAATGTCAATGACACCAACCGCACTATACGTGGGACTGTGATGTGATACACATGACTAGGTAGATTAGAGACCATACAGACGTTTTGTAATTACCTAGAAGTGAGTAACCCTTCCGCTTTAATGACATTCGCAGTTTTGTACTCTCATTTAATATATTTTTCTACATCATCTAGCTGTTGCCTGCGACTTCGTCTGCGAAGAATCCATTTAACACTATCCAGCGGAAACTGTGCTATTTTCCGGAATTTTAAGTAATTAGACTCTTTTATTCCTTAATGTCTAACAAAAGTATCTTTTTGCCAAATATCATCACGATCAGTTTAGTGATTTTATCGCGACGCGATAGCAAACGGGACAGAGTATGTACAATCATTTTACTTGACTACTGACAGGAACTGCTGTCTGGCACAGTGTCAAATTTTAAATAGGCACACGAGTGTAGTTCACTGATTTATGCACTCATACATACATGAATGCATGTTAGCCTGCACGCCTCGCGTGCAGCTCCTTGCAAATCAGGTACTGCCATTCGACCGGGAACTAAGACTAAAAGTGGAGTAGAACAGCAGATAATGCAATATGGATCGACCGCATTTCAAGGTGGTAACAAAGGACACTTCGGATATAAACAGGACGTGCACATTTTAAAAACATTTTGGATAAATTAGTAAATGGTAAGTAATTCGCCGTGAAATAACAAAAATAAGAGTTAAAAGTGTCCAAGGACATCCTAGAGATCATATCGTAAAGTATTATTTTCCTGTCGCACGCGTTAACTGGCCCACAAGGCTCAGGGTGCTCGGCCTTTGTAAATCAGAAATCGGAAATCAGGACGACCACCAATACTACCTTCATGTAAGTACAGAGTATTCAATCACTTACGTGCTGTATCTCGGTAATAAAGTGACGCTGCGGACAATGAGATGTCGAATACAAGTTTCATTTACTAGGCTTTATTGACGATACATCCATTGTTTTGTGTCCAATTACGTGCAAAAGAAATCAAGGTTTGCATTTACAGTCCATACTACCAGAGCCTTACGTATCCTTACGTATGCTTCTTTTTTTTGCTAATCGTTATATATAAATACCTACCTACTTAATTCTTTGCAAAAAAAAGTAAAGACGTTTCACAAAATGTTGTATACATTTCAATATAGTTAATTCATTACAGGCATTAATGGTACAATTGGTACACATTGACACAAACGAGCATCGGAGAGATATCGAGTTTCTAATTACACACTGAACAATGAAATGATCAGTTATTATGGGAGCAATGGTTCATTAAACAGCTGTTTGTGCGCCGTGGCCGCAACTCATACCGATCTATATAAGAAAGGTTGCTTTCTTTTAATTTGCATATACAATTTTTGTTATATCTTTAAGTCAAAATATTTAAGACATTTCTAAGTAAGATTATGAATGCTAAAAAAACAAAAATAAATATAAAAATATTTGTTATTAAAAATCTTTACCTAACCTACTCATAATTCGATATTAATTGCACAAATTCAATATAATTTAAAAAGTACACTTACACTATAGATCACCGGAAATCCTTGCAATATAACCTGGTTTTGTAAGCTAACCAACTACTTAGGCATAAGGGATAAGTACTCATATGAAGACAAACAATGGGACACCATTGTTTTTATCAACAGTTGCTAGAAGTAGGAAACCACAATCCAGCCCGTGTATCAGTTCCTGTAATGCAGATGAATCATTTGACCCCCGTGCTCCGGTTATAAGCACTTGCGACTAATTAACCGCGAATTCCACAAGGCTACTTAAATGAGTTAAAAGGTCAATCCGAATTAATTCTACAAGGTAATAACTCATATGGTACGGCTTACCCACAAAGTTGGATTAGTTCGATTCTGCACTTCTGCAAAACAGTTGGGCGGCTGAGGAGCCGCCTACTAACTAATGCAATATCTTTATAGCGGACAGGTTTATTTTATTGGCATCGTTTGCTTGATTGGGACAGAGATGTGATACTTTTATACTAAAATTGTTTTTTGTTCGATAAGGTTCTATTTAAGTCGATAGTAGTCTAACAAACAACTCTTTTAATTTTTAAGGTTAAGTGTGTTGCCTAAGTTGTGCTAATATAATCGACTGTAATAATTAAATAAGGATTCATTTGTCATAATCGCAGAATGACAATTTCTAATTTTAAATAATGGTGAAAACCAATGACTACTCACTAGGTACGCTTTTTTGTTACAACTATAATTTGCTACCGATTCGCTACTTTTTAACGTGCTGATATTATTTTGTAATCCTTCATAATGAATAATATAAAGAAGTTAATTTGCGTTTTAATGTAAAGTAATGGTAAATAATAGTGCGCAGTGAATGACGATGGTGCTAGCCATGGCTGCTGCGCAGAAGCCGTACGTGAGCGGTGTAAAAGCCGCCTATTAGAACATTACAAGTCCAGTGACTAGCCAATTTTTTGTACTTTTGCCGGATATGATTTTACTCCGCTTTTGGAATGGTTCTTAACAACTCAATATTAATATAAAATAGGTAGCAACCTAGATTTTACGGACAGCGTACTCAGACACAGTATATTGTCGTTCTCAAAATGATTCATGCATGGCTTCTTAACTCTTAGATTGGTTCCATAGATAATAGTACTTTAGTCGCAATCCGATGCATGCATTTTCAGGACATGAAACGATTTCGTACAAGTTTATTAAGACTATTTCAATTGCGAAACTATTGCCCATTGTGTTTTTATTTAGACAAACTAAAATTAATTAAAGAAATGAACACAAGTTCCGGTGGTAAAGTCAGGAGACAAACTTGGCCTGTTACTAATATTAAATCTTTTTTTTTCAATAAACACAATCCGCTTCAAGTGATAGGTCCTAACCAAGCCAAATTTCGCGTAAGATTTTAGCATTTTTAGCGTAAATTTCCATTTGTTTATTATTTGACTTGTGACATGCGTGGAGCCCCACGCCGATCACTAGGGAGGCTTTGGGGCTCTATTACTAAGGCTTCGCCGTCGGTTTTACCGTTTGTCATATGGTACTATCATGGTCGCAACGAATACAAGATAAATGTAAAAAGTTTTCTCTTCGTCGACGAATCCGACTCGCACTTGGTCACTTTTCATTTCCATTAGTTTGTGATTCTAACTCAATAATTTATGATCGAGATTCTAAATATTGTACATGGGATGCATTCATTTCTATCCGTTTAGGAAAGGCTTCGCTCAGCATTTAGTAATGTGGTTAAAACGATTGCCGATTCGATCGCAAGTGCACTCGCTGACAGCATGAGACTAACGTATGAATGTGACGGTATTTTCGATTTTTATGTAATGTTACCGTATAATTGGTAACAGTCTGGGTGCGCGAGCGCGCCACGTGGCCTCGTTGGACGCGCGCGGCGACTTTCTACCGTGGCCAACTTCTCACACGGTATTCCATTTACTCTTTACGATATTACTTACGACTTATCATTACTTAATAATTTCGAGTTTTTTGTATAAAAGTATGTCATAGAAAAGTAGAGAGCCTAAGTGCTTTGAGGTTTGAGGACAATATAGCGCCGTTATTGATAGAGCCTCATAGATAAAAGTAATGTCTTCGCAAAATTTACATTGAGTGTTTTAAATAAATATACCTATTGTATATAATTAAAAAAAACTTCGATAGTCAGTTAATAGGTGTTTTAGGTTTATTGATTTTTAATTACATTAATTTAATGTGATTTGATATTTTTATTTTAAACTTCAATATGATATATGATAATAAGATATTGTATTCCAATGTATAAATACCGTTTATTTTGTAAATAATAATAATAAATGTAGTACCTATTTAAGTTATAACAATAATCGTGTATAAACTGAAATACCTGTTGGGGTATTTTGCATTTAACAACTTCTTGCGCTATGCTGATGCTTAAATTCACCCCAAGAAAAGTAATTAGAATTAAAAGAAAAAACTGGCCAAATGCGAGTAGGTATCGCATATCTTTCGTTTAAAAATGTACACAGTGTGGGGTCATCTTATACTGGTTACTGGCATAGATAGGCATTTATTTATTTTATTTTTTATTTATTTATTCATCATACAATTTACACAGCATAACAGTGAATACCAAAGCGCTGGAAAACTTAATTATAACAAGTACATACCATTAAATACATTCATCAAATAAGTAATCACTATCACTACATAGTATAAAATAAAGTCGCTTTCTCTGTCCCTATGTCCCTATGTATGCTTATATCTTCAAAACTACACAACGGATTTTGATGCGGTTTTTTTAATAGATAGTGATTCAAGAGGAAGGTTTTATGTATAATTCTACGCAGACGAAGTCGCGGGCAGAAGCTAATCAATTTATATAATTACAGACTTCTCTCATTGTTTGTGGTATAAGAGCCTACCTTCATAATATATATCAAAGTTTCATGGTGCTAGGACCACTGGAAATATCCTACAGATTTTGATTACTCGTTTATTCATTCACTTATTAAGTTTTTTTTTTTTCTAAATACGGAATAATTTCCATAACGTTAGAAGGTTAATTTTTTCACAGCTTACAGACTTAGCTTCAGCTTGATACGTGTTCCCAAAAAAAGGGTCTTGATAGACGGACAATAAAGTGATTCTATGAGGGTTCCGGATTTTCCTTTTGAGGTACGGAACCCTAAAATCGACGCTGCCTGTTGCGAACCTACATAAATTAAAACATTGGTTCTACTCGTAATGGCAATTTCCAATCTAATTAAAATCAGTGAGCAACATTATTTAATCTGCTAATGACCGAAGCGTAGACATTTTACGTTTATTGTATTTACCAAAATGCGTGGGTGTGTTGTTTAGGACGGTATACTTCGTACATTGTTATTGACAGAGCGTCGTGTTGTTGCTAGCACGACAAGTTGACTGGTCACACAGGTTCACTCGCCTACTCTGGCGGAAGTCACGTGTGCTTAAAATGCCGCGGGACCTACTTCCGAGCACAGCTGAGTCGTGTTAACTTCCTCAAGATACTTGTGATTTGAGCACTTGAAAGAAGATACACACAGAGGGTTGACAAATTTTCGTGTTATGTACCTAACTATTTACCAACCTAAAGTCCAATAGGGTATTCGATGAAATTACTCGTGACGATCCAATCAAAATGAAGAGTAGGTAATAGTAAAGACATGAATTGCACCTACTTGAACACATTCGTGTAGCTTTAACTAATCTACCTCAGTAATCGAATATACCTTTACAACTAACTTTCAATGACATAGTTGTACGTAACAACCTGAGTGATATTTTAAATGCCAGCTGTATGTATATGTGATATTCTCCAATGAATCAGATTTACCTAAGCACAACAAGAGATGGATAGATGGAATCCATCCATATTTTCTAATCACATAAGTATTTACTCTTTTTGTCTTTTCTTTATTAAATTAACTATTACAATGCAAGCGAAATGCATACGGGTTAAAAGAGAGGCAACCGTGAAGTTATTTTTTTTTAATGAATGGAAATTAATCGGATACCTCTAATACTTAGGCATTAAATAATCAATAAGAATATAATATGTTTAAAAAAAAGCTAACTTTAACTATTTAAAGCTAATTAAAACTAGAGCCTCGTCTTTTGTTCAGCTTGGTTGTCAGGTATTTACTAAACATGGTATTTGTATGTTAGGAAAGCAAGCTATGGGGTAGTCACACACAGTATTTAACAGTCATTAGGCTACCTAATGTACATGCAGGCAATGCCTGTAATTTGCATACTTCTGTACCGTGGCATAGAATAAATAATAATAAAGCTGTGCTAGTATTTACACTCCGGTGATGCTTTATATAAATTTGGAATAAGAAAACATCATTGTTGGAAAACCTCATTCAAATTATCATTGCTGCAAGTACATACTCGTAAGTAAACGACAGTCAGAGCGTCGCGTCATAGCGATTCCTAGTGTAGGTAGATAGGTTTTTTTTAAACTTCAAACATTATCTTGTAACATTACATTATTCGCACAAGCCACAATATTACACGTTACACTAGCATCATGCCGAACGCTGCCTACGTGTGATGTGATATGCGATAAACGCGCTAGGCTACAATATGTGCACGCAAACACGAGCCAGATGTTTGCGAGCTCTTGGCAGTATTTCAATTTCCGATCTCTTCGATTTGCTGGGCGCCTAGGCAACGGGCATTTATAACGCCCGCCAAGGTTAAAGGCATGCTCCAAACGACCCGGCCATTTCCTAACCAAAACAGAGAAAATTAGCGCCCTTATGACCTACACTGAACAATGTTAGTGTATGTATGTATGTATAACTCTTCATTGTACACATTTTTTTTGTGTTATTAGTTTTCAGTGATAAGATTATAGGTATCGACTAATAATGGGTGAAGTTCATGTGTGTTGTCTACCCAAAGCAAAACACGAATTTTCCTTAGTTATTTATAATTTTTATTATTAGTCTAAAACTGGTCAGCCAGCTGTTATTTTCTTATTTGTACTAACCGGTTTACTCGCATTCTGCATTTAGTAAATGATTAATAACATAAACTAACCGATGAATGCACAATAGGCACTATTAGCATTCATAAAACAATAGCGCATGTAATGTAAACTAACATTTCAAACGTTAAAGAGGGTATTTCGAGTTATTTTATAAACGATACTTGTAGGGTTCTACCATATTTGCTATAAAATACTTTATTAGACCTAGGTGTGATTATTTATTAACGCACTTATTAGGAAAATAGTGAAATCAGAGCTAGGCGTAGCTATAAATTAGTATTGGCCTGGAAGCAGCCGGTTGGGAGCAGGAATTCGATACCGTTACCCTAACGGCAAGGGAGTGCACGCCCACCATTACATTAACCACTTAATCGGCGTTCATTCGGTCCTTTTAGGGGATTATCAGGTTGCGAAATATTTTTTTTTTTGAAAATGAGAAAATGTAGGTACTTGTCTATGCAAATATATCGACAAACTAGCGTTTAAAAGTATCATGCTCGCGTAAGCCATAATATTTCAAAATGCAAACAAGTAGTGTCGTATAACAGTATAGTGTAGTATATGTAATAGGTGTTTGCCTTAGATATTATGTATGTATGTATGTATGTAAACTCTTTATTGTGCAAAATAAACAAGACAAAATACAATTGACAAACACTGAGATACATGCACAAAGGCGGACTTATCCCTTTAAGGGATCTCTTCCAGTCAACCTTTGAGTGGATGAAAGGAGTATTATATTAGGGATGGACATGGGGGGGATGGATATTATTAGATATGACAATCTTACAGGAGTTTCTTCAGGGCTAAAAAATAGCTAAAGTCTTTGTGCAATTTCATCAAGATCCGTTGAGGTGTTGAGACCTCAAGAGATCCAAACTCATTTTCGCGTTTTAATAAGAGTAGGTATACTTAATTGTTCTGTGTGGACTACTTAAAAAGTTTATTTATTCTACCTTAGCCGTCTCCTCAAGTTGCAACCTAGTTTCTATGTAAAACACGTGTATAATATGTCTTCAGCAGAAGTAATGGTAGGTACTAAATCCATAATGAACAATAGCGTAGCGAGGAGACCGTGTAGTCTCCAGTCCTGAAACGGCAACGCGTGTGATGTGCTGCCATTATTATAATTAGCAAATATTGTTGAGTTACACGGAATTTTATTGCAACACACGTATTTTCGAGGTTGTAGCAAACGATGCTAAATAGTCGTGATAAAAAAGCCGTGATAGGAAAGGAAGGAATAAAAAATAAAAAAATCGAGAAATCTACGGGCTAAGTAATTTAATGACGTATTTAGTCTTCTTTTAACGAAGCCTTTTATTGTGAGAAAATGGGGTGGAAGTCAAATACAAACTCAAAATCTACAAAATCAATGGTCATAAAATCACTTTCTCTAAATTCGTTTGCTGTAATGATTCCCTTATCATATGAAAAAAAAAAGAAAAATAATTTCAATAATTTCTCCAAGTATAGTAGTAGAATGTCCTAAACTTATTTTCTGTTATATTTATTGGGCAAAAACAAATGATCATAAAGATCAGGTTATGCAAGATTTTTTGTACGATTCGATTGAATTTTATCTATGCATTTAAAATTGTATACCATTGAAGAATAGAGATTTTGATTTTAGAGTTTCTAAACGTTATGGAAAATGGATTTTATAGAGAATGAATACTGATAGCAAGTGATTTTATATCATTTAAATAAGTTTTCACACCACCTGCTCGACAATGGCTAATTATATATTATGTAAACCTTACTCAAAGTAACTCGTTATAGCCCCTGGGCTTTAGCCGGGCGGGTAGTAATATTTTACTGAATTTCATTATAACCTGTAGGTTAGTAATATGAATATGATTCTCACTTTTCATAGTTCTTATTGCTATACTTTTAAAGTCCAATTTCCGAGGCCACGCCACGGCAAGCGGCGTTCGATTTTGGAACGAATGAAACAAATTTCAAATAAAACAAAAGCCGCCAGTGTTTGCTGACGCTGTAATATTATACGCATTACAACAGAACTGCAAATATTCCAAACAAAAATATTGCTGTATCATTACAAAACTGGACTAATGTCTCAAACATAAATTTTTAATTTTAATTTTGTCTTACTGTTGTTTTAATTAAATTATTTTTCTAGTTACCTTGGCTTTTATTGTCTCGCAAAAGGTGAGAAAAGTACTCCTCCTCGGAGATAACTGTTTATGTCTTGGGCGCTTAAATGCTTCGCTCCACTCAGGGCTCAATATCGCGCCCGTGACATAATCCAGTGCTTTATCTCCTAGGTGTACAATCTACTATTATAACGTTTAATAATAAAGTAAAATGAAACGTGGGGTGGTGCTCGTTATGCTACAAATTAGTTACAAACCGTTAAATAGAACAATAAACTTTATATTGCTATATATTATAATTATTATTTAATGACTATGCCAATATTTTGTACAAATAATTACGCCATAGCAAGTTTGGTGTGTATTAGAATACTTAGTTATCAACATTCTAATCCTTCTTTGTAAAGATTAAATTTCGCACCAAACTGTAATGATCGATGGGATTCCTACGATTATAGTGCGTGAAACAGGTTATCAAAGCTAATTAGTTGTGACATAACGATTATATCGCTATCACTCCTCCATTTCGTGGATTGGAGTTTCCTACTTTATCATTTTGATTATTATTAAATAGGTTCGTGAGCTTCACAATATACTTAGTAATTTAAAAACGTACCCGACCCTCCTTTCCGGCGGCAGTCGGGTCGAAACCGCTTTTTTTTGTATGAGTGTCGTTGGATGAAAGTTCAAAACCAGGATAACTACATGGGATACATTTTATAATAAACGAATTATTTGTGATTTCTTTGCAGACATGGTCGTGGGCAAGTAGCTTTTATAAAATTCATGCCTACACTATAATACAATACAATACCTCACCTGCAAAAAAGTTTAACCACAAACTTGTTGTAAATAACTCATTATGAGGGTAGAAAGATAAAACTCATATCACATAAAATGTCAATGAAGACATTATGTTTGTTAGTAAGGAAAGTGACAAAAAAGTGTTTCGATTTGTTCCATTGTGATAATGCTCGGTAATCTCTTAATGAACGGTTACATAAGTATTAGCAGTTAGAAAATCAGTTTATTCAGTGCAAATTTTTCCAGTTGTAATTATTATACTCAGTTGGTTTTTATGTCTTATCTTAAACCCTCCGATTAAGCACACGCAGCTTGTATTGATGGAGCTCTATTTTTACTGCAAGACTTAAGTGATTTCCGTTTCTTTAACTATACAACATGTCATTTCAATTTATTTGCTACAAGAAACGCAATGTCTAACCGAAATCTAAGACAATGTGTATACCAATCATGTAAACCAGTATATTCGTTCACTGCGTAAACCGGATAATGCCAGCAATTACCTGCGTTCGATTAAGTCAAATAACCTCGAAAGTAATTAGAGAACAGAGGATACGCTATAAGGTCCTTTATTTCAAGTGATTTTGTTTGGCATCCGTGAAGCTTAAACAAAGAGAAATTAATCAAAAGAGAAGACATTGTTGTGTGTTTCAATGTGATTGACAATAAAACGCTATTCCATTACAGCGATTGCTTATTGGCCCGCCCAAGCTCATGCAGGACAATAGTGTTGGGCAGGCAGACAAACCAAAACTTACATATTTGTAATGAAAAAAGGAAATACATACCTAGTACTTAACTATAAAATGGCCTTGTTCCATATTTATACATGAAGGTCCATTTAGAGACATGCAAGATATAGTATTGTGTAGTGTAGGCAAATCGTTGCAGAATTGGATAGTCCGTATCACCGCCCCATTAATTCCTCTATGGGCTAAAATGACGGTTAACGCAATAACTCGTTCATTCCAATATTGTGGCCGGGTTGACTGCCGATGCCGTGGCATGTGGAATGGCCGCGCGGCGAGGCCGCCCACCCCGTCAGACCGAGCGTGCTATGCCTGCCTACTTTAAACCAATTCATCCTTATTCGTCATAGCACTAAAATATGATTCTAATTTAAAAAATCCTCTAGTCGCCAAAATAATATTCTTACCCGGATTAAAGCCGCTAAGCAAGGCATCTTCTACTCGTTTTTTTGTACGATGTAAATACTTGCAGACAATATAATATTAACACGCAAAAACCTTGGATCAAACTATTAATGGCACTGATGGTAATAAATCCTCAGTTTCAAGTGTGGTGAGAGATCTTTGGTGGTTCATTGTGTATTATTTTAATGATTTTGTCGTTTTTATCATTAAGTCTTTTATGTCATGTAAATGAACAATAAATAATATTTTTATAACCTCTAATAATACTTAATTGTTTCTAAATACTTGAATTTTCTTGATGCTTATTTTTTACTTGCCGTTTTATGTAATAAATAAGTCTCTAACACAATTTTTTAGGGTTTCGTGCACAAAGTAGACCAATGGGGTTCTATTACTAAAACGCCGCTATCCGTCCGGCCTTTTTACAACAATAAATATGATACAAAAGCCTGAAATCATCACACAAAATATTTTTGTTTAGCATTGCACGGTGTTACGGAAACCTGTGTGTGCGAATGAAGATTTATTAGGTAATAAATATTACTATTAAATTTACAAGTAGGTACATAGCAACGTATAGTTAACAGATGTATGTTACAATAAAGGCTTGGAAACGATTTATTAAATAATCATAATTCCACTTCATTATTTGACCTTTAAAACTTTTCGTACGTAACTTACAGTGACATTTAAAGCTGCAGTTGAGATACCAAGTTTTCGACATCAAGAGTTTTTGAGAAATTAAATGTATGTCTGTACCTAAGTGCACCCAAGGTTCTTGGAATGTATCTTAGTTTCCTTTAAATGAAAAACTTTTCTTTATTCCAACAGATTAGCAAGGCAATAAGCAAAGTGAATTCAAAACCTGTTTGTTTCCTCCCTACAAATAAAAGACGTCTTGTACGTATAATTTATTCAAAGCTGACGTCATGGTCACAGTAATCTACCGTTAAGCGAATGCTCAGATATTTGTCTTTCTGCATTGAGTGGATACCTACTATAATATTGTTGCGGTGCTGGTGAAATAATTACTATGGTGAAAAAAGTAGTATTAACCTTAACCAATATGTTTACGGGAGTGCTGTAAATTGCAGCCTAAAAGTAGGTACCTACATAGAGTTATTTTGTTAACAGTACCTACACAATATTATTTGATGATACAGAATGGCGGGCTTGACATTCCCATATTATAAACACAAAACCTGTTCTCTGTTCAGGAACAGAGTCAGGACTCTCATTACTAAAATAAAGCTTCTAAATTCTGGCATCAACTTGGGGTTTGCCTTAGACACCATGAAAGCAGTTCGTATATGTTCGTATTTGCTCTATTTAAACATAGAATAACGACCATAGAATGCAATCAGTTACTCGTTTGTACTTAATTCTCTAGTATATTAAGTGTAAATTACTAGCGGTTATCTCATCAAGTTGCCATCGTCTCCACTACCGCCTGCATTACGTCGCCTTGCTTAAGACTGTCTTACATAAACTATTATGCACTAAATTATTACCTGAAGTGTTGTATTGGATAATACATATATATACTTACTTCCTAATTCCTCTTTCATTGTGTGTTGTGTTTCACTCCGAAATTTAAAATGTCAAAGATTTCCGCCTCTTACTGAAAATCTTTACGAAAACCCTTCTTCCAGTAGCAAACCCAAGTCTACATTATTATGAACAAAACCGGTCAAAAGTGAGCTCGACCTGCGAACGGACAGTTCCGTTAACATAGTTTTGTAATTAACCTTGTGTTCTTGCATCTTTAATGAGTTACTAGTAGTCGAAGGAAAAAGATATTCACCTATGAAGAGATAAAACAATTACTACATGAAACCTTCGGGTTTGTTATGATTCCAATCGAATTAAAGATGGTAAAGTACTTAGTTTATTGCTTCGTAACTAACCAATTAAGTACACTGATAAGCTGAGGGTAATTTTGCACTCGTACAGCAAAGTAAAAAGCTTATGACTCTTTGAAAAATAGCAACCCTACAAACTGCTAAATATCTGTAAATAATTAGAATAATCAGATTATCTGGCAACTCTCTAAAAAAGTAGATATTAAAAAAACTTATGTACCTAGTACTGTTTTCAGAGTTCGCTGCCATGAGCCTGCCGGCTGCTAGTGCTACGTTAACCGTCAGTGGTTTAGCGGTTTATTTATGTAACCAAACAGATTACATAGTTATTTATTCTTATCGTGCCGCATTATTTCCACAGCTTGATCTTTGTACATTAAGAAGAGTAAACCTTGCATTAGGAACTCAATGAGACGCAATTAACTAACGGCAGGTAGGTACACTAACACTTATTTATCCTTATAATTACCTGTGAAAATTGGTATGTACTCATGCTTATGTACCTACTTAAATTTTTCCCAAGTTCTTGAAAGAGTAATAAAAAAAGCATACTCATATTTACTGACAAATTTGTGCTATCCGAACATTGGTCCTTACTTATATATTGCTTTTGAGATCTTGGCGAGCAAAACACATACAAAACGTTATAGGTAACTATGGCAAAAAGTTCTGTCTTTTTTTATGAATAAGAGGAAAAGTCTTTCAGCATGTATGTGCCTAGCCTACATAATTCTGCTAATAAACAAACAGGAATAGGTAACAAATTATAACTAACACCATTACACTCTCAAGTTAAAAGTGGTCGTTTTCCTGCTTAACTATAAACAGTAATGTGGTTAGAATTTAATAAAATAATTGTTTACTCGGTCACGCTAAAAGAGGTGCGGAAGGCGATTTATGTCTGTCGCTGAGTTTTACAATCTTACTGGAAAACGAGAGCGACTGATCGAAAGATCGGAAACCCTAAGCTCAAAAAATGTTTAGCGTACATGTTCCTCTTTGTGATAAAGAGAAAAAAGTGAGTATAATTAATGACAGCGGGTTATTTCTGTTTAATTATGTCACCTCAGCAGCGAGAACATTTTGTCTTAAGTGAAAAAATACAACAAGGCAAATTTAACCAAATTCTTTGTTATGCAAAATGCATAGGTACATAATATACTATTTTTTAAGAAAAAGCATTTCATAAAATGACGAATTATAAAATATGCAGGAAATAAATTTTGGGATGTACAAAGGTCGCATTAGAATAAGAAATGGAATCCCGCAACCTTTTAAAAATTCGTCCTAAAATAAAACTACTCTGAATTCTGTTACAACATTAAGGATTATTGAAATCGAAAATTATTATTTAGGTACATATTAAAATCAGGTATTTTTATAATTACATTCTCTTTATTTCAAAATAATAATATAATTCGACTATTTGAAAAAAAAAACCGGTCAAGTGCGAGTCGGACTCGCGCACCGAGGGTTCCGTATCATTATCTATAAATATCTAAAACCAGTGTAAGCAGAGCCCTGTTCCAAAGCAAAATGTATGCAGTGTGGGGTTACTTTATATTGGTCACTGCTATATACAGACATACATACACATTTACGGTTTTCGCAATTATTCTTTAATCTGTGCTATAAGACCTACCTTCATACCAAATTTCAAGATTCTGCGTTCACGGGAACTACCTTGTAGGTTTTGATTCCCTTGAGAGTTGAAAATTTGCGGAAATTTGCGGCATAAACGGCTGTATCTTTTGATTGCGTTGGCTTAGAAGTTTGATTTTTTCACAGCTTCAAGGGACAGTAGACTTGAGTAATTGATATAAATTTCAGCTTCATACCTCCACGCGTTCCTGAGAAAAAGGGTCTTGACAGACGGACGGACGGACAACAAAGTGATCCTATAAGGGTTCCGTTTTTTCCTTTTGAGGTACGGAACCCTAAAAAGAACACATTTAAAACCATAACTTGAAAATCAAACATTGAATCGATTTGTTTCTATCTTTCGCATTTTTGTATCGAAATGAAAGTGAAAGAATAAAGGGAAGTTCAAACCTTTCAAATTTTGTGAATAGATTCGACCCAGCACTGTCCTCGGAATTTTAATTAAACAATTAAAAAGTTACTTTGGCCCTCGCTCGAAGCAAAATCTAGTTTTGCTCACATTCTGAATGACCAAAACCCACCTGTTTGAGCTACCGTGAAAAAACTATTATGTTTCGTCTCTAATTTTAAGCCCAGCAGTGGACTTCTTTTTGTTGATGCTAATACAGTTTGTTTCCAAAAACTACGAAAAGTTTACATTACGAATCTTGTTTTTTGAATAATAATGTTGAAATTGGTTTCCTACAAAGGTACAAAATCAAAACCATCTCATACGCTACGTTGACTATCTAGGCGTCGCCGTAATTGTACACACGAAGCAGTTTGTGATTAATTATCAGATACTAGATGAAACACCATAACTATTATACACATGGAAACGATAGATTTCGCAAATGCTCCGATAAAACATTCGCGTTCCACTCTCGCGCGACTCATTGCCATGATCAGGATGACATTCGCGTGTTTGCTAAACAAAATAACAAATAAGATTTGCCGGTCCGATCCCTCGTAGGTAATAAAATAAATTTATCGCGTACCTTATCCATAGTAGGTGTAGATTGATTTCCTTTATTTATAAAATTACTAAGGAAAATAAACAAAGGTAAAAACGAAAGCAAGAGTTTGTGGATAGGGAATTGCCAACGAGAGATCCGACTGGGGAAACTTAAAACACAATCGCCAAGGCTTTATCTTATCATAACATAAATGTATTAGAGGCACAGGCTTGTTAAAATACATTTTTTAATTTATTATAAAAATTAAAGAGTAAAAGGAAATAAACATGTTTTAAAGAAAAAATCTTAAAAGAGATATAAATAATCGGTCTTGACAGATCACAGTAGACAGCTTCATAAAGCCATAATATCATTGTAAGAGCCTCAAATGTTTTCCAAAAACTACATGATATCCTAAACACTATTATTTGCTTAAAAGATTTTAAATTTTAATATTGTCATTGACAATCGAATACTCTTTCAAATAGTAACGAAATAATGATTTAACAACATTAATTTAGATCTGAAGTACCTAACTTAATAGATTTACAAGAAAATTACCACTACACAACACGCATATTTCTCTTCTTTGGTTTTATAGTCCCAAAATAAAACCATCATAATAACTTTAGAAAGCGAAATCTGTATCTGACCGCAATCGTAAACCTGCCTACCTAATGCTCAGACATCAATTCGCTAACGCAAACACTCTTTATAATGTATAAGTAGGTAGGTACCTATACTTACTAAGAAAATGCGGTGATTGTTATGATTCGAAACTACTTCTGCATTCTGCTTACCTACCCCAAGTACCGACGTATTTTACATTTATTTTTTAAATAATTATACAAATTCGGTTGAGTATATATATATATATATATATATGTATATATATATATCATTTCATTATATATATGTTAAGGGTCATCACCCTATTCCAGCGACTTTAGTCAGACCAATGTTGTTGTAGGGACAACCGAATATAGCCGAAACCGATTTCGGTTTTGCATTTAGCAAAACTCATTCTACTTCTCGTCATTCTCGTCATCGATTCCGCTCAAAGTGGATCTTAAATTGGAGTGGGTAAATTTAGTAGTACACAAGAACTGCCTGCGACAAGTATGTATGTGGGTTAACAACCCGAGTACCCGGTACAGATAACCGCTAGTCGCGTGGTTATCGCAGCAGTGCAACATAATCGTCAAACCGATCCGGCTAGCACTTGCGCCGCCTCATTTCCAATATTGACATCGTGTGAAAATTGTACAATTGACACAATTTTCAACTAAGAAGTAATTATGTAATCGAATGTAATGAGAGTAACAGCTACAGAGCTTCTAAAAATACATTTTTGAGTGGATAGGCGGATTTGTTGTTGTTTTGTCTCGACTGGCACTAGCGCTAAGACAGGCCAGGCCCTATAGGCTACGATGCGCAGCAGCTTATTCATAAATAGCTACTTACTTATTGCTCGCAACTTCGTCAGCACTTTCTTGGATTAAAAAGTTCCCTATGAAATATTTTTAATACTGGTTCATTACTTTCTACGTTAACTTAAAACCAACCAAATATTTAATAATTGTATAGATTTTAAATGATTCGCATCCCCTAAATGAAACCAGTTTGATGGCCTTTCATTAGTCGGACACATTTTTGTACCCAAAGTTATAAAAAGATGTATTCACGTTCATACTAAATGATAAATCTAATTACAATTAAGTACCTATAAATATTTAACAAAATTATGTTTAAAATTTATCATAGCTAGTGAAACTTTAAAAAAAAATGGTGCGTAGTTTAACTACATTTTTGTAACATGTTCATTAATGTCATTAAAGCGTTTATGGTAAAAAAAGGTCATTTCATTATATAATAATTGAGAACATGTGCTGGCAGTTTTGTCAAAAATTCTAGGTCAGCAGTATCCGAGATGCTTTCTTGACCTCGCTGGCATAGGTAGTCTTTTTAATATATTCAATGTTTATTAAGTCTGGATTCAATGTTAGTTCCGCGGTTTTGTTTGATTGACCAAACTGTCAATATTCGAATTCTGAAGTAAGACAAAAAAAAACAATTTTTGGGTCTAAGTCAGTAAAACAATTTATTCGCCACATACTAAACTGTATTGACACAGGATTTTCTTAAATCTGGCTTTGAGGGGACTGTTACTAGTATTTTCTCGGGCATTTTCTTTTACTTTACCATTAATTTACTTAATAAATATAATATTATATTATCGATCATGTTTCAATGATACTAGGTACCTATTTAAAATCCTGTAGGTACGAGGAAGAGGAAAAAATAGGTAAGGTACTTAAGTTTACATTTACATGTATGTTTTTATACAATGCTGATATGAACATTAAACCAGTACCTACACTCCAAGCAAACGTTTCATCAGAGAATCATAAATTTATAATTCTGAACTTTATCTCCTGTAATAAAATGCGCATCTTGCGCGAATCAGAAGCCGGCCGTCCCTAGTACACTTGTAGCTGCCGCCAAGCGTGTCTGTGGGAGCGCACCGAACAATGAAGCTTGGAATGCGATACAAAAAATGAGTGAGGGAGAAGGAGTAAATAGAGAGGGACACCATCTCGTACAGCGGGCGCGCTCGCGCTTCCGCTCCGCTCCGGCGACCACGGCAACTAGAGTCCGCGACTGGGGCGGTCCTGAACAAGAGTGAACCCGGCAGCAGATAACCTCGAGAACCACGGCGCCCGCGAATTAATAACACATATGTGTGTGAGGAATGCATCAACAATCCTGAATTGAGCTAACCGCAGAGGGATATTTGCAATTAAGCCGTAGGATTAAGATACAAATTTGAGTGAAATATGAATCACAAATTATCTCTTACATCACCAGATTTATCCTTGATCTTGAAATTCAGCGCACTTTACACATACTTATCTGAAAGAACTTAATCCACGTCATATTGTAATCTAGATAAGAATTTTATATTATGCCTAAACGGATGATTGGTATTAATCTGTCACGATGACAGTCTTTTCGATGTCATCAACCACTTAAACAAGTCATTTTATTGCAAATCTATGTACCCGTATGTATGTTATCTACGTTACGATGCATGCTTAATTATCTACGGCTTATTTTAAATTTCTGAATCTCTTTCATGTATGTGTACAAACGGAATATTTTTAGAATATAAGTAAAAGTCCATCAGGATTCCTTCACGGTAGAAGAACTGACTTTCACCTTCGCGAAGACGACGCACGCTTGACCTCAAGTCTCGACGTCAATTGAGAACAGACTACCTTATTATCTTTATACCAGAACAACAAAAATATTTTGCGTTTAATTGTGAATTGTTAATATGACATTTATGTAGATAATACCTACTAATCTTAATAGGCGACCTGACTTCGATCTTTGACAGAGATTGTTATCGTCATTAAAACTCATCATTAGAGGAGTTCCAGCACATAATTATTTTTATAAATTGTGAAGCGAAGTGCTTTGTTCGTGGATTTATTTACCTACTTTACGTACCTAGACCTAGGTACCTAGGTACAGTCAGCATCAGAAGTTGATATACAGTGGAAGAGCCCAAAATGATCTACACACTATCGACTGGTTTCAACTTCTGATGCTGAGTGTACCTTCAATTGGGCAAGATCTGTGGAATATTTTTTATTTACCTACGACATTTTTATTGTTTGGTTTTAAGCCCGATTTTCGGTGTCGACCTGACATAGTATCGCTAGGCCATCGGGCATAGGCGCTGTCTGCGTCGGATATATCATAGCAACCAATTTAGACAAATAATTAATTATTTATCGGAAGTCGCTATTTCGATTTAGCACTTGAAATGATGCCTAGATAGGTACGGTACGGTCAAGTGCAAAAATAAGTATTGATAGTAACTTCTCAAAAATATGTCCCACGGCGTTATTACGCCGGTGTAAGAGCGTATGGTACTTATTTTTAAATCTTTGTCTAGATACACATTATTACACTTGACTGTACCTAAGGGATTTGGACAATTTTGCCGGTTACTTAACTATCTCTGACGCTGACTGTACCTACACGCACAGATAAGAAAGCACATGACAGCCACGTCGCAATCTATACGAAAGAGTCCCCACATTTACCCCCTTATTCGTATAAGCATGTTGTCTAAACATTCTTTTGTCTTTATCAGTCACTTTGACTCCTACTTTTTTTACCAGACAGACAAACCATACATTTAGCCATAACAAGTAGTTAACTTTACATAAACATTTTGGGGTTATGCTTCATCACAATTTTTAATCTCCATGCGTTTGTCAACTTTTTTTAAATTGACGATTTTGTAAATTATGTACTCGTGCACAATTTTAATGAGCAATGAAACCGGGGCGGGTGCCTTAGAGAGCTTTCTGGCCTTTTTACTAGCTTTTATTAAACTAGAAATGTATGTACTTATGTAAGTATGTTTGTCCGGGTGGAATCTTGTGACTCAATTTTGTAGCAGATATCTTCAACCTTAAGCTGAAATTTTGCATACTTGAGAAAGTCGGATGACAATAAAATAATCTGGTAGTGGAGTTCTGGTTACCCAGCCAGGATCGTCTCTGCAGGAGGGAACTCTTCAACGGTTGGTCCAAATGACTTGAAATCTGGTGCACATATATGTAGGATGGATAACAATGCAAGTACAGTCAGCAAAAAACACTTGTATTAAAAATGAAATTTTTGACAGAAACTTATTTGACTCTTGATATTAGGTAGGTACTTAGTTAAAATATGTATTCCGATAATCGTGATAAAGGAAATTTTGTACAAGCAATAGCCAGGTTGAAACAAACTATATCATTTTTTCCACAATAAAACAGGTAGCTTAAAAATATTCAAATTAATCTAACAACGTCGCATTGAAATTCAATAGATAGGTAACACAATTTATCAATAGAGGGTAAGATATTAAAACCCTAGTCAACTAACCCCAGCCCGTGCTGAGAATTGCGAATGTTTTTGTGACACTCGATACAGTAAAGTACCTAAATTACCTACTTAACCAACGCATAGATACAGCAACTGATAGTTGCATTTTAGTTGATCCATCTACCTATTTCTGATATGTACCACAATTATGAGGTGAGCGAGTAAATTCATTGTTAAAGTAAAGGTTAATAACGCTTCAGCATTTCAAAACCAAGGTCGTTATATACAAAACAAACCGACCTCCTAAAACTAAAAGCTCTAACTCCCACATAAACATAAGTATTAGCTAAGGCGGGCTTGAGCGAAGATATCGTAATCAATATTGCAATAGTTCTAATAAGGAAACAAGAACGAGGCTCACCTCTAGCCCAGCCGGTGAGGACGTTGCCGAGGTAGGCCACCTTGTAGGTCGGGTCGGGCTCGCTGATGCGGACGCTGTTCGTGCGGCGCAGCAGCCGCCCGATGCCTTTGGATATGCGGTCGATCGTACGGGATGTAAAATCTTTCGTCAAATTACTTTCAGCGAGCGATACTTCAGCTGGCAGGGTAGATTTCTCCTGAGAGCTGTCCTGTAACTTATGGCCCTTCAATTTGGGCATCAATTGAGGCAAAGCCTTTTTTCTCTCTGGGGTCAAGGTCTTCGCCTGGTTCACGCTGTAAACGTTGCTGTTTTTCTTAAAGGTCTGGCCATTTCTATCTTTGGTTTGATTTGCACCCTGCTCAGTCTTATCGATTTTTTCGTTCTCTTTGTTAGCAGGCTTTGTACGGCCATTGAAATTTTCAGAGAGCGAATTATTATTCAAATTTCCATGATGACCATCGCTTAAGCGTCTTTCAGCACTTGAGCGACGTTTCATAAGAGACGGGTTCCTTAACAGGATACTCGTCTCACTCGAGCTTCTGTTTTTAAGGATGTGAATCTTTTTAACTCGTGAGACGACAGCATCTGTTTCGTCTGCGCTAACAGTCCTCTCCGTCTTTCCCTCTTCGTCCAAAAAACGAACTCGTAGGCCATTTGACTTACACTCTCCTTGTTTTTCTATATCTTGAAAGCGTTCAGGTTCACTTTTTGCTTCGTTCTCTAGGCAATGGCGGTCGTTTTCACTAAGTGCGCCACCAGCCATTTTTCTTCTTGAATAGACTTCACTTTTGCAATATTGTATTACATTCTGAATGGAGACCGCATTTGCTTAAGTTCCACACTCTTTCAGTTCAATGGAGAGGTTTTTGCGTTTGTTTCAAATATCGTCAGCGAAGCTACGTGTCCTTCATTAACTTCGTAACATAACACATGCGGAGTAATACCAACCGCGGCTGTTAAAGAACGACACCGGTTTGGAATGCAGCCCTTTCCACACTTACTCAATGCACTTGTCTTCTCGCTGAAGAAAACTATTACAAGTCTCAACGTTCTTAAAGCCAATAATTTATTCTATTACGAAATTAGATTGCGAACAGGTGATTACGATTGCAGCACTGTTAAGAAGTCACTATTAGTTTGATTTTCCGCTAGGCGCAGTCTTACACGCAGCGCGTGGGTCTCGCGCGGCTGACAGCGGCGGAATGCGGCTCGCGGCCCGGCGGCCGGCGGCGCGGGTGGCGGCGCGGGCGCAGCGCTTCGCCTCACGGCTCTAGCTTCGATTTTATTTCATCCAACTAAGTTACTGCCGTGCGATGTCAGCGGCAGCGACCTGCATCAAATCAAAGTAAACAGCATTAATATTAAAATGGAACAAACAATCGTGCTTTTATGATGATTTAGCAATCTTAAGTTAATAAAGTAGCCTACATAACTTTGTTTTGTTTACGATATCAAACTTTCAACGTACTATTCTCGAGAAAAAAACATGTATCTTGTGTAATATCAAGCGCAATCTCTATTAAATACCTTAACATTTATTGATTTTAACCAAACGCTAACAAAACGGTTCCAAAGGAGTTTACGTGCGAACCTAATCGTGCATTTTAAATAGATTGCGTTGAGTAGGTACCTACATACATCTATGGTTAAAGGTTTTCGGACAAACTGATGCCTAGGTTAGTTTAATGGCTATGTAAGTAAATTTTAAAATTTGTTTAGGTACCGAACAACTTTTCTGCAGATAAACTATTTAATTCTTGATAGCGCAATATTCTAAAACAATATGACGTATAATGTACAATATACCTAACGCATTTTGTGTTTTATATACATATAATGTAACTTAATTAAGTACGTCTTTAAAATTCAACCATTTCTGACGAAGACAAAAATATTTGTCTTTAACTACTTTCAAATTTGTAACTTTAGTTTTAGTTTATTTGTAGTTTTGGTATGAATTATAGAACAGTTGTATACCTCCTCAGAAAACAATTATTGACTGTGAAAATGCACTCAAAAGAGTTTGTGTAAACATACTAGCAGAGCTGCAGTGTACCTACTTGGCTCGGCTTTTGTTTCGAACGTGGTTGATAATATTATGTTTTTTCCAACTGCTGAAAAGAAAAAAAAATCACGAACTGACTGATACTTATATCGACCAAATGCTTAGGCTTTGTTAATTTAAAGTGACTTCGATAACATCACGGGAATGGTCCCCAAAATCATCGTAATTTCCAGGACAAAGCCCACGCGATACACAGCGCACACCGGATTCTTGGAAAAGCCAGGTAATTCGATTTAATGCAGGTTTTTCCTCTATTTATTAGTAAAGTTGACTGTCGGAACCTAAATAAGTACTAGAAATAAATGCCACCAGCCAATTAAAATGTACTGTACTATTTTTTCGACCTTCACTAGAAAACTGAAAATTGTATTATTTATTTTCTTCAATGCTGGTCTGGGAGCAAAGAAAAAACATAGAATGTACCAGTTGCTTCTCTTCCCGCGCAAATGGTAAAAACCCATTGAGGGAATGGGCGAAAATCATAGGAATCATGTTATAGGCGATGCCTCCAGCAACCCATCACTATTTAGATTCCACTTTCCACCTCTACGCCCTCAAGTGTCTTGCTAAACGTGGCCTGTGTAGGTCTTGTTACCTTAGGCTCTGTCTACCCCGTAAGGGATAAAGACGTGATTTGTGTGTGTGTGTGCTTTTTTTCAAAAAATACGCGAACATTTGTTACCAAGAGAAATTTAGATATTTCGAGTAGGTATTATGTACGAGTACAATATAATAAAATTACAGCTCTCTTTAGTTTAGATATACTCATCTACCTACAGCTACTGACAAAAAAAAATTGCTGTTGTGTTGTAGCAATAAACAGATTTTGACCACTTTCGAATGGTAGGTATAGTACATACTTACTTTCAAGTGATGCGCTTTAAAAAATCGGAACCCTGATTTTAGCTTTGAGAGAACGCGTCAAGTATTAATTTAGAATCTGGAAAATCCACACGTTTTTTAGTACTTGATCTTTTTACTCAACTGGAAATTCCGTCGGGTCTACTTGACTCTCAAATAAAATGAAAAACCATTCTTAAAAGCAAGCTACACTAGCTCTTGAGTGTGCTTAATTTCATTTCGATGACTTACCGTCATCTATGAAAAAACACTGCGATGCCAATTGCGATCTTGTTCGACACAAAAATATTTGCAGTCTAATATTTGCTTGTACCAGTAATAGACATGACTACATGAGTTCCGCAATTCCGTCGACTCCGCTCGCTGGTCATCGAAATGTGAATCACGCGCGTGGATCTGGCCGGTACTCCAGAGATTACTAATTTAATATTATTCATTTCATACGCAACGCTGCTGCCGCAACTTCTTGCCGAGACATGTAGGTACTGGTATACTGGCATTGTGCAACTGACCCTGTATCGTTTCAAGATCCAATTCCAGTATTTGAGATGAATATTTCTTTTTAACACACTATAGTTAAGATATTAGTGTAAGGCAATGATTTTTTGTGTTTAAAAAAAAATGGAAGGCTAATCGCTTTGACTGAGAAGATCAATGTGGCCGGGCGGCGGTATTTACACCATTTTAAGTAGCTATATTTAAAATTTCTAGATTGTCTTAGATTGTTTTTGTGCGACATTTTTTGTTCATTGAAATGGACCTCCGCAAAGTAACGCCCGATTCAATAAAATACATTTTTTGAAAGCTAGATTTTTTTCAAATATACCTACCATTCGAAAGAGCGGAAAATTCTGAACAAAACTATATTCTCAACTTATTTTGCGAATTTTGTCCCTTACATCAATAGAACCTGCAGCCGTTATACTCGTATATATGGCTACGCTTCGTCGCTCGGCGCGCCGTCGTGGATAGGGCCCAAATACTTAGCCGCTTGACAGACATCGATATACTTACTTACGTACTTATTGTGTACCTACTGTCACTTATAGTCGTTTAGTCGTCTTTCATGTTTCTATGGAGTCATATCACACTTAAATTAAATACTTTCGCAGGTTCTGTAAAAAACTTTGATTTATAATTAAACTAGATGGCATACCATTACACTTATTATACAATTAGATTTAAGAACTGATGTTGATAGTTCGTTACATATTGCAATCATTATTTACGTTGCGACTCTAAGCAGCTACTACCTTTGACATGTATATCACTATCCCGCGGGAACTAATGCAATTTTCCGGGATAAAAAAGTAGCCTATGCGTTAATCTTGGGTACCAGCTATCTGCATTCCGAATTTTATCCAAATCCGTCTAGCCCAGTAGCGCGTGAAGAAGTAACAAACATACACACATACACACTCACAAACTTTCGCCTTTATAATATTAGTGTGATGACAGAGTTAGTGCCCCTTGCGACTAAATATGTAATAGAGCCATAGGTGTATGCTCCTACTTTAGGTACGTAAGTGCATTGTTTGGTTTTACTTAACAAAACAATGCCAGTACACAAACATCATCATTGTAAAGGACGTCACATACGATGTCGAAACAAAGGCTTTTACGACGAAGCCACAGATACTGATTCGGAATTCTCGATCAGTATATAAATGTGTTTTTCGAATTGTGTATCGTTTCTCGTCGCTACTGCTTGAAGCATTGGTCGCAATTTGGTTAAGTTATTGTAAATTTGCTGTGCATGTTTGTTGACACAGACATTAAATTATCCAATAAACACAAGCGCGGGTAATTGAGTCGTGCGAGGCATTATGTAAGCATAATCTGAATAGCTGTATATGAATCCATTTGCCAATTGTATACGTAGCTCAGAAAGTGATGATTATATTTTGTTGAAGTACGCCTACATCTCTAGAGGGCAGCTATGATGTGTCGCAACGTAAAACTCACCCCATGCCCAGCGCGGCGTGCATTGTGTGAGAGCAGCTAAGCGCAACGAGGCACGAACACTCGGTAACAGGTCATTTTGGTACAAAGTCTAGATATTCAATGGTTCAAAATGCATTATTGTCAAAATGTACAACGGTCAAAAAATATGTCACTGTAAGGGTCCAAATTTATTTAATTTTTTTAATTATTAGCATAAGTTTTATTTTTATTAAGTTATTTATAATATACTAGCGACCCGCCCCGGCTTCGCACGGTATATTATGCATGTATTATATATATAAACCTTCCTCTTGAATCACTCTATCTATTAAAAAAGCCCCATCAAAATCCGTTGTGTGGTTTTGAAGATATAAGCATACATACGGACACGGGGACAGAAAAAGCGACTTTATTTTATACTATGTAGTGAAGTATAATATAATATAAAGGTTGTAATTTTCTTCACCTCTTATTTCAAATTCCGCAAAAAATTTCAGCCCTTTCGAATAGTAGGACTTGGTTTCAAACACTTAGTACTACGCTGTCTACCATGATTAATTATTCAAAATTATGCACATACATCACCAATGTAAACATGATTTATTGAACAAAAGACAAATCAATTAGTTACCACAAAAAACTAAAATCCTAATTATATGACAGAAAAAACGACTAGAATAACTGAATACTCTTTTTCCTATTATTATTTCCGACGTATCAAGCCGTCATTGCATCGACACTTTGCCAAAGTCAAATACTCAATGGGTTCGAAAATTCCCTTGTCAAATCGTACAAAAACTAATAAGTACCTATATATTAATTTCAAAATGCTTGTAAAATGTCACGTCAAATAGCGAATTGAACATTTTGACCTCAGAGTATTGTCGTTAAAACTTCCAGATACAAAAACATCTAGGCCACATTGAAAGCTGCCTTGGACACATGTTGTTTAAAAGTGCATGTTGGCCATAGCATATTTTGCCCCTAAAATATTCCCAGACAAATTGAGCTGGAAATTGGACATAATTGTGAATAAGTATTTTCGTGGCGTCAAATTAAAACTACGGAAGCGGCAACACAATGCACCCGTTTGCATAAATACAATAGTCAAGATGTCAAGTCAAGAGGGTGTGTGTCTATAATCCCATGATATATCAATTATATTCCAGTGATAAAAGTTACGCTAAACAAAGTAATATTTTTATTGTTTACACCTAAATCAACTTTAAACACTGACAATAAAAAATTTCAAACTGCTAAATGCGACTATTTAAATAACCACTTTTAGTGTATCCATTTGGTACCTACAGCCTGACTGATGGAACATGGCATGATGTTTCTCATTTCAGGCCACAAAAAAGTCCATAAATGTGTCTATTTGAGCCCAACTTCGAGTAGGTAATAAAGCGACGGAACGATATGGCCCACTGGCCATGCGATCAATGCGATCCCAAACGTTTTATTTTTCATTACGCAAAAAAAGTAAACTTTTCCTTAGTTGCGCACTGGCAAGCCTAGTCATTCACTCCAACTACATATTTTTAATTTCTAAATGTCTATGAAAATTAGAACACATAGAAAAATCCGAAAAGTAAAGCTATGGCCGGGAATCGAACCCGGATCCTCGTCATTCCGTGACGCGTGCTATACCCCTACACCACCCATAGCAGGTGGGTAGTCTCCGAATTTTTCTACCTGTTACTAACTGTCAAACATACATACATATATTTATGCATTGTCTAAAAACTCGATGACTGTAAATTATTATCAGTAGGCAGAGACTACTTTGTTCCACTTGCTACGATCCTGACACACCTCTTTCACTTCATCTACATTCACATCTGTAAATGAACTTTTCCGAAAACAAAGACTATAGCAGATGTTTCCGTTTACAAACCTCTGTGAGAATTTGTAGTCTTAAAACTCATTCGAATTTTGATAAAATACTGTAACTCGTCAACAAGAAAAGGGACGTATCGTAACGTTAACACTGCAGAAAATTATATTATTATTTAACTTATACCTGTAACAGCAGGGTTAGTTATATTTTCAATTGTACTATTATTACATGCGCATGTTATTACGAGAGGCCTTAGTTTGATTATGGAAGCGTGAAAAGGAAAGCTGTTTTCCAATTTTCCACAAAAGAGGACGCGACACGCGAGTGATCCACGAGGTATCGTTTATGAAAGCAATCAACTGTGCAAAAATACTGTGTCGATGCCGGGCTCCGCCTATCCATAAGTACTGGGCGCTTCCTAAGGATCCTTGGATATATCTATTCATGTTCTTTCCAATTAAGTTTTTAAAGCTTTGTAATCAAAACAAATTATGGAATCACATTTGCTAATGACTGTTTTTTTTTATTGCATGGACTTATTTAGCTTACAGGGTAAATTTTCTCACAGCATTAAGGGATCACAGACCTAAATACGTGTTTATTTCAGCTTTATACGTCTACGCCTACGCGTTCCTGAGAAAAAGGGTATTGACATACGGACGGACAACAAAGTGCTCCTATAAGGGTTCCGTACCCAAAGTATAAAAACGCGACCCTATTCTAACCGACCCTAAGATTCCGCTGTCCCTCGGTCTGTTTGTATGTCTGCCCGGTGCGCGGTCTGACTCGCACTTGGCCTGTTGTTTTCATCGAGACGAATGATAAATTATGAAATTTGTCAGTCTAGCGTCTGTCACCATGATCACCGTATTCTGTATGATATGCCATGATGAGCGTCGAAGCAAGTTTTATGGTACGAGACAGGCAGGTCCCTATTTCATAAAGGTGTCGGGCAAAAATGAACAGACACTTCGATATACACTGCGGGCTTGAGAAGTTCCGTGAGACGGTGTTTCATGTTGTCTTCGAAATGTATTTGTATTTATGACCGACAAGCGCAAGACTCGAATGTTCGCATGTTGTTAATTGTTTTTTACACAAAGTTGTTTAAATATACCTACATATAAAATAGAAGAAGACTCATCTAGCCAATACTTCTTCAGGCGATTTCACAGGGCGACAACCGACTGAGACATCCTGATCGCAACAGGTCAACGATTCCGCAGTCTAACAGCGTGCACGGAAAAGGATTTGGAGTAGGTTTTGGATTTGGAGGCAGGGAACGCGAGAGATAGATTACTACTCGACCGCAACCGGTTCTCGGAACCAACGGCCAAGTAAATAAATCTATCTGAAAGGTAGGATGGGGCCTGGGGTTTAAGAAGAAAGAAAGGAAAGTATGTATTTTGTGTAAAGAAAAAATAACGAGTCAGAATTTGATAAGTTTAGAAACCCTTTTCTTATCAATTATCAATGGACAGGTGTGAATATTATAAACACTATCGTCGTCTTGGATGTTTTCCACATATCACTTGATCCATTGCAATCAGAGCTCTGCGCTGAAACTTTAATCATATATCACACGCGGCACGGCTTAATCTTTCAGGGATTAGAAACTGTTCAGACGTTTACGACACCGCAAAATAAGTGAATATTACGATCGATACTATACGACTGATAATGTGACAACCCTCATCCTTTAATCCTATTTCGTCGAGATTAATGCGCAGAAGCCAACATTTTAAAACTAAAGATTCGAAATTACTGTTCTAAATCGATTTTATTGCAAAAGCAAAATGTAATTCCAGCAAATGGCAGCATCAGTGACAGAACTGAGCGCATCGGACGGGGGACCTCGAATCTAATCTTCTCGACGAGCCGAGAAAATCTCGGCGAAATTGAGATTTTCTACGATACTTCATTTCCACGCGAGTTACAAAATATCGAGTATATTTTGAGTGGCAAGTTCTCATTCTAAATCGAAAGTAAGTAAGTGTATCGAATGTGTGTAAATAAATGTTTCTCTCTCTCTCTCTCTCTCTCTCTCTCTCTCTCTCTCTCTCTCTCTCTCTCATTCTAATTATATCACTTTTTCAATTCAAAAGTCTGAATACAAAAATAATACAAACTTAACTAAAAGCATCATCAGACGTTCTTGGGTTGGGATTCCAGAGTTACGCCTTACTCTTTCTAGTTAGGTAAGTATAATTTTGCTTACCTAGTATAAACTGTGAACATGATAAAGTAAAACAGTAAAAAAAAGTTTTGATTGGAGTACTTGGGGAGTGCCTCCCCAAGTCCCCACACGTGAAATGAGGATGTAGGTATTTGTTTTTGTCGTTTATCTGCTCGTGCGGCATGTCGTTGGATAGCCCGCTAAAATCTATTGCAGATGTATTAATTCATATTTTGATATAATGGGTCCGTTTGCGAAACATTAAGCAAAAGTGCAGAATATAATCTAACGTCCTCTACCTGCCTGCTGAACGGTTATTTTATATGTTCAGTTTACAAAATTAATTTACCTATCACAGTTAAATTGGACTTTCAAGTTAACCAGTAGTAGGTAGTAAATGACCAACTAATAAATTGTGGCGGGCTACTACGAAATCGGAAAAATTGCAACAGAAACCTACGAATATAGAAACAGGGGTTTTACCCACCTAATCAGAAAAAGCATCAGAACATTGATTTTAGAAGATAACCATGATGGTGGCAGTCATTTTTTTGCACAATTATCTAAATATTAAATAGTCCACTATATCTAAAATTTGCAAGAAGAAAAACATTTAAATAAGTCTGTTTGATTTCAGTCGCTACGTCACACCGCACAGTTTGTAAATAAAATCATGAAATTCTCAGATTTTCCCCACAAAAGTGACCCGTTTTTTTTTGTTGTTATTGATGGTTTACATCCGTAATAGGTCGCAGAAATTAACTTGTGTATTTAAATTAATAAACCGGGTTGATTCGTCATGTACAAAACCCGAGTCGCACCTGACCTTTTGCTTATAAACATCTCATACATAGATTTGACTGCTTAAGAGATTTCACTGTACTTTTTATGGATAAATCATCTCAATCGAGAGTTGACAAGTTCTATATCATGTTTTTGTTGGGAATGTTGGGATGTAACTTTCCACTCTAGATATGTTTAGTGGCAATAATAGCCGGACCGTATTGTTGTTGTGATATTTCTAGCATTAAGTAGGTAACTAGTTATGATTGTTCCGTAAGTCTACATCGTTTATATCATTACTCGACCCTTCTGGCTTAAAGCAGTTAACATATTTAAGTAATTCATATAAACGCTCAAACTTTTTTCATATTTACCTACCGTCCAAAACGTGTGAGTTGTCAGGTTGTCACAAATTATGGTTTCGTTTTGATTGTCCTGCGAGTAACGATTAGATCAAGAAGTCTGTACAGTTAAGTGCCTAAATATATGTACATTACCAAGACGTCAAAACATCTATACACCTTTATGCCACAAACGATAAGGTCGGTGATAGGTACACACAGCAAAATAATGCGGTTAGCACAGCCACGCACACGTCTATGCGTGTTGAGTATCGACATGAACGTTAAGTAGAATCTATGACATGTGAATGTGTGAGTGAGTTCGATCATAAAATCTACCCCCTAAGTACAGATTTTTTAGCAACAAGATGAATGAGCAATGTCACTGTAAATTACCTGTTTATTGAATAAACAACAACTAACTATAAAATAACAATGAAGAAAGTTACAACTATTTAAGTTAGGTAGTTTATAATAAATTAAGTAAAAAATAATTACAAATTAAATGAAAATAATCCCCGCCGGTATCGTGTCACACTCAAAGGCTGAAAATGCAATATCTCCGGTTTCAGTTACTTCTACAAAAATAATGTAAAAGTATTTTTTTTATTTAGACTGTCCTAAAAATATTTTACCTAATCTTACATTGGATATTGTCATCCCCAGTGTAAGCGAGAGAACCGAATCGAAGCTTCCTTCGACCTTGAATCTTCAAATTTATGCAATCCCACGCATTGAACTATTATTACTAGCGAAGAGTAGTTACCATCTCACTGATGCGACGATGTTATATTATTATTTCTCAACAAGTCTGAGATTCCAATTCCAAAGCAATATTCCTCACAACCAGCACGGCCATCGAAATAACATCCAAAAATGTCATTTTATTATTACTATTTTATATTCCGTTTTCTTCGGATACGAACCCGGTTCACTAAAGCAGAAGTCAAATCTTCGACCTGTCTTTGACCGCTAGGCCACCGAGGTATGCAAGTTACATGGTGAATGTATGAATTATGTTCAATCTGCGACTACTGTATTGCAATTTGTGTAAATAGCTGTTTTATGAGCTTTGAAATAAGGTTGAAATTATATTTTTTTTTTCCGTAACTATTTAATTTTATGGTGGTTGCAGTCTATTGTATGTTTAATTTTACTCTTATATAATATGTTAAAAACGCAAACGCATTGTGTTTTCTTTTAATATAATTATTAATAGGTATGACTCTTTTTACTGGAGTTTAAAAGTTGCTAGCTGATGGCTATTTTGGTCGTTATCGTCTTAAACAATATAAAGTGTTTTCTACCCTCAAATTTCTAATAATATGATTTTGTGAACAAACAACTTTACTGTCACCGCTGGCAGCCATTATTAGCTGCGGGATGAACCGTGTGTTATACTTACGAACTGTTTAATTTTGCCTTTCGAATACCTTGTGATTTGCAAAACATGGATCTTTGTTGAAAAGAGCAAAACAATATAACTATTTATATAAGGAATCGCTAGGCGTTTTTTGATATGGGTAAGTAGACAAACGGTGTTAAAAACAATGACTTATTATTTTATCGGTAATGTTTTAAACAACTTTCTTTGACGAAAAATGTTTTTATTTAAACTTCATTTATTTTGCAGCGGAAGACTGTGCCATTATGGATTCACCCTTACGCAGACTTCGGACACGATAAAAATATTCGTTCTGGGCCTAAACCTGAAGCCTCATCTCCTGCCATTTGATTTGGACATTATGTAGTTGCCGCACCCGCTAGTGACCCATTTCACAGCAACAAGACACAATGCTACGTTGCAACCTGTGCGAAACCATCTGCATGCTGCAGGATTGCATTGCCGTAGACCAGCAAAAAACATGCTTTAACGGACCAGCATACAAGAAACCTTTGCTCGTGAATATCTTGACTTTGATTATTACATCAATCAAAGTCAAATGTAGTGATTTTTAGTGATGAAGACGAAATATATTAACTTAATTAAATATATAAACACAGTAATGTTTTACAGTGCAGAACGAGTGGCAGTGTTACTTTAGGCTATGGGGTTGGATCTCATCGATGGGCCCTGGTGTCCAAATCCAAACCAAATCGAGATAGGTAGCTTAGTCGCTTCAAAGTGGAGATTATAACCCAGTGTGAAATGATGTTATTGTTAATGGCTGTCATTTAACATGTCTATTCATTTCACCACTGACTTACACGTCCGCAAATAAAACGTTTCGTTCATCTTTATCAGACTTAAACCTAATAAACCAGAATTTAAGATATTAATTATGTGTCATCTTAAAAACTAGCCCTATTATGGTTGTGTATTCAATTTGCAAGATAATTATTATGTTAGTGACATAAGACTTTTTAGTAAACATAAAATCATACTGGCCTCTAAAGTGTGTGTTATTTTATGAATATTATTCTATAAGGAAAAGTGTGCAGTTTTATTTAGCTAATTTAATTACTTTTGGTAATAATAATAATAACACAAATAGAAGCTAATACAATAAAAATTAAATGTTGCAATAAACAATTTGAACCAATAATTGCATTTTATTGTTTTATTCTTTTACGTCCTTTTTTTCTTGTTTTAGGTAAACATGAGTTTATTTTGAGATTAGTAATTTAAAATTGAAAACAAAAAAGATACACTTGTGCAGGATTCGAACCCGGTTCTTTAGGTTTCATAACCCTAGGTCAATACACCTGAGCCACCACGCTTATAATACTGGTGGCAAAATTATGCTTCATATTGAACAAAATACCAGCAGGTTTGAATAACTATGCGTGAAGGTAGTCAGAAAACACAATTAGCACAGATAGGGCATTTTGTTGTGTGCGTAATAAGGCAGCGGATAAGTGCGGATGTGTGTATAGAATGACACACTTGGATAACTAGGGTGCTAACCGATTCGCTTTGCTGTGTGTACATATATTTGACATGATGGCTTATGTATATTATATGGATACTTACGTTATGTAGAATAGCACTTCTTGTCGTGCAACGGTTTGAACATACCTATTGGTAATAGGAAGGTACCTTTTAAGTTTTATTTGTAAAGTTTTTAGTCTCGGCGTATTGTATATATATGATATTTAATTTCAGATTTTTTTGACTATTGTTTTAATAGTATTAAAACTTTCTACATTTTGTTTCGATTATCAGCGTTCTTCTTCCACACTCTTTGTTTACAAAAGTATTTATGGAATCAACAACGACAGTGATTTGATGTTTTATTCGCTCACCTTAAAAAAAAATGATCCTTAAGTCGTCTGTACATATATTATATTATGTACATATACCTAGCAGTCTGTGTTCGGTGATAATTACCATACATTATACTTAATGTAGCTAAGCTAGTACAGTCTGTGAGCTCCTAGAAAAACCTTTGGAGTATCACCAAAACCATAAGAGTGAGCGAGGCAGCAAGACAGGCCCGAGGGTCTTTTTAAATACCTACTATCGCACTGTATGTTTCGTTTCGATCAAAAATTACAGCAAAATTTCAAAAAAGAGCGGCTTAAGAACACAATATTCGCGCAGTAATCTAAAACTGGCTAACAAAACAAACAAATTTGTTGTGAACCACTGGATCGAACTTTATCAACACGAAATGTTGACTTAGGTACCTGCATTAGTAATGGCATATATTCATAGAAAGTTAAAAATCATAAGGTATTGGTAATAAACTGACGTCTATCGATAACGCTAATTTATATATAGTAGATCATAACAGGACGCACGAGTTTTAGAGATTCTTTACTTTTATACACCAAAAAAATTAGGGTGGTACCTACGTTTGAGGCAAATTTCGTAGTTTAAAATAATTTCTCCGACGCTTGCTATCATACAAAGGACAAAATATACACAATTCAGGAGTTTTAAATATTTTAATGGTTAACTTTAACTTGCATACATATTCGTATATGTAGATTCTATCGCAGCACATAAAATATTTAAAGCTTTATGATTATAATCAATTGCAAAACAAGCTATAGGAAATGCGGATTCGTTCGCCCAAAGGGTTCAAACGGGGCCCTGTTTTTGAAGCAAAGCTATCCGTCTGTCTAAACAGGCAAACGCCAGAAGCTTCTAACTTCTAAAGTGAATGGTCTAATTTTCTGGTGAATATTATTAGATTACTGTTTTTACATTTTAGGAATCTGAAATGCATGAAACTTTCCAACTGGTATCTGCCTCTGGCCCTGCTAACAAATGCGACAATTACTGCAAATTTAAGTTTCCTTTGCAAGTTGAACATCACGAAGTCTGAATTCACTGAAGCAATTCAAATTACGTCGATGAACCTTCGTGGAAAATTTTCAAAGATCGTTTTCCGCTGAGTTCATGCTAACCTTAAAGCAATTACTGTCAAGATGTTTATTTTATAGCAACTACACATTTGACATGTGCAAGGTCAAAACACAAGAGTAATTTACATAAAAATTGTTATTTTAATTACACTACTCTTGTCTCAAATTATAATGTAGGTAAATATCGCCGCAACATTCGGCTAGATGTGTTCGCATTAGCGAAAGACGTTTCCGATTACCGAAGAGCCCCGCCGGATAGTCGAGTGACGATATGCTCCCAGCAAGCACTCTCCTGCACTTCTTCTACCGAAAAATAATTGAATATAGGTACGAGTATGTAGGGTTACGGGGGCGATAAATTGATCTACGTAGGTTTCTTTTTTAGAAAACGTACCAAATAATACCATGTCATCCAGGTACTTGTTATTTACTCTCACTACGTCAGTACCTAACGAAAAATGTTAAAGCCTGTTACTTTCTTCCTTCAAGCTGCATTGGGGAGGCGAGAGCACAACTTGTACTAAAACTCTGAATGCAGGTCAGCTTTTACGATGCTCTATTTAAGTTAGAAAATGTGACAAGCTGGCTCACATTTTACTTAAGATTTTTCTAAAAATGAAGGTCCGATTTTCCGTTAGCCTTGGTAGGAAAAATAAATAGTTAAGTGTTTAATACAAAGTACCTACTAACGCATCACGTGAAAACTGCAGAACGGATTTTGATGGAAACTTTACAAATCTGTTAAGAAATTCACTGGCCAGGTTATAGGCTATCTTTTACATACATACATAAATCACGTCTTTATCCCTTACGGGGTAGACAGAGCCTATAGTTATAGGCTATTCTTTATCCCGGAAAATTACATAGTTCTCGCGGGATAGCGATAATCATGTCAAAGGGCGCAGCTGACTAGAGTCGCAACCTCGTAACGTAAATAAACATTGCTCCATACAGTACCAGTACAGTAGAGGTGCACTAACTAACTAAAGAGGAATTTTCAAAATTCTCATGGGATAGGGAATAAATGGGGTTTATAAATCCACTGAATATGGAGCCTATCCTCATAACTATAAGAACCAGAGTCTTGAAATTTGGCACACAAGTAGGGAATCATAACTGCTGAAAATCTATTTCAAGGCTTTTCGAAATTCCCGTGGGATAGGGAGAAAAAAGGCATTTATATTATTATTTTAAAATCTTCTTATCTCTGTAACTCTTATTAAGTAGGTACTAGAATATTTAAATTTCGCATACCAGTAGATAATTTTGGTATCAGGATTTTGCGAAATTCCCGTGGGATAGAAATAAGAGGGTATGACTTGCTAATATAGTTTCTTGGTATTTGGCAGACATATGTGGGTGGTAGGGCCTTGTGCAAAGTCCGTCCGGATCGCTACCACCATCTTACTCACTAATCCTGCCGCTAAGTAGCAGTGCTTGCACTGCTGTGTTCCGGTGTGGAGAGTAAGACAGCCGGGGAAATTACGGGCACAAGAGGCATTTCATCTTAGTCCTCTAGGTTGGCAACGCATCTGCAATTCCTCCGGAGTTGCGGGTGTCTATGGGCAGTGGTGATCACTTACCATCACGTGACTCACTTGCTCGTTTGCCTTCCTATAAATATAAAAAAAAAAAAACTATTTCAAGGCTTTTCGAAATTCCCGTGGGATAGGGAGAAAAAAGGCATTTATATTATTATTTTAAAATCTTCTTATCTCTGTGACTCTTATTAAGTAGGTACTAGAATATTTAAATTTCGCATACTAGTAGGTAATTTTGATATCAGGATTTTGCGAAATCCCCGTGGGATAGAAATAAGAGGGTATGACTTGCTAATATAGTTTCTTGGTATTTGGCAGACATATTCCTTGATGATCAAAGAGGTGCACTATAAAGGGATTTTTAAATTTTCCCACGGGATAAAATGACTATAGAAAATATAGACTTTGTATTTAGTTGACATGTTCTTTGAAGATCACGTAGGTGTCATAAGAAGGGATTTTTCGACTTTTCCACTGAACAAAAGGATGGGAGAAACGGGTTTATTTCGTTGAGGTAAGTAGGAAGTACGAAATTCTTCGTCCTAAAGTACGACTCGCGTTTGGTTGGGGTTTGTACATTTTCGACGGTTGTAGGAAGAAGTTTTAGTGCTAATTTTGATTTTATGCAGACGAAGTCGAGGGCAAAATTTAGTTAAAAGTAAAAACACATTCTTTCAAACTCCGGCCTGAGTGGACGATCGAGGGGAGCTGCAGCGGGACGGGGCGTGCGGCGCTCATGTTCACGTTCAAATGTATGTGAGTGTGTGTGTCGTGAGTGCATGCTGCACAGACCCCTTTGCCGCTGTCCGCCACGCTGCCCGCCTCGCACAGGCCGCTGGCCACTCGCTACTCAGCCCACTCGTAGGCTGCACGCCAAATTAAACGGGATTGCATTGGATTAGAGGATTGGTCTGGATGGGAGAGAGGAAGAAGTTTTAGCGCTAATTTTGATTCCGCGTGGACGAAGACGCGGGCAAAAGCTAGTATGTAATACATACATACATACATACCGTCACGCCTCTTTCCCACAGGGGTAGGCAGAGACTACTTTGTTCCACTTGCTACGATCCTGACATACTTCTTTCGCTTCATCCACATTCATCAATCTCTTCATACATGCTCGTCGGTTTCGGGTACTCCTGACCTGACCTTTTTCCAAAACGTCTCCTATTTGGTCTCGAAACGTCCGTCTAGGCCTTCCCCTCCCAACGTTACCATTCACACTCCCCATATAGATCTGTTTAGTTAATCTACTTTCATCCATCCGCTCTACGTGACCAAACCAACTAAGCATACTTTTTTCTATCCTAGTCACTATATCCTCTTTCACACCAGCACGTTCCCTTATCACACTATTCCTTATTCTATCTTTCAGTGATACACCTTCCATACTTCTTAACGCTCTCATTTCTACTGCATTTAATCTACTTTCATGCTTCTTTTGCCATACCCAAGTCTCGCTACCGTACATTAATGTAGGAACGAGCACCCCTCTGTGAACAGCCAGACGCGCCTTCTTCGACACCTTCTCACTGCTCACAAAGGCGCGCAGCGCCCCATTTACCATGTTTCCTGCATTCACTCTTCTTTCAATATCACTTTCACACTTCCCATCTTTCGTAAACGCCGAACCCAGATATACAAACTCTTTTACCTGCTCGACTTTCTTACCCGCAATCACAATCTCACATTCTGTCATACTGTCGTCTTTTTCAAATACCATAACTTTCGTCTTGCTTACATTAACATTCATACCCTTCGTTTCCAATGCACCACATAAAATGTTAGCCATCATCTGCAACTCCTCCTCCGACGATGCCAACAATACTTGGTCGTCGGCGTATAGGAGGCATTTGATGGTTAACCCACTCATTCTTAGTCCACAGTCATTCCCTTTCAAATCACTTAGGCATGTATCCATGAATAGGTTGAACAGCCACGGTGACGCAACACATCCTTGTCTAACACCTTTCTCAATGCTAAACCATTCAGTGTACGCCCCGTTTATCCTCACACAAGCACTAGAATCCTCATAGAGAGATTTTAGTGCTCGTATCAGATTACTGTGCACCCCATGCATGGATAATGCTGACCACAATTCATTCCTCATCACTCTGTCGTAAGCCTTCTCCAAGTCAATGAATAAACAGTATATTTTCTGGCCCTTGGCCATATACTTTTCGGTTATACACCGCAAGGAGAAGACTTGATCCGTGCATCCCATTCCCTTTCTAAAACCCGCTTGTACATCCCATATTTTCTCATCGGTCTCTTTCATAACTCTTTCAATCAGTACCTTTGCATACAGTTTGCCGACGACGCTGAGAAGGCTTATTCCGCGGTAGTGTTATATGTATGTAATATGTTATTAGATAGTAGGCGTCCACATCTACGCGTCGCACTGACATGTCACAAATACAAATGATGGATAGAGCGCGGCCTGTCCTGACAACATCTACTTGATTGTAACAGAAACACTTTACAGCGCTAATGCTGGCATGGTATCCAACCATGCCATAAAATAATATAATAATTGCCGACACAAAAAGTGTTTTTTCCGAGAAATCTTAAAACAAGCCTCCAAGCAAACAATGAGTGGTCACGCAGAACTATCCCACTATATAGTATACTATACTTGAATCGTATTGTCAATTTCCGGTTCTGGATGTATGAAAAGAAAATATGACAGATAATTTCCAAAACCAAGTACAGATGTCATGCAAAATCCTTTCCCATCGTATTATCTCGGAAATGTTCGTATTTGTAAGGTATTTGCTATGCTACTTCGTTCAGACTCGTAGACACGTCGGCATCATTTGGAAGTAGTCATGTGTTCACACTGGGAAAGGATTATTCACTATATCTGTAAATATAATTTTCCTATAAAAAAGATTTGTGTGTCACTTGGCAATGACCCTGGCGGGAGGTTGCCTGTCGAAAATATACGCAGAAATGTACGCAGCTCCGGCGTACGCCCTATTGTGTTGCTTCTGACTCTGACGCGACGCGACCACTAACGCAAAGTGAAAATGTAATTCTAAGGACACATTTCGCTATTTGTATTCGGGAATGGTCATTGCGTTTCCGTCACCAACGTGTATCTGTATTTCACGAATAGGTATTTGATGAATACGGTAAAATACTTTGCAAACATATTGTTATCCTCAAGTAACTGAATATGTGGGTAGTGTTGTTGTGATCATTATGATACATAGGTACACCGCTAAAAACCAGTTGTCTATAAAGTCGATTTACGGACGATAGTTTTACGCTTGAGCCGATCGTGCCTATCTATCTATCGCTTATTCCGCGCTCTCGCTTGCACACTCTGACGTCACGCGGAACGTAACGCAATGATTCATGCTTTTTCGTGAGTGCAGTCGACGTTCATCGATTTATAAGACGTTATCACGTCAAAAAAACAGAGAACACACACGACTGACCTATACTTATAATTATGCTTCTGAAGTGATTATGTTTGGTATATTTAGTTCCACTCGGTTGAATAGTATCGCAAATTGCTATATAAAACCGACTTTAAGCATTAGTACAGCGAGATCTTACATGAACGTTGAATGGCACAATTATATGTATTAATCTATACATATAAAATGCTTCGTACTGAATGAATGACTGACTGATGGATCAATGCACAGCCTAAACCGCTGGCCATAGAGACCTGAAACTTGAAGGGTACGTACTGTAAGGTTCTGAGGTTTGTAGCCAGTACTACAGCAAACTAATTGGATACTCCTGGATTTACGTGAGAAGTACGGGATCTTGGCGCTCTGAGCCAAACCTTCATGTAAAGAATGAAATATCATAAAGATTCATAACCGTATTTTAAAAATACTCCTTATCTTTTCATATTCTAAGTTACGGCAGCAATACCTTCGGAGGCAGCTGTCCAGGTAATGTCACAAAGAAACACTTGTTTCTTCCAATTCATCTTAAATTCTAAAATCAAATTGTAAATATTTGCATTACCTGCCAGCGAGTTGGTTTGTATATACAAACTTTTGTATATACAAACTCAAGTTCCTACAGTACCTACCTTGTGATGGTGGCGATAAGTTTGATGTATGTATAATAAGTTTTGAGCTTAACTGTATAGAAATCTCAGAAATATAGCCAACACATTTTGAGGCTATCCATCCAGTGTGAAGAGGGACAGTATGTATACAATTCATCTGTACATATAAAATGCTTGGTCCTGAATGACTGACTGACTGACTAACGGATCAATGGGCAGCATAAACCGCTGATCGCAGAGACCTGAAAATTGGAGGGTGTGTTCTTTGTATAACGTAGGTATCCGATAAGAAAGAATTTTCGGAAATTCTACCCGTAAGAGGGTGAAAGAGGGGAGCAAAGTTTGTATGAGACAACGTGATTCCTTAGTCCAGTCTACTTCAAATTTTGCATAAAAATTCTTTAACAGAGTTGATGGAAGACGTGTTACGTATTTACATGAAATTCAACTCCTAAAGGGGTTAAAAAGGGGTAGAAAGTTATTTTGCTGGTGATTTGCTTCGAAGTTGATATCACTTTAGTGATTTTGATTAAATTATTTTTTTATTTTGACGCATCTTTTCAAACACAATCCGATTTTATTCAAAATAAGTTGAACTCACATTAAAGCTTGGTGCAATGCAAATAGTCCGCTGAAAAGGAGCCCTACCTACTCCATAACTATAATTACTGGAGTCTTGAAATTGTTACACAAGTAGGGAATAATTATAACTGCTAAAAAACCATTTCAGGACTTTTCGAAATTCCCGCGGGATAGGGAGTAAAAGGGATTTATATTATAAGTTTGAAAGGTTCTTATTTAACTATTATTACCAGAATATTTCAATTTGGCATACGTAATTACGTCAACTGAAAACTGATTTTCAATTTTACTACGAGGTAAACAGACTGAATAGGAAATATAGACTTAGTATTTAGTAGACACGTTCTTTGAGGATCACGTAGCTGCTATAAGAAGGTATTTTTAGCATTTCCGACACAAAAGGACGGGATAAAAAATAATGGAAGTGGACACCAAGGCGAGAAACGAGGAAACACAAACAACAAGAAATGCGTTTATTTCGGTCAGGTAGTATGAATCTCTTCGTACTAATGTAGGTATGACTTGCCTTTGGTCGGTTTGTGTACCGTTTCGATGGGATGCGGACGAAGTCGCGCGCAAAATCTAGTTTATTATATTTACTTCTATACCTAATACCTATCATGGGCATGGAATAGACTAGAAAAATAACACCCAAGTAGAGAAGGAACTTACTCAAAATAACTTTTGTTTGCAACTTTATCGGAATGTTGAACACGCACCGATGCCAAATTACGGCTTAAATTATGCGAAAACCCTAAAATAGCCTCATTCCTCTTTTATATGAAATGAATAGTTGAGCACAATTAAAGCATACGACAGGTTACGGTAGCGACCACTTCCCCTTCTACCGAGTATTAACTCTTTATGGTACAAAAACACACAATAATTTTACAGGTCAGGTTTTTATGATCACGTTGGTCATCGGGAAATGTAGTTAGTTCTGTAGGTGTTTCGCAAATTTACGACGGTTTTGTTACGGTGAGAGTTAGAGTAGGAACGTAACAAATTTAAGATAAGCGTAGCGTAGGGGTGTGCCCCATGACAAAACAGTATAAAAACAATACTAAAATAATGAAAATAAAAACGTGTTTTTTGCTAAGTAACGGTCCGGTTTTATTTTAATACGAAATTTAATCTTAGCCGTTTCATTTTGTTAAATGCCCAATATAAACAAAAACTTAGTGCATGTGGACTGAGAAGTGGAAAAAAAACTTGTTTGTCTTCATATTTTTGTTCTTTTTCATCGCTAAATTCTCGAGACGTACATTCATTATTGACGATGATACAGACATCTCACACTTTTATGCCAATTGCTTTTTGGTGTCATAAACTGAGTATAACATTCAAAGAGTTACAAAAAATCCTTACAATAGGTACATTGTCACACAAAGTTAACAATGTATAATGTATCAGAATACGGCAAACAAAAACATGACGCTTAAAACTTATGCAAACAATAACATTACGTGTAATGGCAAACAGGTAGATCATTTTTTCATGTCTAATAATCTTATGCGTTTTTAATATGTGCACTGTTTGTAAATTAATGTCAAAAAGGTGTGTACATCACGTTCATTAAACTGACAAAAAATCTTAAAATAACTCGTATCCGCTTCTCAGATTAAATAATAAGGCGGAACTTATTTAAACGACGTTTTCTTCTATGTACATAATAATGATATGTCATATTTAAACTCCAAATGTTGGGACAAATGATAGAGCTTAAAATATGGGTACCTCGTATGTTTCAGTAACATTAAATTTTATTTGCGTAACATAGTAACATGCGTCTTTTAAGAATTCTACGAAAAAAAAACTACAGTCGTTTTCAAGATCTAAAACTCTATACATACTGCCACATCGAATTTTGCCTAAATGATATAAAATTATAATAAAAAACGCTTATTCAGTTTTGCGTGAATCTATAAAAAACGTGAGACGAACTTAATTTCCAACCAGTTTTTAAGAATAAACGTCATCAAAAATATGCTAATGTAACCATAACTTGAGGATTTGGCTAATGTCGTTTCAGGGTCAAACGATGTTAAGTTTAACTTCGCTTTAAGTTTATTGTTTTTTTCCTTTCTACCAATTAAAACGTGTAACCTCTACACATTTTATCAATGCGATCGGTCTTCTCTGTTTTATGACTGTACTTGTGTTTCTAGCCGTTATATAGAAGAATGTTTACTTCAGAGACCCTAACCGCATATTTAGGATGATTATATTTATGTGTAGGTAAATACTGGCACATGAGGTTTTCTATCTTAGCTCTCTAGGCTAGCTACGCATCTGCAATCCTCTAGTGTTGTGGGTGACCATAGGTCGTGGTGCTAACTTACGATTAGGTGACCGACTTGTTTGTTAGGCTTCATTGATAAAAAAAGACCTTGGCTGTAAAGCTAATCAGGAAAATATTCCTTCAATCTACATAGTGCTCGCAGTTTCCCGAGCTTCCCTTTCATAGGATTCCGTAGTCAAAACGGTAAAACCCTTATATTTTCGCCACGTCCGTCCGTCTATCTTGATGTGCATCTGTCCACCTGGCCACAGCTTAGCTCAAAGAATTCAGGTAAGTACTAGAAAGCTACGAGTATAATTTGGCATGGTGTCCAGTCCATAAGAATCACGCCGACAAAACGGTAGAATAAATTTTCAAGTATACTTACTTGAATCGTTACTTAAAAATTTTTGTTGGTTTCCCAAATGGTTTATGATCCCACCTAAGAGCGGCCTTCATCGAACTGATAACCGGATAAAAAATATTTCATATCAAAGATAATGTGCCTTAATATATTGCAAAAATACAACGTGGTCAAGGCCGTAATCAACAAAAAACTTTTTTAGATATTTCGCTGATTTGCTTTCCAAACGAATTATCCATTAGTCCATTTGAAAGCATTTATCAATGTAGAAAACGAAACAGTTGGGTCCTACTTTCCCTGGATCTTAAGAACCGGAGTTACGCATTTGTTTAACGGGAAAGATCATGCCTACAAACCACTAAAGAATTGGCAATTTAATTGGTTTATGTTCTTTAACCTTACACTTTCTTACCAGTATAATAAATAAGTATGAAATTGACTCTGTCTCTGTGCGTGAGTTCGATTCGCTCTTGTATAAATAGCCACAAGGCAATCCTGACAAGGGAAAATTGTGAACTTCCCGCAGGATGCAGATGAAGTAACGTGCAACAGCTACGAATATATAATTTTAGGTACTTGCGACTTAGTCCGTGCAGGTAATGCCAAAGTGACATACCACCTTTATCCAATCATTTATTCAAATATTAAGACATTATTTCCAATCCCGTCCTTTTATTGCATGAGAAATTTGCAAAGTCCCTTCTATATGCTCTTTTTTGATCCTCAAAGAACATGTCGGCCAATTACCTAGGATCTAACTCATATAATGATTCTTTTTATTTATTGTCCCAGGGGAACTTCGCAAACAGCGTAAAGCGATAATAATAATTAATTATTTATAGATGTTAGCCCTACCCGGCCTTTTTAATTGAATGAGTCTGTCACGCTGTGGGAAGGGCGCAGGCTGAAAACCAGCGCTGCTATTTTTTTTTTATCTAAACTGGCAGCTCATGCTGAGCCTAGTGCCACCTGCTCTTGTGTATTGTTTTGTGTTCTTGTGGTTTTATTTTTCTTTTTTTCTTTTTTATTATTATTATTATTTTCTTCCGTGTGATTGTTTTATGATATGTATATTGTTGTTGTTTTTTCTTTTAAAATTATTTTTGTGTGCATCTTTTGGATAACTGTGTATCATGTCTTTTATGTTTTGTGGCAATAATACGACAGGGCGGGAGGGGTCTTTTGAACGTGTTCTACCGTAGGTACAACGTTGCTGATATTTTTGTCACAAGATTTTTGAATACTGTATTTATTATTTTGACATTGGCGAAATCATCGCATCGAAGAAGAAAGAAAAAAAATGAAGCAGAAGAAGTCAGATTAGGTTTTCAAACCCCGTTAGTATGAATTTCAAGAAAATACGAAACACATGTTCCATCAATTCTTTTAAAAAATGTTTATGGAAAATTTGAAGTTTGTCCCATACAAACTTAGCCCGCCTTTTCTCCCCCTTAGATGTAGAATGTCGAAAAATCCTTTCTTATCGGATGCCTACGATATACCAAGAACACACCTTCCAAGTTTCAGGTCTCTACGATCAGCGGTTAAAGCTGTGCGTTGATTCGTCAGTCAGTCAGTCATTCAGGACAAAGCATTACATATTATGTATATAGAGATAGAGATAGATAGAATATAGAAGATTTTGGTTACACACGTTGGGGCCTCTGTTAACACCCGGTGGCAATGACAGCTGGTTAATATACATATAACACCGCGGTAGCCTAGATATGCACCTACCTAATAATTAGTTATAACTGGAGCCGATACATGCTTGTGACACATGTATGTGGTTAGAAGATTGTCTATGGTTTGTTTGAATTGCTACCGATGACTTACTCGCTAATCCTGCCACCAAGCAGCAGTGACTACGTTGTTTTGTTCCATCGTGGACAGTAAGGCAGCCGGGCAAATTAACTACTGATACATGAGGTATTCCATCTCAGCCCTCTGGTCTTACTAACCATCAAGTGACTAACTAACGTTTGTCTCCTATTTAAGACAAAACTTCCACAATGTAGCGACCATGGCGGCGGAGAAAACCTTTTTTTAATCTAGCGAAACTTTTAAAAAGAGCGTCTTTTAAGTAGACAATCATACATAAATTGTTTACTAATAACAAACTAAGTATAAAATATAGTGAATGCTAAGTGAAAATAAACTTACTAAAAGATCGTGAAAGTTCGTCTGGAACCATAGAATATTTCAGTAGCGAACACCCGGTTAAGCCGCGTCAAGCGGGGCGGGCAGGCGCGGCCGCGTCCCCTTTCATACTGAAACTAAACTACAGCCAGCTTTCACCAGCGGTATGGGGCGCGCTCACGGTGGAAACAGGGTAGCTTACACGCTAATAGTACTAATGTCAACGTTTCTTTTCATAGCCCATCGTATTAAAATTATATGCTACTAATCAAGTCCATGTTGTGCAAAACGACAAGCCTTAAACGAAAGTATTGGTTTTCAAAAAAGGCGAACGACGGCCTAATAATTTCCTACCTTCATATTGTACAACTAACTAAGTCTCTAACAACGTTACAAAAGTCGAATTTTATGAACTTAGCTACTTCTAGTAGGTAATTGTCATGTTGCAATAGAAAACATTATCCTAGCTTTTAGTATACGTTTTAGACACGAAAAACGTTTCGAATGCGCTCGCGTTAACGTCTTAAATTTCTACTGGTAAATTAGCAAAGCTACTAGCGGAACACACCTGCAAATAATTCTCATAGTATTTGACATTTCAACATTTAGAGAGATATTTCGTGACCGAAAACTTACACTAAACATAATACGAATCCTTACGAAATACATTGACGAACCAAGTAAACGGATCAGTTTCCGTACAACTTTTTGCTCGTCATTTTTGTCCTGCGGCATACGTAATTACCGGTAAGGTACCGATATACGACTTTTATGGGACTGACGACACTACACACAACACTGTTAGTGGCACTAGTAAACAATAAGCCCCGGCTCCGGATGTAGTACTTAGCCGCGGCTAGAGCAGAAGTTGAGCGCAATCCAAATCTAGGCCAAGATCTAGTAACCTAGTTTTACGATAACAATAAAATAATTTGAATATGTTTTGTACCCTTACAGAATGAATGTACTATTTATTGCTGCAAAGATTGAACGAAATATATAATTTATTATACAAGAAGCAATAGTAATAATACTCGTACATTACTAGTAGCAGCGGCAGATAAACTCTGCTGAGTTTTTGCCCGCTGTCATAAACATTTAAAATGTATATTATAATTTGTTTTCAATAAATAAAAAAAAAAAAAAAAAAAAAGTACTTGTTTATATGTACGTTTAATCGGTTTTGTATTGTCTCGTATCCATAACCAATGACGATTTTAACGGCCATGCTCCATAATTTACATAATAAGAAGTTTAAATAGATTTCAATGCTATTCCGATACCCTGGACTTAGTTAGGCTTTTGCGTGGGTGTGACCGTAACTACATTATGCCTCTCAAATACGAGTACTTTTTAAATGTTTTTCTACTCCTGTACCTACTATTATTTGTGATTTATGAAATCACGAGCACCACCATAAGAACACTCATAATATGACCTTGGATAAGTCTATATTCTCTATTCCCTCTAAAAGCGCTAGTTGGCTTATGTCGCTCTAAAAGTGATCCATCGTTACTCTGCCAGCCATAGGTAAAACTTTTACACGATCAACATTCAATTTATGATGAAAATGCGTGGCTACCAACTTAACAAACGATTTCATTCATACCGTTTTTTGTAGAACTAAAACTATCTGAACTAAATGCCAACATAACAAACGAGATTTTTTCAATAATGTCACTGGCAAGTTGATAAACGTTTTGGCTAAATACGCCAAGAAGGCTATAAAAAAGTAAACTCTAATTAAAAACAAAGTTTACCTACTATAAACAAACTTTCAATTTTTTCGTTTGTCGTTTTCATGTTTCGCGCTCATGTCTTGTTTGGCTTGTTTGTTGTTTCATCGCAATAGTTTTAACAAACTTTTATAACGTATTATAAGAAAAGCATGGATTAAACCGAAATTTAATCAACACCGGAAAGAATATCCGCGGCGGCCCAGGAAGTGATGGAAAATTTGTTCCCTAGAAAATCTCAGCAATGATAAAGCCTACGAAAATTTCATGATGAAGAGACTAGAACTCCTGACTTCTTCATTTTCGGAGAACGCGTTACTTTCATTTATTAAGTACCTACTTAGTCGTAGAAATAGTATTGTATGCAACGTTGTATAAGCAAGTCAAAAAAAGCTCGTGGGGTATTTTTTACGATGTTCGCTTCGCTCACATTGTAACCCCCACCACTCGCCTTTTTTGACCCCTCTAATACAACTGTTGCATAAAATACTATTGTAATACGAACCTCAGCAAAGTACCCAACGACCGACGTATATTAACTCTACATGATACATACTTAACTTGATGGCTGAAAACAAAACAACGTTAGTAAACAGTTCCGCCTAAATAAAATACTTTTTAACATAAAGAAAATTTAATTTGAATTTTAATTGATTGACATTCGGTTCAAATTGTGAAAATATAAAATTTACGTCGGGCCTCAAGAGGATAATATAGGTACTTATTACAGGGGCGCCGACTTTTAGAAAACCTCGTGGGTGCTCATGCTTATTTGATGACTCGAAAACGGGTTGTCAGGTAATGTAAAAACACCTATCCCTAAAAGGCGATTACTGATCTTTTTCGTGATGTCTATTCTCAGGGGTGCTCGGCACCCACTGTTTATCTCTCATGGGTGCTCGAGCCCGCGAGCACCCACGGAGTCGGCGCCCCTGACTTATTATGTACCTATACCCAGACCTACTTGAATGAGTTGATTGAATTCCGATACTAGTTATTATACTATTTCTCTGCCTCCTTCTCGTTGTTGTGAATACGTAACTTAATTAATATTAACTAACCGATTGAGCTTCAAACAAGAAATCATTACAGTCAATGACATTTCCTAATAACAAGTCTGCACCGTTAGCTAAGAAATAGGGGTATATTAGCTTCATATGTGAATAACTGACAAGATGACTGTGCCGTTATCCTAGTTTTAGAATAGCACAGACCCATCTCTTCCCGTGGGTGTTGTACGAAGGTCACTAATATTCTGGAACTGTGCAATACAAGAGTGGGCAGAAGAGCTTTCTAGTACCAACTACCAACTCAGGACTTCAGTTCTGCAGTGAAGGAGAAACGAACACAATATTTTTCCAATAAAATTATCTTTAATTTAATTGATATTATAGAGTTCCTAAGATAATACAATAATCGACAACGAGTATATCAAAAATGCACGATCCGCTTGAAGTTATCGATTCATAGAGCTGCACTGCGTTTGTAACAGTTGTTAGTGACATAAAATTCGCTACGCCCTTTTTCATAGATTACTCGCCAACCCGCCTTTGCATAAACACGGAGTATCTAGACACGCGGTAGCGTGTCAAGCCAAGTTCAAGCGTGTGAGAAGTGTGAGATCTTAAAGTAGGCTAGATTTGACTTGGCCAGTTTTCATTACATCAGTCATTTTATAAAGTTATGCAACAATATATATTTATATATTTATTTATTTATTTTTAATTCTGATAAAAACTGGCCAAGTCAGATTTAACCTACTTTAAGATCTCACATTTTTAAATAACAGCATAACAGGTATCCAATAAAGCAAAGAAATAGAGTTTAATGCTTGTTCATGATGTTATTTTGTTCCTATAAATACATATTTGGATTTTGCATAGAACTTGGCACTCATTTAGATCTCCATTCTTTTCGCGGCGAAGCCCACAGCCAAGCATAGTTTTTGTATTGAACTTGGCTCTCCTTTTTTACATTTCTGTTTTTGGTGGGTACTCAATACTCATGCATGTCACGTGTACAAAGACCGCAACACCTTCTGCCTGACACACAATATCCAACTCCACATCACGTGTTGGTACAATGTGTGATTCATATATGGACCCGCGTGACTTCTTGATCTTTAATTACCTTCACAAACAATCATATTCAGCATGCGAGTCTAAGATAGATTATCCTTGTCTTACCACTTAAAAAAAATAAAGCCATGCTCCACGGAATCAAACCAAAGATTTTCACAACTACTGACCTAACTAGATGCTTTTAGAAAAATTTGCCTACACTATAGACCGACCGCTTAAATTAAATGAATCCTCGCCCGCGCGTTGCAGGGGCGCGGGGTGGGATGACAAAGGGGGCCAAGAGAGGTGCGGGCGGCAGGCACTGTGCCGCGCGGGCGAGGACTCATTTAAGCGGTCGGTACAGATGTAATGTCATGTGACACACGTGTACAAAGAAACGGAAACTGAACAACGCAGAGGCCAATGCGGGCCGGAAAGGACGTCACAGCACTCATCAGAAGAACACAGTAATTTTCTGAAGTACTCTAATTTGTTACTACGACACACACAAGGCGAGCAAATTGGCAGCTACATCCCGCGCAGAATCAGTTAACTGTAGCTATTTGCATAACTACACATAAGCAAAAATTTTAATTCATTACAAATCATAAATAGAAAGATTATGCTCATTTGGTGTGGCGTGGTGTTCTTTCCCTGATTTCAATGTTGTATACATTCAACGGGCAACGAACAGTTTCATGGCCACAGGTCTACAAGTTGGAGGTAAAACAAACAAACACACCGGTATGCGTGTTTACTGTTTACATATATTGAGATAATGCATGTAAATTAAGAATACGTTTTGAAGCATAAATAAGTGCCTAATGTATCATTGTACAAATTTCGTCTGATGAAAATAAATTTCGATATTCATGAATTCCATAAATAATTTTGCATGTACTTAGAGACTAAATTCTAGTTAGACGGACAGATACACAGTAAAATCTTTGTAATAGTCACTTTGGCACCCCTTAGTATACAAGTAGCTCTAAAAACCGTGTGCTGTATGTACTGTCGTATTATAATGTTGTCGCAATGGACCCAAATATAGAATGTCAAACTGTCCGATTATCCTTACCTACACAAGCCTAAAATAGAACATTATTATGAAGCACAGTTGTACCAAGTACCAGCTACCGGGACAGGAACTCCGCAATTTAGCGCGCGCCTGCGCAGATATTCTTGATCTCCCGCTGACACACGCAATTATCCAATTTTTCTTCTCTATCAGATAAATTATGGTACCTACTCGTTAATCATACATTTAGTTTAATTGAGACACATAGATAGGTATACGTTTTGCCTACTAGAGAGAACCACGTTTGGAACAATACCCTTCGATAAGAGCAGAGTGGTACAAAATTACCGACCCAATTAGTTTTGTCAACGTTTCAAAAAATAAACCCAGCGGTAAATTGTTTTATTTCGAATGGTATTTCCGTGGATATACCATTCGGAATAAAATATGTAAAATCAGCATCATACTTAGTCGGTAAAGATAACAAAACATTTCATGGCCCATTGTAGACAGGTATTTCATTTCACTTACCTCAGGTATGTGTGCTAACCCCACAAATTTCTAGATCGACTGATAGTTAAGATTAATTTTAATTTTACAATTATAACGTAGCTATTGTTATTATACAATAAAAGCTTTTTAGGGTTCTTGATTTTTCTTAAATTTATAACGTTGCACCAAATTTAGAGGTGGAATTCGTTTGTCGTATACTCACCTTCAAAATCAGTTGAGTTCATGAGTGGTCAAACGATTTATAACGTGTCCTGAATGCCCTTTATTCATTTTGGCATCGCGCAAGTTCCTACTGCGCCATGAGCGCCATCCAGTGAACGAATATAACTATGGAAGCATTTCTGACGCTCCAAAATGACCCAACGTAAACTACGAGTAGTTCGCGGCGGGCGGGGCTTGAAAACTAGTGCGGCAACGCGATCAGTGCGCAGAGCGCACGCCTGTCAGTCGTGTCACACGGGTTTTTTATTGTATAAAATCAACTTATCCATTAAAAAATGCCTTCATGTGTGGTGAGGTGGTGCAGGAATCAACAGGAATATTGTCCCAAGAGTACTGGAATCACTTTTCACGTGTAAGTACACTGTTTACTCAAAAAATCCAAAATTGCCTTTTTACTAGAGGGATGTCATTATGCATAATGTAGTAGTACATTTTAATATAGCCATTTTATAGGACATAATATTTATTATTAAGTTACATACAGATTTGGGTTTTAATTTCGGTTTTTCATCGGATTAACAAGTCGAAGTCGTTTCTCATTTTGCTTAATTTTAATTTTAATTTAGATTCCCACAAGACCCGGGTCGTAGAAATCGATGGAAAAAAGCTGTTCAATTAGAGAGAAAGGAAAATGACTGGACACCGAGCAAAAATTCAAAAATATGTTCAGTTTATTTTAAAGACGAAGATTTTTATGTATTGAAGAAGGGACACATAATGCCTTCTAAAAGCGCAATACCAATTTGTACTGTGCGAATTTATTTGGTTTGAATGATCACGTTTTAGTTAATGTAGTGCTACTTTGTACGATTGTATAATAGACATGTACCTACATTTTCAGATGGTGTTTTCGAGTGAAAAACCAGTTAATAAAAATTAAAAACAGAGAAAATACTCCGGAAACTTCTCAAGAAAGTCCTCAAAAACGTCCAAATTGTCATTATAATAAATTATCTACTGATATTTCTTTTATTATTTTTATCTACACCCACCTATATAATACGTTTAGAAACCGTATCTACGTAATATCATTCATTGCGGGTGGTAGAACCACACGAGCAGGGTCCGTCCGAATCGCTACCAACATCTTAGGCTACTGTGTTTCGAAGTGGAGAGTAAAACAGCCGGTGGAATTACTGGCACATAGTACTCTAAGCCGGCAACGCATCTACAATACTTCTGTGTTGCGGAGTCCATGAGCGGCGGTGATTACTTACCATCAGGTAACCCACTTGCTCGCTTGCCTTCCTTGTAATACAAAAATAAATAAATATGTAAACTACTATTAATACACTTATCGAACTAGGTAGTCAAGCGCGCTGACGAAGTGGGCGAAAGCGAGTGAAAATTTGGCTTACTGATTTCATATCTTTGTGCATTGGGCTGCTTTGAATCTGACTGGTCCCCTTCTGCATAACATCGTCCGTGCTTCGAAGACACACTGACAATCTGCTGACATTGCATCGAAGCCGCGAACCAATTAGCGTAAATCTGTCACGCCGAGAACCAATCGCGACATGTGACCCGACGCTTCTCAAATCGATGAGCTTTTACGTACTTATTTTCAAAAAGTCGCAACTAGCGAAGCACATTCTAATACCGAACTAGATTCATTAGCAATAACCTATTTTCTTAAATGCATTGATAATTTTTATTTACTTTGCTTGTGTGTGTGTACTTCAAACCTATCTGTGTGAGTTTTTGGGCTAATAATGAACGGTAGGTTGTATGAAGAGACTGCTTCCATAGTTATATTCGTTCACCGGCGCCATCTATCGGCGTCATGGGACCATCTAATTATTGTATTTGTCTAATACTGGTTTATGTTATGTACGATCACTTTTCACTATCACTATTTATGTGGGCACGTAGGTATTGTTAATTAATACATTTCTGGAGCGAGGGGGCCGATATACTGAGTTGGCGGGACGGGTTTGAGCGACAAAGCGTTTCCTGTGTTTATTACGCAGCGCAACGTTGTTCTGTTCGCAGCCTGACAGCTCTTTAGTTGTAGTATGTTATACCTTTACTACTAGATATAATACACGTATTGTACGACCGTGTACATTTAATAATTTGCTAATCGGAACATATCAGAATAGAGCCTAAGGAAGGAATAAGGCGGTAGCCTCTACTAGTGTGTGTTAAAATTCAGGGTCCTCCAAATCCGTGTAGCTGTTTTAGGATTACATACAAATGTCAACACCCAGGGCTATTCCATTTCATACAAACAAACATAATAATATCTATAAATTTATAATGTTAATAGTTAAGATGATAGCGATAAATTACCTAACTTGTATGTTGCGCGTCGTGTCGGCGGTTAAGGATATTCGATCTCTATCTCTTCTACTCTACATAAACATAACCTAAGAAATTAGCTAGCTTCGTAAAAGTTGATTAGGTTAGGTTGATAAAGCGGACCCTGTGTTCCGCAGGAGTGTTGGTTGCCGGCGCCGACCTAGGGTAGAGCATACGGGAACGTCCATCGCCCAAAAGAGTAACAAGATCCTCGAGGAGTTTGGCGTATCTACTGAGCGGAAACGTATAACTATCCCCTTGCGAAGTAACGGGCTATTCTACCTAGCGCTAAACGTTTCCATCACCAGTAAGGCGACGAGAAAGGAATACCCGGGGGATTTAGTGCGTAAAGAACGCCACGTAACCCCATCGCCGCCAAATGTTTATATACGAGTATATAATAATAGATTTATAACATATTTATAGCTTTTTCCTTAAGCGTTCCGTTTAGTTTACAAATTATCAAACAACATTTTATTCGCTACTAAAATTACCGCTTGAGATATTTTATTATTATTTATTCGACTAGAACAGAAAATTTGTTAATTAATGCGGTATAAATAATTCTTGTAGGTATCTGTTTTTTACTTGAACACGATTATTCTTATGAAGCAGAACCAGTTTCAAATCGTATTTACTGGCTTTCGATTATGAATAGGTCGCATGCATACATTTTCCATCTTCTGAGGGTACATAAATAGCAAAATGTAAAATAGTACATGTGTACCACTTTACATTTTGCTGCTCACGAATGGAAGTGATACAGTTATAGTCACTGTAATGGAATCAGCCAGCTAAAGGTTGCCAGTAGGTAGGTGACAGTTTTACGGAAGAAGTAGGAAGTACGGGGAACCGTCGGCCGAAAGGCGGCGATGGACAATCCCGCCGGTGCTGGCTGTTAGATTGACATGTGTTTATCTAATGGCCAGCACATTTTTTTGTTTTAACAACTTTGTTGAAATATTGATAAAAAAACAGCAATATTTAAACCTAAGACATTTAAACTGACTAGGTAGTCAATGGAAATTTTTCACACATGTACCTAACAAGTGGCGAAAAGTAAACAAACTATTGTTGCAAATAAAATACCCGTAATAAAATTACGAAATTGCCTAGCTTAGCTACTTATTCAGCGACCTTGCATGTGACAAGCTTGGGTCGTATATCATCTTGATGACTATCCAATTACAGTTTATGTAGTTTCATGTAATATATTTGTTTAACAATATTATTGTTATTGCACTTTAACGCTGAAGGGATTTTATGGCCACGATATCGGTAATCCAAAATACCTCGGGGATCTTTCGGCCCAACTTGGTGAATCAGTCGACCTGCTTAAGAGGAGTTAATAATTTAAACGATTCCAGGTATTGCCTTCACAAATGGCCAGCGACAAAGGTATGTGACCATATCATTTTTAGGACCGTACAGCACAGTATCACCGTACGTACGGTCATATTCTATGGACACATACAAGATTACTGATTACATTTATTAATGCACGTGACTACATGAAAAATTAAAAATTGAACAGCTACTATGATATTTGTCTGTATTATTACAGTATAAAGGCTCTGATCGACGGGCGAATAAAACCGCGATTTTGCGGCTCATTGGTAATGCTCGCAGTGTATCATTGCAATACCGCGGTATTATATACCGACGAGCCGGGCTCGTGGCTCGTCAAGTATGCTTGATATTTTACTCTGCTCGCCATGTAAAACCGCGGGTCGATCACGGCCGGCGAGCCGCGCCGGCAGTTTTCGGCGATCGCTGGAGAGAAGGACGTGTCATTTTTTAATTTCACAATGGATATGCGAACTTTTTATTATAATTTATACTAACTTCTGCCCGCGACTTCGTCTGCGTAGAATTATACATAAAAACCTTCCTCTTGAATCACTCTATCTATTAAAAAAAACCGCATCAAAATCCGTTGTGTAGTTTTGAAGATATAAGCATACATAGGGACATAGGGACAGAGAAAGCGAGTTTATTTTATACTATGTAGTGATATAACAAAACAATTCCTCTTACTACATTTAGTAATCTTTTGGAAATCGTAATAAACGCCCAAACTCTAGGGCGTCTACGCTTATTTTTTCTAATTTCGTTGCATGCGTTCGTAGCGAGGTACAAAACTTCATATTTTAAGCAAGGCATATTGAACCGACCGCGATCACACGACTATTTTGCTGGCTAGTCGATCAGCGCTGACGAATCGCGAGTCAAGCCGTCGATGTAAAACCTCGGTTAATATAGAGTAAAGCGTAGAGTCAACTATATATACAATCAGGACCAGTGTCCCAAAACTATGGTCGTGTGTTTAAACCAATGTGTTTTGTGGCAGAGTTTGGTGCGAAAGTGCGATAAATAGAGCGAGTCCGAACCTACCGAAGCGTGCTCTATAACTCGCCAGCCAGGCTGTAATCACTCTCAGAAAGAGTTAATCTTAGAACTAATTCAAGGGAAACAGTCATGTTTCTGTCATTTACTTTGTTATATGTACAGTGACGAAATCCATATATGCCCGCATGATGTTAAGTGTTGAAAATAGATATTGATAAAAAACAGAATTTCCCTATGGTTGAAATTACATAATTTTACACGACAGATACAAGAGATGAATTAGAAATAGAATAAAATATGCCTTATTCGGGCCAACAGCAGAAAAGTAAGAAAAACAATTTATAATCACAACAGTGCTGCACCTAAAAGTTTAATACATTTAAAAGAACATACCCACAGAAAGTCATTTTTGACGTTTTGGAGTCACCACTATAACCCAGGTAGTCGCAACATTTATAAGTTTTATAACTGCCTTATGTTATATCCATGGAACACCTTGGAACAAAATAAACTGATGAGTAGCTTTTAACTGGGCATAAATAAATCAACTTCAAACAGGAAAACGATCGATTATAATTATCCTGACTTTTTCAACTGCTCGCCACTAGGTATTTGGTGCTAAAAGTATATTTGAATAGGTATCTAAGTACATCAGCATTCATGTACTTCGCCTACATACTCACTAGTACAAAAATTCCTTCTCATAGGTATACCGAACGTTCCACGGCCACGGACGGACACAGAGCGAAAGCATCAACCATAAAAATACTGTAGCTAGGATATTTTGCTTCATAAAGACACTATTTTATATTTGGAATTTCATTAGTAGGTATCTACCGCATTCAAAGATTTGGTTGGATGTTTCTTACGTATGAGATTTTCCTTAACTTTCATGATGTTACTTAAGTTTTGCTCGTTAGCATAGGAAATTTACTACAATTAAAGAATCCAAAAATGTATGTAAGTATCAAATAATATATTTACTTTCATAAAATCCCTTTTTGAAAGTCGAATAAAAATATCAAAAACAAAATCATATCATCATCATCACTACATAGTATAAAACAAAGTCGCTTTCTCTGTCCCCATGTCCCTATGTTCCTATGTATGCATATATTTGCAAAACTACAAAACGGATATTGATGCGGTTTTTTTAATAGATAGGGTGATTCAAGAGGAAGGTTTTTATGTATAATTCTACGCAAACGAAGTTGTTAACTATAAAATGAAAATGAGTCATTTCGTAAAACTCCGTACCTAATTAATTAGGGCTGACAATTCAGTGTCGGCGCTAACCTGCTAGATTCTATAGGATTAGTTTAACTGAACACTCCTGTAAATGTTTTACATGATTATTTTATTGTGCTTAACCAATGCTTCCACGACATTGGTTGATCTTCAAAGAGTACGGTGTCAAACTGATGGCTTAATTCAATTCCCGAATTACAATGAAACGAACCCAACCTCCTGCTGAACGATTCCGGAATAATTTTAAGAGACCTGCCCCATCTTTCCGGGGTTGCGGGTGTCTATGGGCAGTGATGATCACTTACCATCAGGTGACCCACTTGCTCGTTTGCCTTCCTATTAACATAAAAAAAAAAAAAAAAAAAAAAAAAAAAAAAAAAAAAAACCTTGTATTCTCAGATCCAGGATCAAGCTCATACTTTTAAAAGCACAAGTTATAAATGATGTTATCCATAATCATGACGACGACTGCTTCTGCGTCCAAATCAATGAAACTGATGACATGCTCTAATTTTATAACATTGGCTCATTTGGTGGATCACGGCTTCACGGCGGCATCAACAAATAAATAATAACCATTTAGTCGCGATCAATATGTATAGAACTGGGTATCCATGTCATGGCTGTTGTCCCATTTCACACAACGGTGACACAGAACGAAGCATTGGCTTTAGTACCCACTTATTGGTATTTGTGATACCTAAACAATACTGATCGGATCGCTACGGCCCGATTGGAAGGACCTACTCTTCGTTTATAAAATGATGGGAAACATTCGCATGGCACAAAGCAAAATTGTATGTACTAGCCACAGCCCACGACTTAGTCTATATAGAATTCATCTATTCTAATTACTACAAGAAGTATTTATGTGGGTTATTTGTTAATTCAGTCTGCGGAATTTCATCTAAAGCTTTCCAGCAGTTTTAGCGTGAATGTAATTAAGTGACCTTAACTAAATATTATTAACATCATTGAACATTTTATGTAATGTCGCTTCCAATGAACAAAAAATTTTACCTTGCTACTCCGCTACTCACGTGCAAGATAACTAAGCCTGTGTGAAATATATATGCTTTTCATGCATATGCATATGGCATGCATGTATGTAACAGTAACAGCGTTGCGTGTGTAACAGTTGTGCTCATTAAACTTTGATAATGATCCCATAGAGGGATTTAAACGCGTCAGTGTTTGTGTGGTGTAAGGGATAATTAAGTTTGTGGGATTTATATGTGTTTTATTGGCAGCAGTGGAGGGAGGGAGGGACTGCATGAAAAACATAATATATATATTTCACACAGGCTTGGTTATCTTGCACGTGAGTTGCGGACTAGCAAGGTAAAATTTTTTGTTCATTGAAATGGACCTCCGCAAAGTAACGCCTGATTCAATAAAATATTTAATGTCGCTCTACATTTTTCGAAAAGAATTCTAGTTGGAAGAAGCACTTTTGATCGCCTATATTTCCAAGCAAGGCGAGAAAGAAATCGTGAATATCTCGTTACGATTAAGCTACAATGCAAGGTATTTAAATTATAGTTATCTATCAATTTTCTCAACAACGTTAGTGCCAGTAATAATAATCTCACAGTTGCGAAGCGGATTCCCCAGTGGAACGGTTTATTTAATGTCGCCAGCTGATGAAGTGAAATATTTTAATTGAAATGTTTTAATGAAGTGCGCCAGATAACAACGTCAAGCATGAAGAGAAGCGGAGATCAGTGGAGGGAGACTCAGACTTACATGCCGTGTTTGGTGAAGTAGATACCTACATATTAATGCAACGTTTCCTTTGTATGAAAAGCTGTAAGGCGCAGGCGTAGATACATAGAAGCCTTGTAGCCTACAATACAACACCGATTAATCTAGTTGCAAGTAAATGTTTGTGTATACCTATGCAGTTTTTATCTAACCTAACTAGCTGTATTTAGCAAAAAATATGATAAATAAATGCAGAAGTCATAGATATTTGATATCGATTCTACTAATTTGGAGTGCAAATAGGTATGTGCAAAGAGCAACGCTTTTCAAGTTCGATATGTGTAGGTAAGTAAAGTTGTAAGATTGCATTTTAATGTATACATATCACTACATGTTATAAAATAAAGTGACTTTCCTTCCGCTGTCTGTCTGTCCCTATGTATGCTTAGATCTCTAAGCCTACGCAACGGATTTTGATGCGGTTTTTTTAATAGATAGAGTAATTCAAGAGGAAGGTTTATATGTATAATACATGCATAATATACCGTTCCAAGCCGCGGCGGGTTGCTATTAGTATTTAATGGGTATATATCTGTATTAGGTATTGGGGAGTTTAGTTACATCAACAGTCCGTGGCATGGCATCTTAAAAATTCTCTCTACTTCTATGGGAAAACTCTGACTTCTGACGTAAGATTGCCCAAAACTAAAATATTATAAATCTCATGAACAAAATTATGCCAAACGTGGCTTTAAGGTCTTGTTACCTTAGGCTCTGTCTACCCCGTAAGGGATAAAGAGGAGTTTTATGTATGAACTGAAAGGTGGTCTTTACATATATATAATACACGGCAAGTAGGTCATCTGATGGTAACTGTGCACTAAGCACCAACCTACGGACACTCGCAACAATAGAGGATTGCCTAGCTAGAGGGCTTATACTTAAGGTACAATACATTATATTATAACTTACCAAAGAACGCCTGACATAAAGTTCTTCGCAAAGTCATTGTAATATAATGCACATTCGTAGCTTACAATTTTGCCAGACACAATCCTATGGCTGTATAACTGCGCCAATGGGACTAATATAATTGACATATCGTGTCCCCTCCATAACTACTAAAATATGGCGTAGATAGATTAAAACCGATCCATCATGCAGGGTTCCCTAGTTGCCTGTCACAATATGTAGGTAGATATTATGAACATAAAATGATTATTCGATACTAGCTACTATGAACATAGTTCACGGTTTCAAGTATATTTTATATGTTGGTCGACTTTTACTCGTTAAATTGTAAACCCGAGCTAGCTGTCATAGTTTTCCTTTAAACTTCGTTATATACTACTACCATATTTTTTTTTACCTATCCAAATAGGTACACTAACGTTAATGCGAGACTAAACCACCATAATGACACTCTAACTAAAGCCACCCTCGCTCGCTCGGCTGGCTAAACATTTCTTGTCATTATGGCTTGTTTTAGTCCCTCGTTGAACAATCTACTATTTTACTTTACTCCGGAAATTACAGTGATAAATTAATTCTTCGCAGAAGTCACTCGTGTATAAGTGAATTCCACACGAACACCACCTAGTAACTAGGTAATTAAAATGATTGAAAGACTGCATTTAACCTTTATCCAGGCGTATGTTGATACCCTATCTAAACCTGCCTACCTACCTACCTGAAATTCGAAATTAATATGAGAGTGAAAGGGACGGGTTCATCCTTATTTCGTATTTTCAGAGTAGCAAGTACTTTTTCGGGATTTTTAAAATGTCACTGGAATAATCTGAAAAATTACTTCCAGAAAAATATCCACCAGTAATGAAGTTAAACAAAATTTAGGTACGAGTAGCTAAATACAAGGTTTGGCGGTTAATGAAACATTTTTATATATGTATTTTGTTAATTTAAATAATTTTACTCATATAAAAATTTGCCGAGTAGGTATTATTGCAGAATTTTATACTATAAGAACCACTTCTATTTTCCATTTTCTTATATTTCCCAAAACGTCAATAATTTATAATTCCTATTTTACGCTTTTTGCCAAGTCGTGTTTTTCAACAAATAGGGTTTATAAAATATTGTTTAACTTATTTATGTACCTAATTGATACACACACATATATACCTACATACATAGGTACCGTCATGCCTCTTTCCCACAGGGGTAGGCAGAGACTACTTTGTTCCACTTGCTACGATCCTGACATACTTCTTTCGCTTCATCCACACTCATCAATCTCTTCATACATGCTCGTCGGTTTCGAGTACTCCCGACCTGACCTTTTTCCAAAACGTCTCCTATTTGGTCTCGGAACGTCCGTCTAGGCCTTCGCCTTCCAACGTAACCATTCACACTACCCCTATAGATCTGTTAGTTAGTCTACTTTCATCCATCCGCTCTACGTGACCAAACGAACTAAGCATACTTTTTTTCTATCCTAGTCACTATATCCTCTTTCACACCAGCACGTTCCCTTATCACACTATTCCTTATTCTATCTTTCAGTGGTACACCTTCCATACTTCTTAACGCTCTCATTTCTACTGCATTTATTCTACTTTCATGCTTCTTTTGCCATACCCAAGTTTCGCTACCGTACATTAATGTTGGAACAAGCACCCCTCTGTGGACAGCCAGACGCGCCTTCTTCGACACCTTCACTCTGCTCACAATGGTGCGCAGCGCCCCATTCACCATGCTTCCTGCATTCACTCTTCTTTCAATATCACTTCCACACTTCCCATCTTTCGTAAACGCGGAGCCCAGATATACAAACTATTTTACTTCTTCTAATTTCTAACCCGCTTCACAATCTCACAATAATAATTGATGTTCTAAAGAATCTTTTTATTACCAATAAACTCTATTTTTATTGTGTAGTGAGCGTGAAAGAATGTAAAATACTCACTTAACATTTTAGTAGGTTGTCTTTGAATTTGCGATTATCCGCGGTTTTAACCGATTACCTAATTATACAGTCACTCTAGTTTTATTGACCATAACTAGAATGTAACCTAGTAATGTCTCGTAAATAATGACATCTCAATGCTCCTCTCATCTACTCAAAGGTTAACTGGTAGAGATCCCTTATAGGGATAAGTTCGCCTTTGTGCATATATTAATGTTTTTTATTTTTTTGTGAATTGTATATGTTTCTTTATATTTGTACAATAAAGCATTTACTTACTTACTTACATCTTTTGAAAACTAGCTTCTGCCCGCGACTTAGTCCACGTAGAATTAGCAATTATTTTACAATTTGTCTATTCCTGTCACGTGGCGCTACGCGACAATTAAACTACATTCAACTAAACTAAAATTTTAAGTTTGTAATGTATCGTGAATAAACATTACATTTACCTACTACATTTTTGTGAGCTGGTTCTGTGCATACGCTGAAAAAGTTTTTGACAAAAAAACGTCAAGCGTGAGTCGGATTTTAGTGTTGAAATGGCAAATTCCTGTACTAACAATTGACTCCACTGCGGTGAAATTTTTGTAAGCTGTTGTGTTGTATGCCAATTGTGATTCTAATAAAACGGTCAAGTGAAATAAATCAATCGTTCAAATAAGTAAAAGTTTTTTGGTGGTTTATTTTTCTACATATTCCGACAGCAGATTCAACTTTAGAGACCACACCGACTCTTACATATCGATTTTGTAAACAATCGGCCCCAAAAGTAAAGATTTCAAAATGGCGGCCACATTTTCCATTTTTGATAACGGATTCATGTTTGGGGACCACTCGGATCTCAGATATCGATTTTAAAAACAATCGGTCCAAAAACTAAAGATTTCAGTATAGCGGCCACTTTTTCCATTTTTGATAATGGATTTATGTTTGGGGACCACTTGGATCCTGAAATAAAACACACTCACCTTGTAACAACAGTGTATTCACCATACAACATATATTATATTCGTACAATGCTCCTTGTTTTCTTATTTATCATCAATACATCCAATCGTTCATTCCTCTTCGTAACGCTTCCAGGAAAAAACCCCCCTTCACCCCAAGCCAAGCTCCTGTCAAAACTATATGCGGTCTCCCGCCAAAACCTGATTACCCGAGTGTTGCAAGCAGGTATTAGTGTCCGACCGAAGTTTCGGTTTCGGTTTCGGTTTCGGCCAATTTCGGCCAAAAAAGTGATTTCGGCCGAAGTTTCGGTTTCGGCCAAAATCCGGCCGAAACCTTCGGCCGGGCCGAAATTACTTCGCGGCCTCTCGCGGCTCTCGATCGGGGCTTAATTCGGGCGTTCTCGACCGGGTAGGTATAGGTAATGCATCGGCGGCCGGTCCAGCTGGGACCAGCGACAATAGTATGCATGCAGTTTGTGACGTTTGTTTGTGAACCACGTAGCCCGCGACAAAATATGGTGAATGTTGTCTATTTATTAAATTATTATTTACTTTTTAGAATCTGTTACTGCATTTTATGCTGAGATTAATGAACAATACGTTTGATATTAGGATTGTGAATTTATTTAGTTTATACGTGATAAGAATAGGTTGTTTGTTTTGAATAATATAATACATATGCCGCGAATTAGTGAAGTCTTGATAACAGCAGTAAAAGAATACCTTATTAACCCTATTACTATCCCTTACATATGTAGGTAGGTATGTTATATTAAATAACAAGTAAATAACTTAACTAATAAAGTTATAAATAGCAGATATATAACTTATTTATTTGCCGCAATGAATTGAAGACCTACTCTTACCAAGTAATACCTACCTTTTGACAGAAAAGTTAAATTTGTCATAGTTATGCTAGGGTTTGTAAACAGAAAAAAAAGTTAATAGGTACTCTAAAAACAATAATTAGATCGAATTTTAGTAAGTTTTTTTTCTGTTCGTAAATAAATATTAACTTGTTAAGTTTGAATTCGATAAAATTGTTCAGATGTGTGATTTATGTAAAAGTTGATTTATGTTTAAGCTGTGATTTATCTTGCAATTGACTTTGTCCAGGTATTATATTAATTAGCTAACTTTGTTTAAATGTTTAAAGATTTGTTTTTATTTGGTTTAATATTTCATATTTTACCTCTAATTATACAATACAATACAATAACTCTTTATTGAACACCACATACCTATAACAACCAAAACAGAAAAAAAGGTATACAGAATATTACAAGGTAACAATAGGCGGCCTAATCGCTACAGAGCGATCTCTTCCAGGCAACCATATCTATTTTATATCTATTTTCATTACAAATAAACGTTTTTTATTTTGTTTAACAAAAAAATAAACTGTTCTCATACAAGAAATCATTGTAAATAACCTTTTCCTTACGATTTGTAGAGTAATTTTGATACGTCTTCAAAAATTTCGGTTTCGGTTTCGGTTTCGGCCGAAATCAGAAAAAAACCGAATATTCGGTTTCGGTTTCGGTTTCGGCTAAAAATCGTGTTTCGGTCGGACACTAGCAGGTATATCATATACCGTATATCGGTTATTCGAGGTAATGTTATCCCTGCTTGCCCTAGTACTGAACCTAACACTCCTCAGATATCGAATCTGAAAATATTCGGTACAAAAACTAAAGATTTCAATATGGCGGCCACTTTTTCCATTTTTGCTAGCGGGTTCATGTTTGGAGACCAAGGCTCGTACTCTCATATATCGATTTTGAACGCAATCAGTGGAAAAACTATAGGTATTTATTCTGTACCTATACCTAAACGTAAATGCAACCGAGAAAGAAAGCAAAAGCTAACTTTCATACTCAGAAACGCTAATTAAAATAATAAAGGACTATTCATTCCTTTGTATCTTTGATTGAAGGAACCGAACTGCGGCACGTACATTAATGGCATTCCAAACTAAATTCCGGGACAGAGGTACAAAGGTCGCATTAGAAAAAAAAATTGAATCCTGCATTTTTTTTAATACGTTCTAAAACTACTCGGAATTCTGTTACAACCAAATATTAAAGATCATTAAATTTGAAAATTATTATTCAGGTAAGCACACATTAAAATCAGCATTTTTATAATTACATTCCCTTTATTTCATAATAATAATATCATTCGATTATTTGAAAAAAATAACACATTTAAAACCTTAACAGACGAATTGCAATTTTATGGCGAACTGTGTAAGTATCCGAACGTTTTAATGTTACTTTTTGTGCTATCACTAAGCTAGAATTTGAAAATTAAAGATCGACTCGACTTCATTCTATCTCTCGCTTTTTTGTATCGAAATGAAAGTGACAGATTAAAGGGAAGTTCAAGCCTTTTGAATGTTGTGAATAGACTCAGCACTGACTTCGGAATTTAAAAAAAAATACTTTATGCCACGCTGGAAGCAAAATCGAGTTTTGCTCACTCTCTGGAATCAGAAAAACCCGCCTGTTTGAACTGCTGAGGTGAAAATTATTTTATTCTGCTGTTTAATACTTACCTTACATAAAGGCAGCTCTTTGTTGAATTGAAATTCGTATTACGTCACTAAATTTGCAATTTACACTCAACTAGGCAAAGCCGTAGTATTATTAAAAGTAAAGCGCACATAGTCCGAACACTCAGAGCACTCAATAGGGAATCGAGTATAGATATAACGCAAAAATCGTAAAAACCCGATCACGACCGCTCGACGGTCTGCCTCTTTGGGGAAACTCGGCGAAGATCACTGAAGATTATACGAATTACTCGTAACGTAAGCACCTAGGTACCTGCGTTTATTCTGCGTGCATACATTTGTTGCACAGAAAGTGTGGCCACGAGTGTCGCATTTAGGTAGGTAGTTAAGTACTCTTACAATAAAACTGTCGTACCTAACCAGATTCCATATTATGTATAATTCACTTTGTAGTAAATTTAGTTTTGAAATATAAGAAAGCTGTAAAACTTTATCCCACCGAAAACATTCTGTAAAAAACTAGCCAAGTCTCGACTCTCGATGGAGCTGCTTTCTTATCTCTAAAAAGTAATGAAATCTAGACAAAGTCGTGCCAAGTCTAAGGTGCCTTACTGCAATTTCTTTATTATTATAGTTAATGTTGTGTGACTTGGCCGTTGAAGGGTACAAAACCAGGTGCTCCATGACACCATTGCACCAATCTGTCGCCAGAACCACTACCCATTGACGATTGAATATGCCTATACATAAGAATTATTGAAATACATACGCAGCTTTATCAAGCATACAATTGACTGGTTATTGAATAAACGTTTTCCAAGTGGCAATTTTCTAATCAGTCAGTATTTGTCTCATATGAACTTTTCTACTTATTTTTAATTACTAGTTAACATGACCATTCATAACGAGCGCGTTCATCGAAAAAACTAAAAGATGTACTCGTATGATGGTCACCCTTGTCAAGCGTTGCGTTGCGTTGGCCAAGCGCAGTTTTGTTCCGCACTGCTGCGCGCGCACAGAATGCCGCGGCCGGACGCAATCGCCGTCGCTCTACGTCGCCCAATAACCCAAATTACAAATTAATAATTTTTTAAGATTGAGAAAAAGCACTGTTTAACACGTGATATGCGAGGTGTTTAATTTTAAATTAGCGTATCCCGGAGTTAAACCTACTGTGATTTTAAATAAATTCTACAGACTAGGTATAGTATAGACAGTGCAACCTTACAACTCGACCGAGCTCAGTTTCTACATCGCGTCTTAATAAGAATAGTTAAAAATGAAAATTTCTACAAATATGAGACAAAAATTCGTAAGACGCTTATCGGCGACGAATATGCTAGCCGTACAGACGCGACAGGCAGGGCGATCCCGGAAAGACAAGCGGGGAAGCAGGCGGGCGGTACACCGCATTCCTGCGAGGTGCAAACTTTTCCCCTTTTTATTGTCGTCCAACAATGGATCCAGATATTTTTTCCCCGTAGACCTATTTAAATTTTCGTTCATTCTTTGGTTGAATTTTGTTTCAAGACCGCGGTTTATTTATCTTCCTGTAATAATTACAAAAGAAACAAAAGCAAATAAGTTATTACATATCGCATATCACAACACACGGAATTTATTTATTTACCACAAGATCCCACTCTCAATTTTCGTTTCAGACTCCTAGAGTTGCTGGGGACCCCTGACACAAACTTGGCTTTAAGAGATCCTGTTCTAGGACAAAAACATCCTAAAGGTTCCGATTTAGTTTAGAACCTGGCAGAGAAAGAACAATAACAAAGATTTGATCCTTTGGGTCTTTCAAGCAGTGTTGCCGTTTGGTTCCGAAAGTTCCGTTTTGCGGAACTTTTGACACCCCCGCGGAACTTGGGAGGAACTTTTTATTTTGGTACATTTTTCGGAACTTTTCGGGTCCCGGCAATTTTTTCGTTATTAACACAAATATTGAATGGATGAGGTAAAAAAAAAAAAAAGGTCGTTCTGATTTAAATTAAAATGCAACTTTTCTGCGAAAAATGAAAACTTTTAGGGATGACAATGTAATTTTGAAGGATGGATGAGGTAAAAAAAAAAAAAAAAGGTCATTCCCCAAGATTTTAATGAAAACGGAACTTTTCTGCCAAAAATGGAACTTTTTAGGGGTGACAATGGAATTTTCAAGAGAAGTGACCTGGCAACACTGCTTTCAAGTTTCCTTATTGTACGTACGATGTAGATTGGACAAGGCATGTACAGTCAGCAAAAAAAAGTTTTAAAATAGTAATTTGACATACTAACCTACAAATCCATCTATAGATCACCGTGTTGATCTCTTAAGATGTAACAAAAACTTATTCAAGGTCTACTTCCAAGGGGTGCATATGACTTTCGCTTTTTGATGGTTGTGGCACTACGCTGCACTATTCATGAGCACTTCAATATCCAGACACCATCACAGTGCAAGTTTCACCTCCTAAATTTACCTTGGAATCTAAATAGGATTTCTCTTGGGTGTGGTGCATTAAAAAACATTTAGAGCTGAGAAATAAAACGAAGTAATGTCTTTTTTTGGATTTTATTACGCTTACAATAACAGGAGGTTCTTAGATCCTGGAAGGATACAGCATCTGAAAAAAGAAAAAAATATTGTTGTAATATATTCCTATATTTCAAGCTTTGTTTAGTTTGGGACTAGGTCAATCGGTGTAATTTGTCCCATGATTTTTATTATTTATTTACAAGTAATATTATTTCGGCCTGATAGTCTGATAGGCCACATTTACCATCAACAAGATTCTAGTCTGCTCTGCAAGTAATGTTCACTCAGCTGGTCAGCTGTCATGTGCAGCTTTATGAAATAACTGGATGAGTTAGGTTTAGCAATGTGGCTAATCAATGTGTAATCATTAAACCAGTTTTACTCCCCACCTTCTGGGCAAAACCCCATCTCAGATTGACAGAAATAGGGGCACAGGTCAAACATGAATAAATAAAATACATACATCAATCACTCTTTATACCTTACAGGGCAGACAGAGCCCAGGGTAGAAAATACTAAAACCCACACTTAGCATGATTGTAGGCGTAAGGTGGAATAGGGAATCAAAATAGTGATATAATTGTAAAGGTGGAATAGGAAATCAAAATAGTGATGAGTTGCTAGCCCCCCATTGCCTACAACATGATTCTTAAGATTTCCACCATTCCCCCCCAATGGGCTTCTACCATCTGCACAGAAAGAGAAGCAACTGATACACTATGTTTTTTCTTCACTCCCAGACCAGCATGGAAGAATATCTATTCTTAAGCAGATTATATGTTGTGTTGAGATTTCCTGACCTCATCATAAGCTCATTCCAAAGATCAATCTATTTTTTTCTAAGAAGATAGGTACATAAACTAGTTTTTTAACAGAAACAGTGTAGCTTGGAAAGAATAATTAGAACAAATCCTGTAGTTCCAAAGATTTTTTCAAGACGTTTGCCCCATAAACAAACAAGAGTTTACATCTTAATTATATTGTTTGACTAGGTGAATACCCTACTTCACGGTTATGCCTACAACAGTTCACTTCAGCTTAGCTAATGTTATGAATGGGAGGAAAAATGTTTGCATATTTATGGCACCTAAGTGCAATCAGTGCAGTGCAGATCACAATAGAAAAGAGAATGTTATTATGTTACAGATTGAAATATTTAATCACCGCCTTCTTCAATCATTGTATGGCGATGCTCTTCTGTTAGACAGTTATTGTTAGGCGCTTCGTATTCAGAACTAGTTTATTTTTCAAACCAAAAACAATATTTATATATTATACTTTAACATACAGGACTAACAGGTTACTGTAATGCCGATAATGCTTACCACTCTTATCCTATGTCCCATGGCGTGGGCTGGGAGGTTGGACTTGAAGCGTGCACGCACTCCACCGGAGTTACCGTGGGGACGGGTCACCTTGCCCCAGATCGCACGCAGCTTGGTCTTCTTGCCACGGGGACCTCCAGCAATGGGCGTCCTCTTCTTGGCACGGTACACGTAGACACAACGTTTGCCAGCATAGAACATGGCGTCTTCCCGACCACGGGCACCTTCAATCTGAAAACAATTCACTGTGTCAATAGCAAGGCCAGTATATTATTAAAACATTTAATAAACAATCATGTTGATCAGTTTTAGTAAAACCACATGTATTGTTCAGGTTTCAAATGTCTGAAGGCATCATTTAGAAATCCTAATCTTTGACAAAAACAATGATATCAATGCTTGGAACATCCCTAAATAATCTAACCTAAAAGTTAAATTTCGAAATTGCTTACAACTCCTAAATCACATTCGCTTCGCTCTTAAAGCACTTAATACTAACATTTCATATTGAAAGTTCAGTATAGGTAGACTACATTGTAAAACTGCTAACCTAATTTAAAAACTCGCATAAGCACTAGAATCGATAACGTACCTTTAACAATGCTGTGTTCTCGTGTTGATTTCTCAGACCACGTTTGTAGCCAGTAAATACGGCCTTAGCGTAGAGCCGGCCATGTCGTGCTTTTGACGACACTTTGCGGATCGCCTTCGGGGGTTCAGCGGGTGCCACAGGCGCCGCCTTGACGGCCTTCTCCTTGGGAGCCTTGGTTTTAGGCGCTTTCGCCTTCGGCGCAGGTGCCGGCGTGTCAGCCATTCCTAGAACACCACCGTACTGTTATTCTAGTTACGACCACACTTCTACTCACGTCTGGATTATGCTAGTAGGGTTATGTTGACTGACACTCAAGTCAAAAATAATCACAAAATATCTTCATAAAAATTGGTGATCCGATGCAACCAATAATAATAAACGATTAAAGATAATATTTAACTTGACAAAAGGGATTTATTTCTTGTCCGAACCTTATTTAATTTAAAATATCTTAAGAAGTAATGGCACACTAACCGGAAATTATTTGTGGAAAGAAAGAGAGCCGGTGTTGCCAAGTTTGATCAAACACTACAACAGAAAAGTGTGCCAAGTTACAATAATAGATCACCCTGTTTTGGCGGCGAATTATCACAAAGGATTTAATAATTAAAAAAAGACGTAGTTTTATACCTGAAATTTAAAACTTTTACTTAAAACTAAAATCTATTTGTGACATTCCAAATAGTTATCAAGTTATTGAATGCGGCCAATGTCAGGTAGGTTTATGAAAATTTCACTGACATAGTCATGTTTACTTACACTGAAATACACCTGCGAGGCAATTTAATGGTGTGTTTAAAGTTTTCAATCCGCACTTTGCCCGCGTTGCAACTGTAGCTTAAGTCCTCTCATAAAGAAAGGAACCCTGTGCTCAGCAGTGGCACGTACACAGGCTGAACAAAGACCATAAATTATACTGAAACTGAAATGAAACGCAAACAGATGAATGTGGTGTCGAAGAAAATAATTATTTTACCCATTGTTGTAAAAATAATTAGCCTTGGCAACACTATGTTTGTGTTTCGTTTCACGCGCAAAATTAAAATTAGCACGTTGCGGGTAAATTAGTTTTATTAAAAGAAATGAATTTGTGGATTGAAAATCTTATTTCCAAAAATGGCACAGTGCAATTATTTGTATATCGTCTGTTAATTAAATAAAATCTTTGGCTACTACAACAAGTACTTCACATTATCTTTTTCGCACCCTTCGTGGAAGAAAGACGTAAGTCCCATGTTAAGTCAATAGGACTTACGTCTTTCTTCCACGAAGGGTGCGTTTTGAGAGGATCCTCTTTCAGTTTAACTTATATTAAAAATGAGCCAAGTAGGTCATGCACCTGAAAATAAAATGAAAATAAAATAATAAATTATCTTAATATACCCCCTTGCAAAAAAATAATTGCATTAAAGCTTAGAGAGCAGGCTTTTATGCACATAAAATACAAAAACTATGGGTCCCCCTTTTTTGTAAGGGGGTGTATTATATGTATTACGTATGCGTATACGCAAAAAATATGTATTACATATTACGATAAAACAGGCACATACTTGGGACAAATTCTAGTAAATAAATAAGTAAATGCTCATACCATTATGAAAAACTATTATTATACTTTAGGATTTTGTCCTCGAGATTAGATTTTTTTTGCACATAGGTACGCCGTACGGTGTCGCCTTCATGCACTAGATTAGTTAGATTTTATTTTTAAAGAAAGGGTAAGTTCACACCCTTAATGCCCACTGAAAAAAAACGGTGTAAGTGGCATGTTAACGACATCGCCACCTTTATGCGCAAGTTGCACGTATAAACGTCAGACCTTATAGCAGAGGGGTGACATAATATTCGTCAAATTTTATACAAACAATGCCTAATTGTGCTATTCAGACGATTATTAATAAGGTTCTCAATCTACATTGATGAGAGGTATTCGTAACTATCACATTTGGACGCAAAGTTCTTGAATGTTTAATAATCGTCTGATTTTTTTTTGAGGGTCAAGTCAGGAGTACCCGAAACCGACGAGCATGTATGAAGAGATTGATGCATGTGGATGAAGTGAAAGAGGTATGTCAGGATCGTAGCAAGTGGAAGAAAGTAGTCTCTGCCTACCTCCATGGTAAAGAGGCGTGACGGTATGCATCTATGTATTTTAAAGTATTTTTAACCCCAGAGGCAAAAAGTGGTGTTATACGTTTCACGTCGATATCTCTCTCTCTCTCTCGTTTCCTTAGGGTAGTTCTAAGCAAAGTTTGGCAAAAATCGGTCCAGCAGTTTGAAGAGCATCACTTTTCCAAAATTTTTAACATAAAATTGTTTTTATTTTATTTAATTATGATTTACTCGATTAATGCGTGGGGGGTTTTCAAACATTATTAGGTTAGGTTATTATAGTTCTGTTTCATTTATTATCTATCCTTTTCTTGTCTTGACATTCTAACTCTGATGTATTCGTGTCTTATTACCGTTTTCAAACTTGGCTGGATTGATACTGTGCATACGTTTTGAAATGTCTGATTTGGACCAATCAGGACAGACCACGAAAAGTGCCGAAGGAAAGATGGATTGTGGCTCTGTCAACTAATTAGTTTGTATTGAAATTACATGTAGTTCACTATAAAATCAGCGACATTGAGAATTAAAACTAATAATGGACTACCTTGTGAATATAAATTGGAACAAAATAACACCATGCCTTGTTTTATTAGTTCTAGAAATAGTGTTAGAATGTGAGTTTACCAGTGACCGCTATTGGCCTGATTTTTGTTGCAGGTCTTTCTTAGGGGTTTTATTAATTTTTGGCCGTCCAACAGTTTCAGATTGTGCGACTCCTGCGGAGGTGAACAAGCACCTGGAGCTGGGACGAGACTTCTTGGCCCGCGGGCAGCTCTCTGACGCGCTCACACACTACCATGCAGCAGTCGGTTAGTCTCAGCATAGCATATTTCTCGTCTCTGTTCTTATATTACGTTATGACATGTATGGTACTGACAACTACGTAGATATTTTCGTGTAATTAAAAAAACGCATTTTTTTTTTTTTTTAGCTAAGTCAGAATAAATTCGTTTTATCCTGTCAAACTCTTTCTGCTATTAGTGTAGCAAAGATTAAACTTGTTTGTTTATTTGTTTGTTAGAGGGGGACCCACACAACTACCTCACGTATTTCAAGCGCGGTACTGTCTACTATGCACTTGGAAAAGCCAAATTTGCCCTGCAAGATTTTACCAAGGTATGATTTGCTTAATTTTAAAATAATCTATTTCATTATTCACATACATAGATACATGCAGAAATCACGTCTTTATCTCTTAAGGGGCAGACAGGCCATGTTTAGCAAGATTGTGGGTGTATAGGTGGAAAATGGAATCAAAATAGTGATGGGTTGCTAGCCGCATCGCCTATAACATGATTCCTATGATTTTCGCTCATTGCCTCGATTATTAGTTTATTTGGATCTGCATGGGAATGGAAGCGACTTATACATTCTATGTTTTTTCTTTTCTCCCAGACCAGCATGGAAGTTCAAAATATCAAAAATCATAAGTATTAATCTAGGTAATTTTTGTGAGTCAATGCACTAACTAAATGATATGATGGGTAAAGTACTTTTTTCCTTTAAAACAATATTTACCCGAGGAAAGGCCACTGGGTAATATGACTAAGTTTTCTGTTATTAATACCCACTTGATTTCTTTCTAATGGCGAAATCCTTACTAATATTATAAATGCGAAAGTAACTCTGTCTGTCTGTCTGTCTGTCTGTTACCTCTTCACGCTTAAACCGCTGGGCCGATTTAGTTGAAATTTGGTATACAGATAGTTTGAGTCCCGGGAAAAGACATAAGATAGTTTTTATCCCGGAAAATTGCATAGTTCCCGCGGGATAGCACAGCCCAAACCACTGGAATTTTTCAAATTTAAGGCGGAACAAAGTTCGCCGGGTCAGCTAGTATGGCATATTTCTTTATAATCTGCAGTGTATAGCCTGATTCAACAATTTATATAAAGGGAGCCAGGTGCTGCTTGCGTTGCCTCCTAAAAGTCTACTAAAGGGTGCTAGGGTATAGATTACATGGGGTGCAGCCGAGCCGATTTTACTACAATCCAGCCAAAGCCAATGTATCCAGGTCTGGCTTCTTGTCATCTTTTATTTTCTTGACATCTTGGTATTGTTTTTACTAGGTATTAGAGTTGAAATCAGACTTTACATCAGCACAGCTGCAACGAGCCAATGTCTACCTCAAACTAGCACAATACAGAGATGCCAAGGAAGATTTCTTGCAAGTTGTAAGTACTTTTCTCATATCTTTGCTTTTAGAGTCATAAGCATTAAAACTTTCGCAATTTAAGTGTTAACTGTTAACTGGTATGGTACTAGTATGGTAAGCTATTAACTGACTTTCCCTATAGGGAAATATGTGACTTATGGGGTAAAAGTCCCGTAAACACATATATTTATGTGTGAAGTTGTAAATATTAAATGGTTTTCTGTAACACATTGCAGTCATTGCCACAATGAGTTCAGTCTTAAGTATAATAAATTAATCCGTGATTTTGACTTTAATTACAGTTTGTTTTAAATGCAGGCTTATCACATTAACAAGTAGTGAATTTGCTTTCTATGATGCAGAAAAATAATAATAGTGAAATGTTCATATGTTGAGAAAAATATTTTGGAATTAATGTCCTGATAAGTAAATTGTACTTAAAAATATTACCCAGACCCCAGTATGAAAATCACATATTTGTTACCTTTTTTTTTAAAAGCTCTGAACATTTATTAATTGCTTCATGCATTTTTTTTTGTGGTGTTTTGTTGTTAACCAGATATGTACATGCTTTTGAAATATTTAAAAAATGATTTTATTTGTATGCGCAATGCTTGGGTAATTTCACGCTGATAACCGATGAATATTTCTCAACATGTTTTATTATTCTATTACGTGCCCAGCCATCGCTTAGCTACGCAACTAAGCTACACTGTATGCAGTTCTGCTGCATGGTTGCCAAAAATATAATTTTGAATATGGTCCATTATGAATTAAAATTTATAAATTTATAATGAATTGGTAGGTATGAGCTATGGATACTAAACTTCTACACTATTCAAAAATACACAACCTTGTTAGGGCGAAACTGTTATTCATTGCAGTTGTCTTTTAAATCCATTAAGTAAATTATTTTCTATATTCATTGTATATAATGGGCCATGTACTGAAGAAATTAAGGCGATTCGGCCATTAAATAGTATTTATGTATGTGTGTAGGTTTAACTCTTTATAGGACATGAACACATGAAAGTAACGATTACAAAACAAAACAGATGTACTATGGCGAACTTGTCTCTAAATGGGATTTCTTTCAGTTACCTTTCAAATGATTGAAAGGAAATAATTATTGAGCAAGAGCACTTATTACATGCATATTGGTACAATGCACAAATAAAGATTACTGGCCAGAGCGGATAATCATATTGGTTACGCGCTACGCCAGGAAGCATGTTGATATGATAACATTGTTCTCAATTTGTAGCTGAGCAAAAATAATCCATATTTTTTGCAATTTACTACTACTAGTGGGTAGATATGGATCTGACACTTCTGATTTTCCTAATTAAATTTATTTAGGCAGACTCCACTGGGGCTCCGTGTTTGCTACATTGTCTATTTATTACCTATTGAATTATTGTACATACTATGTAATTTCTATGTTACAGTTTCATTGTCAATGCCAATATTAGGTACATATTATGTATATTGCACTGGTGACTTAGTTCGGTACGGGCGTGTATTAAATGTCATACTGATGGGCTCTCATTATTTCATAATTATATTTACTGTGAATATACAAAAAAATAACTAAAGCTAAAGAACAGAACATATCAAGTGGGGGACACCGGTATTACAATGTCTCGTGTTTTGTACCAGACATACGCGGATCCATACAACGAAGAGGCTATAGCGCAGTACCACAAGATCGACGAGTACATAGAGGAGATGCGGCTAGTGGAGGCGTATTACCGCGGAGGTGACCACCGCGCGGCCGCCGAGCTCGCCACGCGCCTGCTCGAGGTCTCGCCCTGGTCCGCGCAGCTCAGGCAGCTCCGAGCCGAATGCTACATTGCAATGGTAATAATAATAACACCTTTTCATAAGTCTATGTGCTGGTTTTATACAGATCAGTGGGGAAGAGAAATCATTTGACCATTGGGTTCTATTATACAAGTGCGCTGTACACAGCGGTTTTGAAGAAGCCTTACTGAAAACATTTAGACTATCGCCAATTCATTCTGAGCTTCATTAATGTGTTCTTTTTAGAATGACCTGTTCTCAGCGGTGTCCGACATCCGGTCCGTGAATCGACTACAGCAAGATTCTACTGATGGCTACTTTAGGCTAGCCACTTTACTGTATCAGCTGGGCCATGTCAGTGATGCTCTCAAGGTAAATAGCATGAACATCCTAAACTTCTTAATTTTAAGAAATAACCGATTGTTCTTAAAGAAAAAATATTTTTATATAACAGGAGGTCCGCGAGTGCCTTAAACTGGACCCTGAACACAAGAAGTGTTTCCCTTTTTATAAGAAAATAAAGAAAGTTGACAAGTTACTGCTGGACTGTGAGGAGCTAAGTGAAGCTAGAGACTATACTAAGTGTATGAGCAATGCAGAGAAAGTCCTTAAGATTGAAGACGAAGTGTCTTTGGTTGTGTTCGAGGCGAAACGATGGCTTTGCAGCTGTGCAACAAAGGTAAGCGTTTGCGTTCAGACAACTAACGACTCAAACTTGGTAACATATTTCGATAATTGGCACTGGCATATTATTATTGAGCAGGTCACCATCAGCCAAATATGTGGTCTGCCGTCCTGAGATTGATTTTTTTTTGCACGTCATAAAATATAATTTTGATAAGAGGTGTCAACTTGAAAGTTAGTCTTTAGACCATTCATTTGGCCGACCATACAATTATCAATGCTTATAACTTTATACACATAATGTGTGTATAACTCTTTATTTTACAAAAAACACGATAGATAACAAAATAAGCACTAGCAGAATAAATCGTCTGCCGAAGTATAAATTATAAGTTGTTTCAATAAGTCGTACGAATTTTTCGTAGGAAGAGCAGTACACCGAAGCGCTGGGGCACTGCGCAGGCGCGCTGGCGATTAAACCCGACGCAGGCGTGCTCTGCGACCGCGCCGACGCATTGGTCGGACTTGAAATGTTTGATGATGGTAAGCTATTAGTTTAGAAACGACCTTATAGAAGTGCATATTTTTGCGGCATCATCTGAAGAAGTTTAGACCCTCGCACAGTCAAAAACTAATACGTGCACTCACAGATAGTAAATATTAATATGGACATTCTTCCAAAGCATGTCGTCGGTATTCTCATTGTCTTTGAATGTCTTATCTTTGTAATAAAGTAAAAAGTATATACAATAAATTATGTGATAATGATAATTGTTTATAACGCATTGTTTATTTCAGCCATACATATGTACAAAGACGCTTTAGAATTAGATGAGGGCTTCCAGAGAGCTAAAGACGGACTCAGTCGTGCGCAAAAACTGCAGAAACAATCGGAACAAAGGGATTACTATAAGATTTTAGGAGTTAAGAGGTGAGTTATGCGCGATGTCGGCTCGGTTTTAATACAGTACCTACGCGTTGCTTACTTTTTAACATGTGCTTGTTTCTGAACCAGGACTGCTAATAAGCAGGAGATTACTAAGGCGTATCGTAAGGCCGCGCAGAAGTGGCACCCTGACAATTACCAAGGCGATGAGAAGAAGGTCGCTGAGAAGAAATTCATAGACATAGCTGCAGCCAAAGAGGTACGCATTCAAATCTACGTTTCAGGTTTGATTAAGATTATTAATTTTGTTTGAAATAATATAAATTATTTTGTTGCAACAACCGATGTCATTAAAATTAAACAGAAGTGTTTTAGATCAGTGCACTAAGCCGGATTAGTACTCGCGTATTAAAAATCCGTGTTCGCGCCACTGCGCCCCGTGCCGCATGATCCCAACATTATGAATTTCGAATAAGTTCCAAACTGTCGGGCGACTATAGAGCGACCGCTTAAATGAGTCCTCGCCCACGCGGCTGCGGGGCGCGGGGTAGGGCGACAAAGGGGTCTTCTCTCGGTGCGGGCAGGTAGTGCTCCTGCCGCCCGCACTTCTCTCGGCCCCTGCGGTCGTCCCACCCCGCGTCCCTGTACCGCGCTGGCGAGGACTCATTTAAGCGGTCGGTTTATAACCAATAGTTTTATTAAGTGAATAATTCAGTTTAGCGCATTAATTATGTCTGAGTAGTAGTAGTTTTTTATTACGAATTAAATTATCAGCTTCAAATGTTAAATTATAGCATTCTAAAATGAAGATAAGAGAGGGTCTTTCTACTATTCCAACGCACATGCTATATGAACTAAGTGTTATGGTGTTGGCGCAGGTTCTGACGGACCCCGAGAAGCGTGCGCAGTTCGACGCAGGGGTCGACCCCCTCGACCCCGAGGCGCAGCGCGGCGGCGGCGGCGGCCCCTTCGGCAATAACCCCTTCCACCACTTCCAGCAGGGCGGTTCGCCCTTCCAGTTCAAGTTCCACTTCAACTAACATATCAAAATAATAATTATGGTGTAGTAACGCCCAGAGACCCAGTACCCACCGAGCGAGCGAAGCCATCTGCTACGGTTTCGTGTGCTCTCTGCCGATACTCGTTACAAATGTTACATTAATTTTGCGCTTCTCTGTTCAATTAATCGTACAAAATTACGAGCTACGTTCAATGCGTTATTGTTCCTATGTATCTATCTCCCTACGATAGAATTTCAAAAGTTACACGGGCAAAATCCACGTAACGTTTTACATGCGAAATTGCAAGCTTGGTGCACAATATGACTGAAGTAATTTTTTTAAGCGTTCATGCTTCCGAGAATGCAGAGTTTTATTTTTTTTGCCATTTATAACTTGTAAAGGTTAAGTCAAGTTATGTTTTATTTTATTACTGTCTAGTACAATTAAATTTTACAAGCGATTATTTTTAAACGCGGAAATATCGCTTTCGACCATGTGAGGAAATGCATATGCTTCTTAATTTAGACAACTATTTTAACCCGATACCTACCGCCGCTGTCTTGCATTTTTAACTTAATGCCATCCGTCTGCAGATTTTCTACTGAGCATTTTCAGATGAATACCTATGCTATGCTGATGTACGCCAGCCAAGTGACATCTTGCCTGCAGCCTATTTTAAATTGGCTCATAGAGGTGGATTAATGGCCCGTAATGCAATAGTAAAGCCACTCATTGTGCAAAACTAGTCCTTGATATTGAAATGATTACTGCAGACCCCAAATATACATATAATGTTAATAGATATTAAAGACAGTCGTTATTTAATTGAAACAAGAAAAAATAATTCACTTGTACTCCTATGAATAAGGTTTTAGTACTCAACAACGCTGCGCTTGTTTTCTTTTCAAGCACAATGCTATCACAGAGCAGCGGCCGGCGGCCTTTCGAGCCTAGGTCATCGAGATGCGTATGATATTTATCCTTACTCTTGTCTTGGTCAGTCATCATGCCTGTTATACAAAAAACGTTAGCTTACTGTCCCATTTATCACTTTAGAATCATACCATACCGTCAAAAAAGCTACCACGTGATAAGCTCGTCATGTGTAAAACTAATGGACTGTAGATTAATACTTTTAAGTTCGGTATGAACAGGGCGTCAGTGTTGAACCTAGTGTGTCACTTATTATACTAATAAAGAGGCCAAGTGCGAGACTGACTCACACGATGTTTTCCGTGCTATTAGTGTACTTTACCGTATGGCGGGGTCCATTCATTCTTAATTAATTTTTTATTTTATTTTTGAGATTGCCCATTATACTTAATCGGTGTAACCCAAACGTAATAATATGAAGTCAAGTCATGACGTAACTTAGCCCCTCTACAAGGAGACCGACCCGTGGTCCCCACCTACCTGCAGTTTTTCCGCCTGGTTGTTGACGGAGCTCGAATCCGCCCTTGGGTGGAGCTCCTTTTTATGGGTATTTTGCATCTCGGGCGACAGAAAATACCTAACTAACCTAACCTATCTATTTTTGTATTAAAATATTATTAATTGATTCAAAATAATGACAGCATAATAATATTTTCCGGGTAAACAAATAAGGTGGACCACGGGTGAGTCCTTCTCTACGCATTAGGTGCGCCGATTTTAAAAGGTAATGACCCTAATAACAATTTGTCCAGCTGCATAGAGGCCCTATTTGTATAGTAAGTTTTCGATCTTTTATAGCAGGATATATCGTATTATATGAATACATACTGATTTCAATTATGAAGTACAAAAACGCATTTGATTTTATTTATATATACATATAAATAAATACAGTTATTTACAAGTATACAATAATGAAAACGAAAACAGCAATAGTCAATGTGGTTAAATAGGAAGTCTATATACAATGCCTTATTCATATATATCTATCATAGTCAGCTAGCGCCCGACGTATACATGATATAAGTACTATATAACCCCTTATTCATAAAAGGTAGCAACCTGGAAAATAGAAAAATTAGGCAGGTGATTTTTCTGTGTCTGGTAAAAGCAAATTTTAAAGTGACAGATCGAGCCAAACGAATGTTAATAGTAAATAAACTTAACAAGCGTATATGAATAAGGCTATTTATCAATAGCAACGCAGTTCAATCTTAATTACAGCGTGTTTTATACTCTTAAGGTACATTTCCGATTCTTCCGAAAGACTTAGCTCATCAGTTTATAATATTAAACGTTTGAGATCTCTTAGTTTAATTCAGCCAGGTGTACATTAATCAGAATTGTAATGCTATAAGTTACGGACTTACTCGGTTTAATTATGCGAGTAAATTAGCTTGCTCGATTTTGATAGATGTAACGACTGCGAGTTTAGTCGGACGTTAGGGCCGCATGATAATATTGATGATTTTCCTGAGCATTATAACATGTGGGATGTGTGACAGTAATTTGAACTTAGAGCCTGGAGTGCCTTGCCGCCTGCGCTATCAAAAATATGCTGTCGCTATCTTCGATCAACAATACAACTAGATTCACGGTGATAGCTCTGAAAACGGCTCCAAGAAATAAGACCACAAAATAAATTTGTGGTCTTATTTCTGACAGTATGCGCCAACCTCGGCCAACGTGAGGACGTGTCAAAATGCCACAATGTGCGTTCAAAAATTGCAAAAACAGCCACCGAAACACTAAGGTTTCGGAAGGAATATCTTTCTTTAAGTAAGTAAAAGTCAGTATTTCATAAAGTACGTAAAAATTTGCAGTTTACATTTTAAAATCAATAATTTATTGTTTGGCCAATGTTGGCCCACCATCTTGACAATAATCGGTGGTTTTAGAACAAGAAATTCATGGAGTAGTTCTCGTTTTAAAATAAAATAAATATTGTGTCTTTTTGTAGATTTCCTAGTGATCCTTTTTGCTGTGCAGAATGGATAACTATTGTCGCGAGAGAAAGAGAAGAAGAACTTTACAGGACTTACAGAACTTACAAAAATCTGCTATACGTTCGATTTATTTTGCCAAATTCGACACAACTGGAAATAGCCAAATATATTGTAAAAAAGAATCCTCTCAGGCAAAAAACTGCTCTAAAAGACAGCTATATATCAAACTAAATTTATTTAAGGGTAATTAATAAACGGATAATTTCACAGCCATCATTTAAGTTCTTCCCCGATCTGTGCAGGTTTCCTCACGATGTTTTCCTTCACCATTAGCTTATAGTAGGTAGGTAGGTCGAACAACTAGGCTACTACGGCTATTGCCTGGCTGGGCCTGCGTGGGAACTATGGCCCAATCCCTCTCGTTCTTAAAGGAAGCCTGTGTTCAGCAGTGGTGGAAGTGTGTGTATGCTTAATTATTAAAATTCATGTTATTATTTGTATTTGTAAATATCTCTCAAATAAAAAAAATCGAGTTATATACTTAATTGCGACTCCATTATTACCCTGTTCCTCAAATAAAATGACATATTTTTGAAACGAAGGTAGTTCTTTTGTTTATCGAACGCTTTCGCACGTCTTGTGACGAAATGTCGTAAGTATTATATACAATTATAACTATTTGGATCTTTGTTGCTTAGACTTAAGGTTTATTTTACGTTAATAAAGAAGGTAAAAAAGATATAGCTATAAGCATAAGCAACAGGGCCACTTTTTCGCTTTGATTTTGTATGGGACCGTGAATCTAGTTGTATTGTTGATCGAAGGTCGCTATGCATGTGAAAATAAGATGCGGTCCTAGCATTCATTAACAGTGTAATAATTTATTTTACATAAGTTATTTTGTTGTGATTCTTGTATCTTTGTAAATATTCTAGAATAATAAGTCATTACGATACAATAATTGTTTTTTTATTATATTTATTTATAGTAATAAAACGATACACATTAAATATGCCTGTATTCTTTATTACAATTTTAAATTAAACTCAGTCTTTTATAATTAAGAATATTACTTACTTATAATAATGCATAATTACGGGGATGAGAGATATTTGGTTATAGACTCATTTCCATTTCTCAATTTTTTTGCGATCCTTTCTATTTCGTTGCTCAGTTTGGCCTTGTCTTCCGCTTTTTCGCAGAGGTATCTATGTTTAAGGCCGCAGTCCTGTCCTCTGTAGACGTAGGCGCGGGAGGCGGGGTCGTAAACGAGCGCGAGGCAGCGGCCCTCACCAACGATGGTGATGGCGGTGGTGGCGGCGGTAGAATTGGCGGTGTTTTCAGCAGTGGCGTTGCCTGCTACTGGCCGCGCTGAGTTGGACCAGATCCAGAGAAGCCCGGGGTTAAGGCCGCCGGTCCACCAGTCCAGCGCTGTTTACAATCGAGTTGTCAAGTTAATGATACGAATGAAACTTTTAGATCAGATTTAACTCGAAAGTTTAGTGTAATGTAGATAGACAGGCTGGTGGAAAATTGTGCGCTAAATTGAAATAGCTCTACTGACGAGCAATACTAACGAGTTTCCTTAGTTATTGAGTTTTTTAACTACTTTTTACAATTGCATTGTCACAAATAAGCTTTTTCTTTCCTTTCTTCATTTTTGCTCGTCAACTGTGTATCTAAAAGTAGTAGTGAAGTGAGGGATATGCGGCCTAACTGCATTTGTAAAGCTAAATTGGGCATTGGAGAAGATCCCACTTTTGAAGATAGAAAGTGCTATAATGTATGTGCCACGACATATTATCGTGTAAATAATACGAGTACTTCTTCATATGTTTACGAACCTTTTAGCTTCTTGTCAGAAAGCAGGTGTGCGAGCACTTTCCGGCGTTCCTTCTCTCCTTCTAACTCGACTAAGTTGCTGCGCAGGCGGCGGCACGCCAGGTTCGCAGTCTTCCAGTCCGCAGGCTCCGGCGACAAGTGGTAACACGTGTCGCCCACGCGGCTAAAGTTTGTTACGCAGGGCTCTGCGAAATTACTTATAATATAATTTTAACACCAGCCCGGCTAGCACGAGAGCGCACAATAGACTACCCGTCTCTTTATAGAAATAATAGTAAGAAAAAGACGGGCCAGTAAGTCCCGTAGTAACGAGTACTCAAGTACAGTTGGCGGCTTCTGTTGACCTAACTCAATTAAGGGTTCTTATGATTAAGATTCGAAGATTTAATCCAAAATGTGTTTACTTTACCTGCTTGATGAGTATTTCCTGCAACTAATATATGCATGGACTCTTCCAATTTTCGTAACCGTTTCTCCATTAGATCGGCACGATATACCAGCTTCTCAATGGCCGAAAGTAAATATAAATCGGTCTCTGTAACTTGCTTGCGCGGCGGATCGTCTACTCGGTCTATCGAATTAGGTCTCTGCGGTTGTTGTTGTGGGTAAGAAGGCACTGGTTTATTTTGCTGGGGTGGCGGCTGTTGAAAGATATATGACAATGTTGATCAACCAAGGCTAAAAGCTAACATCTATCTTCATGAAGCGGAAAGCTAAAGAAAAGATAAACGACTCACTTAGCCCAGTAAACAACTGAACGAGTGGTGCTACAAAGCGACACGTAATCTTGCCTTCATAACTAAGGAATTGTGTGGTCGTAATTCAGCATGGCTGCATGCACTTGCTGGATGCCTTACTTACATAACTGGGTTTGAACTTATCCTTATAAGGGTTTGGTGGTCGATTGACAATCTTTCCGGGGCTGGGCGGCACGGGCGGCGCTGGGGCCCACTCCTCGTAGGGCCGCGGCTGCGCGGGCGGCAGCGGCGGTGGCATTAAAGGACCGTCTATACGGTCTGTGATGTAGTAGCCGGATGATGGCGGAAGCGCCATTATTCTGCCTGTTCAAAAAATATGAAATAAAATACTTTAGTCAGAACAGAAACTAATTGAATGGTTGAGCTTGTATAGATAGGTATAGTTAGCCAAGAAATTTTACCTTGTCTGCCAGAGCGCTCCATACTGGCAGAGGTCGCCCAATCTTCCAACAACATGCTCCATGGCCCTGTGTCGTGGACTTCGCAAGTGTCGTGCGAGTCGGTCGAGTTCGATGAACTCGCGTAGTTTATGAGGAGTACGGCGACTATTGCTACTAAAAGGTTTTCCATGATGTCTGTAAATAGAAAAGCATTAGCTATAGGTATCTATTATAATAAGCTTTGCACAGGTTTGGATTGGTAGACAAAGTGGAAGGCTCTTAAAATGCAAGATGTCAAATTACCATAAAGCCGTGGGTTGTACCTATCTTTCGATGTAAGTAATCACTATCACTACATAGTATAAAAAAAGTCGCTTTCTCTGTCCCTATATCCCTATGTATGCTTAAATCTTTAAAACTACGCAACGGATTTTGATGCGGTTTTTTTAATAGATAGAGTGATTCAAGAGGAAGGTAGGCAGACGAAGTCGCGCTGCTAGTAAATAATAAAATGTAGATGTTTATTTGTGCACGTTTTGCGCATTTGTTTAGATTTTTAGGAACGTACAACCTACAGTCGAGTTCTCCGATATCTATGCAGCCAAATGTTCAAAAATATCTAAACACGGTTCTTAGTAACTGAAAATAAGGTCTATGTGTAGATATTTTTGAACGGTCTGCTGTATATATATTGGAGAACTCGACTCTACCTAACAAATTTGGACATCCATGGGTTCACCTATCCAGACTTTTTTAGACGATGAGGCACGAGGTCTAAGTGTAAGTTTTTTTGGTCGCAATCATGTCGCAACGAACTTTTTGAACGGGTTAGCTGTGAGTGTTAATTTTTCCACTTGCGTAGGTAGGTAATTAAGACGTATAGGTACGCGATATAGATGGATATACTCGTAGTATATACTAAAGATCTGCGCTCAAATATCTGAAACGAGACCAGAAAATTAGACAGCGTGTCAATGGAAAATAAACTTTACCTACTCCTTTCATTTACGAGTGTCAGCAGGGCCTCCTCAGCCTTGTTAGAAAACATGTCTCGTCTATCTCACCCTGGCATGACTAGGTATATTAAATATATCGCTCTTGCATTACCGATATAATACGCATAGGTATCTCACGCGTAAGTATGCGTTTGAGTGTAAAAATATAGGTAGGTGCACTACAGGTACAGGCTCTGTTCCTATTCTCAACCACGAAATTGTGGAATGTTAGCGTTAAAATGATCTTAAATACTAAAGTATTGCTGCCGTTTCGTTCCGATTGTGGTGCTAATTTGTGTGAGTTTAAGACGCTTGTCATCGTCGTGTCATAAATTTACATTAGAGACTCCGTACACTTTCGACACCTTTTTTCCCTTTATTGTTATTGATTAGTAATATGATGAGACGTTGTTATTGTTGCCTCATTGGTGCGGTAGCGTCACGTCGGGGTCACGCCGCACGGTCACGTCCGTGCAGCGTAACGTTACGCAACGCCGGAGAAAGCGGCCGGGGCGGCATCCGCCAGCGCCGGTGTAAACAAGGCGACTGCGGGCGGTTTCACGATATCCGTTTCGTGGTAATCCGTGTTACTTATTGGTAGGTATTTCCCCAGCCGGTGGGACATTGAGTAAGCGCGATGAGCTAATAATGCAGCAAAATTAACTGAACGCACCCTTATTAAGGTAGGTACAAGTGGGTGCAATATTGCATAAATATTATAAATTATCTTTGTTCTGAAATTTTAAATGCGCAAAGGTTATAAAAGTAAATGGTGGATTTCAACCTTAACCAGGCCTTATATGTAGTACACACAGCGACAACTGAACAAATATAATAATGAAAAAAAACGTTTTTTAAATCAACCATAATCAGTATTCTAAAGTATGTCAGATAAATCGCTGGACCTGGCTATGGGTCAAATTTTTTCGGGGGTTAAAAATGCAACCGAAATAACGAGCCTCTTCTTTTTTGAAGTCAATTATATATTACAAAATTATAAATATCCATAATGTCCATTTCAAATCTTAAAGCAGGTAGGTATAGTACCTACCTAACGCTATAAATTCGCGTCGCCTCAAGATGAAGTAAATTTATATGAGCCCATAACATTTATGTAATAACTAGGTAGGTATTGTTTAGGTACCTACCTACCCACGCACACAATATCTGTTTCGTGATTCGTAAGTATAATAGAGCATGTAACAGAAACAGTCATTAAATAGGTTCTTAGTAACGCGGTTTTTCCGGAACGCTATAATCTGGACATCTTTAACGCCAGAGTGAACAGACACCTTCTAGGCAAACGTGTACCATCTCAGGCCTCCCCGGCCGCGAAGACGCCTTTCATCGAGTGAGACGAGCTCAAACGTAAAAAACATCACTATAAAGTAATATGAAATCTTACAAGAATATCCTGCTATTTTGCTCTTATGGCTTTGTACAAAGCTTTTTGTCAAGGGCTTAAGATTGGTTTACGAGCAGTTCTGATTTTATTTAGCCACTATGGTTGCTACGACATAATTTTGACTTACAGTTAAGTACTATTACTTAATAGTACTTTAGAATATATCCATGGTACCTAGGTCACTTATAGGTATATCTATAACTACAAGGGGTACAAAAATCTTTCGGAATATTTCTGTAGGTTAAGTACCTAGATAGTTTCATAGTTTTTTGATTCAAAATTAAGTCTCCCCTTGACGCTTTATACTTTAAACATCGGCCAATGTATGGAAACATTAGGCAAACACGATTAAAATTTCCTAAAAAACATTTTATAAGGGGTGTTCAGTTATTAATGTTATTATGCCATCCCAACCGCTTGCTGAAGTAGCCACTTACATATTTATTCCGGATTAAATTTAAGAAAAAGCGTTTATAAGGTGTGTATAAATTTAAGAAGATAAATATAGCGTATTACAAAAATAGCAGTAGATATCTTTAGGGAATCTGTAGTTAAATCGATTGGAAGGAGTAAAGCACGAACGCAAAGTTGCATGTTAGAGTCCTGCGGAAGGTTTTTTTTTGTAGCTAGCTACCTAACGTCTGTCACTATTCGACCAGTCAACTACTTACTTCAATATAACTTACGTAAACTATTCGCTAATAATTGAGACTTATTGTTACAAAATCTTACATTAGAAAGTATTACTTACCTATAATTTATTCCAATAAACGGATCTCTCCTCGGACCACAGGCGAGCGTGCGATCACAAGCCACTTTTACTGTGAATTGGAGAAAAGTCAACACGTGGGTAACCGTGAGGCGCGCACCACTCTCTCGTTATATTTGAAGACATATCATAGCGTGGGGCCCTGGCATTGCTCGAGGTGGGGGCGGGCACTTAACAATAAAATATTTTGAAAGTTGAATGTTAGTCATATGAGGTCAGGAGTCAACAGTTCCTGGAATTATGTCCTCACCATACAAATTATTGTTAGAGTGCACGCTTGTGCATGCCCCGCGTGCCCGCCACCTTTTTCTTTTAACGGAGAGGATATCTTTATGGATGCACGGGGATACCTAGGGTTATGTGGAACTCCCCCCCCCCCCCCCCGAAGGGGTATACCCGAACTAAAAACTTTCCGGCGTTGCCTCATTCCGGTGTGATGGGGACGCTGTGGGATGCCACTAGGGTTTCACCGCAAACGCCCCCCCGGTGTCCCCGGCTTCCGCCAGGACCGCTACAAGAAGGGGAGGGCCCATACGCTGAGCCCGTCTTCCCTTAGACAATGAGACCGTGCAATGCAGGTAGGTAATGCCCCGTTACCGTTCCCGCTGGCCTCAAGGGATCGGGCGAGCGGTGCAAGCGCCGGGTTCGCCTTTTGCAAGCATTATCGAGTTCGCCTTTTCGTGCCCGCCACCTAGGCTCTAAAGCCTTTGCTACATGTAACGTTTAACGCCTAGGTCTCGAACTATGAAAATGATAAATCAGGTAGCTATAAGTATTAAGTAGAGCAGAATGTTCGCCCAGGTGTATTCACTCTCGATCATTTAATAAAACACGCAAAGCTTCAGCACGAAATTAATTATCGCCAGTTAATATACTTGCCGCTGAGCTTTACCTTAAATGCAAATATATCTAACTACCTCGTATACTGGAGGTTCTTAGAGCCGATTTTGGGCCAAACCTTGCACTTTTTCAACCAAGGAAGCCACTTCGCCCAGGGGTACCTATAGGTAAACTGAGTCGATTCTGACCTGGAGCCACGAGGAGCCATCGTGCAGGGGGGCGTGGGAGGGGGGGGGAAGTGTGGCTCCGCCGCGCTCCACTCTAAGCTCAATATCTTCGTTAATAAAGTAACTGCATCGTGTTTGGTATCATTTTTGGATAATGCTGAATTCATTTTTGATATGATAATTATACCTTCTCATATAAAAAAAACGAGATTTTTGAAAAAATATGAAAATATGGATTCTTATTTTTTTCAAAAACCTTGTATAATACAAAAACTGCTAGTTAAAACTCTATGAAAAAAATAAGTATGGATAGCCTGTTTATTCAGGATTATAAAAATATATACTTTATTGGTATTATGGTATACAAAATACTTTTAAAAAAATATTTATCGCCGCGCGGCAGACAGATTTGCTAGAGGCACTTTTCGTTCTGAGCTTGTTATTTGCAAAAGTTAGGCAAATACATCAACTTATATCTAATTATTAGAAAATTTTAAGACGCTGGCTTTATTTCTAGTAAATAAATAGTAATTTTTCATACAAAAAAATTTTTTTTTGCAAAAAATAAATTAAACTCGTCTATATTTTTTGACTAAATCCTTATGAAATACAAAACGTAACGGTGTATAGACTTAAAAAAAATACTTTAAAATAGCCTACTCATTCACAAGTTCAAAAATATATACTTTAATGTTATTACTATCTACCAAAAACTTATAAGAAAATATTTATTGCCGCGCGACAAACATGTGCAAGAGTACTTTGCGCTCTGAACTTGATAATTGCTTACATTGAAAATGAAATTAATACTTTAGAAAGGGTAAAAAGGATTTCTTTGAATAAATACGTCAATTTGGCCAAAAAATATCGGTAAATAAATAAACATTCAGTTCAGTAATGTACTTCATACCTTATAAAAAAATGGAATTTGTTTACTAAAGAAATGATAATAAGCAAATAGTAGGTAGTAACAAATGCCAAATTAAAAAGAACATATTTATTTTATTGCATTTGAAATCTCAGAAATTTCCTCCGCAGCCACAGAGTTCCGTGCATTAGGTAGTTCTTGCGTGGGTGTTAAATTTTTGTCCATACACGACCACCCTTATACACTGCCTGTTTTAGATGTTGAAGTAATACGTCTTTAGTTGGGGTCATGTTCTCCAGTTGCCTAGTTTTTTTTGTAAAGAGAAACTTCTACACTCATTTACGGATTCACACGTCCCAGACCTAAAATCGTAAAGCGAAAATTAAATTAAGTATCTATATAAATACAAATGGAACTTGCAACTTTAAAGTCAGAAACTATTCTTCATAATTTACACTTACTTGTCGTACATAAAGACTAAAAAGGTATCTAAAACGGACTGTGCTCTCTCTAAATCGCCTTGTATACCTTGTATCGTAGTCCTGCTGTCGCATCTGGATATACACTCCAAGCATCGAAGGCACTCTTTTTTTTCCTTTTCCTCCGAAAAACAAAACAGTGTCACACCCAGTAAATGCATGAAACAGAGACAGTACTTGCGCCCTTTGTGCCCCTGAAAACAAACTAGAAAAGCATTTACGCATAATACCTACTGTGATCAAGACGATATCCTATATTTCATATACGATAGAACTTTTATGCGCTTACCCAATGAATTTGCAATAGCATGACATGAAAGGAACTGGTGATTTTTTCCAGTTCCAATATGCACCCATAATTCGGCTAATTGTGGCAATTGTGACACACATGCTAGTCACCAGGCCGAATTTACCGACGGTAAACACTTCTTTGTGACAGATGAATGTGACAGTCCTCACCAACAGCAAATACGACCAGGATTTGTCGCCATGTAACCACGAAGAAGCTGACACTCGCATGATGGTTCATGTTGCTGATACTGTAGCTCAGAGATATACTTAGATAATTATACGTGCGGTTGATACCGATGTTGTTGTGCTTGCCGTAGCATGTGGTGACACTGGTGTATATCCAGATGCGACAGCAGGACTACGATACAAGGTATACAAGGCGATCTAGAGAGAGCACAGTCCGTTTTAGATACCTTTTTAGTCTTTATATACGACAACAAGTAAGTCTAAATTATGAAGAATATTTTCTGGCTTTAAAGTTGCAAGTTCCATTTGTATTTATATAGATACTTAATTTAATTTTCACTTTACAATTTTAGGTCTGGGACGTATGAATCCGTAAATTAGTGTAGAAAGTTTCTCTTTACAAAAAAAGATAGGCAGTTGGAGAGCATGCCCCGAACTAAAGACGCGTTACTTCAACACTTTAAACGGGCAGTGTATCAGGGTGGTCATGTATGGAGCTAAATTTCAACACCCATGCCAGAACTACCAAGTCCTGCTGACTTGGGTTGGACTAGAGCAGCCTATTTGGACAACTTTGCTGGCTGCAGCAACGGCTTGTTTAGAATGAATTAAATGCAGATGCAAGCAGAGGTGTGCAGGAAGGTGCATCTGCTTATAACTCAAATTAAAATGCACGGAACTCTGTGGCTGCGGAGGAAATTGCTGAGGTTTTAAATGCAATAAAATAACTATGTTCTTTTTAATTTGGCATTTGTTACTACCTACTATTTGCTTATTATCATTTCTTTAGTAAACAAATTCCATTTTTTTATAAGGTATGAATTACATTACTGAACTGAATGTTTATTTATTTACCGATATTTTTTGGCCAAATTGACGTATTTATTCAAAGAAATCCTTTTTACCCTTTCTAAAGTATTAATTTCATTTTCAATGTAAGCAATTATCAATTTCAGAGCGCAAAGTACTCCTGCACATGTTTGTCGCGCGGCAATAAATATTTTCTTATAAGTTTTTGGTAGATAATAATAACATTAAAGTATATATTTTTGAACTTGTGAATGAGTAGGCTATTTTATAGTATTTTTTTTAAGTGTATACACCGTTACGTTTTGTATTTCATAAGGATTTAGTCAAAAAATATAGACGAGTTTAATTTATTTTTTGCAAAAAAAAATTTTTTTGTATGAAAAATTACTATTTATTTACTAGAAATAAAGCCAGCATCTTAATTTTTTCTAATAATTAGATATAAGTTGATGTATTTGCCTAACTTTTGCAAATAACAAGCTCAGAACAAAAAGTGCCTCTAGCAAATCTGTCTGCCGCGCGGCGATAAATATTTTTTTAAAAGTATTTTGTATACCATAATACCAATAAAGTATATATTTTTATAATCCTGAATAAACAGGCTATCCATACTTATTTTTTTCATAGAGTTTTAACTAGCAGTTTTTGCATTATACAAGGTTTTTGAAAAAAATAAGAATCCATATTTTCATATTTTTTCAAAAATCTCGTTTTTTTTATATGAGAAGGTATAATTATCATATCAAAAATGAATTCAGCATCCTTAAGTTATCCGAAAATGATACCAAACACGATGCAGTTACTTTATTAACGAAGATATTGAGCTTAGAGTGGAGCGCGGCGGAGCCACACTTCCCCCCCCTCCCACGCCCCCCTGCACGATGGCTCCTCGTGGCTCCAGGTCAGAATTGACTCAGTTTACCTATAGGTACCCCTGGGCGAAGTGGCTTCCTTGGTTGAAAAAGTGCACGGTCCAACCTCTAAGGACCTCCAGTAGTAGCCTACTCATGATTGTTTACGATTAACGCTAGTGCACTAGAGGGATATAGAGGCGGGAAGAATGGTCCCCGACAGTAATTGCTGAGTCACTACGGAGTACTCCCTAATTGAGATTTCTGGCAACGAGTTCGTAAACACTAAAGAGCAATCAGCGCCATAAGACAACGTTTTATGTATGGTATGCTCACCTGTTGTCATAGTCGCCATCAGTCAGATACATAGCTGTCTCTAGGTGTTCAAAAATACAAAATTTACTACATGACAGGGCACAGATTTTTTGAGCGCAGCTCTAATGTATCTGGTGTGATGATTACTGAACTACAGGCATATGTTCGTACCTAATACGACTTAAAAGTGAAATCTTCACTTACAGGTACCCGTAAGATTGAACATATTTTTTACCGGTTTTTCTGTACTACACGCCCGGCCACTCGACCAGGTTTACCAACAAACTTTCGCTTTAAGGTCAAGTTTCTGTTCTGATACCATCAAAGTCAGTGCTCACTTACATATTGCCGTCAAAAGTTGTTCTGTTATACAGTCAGCGTCATATAGTTTGAAGCATTAGTATGGTGTTCGAACTTTTTGATCACTTGGGAAGTTTTATACTACGATATGACGCTGACTGTACCCATCATATATAATATATGGTTCAGTTAGCATTGTCCGGCAAATATTGCTCTAAGGACGTTTTAATACACTTAATTAAATATCACGGGACAATTTACACGAATTGATCTAGTCCCAAACTAAGCAAAGCTTATACAATGGGTATTAGCCAACGAGTAAACATCCTTAAATAGATAAATACATATAAAATCCATGACTCGGGTATAAACATTCACATTTGTCATACGAGCGTACGCACCTACCGGGTTTTGAAACCGGGACCTCTAGCTTCATAGTCAGGGTCATTAACCACCAGGCTATCTGGTCGTCAAACACGTAAACTTACACGTAAAGTGACTCTTGTCGCACCGCATTTAACTTTATAATTCAGGTCAGTACATACATTACCGCATTAGTGTTTTTTCTTCAACAAATATTCATCTAAACCACGAATGAAACGAGTGTTTTGGTCAAAATGTCAAAATACCTACTTCCCGTTTGTATCAAAACACTTCGTTTAACCCTCTCATTTCAATTTCCATTAAGCTTACTTGGAACATAATGTACTATTATAGTAGATTTACAAAAAACCTAAACACCATACCGAATTAGAACTTATTTGTAATGATCTAATGGTCAACCATAATTGATGATATTTCAGAACATCTTTTATTTCATCCCACTTATCACTACTAAGGTAATTAATAGGTAAACAACTGAGTATAACGAAATACTTTAATAACAATTACAAACATTTCTAATCTAATAGTTATTTATGCACAATTTAGATATACCTACGTCAACATAAGGATTCTTTGATAAGTTCACTATAAACACAACGATGATTAAAATTACAGTAATACCACAATGTGTTTGCTTATCGACGTAGCTAACTACATATTATAATATACTAGCTGTTGCCCGCGACTCCGTCCGCGTAGAATTAGCTTATCGCTAGAACGCGAAAGCAATGCGGGATAAAAATATCCTATGACCTTACCCGGAACTAAAACTATCTGTATACCAAATTTTAGCGGCTTAAGCGTGAAAAAGTGACAGACAGACAGATTTACTTTCGCGATTATAATATTAGTAGGAATAATTCTAGTATTCTGTCAGAAGCAACTGAGGTTTCATTTAATATACCATAGAATTAGCATTCTGCATTAATACGTCGGACAATTCAGGACAGTTTTGTATTTAAAATAAGAATCCACTTTATATAATGTGGCCTGGCTGAAAAAAAAAAATATCTATTTAGTGGAGCGCCCATTTTTTTCCAACAAGTGGCCATTAGACTTTTGACGTTATTTTATGGTGCAAGTATGAGATTAGCGAAAGCTGCTTTTATGCTTGTTCATCCGACATGACGTGGCATTGTATTATAAGATTAACACACATAGAAAGTTTTATTGTTTTGGGTGGCATCTCGATTGTCTTCTTATCTTCGTGACCGAAGACATCACGTGCCCGTATAACGTGGTTCTACTGTAATAATTGATAAAATAATGAAAGACGTCTAATAGTAGTCGATACTTACTTCTAATTAAAATCCTATGGTACCTCTATACCTACTAGTTTAGCTAAATCGGTCTCACTCATAGACGGGTGTGTACTATTTTTTATTTAATGATTGATATGACTATACTATAACATTGATTACATTAATACATGTAGTCTTATTCACAGAGGAGTCCCATTTTGGATTAACTTATTAAGTACAAGTTTTACTATACTTTTTTAATTTAATTATTAAGGCCACAGTATCAGGCATTGGAACAAAACCCGTCATAATAGAGACATCTCTCTCACATTGAGATGAGAAAAAAAACACAGATATCTAAAATAACAATAATAAACAGTCTTCATAATCGATGTGTTTGTTCAAATACCTTATAGCAGCCAGGTTGTTCTAAAAAAATATTTCAAATCGAATGCGACACATGAATGGTTATCATGTCATAAAATATTTTTTTTATTACGTAGGTATGAAGAGTTATTTTACTGATAACAGAAGGTGCAACATTTTGAGATTAAGTTTCCTGTTGTGCCAAATGAGTATAACTAGGAAAATAAGGCTGATAAATTATCTACATGATCAGATGTAAGTTTAGTTCAATAAATTTAAATAAGTTAATGTCATGGGCTCAGTAGGTGTTAGCGCAATATAAGTATTTACTACTCTAGCTCTATTGGTCTATACGCATAATAATGACTGCTTGCCTTTTTGTTGTAACTTTTCCTTTCTGTGGCAGGTTAGCTGGAAGAGATCCCTTCTTAGGGATAAGTTCGCCTTTGTACTATTTTCTCTGTATTACTGTATTTTTATATTTTTTATGTGCAATAAAGAGTTTACATACATACATACATACATATACAACAGCGTCTGCAGAATTTAGCCATAAAAAACCTTAGAAATTAAGTAACATTCAAAACTCACTTAAGTAACTCTGCAAGTAAAAATATAACAATGATTATGATTAGTGAACTAATATTTATGTCAAAATGTACTTACAATATAAATTATATTAATGGTATCTGCCTCTGTTGCTTACGAGTAAATCACCTTTATACACTCACAAAATTGAATCTTACGTTATGGTTTGGTTAAAGGTAATCCGCAGGTACTCCTAGATTTATCATTATAAAATACTTACAAGTCGCCAAAAAGCCTACCTATCTCTACAATACTTTCTACACCTCCCGTAAAGTTCAAATGACAATGACAAAATCTTTTACAAAATGCTATAAACGGTAGAACTGATTTTTTTTTTATTTACAAGTATTTGTATAAGTAAAGCGCGAACTTACAAATGGACTTTAGATTTTTATAATAATCGAAGTATGCATAACAGTTTGTTAGTAGTTGCGGACCGTTCTGTCTGTTTCCCAAATCATTCGTTCCAAAATAACACTTTCTTTATTTGAGTGTAGACCAAAAGACCCATTTCATCAACAAATACCTGGATTTCATTGTATTCATATGCCAAAAGATCCGTATCTAATGAAAAATTTATTTAGGAAAAGGCAGTGACGGGAACGGATGTTTTGGGAACGAAATATGGACAACATTACTACTATTACCAAGTGATATTTTGTAGGTACACTAGGTACAGAGCGTAGCCGATTTAAAATACACCGATGAAAGTCTCCAAAACATAATCGACAAGCGACTCTACTGTCAACAGATCTTATTTAAATCTATTACCGCTCTTCTTTTGTTTATAAAAATGCTCACTGTACAGGCTGGCATTTGTATAACATGGAAGACAGTGTTATCTTATCAACAATACCAGACTTGCTTTTTTTGTTTTAACTAAAAAACAGTTTCAATTATAAAAGCTTTGGACATTTAACATTGATATTTTAAGAACACGTTCAGTGTAATTTTTAACACCAACCTCGAACATTGATTTTACGATTGAGTTACATTACAACTAGGATGGTTAACCTTAAATAGATTTAATAAGAATAGACAGATGATAAAAAGCAAGTTTGGAAGGCTGTTGACATTGACGCGTGTGATTCGACTATCGACATTGTTCTAAAATTTACAATATTGTTAACTATTCAAAGTAGGTACCGTCATCTTACAAAATTGAAAACGATGATTATTTACCTTACTAATTAATTCTAACTCGTAAGAAATATAAGTTAGAAGAGATCAATCTGATTCTGTTGCTTCTTTTATGATCCGCCTATTCTTGTCTCTTGCTTGTCTGAGGTTAAATATGACAAACTATAAAAAAAATGTCCGAGTAATGGAACAAATTACAAAAGCAACCAAGTCCGATTTGTGAATTGCTCGAGTTGCAATGATTTTTAAATCATCTAAAATTGTATGGATCATTTTTGGAGCGAACGGGTCAGAAGTAGACGGTGAGATTCATATGTTCCGCCACGGTTGGATTCGTTGCTTCGTTCACCTCGCCTTCACCGCTTCCCTGTCAATAGAATATTGATAGTTTTAATTAAGAATTTATGTGTCCTGTAAGTAGTACGATAAACATGTCTCATCATTTTCGATTTATAACTTGAGTTTTTCCTCTTCCATTTGACTTTATTCAAGCTACCTCTCTTGGGGAATAAAATTTGGTGACTCTTTTGCAAAGTAATTTTTCTATATTTGGTAGATGACTTGCATACCCCGACCTTATGTTTGTAGTACTACATACGGGACACCCTGTATTAGTATATTCTAATCAAATTTAATTTAGGCATAAAACCGTGGGTAATTCGGTATATAAACGGGTCTTGCGTCATTCCTTTTATTGGCATTGAATAAAATACATTTTCTTTGATACTTATAACTATGCCTGTACGTAACTTAAATATTAAATACTGCACCAGTGTTCCTTAGCTATTTATTTTTTTATTTAGCTGTTTTTATTGTAGGTATCCTACCGACCATTTGACAGTGTTGTGACAGGTTGTGACGAGTAAATGCCATTTTGACAGCTATTAATTGTAGCTCTCAACAGTGCCTCATCGGACAGAAGCAGTGTACTTAAATAAAAAAACCGGTCAAGTGCATGTCGGGCCACGCGCAGGTTGCTAGGGTTCCGTATTTGCGTGTCACAATACGCGTATACTGCGAACGTCAGTACATTTTACAAGTTCCATCTCTTTCTAGTCTCATTCTTTACTGTTCGACAAATAGGAATGTCCTAGTGCATTAGACCTCTGGTATAACAATTTATACCTGATCGCCGTCATCCCAGCTGAGTTTTTTGACGCGCGCGGGAATGGTGGCGCTGGGCCAGGCCACGCCGGAGCGCCCGCCCGCGCGCTGCAGGTGGTCGCTCATCAGCGCCACGGGCGGCGCCTCTGGCGGCGCGGGCGCCACCTTGCCCTTCGGCGGCCGCTGCGACTGCCGCCCCACTGTTGCGTCTACACATACAACATCCCATTAGCTATTTTATTTTGTATTTTATGTTATTTAAATAAGATTCTCAAATTGACATGGCTTCAGCTATGAAAAAGACACTATCGAACAAAAATAGAATAATCAGAATCGATTTGCATGGGCGAAGTTATAGACGACAACAAACCATTGGTAAACATAACGAGGTCGTTTCGATGCTTTGCAGATTTTCTTAATATGATTTAATTCTTATCTAAAAAAGTCACCCTTCTCTAAAAAGTCTCCTGTGTGTTACTAAAATATCTCTGTGACTAAAATCTTCCAAATCCGTCCAGCTATTTCACAAATTTCTGCTATGGGTTGTGAAAAATACTTAGTAAGCGAGTATACTGACTCCTAGTAGGCGTAGTATGCGCGTCGCGCAGGTCGAGACTGCTGGTGGAGTTGGCGAGAATGGTGCTGGCGCCCGCGCTCACGCTGAGCAGCGAGCCGGAGCTGGCTGCGCCGAGCGCCGCGCTCGGCTTCTCCGGCGGCAGCGTCAGCTTCGCTGGCGCAGCGGTGGGAGATGATTTAGAACGTTTCCTATAATCACAATGCAAATCTACATAAGGTTAAGGTAAACAATGTATCTACTGTACGCAAACTTTATTGATAAAATATCCAGTTGTTATTTATATTTAATTGTCATTGTACATAATGTGGTTTGACAACAAATCAATAGATATAATAATGTATTTAGCAATGTTTGAAGAGTCAAATATCAGTCAATTACAAAAAGGTTTTTATAGGTTAGGTTTACATATTTTTCATAGAATTTCTATCTGTAAGGACTTACTGATCCAATTCGGTGCAGTCGTTTGGAAGTTATGCGCGTACGTTCATTGCGTCGATTAATTTTTAACTATATAGATGACTAGAAAACTCCAGTATCTCAAAAACGCCAGCACTTTTTTTTATTTAGCATGATACGATCTTGGTTAAACTAGCTTTAAGTTTATTTAAAAAAGTGTATGAATGGGGTAATCCGCTTGGGAACCAGGATACCACACGTTCATATTTTAGAAATCACCGTTTTTATGCTGTTTTATTTTAATTTCAAAATAAATACATACATACATACATACCGTCACGCCTCTTTCCCACAGGGGTAGGCAGAGACTACTTTGTTCCACTTGCTACGATCCTGACATACTTCTTTCGCTTCATTCACATTCATCAATCTCTTCATACATGCTCGTCGGTTTCGGGTACTCCTGACCTGACCTTTTTCCAAAACGTCTCCTATTAGGTCTCGAAACCACAAAATAAATTATGTCACATAATTAGCCGGCCCACTCACGTTCGGTACATGTAGGCGAGCGCGAGCGCGATCAGCGCCAGCACGACGAGCGCGACCAGCGAGAGTGCGCCCGCGAACACGAGCACCCCGCCAGCGCGGGGCTCGCGCGCCGACAGCAGACGCGAGCTCACATGCACGATCACCGGCACCGACGTCTGCCAACAGAAAAACACTGACGTCACTCACAGATTTTATATGATTTTAAGATTGAATATTGTAATTACAGTACACCAGAGCAGGGCTAGGAAAGTGAGAACATTGGTAATATATCTACTCACATTTGTTCAAAGTAATTCATACTGGATTGAAATTAAATTTGAAATTTAACACGAGCTTTTTGGTGAAGTAAAACATCGTGAGGAAACTTGCACACAAGAGGGTAGCAGTTCCACGGAGTTTCTGAAGCTCCCAATCCGCGCTGGGCCCGCGTTGAAACTTTACCCCAAGCCCATTCTGAGAGGTGACCAGCAGTGGGACATGTAGGTATACTGTACAGGCTGTAGATGTAGTAAACCAAATAGAGTCACCTGTCTCGGTGGCGAGCCAGAGTCTACAGCTGTGGCCACGACGTGTAATACCGAGGAGTTGAGCGCAGCGAGAGCGTTCTGCCGCATAAACATTTCGCCGGCGTCGTTTATGTAGAACATACTGCAAAGTTCAACCAAAATTATGCAATGGATACATACATAAACCACGACTTTATCCCTGACGGGGTAGATACAGCCGAATGCAACAAGACCCAAAGGCCACGCTTAGCATGATTGTGGGCGTAAAGATGGAAAGGGGAATCAGCGGAGTTTCTTAAACTGAGATAACAACTTGCTTTTGTGTTTTCTAATTATTAGGCTTTGTTTCTTTTTCTATAATAAGGTTAGACAGGGGTCTATGGACATTTTAGAATTCTGAAAGTGGTCCGTGACCTCCAAATGTTTAAGAAACACCGCAGTGGTAGGTGAGGTAGCTGTTGCATGGGTTTTGTGTTCATAGATTCGACAAATTGATAGTTTATTATCTAAATTTCTAAATGTCAGTGAAAATTAGAACACGTAGAAAAATCCGAAAAGTAAAGCTATGGCCGGGAATCGAACCCGGATCCTCGTCATTCCGTGACGCGTGCTATACCCCTACACCACCCATAGCAGGTGGGTGGGTAAGCGAAAATAATCTTTGAGATTCCAAGCTTAGAAATAACATTGAACCTGGGTTGAGAGTTTTGTCACAAGATTTTTGAATACTGTATTTATTCTTTGACATTGGCGAAATCGTCGCATCGTTCGATGGGGCCATTTAAAAAAAAAAGAAGAAGACATTGAACCTAAGGGTAAGGAAAGGATTTTCTTGGCAGACTATACAGACTGATTCAAAATCCAACAATTCATACCTGGCATCGGAGCCCCTAAGCGTGAGGGTAACGTTGTCCCCCGCATCTCCATCATACACGTCCAGCCGGCCGACGGGCAGCAGCCCCCCACCCCCTCCCCCACCCCCGCCGTCGTCGTCCGCCTCCACCCGGAACTCGTACTGCGGATACTTGAAGCGCGGCTCCCACTCGTTCACGTTCAAAACGGTTATGTTTATCGAGGCGGTGTCGTTCTGAAATTAAACACATCAAAGGTCAGATCAAATAAAAAAAATAAAGACTGATGTGAAGTAAATATAGATCTGGGAAACGAGGCCAGTTTAAAGTACGCCTAGCCCTATATACACAGATGCACGAACACATTTGCAACAAAACTTCGACAAGCAAACTAGTCAGAAACAGCATAATTATATGGTAGATTGAAAAGCCAAATTTTAAGGCGAGTGATCACGCTATAAACCTTCTTATACTTACATAAACACCATCCGTAACCATAACTTGGTAATTGTACTCTGGGGTAACCTCATAGTCCAATGCTCGGCGAAGCAACACTTCACCCGCACTGTTAATGGCAAACTTATCCAAGAAACTACGGTCTGATACGTAGAACTGAAGAGGGGGCTGTAGACAAAAAAAAACCATTCATAAATACAGAGAAAATATAGATATCATGTTGAAGTTTTATGATACCATGCATGTCTCTGTCATTTCTTATATGGAAAGGCAGGTCTGATGAAAAGGTAATAAAAAAACAATACCGAGAGTACTACCAGCAAAAAAAGACCATGTAAATTTGCTTTACATTTTTTAATTAGGATATCACACTTAGAAGGTAACACCATTAGGCTAAGTCCAACAACACCTGAGAAACAGTTCAATGGCGTGTGTGAACTTTCCAATGCGCACTGGACCCGAGTACGCTACAGCTCACCTTGTTGTGAGAGGTATGGGGGGCTAGTATTACACCGTTCCTCTCGCTATACCATTAACGACTGCTTGTGTGAGCGGAATGGTACGAAACGAACTTCGAATTTTTAACCTCAAAGTAGGCTTGCTGTGTCCAGCAACGGGGCATATAGGCTGGAGAAGAGACGAGACGTTACTCACAGTATCTCGCGATGCATGGGGCTCCGTGTTGAGTGTGATGAGCACAGTTCCAGGCGGCGCGTGCTCGGGGACGCGCGTCGCAAAGGCGCGTCGCGTGAACTGAACCGCGCGGCGGCTCAGCGCTCCCGACCGCTTGCTGATTGACAAAGTCGCAAGCGCGTAACGGTCCGAATTGTCCACCTGGGTCGCCTTCGAAATAAAACAGATGGTTAGTTATTGCTCAAGTCACTGTAATCCGCTTCAAACTGGCTGATTGAATGTGGAAGTACATAGATAGACAGTTTTATTCCAGAAAAAATAAGTTTCTGCAGGAGTGATAAGATAATTCTATACACACAAAGTAACTAGCAACATCTTGTATGTGTAGAAAGAATGTCTCGATTCAAACCTATCCCGTTCTCAAGGTATTTAAATAAACCACTTAGACATTTTGTAATAATGATAATGAACTAGGTATTTAATAATTGAGTATAACTAAGTATTTTACGCACTTCCATGCTGGTCTGGCAGCAAGGAAAAACATGGAATGTACCAGTTGCTTCTCTATCTGCACAGATGAGCCCATTGAGCGAATGGGCGAAAATCTTAGGAAGCATGTTATAGGCGATGTGGCTAGCAACCCATCACTTTTTGATTCCTTTTTCACCTATATGCCCAGTCTTGCTAAACATGGCCTTTAGGTCTTGTTACCTTGGGCTCTGTCTACCCATAAGGGATAAAGACGTGATTTGCGTGTGTATGTGTGTGTGTGTAAATATTTTGTCTTGTTTGAATCTATTGTGCTATCTACTACTAATAGAGACAACTATAAACAGCAGTTTACGTTCAATATCGTACATTTTTCTACTCACTCTTATAACGACTGTGGCAGGAGCATTGGCTAGCAGTAATTGCTTAGTAGCAGCAACTCTGCCTGTTTCTCTGTCAACAATCACCATTTCTCGCTTGTCACCAGTGACAGTATAGTACAGAGGGGCATTAATACCAATGTCTTGGTCCACAGCTGCAATGGGCCCTGGTGCCATTTCAAGGATTGTCCCCTGAAATATTAATTTGCTATAAATTTTTTTGCTTTAACTACAATTCTTTATTATCCCGATCAAAGTTTAATAGCTTTACCTCAACGGCATCATCAGGTAGCAGTGCAGTATAATGGTCATGACTAAATTTTGGATTTTGATCATCTGCATCCAGCACTTCTACATATAGACTGGTGTCATTGTGCAAGGGAGGACGACCCTGGTCCTGAGCTCTTAATATCACCGTGAAGTTGCTGAGAGTCTCATAGTCTAATGGTTGCTTTACCACTAGTATGCTGTCAAGCTCATTTGCAAAGCCAAAGTATTCCTGTAGATGAAAGATGTGAGTAACAAAAAGGAAAACTGAAGAAAGTTGTAATCAAATTAATTATTAACACTAAACATTCGCTTTTGAACAATCTAACACTAACATAAAATCAACAATGTCGCTTGTGCAATCGATTCATAAAGCATGGCAAGGCATTCATATGAAAATTGAGATGGAACAAAAATACACAACATAACCAAAAAAACAAGAGATGAATTTTGCTTCTACATATACACACAAGCTATTCACTACCTTATCTGGTATAAGTTGTATAGTCAACCACGAAAATTCTTTACAATTTTTAATGATAGTTCCTATATCACAAAAAAACAATAGGGCTGATTATTATATTGACTTGTAAATGAAAATAGTCTAGACATTCTAAGCTGTGCAAATGACATTGAACCTTAGGATGAGACAGGACTTTCTTGACTGACTATTATATGTATTGTGGAATATTAACAAATATAAAAATAGCAAACTAAAGCTACTAGTATTGATAAAATACAAACTGAATTAGGGCCAGGCATCACAGAATAATGAATAGTAGCATGAGGCCCAGCCTGGTCTGCATCTGTGGCTCTGAGAGCAGGCAGCACTCGGGAGCCCACTGCCGTCAGCTCTGATAGCCTCACTCGGTATGGGGAGCCTACCCACACAGGAGCATTGTCATTGACATCCCAAACACGCACTGATACTGGGATGATGAAACTCTGAAAATTGATTTAGTCATCGAGAGGTTGTTCTACAAGATCACATAAATTCATAATTAATAATAATAATAGCCTTTTATTTCCGACATTAATTAAGTAGTATAGTTATTTATATTATGTCTGATATTGGTGTGCCATTAATTCATAGCCGTCATTAATATAAATTTCTCACAGGGTCTGTGGTTCGGCGACGGTCACAGCGCACATTCACGTAAACATTTGAGGGCCCCCGTTTTTCCTCTCGATCTAGGGCTCTCAACAGGGTTAAGTTTTTGGTGCCTGGTGCGATTCCCAATGCTGCATCTTTCTCTTGTAATTTAAGTGATATATTTCCATCCTCTTCACTTGGGTCTCCATTAACACTAAGGGTACCTACAATATTACAAAAAGAATATGAAGGTTCAGGAAGAGACGATCATAGAGTTAAAGTTGAGTCTAGTTAAAAGACGTCATATTATAACATTTGGTAACTGTTCAGGTAGCAGTAACAAAATGTACTTCACATGTCTCATACCTATAACGCTGCCAACCGGCGTATCTTCGCTGATAAAGAAGCTCTCCACAGCGCCGCCGTTCATTAAGTAACAACGGCTGTCTTGAATAGCTGCAAAAATGTCCATACATGTTTACAAATCTCACTTGATGAAATTAAATTATTATAGGTAGCATTAGGAGTTGTTAGACCCATGTGAGAAAAACCGACCGTGAAGCGGAGTAGGTAGACCGAGTGGAAACTGGAAATGCATGAAATGCATCAGAAAAATAAACAAACACTTTTTTTGTTTTCTTTCTTCGGGCAAGAAAAGGCAGAGGGAATTATGCCCATACAGTCCAATAAATTAATGATAAAATTCATCGCAGTCGCAGTCGTCTTCATCAATCCTATATCCTATATATACTACGGGTTTTTGTCATGAGAAAGAAGGAAAACCATTTGACATGTATCTCTTTATTAAAAAACACTTTTCATAAATCGGTAACTGGAAAATATAAAGCTATAACTAAAGAAACCACAAAATTCCAGGGATTCTAAATTGTAACTTTCTGTTATTTATTTCTTAAAACTGTTTTTCAATGAAAAGGCATGTCTAGATTATTTACTTTCTTTTGTCATGCTAAAAAAACCGAAGTTACTTACCGTAAAAAAAAACGCACTTTACTTTACTTACGGCGAGCTACTTACTGCACGGAGAAGCAGGCGGCGACCTACTCTGGAATAACAATACAGAGGCGGGAATACGCATTTTCATTCATTTTCTTATTTTAGACACTATTACTTTTTATTGTATAATAATACACAATCTTTACTATTCACCGAACAATATACATATAGCGCAGAAAATAAATGTTTAATTAAAACAATCGAATCACTGCTGTTTCCCGCCAACCACCTTCTGTCTGTCACTCTGTGGCCTATTTCTTGAAGTGAAGCTATCTAGATACGTACGGAAAAGTAGCTGTAAATGTTGTAAAGTTGTATCCAACCCTTGTCTAAAGTGTTTATTCAATGAGACAAGATAGGCGTGTCATTGTGATTCTGTTTTGCACAAAAATACCTAAACCTTTTGACGCAACAAAGTGAATATTTTTATTTTAATGTAGATATAGAACAGATTTTATTTTAATAGGTACATATAATGTTTTAAGATAAACGTTTGGTTACTCATAATTAAGCAAGACTAATAATTCGGACCTTGGACAAATACGAGAAAGTGAAGTGATAATAAATAGAACTCAATTTTACGATTACCTATACTACCTACCTATACTATTTTGTTTCATAGTTCCTAATAAAGAGTGCATTTACTTTACATGGTACCTAAAGTGTTGAAGCTACACCAATTATTGTAAGATCTTTGTCACAACATTTAACGAAAAAAGAGTTTGAGATTTTTTTTCATATAACACAAACTTACATAAATCACGTTTTTATCCCTTACGGGATAGATAGAGCCTAAGCTAACAAGACCTAAAAGCCACGTTTAGTATAATTGTGGGCGTATAGGTGGAAAGGGGAATCAAAATGGTGATGGGTTGCTTGCCGCATCGCCTATACCTAATATGATTCCTAAGGTTTTCGCCCATTCCCTCGATTCTCACATAATGCATTGAAAAACGTTGTGGGACATGCGTCCGGAAAGTAGTTTATCCCCACTGGTGCCGCTGCTTTCGCACGTATTTAAGATCTCCGGCACGCGTTCGGATTTACTACCTTCCGCACTTAAATAACTAAGTATTTCGATACTGATTGTAATGGCTAGAAATAAAAAGATATTTCAATCAAATTATGAATCATGACTCACACAAAAAATAGAATACCCATTAGGAATGGAGCTTTTGGTAGGTATACATAGGTAGGAAGTTCGATGTCATCAAATATGTTTAATAGCGTGGTAAAGAGGTCGCGGGCCTGCTATTAGTATAAGTCCAGCACTTATCTATCCAGGACGCGGGGTGGTGGGCGCGTAGTACTGGCTGGGGTCATTTCCTCGCCGCTTGCCATAGGAAATGAAACATTTTCCGCTTTGTTTGTGACTGAGTTTTTACGTTTTTACCCCACGGGTGGAGTTAAAAATGGTGGCGGAGATTGCTTGTTAAGCTTCATTTTGTATTTTGTTTATGGTACTTCATCACGACACGCGCTCGTTTCTCTTATTAGGATAACACATAGGGTTTCTGATAGGTATAGTAAGACCAAAAGGATTTTACATAATGGTGGGAAAAAGTCATAGGTACTTAAACTGTGCCATGATGCCTTATACAGTACTCGTATCGAATCAGGGTTTGTGGTTTCTTTAGTCTTTTAGAAGTTAGTAGGACCTATCTTTACCGATTTAAGATTATCTTTGTTTCTTCACGATAGCTTACCTACTTGAACTAAGTAAGCTCATTTTGTTGTGGTCAAATTCCAATAAGATGACCCATAAGTCTCCGCTTCGCTGATTACACTTTCTATATAATTTGCGTTCTTTATTAGGTAGGTAGGTACGTACGTATAGCTGAATAAGATTAAAATTACCATAAATTACACGGTCAGCGTAGGCAGGAACACTTTGGCCGACTGAGCCATGGGTCCGCCGTACCGTGTTCATCCATGCCATGGTTAGTAATTCACCATACTAATAAGCAATACTTAACTTATACCAACCGTAGAATTTGAATGTGCAGAAATATTATAGAGTGAATGCTGTAGTATGCAAATGCAGTGTGCTGTGCAAATAAGTATAGGTACGCAAGTATATTTATTTGTTGCCTAAATATGAGGCCTATTTATTTAGTTCAAACTTTATTCTTTTAGGTAACAATATGAAAACCGGGCACGAGAGTTAGGAAACCAGTACTTAATTCACAGGTTGATACATATTTTGTATCTGCCGCTTTATGGACCTACTAAAATACTGACTACTACTAAAACATTGAGTCTAAAAATCTAAAAGAATAAAGTAAGTATGTTTTAACTATGTTATTTAATCAGTAAATGTATAATAAATGTTCAATATTCAGCGTTACTTATCAAAAAACATAAGTAGCATCTAACTTTAAACTACGCCTAACTACGTCAGATTAAATAATGTTAATTATAAAAAATAGTACCTACAGAAAAACGTATGACAATGCCAAGCGCTCTAAGATTTTATTTTAATTACTAACCGTGCAATAGTTCAATAAATACACAGTAAGTTATTTGCAGGGGTAACTCACCCCGCGACTTGATAGAGAGCGCTATGGCTGCGATGGTGGCTGGCCGCGCTGGGGTCACAGGTTGGGTATCCGCGCGGGCGACGCTCTCTGGACACCACAAAACAATATAGACCTTCTATCTACGGATACTGAAGCGCGGCCAAGAGATCGAAGAGATCATAATTATCGCACAGCACAACATGGCTGGAGGCCGGGCATTTAGCCTGCGGAAGACCCCAAAAACATGGGCTGTCATCGCTCAATGAACTTCACAAAATCATCCTCCCTGCTTTCCCCCCTAAAATAAATAGGTACCTATAACCTTATTCCGCTTGGATAGTAAATCTAATAGAATACATCTGCTCTGACGAGGCATTGATATTTCAGGGTTGGATTTCCATGAAACTCGTAGCAATTAAGTTGAAACAGAACGTTTTCAATATTTTGTTTCTATGTTTTTACGGCAGGTGCGCAGAGACAAGTGGAGCACCGGAAGGCGGACTCGCAATAAATCCCCCTCGCCACTTCCGGCGCATTTGAAATTCAATATGGCGTCGGCTACGTATTCACTGATGTGGGGCGGATACTCCGTCAGCACCAGAAAAATACTTTCATTTTCAACTAAAGTTACGATGTTATGAAGTTTATATATTTAATTAATTTCAGGATCCTGCTGTACCTACTCTACGTACCCTCAGTTCTCACGACTCGCACGGAACTCATCAGGCGCAGGGCGTTAACCTTTTAATAGAATTAATTAAAAATGGACCACCTCTCAAACGACTGTCTAAGTGTCGAGAGTAATCAAGTTTGATGTCTAATACAAAACGTGGTTTCGAAGCGAGCAATGATCGAAATTATTTTAGCTTTTTATTATGCACCATTCTGTAATGTTTGTAACTGACACTTATCTTAGCGATGGACGCAGGTCAGTGAAAGTTTGACTTTCTGCAAATTGAGCTGGTATTGTGACGGGAACTTTACCGGGGCAAAGTTAGGGGAGTCAATGGTCTTTATCAGAAACAAGTGTTAAAATTGCGTATACAAATTTAAAACCAATAATCCTCGTTTTCAGTGGATAGACAATACTATAGAGCGTCATTTGTGGGCGTCATGATTTACAATCTCGTTTGTGGGTAGATAGATGTAACTACCTATTGCCATCACATTAAATACTAATAGAAAATTACACATTAGTCGACAGTCATTTCCGATCTAATTTATCAGCATAAAGTATAATATATACCTAATGTACCTATATTATTGTTATAGTGACTTTCATTTTAAGTAAGGCAGAACATAATTGGCTTACTTTTATTATTTTTATTGGCTAAAGTTAATATTGCCAGATCGTCACGTCGTTGCTTTCGATATTTCACATACACAGGACAGGACCATAAATTATGTAAGAGTAAACCAAATATGGATGTAATAAATCTGCGCAAATAGAAACCTCTGGACAGTTACTTACATACATAGGTAGGTAAATAAGTCAGTCTTATAATAATATACTTGTAATAGCTTCAACATTTTGTTTGACGACTCGTAATTAGGTTAAAAAGGGTTAAAACTGCAATGAACAAGTGCTTTGCACGGAATATCATGTTTTTTTAAGAATAATAAAGTATACGTTAATTATCTATATTAGCCCCATTTGCTTTGTAAGCTAATTGAAACCATAAGTCGCAGCGTTTATGGTTCTAAATGCCTAAAACGCTCTAAAAAAATATATGGTAAAATAAATAGTGTTACGAGTTTTTTTTGACATTTTAGGATAAATTCAGCTCGTAAAAACTATCATTTTGTATACGGTCAATTCGAATCGAATAGATAGTTTGTACCGAATGAATCAGAATACTTATGACGAAGCGTATATTAAGTTTGATACTTGAAGTGTGAAGTAAGAAGTGGCAAGTGCTGGCCGAGCGATGGGGTCCGCAGGTCGGGGGCTGCCATGCGTGCTTCCGGCGGCTGCCGCGCCTCACCTCACTTCCCGCGCGCTCGACCCAAGACTCGACAATTTTTGAACCATCATGCAAATCTAAAGCAAGGTATAATGATTGATCAACTTCCAAAGATCAACAGTGTTGGCATACCAAGTACCTACCAAGTAGACAAGATAGATGCAGCATAATGCTGCTTGCTGACTCAAATACCTTTTCGGCATCATCAACTCAGTATGTTTTTGTATTAGTTTAAGAGCCTGTGTATTTTTTTGATGTCGAATAAAGTTATGTCTATGTCTATGTCTATAACGTAACCTTACCATACGCTTTAAATTCGCTGCGAACGTCTAGCATCATTCATCTTTAATAATTTGAAGTAAACGACAGCTCCAATGTTATGTAATTAAAATAAATTGTCTCTAGCATATTATAGAGCGAGCATATAATTTCCGGTTGTAATCAACTGGATCGCTTCAACATAGCGAATAGTTAATCCGTAAATTGACGTGACAGTCGGGGCGTGGTGGCCCTTTCGCTTCCATCAGCTAAGTCCCGGTTTGCAATACGATAAAAAACGAAAGATGCATAAGTTATGTAGGTACTACTAAAAAGATTATGTGAAGAACAATGACTGAATAAAGACAAGGCGTTAGTTATTATTACCTACCGTATTACAAAATGTTTCTGCTCTATATACCAGAATAGCAATTAGTGTCAACAATGAGGCGTGACTTCGCTATGGAGCCAGGCTGTCTTCAATTACACTTTCCGTATAAATCGTCTTGAACCGTAGCATCTTCAGATACGGAGAGAGTGTGACCGACGGCATAACAAATAATACAATTAATCTGAACTTATGAAAGATAATCTTAATGTCCGCAAAATTAGATACGATTGCGTCAATAAATATAAAACGTTAATAGTTTCAATTCAAACCGAGACTACGCTGTTTCCAAAGCAATTGCAATTGCATAGGCTCAAGCGATCACATGTGATTACGTACCTGTCGAATCTCTCCACTCAATGTCGATCAAATACGTCTCGGAGGAATAGGACTCGAACGTAGGTACATTAGGTTCACCAGTATAACCCCGATCGATAGATTTGCATCTCAACAGGTTGCAGTTATTAATGTCAAATTACTTAAGTTTGACATTTAATTGTATTTTTAAAAGGGTGATAAATAAATCAATCAATCAATCAATCAATGATTACTTCAGTAAATAAAAAATTAATAGAAATGCTCTATCGTAACTCGTAACATAATATTTCGAATGTAAAACCAAGGAAACTCTAAAGCGACACGTATCCCTTATTTAAATATTTATACCCACATGGAAAATATTTTAGAAATTATTTAGTGAATTTTTGTGTTTGTAGATGTCTCTTATATACCCACGGTTGTTCGCGCAAATCTCTCTGGATGTGGTGTTCATTTAATGTGTTCTGGTTTTCTTGGGGCAAGATTAGAAGCTTTGCTTGCAGACTTAGTTACTAGCTTGCTTACATGAATGCTTACACGCATGCCTGCATGTTTGGTCGCTTCGCTTGCGCGTTCGATTGCTTTGCTTATTTAAATTTTTTTTGCTCACGCGAGCGTTGCAGCAGATAAAAGTTGCATATAAAAATTAAGAAAGGTGTGAAAAAGTTTATGAGTTTATGTAAACATATCTACATAATGTTTACTACTTTTCCATATTAAAACAGACGGACGGATTTGGATGAAGCTGAAGCTTATACTCTGAATAAATAAGTCGCTAGGTAGGTTACATTTTAGCCAAAAAAACTTTAATGACTTACAAATTCTACGGGGACGAAGTCGCGGGTTGTACCTAGCTTGTCAGTATTATTTCATTAAGTGCATTCGTTATGAATAGGCTGTACCTACCTATTCGTTTGAATACCTCTATCTTTGCAAAGATACAAAGAATTGTGTAGGTAGGTACGTAAATTCGAAGGCAAAGCCAACTAGTAGAAGGAAGTGTCAGAAAACGTACTATAAGAACATTATTTTATAGCTGAACACTTAGCGAACAATGCATTTCCGACTTTTTGATTTAAACAGACATAGATAGACAATGCCTTTAGGTAGTGAAGTCTTTACCGCAAGGAAACTTAATCGCTGTAACCTAATAATGATCCACACGGCCGCTAATTATGTAGTAGCGAATTGTTGCATTCGTCAGTTGTCCTTATAAAAATAATTTCCTGGTCCCTATAAAGGTAATTTACTAACAGTCAGGAGAAGATCAGTTAGGACCTAGCAATCAAATGCTTTCATGTGACAATCACTAGATATTACAGCACTTAAGTAGTTGCTACACATCCCGATTGTAACAAATGCCTATTAACAGGAGAGCTGGCACCAATTTTTTGGATCGGCATTTGAGATAAGTAGAAAACTTGTCATTTAGCTCTCTTATTATACCCCAACAAGGAACTGCAGACCTGGGGCTAAGGGTATATCAACCCCTAAATTTTTTTTTTCTTCCTAAAACATATTTGGGGCAATATATGAAATTTACACGTGTTGTAGTTTAATGTTTAAAGAATAAAAAATAAAAAGCCCGACGGTTTTGTCGGAGTTTTAACTTGCCAGACGCGTGTAAATATTTTTTGCAAAAAAATATAAAAAATGTGTTTGAGTCAACTTGAAATTATAATAGGGTATTATTTATAACTAAAAAGTAAGATTTTTAAAAAAGACAGATCACTCTGGTGTGACTTTCTACCTGCTGGGTGACCTAACAATTATGCAAAATATTTTTACACGCGTCTGGCAATGTTAAACCTCGACTAAATCGTCTGACTTATTTTTTTATTCTTTAGTTAAAAACATTAAACTGGAACACATAAAAATTGCATATTATCTCAAATATATTTTTGTTTTTTTTTTAATTTAGGGATTGATTTAGCCCCGCTACTCACCAGCCAGGTCTGCAGTTCCGTGTTGGGGTATAATAGGAGAGCTATAATGTCAAATTTTCAGCTTGCCTCAAATACCTACCCAAAAATTGGTGCCAGCTCTCGAACTATTATGTACGATTAACAATTGTAAACTGTTTTTAGTGTTATTGCGTTTAACGTTAACTGCGGAGCACCCGTTTAAATGGAAGGAAGTGGCGACCCTGCCGGTGTCCGCAACAATGGGCAACGCAACAGATGGAGCGGCTACGGTAACCGGCGCCTTCTTACTCCTGTCAGCACCAGTACAATGCAGCTCTCACAATTACTCTACCTATATCTCCTTTACAACTGAAAACAACTTATCAAAGTTACCAACCAACCAACCCTAGAGTTCACGGATACCAACTGAACATATGCAGTCTAGAACTCTATATGGTATATTATAATATACAGTACTATTTGAAGGCAAGTTCGAATAATCAATTAGTAGCTGTGCAAGGTTGTACAGTCGACATCAAAGATATCTTTACACTTTAGTGCCTTGTCGTTGTAGGTAGCTTCATGTTTGAACTTTCATATGAAGTTGTGAAAATACTTGGAGCGACAAGGTACTAAAGTGTAAATATATATTTGACATCGACTGTACCTACTCTGGTCCAAGTTCGTGAATTCATATAGATTCATTGTTCATTGGCAGAGGGCTTAGCATAAGTTTTTTTTTGACACAGGTAATTTATTAAGCTAAAATCTTACACAATAGGCTCGACGACTGCTGGTTCAATGTCTGTAGAGTTCCAAAATGGTCACTCTCCAGATTTATGCACTCCGTCTAATTAACGCGTAGCTCAAGTGGAAAAAAGTAACGCGATAATAAGTTTAGCTGGACTGCACCAAAGCTGACCGAAAAATGATCACTTTTAGTTGAGTATTTTCTGTTAGTATAATTGAGTAATTTTTGTGTTCTAAAAATTACAAATAAATCCAAACGCGCTAAATGTAGACCTGTCTCAATAATTTGCAAGTACAAAATAACCGATCACGTTCTATGCTTACATAAGGCGTAAGAAACGACGCAGCGTATTTATACGATATTAGCCCGATAGTCAACAAACAAAAGTGAGCGTACGAGTGTGATAATTGCACAAGAATTAATACTTGAATAGGTATATTAATTACTAGTGTGTTATGTAGAGTAGCTATTGCACTACGCCGGTACGCTATGCAAATGACATGGCGTGTTGTTCGAGCCATTCTGCACTGCCCACCGTCCAGGGCATTAATGAGCGCGATACGGTCTGTACTGCACATCGTACCATGCAATATAGGTTATTGACCTAACATCAATTATTCATTGGCCTTCTGGGGTGTATATGAACTAAACTGTGTTGAAACCCCATTATAATATAACCACCCGTTGCTTTCCACATTCTTAGGTAGCAAAATAACTGTGCTACGTGCATGATGGAGTGCGTGCTTAGGAATATTTGTGGATAGTGTCATTTTATCAAGTCAAATCTAGTAATTGAAAGAAACATAATACTACTGAAACTCGCTGTAACTATACCTACGAGTTTATACATTTAGTCCGAGAAAGTCACCAGACATGAGTTGTTCATATTGTCAACTTTAATAATATTAAAGTACCTATAACTACTTTAGTACTTATGGTCTATTGTAAGTGTATGCTGTTCAGCAGCTTCATTCGGCATAGCTGACTTCTTCGTAGCCTTTTGCGTGCCGCCAGTTTTTGATCGTTCATCCACTCACCAACATTGTTATACTTAATAGCTAAAGCGCCTGTTGCGAGCTAAACTTCAGCACGCGAATAGGTACGTACGTAAAACGGATACTTTGATTACACGCTCTGTTTTGGAAGTGTCTATCAATCAATTAAGTAACCGACCGTTAATATTTAACACGATAATTGTTTTACACAATACTTCGCATTGACCTGCCTCTATTTCATAAACGTTGTGAGTGCTACGGTTTCCCCTGTTCTATTTAAGCTAGAAAACAAAATTTGATACTAAAATGTCTAAATATAAATATGTAGGTTCAAAATTTACCAAAATGTACTACGGTCAAAAAGTATGTAAATGTAAACATGTTATATTGAACAAAATACAAATCAAGTAGATGCCACAAAAACAAATAATAAAAGAATAAAGATAAATGGTCAAGATCCCAAAATACCCAATGGGGACAAATATTCCCTTGTCACAATGTACAAAAGTCAAAAAGTTGTAAATTTTTTGTATCACATTGCGTATTGAACATTTTGACCCCAAAAGTACCTATCCTAAAAACTTCCAGACACAAATACATCTAGGCTATAATGAAAGCTGCCTTGGAAACATTTTGTCTAACAGTGCATGTTGGCCATAGCATATCCTATCCTACTAATATTATAAATGTGAAAGTTTGTGAGAATGTTTGGATGTTTGTTACTCTTTCACGCCAGAACGGCTGGACAGATCTGGATGAAATTTGGAACATAGATAGATTATAGTCTGGAATAACACATAGGCTACTTTTTATCTCGGAAAATTGCATAATTCCTGCGGGATAGCGATAAACGAATTCTATGCAGACGAAGTTGCGGGCAACTGCTAGTTTATTATAAAATATTCAGACAAATTGACCTGGTGGCGCAGAAATTTAGTAATTTTTGACAGTGTTACATCTCAACACTTCATGCAAATTCATAGAATGTTGCCAAATTATGGCATTTGTATTTGTACCAAAAGGACCTGTTACCAAAAAAAGTATTTTATAGATTTGGGAATTGTCCCCGCGAATAGAAAGGTTTCCTAACGATGTTTTTATAGAAAAGCTTATAATAATACCGCAATTTACCTAATTTCCAAGTCAATTAAAACCTAAGCTCTCTGTATTCTTTGAGGGAAGCGCACGTAAACAAGTGAATAGGATGGATACAACTGAAAGGGGACTTTTACTTTTACTACTGACTGACTCAGTGCACTAGCACCGCAGCACTGCCCCTGGCGCTGCTAGCTAGTAATGCTCTCGACGACGTACACTGAGTAGGTAGGTATAGGTTAGTACCTATACCTACCTACTCAGTGTACGTCGTCGAGAGCATTACTAGCTAGCAGCGCCAGGGGCAGTGCTGCGGTGGCCATGCTTCCGCCATCCCCTCAGCCACAAACCAAAGCCAGACGCATGTGATAACGAAAAAAAACAGCGTGGAAGATTATGTTAAGAAACTGTACCCTGAGCGTATGTTGAGGTTGCGGCCAGTGCCAGCAGCGCCAGGGGCAGTGCTACGGCGGCCATGCTGCCGCTACCGCTTCAGCCGCATACCGGGGCTCTGCGCCGGCGCGGACAATGAGAGCTGGAACAATGTGCACTTTAGTTTAAGTCTGAATACGTTACAAAAGCCACATTCAAGAGTTTAGTACTACATATATCTATAGATAAGTTCTAGAGGCCTCCCGTGACCTGAGTGCTGGCCAATATTTCGCTCAGCGAACAAGCATCGCCATACAACGTGGCAATGCTGCCAGCCTCCCAGTTCTGGGCACCCTCCCTATTGGTGGCGATTTGGGAGAAATACTTTATAGCTGTAATTAATTTTAGTTTTAGCTAGTTAAAATTATTTTTAAGTCTTGACAGTTTTTTGTTATATAATGATTTCAACGAACAAAAAATTTACCTTGCTACTCCGCTACTCACGTGCAAAATGGACCTCCGCAAAGTAACGCCTGATTCAATAAAATATTATAATGATTTGTTTTTCTTCTTCAATAAATATATAATTTTAAGCAGATACATATTTACTGGTGCTCCTCTATATAGCTTTTTTTGTATATTGTTGACTGTACTTGCATTGTTTACCAAATTTGTGTCAATCTGACCACAAGAAGATTTAAAAGTTGCTACTAAATAAGTATCTAAACAACAAAAGATTGACACGGTTTACATAGGTCCAATAATCGTCCAGTCAAGAGCACAAATATATGTTAGGTACCTTACCAAGTTGTCAAAAACATTTATACACCTTTATGCCACAAACAATAAGGTTGGTGATACATAAATATTTCACGTGTTTGGCTGAATCGATATTTATGCCCTCGACTGTTCATTATATGTTTGTCAATATGTCTCTACTTCGTTGTCTCTATGTACCTATGTTATGTAAACTCGCGGTGCGGCAATCTTTTGCGATTTACTGAGCTATATAGTTATGTACCTAACCTTGCCCGTGGCCTTTAGGTCTTGTTACCTTAGGTTCTGTCTAACCCGTAGAGGATATAGACGTGATTTGCGTGTGTTTGTAAGTATGTGTATAAATAGATCATTCACATTTTTTTCAACTTCACTTGTGCTCACAGCAGATGTGCAGTTTTTCTGCTACGGTCTAATAAAAACAAGGACAATTTATTTACTAGATTGAAATCTAACTGTCACAATTGTTATCTAATTAACTGTATGTACCTACATCTAGCAAATGGTTAACTTGAAGCATAGTCTTTCACACTTCGGTGAAATCTTTCAGATACCCATCGCGCATGCAAAAGTAATTACGCACGATAGGTGCTTTTTTATCCTACTATATCTTGGTACATTTCACCGACATGGAGAGCGTGAATTATTGGTCAAAATTGGAAGATTAACAAAGATGGCGTGAGAATGGACATTTGATGCATGAGAGGTCACGGGATCACCGGTAATTTTGAATACTAACGGTAATAGACCTCGCGTGATACGATACGCGACGACCGGACATCGGGCCGAAATGAAAACAAAAGAAATTGTTCTATGTATTATTACAGCGAGTAGGTAGGTACGTAAGTGTGCAATCAGCATAAAATGTAGGTATACGTATTTTAAATAAGTCTGCGTGGTCAAAACAACCGATAAAAACGTTGCGAAACACCTAGTCCATCGAACAATACGTCTGAAGTCTGTCGATAAAATTAGTATACTACTTTTTTATAAATGTCGAGAGACTAAAGAGAGTCATAATAAACCTGCGGTGGTTTAGCCACCTTATCTTCTACCGAAAATTAAAAACATTGGGTATGAAGTGCCGCTACCATTTATGCCGGGGAGTATTTTACTATTGATTTATACTTTCCTTTAAAATTTACATCATTTATAACTTATTACAGTTAATTCAATTTTGCATTACATTTTATTTTTCATAGTAGAATAAGTAATTGAACAAGTGCTTTTCAAAGTTTCTGATCCTGATCTATACTTAAAACTGTATAAGGCACTTTACACCTTAATTACAAGATAAATTACCGTAAAACGGGGCGAGTAAGACAAAATTGATGTTCAAACATCGATAAAACAATAATTTCATATGTGGCTAGGTGATTTTTTAAATAAAAAATATTCCGGTGGTATGAATTTTAGTTTAAAGTTTAAGTTTAGTTTCATAGTTTAAAAATAAAAATAAACAGTAAAATATAGTCCTATCCCAGCTCACCCTGTAGTGGGGTCAGAAGGGGCAGAAACAAATAAAAAAAAAATACGATAGCAAATTGCCAGAAAAAGAAGACTGAAAACACAAAACATTAGCTCTATCCCTTCTCACCCTGTTTTACGGTAGGGACTTTTACTTTCTTGAGAGTAAACGATCCGTTTTACTCCCGCTATAATATATTGACTTATATTATTTTATTTAACCCGTCATGTGCCCAGTACAAAAACAATTGACTACTAGACACCTGAGACTTGTGTTATAAATAATACGAATACTTACGTGCGCTTCTGTGAACCTTCTCTGGCAAGTACATAAGCGGGGATGTTCACAAAGCCGCACCGCATACCGCTGGTCTAAGACATATAGAGGTATAGCACCGGGCTGTATTTAGAAAGCGGAAAAAAAACATCAAAATCGCTGCAACCATCGCAGGCTGATTTCGCTTTCTTGCGCTGCGAATAGCGATTCATTTACATGTATTAAACCATTAGAAGCAGCATTGTTTCCGAATATTCGTTACGTTAGCGCCATCGAGAGCGGATAATTGACATGATTGGACTGCCATAATTGATACACTTTTACTAAACCGTTGTATGAAATTAAATTGCCGTCAATTTCTGAAGCTGAAGTAGAAATGGTAAATACAAATATACGCCAAGTCTAGCTAGTGCACTGTCATTGCACGGCTATGGCAAAAGCTATGGCTACGAGTAGGTACGTCGCGCACACTCGTGGTTAGCCAATAGTATAATCTCCAAGGTGCGTTGATCATATAAGATTCCACCCTTTTTGATTTGGTGTGATGACAGGTACAGTCAGCATCATACATTATAGTATGAAACATCCAAACTGACCAAAAAATTTGGCACACCATACTATTGCTATGGTGTACAGTCAGCGTCATATACATAGTTTGAAGCATCCAACTCGGCCAAATAGTTCGGTAAACCATAGAAGTAGTATGGTGTGTCGAACTTTTTGGTCACCTTAGATATTACATACTATATGACGCTGACTGTACCTACCGAACTATTTGGCCGCCTTGGAATGCTTCAAACTATGGGACGCTGACTGTACCCTACTTCATACCTACTTACACTTAAATTACTTAATTCAGAAATCTTATAATATAAGGACTACTTAAGTTTTATCGTAATTATAAGAAAAGTAATTTTTGGCATCGGGCATGACAATAATTATAACATCTTTGTCCCATTTTTTTATATATTGTTAACAAGACCTAAAGGCTAGGTTTAGCGTAATTGAGTTACTAGTACAGTTACTTTAAGCCAAGCGCTTTTAGTAGGCAGTAGACGGGAAATAAAACCTGCCCTTATTGCTGTCGCACATGACTGGACGCGGAGACCGCGATCAGGTAACGTCGAGGGGCGTCACGGATGCTAACTTTACAACCACGCAGGCATACGAACATCGAACATGGACGTATGGAATTTGAATTATAAATTGGTATTAGATATTATACACACTTCGAGTTAGCGAAATGTCACGTCTTTGTCCCTTACGGGGTAGACAGAAAATGTCCATCGGCGTCCATAAATTTAACTCTGTGCTCGTATGTATTCGAAAATTATAAGATAAAACCAAACATAGCTAAGTTTAAAACTATCAGCTCTATATACTTCACTCAAAATTATCGAGCATGTCTAAATTGTTATTTTTATCTCATGCTTAATTGAGCCATATAGTGGATGTTATGAGCACTGTTAGGTAGTTGCTGGCAACACAGTGGCAAAAGGCAGGTCTCGCGCCGTCGGTTGTGGTAGGCGCCGCTCGGATCGGAACTACTGTTACTTGGTGCTTCATGCATGTAGGTAGTTCCTTACTTACATTAGACAAAATACATACACACAAGCCATGGTAGAACCTAAGCAAAACTATTTGTTCTTGTTCATAGAGACATGAGCTAAATACATAGGTAGATACCTACCAATACAAGTATCTAAAGCTAATAGCTCATCCATGAATATTGCACTGCAAGTTTGGTTTGTAACGTCAACGCATTGGCTACATGAGTTGCAGATTAGACGAACGTAGTAGTTACTTACATAGAGCATTTTCGGTAAAACAGCATAAAATGTAAGAAATGCTGATGAACTATAGCGACACCCAATATCCTCATATATCATTGGCGAAGTATGTCAGCACTTTGGCATGTCAATAGCGGTTTTCTGTAAACAACCTAACCAAGTGTCCAATTACTGTAATTATACCTAAAATCACGCTAATGAATACAGTTACCTCAGAGTTTATAATAATTGGGATAATTCTAACGCTTTCTTTCACACACAATTAATTATTATATATTTGCAACTGCATTCGGCATAATGCCTGCAAATTAAGGTTTGTCTATGCCAATGTAAATAAAATTTTCTTGGCAGCTATAATATAATTTAAATAATCCTGTAATCTCAGCCCTTCCAAGCGAATGTATCTGACTTAGGTGGATGGGATCCTAGACAGACGTACCTAGCTAGTTAAGTGGTCGAAAGGGATAGATAAAAATGTATACCTATCAAATTCATAGTGTGTGGGTACTTCGTATTTTCAACCCTTTCTTTCACATATAGTCAGTGTGTCTCCTCAGTTGTTCCCAAGAACTGATTCCAGTAGTTACGATGTTAAATTGAGAGACAAGACCGCCTCATTCGCATCCATTAAGCATGTATTGGCGCGTGCCTAACTAGGCCTCCCCGTTGGATCGTCATGGTGCAGCAACTTTTTACTACGCTATGCTACAGGTGCGCTACCATGGCTATAAGTATGATGTCTCATATTTGACGAAAGTAAGTTTATATAAATTTGTTTATTTTTGTGACCTTAAAGTTAGTAAAATTTCAGTAGGTATTAGACCTTTCAAGTTCCGCGGTACCTAGGATTAGAGCCGTAACATCTATTTAAGTTAACAAGTGTGTACAAGTTGGTAAATTTTTAGGTGTACAAGTTACATATAATATTTACATGTAAAAGTTACAGACGAGGGAGCAACTTACAGGTAAAGGTTTACTCATGAATTAAAATTAGTTTATTAATGTTGGTAGCATCTCATCTCAAAACGTGAGAGGGTATACTTACATACTCACGCTTCAACTTACTACTTACTACCTGTTAATAATCTAAGTCTAACGGCTAAGATTAGATGGATCAATATTCAAGCGTTTCGACCGCTCGGCTCATGCCTCATTGTCGTCCCACGATTATTATCCTAACAAGGACAAGCAGCAACAGCTTTGGACAACCTATATGCAGCATCCATACTGTGGTTCGTTGTCATAAAAAGTTAAGCCTCGGCATCATCTCTTTTAATGGTTAACTAAATACTGAAACGATACTGACGAAAAAAAACGCCGAAAAAACGCTGAATATTAACCCTGGTCCAAACAGCTCATCCAATACTAGCTATACAATACATTGTTAAGTACTGAACTGGTACTAACACCTACCTATATAAATAAGTACAAGATATTTTTGATTTTTTTTAAGGGCATGCAGATATAAGTATTTTAAAATAAGTTTGTTCTAATATAGTGATTGAGAACTAATCAGGTCTTTAGGTACAACACTGAGGAATCTTTTCCAAATACATAAATGCATAATAGCTACCATACCATCTGAGGTAGGTACGACAAGAAATATATACCTATACGGCACGTTTTTGGTTAGCTAAGATATACAATTCGCTCTTGCTTAATTAAGGCTAGAAAATAATTAGACAAGAAGTGTTAAAATCGTAAAACTTTTAATAAGTTTTATATACGTAAATCTTTCGTTTATTGACACATACAGTGTCAACCAACGGGGATCGATTAAAAATAAATCAAATGAATAATAAAGAAACAAAACTTACCTCGTAGTCAAATTTGCAATACTTTTGTTCACGTCCAAGTTGTGTCACAAATACCCACAGGTAGTTATACCAACTGGTCCAATACCTTCCAAAAACAAGTTCCTTAATTTAAATTTTCGGCGGGAAATCGTTGCGGTGCGTTCCGCGCGGCTTACGTCCGGTACATGGCGAGCGGGCCGGTGCGAGACTGACCTCTGTAGGCTTAGCTTAGCTTGGCTGTTGTGCGAGGGCGAGCCAGCGAGGGTGGGGTTTGGGGTCGCAACGGGCCGTTGTCCGCGCCTGCAACTGCAACCACTCCCGAACACGTCGGAGCTAGACTATAGGGTAGAGGTCTGCATTTTTAAATAGGTATATTAAATATTATTATGTGTACTAAGCAATAACAATAACTATACTTTACCTACATGTAACGTACCATGCCACGCCATACATTATAAAATAAAAAAACCATGTGTAGTGTGTGGAGAATTAATAAATAGGCATTATTAAGGTTGCCTTGACGGCTTAAAATAAAGTTGTTTTACAATTTTACTGAACTGTTCTTTTCATTGTCGATCACAGTTTTACGCTTGTAAGTATTAAACCGTAAGTAGTAAATTTCTTCTTGTTAAGTAGGTATTGAAATGGAGAAGGGAAGTATTACTTATTTTGAAATGATTTCGTTCAGCTCAAACGATTTAGGCCTTCAAAATTTACGGAGCACTTTCGCTTAGTAACTATATTGAGGCTCCATATACGTAGGTAGTAGGTACAATATTAGTTCAGCGTGAGGATTCCTTTATCGGTTTCCGTACCTCAAAAGAAAAAAACGGAACCCTCGTACTTTGTTGTCAGTCCTTCCATCCGTCCGTCTCTCAAAACCCTTTTCTCAGGAAAGGTGTAAATGTGAAACTAATTCCATTTCAATGTCTGCGGCCTAATAGAGCTGTAAAAAATCAACCCTCTAAATAAGTCAACTCAATCAAAAGATACAATCATTGGAAAATATGTTTCCATACAAATTGCCGTGCTCCCAAAAATAGAAGGTATCTCCAGTTGTCCTAGAAAATAATCGATTTTTTAATGGCAGTTTTTCTATCTATGTAAGAAACCAATATAAAATGACTTCACACTACCTACACATTACTTAGGAGCAGGCTCTGCTAACACGGATACACATGCATTCATAGATACATAAATCACGTCTTTATCCCTTACGGGGTAGACGGGGCCTAAGGTAACAATACCTAAAGGCCACGTTTAGAATGATTGTGAACGTATAAGTGGAAAGGGGAATCAAAATAGTAAGTTGGTGGGTTGATATTCATTCACTGGCCGAATTTGTATGGAACCTCTGTACGGAACACTCGGTGTGCGACTCCGACTCTCATTTGGCTGGTTTTTTGTGTCGGGAACCCCTGAAAATAACATAATTGTCATGCCTGAAGTTTAGTTCACAATAAGTTCATTTAGGTATTTAAACTGCGCGCGGTACTGCTTAAGGTAGCGTTCCACTTGGTCTAAGATTCCACTATATTCCCACAAAATTTATACATACACTAGCTTTTGACCGTGATTTCGTTCTCGCAGAATCAAAATTTGCGTTAAAACTGCTTCCTCTCTCCCTCGAAATAAACCCGTTCCTTGCACCCACTTCCACTATTTTTTTATCTCATCCCCTTTGTTCTGTTGGAAATTCGAAATACCCTCTTCAGCTTTATTATAATGTATAGATACATACATAAATCACATCTTTATCCCGTAAGGGGTAGACAGATCTGTAATATTTATAGTATTTTTACGACTAAGTAGGTACTTAATGAATTAAAGCAATACGTTCTCCAAAAATGAAGAAGTCCGGTGTTCCAGTCTCCACGCAACGAAATTGGCATTGTTCATTTTTTTTAAGCTGTGCTTTTAACACCTTTATTTGATAAAATGGACTATTTCAAGCAACTAATTTGAATATTATGCTTTTACGTAGCTTTGTTAATTAATAATAAATTTTTTTTCGCTGTTTGATAATTCGTGAATTTAGACAGAATCCCAATCGCCTTCGTTCGGCAGGCTATAAAAAAAACGGCTTTGTCTATGGTTTTGTCGATTTGACAGTGACACGTGACAGTTGCCATAGCCAAACTTTTTTTTTCATTTTTGTGGCAAACATTCGATGCCGGATTCTGTCTAAAAACCGAGTCGTTCGGTCAAACAAAGGTTCAAAGTACTTTTACAAAAATATCTGCAATCATAAAGTATTTTTGAAATCGGACAAGATAAATCGGATAATTCATGGTTTTCCTTGAAATGGTTTTCGGATTGGAGCATACTAAAAAAAATGAACCAATTCTGAGAATAGAAATTCGAAGTTCATTTCGTGCTGTTTCACTTTTTTTTGGAAGAACGAGACCTGAATAGGAATTCTAGGAGTAATCTTACAATTTTTAAGGCTTGCATCAAGTGAACGTTAATCTCTGTGGACGTAAGCCCTTTTTTTACTCAAAATTGCCATTCTAAAATAAACGAAAATCTACGTGTATCGTTCGGGCAACCCCGTCATCAATATGTCACTCACTGATTAATTTTCAACTTCGCTTGGTGGTTGTTTCTTGTTTTTTTATTTGTGAATAGCTGCAGTTTCGATGTCTTAAACATGAGAATATGAGGCTGTTTTCTCTGTACTGGTTTTTTAGTGAGTGAGTGAGGTGTTAAAATCAAAATTTTCCGGTAACAATCTGTAGAAAACGTATTCATGATGGCAGAGCTCGAATCATTGAACCCCGACGTTCGGGTCGAAACCATTGAGTATATTAGAAAGATCGATGTAGAATTACAAATAAAAAAGGAGGTTGAGGTTCGTATTAAGCCGGAGCCTCAGGAGTGCGTAACGTGCTCGATCAGGGGCCGCGACGGACACGATATTTACAGCACCAACACGGCTTCCGGCGCCTCATTACACGATTTCCTTTATAAGTTCACACGCGTAGATGTCTCCTTGGCCGAGAATTGTCCAAAATATATGTGCAAAACGTGTTTTGAACTCATCAGTGTTCTAGAAGCAGCTGAACAAGAGTATATCAAGCTCAAACAAACTTTTGAGGAAATAATTAGTAGAAATCCATTATTTGATCAATTACGTCAACCAATTGAGCTGAACTCTGTAAAAACTGAGGTTTTTGATGAGATCTACAACTCCAGAACCAGAGATAATGTGGGTGACTCTGAGGATGAACCCCTTGCTATTACAAAAAAGAAAAGGCATCGCAAACCTGAAAAATCAAAAAAGAAGTCTATCACCAAGTCTGCCACTAAACGAAAGCCTAGAACCACAGAGAGTAATGATAGGTAAGTGGTGAATTTAATGTTGCTTATTTTTATGAACAATGGAATGAAGTACCAGTATTCACCTATCCACAATAATGCTAAATGTGGGCTTTAGGTTACCTGAGGCTCTGCCCACCCCATAAGGGATAAAGATGTGATTTATGTATGTTTTATGTATGTATGGAATGGAGAACTTACTTAAAAGGATTACTTTTTGCAAAGGAACTTTAATTATAAATATTATAATGTAAACTTCATGAATATTGACGGAGAAGAACCAAGATCTATCTTGTAATTACGGATTAATGTAAGATAGAAGCTATTGGTTCTCTCAATAGAATTCAAAGTGCAATAATTAAAATTTGTAAGATAGGAGATCTTAGTTCTTCCCCGTTGATATGTATTTTTTGTAAACTTCGATTTAACAGAGTTATTTTTAGTTGGCAGTGTAATGTGTGCGGTAAGCGTGGTGATTCTGGAGGGTCTGTGGCAGAAGCTGCCCATAAGCTCACTGTCCATACCCTGGTGGCAGCACCTGCCCTTCAAAATGTAAAGACTGAAGACTCTACTGATGGGTAAAACTGTTATAAACACTTGTTTTGACTGCATTTTTAATGCATGTTTCCTTTCTCAATCCTTAAGTTAATGTATAGCTGCTGTAGAGAGAAGTTATGGCTTATACCTATTGTAGAATGTACACCCCACTTTAACATGCACTATACTGTGTCTGTAAGGTATTTTTGTCATGTGCTGAGAATAATTCCAAATGAGATAACAATCAATGCTTTTAATAGAGTATTTTACTCCACATACCTATTTCTGGGACTGAATTACACTTACATTTGTTTTATTGCAGTACACAAACTCCAGACTATAGCAATGGCTTTGATACAGCCAGCGACGATTTATTCAAGATTGAACTTGGAGATTTTGATGATGATGATGATAGTGACAACTATATACCAGAAGATGAAAACACCAGTGAAGTGACACGTAAAAGATCAAGAATTCTCACATCAAAAAAACGGAAAAGGCGAGAAGACAAAGTTATGCATCAGTGTGACCAGTGTGATGTGAAATACTCTTCATTGGGTATGTTAAATTATTCTTTTATTAGGTCATTTTACATTAAGTGGTCTGACATAATTACATGAACAAATACAGTAGACATCCAAGGTAAGAGTATGCTTCCATATCTTGTTGCAATGTGATAGGGTGAAAAATGTGATTATTTCTTTGACAAAAGCTTTTTGTTCTTCAGTACGACTGCAGCAGCACAAGAGGAAGCATGACGACTCCAAGCCGCCCTACATCTGCGAAGTATGCGGCGCGCACTACAAGCACAAGCGAGCTTGTGACATTCATGTTGCACTTCACAAAGGTTTTTTCTTTAATTACTCTTTTAAAGTATTGATGGAAGATCTTCTTTCTTCGAATCTTTTATTTTGAACACAAACTGGCCAGTCTAGTTTAAACAATATGTCGTCTCCAATTTGGTTTTCCCAAAAAAATATAGTAAGGTAATTCTTCCAACCAACAGACAAAGTAAAGCATTATTTATCAAAACTGTTTAAGTTTATATAATTGAGCATTTCTTTCAAATAATTAAAAAAATAAGTACATTTATAATGTTTTCTGTTCATTGTAATAGTACAATACGATGCTAGTGCGGAAAGTATGTCATTACTCAACGAGTCCCGTGATATAATGCCAAGGCGAGTGGCAAGACTCGGGACGAGACGAGGGAAGAATGACATTTCCGAGCGTCTATAGTACGACGTTTTTTAATACAGTTACGAAAAAATATACAACACAGAATAAAGTAAGTTTAGCAGTGAAAATTTTTGACAAATTAAAGGCGTTTTTGTTAGCTTTCATATTTCATTAGGCAATGGCTTTTGCTATTCAGCCAACTCATTGAATGATTTTTTTAAATACATTTTTCTATAAGAAGGATTCAATTTTATAATCTATAACACCTTACTATTATTACCATGGTATCATTATGTTCGATTATTTGTGTATAGAAATATTTAAATTGTATAAACACAAAAACTACTGTTTCCTTAGGAACCTTCAAAACCATGCTTGCGGTTGGAAAAACGCCTACATTGTGACAGAAGGCAGCTATTCCCACGCTATTCCGTTCCATTCAGACATTAATAAGAATGGTTTTTAGGTATTCAATATTTAAAAAATAATGATGAAGTAGCGAGCGGTATAATGTTTTTTTTTTCAGGTATTAGCGATTGGAAGTGTGAGGAATGCAACAAACTGTTTCCGTCAAAAGGTGCTCTGCATAGGCACAACAATATACACACTGGCAAGCCTAATTATCAGGTAATATTTCAATTGTTTATATGAAATTTGATATAGTTTGATGAATTATACCAGACTGCGTATACATATTATAATGCATAATAATGTGTGTCACTTCTTTAATGAATGCATAGTGGGAAAATTGTTTAAACAAGTGCAATCTTTTTAGTTGAAATATTTTTTTAATAAAGTCATGTTTGCGTATTGGATAGTGGCGTTCACTTATAAAATGATTATTTCGATCATTCTGTTAGGGTCAGTAGTGACGGACTGCATTTCAACTGCAACGTAACTGCCGACTGCCCGTATATTTCGATCGCAGTTTGCGTGCAGTTGTACCGGCTGCAATGGAACAGCAATTGAAAATGTATGGGCAGTCGATAGATCGTAGTTACGTTGCAGTCGGAATGCAGTCCGTCACTACTGGTCGGACATTGGTACTATATGTATGACTTCAATGTTTTTCTATATTAATGCTTATTTCATTCACTAAATTGTTCTTTATATTTATAAGATCTTGAAAATGACTAACGATTTCTGAGGGGCTTATGAGGGCAAAAAATTGATCTAAGTCTTTCATCAAGGAAAACCTGTTTTTCCAAGTTTTCCAAACACCTAATTTTGAAACTGTATGAATCGATGATTTGTCATATTTTGAGGATCAGTTAACTTCATGAAAAAATTATCGTATAGTCTAACTCAAAAGTAGCTGAACACTAGTATTTTGTCCCAGTAAACTACAATACTAAGACAATCTGAAATGTTTCAAAGTACTGAAAAGTGAAAGGTGTTCAGCTACTTCTGGGGTGCATTTATACGATAAACGATTTATTTACTTAACATTGGCTGCGTTTTAGAATTTTCCTCACAGAACAACTTTGAAATCTTCCGAAACATGTTTGTTTTGGTGTCACCGTAACCCTAAACTTAGTGGTTGTGATATTTCAGTGCGACCTGTGCGGCAAGTCGTTCATTCACACGTCCTCGTTCAAGATGCACAAGCTATCCCATTCGGGTGTGAAGCCCCACGCGTGCGACGTGTGCGGGCTGGCGCTCATGACGCGCTCGCACCTTAAGCGGCACAAGCGCGTACACAGCGGGGAAAAGCGACACGAATGCCCCATCTGCGGGAAACGATTCTCAGAGAGGTAACAACCTCTTTATTCATTACGTTAAATAGGTACTCGCCTTTGGTATCTCGACGTGCATCCATCCGCATACGCAAAAGGGCAGTCATTCTCAACATGAAATAAAGCTTAAAACACTAAAATTATGCTTAGGGCCTAATGGCCTATGCTAGGCCAATGCTTTATTTTATTTTCTATGGGAGTTAGGTAGATGTAAGAAAAACGAGTAATGAAAATCTGAGATTGGGACCTCCTCATCTTGCATACGATGATGTGTACGGTTTACTCACAATTTTTTATTTTTCCCGTATCATCGTATGGACGTTCACGATCGGATTCACCTTCCTTTATATCCTCATATTACACTGTTTAATAACCAGAAATGGTAAGTGCGAATGTGATTCCGAGTAGGAACGTTAGACAATTATGGCGTATGGTGTAAAGATTCGAATACTTACTAGCTTAGCTCGAAACACAGCTATATATAAAACACTAGCCGCAAGCGAATGCGAAAATTGTGCTTTCTTTGTTATTATAGTAATATGAATGGATATTTGATATTTGCTCAATGAAATTTTCCTGCTTAGCGAATCTTTGCTCACAATTTCTACGCGAATGTATACTTTAGTACTAGAAGAAACCTATTACAATTATAGTGCCTGTGAAAGTTAATGATCATTTTTGCCTTTATAATTCTACTGCTCATCTTAGAGGAAAGAAAACTAAGTGTGCTAATGTTTTAGATTTCTGTAATCTTATGCTTGCTTCGCGATTTTTCATGTCAATCTGTTAGCCAAGCTCTGCTATCTGACTATTGTTGACTTAATGTAATTTAAATTTATTAAATCAATATTTTTTGTCTAGTTTTAAAATCAGCTAAAAATTACATCCCTCCTTACGGCTAAATGGTGGTATTTGGATATACATATAAACAAATTATAAACGGGTAAAAGTCTTAGAAATTATGTTATATTTGATGCGGCTAGCAACCCATCACTATTTTGATTCCCCTTTCCACCTATGGAATCGGCTTTTACCATCTGCGCGGGAAGAGAAGCAACTGGTACAATCCATGCTATTCTTTGCTCCCAGACCAGCATGGAAAACTGGTTTTTAGGCATGTAATTTAAATGCGCTCTTTGCGAGAATTGCTTAGCGTAGTGGTAATTGAACTTTCATTGTTTTGCGGAACCCTTGGTCATGGATAGTTTGACCTACACCTGGCCGGTTTTTTTATAATTTTATTTAACATGATAGTTAAGTAGGTTATACAAATGTATGTATATATACATACATATAATCAATAAAGCATGTAATAAGTAAGTAAGTAAGTAAGTAAGTAAATGCTTTATTGTACAAATATAGAGAAGTAGAGACAAATCACAAATAAAAAAAGACCTTAAATATATGCACAAAGGCGAACTTATCCCTATAAGGGATCTCTACCAGTTAACCTTTGAGTAAATGAGAGGAGCATTAAGCGAGACCGACAAAGAGTGAGTTTAAAATATCCATATAGTGAAAGTAATAAGCATAGGTACATCTCATTGGTTTTTCTGTCGGCTCTCCGACGTGTGTACTGTCGAACTATTTGATTCCTGGCCCACCATAGAACGTTCTCACACTAAACGTTTCATGATTTTCTTGGTCAATTCATTGTAACGTCACTATGACATTTACTGTGAGGGTTCCACGGTAAGTCAATTTGTTCGTTCGATAGTACATAACACAATTTCGTTCTGTTCAGTGATTGTGTCGTTTTTTTATTATTTTTAACATAATATATTCAGAGGTGTGAGTTATGACAAATGCTTGCAGATACAACCTGGTCGCGCACAGCAAATCTCACTCGTCGGAGGGCGCGCCACCAAGTACGCCGACGACGCCCGCGGCGCCGCCGCCGCCGCGCCGCCGCCTCTTCCGCTGCAACTTCTGCCAGGAGCGCTTCGAGCGCCGCTACATGCTTGAACGGCACGTGTCCGTCGTCCACGGCCGCACGCTCGAAAGACCTCCCCCTACCCCTCGCAACACCATGAGCAAGATGCTCAAAGCCCAAGCACAGGCCCGTCGGTCTCCCACTCACTCCAACGAAACGACCACAAAAGAAGAACCCACCACCGACACTACTGAAAAGCTCCCATCCTCTAGCAATGCGTGGACCAACGCCTACGTCCAAGAATTCGGGCTTAGACCTGAGTACCAACATTGACTCTTGCTGCTCTGTGAGCGGGCAGAGCTGGTTACGCTGCCCGTTACACTAGAGCCGGGTCACTCGTTGTTGCTTATGTAATATGTACTATTTGTACCAGTGTTGTTATGGATTCCATATCCGTAACCGAAACTATCGGATATCCGAAATAAAAAATATTCATTACCGTAACCGAAACCGATATTATATTTTACCAATATCAAAGAAAGAAAGAAAGAAAGAAAGAAAACTTTTCTTCGTGACATAGATAATCAAATTACAAAAACAAAAAAAGAAGTAAAAAACAAGGACATACATCACGAAATGGTCCCATCTCAGCATAATGCTGGCCTTGCAGCCAGCGCTGGTCTTCCGATGGGACCATCAAGTGCTACTGTAAGCACATATTAAAAACTATATAAATGCAAAACAGTGTAATAGTGAACCGGCATTACAACCATTACCGTGGTTGTATGGACAATAATTCCTATAATGACAAGGGATGAATTTTATAAAAATGAAAAAAATCCTTGGCTTTAGTTGGCCTGACCTGACAGTAGAAAGAAGAAAAATGGCAATATTAACAAACAACCTTCTTTCACATTACTCCATATCCATATCCGGATCCGAAATTATATATCCGTAACATCCCTGATTTGTACCAGTGTATCCAATCACAACATTGTTGGCTAGGTAATTATTGGAAAAACTCCCTGTAAGATATACCGATATTACAGCAGTCGGCTTCTCGTAAATGGGCTTCAAGTGTGAGTTATTTAATTTTTAAACAGGGATTGCCAAACCACCGCTTTGACAGATTTACTTACTGCCAACGAAAAAGTGATATTCTCTTGCAATGTACAGTCGTAGATGTTTAGTAATAAGTGAATTAACATTTTATCTATTATCATAAATTAAATGCACAAGTTGCCTAGAGAAAGTATCTAATATTAGGTGTAAATACGCAATATAGATGAATATCATATGATGGCTATGAAAATACAGAGCCTGTAGATTGTGAGTTGTGAATATGAGTATTTTTTGTTTTATCTAGTTTGAAATTATTCTAATTCACTGTAATGTATGTTTATTGAAATTATATTTTTATACTGTTAAATGGCACTATGTTGTTATAATAAGTGCAGTTAGTAGCAGACTTCCTTTTTTTCGCGTTGATTTTTGGAGTTATATTTCCTATAGGAATATTTAAACAATGCCATCACCTATTGCTACAAAAGCTTGTAGGACATGGGACTGCTATAGAGGTTTTTTTACAGTCATTTTGGACAGTGCCACTACAGCCACTCGTCTATAGAACTTTTTCTGCGGTGACAGGTGACGAAGAGTTACTTAAGATATTTCATCTAAAGTTGCCTATTGTAAAGTTGGAGTAATATTATACTTAATTTAATCTTGCAACCTGAGTAACCGAAGCAGCTGCTAATATTATACATTATGTATGTATAAATCCAACTCCCAAGTTTTGTCCCTGTGCTGTGGCTGTGTGGTGTCCATACAAAATGCTATAATAAGTTTACGTAACATACTGCGCATGGCAGTAACAGCAATGCAATAGGAATGATGTTATGTAATTTCTTTTACATCACCTCGGGCCGTAAGTAGCAATTTTCGCCCTGCTACGCGAGCGAAAATGTCCACTTCCTGGCCAGGGGAAGACGTAAATTTTTGTACACGCCTTAGGCTGAGATAAAGAAAGGTTCAGTTCGCATGTTTGTCGCCCTCGCCTTTGGTTCATGCGTCGAGTTCCTGCGATCTGTAACATTCTTTATTTCCCCACCCTCGGAATGTAATACTATTGTTTGCCTAATTAGCTAGACTCAAAAAGTATTGGATGCGCATTTTTCAATAAATCAAAATAATTACGGAGATGTACACATACAGGATGCTCCAGGAAGTAGTGTCAAGCCAAACATCTGGACATAGAACACGTCGAGGTGCATCCGAATTACCATGTACTTATTTTCTGAAATTTTTCGTAGTTTAGGAGTTATGGTTTTTTCACATTTTCTGTAAAATTGCGATCACAGAGATAGTTTTGCTCATAATGGCTGCAATAATGAGACAATTTATCTTTTTAATTAATTCATTAGTTAACGTTTTTTTACTTTGTAGCTGAATAATAAGTGCATAAGACACATAAAAAAAACATTTTTTTCCTGTTTTGGCAAAATTATTAATCGGATCACATATAGCGAGAAAAATTTAATTTAAACCATCTATATAAACTTCCTTAATTTAGTAACTTTCTAACGTACTAATTTTATCGATCTGAATCAAAACGTACTGCATCCCTAATTTTCAGTTTTGTGAGACTTGACAAAAGAAAATATACGTGTCCAATATTTATTGATAATCTAACTGACGGACTAAATAAAATTTCGTTTTCTTTGCGCGGTGCGCGTTTCAGCACTCACCCCTATTAGAATTTAACGGCATTTCATATACGTTTGCGACAGCGATCCAGTTCATACAAAGATTTATTTATGCCACGTAGCAATATACAATAAACAAAAACATTTACTTTGCTTCTCTACTGACAGATGATTTCGTTTATTGGTATTGACTTCCGCAAAGTAACGCCTGCTTCAATAAATTGCGTAACATTTTGTTAAGTTACGTTTGATTTGAATGCTCGCGATGGCTACCATCTTTAATATACTGATTCGTATCTTGCAATGATTAGATATTTTGCACGCGTTGGTAGTATTGATGACAATACAGTGATTTCTTTGGAATGACTACTAAATATAGAGTTTTAAATATAGTTACTAATGAAAGTTCGTTAGCTAAACATTATTCTTATGTTGTCAACGAATGGAGCAAAATGTACATTTTATGTAGACGTATTAATTATTTTGACTGTACGTGTAATGCCTTTTTATCAGGACTTCAAATGAAATAATTTCCTGAAAAATTGTCTTAGGTAGGTACTTTACTAGAAATCAACATAATGTATTGAAATATTTTAGGATTTGCGACCCTGTTATCATCCTCTGGGATTTGGTTACACGCACTCTTTAGCGAGGGGGCTGGTAAGATATAAATTATAATTATCCCCGAAAGTCTGGTTTATCAGACTATAAATGTGACCGTATCGTGAGTGTGGCCAGAGTCTAGACAGATGAACTAAACTAATGGCAAACTAACCGTGTGACCACGACTTAAATGTTCATAGATGTCCTATTTTACCATGTTAGTGCTCCCAGAGAGACAATATCTACCTGGTTGATCTTTACGTAAGCAACAAGAGATCTTTGTTTATAGTTTTTTTAAATGGAAAACTTCTTTAGCGTCGTTATGCACTTTTTTGGGATGGTTAAAAATGTTAAACTCGCGTCAGGTCACGTGACCAGGGCCCCGATTTTTGAAAGCACGTGTGTGAAAATACCACTCGAAAGTGGTATAAATCTGTTTATATCTTCAAAACTACAGCTCTAATCAATTTTTGACTAGTTCACAAGATGAATAAGGGTCCGAAGTATCTTCTAAGCTACTCGTATTTCAAATTCAGCACAATTTTTCACCACTTTCGATTGATATTTTCACACATGTGCTTTCAAAAATCGGGCCCCTGATCGAAAATTCGTAAGACGGAAGGAGAGTTGCTACTGGGCAGACCTTTAATAATCGCTATTTTTCATAACGTTATATTACCAAATAGCGTTTTTTAACGAATAAGAATCATTTATTTGTTAGAATACAGTTAACGTGTTACAATCTTCTTGTCCCTTGTATCTAGCCTGCATGCAGGCGTGCAAATTATTAACATATTATACTATAGATAACATTATTTTAAAATTGCTATTACATTTTAATAAAATGTCTAAATAGCGGTTTTATGAAATGAATACCGATATTTTGAAGTCGTTAATTTAGTCCGGTATCTCGGTATTTTCGAAATCCGAGATCCCGGTTTGCAACCCCTAATACTTACGGAGCGCCAACAGCGCGTGCGCGTAGTTCATAACCAGTTTCATCACGTTATTATGACTCTATTTCATAACGTTATGGTTTTCTTTCCGTTATGAAGGAATATAGAATTTGTTTAAAGGCAATTTTAAACACGAACGACATAGCGGTATTATATCGTTTTTTTTCATAACGCTTTAAAGGTCTGCTGGGTCGTTTAAGCGGCGCTGGGCGCTTGCTCGAGTGTGCGTGTGTGTAGTTGTCACTTCTGCCGACACGCCCTTAGTGCAACCCATTGTTTTTTTTTTTGGCTAGATGAAACTCGTAATAAATTACGAACCTGTACCATGAACTAAAACCAAATTCTGGTTTATGTACAAGCTAATGACGTTATTGGTCCAGTTGCTGTGAGTGTCAAATGTAGCAAGTTGAATTTCAGTAGGTAGTTGGATTGAGTTGTAATTCGGTATAGATGGGTAGGATGGATGGTGATCCGTTTCAACTCGTTACAATATTATTACAGTCAGCAAAAAGAGCTTGTAATATTTTTTCCTTGAAAAATATTTTCTATTGTTTTCATCATTTTTATCTTGACAGAAATTATGTAATTTGTAATGGAAATACTTTCAAAAATCATAGAAATAGATTTCTATAAAAAGAATTGTATTGTATTCTACTTTTATGTTGAATGAAAAACAATAAGCTAATCCTGTATCATACTATATTAATTATAAATATACAGTAATCATCTTTGGTATTTTAATTTAATTTGGTATTTTAAATTAATGTGTGGGCAACTGAGCTTCATTATGCTTCTTATTTTTACTGCATTTCAACGATTGAAAAGTCGTGTATCTCAGGAATGGCACTAATTTTTATGACTTGCGACGATTGCAAAAATAAGTCTAAAATACGAACACTTTTATTAAGTAAACCTAGTTTTACAAATTGGTAAGGATGTATGGATGTTCTTTTATTTGAAGTGTCTTGAGAAGTCCTTTTCCTGGGTATTTTTGGCTCTTCGGGCCTGCTGAAGATCTAACACCACCTAAGCCTCATATTTAATTTGGTCAGTAGTGTCAAGGGTAATACACTTAAAATTCCTCCTTTAAGGAGGTAGTGTAAATAAGACCATTTTTCAAATATGGCGAAACTCACAAGATGTTCAAAGAATAATACCCTCCAGTTTCCGAAGTAAAGTAGGCTTTGATCAATTTTATTTAATCAGTTGGTGTGGGCTTGTTAATGATGATGATTAATGTTTTTTTTTAAACTGGCTACTCCCTGGCTATTTTTAGATCTTTTGTCCAGTAGGACATGACTATTTTGTTGATAATTAGGCACAGTCTCCACTCTCTAAATAAACTGTAAATTGAGCACCCAGCTAGCTATAACATATCTGATGGCGACTGCACAAAGCTGCTCTGAGTACTCCATTATCAGACCCTGGAAATAAGCTTTGTGTAAAATACACCCGAATATCATTCAAAGGAGTCTAAAACGGCTAGAGTTCTTGTCCTCCCATACTTCTCTATGATGAGACAATGGAGATCACTTTTGGTTAAAGTACCACCACAGTACACTACTAAGACCTTTCTAACGAGCCCAAACAAAGTGAGATTGCGTTATTTTGTTTTGGAGTTCCAGTGCCTAGGTACTAACTTCCTGCTCAATCATCAGAGCTCGATAGAAACATTGTAATTATTGAATTGCCATCAAAGGTACTTAAGAGGAAATATGCAAATTAAAAATTCCTGGTATTAAACTCGTCGCAAAATAAAAGGCCCGTTTTGACAGTTCACGCCTATGAAGTTCTCTATTTTTTACCGAACGAAATGTTCTGAAGGTAATTATATTTTTCATTGATGGGTACCGCCCACTCGGCTAAGTGCTGTGCATAACGATTTTTTCATATTGTCCACAGACTAATAATAATCGGTTAAAGAAAAAAATAAATCGATCAAGATGTTTTTTTAAGGCCGACTCGCACTTGGCTGGTTTTATTTAATTAAATACTAGTGTTCATCAATCAATTAATTACTGACTTTCACCAGCTGTGTAGTGATCTTTACTGAAAATTATGAGCTTGTAACATTGTATCATTTCAAAATCTACAACATCAGTGTAAGTTAAATTTTCTAAACAGAACTTTAATCCAATGCACTTTACAATATATATTCAAATCGATCAAGTACTCATACAAACTTGAATCGATTTATCGTGAGTATCGAGTACCGAGCCGTATGGTTACATCACTAGTTACGTCGCGAAGACAAATGTCAAAACGGGCCTTTTATTTTGCGACGACTTTAGTATTAGTTATAAGATACAGATACAATAAAATTGAACATGAGATGATTGATACATTATAACATTTTTACTCTTTATACAAAAGTGGGAATGGAAATTAGTTTCATCTTTTCTATATAGATGGCAGCCTCGACGGAAGATTACGTTCAGAAATTGAAAGCTTTGAGCAAAGCTCAATAATCTGTGTGTTAAACGAAATATTTTGTGTTCAGTGTTGCCACGTTACGGGCTTTTATTCGATTTGGACACTTCAAATAACACAACAAAAATGTTCTTTCAATTACACACCAATCAAATGAAATAGCTTTTTTAATTTATATTAATTTTACGTTACAGGATATATGAAAATGAATTTTTTTCTGATAATAACATTCCCCATTGACTTGGCCCGGAATAGTAGTGTTTATTGTTCTCTTTGATATGGCATCACTGCTTTTGACAGTACGTACTCTGACTGCTTTCTTCGTCGGCTGCTTCCGGATTCTTTCAAGTTTATAAGAGGATTTTTAAAGTAATTTTGACTACTGGCTTTATGACACCGATTACCTGCGAAAAAGACGATTCTAGGCTTTGAACATTGGACCGATCACCATCTTCGACACTACACTTTAGGAATAAAGACGTGATTTGTGTATATATATTTGTGTATTTTTTTCGCTTGTTTTGATACATCTAATGACAATTAAAAAAAAATATATAATAACAAAAAATATCTGGATAGGGTACTATCGTAGTAACGCATAGCTAGCTGTACAGTCAGCGTCAAATAGTTTGTGACACCCAAAGTAGCCAAATAGTTCGCAACACGTCTTTGTTACAGTTGAAATAAGGTTGTGTTTCTAACTTTTTGGCCACTTTGGTTGCACGAACTATTTGACGCTGGCTGTACCTATCCATATGTATTAGAGGTTAATAGTTAACACAACGATAAAGATGGCGCTGCCTATTCAAGGAGAGTGACAACTCTATTCTCAGATTTCTCAGTATGTATAATGTACTCTGTGATATTTATGTTTAGAAACTGTAACCTAACTGTGAGTGAATTTATTTATGATAAATGATAAGATAATAAGAAATAAATTAGATTTTTTATGATATAAAATAGGAGCGGGCGCAGTGACAGACTTCAATAAACGTTCAAAAGATATAGGTATATTAAAGTTGCAAAATGAGTAAGAAATATGATGATAATAGCATTGAAATAAGGCCGGCCAAAAAGGAGGATATGATAGCTGTGGCTGCTTTAATTCAAGTAAGAATGCACATTACTCCTAAATACATAAAATTTTGATTTTTAATGTTTTAAATACAAATTACCTACTATACATTTTCAGGAATTGGCGGATTTCGAAAAAATGCCGGAAGGACCTAAGCTATCAGTCGCCGGTCTGTTTATCCCATTAATATCGCAACTGTTCCAGGCCAGTACAACTTAGGGATTTTCAGAAAACGAGCCGATCCTTTTCTTAAAGAGCGGGCAACACACCTAACGCCCTTCGTTATGAGTGTCTATGGGCTGCAGTAATTGCTTTCCATCAGGTGACCCGTAGGCTCGTTTGCTTCCTATAAAAATCATAATTGAAAATCCAATATACCATAAAGGTAGATTATAGCTAAGTATCTAAAATTAATACCTACTATATTTAAATTTTTAGATTTGCAGAGAGATGCATTCGAATCCAATCCACCTGTATTTAGGTGCTTAGTGGCAGTCCTGAAGCAATATGACAATCCGGATGCAGATGCCATTGTCGGCTACGCCATATATTTTCCGACATACTCCACTTGGGAAGGCAGAGCTATGATGCTGGAAGACTTATATGTTAAACAAAGCCACAGGCGCCTTGGGATCGGAGATAAACTCTTCAATGCTGTCGCAAAGGTTAAATATGTCATTTAGTTTACATTTTTGCTTATCCATTCAATATAGGTATCATCAATTTTATTACGATCCTGCAATCTTGCTACATAATTATGCTGTCATACAGATACCACAACAGAGCTCTATGGTGGGTAACTAAAATGTTCTTATTCTTTGCTCTTTCTGACAATAACAAGAACTACTTTATAAGGCAAACGCTGTATGTAACATTGCTAGGTAAACTTAGCAGCCTCTGTTTTGTTTTGTTGTAAGGTGGCATTTGCTTATTTGTTGTCCATACTGTTACCTGGATAGTAAAGTTATAGCTGCATAATTAATCTCATACTCTTGGTGTGTGGGAGTGGCAAATTTTTGTTAATTGAGCATCATAAGTCTGAAGCAATATTTTTAAACACCAATGTAATGACAGATTTCTTTAGACTTGGAACTAGGTCAATTGGAGTCAAACTTTTTTTTATCTCTTGTAAAGCAGTTTTATAATTTCACATGACATTAACTGTCTCTGTGCGCATTTATATTGAGAGTCAGTATACGTTTTGATATACCAACATAGTTAAGGAATTAAATTTATGATCAAGTAAAAAATGAGCATAGTGGCTTTGGCACTGATGCATGCTCTATTCATGCAGTTCACGAACGGGCACAGTTACATGCCTAAGCATACTAGGAGTTAATAAGCACCTATCTACTCTTGCCTATTTATATACGTATTTTATTATGTTAATACATTCCAGGAAGCAACTGCAAGCAAGTGTTCGCGGCTAGACTTTCATGTCTTGGAATGGAATAATGCAAGGTCATTTTATGACGCCAAAGGAGCTATCAACCTGACCCAGCTGGAGCAGTGGTGCTACTACCGTCTCACTGGGGACGCACTGCGCAACGCTGCGAGCCAGCATTAGTCTAATGGTGAAAATGAAAAACTCAGTGTGCTCCAACATATAAGGGTATATTTTATAATGTTATATGACTTACAGCAGAACATATTTTGCACATTCAATTTTGTCCTGGAGTTAACTTATGTATATAAGGCAATGCTGTGATAAATCCCTTTTGTTATTTGTTACTGAAATGTAGATTTCATAAATTCTAGTTAAAACTAGTAACATAGATTAACAGTATATATGTACAACTAATAATAAATGCAATTTATTTTACTTACAGTCTATAAAATAATACTATAGTTAATTCACAATGCAACCCTTGTTGACTAAAACTTCCAGGATGCTTCACATTTTGAATGTCACAAACAGCAAATTGTTAAATAACTTTATTTTTATATTACTTTAACAGAATACAAGTTGTTTGGACTTTGTTCAGAACTTATACTGAGAGACTAATAAACAACATCAAATTTAATACTTTAAAATATGAAGTTGATGCAGCTTATTATCACGTGAAGGTAGGTATTTAATAATTATTATCTTGAAACATCAAGTTGTCTCGAATATAATAAAGTAGTCTAGTCAGTCAAATATAATCTAACTTTACATGATCTAAAATCTACGCATATTCACCTTAGGATTTATGTACATGGGTCAACTAACTACACTTCAGATCAGTTTACAAGTTCTTCACATCTTTGTGTAATTTAATCTATTCAGTGATTTGATTTCACTAGAACCAAATGATCGAAAATGGTTCAAGCTTTTTTCTGAAATTAAATAGGTAACTAAATACAGTTGCCTTTTCTCCATTTAATAAAGCTTATTCCAATTCCGTTGACTTGGCCCCTAAGTGTGATAAATATAAACTAGGTAGGTATAGAATTAATTACATTACTTATACGAAGTTGTGGCGTGAGTGGCGTGACATGCTTCCGTTTAGGGTAAAGGTAAAGAGAGTACCCAGTAATGCAATAAAATTTATAAATACTTATTTATATAATACATATTATTTCAGATCTAGAGCTAAGAAAGTATACTTAGCAAATTTTTAAAAATTTCGTTTACCAATCTGGAATGCAAAGTGGGGTATTTTTTTCTTTAACCCAATTATATCTAAGTGATTTCATAAATATGTATTTGCATTTTGCTTATACAGGTACAGTCGGGTCATAAATATATGTACGTTGCCAAGACGTCAAAAACATATACACCTTTATGCCACAAACAATAAGGTCGGTGACACATAAATTCGACATGACGGTTTTATCGATATTTATGCCTTCGACCATGGGCGTACCCAGGTTCTGGGCCAGGGGGGGGCTAATCAGATTTTTTATAAGTTAGGTGCTTAAAAAAAAATAAAAGTACTAGATAAGATACATAATTAGTAGGGACGTCAACATTTTCCAGGGGGGGGCAGCTGCCCCCCCCTGCCCCACCCTGCGTACGCCCATGCCTTCGACTGTACCTATGTAAGAACATTATTTAGTAGCCACACTATCATTTTATTTACTCATCTGATAGAGAGATATGAATGTGGCGCAGTCTTATTTCATACACAGATACTTAGTGCAAAAGTGGAGGTTATAAAATATGGTAAGTATTACGATATTTTTATTTATTACTGGCTTGTAGCTGGCTCGACACCCTGCTTTTCAGCGTCTATCGGTTGGCTCAACTTCCACTTTTATAATGATTACCTTTAGATAAAAAATAACCGTTTTTATTAAGTTAACCACTCACTTTCGCTTATGCTCACATTTGTACAGTCAAGGGCATAAATATATGTACGTTACCAAGACGTCAAAAACATCTATATATACACCTTTAGGCCACAAACAATGAGGTCGGTGATTCATATATTTAACGTGTTTGGCTGTATCTATCAATATTTATGCCCTCCATTGTATACTTATAGGCAGGTATAATGGTATAATATAGTTGACTGCAGGGGATTCCAAATTATTTAAATAGGCTTGTAATTAAAAACTACTATTTGTTGACGCGACGTGCATTGGCTCATGCTCATGTACGAGACTGCAAAAAAGTTGGTGTGGAATTTAGGCTAAAAAATTTGAAGTCCCCTGCTTTATAGCATATTTTTTTAGGTTTTACAAAGATAAAGTCGCAAAGCAGAATAGTAAAAAAAATAACACATTATAAAATAATATCATTACAATTTCGCGATGCACCTAAAGGCTCATTTCTTCCAATCCGTGTGAAAAAGAAGGAAACATAAGTATTATAGGCTGTGTCTAAGGCGACTAAATTAAGGGGTAGCTTGTTTCTTTAGTCCTCGCTCTGACTTAAATTTTTCATACTATGCAAAGAGTAGGTAGCTGTGTACTTTCGTAGACCTATGGCAGCGGGGGCATCAAGACTGCGCTCAGTAGGCAGTATTCTATTGCAGCGATCCAAAATAGCTAACCCGTTTGAATAAAGCCACCAGTAATCCCAGTAAAAATACGCTGATCCGTAGTTTATACAATTTTTACGCGTATTTTAGGTATGTAATAAAATAATTGATCCTAGTGGGTCGTTGCGCTTGCACGCAACTGTTGAATAGCGTTCGTAATAGATACGCTTAATTAACTGATTCTAGATAACGCCAGGTTATTAGAATTGATTATACCTAAGCGTAGTTTAGGTTTTTTTTTACTATCGACATAATAATAAACTAACACTTCGAACAGTTCATATTTTATTACATATAATATAATATATTCCATTTTAGGCGGAAAGTGTGCGAAACTTTCATCCAAAGCTTATAGTATACCTATTCTTCTGGAAACTGTACACGTGGCTAAACAAGTGACATACGCTCTGAAACGTTTCGGAATTGTATGCGATTGACATAAGCCTACGAAAAACCACGTGATCTGGTGGAATAAATACAGCTGACAAGCGTATGTAGACACCGAAACGCATCTCAGCGTAAGTGACTTGTCTAGTCCATGGACTAATAGTTTAACAAACTAAATTTCATATTATCAACATTAATACACCAAGGCTAACTGATTGAATATTTATGAAGTTGATAAAAGAAGTTAAGTTTCATAATACGATGACTTCCTATTAAATCTTGTACTAATTTTGTGTTTTGAAACTTTTTTTGCTTTGTTATCTACTATAGACGACAGCACGGATAGCTCGGGAGCGTGCGAGAGGTGTGTCGCGCGCGAGATAGACTACCCGTCTCTCAGCCCGGCTAGCACGAGAGTGCGCGAGAGTCGCGACGCGCGCGAGATGGACTACCCGTCTCTTTCTAGAACGAACAGTAAGAAAAAGACTGGCAATCTATCTTGCGCGCCACGCGACTTTTGTACGCTCTCGTGCTAGACGTGCTGTAAGAAAAGGACGGGTAGTCTATCTCCGCGCTCTCGTGCTGGCCGTGCAGAAAACCTTAAAAAGGTAAGAGAGTATGATATGCGTGCACATTTTGGAGCTCTTTGCAGTTGAACAGAATATGTAGAACCTATGTATACCACGGGCGTAGCCAGGTTTTCGTATCGGGGAAAATAAAACGACTAAAAGTACATAAAATAACACTTAAGTAAGAAATTTATTTTAATTCTATGAATTTTAATATCTGAAATTTTCGAAGGGGAGGGGGGTTTGAACCTCCAATCCCCCCCCTGGCTACGCCCGTGATGTATATAGTTAGGGTGGTTGATTCTAATAATTGTTTAACTGTCTTAAGTACAAAAAGAAATTATAGTTCATTATAAATTTTACTACATGCTAAACTTAATTTATGGTATAAGTAAATTAAGCCATGAACTTACCTAACTGAGATTATCTAATACATAATCTGCTGATAAGCTGTTGTTACTTATATTAGTTTTAATTCTAGTCTTTCAAATTAAAAGTTTTCTACTAGTGCTTATTGAACTCGTAGTTAGTTAATAAATGATTAATCACGGCATCAAATTAGTGAACTAAAAACTTCTAGTCCCGTGGCATCATATCTTACAAGATTAGACAAGGTGACATGGGTAAATGTTCAAGAAATACATATAACTTAAATATAATACGACTACTAATAAGAGCGTCGATCCCGGGGATCGCGGATCGGTCAAATTCTGTAATGCCATTTGATCCTTACCCTATCTCACACATTTTTATGTCCCTTTGATTAGAAAGGAGTAGATATTTTTCATTGAAATTTAGTCTCGCTTAGGTAGGTACGTCGAAGTATGGTTTGATTAGTTCATAGGCATCTAACTAACTCACCTGTCTTTATTTAAAATTGATATTATTCTTGCCTACTGCGGATAGTGCTCTCTTAGACCTATTCTTCGTACTAAATAGCATAATTGTCTAGCGGCGGCATGTGCCTGTATCTAACAGATTCACAAATTGCGCGATTATATTTGCGACCAACGTTTCAACAATGGAATATATTCATAAGTTAGTGTACATGTTTCAAATAACATAATTAGGATATATGAAAAATACAAATTTTATCTATGTTAGAGGAGGTCCTAAAAGTTGCCGTCGTTACAAGTTTCCCATATTTTTGTTTGAAAGGCGGTGCGACTAGCTTAGTATTTAGTCAAGCCACGTGCGGTTTATCCAGTTCAGTTGAAAGTCTTAGAGCCCAGGAATTACTAGGGGCACAAATGTTTTGCGACATGTGTATCAGTTGCGCTACTTCAGTGCACCGGATGTCTCTGGACAAACGTGTTGCGTGAGTTTTTGGCCAAGTGAATGCGAGTTGCTGACGGTTCCTGGTAAGAAACTTTTTGACCTACTTATGAATCAAACACAAAATCGCTTGGAGTTGCGTTATTTCGACATACCTAAGTTAAATTGTATTAAGATCTCGTTTTGGAGTGGGGTAAGCGTGCGGACCCTGGGCGCGGCCAGCTGCGGCGCGCTACGTAGAAGCCATGAGTTTGGCGTGCGCGGTCACGTTGCGTTGGTGTAGGAACCCACTGCCCTCTTCTTCTTCACCACTGCCTAGGCCATACTGTTGAAAAAGAATGGATCACTTTAAATATAATTGCAAGATTTGACGATAACATGCCTTCTACCTATAACTAACCGTAGAGAGCTACGAGGTTGCTTTTTGTATTGTATTTGAATGTTTTCGTCTAGATAAATTGTAAGCGTCCATCCATCCACTACCGAGGTTCCTCGCCAAGCTACTCGGCGATGTTACCCAAAGGACGACGAGGTACAATGTGGATCGTGCCACTATAGTTCGTATTCGTCCCGACTTCTTACCTTTAACGAAAAAAAAAATAACCTAACCTAGAAAATCATTTTAGAGACAAGCTTTTTTGCTGACTGTACTTTTTGTTGACCAAATTTCAAGTCAATCGGACAAGAGTTCCCTCCTGCGGAGACGGTCCTGGCTGGACTCCACTATCAGATTATTGGATTGATATTTGACTTATACATGTATGCAAAATTTCAGCTCAATCGAACGAAGATATCCGCTTCAAAATTGAGTCGCAACATTACCCCGGACGAACATACATACATACCTACATACATGCATACGTTGCAAGTTAATATAAAGCTTGTAAAAATAATAATGAGGCTCGACGTGAGGCGAGGATGCATAAATTTATTCGGGGCACATCTCTACATGCACACTCATCCTCGCCAAACTTCGATCCACTTCGCCTTCACCTAGAAGACTAGTAGACTCCAAAGTATGAAATGAAATTCACCTGTAGTGCATGCAAATAATGTTGCTGCGAGTGATAATGGCCTCCAGTGTGGGCATATCCGTCATAGCCGTTAGGTGCATTCGGTTCACTCTTTATGTTGAAGAGCGAGGGGTTGGACAGGAACGGCGTGGTCGGCAGTCCTAGCGGGTATTGCGTGTGTGCGTGGCTTGGACCGTGCGCGTGCGCGTGTGGCGACGTCTCTGACACGTGAGCTTCCGTGCGCGGCTTCGAAACAGAACCGTGACTAGACATCGACGCTGTTAAAGGCAGCGGCACTTCGGATACGCTCGGCTTACTTTCTGAAAATTATACGGTAAAATTAGTAAGTTTTTTTATTTTTCACCCATGAAGTAAAACGAGTCTTATCACTACTTGGCTCATACATACCCATTATGCATTTTGTTTGTTTACCTGACGGTTTAAACGAGTTCCGTCTACATAAGTAAAAAAAAATTATAAAAAAAACTATATTTTAAGGTTGACGACAAGCGCGGCGAAAAAGAAAACCCGACAGCACGATAATTTTATAAGAATATTGCGTGCAACAGACATGCTCGCTGTGCCGGTAAATAATTTGAAAAGAGTTCCATCTGCATATTAAGCCATGTGAATGCGCACGATGACAAATAAAGCAGTTGATTTAGCTAGATTCAGAATACCTACATCACACACACACATAAAGTCACGTCTTTATCCCTTACGGGGTAGACAGAGCCTAAGGTTGTTACCTCTAAAGGCCATGTTTAGCATGATTACCTACATAGGTACTTATTATAATTATACATGTTGCGATAAATAGGCATTTTATCTACCTACCTATAAAAATTTAGTGCAAAGTTGAAACTTACCATCTATGCCAGGAGAACATTGCCCATCTTTCTTTGAAGCTTCTTGTGCGGATTTAGCACCATTAGCAGATTTTTTCGGTTTCCGTTTTCTCGTTTGAATACCATCTTTTCTCATTGCTAGTGGTCTGAGAGAATAAAATAAAAACTAAGTTAGTAGTTACTTAAGTAAGTTGTACCTATTTATTAAAACTAGGAAATTAAAAGCAAGCAAAAATATTTTTAATATAATAATTAGAGGGGCTTTGCACCCTGCAATCATGGCCAGAAACAAATTAATTATCATAATAATATTATCATTAGAATTTGAGAGTTGTAGGGGGGATGAAAACAAAGTAACTGCCAAATCAATAAAATGGCGGAAATCTGGAAGCATGGTAGGTTTTGCCCCCGCCAGGACGAACAAAATAGAATTCATCATTCTAACTTAATGTTGCCTATGTAACAAGTTACGGCAGATGAAACTGATTTTACTTTGTTGCTACTGTTGCATTACGTCTTTTCTTGCTAGTTGCCTTTTGTCCGAGGATTGTATGTTCTTATTAAAAACGAATGAAAAACGAAATAAGGTTTTAGGCAATACTCATTCTATGCCTATACTATACTATATTGCGTGTAAAAGTCATCTATTAAACCTTTGTGCCTGTTATTAAGGACCCTGTTAGAAATGGATTAATATGTATCTACCGGTTGATTCCGTGCAGCTTGTAGTAGAGGCCGCAAGCGTTGCAGACTGGCTCGCCCTCGTTGTTGCGCCGCCACAGCGTTGTGTTGCGAGAGCCGCAATTGGTGCAGCACTGGCCGTGCCGCCGCGCCGCCGACTGCAACGCGCAACCTTGTGTTACACTCCCCACACATCACTTTATTTTCTGCCACTATCATGTAGGGACTTAGAAACACTTTAGAGGTGTTTATATTGATTTGGCCACAGTGCTTCACTTGGTGGCAGTTACCGGTCGTCACCACTGGCGGCAAACGCAGAAGTGCTAGATGCTGCCATTAGTCACAGTCACTGGTTGCATAGCAAATAGTTGATGTATTTGGGAACAGCTAGCCACTGTGATCGTGTTTTACTAGACATCAGACAACTAACAAACGTGATCAGAATTAGCCAGTCATCAACAATCTGTGACCGTGATTACCGGCTCAGGTCTACAGCTGTGATTGCCGCCGGTGCGTCGAATTAGGTAAACAGGACATTATCGAAGCTCAAAGAATCAAGGTACTTACTGTGCGTCTATTTTCTTAATGCCCCTTCAAATTTCGTGTTTAGACTGTTGTCGGGTTGCAATCAATTGCACAGGTTGCTAGTGACCGCATAGTAGAAGAAAATTGCCATACAATTTTTCAGATTGCCACTGTATGGACCATTTGTATTCAAACATACCTAATTGAAAATATTTACAAATCCGATGATGCCAAAAGACATTAAGAAAATAGCCGCACCGGCACCATACCTAGGTACTCATAATAATATGAACCAAAACTTAGTCCTTTCCTTCCTTCCTTCCTTTCTACCAATTAGACCTATGGAGTAAAGTTATTTTGATTTCTATAATAATATTGAAGATAAATGAGTTGATAGATAGGTACCTAATCTTAATACTTAATCATTGACGGATGCTAATAATAGTCAATGTATTAATTACCTACATAGTAAAATAACCCAAACACCAGTGGTTAGTAAAAATGGGTTTGGATAAACGTTGGTTTGAGCGTTAACCATACTAGTGATAATGACAGATAAGTGCTAAGTTACACTTCGATATGTAGGTATCAGTTGGAAACAAAGAAAATACTTGTCAATAATTATGACATCAGGCACAGATACAACACGTAAGTTTGTTAACCACCACCACTAACATCATCCAAGTACCAGCTGAGAGAGGGAGGTGTGCCTACGCAAGCAATGTTGCGACGCGTGCCGCGGCCGGTAATTTTTCTGCATGCAACTACCGCGCATTCAAGATACCGCGCGGGCGGAGCCGCTTGCGATTGGGCGACGCCACCTGATTATATCCTCACTGTGTGCGAATTGCAGCTATCTCTATGTTGCATTGTGTGCGTCGTCTACATCGCGATAACTCATCGACAGTTACTAGTCAAGGTTCAATATTCAATACTGATTATGTCCTGCGATCGGCGAACATGTCTCCTGGTAAAGTGCTCGCAGCGTATGCGTCGGCCGCGTTATCGTTGCAGTTATCTTTACCCGTCGCAGTAATCGCATTCGTCCAGTTGTGATTAGGTGTTGGTTAATGTATTGATAAGCTACGACTCCCGACTGGACCCGCTTTGCCAGCGTCGGCGATTCTTACTATTACCATTAGCAAAGAATTTAATTCCTATTTATGGTCTGGGTTTGTAAATAGATTGGATGGTAAGGTGCTTGCTAATCCTAATAATTTAAAATATCTGTCATAATAAGATTCTACGTAGGTAGGTACTCATATTTTTGTGCCATGTCAAATCTATCAAAACTACCTACATACTAGATAAACCTACCTAATATCTACATATGCGATTTAAATATTTTCGATGCTATCTGCACAAACAACCCTAGAACAGGGGTTCCAAACTTTGCGTCGCAGCGTTGTCCTAGGTGCATCGCGAAGCGGTAGATACGCACAGATCGCCGACACACGTATTTAGAGCTACAATCTGATATTTTATTTCACAAAAGCACCAGTAAAAATTATAACCTGTAAAGGGAGACGCATTGAAAAAGATTGAGAACCCCTGTACTAGACAAAATTAAGGGACGACCTCAAGCAGATTATCTCGGCACGTGTTGAACTGTGATGTTTATGTTTATGATCGCGAGAGTGCAAAACGAAGCACTTTGCTATCAGCCGAGCCGAGCTCGTGGGCGACGTGCAGCGTGCCTTGATGCTTCAGAACATTTCTCAAGTTTCATGCTTGTAATCAGTCTTGTTTTATATGTAATTAAAATAGCAGAAGTTCCTGAAAGTTGAGAAATGCACCGTTCACTGACGATTTTTTATAGTTCACAAACAGAACCGCCCAGGAGATCCTAGCGCGACCCTGGCTGTCGGAAGGGAGAGCGGTAGCGTGTAGTTTCCTATCACTCGCTAAAGCCAAAATAATTAAAAATCAACAGAGGATAGATAGCGCGTGCGTGCGAGAGTGACTGGGTGTCGTCGAGGGGATACGGCGAGGGAGCATGCACTAGTCTACACGCCACCGACTCACCTTCTTCATGCCCCTGGCCATGCCCTCCACACTCATCCATCTCTGCACGGAGCCGTCCTTATAGAAGCGCGTCAGTAGCTCCGCGTCTGCACCTGTTCAAAACAGAGCGCGTTACTACATGTTAATAAACTTACCAGCCGCTTGCTGGGCTTCACGAGCGGCCGGTTGACGCCGTTGATCTTGTGGTACAGCCCACAGGCGTTGCAGAGGTAGTGGCCGGTCGAGTCCCTCCGCCACAGCGGAGTGTTATTGGCGCCGCAGTTAACGCACTCGCGGCCCTCTTCATACGCTTCCAGTCCGCCATCTGTTCGCCAATTGTCATTTAAACACATACCCTCTTACAAGTAGGTACCTACCTACATAGGTTAATAAATGTTTTTAACTTACTAAAATAAATTTGACCCTATTGTTTTCGTTTCTGTCTAACCCTTTCCACACGATCCCTTAACCGGGCTACGAGGTAGGTAGCCTAATAGGCAGAAAACAAAACAAGAAAAAAAGTTGCTCTCATAAAATGTTCTTCAAAAGTAAAATTGTGTTAATTTTAGAATTGCGACTATGAGGATTTTCAGCAAAAAATTAATTGAGTAGGTAAGTAAACTTTGTGTCGAGATGATTTTTTTCATTGAAAGTGGCCACCAATTGCCGTTCTAATGTCATAAAATTACTTAGATCTGATCTTGAATCTTGATCTGGAGCCCGATTTTTGAAAGCACATCACTCGAAAGTGGGAAAACTGTGTATTGCTACAAAACTATACCTAACTCAAATAATATTTTCGAGAATTAAATTAGATTAAATAGAGCTGGAATCACAAAATAAACTACGCAATATGTCTATGTTTTCTTTTTTTGTTATACTTTGTTTATTTTCTATAAAACTGTGTGTATTATCTTATATTTGTGTGTCTTGCAAAAAGGAATAAATGTCTTCTTTCTTTCTTTCTTTCAACGGATTTTGATGCGGTTTTTTTAATAGATAGAGTGATTCAGGAGGAAGGTTTATATGTATAATTCTAAGCAGAGGAAGTCGCGGGCAGAGACTAGTCTTCTTATAAGCTTTCGAGTGGTATTTTCACATAATTATTTGCTTTCAAAAATCGGGCTCCTGATGGCCAAACATGTTATATGAGAAAAGTTAACGCACACCAATGGACCTTAGGGTCTTGCGATAAAATAATGAAAAGCCACTCGTTATAGGCACCTATTTGTTTCAATAATTGTTTCCTTGTTATTGCAAGCAAAGTTAATGTATTGATTACAGAATTCAGCTCAAAAAGATTAATAGTGTATGCGGTTGGGGAAGCACAGATTCCAGTAATTAAGGAAAAAACAATTGATTTCAGTATTTTAGTTAATAAACTGTAAGCTATTGTATATTTGTGTTGGTACAGTAGGTACGGGACTAATCTAGTTACGTTTTCAAATGTAACTACGTACCTACACACATCAAAGTTTTGCCGAGTGTACATAAAACTACCTCTGCACACGTACTTTCTATCTTGTCGCCGCTTTTTAACAACATTTATGACGTACAAACACGAAATTATCGAACGACTTAAATTAACAGAGTTAGTCAGTTAGACATCTAACATAATAGCGATGGTACATCTTGGAAATGTATAAAATATACACGTAAAAGAGCTTTATTGTCGCTTCAACTTCGAAGATGCCGTTGTATCATATAATATCATAATGCCGGATTTTGGAATGATTTTAGATTAGATAGGATTTTACGTGTGGTTAGGTAAGTTAGATTTTAACTATGTACAGATTGAACGTTGTGCACGAAAGATGGCGGGGATCAGTATAGGTAGTATTTGTAAACACTACTGGTGGTAGGTACTTCTGTATTAAATGCCTTAATAGTGGTACAGTTTTCACTGAAAACAATGCTCCGCGATTATGTGATTCATTGTTAATTAAATTGTTCATGAATAACAAGTATGTAGTTATAACTAAAGTTGATGTCACATTTACAGTTGAATGCTGATAACTACTTAACTGATTCATCAACTATGATTTTATACCTAGGCCTCATTACAAATAAGTAATAATTGTTGGGTACTAATTGTTTAGTCTAGCTAGCTCATAGTTTCATCTTTACTTATTTTTGTGTTTTGAGGCTTTTGAGGTTTTGATTTCTTGTCAAATTCCATAATTCTATGTGAATGAAAAGTAGGCTATGAAACCCTTCTTTTTAAATTACATACATAGAATACATAAATCATGACTATATCCCATACGGGGTAGTCAGAAACAACAGAGAGAGTAACAATTCCTAGTGAGCTGACAACGTCGAATTTTTGGTGTTTTTTTCGATTATTTCACAGAAATTTGTTTAAAGTATGAAATGTTGTGATCTTTGTTTTTAGAGTATCAATGTATCCAATGCAGTAGGTAATCATGATGGATTTTTATTTTATTATTATATATCCTTATTTCCCTTTAATGCATACGAGTAGGTACATACTGATACACTAAGAACGAAGAATTTGTATAGACTACATTTTAAACTTTTCTTCAATTTCTGTGAAATAATAGTAAAAACTCACCAAAAATGCAAAGTTGCCAGCTCATCACTATATCACTATCACTACATATCGTATAAAACAAAGTCGCTTTCCGCTGTCTGTCTGTTTGTCTATCTATCTCTATGTATGCTCCGATCTCTAAAACTACGCAACGGATTTTGATGCGATTTTTTTAATAGATAGGGTGATTCAAGAGGAAGGTTTATATGTATGATTCTTCGAAAGAAGAAGTTAGGAATAAACGCTCTTAACATCTAACGATCTTTACTCACTTCCAAACTTGAAAGTAAGTACCCACATGAATCAGACGATGTAGAACCTCGGATGACAATACAATAAATAATCGTATCAGTTTTAGATATTAAAAAAGTTAATTATTTTAGAAAAACTTATGTCGAAATTTAATAAAATTCAGTTGATACTTTTTAACAACAAAATTAATTGTATTGGGGTAGGTTAGGTATATTAGGAATCTTATCAAAGCAGTTATCTTGTTGTATAGCAGGTACATACTTGGTTTAATGATTATGACAATGCGGCTGTGAAGTAGGTACACAACCAGATAAGAAAGGTACCAAAATGATGACACAGTTACATACGTACAACCAATAGTTATCTAACTGGAGATACTGCTACTTTAATATCAGAAAAAAAATCGCGAGACATTTTACATCATTATTTGTCTACTTCATAAAGAAGCCACGCCTGTAAGTACGAGAGGTGCTACTTAGACAACAGATAAACGTACCATATACATATAAATACATAAATACTTAATTGTAACATCCATGAGCCGGACACAGGCTTTTGTTTTCATCATACGAGAGAACAGAACCCGGAACCTCTAGCTTTATTATACACGTATATGTTTATAGCCAGGGTCACTGACCACTAGGCTATCCAACCGCTAAATATCTGTCTGAAGAGAATAAAGTAAAACTATTGGAACATTTAATAACAGAGTCGATAAATTGATAGGGAAAATATTAAGCAAACAAGCAACCTGAAAAAATAAGGGGAAAACCGTAGACCGATTCGTTTACAACTACGTTCAAAACGCACTATATGCTTCCTCATTGAATTGTGTTTTGTTATGTATTTATAAAGGAATGTAATTTTCAATGACAGTGTTTTATTATTAATGGGTAACGGTGTCAAGCGCCCTATCTCATAGGGTTCGCTCACTGACCGGTTCATACTATAAATTACAGCTAAAACCTGAACTGAGTCGTAATTGAATCGCATTAAGACGTCATTCGTTTTTGGTTAGAAAAGTGTCCGTCGGAAAAAAAACATTTTTTTATATCAATAAGACCAGTCGGAAATACCTATCTGTAATAAAATGAAAATAATCTACTTACATGTTTTAATGCTAATCATTAGGTAGTTAAAAATGTATTAAATTAATAAATTGTATCTTTTAAACATTAACTTGTAGTCGGTTTATAAGGCCGAGGGATTGGGACCCTAAAAACTGAAAACAAGCGTTTTACAGGCGCAATCACTATGTCTTCTAAAAACCCGCAAGAAGCTATTAAACGCACTACAAGGAATTCAACGAAGAAGCTCTTACTTACTTATCAAGATAATATTTAAGTATTATTTGCAAATGTTTTGGTGTTACTGCCCCTTTGGTCAAATAAAGCAATCAGAATGATACAACAATGCGGTGTGGGGAATACCTACTCAAACTTGCACTTAACCTACGTGACTGTGTTATCCGCATTAAGTCCTTAAGGTTCTGAGTCGGGTTGTGGTTTGTCCATTCCGTCATTACAATACCTATATTTACCTATTATTTTCTAGTGTGAAACAGACCGATGGCAACAAACAACTCTAAGTAGCTACTTGTACAAAACAACTTTAACCAATAATAATCGACGATAAAATTAACCGTTCGAAAAGCTAACTTTATTTACTAACACGGTAGGTACACTATACTGACGACCAAACTTGCTGGTCACTTTTCATAGCACGTTGTATGGAAAGTGACACGTTACTTTCGGTAAGCTGTGTGGCTAAGAATGAAGTATTTAGTGTTGCTGTAGCAATTGCCAAAAGGTCACAATGTAGTAAACTCACGATTTACTGTACAATTAACAAGCAGGTCTTACCGTAAGCAGGCGGGCGTTGCAGCGCGTCGTAGGGCGGGCACCACGAGCCCATCACCATGTTCTGGCCATACAGCCCGCCAGCCATTCCGCCCACGCCGCCTACACCGCCCACGCTTCCCACGCCACCACTACCTGCAGGCAACATCAACAATTATATTTATTCATATCACATTCCCATGTGCGATATATTTAGGTACCTACCTAAATTAGATTAGACTCTCCCAACTCTCCAACGCGCTAAATCCCAACCCAATATATGAGACAAGCTCCAGGCAAGTGTATTTCCAAGCAGATGCTTTCTAGGCTGGACCAAGAATGTTTAGTCTCACTCACACTATTATGAAATGTGTAGGTATGTATTTCAATTTTATTAAAAAAATGTACTAACATGATTCTAATCAAACATAGGTACTTATGGCATCAACCACAATAGGTACTCTATGCCTCGCCCCAAAGGAAGCAATGCTTTTTGTCAAATTTTCTTACGCTTGTGTAATACGAGTAAAGGTAAAATAACGAAGGAAATAAACGAGATTAATTAAATTGTCTATGTCTATCACTAACCTGCCATTATGATATTTTTTAACCAATTTGAATGTAATAGCGGAATCGTTTCCATCATTGGATTCATCGTGGATTAGTGATGTTGGGTACGCAGGAAGGGTTCGGTCACCGATAGCGCGACTCGGCGGTCAGAGGTCAGGGCGCGTACTGACACTGCCGCGGTGTGGTCGCCGCGCAAGCCGCTTATCGCTCTGATTCACGCCTCGACAAATCAGCTACTGCCCGTTACGTTATTCTTATTAGCATTACATTAATCAGACCTCGGTCCGCTAAAAGCTTAAAACCAACCGAAACCTTTGTGTCCAAGTTCAATTACACTGATTCCATTAGTCACTACATCACTACATACATAGTATAAGCCCCCCGTCGCGTTTGTCTGTCTGTCTGTTCGCGATAAACTCAAAAATACTGAATGGAATTTCATACGGTTTTCACCAATAGGTAGAGCGATTTACGAGGAAGGCTTAGATAAGAAACTGCTCGTACCTAATAAAGTAAAAACCTAAGAGTCGTATCACACAGGCAGAAGCCAATGAAATCGTATTTGATTAACTTTTAAATGTCTTGCTATGCTGTGGATGTGGAATGTACACAATAACAAGTACAGACAGCCATATATGCTAGCAATAAAACACCCTGTTTTTAGCTTACCCTTTACCTGCTAAATAAACAATATTTGCGAGTTTTTTCATTACCCAACATACACGAAACTACTCTAGTTAAAACAATTGTTGCCTAAATCGATTTCCGAACAACTTCTGAAGAAAAACATTTTATTTTCATTCACGGAGATACCTACTCTTGTACTAATTACTGATTCATCAATTCATTCAGGGATGTGGTTACTATTAGTGTAGTATGGCACCGAGTAGGTATGCCGAACCCGGGATCTTCCTGTGCTGGGTAAACCCCATCTTAGTTGAACATTATTACGCCAATCATACCAACTACTTGGCACAAGAACCCGGATAGTAAATGAAAACGTGACCATCATATCTTCTCTAGAGAAAATGATTGTAATGATGTAAAGGAACACAGAACATCATACGAGTAGGATCTCGATAATATAAAGGGCAAGTTAACGTGTAACTAGTGTTAATTATGAATCTCACAGATTTTCCTATGACCTTCCTGTTCTTCTAACGTTAAGAAATTACCCGCTACTCATGTCTAGTACGCACCAGGATAATTTTGCAAGATTATCCCCGTGTATTTAGTTTGAAAACATCCCGTACCTGTCTTAATACAGAACACGAAAAACACGCATTATTCGCACAAAATCGCAAGCGCATCCACTCAATTAAAAATATAAATTTCGCTGAATGGCATTGGCAAAAGCCTGTAAGACATGGTTTTAGTTATGACATAGCAAGCTTCATAAGACGCCAACAAGATGTTAAAGCTAGACGACGTAAGGCTTTGCACGTTACAGAGTGAAAGAGTTTGTCTTGTGTATATGTAGCGTTTATACTTGTAGGCGTCTCGTCTAGGGGTTTGAGTTAATTGGGTGTTGATACGAACCATACGAATCGTGGTGTGGGGTATGGTGGTGGTGCCAGACGTTCTGGTGGGGCGCGAAGTGTGCGTACTGCTGCAGCCGGCCACCGCCCGCCACGTAGCCTAGTCCATAGCCCTCGGCGCAGTCGCCGCTGCCCGCGTAACCGCCGCCGTTCCCGCCGAACATTCTCGCTGACGCTCCCGAAGCGATGGTCAACCTATTACCATCCTTTTGTGACACACGACGCTGAAACAATTGACAAACGTTAAAAGTTAATTAAATAAGACCGAGTGTTGCGGAATGCATGTACGCGTAAACAAATGTGTATTTTAGTATAACACAAAGTTGGCTTCCCACCCGTCTATCCCTCTGTAGCTGTAAGCATGGATGTATTGGTATATATACATTATATATATATATATATATCGGATTGCCGGGCGAGTCACCCGTCGACATGGTCGACGCGGTAGTAAATACGCACTGCTTTATAATAATCACACAACACTTTATTAATTTAAGCAACGATTCGTAACTAGTGTACACGGATTACTCTAATTAAAAGGGATGCAAATCAGAGCTAACGGGTTTTGCACATTGCTCACTTGTCAGCTGTCCAACTCGGAATGACCTGACGTCTAACTGTCAATATGCGAACCCCGTTCGAGTGTCGTCACTCGCTCTAATAAAATCTACCCACTATGACAAAACAATACTGCCTTCATTTAAAAAGATTACATAGAAAGATCTCATAATCAATTAAATCTAATTTTGCAATAATCTGCACTATTTAATGTGACGCGCCGTTACGGCCATTCTACATTTTCACGCGTCCTCGAGTGATTACTCGCTGTCCAGATCTGTAACCAAACAAAATGCATTTTGTGACTCTCCATTAGTTTCACTCGGTCACCCTGACCAACGTTATGTACGCCATTTTTTTTAAACGAAAAGGTGTTCCTACTAATCCAAACTGAACATCCAACACATTTTGAGACACTCAACATACTTGTAATTATCTTAAACTCATATGCCACATACGCCCAAATGCCACGCAAGCACGAGCGCTTCACAAGCCTATAAACCACACAAGTTCAGAAGCCACACTAGCTTGGTTGCCATTGCCACACAAGCCTACAAGCCACACAGGCGCAGATGCCACACAGGCTCAGATGCCACACAGGCCTACAAGCCACATAAGCTTAGGAGCCACACAGGCTCGGGTGCCACACAGGCTTAGATGCCACACAGGCTCGGATGCCACACAGGCTCGGATGCCACACAGGCTCGGATCCCATACAGCCTACAAGCTACACAAGCAAAGAAGTCACAAACGCTCGTGTGCTACACAAGCTCACCCGCTAGACAAGTTCATCCGCTAGACAAGCCCGAACGCCACACAGGCTCGGCATGTATCTAGACATTGGTAACACCGATATTTTAAAACAACACAGGCAACATAATGCCTCACCAGTTCAGCGTAAACCATATCTTAAATAGTTCAGTTTACCAGGCACGTAATCACAATACAAACTCAACTAATTGATCATTGAACTCACCGTTGCCGTTACTGGTATATTCTGACGTTTCACTAGCGGTCTGTAAACCTGAACATAATTCCAAAGGAACATAGCAGTCAGGCATGATTCGCAGGCGATCATGGGCATACTTATATGTTCTCTTAGAATCAAGGGCTTTAAGAAGATATCTGTCACCATCAAGAACCTCTGTCACCTCATACGGCCCCTTAAATTTCTGATTTAGCTTTGTTTGGTTTCGCTCATGGTTTTCTAAAAGGACGAAATCCCCAACGACAAACCTTTTTACTTTAGCTTTATTACTGTCATACCTGTTCTTTTCATAATTTGCACTACACGTTATGCCTTTGGCCGCCTGCTCTCTAATTTGCTCTAAATCAACCTCACAATCGTTACTATCCAATGCTACCAGATTTAAAGGCCTAGCCACTTTGCCTACAAGTAACTCAAGGGGACTAGCTTTAGTTATTCGGTTGTGCGTACAGTTGATAGCTAACTGAACATCAGGCAACGCGTCTTGCCATGATTTATTTTTGTCTGCTTCTACTGCAGTCAACATATTTTTGAGCGTTGACATGACTCTCTCAACTTGTCCATTGGCCCTACTTGTTCCGGTAGCTATCAAATGTAAATTGATATTGTTATTACAGCAGTAATCCTTAAAATCCTTACTCGCGAAACATCGGCCTTGATCAGCTATTACGCGAGTTGGAGCGCCAAACAATGATACGCCATGTTTTAGAGCCTTGATTGCATTCGCGGCGTCAATATTTAGAGTATGGTATAAAACGACATATTTGGTAAACGCATCTATGGTAACGAAAATATACTCTTTGGTATCATTTTTACCGCTAAGTTTACCCGTAGCGTCTATGTGAACAGTATGCCATGGTATGGTGGCTTTTGGGATGGGATGCAACTCTGACTGCGATTTTCCTGAATGCGACTTCGATAATCTGCACGTGATACAGTTCTCTACGAACTTGCGAACATATTTGTTCATATTAGGAAACCAGTAGTGACAGAAGGCTTTTTCGAGAGTTTTCTCCCATCCCAAATGCATAATACTTTCATGAACAAGGTTGATAATCGCCCACTGGAATGCTCGAGGAACTATCGGTAACCACACGCTTCTATTGTTACGTTCTACTTTTCTGTATAGCGTACCGCGACGCATTTCATAAGTTTTGGCTAAATCGACAGACAGGGTTGTATCTTGCAATTTTTTAACAATTGACGATAATTCAGGATCTTTTTGTTGTTCTGCTTTAATCCAGTTGTCAGAAATATCTACTAAATTTACATGCTTTTGTTCAACCTTAGCTACGTTATTTGGGACTGGTAACGGATTTCGGGATAGAAAATCAACGTGCTCCATCTGTTTGCCTTTGCGGTACTCGATATCAAAATTAAATGCTTGTAAGAAGCACCACCAACGATGTACACGTGGTGTAAGGTCCACCTTAGCCTTTGATGCTTTAACAGCATTACAGTCTGTCACTACGACAAACTGTCTACCGTGGAGATAATGCCTAAAATGTTTGATCGAGTTTACTACCGCGAGTGTCTCGAGCTCGTACGAATGATACCTTGACTCTGCACTGGACGTACGGCGGCTGTAGTATTCCACCACATGCATTTTTTCGTTTACTTTTTGCATAAGTATAGCACCATATCCTTCAGCGCTAGCGTCTGTGTGTAACTCAATAGGGTAAGCTGGATCGAATATCATAAGAACCGGTTTGTCAGTGAGCACTCCTATAATTTTTTGACGGATTTCCTCAAATTTACTAGTCCATTCGATTTTACCTTTACCTGACGTAAGTCTGTACAGAGGAGCCATTAATAAGGAGAACTTGGCCACAAATTGACGAAAGTACGAAGCCAACCCAATGAATTGTCTTAATTGAGTGACTGTCTGTGGAGGGGGTAACTCGGTCAAAGCTTTTATTTTTCGAGGATTGGGTCTGATTTCACCAGCTAAGATCTCGTAACCCAAAAACTCTACCCGTTCTTTAAGAAAGGCACACTTATTTATGTTCATTGAAAAACCCGCTGTAGTTAAAGCGTTTAACACCAGTTTCAATCTTTCTAAACCCTCTTCAATTGTCCTTGAAGGAATAATTACGTCATCTAAATAGACCACAGCGAATGATTCAGTAAGACTTCCCAAAGCCTTGTTAATTGCTCGTTGATACACCGATGGGGCATTACGTAATCCGAAAGGCATAGACAAGTATTCGTACTGCCCATCCGGTGTAACAAACGCAGTACGCTCAACAGAATCAGGGTGGATAGGGATCTGATGGTAACCGCTGGCCATGTCCAGCGAGGTAAAATAATGTGCACCTACTAGGCGCTGAATTTGGTCCCCTATCAACGGAAGGGGATATCGATCCGGTACAGTATTGTTATTTAGTTCCCTATAGTCAACACAAAGCCGATCAGAACCATCTTTCTTTTTTACTAAAAGGATTGGGCTTGCGAACGGTGAAGAGCTATCACGTATGACGCCAGCTTCTTTAAGGTCTTTTATTTTATCGCGAACAACCTGGCGTTCTTCAGGAGTTAACCTATAAGGCCGCCGTTGGACAGTTCGATTTGGTTCAGTTAGTTTAACTTCAAGCTGGCCAGTAGTAACTCTACCCACAGGTGTACCTTCTACAAAATGTTCTGAGTGCTCATTGAGTAACAGTGAAAGTGATTTTTTGTGTTTTAATGAGACATCGGTGTTAATTTTGCTAAAATCCTGGGATTTGGATTCTTTATCACAAATCAAAGTAATTTTATTTCTCTTTACTTTCAAATGGCTATGAAAAATTTCGACTGAGAAACCCAAAGAAATTAAATCACGGCCAATCATAATATCGTTCGTGAGGCAAAAATCAGGCACAACATGAAAAAGCAATTCTACTGTATAGTCATGTATAGACACAGTTGCCAGTATTTGAGTCGAACAGGTCAAATTTGCTTTGCCTATACCTAACAAAGTTACACAACTATTGCTACGCTTACCCGCGAAATTTTGCGCTATACTTTCCCGAATCAATGAACATTCGGCACCAGAGTCGAAACAAAATGAAAACTGCTCACCGTGGTTTATGAGGAAATCAGTAGCCGGTTTGATAGTGCAGATATCTACCCGATGCTCAACCTTAGCACCTTCATCTTTTTGTTCCCTGTTGGGACAACGCGTAGCAATATGACCAGACACGCCGCAGCGATAACACGTAGGTGGAGTGGTTGTCTTCTTTGTGGTATTACTCTCCTGGCTTGAAGTTTCACCTGCGGCTGAAACATTAGAACGCACGGCTGAACTGTTATCGCGTTTTATTGTTTTAGGGCATTCGATTGCCCGATGACCAAAAACGCCGCAGTTGTAACACTTCTTTTGAAACTCAATTCGCGGTTTCTTAGCATCATCACTGTAGTTACGAGGTCGGTCTTGAGACAGTGGTCTTTTGCGATAAACATAGGCCATCAATTCTTGCTGAAGCTTGCTTCTAGTATTCACTTCACCGGTAAAAGCAAGACGCTGCAATCTCGGTTCAATTTTAGCTGTATGCGCTAAAGTAAGTGCTATCGCAATTTGTTCTACGGTTAAGTCCTTCCAACGGGATAGCAATGAGCTTAAAATACGGTTAGCATAGGCTGAAAGGCATTCGCCTTCTTTGGGACTCTCTTGTAGTATCTTATAAAGAGCTGCAGCGGGCGTTTCAGCTGCAACGAAGCGTGCAAGGAACAGCTCTTTCAATTGAGGCCAAGAAATACCAGCAAAACTATGTTGGGCTAGCCACGCCGCAGCAGAACCTTTAAGCGCTTTACTCATCACGATAATTAATTTACTTCCAATTAACGGATTTTCGGCCAAGCAGAGATCAACAGTATTGCACCATGACTGTGCATCACTATCAGCTATTTCTGGATTAAATTCAGGCAATGATAGCTTAAATTCTTGAACGGAAGGTCGCATTGTTTTTATTAATTCCGTCAACTGTTTTTGCTGCATTTCAAACATTAACTTCCAACGGTTATTTTCGTCATACATAGAAGCATAATCAACAACAATATCATCACCTGCATTGCTTGTGCTCTGCTGCTCTTGAGGTAAGTCCGAACCCACTTCCGATATCGGATTGCCGGGCGAGTCACCCGTCGACATGGTCGACGCGGTAGTAAATACGCACTGCTTTATAATAATCACACAACACTTTATTAATTTAAGCAACGATTCGTAACTAGTGTACACGGATTACTCTAATTAAAAGGGATGCAAATCAGAGCTAACGGGTTTTGCACATTGCTCACTTGTCAGCTGTCCAACTCGGAATGACCTGACGTCTAACTGTCAATATGCGAACCCCGTTCGAGTGTCGTCACTCGCTCTAATAAAATCTACCCACTATGACAAAACAATACTGCCTTCATTTAAAAAGATTACATAGAAAGATCTCATAATCAATTAAATCTAATTTTGCAATAATCTGCACTATTTAATGTGACGCGCCGTTATATATATATATGTATATATCTTTTAAACTACGCAACGGATTTTAATACAGTTTTCATCAATAAATAGAGTGATTCAATATACCTAAAGGTTTGTGCGTTAAACAATATAGTTTATTATAGTTTTGTGCTGATTTGTCGAAATGTGACGAATAAATCAAGCTAACAGAACTTTCTTCGAAAATGCTGTATTGTTCATTTACAATGTAATAAAATAATGTAGGTTTAGTGGAATTGTAATTAGTATCTACATTGGACCTGTTATAACCGAACAAGGAGGGTTATTCCTATCGATAAAAAAAGTTTCAAGCGCTTCTAAAATTTTCATAAATTGCTCATTGTAGAAAGAAATATTACCCAATATAAATTTTACTAAACATACACAACACATGGTAGGTTAGTCCATGTAGGGTTTAAAGTTTATTTTTCAGTAGTAATCTACACCCGGTACCGACAGAAGAACCGAGTATCATAAGGGTGCTGCAGCATGGCTTGGCTGGCTCCTGTGTTGTGCTAACATTTTATGAAATACAATCAAGAAATGTAACGCAAGTCACTTATCTACGAGTACAAGGAGCCAAAGAGTTAATTTAAATACCCTAACCTTGACCCTCAATGTAAGTTATAAAATCCCAATAGTACCTAAATAATTTGTTTAATATCGAACATACCTAAACGATGGCAGCGATAACTTTATTTTATTGCCAAGCTGTCCGTTCCGAATCAGTCTGCATGTTATCTCTTGGTAAAATTTTGGGTTAAACAGATAACTTAGTGGCGATAGTAATAGTGAGCAGTGGCGGTGCTTAGTAAATCAGAGCAAACGATTATACTCGGCAATAACAAGTGCACATATCATACACACGGCGTGCAACGCACAGATAGGCCCGGCGTGTGGGCAACCGTTGATATAGCACGCACTCCTCGACTTACTTACTTCTATACCTCTACCAGGCACGTCTCGACCAAGGTCACCTATGTATCTAATCGTCATAAAGTTCAAAATGATTCGATTTATTTAACGGAACGGCATATAATATCTTTGCAAATAGCTTGCCACAGTGACTCCATTACCTAATATCAAAACATTGGTAATTCTATCTTCGTCTACGAACAATTTGATTATAATTTCCATTTTAACATGAAACACATGGGCAAATATAAGCAAGTATAAGATTATTAGCTTTACGTGGTCATTTCACGTAATTTGACGTCAGATTCGGGTTGGAAGTCAGGATATGGGAAATCAGCAGAGTTTAGTAGGTAGATACCAACATTTGTATGTACAGGTACACAACCACGATAACGTAATCTTGAAATCTGAATCTTAAAGCTAAGTGTACTGATACATGTAATTTGGTGCTAGTGACATATGAACAAGATATTAACGACTGATATAAGTGTAACTCGAAAATTAACAAACTTAATATTACTTACATAAGTACCTAAATACAAGTACAAAGTTAACGATGAAGAAAATAGTATTCTTAGTTTATTGACCACAATAAGTATGCCCAAATGCACTTTTTGTGTACCTACTTAATATTTTCTTCATATAATATGGCATGTATTCTGATAAAGTATGGCTTAGCTAGTTGCATCTCTTCATATCTCTACCTACTTAGGCCCACATCTGTAAAGAGCTCATAATTTTGTCTGCTTATGTTTATGCAAAAAGCTTGTTGCGGATCGTTATCTGATGTCGGCGATTACATTGTATACCTAAGCAGTTGGTTAGCAATATAATCGTTGTTATACGAGTTGAAGAGGTCCTCACTTCCGATATCAACCGGCGATTCGTTTCGAATCATAGCTGGAGCCAATGAAGGTGCATCTACATATACTCGTTTAATAATCTACATAACGAAAGCTGATTTTTACTGAAATTTGCGCGTGTTAATTAATTAATTTCTTAATTTTCTGATTTAATACTCGGGTGTATTTTGGCGTCGTAATATGTGTGTTTTCATAGCCCCTTTGTCGAAAATTAGTCATCAAAATATGTTTAGACATTCGGTTGTAATTATTTCTTACTCTCTTTTTTGTTTAATAGTATTTTTCCCAAAAATTGTATTTATCTACGGTCTCATAATCCCACACGTTGGAATGAAATGTATGTATTATTTATGTAGCTACAATCATTTTCACCTTTCGCCGTGATATATGGGTAGCTATTCATAGCCAAAAGAGTTCATTTACACACAGCAGATTTTGTCATCGTAAGTTATCCATCTAGTTAGTGTTGACAGCGATGGTATCGGATTACATTTCATACTCGTAAGTTTGTTATGTAATAGCTCTCATTTGGTTTATTACAGTCAAAAGAAGACAGGTGGACATTATGTGAGCGTAATACCATAATTTCCTGGTGAGTTCTGAGTTTTTGCCACCAAGAAACTCTGGAGTTAATTAGGTACTCAACAAGATATTTCAAAGCGTGTTAATAAATATAGCAGGTATGTCAGTCGATAGAAAGTAATTTCATACATACATACAATACACAAATCACGCCTTTATCCCTTACGGGGTAGACAGAGCCTAAGGTAACAGGTACCTACAGGCCACATTTAGCATGATTGAGGGCGTATAGAAGTAATTTCAACGTCTTATTAAAATTAAAAAACCTGAACAAGTAAGCTAGAAAATCCGTAATATCTAAAGTTAGACAGTATTCATATTTTCTTGATATAGGTACATACTGCAAACATCTATTGTAAAAGCCATTCCGTGTAGATACTTCGGCTTAACATTCAATGCTATAACAATTCAGTGTTTCATGCCAACGACACAACACGTGACAAGAAAGCTTGTAAATCATTACGTGTTGACACCGAACACCGCTGAAATCTTGGAACCCTTCCTACCGGAGCCCTAACGACATTCCGACCGCTCCAGGTGACTCGCTGCCGTTAGTATCTTATTCGGCATTTAAATTAATAAGATTTATATTTGATGCAGTACCTACCGTGTGCTACAGTAATCCTACGAAAAGAACATTTGATTTCAGAGCGTTACAATAAATCGTTGGTATGTGTGTGTATATATAATGTTATAAAGTTTGAAAAACCACTGATAAAGAAACGTATTTGTTTGCCAACTGGCAAAATACAGGTTTTTGACAAATGTACCTAACATACTTAATCAGGCGAGAATCCGTTTAGTTTAAAAAGCAGCGACAAAATACGTAGTTGCGACGAATCCTCACCCGCATTGTTGCGTGCTAAAGGTCACTTTCCACGGAAAGTAACTTCATTGCTTTATTGGTGACAAATGCGACAATCCAATTGGATTAAGAACACGGTCCTGTCCTATCTAAGAATCAATACCCCGTAGACGTCACTCCTACGTCTCTACTCTATGTTATTAGCTGAAACAACGTGAGGTTGAAGCAACTTGCGCCTTAGCGTTCAGGAATATGGCGGGGTTAACTGCAGGCCGGAGCCGCGGCACGTATCTGATTTATGCGATACATTAGCGAGCGGCGCATGCGCACTCCACTCTCGTCGATTTATGGCCGCGAACCGAAAAATTATGCATTACAGTTTATTTTGCAATTCTTAGTTGTGGAGAGTAATTCTATTAGGTGCCTACTTTTATTCATCAAGAACGCGACTTAATCGTCTGCTGTGATATTTTGTTACATGTAGTTAGATCGTTAATGGCCTATTTTATTGTTTACAACGTCCAATTTGAGTATATTGGTGTCCTACATACCTAATATGCGAAAGTGATATATTTTTTTATGCAGCTTTTACCAAAATGTCCATACAGATAGAGCTTGCCATACCGGCAGAAAACGAACTGAAAAATTGGAAGTTTCGGTTTTTACAGTCGATTTACGGAAAAAGTTTCTCCTCGTGTTGTGGACATAACAACATGACCTATAGCTGTAGATACGCGTTAGAATAAGAATAAGAAATATTCACCCCACCAAAAACATTCTGTAAAAAACTAGCCAAGTCTCGATGGAGCTGCTTGCTTATCTCTAAATTCTCTCTGCTTGTAAAAGTAATGAAATCTAGACAAAGTCGTGCCAAGTCTAAGGTTCCTTACTGCGATTTCTTTATTATTATAGTTAATGCTGTGTGACTTGGCCGTTGAAGGGTACACAAAGGTACAAAACCTCGTGCTCCATAATACCATTGCACCAATCTGTCGCCAGAACCGCTACCCATTGACGATGGAATATGCCTATACATAAGTATTATTGAAATACGCAGCTTTATCAAGCCTACAATTGACTGGTTATTGAATCAACGTTTTCCAAGTGGCAATTTTCCATCCGATTCCGATTTCACAACTAACAGGATCAGGGGCCTTACCATGACGTCTTAATGCGATTAAAGTTCGACTCAGTTCAGGTTTTAGCTGTCATTTTTAGTATGGATCTGACAGCGAGCAAACCATGGCAACCCCCCAGAAGGTACTTTAGGCAATTTATTTAAGCACTTATCTAAATACAGGTTTTTGTGATAAATATCCACTCAGAATTCGTCGGGTCACGGCAGGTGAATATAATAGTTATGTTATGTTAGCACAATACATTAAAATTGTAACGGCGTCAGTAGAAACGTGCGAATTCAGATATGCGTTTGATTTCCACAAAATGTTTTATGGTACAAGTTAAAATTTCACTGTATATATTTTTTTCTAAACAACACGAAGCAACATGCCATGCCTATGTAAGTAAAAAATCATTGTTACGGTCTACGGTGCGTCAGGAATCAATTTGTTCGATAGTGAAAAAAGAAATGTTTTCCAAGAAATGTTTTTTTTTCAGTATTTTTTGATATTTTCTCGTACTGAAATTAGTGCAGCTGAGGCACTCCGACCTAGGCCAATGTGCGGGGAGGCCGGCGCTGGCGGCGGCGCTTTTAGACACACTTGAGATCTCTGCGCAGCGTCTGTTGCGACCGCCAGGCGCCGCCACTTAGCCGACACTATGCAACTCCTAATAATACTAGCGGCCTGCCAGGGCTGCCTCTGTATTTTCAAGCTAATGTTGAAATATTTACACAATTCGTAAACACTTTTGTATCTAAATGAAATGAATAAGTTTTTGGTAAAAAAAATCAATTTATATACATGCTTGCTTACTGATTGTGCTTTTTATTGACTGTATTTGCTCTGTCCTCCGTTTTACATATGCATGGCAAGTACCAAGTCAATCCGACCCAAGGAAGTGGATGACATTCCACTTGCAAGATTTGACCCAAATCCTACCTACGATTTAGACTCATTTATTTACTACTAGTTAGAAATCTAATTATACGCGTTGTCAGAACCATACGCGAGTCAATTTATGTTATTAATGTACGTAGGTAACGTAAACCGGGGTGACGAAATCATTCATTTTTATTTGCGTTACCTGCTTCCAATTGATGTGTTCTTCGATCGTCTTTTCACATCGCATACATACACTATCGATTTTGTAGCAATTTCAAAACTATCTAAGTAGCCCCAAATTGATAAAAGTGACCTCAGTTTCCAGTACTCAATAAGATAACAAAAGTACAGCGATCCAAAGGAACTAAACTAACAAAAACTAAATTAGGAAAATATTGCTGCAAACTCTTATGTAGTATATATAAACATACGTGCATAGATCACGTGTTTATCCCTTACGGGATAAACATAGTCTTAGGTAACAAGGCCCAAAGGCCACGTTTAGAATGTAGCATTTTAGATATTTCATAAGTACCTACAGCATAAGGTAGCACAGTTCTAGTTTTACGTACTTATGGCCTGATGGAAATTCTAAATTAGAAAAAGTCAGTTTGAAATTATATTATTCAGTAAGTTACTGAGCATCCCTGCGCAGAGGTGACGTGATCCTGTATCTGGCATATCTAATATCGATAATCAATCAGTGGTTATAGCTAAGGCAGTTGTGTTCATCGCTCACAATCAGAATAATACAGCATTTCTAAGCGTAAGCTAATATAAGTTATATTTAGATGAAGCAGAAATAGCTTTTCATTTACCTTCCTTTCCGTAGGAACTTCAGAATAATGTGATCACGACTCTACATAATTAAACACGCTACGCGATATTTTTCGAGGAGGTCTTGATGTCGAAAGCATTAAGGTATACTTCCCTAGCTAAATATAAATGATTATTCAAAATTCGCATTCAGGTTTTTGTACACATTTTTCGAATTAACAAACTAATCAGTTAAGTAATGTGGCATGGGAAAAGCAAAAAAGTAGGAGTACCTAATCTAAATGAAATAACCTTGTAGGTATGCGCTGATATGATCAGCAACGATGACTAATGAAGCATATTTAATTTTACTCAAATAACAATAGAGCCATTATATTTATAAGATAAGCACCTATTAAATATTGCACTCAACACAGTAGTTACCTATACTACAGCGGTGAATTTGCCAGTTGCGCTCTTTGACACTAGCTAATAGGCCGATCATGAGGGACATGTTACAACAAAGGTCATAAAAACGTACACGACAGGCAGTTCCCACATTATAGCGGTGCTGGCATGTGGCGTCAAGTGGCGCAGGTGCAGGCACTCCAGCCTCGCTGCCATGTGACCTCCAGAACCACTTCAAATGTCTTTTTTTAACATATATTCTTTTTGCCAATGCCATTTTGAATGCATGTTTACCGGAACGCGACAGGGCATGACTGACATCGGTGAAGGTCAAACCTAATGCAAGTTAAGGTCAAAGACTCCTTAGCTGGCTGGTTAAAGAAAACGCATTCATTATATCCCATCGACTTTTAGCTCAGAGCACTGTGCAAATAGAGGCGTTACGAATTCATACGTGAGTTTGAATACTATATTTATTTATGGGAGGGTATTGCTAACTTGAATTACGACCCGGCTGGTTTAATAAGTACGCTTACATTAATTAACAAAGGCAACAATGAATTACGTAGAAAGTGGAAATGATACGGGTACCTCCTATTGATACATTAGATATACAGAAAGTTAACATACCTAGTTACGATTGAAAAAATAGGCCAAGAGCGTGTCGGGCCACGCGCAGTGTAGGGTTATACCTATGTGGAGATTAAGAACATAAAATAATAATTCGAAACTACTACTACTTTGAATTTAGTTCTAATTATTTTATAAGTTGGTCGACTATTAGGCACTCGTTAAATTGTAAAGCCAACCTAGCTGTGATAGTTTTCCTTTAAACTTCGTTATATATACTACTATCATAAATTTAGTACAACCGTTTGGTTGGCAAGGGGGGGGGGGACGACACTTGACTCTAACGATAATTCTAGAACTTTAACGCTTAATATTTCGCCACGCCTAAAATATTTTTGAACGATCTTTCCAACGACATTTCACACTGTGGAGAAAAACGAGAAAATAAAACCGGCCCCACATTACTTTCAGGGGAAGAAGCCTAAAAAAATTTATTCAAGATTTTATTTTACTACCTACTTGGTCGGTGTACACCCATGTCAAATTACAGCTTTCTAGTACCTATCTACTAAGAATCTATGAGCTAAGCCGCGGACAGACAGACAGACGGACAGCGGAACTATAAGGGTTCCTTGTTGTATAATATTTTCTGCTTTTCTTTTAGGATTTACGGTATGTAATAACTGTTTTTTGATAGGTAGGACATAAGTTTGTGATCTTCATGAATTGGTTAAAGTTAGTACTTTAGTGAGGATGAGCCTGGGCACACGTTGCTCGAATAATTAAGTAATTAAGAGGGTGATAATTGTTTACAGCTAGTGCAAAAACCGTAGAGGCGCGTGCGGCGAGCGCTCCGCGTGATTAGATAACCTCTGAAATATCGCCGTCGACGCCATTAATTACCGCACGCCCTGCGCGGGCGCATGCGGGCGCCCAAACTCGCCGTTTTTTCCACTCGCACCGGCTCCATTAGCCAAACCTTGAGCTGCCAGCTTATCTTTCGGTTAATTACCCACAACCTTCTATTTGAAGTAATTAAAAAGAAAGGAATCAGACAAGTCACATAAACCACGAGTCATAAACCATTTTATTGTACTCTAGATGGCTTTGTACGTAAATGAACTCTCAGTCATAACTAAGCATCTAATTATTTATCGAGTAAGAAGATAGGAGTTTCCTCGCATAAAAGTTTCGGAAGCTTTAACAATGAGTGCCCCTAATTGGGCGGTCGCCGGCGCCAATAAAATGCACATTAAAACAAACGTATATACGAATACTTTGGCTGTAACAGTGTTAATTAAATTGCTGGATTATTTGTTTATGACATGTCGATTGAGTCGCTGATTTATAGCTCTGTGAAGTTAGTATTTGTATTAATTAAATATATATTTCGGAATCGTTTTAAAGTTGTACAATTTTAACAAAGGATGTGGAAATACACAATTAGGGATGGAGTATTTGGTTCGAAGTTTTACGTTGGTTTTGTTAAGGTGTAGTTTCGGGTGAGCGTTGCTGGCCGCGGAGCCTGCGGTGCCCGCCCCGGCCACGCCCCGCCCCCGCCCCCCCCGCGCGCCCGCCGCCGCGCCCGTCGCGGTCCCCCGACTGACCCGTACGTTCCACTTCGATCCACTACTGCCATTCATTCTCATAAAACTACAATCTACACTTAGTGGAGGCAAAATACGTGAAATTTCCCTTAAGTCAGGAAATAATTCTAAGAACTGATAAAAACAATTGTTTTTGATTTGTATGGGTTAGAAATGGAACTTAATACATCACTTGATATATTCACCCCCCCGGAAAGGGGTGGAATTGGTTGAAAATGGTGTAATAGTAATAACTAAGAAGAAAAAATAGGTGTAGTCTGTGCAATTTGCCATACGTTTTATTACATCTTAATCTATATTTGCACCCATTATTTAGCTCAATTCAAGCTACGGAACATACAAAAAAAAAATCATATAACTAAAAATATACTTTTTGGCATTGCGGCCCCGGGAAAAATACAGAACGCGGTGCAAATTGAGGAAATGATGAGAAAATATATCAAAACACAATACCAAATTTGCACCAGGGTGCGACACCCGGAAAGTAGTTTTCTATGTTTTACTGTCTTTGTACTTCGGGGGAAATTTTGAAATTAATAAAAATCGTCACAATCGTCTTAACTTGGTTTGATTTACATTCGCACCCCATAAAAAATTGACATTTCTACACGGAACATGCGGTTCTGTAATACTACCCGCTACCTAGCGTTCGCTGCTATTCCTTGCGTTTAGATAGAACTATGTTTACCAAACTTCCAGTTAAAATTTTCTTTTTTTTATTGAGTGCGAATGTAGTATCTTTTAAATATGTGTTATTTATAAATTTTCACGACTATCTTAATTTCCCCCGAAGTACAATCTACAAAAGAGTGAAAAAAAACATGTTCCATACTTTGCACGGGGGTGCAAAGTTACCTGGGTGTTTATAATACTTTGAAAAGCTTAATCTAAGTTTGCACCAACCGTCTGAATTATCCTCGAGCCGCAATCAGAAAAAAATATTTTACCGAGATTCTATACATCGTACACATTTTTAATTAACATACATTATGTACCAAAGGGAACCCTTCACGTGGCTAAACTTGCGCTTAATACCTTTTATCATACTCCAAAATAACGGCATTTGAAGTTTATACCTAATATTTTAAAGTGTTCCGTGCATGATAGAAAGGTGCAAACCGAGGGAAAGCATCTAGTCGTGCCCTCTAACAGTTCCACAAAAAAACACGACTACACGAATTACTTCCATACTTTTCCGTAATTCGACTATACTAACTGGGAAAATGGGAATGCTGTGACGGTGGCTAAAATGAACGCACAACTAGTAAAATACACGCAGGAATAGTACAAATTCATAAATAATACAATCCACACACACACTCACACACACAAATCACGTCTATATCCCTTACGGGGTAGACAGAGCCAATACAATCCACTACTTACCATTAGGTTAGATTATCTATTGTATTAACTTCTTGGGCAGCATTTTACTTATTTGCAAATGTTATCCCCCAAGTTAATACGAATACGGGGTAAGTTGGTACAATTACCGCTTCAAGTAAAGTCCATCGATTTTAGGGTATCTACCTCGAGAGAATCCCTTATAAAGAAAGAATCACTTTCCGTCGGTCTATCAAGACTTCTCGTGGCTATGGTCTCCTAATTACCGTAATAAGTGTCTATGTTCACGCGATCAAAAGATATTATTTTTATACAAAAACCGTAGGTATCAAAACCTAGTAGAGTAGGTACTTCTCGTTGGCACAGACTTACGAAATTTGGCAAGAAGTTAGGCCTCACAACACAAGAACAGGAAAAAAATTGCTGATGCTGAAGATAATAATGAATGTTGTATTCTTTTATTTTCTGATAACGTACAAACACACACATGTTGTTCTAAGTTTAGCTCTACCATTAGTTGGTTCTCATGTTGAACACTGACATAGCAGCTACCTTAAATGCAAATGTATCGACAAACAGATGTCGCGCGCGTCGGACACGGCGCGGCGATGTGGCGCGATAGGGATCTGTGGCTGGCTACCGTCAACGTCATTCGGGTATCAGAATAAGTAGCTGAACTAACGGACAGTCCTAAAGTTCCACCAAGATTATAATACCAAATTCGTGTTAATAAAGAATAGATAGAAAGAAGAATTAATTTATGGTGTTCATTGACACGAATTTGTCTCCGACAAAGGACCTCACAGCTAATGTATGAAATGCGTTTCAGTCTAATTTACAGATTTTTTATATAGACAACTAGCGACCCGCCCCGGTTTCGCACGGTATATTATGCATGTATTATACATATAAACCTTCCTCTTGAATCACTCTATCTATTAAAAAAAACCGCATCAAAAACTGTAGAGACAACATAAATAGGTAGCGAAAAAAATTAGACGACGCGACGGACTAACAGCCTTGTATACCTGTTTGCATCGGGTATTTACCTACTTTAGAATCCGAAATCAACTTAATAAATACTCTGAAAAAGGAGCTCCGCCCGAGCTCCGTGGTCCGACAAACTGTAGTCGGACCACGGGTAAGACACCAAATAATAATACTGTGAATACTATCAACTGTAGTGATTACTAATTTTACTTCGAATTTCTAGTACTGAAGGGTATTTACATACTAACGTCGTCATTTAATTGAGTTTTAATGAATTATATACCTCAACATCGACATTATTTTAAAAGGTGGGTCCAGAATTACTGATTTACTCAGCAACACTCACTACTAACTCTTGAAACTAGATTTCCGCAACGGATGCGAAGCAGCGAGTGCAAACTAGTGGATAAAAATGTGAATACTATCTAAAGTAAAAAGAGATTTATTATACTTCAATTGTTTTTCTTCCTTCTATTTTTCGTGTCGTAGTGAGGTTAAAAATGGTGTTTCGCTCGGCAGCCAAGAAAGTTTAGCGGCAAACAGTAAATTTGTGGTATTGCAGAACAAACTGTTTCTTATCTTACACTTACTAACGCCACAGTATGAAAACAAAGCACGTTGTGCACTCTGAAAATAAAAGTAAATACAGCGAGGTTATAACAGTAATATGGAATGTAAGTATGATATTATTTAAAAGTGATAAGATAAAACCGCACAAATCATGCGAATGATTTCATTTGAACAATAACACGAATTTATCCTGATGACTTAATCAGGAAACATTATTTTACATCCTTGTTTTACGTTACATATTTTGTTAATACTCGACATTATAGGATTATTAAAAAAACCGGTATACCTAGTGTGAATTGGACTCGTACACAAAGGGTTCCGCATAACCGTACAGTTGCTATAAATTAAGATTGAGAAAGAAGCTACAATTTACTCTGTGAATTAAATTTATACCTCTAGGTACTTTGCTATCCGTAGCGTATTTAATGTAACTATCTTTTTTCTTTGGATTCTAAAACACTGAGGGATATGGAACTTCCCGTTTGGGTACTTGATAGTACACATATATACTTTGTAAAAACTAAGGCAACTAATAAGGCGTAACGGTGTAAGAAGCTTAGGACTACAAAAAAATAAGACAAGTTATAGAGTTCTGCAAAGACCGCTGAGAAACTAATCTACGTTAAATGAAATAGCAACTGCAAACTGTCTGAAGTAACTAAGACAAAGTGTATTCATGGTATTATACTCACCATTGTTTCATCGTGGTTATCATTCTGTCTGTACGTCATTTACGGACGTTTTTTTTTTTATGTACCTATATAGGTATGACTACTCGTAGAAATGTATTGATTATTTCACAAAAACGAATGAACTAGAACGGAAAACGGGAACGGGAGGTTCCGTATCATCGTCATCATCATCTCTAGCCTATGTACGTCTCACTGCTGGGCATAGGGCTCCTGTAAGTGAGATGAGAAGGCTTTGAGGTGTAGTTCCCAGGTGGGCCGGGCCTACTGCGGATTGGGAACTTCACACACACCATAGCACTACCTCCAGTAACCCTCAAGTTCGCTCAGCATGATTTCTTTCACCGAAATTTTATGAAAACTTGCCAATATAATTACGTGTATAAATTCGGAAAAACTCAAAGGTGTGAGTCAGAATTTCAACCCGGGTTCTTCGGCTTGAGATGTCATATATAGGCCTTACACTGTAGGGCCATGTCTTGACAAATTTCTGAAATATCTCGATTGATGTTTGCTTTGTGGACCACTCGCGTCTTACTCGGACCTACTACTACTTAAGCGTGAAATAAATAGCTTGAATTACCTCGTCCTTCCGGCGGTGGTAACGACTGTCAAGTCACATGCGTCAGATCTTCCACAGCATTAGAGGAGCCGTGAATACCTATCATTAATTTAAATACCTACTCAAAGAAAATACAGATATTATAGAGTATAAAAAATATTTAAAAAAGACGCGTGTCAGTAACGTACTCAAGTGAAACCGCAATCCAGTCCACGTCCTGATATACACTTTATATTACACTCATTGATTCATCATTCATTAAAACAGGCTTTATTTTTTAATTATAAGTAAGACAAGGTACGTTATATATCTATACATAATAATAAAGCTGAAGAGGGTCGAAAGTCTGTACATGGAAGATGTTGAAAAAAAATGGCTGGGGATAACTTAGAATCGATATCAGAACTCGTTCCAATAGTTTTTAGAATTTTTGTCTGTTTATCTATTTGTGTGTATATTTGCGAGCGTATTATGTGAAAACTGCTGAACGGATTTTGATGCAAACTTTACTAATCTTTTGAGAAAATTACCGGCCAGGTTATAGGCTACTTCTATCCCGGAAAATTGTATAAATTGGATAGCGATATACATGGCAAAGCTGCCTTGAGTCGCAACGTGAATAAATATTGCTTCAGTATCATAGAGGTGCATTAATGAGGGATTTTTCAAAATTTCCACGGTATAGGGAATAAAGTGGAGTTTATAAGTCCACAGAAAAGGGAGCATATTTCTACAATTATAATTACTAGAGTCTTGAAATTTGGCACACAACTAGGGAATCATAACTGCTGAAAGTTAATTTCAAGACTTTTCAAAAAGATAGGAAGAAAAAAGGATTTATATTATTACTTTAAAATCTTCTTATCTCCGTAATTAATATTACTAGAGTCTTTAAATTTGGCATACCAGTCGGTAATTATGATATCTGAAAACTGATCTTAGGATTTAGCGAAATGCCCGTGTAATAATAAAAATGAGTAACTGACTTCCTAATATAGTGTCTTGGTATTTGGCAGACATATTCCTCGAAGAGCAAAGCGGTGCATTACAAAGGGATTTTCCAATTTTTCCACGGGATAAAAGGACGGTATAGAAAATATAGACTGTACTTAGTAGTAGAGTAGAGTAGGAGGTACATAGTACGAAATCCTTCGTGCTTAAAGGACGACTAGCATTTGGCTGGTGTTTGTAGTTTTCGGTGGGGGAGAGAGGAAGAAGTTACAGCGCAAAATTTTCATACTGCGCGGACGAAGTCGCGGGAAAAGCTAGTGCTACTATAATACTGAAGCTCTACTACGGTTCCAATTAATAATAAGCACCTACGTAACTACCTAATAGTAGAGATATCGTTAATTGTGACGTAACTTTAGCTTTTAGGTGTATGGAAAAAGCGACCTCGACGATAACTTTATTTTAATATTCAAAACCTGCATCGATAAAATATACTATTAGATATCGACCAAAAACAGAAACTGCTGGTAGGTACCTACACGAAATAGGCCCGGTCGAATTATTATGGTAATGATGAGCCCGATTCAGATATTGGAGGTTCGTGGGGACACTTTCCCATACGTCAGCTGGGAGTTGCCTTATCGCGTGGCGCCTGCATTAGTGGGCTCGCAGCCCCAGCCCCCTCCCCCCCGGCCCGGCGCCGGCGCCGCCGCTCTTAAGCCGCGACAACAATTTTTAGTTTTTTTTTGTCAGCTCTCGATGTGGAAGGTAATTAATGAGGCCGCGGACCCGCTGTGAGAAAGGAGGCACTTGACTTCGAAATGCAGACTGATTCGCGATCGCGTGGAGTCCTTCCGCGTGATTACAGGTCGCCAGCGCCAGCGTTCACTCGAGCACTTGTTTCCTAAACAGTGATACTGATATCCCAAAAGCCTCGTATCATTTCGATTGAATGGCGAAAATTACAGTTATAATTTTAAGTAGTATTTTTAACAGTCAGATCACCAAACTTGTGACTCATAAAAATGTGAAAAACTCATGACTGCCTAAAATACAAAATTGACCAAAAAAGTGATTGCTTGTCGAGTTTGGTCACAAAGCTCTTTGAAACATTATTGCGTGTGTTCTTTTATTGTTTGAGAGCCCATTGCTAAACGATCCTTTTACAAATGAGTCACCACAAAAAATCGAGATGTGATGATAAAAGCGTTAAATGGCAGCAGGGCGCGTCATTAAGACGAGCTTCGGATCGCGAACTACGACTACCGCGGAGCCTGCCCACTTATTAATAAAATCCTAATTTTTATATCGTGGTCATGCGGAACCGATCGAAACGCGGTCCCTTTTACACCAACGGTAGAGCCGGCGAGAGAGGGACTCGCCGCTTTTGTTTGTTAGCTATTAATAACAGAAAAACAAGCCGATCGAAGTGGATTAACACATTAACAGGTTCGTTGTCACCAGAATAAAAGAATTTCCGATGAGTCGGGAGTCTCAGACGAAAAAATTTGGTGTCGGAGTCGGAGCCCGCCGAGGGGTAAGAGGAGAGGGTATCAATTAGTAGGGCTTGTAAGTTGTAGCAGGCAGCGGGCGCCGGCGCTCCCGCGGCACCGCCATGCTTTCGGCTTTCGGCCGCGATCACAAGTACGGTTAGGCTGATAAAAATGTTTTTACTTGACGGCTTTTGTCGTATAAGTTAGAGGATGTTTGTTTTTCAAATGTGCCAAAATTAAGCATCTATTAGAGTTTTGATATAAATCTTTCGTTCGTGTGGCTAGAAATGGTATAAATAAACAATTATATTACGGTAAATTTTTTTCACTGTAATATGATTGGGTATAAACCACAAAAAAATAACCATTATTATCCTTTGTTTGATATGGACATAAATATAGCTTTAGTGTCATTTTTATTTGCGGTCACAACAGACAGATGTCCATTTTATCGCAAATGACGGAACTCTATTTAGGTAGGTACCTACAACCACACTAAGCCTCTGATATGTTTAAATCGTCAGAGCAAGCTGGATGTGTGCTTAGTTGTCATTTTGCTGTTGAAAGCGAAATTGCTATGCTAAATTAATTTGCCATTATTTACGACACGAACTTTTTAAATCCCTGCTTGTAAACGCAATTACAGCAACGCAATCCATTTGAATGTTTAAAGAGTACCTAAATATTCTTTACGTGTTTAGTCAATTATTTCGAAAGAAATGCATTCTATCCTATAAAAGTCCCAGAGTTTGGCTTTTAGAGTGGTTTCTATAATTGGGTCATGTCAATATGTTTACTTCGTATGATGATATTCTAATTAAATATCTGAATCACGTCCTCCTGGTTACTTCGAAATGAACAGACGACAAAAGATTTGCGTTGTTTAAGGAAAAGGTAACTGAAACTGTCGCATCGCAGTTCGCTTTAATACGTCTTTAGTTATTATTTTCCGATAGCTTTGTATAATATTTTGCATTATGACGTCTTTTGCTAGATATCTTACGCTTAGTCATTTTAAGTAAGCCATTGATTAGTGAGTGAAGCCAACTTAACTACGCTTATAAATCAGACTAAGGAAAAACTAATTTTCCTTGTACATACGAATATCTAGTCAGTATGAATACCTACATGTACTATGGGTCCTTGAAATGGCATTAGCCGCCTTAGCTACCTGAAGTTGCAACCGTTTACTTAGGTAATTAAGATCCATAAAGACAAGTTAAGATATTAGATACATGTAGGTAAATGTTTCTTTGTGGCCGGGGCGAGGGGAGGGGGGGGGGGGGCTACTTCCGACATTCGAAGTTCGTATCATACCGTCCCTCTCGCTATCCTATTAATGACTATTAACGTAAGTAGAAACGCACAAGAACTTAGAATTTAGAACTTCGGAGAGTAAGGCCAGGAACCTGTGCAGTATATGTATATCGGCGTGTAACTTCTTCTGGATTTTGAAATCAAAACTAATGTCTACGACTATACCTTTTCAGTCTTGGCATTAATGTGGTCTTAATCAACTGTTTCTGAAGTAATGTGTAACTTTTTTAAGAAAACTGAAAGGAGACAAGACGTTAAATATTGTATAGTCATACAATGCATACATGCATAGGTAATTTATTAGTGTGTAAATTCTTTTTTTTAATTTTACTGGCCAATTCCAGTGAAAACAGAAAGCGACATTATCTGCGTACTTGAACTTTTACTCAGATCGTTTGAAAGCCGTTATGATTTTCGAGTAGGTAATACGAGACGAATTAAAAGCAAATTAAGTAGATACAACAAATATCTGTAAGTCGACTTCCACATTCATCGGATCGTTTTAATTGTGGCGGCGGCGGAGGCCTAATGCCGTCAGGCGCGGGGCACGCGGGGTGCGGGCCGCGGGGCGCTACACGGAAAGGCTTTCGCGGCGGCGCTTTACAGGCCCCGCCGCCGCCTCTCAGGCGCAGGCGTCGGCCACACTGCAGCTTGCTCTAACTTGAGAGCCATTACACTAAAATATTTTGTTCGATTGTTGCGCTGGAACGTTTTGATGAATGTTTTATGGTCGAAATTTGGCTAGCGAAAATGTAAAAAAAAAAACTCTACCCTCACACATATTTTCAACGGGATGTAGACCTACTACCTACTTTTGTCGATAAAAGTTAAGAAAAATAACATTGTTTATGTGTAATAAATCTGATTTGCCCAGAACCTAGTTACTGAAGTTAAATCGTTTACAATAAACAGTGCAGTGTTAAAAAAAAATTTTTATGAGATAGGGTAGAAAACGAGTACGTCATCAGATGGTAAGTGAGCACCACCAGCACTACTCGTGGACATTCGCAACACCAAAGGACTGCAGATGCGTTGCCAGCCTAGAGGACGAAGAATACCTCGTGTGCCAGTAATTTCACCGGTTGTCTTATTTTCTACGCCGGAACATATCAGCGCAAGCACTGCTGCATGGCAACTGGATTAGCAAGCAAGATGGTGGTAGCGATCTGGACGGGCCTTGCACACGGTTTCGCTAAATTCCCATGCAAACACGAGTCAGAAAAATAATAACTTATAGCAAAGCTGAGAAAGGGCGCAGTGTGCCCACGGCCCTGCTAGCCGTCCGATAGCGCCGGCGCCCCAAATTCGTCGATTCACAATGCATTTCGAATATTTGATACGCGGCTCAATGTTCGACGCTTGTCTAATAACAGACAATCGAATTATTCTAAACGTTGTCGTATTCCTTTCACATAAATTGGGTTCTTCTTTGACGTATCTGTAACTAAATGAATACATGCTCAAGCTGAAAGTTATTCGATTTTTCCGTCTCATAAATTGTTACGGTGAAACTACAGATATTGTAAAAAACTATTTGTGTGAATTAATTACGTACCTACTATGTATAAGTAAAAGTCATTGAACTCTTGAATATTTTTGAAATTGTCTTAGAATTCGGCCAATGGACATTTGACTAATTACCATCGAAAAAAATAACTTTATACATATACATATCTTTAAATCAACCCGCTTGCAAGTTCCTTCAATAGCCATGGAGCTCTATAATGTATGGGTAAGCCTATTTTATAACTTTAATGCATTATCGTTTTCATGACAAATTTTGAAGTGAGACCTCTTCACTTCACACTTACACTTTAATAGCGAGATAAAAAATCTTAAAAGAATTATTGTATCACCAGTACAACGACTTTTAAGGAACTAGTTAGTCATTATGCGCATTTAGGTGTGATGGAAAGAATCACGAGTATAATGTATGGATTCATTTCATAATAACTCAGAAAATAATTTCAAAGAAAATATATATAGAAATTGAACAATGTATTGTTTGTTTTTAGGGTTCCATAGCCAACGTGGCTAAAACGGATTATTTATAGTTATGTGGAGTCCGTGTATCTGTGTGTCTGCCTCAATATCACAGGCAAATGCCTGTGATCTTTGGAAACTGTAAGAGCTATATGCATATAATTGTGAAGGTCGGCGTCTTTCGTAAGCCGAGGCGCTACACATTTTTCTTAGGGTGACACCGAGGTAGGAAAAAATTACATTATTATAGCTAATGATGGATTTCTAAGGACTTCAATAGTACCTATACTTTACCTGAAGACGAAATAAAGCCATTATAAACCCGAGATGGTTAATCGCCTGAATTTCAACAAAGGCGGCTAAAGTCCGAGGGGGAATGGCTTGTAGTCCTGAGTAGAAAGTATACTTTTAACTTCGATTGTGCGGAATATTATTAAGAAGGATTAAAGTACAAAGAAGCATAATTCTATAATCCCTATTCCCCATAATTATAAATCCTAAAGTAAATTTGTCTCTCAATTACCTTTCCACGCTTAAACCACTATACCGATTTAGTTGAAATTAGATACACATGTAGTTTAAGCCCCGGGGAAGGATTAAATATAAAGTTTTTATCTTGGAAAATTGTATAGTTCCCGCGGGATAGTGATAAGCAAATTCTGCACAAACAAAGTCGCGGGCAACATCATCTATTTGTGAGAACTCTACTCTAAGAACATTGATATTAACACAACTTGAAATAAATTACTGTATCAGATATTACTTACTTTGCATATTAATGAGAATGAATTTAGACAAAAATTACACACTAGATACTCGTTTTAGAAAAAATGCGAAACGCTTTGATTCCTGGGAATGGTCTACACTACACACTATTACGTACAATTACTTATTATTCGTATAAAAATATACTTGAACAGTTTACTGCATCACTTCATTACTTTTGCATCTTAAAGAAAAATAATACTACCTAGTTCAATTAATCAGAGTCATATCACAGGGGATCCCAAAGTTCTTCCGGCTATACATTCTAATTTTAACTAGCTAGCTAGGTTAGGGCGCCGAGACAAAACATTTGGGAACTGGATTAGACGATTGTTCTTCATAGTTTCTTGCAATTTGTTTAAATGCAAATTCAATTGCTTCTTATGATATAATGTATGTATACAATATGTTTTTGGCTGTATTCGTTTGGCCTTAAGTAGTCACCCTATGAATTATTTTACTTCTTAGACATTAAATGATGTGTTTTACTCCCAATGTATAGAAAAAGGTATACTTGCGTTTTTTTTGCAAATGTAAATGTTTCGGAAGCTCTATGCTCTCGAGCCGAGCAACGGTGCCATCCAAAAGTATAAAAAAACATAAATAGTTACGTTAACTTTCAACTTCTATCACAATAAAATGGTTTTCCATTACAGCAGCTTAACCATTGTAGGTATTTAATCATTAGACCTGCATATCGACTACGGAACTCTTGTTAAGCGTGGTCCGATACGCACTTGGCCGGTTTTTTTGTTAAGCTCGCAGTTTGTATTCTAATTTGACAGGTCATGTTGCCGTGTTAAAAATAGAAGGCCACGCCGAACCAGATGCGACGCGCGATTTACAAGCGCCAGATTAGATAGCGCTGATCTCAACGGATAAGCGAGTAACGGCGTCTCCGTGCACCGCTGAATGATGCGCGCACGCATAAAGCTACGGGCGCATAGGTATGAACGAGTATTGTTAATATTAAATCATCTCAGAAAGTTATCCCGAAGTGTTTAGTACCTCCTTATCGGTGAACCCTTGCACGTAATGAAAAATAAGATTAATTCGTACCTAATTGCAGACTCAAAGTCCTCAGGTTCCTTGCTGTTCCAAGATAATTATATCTATAAAATGTATTACTGACTTAGGTACTGAGGCAGGCGTGGGTATGTGTACAAGAATCACTAAATTCTCGTAGTAAGAAACAGATCAAGTAAAATGAATTGAACATTCCAAAGTAACGAATATTGGTCGTTATTTAGTTCGGTTTTTTTGTTTAGTTTCGTTTAGCATCATTAATTTATCCTAAAAACCAAGGGGTTGACCATTTTTACTAAATACAATAAAAATATACATATTATATCGACAAAATATTTAAAAACCTACCTACGTTTTCATAAAAGCCAAAATCAAATGTTAGGTTGTTATATCAGTTAATTTCGATTGGCATAGAGTATTTAATCGTTGCATTTTCTTTGTTACTGTTCTTATCATTGGTCACACCGGGGATCATTTGGAAAGAATTTAAATAGACTTTGTAAGTCCCTAAAATTACTAAAACAGCACTTCATGATATTTTTTTTGTAACTTCAAAGGTGTTGTACTACTATTATAATATTCCTGTAGCAACCATAGAAGTGCAGCGCTATATAGATACATATATATATAAGTCACGTCTTTATCCTTTATGAGACAGAGCCTAAGGTAACAAGAGCTAAAGGCCACGTTTATAGAGATAGATACAAAAGTCGTACAGTGACCGAATAGCTGAGACTTGTGTACGAGCCTAAAAAAATAATTAGGTACCTATGTACCTAATGTTTTAACCTTTACGTGGGTCCCTGATGCCTGTCTATAGGTAGTTCAGTGGAAGTGGACTTGATATGGTCATAATTATTTGCACTTAATGCAATTTACTTTTTACTATATTCTACGCTTGAAATACTTGACGGAATTGTCAGGAAAAGTAAATAAATTAAAAATAGTCCGTACGGTACGGTGTTAGCAGAAAAAAATAATTGCTGAAAGTAGGCCTGAAGATATCCAGTTCGTTGCTGCTCTTTCACGATATGAAATCTGAACAAATTTTGGTACAATTTAACAGAGACGTTATTTATAATCGCAATTAAACACAAAGGACACTTTTTCCCCCGGATAATTAGGTACTGCTCCAATGGGATATCGGTAAACTGATTCGTGGCCAACTAAGTGGCAGGTAACAGTTGTTGGTACTTGCGCAGTGTGAGTATTACAACTTTTTCCGAAGTAATTACTAATTATTTATACCTTATACGTAGGTATCAAATTTCCAATAAAATATGCACTCGAATATGTAACCGCAGCTTTATTTATAATTAAACAATATTTTGATTCCATTTTCCACCTAGACACCCAGTGTCTTGCTTGACGTAGCCTGTAGGTCTTGTTACCTTAGGTTCTGTCTACCCCGTAAGGAATAAAGACGTGATTTCTCCACTCGGTACTTGGACTCGGACTTGTTGTTATGCATAAAGAATTGCCTTTCGCAGTTCCTTAGCAAATGTGCATTTTGATGATACTGTTATGAGTAAGTAAGTACATAATAGTCATACTGAATTCTCGGGATGAGATTTATAATGAGTTCGCTGCCAGTAAAAACAAGGACATGTTTTTTATTTATGTAAAACACTAAATGTGCATGAATCCTTAATCAACCAGACTACATAATTATGTTAATTATCCTACTAATATTATTAATCCGATAGTTCGTTTCTTTGCGCGTATACATACATAGATATGTATCTACGTAATACTATGCTAGTTTTTGACGCAAAATCTAGTGCACTCATTTTGCCAATTTTGGCACTAGGTACTCATTTTGTGTCTCATTTTGGGTCTCGTAGAATGCTCCACTTATATCCCGGAAAATCGAGTTCCGGCGAGATATCGATAATCAAATTCTTTGCAGACGAAGTCCCCGGCCACGGCTACTTAATAATAATGTAATACGTAACAAGAAATATTTCTTCCATGCTGGTCTGGGAGTAAAGAAAAAACATAGAATTTACCAGTTGCTTCTCTTCCCGCGCAGATGGTAAAAGCCCATCGAGGGAATGGGCGAAAGTCTTAGGAATAATGTTATAGGCGATGCGGCTAGCAACCCATCACTATTTTGATTTCCCTTTCCACCTATACGCCCTTAATCATGCTAAACGTGGCCTTAAGGTTTTACTACCTTAGGCTCCGTCTACCGTAAGGGATGAAAACGTGATATATGTATGTAAGTGTATAAGAAATAAGTGAGTAGAGAGCCAAAACAACGTAAGAAGTTAGGATAAAAAAATTGTCCGTAATCTGATTGCACTGAGGGTTCCAAACAAGAATGTGTGGAATGCCATAAATAAGGCGGAAGGCACGAGCCAACGCGCCGTGTTGCGCAAGGGATGCGATGCAGCAAAAAGTGACACATTGTCGTCCGCACAAATATTGAGCTATCCATGACAGCACGGGCGGGGCCGACCAACAACTAATTGTTAGGGGGAGCAGGACCACCCGACACACTTGCACTGAGCCAGAAAGGGACGAAAAACAACCCCAATAATCCCACTATAAATAACCAGGCTCCTAATGCGCAGGCGCCACGCGTTTTTACCTTTGTTCTTAACTGTCGCGGTTCAACCTTGATACTTGATAAATACCAATGCATTTTTAATTTACAAGTTTTTACGCATTCATTCATAGTAATCCACTATACAGAATGTTTATAAAATAAAACGGAAATGAGAAAAAAGCGAATTCATACACAATTAAATGAAAAAAAAAATACATCTTAATCCCTATTTTGTTTTCAAAACCTGTATGTCGTATTTTTAAGTAGGTCCTACGTCGTTTTGTAACAGTTGATGTTATAACAATTACGTTGTAAATAAATACTTACTAAACTGTGTTCTTAATAAAAAAATATACATATTGTCCCACTCAGTCATTTCATTAGTTTATATAAATAATTATAACGCCTTGTGACACGCAATTGCAATTACGTTTTACTCTACGCAAACTAATATATTAGTTGACTGAAATGTACAGGCGTATTAATGTTGGAACTAAATGTAAGCGCACGTATCAAGACGTCGGAGTCGCCGTTAGCACCTCCGCGTCACGGGGCCTGCCGCCTGCGTTAAGTGCGAAATATTTCCAAAACTTCTCCGTCTTATTTTTTGTGGCGATTTTACGAGTACTTAGCTGAATGATGACGGATCGAACAAAAAAGTTAATGGGTCGCCGTGATGTGATGTATCGATTACTTGCGGGCGAAGGCGGGGCGGGGCGGGTGCTCAGTTTGATACACAAACACGCAGGTAGCACTGTGACAATGCACTTTATAAATCCGGGATTAAATCATCATAACTCAACTTTCTGTCAACGTATAATTTGTACCTAACAAAAATAAAAGTGAACCGGGGTTTCGCGTAAAGTATCATCATTAGATACCTAGTTTTAGATAAGAAGTATTTTTTATGCGACTTTGTCCGCGCTGAATGCATTTTTTATAAATAAAAAGTATCATTATTGTGTGTTTTACACTAAGCTGGTACCTACTTTGTCGAGAACCGGTTAACCTCAATCAATAACGGCTAATATAGTCTACAATGTTTATTTTCTGGTTCTGTTGCACCTGAACTAAACAGCTCCTTGCAGTTTCATCAAGAGCAATTCTATGGTTTAGTCTTGAAACGGCAATAATCCGACGGCCAGACTGACATGAAGAATAATGAAGTATGATGCAATTACTTTCACCGTTATAACACGTTATAACAATAATAGACGGAATAATTTTACATTTACCACTGGCAGTTAAATATTTTTTTCACACATAATTGTTTTTAATTTGAAAGAAAAGGAATAAACACAAGATAATAAATAAATAAAAAAACTAATTAAACTATAACTAACTAAAAACAGACTAATCTAAAACGAATCTTAAAATATTTTTTTAATTGTTTTATTTTAAGATTAGTTTTAGTTTGGTACTAATTTGTTATAAAATTAAATCAGCTAAATCTGCCGTGTAAATCGTGTAATCGACAATCAACCGTAGGTAGGTACTAAGCTTGCTTAATTTCCGAGACACAATCAAACTTCAGTCGTCAGTCGATGTGAACCTATGGTTCACTAATTACCGGTAATTAAACTCATTGAACTACTTTGTTTGATTAAAATGCTAAATTTAAAAGTTACAGCAGACCACCTGTTTTTTTTAATGAAATCGGTTGAAAATCGAGTGGCCTGTACCTGTACGAGTACCTGAATCAAATGAGCCTGACCTGATCACCAATTCACCACCCATGGACGGAAAAGGCTAGTAAGTAAGTAAGCGAGTAATCTTTATTTGCGTAAAACGTGGTGAAAATAAGATTTTAATTTTAAAGGTAAAAGGTATGATGAGCTCAGAATCGCTAAAAGCTAGAGTCATTTAATATGGCGTCACGCATGGTAGGCTTAGCTTACCAGCTTACCACTTGTAAATACAACAATATGAAACAACGCAAACTTGGGATATTTTTTATGAAAACACGGCAACTGCCAAATCACTAAGAAGCTCTGTAAATGTTTATCAGTATTTATGAACCCTAGTTGACAAATGTTTCCATACATTGATCGATGTTCGAAGTGAACGTTTTTGATCGAAAATTTAAATTATAAATGTCAGTAGGGCTGTGCAGGCGAAATAACCCAACAATCTGCTGAAATATTCTGGAAAATTTCTGAGAGCTTATTTACATTGAGTTGAAATGTTGCATGACGTCGCGTCTTGGTACCATTTTTACTTTAAAATGACGTCACCAGCCCGACTGCCGAACTTTGACGAGTTCTTTTTTTTTAAATTGACGTATCGAATGTTTTTTGAGAATCTTTCGAACTAAATAGACTTTCGATTTCTTTATCCAGTCATCATCTTCATTAGAATACTGTGCCGAATCACACTAAATAACGCTTTCTGTTCAACGAAAACTAGTCAGACAATTGAAACGCTGATAAAATACTTTTTTTTTCATGCAATACCTACCTAAACTGTCATTATCCGTGTTTATACTTACATGCATACATTTCAATGGTTTTTAGAATTTTTGTCTGCTCGTATGTTGTTTCTCAAACATTTTGGAAAGTTCTAAATAGATATTCATCACATTTTCACAGATATGTTAAGCAATAAATAGCTTATATAAAGTTTCTAGCATCAAAGTCGAAGTTAAATAAGAAGATAATACCTATTACAAACAGAACTCGTAAAGAGAGTGATAGGTAAGTGAAGTCCTTGCGAACGAACTCGGGCGCCAGATAGTAAAACAATAAAAATGGAACAAACAACATTGCTGAGAATGTTTCTAACGTGACAAATATGGGATCAGACCACCTTGTCCCGGAACTTAGCCGCGCTCGTAAATTTGTTGGTGCGTTTTTTAGCAAAAACTTTTAAAAGTATTCAGGGTTTACCCACGTATTGGGATAGTGGCGCCTCGCGCCATCCGACCTCTCGCTTCCTGAGATGTTATCGCACCGTAGATATTTATTGTTTTCTAATGAGGCACATCTACAGAAATGTCAGCTAATTGACACCGTTCATCACAATGTCCCTGCTACAACTGTTAGCCCGTCTCGGTGGCACCAAGCGAATGCAATTTTACTTGTAGATTTTTTGAAGGTGGTAGGTACCTAAGTCGATTTGTTTTGTTTATACGTCTACGTCTTTTCTACGTGTCTGACATTCTGCATTGCAAATACAGACCTCGCTTTAGTATGAGAGTTTGATATCCGACACAAAATTTAAGTATGTAAGTGTCTATCTACTCGGATTTGGCGATCCAGGTCTTGCCATAGCGTTCATGATGATGTGATGATTGATGAATATAGATTTCCGAAGTGAAGCGACGAGATTTCCAGCTTTAGGTACGTAGGTAACGTCATCATTAGCGCGTAACATTCGTAAACTTGAATAGACTCACATCACATACACGGCACTACAATGGGTAGCAAACATTGTGGACGTCATGTAAAAAAATATATATTACTTATACTCATTAACTAATGCTAGCTGGATTTCAGAATCGAAATTCTCACTGTTACTATCCAGAATTAAAACAGCTCCAACTCCACAAGTGGCGTGAACAAATTCAGTATTGCATAGCCTTAACTTGTGAAAAGTAGAGTTATTTGTGCGGTGCGTACCTGGCTTCGGCGCCGGCGCGCCAGCCACGTCACGCGCGCGCCGACGCTGCGCCTGCGCAGGTCCGCACTGCTGCTTTTGTAAGTATTTTAATTTTTTTACATCTTTATCAAAAAAACAGGTAAGACGGTATTAAAACAGGAGAGATCAAATTTTACTTTTATTACGAGGAAGTAATTTAGGTAGGTACTTAACCTTTGAGCTGCTCTATAGTAAAAGAATTATCATCCCTAATGCAAATTTTATTGTCTGGGGGCCGTTTTTGAAATTTTGTGCGAAAATACCACTCAGAAGTAGTAAACATCTGTGCATTGCTGTATACCTACCCAATTACCTACCGCTCGAATTAAATTCTTGACTACGTAGACAAAACTTCATACCTAGCCGTATCACAATTATTCAACACATTTTTTTATCTCTTTCCAGTGGTAATTTATTTTCACAGATGTGATTTTAAAAATAGCACGTTATCGTTAAACCAACCATTTTAATGGTTCTTGTATACCCAAGTCGCCTTGCGTGTCATAACAAAAGAAAAGCAAGTATTATAATAGTTTTAAATATAAGTACCTTAAAAAACACGTGCATGACTCAATTGCAATGCGGAATGCCGTGAGAGCTATGACAAACACCGAAGCGCCGGGCTCGGCACGGGCCGGCGGCGCCCGCGCGGCCGGCGCGCCGGCAGAGGTTGCGATTTACTTGGCTTGGCCTTAAATCCTCTTTTTAACATCATAGAACTAAAAACATTCATAAAAAAATGTTTTCATCCAGGTATGTCGAAATTCGTACTACAGTAGGTACAACCTTTTGTTTTGTTTTTTGTTAGCGATTGTCTATATGAAATGACAAACGGGACATGCCCAGTTTTGGAATTGACCACTGCGACTGGGAAAGGCTTGCGGAAAACCGACCCCGTTGGCGCAAACGTGTAGTGGAGGTCGCAAACATTGCGATACAGCCTGGTCCGAGACACTTGCTGACTAGAGACAAAAGCGACATCAAGGCGGCTCAGTAACAACCACCGAAAACTTCTCTTGTCATGCGTGTGCAGAGTATGTGGCTCTCGTATTGGTTTATGTAGCCACAGGAAGCGCTGTATCCCATAATTCGTCTGTAATAGACGCAAAGGTCATATGGACATGAAATTAACCTTTTGGCTGCTTTAAAGATGAATAAAAATAAACTAAAATGCAAAATTACCATTGATTTCCTATCAAATACGATGAAAAGCAAGTATTGATTTTAACCACAATTTGTAAATTTACGATGTTCAAGTATTTGTACCAACAAAAGCTTAGAACAAATAATTTAATGAATTGATTACGCGTATCATAAGTTAAATTAATTATGTTCGAAATTACACTTAAATCATGCTTTAAACTTTACTTATTTACTATTTCACGACTTAAATAAAAATAATGTGTTTTCAGATAGGGTTGTTAAAATAACATTTAGTCAGAAACTATTTAATAAAGTAAATGTTACTCTAGGCAAACCTATAAGGCTAAAGTTAAATTGCGATGATCTTAGAAATACTAATGTTGTCGGAACTATTTAGGCATATACCTATAATCAAAGCCAGCTTCTGCTTGGCCTATGTCCTACTGAATTATAGGATGATGGATCGTTATGTGGTTTTCATAGAAAGCGGCGAGCTGAATAAGAGTCTCAGCATTATGTTCATTGCGGTTTCCTTCCACAAGTTGCGATTTCTCTAGCCCCGCTCAGTTACTTTCGAGTTAAACAACATAGCTTTTACAAACTGCAGGTTCCAACTTCTAACGTGCGAATGAAAGAGAAAATGGAAGTGAGACATTGTTCTGAAGTTGTGGCGAAATGAAAAACATGCGATGCGGACCTCAGTCCACATAAAAAGTATTTTTAGGGTTCCGTACCTCAAAAGGAAAACGGAACCCTTATAGGATCACTTTGTTGTCCGTCTGTCTGTCCGTCCGTCCGTCCGTCTGTCAAGACCCTTTTTCTCAGGAACGCGTGGAGGTATGAAGCTGAAATTTATATCAATTACTCAGGTCTACTGTCCCTTGAAGCTGTAAAAAAATCAAACTTCTAAGCCAACGCAATCAAAAGATACAGCCGTTTATGCCGCAAATTTCCGCAAATTTTCAACTCTCAAGGGAATCAAAACCTACAAGGTAGTTCCCGTGAACGCAGAATCTTGAAATTTGGTATGAAGGTAGGTCTTATAGCACAGATTAAAGAATAATTGCGAAAACCGTAAATGTGTATGTATGTCTGTATATAGCAGTGACCAATATAAAGTAACCCCACACTGCGTACATTTTGCTTTGGAACAGGGCTCTGCTTACACTGGTTTTAGATATTTATAGATAATGATACGGAACCCTCGGTGCGCGAGTCCGACTCGCACTTGACTGGTTTTTATTTATTCTGAGATGCGATCAAATACCGTCGATTAAGCTTAGGGTAACCTATGGAAATTAACAAGCTAATTTGCATTGTTCGTATAAGGGTCAAAAAGGTACCATTTTACGAGCTTAGATGAAAGTAGAGATAGCATTGTAAAATACGAGAATATTAAATCTGGCTATCACGGAACCACCGAAAATACTATGTACAGTATATTACCTAGCGTGATCACGTGCTATTAAATTAAATCTTGAAGATTTCTACATAAAATTTAATAAAATATTTTCACTTGTCATTTCATTAGCCATTGGCCATTTAGCGCGCAGCTGGCAAAGATTGTATTTATTTGAATAGGATATTCATTTCAAGTGAAAGCTTGTACGACGTTTAGTTGTAAATAGTACATTTCGATGCTAGTGCGGAAAGTATGTCATTACCTACTCAACGCGTCCCGAGACATCTCGGGACGAGTGAATAATGACATTTCCGCCCGTGTATCGAACGACGGTTTTTAATACAGTTGCGAAAAAAAAGAACGCCTTAAATTTTTGACAAATTTAAGGCGTTCTTTTTAGGTTTCATAAGGCAATTGGCTTTTGCTATTCAGCCAACTCAATGAATTTTTTTTTCTAATAACTAGATTTTTTTATAAGAAGGAAACAATTTAATAATTATACCTATACTTAACACTTTACTATTATTACCTTAGTATCATTATGTTCAATTACTTGTGTGTAGAAATATTTAAATTGTATAAACACAAAAACTACTATTGCCTTTAGAACCTTAAAAACCATGCTTGCAGTTGGAAAAACGCCTCCACTTTGACAGACGTTTCGGAAGCTATTCCCACGCTATTCTGTTCCATTGAGACACCTTAATAAGAACTGTTTTAGGAATTCAATATTTAAAAAAAGTGATGACATGCTTTCCGCACTAGCATCGAAATGTACTATTTTTATATGTCAGTAGCTACCCGGAAATGTATTACCCACCATACCTAAATTTTAACAATTATCTATTTTCAAATACTAAAAAAGGGGCGAAGAAGAGGTATTACGACGGTTAAGGCTCAATATAATAAAGACATAAACGCAGCTTTGAAGTTGCGAAAAGGAACTTCTTAAACGTTCAGGCGACAGTCGCATTTAAGCGTGTTCCTGTAGCCTAATCTAACATAAACATAACATGGCACTCTTCATGGTATATGCAACTAATTTGATTCTCAGGCCACCACAGAACCTAGTTATTCGTTCAGCAGTTATTTAAGTAAGTAAGTACACATTATGATATGGTACTGTAACAACTAGAGTTTGTTTGTACAAAGGTTTGTATAAACAACTCTACATGCTGGCAGGTAATGCAATTATTTGTAAATTTGATTTTAGAATTTTAATAGAATAGAAGAAACAAAGTGTTTTCTCAGGGCATTACCTGCTGCCTCCGAAGGCATGATTATTGTAAATTAAAGACTTAAGCTCCTAAAATAGAATATACGGTTAAAAGTCCTTAATAGTTTTCATTTATGAAATTACGCGTTGCGTTAGATCCTCGAACTTACGCCCGAATCCAGGAGTTTCCTGTTAAGTTAATAGTGTAGACCTGGCTACAACCCTCACAGTACCTACGATGGCGGCCCAGAAATGAAATTGATTGTTTGTGTCTATACCTATTCTACTGTACCGATAATCATTTTTCGTCTTTATTCGATTCTGCGTCATGGTAGAGCTAAGTAATGGCACATAATTTAAGCACACTTACCAGCAAAACTAACGGTACACTTTAATACAACTTTGTAGGGAAAGCGACCCGTTATTTTTGGTCGTGACTATATGTAGTTACTGAATTGTCTTTGTAAAAGTCTTTTACTCTATTACTGTACCTACCAATTCCGGATTAAATGATAGGTAGGAATTAACCCCCTTATTCATAAAAGCTTGGTAAGCTTCTGTAACATTCGTTGGTCTTTTTCAGACACTTGATCATTTACCTACCATTGCCAGACCAGATACAGACAAAATAAATATTTAAATAAAATAAAATAAATAAATATTGTATGTTCCAGTTATCGATTGAAGAAAAGGCGTTTTTCTATAAAAAGATTGATAGGTCAAGATTGTTTACCTTCTTTCTAAGTAAAAAACAACGAAGCAAGTGTAAATACGCAGGTAAGCAGGTAGCAGATTCACGATAACGTTGATATTATCAGTAATTGGGCATTACCTACTTCAAACAAACAGTAGTTTGACCTGCCTATAGTCATACAAGCCTGGACCGTGGGTTCAAATCCGGCCTTAAAAATCTTTGACTTTTTCAAAGTTCACAGACGTGCGAAGTTGCTATCGAATTTACCATGAGGTTATCAGTGAAGACAAACAACGCGAGGAAACCTGCATAAGCTAACGAAGCAGGCGGAAGCAGTACTGTGCGTATAGGAAGATAATCATGTAGTTTATATGTAGGTACCACCGCTTTCCCCACAAGTGTCACATTTTGGACGTAAAATAATTGAATACGACAATAACATAACAGTATGTCCAATTTTATCCTAATTAATAAACCTACGGGATTAAGAGCCTCAGTTAAAAAGTAAACAAATGAATCTGTTACACACAGGATTCAAGAAATGCAGTATGTTTGTTCTTGATAAAATATTATGCCTCAATGGTGTGAAAATGCACATAGTAAATGGCAAACCCGGGTGAGCGACGCATCGAGCCTAATTGAGCGCAGCAGTTTTTCATCAGGCATTGAGGAATCTCTAATTAATTCGATAATTTACAGCCACTTTGCTTCTCCTCGCACGAATGAATTTATTAGTTAGCTCGGCGAAGCAGTTCCTTCATGTTTTTAACTAACGAAATTACCTAATATACCTACATAGGTACCTACCTATTTCAAACTAAAACTACCTAAACTAAAATAGCCGTGATTGCCATATTCAGTTAAATAGGTATCATTAAGTTTTGTGTAGAAGCAGTTTATGACGGAGAGACCTAAATCTATATTATTACGGATTTTGGGATTCGTAGAAGTAAGGGAACAGAATTTAGCTGTTCATGTACTGCATTGGGAATAATATAATATAATATATCTGTCTCTAGAAATATCTGGATTCAGAAGAGTAGTTACTAGGTACAAAAAACTTTAACACGACTTATGTGCATACTTGTAAGTATAGCTACTTATCTGAAATTAGTTTTCTTTGAGTTTGCATTGACAATACTAAGGTAATTAGTGCTAGACCCTAAGTATGTTCAATGAATGTCAAAATTTTTGTGGTACATTGCATTCATTGACCCCAATCAGGCAATAAGTTAACAACGCGTAGGTACAACCACATTTATCTGCAAGATTTACTGAAATAAACTGATCGTAGTAAAAAAGGGATTTAATAGTAAGTGTTTGCTCGTTCACAGTTTAGGCCTAAATATATAAACACACATAAAAATTAAAATGTTTCGTAACGTAAGTTACTTTCGTTATTAATCGCACCTGGCTTCTCGTGTGTTGTCTTATTGAAATACAACTGTTCGTGAAAAAATATTGGTACCAGTAGTGCCTGATAAGTGATAAAGAACCCTAAAAAGGTATTGATTGCTGAAACTTACTTAATTGTTTCTGGATCCGCTTGAAAGTAGTATAACTGCTGGTGGAATATAATTTCAAATCAATGAGGTACAAAGTCACTTATTTCACACGCGTGCAGTTCACTGGAGTAAGCTCAAGAAAGAAGGGAGAGATGAATGTATGAGATAGTGGCACAGGCGAGATAACGAACGCGTGCGTCTGAGCCGAAGCGTACGGGAGCACTGGCGGAGAGGCGTGGGCCGGCGCACGGCGGCGCCACCCGCCGCCCCAAGGCGGGGCCAGCCACTGCATCCGGCCTCCCTGTCATAACGGTACCCTGTGGAAAATGGGAAAAGTTGTTTCCATGGATTGAGAGTCCCAATTTGGCAGTATAAGGTAGAATAGAAGTGGTCACGTGACGCGGCCCGGGGCCGGCGGCGCGATGGGCGGCGCGTTATCGCCCGCGAGTAATGGGCGCCGCACACAGATTTATTACCGCGGGGTTAGTTTTAGGCCTTAATGGAATTATTGCTGGCTTTTTGTTTATGGACACGCGGCCGCGGCGCTGTAATTAATCCTCGCCGGCCGCCGCGGCGGAGGCGGATGTATTGGTTTTCTAATTAATTAGTAGCGCAATTGCTCTAAATCAATCCGGACGGTAATGGACGACTAACATCAATCCAACGGTTTCGCGTCTGCCATGAAGACAGTCGTTTTTCGTAGGCTCATGATTCCCCAACTCGATAACATAGGTACTTAATTACCTTTTCACCGTATTAGGCAGGAACCGCGGCCTTTGGCTACAATTCTAAGGGGCCCGTAATTGATTGACCCCATTTTAATGACGTCAATAAATTATGGAACGGTAGGATATTGTAGCACTTTGTCAAAATAACAAAAAAAATTGACGTTTTACTAAACTTGTACCTGTATAGTTTGTAACTTAGTAGGTAGTGTTACTTTATTAAACCAAAGTAGACAGGTAGGTAGGTACCTACTTTTCAGTAAACGGGAATGGGTGAAGAATTGTTTTTTTTGTATCCTAGTTGAATTTGAATTTTAACTTAGAAAGGGCTGCAATAGTGGCAAACAAGAAACTGTCAGGCGTGCTAGCTGGTCTTGTCAGGAATTAAATAAAGGTAGACCTACCTTATGTACCGCCTGTGGTAAATCTAGCAATATTTATATTCAGTAGGTATCTACTATTTAATTAAATATAAGGGTACCTACACTTTATGACGTGGAGAATTAAACAAGAGCGTAATGTTTAATTTGTAGGTACTCGTATTTAGTGAAATGGTTTCCTCGTTTATGTACCTACATGTTATATCCTCAGACCAACTAAAAAGTCAAGACCTATTACGAATGGCGAAGTGAGGCCGATTTAAGCGTGACGTGCAGTTGCACACATGCAAGCGCAATTGGTTGGGCCGAGCTGTTGTGTTAAAGGTGGGCAAGCCAAGCTGTCGCTGGCCAAAAGCCTCCCGATGGCGCGTGGTTTTGCGCATTGTAACTTTAATTCGCTCAGAGATTAAGATATAATCCTCGTCATCTAAAATTCATAACATCACACTGAAATACTTAAAGCGGTGCAACTTGTCACAACTCTACACCAACCGCAACAGCAGACCCGTAGCCAACTGGGCAGAACGGCGGCGAAGCGAAGATAAGCTCGCCTCCTATGCTCATGTCAAGCCTTTCAGCAATGTAACTTTGCCAAGCTAACTGGCTGAGACACGCACACGCGCACACGGCGAGGCGTAGTTTAAAGGGGACTTTACCATTCAAAAAACTCGGTCATGATTTTTTATTTGGTTCGAGATTGTAACCGTCTGTTACTAACGCTGGGTTACTTAATTCCTGTCTAGCCTAAATTTGAATTTTAGTACAACGACAGAGATGCGGCTTGTAATGTTGTTGTTTTGTATTGTTTCAATAGCCTACAACCATTTAGCATAACTTTGACGTCTGGGGCCCGTGGCAAATTCATCAGAGATTTCTCGATAAAAAAGAAGTGCATCATCGTCCCTTCTGTGTTCTAGGCCCGGAGAGCTGTAAGGGCCCGTGGCTTTTTACCAGTCCTACCACCCTATAGTTACGCCACTGCCTACAGCTGCTCTTCTTTTATAGAATATCCCTTATGATTGGGACTAGACAATAGTAAGTGTCGTACCTATACATAATTTCAAGTGTTGGGATTCCATGTTGGTTCAGACGTTGCTACGACTACTTTGCTTTGGCTATGGCGCTACCTCATTATTCTTAGCTCCCGATCTCCACCAGCAAAATAACACTCACTTGTGGAACAAGTATCTAATTAGTTCTCGCAACTGGCGCTCGATGGGAACATTCCCGGCTTATCGTTATCAGTATTACACGACTCCGACAATTACGCCTCATTCAAGACCTTTTGTTAGAAGCCGCAAAAGACCGCAAAGTAGGTACTACGTGTAACAATGCACAATAGCCAGGAACAAAGGAATAAAAGGATTAATAGAAAAAACCCTGACTAAGTTGACTCCTTAGACCCAAATATTTTAGTTACAAGGGAAGCCTGGCTGTTACCGATACTGACCTCTCTTTGAGTTAATCCGCTCTACGAGGAAAGCTTAAGTTTTTTTTTGTTGAACTTTGACAATGGCTTCGCTTTGTTCTTGGACAGAATTGTATTTTGTAGGTTGTATTTTTTTGCAAACACTAAAATTACCAGTAAAGTTTACCTCTTTTTTATTTTTTGTATAGTCTCATAGTCATGTGTATAATCATAAAGGAACGTAAGATTCCTTAAGTAAAAATTATTGCGCATAACGGCTGGTATCCACTGGGCTTACTGAATCGAATCGCAATAATTCGCCTCCTATAGATCATTTATCTAAGACAATGACACTGCGACAATAGGCTTGACGAAGAGCCGCGGGCGGCCTACTCGAATTGCAGATTCGTAGTAGGTAAGTATAGAGAAGGCAAATTATTTGTGATTCGATTTGATTCGTCACGATCAGCTTAGTGGACGCCAGCTTTAAAGTATACCTAGGTATTAGAAAAAAAGTATAAGACACCAGTACTTATCCTCTTAAAGCATGACTAATATTAAAATACAGTTTTATAAAATGTCTTGTAACGGATGTTATTTCATAAATATGTATTACATATCTTACCATGTTTAAACTAATTTAGCAGGTGTTGTAGTACTTAAGTGATATCGTAAAAATACCTACATAATATCCGTCGTTCCGCCGTAGTGGTTTTTCTCTTTTATTTCTCTAATTATTATCTAGTATAAGCGAACGCACCTACATGATATGTATATTTCAAGTATGTAGATTTAGGTGTTGTTAATGATTGTGATCAAATCAAAATCAAAATTAAAAGGTTATTTTGCAAATAGGTGACAAAGGGCTCTTTTACATATATATTTTTTTAGTACTAGTGCTTAGAGAAAATCCGTCATAATTGCCAAGAAGAATGTGCTGCAAGAAACGGGCAGAATAAATGTTTAACCTAACATCTACGATTACGGGTAGGGTTATCCACTTTAACGTAATATATTGACGGGATTGCCGCATTTAATAAGTAAAAAAAAGAAAGTTACATATTTTTCTTTCATTGTATTATTTTGTGTCAAAGGCTGCACAAAATCTAATTGGCGCTCTATCATGGGCGTACCCAGGTTCTGGGCCAGGGGGGGGGCTAATCAGATTTTTTATAAGCTAGGTGCTTAAAAAAAATTAAATTAAAATAGATAAAATGCGTTTATTAATATTTATGTACAATAAAAGTACTAGATAAGATACATAATTAGTAGGGAGGGACGTCAACATTATCCAGGGGGGGGCAGCTGCCCCCCCCTGCCCCACCCTGCGTACGCCCATGCGCTCTATATTACATATAAAGTAGCAGTTTGGACAGATTAGTGTTCGGACATCTGCCGTATATACAAATATGGCTGAATATCTGTGTATACTGCTATATTTGGACTTGATACCTAAAATGGTGTAAAAAATACAAGGTGAGACAACCTGACGGTCAGGTACTACGGTCTTAGTTACAGTTGCATATTAAATACCTACCTATAGGGTGGGACGATTTCAGTTTGACTCTCAATTTATAATAACGAAAACTCTATCGAGTCAGTGTAAAGTCTGCGCTAGCGTAAAGAGTGCGCGTAGGTAATAGGTATCTACTAAACACGAGATTTACTTACAACTCACGTGTCACACGTAATAAAGAACCTAATTATTTTGAACCGTGTAATGCATCAGTCGGGCATGCCTCCGTAACGGTGGCAATGCCATTAGTTTGTTTCAGCGAACAAATCATGTATGGTATAATTGTACATTGCATGAACACTAAACAATAGGTACATTTAATGAATTTAAATGTACCTACTGTCTTCCTAAAAGGAAATTCCCTTGGTCGTTGAGTCAGTGTTGTCAAATAACCACGAAAAATAAGACAGTATTATGAACAGGTGTCCCGGCCGGGCCACACAGTAATGTATGAAAAGGTAAATTAGGTACTATAGCAAGAAAAAACAGTTTTCAACTACCGTTTTAGATTTATCTTTCTTTCGAGGCCACTATTTTTTTCCCAAAGGCGAGCTTATCCCTATAAGGGATCTCTACCAGTTAACCATTGAGTAGATGAAAGGAGCATTAAGCGAGGGGCCGACAAAGAGTGAATATTGTATTGGCATGGCCCCATATGCTCATTCGGTAAAGACAGAATGGACACTCGACACACTAGGGGATTCCAAAGGTGTTGCCAGCCTCTAGGCTGGAATATGAAATAGGGCTACGATTGACTACACCTCATGTGCCAGTAATCTCACCGATTATCTTGTACTTTCCATGCTGGAAACTGGAACATAGCAGCGCAGGTACTGCTGCTTGGCGGCAGGGCTAGCCAGTAAGATGAAGGTAGCGATCCGAACGGACTGTACTAAAACATTATAGAAAAGTTTCAATAGTTTTATGATTTGACAGTTGATCCTGGTTTATCAACACGAAGTGAAACTTTAAGAACTTTTCGGAACTCTAACAGAAAAAGTAAAAGGAAATGGGTTTATGTCTTAACTAGGTACCTGGATTGTCATGTGTAAAACACCTGTTGTACCTGCCCGTTGGTAAGCGAAGTTTGTTTCACCAGTGCATTGATTTTGGTAAGTAGGTTTACAATGCATCTATGAAGATTAATTAAGTACAGGGAAAGAACATGTTTAGTTACATTTTAAAAATAAGATTTATTAAATTTGTAGAGTTCTAGTAGCTCTACATTTGTAGCAATCGTTTTAAAGTAAAATAAACTAGACATGTTCTCTCCTTACATCCTTCAACTGCTATAGGAAGTACTCGCATTCATAAATCGCTATCTTAACTTAATTTGGCTGATTTTGTAATTACCTATTTCAACTTTTCCGTCATTTTAACATTTGCCTTTCGAAGTTATCGACGAAATATATTTCATTTAAAAAAGTTTATTTATTATCAATAAGTAAAAAAAAGGTTAAGTCGCAAAATCATGACTGAATATCCATTATTTGCTTAAATATGCTTAGCGGTCTTATAACATAACAAATTTATCGTAACTATTTGACAAAGGTTGTACTTAATTAAAAATAAATGTTTATTTATTTATTAAGTACCTACCTACAACTAATTATCTTACTTTGATCTCAATGAAAATGAAGAGTTATGTGAATGCAAAGAACATCTGAAGTTCAGTATGTTTCATCCGTATTGATTGTTAAATACCAATGGTTTGTGTGGTATTAATAATCATAGCTCCGAGTTATTACAGAACGAACAGTAAAGGGACTGCGGCCACTGTCGACCGGTGTCCCGCCAGTTCGGCGGCTGCTTTGTACCTATTCTATTATTTCATGATCCGATAAAAAAGGAATAAAGACTCGCAGCCTAAACGCAGGAATGTTGTAGATTTTGTTTTAGGCGGCGCCGGCGCCGGCCGCATTAGTGGCCGCTCGCCGCGACAACACTTACACATTAGCCCCTCGCGGACCAGACGCCTGACCCGCAACGATACAATCGACATGTCAGCACAAACTGCTTTGAACCCAATTCGTGGACAGCGTAAAGCTTATTTTCAAAAATCCTGTGAAGAATTATCTGTCCTTAAAGTTTAAGGCCCATTTAAGTTTCGCCGCTGCACAAGGTCCTATCAAAAACTTATTCTCCAACCAATTTCGACGGGGTTCAAAGTGGCTAAGGTCGATATCTGTTCGCTTGCGAGTGGTCACTAGCGGAACGGGCGGACGCCCACTTATCGATCGAACAATTCACCCGATACGTGTATACGTGTAATATATCAATTGTTGCGGCTGCCGTCCGTCCGTCCGTCTGTCGCGTCTGCTAATGAATTTCGTGCCATTAATTGCAGCTCATGGCGTCTGAGTAGGACGATCTCAGACGCATTCCCAGCCCGACCGAGCGAAGTCCGACTCGCTATATTGTTGATACTCTTATCTTTGTAATCCCTAATTAATAATTTTGGATCTCACCTACCTAGGTTAGGTACTTTATTACGAAGTTTTGTTTATTTCATGTGTTACTATAAGAGCTTTAGAACACTATTATTTTATTTGGGTATTGTGCGAGTAGATTCAGTATGTAGTGTTGTAGGTATACATACCTACATATACCATTTTATTACCATTGTATCTAACATCGATATTTTTAGGTATCCTTAATAATATGTGGATTTTGTGGATACTTGTATAATATCGATATTTAGGAATCTATTATAATTTCAACCCTGGACCGAGAGCCCATTAAGTTTAAGAGACGTACATCCAACAGTGGACTAATATACCTGTCTGCGCTGAGGAGGTATTATTTCATTACATTGTATCAAAAGTAGGTATATTAACTGATTTACCGATATTGGAAATGATACTAAAATATCGATTTCGGATTCTATCTGATTTTACAATATAGGTACGCAAAAAATTTAGCAGTTCTTGAGCTTTTTAACGTACCTAAATATAAAAGGACAAAGAATGTTCAGCCTAGTAGAAATGAACAATTGAGAAGTTTTATACTTGTAAGTATTTCTGAAATAATAAGGATGATCCTCTCAAGAGCAAAATATTAGTTTATGCGACTGTTTCATAATAATCAAGTGCGGGCTTATAAAACGAACGAAGTGAGTTTTAGAATAAGATCACACGAGTACCTATTTTAATGCCTTATTGCTCTATTCGCTCATCTATCGCTCATTATACCTATACGAAACTGACATAACAGTTATTTTATAAATATCATAATATTTTCCATCACTTCCTGGGCTGCCGCGTTTATTTCTTCCGGTGTTGATTTAATTTCGTTTGCATTCATGTTTTTTATGATAATTACAAAAAACTTTGTTAAAACTATTGCAATCAAACAATGAACAAGTCAAACAAGACGCGAGCGGGTAGCATGAAAAAAAGACAAACGACAAAATTGGAAGTATGTTTATGGTAAACTTTGTTTTTAATTAACGTTCACTTTTTTAATAGCCATGCGTTCTTGGCGCATTATGCCAAAACGTTTACCAACTTGCCAGTGATGTTATTAAAAATTCTTGTTTGTTACGTTTGCAGCTATGCATTTAATTCAGAAAGTTCTATAAAAAAACCATATATATATATGAATGAAATAATTTGTTAAGTTGGTAGTCATGCCTTTTCATTTTATTCAAATTATTTTCAAGTTATGTAAATTGAATGTTGAACACTCAGTCTATGTATGGCTGGCAGAGTAACGATGGAACATTTTTAGCAACACTTAACACAAGAAGTGTTTTTCGGGGGAACAGACAACAGAGTCATCCGAAGTCTTATTATGTATGGTCTTATAATAGTGTTCGAGATCATGATCATTTAAATCACAGATAATACTACAGGAGTAGAAAATGGTAAAAATGGAAAAGAGGTCAAAAAAGTCGAGTGGTGTGGGTTACTATGTGAGCGTAGCGAACATCGTAAGAAATATGCTACGAGCTTTTTTTGATTTGCTTATACAACGTTGCATACAATAGCTTTTCTACGACTAAGTATATAGGTACTTAATAAATGAAAGTATTACGTATTCCGAAAATGGTGTTTCAGTAGGTATCCATGCCATTAAATTCCCGGAGGGTTTATCAGAAATTTGCCGAGATTTTCTTGGCAATAAATTTTCCATCAGTTCCTGGGCCGCCACGGATGTTACTTTCTTTCGGTGTTGATTTAATTTCGTTTGCATCCATGCTTTTTTATGATAGGTTACAAAACTTTGTTAAACAAGTCGGAACAAGGCACGAGCGGGACACATGAAAACGACAAACGACAAAATTGAAAGTTTGTTTATGGTTAACTTTGTTTTTAATTAACGTTTACTTTTTTTATAGCCTTGCATTATTGGCGCATTTAATCAAAACGTTTAAGTACAAACTTGCCAGTGACGTTATTAAAAAATTTTGTGTTATGTTGGCAACTATGTATTTAGTTCAAAAAAGTTTTAATTCCATAAAAACCGTATGAGTGAAATAATTTGTTAAGTTGGTAGTCATCCTAAATTTAATGTTGATCGTGTAAAAGTTTTACCTAAATCTGGCAGTCTTTGGCTGGCAGATTAACGACGGAGCACTTTAACTGCAATAGGTATAACGCGACAAGATCATTTCGTGGGAATAGACAATATAGACTTTAAAAAAAACTCTAAATGCCAGTGAAAATTAGAACACAGAAAAATCCGAAAAGCAAAGCTATGGCCGGGAATAGAACCCGGATCGTAGTCATTAGTCGCGTGCTATACCCCTACACCACCCATAGCAGGTTGGTAGTCTGCGATTTTTTTCTACCTGTCACTAGCTGTCACGTCGTGTCCTTTGTTACTATGCGATGTTTTGTCGCTAAGCATCATCTGTCTGAATGATGTGTCTGTACGACACAATTACAAACTCCCGTGGAACAATCTACCTGCTCACCAGGGACGAGAGAAGGCGCTGTTTTTCAAATGATAGGTGCTATCAAATGAATCAAGAATTTTTATTTCTTGATTTTTATGTTTTACTTTTACGGTTTTACCGATAGAAATTAAATTTCTAAATGTCAGTGAAAATTAGAACAGAAAAATCCGAAAAGTAAAGCTATGGCCGGGAATCGAACCCGGATCCTCGTCATTCCGTGACGCGTGCTATACCCCTATACCACCCATAGCATATACATTATATACTTATACAATGTAAGTTCTTAAAATAGTGTTCGTGATTATTAAAATCTCAGATAAAATAAAACAAAACGTGAAATATGACAATGCATACGTGCGGGCCCAATATAAATAAAAAAAACACAGATAATAGTACAGGAGTAGGTACATAAACTACATTACAGGTCACAAAATCAGCTTGGTGAACATAACGAACACCTATACCTATTAGAAAAAAATATTTACTTATTATTTAGCTATGGAAGGTATGGGATATAACACACGTTTAATTGTGTCAAAAAACAACGTAATCAAAACATCTCGCAGGTATTGAGACACCAGCCAACCAACCAAAAACTCAAATAGGTAGGTACCTACACAATTTTGACCTTCATAAAAATGGCACAGCTTTCAAGTTTATTCGTTAAGTTTTTGAAATTTGTGTTTTTTTCTCACTCAGTTGAAGTTTTACAATTTAACACCTTCGGCGTGTCGGAATTTGGTTATTCTGTTTATGTTTTAGCAAAGGTGAAGTTTTTTTAAATAAAACTTGTTTATTAAATCATTCTGGTTCTCTTTAAATATCTAATATATGACCTAAGCTAAGTATTACCTAAGAACGGAGCAAGTTTCTTAGCGCCACTTTTATTTTTTCGCGACTGTAGTGTATAGGCAAACAGACTATCTATATATTAATTATGTATATTATTGTGTGACGTCACATTACCTGTCGTCTCGAGAGCAGTACACCGCGCGGGGCGCGCGGCGGGGGCATTGCCTCACGGACCGGTGCGGGGAGAAGACGTGGTGTGCAGCTTACGAGCCGATATATATTATATATGTGTATGTAGCTATTTGTAATCTACTTGGTATACAACGTGTACTACATTTGGCGACGAGGTGAACTGTAAGTTTTTTTTTTTTCTTTCTGAACAAACGAAAAGGATGAAGTATGTACAAATATTACATTATTATCTACCTATAACTTCCCTTGTATTTTCAAGTCAAATTGCTTCTCGATTAATAATAAGCCGGTGTTTACAATCAATGTTTAATATTTAAAGTCATTGGATACCGGCGAGTTGCAAGTGAAATGACCACCTGCGTTTATTTGCTAACGGTTATATTAACGCGTTGAATGCTACTTAATTTACCTACCAAAATAATCAATACGGCTGTTTGTATTTTTCCTCGCTGTAGTTATTAATTTAACTAACAGCAACATAATATTCTGATTTTCCGAGTAGCATTTGAAAATTAGATAAATAATTAACTACGGTAATAATATTCTATCGAAATAAAATGACAAATCAACAAAACATTCTTGCGACGATTGGTTTCATTTATAACTGCGCGATGCACGGGAGGGTAGACGTGAGAATGAGGATTCGTTGCTAATATAATATAAAAGTAATATAACGATTTACGCCGATGAGCGCAATATATTATAAAGTGTAAACGATACTTATTTAACTACCTACTATTAGTTATATTAATATTGAATCTTATAAATTTAGTGAAGTGTTTTATACGGAGTGCTAGTATAAATCGAATTGTGGTATTGTATTAAATTGTGTACCTACCTACTATGGCACTGCATTAAATTGCGTATTGGCGTGCATTAAATTGCGTATTGGCGTGCATTAAATTGCGTATTGGCATTGCATTTAATTGCGTATTAGCAAGGCATTAGATTGCGAGTGGCGAAAAATAATCTTTTATCTAAGCATTCAATTGCGTGTCTTAGTATACTTTGCATTAAATTGCGGGTTCAAACGAGAAATTACTATGCATTAAATTGTGTAATTTTAAAATACAGAAGTACCATAGGGGTTAATAAAATGACAGCATTTAATTGCGTGATAGTGGTAAACATGTAGTTGCGAACCGTGTGTCTAAATAGGCACTATCTTGTCTGCAGGTATCCACAATGGCGTTATATACCTTAGAAAAATTTGAATGCGAAGGTGAAGTAGGTTCAGTAGCTACAAAATGGGAGCGTTGGAAAAGAAGCCTGTACATTTATTTAGACGCCGCAGGCATTGATACGGATGCGAAGAAAAAAGCTAGCTTACTGCACTTTGGTGGCTTGGAACTACAAGAAATATTTTACAATATTCCCGGTGCTGACGTATCTGCTTCAGAGGCGGGAGATAAGGGAAGTGTTTTCGATATAGCTATAGACAAGCTAGATAACTATTTTGCCCCTAAACAGAGTAAGGTATTTGAGCGCCACGTTTTCAGACTTCTGAAGCAAGAACCTCAAGAAAAGTTTGAAAAATTTTTGGTTCGATTGAGGAAACAAGCGGTTAAGTGCAAATTTAATAACATAGAGGACAACATTATTGATCAAATCACAGAAAAATGTGCATCAGATGATTTAAGGAAAAAGATTTTGAAAACCGGAGATGATATAACATTAGATAAGATCATAGCAGAGGCAAACGCTTTGGAAGTAATTAACCGCCAGTTGGGCGATTTCGGGGAGCGAACTTTGAACGCCCAAAATGTAAATAAAATTCATTCTGGATCAGATAAAAACATTGATGATAAAAAACGCGGAGTATGTAGTAGATGTGGTAGTTTCAAACATTTTGCTCGTGATAAAATCTGTCCAGCTCGTGGAAAATCGTGTTTAAAATGCGGTATCGTAGGACATTTCCGAGTTCAATGTAGAACTAGAACCAACTCACTGAAAAGGAAAATAGAGGGTGATAACGAATCAAACGGTAATAAATCAAAGAAACACAAAGAAACTAACAGCGTGGAAGAATTACCGGACAGACAAACTTCAAACAAACATATTGACTACATATTTAATGTTGGAAACGATGCGGTTGTGACGTGCAAAATCGGAGGAGCAAATGTGGATATGTTAATAGATTCGGGTTGTGATCACAACCTCATCACAGACAGGACATGGGAAATTATCAAGAAGCATAATGTTATGATAACTGATCAAGACAACCACCCAACGAAAAAGTTTGTAGCATATGGCAGTGCTACACCTTTGAAGCTATTGGGTTCGTTTAAAGCGGATATTCACTTGGCAGGCAAAACGGAATCAAGTACTTTCTATGTCATAGCTAATGGCACTCGCGACTTACTGGGAAGAATTACTGCAACATCATTAGGGGTACTCGCCATCAACCTGAAGGTAAATAACATTGCAACAGAAGAGTTTCCTAAGTTTAAAGATCTGTTGGTAGAGATTCCTATTGATGACTCTGTGAAGCCAATATGTCAACCATGTCGGAGGATTCCTATTCCGCTAGAGGAAAAGGTCAATAAGAAGATTGAAGAACTGCTTCAGAAAGATATTATTGAAGAAGTCAGAGAGCCTTCCAGCTGGGTCTCACCCATTGTGCCGATCTTGAAAGACAATGGAGACATTCGTATATGTGTTGACATGCGGCAAGCGAACAATGCGATCAAGCGAGAGAACCACCCACTCCCGACCATGGATCAACTGCTGCCTAAAATGAAGGACGCTAAGCTGTTTAGTAAACTCGACATAAAGGATGCGTTTCATCACATTGAACTTCACCCGAACTCAAGACCAATCACGACCTTTATAACAAATAAAGGTTTATTCCGGTACAAGAGAATGATGTTCGGGATTACATGCGCGCCAGAAATATTCCAAAAAACACTCGAAATAATATTAATAGGATGTGACGGTGTCATTAATTTCATTGATGATATCCTGATATATGGAAAAGACTTGGCAGAACACGACGAAAGATTGGAAAAAGTATTAAGGGCTCTCGAGGAAAATAAGGTTTTACTGAGAAAAGAAAAATGTGTTTACCGTACAACCAAGGTTCAGTTCTTAGGTCACGAACTGTCGGAGCTGGGAGTAAAGCCATTAGATAAATATGTTTCGGCGGTAAGAGAATTTAGAGCACCGACCACCATCGCAGAACTGCAAAGTTTCTTGGGTTTGATAAATTTTGTGGGTAAGTGGGTTCCTCATTTAGCCACAATTACGGAACCCTTAAAATTATTGCTTAGACAAAAATCAGGACGTAATGCAGTCATAACACCAAATTGGGGTGAAGCTCAACAAGAAGCTTTTAATAAAATAAAAGCTGCTCTGGTTGAGGTTCCTAAATTGGGTTATTACAACCCCCAAGCCAAAACTGTTGTAATTGCCGACGCAAGTCCCGTGGGATTGGGAGCTGTTCTGCTCCAGGTTAATGAACAGGGTCCCCGGATAATTGCGTTCGGTAATAAAACACTTAGCGATTGCGAGCGCCGGTACTGCCAAACTGAGAAGGAAGCGTTGGCTTTGGTATGGGCAGTGGAACATTTCCACATGTTCCTATACGGCAAAGAATTTGAACTGGTGACCGATCATAAACCCCTAGAGGTAATCTTTGGCCCCAGAGTTAAACCGTGTGCGCGTATCGAAAGGTGGGTGTTAAGGCTGCAGTCCTATAAGTTTAAAGTGCGATACAGCCCTGGCAAGGAAAACATCGCAGATCCGTTATCGAGACTTTGCAAAGTAGCTTCCAATCCGACAACAGCTTACAAAAGTTACGTTCACAATGTGGTTGAACAAGCTAAACCGGTCGCCATTACCTTACAAGAAATAATGGCTCATTCCCGACAAGATCCTGAAATACAAAAAGTCAAAGAGGGACTTTATAACAACAGATGGGACGATACCGTTAAGGGATTTAAGCTGTTTCTTAATGAGCTATGCTTTTACGAAGACATATTGTTAAGGGGAACTAAAATCGTCGTTCCGACAAAGCTGCGCGGTCAGGTTTTGCAGGCAGCACACGAAGGCCATCCGGGAATAGTGGCGATGAAATGCAGATTGCGCACTAAAGTCTGGTGGCCAAGGTGTGATAAGGATGCTGAAAACATCTGCAAAGCATGCAAAGGTTGTACATTAGTATCAGCTCCAAATCCTCCAAATCCCCTTAAACGGCGGGAGTTGCCGATAGAACCATGGGTAGACATTGCAATTGACCTACTCGGTCCCTTACCAAGCAACGATTATCTCTTCGTTGTTGTGGACTATTATTCGCGGTACAAGGAAATCAAAATATGTCGAAGTATAACTAGTTCAGAGATCATTGGTCATTTAAATGATATGTTCAGTCGATTGGGTAATCCGGTATCCATCACGGCTGATAACGGTAAACAATTTACGAGCGAAGAATTTAAAGCTTTTTGCCATGAACGTAACATAAAAATCTACCACTCCATACCATACTGGCCTCAGCAAAACGGGAAAGTAGAACGCCAAAACCGGGACGTCCTTAAACGTCTTAAAATATGCCAAGCAGGCAGGAGAAACTGGAAGGAAGGTCTTCGCGAATATCTGGTTATGTACAACAGCACGCCTCATAGTGTTACGGGCAAAACACCAGGAGAATTGTTTTTCCGTCGACAGTTCCGTGACAAACTGCCAATGATACAGGACCTGACATTTTACCCGGAAGATCAGGAAGTTAGAGATAAAGATAAAGAAATGAAGGAAAAAGGGAAAGAGTATGCTGATAAAAGGAGACATGCCACAGAGAGTGATCTTAATATTGGAGAAAAAGTTTACGTAAAGAATACAAATAAAAATAATAAGCTAAGTCTTAACTTTGAGCCAACATCTCACACCGTTGAGTCAAATAAAAATGGAGATGTAGAACTCAAGAATGACGAAACAGGCCAACACATCAGGCGTAATATCGTTCATCTTAAGAAGATTGAGGGTCAGTGGCAGATAATGGAAGAAGGAACGACTGATAAGGAGTTGGAAAAAAATAATGTAACCTTTGATTAGGTGGAGTTAGTAATTACATTAAAGTTAAAATAGTAGATTAAAATTGTGCATAAGATTATATGGGTACCTAACAAAATGTGATTAAGATAAGTAGCAATAAAGAAGATACGAAATTAAAAGTTTTTAATAATACTATCAAATTTATAATAACAAGGGAGGGATGTAGTGTATAGGCAAACAGACTATCTATATATTAATTATGTATATTATTGTGTGACGTCACATTACCTGTCGTCTCGAGAGCAGTACACCGCGCGGGGCGCGCGGCGGGGGCATTGCCTCACGGACCGGTGCGGGGAGAAGACGTGGTGTGCAGCTTACGAGCCGATATATATTATATATGTGTATGTAGCTATTTGTAATCTACTTGGTATACAACGTGTACTACAGCGACAAAATAATAGGGTGACAAAAACCAAGAAGTTGACCTGATGGTAACTGAGCTCATGAGCTCGTTGATTCTACTATATAAATAATAGATGAACATCAGTCATATAAAGATGCACGACCACAGAAGCTTTTAAAATAACGTGCTCGTTGTTTAGATTGGTCCAGTTTATTTGTCAATGATTTCATTATTTATACATTTATTTTTCTGTTTCACCCGAGTTTTTAATTATTATTTATTCTGAAACAAATACGAATCTTTCTAAATAATACTTCTATTTCATTCGATTTAAATTGCGACTGAAACTGCGCTTATTTTGCGTGGTGAGTTGGAGGCACTATGATCATGCCAGCCCTCCTAATATTCGTAATAGGTACCGCTATTTTATTTAAACTACCGTTTTGGAGTAATTTGGATTTCATTATATTCTTTTTCGGGGTGAAGTAGGTGAGTATTTAAGAGAAGTTTGTTAACTCCATTTTTAATCGACTTATAAACAAGTTAAACGTAATGCGAACTTATTGTGGAAAACGCACACAAGACAAACAATAATAATTTAATGATACCTACTTAGTGTTAAAAATTCTGATAAGCAGACTAAAATAAAAAGACAATGTGCGGGAATGAATTAATAGTCACTCCTCTGCTCGTTTGCCCCCCTATAGTTATAAAAACATTATGCCACAGAATGCAGGTAATGTTTGATAAGTATCAAAGTTAAAAAGTGGAAGGGCCCACAGCCCTCATAAATAATGAATTTAAGACCTATTTTTGAATATCTGTGAAAATACCATTTGAAAGAGGTGAAAATAAGTTTACCTATCGGTAAACAGAAATACCGTACGTACTGAATGTTCGACTGATTGGACTGGACTAATATTTAGAGCTGTAGCTTTTTACTACTCAGCTCGTATTTCAAAATCAACACTTTTTTACAACACTCACTACATCTATCACAGACACGAAAAACGAGTAGAAGATATTCTAAAGCTTTATCTAGTCTTGTCGGCTAGTCGAAAAGGTACTTAATTCGAACTGTAGTTCCTTAGCAATGTATACGAAATTAGGCACGTAGGGAACATAAATAATGAACTAAAGAAATACAAAAGCGTTGTTTCGCTTTTCGTTAAAAAGTACAATATTTTTATTTAAATTTAACTGCTACACCCCACCCACAAGGCACTGAATTAGTGATATATACCTATCTCATGCCAATTATCCATCCATTCCAAACCCTTTGAAGTCGCAATAATAGTCAATACAACAATAATAAATATATTATAATGTTAATGATCATGATTCACTTACGTGAGAATTTCATAGAAAGACTACACGGTGGTCTCATTAGTGACATCTAGTGTTACTTCAATCAACTACAAAGAATCACACAAAACCGAAGACCCTACTGAATAAAGCAGAAGAGCACCTAGTTGCTTTTTTAATGTCGTGTCCTCTTTATTTGGCGAAAATCATCATTCGTGTTGTAATTCAAAATTTAGTCAGGAAATTCAGAGTTCCTATTGTGACGTTTGGATACATTTATAACTTGCTTTTGAACGGGTCAGCATTCCTACCAAACGGGGTTGCTTTATTTGTTCAAACCAGTTCAACGAGTGAATCAGTAGGCGCCATCTATGTGGATGCGTGGAAACTATTAGTTCCACACATAAAAAATGATGGCGCTGCAATACCAAATCATGTTACTTTTGGTTATTACTAGAACACTCACAGTTTGGTATTAAATTTCGATTTATCATGGCAATTATTTTGAAGCGTTAGTTATCTGGTATGTAGGGGATTAAAAATAAATAAAACAAGTTTTATAATGTAGGAATGTATTCTCTTAGGTATTGCCTACCTAGATTAGGAAAAGTTACCGTACTTAACGATATAAGAAATTTATACCACGTGCAAAAAATACTTATTCTCTTCTATATTATAAATAGTTATATCTGTACATTTTAACAATACTAAGACCACCATACTGTGCTTTGTTTATCACTCTACAATTAAGTTAAAAAACAATGTAGGTATTTCATGTAGGTTCGCCTATTTCTTAAATTAGTTGAAGTCCCTAGTGATAAATTCGTCACAATTTTATAATAACTTAAGCCTACTTATACCTGAACAGGTAAAAAATTAATCAAATTCCTACAAAATGCAAGTATTTCAGTAACGGCGTAAAACATATAACGTATGGCAAATGCAAACGCAACCGCGGGATTCATCTGTCTGTCGGTGTCTAAGTCAAAAATGTTCTGCGAATAAGTAACGTTTATGGACTAAAATAGCTAGCAATAGCTCTAATGTTTTGTTCCAGACGACTTCGCTTTGCTCAAAATGTTGTTTTGGTTTATAAATAGGTAGGAATATAATAATTTATCATTACCTAATCTTTGGGTACTAACTTCACTTCATATGTTATATTATACACACTAACTATTTGTTTCTTTGTTGACGTCTCATTTTGCAAAGTGAATTTAGTCCCATTTAAAATAGTTACCTGGTTAGAAATTTGGTACACATATACTTATTGGCAGTAAAATTTTAAAGTACCGTCAATGTGAAAAATGATATTAAAAATTGAATTTTAACGAAATACTTCTAATTTCGATGAACTTGGGCAGCATTACAAGATGTTGTAACATTGTTCTAAAGTCAACACGGCTCTGAAAATGTACCAACAGCGTGATAAGGAGATGAAACTCTGTACACACGCTCGACGTACTCGGGGTAAACACGGCGTTCATCTCCCTACCATTCAATTAATAACACATTAAGTATTACTTAAATATTTTAAATAGTTAGAAGACAAGTTTAGCGTTATCCCGGGCAATAAGTACCTACCTACCTACTTATAAATATAATAATTTAAATGCCCTGGCGTATCTGTTCTAGAAACTTCATTTGTAATAAATAAAAAATTGATACGATGTAAACAAAATCACACAAAACAGTTTTGACTCGATTGCTTGACATGGTTTAATTAAACACTTTGTTTAGAGAAGTCATTGTTGAAATATAAGCTAATGTTAACTTTATTCCTTGCCAATAGCATATATTATAATGTATGACGGAATTGCCCAGGTTCTTTAAAAATAAGAGAACACGACTCTTTACATCATATCGTCAAGCGTGATAGCGGTTATTCAAGTACTTCTGGGCACCTTGGCCATTCCAATACGTGTGATGTTAACTGTACGTTTGACTTCTGCGAGGATGAGGAGAATGTTTAGGGCGGGCGGTAGTGCGGGGCGCCCGTTGCCGCTGATCGCTCTAACGGTGGTATCCTGCAAGAACACACAATAAGCATTATTGTTGACACAGTACAGCTATAACATTTCAGTGTCTACATATAAGAACATTAAGTATAACACACCGACACCTAAGAAGTAAAAAAACATGGTGAAACACACAGCATCATAAGCTAGCCACGAACCTTGAGATAACGTAAGACGTATTCAAACAGATACAGTTGTCATGCGAATAAAACTGGTTTCTCTTACTTGAACGCATACACTTAAATAATTGACCAAGTAGGTACCTACGAATCTTACTTTCTTAATCTTTAATACCTAAATGCATCAAAGAGCAAACGCAATTACCTATTTAAAGTACCTACCAAATATATAAAAAAAAACTTCGAAAACTGTTCAGAATAATGTGTTAATTAAATGTTTTTTTTAAACTACCTGTGAAAAACACCATGCAACCGTGGAGAAAAACCATGTCGAATTTGAAATGCGAGTGGAGATAGGAGAAAATTACCGCCCCAGCTCTTTTTTGCAATTTGTTTAAATTGATCAGGTAGTTTAGCAGCCTACATAGGTTTACACCATTTTTAAAAGGTACTTTCACAGATGTGGTTTCAAAAATCATGCCCATGCTCTGACTAAGTTATATTTTTTATCTAAAATTGATAAAATGCAAGTTTATTTCAGTAATCGAAGCGATTTCATGAGAACGCTATTTTTAATAAGTTTATTATTTTATCATTTCTTACTTTCCTTGAAAAACTAAGTAAACTACTGTAAATAATCCGTGATATTGAAATTTTTGTATGTAGTAGGTACCTACATGAAAATACGAAAATCAATACTTAGGTAACGTGAGATTACTAAATTACGTAAATTTATAATTGAAATATATATGTCATGTATACTTAATTGATACCACTGATAAATTCATCGATAATTTGATAAGTAGGTATTGAAACATTTAGCGTAAGAATTATATTTCATTTTTATTGTTTTAGATATAGAAAAGCAACGTGCAATTTGTAAAATCACCTACGAAACAACGCGTAAAGCGCAATAGTATACCAAAGCAGAGTTACAGAGCTATTTGTTGAAATAGTTAAAACTGTTCACTGTACCTAACAGTTTACAATTATGATTAGAAAAATAATGTCGTATTATTGAGTCTAATTTAGTCCCCATGTAAGTAGGTATGGTACGATAAGCCAAGTTAAGCTGGTCAGCTTAACTTTCTCATATCGCACAGTGCAAAAACGAAATGAGTGTTCGAATTCCAATGAAACCAGAGAGGATGACATGAGATCTTTGTTTGTGTTTCGGACGAGGGGAGTGGCAAGGCAGGGGTACTCACATGTCGGGCTGGTGCCGCGCCGCGGGCAGCAGCAGCAACGGCGCGCCCGCCTCCACCGCCGCGTACAGCGGAGGCAGCACCTTGTGCGAGTGTGCCTCCACTGCGGACCACCACACACCACAATTAGCCTTACTACTATCACCGTGCACAAACAATGTGATCATGGACAAATAATATAAGTGGCTCCATTAACAAAATCCTTACGATCGACAAACAATTCCAAAGTAGGTTAAGTTAACTGCAAATAAGTAATTGAAGCGACGCAATGATACACCAAATATTATTTGTTCATTTTAGATAATGGTTTATGGCTATAGGTGACACAGTTCTCGAAGGCATCGGAGGGTGTTTTTTCTACTTTGTCTATATGATTGTCTCTCGCCTGGGGTGCCCAGATCGGCGTCACCTGTTGTCCGGCAAGCACTTATGTCTACCATACCAGACACAAACAAAGGGCACGAGGGCCGGCGTGAGCGCAGCCCTCGCACAGCCTCGGTACGTACTCTAGCGCCACGTACCAGGGAGCGCGCCCGGCCCGGGCCGTGACACGCCGTGTCCTCCGCCGCCCATGCTCTTCGGCTTGCGCTTGCGGGTCTGGATGCCATCTTTCTTCATACTTAGTGGACGATTCACCTGGAACCACACGCTCCTTATTAATCTTATTAGGCAGGAAGTACAAAAAAACGACGCAGGTCGTGGACGTTACTGTTACCCACGCGACATCGTCACTGTAACTGTCATTCCCAGACGGGGGAACTCCTCGTAATCTGCCGCCACGCGGTCCTATCATCCTTTAAACAAGCGTATCTACATGCGAAGAGATAATTGATAAAAGATTATTTATCTCATTATGAATATTCGTGGTCGTGCGATGATAATTCTCTATCAGTCGGTAGCCCCGGCCGCGTTTTATCTCGCGAGATTAGATGACACCCTGTGTTTTGATTTTTTTATACAGACCCAATATTTGCCGAGGAGTTCCCTGATAACTGCGACTGCACTGGGCTCCGATTAGATACCTGCCGCACAGCTCAGCGGCCGCGTAATCGCGCGCCGTAATCAATGGATGCGAGCCTCTTGCGCAGCGCCGGTCACGCTAATCAATATTGCTAATCCATTTTACTACTTTTCATTTATAATATCATGTCATTCGTAATATATTATTAATAACAATCGAAATAAAAGTAGCAATGATGACTACGTCTAAACTGTTAAGTTGGGTTTTTGTTCAATAACAACTGAACAATAATTATTGCTACATTCCGTGTTCCTCACATTGTGCAGTTTGTAATAGAGCCCGCAAGCGTTACAAACAGGTTCGCCGTTGTTGTTGCGCCGCCACAGGGTGGTGTTGGAGGTGCGGCAGTTGGCGCAGGTCACGCCGACGCGCCGGTTGCCGTTCGTCGGCTGAAAAGAGAATGCGCATGGTTTACATGCTTAAACAGATTCTTATATAAAAGAGAACTTAGGTACTAATTGCGTTATTTACATACCAGTGCTTGTTGTGGTTTGGCTTTCTGTCCTTTTAGCGGCGGTCGGTTTACGCCATTTATGCGTGTATATAGGCCGCAAGCATTGCATAGGTAGTGGCCAGTGCCATCGCGCCGCCACAGTGGAGTCGTGGCTGCGGCGCAGTTCACACATTCTTTGACTTCTCCCATGCCAGCCATACCTACAATATCAACATATTTCGTATATCTTCATTTGTCGTTTATAGTTATATAGATAACATGTTATAGCGAAAAGAACAATATTTACTAGGATCAAAACCATCATCGATAGGAAGCATGTTGTGAGCGGGCCACGGTTGCGCCTGAGCCGCGTAGCCTTCTACCAGCAGGCTGCCCTCGTAGCCCGACACGGGCACGTATTCCACACCTCCGCCTTGGCCAAGGTAGTGCTCCCCAGCCACTTTGTATTGCACAGCATTACCATGCGTATATAGCGTGACCTAAAAATAAAATATAATCATTTAATATAATTTAAACAGAAAACTACCATGAGAGCAGCGCTTTAGTAATTATTGCAATTGACCGGTTATTCCCGTAACCGTGACGTAATCCTTGATTTCAAATTACAGATACTTAAGTACCTAATGAGTGAGTAATTTCATGAATTGCATCAATTTAATGCGTTCTTAAATTTTGCAATAAATTTCTCATTCATTAAAAAAATTATGACAAAATTATGCACCTGCTGAGAATTTGGACTCGCTGGGGCTTCATAGACAGTTTGTGATTGTGGCACAACAGATCCATAGACCACATGAGCTCCGCGCGTCGTTAGTGACGAGGATGAGAGGGTGGGATCACTCCGATAAAGAAGTTGACTCGGTGGGGACTCGTCTCCTCTTGCTCCTGAAGGTGCAGTGCCCGCCGCGCCTCCGTACAACGTCAGCAGCTCCTTACCAGCACCACCATATGCACTATACCCTCCAGCCCCACCATATTGTGGGCTCTGCCCTGCATATGCGTACCCTCCGTGTACAGAGGTTACCGGCTGTAGACTGGCGTACGTCGTAGGTCTTAACTCGCTTTCCCCTCGGGTCTCATACTTTACTTGTTGATATGCAACTCCAACTGCTTGCTGGCTATTTAAAGAAGTAGTTTGGATCATTTCGAGTGATGATGATGCAGATACTTGGTCGCTTAGAACTGCCCCATATTGTCTGCCATCGCTAGTTCCGGGGGCACCAATATCTTCGCTTTGAGCGTACTGTAATTGCTCGGGCTTATCTTTAGCTCCAAGAAAAGAATCGTGTCCGTGATCCTCTGGGTCACCATCTTGTGCCACAATGACGTGATGCGGTGCACCGTAACGTAAAGACAGAGGTCTGCTGTATGCGGGGCGTTGGGGGGCACGAGCGTATTGAACTTGCATGCGTTTGTCAGCTACCGGTGATGGCAGTGTTCTATAAGGTTCTTGTTTAAATGCTAAGTATCGAGCCGTTTCTGCTTCCACTAAACGTAGTCTTTCCTCGTCATAGTGTTGTTGAGCTGCGTGCCGCGCTTCGTTTTCTTCCAGCTTTGGTGCATATTGGTGCATCTGTGGATTTTGTTCATGTTCTAGTGGCGGTGGTTCTGGTGGCTCATCTTTGACCCCATCTTCGGGATTGATTTCTCCATCATCAGTGGTAATATGACCGGCGGCTGTGATAGTCCGCACGGCACGCCGAGAAGTGATTACTGACTGCGGCTGCGGTGAATCCTGCTGACTTACGGCCTGTGGCTCTGAAGCGGCTACTGCGCTTTTGTCCGCAGCGCGGTCTTGCTCTAGCCTCTCTTCATGCTTGACTAGTTGCAGAGCTTCAGCCGCAGCTTGTAGTTCTTGCTGGTCTTCGTTGTTACCTCCCGCGGTATTCGTTTCGGCCTCCATGCTGATACTGCAAGAATGATTTTTGTTATTCCAAATTTGTAGTCGTTTTACGTCACACAAGGAGGTGTGTGTTTAAATTTCTTTAAAGGCGTTTGGCCGGATATTCCGCCGGCGCGGAAATGCAAACAGCACGGGGCTAAACGGCGCCAGCGCAGTCTATGTGCCCTTGTTGACATCAGCGTGTCACTGACTCTAACTATCTGAGTTGTAACAAACATAGTTAAAACTGGTTATTTGTCATTAGCTCATAATAATAAGGTACACTTAGACGTAGACGTACGTTGATCTGATCTTATTTTTTTATATATATACCTATTTGAAATATTTCGTGTTGTTGTTTGCCTTTCTAACATATTATATTACTCATGCAAAAACTTTTTCAATACTTATAGCCCGGGGTTTTAATTCTAAGTAAGTTTTTACTCTACATTTAGTTTGTAGGCCGTCACAAGTCGGGTGCAACTGCGGCGTGAGGCGAGGACGGAAAGTTCGGGCGCTGCTGTGTGCACAGCGCAAGTCAATATAACTGTGTGTTGGGCAAACTCAATCCTATACCTTTTATTTAGAGACGGTTTTAGTTTTGAAAATGGGGTTTTGTATTCTGTAAGTTAGAGTAAAACATGATGAGTTAAGGTGTGTTTTTGGATAAATTTGGTCGCGGTATTTCCGCCCCGGCTGAACCCTGCGCCCGCGCCGGCAGTTTATGGCGAGCTCGGTGTTTGCTCGACACACTGATGGTACGCGATAACCACACCAGGAATTACTCTTCTGATAACAACTGTTTATTAGTGCTTCATCATAGTAACAATCTGTTGCGTCGTTACTGAGCTATCTATTAAATAATACGTCTACGCATGGATGCGTGGCTATCCATGGGTATTTTTCTTTCCATATATTTATTCTAAGTATTTATCGTCAACAGACAGATATTTTTAACAACGCACGCATACTAATAATTTTATCTACGCGAGTCCCTAATTATGTGCTAATTGGATGAAAATTAATAGTAAGGTACCTAACTAAAAAGCAATAATTAAGTCAGCGTTTCAGGGTGGTTCTTCTCTGCTAGGATTATTCCTAATTATTGGTCCCCTTATTAGTCTACACTATCTATACCCATACCTATAGGGGTGGAGTTAAAAAGCGGGACCATATTAACCGGTAAAATTAATCACACGATAACGTCTAGCTCAAAAGACTACCGTTTTGCCATAGAAATTAACAAACAGGGGTAAAGTGGTCGTATGGCTAACGGTAGCCACACTGCGAAACTTTTTTGAATAAAGCCGGCTAGTTCGGAAAGTGAAAATCTAATCTAGTCTTAGCAAAATGTATGCAATGTGAGGTGATTTTATACTGGTTACTTAACAGACAACAGACATAAACAATTAGATTTTTAGACTTATTTCATTAGTTGCGCTACAAAAGCTATCCTCATACTAAATTTCAAAATCCTAGGACAACTGGAAGTACCCCGCATTTTTGGGAGCATGGAAATTTGCATGAAAATCCTTTTTCTAATAACTGTATCTTTTGATTGAGTTGAGTTAGAGGGTTGATTTTTTCACAGTCCTAAGAGGCTGCAGATCTAAGTATTTGGTATTAATTTCGACTTTATACATTTAGCCGTTCCTGCGAAAGAGGATCTTTACAGACGGACGGACGGACGCACACCAAAATGAATATAAGGGTTCCGCTTTTTCCATTTGAGATACGGAATCCCAATAAAGAATGTAAATTGTTTTAATCTTTGTTTTTTTGAGATATTTCTGAAACAAGCTGAACACCCTTTATTGTTGGTTATTTAAAGTAGATTTATTTTCTACTTAAGATAACATACATACAAACATACATACATAAATCACATATTTATCCCTTACGTGGTGGATAGAGCCTAAGATAACAAGACCTAAGAGGTGGAATGGAAAGGGGACTTAAGACAAGCTTGTTGTTAATTTGTATTTCCTTCTTAGTAGTTTTATTGCGCAATTCTTATGCTATCGTCGTATTACATAATATATATGGCTGTTTCGCAAGAGATACCTATGTCATTTCATATACCGTATATCTGTTTCCTATTCATAAGTAAAGTCAGTCTCCATGTTTTCATATGATTTTTTTTAAATAATTTATTCATAATTTATTTTAAGTTTTACAGTAAGGTTTTACAAATTGAGTCACTATTGAAAACCTCAGAGGTTTATCCTTACTATAATATTATAAATGCGAAAGTAACTGTCTGTCTGTCTGTCTGTCTGTTACCTTTTCACGCTTAAACCGCTGGGCCGATTTAGTTGAAATTTGGTATACAGATAGTTTGAGTCCCGAGAAAGGACATAGGGATAGCACAGCCCAAACCACTGGAAGTTTTCAAATTTAAGGCGGAACAAAGTTCGCCGGGTCAGCTAGTGTATAATAAGTGGCGAATGGCATTCAGTGAAGCATATTTTACATATGTTATGTTTTCTAGCTTAGACGTTGGTAAAGTATATTCACTTACTAGGTACTGGAACCTAATTTTAAACCGACTTCGTATTTAATATAAAGCCGATAGGCGTCAGCGCGGCGCAGCGCCTCGTGCCGCGCAGCCGAGCGGCGCCGTAATAAAATGCGTTATTTTTTCTGAACGAATAAAATCAAGCTTAAATAGAAAAATGTTTCTTCTAACATAGAATTAAGAGAAAACTATTCATAAAATAGGTTGTATTGTGTCATTTTGATTTAATTTAATGTAATTTTTATTTAATAACTAGCTGTTGCCCGCGACTCCGTCCGCGCAGAATTCGCTTATCGCCATCCCGCGGGAACTATGCTGTTTTCCTGAATTTTCTTTGCTGTAAACCTCACGGAGCCCGAGACCTTTCCAACGAATGCAAAACCGTAGAAATCGGTTCGTGCGTTCTGGAGTTATAGCGTCAGGAAAGAAAACCCGACTTATTTTTATATAGTAGAATAATTGTGTGTTAATTTTTTTTTGTGGTTCTAGTCGACGTAATGATCGCCAACACGAACAGAAAAAGAAGAGAATGTAATTATTTAACTATTTCAAACCTCTGATATGGCATGTTTTACATACCTAAACTAATTAAGTACCTATTCATGATATTTAAAGTGCAGATACTGCTAATGATAAATTTGTTTTGCAGTATTCACCATAATATGGTAATTTCATCGTATGCGAAGTTATTTTCTCTGGACCTAACTGCAAACCCATCAGGTATAGTCGAATGTCATTTCGAATCATAATATACTTAAACGAAGAATCACTACTTCTCTAGGAGGCATGTTATGTGGTATGTATACGTAACTATAGTAGGTAATAAGTTATTATAACTTTTAACCACAAAAAAGAGCAAAGAAAAAACATCGAATGTACCTGTTGCGTCTCTTCCCGCGCAGATGGTAGAACCCCATGGAGGGAATAGGCGAAAATCTTAGGAATCATGTTATACTTAGGCGATGTGGCTAGCAACCAATCACTATTTTGATTCCCCTTTCCACCTTTACGCCCACAATCATGCTAAACGTGGCCATTAGGTGTTGCTACCTTAGCCTCTGTCTACCCCGTAAGGGGTAAAGACGTCATTTAGGTATATATGTATGCAACTACAGAGAAACGGTCACACGATAGCACACAATTCAGTGTCTTGACATAAGATACAAGCCAATTTATATAAATGGATATAAATTTAAAAGCAGAAGTCACTATCAGATGATGGACATTTTCGAGTAGAACATAGAGCATTTTCCATTTTTATTAAGTTTTTATAAGAGTTCCCATGTTAATTCACCAAAATTAATGAGTTTTTATAAGTGAACTAGCTTTTGCCCGCGACTTCGTCCGCGCAGAATCAACATTTTTCCTCTCTCCCATCGAAAGGGTACAAATACCGGCCAAGGGCGAGTCATACTTTACTACGACGAGATTCGTACTACCTGACCGAAACTCGATTGAGCTTGTTGTTGGTGTTTCTTTGTTTCTCGCGTTGGTGTCCACTTCCATTACTTTTATCCCGTCTTTTTGTTTTGACGGAAATTCTAAAAATTCCTTTTATAGCCTAGTACCTAATACGTGATCCTCAAAGAACGTGACATGTCTACTAAATACTAAGCCTATATTTCCTATTCCGTCCTTTTATCCCATAGAATAAGAATAATTGACAATCAGTTTTCAATTGACACAATTACGTATGCCAATTTAAAAGATTCTAGTAATAATAGTTACCGAGACATGAACCTTTCAAAGTAATAATACAATAATAGTAATATATGTCGCGCGGGAATTTTGAAAAGTCCTGAAACAGTTTTAGTATCTATAATTATTCCCTGCCAACTTGTACCAGTACCAATTTCAAGACTCTAGTAGTTATAGTTACGGCCCCTTTTCAGCGGACTATTTTCAATGCATTGAATCTGAAGCATTACACCAAGCTTTTATGTGAGTTCAACCTTCTTTGAATAAAATATAATTGAGTTTGAAAATGATGTGTCAAAATAAAATGTAATATGAATCATAAGCACTAAGGAGAAAAAAATATTTTTAGTTACAAAACATAAGGAGTATTCATATCAACTTAGAACCCTATCACCTCCAAAATAACTTTCTAATCCTTTTAGGGGATGAATTTCAATCAAATACGGTACACGTCTTCCATCAATTCTGTTAAAGAAAATTTGAAGTAGATTAGACTAAGGAATCACGTTGCCCATACAAACTTTTCCCCCATTTCTCGCCCTCTTAGGAGTAGAATTTCAGAAAATCTTTTCTTATGCCTAAGTACGACGAAAAACATACCCTCCAAGTTTCAGGTCTATACGATCAGCGGTTTAGGCTGTGCGTGGATCCGGCAGTCAGTCAGTCAGTCATTCAGGAAAAGGCATTTTATATTTATAGCTAACTATCTATAAAAAATTGTGATGCTTGGTATAATGTTCTCTCTCGAAAGAGCCTCTAATTGGTATTAGCGTTGAAATAATTCGCATAAAGTCATAGTCGCTTAAGCAGTAAAAGGACATTCGCTTGACAAATAAGATACGGAAAATTCGCAGAGTGTGCAAAATGAATTATTTTGTAATGCTCATTAATTATCATTTTCATCATATCCCTTTCGATTTTTGACAGCAAATGTAACAAAATAAATCCACTCCACTACTCGTACAGTGTATTGCAGAATCTTTTAAAATCGTGGAAAATTACAGTTGAAGACTAAATTGTCAGTAAATTTCAGTTACACTGCACCGTATTGTATTAAGATGAAAGTTTTGATTAATCTTTATGGGTGAAGGTTTCCATAACTGTTTACATCAACGTCTTGAATGGAAAGAAAATTTTCAGTAAATTAATCATAGAAATTCGCATGCTTAGCTTAACATTTAAAATAATATTAGTAAAGATGAAGAAAGTTATTAAAAATGAATAATTCTGAGATAAAAAAATAACCATGTAAATAACGTTCTCAAACCTTAACCTAAATTATGTAGATTGATGTGAGAAATAAATGAGTGAAGTTATCTAATGCTGCTCTACCACTTTATGTCTCTTCTACGACAAATCTATATTTATATAAAAAATATCTATATATAAAAAAATATCTTTATTTCCCTAGGCATCGGCATCACGTGGGCCGCCTGGACCGAAAAAAACAATGTAATAAGAAAAAAACTATAACACGTCCGAAGCCGTGGGCAACAGCTAGTATTATTAAAAATATATTTTTCAATTTTCAGTTCACTAATACTGTGTTTTATGTATTAAGGTTTCTTAATTGTACGCAATAAATTTTGGAGGAAATAATTTATTCATACAATTTTGATTAACATATTTTATTTACCGATTGAATTAGTAATTTACTTTTGAAGGAGGGAGCCATTTTTTTTAAATTTCAGTATGCATGTGTACATGTAAACACTTTATTGTTCAAACATAAAATAATAAAACAAAATCAAGGCACAATCAAGTTGATCGATCCACCAAATCGGATTTAGATAATAAATGCTCTCTGGCTGCATTAAGTAATTTTCGTACTATCATCACTGTAATTTTTGTTTAAAGTTGACGATAATCTTAACTTGATATTAACAACCCGGAGTAAGTTAGTGTGACACTTACCTTTATCAAGAGTCGCAGCGATTTTTAATTATCTAACAAACTTAAGTAAATCTTTGGTGTAACTTTGGAACTAGCACATCTTCCTGATATCACTATCACTTCACGAAATCGTCGAATCTACTATCCGAGAGATAGTCGACGAGTGGTCGCGGCGCGGGCGTTGCTCTGGTCTCAGGCGCTGTGATCTATGTCAGTTTTCCAGGTGTGCTGAGCTTTCCGAGGTGATGAGGCGACAGAGGGGTGCGGCGGGGCGCGCACGGCGCGGTATGCTAGCGCTGCGTCAGTGTGTGTGCGTGCGCGTGATTGGCCGAGTCGCCCGCCTCACGTCACCGAAACGTTTTTCAGCACGTAGCGCGTAGGACTAGTTACAGGTTTTCATATCATAATGCTTTTCATAGCTACAGATATAAACAGTATCCATATTTTTACCTTATATTACCTATAACTTAGTCTATTGTATTTGTGTATAAAATCAAAACGTCTCTCATAGTACAACCCATATTTTATATTATAGCTTGACATGGAATTAAAATTGCAAAGGTAAAACTTGGTTTAGACCCGTGCTAAATTTTTTCATCCAAGGGGTGTATTAAAGATAAGAAAATAGTAATGATATAATAATAGAAAGTAGTTCTTCATAAATCCGACTAACACATTTAATGTATGTACATTAATTTTACCAAGAGCCTCTGTAGTTTGAGTTCGGCCCTATGAATGCGTTTGCATATCAAATCTCCAGAACCCCGTACCAACAATTATAATTCCTAATGTTAATATATTAGTTCAGTGTTCCAGTCACAATAAAAACAAAAAACACGGTTACGTATTAGAATCGTACCCAATTACTGATGTCAGAATGAGAGGAACAGAAATCAAATAAAAATGGCTGAGACGTTGGACAAGTAACAGCGATTGGAGGTATCTAGTCAGATATACTTACAATTCACTGTACAGTTAACCAGTTTGATTCCTAGGCCATCACAGTACCTTGTCATAATGACATTTACGTCATTTGATAAATATTGTAATAGACAAATACCTACAATTATTTACTATGATAAGGTTAGGTAGATGATCCAGAAATCAAAATTGTTGACTGTAAATATATGTTCCTACTATTTAATTCGAAGGTTGATAGACGGCTGGAATTACTTAGTTTAACATTTCATTTGTACCTACCACTACCATTTTTGTGGAAACAGTTTCACTTGACTTTGTGATAAGATATTTCGTGCGATTGAAAAGTGAGATGCCCGACTTGGATTGTTTTCAAGGCGCTATGTGGCTCTCATTTGAATCCCAATATTTGCTTTGGAGACAGTTTATGATTTAAATTCGCGAGTATGAACTAGATATTAAATTTATTCATAATCATTAAGGTAGGTAGGTTTTATTTGGTCGTGGGACAATTTTGTAGGGGTTTTAAATCCTTGGTAAACATAATTAGCTGTAGTTACTTCTTTCAAGCAACGGTTTACTTAATGAGCTGAAACATGACCTTACAACCTCGGTGACGAGTGGTTGCGTGGTTGGTTTTGACCCACCACATCGTAGCAACCTTCGCGGCATACCTACATAACATACGCCGTAATGTGTCGTTGGCTTCCGTTTTCTTACCGTTTCTTCATAACAACATCTAGTTACGTAAACACTCTGTCAACGTCTTTTACACTGTTGTGGTCGGTCTTTTAGTTAATGGGTACCACAACAACACAAAGTAACGCATGATTTCTTAAATTAATCGAGCGCATAATATCCGGGAATTTTCATTTGTATACTCTCAAAAACTTATTACTATAATAGTGTGTTAAACAATACATTTATTTTAACATAACTGATAATTCCCTCAACGGAGAGGCAGTAGGTACCTACACAATGCTAAGTACTGAAAGAAGGATATTTATTATGAAGACACTCTTCAAAACAGAACTGTGACTACGAGTACGTATGAATAAGTGTATTCGCTAGCATAAATTGTCATAAAACGCATTAAGTACTTCTAACTTTAGCCTACATAGCGTTTTATTTTGTTTCCAGCGATTGCTCTTTGATTTTAATATCAATAATAATCATTATCACCTATCTAAATTGAAAAGGTGTAAGTAAAACTAGTAACGACATGATAGCCAAAACACAAAAATAAAGGTAATACCTACAAATTTATATTTATACGTCCAGTGTGTAGTGTAACCGACCCGGCGCGTGGGCATGTAGAGAAACATAGATTTACAACATAATTATACACTTCTTATGGAGAGTTCCAACCCAAGTGACTCTTTTTTTCTGTTCGGCTCTGTAGTTATACTTTAATTTTTGTTACTCGGATCGTAGCGGAATTCACTTCTGTTTCTGGTGATTCGTATTATCAAGGCTCTTTGTTTAGGCTTACAAAATTTACGGTGGGTGGCTATTTCATTTATTTATCGATGGATTTTTTAGCAATTTAGTATATACAATAATAATTTTACGATATGTATCTTAACAATAAAAAAATGCTGATAACAGACCTGGTAATGCGCTCAAACCGTTATCTTATCAATTAGAGGCTTACTTGAGACATCGATCATCGCTCTAATTACGTACCTACATGCTGTCGATAATGTTAATCACGGGGCGATGTTAATGTCTACATCCCTAAAGTAATTATAGGGAACGAGTAACTTTAATTTACAATTTTAACAGTTTCGAGGAGTCTTGAAATGTCATTATGCTGAATGTGAAAATTGAACTTAGGTACGTAAATTCCAAAACTCTTTTGCAAAATAGGTAGTACAAAATACCATCTCAGCATGGAGAGTTCGTGAACTAAAAAGTTTACTTACACCTACCTAAGTATAAATAAACAAATCATCATAATGTACTGGCACTGAGACTTAGAAGTGATCAGATCATATGTACCTACGTTAAACTAGCTTTTGCCCGCGATTTCGTCCGCGCAGAATCAACATTTGCGGTAAAACTTCCTTTCTCCCATCAGAAAGGTACAAAAACCGGCCAAAGGCAAGTCATACTTTAGTACGAAGAGATTTGTAGGTACTATCTGACCGAAATAAACGCTTCTCTAGTTGATTGTGTTTTGCCGTTTCTCGCGTTGGTGTATTTCACTTCCATTATTTATCATCCCGTCCTTTTGTTCTGTCGGAAATTCTAAAAATCCCTTCATATAGCACCTACGCCTACGTGATCCTCAAAGAACATGTCTACTAAATACTAAGTCTATATTTCCTCTTCCGTCCTTTGAAAATCAATTTTCAATGGACATGAAAAATAGCGCATGCCAAATTTAAAGATTCTAGTAATAATAGTCACGGAGATAAAAACCTTTCAAAATAATAATATAAATCCCTTTAACCTACTCCATTTCGAAAATTTCGTAAAGCCCTGAAATTGTTTTTAGCGGTTATAATCCTTACCTGTGTACCAATTTCAGGACTAGTAATTATAGTTACGGAGTAGGTAGGGTCCCTTTTCAACAACCTATTTGCATTGCACCAAGCTTCTATGTGATTTTAATCTTTTTTGAATAAAATTGGATTGAGTTTGAAAACATGTGTCAAAATAAAATGTAATTTAAATCAAAAGCACTAAGGAGTATTATTATCAACTTCGAAGCACATCACCTCCATGATTTCTTTCTATTCCCCTTTTAGGGGATGCATTTTAATAAAATACCAAACACGTCATATGGATGAATTCTGTTATAGAATGTTTATGCATACAGAGAAACGGTCACACGGTAGCAGACAATTCAGTGTCTTGACATAAGATACAAGCCAATTTATATAAAAGCAGATAAATTTAAAAGCAGAAGTCACTATCAGATTATTGACATTTTCGAGTAGAACATAGAGCATTTTCCATTTTTATTAAGTTTTTTTACGAGTTCCCATGTTAATTCACCAAAATTACTGAGATTTTATAAGTGAACTAGCTTTTGCCCGCGACTTCGTCCGCGCAGAATCAAAATTTGCGGTAAAACTTTTTCCTCTCTCCCATCGAAAGGGTACAAATACCGGCCAAGGGCGAGTCATACTTTACTACGAAGAGATTCGTACTACCTGACCGAAACTCGATTGAGCTTGTGGTTGGTGTTTCTTTGTTTCTCGCGTTGGTGTCCACTTCCATTACATTTATCACGTCTTTTTGTTTTGACGGAAATTCTAAAAAATCCTTTTATAGCTAATATCTAATACGTGATCCTCAAAGAACGTGACATGTCTACTAAATACTAAGCCTATATTTCCTATTCCGTCCTTTTATCCCATAGAATAAGAATAATTGACAATCAGTTTTCAATTGACACAATTACGTATGCCAATTTAAAAGATTCTAGTAATAATAGTTACCAAGATATGAACCTTTCAAAGTAATAATACAATAATAGTAATATATGTCGCGCGGGAATTTTGAAAAGTCCTGAAACTGTTTTAGCATCTATGATTATTCCCTGCCAACTTGTACCAGTACCAATTTCAAGACTCTAGTAGTTATAGTTACGGCCCCTTTTCAGCGGACTATCTGAAGCATTACACCAAGCTTTTATGTGAGTTCAACCTTTTTTGATTAAAATCGAATTGAGTTTGAAAATCATGTGTCAAAATAAAATGTATGTAATATAAATCATAAGCACTAAGGAGAAAAATTCATTTTTAGTTACAAAACATAAGGAGTATTCATATCAACTTAGAATCCAATCACCTCCAAAATAACTTTCTAATCCTTTAGGGGATGAATTTCAATCAAATACGGTACACGTCTTCCATCAATTCTGTTAAAGAAAATTTGAAGTAGATTAGACTAAGGAATCACGTTGTCCCATACAAACTTTTCCCCCATTTTTCGCCCTTTTAGAAGTAGAATTTTGAAAAATCCTTTCTTATCGGATGCCTACGTAATACAAAAAACATACTCTCCAAGTTTCAGGTCTCTACGATCAGCGGCTTAGACTGTGCGCTGATCCGCCAGTCAGTCAGTCAATAAGGACAAAGCATTTTCTATGTATAGAAGATAGTGATCCCCCCGAAGCACTCTGAAAAAGAAAAAGTAGTATTGTTTGTTGGAATTGGTCTACAGAAAACCAAACGGACAAACGTAGGTATACAGTCAACCTACATAATCGGAAAATATTGAGATTAACTATAACATAATCAACGGTACCTTCCGATAAATTCGCAAGCATAACATTGAAATCAAACTTATTTGAGAGGAACAAGTTTTTTGAAACTAGAGTTTGCTCTAGGGTCACAAGAGACTTTAAATATAATCAAATCAGTATCGATCCAACATCCAACTACTCGTGGCGATTGACATCACGCCTCCAAATATAGGTAGGTGTAGTTGTCATGGTTCATACTAAGCGTGAGTCATACATAACAGCTTTCAGCAGTATACAACGTATGACACATATTCCTATCTAGGCATTCCTATAATATAAACCAATGGGCTGGCCATGTCCGGGTTTAATAGTTCCTGCATGATCCTGCCAAAATTACGTCAAAAAGCTGTCTGGCGACATGAATGTTTTTAGTACATCTCTTGGTAAATCATAATAAATGCGCCTAAAGTGACCCATCCACTCAGGAGCTCAAAGATCTCTCAAAATCAAATTAAAAATTTGTAATCAGCAAATCGTTTACTCATCTAATCACCTTTTTACGTATCTCTTCGGCCACGGGCTTTAATTAATAAAATTAAACCAAAGCTGTTGGCTGACGGCAGTTCGAGGAAGGCCTGTTCAGAACGGCAGGGGCACACCCGGTGTGCCGAACCAGAAGAGCTAGTTAAAGTTACGTTTTCGTAGTAAGCAAGTGACCGCCAGCACTAGTTTGTGCACAAACACGGCTTGTCTTATCTTGCCGCACTTGACGCCTTCGCGATAAATATTTCAGAATAGCTCTACTTACTCCATCCCTCTAACATACAAGTACTTACATGTGCCGCATAGAATGATTCACAACATTGTTTATCTGATTTTGCTACCAAATTTTGAAATTATAGATATAATCAATGAGGTGCGTAGCTAAAGCAAGATAATTTTGTACCTATTAAGAAGTGTTCGGCAAAAATAACTTTGGATCCGTTTGTAACGAGTCCATCCCTAACCTTTTATCGCCTAGGTATTGCGTATTTACTGATAACGACCTCTGTAGGTCGTAAGCTGGTAGTTATTCTTTTGAAAACTCAACAGAGTGGCAAATTTCCCATTTCACGTTATTATTTACCTATCCCTGACAAGCTCTAGCTCCCAAATTTCTCTGCGTGGGATTCGGTTATATTATACAACCAGCTATATTATAATATAATAATTGATTTCATCAAAAACTGTACAGCGACTTTTGCGTGATATGAGCAAACATTCAAACTGTCACATTTTATAATATTACCATCTGGTACTACTTAGAAGGACTTGTACGACTTTTTTGTAAGTCAAACAGTACGGAAACAAAAGATTATTATAAGAAAAATGTACCCAGCAAATTAGTAATAGGTTACACATGCTAGTAAATAGTGCTCATCGAAATAAACTTTGATTTGACATTTCTATAGTGGCGTAAGTAGTAAAATTTATTGTCGAAATCTATAGATTTTGGTTAGGTACTTTTCTACCTTTTTATTTCAAAGTATATTTTACGTTTTTCAACAAAACGTTTTGTAACTTATCCAATTTACAATAGCCTAATGCCAACTGCTTAACATTTTCTACTAAATATTACTTTTCCTTGGGATGTTCTTCAATTTGTAAATTATTACAAAAGTATTGATACAAATTTAAACTAAAGCTACCTTAAAAATACATTTAAAAAAAATATACAGACGAATTGAGAACCTCCTCCTTTTTTTGAAGTCGGTTAAATAAAATGAAACTTATGCTAAAAATCTAAATAAATGTATAGGCAAAGAGAATATAACTTATACATATAAATATAGACTATTTTTGCTGTTGGCCTGTGGAAAAGTGGTGAAACTGAGTCTATGCTCCAACCCATAGCAGTGATACTACCTATCCTCCCTGTTTCATGACATTGAGACAATTCTGTTTCATGGGAAATCACATGAGAACTGTGAAGCATCACTGTCAATCGAGAAGCTACGAGAGGTTGATATCAGATAGCAAATAATGTATGATAGTGGTTCGAATACAAACCCAAGATAATATTCAGTCAGTCAAATATGCCTTATGGCTTATATCTGAGCGGGTAAATGTCATTTTAGATATAGCCGATGAACGGCAGATAGTAAAAACAGTTGACAGCTTTAGTATGACAGCCTTAACGCAGATGTCGATATCCGCGAGATGACAGAACACTTGATGTTCCCACCTCCTCAGCTTGATATCGTCAATCAGACCTTAATAACAGCATGACACTTTTTATTAATGCAAATACGCATCAAAAACATACAAGAACATACTTTAAAAAGGTTTGTCTTAAATTGTAATTGACATTAAACTAGGCTTGACATTAAGGCAGGAGTTTCCAGGGTTTAATGATAATTGTTTTTTTTTATAAAACATCCTACTACACAAATCACTAAACGCAAGTGTTACAGGAATGTAAACATTCCTGTAAGACTTATTTTATGTCAGTACTATTTTTTTAAATGCCTGACCACCATTATTCGTGAAAGTAAGTGAATATGTGGTTTTAGATGGAGCCTATTTGCCTAGCGAATGGCCATTCACATTTGATTTGAAGACATACATGTCAGATACACATTTACATTAGTTTTCCATTTTTGAAGCAGAGATAGGGTTGCGATTTTGCATTTAATAACGCGCAGTACAGTACAGACGCAGTTGTAAGAATTGCACGTGTTGTAAGAATTGCATGTAATCGCGCAAATTCTTGTCCTTTTCTAAAAAAAGCAAATCAGGTTTATATTTTGTCGTTTATTTTTTTGGTGGAAATGTAATAATAGCTAGAGATCCGATAGCGAAGCGTACTTAGTAGATATTTATTTGTTATCAGCGTTATCGCTGCGTGGTGCGCGCTCCCCGCGCTCGGCCGGGCCCTGCGGCCATGTAGCCTTAATGCTTACTCATTGGGTATCAATATTCACATATTGTAGTTATTATGGTATGTCGGACGCTGATAAAACTATTCATATTCTGACTAGAAGTAGGTACGGTCAAGTGCAAAAATAAGTATTGATAGGAACTTCTCAAAAATATGTCCCACGGCCTTATTACGCCGGCCGGTGTAAGAGCGTATGGTACTTATTTTTGAATCTTTGTCTAAATACATATTATTACACTTGACTGTACCTGGTAAGAGTTTTCCTTCTGTGAGATTTGAAAACAGCCATGTACTTTATCATACCTAGATCGTTTAAAAATTAAATTCAACAATAGGCTGCTTCACCCTGTTCGTTGGAAAAATATTATAACTTCTAAAATTACAATTAGTGAAACCACATAGGTAGTTGGGTACAACAAGCGAGAGGACCTCGCTTCGTGGTTCTACTATTTTTATGTATCTGCTACTTTATTTTAGCAGGTAACTAAGTACCTATATCAAACAGCTTTCAAGTATTTTTGAAAACAGATTTTCGAAGTTTTATGATAACAATCCCATTAGGTACTATGTTTTTGTAGCTGGTACGATTTATTTTGTGTAGTATTGATAGCTTAAAATATTATGGTAAGTAGATATGACACAACAGTAAATAGTTTACCTACATGCCCGTAATTTTATTATTTTGTCTCTTGCTACTCTTCTGCACTTCGTAACTTACCTCATGCATGCATTAATTGGACTAAATTCGATGGTTTACGCTAAGGTATGTGAAAATAGGCCACGGATAAAACTGGGATATTATCACACATTGCTCGTTACATCATGGGAGTAGGTAGTGCAATGACCCCTAATAGATTTATCGCAAGTTTCTTTAGATATGCAAAACGTTATCTCGTTTATCTTAACTAGGTGCTAATGTGAGACCGGTTATCTTAAACTTTTGATAATCGTATCTAACAGATACAGCCTAGTCGAACAGCTGTAGCAACCCGCGGCGCGCGCAAGCTCGCCGCGCCCTTCAGCATGCTCGTCTTCTTATTTTGTGGCGATTTTCCAGTATTTACATACTTGTTTATTCGGAACCCTGATAAATAAGTGCCATAAAACACGAGGCGTTGAACGCTTTCCCACTTAATTTCCCTTTGCCGAGTCATAATTGTTGACGAAGACCTGGAATAAGGCGCCTATGAAGTAAGTATCCCTCTGCATACTGTACCGTATCTATCATGGGGAGTGCTCCGATGAACTCTTCGGATTGCTGCCTGCGGCTAAATTTCACTACCGTACTTCGCGGAACCGTCTGTCCTTCCATCCGCAACATCTTGATGGTTGGCAGTCAAGCACCGTGCGTTTTAAACGCAATTTCTTTCCTCGCACGGTAAAGATCTGGAACCAACTTCCTGCTGCAGCATTCCCTGAGCGGTACAATTTAGGGATCTTTAAAAAGCGAGCCTTCCTGTTCCTCAAAGGGCTGGCAACGCACTTGTGATCCCCCGGGTCTTGCAGGTGTCCCTGGGCGACGGTGATTGCTTTCCATCAGGTGACCCGTCTGCTCGTTTGCCCCCTCTTTTATAAAAAAAAAAAAAAAAAAAAAGTAGCCTTTCAAACCTTTCCGACCAACTATGAAGAGATGAGTAGTATGATAGAGTTGAATAAGTGAGAATGGAGCGTTGTGTAAGCGAGGGGTCTTAGCTGCGGCCGCGCCGCTTCGCGTTGGGTGTGTTCGCGAGTGACGTGATAAGGCGAGCAAACAGCGCCAACGGCAAATATTTGTAGGGGCCGTCGCCCCCGCCGCGTCCTGCACCTCCCTTGTCGTGCCCTTAGGTTTTCCTCGGCACCAGGACCTTTGATCCTGCTTACTAAAACTTATACAATTACTTATACTCACACATGCATACCTGTAGAGCAACAAAGAAGCGCATCTAACTGAATAGACTAAAGCTAGTGATGCATCGCCTATCTCCGTATCCCAAGATATCGCGATAGCATCCCCGATATGAAGTAATTATCAGATAGAGGCCTACAGATTTGATTAGGAAAACTCGTATCTGTACCGCCCGCCTCATTACACACGGCGCTCGCGCGCCCATTGTTAAGATAAACTATCTGAGAAAAGTTAACATATCTATGTCCAGGCCAATCTAACAGTGGTTGTTGAAGCGGCGCATTGTCTCGCTTGCTGCGCGAGGGGTGGTTCGCTGGCAGTATTCGTTCTCGAGCAGTTTTAGTGCAGTGGTGTAGTGTGGTGTGGCAGTGGAGTGATCGTTTGCGTCATCGGGCGGCGGCGACACGCACCTAATCCCTAGCGCGGATCTGATAGCTCGACACATCGACGGATTATTGATGGGCGCCGCTCGACCTCATCGCGATCTTATCAGTTGTTTTTTTGTCGAATGTTTTCCGTGAAAAGCTAATAAAACGTGGCGGCGTCGACGGCTGCGGGACGCGCGGGCGCGGGCCTAGCGCACGTGACGCGCGATGGCCGCTGATAAGGCGGCGCCATATTGTTTCAGCAGCCCCTCCGCCGCGCCGCTCCCCTGCTCGCCAGCCTTGCCTGGTGCATGAGTATGTAGCACGTACACGTATTGTTGTTCTACGGTTAAATCACGCGCAGTGTTCGTGACACTTCGAAATTTCCACATGAATGTTATTATGCCTGTAAACACTGCTTACTCTTGGTAATACCACTTCCATATCGACATCACGCTAACGTTTACGTTACTAATGCGTCAAATTAGGTTAAGAGATTTAACATAGGCATGAGTACCTAGGTTCCCATATTATTATTTTTTCCCCTTTCGTAGGTTTATGGAAGCCCCACCCAGAAGGCTATTACCATAATGACACACGCATACATACTATACATACCTACATATACTGAAAAGATGGCTTAGTTAATTTAAACATGGGAGATAATTTCTCCACAGATTTGAATGATCCCTTCACTAATAAACATACATTTTCACTGACTTATAAAATGATGCCGAGTACAAACAACAGTTTATGATGAAAATAAAGCGAAAGTAGTAGGTATATATCAATTTTATTAAAAGTGTACTTTTGACTGCTAACATTATATTTACATAGTATAATATAAAATATTTCTAGGCTGGTACCTGCTGGAAAAAATAAGGCACTTGACATGTATGTAATTACAATATTTATTGTATAAACCCTTGTCGCGTACTGATGAGATGAATAATATTCAGTACTTTGGCACTCGAGGTTTACTTCTTTTGGTGCCAGCAGCCACCAGCTCAACGTTACCATTAATTTTAAGTCAAAACTCTATGATCTATCTATAATAACATGTATATATAATATTATTGGTTTAACATGCAGTCGTTTTACAGGAGAATAAAATACTTAAAATATTATTGTTACATAATCTTCCACATAACTGTGTAGGAACTGTCGCGTGAGACCCAGCAACAGTGAAGATTCGAGTTTGCTAGAGAGGCACAGATCTAATGCGGACATAATGACAATATATAATGATAATGAAAGACACTGATAACCTGCCACGATCGAAGAAAATGAATTTCTACGGGCTGGAGCACGATCTATGTTAGTGCGCACCATGTGGCGCGCAGCCGCAACACAGCATCTAAAACGCAGTCGCGGGCCTCGCAAGACATACATTCAATTCTTCGGTGAATGAAAGGTGACTTGCATAATATTCCCTGAGTAAAATTGTTTCTCAGAAACATGCAGAAAACGTACCTCGTTTAAATTTCAATAAACTATAACATCTATATATTACTAAGACATAAGTTACCTATATTGTAACACTTATGTACCTAGGCACTAGACAATCAGGAATGAAATCTATTGAGCATCAAGAGAGTTACTAGATCGTACATGTCACATGCTGTATTTAACCTAACAATATAGTCGGCATCGTAAGGTACTACAATGTTGATTATAAACGTAAAATTGTACCTACTTCACAGCTTAAGTATATCTCAACTACTCTGACATCACTCAAACTAGCCACATTTATGTATCACTTTTACATCAAACTTAATAAATACAATTCTGGAATGATTAATAAAGTCATGGAGTTTATAATATTCTTAACAAGGTCATCTAATTACTTATTCGTTACTTTTTACCGTTTACCCAGCAAATAATAAGAAATGGTGAATGAATATATTTCGAATAGCCTCCTCGTCGCTACTTACATTTTAAGTACCTTAAAGACGACGATGCGGTGTGAATTGTAACTTTATTAGCTAACGCGTACGACTACTAAGGAATAAAATAATGTTAGGAATGCTTTGGGCACAGTCTCATAGTCTTTATAATATATATTTGGTAACAATTAAAATACACATTTTGTAAACTACAAATTCGAAGAAAATAAAACTAAAGGTGTCGCTCAGGTTAACTTAAAGGTTACTAAATAGTATATAGGTATGTAGCTGAATTATTGGAGACAATTTATTATATGTATAGATAAAGTATGGGACAAATAAGTTTGTTATATTTAATTTCGGGGATAAGCATTCTGTAATATTTCAAAACATTTCGTACATAAACTCTGTTCCAAATTGTATGACGAGTAATATCTCTCCAGCCAATATACGTCCCACTACTGGGTACAGGCCTCCTCTCAGAGTGAGAGGGCTTGGGATATAGTTCCCACGCGGGTCCAGTGCGGATTGGGAACTTCACACACACAATGTGTCCAGGTTTTCTCACGATGTTTTCCTTCACCGAAAAGCTTATGGTAAATTTCAAATGTAATATCCCACATAAATTTCGAAAAATTCAGAGGTGCTAGCCCGAGCTCGAACTCACGACCCTCTGCTTGAGAGGCCACAGGTCAAACCACTAGGCTACCACAGCTTTTACGGTGACGGTAGCTATATATTATTACTGAATTGGGTATGTTAAATAGTAACCGGTATCTTTGTAAAACAAAACAAACCGAACCTGCCTACATGGATACTTAAGGTTTTACCAACCCGTTAGCCCCATGCAGCCTGACCGACATTTTGAAAATTTTACTTGTGCTACTAAATTTGAACACTCAAATATTGGATTTTATTAAAATTGGGTAGTACATTATTATGTATATATTTTATTTCTGGTTCTTGAAAAATATGTATCCATGTACGATACTAACTTACTTACTTAACTATTTCGCTGACGTGGAAATCGTATTTACAAAATAAAATATTATATCTGACTGTACACATTGAATATTTGGTCAACTAGCTACGACTCTTTGGTCGAACTCGCTCACTTCTCTAACCTAAACTTACAAAATAAAGTAGTCCACTTAATTAACTGAGATTCTACATTATTATTCTCAATGTTTTATATATTATATTACTTTACGCAGAGAGTTTGGCGCTTTATCCAGCTAACATCAGTTTGTTCCGCCGTAGTGAGTGATGATTACGACACATTAGCGAATCGCTACTTATACGTATAATAATAGAAAAATATTATGACATTTAAAAGTACCTACTCGTGAACTCCGATTTGTGCTAAGTGTATTGTCGCGACACTATTGTGTTGAGAATGTTACTGGAAACTGTGCGAAATAAGACGGTGCCTTCGTTTCGTATACGAGCGGTCGTCGCCGCGGAATTATATCGTGTAGTCGAAGACGTCGTTTCCCGAAGCCGTCGCCTCGCGTGGCGCATCGGTGGCGAGCGGGCAGCAGCTTGCGCGGCTCAGCTGCCTATGGAGACGACTGTGGGGCGGTCGAGGCGGTCGGCGGACTCGGCGGCGGCGCGCCGGTACTCGTCGTCGTAGAGCTGGTGGTGGTGGTGCGCGTGCGCGTGCGCGTGGTGCAACGCGCCCGCGTGCGCGTGCGCCGGCGGCGGCTCCTCCAACTTCAGCTGCTGCTGCTGCACGTAGTAGCCTAGCGCCAGCGACGACCGTGTCTCGCCCGTGCTCGTCGCTATACTCACGCCTGTGTCCACTGCCGAGACAATTATTATCGTTTTTTAGGCTGTAATTACTGTCACTAACCACCCGTAAGCCCTTCAGTTTTCTGTACTACCTTTGAGCGTGGATAGCGCGGATTGAGCGGATAGTGACTCTGTGAACACCTTAGAGAATTTAGACGTGAACACAGTCTAAGTACCTATGCTAACTAAATTTTAAGGTTTTACTAATAAATTTAAATTCTGGCAGAAACAACCACTGCCACCTTCATAACTAGAGACAGTTATAAACTCTCTCTCAAACATTCATTACGAAAAATTTTATAATGAACATCCCCATCCGCTACGTGTACAAACCGTCCCATGTACCCCTATGTTACTTATAGTAATTAAAATTACGGTTTATTTTTCGTAGGTACAATTTTGAACGGAGTTTTTTTGCTCTCCAGTGTAAACAAAGCACCGTGTGTACGCATCAATGGGCTTTCGTTCTGATAATAACTACACGTCAAGCTGATACTTTTACCAATTAATTAACGTTGATCACTTACACAGATTTTGCATTTTCGTGGTTGTAGAGTGTGAATTATGTGACAAACTCTTCAAGTTTCGTTCCGATTTCAGGCTGTTTTTCGGTTTCCGTTTTCTTGTCTGTAATAAGATATTAAGAAATTGGTTAGAATTTAAAATGCTCATGTTGTATTTAGGCAGAGATCACGGAAGCCTCTTCAAGTCGATGCACTACGTCCGTCCATAGTTGAAACTTGAAACTCTGAGTAAGGTCGTGAATTACCTGAATAGAGTCCTTCTTCATGGCGATGGGACGGTTGATATTGTGCAGCTTGTAGTAGAGGCCGCAGGCGTTGCAAACGGTCTCGCCGTGTGCGTTGCGCCGCCACAGCGACGTCATGGTTGTGTGGCAGTTCGTGCATGACATACCCGGCCGCTTCGTGCCCATCTGTTAGTTCACATGAAACTACATGAGAATACTGATTTTATCCTACCAAACTTAGGTCGTAATTCATTGTATTTTTGAGTTTTACTCTCAAAGTATAAGTAAAATTTTACCATTCTGTTGTTAGACATCAAAATAGTTACGTGCGTGATGATAAAAGCGTGGCTGGTTAGGAAAAAGCAATGGTCGTTAGTAAAGGCGCATGCGGTTGCGGGATTGGATTTGTGTGAGGACGAATCGAGATCGGGGGCGGACGTACCCCTTTCTTCGTTTTGTAGTCAGAGGGGGTGGAGACGGCGTGCGACGACGCACAGAGCGGCGCGGGCGCGGGCATAGGGTGCGCATGCGGCGACGCGACGCCGTTATACAGGAAGCCCTTGTAGAAATCCGCGCCCGGCGGGGTCCCCTCCGCGGCCACTGCAACTAACACAACTGTCACTACGAGCTGGGGATGTGGACGCTCGACGGGGCGCGGATTTCTCGCGGGCGTGGGGGTAACGGTGGCGGTGTAGGGGTGGCGCGGGGGGCGAGTGTTAACAGTGTCGAGCGGAGGAATGTCTGCGTACGTCGTTGGCGGGGGCGGGCATGGCGTGCGCCGCGTGCCGCTGACGTACCAGCCGGCGGGGCTGCTTGAGCGGCCGGTTCATGCCGTTCATCTTGTTGTAGAGGCCGCAAGCATTGCAGAGGTAGTGGCCGGTGCCGTCTCGCCGCCACAGCGGCGTGTCGATGGCGCCGCAGTTCACGCACTCGCGCCCCTCCGTGAAAAACTCTGCCATCTCGACTGCGCCAATACACCGTACTACGTTAGCTCACCACACACCAATCTCCCTCACAGCGCACTCATTATTTACGCCATCCACATCAGCCGAGCGTCCGTTTTGAAACATTTAAAGTATTCGGTTATATAGTTGGCTGTCACGGAGATATCAATAGTATATCGTTAGGTAAGTCAGTTCCGTTAGTGAAGGTTCGGAGAGTGTCTTTAATTGTTGAAAATTGCTTATATGTATAAAACGCTCAGAGCATCGAACTTCATCGTCCTTGGCAATGAATCTTTGTTTGTTTCCATTGATTCATTGATCGACACAAAAGTGCTGAGTGGCGGGTCACGCGCACGTGCGGCGGCGGCGCGCGCGCCGGGCACGTCGCGCCAAGGCCGCGCCTGCCTCAACGAGCGCGCGCGTGACTCTCACTCCTACTACCTTTTATGTTTTCAACCGCATCTCAGGCTGTTTCTTTATGATTTTTATTGAATGGAAGTTTGACTGATAGAATTGGAATCAAATTATGTTACCGATCGGTTAAGATGCCCATCATTATGTTACCATCAAAACCATAGTTTCCAGGCCATTAGAGCCTCTTCGATATATCTATTATGGATTAAACTATGACTATGCAAACAATATTGTGAAGTTCTACCTTATCATGGGTAACTAACAACGAAGTTACGTATTTAATTTAATTTTGTTTTGTACTAAATACTTAAAATTATAACAGTTAGGTAGTTACTTGCGCCTGTTGTAATTTTTACACTTGTCTTTTCATGTCTCATTTATTTCGATGTTTTATATCCGAACAGAATACTTTTAATAGCAAACGGCTGAGATTCAATTACACAAGTGCAGAGCACCGAACACTGGTCGCAGGGATTTAAACTGGAATGGGTTCTGGCGTTTCCGATTACTCATAATAGCGTCGGCCGTTGAGCGCTGGACCAACGTGGTTGTCATTAGGCGTATTATGTTATTGAGTGTTGTAATGGGAACCCAGGCCATGTGCGTGTCGCCGGTCTCGCAGGCCGTCATGTTGCCACTTCCTAATCTTACATATTATTTGTATTAAACAAAAATTACATTAAATTTCTAAAATAAATAATTAAAAAAATAACTAAATACTATGTACAAAACTAACCTAAACCTAGCCTAACTTAAACTACAAATAAAACATCCCTACCAGGTCACTGTCACTGCTCATTGTACCCAGAAGGCTAGCAGCGTTGCCGCCTTGAATCGTTGAATCCCTTCCTGGTCTTGATTCTCTCCAGATTTGGTCGGTATTGACTGTCAACTCAGTGTCGTTGTTATTCTAATACCTGTGCCATTTTAAGTGATAACTACATTTACTACCTAGAAACACCAGGTAATTAAAAGCTTAATATTGCCATCACTCTAAAGAACACGCGGTACACGCCTGCTCGATGGATAAAATAACAATTGCATGTTCCTGATGGTCGCGCGTGTTGTACTTTACTTTACATGTGTAGCTACGTGAGGTAGAACAAAGGTGTTGGCGAGTAGGTACCTACAGAACAAGCGACGTGCACCGTCGGCCGGGCCGAGACGCGTGCGCCTTGCGTCATGCCCCAACTATGCACTAAGTGCAATTAATGGAACCTCGCTTCCGAAAATCCCAAAAAAGTTATTGTGAGTAATCCGAACTAGCTAGCGTCCCATTACTTACTGATAAGAAGTGCAACGCAACATTCGTGACATTTCGGTGTTGGTAGGCAAATATGCGGAGAGACGGAGTGTATCGTGTGCTAGTTTGTTTTCGTCGTGGCTGCTTTGTTTACAGCGACACAGCGACACAGCGGTCGCCCGCTCGGCCGGACGCGACCCAATGTTTGCGCGCGGCACGTGCCTTATCCGATACCATTTACGGAATGCGATTTTAATGCGCTTAAAAGGGAACGACTTTATTTTAAAAGGAGACATCGTTTTTTGTCGGGACCTACGCAAACACGCGACTTGTCTGTCACTTGTCCGATACGACTTACCAACAATACTTGTTTTTTTTAAACTAGAATGAGGTGACTCAACTTGAATTAGGTACTTAGGTATCTAAATAACTAAGTTTCATAAATCTACATATTTTGCATTTACAGTACAAGCACATAAATTATGTAAGGTGGATGTGGACCTTCCTAAGTACAGAGTACGCATTTGTTTATGGTGCGTTACTATTGAAACAGAGTTGTGTAGAATCGACTAACCACATTAGTTGAAATCCACATTTTGTCCGGCACCCCTTGAAATGTGACTGATCGATTCTACAAGTCTTTCCGAGTTCAAGACGTTCCGCATCGTCTCAATGAGAGAGCACCCTAAGAACCTATTAAGTACTACGTTGAAACTTCAAAGAAACAATTAATTCGTAAGTACCTACTTTCGTTCAGAAAAATGGCATTAAATTCGAAAAGTATCACTTTCGAAGATTGAAGAAGGTTAAGTGGCAGTCGTCAAAAGTTTAATGTGAATAAAAAATGTTTAGTGTGACTTCTTGCACGTAAAATTGGGGTGTCAGAATTAAAGTTTTGTATTGAATAGATAGTTGGAAGTAGGTAGGTATGTAATAGGTAGGTAGGTAAATGCCCTCCTATTGCAAAATTGTACTATAGATCGAAGTGATTTTATTATTTTCGAATACTTTGATTTGCAAGTAATTTTAGGTATGAGCAATTCAATGTTTCACTTCTTGCAAAAAAAGGTAGGTGTTTCAGGATTGAAACAGATTTTCTGTTCTGACTCTATTACAAGAGTAGGTAGGTAAATATTTTTAGTTTAGGTCCAAAACACTAAACCGAAAATATGTTAATTACTTATTAAAAAAACAATCCTCGCCGCTGGCCTTATCGCATTTTTGTTTATCACAATGGCAATCCATCCCCAGTTATTTAGAGACGAGTATTTTATAGTTTTGACAGTCGACCGGGGTTATCGCGATAACCGCCTCACCCGCGGCAAAAAATAATACCAACACTCATGCAATGATGTACCAAGTATGTTTAGTATATGGAGTGCGCCGCGCATCCCGGCCGACGCACACAGGCCCAGCTCGTGTTTCCTGCCCGTCGGGACCAACATTAATATAACTATTTTATCATTTATGGTTAAATTCTAAAATAACAACGCCTTATTGTTTTTTTAGAGCTTTAGAATAGAGACCCGACAATCGATATAATTATGGATGACCATAATGATGCGTACTACCACTAGCTATTAATACGGTTAAGTTCAAATACTAAACTCGTAAAATTAACTAATTATGTTTGTTCAGGGATTCGTTTAATAGAATTTGTACTCTAATATGTAAGTAAATTATTACAATGGTACTCGGTAAATATTGCTAAGTGTACCTAACTGTGATGAATGTGGTGATCATTCCTCATTAGTAAACGAACCTCGTTTCTTGTCTTGAACAGCTTTTATATGTATAATGTTATAATGTAGGTACTTCAGCGCTCACTAACACTGCCAGCCTCTTTACTAGAGCATTAGTTTCATAATTCATAGTTTTCATATAGGTATTTCAATTTGATGTTTCTCACCTCACAATATTGTTTACATGACCTGAAACTAGATTATTCACTTATTGATAACTTTTATACCAACACCAAACTTCTACTTTTGTCTTTTAATCGTATATCACGTTAGTAGGTAACAATACTTACTTGCTGTCAGATTGGAGGCGGCCGAGTACTGTCGCCGACTGCCGTCCAGCCAGACCTCCTGGAAGTACATAAAATGTATCGTTAATATTAAATATGGGCGACGCCAGATCTTTTCTTCGAATAAATAAATATAAAACTGTCATAAATGTAAGTTACCGAAAAGCCTCGTAAAAGTATTTATCTAGGAACAAAGTACGTAGGTATGACTTTAAAAGAAAGCACAAGTAAAAATATGTATTGTATCATTAAAAAATAATATTTGTCTATCAAATTATGGAGTTTTGTTTAGAATATGCTGATTACCTGGTGGACATAGGCGTTGCTGGGCAAGGTGGAGGGTCCGTATACAGTGGACGGTCGAGAAGTGGCACAAGAGTAGGGGCCTCCAAAGCGGGTGTTGAAGGCGGGCAATGAGCCACCGGTGGCACCTGGGGAGCCGCCGCCGGCGCCGGAGCCTCCACCCGTACTCTCGCCGTATTCTTCGGAAAGCACCACGCCTGTTGCGCTCCCACTCGAGCCTCCGTAGCTGGGTGAACCGCCTATAAAGAACTCAGGGTCAGGATACATATACAACTTAGCAGCTAAAGGCCTTGGCTTTTCTAACGATTTTTATAATTTTTTCTGTAGGGAGATAGGTACGCAGAATGTTATTCGCATCGCATAGTCATTTAAAACAGAGCAGGAACATTTCGCTTAGCGGTAGAAGATAAAAGTTGCCTTGCACGTGTTTTTAGTTCGCATTGTTCTACACAAAGGAAAAGGTGAGTATGGGATATTTACCTGCACTAGAGCTCCAGATCTGAGACTGCGTTGAGAGTTCAGCTCCGTTCCCGAAGTAGGGTGAACTGCTGGTATACGGACACCGCGCGTACACGCTGCCGCCGCCACCCCTGTACAGAACAACGGAACCATTCGTAAGGATACATGCAGCCAAATCGATTCTTTCAAGAATTAAACATGGATTAAATTAGTTTTCACACCACCTGCTCGACAATGGCTAATTATATATCTATCATGTAAACCTTACTCAAAATAAGTCATTATAGCCCTTGGCTTTCGCCGGGTAGTAATATTGTACTGAAATTCATTATAACACGTAGGTTAGTAATATGATTCTCACTTTTCATAGTTCTTATTCCTACACGATTAAAGTCCAATTTCGTAAAAATCACACGTTTCCGAAAATCGAGATGGCCACGCCACGGCAAGCGGCGTTCGATTTTCGAACGAATGAAACAAATTTCAAATAAAACAAAAGCTGCCAGTGTTTGCCGACGCCGTAATATTACACGCATAGAATTGCTAAGATTCCGAATGAAAAATTTTACTTTTAATTTTGTTTTACTGTTGTTTTTTTTTCTAGTTACCTTGGTTTTTATTGTCTCGCAAAAGGTGAGAAAAGTAGAGTATACTCCTCGGAGATAAAACTGTATATGTCTTGGGTGCGCTTAAATGCTTTGCTCCACTCAGGACTCAATCTTAATTCCCTCGCTACGCTCAGGAATTAACTGAAAACACCCTCGCTACGCTCGGGAGTTAAATCTAGAGTCCTTTGCTGCGCTCAGCATTCAATATCGTGACATAATACAGTGCTTTATCCCCTCGGTGTACAATCTACTATTTACATCAAGAGCCCTACAGTATAGTAAATAATTGGAGCATGTTCGTAATCAAAGACCCGATAGATATTATGTGTCAAGAATCACTGATATTTATTTTATTCCGGTTTTCTCAAGTACTCTACAAATTTCCTACCCACGTAAGCAGACCAAGTAAATAGAAATGGCGGATTGCTACGAACGGCACAAAGTGAGGTCGGTTTAAGTTAGACATCGCTTCATACGCTTGTGTGTAAGCTAAACTAGTTGGCTTGGCCGAATTTGGTTGTACTTGTGTGCATGCGACTTCATGTACGAATGCACTCGGCGAGGCGTAGTACAAACCGGTTTCACTTTGCCGTTCGCAGAACTTCATCTTTACTTTTTATTTGGTCTGAACCCACAACATGCAACCCAGAAATCAGCAAGATAATTTTTGTTGCTTTAATAAAGGTGTTTAAGGTATTGGCATTAAGGTGAGTAAAACTAGAATGAACTACCAGTAGGTAGTAAAGTGGAACGCAGTCGGTGAGGCTAATGGCTCGGAACGTCTCGGAAGTGCCCTATGTTGCGCCTGCGCGTTATCGCTCCCGCGCCCCCCGCCCCGCGCCCGCGCCCTCGACCCGTTTGCATTCATTACCGTATGGTGACGGCGCGCTACCGTTGCACCAACACAAGGGGGCCTTGTACCGTACCGATGCTGATAACGAATACACATTGAACTAATATCTACATTTGATATTCACCCCCCAAAAGTTGTACTTAGATAAGTACGTATTATATGTACCTACCTATAAGGAACTAGTAGAGAGACGCAGTTCATGCTGAAACCATTAATCAGAGTTGAGTCGCATTTTAAATTTGGTATTCCTAAATAATAATTAGCAAATACCCAATGTAAACAAAATTTAGTAAACAAATCGGCTGGGAAAGCTTTTGATAGCTCAAAAGTACGCATGTAATTAAATCATTGAGATTTTTGCAGTAGAAAGAGATAATGAAAAGGTATGTACCGTTTGATTGGTTATACAAAAAAGATAAACAATAACGGTTGTCGCGCTGTGCACCAAATGAGGAAACGAGAATATGGAAACCCGGATATTTACTGTAACTAAACACCTAGTCTCATGTTGATACCTATAGTTAAAAGAGTTCTTTGGACTATCTCGATAAAAAAATATTGATCTGTAAAACAGAAATAACAATAAAGTTAGCGTATTGTGATAACTTGCTGCTAAATAGGTAGGTAAAGAGAAAATCTATAAATTAAAAAAAATGTAAGACATTCTAGCCCGCATTAGCATTAGGACACGGTAACGGCGCTAAATCGTTAATTATGGTGGTTTGAACCAATTACTCAGTGCAGAACAAGCCCTTAGAAGAGAATACAGGACTATAGTGGGTGGTGCCGGCACGAGTCGCCCGCAGCGCTCGGCAGCACGTGCTGGCCGCGCCCGCACGGCCGTGTCCATCTACCACTCACTGTACCCACCACCCATGGATACCAAATAACGGCTAGTCGAATTACCCGGAACCCTTGTCCCCGTCTTACTCGTTCTGTCATCCCAGGGGACTACAAATGTTAGCAGGAAGTGATTAAGCGTTGTCTAATTCTAATTCATGAAGTTGAAACAAATATAATATTTGAAAGTTAACAAGAAATTCAAAACCATAAAGACAAAGGTGTACAGGACTGAACACAAGCTAGTTTGCCTTATAAATCGAGCATTATTTGCGCATCATAACCGAGGATCCACACCGAAACGTTAAGTGCCTATTCAAATAAATCATTTCGAGACACTCGACCCGTCACTCGACGCGGCCAAAAAAAAAGAGTACAAATTTTGAAACGATCCAAGAGCTCTTAAAACGTGTAAAATGGCGCGATAAAGGCAGATGAGAACAAAAAGTGTGGATATAGGAAAAAGTGTAGGATAGCGAGGGTGCGGCGCGGGGACCGGGCAAACAAGACGAGCGCCGGCGCGAGCGAAGCCGGGGCAGCCGCGCACAACTTTACAACGAAATATTTTTTTATCACTATATAATGATGCTGATAATCAACCTTCTCCCGACGATTTTGCTGATAAAATTACTACTGAATACTAGAATCAAGTGAAATACTACTAAGCTGGGATTGCAACCTAAAATTGACTAAGAACTTAATTTAATTCGTAGTTCCCAGCGTCTTATTCTTCGGAGTTCCCTGCATAGGGTTTGAATTATTATTATAATAGGTATTATAACGTAGCTAATGTTGGTGGAAGAATGGTTGTGGCAAAGGTGCTCGCTGTTTTGTTTGCATTTATCGTTATCGAGCCCTTGCCTTGAGGGTGGGCGTAAAAAACGCTTGCAACTCAATTTTGTTTGTAAGTATATTTTAGAACCTACCAGATTGCTGCTAAATAGGTACAAACTAAGAACGTTTTTATTAGTAAGTTTATCGCGATTTCTTTGCAAAAGTTCTGAAGTTTACCAAAATAATAAATAAAATAAGTCACGTTTTTAAGCTATTTAGCTATTTTACTAAAACCTTGGTACGTACCTACTTTAAAGGGCGATCATGTACTCTCGATCCTCCCTCTCGGAGAGGAGGGCCAGCTCGGGTGGCTGGGTCGGCCAGGGGGTGCCGTGGTTCACAATATGCTCCCACAACACCCGCTGTCTGGCAGTCGTGGGAATACCGAAGGATTTTTAATGGGTACATCCATACAAAAATAGATTAAATAAATTACTTGCCTTCTACATTCCTTCGCTCCCAAATAGGAGGAGGAGAGCCCCATACACCCCGCCGCGTCGTCCGAACGGCGCGGTGGATAGTGCGTAATGCATTTTCTCTCCGAAAAAAAAGGTACGTACCTACTTGATCTGTTATTAGATGATGTGTGATGAGGTGATTTTTAGGTATTGAGTTTCAATCGTTATTAATGTACCTACCTAAGGTGTTTAAACGAACGCAATGGAATTTTCCTCATTTTAGTAGTAAACAAAGTAGGCATAACTTTGAAAGGAAAATACATAACAATATTGTTTATGTTGTAATTATTGCTATATTCTTAGACTAATTAAACACCAGCTTAGCAAAATGAAGCGAGATGAAGTATGTGTTCACTACAGGATATTTTGTTTTTATTAAAAACCTTGTATATTATGTATGCACAGATAAGTTTAAAAATAATAATTGATGGGCTGACGGATAAATTGCACAACAATATTTGTAATTACATCTAGTCTAAGTTGCTATTACCAGACACCTATTAGTGGGCAGGTCATTCACCACGCCGCGTCTCAGAAATGAATGCAGGTATTAAATACTGTTATTGTAGCAGCTTTCATTCAATAAAGGTCTGGTTCTCACGTGCGATGCTGACCACGCGCGCCACCGGACACCACCGACACCCACCCAGACCTGACGTCATGTGCTCGACCACCAGACGTTACGTCATATCACTATGATTATCTCTGCCTCTTATGCGTCTCTCTTGCAGTCATTTTTCCGACATGAATCGCCTTGGATACAAAGGCTGAAAGACCTTGAGCTCCTCTTCAATATTCAAGATTTAATTTAACGCACATAAAAGTTGGCAAGATTGTATTTATTGTGGCAACAAATAGTCTTTCTCTTGGTCATGCAAACAACCCCAAAGTTTTTACATTCTTCCGCTGGAGTTCCCGGTTACACAAGTAATAAAAAACGCCCCGAGCCTATCCCGGCCTCGACGCCTGAGCCAACATAATATTTGCACAACCAATTGACACTATTTAAAGGTCCCGTTTGCTTTAAGTTTTAGATCTTTGCCATAAATTATAGTGAGTGGACGGGTACGGGTCGTCAAATAGTTGGTTTGAGTTTTAGCCTTGTGCTCTACGCGTTTGCGTTGAGTTGGCGCTTTGTTAGCCGGCAGTAGGTACGGCGCGGTCGAGCCCAGGCTCACATCACCGGAAGTTGGTGCCATTATTATTCTTCGTAGAAACCACAATGTATACATGAAATAACTGCTCGATATTAAATACTTTGACCTGTGCTAATTAAGTTAAAATAAGGCACAGTGCTCTTAAATTAGTCAAAATAAAACAGCTTCTATATTGTTCACCGACAAAAATATTATGTAGGGGGTTGATTTGTTCTAAGTGTCTTTTTTATTTAGATGAAACTAATTACCTAAGATTTTAGTAATATTATGCATTAGTTAGATCGACAAAAACTCTCGTTACAGTTCCTTGGTTATACTTTCATCAGGGTAAAAATCGCATTATGCACAATAATAACATTAGATCGCAAATGCAACTTAGAATTATGAATTCGCATAGCTGCACATGAATTATCCCTGTGAAGATAATATTAATTTTAAGAAAAGAACTAGTTTTGCCCAATTATATCGTGTATATATGCCAATGTCCAATTTCTAAGAAAAAAATTAAGTATTATGAAATTTTCCTTCTAATCCTACATTTCTGGATAAATATGCGGAGAAAGCAAAAAACTATTCATTTCTGATTTTTGAGTTAGCCCTTTAATTTTCCTGGACTTCTCTGACTGTTCTCTGAATTTCCAAAATGTCAACACTGTGATTGAATTAATCTTGAAAACTTAGGAATTTTGTTTTAGCCGTATATAAATAATCCATGAAAGCATACTGTGTTCGTGGTGATTATTTTTAATGTCTGGAATCACTTACGAATCAAATAGGCGCGCTGAACATGCTAACAGTCACCTATTTGCTAGATCAGCTAAATGACGTCATATCCTAATGTAATAAGTTGTTAATAAATAGTATTCTTCTACACTTATGTACATACATACATAAATCATGTCTTTATCCCTTACGGGGTAGACAAGAGCTTAGGCCTTAATTTTTACCTTAGGGTAATAACACCTAAAGGCCACGTTTAGCATGATTGATTTTTACACTTATGTAGCTACATTAAATGCCACAATTAGTTGTTTAATCCTATGTGCCTTTCTAGTCATCAACTGTTATTCGGCTAATAGTAAAGCTAATAGCTAATATAACATACATAGTGGAGTGGACGAGTTGACAAAGGTCCAAAAGATAACACGTGGAAGATTATATTGACTGGATAAAGTTTCCTCAAAACTGCGAATTGAAATTAAACGTTGATATATACAATAAATAGTTTGTTTCCTTTAATCACACATGATGCGGTTGTGTCTGCAAATAGTCGAAATACAACGGACACCTACACTGCGTAGCAGCGCACGTAGACTAGAGCTACGTGCGTTGAGCTACGATTTGAAATAAAAAAGAAAGAAAAGTATGGGCGTAATAAAAAAAATGCATTACAGTCCTAGTGTTCTTGAATATTTTTAAACGCAGACACGTGATAAAATGAAACTTTTGAGCCATATTGATAACATCTCTAAAGAATTATGCAAGATGTATGCAATTGCTTCTAACCATGTTTCAATATACAGTAATTAATCTTGTTTACTCATGCCTGTCGTCAGTTTGTATGTTTCGGACCAACATCAACCAACCGGACTTCGTCCCCGGACTAATGACCGTTCTGTACAAAGCGGTACATAGTGATTCAATAATGGGGTAAGAATTGTAACTGTGGTCAAATATGAGTATTTATAAATGCAAAACAAAAACGTTTAATAAAGACAAACTTTAAATAATTCCAAATTATTAAAAACAGTGTTGGATATTTGACAGAGTTTAGAGAAGTTTTATAAACCGTTCGATGACTTTTTGCCATTATTTAGTACATACATATTTACTAGTACGTACTTAGTTTAAAAGTTGGATGCTGAGTGTCTAGTCTCACGAATGCGGCAGTCTACAGTGTGTAAATTTCACACGGAAATAGGTATATTTATATTAAAAACTGATAATTATACACACTAATTAACGTAAACACATGTGCAACATTAGTTGAATTTCATTATTTCTATCTAATTAATTTAGCAAGCAAGTAAAATTAACGCGTCGGTAAAATTAACGTACCTACCTACGTAAACGTCATATTACTTAACACAAAATGAAATTGTACGTGTTACATTGCTCCTAAGACAAACTTAAAAATATTGAAATAAAAGTTACTAACAAAACATCATTCTCACATGATTTTTATGATCGTTAACTGTATCTGGATATTCTTGATAAAATATATGCCCATATGAAATTTACGCACTGTACCTATGTTAACGTCGAAACAAAAAAATGTACCTACTCTGATACCAAGTACCTACTCATTGAATAAGAAAGTAGATTACTTAACATATCGATTATTCTTTGTTGTCAACAATAAACGCAGCCGTCTTTCTTAATAGCAAATGTCATTAGCGTTAGTCATGGAGTGGTTGACTTTCAGACGGTCTTCGATATTACGTACCTATAGACACATATATAGTAAAAAACTATGTTAAAAATATTTATAGACACCAAAACATTGTGACATTCTCGTAATTATGGGGAAATAAAAAAATCGATTGAAATATTTACTTTCTCGTAGTCTTAATAAAATTTTGGTAGGTAGTTCAACCTTTAACTGTTTTTGCAAACCACGAATGTCCGAGACAATTATTAATGAGCAACCGCTATTGTATAAAATTATTTTACCTACTTTGTGTCAACAGCGGAGTTGTTATTATTACTCACAGCCGGAGTGCCGGCGTAACCTACCTACGCTGGCTTGAGAGCGCTTTTAAAACTACTTATTATTACAATGATGCCCGTGTACCTAAACACTGGTCCCTTATATGTTCATGCGGAGTTGAGTACAAAGCAATACAGAGTCGAGGGAACTGCTGCTCTTGCCGCCACACACCCACGCGTGCAGCTCGAAGCATACACACCCACGCTCACAGCTTATAACATGACACACACGCACGCTCTCAATGAGCGTCGCACAATACACTGATAACGGTAGAGGAGAGGACAATTGTCATTCGATTTAAATTATTACTACTCGTATAATACAAACATCCAATAAACGAAACCCCGTAAGGGATAAAGACGTAATTTGTGTGTGTGTGTGTATGCAATAAACGATCCCGTGCTTGTTTTTGATATTTAACTTGTTTTATAACCCTAAATCTCAGAAAAAAGAGTTAGTAGTCGTTAATTGCCACTAAATTGGAAATGACATTCCTTTTAAGGAAGACCGTTAGTCTAACTCTTTACTGCGAATGGGTTATTACAAATTAAATGATTATAGACAAATTAACTAAACTATTAACGCAGACCGCAGCTCTCGGCCGCCGCCAGCTGCGTCAGCGGGCTCGAGGCGCGGCGGGTCCGGTGTCACATCAGATCAAATACTTATCGGTCAATTCTATGATGCACTCCACTGGGACGTGTGACCATGGGATGGTTAGGATGTTAACATATTGTTTTAACTGAAACTTTGGATTTGCTGATTATAGACACACACAACTATTCATTTGGCATTGTGGTCCAATTTCGAAATGTAAAGCCGTTATAAATTATGCCATTGAAATATCATAATTTTATTATAGTACTAGCTTCTGCCCGCGACTTCGTCTGCGTAGAATTATACATAAAACCTTCCTCTTGAATCACTCTATCTATTAAAAAAAGCCGCATCCAAATCCGTTGCGCAGTTTTAAAGATTTAAGCATACATAGGGATATAGGGACAGAGAAAGCGACTTTGTTTTATACTATACTAGCTTCTGCCCGCGACTTCGTCTGCGTAGAATTATACATAAAAACCTTCCTCTTGAATCACTCTATCTATTTAAAAAAACCGCATCAAAATTCGTTGTGTAGTTTTGAAGATATAAGCATACATATGGACATAGGGACAGAGAAAGCGACTTTATTTTTAACTATGTATTGATATTGATTGACTAGCGACCCGCCCCGGCTTCGCACGGTATATTATGCATGTATTATACATATAAACCTTCCTCTTAAATCACTCTACCTATTAAAAAAAACCGCATCAAAATCCGTAGTGTGGTTTTGAAGATATACATACATAGGGACATAGGGACACAGCGACAGAGAAAGCGACTTTATTTTATACTATGTAGTGATTTAGCCTGGATAAAGGAGTCTGGTCTGGGAGCAAAGAAAAACAGAATGAACCAGTTGCTTCTCTTCCCGCGTAGATGGTAAAAGCCTCGCCAGGGAATCGCGAAAATTTTATGAATCATGCTCTAGGCGACGCGGCTACTATCCCATCAGTAATTTGATTCCCTTTTCCACCTATACGCCCACAAACATGCTAAACCGGGCCATTAGGTCTTGTTACCTCAGGCTCTGTCTATCCCCTAAGCTAAGGAGTACAGACGTCATTTTTGTATGTATTTACTTCAAAATATCCATGACGACGTTTGCATGACGCTCGAGAAGTAGTAATTCAGATGTAACTGGAATCGAGCCTGTACTGAACAGTGAAAAACAAATGAAGTTATTGGGTACGGTATGTCACGTGTCTGTTAAAAAGTGTAATATGTATTTGAATGTTTTCGTTATGTGTCGTGTTGCAACCATCTCTGTTGGAATGTGTCACAACACCCCAGGAGCGCAGGCGCGGCAGCACGTACAGCGCGCACGCACGTGACCGCCCATCAGCCTGCTCATTGAAACGCTTTCATAACATGCTTCGGACAAAACTAGTATGGGTATGATGCGATGTTTAAAAACATCCGGTAGGTGTACAATTGCGAGTGATTACTGAAAGCTTCGGCAAACACTTCCGCCTCTTCAATTATGGCAAACCAATACATAATTGAAATTACCATTGACTATTTATATAATTAATAACATTTTACAGCATTGTGTAGAAGATACTACATTGCATTACTCTTAGTAATTTGACTATTACGATTACCCTATTTGATAATTATCATGTTGTATTTATATGTATTATTATGTTATGAGAAAGAGATTAATTATTTTATACTGTAATAAAGTTATATCAGTTTTCATCTAAATGAGAGAAAATAAGTTGAAAATTGTTTATTTTCACGACTAACCTCCTAAAAGTTTTCGAGTTCAGATAAAACACCTCCCCTAAGAATTTAGCAGAGCTGGGCAACAAAGTAATTTGCTGAATTATCTCTTTATACTTATTTCACTGAAATCATATAATTGCATGCTGTTTTAACATATTTTTTTATGCTAAATCCACCCGTTTCTTTTAAAATATTAGTATTGCTTATGAATGAAAAAAACTAAATTTTAGGCATTTTAGGCTTACATTTAATTGATTATACCTTATTATAGGTATAGAAACTTTATTCAATTGTTTAATATGAAGTGCAGCGTAAGCTAACAGGTAAACCTATACAAGGTTTCTGTTTTCAGGCGGCAAGTCATATTCGAATTAAAGTAGTAGCTGTAGCAGAAAGCAGGTGTGACACATAATTATTATCTGTATAATATTATTTGTATCTCTAAAACATACTGAATGTTGATTAAATTTGCATATTTTTTCAGAAACAAAATGAGTTTTCATGAAGCATTACATGTCTCAGTAAAATTCCAGAAAATTTCGTTGAAAGTGGAAGATTTTAAGAGTGATTGAGAAAAACGAATCATCTTATTATTATTTGAACGTGTAAATGAGTTGTTACTAATGTGTTGTGTCGTTAGCCGGAGGTCGACAGACGAGGGCCGGCGCCGCGACCATTAGTCGGTCTGCTCGCGCCAGGATTCCCTACCACTGGCGCACACGCATAGTTACTAGATTGAGATGCATATTTGCTTTATATCCACGACAATACCAAGCGTGATAGGCTTTACGGCTGACGCAGACTTTCCTATCCTCGCACGGTTTCATTAGACGTCATCAGTTAAGAGTCATCTTAGATCGCAATTAGGTCTAGTTTATTTATCTGAATGTAGTTTAATCGTGAGGTAATTATCTACTTCAATTAAACGAGTAGGTAATATTGGTTTGTGTAAATGTTTTGAGATTTCGTCAACGGATTTAACGGTTTCGATGAAATTTGTTTTGTTTTCGGAGTTGGACGCGGGAAGAGGGGTGATTTTAATCCAGCTAGGTCTCGTTTCTGGGTTTACTTTGAGAAACATCGAGCGTTCGTTCCGTCAATCAGATACTCTAAATCGTAATGTAAATGGATACTTATCTATTAAGATCATAATTAACGGCCCGATCAACTATTGGTTTATAGAAAACTAGCGGTTGCCAGCGACATCTCAGAATTAGCTTATCGCTACCCCTCTTGAATTATGCGATATTCCAGGATAAAAACTTCCTTATGTGCTTTCCCTGCACTGAAACTATCGCTGTACTAAATTTCATTAAGATCGGTTCATTGGTTTAGGCGTGACAGAAAGGCAGACAGACAGACAGGCAGAGTTACTGTCAAATTTATATTAGTAGTAGGGATTTTATGAATATGCCATGTGTTATTTTAATATAAGCTTTCATATGAAACTAGTATGAGACTAGCATTTTTAGTTTAAGAGTTGTGTATCTTTTTATAACACGGGTGTTAGGTACATTATTTCCCGACTAAGTTAAATAAATGGGTGTCGTTTTAATAAATGGCAAAGAGGTAATATACAAGATATAAATAAGCTGGACTTGGCCGCCGTACCACTCTTGATTTTCCTCGTTGAACAAACACTTAAAAATACGTTGATGAATCATACTTACATACAATATAACCTTAAAATCTTACAGGAAATTACTTAAATTTTATATTATTTAGAGCAAACCACCAACACGACCCCAAAATCAGTAGGCATTATACTTCATGCTAACGATTGCAAGTATTACTCTTATTTTATAATTACTTGTTGTTATTATTAATGTAATTGTCATGATTTACTGTATGTAATCCAAGAATTACTTAACTTGTAAACGATTACCTATTAAATATACAAACACTTTCATTAAACCGTACTGTATGAAATAAATATCTAAATCCTAAAGATTTAATCAATCGTTTCTTACAGCATTGGTAAAACAATAAATATTTTGAATAATTTGAATATTAATTTAATTAAACTAAGATTTCTATTGTTAGTAGGTACCCTTTGCACCACCTCTTCTATTAATTTATTAGGTTCTCAGGAGCAAAAACTATGTAACATGTAGATTTTTGGTCAAACAATTGGGCAACTAAACACAACAATTAACTCTACTTTTTAAGTTGTAAGATACCCTTAGTTAACCGTTCATTTTTAATACAAATGATGGCATAGGTGGCTATCTAACCTTAATTTATTGATAGATACCTGCTTGACTTGGGAATTCAGTAAATTACTTAATTTTTGCAAAGTTGTTCCCATCAAATGCGAGTAAACATATCTATTGTTTTTAAGTAATAACTAAATTACTTAGCTTGAAGTTTCCAAGCATAACTACTCAGGCTAGCAATTTCTTCGTTCCATAAAAAATAAGGGTGACTTTGAACTTTGGGGCGACCTAAAAAGTATGTTAATGATGAACTCCGTCATTTTTCGATATAATAATATGTATTCGTGAAGCCTGCTTAGCTGTGATGATTTTTCATTTTACCCTCATATTTCGCAAACGTATTCCTGAAACGGATTTTCGTTTCGTTACATCACCAATATATTTAAATATAAGTTTGTTTAACCAATTAGATATGCTGGATCCTCGAAATTTATATTTAACACGAGGTAGTCCACTGTTCAGTGTAAATACTAGGCATTATATCCTGTGACACCTCGTACCATGCGATTAACAATAAAATACATTCATCCTAGCATCACGACCTTGTACTTAGGTACACTAAAAAAAAACAAGTTTTTGTATTTTTGCCGCTTACACGTACTGAAAATGTCTGACCTAAGCTACGGCTAAGGGCTTCTTTGTTGACTTCGAAACACAAAAAATGTGAAACAAATTACAGTAGGTACTTAAATTACAAGTGAGACATCTAAAAGCTCGATTAAATACAGCTCTATCAGAATAAAAAATCAAGTTTAAAACCGCAAATTTAAAATTCAGAGGATTTTAATATACGTTTTTTTATTATGAGAGAGCTTTAATTCCTCTTTAAATTTACCTCTCGTATCATATTATGTTGTCAAAGACAAACCATTGGATAAGTGAGCTAAAAATAAAAATATGCAAATGGTAGTAAAGCGTATGTTTTATATAGATAAAATCTTACCCGTCAGCGTGATGGTGATGGCCGTGGGCGTAGGCGGGCGGGGGCCCGGGCGTGTAGGGCTCGTAGTGGATAGGGCGGTAGTCTTCGGGTCGCTCGGGCGAGGGGCTGAGCTCGGGGCTGCGGCCGCGGATGAAGACCACGCCGTCGGTGGAGACCGAGGCGCCAGCCGGCGGCTTGAAAAGCGTCTCCTCGAGGTGCGCATAGGTCTGCATGTCGCGGCCGTGTGCCGCCGCCGGCCGCAGCTCCTGGTAGCTGCGAGAGTGGGACGGCGACAGGCCGCCCTGGTGGGCGTAGCCGAACGCCGGCAGGGGGGGCGGGCTCTCTGCCTCCCCGCCGCCCGTTCCCTCCGCGCCGCACTCTGCCTCGCCTTCTGCGCACACGCATACATGTTTGATATTATGCTATAGAATAGTGATACCACTGGACTCAGCATCGCACATACGTGCTACGCTAGAGACACCGATTGGTGATTGCCGCTGCGTTATTTGTGTTGTGTTGTGATGCTACGCGCAGATAGCACCCCACCATGCAAATGATTGGTACGGGGCCCCTTAAGCATTAAGAAACGACTTGTTTGTCTGCTACATGCTATTTTGTAGTCTTTAATTAGTTGCAGAACCATCAATCAGTGGACCAAGATTACATTTAGCTAAACGATTGTAATGTATGTTGTACCTATTTAACCGTTTGGCTTAAAAAAACTAAAATAAAATTATTACTCCTCGGAAAAAAACCCGATGACGATTTATTTATCTTTTCGAATTAATCAAAATTGGTTCGCGATTTAGTCAAGCAATCGTAACAGATACTCAGAGTGATGATCTTTTTAATATCTATTTCAATTTGGTTAGGTTTAGGTATCTGTCTTGGTATGGTTCGCTTGAGCCAGAAACGGTAGGTACGTAGAGTCGTAGAGTTTATGATGTTGTGGTTTGTGGTAGGTACATTTTTTGGTAAATATTAACGATCAATCAGGGATGATTGATGTGAGTGATATGAGAAAGCTTTACCATTTAAATTAATTCATTTCTGGTTTCAAAATCATGGAAAAATTGACAGGAAAATTACAAAATTGAAGTTATTTTTCATAGAGATCCACGTGTGATGTAAAACAAAATATTTTATTTCGGTTAGATTAGTTAGTTAGGGTTTGTTTTGAAAGTTACAGAGTTACGATGATTAAATAGTGCTCCAAATGTCAAGTAAGGTATAATCAAGTACATAAATATATGTAGGTACGTTACCAAGACGGCAAAAACATCTACACCTTTATGCCACAAACAATAAGGTCGGTGACACATAAATTCGATATGATGGCTGTATCGCTATTTATGCCCTTGTCTGTACATACATACACATGCCATTTAATATTGTTGAAAAAAATCCTACCTAAGACCTAAGAACGACTTGCAGAATCAAGATATAAACGTTAAACCTGGTTTAAGTAAGGCTTTGACACTACTAAAATAAGCCTAAACAAATAATAGCGTTAATAAAAATATCTTAAAATGCTCCCATTAAAATTTGCTAAATACGGTTGTCTTACATGCTTAGCTTAAATAGGTACTCGTAGAGCGAGAACAGGAGAAATAATATAAGTTTTGGAATCTTATCTCCGGGCGAAACTTCAGAACGACACTGTTTTCAGCCGCATAGTATACGTTTCTTTGTTTACTCGTCTGCCATCCCGGCAGATATAATCTTTATTTATACATATAAAATGGTTTGTCCTGAATGATTGACTGACTGACTGCCTGACTGACTGACAGATCAACGCACAGCCTAAACCGCTGACCGTAGAGGCATGAAAAATGGAGGGTGTGTTCTTTTTATGACGTAGGTATCAGATAAGATAGGATTTTCCGAAATTCTACCTCTAAGAGGGCGATCAAGTGGGGCTAAATTAATATGGGACAGCGTGATTCCTTGTTCCGATCTACTTCAAATTTTGCATGAACATTGTTTAACATAAGTGTGGAAGACGTGTTTTGTATTTTATTGAAATTCATCCCCTAACAGGGTTAAAAAGGGGTACAAAGTTTTTTTGGGTTCGAAGTTGATCTCAATAATCCTTAGTGATTTTGATTTAAATTACATTTTATTTCGATACAGTCATGTTTCAAAACTCAATTCGATTTTATTCAAAAATGGTTGAACTCACATAAAAGCCTAGTACAAGACAAATACTTTTTAGAGTTGGAATGTCTCGAAAGTCCGCATATTAGTACCGTATTTTAAAGGTTTCGAAACTTTAGAGAGGTCATGCGATTTATAGAAATTCCCTCGGGATAGGGAATAAATGGGATTTAAAACCTTACTATGAAATGATCCTATCTCTTATCTCCGTAATTATTATTACTAGAATCTTTAAACATGGGTTACCAAGAGGTAATTATGATGTCTATAATTTTTTACGAGATAAAAGGACGGGAGATAGTTGGTAGCCTAGATTAACACATAGGCTACTTTTTACCCCGGAAAATTGCATAGTTCCCGCGGGATAGTGATAAACATGCCAAAAGTCGTAGCTTCCTAGAGTCGCAACGTAAATACCTTATTATTGCAGATTATAACTATCAACATCAGTTCTTCGATCTAATTCTACGCGGACAAAGTCGCGGGCGGAAGTCGTTTGATATAATATTTATTTAGTACCTATTGTAGATTTGATATTTGTTCTTAAAATAGATACCATGGACCTATGAAGACATAATGATTTACTTATTTTTAATAAAATAAAATAATGATTTGTCTTGATTGGTTTTGTGCTCATTTTTTTCAAGTAGTTAATACCTACCTAACTTCTGGCCAAAAATTAAGAAGCACTGCTGGAACTTTAGACAAGATAGAAATGCATGTCTGTAGGGTAAACCTTAAGGGCTCAAAATTGCCAGTCAAACCAACTTTGAAACCAAAAGTTCAATTAGGTAAGTATTTATTTACAAAATTGATGATTCTGTAAATAACGATAAAGTTCGGCAAATAACTCAATTACGAATGCTCGTTTAGTATAATGTAATAATGTAGGAAGGTAATTAGTTTGTACACCACATTTGTAACACAATTGTTCATGATTATGTCGTGAGTACATAACAATAGTAGGTTACTACCTACCGGTTAACTTCAATAATTAGCGGTTCACCAAACGACCACGACGACAATCAATATCAAACAACACGAAAATTAAAATAACAATATCGCACTTGTTAAAAATATGGTATTACCTTTGGTACTGTTGTTGTTAACTTCAGTAATGAAAGCCTCTAATTCGAAGTTTTCTGACTTGAGCCAGGACGCGTTGGTGCCGGTCGCACAGGGCCACGCTTCGTGCAGCATGCTGCCGTTTGTTTACGTATTTACGGTCGTGTTCGTAGGACCAAGGAAGGCGGCGTGCGAACTGCGTTGCCGCGCAGTGTGGACTGACGCGGAGCGCGGCGCAGGCGCAGGCGCAGGCGCCGGCCGGGCGCGCGCCTCCCCGCCACGACAGGGCTCATTGGCCATTAGCTCCTTGAAACTCCTTATTTATCCTGGCTTTGTTTTTTTTTTGGGAGGGTCAGAATTGATCTCTATTTATAAATTGAGAGAGGCGTTAAATACCCGTTCAGTTTCTATCTCATTAATTTTATATTAAATATAAGATAAAAAACGACCTCATCTAAAATGCCTTCTTAGTAAAATGTATATTGCTGTACTGAACTAAACTACTTTTAGAATCATTCTTCTTTTTGCAAAGCTTGTATGGAGTATTCAAGAACTCTACATGATAGGTAGTACTACTAGTAGGTACGAGTACATATTATGTAGAGTTTTTGAATTAAGTCAATCTCGCAAAAAAAATTCAAAGGAACATGTAAAACCAAATCATTATTGACGTAGCCTTAAGTTAATGGGTATGTATTTTGCTACTTAAATCTATCATCTGTCATCGTATAAGGTTATTGAACCTGCATCGTATCGTGATGCTGAAAAGCTTATAATTATTTGGAATATAGATAAGGTGGACATGTACCAGGAAACTTTACAATAGGTGTTTCTGTACTCCAATCTCAGCAAGGGCTCTACTTATGTCAGATGGCTTTCAGTTATACGTAAAAAGATTTTGTCAGCATCAATTCACAAACCAATTCTCAAGTGCACCGTTTTGCATAACTTAAATGTGTGTTGATATGCATACCTATTATTATCCTTATAAAAGTTACAAAACTACCCTTACCCCTAACCGAAACTAATTTAACGTAGGTAAGCTGCGTGATTTGAATTGATTGAATTCATTGGGTTATTTTCTTCAATATGAACTGATATAAAATATTTAGCGTTCTCTGAAATCTTGGTTCTGGGATTTGAAGGTGCTAGCTGGTTAGTATATGCGACGAAGCCAATGAATCAAACCGGTTTGTGAAAAGTGCTTAAAAGTTTGGTCAGCGTTACATAAACGGTGATCGAATTAAAGCTACAAAAATACGCTAGAAAACTCTACTGGCAGGGTGCTATTCAATCTTAAATGAACTTGAACGTGTTTCTGATAAGTTCATTCAATTTAATTGATAACGACCAACTCAGAATCTAAGGCATTGGAAATTAGCGCATGGTGAGGTACGGTTTACAAGTGAACTTAACAACTAGGAGATGTTATCGTCTTCGGCGGGTAAGAAGGAAGTATAATCAGTAGCGTAGTAGATATTAACAGACTGTGTGTCTGGCGTGTAAGTGATGTTGAACGGATCAGCTGATCAGCAGCAGCCGCTATCGGCGCGGCGCGCGCGCGGTGATAACGCACCGGCCACGTGCGCGCGCCCCGACACCCGTCTTATCGCACACCATCTCCCGACCTACACCTATTAGAGACCTAATATTCACAGAAACAATGATGCGGCTTCTATAACCACCTCATTCCATTAGCTTTCAGGGGTTTATAAAGATCAATTGAAGATAAAATACGTAGGGGCGTAGCGTAGCGATTCCCGAAGCCCTCTGTTGAAAAGCAAACCACACCTAGAGTGTCACCATCAACCCTTAAATAATTTCTGTAAATTTTGTTGTTATCTTCACTGTAGAATACTAATTATTTTATGAGAAGTAGTGATAGGCATAGTAAAATTATCATGCTACCTATGTTCCCTAGAATACAGTTCTTGCAAGTCATTAATAAGTTGGAATAATGTAAGAACATGATAAAGAAGTGAGTATTAAATAATTAAAATAAAAACGCCATAGGTCTTCGAGGTTCCCGTAAGCCAAAACTACGCATTGAGCGAGTTATCTCGCTCCCGGGAACTAATAAATTTTATCGTATTAGTGGTAAAAAGGTTGTAAATCGTGGTGCTCGTAGTTTTCCGTAGTTCCAAGTACCTACCCGCACGGCTTGCACGAAAAAAAGTGTTGTGACAGCAAGTCGCGAGTGGCGACGCCCCGCGGCGCGAGCGGCCGCGCGTGTAATCCCCAACATAAATAAATAACCATAACCGTAACTATTAACGAGCCATCATCGTTAACTGATTTACTGCCGGCTGTTCCTGCGTCCCCGATCCCGACCCGCCTTTATCTCCATTTAACAACTATATTATTCTGCTTTAAACATGTTTGTTTTTGCATGTGTTTATTTATGTCAACATTTTGAAAAACTCAAATTTACAAAGTTTTTGTCCTTGCAATTACAGAGCAGCAAAGGGTCAAGTTTATGACAGGACTTCAGTTGTGATGTTTTTGATACATTTTATGAGCAGCAAAGAGTAAATCGTATGTGACATGTGTCAATTAGATATTAATTTAATCAGGCGAAAGTCTTAGGAATCATGTTATAGGCATTGCGGCCAGCAACCCATCATTATTTTGATTTCCCTTTCCACCTATACGCCCTTAATCATGCAAAACTAAGTTTTGTTACATTAGGCTCTGTCTACCTCGTAAGGGATAAAGACGATATATGTAGGTATATTTATGTATGTTTAATCAGGTCTACCCTGCCTACATACTTAGGTACGTAGACTTCAAAACCGCAGCCGTATTGAAAATAGTTATGTTAAAAGGCCTTTTTAATTGGCATAAGAAGTAAAAATAAAAAAACATCTTGATTGCATATCTTGAACATTGCACTGGTATTGTCCTGTCTGACAGAAATGGTCTATGTATTTTTATTGTCCTTCTAGTTTAAAAAGAATGCAACGGCAGGTAACAAATACGCGATGACTCAACTCTTCGTAATGATGCGTAACATGTTCGCTCACCTACTGGTCCCCAAACGACTGTCATCTGCTTAATGTAAGAAAAGGTTTCTTTTTTTCGCCTTTCTTTAGTAAACTTCCAAATTAAAACCCCTTCTAATATTAGATAGAGATATTGCGCAACATGACTGCTTAGTTATCTAAACTATGCCGCTTCTCAAAAGTACTTATGTTCTTCTTTACTCATTAATTGTATAAAAGACCGGCCAACTGAGAGTCAAATTTGCGTACTGAGGATTCCATACAAATTCGGCAAGTGCATATAAAAATCCAATGTTAGCAGAGCTATATACCAACTCTTAAGACAAATGTAGGCAGACATAAATACTAAGGTTTTCATATTTATTCCAACAGTTGTGCTATAAGAGCTACATTCATAAATACCCGCATAGGTTTTCAAATAAAAACAATTTGTATGGAATACTTTTCTGCTATGTGAGTGTATCTTTTGATCGAGATGACTTAGGGATTTTTTTTTCACAGCTCCATGAAACCGCAGATTAATTTCAACTTTATACCTTTACGCGTTCCTGAGAAGAAGGGTCTTAACGCAGTCAGGATGGACACTGAAGCAATCATGTAAGGGTTCCTTATTTTCGGTACAGTTCCCTAAGAATACAGTATGCCTATGTAAATAATTTTAGTAAATTGTCATACCTATTCTGAAACGCATGATTTGAGGACTGTATAAAAAATGAGGAAAAAATGAAAGGAAACAAATTCACTGATTCTTTTACCGTGCGGCCTTACACACAACTGATATTGTAGAAAAACAAAACTAATATAGTACGCAACACTGAGAAAGCCAATGAGACGTATAATATGTTTGTATAAGCCGGGTATGATGATAATGATTATAAGTAAGAGATTTTATTTCATGCTCAACTAGCTTCCGCCCGCGACTTCGTCCGCGTAGAATTAGATCGAAAAATTGATGTTGATAGTTATATTCTGCAATAATTATTTATGTTGCGACTCTAGGCAGCTACGACCTTTGACATGTTTATTGCTATCCTGCCGGAACTATGCAATTTTCCGGGATAAAAAGCAGCTTATGTGTTAATGTGAGGTACCAGCTATCTTGGTTCCAAATTTTATCCAAATCCGTCCAGCCGTTTGCGCTTGAAGAAGTAACAAACATACACATACACTCAGAAAGTTTCGCCTTTATAATATTAGTGTGATAAGACCTGCATCGACTGACTCAAAGGTTGCCACATAAAAACCACCACGTGCGTCAGGTTAAACTTTTCCCACGACGTAGTGCACAATAACAATATCTGAAAGAAGTTGAAAGTTCCTCTAAGGGATTAAGTTTAACGCGCTCCCATTGTTAAAGGTATAAGTACACCGGGCGCTCGCTAACGAGGTTCGCGGAAGGTAAGGGCGCTCGTGCCTGCCCTGCGCCGAGCTACCGTCAGTACTAGCTTTGCTTTATTTTAATTCATACCTGTTTTTACTTTAGTAGTACTTTCTCAACACGTGAAGTTATTAATTAATTTAAATAAATGTCCCGATAACTCTATCCTTACCTAACCTAAACGTATCAAGACGATATGCAGATTTGCTTCGTCTTAAAAACTTACTATTTGCAATCCCTGATCTATTTCGCAATAGACCTCATCGCACGTGCGCTGAGCCGCCTCCTCACTGGAAACTTTCGCATCTAACATTTAGTTTACTCGCGTGCCAGCTAATTCATATCGACGCTGGAAAGGCTAATTGACTAACGTGCATTTGGCAAATTTTACAGGAGAGACGTTTAAAGTTTTTTTTTTTTGAAAAAAAATTATAACTCGTTTTCTATTAATTATATCAAAAAGTGAAGTATGCAAGAGTTGATAGTAATCTTGATATCTTTATGACTACTACAATGGCATTCATGAATCTTAAGCAGTTTCAGAATAAACTGCACGTTAGACAATTGTACAATTTTCAAAGGCTTGGGAAAACAGCTAACGACTATTATTAACGGCTAATATTTTAAGGTAAAAGTACGATTTTTTGTCTAAAGTGAATATAATATGCTGCACTAAATCTTTAAAAACACCTTAAGAGACAATTGAAACCGATTCGAACATAAACAAAAGCATAACATCACATCTGTTACTATGTGGACGACATAAAACCTTAATGAACGCAACGTTTCTCATATTAGACTTACAGATTTTGACATTAACAGGGTGTATGGCGTATAGTGAAGTAACAAATCTATGAGTACGGGCTCTTCTATTATGTTATATATTATCATATATTTTAACTGATATTCTAGATATTCAATTTTTAAGTCACTCTTACTCTCTTACAGACTCGTTCCTAAATCTCAAGATCCTTCTTGAGATTCCTCTAGACCCAAGTTGATGAAATTTGACAGGGCGGTAGTTGCAGGAGACTGTAGTTAAGAACGGATTATGGGACAGGACCGGATTAGTTTGGTTAAAGGGCTCTCGCAGGTTTGTATGAGAGTTCATGGGTTTTTGAACTAGAGCCTGAAATTTGAATAGGGGGTAGTTTATACGGAGGACACGTCATCTAAAAACGGAGCATGGATGCAGAGTGGCAATGTAAATTTTCTTTATTCATTAAGACACGTCATTAAAAAACGGATAAATTACCTACCTACGGGATCGAACATACATACATACACATACCATCAAGCCTTTTTCCCATAGGGGTAGGCTCTTTTCTGGAACAGTTTTAAGAGACCCTGCATTATGAATGTGCGAGTCACATTATACAAGTCAATTTTGATTCACTTATAGTAGTTGGGGGCCTAAAAATTTACCCCCTTATTCATAAACACTCTGTAGGCTTCTGTTAACTTACTTCTTACTTCTACTTACTACTTACTTCTTCTGTCATTTTGACATTAACCTTTCATAGATAAGGACAAACGATTGCTAAGTTAGCAGAAGCCTATATAGAGCGATTATGAATAAGGGGGTAGGTATGTACTTTGTTCCACTGGCTACGATCCTGGCGTACTTGCCTCTTTCGCTTCATCCACATTCATCAATCGAACATAAAGGCTAAAAATATTTATAAGACATTTCTTGAAGATCATAGAGGTACTCTGGGAAAGATTTCTTCAAATTATCCACAGGAAATAAAGGATATCTTTAAAAGTTCTCTTTAAAGTTGCTCTATAACTATGACTTTTATTTAAAACACTGTAAACATAATATATTTTTGACACATACGTCATTCACTCTTCACTCGACCAACTCTGCGCGTCGGCTAACAAGTCGCACGCGTTGCTCTCCTTATATAAAGTTGACAAACAGAATGCCTAACAAACATGGCATTTCAGTCACACTATGATATTATACTCACTTAAAACAACTAAAGGGATATTTCGCCGTCGAAAAATTAGCTAACAAACCTTCACCAATTGTGAAAAATAGCTAACGTGCAATTATGAACGAATGTTAGGTTAAGCAAAAGGTCTAACGTGCACAAAATGTTTTTTTCGGGATCAATGAAAAGACTAACAAGGCAAAGGAGGTTAACCAAAATGACTAAAAATCACTTTAGTGAAAATTGTGATAGAATTTTGGCTTTTTAGGCCAGCAGATCTTGAAAAATTAGCTTTTTTCACATTGCTAACAAGCCAAAAAAGTGCTCAGATCGGCTCCAGACCCGGCTCATTAGACGCAGAAAAATTCGCTGATTTCAACGATGTATATAACTCCATTTGCCCAAAAATGGCTTGTTAGTCAATTTGCCTTTCCAGCGTCGATATGATAATCGTATCTATCTTTGTAAGGTAACTAATTAAGGCAATGCATATCTATAGGTACTCTAGTCTAATAAGCGAGAATGCTCCCGGTGATATTATATCCCATATGTTTACATTCTGTTAAAATAATTAGTTGTCATTTCAGCCATAGGTGGCTTCGATATTTTGACTTTTGACTTACAAGAACAACTTACAAATTAGTAGGCAATATAGTCTTCCCTTCTTCAGGCTATTAAATAAATATGTATTGTTGTACTGGTACAGACTGAACTTGTGGAACAATTGTTGCGGTCAACATATTTAACCGCAGTAAATTGAATCTATTGTTTAAACAATAATACTATAAATAGGTGTGTTTACAAGAAGCGGGACTTTTATTAAAGATATTTGCCACACCTTACGTTCAATTTCCTTACTTGCTCCTGGGGCCTTAACATGACGTCTTAATGCGATTCAATTCCAATTCAGTTTAGATCGCTTGCTGTCAGATCCAGACTAAAAATGACAGCTAAAACCAGTACTTCAAATGTAAATACAAAACTAAAACTACTATTAAATTAAAATAACTAAATAAACTTTGAAATGCTTTGGAATGTATTCTAAGACGTAGGTAGTAATTATTAGATGGTACCTAACCAAAATATGCGCCAGTTTTACGAAGTGTGGGAACCTATTTCGATGCATTACCTACTCAACCCAGTTTCATCTTAGGCTGTGTAGGTACTGTTTATAGTTACAATCGTAAAAAAAATCGTAGTTACAATAATTTTAGTGGTCATTTATTATTTTTAGGTTAGTTTCGGTAATCGTAGGTAAGATAGCTCACCTTTGTACCTACTGCGCTTCTTGTCCTATTTATTGGACAATAGGTGGGCATAAAGTGTTTAGTCGTTACGTATTGTTATTTGATAATCAGCAGGTAAAACTTAGTGAGTTACTTTCGTACGTAGTAGAAAGGCAAATATTTACTTAACTTCTACTTTTTATAGTTTGATTGTATGGTTTGTACTATAGTTTGATTGTATGTAATTAATAAGTATCTGCATTGCGCAAGTATACGTTCGACTAGGTCATAATAATTTAGTTAATGTTTGAGAATAAAAATCACTAATTTACAGGTACCGAGTATGGTCACCTTGAAAGTCGAGCAACTTTAGAAACTTCTCGTAGTCACATAGCGAATTACACATGGTAAGTTGAGGGCACTTCTCTTTGCTATTCATGTTCGGGTTTCGCAGTTTACATCCCGGTTGTTGTAAGGCGAATGTTTCCACGAATACGGCGTAGTGAAGTGTTATTATAATATAAATATCGCTAACTTGTGGATTGCTTCAAGGCCAATTGATTACTTCTCTATTCTTTGCGTACTTATTCACTTATTGCTCACCTGTCTGGAAGCTGTACTAGGCGAGAGGACCATTACATGTCATGCGCTCTATGTTTACAGAAATATCTTCTAGAACTTGTCAAGATAATACGAAGAATTCCACTATGCTTTAATATTAAATATCTCTGTTAAGCCACTAGATAAGTTTGCAGTTCTATCTTTGGAGTTAAAATGCAAAAGATCTACGAGAATGTTTACAAATTCATACAACTGGTCTCCAAATTTGCTAACTAAGAAAACATATTGTGAAGATCTGCTCATGCTTATTAATTTATCAATTGAATATTCTTCTTTATTGTATGTAACGTGATATTTCATATAATTTAATATTATTCAAACCAAGGAATGGAGAAAATGTTTCTTATTAAAAAAATCTATTTTTTTTATTTCGTAAGCGGGTATAAAAATGTCTTGATATCTACCTTCACATGAAAAGACCACTTTTTGAAATGATATCGTAAACACGTTAGCTAATTAACGACTTTGTTTTAGTCTCGTCAAAAAAAACGTTGTGTGTGTTACGCATATTATCTTATTATAACAATAGCTGACCTGCTGATACCCCTTGTGCACATTGATGAGACGCTGAATTATAATCAGGTTTCGATCATTTTTGCCACAAGCAAGTCTTAACAATTAACTTAAAAAGTCAGATTGGTTATTTATTAGGTATCTAAGTAGGGAATGGGCATATCTGACATGACGCATTTTTAAAATAGAACGAAATTCACTGACGCGAGCTTAATGCCGCGTTGCATTGTACACCCACCATCATTATGGAGCTAGAAATAGTAAAAAACATAGTTCTTAAAAGCAATGAACAATGGGTGTATTAACCCGCTGGTTCCGCCGGAAACGGATGTGACATACTCGTTTCTTGAGTCTGGTCGTACACCCGCATTACAAAATTTGCTGCTTTTACCCAAATGACTAATGCAACTAACAAATGCCATACGTTACACGTCATCATAAGACAATGGTGGTTGATTTCGAATTTGTGTAAATACCCCTTCTGTGTCTAGTATCCTTGTATGACGGCTACGACTACCTGACTTTTGGCCAATAATAGGGTTTAATTCGATAACACCCTTTCTTATGAGTTATGGTAACTTACCTGAATAGTAGAGTTAAATGCGATAAGCTATTTTGTGCAATAGTATTTAGGCAATGGCCACAATGCGCGTGCGTCACTCTAAATATATTTATTTACTATAGTGCCTGCCTACTTGCTCAGTTCCAGTGACGCCCATCAGGCTCGCTCAACGAGTGTGAGATGTAGTTCTATTTCTGGACTTTTATCTAACCCTGCCCAACAGCTCTGTTCAATTGTATGTTATCGTATCAATTTTGTTAAGATAACGATATCCAATTTGCTTTTAATTAGATAATAATGATATGTATACATATTTCAAACCAAAGTCAAACTTTTAGGAAAACACCATTATTCTTTTTTTTAAATGTGACTCTCCATTAGGAAATTACATTGCAAACGTAAATCCAAAATGAATACTACGAAAAGTATAAAAAATGTTCCCATAAACTTTAGCTATAACCAATCTAGGTCGTTATGGTAAGAATGCTTGTACTGATAAATATTTTACGATCATCTCATCATTAACGAGATAAGAATGACAACAGTTTCTTGTCCAGGATCTGAGGGCCGGATGATGCGGTGGAGGGGATGGCGGCGGGCGGGCAGCAGGGGGGAGAGAGTGTTCATATTTAAAATAAATACAGATACAAATATTTTTAAGCGCGGGGCCAGAGGTCGCCGGTCCAGCCGTTATCAACGCGCCTCCTCCCCCTCGCCGCGCACCGCTCCTCCCCGCCAGCCAACGTTTCATGCTTTGTGGAAAGTTACATATTAACTTGGCAACAGACAGAAGCTAACAAAGTACTCGTATAAATAAACTGTTAGTTTTCGTTACAATTTGTTGATACGTAATATTTATTTTAATTGGGTATGTTGTTACTTGGGTACTTTATAATCAAAAATCATTAATCAAATGATGAATAATACGTTTTTTCTCGTTGTTTGTTAAGATTTCACTTTGTTTTTTACCCTTTTCGTATTTAGGACTATGGGCGTATAGTCACTACATAGTATAAAATAAAGTTGCTTTTTCTGTCCCTATGTCCCTATGTCCCTATGTATGCTTATATCTTCAAAACTACACAACGGATTTTGATGCGGTTTTTTTTAAATAGATAGAGTGATTCAAGAGGAAGGTTTTTATGTATGATTCTACGCAGACGAAGTCGCGGGCAGAAGCTAGTATATAATAAAAGTGAACTGTATGAAGACACCACCACGCCATCGATCTAGCGGGGTATCATTATTAATTGTAATAATAAATGTAGGATCCTCATGAATAAGTTTTCCATTAACAAAAATAGTTTTAATACAAAACATTCGGTGACACAATTTTAATATGTATAAAAAACAAATTGCAAGTCAATTGCGAGATTTGAATTAAGGCAGTAAAAATAGTTCTTTCGAAATCATCAAACGTAAACGGCTGACATGAAATCTACCTTATATCGCGGTTTGTAGGGTGTTGAGCAAGGCCCATCCGGATCCTTGCGCTTGCGCTGCTGTGTTCCGGCGCGGAGAGTAACACAGCCAGTGAAACTACTGGCACAAGAGGTATTCTATCCTAGCCCTCTAGGCTGGCAACGCGTCTGCAATCCTCTAGTGTTGCGGCTGTCCATTAGTGGTGGTAGGTACTCGCTTGCCATCAGGTGACCGCCACTTGCTCGTTTGCCTTTCTTGTCGTATAAAAAAAGGTATGTGTTGGTATTTCTAGCCTTGTATGCCTACTTTGAGAGATAAACACCATTTTTTTATCCACAAAACTGTGCAAAGACCTCGTATTTACTGTCTTTTTTTTCTATACTTATAAACAAAATAATTCTTAAGATATCTATAATCTGGCAAAGCTAAGCCTCCTATAGAATAATTTGTAACCCCAAAGAGAATGTAATAAAAAGAGAAGTATATATGGCAATATTTCTCCACTGTCACTAATGTCACTTTCGTGGCACATGTGTCAGGTTGATAACGGTGTCGCTTATTATAGATTTTTAAAGTAAAACAATTGTGAAAAATTTGATATCAGATGTGCGGAAGCCACTGTTTCTATACTGTAAAGGAGAGAAACTACTGAGTTCTCCCAGAAACGACAATTTTTACAAGATATCGAAATGTTGACGGGTACGCTGGCTAAATAAGTTTGATACTAAATATACATGTAATCTTAATTTGTTTCACTGTTGATTTTTAACAGACAGTATGTAACATAAGTTTACAATTTAATGTACCTTTTGAAACCCATGCAAACGTAGAAAATAAATGAGGGTGTAGTCGATAAACTTGCTGAAATACAAATACTTTTATAATTTACTGCAGTTACTGAAATGCAAAAAGTTAATGCAGCGATCACATTTTTACCATAATTACTTTAGTCGAACTTGTGACAAGTAATGTTTAAAAAAATGCAGTATAAATAATTTGAGTACCTACCTATCAAGATTTTTTAAATATAACGGTTCTTGATTTCTGCGGAATTAGCTTTGCCAGACTATAGTTTTGGGACAATTAAGACATAATATGTAATTCAGAAGTTAAAAGCATCCGTTTGAGAGTGCGCTACATTGTGACGGAATCGAACAATTGAAAAAAAACCAGGGGAGGGGTGCATAATTATAATTATGTACTTTTTCGATATTTTTTGTCACCATTTTCCGAGAAATACTCATAAGAAAAAAATCTAGGTATAATCAAACTTTTTTTGGGAATATTAATAGTAGGTACCTAAAAAATAAAATAAAAATAAACTCCCAAAACATTTGAAACACGAACACTTTCATATTGCTAAAGTAAATAGGTACACCTCCATGCACCCTCTGCCACAGACGCAAAAATTATTCAACACAATTTACTGAAATGCACAAGGTGTACAACAGAACGTGCAGTGGTAGCGCGCGTGTCGCAATTCCGCCGTCCGATCGATAACCGAGATCGTACGTCACGTACCTATATGTTGGTGATTTAGAAACTAGCGCCGCACGCCGCCATTGGCACGTTCGAACAGTGGCGACCACGCGGCTGCCCCAGAAGGTTCCAACGTGCTGGCAATAGCTGTTGAGCGCGTCGTCAACGATCACAGTTAACACTGCTAGAAGCAATTCATTTGCTACTTGATTGATTATTGAGTTTTGTAAGTAACTGTAACCTGGTAAAGCTACTCACATGATACTATACTAGTCTGAGGGGTGATTAAAAAAATGAGCACTCAATAAATACGAACGTATCTACATTTATTATAATGAATAAATCAAAATCATCCTTTGCTGATTGGTGACCCAGACAATTAATGAATTTTCATCTAACTACTTTTCGCCATTTTTGATTATTATTTCCAAAAGCTGAATGTCAGTATCACTTTCCGGTAATCGTATTTGCACCTTTTTCATAACAAGTGACATTTTTTACAGTTTTCAATTTTATTGGTCTAAAATTACACGTTGTGCGGGTATTTTTCACACTTCAGATTTGTTCATGTTTTTAAATAAAACGCAGGTATTAGTATTAGGCACCAGAAAATTAGTTAGTTAGTGCCACATGTTTAATTTCTCCGGTTAAAAGTTTTTGTTCCAATGGTATCCATTTCTCATATTGAATAACACATTTTAATCATAGGTACAGTACAATAAATCTATGTAAGTGAAGATAGACAGCAGATAAAAAAATAATACCGAATGTTATTGTAGCATTATGTTAAAGTTGGAGCAGTCCGGTTCGGTGGAACGAGCAGAGGCGGGGATGCGAGGGGAGCGGGGAGCGGGGCGCGGGCGATGGTGCTGCGGTGATCTCCGGGGTCAGCGCGGGCGCCGCTTATCGCTGAAGCGCCTGCTCCCCGCCACAAGCCCAACTGATCGACTAATAACTTCATCATCCACTCATATAAGAGTATAAACAGTGTGCATAATCATTTCACGCGGTTGAACAAATCATTTTAAAACGCAGAATTTATAGCAGCTATTGCGGCCAGGGTATGAGCATATTATTACCATGGAAATTAAACTGTTATACGCATGTGCGTGTGTGTTATGCACAACGATACCTCCAATACTGTTTACCCTTGTTATTCGGTTTCTGGAACTATAATTATTTAGAGGTCGCTTTTAATACGCATATAGCAATAATTTAGTTCGATTGAAGAATTGGATACTTTTTCATATTTTTGAACTACTACCTTAACGTTTTTAACTATATTTACACAGCGGCGTAACCGTTGGTTACACTCATTTTATTTCGATGACTGTATCCATTAGAAGGTAGGTGAAACAGGTCCTAAATAGCGTCATACAATTTCAGTATCAATAACCACAGTAACCACGAAAATAATAAAAGCTCATGTTATTACAGTTATTTTAAAAATGGGCAATTAATTAATATTGTTATCGTTGGCTACCGGAAGCGCCCGCCCTGCTGCTCCCACATGCCCGACACGGCTGTGCCACTCGCTGTACTTAGTCAACTCGTTCCTGCCACTAGTTTACACCCTAGTTCCAATAGATAGAGCAACTGACTGGCTGAAAATTGGATACATATTTTGAGTGTGTAAAGTTGCGTTTTCAAGGATCACTTTGGCCCACTTACCCTCAAATTCTGAAGATGTCAAATTCCGTGCTTGGATGTTTGCTATTTGAGGTCACTTGTTCAGACATTATAATTTCAGATTTGTATTGGCTAGGTCATAAAAACATTTTGTGGTCATCGTGCTAATGGTATTTTATTTCATTTTAAGTGTGTTCATTTTTCTTCGTGGAAGGGATTTCCTATGCACTCGTTTAGTGGCTGCGAGAGCGCAAGCAGGCATTAGCGCTGGTAGTACGGCAAAAAGCGGGTCAGCGGCACTAACGCGGTCAACATTCGCTAACAATAACAAGGAAGCTGGCGCTAGCTCGCGGCCACCGCTGCTGCCCGCCGGCCGGCCTCTGCCATCATGTGCAATCGCTCGATCACAACATATTCAGCCATATCCCAGGATCCCCGCAGACGGGGTGTGCCGGATGTTGTGGCTAACCTGTCCGACACAGGAGTCTGCGCACAAGAAGCGCGATGCGAACAGGGCGCGCGCGAGCCTACTGCCGTTTACTGAGTTTGAGCGATTTCGCTTTATCTAATCGCCGGATGATAAAACATACAACTACCGCCTGCTTCGCCCCGCCTCTAGTCGAAGTCACCGCTGTCAACCTTCATTCTACACGATTTGATCACAGCGGTAGGGTAAATTCCTTCCCGCACAATTCAAAAAGCGAGGTGGACGTCGTGAACTCGAACTAGTGCACAGGATATAAAAATAGTATGCAAGCGTAGAGCGATAAGAAATCGCCGCTCAAAACGTATATAAGGGTACTGAAGGACGGCGAGCGAACGTGGACTTTGCGGCGCGCGCACAGGGCAGAGGTCGGCGCGCACTGCTGCGGCGCTTGCGACCCTTCGGGCAGCGTGCTCCCGCGCAGGCACTAAAGTCGCACGCCCGTTAAAACCTAGTCGTAATAAACCTAGACTTCGATGCAAACAATGAATTGCGTTTTCGTGCTTACTGCTCTTTCAGTTCAAACGAAGTGTAACTTTAAAGGAGGAACTGAATACCATTTATGTTGTATTTAACAACTTGTTCCATATAATAACACAACCTAATTAAATTGCATAATTTTAGAATAAAAGGGGAAGGAACCATAAAACATAGAATTTAGGTAGGCACCTACAATATTTATTTGCTTTTTGCATTGACGGACTGAATGGAAGAATTCAACGCGCGTAGGTACTTGGGAAAAATCCTCTGCATCTACAATGTTGAGCAAAAAAAGAACGCGTCACTTTTTATAGAAAGTGATTCGTTATATTTATTTGTCTAGGTACCTAATAATAGTAATTGTATCCCAAAATCGTGATACTGAGGTGCATTATACCTAATTAATTCATAATCCGTTGCATAACATAACATATATGTAGGTGCTTAATTGGCAGCCCGTAAATGAACATAACCCCTAAAACTGGAATAGCTTGGCTCAAGACGTTAGAGCTCATATTTAGTTTTCAAGAAATGTGGTTTTATGTAACGGTATTTTCGGTGTGGTGGATTTAATTAATAAAATGGCTGTATGGTTTGTCTTTTAGTACAGAGTTCGTAATCAATGCGACTAAAGTTACCAGCTAATTTATATGGAAGGTTCTGTACAAGATTGTTTTCGCTACTTATTATATTTGAAAATGTTCAAAAACTTCACTTACGTGTATTGACGGAAGCTGAACAAGTATTCAAAACATCGTAGTCACGTGTTAAAACAAAATTGTGTAGAAATGTGACGAGCTACTTTTCCAATAGAGGTTTTATTTAATTATGACTATGTCAGTTAAGTTATTCGGATTGAAAGTAAAGCCGATTTAACAAATTGCCTGTACCTATCCAAAACCTCGCGAGACCCACTTAAATTTTTTATTATTTGAATCTGAAAAATGTGTTAATAATTAATAAATGTTCTAAATTGAGTACGCTGGGCCTTATGAGAATAAAGGGCGTTTGGACCCCAACGTATAAACAAGCATAATTTCAGTGTGGACGGAAAATAACATTGTTCTGGTTTACAGCATTTTTGTCACTGGGCGGTTATTGTTGTCTGTTGATTGTAGAGCTCGAAACGGTCTACACACGACTCTCGAGCAGAGGTGTGTAGATCTGTATCTGATCATATTAGACTTCAACTGCGTCTGAAGGGTGTATTATACTCTTTTGATGCAAATTAGAAAACAGAGTCATCATTGGCAATAAGAAACATGAGACAGCGCTCTTGCTCTGGGCTAGGCTCTATGGTACTTTGGCTTAAACTATCATCTTGATACTTATGTTTTTATTCAAATTTCTGTTATAAACTAGCCCCTTAACTCATAAAAGATTTTTAAGCTTCTGTTAATTTAACATTCATTGACCTTAGCTGTCTCTTTGACATTTGTTTTTAGTAAAGCAACAAATCATATTAATACCAAAGAGTTACATTAAACCCCACGGCCTGTCTCTCCCCGCATTAAACCCAGTTCAAATTGAATGTGCACATGATTCCAGCAGCATTGCCTTCCTGTGTATATCTGTTCGATACAACCTATGGATCACCAAACATACAAAAATTAGTTCCACGACTGTCGCGGAAAAAACTAGTGTTTTATGGTATCAGTAACAAATCATTAATTAAGATTTCGCCTGAGAGTGACTAAACTAAACTATTTTATATCAAAGATATCGTTTAATATAATGCAACTGGTTTGCCTAACAACAAAACGGACAATTAACTAACATACGAATATTGCTAATAATAGCTTTTTCTTTCTTTCTTGAGACGCAGATCAGGGGCCTTACCGTGACGTCTTAATGCGATTCAATTCCGATTCAGTTTAGGTTCGCTCGCTGTCAGATCCATATTAAAAATGCCAGCTAAAACCTGAACTGAGTCGGAATTGAATCACATTAAGACGTCATGGTAAAGCCCCAGGCTTCGCTAATGGCGTGAAATTAGTTACTTGACTTAATTCAGTACCAAGGGCTAAAGGTAACGGCTAGAAACATTGACAACCAAAATTCAAAGATTGTGGCTAGAATAATGCGTATTAATAATGTTAGAACTGCTTTACTCTGGTAGTATAATAATGGTGTATAATAAAGTTATATTTGTTATTTAAAGCCGAAATTGCTGCTCATTGCTCAAAACAGAAGTCTTATCTCAGATTGTCTTACGTAACGTTGTTGACCAGTACATAATTAATGATGTTTAATTTTGACACTATGTACTTATACACAGGAGCGATTACTAGCTATGTATGTTACGTATGATGCATAAAAATACTAATTACTTTGCATATAACAATATTAGAGTCTAGGTAGAGTCATTGTAATTGTGTGAATAAATATAATTATTTTCATCATAATGTTATAAACATATTCTCCAATTTGTTTATGATTTTATCTTTTTAAATATCTAATGCAAACATTACTAGTGGAATTTCAGATCTCTTCCCGTTCCTTTCCTAACCGTAGAACCACCGTAGCACATGCAGGAGCGCTACGAATTTGCTACGCATCAATGAATTGTGCAACACGATGTCTTCAGGGAGAAGCTTCATGCGCTTTGGGTAATCTATTTAGGTACCTACTAGGAGGCTTTTTCTTTTATGAAAAACGGATTATAATTATAGTTTGAAAGAAAACTTACCGAAGTGATATTCGTTTTTAGTGGTCGTCATAGCGTTTTCCATTTGCAAAAAGTTTTGTCGTCAATATCACGGATGATCGGTACGGTTGCGCGAGGTCCGTGTGACAGCATCACCGGATTGGACGGGCGGGCGTCGCGTTGCTGCGGTCTCCGGGGCACATCGCTCGAGAGGAGAGCCGAGTGTCGCAGCCGCCGAACGTTGGTTAGCGCGTGTGCGCGGCGGTCGTTAGCGCGCGAGTCCGCGGCGGTGGTCGCGCGCGCCGCGCCGGCCGCCGCCGCCCCGCGCCGCCCGCGCCCGCGCCGCGACCGCTGCCGCCGCCCGCTGCGCTGACGCAACCGAAGACGTCGCCGACACGCCTGACCCGTGGGCCCCGGCCCTGACTATGCCGCCCCACGCTCCATCCCACGACTCCCCACAACCCTGATCGCCCATCAGACCGTCTTTCACAATGTATTGCATATTATACAGGCGTAACGCGCTACATCGATTTCACTCCTGTCTCAATCAATTCTCAATTATATGCACTTAATAGAAACCATGTAAGCGTACAATTTCTAATAAGAGACGTAAAAATTCTACTACTGAAAATGTAGCAGGTTACAATAATCTCACTTAATTTTGTGTCAGGAATCCAAATCATACCTTTGTAAAGCAACATACAAGTAAAGATGCACCGAAGTGTGCGTAAATATAGACTAATCATAAAACTGGTGTTTTCGTGTTTTTCATCTTCACTGATTGTAGGTCTAGTTGCAGTGTCCCCGCTCATGTAACCCAAAACATAGTACATAACTTCACCTGCGATTGTGCAAATCATGAGACGTTATGCATTCAATTTCATCTCAAACTTAGGTATGAAAAAGAAGAGGCGTCATTAATTTAATTTAAATAAAAACCGTCACTTTACCTACGTAAAGAGAACCAAGTGGTTCTGTCCTATTTTCTTCTTCCATTTTCTTCTTCTGTTTCTATGTAGACGGGATTTTATAGCTTCATCGATCATAGTCACATAATGAACTAAATATCGACTAACTGCCGCGATACATGATATCACACCGACCAGACGCGATCGAGGCACGTCGGTTAGCCGAATTGCTTACTTGCATACTCATACAGCGTATACATCGCTAATTTTAACGAAGACTCAGCAAACGGTGTAATTATTTATTCTTTGATCCGAAACTGTGATTGCATGGAAGTCACCTTACAGATCGTTCAAAAGTTAAATAGTTAATTATTTAGACACTTACTGACAAGTCCGAAACATAATGTAGCACCTAAGAAAAAGTTTATAGAGGCGGTAACGCCAAAATGATTTTAACAATATAAATGAGTTCTATACTTACAAAAGAGCTCTTAAAAATCACAAGATTACATGTAAATCCGAGTTTTGTAAATTTATTCATTGCGTAACGTAAATATTTTCCGCAAGAAAAATTTGTTCCCCAAATGAACTACCTTCTCATTTTAGATGCTTAAGTGAAGATGTTAATGATGACGTATACTGGAGAAGATGAATACCTGAATTAAGATGTATATCTCCATACAAATTCACAACTTTGTTTTAATGGTAGAGGGTGATTAAAAAAACTAAAATGTGTATATTTTCAGTTGTTCCTAAACGTAACTAGAATTTAATTAATTAATATGTAGTATCCGACGTCGTTAATTATGTTACGTAACAAGTAACAAGAATTACAAATAGGTATATAAACAAATTTGCCGCAATATTTAAGTACCATTCGAGATGTAAAAAGCGACGTAATTAATTAAGTACACAAGGCTTAATGCAAACCTAATTTCACAAATCTAAAATAGTAGCGATATTTTAGATTTCACTTGTTCTAAATGACCTCAACTGTACGAATATTTCAGACTGATGTCTTGAATGGTCAAAATTAAGCCAAATTGTAATTTTACTGTGTTGTATGATGCCTCCAAATGTAAAATTAAAAATGTAGAGTCGTATCTATTTACAGGAAAGTTATACTTAATATGTAGGATGTATCATGTAAAATCTTTGGAGATTTTGTGTGATAGGTAGTGTTTTTAATTCAAAAGGAAAAAGGAACCCATAAAGGCCCATTTTAATAGCCCGTCACTCAAGGGCCTTTTTCTTAGGGCGTCAGACGTGTCAAGTGAAAATTGATACGACACACCGTGGGCTGTTTTCTCCCTGCCATTGAGCTAAGGAAGATAAATTAGTTTACACACAGAAAACGTGAGAATCTAAACCTAACCGTTAACATAAACTTATGAAATGTAGCAACAAGTTAGGTCTCGTAACGCAACTCTAGTAAAAAGTCAGAAAATCACAGATCTTTCTTCTGGAACGGGGAAAAAGCCGCGGGCAACAGCAAACCATAAATAAAATTGCGTCTAAACAGTAAAAATATGAATATCAGGAACAAACACTGAAGTTATTTAATTAGGTTAGGTTAGGTCAACTCTACTAATTCCTTACTATAATATTATAAATTCGGAAGTAACTCTGTTTATCAGTCAGTCTGTCTGTTTATTACGATTTTCCGCCTTGTTCAGCGAATCGATATTAATTAAATTTGGTGCAGAGCTAGTTTGAGTCCCGGTTTTTTTATCCCGGAAAATCGCATAGGTTCCGCGGGATAGCGATAAGCAAATTCTGCGTAGATGGAATCGCGAAGAACAGCTAGTAATATGTACATTGATTTAAAATCCATAATATAAGTATCTACTCTTAGACTAACTACACTGTCTCACTTAGGTATATCACCTAAGATGTGAGGGGCCATCCATTCGCTACCTACGTCACATGTTTAGGATTTGTGACACAATGTTGACACTCGAAATTCAAAAACATGACGCCGTCGAGCAGCTTTGTGTGTCATAAATACTTGCATAAAAAGTTGAGTTTGCCTAAAGGCAGTCAATCGTGCAAGATGAGACGCTTGCCACGCGGCCGTCATGTTTGACAAATGTAAAAGTAGAAATAGTGAATTATGAATTACTTATATTAATCTGAGTAATTAAATAATGTACAATAAGGCGGCCACAGAATATACATGTTTCTCACTGAAATACGCCGATGACGTATACAAAAATTAACACGCTCAGCTCTCATACATTTCAGCGTATTTAGGTCAACCGCTTTAAGCCGGCTTATACATAGAAAACTTATTATAACCAGCAAAAAATTAAGAGCGTAAGTATATGCACCATATTTCACTCAATGTGAAATGTTACTATAATAAATGTCGTACAACAAGTATTAAAATTGTTTTAATATTTAAGTTCTTGCTTTTTGACAAATTAAATTTTTTGCGTTAACTTTTATTTCCTATTTAAGCTAAATGTTTAGCTCACAATTTAGTATTTTTATCCATTTTCCAGAAAAAAGTTAGTCATTTGTTTAAAAAAATATTGTTGCTAAAATGGTGCTTACGTCGTATGAATCTCAAGGTAGCGCTATATTTTAGAAGAAAATTAGACCTACCACTGTCGGTCGATTAACCACAAGTTACAGAGTTCGAACTTACACTGCCATCTATATTTGACACCCCTAACTATCAATGTGTCGTTAAAGCCAGACTTGTACTGTGAGGTGGCGCCAGGCGACAAACCGGTTTGTAATGATACTCTATGGTTCACAGTCTTTCCGACAGATAGCGCTTGGAAAGCATCTAAACATACGGATCACACGCTCTATTCTGATTCTGGAACATCGGCCTTGACTAAACATTAGGTAAGTATGTTATAGGTTCTTACATAAACTTGTTAGTTGTTGTTACGGGCCGGGATAACAGGATAGTTTTCGTCTAGGTAACGTTAGTGTTGACTATTTAATTATTCATTAGAATTGCGACTTATTCTAGTATAAAGTATGAAACACATTTACCGACTAAATATAAGTTAAAACGACATTCAAGGGATCCTGTCAATGCGAATGGCGACTCGATTGAGGGCCAATCACACGCAGCTCAGCGGAGTTAACTCGACCGCAGTCGCTTCGGTTTCCAGCTGGGAGGCGTACGTGTGCAGTCAGTAATAAAAACGAATTATAATGTCTGAGACTGACATCGTTACCGTTCGCTTGGGGCGCCCAGAGGACATGCCGGTCGTCTTCGATATGATAAAAGTAAGATATTAAATAGATTTCATCTTTTTATCTTTCGTTTTGATCAACAAAAACAACCGTAGATATTTAATACATACCTATATTGGTATTTTTTCTTCAAATGCACCTGCGAGATTGAAACCGAGAGTCGGGAATAAATCACCATAGCAAACTTTACTTACACTAAACAGGAAATCGTCTGCTGTGTGATTCATTATATCTGTGTATTGTGCCGTCACCCCGTCGTATCTAAAATTATGAAATAGGAATATCATCAATGAATATTATTGACAAAAATTACTTAAAATATAAGTACTCGTGTTGCATGGCCGTATACAAAGGCTTTTCGAGAATTAATCATAAATTTCTACCATTTCTAAGGTAAAATAATTGCAACATTTATCCACCCTTAATTAACACAATAAAATTGTACAAAGCCTGAGGTGCCATAACATATTTTAAACCTTTTTTTTAATGCGAGAGGTATACTATAAAGTTTCCGCTCTGTACTGCTCACTTCAAGTTTTTGTTAGGTATCTCTATACATTATAAAATGCTTTGTCCTGAGTGACTGACCGACTGACTGATCAATGCACAGCCTAAACCGCTGATCGTAGAGACCTGAAACTTGAAAGGTATGTTCTTTGTACAACGTAACAAAGGATTTTCCGAAATTCTACCTTTTGGTGGGGGGTTGAGTTGATAAAGGGGGATAAGTTTGTATGGGTCAGCGTGATTCCTTGGTTCGATTCGATCGACTTCGAATTTAGCATAAACATTCTTTAACGAATTGATGGAAGACGTGTTTCGTATTTTCGAAGTTGATATCAATACTCCTTAGTGCTTTTGATTTAAAATACATTTTATTTTCACACGGTCATGTTTAAAGATTCAATCCGATTTTATTCAAAAAAGTTTGAACACAATAAAACGTAAAAAATTATACCCTGATTTTAGAGTCAAAAATGTCACCCGTCATCTTGGATCCAAAAAATAGTGCAAATCCCTGCTCAGACCCATCAAATTACCCGAAAATGACACCCATCAACATTTTCGTGTCAATAGTGTCAAAATGTCATCTGCCATCTTGGATCCAAAAAATATGCCATTTTCGTGTCCAGAACCACCAAATTATCAGAAAACGACACCCATCAACCTTTTGTGTCCAAAGTGTCATAATGTGACCCGCCATCTTGGATCCAAAAAGCGATGCCTAATTCGTGCTCAGAGCCGCCTAATTACCCGAAAACGACAGACATGAGCATTTTTGTGTCAAGTGTCAAATTATATCAGCCATTTTAGATCCTTAATTATCAAATTGCAACATTGTATACAGTTTTTTATGTTGTTTGCTTTCTAAATTGCTAACACCATATTTTGTCCTGAACGTCTGAACGGTTTTTGAACTTAGTCTGTCCGAACGGACAAAAGAAAAGAAAAACGGCCTCAGCACTTTAATGTTACAAAGATGATAGTTTAATGTAATATTAAAGTGCAGTTGCGGGCCATCGACTTGTCTCCAGTATTATTCTGTGTATCATTATATTCGTATTGGTGAGCCTTTAAACTGTCAAATGAAAGTACTGGAGTAGGAAAATACATAAATAAACAAATGTATAAATATGCAATCGTCGACATGAGAACGTCATCATTTATTTTAACCGCTGACATGATCGCTATATTTTCAACAACGTTACAATCTTATCTACGGTACGGAGACAGATTGATGAAATTATTTTATAACAACTAATATACTTAACAACCATCTTATCAGAGTTATCAAAGGTTAGCTGATATTTCGATGCAATTATTATTTCTAACCAAAACAAGTAAAAACGAAACCCATACAGATCAAAAAATTTTTGGTATAAAATTTGCGTTAATCACATTCATCATTAAGGCACTGACAATAATAAATAAAACGGTTTTATTCAGTGCTCCAATTTTATTTAATTATTTAATGCACCTTGATTTATGAAACGTCCGTATGCACCACACTCTTCAGAACTTACCGTCTATCCTACTTTTGCGCTTGTTTTATGCTTTCCAATAAATGTGGGATAAATTTGGGAACGTGTAGTGTGAATCACGTCATTACAAAGCAACTGGAATATGTCTTCTAAAAACACATTACTCGGTCTTTTAAGAAGACTGTATATATACAAGTATTACAACACTTTCAGGAACTAGCAGCCTTCGAAGGCGTTCCTGATGGACCAAAATTAACTGCAGAGGGTGAGTAAATAGAATCACAATTAAAAAAGTTAATTCTCTTACATATAATACTCACATGAACATTTAAATAAAGAAATGGAACCGAAATAGGCACCTTTTAGATTCGCCTTCCATGTTAAGAAAGCTGTTGATGCACGACAAATATTTTTAATCTATGTATTTATGACCACAACAGCTCTGCTCCAACTAGGAAAAGCAAGCAAATCGATTACCAGATCTCATTTACAGATCTAGTGGAAGATGGTTTCAACAGTAAGCATCCTTGGTTTTTCGTTCTGCTGGCTGAAAAAAAGGGCGAAATACTGGGTTCCGCGTTGTGCAACCGCGCCTACTCCAGCTGGTCACGGCGCGCCTTTTACATCGAGGACCTGTACGTGCTGCCTAAGGCCAGGCGCCTGGGCATCGGTCTGCGTCTCATGAAGGAATTGTGCAAGGTCTTAATTGAATTGTATCCGTAATTCTATCACCACGCTGTTGTATATGTGGGAATGCCAGTCGAAAAGCAAGCGAGTTGTTCTTTTAAATCTTTATTTCATTCGATCGTAGTACGCAAAATGTAAACCAAATGACACATCGTTGCCGCTCTCTACTCTCTTACTTTTTAATTGTAACCCAACCCAATTGGTTAACCAACCTATTCCCACATATATAATATGTACATACGAGTATAACACGGCTTGCACGATTTGCACGATACAATGTTTCAAGATTACACAATTGCACTCCAATGTGACGGTCGAGATGGTTAATCAACGTCAGTTAGAGGCAGTTAACCCCCAGGCCGTCTGCGATGCGCAATGAATTGTTTCCTGTTGCAGGCGGCGGTGGCGGAAGGCGTGCATCGAATGGATTGGCACGTGCTGAAGGGCAATGCGTCTGCACTGAAGTTCTATAGCAACCTCGGCGCCCGCGACCTGCGCGTGACCGAGGGCCGGACCATGCTGCGCCTCGACCGGGATCGCATCGAAGCCCTAATCAACGATAGCTAGACTTAAACTTTACAGATTATCGTGTCAAACGGGGCCTTTATAATCAATGTTAGCTAGACTTAAACTTTACAGATTATCGTATCAAACGGGGACTTTATAAAGCTTGGAACTGTTACCAAAACTATGGAACATTTCAAAAATTAACGTCTGTCCAAAGCCGACACTATGGATACTCTCGGATACTTAAGTTTAAATTATTTTTCTCAAAATGTCCGTTTAAGTCGTCATTGTTAACTACTGTAAAGACTCCTTCTTTATTCTTTCTCGAATTCGAATCTTAAATATAAAAATTAAAAATAAACTAGAACTCGAAACAGGCGAAAAGTCAGTCTGCTTAGGGCTTGACCACTATATAGAAAAAGATGACCGAAGAATTGCTGAATGAACATCTTCAGTCATCGGGGAATGAGGGTGAGCCCAGGGTCCGGGCTTGACCATGCTGCAGCAGGATACAAGCATAACGCCAAGAAATTCATTGATTATTTTAACTGTATTGTTTAAGCCCTTTGTTATTATATTGCTAGCATTCTATTGATGTGGCTGGAAGTTCCTTCGCACCATCTTACGGGGGTTGAAATTTCCAAACACATCTATTACAATATAGCATGAGCGATAGGTACCTACCATGACCTAGAGGTAGGGCATGAGCTCATGGCATCTTGGAAGCCTTTTCAGATACCTCTGGCCAAATACTGTGGTCCGGAGTATCTGAAGTCAAAGGAGTAAATTTGTTCTCTAGCCCGGTATGGCAAATTTCCTTTCATAAATGCAAATTTATTCTGTGACATGGTAAACTCTATTGGCAAACTTTAAAGCCATGCAAATAGGAGTGCCAATGAATGACAGACTATACACATATGAGTCTTTTTATGAGTATCATATGGCTGTGTCTGGCTATAAAAGGCTTATTTAAGATTTAGCTTTCTTCTTGTGGGCTGGTTGAGATTTGGGTCTGGTTTTCACGAACCAGAAGTCATCGCTAACTTCGTCAAATTTACTCTGCGTCCAAGTTGACATATAAGTCATATCACGATTGACGAAGTTAGTGTTGGACTAGTCTCAAGTGACCCACTTAGGGGGGGAATTCCAGACATAGGCAAGGTGCTTAGAGCTCTCCCTCCCTGAGAGAGAGGGAGAGGTAGTGTACAACTTGAGTTTGTTTATACAAAGGTTTGTATAGACAAATCAACTTGCTGGCAGGTAATGCAATGATTTATAATTTAGTTTTCGAATTTAATTAAAATGAGAAGAAACAAAGTCTTTATTTACGGCATTATCTGGACAACTGCCTCCGAAGGCATTACTGCTGTATCGTAGATATATAAGTTCCTAAGCTTGAGTCAATATACGGTTAAAATCCTAATCAATTTTATTATTTAAAAAGTATAATTACACGTGCGTTAGGATCTCGTACTTAGCTTAAACCCAGGAGTTACTTATTAATTTAGTGTAGAACTGGCTACAACCCTCACAAGCTTACACTACATAATCAGAACAGGAAGTTAATTGTTGCCGGTCAGTGCAAAATTTAAAAAAAAAAACATTACTGTTGCGCTAAACTCGAAAAGTGCAAAATGAGTGCAAGTGACGAAAATATATAATTCACGCCACCCGAACTAAAAGAAGAAGCTAGTTTGGCGATGGACAATTTTGTTTCCAGCAAAATCTAAGGAAAGCTACGTCAAATCTTATGAAAGTTTTATGAAATGGCGAAACGAGAAAAAAGCCACTTTTTCGAAAAGCATATTTGGACTATTTCAGCGAATTAGCTAAAAGTAAACAGCCATCTACATTATGGGCAATGTATTCCACGATTAAATTTACGCAGATTTGACTGCATATCTGAAAAGACAGTCTGTCGAGTATAGAAGTAAAAAAGCTAAAGTTTTTACTTCACAAAATATAATGCAATTTCTTAATGAAGCTCCGGACGACATGTTTTTAGCTACAAACGTAAACTTACTGTGCTTTAAAGTTTAATTGGAATGTAATTACTATCATTTATCATACATGGTGTGATCTTTGTTCACTCATAAAATATTTGCGGTAAATTTAATTAGTATTTTTTTTTTCAGATGGCTCTTATTTTAGGGGTGAACGGTGCTTGTCGTTGTATTGAACTGTACAATTTATCAATTCACGACGTTACGCAGCACGATGATATTATATTAGTGAAACAGCGTGACACTAAAACCAAAGTAGATCGTCAGTTTGTTGTCCGGGATGAATATTTTTCTATTATTCAAAAATACCTACGCACTACGGCCTGCTTCAACAACATCTGATTTTTTTTTGCGATATAGAAAAGGAAAATGCTCTATAATCAGGTTATAGGGAGACACAAAATGTCGACTCTCCCTAAAGAAGTAACCGTATTCTTAAACTTGCCAAGCAGCGAAAGTTACACAGGGCATGGCTTTCAGCGAACATCCGCAACACTATTAGCTGATTCTGGTGCAAATTTGATAACGCTAAAACGACATGGCGGATGGAAGTCTGATAAAGTTGCAGAGGGATATATTGAGGAGTCAGTACCTAACAAACAAGACAAGCATAACCGATCAAATCAATAAAAATATCCATTATAACACAAACAATAATCAGCAAACCGCGTCTCGCCAAGAATCGAATCCACAACCATCTGCTTCTCGTCAATTAAGTCCACAACCATCAACCTCCCGTCATTTTAGTCCGCAGCCGTTCACTTCAAGCTCCAACGTTGAGTCAAGTACACCTGGCGCCCACCATGTATCTCCGACAAAAGACAAAGAACTACCATCTGTATCAAATACACAAACGGAAATTAAGCAAACTATATTATCTACTGTCCTCGGGAAGTCAGTTAATCTCACGTTTCATAACTGCACGTTGTCAAATACTACGTTTAATATGAAATAATTGTTGTAATTTCCCACCTACTGTTTTGTTCACACTTAAGAGGGTTTATCCCACAGAAATATGAAATCGGTACTTTGCCATGTTTTCGGCCCCGATTTTCGTTGTCAATTACATTTTCATTTATTTTTGTTGTTGTTTTATTTTCGATTTTTGAAAAAGCACTATACTTGCCTCGGCCAGAATAGCATTGGTGGCTTCGTATTATTAATTAAGCAACACTTACCTAGAAGCTCCAATGTCTTTGGCTTCTAGATAAGGGTTGCCAGATTATGGAATTGTTCCCCGTGTAGTGGATATCCACGAGTTTCGAAATTCCCCCGATTTCGAATTTACCCCAATACACCTTAATAGTCATTACAATGAAAATCATTTCACATACAAGGTGCCTACTTTCATTTTAGCCAGGTAGTTTACAGGTAACATAGCCCTGCGTTTCTAGTAGAATTTGTTTTTTGTTGCGGTCACAGTTCTAACCTAACCTACTTTTTAAAGGTACCTATTATTTTATATTCATAATAGTCAAGAATTATCATCTACTCAATGGAGTACCTAGAATCAAGGAAGTGCAAATACGGTAATTTTTGTTTGTTTGCTTGTTTATTAGAGGTAAACTTGAGAATTACTTATACGTACTGTTAAATCGGTATATTCTTGATAAATCTGTGACTTTTCATACCGATAAAATGCTGGTTCCCTGGGACATGGCAAAGTGGGGGGCAGCAGCTCGGACCTACTTATTATACCTACAAAAACAAATATCTTGAGAAGTATTTTGTACTTTGGATACAGTTGCGTTTATGACAGGTTGATCTACACTGAAGAACGAAATTAACGGGTCGCTTCCCATACAAAGTTTTACGAAAAGTGATCCGTTATTTTTACAAGCTTTTATTTAACTTGCAATGTTGGTCTGTATGTATGTTTCTGCGCGTGGAATCTTGCGACTCAATTTTGAGGCAGATATCTTCAACCGATTGAGCTGAAATTTTGCATACTTAAATAAGTCGGATGACAATACAATAAGCTGTTAGTGGAGTTCTCATGACCCAGCCAGGATCGCCTCCTCAAGAAATCTTCGGCAGTTGGTCCGATTGACTTGAAATTTGGTACATACAATGTAGGTCGGATGACAATGCAAGTACAGTCAGCAAAAAATCTTGTATTAAATTTGACATTTTTGACAGAAACTTATTGCTCATGCTCATCAGTACCTATGTAGGACTGTTTGACTCGAACTCGATTCGAACTATGCGACTGCGAAAAGAAAAAATTACGTCGCACTAGAACTGGTACAGCAGCTTAGCAAACAAATCGGTAAACATTAATGAACATTACCTAATGTAGTTAATTACTAATAAAATGGTTGCCATCTGCCTAGACGTGCTCTTACCGCCGCGCCGGAGCTACAAAATTCCATTCTTAAGCTTAAGCTATTCGCTCAATCATGCAAGTATATTATAGGAAGGAGCCTTTAAGCCAGTTTGGAATTAGCGCGGAGCGCAAAACGTTTTGCACAAACACGTTTCAATTGTACTCGTATATAAGGGATGACTAACCAGCAGTCTCTAGTATTTATTTTAAGTTATACCTACAAGTATTTTAAGTGCAGGAGATAGCGTCACATTTATTGAGTGCTAGTCCAATAGGAAATGGGATCAGAGTGCGCCAAGCCACCACAAGCGACTTATTATTAATTGAGAACTTAGTGAGAGTGGATATTACAAAGTAGTTTTCCTTATGATTATTAACAGCCGTGTAGTTTAATAAGTAGATTGTTTATTATTGAAGTTTGTTTAGCTAATTACCTATTATTTTATTTGAATGTGACTTGCTCTCGGTGGACTTATTTAATTTTTCTTAAGTTCTGTAAATGAAGTAATTTTAAGAATTGTTATACCTGCTTCCTTGATAAATGTTTTGCTATTCCGAATTGGTTATAGTTTTTCGTAACGGTTTGCTATCATTCGCAGGAGGTGGTAGATGCTAGCGGTGTCCCGGCGCAAGAGCAGCCGACGGTTGAACGTAAGTGCGTCGACAAATATGACTTATCTGTTATCAAATTCTCTAGCTCATTAAGTACCAACTGTAACCTAATTTTTATTATAACACATGTTTCATCTCATATTCGAACTTCAAAGGGGTATAAAGATGAAAGCGTACGGGTGGGAATTATTTATCATCACTATCACTAAAAATAAAGTCGCCTTCTCTGTCCCTTATGTCCCTATGTATGCTTATATCTTCAAAACTACACAACGGATTTTGATGCGGTTTTTTTTAATAGATAGAGTGATTTAAGAGGAAGGTTTTTATGTATAATTCTACGCAGACGAAGTCGCGGGCAGAAGTTAAAAATAAAATCGAAGTCCTTGGATGCTTATGGAACACCGTCGGCGTCTCCATATTATGGCCTATCTGTCAAATAATAGTTGTGCATTGTTTTAGTACCTATGGTCCAGTCATTATAGCAAGTTCACCTCGGAATTCGAGATACCCAGCTGTAAATCTGTAAATACTTGTATATTGACACCCTAAAAGTTGTCTCAAAACCTACATATGGTAGGGTGTGCGCAACTATTAAATTTCAAGGTCAAAGGTCACAAAAATCGGTTTTTTGCGCTTTTTTTGTAAATATCTCATTTTCTATGGGTTTTAGCTATTTGTATTTATTAATAATAATAATAATAAATATTTATTTTCAGATTAATATCCATAGATTGTTAGTTATTACATAAACTTAAGAACTAGCGTTAGTAGGACAGATTTTAATATTTAATATTGGAACAGCGGTTCGCGTACATGCAACTGCGTCCACCTACGCATCAACGCGGTGTCCCAGCGGTCCACAAACACGCTCAGAATACTGTTGGAGCTGGCACGGAGCCGCGCCATCAGGGAGGCGCAGCGCTTGCGTATAATGGAAGCAAAACCATCCGTCCGCGCCTCCGCGAACATCCCCGATGCACTGCAGCGCCATGACAGGCCCAACAGCATCCTGAACGCGTTGTTATATTGCACACGTAGGTCGCTGTATGCCCGCTGCGTGAAATTGACCCATAAGGCGCACGTGTAAAAGGATTGGCAATACGCTTTAAAAAGCGTTACTTTTACTGATTGCGTACAACGTGCAAACCTACTAGAGTAAGATCCCAGAGCGATCAGACATAACTTATTTTCACACGAATGAAACCTTAAGTTTTCAGTAGCGTCTCGTGTGCCTTGAATACCTACGCGCTTGTGAAAACTTGCCGAGTGACACCTGGGCAGGTACCAGGTGAGAAAGGTAACTAAAAGTAAGAGTTATTTAATTTAAATTCACATGGCTGATTTTTATATATATCATGTAGAATATTATTTTAAAGTAATATCATAAGTGTCAGACACTTTTGATGGACCAGAGCTTTTGTCAGACGCTTTTAAGCTAGGTACCCAAAAAATAAATGAACTTTACTTATTTTTACATGTCTGATTTTTGAATATGTTATTGTAGTATTTATTTAAAAGTTATATTCAATCAGTCAGACAAACTAGAGTGACCAAACATCCCCTAAGACAAAAATTCTGTGAAATTTATAGTATTCCTGTTAAAGTTAATTTTGTTGAAACAAAGATGCAAAAATCTAGATCGAAAACAGTAAGTATTCTTAACACATTTAAATTTTTTACTTTGAGGCGCATGCGCAATAGTGCTCTCGCCCTCATACTTCTGACTGAACAATATTTGTCTTAGGGGATGTTTGGTCACTCTAGTTTGTCTGACTGATTGAATATAACTTTTAAATAAATACTTCAATAACATATTCAAAAATCAGACATGTAAAAATAAGTAAAGTTCATTGATTTTTTGGGTACCTAGCTTAAAAGCGTCTGACAAAAGCTCTGGTCCATCAAAAGTGTCTGACACTTATGATATTACTTTAAAATAATATTCTACATGATATATATAAAAATCAGCCATGTGAATTTAAGTTAACTAACTCTTACTTTTAGTTACCTTTCTCACCTGGTACCTGCCCAGGTGTCACTCGGCAAGTTTTCACAAGCGCGTAGGTATTCAAGGCATACGAGACGCTACTGAAAACTTAAGGTTTCATTCGTGTGAAAATAAGTTATGTCTGATCGCTCTGGGATCTTGGACTATACGAGCCAACATGTTTGCACGGACAGCCAGCGACCTACGCTCTCTCTCCACATCACAATTGTCTTTTAGATCGTCAGTGACCCAATGACCAAGATATTTAAATTTGTTTACGCTTGCTAGAGGTGTGTCACCAAGCGATATTCCAGGAGCATCTGAATAGGTCTTCGACCCTGCCTTAAATATCAATCTATTATCAATATATTATCAATATTGTAAAATACAAAATTCTCCACAAATTTTGTTTAATTTTTTTTTTATTCGGTGAACCGTTTTCGAGATAGAGGGCGGAGATTGTTTTATTTTTATTAAAAGTAAAAAATGGAATAAAGGGTACAAAAACTACAATTTATAATTTTAATTATCTTCTTCCTCTTCATCGTCGTCTTCCGGCTGCTGGTAAATTTCAAACTGGTCTTCAACGACATTTGTCTCAAGTTCTTCCATGATATCGGGATCAAAGGGTTTTCCATCTTCGTTAATGTCGCTCTGATATGGTTGAGCATTGAGACAAGCTTGCCCATTACATTGGCCACAAGCTAAAGAGCATTGCAAGCCCGCTTTCCTGCATCCGCATCGTGAACCACAACCGCTCTTGCAGTAGCAGAAAATTGTATTTAGCAAATCTTCTGGAGCAGGTGGTAAAATTGCCATGATAGGCTCCAGAAAATCGTTTCGCATTGCCCAACCCCATACCTGGCGTTCCAAATCATGCCCTAACCAAGTTTGAACTTGATAATATACACGTTTGAAATGTTGATGAGCAGCTGCACTTGTTGGTGGAATATTTGAAAGCTGCACAGGTTTATTAAGTTATGATTTAAGATTTAAGTTATATTATGATTTAAGTTATTCCCTTAATTATTTTTTAATTTTAGGAAACGGTTATCAGTATTATTGAATAGATATAGATTTAATGCATGAAGACAATGACAAAATATAATATAATAGTTAATAAAAATTGACAAATATTTTATCGATAGTTCATCAAATGTATTATGTATATGGCGCGTTTTCGATCGGAGGCACCGGTTGACCTGAAGTGATCCTGTGACCGCGCGCTCTCCGCCCTCATCTCGAAAACGGTTCACCGTATAAAAAAAAAATTTGAACAAAATTCGTGGACAATTTAGTATTCTACAATATTGAAAATAGATACAAATAGCTAAAACCCATAGGAAATGAGATATTTACAAAAAAAGCGCAAAAAACCGATTTTTGTGACCTTTGACCTTGAAATTTAATAGTTGCGCACACCCTATCATATGTAGGTTTTGAGACAACTTTTAGGGTGTCAATATACAAGTATTTACAGACTTACAGCTGGGTATCTCGAATTCCGAGATTCTTACCTAATCTAAGCTTAAATGACTGGACCACTAGTTAATTTGGGTATTAATGGAAAATTTTGTTGTGTTAGTAGTTTTTATACTTATAAGCAAAATGTTAGCGCAAAAAAAACTTTTCTTTTAGTGTTCTGTGTAGTATGTTTTAACGAGGGGTGTTTAACATTTCAGAAATGTTCGTGGACTTGTTCGAGAGCAGCCCGACGTGGTGCTGCGTGCTGGTGGCGGAGCGCGGCGGCGCGGCGCTGGGCGCGGTGGCTTTCCGGCGCGGCTACTGGTCTTGGAGCGGGCGCACCCTCGTGCTGACGGGCCTGTACGTGCGCCCGCCGGCGCGGACACACGGAATCGGCGAACGTCTAGTACTCGAGCTGTGTCGGGTAAGTCCGGTACACAGAAACCATCACCTATGGGCTACCGGTATAAAGGCTGATACAAGGCTACGACAACAATAAATTTATTGGTGGTTGGCCCTTGTGCAGAACCAGTCCAAATCGCTACCAATATCTTACTTGCTTGAGAACCAGATAGCCAAACTTGTGGTCCTTGGTTCGATCCCGGTTGTAGCATTACGGATGTAGGATGTACAAATTAAAATGTGTATCATAGGTAACCGTTTCCGTTTTGTATTGATTTGTTAGATCCAAATCTTGTGTTAATTTCAGCCCTTAACGTTAAAAGCGACACGTTTATTAATTTGTTATGCGGTAGCTGGCGCTGGCCGAGAACGCGCAGCTGGACTGGCACCACCCGCGAGTCCCGGCCGCTGCGGCAGTCCTGAGTCAGTTCTGGGCTCACAGGAACAACACATTTGACCGACACTACACGATGAAGATGCCATTAAATTCCATTACTTTAGCCGCTAATGGGTAAGTACATTTTAATTTACATTTGTCTCCATTGCGTCTAAATACAATATATTCCTACGATACACTAACATACTCGTAGTTTGATAGAACAAGTACCAAACTAGTTAGCATTTGTATGACTGGCTTTACAAAATGCTTGTTTAAGTTTATTTAAGTAATTCCATATAAAGTATTGAAGTATTTTTTTATTTTCTTATAGACGTGTTAGGCGCCACTCAGAGGCAGGCGAAGGTGTCCACAGTCAAAGCCCTGATGGTAGCGTAAATAAAAAGGTCACGGCTCACCTGGCGCGCCCGGGTGACATGGCTGCCATAAACGATATGATTAGAGTAAGGAACAAACGTTCCATTTAATTGAGGATGTTACGTTATAATATATGTATAACGAAAGAATTATGATTTTAGGAGTTGGCTGTGTATCAAGAGCACCCCGAAGGACCTCAACTTACTCTAAAAGGTATGAGCAAGATATTATGTTCCCGTATCATTGAAGGAGGTGAAAACTAAGTAAATACAAATAAAACTTAATACCTACTTGCAACAATAGTGTATCTACCTAATATAGTATTCTACTCTCCCTGCCAGACCCTGAGGTGCTCCTATTAAACTGACTGGAAAAGAATAGTCAAGATAAAGTCAATCCAAACCTTCAAAATAACTAAATTAGTTAAACGTTACTCGCAGATCTTTATCAAATTCAAATCAATATTAAGTTGTGGGCTTTAACCAAGCGCAAGTATTCGTTTTGAGAAAGAGTATTTTATTTGAAAAACTGACTTAATTTGATAATCATACAATTTTACCCATTAAACAATATTGACTTGCAAGAATAACTTTCTAGTTCTATATGGTAGAGTCCCCGTTAAGTAAACCCATCGATTTAATTATTTCCAGACTTCGAAGAGGACGGTTTCAGCAGTTCGGCTTGGTTCTTTGCGTTCGTGGCAGAGCGTGGTGGCGCCGCGGTCGGCATGGTGATGGGCAACCGCGCCTGGGACGGCGCCCGGAGACATTATCTGCAGAGCTTGTATGTGCGGCCGAACGCTCGCCGTTGCGGCGTTGCCGAGCTATTGATTAAGGAATTCTGCAAGGTAATTTTTTTGTGGTGTAGCTGGCTATGTTACCGACCGACCATTACCTAATCGTTTAAATTCGATTCCTATCACACGTTCTAATTCTAAGCAAAAGAGCGGGACGGAATGTCGATCACGTCGTCAGCTTCATCGCTTTCTAGCAGTACTTATCAACTCTTCAGAATGCATGCAAATTAAACGTTCTCTTTTGTGTTGTAGTATTCTCTAGCTAAAGGCGTGCGACACATTGACCTGAACGTGGCCGACGACAATGTGGCCGCGCAGAATCTGTATCGGCGGCTGCAGGCTGTCTTCGTGCCCGAAGCCGACGGCCCTGTCGCCTATCGACTCAGCAAAAGCAAGATCAAAGATGTTGTACTACAATCTCAATTAGAATTTCGTTAAGCTTATTTTAAGGTCAACAACTTCAGAGTCTTTATTATTAAAGGGTTATTATCCTCTTTGTTTTTTGAATGATAAGAAAATAATCTTTTTAAAGATCTTTTCACCACCATACTCTATGTCGATTATTGTTGTTAAAGTACGAAATAAAAATAGTTGTGTGGTAAAAGATATTTATTACTATTATAATGAAAAGTTTCAAAAATACACAAATCACCCGAGATAAATCACAATTTAAGTTGCAAGTGCTTTTGTAAAAAAAATAATTTTACACATGCTACTTCTAATGACTTCATTACAACAATACTTAAAATGTCTATGAACGTATGAACGACCGGTCTAAAGGTAACGGAGGCGAATAAACAGACCTCGTGGTGAGAGGGACGTGCTTATATACATAAGTTAGTCAGCTCTGTGAGAGGAGTCGACTACCAAAATAAATTATTGTCGATCAAGAGTCGAGCTGAACTCGCCGCAAGTACGGAACGAATAAATGCGTCCGACAGTGCACGAGGTCAGGGTACAGTGTATGCCGCTAGACTAGGGAGGACAAGATAGGGGCGTGTGCGCGTCGTCGCCGGCCTGCTGTGTGGGGGCGGGTGCTGCAGGTGCGATCTGGGCCAACGAAAGTCCCATCGGCGCGTCTGGGCGTGTGCGATAGCGCGCGAGCGGCGGGCGCGACGCTGGTGGCGCCAGCAGCGCCAGCGGCTCGACCGATGGCGAACGCGTGGCCGGCGCCAAGGGCAAAGCACCGCGCGCGCCCGCCGCGGCCGCCAGCGCGTCGCCACGCTCCAAGGACCACTGGCGTCTCAGCCCCCTTGGCCCACTTGCCAGGCACCTGCAGCAAAAAAATATAATTAATTTAGTACTTCGCATTCGCAATAACATTTAGAACCTGTTTCGCCACTCTGTTAAGTTCCAGTTATCTTCAGTGTCATTTATCAATGATGACGTCTCTGCCTGTTTCGTAGTAATAAATAGAGACGGAATCATGGATAGCTGACACTTAAGATAACTAGAATTAACAGAGAGTGGTGAAACAGCCCCCCAAAATTCCATCTAGGCAGGAAACGACATACCTGTAACGAGAATATGGGGCGCAATGGTCGATTGGTGTTGCCGTGCCGGATACACCAGTAGAGGGCGTCTTCGGGGGTGGACTGCTATCGGCAGATACGGCGCCTGATCGTTGCCACGCTGTAAAACAAGTTTTCAAAATGCTTAATATTCTGGTGAAAAGATTTGTTAAGAATCCCTTTTAAGAATAGCTTTTGTTGATTTACCAAATTTTTCTGAGCTGGTTGAAGCATCTGAGCGTTGCCGTTGTACTATCGGCATTGATTTTTCAGTTGGTAGAGTGGTTTCTGTTAGAGCCGGAGGCGTTATAGTTTCACTATCGTTTTCACTATCAGCCTCAAATAAAACTTCCTCGGTCCTGAATGGAAAATAATACAATGTCAATGATAACTTTACGCCACACGCAAAAACTTAAAAAACAATTTATAACTCACTCAAGTGGCGGTGGTGTCGGAAGTGGTTTGTCAAAACCTTCCTTGCCGAGTAGCCAGTACGTGTGCATGGCACCTTTGCCTTTTATTTGGGTGAGTCCGCGCGATCGTAAGCGATACCCTCCCGCAGTTGTTAGTCGCTCAGCTGTCTTTGCGGAAATCTGAATTCGCCACGCTGCACCTAAAAATCAAAGCGCTAACTGAGTTAAAGTGATTTGATTAAGCTCAAAACCTTTATCAATAAAATAGTCTTCAATATTTCTGTGAAATATAACAAAACATCTGACCTGTGGATTCCATGCGTGAAGCTGTATTAACTGTGTCGCCAAACAGACAATATCTTGGCATTGTCAGGCCGACAACACCGGCGCAACAGGGTCCAGTGTGTAATCCAATACGCAGGTGCAAAGGTGCTGTTGGCGCATGTCTGATGCGGAACCGGCCAGCGAGATGCAGAAGGTGTAAAGCCATATTAGCAATACTCTCGGCGTGGTCACGAGCGCGATTGGGTAAACCACCCACGACCATGTATGCATCCCCGATTGTTTCGACCTTGTACACGCTGTATTGTTCTATGGCTGCGTCAAATACAGTGTAAAGATCATTGAGAAGGTCTACAACTTGGACTGGCGTGGCGCGCGCCGCGAGAGCCGTGAACCCTACGATATCGCTGAAGTAGATGGACACTTCTTCGAACTCCTCAGGCTCCACGCGTAAGCCTAGAATTAGGCGTTCAGCAACAGATCTGAAAATATATATATTTATAGAAAACTCTGTAAGTACTTATGGCAGGTAGGTTTTGACAGTAATTATTACCCGGGAAGCATTCTGTTCAAGAGTTGTTCAGTCTTTTTCTTTTCCATATCTAACTGTTCTGTTCGTTCTTTTATAAGGTCTTCTAGATTGTTACTGTACTTTTCAAGCATCTCAAACATGGAGTCAACGATGTTGATTTTTCTGCAAAAATAGTTACAAGTATATTTTATAATTTCATTAAGATTCCAAATCGCAGCCTACGCGACAAGTTCTACAAGTGGTTACAATTTCGAGAAACAATATGAAGATTTTTTTACAGTAGGTAATTTTAAATTCTCTTCAGTGACAATAGATACTTACCGACCACGATGCATGTGACGAAAAACATCGTGCAGAGTATGGAAATCAGGGCGAAGGTCTGGAGACTCACTCCAGCACTGCCGCATCACACTCACGGCCTCGGGAGGCGCCGCACCCATCGATACCGAAGGACGAATGAGAGGAGGTGGTCGCATTATTTTTTCCACAATTTCTGTCACAATCAAACTTTACTGTTCAAATACCTACTAAATTACCTAGTTAAAAGTAATGGGCTGATTTTCAATGTAACGTACCTTCTGGAGTGAGGGAGAGCATGCAGTACGGCTCGCCGCGAACGATGACTTCTTGCATGATAATGGCGAAAGAGAATACGTCCCCTGGCTGCGAGCCGCGCCCCATGCAGCGCTCCTCGCGAATCACCTCGGGAGCGGTCCACAAGAGTTCTAGCAGATTTTTAAATAAAAGTGCTTAAAATTGGATATCTACTAGGTTTCTTAAATTTTAATAGACGTCTTTAAATTAAATCACAGTCAGTACAGTTTTAACGGGAACAATTCACTAGGTATATTTAGATTTATTTAAGTGTCAATTTATGAGTACCTCTAGCTGATCGCACTGCCTGAGACCATCCCTGGGCACGATAAAAACTAGGAAGACCATAGTCAGTGATGCGGAGAACCCAGCGCGAGTCGACGACACAGTTGCGAGATGACAGCCGCCCGTGCTGACGCAACGGGGAAGAATGCACATAGCGCATGCCTTTGACTAAATCGGTGAGTAGAGATAGTCGAAATGTCCAGTCCAACTTGATGTCGTCTGCCATCAACACGTCTTCGAGAGAACCGCGCCCACAAGCATCAAAAACGAGGGCCGGTCGCATGTCGCACAGGCAACCTGCCAGTTTATAACTAATTCAGTAAAGGAAATAAATTAAATTCGACATGAAATTAGTTGAGTGGGTAAATATGAGTTTACCTATGAATGGGTTAAGATTTTCATGTCGTATATTCTGCATTACGAGCAGTACGTCTGTCGCTCTCCTCTTCAGCTCAAGGGTGTTCAAAGCCGGAAGGTATTTCACGTGTACAGCATCACCCTAGTAAAAAGTAAGCGTTCAACCACGAGACAAAAAGGGGTCATTATTGATTTACCTGCTAGGTCTAAAACTAAATTTTATTATATACGAGTACACCTACCCGCACCCGCACACGTACCCGCAAATTATATCGTTATAAGTAACTGGGTTAAGCAGCGGGCAGAAGGACAGACAGAATGACGGACGAACAAAGCTAAACTATAATTAAGGGCTTCCGACTTTTTCATTGTAACTAACTATGGATTCCTAAAAAACAAAATACACAATTACCTACCTTATAACGTATTCGGCGATCAGGATTAAGCCTGTTTACGCTGCAAGTGGATGACGGAGCTGAAGGAGCAGCAACGGGCGGAGGCGCTGATCGTGGTGATTGCTTGAGTAAGTCAGGTTTCTCCAGTTCGGGCCCTCCAAACTCGTGTAACTGTTGCAACCAACATGATAACATCGTCTCCATTCCTTCACCTACGCGTCGTCGTTCATCAGCCGGAAATGAAAAGTCGCTAGCCATCAGAACCGCATCGCCACGCCTTTTCCGAAGTCGACGCCTGGTGGTCACGTATCGAGTAATGAGCGCTGCCGTTGCCGCTACAAACAGCGCGCAGCAAGCGAATACTGCCGGCAGCATTCCCTGAACATACCTGGGCGACAAGTCATATTCAGTGGCTGCGTGTGCTATGCTCCAATATTCAAAATCGTATGTCGAATTAGACACTTTCATAGTTGTGACCCAATCTTCAGTATCATCAAGGGAGCGCGTCGATGTTGCAACAAAGTTTGTGATGAATTTCCACTCAAAACGATCATTCTTGATAATTATTCTTTCGTACAAGTAGCATTTTATTTCACTGCTCTCCATACGAGTTTGTTCCGCTTTTTCCTGGCGATTGATGCTTTCTAGTATTTCATCATAAACTATACTTTCCAAAGATTCCCTTTTTACTTCCCCGTGACCCGTCGTTAGAAGAAATATATGCTGTTGGTAAGTACCCAATTGGAAAAGAAACAGTTTTAAGTCATTGAAGATTTCAGCAACCGGCGTTGTGGCGGTAGTGTGCGGCGCGGTGGTTTCGCCTGCAGGCGCCGGGGCTGCGGCGGCTCCGCGGCGCAACCGGCTGAGATTTGTACCGCGACCTTGAACTGATGAGAGTCGCGCGATGTCCTCGAACTTGTTTTTTTCGAATGTTTGTTTTGTGGACCGAGTGATATTATAGGACCAAGGAAAATAATCTCGGAACTGATTCTCTAATGTGCTATTTTTTATAGTGTTTACGACGTTTTCGGTCCGTAAAATGTCAAGCGACTCCTGCCGAGTCCTCTTTTTGCGATAAGGGCTCGCAGTTATGTTGTTTACGAGCGCGTAAGCTAACGACGACGGGAAACTTTTCTTATAGAGAGGCGGAAGGTCGCTCGATAAATTCGGGGTTTTTGAAATGTACGTAAATTGGTTAGACGTCAAATTCTCTCGCGTTTGTGGGTAAGGCAAATTTCTTATAGCTACAGTGATATTGTTTAGAGATTGGTTGGTGTTCGACATGGGGAGCGGCGCGTCCTCGTCGACGTGCAGCAGCAGCAGCGCGGGCGCTCCGCCGGCTTGCTCCGCTGCCCGCAACGCCGCCAGCTCCTCTGCGCTGCGTGCTCCGCATAGGACCACCACTGCAAGTATGTAATTACGCACCGCTTCTTTAATTAAATCTAGCACCTGAAACTTCTCTCTTGATGCTCCCATGCCGGAGTCATAAAATGTTATATAACGTTATAAAACATGACAAAATTTACTAGCTCCTTCATAAGTAACATTTTATTACAACTTGTGAATTTATAAGGCACTTTGTTATAAAATGTTACAAAGCAAAAATTTTATACCGTAACACCTTATACTTAACTCCGGTGTAGTAGCACCATTATACTAACTTCTTGGTATGGAACCAGGATTGTCTGTTTTTAGCTCGAGTCAGCAGTTTGATACAGCATATTTAATTGGGTTAGTAATTGCCTACCTACTCACGAATAAGTCAACGAAAAAACTTGTAAAAAAACATTGAAAATAATAAAATTCAAGAATCGTTTCAAATTCGGAAATGAAGAATTCCTGCCTTACGAATAAGCTGGACCCCGACAAGAATATAGCAGAATAAATGATAGTTCTAGGTATGTGACTTCCTTTATCTTGCACAATATCGATGCGCTGGTAGTTTCATAAAGACATGTAAAAGAGCCCTTGGCGCCCAATTAGCAAAAATAAAATTTTGATTTTTAACCGAAATAAACTTCGCATACATAACAGTTATCGCAAATTCATTTTTAGCCGAATGATACTTTAGCATGATCGTATACCTACCTACTTAGCATACTGTCATATCGCGTAACATTAATTTGGCAAAATTTTGAATAGCAAATTTCGTAAAATTTTATGTAGCAGAAAATAAGTTCCACCGAACTTATTGGGACGTAATTGTACCATAACATAATATTAGTAACGAACTGATACCAGTAACGTAGGTTAAGTTAGGTTAGAATTGCAACAATAATAGCGCCTATCGAGCGAAGCGAGTGGACCACGGCAGTCGCGGCAACGGCCTGCGAAGCGACGGAACCAGACGGCTGCTAGGTAAGTAGTTTAGGTTGCCTAGGTTCGAACCTAGCGGGCAACGAAGCGCATGGATTGAATTGAATTCTATTGGTGGAGTAGGTTAAACATATAACGTTATACCAAGTAAATAGTATGGGATAGAAATTTCGGCAAGCCAAAAATTCGGTCATTGGACTATTATTTCAATCAACATTATGCCAATGCGCAAAGAAAAAAGTTCTTGCTCTTCAACTTCTCGATGTTATACCGTGGCGGAAAGCATATAGAATCCGAATAAAGTAGGTAACATACCTAAATGTATAGCCAACGACCTTCTTGCCAAGTATGTCTCAAGGTGAAAAATAATAAGATGAAAGTTATGTTTTATATACAAACGTCATGTAAGGCTAATCTATTCCAATGGTAGATGATAAAAATTCTGCCAAAGTTGTTGACAAATACGTGTGTGTGCCTGGGACAGACTGTCTGTGTAGATCCGACTTGAAGGAAGAAGGCAAATGGCGAATCGCAATTAACTGGACAGCGGCTCGAAAGCCTATCAGACCAAGTTGAGATGCAACCATGACTTAAATAGGTACCTTTGTAATCATAGATTTATTTTTGGAGGCCCATTTTGTTTTTGATGTTCTGCAGTACCAAGTTATTTTCTTAAGTTAATAGGAAGTTCTGAAGTATTTTATGGGGATTATTTTGTTCCCGTATTTATATTACGTTCTATTTATATTTTTTGTTTTTATGATTTTCTTCCATGCTGGTCTAAGAGTAAAGAAACAACATAGTTGCTTCTCTTCTCGCACAGATGGTAAAAGCCCATCGAGGAAATGGGCGAAAATCTCAGGAATCACGTTATAGGCGATGTGGCTTTTGATTCCCCTTTTCACCTATACGCCCACAATAATGCTAAACGTGGTCTTTAGGTCTTGGTACCATAGGCTCTGTCTAGCCCGTAAGAGATAAAGACGTCATTATCTATTGAATGAAGAAGGATAGAAACATAACCCTAATGGGTTACTGTCGTGGTCCCTCTGTCTATTTGGTTTCACGTTTAGAATTATGAATCAAGATAATATTAGGCAAGCGAAGAAAAAATCCGAAAATCTATAATTTGACATCCATCTGTAATACCCATAAAATAAATCTTATTTTGTGATATTAAACTTACACACTTGCATTTCGAGAATTAATGAAACGTATACTAAGTAAAGTAGGTACAGGCGTCTCGATCTCTTCAACCGAAAAGTTAAGTTTGTCTTTCAATCAGCTTGCCTTTTCATTAGGGTATTTAGAGTCTCCAGTGTTGTATCGCTACCTATATACGGAACCCTTCGTATTCGTTCGACTCACACTCGTCCGTTTTTTCTATAAAATGATAAATTTATATCTTATTTCTTTTAAAAGCACAAACACTCCCGTGGGTTGAAATTTCTGACTAAACATTACTATTTAATATAAACGGGACCATAATAGATAATGCCTGTCTTGAATGAAAAAGAGGTGTATCAAATTACTAATGGATTAATATGGACAATAGCTTACATAAAGGTTTCAAAATAACATGTATATTTACCATATACCATATTTAAGTATTAACATTATATTATTTATCAAAGCAGATTATTAGAAAGGCTAAACATACCTATACACCTGCTGACGATAATGTAATGTAGCTACAATGCCGAGCACAAATAAGTACAATGCCTATACTTAATTAAATGAGTATAAATAATAATGTAGATATTCGTCATTAATTCATTATACAAAGCTAATTCTTTGTTTTTAGGACTTCGAGGAGGAGAAGAGTTTTTAATTAATTATGTTTCTTGAATATTTGTTATTTCTACTTTTGTATTGAGCGGACGCCACGAGTATCGGTCGACACCTTTGCCGTGTCCCACATGCAAAGCACCGCACTAGGGGCCGGGGCAGCTGCCAAACAAGCCCAAACGAGCATGCGTCGCAAATATTCTGCACTAACGAATTACCATGAGTTTGCTGCGCTTGACCAGCGGACACAAAGAAGATTATAAAAGAATTGTCAACACATTTAGTGCTGGCCCCACGCGACCCTGCTGGCGCTTAGGTGCCTGTCTCAAAGGCTAGGAGTTCAGAGAGGCAATGCGGCCACCGTCTTGGGATCGATGCCTGTGGCGGAATATTTTGACGACACATCTACTTCATTCCTTTATTTTTAGTCTGTTTTAAAATCTAGCTTTGTTTCATTATTTATTATTATTATTACGAGTATTATAAAGTTGGAGTATCTAATAAATTAGCACCCTCTTTTATTAGGTATTGATACTTTGTTAAATAAAATTTTTGAATATAAGTATACTGTTTTATAAAAAAACAATATAAAATGTTGACTTGTGAAATTTGACAAGCAATGTATTTGACTCAGTATTCGTATGGAACTCTAGAGCATCAAAAAGTTATACCAGCGTGTTGGGAACGACGTGTTTTGTTTTCTAAACAAGATGGAGCAAACGAGGGCCACATGTAGTTTAGGTTAAGTACATCATATTCTAGATAAGTTATAAAGAAACTCACCATGTGGTCGCCAAGTGAGTTCTTTTAGTGATAAGGCTGAGCGGCGTGCAACTATGCCAGCTGCGGTGAGCGCTCTCGCTACTTCGTGGAGTGCAGCCGCGCATTCTTCTTTGGCCGGCGGAAGCAGGGCTCGGCGCCAATGCAGGGAGGTGGCGAGACGAGCGGTGGCGGCGGCTCGGGCCGGCAGCGCAGCGCAGGCGACGGGTTGTGGGCGCCGCAGGGCGCGCGCCGTAGCGGCCAGCGCGCCACATGCGCTCGCGCCCGCCCAGCCCGCGTACACGGCGGCGCCGCCCGCGCTCAGCACACTAAGTGCGCCGCGAGTCACGAGCTCCCTCCATCGCGGTCCGCATGTATCTGTGTAGATTTTGTTGCTGGAAATTACATTTCATAGCACAAAGAGTACAATCAGATGCAACGACTTTATGTTTTATGTACTAAGTAATGTCATCGTATTGAAAACTCAGATAATTAAAATCACCGACACAAAGTAATTCTACAACTCTCTTTACAAACCTTCATACTTGAAGATGCGGACTGGACGCTGCGTCAACGTGGATTTCCCAACTGATATAGCGTATTTTTGAAATCGAGCCTCCGAGAACAGCGTTTCTGCTGTGGGCGCGTTGCAGGCCGCTCTTAAGATCAGCAGGAACGGTGCTTCGGTGGTGTTATAATCGATGGCGGTAGCAGGGGCGCCGGGCAGCAGCAGTAGCAGCAGCAGCAACAGCGCGGGCGACGGCGGCGAGGCGCGCGCGGCAGCCCGCGGTCACGTGCCGGCCGGCTCCGCGCGCGCGCGCCCGCCCCGCGCGCAGCCCTGTGGTTCGCGCTCCGCCGCACAGATTATGCGTTCCACGTAATTGCGCGAGATCAAACGCCTGCCGATCACTTCGGTGACGTTCATAATGCGATCGATGCCTTAGTTAGGTAGTTTTCTTTTCTAAACGGGATAAAAATAATAACGGGTAAGGAACCACTTATAATATTGTGTCCATAATACGTGTAATATTGTCGGACGCTGTATTTTATAAAAGGCACTCAAGTAAATCATTTTCCTTAACGAGTGTCAAACTTAATTATCTAGGTACAAAAAAATATATATTCACGAGAAAGGTGTATCCATTTTGTTAAGGTTTTGTTGTTGAAAAATAACGTTAATTGTTAAAAGTGTCTGAAGCTGCCTGGGATACTAATTTTTATTTTTATAAAATTAATAGGTTCCTACTGTTGAGCTGAGTCGACGATGAAGCCAGTAGGTATAGTGAAATTTCTCAATAGTTATTACGAGTAATCTGATAGACTGTAAGCCTTGATTTTAAACTCCATTGAGTGGTTTGGACGCATCTTTACTTTAAGCTCGGTAAATAGGGGTTTGAAAATAAAGAAGCAAATGAATGGAACTTTTTAATTAGTTTGAGTGTACGGTCGTAACTTAGATAAAGTTATTTGCTGTACTCAGATATTTTAAATACCTGTAATTTGTCTTAATTGACCCAGAGAATCATTCTTAATAATAATATTATGGGTACATAATACACATCGGAATTGAATCGCATTAACACGTCATGGTTCCCTTGTTGTTAGGAGTCATGTGATTTTAGTGCCAAGAAAGAATCTGTTATTTCTACTTGCATATCGTTTGTGGAGGTCATAAGCACTAAATGTTAATAAGAAACATGGTCTGTATGAAATAGGTTAAAAATAAATCAAATCCATTATAATTCATGTCCTTTAATTTAATTAATAGTTGTTCAAATTAACTGATCTCTGTATCGCAACTGGGGCGCAAAGAAAGACCTTCATACTCGTACTAAGCAGAATGATCTTAGCTTATATCAAAAACACATGCAGCTGACAGCGCAAAGACAAGTAAAACCGTAACAGAATAAAACCAATACAATACCAAATCAAGTCCCGTTACAGGAAAAATCGGTAAAAACGATATTGTCGATCACGTCCGAAGTAACAAATTATCGCTCATATCATTGATCAAAGTATTCGTTTTGTCAGTTCATGTATGGGCTGACAATCGGCATCGGAGTCAGCCAGCTGTCACATTCATACAAGAACTGTCAAAATGAACACGATGGCAATTGCGAGCGAGTTAAACAATAAGCCTACTGATACTGCATTTAGCATCATATCTAGATATAACGATGGCAAGAATATACAAAAATAGTAATGTTGTTGACGTCTTTCTGGGACTTATTCCGCTAGTGCTATACAGCTCAAATGCTATACAAACACATTGACAATGGAATTCCAATACGATGTAGGTTAGGCTATGCGTTGCCTGTCAGTCAGTCAATCAATCAGTGACTTGACTCCTTAATACAGAATATTATTTAAAGCCCGAACTGACAGACTCCTCAACGCCCGGCTATAGGTACGTCAGAAACCAAACCAAGGTTAACCAAACCTAACAAAGGCCTAAATTTAGAAAACTGAATTATTTTTTCCTTTTTAATGTAACTATCTGGCTAGAAAATGAATGATGACAAATTTTGTTTTTTTTTCTCCATATTAATTGTGCATGACTACCTAGGTGCAGAGCATAGTGTATTTTTATTCGAATCTAGCTGTTAACCGCGGCTTTGCCCCCGTACCAGTTTTTTAAAATATTGTTACATAAGAACCTTCTCCTGACAGTAACAAACATAACAAAAAAAGAACTAGCGAAATCGTTCCAGCCGTTCACGCGTAATGCCGTGACCAAGGGAGATAGAGATTCATTTTTATACATAAACTAGCTTTTGCCCGCGACTTCGTCCGCGCAGATAAAGTCAGAGTGACGTGACGATATACCCCATACATCCACTCATGTCTCCAATTGCCTACAAGGTTTTTATTTCCTATTCCGTGGGAAATTCGGAAAATCCCTTCTTAGAGCACCTACGTGATCCTCTAGGAATGTTACCTACTAATTAGTGTCTTAATTATTAACCTCGTATTTTTATCCCATGGGAAATTCGAAAAATTCCTTGGTAGCGCCACCTTTATACTAAGCAAGGAATTAATATGTAAGTTTGCCAAATTTAATGTCTGTAGCTTTATTGGAACAACATTTCGGGATTTTGCAATCCCGCAGAAAAATCGGGATAAAAAGTATTCTATGTCCGTCTCCTGTTTCTAAGCTACTCCCCACCAATTTTCAGTCAAATCGGATCAGCCGTTCTTGAGTTATAAATACTGTAACAAACACGGCTTTCTTTTACATATATATAGATATAAGATTGTTATACATATATGTATAAGTATAGAAGAAGATACACGTCTGAAACGCATTCGCGCTGATATAACTATTATACCAAATAAGTTTTTTTTTAATTTATCCGAAAGCTCTTTTTTGATGATATTATTATTATGATAACGAACGTGTAGGTATATTATTATAGTCACGATTTCCAGAGTTTCAAAGTGGAATAACATCAGCAAATGAGACCAGAGATCTTTTTTTGTCAAGTTATATGCTTTCAAAATGTGCCCTCTAGTAAAATGTATTCTTATGTCACAAGGTAATTAAATTATTTATTTTATTTTAATATCACATGACAAAGCTATCTGGGATAGAAGAAACATATATACACAACACAACTAAAATTAAGTTAAACTGCGCAAAATTGAAAGTTAGACTATAAAACCTAATTTATGGTAACAAAAATAAAAACAATTTTCTCGCGTTACGAGTTTTACAATGAAAAAAAAATACTACTCAATGAAATGCATAAACTTTAGAAAGGTTGTACGCTCCAAGCCAACTTTTTGCCACTAAATAAGTAACTGTTAGAAAGCTCTGCGTAATTTTTATAGTTTCCAAAACTTTGTCACTATTATTTGAAAATCAAACAAGCTTCTAACATTTTTCAAAAGCTTTGAAACTAAATTTCTAAATGTCGGTGAAAATTAGAACACATAGAAAAATCCGAAAAGTAAAGCTATGGCCGGGAATCGAACCCGGATCCTCGCCATTCCCTGCTATGGGTGGTGTAGGGGTATAGCACGCGTCACGGAATGACGAGGATCCGGGTTCGATTCCCGGCCATAGCTTTACTTTTCGGATTTTCTATGTGTTCTAATTTTCACCGACATTTAGAAATTTAATTTCTAACGGTAAATCCGAAAAAGTAAAACATAAAAATCAAGAAATAAAAATTCTTGATTCATTTGATAGCTTTGAAACTCATAAAATTATCATTATATCGCCAATAAAACCCGAAATGAAAATTACTGAAACTAAAATTGACCGATGTTATCCAGTTCAGATTATCTATCTGGATCTGGAATGGATAAACGCTGGTTGATCATGAAAAAAAGAACGTACATCCACTACTCTACTCTCACCTACTGGACACCCTGTATCAATTGTATATAAATCGGACGCACGCTTGACTAACTGGTCAAAGCGCAAGTAGCGATTAAATTAACTAATTTATCCGTTTAATTCAACAGTCATTCAGCAAAAGAGTTAGTTGAGAGCCAAACTATCCATGGTGGTGGATGGTCCATAAATTAATTGATTACTTGATGAATTTGTTAATGTTAAAAATGAAATCCACCGATTTGCATAACTTATTTTGTGGCTTCTAAGTTTTTTTCATGACTCTATTAAGCAACAAGATTTGTTTAAATGCACCTAGGTATAGAGGTACATTACAGGCAGTACTTAATACAAATATGTTTGTAATAAATCGACTTCAGCACTACGTAAATAAAATGACCTATCTAAAGCTTGTTTTGTTTCTCTATATCTTTGACGCAACAGTCCAAAAGTCAAAGTTTTTAAGAAAACGTAAAGGTAATTTTAAAACAACAAATAGAAATCAAGGCAAAACATTTCCGAAAATAACAATATCGTCCTTAACTATATTAATTGCATTGCATATAAACAATGATGCGGAAAAATAAAACATAGTTTTTTAAATTCGCTTTGCAAATTATTATTTTCAGCAGGTGGTTTAAATAAAATGAGTAATCAGAAAGTAGAACATTTGTAAACTTACATCAGTGCTCATGCTCAGCCACTGGGTCCAGGTCACTTTCGTTACGCCTGATTGAGTTTGTATTGTTATTATAATTTATTTTAAAATTTACAACGGAGAAGCTGTTTTTTGAAAGTTTAATTAACGCGTGAAAGCTTGATCGAAGCATGCACGGCGAAGGTGCAAGTATGAGTTGCGGAGCGTTGCGGTTTGGTTACGAGAAGCGCGGAGCACGGCAGGGCGACGGATGAGCAGTTCACCTCGCTCGCGGCGACGGCGCGCCGGCACTGGACGCGGCGGGCGCGGTGCGTCGCGCGCCGCCGCGCGCCGCCGCGGCCCGGCACGGCAGCGGCGCACGGCACTCCCCGCCGCTACCCCACGCTCGACACTCGCCGGCTGATGCTCACTACGACACTCACTTCACTCGCCATCCCTAATAAATCACCACTCAATAAGCAACTACCATTTCTATTAAGTAGATATAGTTACTTATCGACGATAGGTACTGAAATTTAAACGCGTCTCTGAAATGCACTATTTTTGATATAATTCGTAGGTTCTTACCCCGTGTAGTTTAGTACACGGTCTGTTATCTGGTCTATCCGACTTAATCCAAATATTTTCCTTTATTTGACATAATTTACAAGTATTATAGCCCGGGCTACACGAGGCTAGTTTTTCAAGCTAGTATAGCAAGCTAGTATTAGTAAGCTAGCAGGCTAGTACCTCTCTCTGGCTTCGTGTAGACAAAACTATCTTCATTTGTAAGCTAGTAAGCTAGTTTACAAGCCAGGACAGTTTTTAATAGGATGGTGGTCTATTTTCAGGCTAGTAGACTGATTTTACTATCCTGACTTGTTTACTAGCTTCATGTGACCGGCGAAGCTAGTTTGCAGTTGGCTAGTAAACAGGAACCACGCGACGAGTTTTTGAGAGACTTCATCTCTGCTTAAAATCCACGGTCTTGTCCACACCCTTTTTTGTAATTCATCTTTTAGTTCGAACAGTGCGAATTGGCACAGTTTTCGAAGTAACTGTTTTAGTCGAATGGTTTTTTTTTTCGTATGCAGTTCATTTTGTACGAGTGGTCACCGTATCACTCCAGTAAATACTAGCTTCAAAAATTCTAGCCTCATGTAAACAGAACTAGCGTGCTCCAAGCTACGTCAGCAAGCCAGGACAGTTTTGTGAAAAACTAGCTTACTATCCTAGCTTGAAAAACTAGCCTCGTGTAGCCCGGGCATACCTAAGTGTGGATTTAATATAGAAGCTTAATATAGAAGACTAGCTTCTTCCGCACAAAATCAAAATTTGCGGTAAAACGTCTTTCACTATGCCATCGAAAAGGTACAAAAACCGGCCAAAGACAAGTCATACTTTAGTACGAAGAGATTGGTGCTACTGTAACAAAACATCCCCCCCCCCTACTCTTAATTCAAAAAATATATTATTAAAAAATCTAGATTCTAAACTAATTCGAATAAAGCGCCTAACTTACATAGCTTACATAGCTTATTAATATAGGAGGTAAATAAAACCGCCTAGCATCCGCCTAGCCGCCGCATCATTAGGGCAAGTATGGAAATAAGTCAAACATTATTTAATAAATTATGAAGCTCGTCATAACGGGCGTAGTAGTAAGACCACGGTAAAGTAAGTAAGTCGATGGCTAATAGCGGAGCAAGGAAACACGTTATGGTTAAAGTTTCAGGGAGATCTATGGAATGTAAATACAAAATACTTTACTATACACGCGCTTGCCTTTACGATATTTATACTTTAAATCAAAATGTGCTTTTATGTGTTGCAATTCCACAGAATGTGAGTAACCTGTAAATTAGTCAATTAAACATTATGCTGAGATATTGATCAACTTATGTCAATGGAAAATAGAAGTGCATAGTTAGAAATGATGTGATATATTAATTATTTCCCCCCCTTTTCCCCCATCGTCACAGTAGGCCTTCATAGGCATTAGTTTGGGTTCCCTTCAATAGAGAACAGCAAGTCTGAGTTTGATTTCGAGTACTATTCTTTCACTACACTGTATGATTTAGAGTAGTATTCTTTCACTATTGTATGACTTCATACTGTACTTCGGTGTAGGCAACTAGCCAAACCAATGCGCTACCGGATGAGGTATGGTCTCCCCGTCTATGAGTCAATAGTGAGTGATATGAAATTAGTCACTTTAATAAAGACTTGAATTCACAAGTCTAATAAATTACATGTACACTGTTATTGTTGTAACTTTGCGATAGCAAAGAATAGTTTTATAAGGTAAATTAATCGTGTGATGTTGTTAGCAGATTCCATTTCCACTATTAATTGATAATAATTCAGATGATGATGACTCAATGCATTTGTAGCGCTTCCCCGTCTAGGTAAGACAACTACATGCCAGTCTTGACGGCGTAAAATTAGTTTCAAATGAGGTATTGATTAATTTAACCTCAAAACAATCCAGCTAAGGCAATTTCAACAATTAGTGAAGGTAAATGATTCAAAAGTAAGTAATTCATATGACCTTCGAATACAGACATAATGAATAAGTAACACTGCATAATATCAGCCTAAGCTCACATCTCACAAACAAAGCAACACAAAACAAAAGAAATGACTCACTCAGTATTTCTTCCGGGACAGCTGCGTAAATCAGGAACTCTGAAATTAGTAGATACACCCTAATAACCTATGAACCCTATCCATGTCTAACAAGAATCCTATGCTACATTTGTATATCTCACAGCTAGAGGTGATGGCTACCTCACATTTACATTAATGGCGTGGTGTGTAACGTGACTAAACTGAACTAACTAGGGGGATGAGTCGGCGTCCTCGGTGTGTACCTAACCCTATTTCCTACGCCATGTGTAATATTGCCGAAGCCAGGTTGTGAATGGAGTAGGGCGGAGAGATAGTTGTGCGAATAAAATATAGATATAAAGACCAACGCCACCAGTCCTATGCACTGACCAGCAGATACACAGAGCCTGATAACGCCAGGGGGAAATTTCCCGACTGCCATACAGCAATCGAGCGCCAGGTTGATCCCCAATGCCTGACTCCGTCCCGAAAGTCGTTAAATCCCAAGCTTTGTTACCACCGCTAGGTTGCCTTAGGGCCGGGAACCTCGTCGCCGTAAAGTCCCTACTTCAAGCGTGACAGATTTAGAACACACAATCAAATCATGGCCAATAATCAAACGTCGTGAATGATGAACGAATGACGATGATGGCGGTAATTTCTCTGCCGATACCCCGGATTCTGGGCACCGATCATGATACTGACGGCTTAAGGAGTCCTCATGCAGCCACAGAGAAATCGGATTAGGGAAGGATCAAGGATATTGGTGAGGTTGGTATGGCAATTGGTTCACGAACACTAATTGCGAAGCACAATAATTTAATTATTTAAACTTGTCAAAGTAAATAACTGCGAGCCGATATCGCTTACAGCAAGACCTTGCTTGAAGAAATTTTAAACGTACTTACTAACAGCACGACCTCGCTTGAAGAAATTCCGAAAAAGAGCCCCGACTCCTTCAAGCACAGTTCTATTTATACCTGTTATCTGCGTCATATATCGCAGTACAAACTTTGTAATGAAACTTGCTAAAATCATGTAATAAATCTTGCAGTTTGATCTAATAAATTATTTCTATAAAAATAACATATTTGAAATAAAACAACACTTGTAATTAGTGGATTTTAAGTATTTTAAAACAATCTATTGACTTGGATTCGGCTTTCCGCCAATCAGAGGTAGGCATTGAGATGGCGGGAAACGTGTTGTGATTGTTTATTGTTTTTCGGGACGGCCGCCATTATTCTCACTCCTCTTTTGTAGTCAGGAGAGTGTGTGAAAGAGATGGAATGCACCTAAGATATGAACATCATGAAATAACACGATCAATGAAAGTTAGGTCAATTGTTCCTAGTTGCGAGGAAGCACGGATGATGCTGATTAGGTACTCAATTATTGAACATTTTGGTGTTATATATTACCTGTGTAGTTTACTCGGCCTTCATACAGTTTTAAGTTCCTTCCTGCGCAATCTATTTCTCTATGAACTTTTATCTATGCTAATTTTAGCTTAATTACAATTTAGCCTATCATAGGAAAGGTCCTACATAATATCTTAATTGGATAAATTCTAATATTTATTAATTAACTATGGGCAACGCCCAATCATATATTTGTGAACTGAACGGTGAAATACGTTATGTACCGTTACACTACCTGACCGAAATAAACACATTTTGAAAAGTCCTGAAATTGTTTTTAGCAGTCATAATTATTCCCTACCTGGGTAGATTTGAAGACTCTAGTAATTATAGCAGTTACTGGCTTTTCAGCGAACTATTTGCATTGCACCAGGCCTTTATGTGAGCTCAACCTTTTTAGAATGAAATCTGCATGAGTTTGAAAACATTTGTCAATATAAAATCTAATTTAAATCAAAAGCACTAAGAAGTATCGATATAAACTTCGAAGCAAATCTCCTCCAAAATAATTTTCTAACCCTTTTTAAAACCTTTACTGGATGAATTTCAGTAAAACACGAAACACTTCTTCCATTAATTTTGTTAAAGAATGTTTATGCAAAATTTGAAGTAAATTGGACTAAGGATCCAGTTTTCCCATACAAAATTTGGCCCTCTTTTTCACCCCCTTAGGGATATAATTTCGGAAAATTGTTTCTTATTGGCTGCCTACGTTATACAAAGAATACACCCTCCAAGTTTCAGTTCTCTTTTATCAGCGGTTTAGGCTGTGCGATGATCCGTCAGTAACTCAGTCAGTCATTCAGGACAAAGCATTTTACATTTACAGATTTGGTTGTTTTATTATTTATGTAATGTAGAGCGTCTGGAACAACCAGACCGATCCTAAAAAAACGCCAAATAGAAAGTAAATTCTCTCTGAGTCTATTTTTGAACCCGGAAAAGCGGCAGTTCCAGCGGGACGCAAACGAAGCCTAAGAGCTAGAAACTAAATGAATAATCTAGCGATTTGATTTAACCTGCTTCCACAACAGGAGTGATTTTAAACCCTGTGTTGATCTAATAAAAGAGCTCTTACAAAGTAGCGACGTCCGTTAAATAAGATGTAAGTACTAGAAGTGCAGCTGCAGTGATCAGAATCTTTAGTGTAAGTTATCTTAATTAAAAACACTCTTTTATCAGGTGCTGAAAGCACAGGATAAGTGCATACAAATGCATTTTGAACTAAATAAATATTCGCATATTATCGTTATAACCAAACTAGAAACAATAATTATTAGTTTATGAGAGAATCGTCTATGGACCACCCGGCTCCATTCCGCCTGTTAGATCCTCGACACCAAGTCCACAGGAATGGTAAAAACAACACATCTCACGTGTGTTACGTCACATCAATGAATACTTTTGAGTTGTTGTTGGAGTGAGCCAACTTTCGGAATAATTTTGAACAATTTCAATTCGATTTAGCATCAATTAAGTATAGGCATTAATTATCTTATATAACTTAATACAAACCTTATTACAAAGCCTTATTACAGACCTCTTGAAACCAATTAAAACTCCAAGGGGATCGTCCACCTACACGGAAACGAGTTATTTTTGCTTGTAGTGTAAGCTTATTACCGGAACCAGCCTCGGTAAATAAATAAGTTGAGAATTAATGTTTTTAAAAACTACTTCTTTAACAAAATGCTGAAGGATACATTCATGGATTTTGGAATTTAGGATTTAGGATTGCGTTGGCATGCCTAAGAGTAGTACTAAAGCCTTTAACCAGCTCCAAAAAGGTATAACCAATGCGGAGTTCTTGTTTCCGCTAGGCTCCTGATTGAGTATACATATATTCTGTGTTTTATGAAACTTTTTACTTAACAAGTTTTTGTTAAAAAAAAAAACATCTTTCATAGAACCTTTTTTCTGATCGAACTTTTATCGTTGACTGTACTTACATTATCTAGCAATTGTATCATACATTCCACACAGTGTACTAAATTTTCAGTGAATCCGACCACTAGAATGAGAAAAATTTGACTCAAACAAGCAAAAAACAAACAGGATAAGTTATTAAACAGTTTGCAAAAACCTCGCGAGCGTGAACCTGCCTCATTTAAAAAGGACTAAAATAGTTTAAACACCTACAATATGCCGAATGTACTTTACTATAATGTAATGAAGTACAAATAGTTTAGTGATAATTACTAAAACTCGTAATGCTTAAATGCTGAAATAATTTGCAGAATTACAAAATACAGTTAAAAAAAATCAGGACTCAAGTGATAATAAACTGGTTTATCTATATGAACAATTCCATACAATCATACCGCCTTTCTTAAACTATCGCCAAATTTATTAAATAATTAGAAACTCGGAGAAAAAATGAATTTATTATACAGTCACAAACCCATATTTAAACGAGAAAATTAATGTGCGTTGCGTTGTGTTATCATAATATCATCCTATTTAAAAAAAATGTTAAGTAGAGCCTTAACGATGTAGAAAAAAGGCTCCGCCAAGAGGAGCTCCTTCGACTCTATTTATTTATAAACTAGCTGTTGCCCGCGACTTCGTCCGCGTGTGTTTTTGTGATACTTACGGCTTTTCTCGATATCAAAATTATTATTATTATGACTATTAACTTCGTCACGTGAACCACTGAAAGTGTGTACGAAACTATACTTTTAGAATTACATCATGAAAATAATAATTTGTGACACGGAATCTTGAAAAAAAAACAGGTGTGAACTGGTTAATGACTCATCACATTTATTTATACCTTATTTTACAAAATAGTTTAATTTATAGTTTCTTTATTCAAAAAAAGCTAAGTACAGTTTTAGTTACCTACATCACTATTAATTTCGCCGAACTATGACGCTTATTGGCGAATACTGCGCTCACTTTAACGATATTTGTACCCTGATTAATTTAAAAAAATAAATATATTCTAATCAAATAATAGGTACATAAATGTTTACCTGTTTTTACCTTACGACTAACAATTCATTTACTAATCCGTTTTAATTAATATTTTGCGACTCAATTTTTTCTAGCAGAAGTTTTTTTATTTATTTTCTTGGCTTAAGTAGGTAGCTACAGATTATTAACACTTATTATCTTTATCTACAAATTAATTACCTACAGAGGCCTTACCATGACGTCGTAATGCGATTCAGTTAAGGTTCGCTCGCTGTCAGATTCATACTAAAAGCACAAACTTTTTTCACAATAAAATTCTGACATGTTCGTAGCGCAGACGTAAACGCGCCTTTTGATTTGATTTTCAAATAAGAGTGCGTTCAAAAACCGAACGCGTTGTGAATAATAGCACATAAATAAAAACAAAGTAACGGTATTGGCAGAGTGCAAAGCGGGTGGAGGGGGTAGCCTAAACGATCACAGCGCTCGCTACGGCTAAAATTGACTATTTTGTCGCTCACTTGAGCTGTCAAATCCATATTGCAGTAAACATTCTTGCCTAATACTTATGTCCTGTCAATCGTTCAAAGGTTAACTGGAAGAGATCCCTTTTAGGGATAAGTTCGCCTTTGTGCATGTGTGTTATCCTGTATTCATCTTTTTCTTGTGTTTTATGTACAATAAAGAGTTATACATACATACATACAACATTTTCTAATCGTTTTTGAGATAAAATATGGTCCTGGTAAGATATGTTGTTGTGAATTGTAATAACACCAAGAAGAATAGCGACTGTAAATTTTACCAATTTCTAAGACCATGGTGGAAAAGAGACCAAAGAAATAAGTGGATATTAGCCGTAAGAAAAAAAAAGTAAGTTACCTAACCTCTAAAATGTCACTGAAAACAACAATTTTAATATTATTGGCAATAATGTTACTGACTACCATTGTCCAAAATTGTGTAATATAGTAAAATAACACAAGATTTCATTAATATTTTTCACAATATTTACTTACTTCTTGTTTGACAGCGGTGACAATATTGTCCATAATGGCCGCCTGTACGTGGCGCTGTCGTCGCGCACGGTCCCAATTGCATATTGAACTTTAGGTGTTAGGTAAAGAACACAATTTAGGACTTTAGGTTTGACGAAAATGTCTTCGTTGAAAAATACCTGTACAGCATGTAATTATTTTATTAATGTTTTTTCACAATTGACACAGTTTTCCGGCTTTATGTCTTATGTACATTCGTATCTATCTATTTTCTCCGTAGTATTATTTTGTTTGTAATTATTACCAACTACTTACACCGAGGAAAGCTGATTTTCTTGAGTTCCGCTATTTTGTGCGTAATCACCTCAAAAATTAAATTTCAAGAAAACTGAGAAATTATATTTACCTGTATTAAATTGAAAGTATTATTTAGCAATTTTAAAAGGTTACACTTCATTGGTTTTTATTGTATAGGTGTATGAAGTTAATTAATTTTAAACACAAAACCCTCTTTTTTGCGCCTCTGGGTAAGATTAAAAAAAAATGCTAAAACAGGTATTTCCTTATTTTTATTACTACATATTTATTCTGAGTTTCATGATTCTAGAACAATCTAATTTTATTTTTTCATACAAACTTTAACCCCCCTTTTCACCCCCTTTTTCCAAAAAAATCCAAAATTTCTGTAGCCTATATCCTATTCTGAATTTATTGAAATAGATTTGTGAATATTTCAACAATATCCGTTCAGTAGTTTTTACGTGATGCTCAGTCAAACAAACAAACAAACAAACAAAAATTTTAAAAATTGTTTTAATATGTTCAGTTACCGATTTTAAGTCACCCTGGTTGGTTTTTTTTTTTAATCTTCAATGTACAGATTTTTTGGTCTCAACGATTTTATTATAATGTATAGAAGATAAATTTTAGCATTTTGATTAAAAAGAGGTCACTTTAAAATTAAATAGTTAAGTGATCGTCGACATTTAAAGCTGGTCTCAAATATTGAACATCTCATCTGAATTCATTAATCAGAAGTTCTTTAATGTAAGACGGCAAAGCGTAAACACCTAATGCACGAAGGTGGTTGCGTAACTGTATGACGTATCACGACATTACCCGTAGTCCTACCGTTATGTCCTACTGTTATAAGAATACTAGATCACTAGAGATAGTAAAATTTGTTTAGGTTCGTTAAGAATCTTCAAATGCCCGAACGGCAAACCGAGTAGAAATAGTGCAGTCGACCTTATGGTGAAGTGTAATTCGTCATTTTTTATTTAATCCGACGTATCAACTTTTAGGTCACTAACAGATTTCGGGCTCCTTAAAAAAGTAGCGTAATCGATAAGGACGTCCGGTGTAGTCGGGTCGCCGGGAGCAAACGGGTTGTTAGAGCCGGAGCTGGGGCCGGCCGCCGGCCGCCGGAGCGGGCCGCCCGCCGCGCCCACCCCGCGCCCACCCCGCGCCGGAACATAAGTTACTCATGTCCTATTCATGTTCAGTTCACAGTTTGCCTTTACGTTGTATGTTGCACCTAATAACTTAGGAACCTTGTGTTATTCGTTAATCATCTTAAATCAACAAATTTTATAATATCTTGCAGCATCAAGATTAACAAAATTGGTCGGCGGCACATTATTTATTATACCAATAAAAAGAGGTTGAGTAGCAGGGAAAATGTAAATCATGTCGTGAATTTCATTACGTAGCGTGGATGGGCGCTAGATTGACGTCGTCTCCGAGATGATTCTCAATTGACTTTTAAAAGGCCACTATCCGCGGTCGTGCATGCCTGTCCTCCGGCGACCATGCAAAGGGACGCTGAAATACACGCGTGTTTTCACTAAAGCGTAGTTCTGCGTCTCGCTTGCCCCTTCTATTGCCGTTGGTGATGGCCGTGTGGTTTATTGGATTCGTGCATTGAAAATGAAAATGAAAATGAAAATTTTATTTTTGCAAATTGGCCGCCAAGGGCTCTTTTACATGTCTTTTTGTTACCAGCGCATTCGGAAAGACCATCATCGCCAAGAAAAAAAGAGGTTACGTCCTTTGGTGTCAGAAGGACGTTTTTTCGGCCGTGGTATCTAAAAACTATAGGAGCAGCATAATAATTTGAAACAATTTTCGTTGAAAGTTCCTATTCATAATGCACTCATTGCTTTGATTATTTCCTTGCTTTTTGATGCTACGATTCAAAAGTTAGAGACACATCACAACTTTTGGAGCTTATTATATTCCAAAACAATCATATCTAATCACTTCAAGACACAAAATAATCATGCTAGACGTGGCCTTTAGGTCCTGTTGCCTTGGGCTCTGTCTACCCCGTGTGGAATAAAGACGTGATTTATATATGTATGTGTATGTACTTTAAAACACCTATGTTATGGCGTCTCACTCATCACAGTATAAGTAAGAATAAAAATATTTTTTTCCTCTGTTGCTCTCTTTAGTTTTTCTATAGGACTAGGTAGGTAGGTACATACCTAAAATAAGTTTCTGTCAAACGTTTCATTTTCTATACAAGCTTTTTTTCCTAGCTGTCATCCGTCCTACATAATGTGTACCAAATTTCTGGTCAATCGGACCAACCGTTGAAGATTTCCATCCTGAGGTGACGATCCTGGCTGGGTCACCAGAAATCCACTACCAGATTATTGTATTGTTATCCCACTTTCTCAAGTTATGCAAAATTTCAGCTCAATCGGTTGAAGATATCTGCTTCAAAATTGAGCCGCAAGATTCCACCCGGTCAAACATACTTACATACATACATATATTGCAAATTAATAAAAAGTTTGTACCTAAAAAATTACGGGTTACAAAATACTTAGTTTTCTAATAAAATTCCGGTTAAATACAGACAGATAGATAGACAAGACGAAAGTGTTCTGTTAAGTGATAAGGGTTCTGTTTTTGCCATTTTGGCTACAGAACCCTATAAGATTAAGTGAGGAAAAGGTGAATCATGTTTTATTATTTTGCAATACTTTAGAACAACTGGGAACTCATACCAAATCTATTGTCTTTGTCAGAACAATCAGCCAGTAACACAACAAACATTTAATTTTACATTTCTTGTGAAGGTATACGGTATTTTATACTACCTATGTATTTGTTAACGGAGCTGTGGTTAAGTATTTCTTTCAATTCTTTGTTGACATGCTTGCAACCTTTGAAGTTTTAACGCCTTTGTAAAATAAAATCTAAATAAAGATGATAAGAACAAGCAAAACAAACAAAAAATTATCAACAAAATTTTGTAGGTAAAATTATAGATTAAAATAAATACCTATATCTAGTAACTAACCTTGTTTGATTGTTAGGTACTCCTTTTAGTTTAAATATGATATTTTGAGCAGTGATGATTAATTTTGTATAACAAGAAAAGCACTATTTTTAATGCTAGTGTTAATTTTGAGTTTCCTGTTAGGTACTGTAGCTATACCTACTAATCCGAGCAGAGATTCATAATTCCGCGGCCATTTCTTTTCTTACGCACCGCGAGCCTTAATCGCGACGCTCTGATGAAAAGCTTTCCCAATTGGGGATGTCGTTTGGCTTCTTGATGTTGATTTAGCGCATTTAGCGTGCGTAGGGATTACCGTTCTAGAACAGAGAGGTCTCGAGGGTATCGCGACAAAATGTCTTATGGACTATTTCTGAATTATTTACTTAGTTCCTTTTGTTTTGTAAATTTGTTAGTTACAGTTAAGGCTGAATAGCGGATACAGACAAGAGAGGTCCTCTCGGTGGAAAGCCAATTTGTCGTTAGGTTTTCAGCTTTTGCCTGACACTTGGTTCACGCAAGGTTAAAATTTGCTACCATAAAATATTTAATTAATGTAATAACCAGTTAAGTGCGAGCGCACATGCACTACAAGCCCATGGAAAAAAAAAACATGTCAAATGAATCTGTGTGAATGAAGCTTAGAAGGCTGTTACTATATAATAAAATAACTCTGAGCGCTATGCCGTCATTTCTGAGCGGTACATTTATGGAATTTCTCAGGTACAACTCCATACCTAAAGGGTAAAACCGGGACCTACCCTAACTCGCACTGCCTACATTTTGACTTGGAGACAGGGTTTTAGTAACACTGCAGATTTTTTTTTTTTATGTAAGCCTGTTTATGTAAGTAACCAATATAAAATGATGTCCCACTTCCTACATGTTGATTAGGAGGCAGGGCTCAGGTAACACTGCACTTTGAATTTGTTTGAATATTGGAAAATTATGGTAAAATATGGTTTCTGATTTTTCTTTTGTATTCACCCAACTACTTATCTGGATGCCAACTTCCTAGGTCAATAAACTGGATATAGTTTTGACTGTAGGCCAGTCAAATGGAAAAATGGCGATTTTTGTGGACGTTAATATCTAAATAACCGTTTGAAGTGTGTTTATGAAATTTGGCGAACATTATTTTTCTCGTAAGTCTTAATATATCAGCTGAATTTATGTTTACGTGAAATCGTTTTTGAGTTATGAGGGGGTCAAAAGTGGCTCCAAATGGTTCCTGTAACACACGGTGCTGCTCGCCAATTCTGTTAGCTTGAACTTTGGCTAGACACACTACTGCGTGTCTAAAAACTAACGTAACCTAACCTGTAAAGTTGAGGAAATTACGGTTTCAGAGAAAAAAGCCTCTGTGTTATGGGTACAATTTCCCCATGGAACAACTAGATGTGCCGTGGGGAATTTAGATTCCCAATGGCTCAACAAGTTGAGCAGCGTAGTTGTGCAGTGGGTCAGACACTTTTTTTCCTTATACTCCCTCCGGAAAGAGCATGAAAAGGACAACTGCAGCCCGGATTGATCAGATCTACAAAAAACTGATGAAAACGGCCTCTTCGTAGTCTTTGAAAGACGAATCAAGGTCTTTCAAAGCTGAACCGATTTTGATGTTTTTTTGGTAAGTATATAGGTCATATAAGAAGGACTCTAGCTAGGCTAGGTTTCCTTTTTGTTTATTTTATTATGATTTTTTATGATTTTCGAAGGTCTCTCGTTTCTTTAATAATCCAAATTGGAAAAAATAACTAGAACATGGCAGAGCTCCTAGCATAGCAGAAGTCGTGTGGTAAAGAAATGTCGTTCTAATGTGATTATCTTGTAATTATCCTAGAAGAGAACAGGGTAATGTTTGTGCCTATCCATTGGCAACCCGATTTCCTCTTAAGCATAGAACTCGAAAACAAGGCCAATAATTTCATAGAAGTTTATTAACTGAATCAAGTAGTCATTGTTTGTGTTTTAGGACTGGCACGGCGTGGTCGAGCGCGCGGTTGAGCCGCTCGATGTGCCGGAGCTGGCGCAGCACGAGCCGCACGTGCGAGTCGCGTAGCGCACGCGCGCCTCCCACCCAGGCGTCCGGCGTGCGCGCGCGCTTCTCGCCCGCACTGTCAACCGCTACACCAACAGACCACTCATTTAGTATATAACATTACGAAAGTTTAAGTTTTATGTATTTAGACACTAAACTGGGGCCTTACGATGACGTCTTAACGCTATTCATACTTTAGCTGTCGTTTTTGATACTTCTAGTATGAATCGAATGAGCAAAAATCTTAGGAATCATGTTATAGGCGATCCGGCTGACAACCCATCACTATTTTGATACCCCTTTCCACCTATACGCCCAGAATCATGCTAAACGCGGCCTTTAGGTCTTGTTACCTCAGGCTCTGTCTAGCCCGCGTAAGGGATAAAGACGTGATTCATGTATGTATGTATGTATGCTAGTATGGATCTGGCAGCGATCAATTCAACTTTGGCGTAACAGTTCCCCCCGACAAGAGGCCTCAAAGAGAGAATAGGATAGCGTTTGAGCCGGTGCACTCTGGGCAACAACCTTTAACTAATAAAATATATATAATTATATTAACAAATTTAAGTAAATGTGTTATTCGTTCGCTAATATCCGCCTGTGCAGTGGTAGGTTAGGTTAGGCTATATACTAACAAACAAGGGCTAAATAAAAACAAGAGGGAGCAGTGGAATCATAAATAATATACTTATAGAGATATATACGTAATAAAAAAACTGTATTGTATCGATAGTCATAAAAACATACACACAACTATTGACATAGGTACCTAAACCGAAAACAACACCAAAACTAGCTATAAAAAACTAGTATCACGATTTTAACGTTTCCTGATTATAAGTGATCAGCCTTGCTCAGGTAGGTAGCTAATACTGTCTTTTAATCATTTTGTACATAATATTATTATGTAGGTACTCGTAGTTACTTACAAACATTGTTGGATTTTAGCTGCCAGTGTGAACCCATGATTCCTTTATCCACGCGTGATCTGTAATATTGGCTCAGGTTAATAATCATTAACTCATTTTATATAATTCGAAAGTTTGGGAGGATGGAATTTTGTGTATGTTTTTGACGTCTTCAAGCTAAAACAGCTGGATGGATGGACATAATTCGGAATTGTGACAGTCCAAATTTAAACTTAGGCACCTTTTTATTTAAAAAAAAAGGGGAATTACGAGGTACTCGTAATTCCGCACGAACGAAGTCGCGGGCAGAAGCTGGTTCACTATATAACAAGGCTGAACTATATACTACACGTTTTTGTTAACATACGAGTAGTTAATACTAGACCTTTGTGTGAACATGTACTTAAACAACCAAACATTTAACAAATTGAAATGCTTGTTAGATTCATTTGGGCATCAGTAAACATAGTATAAAACAAAGTCGCTCTCCGCTGTCTGTCCCTATCTATGCTTAGGTCTTTAAAACGAGCACGACGGTTTTGATGCGGTTTTTTAATTGATAGAGTAATTCAAGGGGAAGGTTTATATGTAAAATTCTGCGCAGACAAAGTCGCGGGCAGAAGCTAGTAATCGATATGGAAAACATATGTTTTCCGAGGTAAATACGGTTTTCCTACTTCACAGAATGAGATAGGGCTTGGGCCCCGTGCGGATTGGGACCTTCACACACACCATAGAATTGTTTTGTAGGTGTGTACAGGATTTCTGACGATGCTATCCTTCACCGAAAGGCTTATACTAAATTTAAATTGTAATTTCTTACACAAATTGCGAGAAACTGAAGAGCTAGCCCGAATTCAAACCCACGACCAACTGCTTAAGAGGCCAAACTACTTAGCTCCCACGGCTTTTGAAAATTTCCGTGTACGAATTTGTTAATTCAAGCAGTGAGTATAAATCGAAGTACAGTCAGCGTTATATAGTGTGAAAAATCCAGAGTGATCAAAAAGTTCGTTACGCCATACTGTATCATCTATGGTGTACCATGTTTGTACCGAACTATATTTGACCGGGTTAGATGCTTCAAACTAAATGACGCTGACTGTACCTATATAACTTTGAATTCATTATTGGTAAAATACAATACAAGCATAGATGTGGTCTGAATACTTATACTAACTATAGATAAAGCGCTATTGGAAAATACAGACTGCTAACAATTTCTTGAAAGCCCTCCCTCGTCGATAATCATCTGCATGCACAGGCTGAGAGCAGACATAAATAGAACAGCAACGATGCTTGACGTTAGAACCTACTTTAGCTCTTTTGAGGACAGGATATTGCTATCTCGCGCGCTGTGACGCACGTTTATTTTATAGGTAGGTACTTACATCATTTTCTAACCACATTTTACGGCTCATGTTAGCAAAGTGCAGCAGATCTCACAAACGAGTCCAGCCAACTCGGCTTCCGATCGTAACCTTAAAGGTAGCTGTCGTGGTCACAGACAGTCAAAATGATTGAATACTCTAATTGCTCCACAAAGGATAATTTTATTATTGCGATACGTAGCAGGTATTTTACTAAAACTTTATTTTTATTCTTTACTCTATCTATTTAAAAAACCGCGTCAAAATCCGTCGCGTGTGTTAAAAATCTATAAGCTTACATAGGAACAGACAGCGGAAAGCAACTTTGTGTCATACTATGTAGTGAGTACTGCCAATGCAACGTCGGCTCATATTTGTTCCTGAAGACGACGCAATATAAACTGCCGGCGGCAAATTCCATTTTAAAACTGAAAACCTATTTTTAAATTTTCAAGCAAGGTAGGTAGGTATAAGCTTCTGCTTGCGATTTTCTAATCGCGTTACGGGAAAAGTAATTTCCGTGAACTAACGAGACTAGTGATTGCATTGCGTTCCTTATAGATTAGAACGTCACGACAGATACATAAATTGGAAAGGACTTTTTTGATAAAACCACCTTTAGTATGTTGTTACATATTTCACATGTCTGCTATGACATTGTTCCAAGTAAAAACTAACCCCCTTATTCATACACGCTCTATCTATAGGCTTCTGCTAACTTACAAACGTTTGTCCTTATCTGTGAAAGGTAAATGTCAAAGTGACAGATAAGGACAGAGCGTTTATGAATAAGGGGGTAAGTTTATACAGGGTTTCTTAAAATAGTTACCTTAGGTTTCTGTCTACCCCGTAAGGGATAGAGACGTGTATGTATGTATGTATGATTCTTAAAATGGTTCCAGAATGTTTTAGCATGTGCTTGAGTTAGTTTGACCAAATAGCCCTGTAAATATTTTTCAGGATTTTTGTATCATATTTAATTGACAAATGTTTCCGTACAATGATCGATGTTCAGAGTGAGCCGCGTCAAGGGCGGGACTAAACTTTGTATAAATCAAAAAATTAAATAAAAAATCTCTGCACGAGACTTCAGCCGAACTAACCCAGCCCACTGCTGGAATATTCCAGAAACATTGTGAGAGACCTTGATCTGTTGCCAATTAATTCAGTACGTAATCATGGAATTTACCAGCACACCAATTTCGAATATCCTAAGTTGGGCTAGGTACGTATATTTTTTCCATAACGCCGCTAAAAACCCTAAAAAGGCTCGATGTGAGTAAGCAAGAAAATGAAAAACTGTCTACTCTGATATTAGATGATCTTACGAGAGTGACTGCGCTTGTACGGCCACGCTGCAGGTAGCGGGCGGCGGCAGTGGGGGCGGCACCGCCTGTGCCGAGACTGAGGCATCCACAGAGGGAGCACCCTCAGCGTCTGTTTGGGTATCGCTGAAATAATAATTTATTTTCAACTAGAATGTGGGGTAAACAGACAGGAGCTCTTAGAGAATGAGAAATATATGCCCTTGTATAAATAAAACAGTACCTACATAGATATTTGAGAAAAGCTACTATAAAGGAGTATCTGCAACGTTTGCAGAACCATTTAACGGTTTTTAGACTGTTTATTAGTTTTTACGTCTGCTCGCGCTAGTTTTGGAAACTACAGAACGGATTTTAGTGGCGTGTTTGCGAGCAAATAAAGCTTAGCCTAGAGCTGGCAATAGGCTTGTTTCATCGATATCAGATATCAGCAAGAAAAAATATTGGCACTGAAATTTATAAAAACCATTTAAAATTCTTCACTCTCCTGCAAGTGAAGTCTACTCGAACGAAGCTACAGGAGCCAGCTGGTACACAATAAATGTAGAGCTTGGGAAAATAATAGCGCTAGGTTTTTGCGGCGTCCCTATTTGTGATACCGCTTTGTATAATATATTTTCAGTTTTAGAGTTTTTTAATAGTCCATGTATTATTTAAATAGGACTTGGTATGAAATGGGGCCAAGGTTTTCAGATGGTTACCAAATCAACTCAGCTGATTGTACTGATCATCGCGGCCATTTTGGGAGTAAGTGTATAAACTCGAGTAGGGTTAATAGTTACTCGTAACGAAAGGAAGACCCCGGTCAAAGTCGCTATTAGCTGCAAATATTCATATTATCATTTTGCTTTACCCCAGGGCCCTTTCTTTCGTTGCGTGACTATAGTTTGTACATTTCTTTTTCTTCGCCTGGATCTAGCAGTGGCAATGAGGCGATGAGGTCTCGCAGGAGGCGGCGGACGGCGCGCCGCGGCCCGCGCCTTGCGGCCCCTTCCGCCTTCTGACAACACCACCGCGGAATTAAAAAATATTTTCAGTCAATATACCCTGACCTTATTTCTACAATAAGGCAATCATTAAAAAAGAAAACGGTTCAGAAGTCAGTCATTAATAATCAATGAATACTCGTATTCTTATGTGCCGTTTCCCGATTTTTGAAAGTAAATGTCATTAATTCCCATTTCAAACCAATCTGTGTATTGCTGCAAAAGTACAGCGCAATCTAAACTTTCGACTAGTCAGAGCTGTAATTTTCCTCTACACTTATTTTGAGTCATCATTATTCCCTTTTGAATAATTGATGGCCTTTGACATTGCGTTCACTTTTTAGACAGGTGGGTAGTGTTCCTAGTATTTGGGGTGACTTTTATTCCATTACCGCTATTACGAACATTATCATGTAGCATTGCAATTGAATAGTTGCTTAATGGTGTTTCATAAATAAGTATTTAGTTTTTGATAAGTCTTAAATTTTCGGTCTGCTTATAAAAGGAATTCGTTATTTTTAGTTTTAAGTGCATATGAACAAGACTAGTAAACATCATTGAATTACCCCTACTTAGCTCGATATCAATGAGCAAAAAAATATTCTGTACAAACATAACAAGCGCGGCCCGACGACTGCTGCTAAATTATTACTTGTAGTCTAGACAGAGATAATTTCAGCGCACGTAAGAGATAAGTATAGGTTGATATCGTTGAAATCAATCTCCAACTGCGCTAATTTAATCGTAACATAAGTCTAAGTCATAATTTATTAAAGTAGCGACTCTTTTAGATATTAGGTTAATATAAATATTCAAAATACTTAGAAATAATAATGTTCACGCAATAGACACGCTGCAGGTTTTTTTCTTACCTTCTATAGATTGCCACTAGCCTGCACTTAATTCATAAGTGTTTTATAGTATCTACACTGACCTAAAGTCATGATCTTTTCTCGAGCACGTGTTCGAATCCCACAATAGATAGTTTACTATTATATATTTAAGTTAGCTTAAGTAGCGCTGGTGGACAATAGATAAAAATAAATTCCTACATCTACAAAACTTGTCTGTTACATGATTCGCTCAAAACTATAGTCTGGCAGATAGATCACTGCACTAAAATGACATCCAAATGTCATTATATTAAATAACGATACCACATTTATTTCACTAGTGCTCTACTAAGGCCACGTAATTAATGACTTGATTATAGAACGAACGAAATATTTTAGGAATGTCAGATTCTTAGTTTAGTATATTTTAAATAGCGCGTTACTTTTGGGGGTTCAAGGTTCGCGGCGCAAATACGCGAAGTGAAGTGGTACCATAACTTTGTAAGCTGAATCGACTGTTATAATTCAAGTTTTTAAGTAAAACACAGAGGTGCAAAAAAAATAGTAATGTGATATTGTTGTTTTATTTATGGCAAACGGTTGGGGAATGAGTGGAAAACTGGCAACTGATTTGACATGCTCCGCACATTTTCTAATCGCGCTCTTAAACTGCTACTAACTAGAAAACATAAAAAACTTAGGTATTGAAATTCTCTATTTCAACATAATATAAATGACTCAAATTAATTTTCATGACATCTTTCATTCTTTCATTCACTCACTAAGTCACATCACTATTTAATATTCGCCAAAAACTGACAACATTGAAAGTGTCATTTTACTGCAGTGATCTGTCTGCCAGACTATATGTGCAGCATTACATTTGCGAAGTCCTATCAAGTTGATCTCGAGATGATAGTGACGATCGATCGCTTAAGCCTGGCTAGCTCAGTCGACACGTATAAACAAAACGCGAACTGAGGAAGAAAGTTTATAAGTCAGTAGGAAAATGTATAATTGAAGGCCTCACAACACGGCCTCGAGAGGCCCGGGGCGGGCACGCGCGAGGTGGGGGTCCACACAGCAGCCGCGGCGTCAGCCACACCTGTTCGTCACTCTCTTGCTCGAGATGCGGGCTGACTGCCTGGAAAGATTCATAGCCTTAAATCTTTCGGTCGGGTGGATACAAATAACTTACACTAGTACACACGTAGCCGTAAAGTCAGACTGAAATGCTCTTTATCTGTTAGGGAAGATTCAGTGGTACGATATGTATTTAGATTTTAAAGGGTACAATGTTCTGTCCATATATTATTTATATTATGCATGTGGGTAGTTGTATGTATAGGGTAGGTGGTAATGCCTCTTTAAAAGAAATATAGATCAGTCTTGAATCAGCTGTTGTTATTATTGCCCGCATCCTTACACACTTGACATGGCGCAGCCGTAATGGACTTTAATGCAACCAACACAGCGTGGTACAAATGGATGAAATCTATGTTTTTCGTGGCTCACCAAAACATGACATGGTACTTAAGCCAGGGTCACAATCCACATTTTGACAATAACTGGATGCCAGTAAATATATTTATTACTTGGCACGGACCTTTAAATCATAGCTTACCAGAGTATGATCGATAGGCAATATCAGCGGTGCGCCGATGATCAGCACCTCCACAGGCGCTGTTGGTGGATGGCTAGAAAAGTACGGATCCACTTTCCCAGCACAGGCCGCCCAAATTTCATCCCTGTTAAGCAGAATAAGGAGAACATTAAAATTATGTTATTGTTACTATTATCTGTTGGATACAGTCTCGATGAGAAACGATGGGGAAGGCTGAGCAGTCTCTACGTTCGGTGATTTTAGTGCCTGCATTTTTTGCGAATACATCAAACTAACACAATGCTGAAAGAATATGTGAGAAAAAATTGTAGTTTTCAATGTCGATAGACGTCCTCACGATACCGTGATGTGAAAGTAAATTAGTAAGTACACACAGTTTAATTGTTTAGGTAAAACGTCTTGTCTAATACATATATATGAATGTACGCAGTTACGAAAGTATAAAGTACGCCTGTCAAGTGCTATTAGCTAAGGTTTAGCCTTTAGGTAATTCTTTAATAATTATAAAATAAATTCAAATTGATATTTACAAGCTCTCAGCATTGAGAATGGCATTGTTAAGGACGTTTGCGCACTCAGACTGCCTCCGCGACGGGGAAACTGACGTTTTGCGCGGGCGCATATTTGGGATGCTAGCCCGAGACCTGTATTTCAAATACAAAATCAAAATTTTTATTGGCAATTTTGTTATATATATATGTAGGGTGAATTCGTGAATGCTAGCCCTTATGTCGATACTTAAGCAGTCATCGCTGCGGGCATCGCATCTAAGCGTCGTCATGAATTAAGAGCAGCCTTTTTGTCAGAATTTTGCAAGCGTTCGAAAGCACATTGGATCTATTATCAAACATGTCAAAGTTTTGCGGCATTTAAGAAATATTTTATTTTAGTTTCACCATCGTACATACACTGGCTCGCTGGACCTTCATTCAACCTACTTAAATAACACAATTATCAAATTTTGCTTTGCTCCAGTTTGCAAAGGAGCACCCAGGAATATAATTTGAAGTAGAAAGCTCTCACCGGGCCGAGGAGGATCGTGGGTGAAGCTTGTGTATCCACGGCTGGGGGGATATTCCCCTCACGTTTGCGCCTGCACAAAGTAATTTAATTCCATTATCAAGCTAGAAAATGATCCAGTGAAATAAGTGTAATATATCGTATGAAACACAAAGAGTATTTTAAGGAGTAAAGGGACATATTCCAACTCTCTAGATGTTGCTTGAATATAGTTGCCAACTTTAGACTTCCAGGTGAAAGAACATAAATTGAGTGAGGGCGCCACTTTTTTGTAACTGGCTTGTTCTTGACTTAAAATACTTGAATATAGAAACAACTTTTTATGGAAATATTTTCGTTACACTAAACTACTAACCAAAAGTATCGCAAATTTGAGATTCAAGAACATTTTTATATCATCGTAAATAATAAAATCAAAATCGATATACCTGTAACGTGACACCACCAGTCGGCCTTTTCATGCGCTGGCACGGTTATCTCACTGAATTTGCATCTGCAAAGCGATTTATTGACAATGCCATTTCAGTACGCAATAATAATAAACAATGCATAATACAGGTTCAAAATACATCTGTACTTATAAAATTATTTATCCCGTCTCATCTATAAATGTACAGTCAAGTGTAATTATATGTATCTAGACAAAGATTCAAAAATAAGTACCATACGCTCTTACATCGGCGTCATAAGGTCGTGGGACATATTTTTGAGAAGTTCCTATCAATACTTATTTTTGCACTTGACCATACAACCCCAACTAGCCTAGAAAGCTGAAATTAAAGATTGAAAGTTTATTTTGTAAAATAATCGCCTAAGGCTTAAGTACTTATCCCTGTGGGATAGGAAACTATCGTATATTTCAATATTTCACGAGGGCAAAATCGCAATTATAAGCTAGTTAGTACTACAATTTATATAAAGTTTGTCAATTTCTCCTTACTCAAATTCAAAAAAACTTAAACTTAACTTTAAAACTTTTGTAGTGTCCTATCCTAATCAAGGCCAATAAATAACTATGCAACGTAAAATGAATATGAAAACAAAAGCCAGTAACTTTCGAAAAACTTGTAAATATGCAGAATGTATTTTTTTGTTTCCAACTAACTCGTGATTGCCACACCGGTCACCGACATCTGTAAGGCAGTAAGTACTTCACGGTCAGGTAGCGGCCCTTTCGGGACTCGGCCAAAACAAAAACTTTTGGTCTGAAAATCCAAGTAACACTTAGTGACTTAATAAGCCACTAAATCTACTGATCTATTAATTATAATTGAACAAAACACACATCTCTCTATTTTCGACATAAAATTAAGCACAGATGGTTAGTCCTGCATTAACTTTCTTCTTTCTTTCTGCATTATTTTTATTGTAATCAAGCTTTTTACACAGTGAGCTAGGGTCGAAGCTGAACCAGTGTTGTGTTGTGGTAAATTAAAAGAAGGTGACATTAATTAGTTAATGATTATTGTTGAAGTGTCACATTTCTAAGCATGAACACTGTGTGTGTGTACCTACCTACGCGGTCCTTGTGATTTGATTGAGTGCATTCTGTGTGTGTATTAATATACGTAGATATGTAACGATGTGATATGTTTGTAAATATCAAACTTTGGGACGTTAAAAATATGTAACTTAACGAGCCGGCTTAGATTACTTACTCGAGTTTTCAAATAAAGCACATATAATAAAGGAGTAGTATTATGAAGGTGACGTTCAATACAGTCAACGAGTGTTGGGAAAGAAACATCTCCGTGGTTTTTGAAGATACCTACCGATTTACCATATTAATAAATTGGTAATACAATGACTTGGTTTCTACACAGTCGTGAATGAAAAACAACAACAACAAGCACACCCAGTAAGTGACGGACAAGCAATTAAAGCCACAACGACATATAACCCATACCATGAAATCCCGGTATCAAGTGACAACGAAGAAAATAATATGCACACCAGCGCCACCCTCAACGGAAATTCCTACAGTCAATATAAAGGTCATTTAGCAGCCGGTACGAAGCTCCAGCAGAGAGAAGAGTTAAAGGATGCAAGAAGAACATATATTGGATGTTACATAAAGAACAAAAAGCCATAGAAATTAATATCCAATGACGCAGGCACAGAGCGAGAACCAGAAGAGACGAAAGAAATTCAATTATAAAGGAGCGCGAATAGAGATTCGTCCACCAAATAGCAGTAACATTTTCTATCTTCTTCTATATTATATAATACACCAAGTAAAGTAGCTATGTTCCACATGTTGGCTTTACAATTAAAGTATTTCGGGTCAACTTTTTCCTTCCACTCCATAGTCTGACTACACATGCCTTAAAGCCCCATTCTATAACTTTGGCTGTCTGGTGCCTGGGGCAAGAGGTACAGTTGCCTACGTCAGCGAAGCAGACGAGGCACTTTAGTTGTAGGTGTGCCCGAGTGTACAGAACGTTGTGGTACTGGTAGCTATAGGCCAGCGGTGGTTAAGACCCCACTAAATACCATAGGCCAGCCAGCCGGTACCGTGCCGGAGTGTCCTCTTGAGCCCATTGGCTTTCGGATTTCTTATTCCTTTATCTGGTGCAACGCCTCCGCATTCTTGCTGTTGAACAGCAGGTCAGAATGAGTCACGATAACGGTAACGATATCGCGATTTAAGAAAATTCTAACAAAGTTCTATGGATTCTCGCAACCAAGACTCTGAGGTTAGACTAGACTCTAACAGAACTGATAATGCTGTACCGTCTGTGTGAGTTTCGTGTACGTAACTAGCTCTATATATTAACCGCAACCGCGCTCTCATAACATACATAACCCCTTTACAGCTGCAAACTAATTAAAAGCCTTTTAAGCTCCAGGTGGTTATATTACTAAGTATTCTGAGGATTTTGTGAAAATACGCGCTGTTTTTTTGGTGGAATATGTCAACGTGTTTTTACATATACTTATTTTACTACGATCTACACTTTCACTATTCATGTAAATAATTGTTAATCACTTACAAGACTTCCATGACTCTGCTTGGGTGGTATTATGAATGTTAATTTTATAACGGATTTATTTATGTTGATCATGTACAAAATAGTTTTGACACCGAGATTTTTCCTTGATCTGAGAATGATAATATGCAAAAACTGAAATCCAGACTTCAGAACTTGACATGCCTTTTCATTTCAATCTTGATAGTTATTACCATTGATCATTGAAGGTCAGACACAATGTCTATTGTCTGACTAAAAAATCTGTCACGTGCAGAAATAAGGCAACAGCTTAGAATAAAGAAATGATAAAAAATGACGACTCCATTATCATTGCAATTCAAAATTGTTAAAGAATTATATCCCAAAATCTATTTATTCATTACTTAAAATATATATTATACCTAATACATAAAGTGTTTTGAGATCTTTACAACTGGCAATTCACTTTAGGGTTACGTATTAAAATCATCTAGGAACAATCGTAATTTTGCTAAAATACCCTCAACCAAATAGAGCCTTGGGCGACCCTGGGACTATGTCAAAGTTACATCGTCAATCAAATTCTATGAAAATTTTACTATCATCCTACTAGACTACAAGCCCATGGAAAAAAAACATGTGAAATGAACCAGCGTGAATGAAGCTTAGAAGGCTGTTACTATATCATAAAATACTATAAATAAAATAGCTCTGTGCCGTCATTTCTGAGCGGTACAATTTTTTTCTCATACATTGAAAAAAAAAAGAAAATTGCACTAACTTCCGGCACCACCACTTTAAAGCGGCACTAGGTTTTTCGACATTTATTTTTAATCAGCTATAAGCTATATAAACGCCGTAAATTAATAATTAGTCGTAATCCCTCACTTGTAGGTACCTGAGAAATTCCATAAATGTACCGCTCACAAATGACGGCATAGCGCTCAGAGTTATTTTATGATAGACAGCCTTCTAAGCTTCATTCACGTTGGTTCATTTCACATGTTTTTTTTCTATGGGCTTGTAGTTTATAACCATTTCGTTTGATATGTCGCACTCTATGGTAGATACAATTAGTAAACTTTTTTTTTAATTTCTTCTTTACCCTCAAAAAGTGACGCTTGTACATGAGTCAACATCCGTACATGACTCACTGCAACGCATGTGCGTTCCAAATTTCAACTAACCGGTTCATTAGATTTGGGGACAATTACTAGCTATGACACAATGGGCAGTCAGACAGGCACCGACAAGCGAGTGATAAGGTTCCATTTCCCTATGAGATCCGGATCCTTTCAGATGTCACAGTACTAATTTAATTAACTGTTTATCTTTAGGTATTTGTAATTTACTTGACCCAGGACCGTAACACTAAAAGTTCCTAGATCTACTCATGTTTATTAAATAGTGAATTGTTGGATCCTAGTATTGCTTGTTTTTAAACGCAATTTCCTAGAAATGAGACCTAGTTAGATCAAATTTTTGCCCCAAATATATATAGGGGTTTATACAGGAGGTAAGTTTTTAAAAGGTATACTTAATATAAAGTACATGAATGAATATATGTAGTCAAATATTTCACTTTTAACAGAATAAAACAGTTTAGAAACATAGAGTACCCATCAAATTGTGGCCCTAATCAGGGTATTAGCATTCTGGTTTTAAGGGTGCCGGGATCAACCGGCGGATATTTATCTTGGCTTAGGATTACATCGTGTTCCAACTCTTTAAGTAAATAACTCTTGGCATACCTAGCGCTAAGAGCAAGTAATAAATATAACATTATAATCATCATGAAAACACATCATAATTATAATGATAAACTATCTCAAAGTTTTTTCAATCGTTTGTGACATACAACGTGCAAAAACTGACTGGTTCATAAGAAAATTGCGTCGTACCGTACCCCGGCAGAGTGTATATAGTGGAGGCAAAATACGTGAAATTTCCCTTAAGTCAGGAAATAATTCTAAGAACTGATAAAAATAATTGTTTTTGATTTGTATGGGTTAGAAATGGAATTTAATACATCACTTGATATATTCACCCCCCCGGAAAGGGGTGGAATTGGTTGAAAATGGTGTGATAGTAATAACTAAGAAGAAAAAATAGGTGTAGTCTGTGCAATTTGCCATACGTTTTATTACATCTTAATCTATATTTGCACCCGTTATTTGGCTCAATTCAAGCTACGGAACATACAAAAAAAAAATCATATAACTAAAAATATACTTTTTGGCATTGCGGCCCCGGGAAAAATACAGAACGCGGTGCAAACCGAGGAAATGATGAGAATATATATCAAAACACAATACCAAATTTGCACCAGGGTGCGACACCCGGAAAGTAGTTTTCTATGTTTTACTGTCTTTGTACTTCGGGGGAAATTTTGGAATTAAAAAAAATCGTCACAATCGTCTTAACTTGGTTTGATTTACATTCGCACCCCATAAAAAATTGACATTTCTACACGGAACATGCGGTTCTGTAATACTACCCGCTACCTAGCGTTCGCTGCTATTCCTTGCGTTTAGATAGAACTATGTTTAACAAACTTCCGGTTAAAAATTTCTTTTTTTTATTGAGTGCGAATGTAGTATCTTTTAAATATGTGTTATTTATAAATTTTCACGACTATCTTAATTTCCCCCGAAGTACAATCTACAAAAGAGTGAAAAAAAACATGTTCCATACTTTGCACGGGGGTGCAAAGTTACCTGGGTGTTTATAATACTTTGAAAAGCTTAATCTAAGTTTGCACCAACCGTCTGAATTATCCTCGAGCCGCAATCAGAAAAAAATATTTTACCAAGATTCTATACATCGTACACCTTTTTAATTAACATACATTATGTACCAAAAGGGACCCTTCACGTGGCTAAACTTGCGCCTAATACCTTTTATCATACTCCAAAATAACGGCATTTGAAGTTTATACCTAATATTTTAAAGTGTTCCGTACATGATAGAAAGGTGCAAACCGAGGGAAACCATCTAGTCGTGCCCTCTAACGATTCCACAAAAAAACACGACTACACGAATTACTTCCATACTTTTCCGTAATTCGACTATACTAATACTTCAACGTATTTTAGTGTCCCGTCCCTATCGAAAAAGGAGCCTTTATAAAGATAACTTTAGCTTCTCAATAACGCGTGGGTACTCGGAGGTATCGCATTAAAATTAAATACTTAACTGTAAAGTAAGGCCGAGGTACATAATTAAAGGAATAAGTAGGTACCTAATTTCTATCACAACAAAAAAAGTTCAAGTCTTTGAGATTTTCAAGTCCAAAAATTATTGATTTCGACTTCTTACAAGGATAATTTTATTTTTATCTTGTACTGTTCTACGTACAAATTTACTTGGTTTTACAGAAGGATATAAAACTATAACTATAATAATTAAGAATATACGTACCTACTTATTTTTCCGACTCGCACTTGACCGTGACAGGCTCTTGAATTTTTCGTGTAAAAAGTATAAAAACATCAGCGCAGCATTTTTAGGGTTCCATACCTCCAAAGGAAAAAAGAAGCCCTTAAAAGATAACTTCGTTGTCTGTCTGTCCGTCAAGACCTTTTTTTTACGAACGCGTAAATACATAAAATTGAAACTGATACCGAATACTGAGGTCTGCGGTCCCTTGGAGCTGTAAAAAAATGAACCCTTTGGGTCAACTCAATCAAAAGATACAGTCATTGGAAAAGGTGTTTCCATACAAATTGCCGAGATCAAAATACCAATGGGGTACTTCTAGTTGTCCTAGAAATTTGGTATAAAGGTAGGTGTTAAGTATAGCACAACCTATGAAATTCTAAAAACCTGATTTTATGACGTCTCTATTCTATGTAAGTACCAAGCCAATATAAAATAACCTCATACTGCATACATTTTGCTTAAGAGCAGGGCTCTGCTAACACTGGATTTTATAATAGCTTTGTACGGGGAACCCTCAGTGCGCGAGACTGACTCGCACTTAGCCGGTTTTTTTTATTTGACATACACTAAACGTGCATTTCTCTCAAAAATGTTCTGGTGGCACCGCTGCAATGTTTTCACCTTGTACCTATTCTATTCGGTGAAATTATTTTACCCATTTAATTTTTTCTTTAAAAGTATACACGTATTGATCAGTAACTTAGGTACATGAATCAACAACTTTAAGTTTCAATTATTACTACTCACTGGCACTTCATCATAGAATAAAGTAGGATCTAAATTACAAAATCCGATGTACCTACATAATGTAACTCTAAACACCATTTGCAAACATGCTTTAGAGGTGCCACAGATTTCAAGAACACACGTTCACCGCCGCTGCGCCGTCGCCTAACCGTTACGAAAAATCACAGAATAAAAATTTTTGGCGCCCAAGAAGCTAAAAGAAAGAAAGATACATTAAATGTGTAGCAAATTTTGTTGTCTGTCTGCCCATAGCACGCTCGTCACCCGAATGCAGTGTCGCCCCGGCCGCGGCCGCCGAAGTTTGCAGCTTTGTGTGACGGCTAGAACTCAGTTGTGACGACAATGCATAAAATGTCTGTGTGATCTTGTCCACACACCGCCGGCGCACGGCATTTTTCACCCGGATTTTGTTTTGTTGTGAAGGATAATGATCGCCGTCACGTTATCTCGAAGTTGTCCCGAAACAATCTTGTTTTCGGTGTCGGCTGGGTGATGGCGCCGGTGGACAAAAGGCTAAGGTCACATAATATTCCATCGAATACCACTCAAGTGGAATGGTTCCTATTTTCTGGTTACATTAGTGTACTGAACCCACTGACCTGTGTAATCAGAACAAACACTACGTATACAGCTCAATGAATTTGATATAAAGGAGAATAAATTAATTTGCTACACGCGTAAACATGTAATGAATAATGTCGTCTTCGTCTTCATTAAATTTGAGCGCAAAAAAGCCATTTTAAGAGTTGCTCATTCTAAAAGGGCGTATGTGAAAAGAGACTTCATTTATTAGGCCATAATTATTAAGAAAGAAGAACTATGGGGTGCGAGTCGGGTTACCTCCGCGTGTGGTCAAGAGCTGCGGTTCGTTTTTGGATCCATCCGGGGGAAGAGCAGTGCTTGGTCAGGTGCACCCTGGGCATCGGTTAATGATTTCCTGGCAGATTCTGAGAGATATCATTATCCGTAGGCTAAGAGCCCCACAGGGGGCAGGGGGTCTTTTGACCATGTTCTACCGTACAAAGTCGTCATCATCGCATCGATCGAGGGGACCATAAAAAAAAACTAGGTACCTATCTAAAACAAATATTTCCAGGCAGAATCATCAAAGAGTTGATGGAGCCACTTTTTCCTAAAATTAAACTGGAATATTTCCAGTGCGTAATTTACTTTAATAATGTTTTCTTATAAAATACCTACAGTAAAATACAGATTTTAGGAAAACTGTAAGAACAACAGTAGATCATAATAATATAGGTATGTCCCGCCAAGATTTTTTTTACAGTTTCGCTTGGAAACAAAAAGGAATGGTGCACTACACTGTAGGATTAAATTATGTACCTAGCAGGGCATTGTTTAATTGCGAAGACCATTGAAATGTGAGTAGGTACTATAATTAGTTATATTTTTTTCCACAAATCACGTCCTCATCCCTTACAAGGTAGACTGGAGGAAGACTTGGAAGATTTCCGGATGTGTAGGTACTAAGTAGGTGTCTGGTGTAACAATACGGGACATCTAAACCATAGGCCGCCTTTAAACCTGTACCTAAGTTTAACTTACGTAAATCAGTTACGTAATAGTAGGGGAGCCCACGATGCTAAATCGGGATGAACTCGAGCGTCATAGAGAAACCTATTGGGTTGCGAAACTTAGATGATAAAAAGAAAAAAGAAATGAAATAAAAAACTGTTGCATGGTCATACTCAAGCGGTGGTCGTTACGTACGGGTTGAAAATGAAAAAAAAAATCGAGTGCGTCTGAAATGAGATGTTAAGTGAACCTAAAAAAAGCTCTTATTTAATTTTATTATCAGACGATTTGGATGTGACGAAATCTCGCGGCCATTATTAGAATGTGCAAAAAAATTCGCCATTTTAAAATACTCAAGCGCGTCAGATGAAGGTATATATACCTAGTTCATCTTTATGGCCTAGACTATCTTATCTTGAGAGATTCGTCTAATCTGACAAATAAAAAACATACAATTTTTTTTTCACCTCACTTGCTCGAAAAGGCTGTCTTTCTCCTTCAGAATCTGCGTGGAAAATTGCTTTTTCCCCGCTTGCGTGGAAAAGGTTTTTGAAATTCGAACGTGACGATGACCACCATTGCCCACCTACTCATATACTCAGAAATTAGAACTTTGAACTTCGTATGTTGTCGTCTCGCTTATACGAATAGTACTTAATTAGGTGAACGAGAAGGACGGAATAATATGAACTTCAAAATGTCGAACTTGTTATCAGACCCCTAACTTTTTCATCCGATAAAAAAAAAACATAATGTCACGTTCAGAAACGCGATCCGGTATCCATTATTAATTTATTTTAAAATCCGTTACTTCCAAAGTTATTTTCAAGATTTGCTAACTTTCGTTGCTAAAAGAAAAAAACGATATTGGTTTTTATTAATTATTTTAATTTTTGGTTAACCACAAAAATAGCAACCAAGCTGGAAAAAACAGATATTATGATGCCAATTCAGAACGCGCCCCATTTTTTTTTAATTCAGTCTAGTTAGTGCGATTTTTGAACTTTCTTTTTAAAAATATATCTATGATTATAAAAAAAATTTAAAGTTTTTAGAGTTTAGAGAGTTTTAAAACCGAAAAGTTGACCAAAATTGTTGTTTGGTCTATGATAAAACAGTATAATACACAAGAAATCAATGTGATAGAACAATCAGAAAAAATAGTTTTACTTATTAGATTATTAGACTAGGCTGTATGGGCTTAGATCCTTTTACCTTTCTTATTTAGAAGTCAAGGATTAAAAAACTGATTTACTATTAGACTGTTATTCTTTCATCCACCATTTTTCTCGCTGTAGTGAGGTGAAAAATTGTGTGTTTCGCTCGGCAGCAAAGTTGTTTAGTGTCTCGTGCCTTGAAACCCTCGCGACGCTCAGGATTCTTCTTTTGAACCACTCGCTTCGCTCGTGGTTCAATCATAGAATCCTTCGCTTGCTCGGGTTTCAATTCAGGCACTCGCGCCAAACAAACACTTTGCAGCCTTGCATAACAAATAACTATTAAATCATGGAACTTAATTAATTGCAAAGCTCAGGAAATACCACGCAAATAACAAAGAGGTTTTTTTTAAAGTAGAATACTTGTATTCATAAGAAAATAAATATAAACAAATATTTTTTTGAGTATTTTTTTTAATTATCATCTTCATTGGTAAAATCCTGACAGCTGTCAGAATTCCAGGGCATGAAAAATTTGAGTATAGCTGCACGCATTAAACTTTATCGATGATTTTTTTGTTCCTTCGGCTTATGGTAATCATCAGATTATATCATTTTTTGTAATCCTTGAATTATTCCCTTCAAAATAAAAATAAAAATTAGCTACGCTCGAGAATGTCGAGATGACGTTTTTATAACAACTTTCTAGCCCTCCCCTTTCTTTACTTATGTCACTTTCAAATTGTCGGATTAGTGGAATATACATGTTTTAGTATGTAACTAACTCACCCTACCTTAATCTGAAGTGCTCGAGAATTTCAAATTATCAATGTTTTTTTACTAATCTGATCCTTTATCCTTGACGGGCGGCCAAATAATATATGGGGCTCATATTTGGTGAAAGTACTTAACCAGGTACAATACAATGTATCCCCCTGTATATTAATCCGCCGCGCTTTAGTAAGTCCCGAAATCCTCGTCTGGGCTCCCCTACTATAAGCGACTTATGATAAATTTTCCAGTGTAAACACTCGTTGTAAGTGGCTTTCGGTAATTTCTTACTAATTTCGTAAATTGGAAAATTACAAGTCTAAACGCGTTCGAGTTTGTTTACGGAAGCGAGTCACAGATTGTCGAACTAAATTGATAAGTTGAGAACCTACACCAAAATAATGTCATCTAATCAAAAACAAAACAAGACCTGGTCACCAGACGAGGTAGAAACTTCAACGCTTTTGAAGCACGCCCCATACTGTGGGACTACAAAAATAAGGAAATACAAAACCGCGTATAAATAAATTTACTCCATGTTGATAAGTTGCATAATTTGAAAAGACAATTTAGCCAAGAAGTGGTAAAATTAAAGTAAGAGAAGAGCGACAACGGTTCTAATGAAATTTATGTGTCAAATTGTAGTTGTTTTCTTTTTTTCTAGCCAAGGTTTTATACAAAATTTTCTTTCAGCATTCTTTTGATTCCGCCTTTTATTGGATAAAATTATAAATGCAGCAGCCGCTTGAACGTGACGACTATGAGAAGGCATTTTTATTACTGATTTAGTAAGCATATGTAAAACCATGGGAGTGTAATAATTTATGCAAGTTATTTAAACTCACAAAATTTACGTAAGCATTATTTACTGTAAGTTTGTTTTAAGTGTAAAATGCAACCGTAAGTAAGTTACATAAATATATTACGAAAGCAACATACAGGTGGAAAGGCGGCCATAGCCTAAGAATAGTTTTTCTCTTTCTACGGTCTAAACTGTCAAAGTCAACAACCGGAAAATCTTTTTTTTTATCACTTATTATTAATGCCACACATTTTCCACTTACTCAGCCTAAGAAATGACGTCATTTCCGGTTTCACCATTACAGACGATTTTTTCGAAAAATATTGGTAGAAAAAATAGACGGCTTGTGTAGTCTATTTCCTACCCTGTCTTATTAAATGTATGAATTCGATACCATTGTGACGCGTCACGTCAATCAGATGTCACAGACAGTGTGACTTACTTCCGAAGTTTCTGCTTCCATAAAAAATTGTATATACTATATCCAACAAATTCGATTCGAATTCACCATGGGACATTATCACAATAAATGTCACAATGAATTTCCTTCTCAATTCAATGTAGGTAAGGTTCAACGTACCTACTATGTAATTCACCGTGAAAAGGTTCTACAATGGGTCACGAATCAATTTGTTCATTATACATACCACAGTCTCAAAAATAACCAAGTACAACCATAATTTATTACGGCCGTATTTCAATCATCGGTTTTCCGCACTTATCTGACCCATATTTATTCCACGACTAAGGCTATCTGACGATTGAAAGATCGGCCCACAGTTGGTTAATAATAAGAGGTTTTTATGACAAAATACATTTATTAACAATTAATTAAACAATTATATTATTATATACATCATACACACAATATAACTTAAACATAATAACTTTAATTCACTTGTTCATTTCATGTACCATTTCTAGTGCACTGGTGTAGACTCCCGAAACCAAAGAAAACATACCACATATAATAATAAATATGTCTCTGTAAAGCTTGTAATTACATATTCCATATTTGTCCGGATACCATATACACACGTCCATTAGAGCAGGAAAGACAACCGCGAGCAGCGACAAGCACAGAGCGCCCACCAGGGAAATGACGGGCCCCAGCGACGGCACGGCTATTGCAACCGCAACTACAAAACGTGGGAGACATTTTTACTAAGGCTGATTATTGTTTTGCATGCAGTACGTGAAAGTAATTATGCATTAAAATATTACATCCTAAAGTATATTTAAATAGTTTTTTTTTTTTTTTAATTGAGCACGAGTTTAAAGGCCTTGATATAACATTAACCTAAGCTAGTCGATTTATTTCCTAAATTATATTTCATAGTTCGTTATATTTATTACTACGAAACAGACAGAGACGCTATCATAGGTAACTGACACTTAAGATAACTGGAACTTAACAGTGAGTGGTCAAACAAGAACTTAATGAAATTTAATTTTCCCAACGAGTTTATGAAAAGATGGCAAGTGTTTGGATTGTCCTATCAATATTAAATATTGTGGTTATGGAAAATATAAAATATAATGGACTTTAAAAATAATAACAAACGTTTTGGAAAATTTTAGATTCGGGTACCTAAACTAATTTCACACCATTTATATAATATGTTACCGTTAGCATCTTAAGCAGGTACCCTCAGCTGCTCTCTCCCAGCACCCGGTACCTACTTTCTTGTGTATCCGGCTCTCAATTAAAATATAACATTAATAATAATAAGTATTATAAGAACATTAATTAAGTAGGCGCAAAAACCACCAATGGTGTTTTACCGGGAATGACGACGAGCACGATCCGAAGGCTGTAGTCGCATGATGTTGCACTTGTGTGATATTTGTGACTTATTCTGGTCCAAATCACATTATAGGCAACAAAGTTTTGCAGTGGGAAAGTTAAAAATATTGCCAATCCGAAAATTACTTTTGCTGCTTGTGCTTTTCTGCGAAATAACTAAATATAAATTATGCCATATTGTGGTGGATGTTTTAATCGTGCTAATTAAAACGACGCGACGGTAGTTTTATTCTTTGCCAACTTCTATTTAACTTGCCGTGTCAGTATGTGTCTCGCAAGACTTAAACCCACTGTAAGTAGTCGAATTGACTTGGATTTGGTACAAATTATGCAGAACAAATCACGATGCAAGTACTATCAACAAACACAGTCTCCAAACAATCTTGTATAAAAAATTACATTAAAAAACCAATACGTTTTGTTAAGATGAGACTTAGCTAAATCGATTATATGCCCCTAAAATCCCCACATATCGAATTACTTAGAGCCATTTTCAAGTAATTATATCAAGAATTTTTGTTCTATAATTTTCTTCTTAACTTTGCTACTGTTGTAACTACGCTTGGAAAACTTTTATTTCAAAACAGGCCATGGCCCGTGGCTACGCCCCAGTTCCTGTTTTATTTCAATATTTACTCACTGTTTAAACCTTCCCTGGAATTCCTCAGATATTATAAAATAAACGAGACTAATGAACGGTAATTCCTTTTTATACGTATGTATACTATAGATAGAGAGATAAGTGCTCGAATAACATTATTGTCGTGGGATTCCAGTTTAACCAATGTCTTCATTATTAAGAGACTTACTTCTGTTCTTGAGGTAAATTGAGCGTGAGTGAGGCCTTTATATCGGCACCATATTTTAAATAACCAAAAACTCCAACAAGAGCATATAAGGACAGAATCATTGTCATAGCCACGTTAAAGAGTCCAAAATATCCGAGGAATCTCTTTGGATGGTCCATATTATATTCCAAAGCTAAAATCTGTAAGTAAACCATTATTTTAGTTATTCTCGAAACGATTTTGTAAGTTTAGCTTAATATACTACATCTAACATTATGTCTATCTAATCTATACGATACGGTATAAGGGTGTTACAACACGAATTGATCGATTAGTGTGGTAGCTTTGGCTGCTCGATGGATAAACCAATCGATCAACGTTGTTCGATACCATCGATCGACATCGATCGATTGGTGTGGTAGGGTTGATCTAGTAGAAACGATCGATCGACCTCGACTGTTCCATTCTAACATCAATCGGTGTAGTAGCACTCTAAGTATACATAGACACATGTATCTATAACCTACAGAGACGTAATCTCATCATAACAGATGCACTACAAGGTACAGAAGTAAGGTAAGACTACGGTTAATTGTGATTGTCACTGGGCCGTTAAGCTCAAATTGATTTAGACCACGTACGGGCGTGAACATAGACGTTTCGGTTAGAGTTTATTCACATTATTCACTGCTAAATTTACTATTTTAATTTTACTAATAGAATTCAAGTGACTCTTATTTTCTTTATAATTATTATTAAATCCTATTTATACGGTGAGTTTTTTTAAGCCAAAGAGACAATTATGCGCCCCTCGACTTCATACCTATACTTATAATGATTAAAAGCATTATTAAATTTCATCTCATACCTACTCTACCAGGACAGGATACAGAAAAAAAATAGCAGTTGTTACTTGTAATGTTACACACCACACCTACTGCTTCTAGTGCAAAGAGCGTAGTTCCGACGAAGACGGGGATATCTATAAGGTCCTTGATTTCCACTTTTTCATCATCCACCTCGAAATCATCTTCAATCAAGTAGTAGAATACCAGGATGAGACCCAGCAGAGTTATTAAATTTGATACAGAGGATATGGGTGACAGCAACTTCAAATTTTTCACCATATTGATTACAAGAAGTGGAACAAACAACACACAAATATGCATTCTTATTGAAATTTCGTAGTTGTAGAAATCGCACACCTGAAAAAGATATCACATTCATATTAATAACATTGTTCCCGGACCCGGAGCTCCGCTCACGTAATAAAATGTTTACTTAGTGGTTATATACTTATGTATGACTTAAATGGTTTGTCTTGTTTACTTAAATAGGTTACCTAACTTTTTTCATTATCCTTTTCAGCATTTAACCCCGCCTGAATTCATTTGATGAGTCTTATTTGTAAGTGTTATGTAAACAAGTGAATAAATAATCATGAATTTACACCAATTGACGTAGTAAGCAGCAGCAAAGTTCACCAAATCAACGATGTTACATACCTTACAGCATTCGTATTTTTCATACTTACTTAAATTAATTTAGATTAGGCAGTACCTTTACGAACTTTTTGAACTTGTATAATGTTATAATTATCTATTTGTACGGCATGTGCCTATGGCTTAGCCGTGGTTTAAAGTTAAAATTAATAAAGATGTCTAAAGTTTGGAGGAGTTTGCGCATAAATAACAGCAATAAATTATTTTTAAAGCAATGGTATTTTTATTGTTTTTGAAATTAAATTGAAACCTGTAAGCTAATCTAGTTGTGTCCTCATATTTATAGTTAATTGACTCGTTGCTGTCGCAATCTTTGGGCGATTATTATTCATTCGTTAGACCATATTCTTTTCACTTGATTATTTTTTCGAAATGACTGTGTTGATAAATATAGATAAGTTATTAATTAGTTAATAAACTATCAGAGTGCTAAATTGAATACAAATCCAGTCAGTAATTTAAGTATTCTTCTACTATTTCTCCTATATCGCATTGTTTTGATACTTACCGGACCTATAGATTAGTTAAGATAATTTTATTTTTGTGATTATTAATGCGCGTTCTTCTTTTAACGACCCACCCTTTTAGATCGTATTTACTACTTAAATATTGTCTTCGCACCTGTTTAACATTTTCCGCCACAAATACAGTGTACACGCAGCACAAGCCGACCTGCCAGACGATGAGGACTACGTCTACAAACTCAGCCAAAACCCTGGCAGGCCTTCGTAGGGGTGGGGGGCCTGTGACTAGCGCAGCGTAAAGCGACTGAGGGTATGTCATGTAACCTCGTTTAGCTCGCTTGCAAAGCTCGTATTGAGCTGCGATCTGAAAAGAAACCTCGATGTCACCGGCGAAAGCAACGGGATGGCATGGCGTAAAAAGCGAAACAACACACCATGGTGGTTTGGGATAATGATATTGATAATATACTATTAATATAATAATATTGATATTATATATTATGTATGTATGTATAAATTTGTCGCTGGTGTATTCATTTGTGTAGGTACTTAGATCAATAAGTTTTATATTTTATATTATGTGTTGTATAATTATTAGTTATTACGTACATTTGTACTAAACTCTCAGTGCAGGAGTCAGAGTACGTTTTTACTTTTATCGCTATCGAAATTGGCATTGTTATTTTTTTAAGATGTACGTGCTTTTGACAGCTTTATTTGATAAAAAATTGACTATTTCAAGCAACTATTTTGAATGGAATGCTTTTACGTAGTTTTGTTTATTAATAATAAATACTTTTTCGCTGTTTGATAATGTGTTAATTTTGGCACGATCCCATTCGCCTTAGTTCAGCAATAAAAAAACGGTTTTGTCTATGGTTTTGTCTATACATCTACGTCATAGATCTGTGAATGTGTGTGTGAAGTCATTGTCAACCTCAACCAACATTCGTGTGTTCTAATTCGTTCCGTCCGTTGGTGTTGTTATTGTTTTCTGTGCTGTTTTTGCTTTTCGCGTGACCCCTGCACATCCTTTCCGACTCCTACTTACATTAAAGTAGTCTTCGTAACAATACATCGTGTAAACTTTGAAATATTCCACCTTAGCTTGCGTAGGTACACCATTCTTTCCGCAAATCTTCTTTGATTTCCACGATGATTTTTTGGGGCTAATGTACGAGTCATTATTATATCCCGGCACAAAACATTTTTATAAATATCCATTGTGTATTACAGTTTTAAACCTTAAATTTGTTTTTATTTCTAAAGTTTGTAGATTAAGTAAGAATGTAATTTTATGATGTAGACATGACAGTAACAGCTGACAGTTACCGTAGCTAAACTTTTTTTTTTTCATTTTCGTGGAAAACATTTATTTATTGCCGGAGTCTGCCAAAAAACCGGGTCGTTAGGTCAAACAAAGGTCAAAAGCCTTTTTACAAAAATATCTGCAATCGTAAATTATTTTAGAAATCGAACAAGATAAATTAATCGTCTATTTTCCTCCAAATGGTTTTCGAATTGGAGTATAAGTACTAAGAAAATTAAACAATACCAATTGAAAGCATAGTTTCAACTTCTTAGAAAACAGCTACTATGATATGCGCTTTTTCTTCCTCGTTGTAAAATTTAGAATTTCTTAAATGTGGCTTTTTTATTCCTTGCTCTCAAAACGACAAAAAGAGTACCTTTCCCTTACATTTAAACATCATTTTTTACTTTGTTTGTTACCTACTTCAAAACACCTGATGTGCTATTGGTTCGGTTTATACCTTGTAGATCCATGTTGGAAAAATGTATTTTCACTTCTAATGCTCTTAAAATGTTACTTTAGTCTCTGCATATCGGGACTAAAGCTCCTATTAATCTCTAGGGCTTGTAGTTGTTTTTATTTACTTTGGAAACTCCTAAACAGACTGGCGCTAAATAGTTCATACTGCCACGCACCGCGGCGCCGAAAAAAATAAAATAAAGGGCTCTCAAAATTGTTGGTGCCCGGCTTAGGATTTTTCTTCGGAACTTATGTATGTATTGTGAAATGAACTGATGTATTATAGTGTTTGGTGTTAAGTTACAAGAACTTTTCACTTCGATTGCAAGGAAATAAAACAAACTCGTAGACATTAATGGCTTCTAATTATCAATTTGTCAAATTTTCACCCACACCTCAACAAATTCGGCTAGTTTTGACAAATTATTAATTCCCCGCCACAAAATTGTTGTTTTTTTTATTTTCTGGTTGTGATACACATACACACACACACACACACACACACACACACACACACACACACACACATAGATAGAGCCTAAGGTAACAAGACCTAAATGCCAACGTTTAGCAAGACTGGGGGTATTGGTGGAGAATGGAATCTAAATAGTGATTTTTGACTATAGTCAGAGATCTTTAATGCCAAGTCACAAAATAAATACATTTTTTTTACGTATTTTTTAATATTAAATTTGTATTAAGATGACTATTTTTTTTATTAATTTAAGATATTATTACTAACCTTATGCCATAAAAAACATGTCTATTAAATGAAGGTGTATTGTACCTATACCTACTCGTATGTGGCTGTAAAGCCTAGTTGCCTGAGGCTTAAAAGATGAAATAACTTTATTCACGAGAGGATAAAAGCAATTTTGTGCAGCATTCTTTCGACATAAATGAACAACTTTACGAGCATGAGAAGTGAAAAAGTAATATTTCACCAAATAATTATGCAAAATTATAAATTACGAACCAAAAATGTCATCATCGTCATCCAGTGAGGAATAATTAACGAATCACATAATTTACACGAACGATTCTAATTACATAATTGCAAGAAACTTTGTAAGTAAATTTTATAATTTTGTAGAGAACGTGGTTTACTTCCTCGCATTCAAAGTGAAAAGTAGATTGTTTAACGCGAGACTAAACGACCATAATGCCACTCTAACTATAGCGACCCTCCCTCGCTCGAGTGGCTAAACATCTCATGTCATTATGGCTTGTTTTAGTCCCTTTGTTTGTAGAAATTAATACTTAATAAATTTGGATTTGTAAGTTTGACATTAATGCAATTATGGGGTGAATATTAAGTTTAAACATTGACTAACGAGCATGTGGATGCAGTACGTCGCGAATGCACCGATGAGGATCAGTCCTGCAGCACCATACAAGACGCCCATGCGGCGGAAGCCATCCGGCATTGCCAGGATCCCGGCACCGATGCTGCCCTTCAACATATGCATCATGGTCTCCGAATACCTGCACATTATACACTCCGCTTATCGTATCAAATAAAGATATGTCCAAAATTATGTCATACTCAATGTTAGTTCAATTAAAACTCACGAAGTTGGTTTTTCAACATGGCGGTGGTGATGAGGATCGTACTCTTGCTCTGCCTCTATAATGAGTAATGCTCGCGCGTTAACAAACAATACACGTGTATTTATCTTCTTCGTCACTATCATCAAACATTTACCTCCATCGCCGACGCCCTGAGTCGCGATTTCATGCACACCACCCATAAACTCGTAAATAAACATGGTGATGTTTGGTCGACTGGTTCTTCAAATGAAAACCACAGGTAACTTTATGCACTTTGCGTATTCTGTCACAAAATTTTATAGAGGATGAGAATGATATTCTTACACGTAAAATAATCGATAAGAAGAAATATGGTTACTTCATGTGACATGCTACATTTATGATTAGTCATTACTTTGACAGCGATCAAAATTTCTAGATAATAAACGCAAAGAATTTATAAATATGACCTTTTTACATTTCAGTTGAAAAAATCTATTATTGAACCTGGCAGATATGAGAGACTATTATTACAGGCTGATCCTCAAGCCTTGGCCTCCAAGGAAAATTTTGAATGAAGAAATTTCCTCGGAACCGAATTTTCAGATTCAGTCGGACAGCTACTGTTGAAAACGTGACGAATTCGCTGCGTCACCATCATTTTAGTTTACTGCCACTGCACTCGCCGTTACGTAAGTCATTACGGGGGGGTTACCACAATAGCTTAATGCCTGCCAAGTTCTATTCAGCGTAAGGGACAGAGCTATATGATAGCTCTGTCCCTTATGCTGAATAGAACTTGGCATGCATTAAGCGATTATGATAGTGATAACCCCCCTGAGCTCAATTAACTGTCAATCGTAACTTGACCCTTTCGTTTGTAGGTTTGTATTATATGGAGTAAAGTATCTTAACGATGATCAATTTCAACGCCAACACACGACTAACATCAGGGCACCTGGCTCCATATAATGACTGCTAGTGAACGGACTAATAAAGGGTTATGAGATACTTACTCTAGTTTTCTAATAAAGTTCAACGTGAATATTTTACTGCAATGAGAACACACTGTGTCCCCCTATTCTGTTAAACTTAGTCTGATTTAAATCCTTCCATTATACTTTTGTAGTATTTATTTAGTATTTGTATATAGACTCTGCATTGAAAACGACCAATCTTATTTTTGGTTGAATAATTCCAATTCCAATCCATACGACTACCAATAAGATTAAATCCGGTTCCTCGTAGAAAACTTCACTGCTCTCCGACAAATTCAATCAATTACATACCTACATATACTTACTAAGAAGTATATCAGCGTACACCGTGATTTCGATAACAGATTGAACCAAGTTGACGATGTTTTTTTCTAGCTAGGCTTTTTGCTTTTCTTTCATAATTATTTTAATTATATTACTGCGGCGTTCACACAAGGAAACTTAATGTACCTAATAACGTTTTGAATACGTTTAAGTAAAAGTTAATCAACTAATTGAAAACGCTACAGGACCATGACCATGGCTTTCTTTACGTGTAAATTCGAAAACAGTGCAATAATAAACTTACCTTCAACTTATTTTTAGTTAAAAAAGATGTCTTCCATGTTGGTCTGGGAGCAAAGAAAAAACATAGAATGTACCAGTTGCTACTCTACCCGCGCAGATGGTAAAAGACCATCGAGGGAATCGGCGAAATTTATAGGAATCATGTTATAGGTGATGAGGCTAGCAACCCATCACTATTTTGATTCCATTTTCTACCTATACACAGTGGCGTAGCGTAGTGGGGGCGAGGGGGGCGGCCCGCCCCGGGCGGCACTTTTAGGGGACTGCAAAATTTCAGAATAAATAACAATAATATCGTATAAATATTTGAAGTAGCCTATGGAGAGGCCTATGTCCAGCAGTGGAATTGTAATGGCTGAGATGATGATGATGATGATTTGAAGTACGTAAGCAATGAGGCGCCAAAATTTTCATCCGCCGAGACCCACGCTACGCTACTGCCTATACACCCTCAATCTACCCCATAAGCTCTGTCTACCCCATCAGGGATAAGGACGTGATTTGTGTATGTATGTATGTATGTAAAAAAGCTGTAAAATTGACCGCTAAATAACCTATCAAGTGGCTCTCGTACCAACTTGCGAGCTAGTCTTGTAAAAGATCTCTAAGGTAGGTACCAATCAAAAATCATTGCGCTACGTAATCCAAGAAGAAATGCGTAGAAAACGTTTGTATGGTAAATTAAGACTTCTTTGCACTCTTGTTTTAGGGTGAATGGTGGCAGAGTAAGCTGCGGCGCGCTTGCCGCGGCCGCTGGCGCCCGTGGCTCGCGGCTGGCGTCGGCGGCCGCGAGCTGCCACGCGCGCCGCGCTGAGTCGCTCGCCGCATGACGCCCGGGCTTGGTGTCCGTATTGTTAACCCACATTCTCCCCATGACAGTTTACATCTACCAGTGTTATACGTTAACGAACGTTTAGAATTAATTTGGGGACAAAAAGTCCAGTCCGGGTCATCCTTAACTTAAATAAATAAATTAGGTATCGTAGAGTCAATGAATAAACCTGCGAGGACAATACCACATTAAACCCCAATAGCCTGGTGAGTGTCTCAATTTCCATTCAGTGTAAATATTTATTGTAAATTGTTATTTTTAAATACTACAAACTAACCTGTGATAACCACAGACTTCTAATATTATGCAACTAAAATTTGCGACGCTTTGTTTTTCACTTCGAGAATTTAGATATGACACAGAGTTTTAGTAGGTACTTACTCGTAAAACTCAGTTTAGTTTAGCCATCTATTACATAAGTTTTATCTAAATCTACTTGGAAATTATGATATATATTGGTGTATTTGTTGTTTATGGGGCTTTCCGCTTAGTAACCACGACGATGCACAACGTAGGGAGGGTAGTGGAAGAGGGAGGGAGGGTGGCGCGGCGGACGGCGGCGGCGCGTAGGTCCGGCCAGCGCGCATGCGCCCGCGGGCTCCGCGGCGCCGGCTCGCCACCAACCAGCACTTTAGCACTAACTAGCACACTGCTAGTACAACTCGGGTCAATACATTGAAAACAAAACGTATTCCTGTTAGGCAAAGATTAAGTTGGAATGTTTGAAAAGTCAGAGGTCAAAGACTAGGCCGAATTCACAAATAACATCATAAATAGGTGACCCATTTGCATGTTTACCCATTTTCATAAGGAATGTGTGTAAGTAGGTACCTATATTAAAAGAATACAACTTTGATCTGTTCAAATATTACCATGTTATCGACTGCATGTCTACAAAATAGGTATAACTACTCAACTTGGGCACAGTAACGTGCCTGACTTAAGTATAATTAAAGTTACTTTACTGTATGTACCAATTAATCAAATCAAATTGGCATTTTATTTCAACAAAATAAAGCTTTGCATTCGTGGAAAATATACATCGTCCGCCTCGAGTTGAAACCAGCTGTCACACGAATAATGAACAATCAGGGCACCAGACACCTTTGTCGGTTACTTGAAATAACATTGGTCGCCGGCCGGCGCCCGGCGCGGCTTCCCGGTAGCGGCCACATATCAGTAATTCCGCCGAGTCTGCTATATCCGCAAATAGCTTTGCGTTACGAGTTACGGCCCCACTGTTATGCAATTCCGCGACCTATAATCGAACTATGTAGGTTATGATGCTATCTGTGGGATACCAAAATGAGCTGAAAACACGAATCTCTAATATTAATAAACAATACTCATGGAAAAATCCGAAAAGTAAAGCTATGGCGGGGAACTGCTTTTACTTTTCGGATTTATTTCATGTATTGTAGTTATCAGTATTGTTTAGAAATATAATTTCTAACGGGTAAACCGTAAAAATAATTACAAAAATTGGGAAGTAAAATTCTCGATTCTTTAATAGAATGAATATATAAATTTACAAATTATTAAATTCATATTAAATACAGTGGGTGTTTCACTTTATCACAGTAACCAAAGCAACAGTATTGACACGGTTCCTAATGTATTAAAATGAAAAAGACAAAGCTCTGAAGAATTCGGCTACTTTTGACTCTCAATAACAAACACGTACTTTTCTCATTTGTCTATATGTATAAAGGTAACACATGAAAATATTTATTGACTTTTATTATAGACAATGCATGGTTAGGTAGGTATCCCTCAGGAGCTAATTCTATCAACTCTCTCTTTATCTATCTAAAGTAGATAGACGGGCAAGGGGATCATCTGATGTTAAGTGATGTGACCATCTATAAGGTACTCATCTAAACCACACTTGTGGCTGATATTAAGTTCAATTTTGTTTTATACCAGGTCGGTTTTGTTTGTCTCGCCAAAGCAAATGGCAACGTGACAAATGAATGCTAATTTAACATAAACTAACAGGCGTTTACGAATATGGGGCCACGTAAAAAACGACTTATCATTAATATCTCTACCGTTTGTTTATGGAAAGTGCCCTTTAGCACAAATTTCTTGGTTCACTAGAACATTGATTATGGTGTCTAGTTTTGACACGACGCGATAAATTAAATCCTCACAGACTTCACAAATTACAATTATTAAGTATTTCGTATTCATGGTGCGGCGTGCGCTGTGATCAAACGGCATTAATAATAATTTATCACATAGATACAAGATGATTGGAGTCAATGAGACGCCACAAGACAAATCAAGGTTTATTTATATGAAAAGCATGCCGCTACTTGAACACTGATGCCATAGTGTGTAATTGCTAGCGTGGTCTTATTTTAATTACGGAAGAGTCATCAAATATTTACACCATCAGAATTTTCCGTACTAAAACGTAAGATTGTTTAATGTTCCTGAGTCCGATTTTAAGGAAATATGAAGACAAATGCTATATGTAGTAAAAGTATTAAAAGTATTATTATTTAGGAACTCGTAAAAATGAGGTAGAAGTCACCTGTATGTTATTGAACTTAATTTAGCATTGTATAAGAGCGACGTCTCAAAAATCGCAATCAATATTTTTCATATGAATAACAAACTGATTTGATCTCGGGAATTGCTCCATCAGTCAGTGCTCAGTGCTCGGCATAAACCAATTGAGCGGATTGCGTCAATCGAAGGCTCGGCTCCCGAGCAGCGTTCCCTGCGGGACGCCGCCGCACGTGAGTGATCGGAACGCTCGCATCATAGCTCGCCTTATTCAATGAAACTCTGAATAGAGTACGCACCAATGACACTCACTAACTAGCGCAACTGACTCCGCGGCTAGTGCTCGATGGGGGACATCCTGAACACATTATCGCTGCGAGCTACCGTCTCCACGAGTCCGACCACACTCTTCCGCCAACTTTATTATTAAGTGCACGCAATCCACCACAAAATTTTGATTTTGTTTATAAAACTAATTCAGACATTTTATCAGTTGCATGCGCTATCAGCGCGATGGACGAGAAGGCAGAAACAGTACATTTGCAGCCTGTAGCTGAACCGGCCAAGTAAGTACTTTTAATTACATATTTGGCAATAATGCTGTACCAAGTAAGAAATTGACAATAAAACTTTTAAACACACTTTTTAGAATTTGAAACAGTGCGACCCCTCTAGATTAGGGAAAGTAATGTCTTTAAATGAAAAAGCATTTGCCAATTGTTGTTTTGTTTCCTAAGGAAAATTTAGGTCGTTTTAATTAATTCACCGCAAGAGCAAAACCATAAGTGGATACCCAACTAAATAAAATTGTGACTTCATAGTGCTGATGTACTTTGTAAATGTGCTGTAAATCGTCGCTATACCTACTCGCAGCTGAATCTGCAAATAGTTCGTCTGCCGCCGTGTGTCGATACGTCGTGTTTTATTACCTGTTACCAACCTGTTGTTATTTTCAGAGACGGCATTCCTGCAAGTTTTGCTGACGATGAAGATTACGATCCACATTTGCATCGCCAAGTTGATAATCCCACCAAGTAAGTGAAAAATAAATAAATTAATGCTTAAATAAATGTTTTAGCTATAAAGAAAAAACACAACACAACTGGTTACGTGTTGTGGTTGGTCTGAATATATTATTTCAACCCATGAATGAACAGTCTCTGAAATATTTTATTAAGAAGATAACATAATTCCTCTATATTATTATAACTTTTTAGGTACCTATTACAGCAGTGTTCTTTTGCAGTGACTTCGAGACGTTAGTGCATTTGCTGAAATGCAGTCTGGGCACTGGAATTTTGGCAATGCCACAGGCGTTCGCACGCTCTGGCTTGGTCACCGGTATCCTCGCCACAGTCATCGTCGGCATCATCGTCACCTATTGCTTACATGTGTTGGTTCGTATTTACAAATATATCTTCTGACAGAAACATTTCGGCCCCTTGATAGTATACAGTCAGGGTCATATGTATAGCTTGAAACATCCAAAGTGACCAATAAGTTCGACTCACCATACTATTACTATGGTGTACCGTATTTGGATCACCTTCAAACTATATGACGCTGACTGGACATACGTACTTTGATTTTTACTCTTGGTATCCCAGTACTTTGACATGTGCCCTCTCGACCAGAAATAATTCATAGAGAGATAATTCAACTTAACTTTACGGTTTTTAGAAGTTCTAATTAAGTAGGTTTGGTTTAATCTTTTGAAACGTTCCAAATAAGTGAAACAACTAAATTGGTCTGAGTAGAAAATCATTGAAACTAGCTTAATGTAAATATGAATATATGAAGGGATCTCATTTATGTGGTACCTGTGTCGACAGGTCCGTTCTCAGTACGATATTTGCAAGCGGCTGCGCGTGCCACTACTGACGTACCCAGAGTCGATGTCAGCCGCGCTAGCTGCGGGGCCGCCAGTTCTGCGCGCGCTGGCTCGCCCAGCCGCGCTCGCCGTCGACATCTTCCTCGTCGTCTACCAGCTTGGTATCTGCTGTGTCTACATTGTCTTCATCGCGGAGAATATAAAGACGGTACCTACTATTTTTGGTTGGTAACAAAAATGTATCTACGTGTGCATAATACGAGAGAGTTACAGCATAGGTTTTCACACAGTTTTATATAATTCAACATATATTTTTGTATCCGCGCTCTGTGTTAAGCCTAATAAGGCATGTGAAGATGAAGATTTCTGAGATCCAAGTTATGTACTTCTAATTTTTTTTACACAATATTTCCGAGTGTATGCGTCGGAATAAATTTGCTCAATGCCACCGTTTAAAGCGAGGCCGTTGCGTTGCAAGTGACTTAAGTGGGCGCCTACGCGCCGCCGCTTAGGTCGCCGGATGCCCTACACATCATTAACGTGTCAATATTAATCAGCAAGCTCACAATGCAAAAGTTTAAGTCGTGCGTGTGTAAAAAGTATGGAATACTTTTTTTTTAGTTTATTGAATCCCTGTGTACCTAATTGCAATTAATTATCTCTTCATAATCGAGATTATGAGCATCGCTTTACTTTTTTACAGATGGTTGACCCTCACTACGAAATGGCGATTGAAATCCACATGCTAATCGTTCTGGGCCCCCTGATTGCGTTCAATTGCATCCCAAATTTGAAGATATTAGCGCCATTTTCCACTCTCGCCAACTTGATTACCTTCGTCGGCCTAGCTGTGGTGGTCTACTACCTGTTATCGGGCACGAAGTCTCAAACTGAACTGGACTACTGGGGCTCCATTTCTACATTCCCTTTGTTCTTTGGAACAATATTGTTTGCGCTAACTGCAGTAGGGGTGGTAAGTGCTCGTATATTTACTAATTAGTATATCATTATAGTTTGGTCCAGCCAAGCGACAGTCTCAATTTCATTTCATTTCATAATAAAAAAATAAAAATGTAGTCTGTGTCGTGGTGCAACTATAAGCGAATAATTATACTAATCCTAAAACAGATGGTCTATGTGGTTACTCTTATTCACTAATTTCTTCCCTGTTCAAAAGCAAAACAAAAAAAAACCTATATTACACCAGCTCACTGCGTATTCGGTTTGAAACGTTTAAAAACACAAGTAAACTAAAGTTCAAACTAAGTTCGAAAACAGAGATAAGAATAGTGTTTTGTCCAATACTTACTTGGTACCGAGGACAGTAAGCGAAATGAACTTTATATTATTATATCCGATTCAATGGTATCTAATGTTAACCCGAAGCTAGCGTTTCCTCCAATTGAGGTGCAGCCAAATAACGGATGGTATTAACGATCGAATGTAGTCACTGAAACGTTTTCCATGGAAACAAAGAGGGATGGCTTTCAAGAAATCGTGCCATCTCTTATCCCAATGCAATGTCTTAGTGACGTCACATCGCAATTGGAGGAAATATAAGTTTTGGCCTACTTTAATTGTCTAATGTTGATTAAAAGCTGACTGCGTTTGGGGCAGGTAATAGCGCTGGAGAACAACATGAAGACGCCGAAGTCGTTCGGCAAGCCACTGGGCGTGCTGAACGTGGGCATGACCTTCATCGTGTTGCTCTACGTGACTGTGGGTGCCATCGGCTACGTGTTCTGCGTCTCCGAGTGTAAAGACTCTATCACGCTTAACCTGCCTCAAGGAGCCTGGTCAGTACTTTCTTATACTGTAGTGTAAGTACAGATATAGTTAGGCTTTATTGTGGTCCTTGATTTCCAATCTAAAGCAACAGGTCAGTAAAGAAATCATTAGACTAATAGGTGAACATTAAAGAAACAATTAAAAATCTTTAGTTAAATATTGCTGATAACGAGATCTAAAACTGAATGCAAAAGTATACCCATGGTATAAACAGTTGATAGTTACCTATGTGTGAACAGCAAGTCCATGTGATATGAGTAATAATCCTTTGGGCTGGTTAAATTTTATTCTATTTAGTTGTTTTTTTCCTAAGTCTGTTCAAAGAAAATACTTTTTGTGTCTACCTGTGCATGTGATGTAATATGATCTGCGGAATGGATCCATAGACATCATTATAATACAGAGTCCCTTTTTCTTTCAAGCAATCGTCAAAGGTTAATTATGTCACCCATGGGTAGGTAAAGTACCGAAGCCATGGACTAAACCGTACCATTGGTTCATTAGCTCTCAAACTGGACAAAGGGTAAGTTTGTTATTGTAACGTCGTCGTTAGATTATTAAATGTTCGCTTACCTTCAGCGTTACCTCCGGGGTTTAGAATCTCTGAAGATATGCATTGAAAAAGTAAATTCAGCGATGCACGACGGGACACTGGTAGAGATGAGCAGCTGTTAGATTGTTTTAGTGAGGCAGCTGTTGCTTAACTACTATTTTATGACAGCATGAATTGTACAAAAATCTTTATTGACAGCTGGGCCGTGGGTAGCAAAATTTAGCGCGCCATTATTTTACTACTATACTTGTACATCTATTAGCTCCTTTTTTATCAAACTTTTGTACGTAAATGATCATTAACATTGAAATTTCGTACTATCTCAGGTGCCTGCCTAAACCCGAAAACTGAATTCGTTCCGTAACTCCATCAGAATAAATGGTCCCCAACTGTCACACTAAAACCAATTGTGTTTACAGGTTAGCAACCAGCGTTCGAGGTTTGTTCGCGATTGCCATTTTCATCAGCTACGGGCTGCAGTGCTACGTGCCAGTGGAGGTGGTTTGGACGGGCTACGTGCGCCCGCGCCTGCTGCGCTCACACGCCACACAGAGAAAGCTCGTGATCGCTGAGTACTCCCTCAGGATTGCCCTGTGCCTTCTTACTTGTAAGTTTTGGCTACGACTTGTTATTAGTTGCGGAATACGTAGTTACTTAAATGTGAAAATAATGAACCAAAACTACAAGACATCTGCATAAGCTGCTGAGCCTCAGAATATTCATTATTGTTCCCTTTGAAGCAGTAGCAGTTCTATGCCGTGTCTATAATATGCCAAGATTCTTTTTTACCAATGGTTTTGCAATTGTTAATATTTTTCAAAACGTAATTAACACCTATTTGGTTTTAAATAGTTACCTGCTGACACAATAGCTTTCTCTCGTGAGAACGGAACTGCACATTCTTTCGGGAAACTAATATTTACTGTTTTACTGTAAGTTTCCGCCATTTTAGTACCCTATCTGAACCACTGTGTGCTAAGGAGACTAAAATTGGGTTATGTTTTTGTAGTCGTATTCGCGGTGTCGGTCCCGCGGCTGGGGCTATTCATCTCCCTGTTCGGCGCGCTGTGCCTGTCCGCGCTGGGCATCTGCTTCCCGGCGCTGATGGACATGTGCGTCTCTTGGACGGAGACCGTAACTGCGCAAGGCGGTCGCCTGCGCCGAGTCAAGGACTGGCTGCTCTTCCTCTTCGGGATTCTCGGTCTCGTGATCGGCACTTACACGGCTCTGCTTGCGATTGTGCGTTCCTTCCAGACTGTACCTGTAGCCCCTCCAACCACTAACTAAAGATCGTTTCGTAATTCAAAAGCTAAGTTGTGAACAATGGGATCTGACCAAATAGATTTGTCGCTTGGCTGAGAGCATTGCCGTCCTATTAAAAGGTTGCTTGCAAAGTTGTTAATCACTATTTATAGGATAATCTGCATGTGTCCTTACAAATAAATAAATAGATCAGATGTCAAATATTTGTAATTATTTCATCTGTTTGTAAAATCCAATATTGATGAAATATCTAGAGTTTGTCCTCATTGTTTACAGCTTTATGTTTTAATTCCGGAACAATATACATATGGTGTTTTATTAAACGCGTATTGTGAACAGTGATAAGCACCGCCGCCGCCACTAGCTTTTATTGTAAATACTCTATGGTTAATTTAGCCTTGTTGTAATTATCGCAATAAAAATACTGTGATTGAACTTGTTCATGCATGATTAAAAAGTATTGACATTATACTGACGAGCAAATTCCAGATTAACTAGCACTAAGCAGGCAGTCGCCATCGAAGAAGTACCTATACTTTTGTTAAGGTTCAAATATTACGCTTAAATCAAAATTATTTCGACGGGGAATTCTAGATTGGTAACTATAATATTATTTTGCACGAGAGTTATTCAATATCAGAGATAAACTTTTATCCAGTTAACTCAATTCATTAAAAATACGTTACACAAATGATTTTTTCATTAAAATTTGATAGGTAGGCAATGATTTAGAACAACAAAATTTCGAATGGAGTCTGTTAAATTTTGGAGATATTACGTATATTTAATAAATATGGTTATACTTTATCACTGTACGATCTAAGCTTTGCCAAACAAATGGCATGTTTTGTACAACTGTCGGTGTGAATTGATCATAATTTCGTTTTTAATAATTGTTATAATGATTGGGCGCGCGAATCCTAAGCTGCGCCAGCAGTTCGTTGAAACCCAATTAGTATTCTTATTATACCTGATGTTATTAAAATAATGCATGCATGCATAAATCACGTCTTTATCCCTTGCGAGGTAGACAGAGCCTAAAGTTTCAAAACCTAAAGGCCACATTTAGCATGATTGTGGGAGTATAGGTGGAAAGGGGAATCAAAATAGTGATGGGTTGCTAGGCGCATCGCCTATAACATTATTCCTAAGATTTACGCCCATTCCCTCAATGAACTTTTACCATCTGCCCAGAGGAGCAACTGGTAGGTACAATACAGGTTTTTTCTTTGCTCCCAGACCAGCATGGAGTGGAATAATAGGTCATTTAATTCTAAAAGACACGAATGGATCGAATGAGAAAACGTAAGCAAAAATATCTTTAGATTGCAACGAAAGTAACAACAAAGGAGTCCCCTTGTCATTATTAACCCTTTATAAGGGCCTCCGAACTTCTAAGTCCCAATGGTCATGATCTGGTTAGCTACCTATCTTGTCATACACCAAAAGGTACAGTACCTATACCTATAGCGAGCTAATTTTAAGCTACGGTGGCCCAGAATAGTGATTCCGAGCTAGCAAGCCCCAGATACCTAATTAGTATCTATAAAGTTGTGAGTAAATGACCTATTCAGGTACATCTATTGGATCTTAATTTACATTTTTTTTTTGGCCTTTAAACCAAAGAGTTAACGGACTCCTTACTTTACAGTTATTTTAAAAATTTGCTGAATACCTAGGTACCTATGACTTCAAGTAGGTACGTAAGTATTATACCGAAGTTTAAAGGAAATCTATCACAGCCGACCAACTTATAAAATGAACTTGAAACCGTGAACTTTCTATGCTCATAGTAGTAGCTACCAAATAAAATTGAAAAATAATAATTAAGTTCATAACATCCACATATTATGACAGGCAACTACGAAACCCTACACTGCGCGTGGCCCGACACGCTCTTGGGCGGTTCTTTAAAATTGATTTAGTCCGTTTACTCTTTGCGGCCGCCGTAACTGTAAGTTTTATAACGTAGTTTATTACACAAAGAGATAAAGATGAAGACGTGATTTATGTATGTATGTATCTATTACATATGGTGCGATGCTAAACAGGCAGAGCCACAAACGGGCTCTTTGTTGCAGTTTTAAATTGCCCTTGTATCATTACTAAGGCTGTTAGGCTGTTAGAAAACATTTTAGTATTATGTGGAGTTTGATAGAAATTATTCTTTTACTTTAATGATGTGTGTTTAATATAATTATTTTGGTGCATGGACACCCGAACCCATACTTGCTTACTTCAGCCATACATAAGGTAACAGTAACAGCAGAAATCTGTATTAAGTACCTACCTAATAAACATACACCCAATCGAATGTGGTAGAAATGTTTCTTGTTACTTGTATTTAGAGATATTTAGACAAGAGTGGCATATTAGTTTACCTTTTGTATCAATGAAACTAAGATTATAGGATGCGAAGTACCGCTGTACAGCTTGTATAGAAACTAGTAAGTACCGGTAGGCTAAGCAAATAAAAGGTCACTAATATAGTACCTATACAGACAAAGTTTTACAGTCTTATGATCATCGCACAAATGATTAGCAGAGAACTGGATCGGTATCGGCTCGATAAAGCCTTTTTATGTGAAAATGAAACTATACTGAAAACGCTTACTTCGGCATCATGACGATATTGCCTCAGCCTCGCCAAATAAATAGTCTAACAACTTACGGTCAATTGCCGACGTTGACCGCTAGTGCTAGTCGTTATTTTCACCAGCTGCCTTCTCGCCATAGCCTCAAAGATGCTGCTGTGCCGCTTCCGTGAGAAGCGAAGCGATGCCGATCCAGTGTCGTGCTCATATGTGTGTGACAATCTTTGTAAGTACTACAAAACAGACCAAACACAGACCAAAACTTGAAATGTTTTCGTACTTAGGTACCTAAGCTGCTTTTCATTGGCTGCCTGTAGGAATAGTCGCCATATGAAATTACATTCAATACACCTGTTTCATGGCAATGTTGCTGCAGGCAAGCTTGTATTCGAATGCCTTTTATTCCTAGAACTATTTGGATACCTACCTAAGTAATTAGCGCTATGTAATGTACCTATCAATATTACTTTAAACAAGGTAGCTGTAAGTTCTACTTATGTATTGACACAAATAAACACCGCTACTTGAGCTTGTTACTTGAAAAGTGTATCATATTTACACCCGACCCCGATTATGCCAGAGCTACATTCGCGAAGTGGCATGAGAGTTGGCGAGGATAGGAGGCAAGAGCCCTAGTGTAGCTACACTCTTCCTGACGCACATCGCGCTACTCGTTATGCCGACGGCTCCTATGTTTAAAGGGCTTTTGTTTGTGAGTCAAAGGGTACTAAAGGGCGCCAGAGCGAACAGAGCGCATGCGGCTGCTGAGGATAATATCGCAGCAGTGCGATGAGTAATACAAGGAGCATTTATCCGAACCCGGGCCCATTCGTTTTGTGCCTTTAAGTATATTTTTAGACGAATGAGAGCATGAGGATACTATATTTCTTGCTAAATTACTATTATATACTATATTATTTGCTTGGATTGTGAGAAGATTTATTTGATCTTTACAAGTTGTTAAAATACCGTCATAAGACCGTAAAACGGTTAGGCAAAATTTAATTTAGAGTAAACCAGGGAGTTATTGCCCACTGACAAAAATTGCCCACTTGAAGCAAAAGCATTGCCAGATGGTAAGTTTACATCATTCTAGTTGGATTAGAATTTGCTAGCTCGGTCTGTAATTAATATTACAATCGATTTAAAATTGACCAAAGGCAACACTTCAAAAAAATAGTAAGGGGTATTTTGTCTAAATGGGTGAACGTGTTACTCAAACAGGTAAACATTTTAATAATTTTCTGAAGAGCTAATTTGCTTGAAGCTTATTTTTTGATATTAGTTATTTGATATTCTGCTCTTATTTATTACATGAATATGATAAAATAAATAGTATTTTCGCAGTTTTTGACGTTAAATTTTGAATCGCAACGGTCATTTTTGCTGTGGGTAATCACTGAACCAAAATCCACCATTGTTTGAGTAATTGCCTTGTGTTAATATCTATAGTTATTGCCCGGCCAATAGCCAAAGATACCAAAAATGCACTATACCTACATTTATTTTTATGCCATCGTTGTTATGGTACAAGATTCTGGCTCTGGCGATTCCAATTCATCATCATCATCAGCAAAATAATTATTTGATGTAGTTATGAAAGCTAAACGCGATCCCTTTTAATTCATTAAGGATTACCTATTAAGTTTATGTCTAATGTTGATTTATGTGTAAAGTCAATTCAGAATGGTTTATGATTTTAAGTTGCTGGGCAATTACTGTGCTGTGATGTTGACAATTACTGTAGCTAGGTACTGGGCAATAACTGCACTTTTTAGATGATTTAATTTTGCTAACTTATTTTCCAAGTTATTTAAGGTTTTATTTAAAACTGTTGAAATTCTATGTAAGAATTTATTAGCTTATAAGAAAATAACAATACACAGTCTGTAACTATGTTTTTTTTATTTTGGAAGTAAATGTGTTTAAGTCCTTAAGTGGGCAATAGCTATGTGGTTTACCCTACCAATTTTTAAGTTGTTCGAAAAAGGCAAGACATCCTAATCTGCCCTTAACACTTTCGATGACCATTGTCTATTAATGAAAGTTTGACCTGTAATACGTACATACCTACATACAAACTGAAGGCGAAAATCGGGTGAGTAAAGGATAATGAAAACTCACGGTTTGTGCAAGGTACTTATATCACGATTTATTACATAAAACACCGATTTAGGAAATATACCGTCAGCAGATCAAATCACTAGATTCGAGCCGTTGAGCTCAGTACATTACTCGTATTTCCAGCGATTAACATCATCAATGAATACCTAACGCAGTCCGCGGCCGGGCGACGGCGCGCGCGCGGACGCCTTCGTAAATAAAAACAAAACATAAATACAACAATTAACGTTTATTTCAATCCATAGAACCATATAAATTACGGTCAAACAAAATACTACTCATACAAGTAAATCGATATGGTTTTATGTTGTTGCAAACAATAGGTAACAGATGCCTACTTTAAAAAATAAAGTAGCCTAAGTAGAGGAAGTTTTGATAGCATTATTATTAACAAATAAATAGAGTCAACAGAAGGGGTGCGAGTAGGGCCGGATACAGTTTGCAGCGAGCGGACCGGTCGGGCGCAGGCGCAGGCGTGTGGCGTGAGGGGTCGGGGACGGGAGCGGGAGCGGCGAGGCAGCGCGAGCGGCGCGGGCGGCCCTGCCCGATCCACTTCACATACACTACACTTCTCTTAGCTTAAGTTAAGTATAGCTAACCGTAATGTTCGTACATACAACTCCTCGTTATCACGACGCCTTGCGGCCGGTCCACACGACCGCCGCGAACTCCCCGCTGCCGCGATGCCACTGCATCGAGCCGGTGTCGTGTGGACCAGACTTAAAACTATCATATTAACTATACCCATGTTACAATTTTCGAAGAAACATATTTAATAGTAGTATCATGTATGGATTTTACAATACCATATAACACATATTGCGTATGTCAATGTATATCATAACAAACAAGATGGAGTATCAAATGCCGCACTGGGCGGCCGATTAACATTAGGTTCGTTACATATTATAATAATTATCATTTGATATGAAACAGTGCATTTCAAAAGTTCAACCGTCACACCTTTATAGAATCCCTCACTTGTAAACTTTTATAGAAAAAACATTTTATTGTTCTCGCTTTGTATCCATAAAATACTTTCAAATGCAACAACTTCTTAGTCTTAGTTTATAAACATTATTTTCTTCAATTCAATAAACATTCAATTGACTCATATATCAACGACAAAAACCTACAAAAATATATATTAACATTAGCACGAGTCAAATAGAGTGCGGGGGAGCGCCAAAGGACGCTTTCAGTGCATTGGGAGGCGCGGGCCGCGGCCGCGGGCGGCGCGGGCCGCGCGTCGTCCGTCGCGGGGCCTACCCATTCGATACGATAACGCAAGTCCGTTTACAACTAAAAAAATATAAACTTTCAAAAACGTTAACAACTACAGCCATAACAAAAATAGACTAATAACGACTACGCTACGGAATCTACCAACTACTTAAAACTATTCACTAAGTCAATTTGAAACGAAACTATAGTATTCGCTCACTACGTAAACGACAGAGGGTTCGCATGTGATGCGGTAGAAGAGGCAAGGAGACGCGGGAGCGTCGCCGGCGGGAGTTAATCTCAGGAGCGGTCCTACGAAGCGAGCCAGAGTGAGAAACCTGCGCGGGCGGCGGCCCCGGACGCGACGCGCGGACGGACGGGGTCGGAGCTTGCGGTAACTTGTACAGACGGGTCGGAGAAGTCCGGGGTCCGGGGCGTGGCCCGGGGCCGACTCTAGGCCCCATTAAATCTACCTATATACAGACGCAGCCACTACATTTGCGCATGCGTACGCGAGCCACTTGAGCAAACTAGCGCGCAGCGGCCCGCAGCGGCGGCGCGGGCACGGCGCGGCGGGCGGCGGCGCGCGCGGCCTGTGCCGGATCAATATAAATATTCAACAACATTAACTTATTACAATAATCCGCATTCGGGTCGGAAAACACGACGCGGCGCACGCTCGGCACCTAACAACAAACACCCTTCAAAAATAACATTTTGCCATAAAATTTTGGTCCGTACGTCGTTGGCTAACCCTGTTGAGTGTCGGATCGAGTCCGAATGAAGGAATTAGAGACGACGAAAGATCGGAGCGGAGCTCGAATGGGACTTTGGTTAACATTTATCTATTAAACTAACTAGGTAATCTTACGGTAACTGCAAAATCGTTTAATCCTAGGTAACGTACAACATAGTCTAGTAGAGCGTGTTACATTACAGAACCTTAGGGGGCCTGCCGATTCATTACGTCATTGATTCGACATACACAATAAAATATAAAATAAAAATAAATTACGTTTTAAAATTGTGATCTTAGTTTTTGTGTCAACTGACGTCTTGATTTTAGATGATTATTGTTTCAGCAATCATAAAATGAAAAATCGGCCTTTTGGTGGGAAAGTATTATACAACATAAAAATTAGTGTCAAAAATTGACGTCCCAAACAGGCAAACCAAGGTGTCAGGATGCGGAGACTGACGCATCAGGAACATCATAAGTAACAATAGAGTGAGATTGGCCAGAGCCTGGAGACTTGGGAACTGAACGAAGCATCGCAGGGTGAGAAGTGTCCGCAGCGGGTGCGGCGCGCGCGCCGGCCGAGAGCCCGCGACCTGCAATCAACGACACCATCATGTCTACCTGCTACTCTGTCGAAACTAAGTTCGAGTCTCAATGTTGTTAGGTACACTCTAAATAATCTCAACGGAAACATCGGTAAAATTGCGTAAACAATAAAATAGTATTTCTTTCTAGTCAAATGTGCATAATTCGAATCAGTGTTTTACTGAAAGCAATGTGTGGTAGGTATTTAAGTACTTCAGTGGGGAACTATTTCGGATAGCATGGATTTATGTAATAATGAGATTGACTATGCCGGTCCAGTTTTTATGTAATTTTTATTGTATTGTTCATGAATAAATTTATTTACATACATAATGAAAATCAGTAAGTAAGTATCTACGTTATTCTCGTATTTTCTAAAGCCATTTTCCTTGCGGTGATTCTTAGCCATGTTTGGTAAAAATCGGTCCAGCTGTTTGTAGATTCAGCTCTTTTCCAAAACGATGTAAGGCCTTTTTTGCCTTTTTTGCCAATTTGAATTATTTGTTTATTTAAGTATAATTACTCAATTAATGTGTGGGGGGTTACACTTTTTTTAATTTACTGTTATATACTTTAGTAAATGTTATTATAAATAAAAGAAAACTGATGTAATTTTAGGACAGGGGAAACAAGTACTGTCACTGTCAAAGCAAGGGTTAGAAATGAGGGCTCGAACAAACGAACGGGTACCTACTTGTCTAGTGGCGTGTTTGTGCTATGCGGGAAGGTGCGGGCGAGAAGGGACAGCCACCTATACATCCGCGTACTTAGATAACTTCTCGCGCAGGATGTGATTTTCTTTCTTCAACAGCTCTACTTCTTGCCGCAGCCCCATGTTCTGAGGAAACGGTGATTGATATCAGAATCGAAATGATAGAGCAGAAGATTTTCGCTCACACCGGCAGACTGTGCCTATATATTTCCGTTAAATAATCACAAATTTGAAGTCAAGTCTAACCTCCTTCTCCAGGTATCCGGCTCTTAGCGCAATTTGGTTCTCCTTCATGCGGCGCGCGTCACGTGACCGCTTGGCAGCCATGTTGTTCTTCCGCCGACGCGCCCAGTACTTGTCATCTTTCAGGTCATCGGGTACGAACTGCCGACGACGCCGATATTGGGTTAGCACACCGTTCCACATACTCAAAGTAACCTTCACCCACCAGTGAGACACAACTAAGTCGTCACAGAACAAATTTTTAGCAAAATGGTGCGCATTCCTAATCATCCGTTAGTCCTTACAAATTAGGACCACCAGTTTAGGACGGGCCACCCTGCACTGTGCCGTGTTTTGTTATGTGTTCAATACTTAGTCTATGCCCCGAAAAAAGCAATCAGTAACAAATATATGCACAATCGAACTATTTGATTCCTGTCCCACAGCAGAACATACTTACAGTGTTGAAATGATTTTTTGCTTGCCACATTTTTTATGAAATAGTTTCACATGGGACACGATTGAGTTAGTTCGATATGTACACGTAAAATTTACTAAAAAATGCAAATGTTTCTAAAATACACTTTGATTGATCGCTGTCCACCAAGGTGGCGAGAATGTAAGTGTTAAAGGCAATTAGTGTTTGTCACGTTTAACGATGTTGATCACATTTATGGATTCTATGCCAGCACTATTATTCATTCTCGACGCCAAAATGAACAACGAATCTAATCTAACCCACGCAAACAATACATTACAGTGGTCATCGTTTCCGTAACTTAGCGTACACTTTAGACTTGACCTAGGGCATTACTAATTTAACCGATTCCGGTACAACTTGCTCAAAAATGTTTACTCCCATTTGAATTCTTTCCAAGAAAGCCTAAGAGTACATATTGCATTGTTTTGTCTACTCAAATCATTCGATACATCTCTAGTCTCACGATATGAGCGTAGAAATCTTGCTTTGATGTAATGGGGCTTGGTATATATTTAATAAAGGCAAGTTCTTTAAACAGTTAAGATTAGTTTTTATTCTGATATTTTAATACCTTTACTAAATGGTTCTACTGTTTATTTTGACTAATTTTCATAATTTACATATTCAAAACTTTAACGGGACCACTTGAAAATGATAATAAGCTTTCGATGAACTTACGATTACGGACTTGAAAATAAATAAAATTAAGTAAAGCCAAAATAAGATTCTACTCTTTTTTTGTTTTGTTTTAAATCGATTAAACTAAAGACCTCGGTAAATTAAATCTCAAAAATTAATTATTTTCATTGTAGGTACTTGCGTAAAAAATTACTATTAAAAAAAATCTAAATAAACTACTTTCTAGCTAACATTTTGCAATAAATACTCAAGGTCGTTTACAAATGGCTACATGATATTTACGAGTATAAAATTGCATAAAAAGAAAGGTATTCACAGTTCGCCTGAGTATGATCTGATGACTGTTTTCGTGAGAATATACTAACAATTCCAATGAAAGTCTGTAGGTATTTAAAGTCAAAAGTAAAATGCGAACTGCAAAATTTAAAACTAAACGGTTCATACCTACTTGAAAATCTTCTTGTTTAATTTTGATAATTTTTCTGTCATTTTGTTCCTGGAATTTCTCTTTGTCTTATTCATTTACAAACTATGTATATACAGTGCCAAATTAGCACCAATTTCACCAGAGTAATGAAGTTCCTGTGCTTTCATTATTAAAGCTCTATTTATTTAAAGTAGGTCGCCTAAAAGTTTCATACACATTTCAAAAAGTTGATGTCTATTACATTTAATTTCATAGATAGCAACACAATATATGGTTATTCTACTTTTACCTCTCTTGAACACATAATCAAGATACTCTGACGTAAATGATCCGGCGTAATTTAAAAATGGTCCTGTAAAATTTACACCTTGCATTAGAAAAAAAAAATACATTTAACGTCAATCTTCACAGTAGATACAGTTCATAACTATTTTACATAAGTGTTTTTAGTTCTCAATAGGCAATTGTCAAATGAGAGTAAGCGACTTTGTTAAGCAGTGCTTTTTTAGAAACTGATAGAAATTATGTCAGGAATCTTTAAACATATTTACAACACATATTTGGTTCGCAGATTGACTAGTAATTCGATTCAATATTTTCAAATTGCTATAGAAGAGATTATTTTTAGTAAGCTATTGCTAGTAGATAGTATTATTACTTATAGGTAGGTTGTACTTAAATATTTTTGTAGATACAAAGAAATGCTAATAGAAAAACTTTAATTTGAGAAGTACCTACCTTAATCTAAACATCTAGTAATGTAAACCATTCTGTTTTTAAATAAAACATCTATTTCTAAAAAATATAAATATTTTACTAGTATAGAGTTTGAAATTGGGGAATTAAGTACTAAAATTAACTTATAATCTGAATATTAACATCTTTAAATTAATAATTGATTTCCCTAGCATGAAATTTACATCATTAAGTATACTTTTCGTTATCTAGAGAGTGATAGAATCTCTCTAAATAGGTACATAATACGAAATTTTCCTCATATTGAGCTCTACTATTTCGTTTGGCAAGTTATGCGTCGAATTACCACTCAACCTGTATAAAAGACTTAGTAAAAAGATCAGATAGCCGGATGCTTATTTACCCACTATTTATCTGCTGGCAAGCGAAAAAATAATTCTAAATGCCAAACTAAAGCGTTTTTTATGTATACTATGTCTATTTTATTATTTGAAAACTTCAATATTGGAAATAAAAATATAATTAAAGAAATCAGAACTATTAAAACTAATTTTTGAATATAATTCCGCACTATAAGCATTTACGCGTAAAAAATATAAACATGAGGCGTGAAAGCATCCGAATATACCGCAGTTCAGCACTAAATTGTACAGTAGAACAACGCTAACTACAGAATACGTCAACCCCGTCACACACAATGTCCCTCATGCAAAACTGAGTAAGGCTAAATACTGCTTGGTAAAGCGTTAGTGCATTTCCATGCTGTGTTTGTATGTGTGTGCCTACTTATGGTGTAGTGGCAGAGTCTCTTTCTAGGGCCTACGCGTTCAGTCTCTGCTACCATAACGCCTCAGAAGTATCTTTTGTGTGTATCTTTTGATTTTGAAAACCCAGATTGAAACCACCCAAAAGAAGAAAAAAATTTGGAAATCTTTGACAAATAATAGAATATCGGAATGGGCGTTGCAAACACAAGTTTCCAACACGCAGAACACATCCTCACGCTGTGTAAGTGTCGGCCAAGACGTGAGCTTAGTTTTCTTACAACGGTGCCAATTTGTCTAGCGGCACATCGAACTGTAAAAATGTTTTATAGCAAAGCCTCTATTTCAGTCAGTTAACCAAAAATAAACATCACAAACAACCCCGATCGCAGTATTCTAAGGTAAGTAGACACGAAATATGATTTCAGCCAAACTCATTAGATATGCTTTAACTTCTGAGCTTGTAACTTTTGTCGCTTGAAACTTGGGCATAATATTTCAAGTCAAATGGTGCCAGTCTCAAGATGTATCAGACGAAAACCATGCCATCTACCAAACTATTTGATAGCAGAATAAGAATTATATAACTCTATAAAATGATTTTATATCATTAATTTACGTCAAAATTTCTGGTAGCTAGAAATTTTGACTTGCGAGTACCTACTAATATTAATTCCGTTCTAATTTTGTATCACATAAGGGTGTAGTCATTTGTATTGGTGTTATGTTAGTGTGTTGTGTACGAGTTGCGTGTGACGCCGCTCCCCGCAGGCAGCATGCGGCTAGGAATGATCAGCGCACTAACTTCATTTACCTGTTTCCGGGACTTCTTGATCATCGGCTGCGGCTTGAGCTCCTCGTCGGAGAAGGCACGCGTCCGAGGGTCGAAGTCACGGCCCGACGACGCCATTGAAAATGCTGTAACGCGATATTTATCGACACAGTGAATAACCGAACTTTTTTTTAATGTTTTTTTTTGTATACCTATGTATTTTTGTATTCTTGTGCCTAGTTTCTCCTGTGAGTTAGAATTATTCAAATTAAAGCAAGGCACTCTTTTTAGTGTTAAACCAAATTCTTTAATCAACATTTATTGTAAAGATCCGAAATGCTTGAAAAAATAAAGTTGGACTTTTTCATCTTAATTGAATTGTCTTAATCATGCTCAGTGTAATCACGTCATTACAACCCATAACAGAATAAAGGATAATTTTCTACCAAACGGCCCGCATAGCATCGGATTGAGATGGATTTTACAATCTTTAAAACGATGTTACGTGTAAAATCATGTATGCATATATTATTATGTTTAAAGTAAATTATTAAGAAGCCGCGCACAGCAGCTTGACTAAGGGCGTTTTCAGCGACACGCGATCGTAGCCGAAAGTATGCTTCGACGTACGGTGGAAATTCGACGTTCTGCCGGACGCGATAGGCTGTCGCCACATCCATTGGTTTCCTACCCGACCCTATGCAATGCAAGCCGTTCGGTTGAAATTATCCTTACTGCCACTGTCTACTAATGTATTTGTCAAAATATGACGTGCACTACCGAACGATCAGTTACCTTGCCTCGTGACTCTTTAAAATTATTCACGATAAGTTATTCTTTTTCTTGTGGTTTATGTACAATAAAGAGTTATACATACATACATACATACATAAGTGAAAATGATTATACATAAATAAAATATTGCAAAAACGGTGTACAAAAACTGGACATTTGCTCCCATGAAAATCTCTATCTTCAGGTAAAGTAGACTGTAACTATGGGTTTAACGAAAAATTAAGAGATTTTTAAGGTCTCGAGATACTTTCGAGGAGATATTACGCGGTAAGACGACTACATTTTTATTTCTAAAACATATTATTGTGTGCAAAATCTCGCACCTATTAGGCCCATCCTTTTAAAAAATAGACGTTTTGTGATTGATAGGGTTAAGGGTTTATTGTGAAATAAAGCGAATACTAACTGGAGTCGGCGGGCGAGAGCGGCGGGTTGATGGTGTCCGGACTCATACAGTCGGAGGGCGAGGGCGAGCGCTCGCGCTTGGTGACGGGCGCCTGCAGGCCGAGCGCCAGCCCCGCGCCCGGCCCGAACGCGGAGCCGCCGAGGTGCGCGCCGCCCAGCGCCTCTCCTTGCATTCCATTCTCCGACAGGAACTCGTCTAGGTCCACGTACTGCAACACCATATAGCACACACGTCACGCGCCGTGCCAAGCAAGGCGCGCCTCGCGCACTCAATAACGCATAGCAAGACAGTCGCAATAATCATTATACATTTAAATGCTATCATTATCAACAATCGCAAGAATGCAAGTCGCTAGCGGCAAAATTTTATGTAAACTTAATCTTAATTTACAAATAGTAGTTTGCAGAAGGCAATAAAGCAAAGGTAAAGGAGGGGGCTAGGGAGATGAGAGCGGGAAAGCGACTCTAGTACCTAGTGCGAGCGGCAGCGACCAGAAAGGTGGTGAGAGACACACACGACACGCAACACGCAATAGGTATTAAAGTTGCGATTACTGACTTCCTGTACCTTGAGATCGGGATCGTAGGGCAGCGTCTTGTCCCATAGGTTGGGCCCCAAGAAGGCGGCCTGCGCCTCCCATAGTTCGCTATCATCTTTTTTGTCTTCGAGCGTGTCTTTGCTGTTCACCGATTTGCCTGTAACAAAAGAGACGTAGGCCGGTCATTGGTGAGCCCGGCGTCGCGTACCGCTCCTTCCATACCGCTCTTGCGAGTTGTAATACTAGGCAACGCCTGCGCTGGCTCCAGCTCGATACCGAGCAAAACGGCCTCTAGCACCAACCTCACATCGTGGTATTTTACAAGAGTGGTCTATGCTTCGCCATTTTTATTGGCAAAGGCGGATGTGCATGTAGGGTGCGGTATAGATAGAGCGAGCGACGCCGGAGAGTAGGCTGTTAACTAGTATTACTACCAACACGGGCATTCAACAAGATTTTATAAAGGAAATAATAGAAAACTGTGAACTATTTAAATAAAGTTTGCTTCATATTTACAATAAATGCACATAAATATAGTCGCAACGCATTAATTCCGAACATGAAACAATAAAATCGCGTTAGCCAAAATATTTGCTCTTCAAAATGCCTGTTAACAAAATGTAACACCAATACAATAGCATTGAAACATAAAATAAAATGTGACTAGATAAAGTTAAATAAATTATTATCAAGTACCCATGCGGTCTGATGTATTCATAGTACTTTCAAGCAAAGGGGAAACATAGTAGGTAACTAAAACTTGACCACCAACGTAAAGGTAGCTAACCTCTGCCAGTAACATTTCGGTCACATTGGACTCGCGTTCGTACACAGTGCAGTCGACAGCTCGCACGCATCGCGTTGGCTGCCGACTGTCACGGACGTCATACCACCCGTTTGTTCATTATTTAAACTCCCAAAACAAAACCTTGATCGTAGCTCTATATGCCATCCAAATGGCTAGACTGAAAGAAATGAGTTTTTCTCAAACTCGCAAGCATTTTCTTTGAAAGAGATTGAGTACAAGTTTAATCATTGTCCGAGATATAAACTAAATTAAATTTCTCGTTATAACCACTCATTCATTGCTTAGTTAATTATAGTTTTTTATGCAGGTACAAAACAGTTCGTCGACACATTTGATTGCTTCTCGATTACCCGTGCTGCTTTAGAGACGAATGGAGATATTCAACATTATTTACTCGAAACTTGCAAATTATCGTATTTCCAATGGGACACGTTACTTTAAAAGCATTTCTTATTTATTTAGATGCAATAATATAAGCTGTCAAGTGCAGAACGGACAGGTGATCGTTCAGATTTGGCCCAACGTGTTTAAATTCATATTTTAGGGAGAATCAGGCGTCGGTAGGAATGGCGAGGGCTGGCGGAGGGTGGTGGTCACACGGCGGCGCACGTGAGCGGAGGCTGGCGCGGGGGTGGCGGCCACGTGACGCCGGCACGCGGCCAGCAGCTACAACGCCTCCACTCATCTACAGATTTTACACTAAATGTGGGTAGTTAAACCACTGATCGCAAACACTTGTACAACTGACTTGGACTTCGTCAATACAATTATGAACACAGTATTTAATGATGCCGTCACACTATTTTATTCTTTTGTACACTATACTCGAGTGAATGAAGGTTGCTTTAAAATGCAAAATGTAGGTACGCCATTGATAAACAATAGAATTGATAGACATACGACGGACGCCCAAAAGAACAGACCTTAATAATTTTGTTAAAGTTACGTAGTTACGTTCGTAAAATAAACAAAAACGGTCTGACTAATAACTTTTCTCAAAAACGTCAAAACGGACAATGGTTTAGCGAAGCGGTACATCCAAAAATACTTTTGGATAATACGTATGTAGGCTGTAGATGATGATGATGATGCTATTGATTTGATGCATTAGTGATGCGGTTGCTCTGCCTAGAGAAAAAAACGCAGTGTGTGAAACATACATATACATACATACATACACAAATCACGTCTTTATCCCTTACGGGGTAGACAGAGTGTGTAAAAGAGTATGAAAATTCACTATGACACGGTCACTGCTATTATAAGATGGGCAGAATTCGTTGTCAGTACAAGTTTCAATGACGTCATCGTATGAGTGATTACGATATCGCAATTGTCATATTTAGAATTGCGAACTGTAGAGACAATAGTATTTTACTTATACTGACCATAATTAAAAAAAATACTAAATAGGACCAGACCAGTTGCGTGTATTTATTATTATGTATTTGAAGGAACACAGTAATTTCTCGTATTTAATATATTGTAACTATGCGCTACTTCTATGCGATAACAGAGAGTTCGTTTTCTCTTGATAAAATAAATTGAGCGTTTATATTTAAATCCAATCTAAAACACGTAAAAGTGTACAATCCATTGAAAACTCTGCGATGTTACGTGCCGCTACTTTATCGTTAAAAAGCGACGCGTTTGTAAAACATTTATTTTAAAATATTAGACTCTAAAGAAATACAGTATCTAGTATAGTTTAAGTATGAGAAAAACCTAAAACGTTAATAATTATGTACCAGCTAGCTTCTGCCCGCGGGTTCGTTCGCATGGAATTAGTAATGCATTAAAATTTTAGAAGTATACTCAGAGTATAAGGTCTGCATCTAAATTTGTCTCGCTGTTTTGAGCGTCGAGAAACATTAAACATAACCACCTACTTTTCCGTACCTACCTTGATTAAATTAGTCTTATATGAAAGGTGATGACAGCCGATAGACCAACAAACAAACGTGTTAAACCATAATGGATACGGAACCGATCCCCCAAGAAACAACCAATAGGCAAGGCATGCTTCTCCCGCAACTCCCACCCCGTAACACCGGACACTGCGTGTTATGAGGATTCTTAACTAAATCAAAATAATTAAGTTTTTGTTAAAAAAATATATCATTTATATAAGTATGTTTTGTTGACTGTACTCGCATTTTCATCCATGTCCTACCAGAGTTGGTCAAAATTTATCTTTAACGAATAACAACGGTTAAATATATAATTATTCGGTACAGATACCGGACACATCGGTCACATCGGTACAGATACCGAACAATTATTATATTTATTATACGTATTTAACAACTATTTTTATTCGCGTGTCTCAATCGTATAAAAAAAAATACGTGGAAACACACGATTGAGACAACTTTCTATTTTAATTTCATTCCGAGAAATCCCCACTTCTGATTTTTAATAAAATAAAATATGTGCATATCTATAGACACCTGCATTCTAAAATAATAATTACAGTAATAAGGTGGTTTAGTGAATAGCAACATCATCGGCGACAAATACATAATACTAAAGCGGCGAGTGTAAGAGTGAACCGCCAGTAGTGGGACCGGCGGGCTGGCCCAAGGCAAGCAGCTGCATTACCATAGCGTGTCTTCTCCGCTCATTACTTAGCTAATTACTTATCACTTGTATTGAACTACTATTTTATCTTGAAAGGATAGACTAAAATAACAACATGTAATAAACCCCTTTGTAGGGTACAGCATAACAATTTGAATTTATTATTATGCTCAGCCTGATTATTGAGGTAGTCTGCTCAAATACATCGGAGCGACCAAGTCGTTCGATTATATGTGGCTATACATTCTATCATCAAGTACGTAAGTGCGTGTTCAAATATTTTTGGGAACATTGGCTACTTCAATACATCAGAAATTGACGGCAAGTACCAGGGCAGCATTATTAATGTAAGATACACGTACAATTTTGTTTAAGAAAATGCACCTAGAATATGAACATCGTGTTTTGTTCAAGGTATGCGAAAAGTAAGATTGATGAAAATCTACCGATATTACTGCAGTAGCAAAAGCAAATAGACTTGACATAGAAACCCATTCAGTAGCATTATACCTACGACAACAATGCTGACTCTTGCGGTAATAAGACCAGTGTGGGAAAAAATACATAATGTAAGAATACGGAATAAGATAATAATGCTTAAATTGATTTAATTACTATATTAAGTATTGTCCTTAAACCTTAAACCCAATTTGATGGTCAAGCTGAATCAGTTTGGACAACTTCTTTCTGTCTTCTTCTAATTACCCAAGTTGGTATACAAAGAAGAATACCTACAAATTACATTTGAAATTTACCATGAGCTTTTCGGTGAAGGAAAAAGATCGAAAAGAAACCTGCACACATCTGGGAAGCAATTCAATGAAGTTCTTAATACGCACTGGGCCCGCGTGGGAACTATAGCCCAAGCTCTCTCATTGTGAGAGGAGGCCTGTACCCAGCAGTGGGTCGTATATAGGCTGGAGATGATGATGCATTTGAGTACTACATATTTTATTTTTTTGAAGTTAGTGTACGATATTTTGCAGTGGACTAACCTGACGAGGTTGTGAAACATCGTGAAGACCTGACGTGACTTCCGGTATACATTTTCTGGCATGTCATGAAAATAAATTGAAGACCAGATTTTACACATTTAAATTAAATGTCATTTGCAGGCTACTAATATTTGCAGCAAAAACGCTGAAACCATTATTTCTTGACACTCATAATTACGACGGTTTTTGCGTCGCATATGATAACGAAACGTGTCTGTTACGAACATAAACAATGAAGTTGGTGTCGAGACGTCAACAGAGTCTAGTAACACAATAACGATCGTGGGAGTCGCGAGACACGCGATCGATCGGCGCGCGCGCAGGTTTCCTCGAGAAAAACCGCGGCGTTGCAGCGGAACGGCGCGCGGGCGGCGGGGTACGGAAGCGGGAAGTGAACTAAGCTAACCCACTTGTCGATGTTACGTGCGCGCGCAGCCCCGGCACGCTCCACTCATGCGCAGAACACCTCACACCCCACTCACTCGTTGCACAATGTAAGATTAATTCTCCATCCGGTTGATTCTACATATATTATTTCAATGCAATCGTTCCTCTAGTTGAAACTATAAACTTAACAATGGGCTTCTTAGAGCAAAAAAACCTTCACATCTGTATACCTACACAATGACATTTTGAAGATATCCGCAACAACAATACCTTTTTTAGCTTCCTATTACAAACCCAAATGCAGAGCCAATGTACCTAAAGGTGAAACTGGAAAATAATATCTTTTGGATACGGGACTCAAAACATGAAAAGAAACTCGAATTTAATAAATAGTAAATAAATAAGACTTAAATAAAACATTTCGGCAACACGTCGTGGTGTAAATAAAGTTTCAAGAGTTTAACAACGTCTAGGATCACTTAAGACGCTATGGCATCAAAAATGTTGGCTACTCTCACTTTCGTTGGCAGTTAGGAGAAAGCTTAAACGAAGCGACGCCGTTTCGGCATGCTAGCATTAAAAATAATACCGTCGTAACCTTTTATTTGTGTATCCAAATCTTGTGAATTATTTAAATAGGTTCTGCTTTTTTCGACCCGCGACACAAAAGTGGTCGGGGTTGTCATTAGATCATTAGTACGTCTTGAAAACCTGTAAAACGACTTTTTTGGGTAAGTATTGTGGTTTTCCCGCAGTTCAAGCACAAGTACATACAAGCAGCAGCAGAATGCGATCCAAGACGCAAAGAATAAAACAGTCTACGTTTAGGTACAATACTATTCTAAAAATCGTTTATTTACAATATTTACGCGGATTCACATTACGGTAGGTACGGGTTTTCCCGTTAAGAGCATTGAATAATTAGTAACCCTCGAACTCGGCGTAAAATAATTTGATCGTCCTTCCGGTCTTTACGGCTGGTAGAGAAAGTGTTGGCCGAATCGTTAGCAAGCATGTTCCGCGACACAGCTCGGCCGGCAGTGGCGATGACGGCGGTGACGTGATCACTCTCACTTTCCTGAGAAGCAAGTACTAGAAAGTGACGCGACCGCCTCCAAAATACGTTGCGCATTAATATAATAATATGTTGAAAGAAATAAATCTATTAATATTACTATGACCATAAGTTCAAGACAATGCATTAACCTTGGAATTTATAAGCCAGTGCGTGGTAGACTAATTGTGAATTAGGGAAAGGCGCATTTTTTCCTTAAGAATAAACATTACTGTACCGATCGTTAGTATTACAATCAGGATGTGTGCCTGCTGAAGTGAAGTTAATTGCGTGTATGCATTTACGACGAGCATTCACGTGGGGATGATGACGCGTTGGTAGTGGTGGCGGTATAGATACGAATCGCGATTGGAATGCTGCAGGTGAAAAGCTAAGTTGCGTAACAGCTTTACTTCCTACTGGGGAAATATAGGTGAGGAGTGTTGTGTGGGAGGCGGGGTGGGGGGAGTGGGAAGTAGCCGCTGCTCTTGCGCAACGGAGAAAGCAAGCGTTTTCCGGCGGCGCGCGATCATTTTCGTAAACGTGTGAATTGAGCGAAAGTGAGCGAGAAAGTTGAAGCCTTGGCGCTCGTCGCGGCGTGGCCGTTACCAACAACAAGTGATGTGACGTGAATACATTTGGGATCTGTCCTAAAGAATGATCTAATATCTAGTATTTGAGTATTCCCGCCTAGCACGCGGTCTTTTCTGGTTTTGAACTAAATAGTTAGTGCCTAGTGCAGAACAGTATTTAATTACAATGGATATTACAATGTTTCTTTTCTACCAAGATGAGTTTAACGTAGCGATTTCATTAACGAATGTCTAAGAATTCGAGTTCTGTTCCGAGTGATCAGTTCGTTGCAAGGCTACAAGCACATATTATTAAATGAGCTTATTGTTGGCGAACTAAGCAGTCGTTAGTCGCTGTCCAGCAATATACACTGTTTAACGTATTAAGCCGTCCTGAGCTAGAAGAAGCCAAATGAGTGGCAACCATGCGCCGCTTAGCTAAAAAAGGTCATAGCAACTTGAATTTTATTTATACCTACATGTGCCGCTACTCAACTTTACCCAAGTTGGTATTGTGTTGATTTAGAAAAGTGTATATTTGTAATAAAAGAAGAATAAATATCAGAATTTATTGTAGTATATAGCGTAATATGCGAACATAAGAGCCTCACGTTTCATTCCTTATCACTCGAGTCACGTTTGCGAACTATCGGTCCATTATAGTTTCTATCGCTAATCAGACAAACGTCCACCTGCTGTGTAGGTTCAACTGTACACACACGGAAAACCAGTATTTCGTTGAGCGTATACATATTTGTTCAGATTCACTAATCTTAAGTCCGAAATTCGGTGACCAAATAATATTATAGAACAGAGAGCTCCGGCTTTTAGTTGCTAAGTTTACGTTATGAATAATCATGATGATTTAGTTAGTATATATACATACCCATATCTAAATAGTTAACCAAGGAAACATTTATTTATTGTTACACTTTCAATTCGTTACTAATACGAGTATATGCTAATCTGGTTTTAGTTATCATTTATTTACCTAAGTTGTCTCTTCATTATGCTTCTTTCTAATTTATAGGAAAGATCTACCTCTCAATTTTCGTATTATCCCTTATGTAGGTACTTAATTATCTGACTTGTTATATGTAAAATAAAATGTTTAATTAACCAAGAACTCATAATACTCATATCGCGGGTTTATTCAGAATAGGCATTCGAGCAACCATTTCATGGTTTATTTTCGTCATTTGCGGCATTATTAGGAAGTTTGAGGTAGAGCCACCGCCAGTTCTATACAACATAGAGAGGAATTTAACCTATTCTGTAATTCACTATAATGAAGCTATATCAATCGAATCGAATGGTACCTAATCCACAAAATTTTTACTTGTGACTTGGAATTTTTTGAAAAACATGTTTCCGTAATAATAACTGATTATTCATTGACACACAAAAATAGGTATTTATTCTGTTTATTTCACAAACTCTAATCTATTATGTCTCATAAGGCTACCCATAGTTTCTAAAGAGGTAAAACTATGTACTATACAAGATATTTACCCGCGGACTAAATTATACAAATAAATTCTGAAAGTTAATTACGGCTATAGGAAGCTAAGCATTAATTAATAAAACCATACTTCGAAAGTTGCTGTGAAAAAGAGGGTGGATTTATGTTGTAAAGATTGAAAGTGGTGTCACTATCAGAATAGTGTAGGTACACTACGTCAGTGAAAAGTAAAAGTCGGAAGGTGCTATGCGCGGCTTGAGCGGCGGCGGGTCGCGGGGCGTGCGGGCGCGAGGGGCAATGCGGAAGCATGCCGGAAGATCGCTTTTACTCTCCCTCGACGCAGAGCCTGCGCCCGCGCAGCGCAAACCTAGCCATGTCTCTATTCAGCTGCCAGATGCCCGTATCGGAAACCACTTACTTTTGTATCTATTTGAACCAAACTTTATAGTCGCCATCTAAATCATTTTGCATGTGAGGAAAAAAGAAAGGGAATAAATAGTGCAAAACTTATGTTGCTAACAATCCAGATAATCAGGTGAAAGGTAAAACAATAGGTCTTCGTAAAAAGTACTGTTATTTTGTTGGAAATATTGAAAATATTCATGCGTTTATTCAAGAACATGAGATCTGCAGATACTCGAACAAGAAATCTTGTCTTTATAGCAAGGAGGTCTGTCATTGAGCTCAAACTTCACAAGTTTACCTTCCATGGTAATCTTTCTATTTGGTCACACTCTGAATGTACTCTCGGATTTCAGATATATATTCTGTCTAACGAAAGATGACCCTGAGAATTCTTTCTAAAGGTGGCAAAAGTAAAATTAGGTGTAAAAATCACTTAAACTTAAGTTACATGTCTTGATCACAGTTGCAGAAATATATTTTTTTTCACATTACAAGTAAGATTTTTATGTTGATATGCAAAAAATAATATTTTGACACTTAAAAATATAACACAACACTTAAAATGAGAAAGAAAGAATTATGTTAATAGAAATATGAGAGAGAGCGAGTCTGAACAATCGTAGGAGAAATTGTTTGTTATACAATTATGCACTATTCTTAAACCTTTTTATTTTATTGGTGACTTAGATTTTTTTATTCATTTTCAATGATATTAGTTCATTCGGGGATTCGCTCTTTGCTAATGCAGAAATCCCTATCTCGTTGTAATTTCGCAAAATCAATCGAATTAAATATTTCAGCTTTCTGGGCCTGGGAGGTTCTGCCAGACGTTGATTCAATGAAGTCAGTCAGTCGATCAAGAAGTTTCTTGTAAATTGAGACTAGCTATCTACAACTAAACCACAACATTAACCTGGAGATAATGATGATGATACACATGTACACGGAAATATTAATCAGTCCAATTGTCAAAGTCGTTCGGTCAGCCAGGAATGCAATACGCAGATTTTTGTAATTTACCGCTGTTTCCCAGGGTCATCTTCCGTTAGATAGCGTCTAGATACGAAATTATCAGGCGATTATCTGACATAGGTACCTACTATCTAATACGTTAGTACTGCGGTGTCTAGTATTTGACAGTTTTCTTGTGTTTGTGATTGCCGACAAGGCATGTTTGAAAGACATTATTGGACAAGAATGTGCAAGAGGGGGACGCCGTTGGCATAAGCAACTATACTATTCAAGGGGAAAGACTTCGCATTATGCGGAAGTATCGCGGTAGCGATTAAAGCTGTTTCTAATAATAAAAGCATATCTACTATAATCTGTAAACAAGACTGTAAGTCGTTCACATGCAGGGCTCAAAGCTCGAGAGGCGAGGCGTCGGGCAGCTAAGCGCGATTATTTCCCGTCTTGAGATTTCATTGTTGAGTTAAAAAGTAAAAGTGGTTGCGCTGTGCCCACGCGCACCGCACACGGAAGAAAGCACGCGGTGGGGGAAGCCCGGCGGCGAGCGGGCGGAATGGGGGACGAAGAGAAAGTTGCGAAAAGGTCGCCACTTTTGCCCAAATATTCTGAGTGAAAGTGCGTGCAGGTATGGTCGATTTGATAAAAAAAGTTTGCGAAAAGAACAACACTCGACGAGAACACTATTGCTACAAAAGAGTGAAAGGTACAAAGCATCCCTGCATAAGAGTTGACTAATTTGAAAGCATGACACAGAACAAAATTTATAATGGGGCAAAATGCATCTTTAACTTAGTTATATCGTGAACAAAGAAAATTCATTTATTCGGCTTGTTCCGTACGTACATGGATTGCTGTTCAGCATAACGCTTAACTATTGTAATTATTCAATTCTAAAACCTCTAGTCAATGACAACTTAACTGTTGGGGAGTTTTAAACATATAAACGCGAATAGTAACTGTAGCATCCAACTAATAAGTAACTGACCACCAAATTCGGAATTAGTAGTATTAGAATTATTGCCAGAGTTGAAAAGGACGATTAAGATAATGTTACTGTACCTAATACAACTTTTCTCAACGTGACACGTTCTCTCTGTTACGTGTTAAATGACATATTTTATCAGTTTGCTGTGTCTAAGTTCTCAGGTGGATGTTTGTGCACCGGACATGATATTACGCGCGCCCGCGCCTCTCGTCGCTGACTAATTTCTCTATGATATAACCACGAACACATGTCGCTCATGTAATAATGTCAACAAAGCAGCAATGCCAAGTTCAGTGTTCAATGCACTTTGCGTACTACATCTCGCGGACCTTGTATTGTAATTGTAATCCTGTGTTACCATTTGCATTGTAATTTGCAGTATTTTAATTTTCAGAACATTTTTCGGGTCTATCTTTATTGGATAAGGAAGATAGAGCTTCCTAAAGAGTTTTCGGCCTATCCAAATACTATTATAAATATTATAAAAACGATCAACGCTCATCCCAAGTGTCGAGATAAAAATAAAAATTAAAACCAACGTTTTCAGATACTATTAAGTATCAATGTCGGTACTGGCTACAATAAAATCTTTACAAGCCTTTCACCCTTCGAAACGAATTCGGCCAGACACAGTACAATATCGATATTCACTTTCTGACCTCCATATTGACACACTCTTTTTGATTTTTCGTTAACTTATTACATTTTACGAAATTTATCGTTAGTTTTATTAGAGTTTTAGAGAGGTACGAAAAAATCAAAAATATCTACTGCCAATATTTTTAAGGTTGTCTTGCCAACGACGCATGGTCTTTCCGAAAGCACTGGTAGAATTAAAAAAGACACCCGACCTGGCTTTTCGCAGAATAAAATATTTGATTATAAGATTTTTTCAGTCCTTTCAATAAATTGGTTCTGGGTATTTTATGTTTTAGCGTTCCACAACTGGACCCAAGACTGTCGTTTAGACTTCTACAACTAGCGAGCAAAAAACCGAAAAGATGGTAAGTATTTTCCTTCCTTTGTAACTCAGGTGTGTACTTAATTTACCGCTGAAGATGAAACTAAAAAATGACAGTTTTAGAAATGGTCGTGTTATAAGTATTTTTTACAATTAAACTCAATTACATATGTATGTATGTTGCCGTTGCTGGAACTTTGTTTTTCTTTTCAAGAGGAAATTTGAATGGTTAGATCAGTATTCTCTTTTAAGGTTCCTTGATAAGTTGAAGTGCTTCGTATGTCAGAATATTGATAATATTACACTGGTCTGTATCAATTGAAAAACAGGTCCCTAAGGCAAAGTAAAGTATAAAAAATGAACTGGCAAAGACCGGGATAGGACTGAGTAGTGCAAAATGCCGTAGGCTGTATTATGGCCAATGTTGTGCAATGAATGGTTTTTATTTTAGTTGTTGGACTATTCTAATACTACCTGTTGCCCGCGATTAAATAGCCTACGACACTCACGAATCATGTGTCTTTCTATTGGTAAAAGAATTTTCAAAACTGGTTCCGTAGATCCAGAGATTACTCTCTACAACGTCACAAACTTTACCTTTATGAGTATAGCTGTTTTCATTTTTGACTTTAATTTTAATTTAGTTATTAATTTAGTATTTTTTCTTGTTATTGTTATTAAATATATGTTATAATATTTTATTAGAAGTAGATTAGGCTAGATTAGACTGCGCTAAATAATTATCTCTTACTAGTATATGTTACAAATCCGCAAGGTTGCTAAATAAGTTATGTTGTTTCCATGTTAAAACTGCTGAATAAATTACAATAAACATTTTACAGACGGTGTCTCAAAGTCAAGAAAGGACATATTAGGATATATTTACTTATTTTTCCCGGAAAGAAGGTTGTTCTCTGCGAATTTACTCGAACAAAGTGGTGTCTATCATTTCAAAATAATCATAGATGGAACTTTATCATAACATTACAAATGTTATACTACAGCATTGCTAAGCTAGGCTGTGTGGACACGTTTTTGGTAAAATAGAGACTGACAGACAGTATAACTATTAACGTGTCGTACATCGATTTAGTTTATTTCATTTAGGTTATGAAAACAAAATTACGTTCTTAAATTGGAAGAAATTGAACGGATTGGAAGAAAGGAGCTCTGGCCTACATCTTCCGTGTGATAGCACCGCAGTGATAATCGTATTCGTGCTTTACATTTGTCATTCTAATGTATAACGCATTAGAAAAGGATTCGTTATCCTTGATCGACTTTAAATCAGATCATCTCGGTCCTCTGCGTCCTTTATAAGGCAGTGTAAAATATTTATTCTTATATTTTTCTCAATGCAGGTTGTATTATTATTTTTTATACCTAGAGGAGACTGCGAGATTTTTTAAACTTGTTTTGTTAGCAGTAAAGATGAAGTACAACATATTACGACGACACTTAATACATATGTCAATCATCGGAGTTGCGTTAGAAAATATAAAGCTTTAATAAATTATTAAAAAAGAAAAAGAAAACTACAGTTTTCTGATTTCGAAAGAGTTATGAAAGTTAGTAAAACTTTAGAGGAAAAAATTATCTTATCACATAAAAATACTCCAAACACAGCCCTTCTCATCTTACTTGTTTTGTTGTTCCATTTTATAGCCAATAAGATGAATAAAAATAAACACTATCTGCATAAATGTCTTGCTTCAGAAATAAAAGCTTTTTTTTATGTTAGAGAGGCCAGACAAACGAACTAGTGGGTCACCTGATGTTAAAATAATTAATTATTGCCATTTAAATAATAATTGTAAAGTCGGTGACTAAATTCGAGATCAAAAATGCAAAGTAAAATTAATTTTAATTGACATTTAAATAATAATAATAATAATATTGGTTTTTTTTTCTCATTTTGTTCTCGAATTCGATCACCGACTTTAACTTGAAAGTATCCTTTCTAGTAGCTTGACCAGCGTATCATTTTATTTAATATGATGAATCAATTCACTTACATATGACGGGTTTGGTGTGTCTGAGTGTCTGTCGCGGGCGTCAATCATGGAAATAACACGACGGACTGGTTTTTAAAAATAAATTGATAAATATCGGAAAATGAAGAATACTGGATTCTACGAATGCTGTGAAGCATGGACGCTTATCTTGTACCTAGCGTAGTTTGTGTAACAGTCCCAGAACTAAAGCAAAAAGTAAAAACTACTAAACAATTCTCAGTCATTGCAACCTACTTGTGCAATTTAAATATTATTTCGAAAAAAAAGAGAGAGCCGAATTTACAAATAGTTGGAAAAACTAAATAAATATTATGCGACAGTTGACACCAATTTCAGCTCCCAAACGAAGCATTGTACGGTAGGTAGGTACTAGGACACCCAGACAATAGACATTTTATTTTACGCCCCGACCAGGTATCTTCTTATTCAGAATCTCTAACGACTTAAGATATACGGACTCCATCGTCACAGTGAGATGTTGAAAAACAAAAGCGTCCAATTTGAACTAGTAAATCAAATTAAAAGCAACAACTGCATTAACTGTTCACGAAAGCAATATTTTTCGTCTATCGATATTTACAATCTGACGATATTTCGATCTTTTATTTTAGAAAGTTTAATAAATATGGCTGGCTACTATTTAGGTCGCAATTTTTAAATACCTACGGTAAGCGCCCGGTATATATTTTTTTCATTAATGTTATTAAGGATGATGTATTTGAGTGAAAATTAATAAGAGAAAGCGAAACCTTTGCTTTGTGTTAATCTACCGTAATATGATTATGCGTTTGGTCTGAAACCTACTGAGTTGACCTTGTACTCGAATGTATCTATGCCTTTAAACTGCTAGTTTTCGAACTTTCAACTGTAATGCAATTGTCTTACATATACAGTTAATAAATTACTTGATATGTACTTATCAAGTAATTTATCAGTAGTAAAAAATGGAGTTTTTAAGAAAAATACTAACGTATATTCGTCTTAAAGCACATATTATTGATATGGGACATGGCACCCAGCACGGTGGCATGGCGTAGTCGCTTCCGCGCTACGGCTTCCCCGCCCTGCCTCGCTAATCGGGTTTGCGACTTGCGATTGCGACCAACACTCTCGCTAGGCTTCGAGTATATCCTGACCGGTAGGTTTATTGTCTAACGCGCGGGCAGTCGCTATTGCAATTACCATTTCTATGTATCGGACGATACCTATAAGATGCCTTAGTACACAGATTTGAAAGATAGAATCTGGGTACGTCGGATAATCATGACTTCTGGTTTGTCTTCATTTAATTTAACTATATCTACCTACTTAAATTCAGATTCTTAACTTTATTCGGTAAACAGAAATGCAATTTAAGCAAAACGTTACCTAATGTGAACAGGACGTACCCAGAAATTCGGTTTTTAAATTCGTGTTTAAAAAAGAGCCGTAATGTGAACAACTAATAAAAATCGGATCTTACATAATTTTTTCAATAGCGGAAAGGTTAAGAGAATCAATAATATCTACGCGAGATAAGATGTTTATACATGACTTTTAGATTATCATTGAATGAATAAGCTAATGACGTATTACCATTTCAAAAAAGCCCATGTACCTAATTTTTATCCATTGTTATTTAGAGAATAGCTTATTTAAGTTTGTGTCACGAATCTATACACAATGTCACAGTCATGTTACCAATAAGCCGAGGCGGTAGGTAGGCTAAGTCTGGACGAAGACAAATTGCAGTGAGTGAAAGGCATCATCGCCGAAACAAAGAACTCTCGATGAACCGAAAAGTTCCATCCGATATCGGGTTGCGCTCGGGCACTTTCTCTTTTTTTCACGGCTCTCTCGCGTCCGCATCCGCGCCTGCGCTGCGCCCGGGGCAGCGTCGATCACGCGGAGAAAGTACTCGGGGCTTCCTGGTCGCGGGACCAACCCCGTGCAGGCCACTGACCGTTGACGAAGACGTGCTGTCTCCAGATGTGGTACTGGCTCCAGCGGTCGTCGTCCTGAACGTGCGGGTGTCCGTGCTGCAGCTGCGGCAGCGAGGGCAGCGGCGGGTGCGGCGGCGGCAGCAGCTGTGGCGGCGGCGCCGGCGGCCCGAGCGGCTGGATGGCTTGCGGGTGCTGGTACTCCATCAGGTAGAGTCGAGGCGCTCCGCGACGCACTCGCTCACTGTTCACTCATCGCGGCGCGGGCGCGGGGGTCACGCAGGGCGTGCGATCGCGGCGGCGTGCGGCGCGCGACAGGCCGACGCGCGGCCGCACGCGTGCTGCCTCCCTCCCGCGCATTCCTCCCACCGTGCCACCGCGCGAGCCTCCCGCGCCGGGCTCTCTTGCCTCTCACTTGCTAGACCTCCGCCCGCTTCCTCAACTTCCTCTGCACGCGGCATAGTTTTTAATTACAGTGACATAATATGATGCGCGATCACTCTCGACGCGATAACTGATTACTGGTCGCGGCGCATGTTATGTGTACACACGAGTGCACGTGTCGTTTGTTGCTTGTAAACAAAGACCACAACTCATCCATTTCACCTGTTTTGCTACTAGGTATTCGTTTTGATGCTAAATGAACGTGAAACTTTTAGATATAGGGTCTGTTATATTATATTGCATAGCTAACAATTGAAAGGTAATTTATTTTCAGAATCACTGTTCGAAGACTAAACTAAGTATACGTTTTTCACAGTTTTACTGGGTTTTGATTTTATATCTCTCAGAGATGTAGCAGATTACGTAAACTATACTTGTAGGGGATGACGACGTCCTTGCGCGCGTTAAACTCTTTTGTAGGTCGGCTAAAATTTAAGACACGAGGACGTTTATTGTCCCAGGAATGATGCTCATGGCTGTATATAAATTATCTTTAGGCCCAATATACGGTGCACTATTAAAGCGTTAATAATAATTAATTAATAATTTAACAACAAGTAGAGCCAATTCGGAAAGACATTTTTACAGTAGACTCAATATATGTGTAGAAATTAGAAAAGATTTTCATAAGAGACGATGTCAATTACCTAGGCCAATAAGCAGGTGGTAAAAAAGTAGTTCTTTGCTCTATTTTTTGCAATCCAATCAGGAACCTACCTTTTTTATTTTTCGTAAACATAACCTACATTAAGGTGTAAGTTGTATTTAAGAAAGGGATTGAGAGTTCCGTATCACATAAATCTAATCTTCAAACTATAATGACAAAGTGCTACTGGATATATTTCTTCGTATTTACAGACACCAAATCATTGACATACGCACACGTGTTTATTATATTATCTGTTCGAGTCTATCTGAACGAGCAATCATAAAGAAAACTATATCGATTTTCAACTTTTCACAACATGCTCAAAAAGTTTGAGTCCATTGTAAGTAAGTAAGTAAGTAAGAAAATGCTTTATTGTACAAATATAAAGAAACAGATACAATTCACAAAAAAATAAAAATAACATTAATATATGCACAAAGGCGATAAGGGATCTCTACCAGTTAACCTTTGAGTAGATGAGAGGAGCATTAAACGACGGACCGACAAAGTGTGAGTTTAAAATTCCAGATAGTGAAAGCCACATTAGACCGTACATATTTAAATACAATAAACAAATCATAAAATAATGTACTAAATATCATTACATGTATGCAGACATGCAAAATACAATAAGAGCACACATACAATATCTAAGGAGATGGTGTGAGCCGTATCTTTCTCAAGCCTTCCCTGAACGACGCCACGGAGGCAGACTGCCTGATGGAGGTCGGTAACCGATTCCACAGCCTAGCAGAGTGTATTGTGAAGAATTTGGAGTAAGTTTTGGAAGATGAAGGCGGACAGGCCAAAAGGAGATTAGCATTCGACCGTAGGCGATTGTAGCATTGTATTGGAATTAAGATTATTTTGTAAAAATGATAATTGCTATTGAATGGATTTCGTTTACTAAAAATATAACGCATTTTAATCTTTACAAGTGTCATTAACTCAGGGTATTAACTGAAGTAAATAGTATTTTAACACGTATGTCACATGGTCGACTTGGCACAGCAAATAACCATGGTGTTCAATTTAGGTCACGTACAACCCTGGTGACTGGCCAGCTGTGCCAACACGGCAGTGGGCCTGCGCGCGCGCTGATAGCAGGAACAATGATGTTTTCCTTCGGCCAGATGTGCGTTCCGCTGACTCATGCGCTTTTCAGGAATTTTACAATACTTCTCGTTAGCTACTGCCAATTGTAATTGCTACTTTATAAAAAATGATACCATAAAACTGTGACGTTAAGAAATTACCATTGTTGCCGTTTTTCAATCAGCTCTACTGAAACTTTTCGTTGCCTAGTAGTACATATTTACATTGATCACGGATTAAGCAAATGATAAGCGCTTATAAGTATAATATTTAGTTAGAAATTTTATTGAAACTATACTAGAAGGATATTTGGACGCAGACTGGGCTTCAGATTTAGATCGAAAGACATACACCGGTTATAGAATTACGTACGGTGGTAACTCGATATCTTGGGGTAGTTACAAACAGTCTTGCATTTCACAGTCGTCCACCAAGGCAGAGTATATTAGCTTAAGTGAACCTAGTAGAGAGGCGGTGTTACTACAAACGTTATTAAGGGAGCTCTTAATGTTGCGTTCTTGTAAGATTATGTTGTAATGCGATAATCAATCTGCTATGCAGCTTTCTGTTAACAAAGTGCATCACATAAGGAGCAAGCACATCGAATTGCGTATCATTATGTTAGAGATATGATAGGCCGCTTCGACGTCCTGCTTTTGTACATCCCTGTAGATGTGGTGATAGCTAATGATTCCTCCAACCACTTGGTACTACAAAACATGAGCTATTTACCAGCCAACCAGGGGTAGCATAGTGACAGCCTGATGATGTTCACGTTATAATATTTTCAAGGAATTTAGTAACCTGCGTCAGGAGTTCTATGAAAATATTGAAGTAAATTCCCGACGGGTAGCCACAGCTTATCTCCATACTCAAGCGATCATTATTGGATTATTACATGAATTGATGAATTAATTAAAGACTTAGTTAATTGACATATAGTCGGTGCTCGGGAGCGGCGCGCGATAACCCGCCGGGCTATCGCGCCTCTAAAATGGAGCCCAAACTTGAACCCGACTCGTACTCTTCGTAATTATGTACGTACAAATAGGTATTTATTACACAAATAATAATATTAGTCAATAATATTGCCAGAGTAAATAATACTCTGTGCGAGGAAACCTTGTTGGGATTGTGCCTTAAATACTCGTATTTCATTACACTATTATATGTGCATACTAAACTTGGGACGTATATTTTTTTAAAGCATATAACTCAAAAGTTCCATTCAAAAGTATTGAAAATTTTGAAATACGAATCGAGTAGAAGAAAATTACGGCTCTAATCAATCTAGTCAACTATATTTTATTTCAGCTAAAAAATTGGAAAAATTGCTACGAAACTCGTAATTTAACAACTTTTGGCGAACGGGTAATGAATAACAACATATTTTTGATACCCAAGGCAATGGTTAGAATCACGATGGTGACATTATGGACACATTGGCAGATCATTCTTAATAAGATAGATGCACTACTTTGCGCGCATGAGGCCGTGCTGCACCGAAACGCGGCGAGGCGTGATCCCTGATTGCACCCGCGGGCATCGTCTTACAGTGACCTTTTGCACTCATCATCAGGCAGGCCGCGGTTAACACAAACGGCTTACCTGCAAAAGCGTTATTTAAGCTGTCCTCCTCTGCTTTAAGCGCATTTTTATGGCCTTTCCCATAGTAAACGAAAAAATTACCATTTGACATTATTATAAACGTTTTATTTCCTATAGCTAGGCCTAGAACGAATGAAATTATGCATAGTAGGTAACAAAGAATGAAGTTACTTTATGTACACATTACTCTGACTGAACTGAAATAAAAATACGAATAATTCAATTCATTAGTTCGTAATAACCATGAGCTTGACATTGGAATGCGAACAGTGTTGCAGTCGAAAACAGCAAGCAAGTTTCACTTTCATGAGCGGCGCGGCGGGGTTACGGGGCGGGGGCGGGGTCGAGGGAGGGGGGGGGCGCGAGCGCAGCCTCACTTGCCACAAAAAATAAGCAACTTTTGCTTTCTCAAAAATACGAACACTTTCACCTGCGCCGAAACTCGCGAGAAATATCAACTAAGTCATACCTATTCGGTAGAGCGATAGGAAGTAACCTTGTGGTTGGCAGTTTTCACTATCGTCAGCTCGGCGTTCGTCGTTTATGTAACTAATGTTTACATTCTAGCAAAACATGACCTTTTACTACTTACTCCTTTCGATTGACACAATTTAAGAAAATGCAATAGACACTCCATCCATATCCCTTTCATTGCGAAGTCAGAGATACTTTTTTTGGCTCAACTTTCCATAGCCCAGTAAAAGTTAAAACGATAGAAAAAAACTGCAATTCGAAATCACAGAAAATATAGGTAATGTTTCAGTTTGATACGATGTTTTGAGTGTGTAGTGAGAGCCGCTGTGAGGTAGCGACTTTTCCATTTTATTTTTATAATTGACGATGTATTTGAACCGGCTTTTGTTCGTGCATACGCGAAAGTACAACCAGCTCCAGCCTATATATAGGTACATGCATCCCGCAGCTGACCAAGGCCTCCGAACAGAAAGGGTGTGCCTCCAAGTGCAAATATCAAATTATACTAAGCATTATTTATTGTTTTACATAAAAAACAGAAAATAAATAGGCCACAGATGAAAAACAGATAAACAGTAGCAAAATTATCCACAAATGGAACCTAAACAAGTTAACTTACAAAGGATAGACAGGACATTAGAAACAACAGTCGAACACTCAAGAAAAGTAACCTTTTGATGAATGAATGAGACAAGATAGTTTTCAAAAAAGGACTATAAGTAGAAAAACTGAACAGCTGAACAAATGCGTTTTTGTTTTTGTTTTGCATCTAGGTACCATTTTAGGTACCTACTTTTAATACATTTCCACGAAGCGCCCCACACTGTCATATGCATATTTATTAGCTACTGCTCGCGACTTCGACTGAGTACAAACTAACCTTCCTCTTGAATAACTCTATCTATTAAAAAACCCCGCATCGAAATCCGTTGCGTAGTTTTAAAGATCTAAGCATAAATAGGACAGACAGACGGACAGCGGAAAGCGACTTTGTTTCATACTATGTAGTGAAGTAGCAGACACTCGTATAGTCATTCAAAATCTAAAAGTGTCTAACACATTTAAACTAGCCTTTGATTTGCTAAATGAAGTCTTAACTGCAAAGCTGTGAAAAAATTCAATTCCGTACTTACTTATATACGCCCCCAACTCGATTTACATATTTTGTTTAGGCTGAATTTCAATAGTAATGCATTCAGTAGGCACTAGGCATCTATTATTTGGCTGTCTCCTAATAAATACATACTTAAGGAATCGGAGCAAAATTTTGCCTGTGACCGTGTCGCAGGCTACGAGTATGTGCATGTCAAATGGCACACCGACTGATTTAGATTTAAAAATGAATATAAATTTTTAAACCTATGTGTACCTATGTCAGATTTCGTTACCATTGATTAAGAATTGAAGCGTCAACAGGCACGCATAAACGCACATACGAAGAAACAAATACGTTTTTTATATTTATTTGTATATTTTGCAGTGTAATGAAAAAAACATGTAGTTATTTATTTAAAGTTGAATACTCTGGCGCCGACCCATCTTTCAAGTACCCAAAATGTTTCTGGCTCTGCTGCGGCCTCAGCGGAGGACTACAAACGCCGAGAGTATAGGTTGCTTGGAGGCAGCTATATATTTGAAGCGTTTGGAGTCGAAACTCTGGGGCCATGGGGGCCAAGCGCGTGCCGTGTGTAGAAAGAAGGCCTCCCGTGACCAGAGGGCTGGCCAATATTTCGCTCAGCGAATAAGCATTACCATACGACGTGGCAATGCTGCCAGCCTTCTGGGCACCTTCCCCATTGGCGGCGATTTGCGAGATTTTTTTATCTTTAAGCTAATAATAGTTTTAGCTAGGTTTAAGTTATTTTTAAATTTTGACTGTTTTTTATTATGAGTTCTTTTTCTTTTCCAATAAAAAATCCTTCAGTTGAATACTTAGGGTGGTTCTATACTGGATAGCTTACTCAAATTGCTAGTGCCCAAAAGATGGCATTCATCAACTTGCATTCACTCACTGCGCTAATTATCGACAATTTTGGTAGCGCATCCTTCTTAAAGTAGTAGCTTTATGCACATGACCGGACACGGGAACTCACGCTAAAATTTGTTGCGGACACGATCGAATAACCCAGCATACGCATATTGGGGAAAAAAGATATGTGATTTGATTTATGTCACGAGGCTAGTGTGATACTGTTAGTGTGGAGTGTCGATGTGACGCGGCCAATGTCAGGGTTGGCAGCGGCGCGGATTGTTATCGCCTGCGTTATCACGCCATTGTGGCGCATGGTACAATAACACCGTCCTCTGTTTTGCTTACACACCTGTTATACACACACAACCTGAGCAGCCTGAATACGTGCAAATCTAACCATTCCACATTGCGTACAATTAAAATGCAAATACTGAGATGACACGAAGATAGGTAGACTTTCTTTTGACTTTCCTAGTTGTCTCTCTTGGCAACGCACGCGGTAGATTTAGGCGCGCCTACCGTCTGAACCATAATTCATATTTATGTCACTATCTTCGTCGAAATTATTTTCTCCAATTTGTTACCATTTACTGATTTTTTGCATCATTGATTAGCTAGCTACTTACGCTTTAACTGGTTACTTATGACCCTTATCACATTTGGACAAAGGTCTAACTGACTTTTAACATTTATTTTCAATGTGATATGAAAGATCTACACATGATTTACCTTGCCAGTAATACGCGAGCAAAACCTGGGTTTACAACACATATACTAGAAGAAAAATCGAAACAAGTGGAAAAACAGCAAAGGAAAAAGCATACTAAACCCGAAACTTAGAGACAAAGAAAAGAACGGCCTACTGAAATTAGAAGTAGCATCTGTAAAATTTCAGCGGCATTGGGTGGGTCACGTCGCGTGATCTGATGTATAAAAATCTACATACATAGTATAAAATAAAGTCGCTTTCTCTGTCCCTATATCCCTATGTATGCTTATATCTTCAAAACTACACAACGGATTATGATGCAGTTTTTTTTAATAGATAGATTGATTCAAGAGAAATGTTTTTATGTATAATTCTTCGCAGACGAAGTCGCGGGCAGAAGATAGTTGAATAATAAAAAATATATTAATGTTATCACCAACTTGACCAGGACCTAACGTTATTTGTACAACAAGAGAGCAAAGTTGATTTTTGGCGCGATGTGGATTTTAAATCCTAAGCAAGCGCAGGATTCCAGAATTGAATCACGAGCATAGCGAGCGTCCTACGTTAGATCTCTGAGTGCATCAAGGGATTCAAAGACACGAGATTCAAAAAGCTTTGGTCTCGTGTGACACATGTACAATCTTTCACCTCAGCAAGCAGCGAGAACATTTTGTCCTAAGTGAGAAAAAAACAACAAGGCAAATTTATTTAATTGTTTTTTTTACAAAATGCTTAATACTAGAACTAGATAATATGATTTTATTATTTTTTTATTATTATAGCCTTTTTATTCCGAATTCGCTACAATTTCAGTAAGTATGTTGTTGTTTTTTTTATTATTATTATTAAATTGTCGCGTATTTCGGCGTGCCTCATGGCATAGGCCTCCTCCGTGTATTGGAGGGTTTGGGCTATAGTTCCCACGCGCGCCCAGTGCGGATTGGGAACTTAACACACACCATTGAATTTCTTCGCAGATGTGTGCAGGTTTCCTCACGATGTTTTCCTTCACCGAAAAGCTCATGGCAAATTGCAAATGTAATTTGCGCACATAAATTCCGAAAAACTCAGAGGTGCGCGCCCGGGATTTGAACCCACGACGCTCTGCTTGAGAGGCTACAGGTCAAACCACTAGGCTACCACGGCTTTTTTAGAAGTAGGTGATTTAATGCGAATGCCAAGTCAATTTATTTATTTATAACATAAACGACTTTTTAATTTTGATATTGGCATTATAATATGTTGTTAGGTTAGCTAATTACGTAATAACTTAAGACAGGAGGTCTCTTTAGTAGGGACTGAATAAATTAACCGACTTGGTATTACATGGATCTCACAACTTTTTACGGTAGAAGAACTGAGTTGCAAGACTTGGTTTTTTTTACAAGTTTTGTTTTGATGGGATCTCAATACAAACCGTCTCCATAATATATATGTACCAAATTTCAAGTCGATCGGACCAACCGTTGAAGAGTTCCCTCCTGCGGAGACGGTCCTGGCTGGATCATCAGAACTCTACTACCAGATTATTGTATTGTCATTCGACATACACAAGTATGCAAAATTTCAGCTCAATCGGTTGAAGATATCTGCTCCAAAATTGAGTCGCAAGATTCCACCCGGACAAACATACTTACATCCTATTTAATATTATAAATGTGAAAGTTTGTGAGTTTGGATGTTTGTTACTCTTTCACGCCAGAATGGCTGAACAGATCTGGATGAAATTTGGAACATATATAGATTATAGTCTGGAATAACACATAGGCTACTTTTTATCCCGGAAAATTGCGTAATTCCTGCGGGATAGCGATAAACGAATTCTATGCAGACGAAGTTGCGGGCAGCAGCTAGTAATCTATATTTATAAAAGAAAGTCGTGTTAGTTACACTATTTATAACTCGAGAACGGCTGAACCGATTTGGCTGAAAATTGGTAGGGAGGTAGCTTAGAACCAGGAGGCGGACATAGGATACTTTTTATCACGATTTTCCCACGGGATTGGAAAATTCCGAAAGGTTGTACTAATAAAGCTACAGACATCAAATTTAGCATGCCTACACATTATTCCTTGATTAGTATAAAGTTGCACTTACAAAGGAATTTTTCAAATTTCCCACGGGATAAAAATACGACTATTTAAAACTCAAGAACGGCTTAACCGATTTGGCTGAAAATTGGTAGGGAGGTAGCTTAGAACCAGGAGATGGACATAGGATACTTTTTATCCCGATTTTCTCGCGGAATTGGAAAATCCCGAAATGTTGTACCAAATGTTGCTACATTACATTTGGCATACCTACATTATTCCTTGATTAGTATAAAGGCGCACTACAAAGGAATTTTTCAAATTTCCCACGGGATAAAAACACAAGGTAAATAATTAAGACTATAATTAGTAGATAATATTCCTAGAGGATTGTAGGGGCTCTAAGAAGGGGTTTTCCGAATTTCCCACGGGATAGGCAATAAAAACCTTATACTTGGAGACATGAGTGGATGTATGGGGTGTGTCGTCACTCTGACGTTATGTGCGCGGACGAAGTCGCGGGGAAAAGCTAGTTATATATAAAATAAAGTCGTGTCAGTTACACTATTTATAACTCGAGAACGGCTGAACCGATTTGGCTGAAAATTGGTAGGGAGGTAGCTTAGAACCAGGAGACCCGATTTTCCCACGGGATTGGAAAATTACAAAATGTTGTTCTAATAAAGCTACAGACATTAAATTTAGCATGCATACACATTATTCCTTGATTAGTATAAAGATGCACTTACAAAGAAATATACATGTCGTTGATTTATAAACTAAACACTAATTCTATTCTAAATTTGAAGTTTCTATGTCTGCTAGAAGTACCTTAACATTTTGATGATCGTTAAGTCAGTGTGAGTGACAAAATTAAGAAACTTTGACTAGTTATAATTCTTAAACTACTGGTTTAATTTGAATGAAATTTAAAATATACAGTGTTTATATAATGCCTGCTTGGTTACAGAAAATTCAGGCTTCTAGTTTTATCCCCAACGCAGTTAAAGGGGGGTCGAAAATGGCCTGAACTGCTTCGATAAAAGGATAGTACGCCGTGCCGCTTTTTTTGCTCGACTTGGCGGGGGCACTACCGTGCCCCCAGATGTAATTTAAATGAAAAGCACTAAGGAGTATTGATATCAACTTCGAAGCGAATCACCCCTAAAACAGCTTTCTACCCCTTTTTAACCCCGTTAGAGGATGAATTTAAAGAAAATACGACACACATCTTCCATCAATTCTGTTAAAGAATGTTTATGCGAAATTTCAAGTAGATCGGACCAAGGAATCACGTTATCCCATACAAACTTAGCTCGCTTTTTCACCCCCTTAGAGGTAGAATTTCGGAAAATCCTTTGTAATCGGATGCCTACGTCATACAAAGTACACACATTTCAAGTTTCAGGTCTCTACGATCAGCGGTTTAGGCTGTGCATTGATCCGTCAGTCAGTCATTCAGGACAAAGGATTTTATATATGTATAGAAGATAGATAGATAGATTTGTCTAGTGCGGGCTTGGTATTGCGTCAATTTAAATTCTCGTATTATATTAGAATTTGTTACAGTTGTTGATCTCGTTATTTGCAAATTATAAAATGTATTTATTTATTTGCAATAAACAGAAAAAAGATAATTGTACGCTCAAAATCGTGGAGTTACGTTCGATTTATAGACAAGGTCTAGGGTGTCGATTACCTAGCATTGTTTATCAAGGTTAGCAATGCAGCAACAAATTGCATCTAACAATTTTAGCACCAGTATAGTGGTCCCCTACACGTGTCTCGGGCGATCTTCCCATCAGTGCAGGCATGAGACAATATAAAAATGAACAACGTAATCAGTATAAAGTATCGAAATTCAATAGTACGATTTACATGTATATTTATATATTACTAGCTGTTGCCCGCAACTTCGTCTGCATATAATTCGTTTATCACTATCCCTCGGGAATAACGCAATTTTTAGAACAATTATTTTCGCATGTTTTTTGCAATCTTTATGTTTTATGGATTCGTATTTTTTTTGTTTATCAATGTAACATGAAATCTTACGTTTAACGAGTAATTAAAGTGTTAATTTTAATAAATAGCTCAAAATTGAACATAATGTTTTTTTCGTTTATTTGCATTTTCTGAGAAAATTTACCATAGTAATGTATATATTTTTTTATACCATCAGAAAGTAGAGATTTCAACTAACAAAAAGGCCACCGACTTTTTTAAAAGAGCAGATATTTTGACGTGAGAATTTTCGACTGAAAATTAGGGTGCTTTTTCGATATTAAGTCAAAATAAGGTGAAAAAAAGAATCTTTTAAATCGAAATAATTACTGTATGTTCGGGACATAAAAAGGTAAGTTTTCACCAAATTTTGGGAAAAAATATATTTTTTTGTAAAAGATAAAAATAAAAAACCAAAAACTTGGTTATTTGAACTATTCACATAAATTTTGATGTTATGTTTAAAGAGTGTAAGAATAAAAGTTGTAAATCTTTTTATTACCTACTAGCTGACCCGGCGAACTTCGTTCCGCCTTAAATTTGAAAAATTCCTTTGTAAGTGCATCTTTATACTAATCAAGGAATAATGTGTAGGCATGCTACATTTAATGTCTGTAGCTGTATTAGTACAACATTTCGGAATTTTCCAATCCCGTGGGGAAAATCGGGATAAAAAGTATCCTATGTCCGTGTCCTGGTTCTAAGCTACCTCCCTACCAATTTTCAGCCAAATCGGTTAAGCCGTTCTTGAGTTATAAATAGTCGTACTTTTATCCCGTGGGAATTTTAAAAAATTCCTTTGTAAGTGCATCTTTATACTAATCAAGGAATAATGTGTAGGCATGCTAAATTTGATGTCTGTAGCTTTATTAGTACAACATTTCGGAATTTTCCAATCCCGTGGGAAAATCGGGATAAAAAGTATCCTATGTCCGTCTCCTGGTTCTAAGCTACCTCCCTACCAATTTTCAGCCAAATCGGTTAAGCCGTTCTTGAGTTTTAAATAGTCGTATTTTTATCCCGTGGGAAATTTGAAAAATTCCTTTGTAAGTGCATCTTTATACTAATCAAGGAATAATGTGTAGGCATGCTAAATTTGATGTCTGTAGCTTTATTAGGACAACAATTCGGAATTTTCCAATCCCGTGGGAAAATCGGGATAAAAAGTATCCTATCCTGGTTCTAAGCTACGTATGCTTAGATCTTTAAAGCTACGCACGAATTTTGATGCGGTTTGTTTTAATAGACAGAGTGATTCAAGAGGAAGGTTTAAATGTATAATAGATCTGTACTTATACCTAATAGCTGAAGAGGGAGACTTTGATCATTGTCCGGTATTTCTAACTTACCTACAGGTGACTTTGAATAATGTAATAGCGGCTTTACATGTATCATGTTTGAGAAAAGGTTATTTAAGTGTAATATTTTGCTTAGTTAAAAGCGATAGTAAATTTATTTATCAATGCACTATTTAGAGCGATCATAGAGAATATAAGTAGAATAACTAAGTAAGAATTTTTGCACTAAGTAACACAATAATTATTTTAACAATAAAGACGTGATTAATGTATATATGCTATGATTTATGCTAGAAAAGTGTCACTTGCTTGTTTCATGTGTTCATGAAAGTGAGTCTTTTCAGACGACACGTCAAATTCATCCGGTGCATTATGGAAATCCTTTTACACACGCGTTTGAATAATTAACTTTTTAAATAGGGTAAATGTTCTAAAGTTGTGTCTAGAGTTTTAGATAGGTTAAGGTAGTTATTAAACGCACACATGTTTTATACCTGCTGTTTGGTTTTTAATATAAGTAATAATATAAATAAGTAAAAAAAAATAACGCTTATTATCTAAGGCTCTATCTACCCCGTAAGGGATAAAGACGTAACTTATGTTTGTATTTGTATTGTATTGTATTTATGTATTTCTAACGCTACGCCTAGTCAAAAGATCAAATGTCAATGTAAGTCACATACTCTATGCATATTTGAACTTTAAATGACGATAACTTTTTTGCTGACATTAGATTTCAATAAAATAAAACCTATAATGTAATATATTATATAAGCACTAATTTAAGTTTTAACTATTTGTGAAAACTTCAATAATCAGTTTCGTAGTTTTGGAGATTAGCGAACACGACTGTATACAGGGTGTTAGGTAATGAGTGGATAATCCTTGAACCATGGATAGAGGGCACTTAGGACGTTATAATAAAGCTAAAATAGGTTTAGTAAAAGTGGCACGGTTTCCGAGATATTCGGACTTTTAGGTTTTTTTCGAAAATGAACACCCTTGTTCAATGTTTTGATCATAGCACCATTTTAAGCTAGCTTTTTCAATTTTTTATTTTTGCTTAATATTCTTGAGTACTTGTATTTTCAGATAGGCATTACTATTTTTGTGAGACTACATGGGATTTTTTTAAAAAAAATCGAAAACTTAATTTTTGCCTTTTCAATCGTACATTGATCGAATTTTCAGCTTTCACGGTGAAAAAAAAATACACTACCGCCTAGTTGCCAATAAGCTTAAAAACATGCCGGTTTATTGACAATTTAAAAATGGTAATTTCCTTTTGAATTTAAATTCAAAATGACAAAATAATTTAAAAAAATACACGCTCACCCACATTTTTCCCGATTTACTTTTTGTATCACGGGCGTAGAACTCAAATTTTTTTGTTGCAAAAATAACATTATTGGCCACTTATTTAAATGCAAATGGCATTTAAATAATTCCAAATTTAAAAAACATGCCAACTGCCTTTTGTTTTTTTTTCTACTTCGATTTTGAATTTCGCTATTATTGCATAATGAATGGTGAAATTGTGCCTTGGCACTCACCATAAATGTAATGCATTTGGGCATATTCTATCAGTGTATATTATGTTCGAAGCAGTATTAAAGTAAAACACTTCAACACAACGATCTAAATGCAAAATTAACCATTCATTACGCAATAATAATAGCGAAATTCAAAATCGAATTCGAAAAAAAAACCAAGCGGCGGTAGTGTATTTTTTTTTCACCGTGAAAGCTGAAAATTCGATCAATGTACGATTGAAAAGGCAAAAATTAAGTTTTCGATTTTTTTTTAAAAAATCCCATGTAGTCTCACAAAAATAGTAATGCCTATCTGAAAATACAAGTACTCAAGAATATAAAGCAAAAATAAAAAATTGAAAAAGTCAGCTGAAAATGGTGCTATGATCAAAACATTGAACAAGGGTGTTCATTTTCGAAAAAAACCTAAAAGTCCGAATATCTCGGAAACCGTGCCACTTTTACTAAACCTATTTTAGCTTTATTATAACGTCCTAAGTGCCCTCTATCCATAGTTCAAGGATTATCCACTCATTACCTAACACCCTGTATATAATAGAATAGATGGTAGTAAATTTACTTGCATATAGAGCGTTAACACTGGAATCCCATATTACGTTCAGTTTTCTATTTTAGAATACCTTACTACGTTCAGAATTCGTTTCTAGAATCTTTCATTTCATTGAGAATCCAATATAAACCGGCGCCGTAAATATTTTTCATTTTACGCTCTAGGGTCACAATATGCTGGTGCTGGTGGTGGTTTGTGGTGTTCAATAAAGAGTATTTGTATTGTATTGTATTGTATGCTATTAACTTGCTGGGCATCTTAGCGTACTCCTTTTTTAGAGGCTTTGTATAACTCTCGTTTTATTTAAGCTGATATCTTTATATCAGCTTTATATCAACGACTCGTGAAAAAGATTCCTTGATTTAGAGTAGTAATAGTAGTAGTAGTAGTAGTGTACTACGAGTTAATAATAACGTTTTTTACGTTTAGATGATCTTATTTAGGTAGACAAAATACGAATACAAGCTTGATTTTATAATGGCGATTTTAATTACTTATTCGTATTCAACAGCTCAAACCTTCGCAATGGAAGTTACTGAGTCTTTATCTGTTCGATACCGAAATCTGAGCAGAAAACTATAAAAAGGCTGGACAAACTTCAATGAACATTAAAAAAATCGTTGAAGTCTCAGGAAATACCGAATAGAATACTTGAAAAACTGGCTCTGAAAATTCTAAAATAGCCTTTCACGGGACGACGTCTCTAGGGTCAGCTAGTGTTGAAAAGAATAACATAGCTTCTTCAATCATTATTTTACGTTTAAAACTACTTTTCAAATTGAGATCTCTCACTCACTCCTCAATGTTTTGTTATTTAAGGTAATTTTGAAAGAAAGAAAGAAGAAAGAAAGAAAAAACAATTTATTGCCACAAGAAACAGATTTACAAAAACTACAAATTAAGTAAAAATACTCAAACGGTATTGTGACAAAAGGTGTCGGCGTCAGCATAAGCTGCTGGTGCCGGTCCCGAGGGCGACGCCCGCAGCGCTGGTTTTCAGCCGACACCCTGACTTATTTCTCCTACAGTCCTGCCGGGTGCGAATTAAAAATTAAAATTTAAAATTAACGTTTTTTAATTTGACGAGGTGACAAATTGACACAAAAAAACTAAAAAAAAAAACAAAACAACAAACAAATAAAATAAAAACGGGAAAATCATTAAGTACGAAGGTATACAATAACTACTATACTAATATAATATAATAGGTACTATTCGCGGGATCCAGAACCGGGAAATTCTCGACATGGGGCCTTCATTTTTGCTTATTAAATAAAATCTTTTACACCTGTCTTTTAAAACTTAACAATGAAGTACTTAATCTGATTGTGGGTGGTAAATCATTCCACACCTTCGAGGCCGCATATCTAAAACCGCCCCTGAAATTTTGTTACCATCTTAATATCCGTCTACTGAATAAACAGCTAAGAAAGCCATTAGGAAGAAATTAAAATTAAGCAAAACCTTGGAACTGCTAAGATGCAGTAAAAATATATTATTTAAGGGGATATTTGAGCAAGAGGGCGGGTTTTGCATGTAAACGACATTGCGACATAGCTATCTTGCACGCGTCGTTGCCGAATAGCAAGGTACCTAACTTTCTTTTGTTATTTTTTTCTAATTTTTCTGTAATGTGGCGATCTGTGAGTGATCACAATGAGCCACCCCTTTGTCAACTACTGGTGCTCGTCATCGGCCGAGGAACACTCCACCGTGCATCCCACCAAGAGCTGTCACTGAACCTGCCTGCTAGGGCAGGGACACCGTGTCTTTTAATTCTGGAGTGTTGCACGCTTCCTGAGCCTTGTAGTTTCATTGCCAGTTGATTTACATGGTTCAGCAACCCGGCCTGATATGATTTGCTGTATTTGTCAATTTCTTGCGTCACTGTATTGATTTTCAAGTCCATATGTGTTAGTTTGTTACTTATATAGAATAGTATATCTAGGCATTGCTCTGTGATTTATTTTGAAATCTTTGGAGTATTTCAGTGTTACTATTACATGCTGTATCCCCATATTTAACTGTATTCCATAAGTCCAAATTTTCCTTTTGTTAATTAGCAAAAATGCAATTATTTCATAGCAATATTTGCAAACCCACTACATAATTGGGAAAACATGGCATTTGACTAAATTATAGGAAAGTGCGATTCTTAATTATGGCTTAAATTATGATGAAATTGACGTGATCGCACTGAATAAATAATTTTTATTAGATAGCTCGTTACAGATTTGATAGGATATGCGATCACAGTTTCTCTTTTTTCTGGCACATTTTGACAGCTGTTCCCAATCCCCAACAGTAATGACGAAGGGTCCCGAATAGCTTACTAGTAACTAACGGTTATTTTGGCGACGCCGAATATCAAATTAAACCTTAGGCTCTGCTAATGGTTGGTAATATCGTTCGCGTGCCAATCCCAAATAGAGGCCCTGATTGACTGGACTCGTATACTTACTGCTGTATTAGTAATTAGCAAGTATAATTTAGGGCTGTGGCTACTTACTATTCATCATATATCCTTCCATAATCTAATTCTTTGCAAACTAGGTAGGTACGTCTGTTCAAAACTTACAAACCCCCGTTTTCACTTTTGACTTTCAAATCATCATTTAATTCGATTCCTATCATAATGTTTGAATTCATATTTATCAGCATATTCTCTTTTTTTCCACAAAAATATGCGGATCATGGCGTAAACCACTCAAAGCAGCTAAAATACCTAGATGTCAAGAAGAATTAGCCGCCACTAAAAAAACATCAATGAAAATTTGTAGTATACCTTGCGGCGGAGAGGTAGTAGGTCCGTTGTGCTGAATACGCGGTTCGGGCGGTTTATCGAGGGCCGGCGGCGTCGGCGGCAACTTGAAGCACACCTCCAAGTGCGGCACCGTGTGCTCACACCAAGTAGATCGACCGTGCTCGGTGCCCATATCGATATAGCCATGCCGATCGAGCGGCCGCCGCGCGGGCCAGCATCGCGAACACGCGCTGGCCCTATCTCCTTTAACACACTCAATCGTCGCGGCTCAGGTTCACGCGTCAAGTGACGCGTCCGTTCCCCAAAGAGTTTCGAAACAGGATTGAAGGAGCCAGTGGCTGCGAGCACCTAAGCACGCTCAGCGCCACGTGTGCGCGAGGCACGCTCGCCCGCAACGTGCGGACCGCGCCCGCGCCCGCGCCCGCGCCACGCCACGCCTGCAGCGCGCCACGTGCTCATCCCCGGCCCGCTCCGCCCGCCTCTCATCAACCCCCCTGAACCCTCGGGGGCACCCACCCATCCAGCTTGCTTTCTTCACACAACCACAACCTCTCCTTCGTCACAACACGTCGATGAATGATAATAACTATGAATGATATCACTTTTATCACCTTACTATCATAACATACTAATAATACATATATGTATGTGTGCATTGCAAAGAGGTTCAATAACACAGTAGGTACTACCATAATATAGACAGATCATCAGGTAATTACGTATACGTTGATATAGCAACATCCTTTGATTTTATAAACGTCACGAGGACTTAAAGTGGCATGGCTGTACCTAATACAAAACCTATTTATAGAGTTTTCATTTTTAAAAAAATAACTCACCACCCCACGAGGCACGTGTTTAGGTTATTCTGAAATGTTTGGGTAAAGTCTGCATCAATTTGACTCAAACATAAAAGTCGTTCTCTCTGCTTTATTAAATAAATATACGTTTTGACCCCAGTTTAGAAATTAATAGAGGTACCTACTTGATTGAATCAGGCGTCACTTTGCGGAGGTCGATATTATAGAATTATCATAAAGCATTAACATCATATAAGTCTATTTCGCACAGGCATAGCTTTCTTGCACTTGTGGTAGCGGAGTAGCAAGGTAAATTTTATTTTGTTCATTGTCAGTTACTTGTCCAAACTAGTAGATCAAACGCGATCGTGTTAATAAGATTGAATTTTCCTTTGTGGTTATTCCGGTCATGGCCCATTTGTCTACCAAATTTTATCCAATCCGTTTAACCAATGATATTCTTATACACAATATCGAAGAAATACTACGATAAAAATGTAGATTTGTCAAATCACTATAAGGGACCTTTTAATAATTTTTTATATTTTTTCTAATTGATTTTGTTTTAGAAATCTTGTTTTTTGTCACGTCAATTGTTAAAAACCAGTAAAAGAAAGAGCTGTTCAGTTTGCGTTTTTGCTTGGTTCTCCTAACCTAATTTCCCTCGTCCAAAACTCATTACACTTAAATACATTCCATATCGTACGGCTTCATTTTGGTCCATCTCCCGTTAATTCCAGTGAACCTAACATGGTTTTATTTCGTTTGATATTTAACATCTCGGAAAACAAATTTCACGTAAAATTTATATTTTTACAGCACACCTCGGCAAAATGTATATTTTTCACGTAAGTAAACATTTTCAGTAGGTTTCATCTTATTCACATTTGTAAATTCACGCATTTAGTATAAATTTATCATCCTGCACTAATTAAAACACCTAGCGTACTCGACGTTGAACCTAGTCAGCCGACTAATGTTGAAGTTCCGCAGCAACCCAGCTCTGACCTCCAAGGCACCTAGTGGAGACATAGAAGGCCGCGGTCGAGGTGCTCGCCTTATGCAGTCAGTTAGAGCGACAACCAACAGCTCGCTGCGCTACAACATCAGGTCGAGCAGGGTGAGCTGATCGCCGAGCTTGCCGCCATTGACGCCGACGCCGGCAGCTGTGCCTCGTTAGTTCGAACAGGGTGCGCATTGATAGAAGAAATAAATGGGTAGAACACCACAGTGACAAAACTGAACTCGCTAATGTTAATAAAGGCACTCCTGTACTATTCCTAATTATATTGTATTTCTTCCTATTATATATCTACGTGTATCGCATGTGTGTAAATAAATGTTTCTCTCTCTCTCTCTCTCTCTCTCTCTCTCTCTCTCTCGGTCTCTCTCTCTGTAGTTGGATGCGTACAATATTTTTCTGTTCCATTTCGCCGACGGCCGCTCGAGCAACTACATCCTTTATCAACGACTACTATCAACAAACTCAACCACAAAATATTGTCAAAGTGTCCGAGGCGTCTGGTATAACGCCGGCACCCATGTCTGCGGACCTGGCGCAACACGCTTCTGTCTTTCAAGCTGTAGCTGACACCGCTGCAGCTGCTAAAGCGCTCGCCAGTGCCCCCGGTGTCAAAAAATTGGACTATTCCCCTTTTCTGGTAACACGCTAAAACGCGACGCCATTTTGTTTCATCACTATATATGGACGATTATAATGGCTCAGTTGATTCTATCGATTGCATTCAATTAACCTTGACCTCTCACATCTATAGATTGTTTTCTGGGCCATCTTTGCTTTTGAGTCTCCCGAGGACTGGGCTTAAAGAGCCCACCTCCGTCGCACCAGTTCGCGATGAACTTAAAATATATCTTCCTAAAGAATTAGGACTAACCTTTGCGATTACTAAGGTACCTCCCGCAGTAACTGCAAATTTCGATACATTCGTTGATTGGTTGCGCTTATGGCGTGCTACAGCAAAATAACCGTGAGTTGAGACGTTGTTGGGTTAGTGTTGAGTCGAAGCATGAAACAACCCAAAGTAGAGGTAGGAGCTCCGCGAAGTGGAGCCTCGTCGACTGTCTCGTAGCTGTTCTTTAACTCTAAGATTAAAAGATCAATTTAGAATTTCCCGTTCCCTTCTGTTTATGTAATTGAAAGTAGACCTAAGCGTTCTAAATAAAGTGCAGTATTATTAATAAATGAGTTCGTCGAGGGTCCGTAACAAGTCACGTTGCGCTGAAGACCACCCGCCACCCCTCTCAACAACATGAAAGTTGCTAGGCCTCTCAGGTGGCAACCTGATAAAGTCTTTACAGTAAAGTTGCGAAGTTGAAAAAGAAAACAGTTTTATTTTTAGACAAAAGGTCAACACAAACAGTTAAGCGCGACTTCGTCCGTTTAAAAAAATAATATTTTAGTTACACAGGCCCTTTCCTTTATAAACGTGTTTTTATTTCACCCACGATGGAACGGAAAAGGTATTATACGTCTAGAGCTGTGGTTCCCAAGTCCCAACCAGTGGTCCACCGGAGTCAATATTTCATCCGGAAAAGATCGCGAATGCAATTTTACAATAATCGATCGAAAGTGAAGTGATTTGCACGTAACTCAGTTCAGGTTTTAGCTGTCATTTTTAGTATGGACCTGACAGCTAGCGAACCTATACTGAATCGGAATTGAATCGTATTTAGACGTCATGGTAAGGCCCCTAAACTTACCTACTCAGAAGACGAAAACTCAAAATCAAAAATCAAATTGATTCGAAAAATTACCTATTCGTCTTACTATTTAAATGTTAGATTTTCGATTAAAATAATCTAATCTATTTAATACCTTTAAACGAGCAATTCTGGTATACATACGAGTATAATAGGTACATCTGAATCTCGGAAACGGCTCCAACGATTTTCATGAAATTTGGTATGCAGAGAGTTACGGGGCGGGTGATGATAAGTCGATCTAGCTACAGTCTATTTCAATAAGGAAGGTATGGACATTTACATTGACAACACTAGAGCTGAGGACACCGATTATCACTATCACTACATAGTATAAAATAAAGTCGCTTTCTCTATCCCCGTGTCCCTATGTATGCTTATATCTTCAAAACTACACAACGGATTTTTATGCGGTTTTTTTTAATAGATAGAGTGATTCAAGAGGAAGGTTTTTATGTATAATACATGCATAATATACCGTGCGAAGCCGGGGTGGGTCGCTAGTCGATTATATTTTAGTACTAACAACAATCGGTTCCATAAAAATATCGAATACATATAAATTTATAAATAAATGCTATTTCAATATATGTAATAATACTCAAGTCAGTTTCCTAATCACTACATAGTACGAGGGTCACACCGAAATGATCGGGAATAAAAAAAACTACACGCATATTGTACCTAAATTATATTTTATTGTTTTTAAAAGTATTCTCCCCTGCAATTAATGCACTTTTGCATTCTTTGGAACCAATTTTTGAAACAATAATTCCAATCGGAAGTAGCTGCTTCATAAATGGCCGATTGATAAGCTTCTACTGCCGCTTCAGGGTCTTTAAACCGTTCACCACGCAACATATCTTTAATTCTGGGGAACGTAAAAAAATCGTTTGGACTCAGGTCGGGCCTATATGGAAGATGAGACATCAACTCAACTTTTTCCCCGTTTAAAAAGTCTTTTGTTTTGCGAGCAGTATGGGAGCTCGCGTTATCATGATGCAAGATGACCCGACGAGTAGCGTTGCCTCCACGGAATTTGGCTAATAATCCTGGTAAACAAACCAAGGTGTACCAATCTGCTGTAACTGTTCTGCCTTCCTGTAGTGGAATTGTAGTCACCATGTCCCTTTTTGGAATCAAACGATGCGCTCATTTTCTTAGAAACGCTACGGGAACGCATCACTTTCGTTGGTTTCACCTCATCTTCGAAGACCCAAACTGCCGACTGACGTTTTGTTTCGGGTTCATATGAATAAATTCATGTTTCGTTATCTAAGACGATGTTATAAACGGCTTTTGACGTTCCTCCACTAAACCGTTTTAAAGTAAAGCGGCACCACTCAACACGAGCCGCATTTTGCTCTTTAGTCAAATTATGAGGCACCCAGTAAGAAACAAGCTTCTTGACACCTAGTCCATCGTGCAAAATCTTTTGAATTGCAGTCATTCCATTGCCCATAGTCGCTCGTATCTGCTCATAGGTAATATGTCGGTCCTCTAAAATATTTTTTTGCACGGCCGCCACATTTTCGCCCGTTACCCCTGTTTTTGGTCGACCGGTAGGAGGTACGGTGCTGAGAGAGGAACGACCTCGCCGAAACTCTAAATACCAACGATATATTGTTGTTTGGTTTGATACGTCATCATTATAAATAAACACAAGCTCAGCGACACACTCATCCTGCAATAACCCGTGACGAAAGTTGTAGTAAAAAATTGGCGCGAAAATTTTCTCGCGTGAGGTCCATTTTGCTCATCGACTTGTCAAGTTTAAATGAGAATAAAAAAAAACAAACACTTTTTTTTAATGTTATAAACGTCATTTTGATCGTAAGTAGCCAATACTCACGTCACCAAAAAGGTCTTACGCTAACTCAGTCCTAGGTACTCAATTCCCGATCATTTCGGTGTGGCCCTCGTATAAAACAAAGTCGCTTTCTCTCTGTCCTCATGTCCCTATGTCCCTATGTATGCTTATATCTTCAAAACTACACAACGGATTTTGATGCGGTTTTTTTTAATAGATAGAGTGATTCAAGAGGAAGGTTTTTATGTATAATTCTACGCAGACAAAGTCGCGGGCAGAAGCTAGTACCTAATAATTATAATTCCTATTTTACGCTTTTTGACAAGTTGTCAAGTTTGTCATCTTACAAACAGAATTTGGGGTAACAAAGCTTTGAAGAACAAAAGGCGCCCCGGGTCAGTTGATGTTAAAAAAATCGGGAAAGGTTCAATAACGGAATTGCAAACGCAGTATATACGAGTAAAAAAAAAATAATAATAAAATATCAAGTTAGGTAACCGAAGCCAACCAAGGTCATTCGTTCCCGGAGCACGGCGAAAAAGTTGGTGGCCACTTTTGTTGAAAAAGTTGGTGGCCACTTTTGTTGCGAAATCTGGTCACGTTGCGACTATTAGGTACCTACACTAAGGGCCGGTTTCACCACTCTCTGTAAAGTTCCGGTTATCTTAAGTGTCGATTATCTATGATGTCGTCTCTGTCTATTTTCTAGTAAGAAATAGAGAGGAATCATAGATAACTGACACTTAAGATAAACAGAACTTTACAGAGAGTTGTGAGACAAGGCCTAAGAGTATCGTAGAGCGGTTAATGCAGACCGCCTGAAGTAATTACCATACTCAGAAAAGAAACCTGCAACCGACGCATCCATCCATCCATCCATCATGACAACGCCTGTCCTCACGCGGCACGGCAAACAAAGCAGTGTTTGGTGCATCATAACATTGACATTAACAGTTACGCGGTCAACGATTCCAGTCACCTGAAGAAGCAGTGGACGTCTTTAAAAATGGCATTTCGGATAGGTACCTACTACACCTTTGGAGTGGAATAATTGTTTGAAAATATGGTTTAACCGTATGCAAAATTGCATCAATATGACCGGAGAATACTTTGAAAACAGTAAATGTCTTTTTATTATGGAAAACTTGCCTATTTTTTCAATTCCCGCAACATTCAAATATACCTCATATAAAAGGGATTATATAAAAAATTTCTTCGAACTTTTTGTTTTGAAACAAAACATTTTTACGTTATTAGAGGTACCTACCTAGTAAGTAGGAACGTAGATGCTAAGTAAATGTTAAGTAGGTACAGAACTTCGCTAGTTGGTGAAGTTAGGAAAATCGCAAATTGGCAATATTTTCTGCTTCCATGTTTATATAGAGGGATTAATATTATTAAGGGCCACGTATTTTTAACTATTACGCTACCTGTTCGTAAATAGATCGTGGAATAACGTTCACCTTTCATTAACGTTTGGCGTCATGAGAGAAGAAAAATAGTTTCGGCCAATTTGGCAACATTTTTATTATTACCTACTTGATCAAACACAATAAGTTGAATGGCAGTTCATTGGGTAGATGCGAACAAAGGTTAGCTGACTAGGTTCCTTGCTACCTAGCTATCGCTATCCTTTTTTGGTTCGATACTTACAATTTTAAAACATAACAAGAATCACACGTACAAGTATAATGCCTAAAAATTGTGTTAGTTGCACAAGGAAAAGAAATAAGCACAACTCACCAGAGTTTACTTAGGTAGGTAAGTAAATTTTTAGAACTCACTAATGTTTAACGCTATTGTAAATTACCCGAATAAAATAGTAACATTATCATTTATTATTATATTTTATCTGTAGTCTAAATTACGCAAATGAAATGGTAATATTACTATGTTATTCGGGTTATTAAAATGGCATTGCAGTAATTGATAGTGTTAATACTAACGAAATATAAAAACCAAAGCAGTTTATTTGATACAACGTCACAAACTACTAACCGTATTTTTTGTTGAAACTCGCCCCGTGACTCAGAAAATCTGTAAAGAATGATATTTTTTTTCATTTTAAAACAATTAAAGCAATGCTATAAAAAAACAAAAATAATAAGAGAAGGCGATTTCTACGACCAGAAAACCCCCTAACCCTCGATTTTCACAAAAATCGTTTATGTTACAAAATCGTCATGCCAAGCATAATATTTTTTACATAAGTAGATAAAAAAATTGCTGAACCTGCCACTAAGAAGCAGCGCTTGCCTTGCTGTGTTCCGGCGTGGAGAGTATGAGAGCTGGTGAAACTACTGGCACATAACATGAGGTATTCCATCTTAACTCTTTATGTAGGCTGGCAACTAATCTGCAATCCTTTGGTGTTGCGGGCATGTGGTGATCACTTACCATCAGGTGACAGATTAATAAAAAAATAATTAGGCAGGTACTTGTTTAAAAATAAAGGATTATGCCCGCTATGCACCCATCTCTTTTAGAAAGTGGCCATTTTTCTCCATCTTTAACGGTCAGTTATTATCTCTGACTGTATTGGCACTACGTTTTACAATTAAATTGTTCTTTGTTGCCAATTACGTATCAATTTTAAAACAAATTGGAGTATCAACTTTGTCTACATTTGTTGGAATACGCACAAAAATGGTTTTGTTTCTAGCTTTTCTTTAACTTGCAATGTTCATTCGTTCCACGGCAGGCTCAAAACGCTTTTACAGTGAGTAGGTAGGTGAAAAAAAGTAAATGACCTGTTGTATGTAGTAGTGGATATAGAATTGATATGGGACTGTTGGTTGTATTTTGAGATGTAAGGCTCTATTGTGGTTTTCACTATATACGCATACTTAACGCATTCACTGCCACCGACGCACATATGCGTTTTCGGGACTTTCACCCAATGCCGCTGTCATAATTTTAGAGGCGCTAGAAGAAATCTCGGGTTTGGCAGGTGGCAGCGAACGCGTTAAACTCACTCTTTGTCGGTCCCTCGCTTTATGCTCCTCTCATCTATTCAAAGGTTAACTGGTAAAGATCCCTTATAGGGATAAGTTCATTTTTGTGCATTTTTTTGTATTTTGTGCCTGTTTCTTTATATTTTTGTACAACTAACCATTTACTTACTTACTTAAGTCATTTTTCTAATTTGCAACTTGTATATTCGCACACATTACTCACACATAAACAGGTCATTTGCTTAAGTTTTTCACCTATAGGTAAATGGAATTTGAATAATGTCTTTGCGTCCGAATTGTGTACCTATGGGTAGCGAAGTCATTAACATATTTGTGAAAAAGTTACGATTTAGGTCACGCACGATTGGTAGTAGGTATAAGACTGCGACTGTAGTATACGAGTAGATAAGTAAAGTAACGAGAAAGATAAAAAAACACGTGTAAATAATCTAGTTGTTAAACAATTACATGCGCTCGAAAATCATAACACTCCTTCTGAAGCAATCGCGCAAAAGGAATAAAAATCTAATCTAAAATTTGTTAACTAGGGCAAAAAGCGTAAAACCCCCGGATTTTGGCGCTCGAAACACGGACACGTCTATTTTATTTTAAATTTATATTATTTAGTCATTATAATAAAAAGTAGGTTAAATTGTAATAAATTCTTTATTTATTCATTTTAGAGCGCGAGTCGCGCTGCCGCCCAGAGCATTTGTTAGTTTTTTACCTCAAAGTATATAAATAATCATATATATTCCTTGTTGAGAATCGTGTTTCAAATGGATCGTATATTGAATTATCACGTTGTGCCTCAATAGTGTTATTTTTAGCCCGTATTAGTTTTACATTTTACATTATACTTATTAGTTTTAAACATAAATTACGCGTCAAATTAATAAGAGTCCAAACAAACACCAATCGTCACGAAATACGTCTAGGGCAAAATACTACACGAAAGATGAAATTAAAATTAATTATATTTATAATAGTTAATGTAAAAAGCTAGGTAGGTACGCGAGGAAATGCGTCAAGTAGGTACCTAAAAGATTCTATTGAAATTTTGTTAGTTTGAGGTGAATTGCTACAAGGTATTTAGGCTTTTGAGGTAAAAGACTTAGCTACAAACCGTAGTTTTAAAGATCTAAGCATACGTAGGGACGGACAGACAGACAGACAGGAAAGCGAGTTTGTTTTATACTACCTATGTGGTGACATGTGAAACACAAATATTGAATTTGGGTAAGTAACAATAATTGTCCATCGCTGGTTTACGCAAACGCAAATACTTATCTCAAACTCTAAAGTGCTCCGTTATCTGCATGACCGGTAAACAAATTCTGCTTTACACTGCCATCTGTGGCTTGTCCGTGACAACGTTAGGCCAGCGAAGCTAACTTGGTACAAGTTCTCAGTGCTTATAAGTACTACCGCTAGAGGGCGCTGTGTGCAATCAAGCTAAAAAATTACAACAAAAATGTTCCCTTATTGACTTACCATTTCGACTCATGGTCAATAATGTTGGTAGAATTGTACAACTTTAAAGCAAAACGGATCGCGAATTACGAATAAAACATTAAAACTTATAAATTAAGTTAAGTTTGCAAACTAAAACTTGTAATAATAATATACTAGTGGCCGGTCACATGTGCGCACTGTGATCAAAGTGTAGTTTTCTACGATTGGGTGAATACTGCTCGGTCGGTGCAGCAGAGCGTTATTTCATTGGTGGAAATTTTGACGTAGCAAAGCAGACCGCGCGATAGCACGTGATAAAATACACGAACAAGTTTAGCATGGAAGCCCATAGATGTCTCTGTATGTTCATTTGTTTATTGTTTATTTATATATTCACGAATTAAAAATTCCTGCAGACTATTAATAACATTAAAACTAAATCGCTGTGGTTTTTAATGAGTAGTTTTACATTGTCTTCTAGGTATCTTAGGTAAGTATCTTTTCAATATTTTTTTGTTGCTAATACCTACTAACTACTAGGTACTACGTGTAGTGCTGTGCTACAACTGCTAAAAGATACAAGCTGTAAATAACTAGATAGGTACATCACCTGACCATAACTGAGTCATTGTCACTCATTGCATTGCATTACCTAAGTACCTCCCTAGTTCTAGTTATTTTAAAATGGGTTTCTAACATAAATATTAAAAGTGAAGATAACATCGAATTTAAATAGGTAAGTACAACATGAAAACCTTGTTTTATTCCTTATGCATTTATGACAAGGAATTAGGCACTTTACGAGTTCTGCAATAGGAATGAAGCCATGGTTGCAGTTAAGTTCCTTAGCCCTGGAATGCACACGCCTGTAGGTACTGCAGCTTGCACATTTTTACGCAAATATCTGGCACGCCTTACGTCAAATTTCACATACAAATATGAAACAAGAGTGCAAGATACAGGCGTGTGTATCCCAGGCATTATATTATAACTTTAACTTTATAAATAGATAGGTATTAATTACCTATTAAAGTTTCTAGATGATGACCACTAAGTTCAATGAACCTTTGATTGAAGGCTAGGTGCATACAGCATCTCATCGCATACAGCGTAGCATACAGGTAGTAGGTATGTGTCGATGTTATGTTAAATGATAAACATGGGTGGTAAAGGAAAAATGCCCGCATAAATTATAATCTTAACCGATTTATACGCAAACATCAATTCTGAAAAATAGGAGTATTGTTAGGTATTACTACATTTTGTAGTAAAGATGACACCGCTAGTACAAGTCAGCAAAAGAGCTTGGTAAGAGATATTGCCTATTGGTAATATTCGACTAATGGCGGGTGTTAAGATTTCGATAATACTCCGTTGGCGCTGGGATTGGCTAGGATTACGGTGCATCTAATTGATTATAGAAAAACGAGTGTCTTGTGAGAGTTCTATCTCCTCTTTCGCCCTTTTTGTTTTTAATTACCTACGTTAAGCTATTTTTTTTCTCAAAGAAGATCAGAAATATTCAGAAACCAGGACATTAATAAACGTTAAATAATAATCTTAAAAACTTTTACTGTTGAATAATACCTATCATGTGATTCTGATTCCATTAGAACACAATTAATACTTACATTTGACACTAAATCAGCTTAAGTAGGTATAGGTACCTAGTAAGTACCTAGGAGCCAGTGAAGGATCTTATCGCGTTCGTTACTTATTACGAATGTTATAAGAAACTCGGCGTCGTATTGCCTCAGGGTAGACTAAGCCGAACAAAAGGGAATATCACTTTGCAAGTGCGCCTTTGTGAAGCACATGCTACATACATTACCTAATTACAATAACTATATGAGCTGGCCTCCGACTTAGCCATGGAATAAACTGTATCTATATTTGACCTAGCTACTATTGGAAGTATCCAATCATTTCCAGATGCAGGATAAATGGAAACGAAACTAAGCAATAGGTAGGTACAATACAATACGTATGCAACAAATAATAAAATAATCTTAGTCGGATATCCAATTGGGATTGTCTAAAAAAAAGTACCTATCCTTTTTATATTTTTTTTGTGCAGAATAGTCAATTATAAGAAACCAATTTCAATATTTTCTCATATAACTCGGTATTTTTTTCACTATTAATTATTGAAAGTATTTTGGTTGATGACGTCAGAGTTTCCATTGCCGGTATCACACATCTGCTTATTGGATAAATTGGTCATAAAACGTATGTGAAGCGCCGCCATTAACGTCTTTTCTATCTGTGGTGAAGTTGGCAAACTGTCATCAGTATCAATGTCAACATGATTCAACAATAACACAGGAACATTCACGCGATCTTCTCCTATGAATTTTATATTTTCACAACCGTTACACATACCATAACATTCTGCGCGAAGCAGAAAGGTCCATAAACACATACCAGGTATGATCGAGACAAAACAGGACCCGGAAATAAGTCAGTAAACTCAGTAGGCGAAAGTAAACTGAAAACGTAATATTTTCGCTCTTCATTAAAATATTTAGCGGAAAATCTTTCATGTGAGCGAAGCACATCGCTGTGTGGTTACACTCTTGCCTAATTATCTACCGAAAGTGCTTCTAAATCTAAACTATAATACAACAATATGAAAGTAAACAGTGGAAAAAACAAGAATGACAGTAACAAGATTGCCCATTTGCTTGTCATCTGTCATAAGATGAATGAAATGTCAGATTGCGGGTCCAAATTGAACTCCGTAGTATAATCCACGCGTAAATAGCATAGAATTTGTAACCTTTGCAAATAAAGTACATTTTGGACCGTCTACATCATGTCTGGGAATGTCAAATGAAGGTCATTGCTTATTTTTCATGTAATAAATTCATTATAGTAAAATAAAATAAAGTAAATACAGAAAACGATTTAAAAAGCATTTATCTCGAAATGGTTTTCGATTTACTATACATTGTAAAAAAATAGACAATCCCAATTTAAGCTGTAGTTTTGTAGTAAGCAATACAGATTTTAAATTTCTAAATGTCACTGAAAATAAGAACACATAGAAAAATCCGAAAAGTAAAGCTATGGCCGGGAATTGAACCCGGATCCTCGTCATTCAGTGACGCGTGCTATATACCCCTACACCACCCATAGCAGATTATCCAGATTATACAGATTTTCCTTCTCGAGAGTGATATGCTTTCAAAAATCGAGCCTGAAGCTACAACGTGATAAAGAATCGTAGCTATGCACTCATTTCCAAAATTGATACTTTGTTATAATTCTTAGTAGCTACTATAAATATAGTGCGTTCTACAGATCTCAGCTTTACCCCACTGACTTACAAATGGATCAGGGGTTGGGGTCGCAATTCGGAAGCGGGCGGAGGCCGGGTCTGAGGGGGTGATTGGCCCAAAAAGGTAGGAAACGCGATGAAAGCACATTTTGGGCGAAGGTCGCAGACGTGTCGTAATCAATGGCTGTCTAACCTTAGTAAGAAACTTTTTTGTTTTAGACAAGGTGTTATCCTGTTTTGTAGAAACGAGTTTTCTTACATTGTTAGTATTAATATAATTAAATATGGCTTATTACTGAAATAAGATGCCTATGAAGAAAACGCAAAGTGATTCCTCTGTAAGGTGTATCAGATGTGTTTCCGCAAGAAAATTAAGTCTTCTCCATTTTATCAAGTCTATACATAACCAAACGTAAGTGCGTAACTGTCTCTTTTATTTTAAAGGTAGTTGAAGCAGACAGCACGTTGATTTAGGTATCTTTTATGTATACTTGTGTGAAGCTTTAAAATGTGCAGTAAAATTATAAGTTCGACATAACTCCCCCAAAATCACCCGTCACTAAATTTTTACAAAAACTTAGCTGGTCTTGGATCACCAATTACTTGAAGCCGAGCAGCGCCATGATATATCGCAATCAATCAAAACGTTACATGTTTCTTTATCCATTAACGTAACCAAGTCAACAAGGCGTCGTGAGCGATGATAACACGATTCCGAATAATATCACCGTAAACGCAATACGAGATTGGTAGGTACTAGATACCTATCATCATTTAAATTTAAAGCCAAAATTAAATGTTGGACACAGAAATAGGTACCTACCTAACTATCATCGTAAATAACGTTACGAAAATAAAATCGTCCACTTCATTCACACACAGCGAACACGAACATGACTTCGCTAATCTTTTTAACGATGAATGTTGCAAAATATTCCATAGATGAACTGAAATACTCGAGGTGTTTCTACTATAACTCATATTACCATCTGACTTCAAGTTGGTGAAATATAAAATTTCGTCATTTCAAGATATGGGGCAACGAGAAATTATGCTTTCCATTTTCTGTACACAATGATTACTTACTTACCTATCAAACAAAACACAACTCCTAAGCACAATAACAGACGTCAGCCACGATATCCAAGCGGGTAGCCTGTTTCGTTTGCTAATCGCGAAGTGCTGACGCCTGTGTGTGCTGATATGTATTTATTTATTTATCTGATGGTGCTTCATTGGCTGCCTTAGTGATCACTGATCAAGATCTCTGGCCGAGTTCTCCTTAGTATTATTAATCTAATCGAAAACAATCACTTACATATTTCAAATCAGACGTATCTCCGACTTTATCAAACAAAATAATAAATGAGATAGGTGGCAAATGTAGGTAAAGTGAGTGTACCGAATAAGATAAGATTTGGCAATTGCGTTTCCCTTTTTTTTATAATAACGTTGTTGGTTAAGCGATTGCTAATTAATTAAGTCAATTTCCTGACATCTCACCCGTACGCCACTTAAGATCAAGTACGTACGGAAATATTTATCGTCTAGTCATTTCATTAAAGGGATTATTTCGACACCTAACACTTTAAAGAATTAGATAAAAGTATTTTCTGACTGAATTTTCGTAGTTTAGCTCGTGTTTCGGCAATTTTCCTGGTAAAACGAAGACATGAACAGGGATAACATGTATAGGTGGAAAGGGGATGTATATCGTAATTTTCCTTACTTTCAATAATAAATCTTACTTTCCAAGACAGACATAAGTTCTCATTATATTAAAACCATTTTACTACATAGTATAATCACAATCAATTTATCTATGGATTAATCGACCTCGAAAATGCGTCGGTACAAAGTCGCATTATCATCGGCGTAGCGTGGTGCAGAGTGGCGCCTGGTGGCTCATAATTTAAGAGCGCTCCGATAACGCGCCAATAGTAACGTGGATGATTTATATGCCAACCAGCTATATAACTCGAAATTCTTCTAACGGAAAGTAGGTCATTTTTTCATAGTTCAATACATAAAAAAAATCAAAATAGTTGACAGACAAGGTCTGTACGAGACCGAGAGTAAGTTAGCTATGAGCTAAAAACATTATAGGTAACTATATATCTAAGTTGTTTTTTAACACCAAATATAAGAAGAGTCTTGGTAAACGAGACCCCACATTGCGCAGACATGCATTACGGAAGCATTTTGTCTGCGCACAATAGTGTACCCGAGCCAGGAATTAAGGCACCATTTAGTATCTGACACCGACATCCAAGCCCCGAGCTCGTGAAGGCTTTAATCGACCGCACCCGACGACGCCGCTACGTAGGTACTTACCTGAAGCAATTACTCGATCGGGTGCCATGCTCGTTGCTTGAGTATTGTCAGCACTCTACCAAGCTGTCAGTGAGAAAAGTAAAATGGACCCAACCTACCTACAACTGTAACATTTTACATTGTAAAACTCAAGACATCTACATAACCAACATAATATAATAAAGCTAAAGAGGGCCGAAAGGGATACTTAAAATCGACAACAGAACACGTTCCAACAGTTTTTATAAATTTTGTCTGTTTATCTGTTTATTTGCGCGCGCATCACGTGAAAATGACTGAACGGATTTTTAAGAAAACTTTACTTATCTGTCGAGAAAATTCCCGACCCGGTTTTAATCCCGGAAAACTTCATAGTTCTCGCGGGATAGCGATAATAATATCAAAGGTGGCAGCTGCCTAGAGTCGCAACGTAAATAAATATTGCATGAGTATCATAGAGGTGCAAGCCGGCTGGTCACGGTGGAAGAGACTGACCACTACCCTCCAACGAAACAATTAGAAATCATCCCAAAATTCAGAAATCTATCAGCAAACAACAGATTATTAGAGCTCGAAGTATGTTGCTAGAGACAGGGACAAATTGAAATCTTTGGAGGAGGCCTTTACCTGAGAGGGGTCCATGCCTATAAAAATTTAAGTAATAACTTAAATATCCTAAAAATAATAATACATATAACCGAATTGTTATTTTTTTCTTGTAATCTATTTTCTGTAATATTTCAAAGGTAAATAATAATAATCAAGCATGTGATTTGAAATACAATCTTGTAAAATTATTTTGTAAATGCATGGAATATAACAGGCTTTTGACTTTTCAAAATGAAGTCGCGGGCAAAAGCTATTGTTTTGAAATATAGTTTTAGTACCGCATTTTCTAGTAAGAAGGAAGAACAATAAGTATCGCAGGTACATATATATTCGTACATAGCGATGTGTTTTCCGTAGTCAATGCCGTGCATATATGAACGCGGCCCTATTCTCGCCGCGGCCTACATTTTCTTTAGGTACGGTAGGTACTTGAACCTTTTTTCATTTCTGTCAGCGCAAGTATTATATGGATGCAGAGCCGTCAAATTTCCCATACAATACCCACGTATTCCTCGTTTTTCATCCAGAATAATTAGTGACGCGGTATTTTTGGGATATAGGTATGTATTAATGATTACGTCGTTTAACTAATGCGCTTAAGTAGATTTAACTAGCTGTTGCACGCGGCTTCGCCCCAGCTGCAATTGTTTTTTAAAAAAAATATTTCAAACAAACCTTGTCCAAACAGCAACAAGCTCAACTAAAACAGAATTATTAAATTCGTTGCAGTCGTTTGGAAGTTATGCGCGTACCTACATACATTTCGACGATTCATTTTTAATTATATAAATCTCTTAAATAATTTCTTAAATAATCTTATCTATCTAATATCTTTATACGAGCAATTCTTGTATTTATTATGATCTGGATCTCGGAAACGGCTCCAATGATTTTCCTGAAATTTGGCATGCAGGGGGTTTCGGATGCGGTATTTACCTAAAAATAGCCGTTCTTATGTTAAAAATAGTATGTGATTGTCAAAAGTATTTCGGTTAAAATATCTGTTAACGTCAAAGACTCGATAGCAGCTTGTATTTTATTTAGCATAAATAAAGATATAGTATTTGTAAATTCAAAATACCAACTACAATGCTTCTAGTTGGTATTTTTAAAACTGTTTACGCATGAACCACTTCTATGCTGTGATTTAACTTACCGCAGAGCGATTACGATTCTTATCGATGTGAATGTAAGCTTATCAATGGAGTGTCGTCGCTCAGTAAGTTATCTAGCTGCGTCAAAAAAAAAGATCACAATCTTCAAGTCATTCACCTTAATAATAATAATTCTCCGTGACATTGTCATATTAAACATTTACTGTGCAGAAGTAGGTATCTACCCGACCCAACGCATTCAGATCAGCCTAATATTCAGAGCTGCCGCTGTTTTTTTTAACCTAAATCCTTTTGTGTGTCCCCGCATATTGTTTTTTTAATTCACTTGGCCCTCGTTTAATAAGGCTGACTGTTCCATACACTATGACATCTCTGAGCTGCGTGCGCGGCTAGATAAGCGACACACGCTCCGAAGCGTATCGATGTCTATGATGAATTTCTTTCCATCCTCTTAATCGATAGTCAAAACTGAGTTAATGTAGCCACACTGAGCATGACCTCTTCGACGCCAACGACACATATATATATCAGCCTCGCAGGTTCCACGCCAACGACCTACCTATATATCCTATTCCCCTCTAATTATAACGTATGTGCTTACTAATTAATACACAACAGAAGAGACGCTTTTATACAAGATTGAATATTGCTAACATAATGAAAACCTTGTTAACTTTATTTTTGACCTTCGCTGTGTTGTGGATTTTCAGCACTACTTATTTTATTTTACTGGTAATAGTAGTATTTGATTACTGACGTTAGAAGTCATGGAATGTCAGCGATGTAAACAAGAAAAAAGAAAACATTTCGTAATTACAAATGATTTTACTTCCGGAATACATAAAAAGATAGATAGAATATTATAGATACTCATTTAAAGTTCAAAAACAACACTGAAGATGAAGCTACGCGAACGAAGTCACGGGCGCCAACTTGTTTAGATAATACTTAATACACGTGTTGTTTGACTGAACTGACGTAATGGCATCTTCTGCCGGTGCCCGTTGCGTTAGCCAACAATGTCGTTCGCGTCAATAATGATTATCAATATGTCATAACATAACATAAACTCATTTTAAATATTGTGTAATACTTTCGGTCAGATAGATGAGTTAGATATTTCAATATGTTATTTAATTGTTACCTAGTTCACAATAACATTATGATTATCATACTAATAATACGATTATGAAGTAGGTAAAAATTAACTAACACATTAGGTTAGGTACCTACTACTTTAATTAAATTACAAAAATATGACAAGATATTAAGAATTAGATCAAGGGCCAAAGAAAGACATCGTTATTACAATGAGTTAATTAAATGTTTACTCCCTTTGAGCCAACTTTATGCCACTGTTGGGTAAATTCATCATTAATCCGGACCTAAGACGAATTCGTGGAAAGTCTGCTCTTGTTATATACCTTCTTGTAGTCGTTGAGATTACTTTCATCCTTATTTCTGACGCACCTTTTAGATTTGACGCAGTGATATGCTGTGTCAACGGGAAAGATATTCCGTCGTCTCGGTGCGCAAACATGTACAAGTAGGTATTTCGCAATGCTCGCTTTTATGCGGAATGCCAAGCTGCGATTATCTGGCAAAGGCAAGGTATCTACACTGTATCTTTGCAAACTGCGCCAGAAGAATGAACAGCTCAGGATAAATATTCATAAAGAAACAGTTCCTGTTCAGACAGCTAAACCTATGTAAACAAATTTTAACATGGTAAAGCAACAGTCTAATATCTAAATAAATCTAAGTAAGTAATTATTACCTCATACATTTTTAGGGTTTCGTGCCCAAAGAGTAAAAACGAGACCTAGTTATTTACTACAGAACAAATCAATTTATGGAAAATTAGGTTAACCACGCAATTGATGTTAATGTTGCAACAATGTCTTATTAAAATCAACCGCTATTCTGATAGTAATAAAATCCATTTCAAAGTGAACAACTTTTGGCAAGGTTATCTTTATCTTTCGTTATCTTGTGACCCGCTACTACGGTGTCTAGTCTGTCGCGAGCTTGAAGTTTGCGATCAGTTAAACTATGTATAGATAGAATAAATAACCACAGAAAGTTAAATAACACGTGTAAATATTAATTTAAAGTACCTATAAGCTTTCGCTGTCTGTCCCCAAACAAATTAAATCGGGAAGGAGAAACCACTAGTAATGTAATACATAGATACATACATATATCACGTCTTTATCCCTTAGGGGGTAGACAGAGCCTAAGGTAACAAAACCTTGAGCCACGTTTAGCATGATTGAAGGGCGTATAGGCGGAAAAAGCACAAAAGCCGTCCAGCGTAGAAGCGGACGGCTGTCAACGACGAACGGAAGGGTTTGAGTGCGTCGCGGAAGTGCAGCCAGTATCTATCTGAATGGCTTGGAATATCACACCATTCACACCGTTAATGCTTTTACATAATATTGAGACTGCATGAGGCAAGCAAAACGTTTACCGCTTAAATACTCAGATTCTGATACCTGGGTAGTATGCCTTCCGTCTTCGTAAGACTGATACTGAATTCAATTCACTTCGAGGCAAACTTGATGAAAAAATGTGGAAATTCGGGGTGCCGACGTAGTGTCTGTCCCAGCCGGGGAGAGATGGGCGAGGAGCGGCACTCATCCCGCCGCGGCGGCGCCGGCGCCCGCTGGAGACACCGCGACGCCAACACACTGCCGCGACAACAATCAACCTTACTAAAACGTTGGATACTTTGCGACGTAAACATAATTATGTATGGATGGAGAAAGTACCTACTGTACTGCAATGTACAATAAAATTTAGTAAGGAACATTTTTTAAATCAAAGCTTTTTGCTGACAGTGGTCTTCGCTTATTGCATTGTACTATCGAACAAATTGATACCTGATCCATCATCGAACCTTGTTGCAGTAAATGTCATAGTGACGTTACATTGAATTGGAAAGGAAAGTCATGGTGACGTTTACCGTCAAATGCGTGATATATGGAACACCTGCTGGCAGGCTGATCGCCTCTGTGTTGGTAAACATTATGGGAAACTTCAACCAGATCTGCCCTCAAAACCATGGTTCTTTGTACATAGATCGATGCCCAAAAACATCTCCTCAAATATTGTCCGCTTAAGTTTGGGCCACTTGTGCACTCCTGTCTTCTTGGCCAAAATACGGGTTCGAGACAATTCTTTGTGTGAATGTGGCATGGACGAGGGCACCCTCGAACACATATTTTTTCACTGCTCCAAAATTGTTACTCCCTTATATGACCTTCTCCCCCCCAAATTTCCTCGCCCTGTTAATTTGAACTTCCTTCTTGCACTAGCTCACACCCCCCTTATAAAAGTATTATGTAAATTTATTAAAATTAACAAATTATTCTTGTAGGTAGTCTAACAAAATCAATGTATGTGTTGTCTGTTTTAGATTCTCAACTGACCGCTACCGTACATCAAAGCCACCGAACAACGGTTAAATAAATAACGAAACTGTCTTCTTCAACCTTGACATTGGCGGAATCATCGACACTATCGATGGCGTTATTTCTTTTTAAAAATTTAATTGAATTGACGTTTACCGTGAGAGCGTTCTACGATAGGTCAAGTTAGGAGTAAATTGATTCGATACTACGTATTTCAAGCTAATCTCGCCAATTTAAAAACGAATTAAAATTAAATTTTAACTTTTAAAGTTCATTTTATTATCTGTTTTAGGCACGGAACTCCTATTGGGTCACTTCTATCTCCATCTGCGTATCTGTGCGGCTGCCTTTTTGTCAAGTTTACTTTTTTCAAGAACGAGCTAGTCTATTTCGGTAACAATTTGAAATTTATATCAAGTAGGTACCTAATAGATTTTTCTAAGTCAACGCCATTAAAACACACAACCGTTTGAAACCTAGATTTACTTTGCTTGGTTTGGAATAGAATCATGAAATTTGGCAAGAAGACTCTCATTCCTCTCACATTACATGTACCTATTTAGGTAAATCAAAAAATCTAAACGTTTTTGTTTTTCATTTCGATGGAATATTGGGCAATTTTATTTTATAAACCCCATGAAATAAGTATGAAATATAGGTACTAACTGATTTCAGGTAGTAGTAAATATTAATATTGTTTGATAAGAAATCCTCGAGCCTTTTGGGATTCTTCTTTGTGTTCACTTTCGATCGACACGTGGAAAGACGTTCAATTCCAAATCGTTTTGACGGTAAGCTATTTTCCAGAAAGCTTCAAAATTTGTATCAAAAGGTTTATTTTGAGAATAGGCTGCTGTCATGTTAGAACTAATGCACCCTAGACTTTTTTCTTTTCTTATTGAAAAAATACAATGCAAAGCTGCCCAAATCATCAACGAGCATTTCCCTACGATACGTTCGGCCTACTTTATCATAATCATGTTACATGCATTGTGCATAATTGCACAAGTGCGTGCTTAATCTTAATAGAGATGTACTCGTTATTTGGTTCACAACACCTAAGAAAATATGTTTAACTACGCACATATCATTAGTGCTCTAAAATGCGTTCAGTAACCGTAGGAAATTACACCCACCAGCATTATTACACCCTTAAAAAACCCATACTGTAAAACATCACAGTACAAAAATGTGTACTTTAATGTTATTACAGTACAGATTTTACCATAACCTTACCAAAAAACTATACTGTAATAACATTAAAGTACAAATTTTACCTACTACCACAGTAAAGAAATGTCGTCTTAGATAATTGGGATTGTCTATTTTTTTACAATGTATAGTAAATCGAAAACCATTTCGAGATAAATGCTTTTTAAATCGTTTTCTGTATTTACTTTATTTTATTTTGCTAAAATGAATTTGTTACATGAAAAATAAGCAATGACTTTCATTTGATATTCCCAGACATGACGTAGACGGTCCAAAATGTACTTTATTTGCAAAGGTTACAAATTCTATGCTATTTACGCGTGTATTATACTACGGAGTTCAATTTGGACCCGCAATCTGACATTTCATTCATCTTATGACAGATGACAAGCAAATGGGCAATCTTGTTACTGTCATTCTTGTTTTTTCCACTGTTCACTTTCATATTGTTGTATTATAGTTTAGATTTAGAAGCACTTTCGGTAGATAATTAGGCAACAGTGTAACCGCGCAGCGATGTGCTTCGCTCACATGAAAGATTTTCCGCTAAATATTTTAATATATTACGTTTTTCGGTTTACTTTCGCCTACTGAGTTTGCTGTCTTATCTCCGGGTCCTGTTTTGTCTCGATAATACCTGGTATGTGTTTATGGACCTTTCTGCTTCGCGCAGAATGTTATGGTATGTGTAACGATTGTGAAAATATAAAATTCATAGGAGAAGATCGCGTAAATCTTCCTGTGTTATTGTTGAATCATGTTGACATTGATACTAATGACAGTTTGCCAACTTCACCACAGATAGAAAAGACGTTAATGGCGGCGCTTCACATACGTTTTATGATCAATTTGTCCAATAAGCAGATGTGTGACACCGGCAATGGAAACTCTGACGTCACAATGGAAACTCTGACGTCATCAACCAAAATACTTTCAATAATTAATAGTGAAGAAAATACCGAGTTATATGAGAAAACATTGAAATTGGTTTCTTATAATTGACTATTCTGCACAAAAAAAATATAAAAAGGATAGGTATTTTTTTTTAGACAATCCCAATTAGGGCTTAAAACACTCGTGTGATCTTACTTGGAAACTCACCAAGGCTCGTTTCAAAAACCACACTCGTGTTTTAAGGACCCTCGTTATGTAACGGTTGCATAATAGTATTTTATGCAACAGTCAAATAAGAGGGGTCAAAAAAGTCGAGTGGCGTGGGTTACGATGTGAGCGCAGCGAACATCGTAAGATATACGCCACGAGCTTTTTTTGACTGCTTATTGGACGTTGCATACAATATTTTTTCTACGACTAGGTAGGTACTAATTAATTGAAAAATAATTTTAGACAGAAAAATTTATTTATGAAAGTGCAGATGTAAATTTTGAATACTATTATGTGCTATGGAGATATTCGGAAAGTTGGCCGAGGTTGAGGTATTAATATGACGAATATCCGAGTTTTGTTCAATTATTTGTGCTATATTGGACGGTTCTGTAGATTGGGTACTGCTATGTCATTGAGGTGTAAAAGTTGGTGAGAACTGAAATTCTGACTGCTTTTCTGGTATGAATTTGTTGCCGAGATTTTCTATTACTCCCTGGGCCGCCGCGGATATTTCTTCCGGTGTTGATGGTATTTCATTTGCTTCCATGCTTTTTTATAAGTTACCAAACTTTGTAAAAATTAGTGCGATCAAACATGTCACGAACGAGCGGGAAACATGAAAACAAGAAACGAAACGACAAAATTGAAAGTTTGCTTATGGTAAACTTTGTTTTTAATTAAAGTTTATTTTTTTTATAGCCTTGCGTTCTTGGCGTATTTAGCCAAAACCTTTAACAACTGGCCAGTGACATTATTGAAAACTCTTGTTTGTTATGTTGGCAGTTATGCACTTCGTTCAGAAAGTTTTAGTTCTATAAAAACTGTATATGAATAAAAAAAATTGTTAAGTTGGTAGTCATGCATTTTCATCGTAAATTTAATGTTGATCGTGTTAAAGTTGTACCTAGGTTTGGCAGTCTATGGCTGGCAGACTAACGATGGAGCACTTTAAGAACCATAAGCCAACAAGTGCTTTAAGAGAGAATAGACAATATAGACTTATCCAAAGTCTTATTATGAGTGTTCTTATAGTGATGCTCGTGATAACATAAATCACAGATAATAGTACAGGAGTAGAAAAAATACTATTACGACGCGATTACGTATATTTTATGAGACTTAAACAATAGCTTTGTAAACAAATAACTTTATCCTCTATAAATATAATTGTTTGGCCGATTCTATATTAGCACCTATCTGTTTGACTTGAAATGAAAGTTAGAAACAGCGCGTCGTGAGGTATGATAGGGCGGATTGCGGAAGGCGTATCGATCGAGCCTGAGCGTTCTCATGCATGGGTTGTGCCGTGGCAGCAACGCTCAAGTAAAATCAGTCTCATTTAAACACAACACTGGTATCAATATGAGTCGCTGACATTATGCTAGAGAAAATCACAAGTAGGTATTACTTTGGTGAATATACGTGGGTAAGTAACTACCGATATGTAATTTATACTTACATTCATAAATCACGTCTTTATCCCTTTTGGGGTAAGGTAACAAGACCCAAAGGGCACATTTTGTATGATTTTGGACGTTTACATAGGTAATTTATCAGCTAACAAATTATATATTTTATTTAATTGGCGTTACTTTGCGGAGTTCCATTTCAATGAACAAAAAACATTTACCTTGCTACTAAAAAGCAAAAAGTAAAAAGTAAAAGGGTAGTTTAAAAAATATTATATTAAGTATAGTAGTTTATGTTTACTTGGAATTATTTCGAATTATTACGTCGTTGGTTTGCAGTTGTGCTCGGTGTACCTACTATGACGATGATCCCGTAGAGGGATCGAAACGGGTGAAAGTTAAATGTTTTCGTTCATTAGCTAACATATTACGTTATGTATTATGGGTACCTACTTACTTTATGATAGAAAGATGGATGTCAAAAAAGAAAACAATCTTGCCTTCGATGATAGTTAAGTAAGTTGATATTATTTAAAAAAGAGTTATCTACACACTATATAGGTACCTACACAATTTGAAGCATCCAAGACTGTGAAGTAAATATTGCATTCGTCATGCAATCTATCTCCCCTGACCAGGATTCGAACAAATCAGGGTCAATAACAACTAGGTTATCCGGTCGGTCAAATTCAATATCTTGCAAATCTAATTTCACCTATTTTCAGTGGTCGTAATAATCTTATTTTATACATTAACAAGTTTAAGCATTATTTAAATGACTTACGAAATACAAATTAACATTAATGTGAAACAAAATTTCACGCAAAACAACATTAAAATACACACCCACTCGCTAGCGCCTCGAGTACGCGTCGTGTTCAGTCCAAGGCCATTTACGCGGAGGCAGTCTTCTAAATAGTACTTAAATAATAAATTGTACCTATTGAACAAAAGCTACGAAAAAAATACTCTTACTAATCATAATATCAAACACCTCGTTATTATCGTAATAAGAGGCAGATAGATATATGTCACGTGAAAAAAACGATTCACTGTCACTAAAATAACTTTACTCGGACGAACAAAAATAACGGGTTAGGTACTTTTCAAACAAAGTTCTACAAAACAAAAGCGACCCTTTATTTTTGCTCGCGAGTAAAGTTTATTTCCGACACAGTGTTCGAATCAATTGCTTTTATTTTAGTCCCCTGGAATCCCAATGGCCGTACTTTTAAGATTTAAAGAATTAAACAAACAAGAAAGTTTTTTTGCTAGCTTTGTTCGACTCTATTGTCTAAAATGTATCAAATCCAAAGTTTTACAGTAGGTAACTATGTCATAATATGCATCGAGCAATAAACTGCTCCAATTTAAATAACAAATACATGCTGTCATAGACAAAGCAACCTAGTTTCTCTAAATAATCAATAATCTTGACCAATAAAAACCAACTCTACAATCAATCGGAAAATAAACTCAATCGATTCAAGGCTCTGCACGCAAAGTTCGTGCCATAAATAGCAAACGTACAACGGTTTCAGAATATCGTTGGCTGCTGCTGTATTTCAGGCAGGATCTAAAATGACGAGCAAAACTTTAATAACGGGTCGCTTTCCACACAAAGTTACATAGCGATTTCTAGAATAACATATTTGATAGATATTATTTTTCAATAGTTTCAAAAATAACCTATTACAAACTTAGTATTTCTGAAAATCTGGTTATGTCCTTCTTGTTTATTTCTTACAGAGCTCTTAGTTTCTCGAAGTTTAATCGATGATCATTCACTACTTTCATGTCTTTTATCATCCGAAAATAAAAAGACGGTCACAAGGCATAGGTAACTAAAATGTTAGTACAATAAAACGCAGAAAATATTGAAAGAGATTTTCGTGTGCGTTGAACGCCCCTCCAGCACGCACCGGCCTGATCCGCCGTCCTTCTGTGTCAAGTCGAGCTTCGTTACGATGCCAACATAGACCTAACAGGAGAAAAACAAACCCAACCGTTTGTTGCCAAGCGTACAATGCGAGTCAGAAATAACTGGTAATGTTGACGTTACTATTGGAGCCAACATTGGTGCCAAATCACATGATTCACATTTTAGGCAGGTCACGAGCGGCACCCACTTGTGCTTTTAGCGTGTTGACGAGCATTCCCGTGCGGGAACACGGGCTTAAATACGGGAAAGTCAAGCTTATTTCCATGTAGCTGCCATTCCGATAGTTTCATATAAAGTGAATTCAGTTACAAATAGACTTTAAGGTACATTAACAGTAAAACCTTAATTATTATGCAAAGGTACTATTAAAAAACAACATGGAAAAGAGCTGGTGGTTCTTAAAAAATATAATTGAAATGTCTATGATGGCCACCATTTCAGACAGCACGCGAGCCAGAAATAAAATGACGAAGCGATCAATGAAACGCCGACAAAGCTATGACGAAAAAATATGTTCGTGGCGATCTCAGCTAATGTGAATAATTGTAATGGTGGTCATAAAAATAGTTATTAGTGAGCAGCTGGCAGCCGCCGCGAGCCGCCACGCGCCGCCCAGCCTCGCGGCTCCCGCACCATGTGACGTCTTTGCCAATGTTTCATCACCGCCAAGGCCCGTGACAAGACAAGGCCTACGAAAACCAAGTACAAGTATAACTAACTATGCGTTTCCGATGTTAATAAGTGAAATCAATGTAGGTTTGTACGAGAGATATTAGCGCGACATCTAACATACTTATTCACATTGGTGCGAAATAAATAACCTAAATAAATAATTGATAAATAAAAATATCGATAACTGAGCCAAATTAGGCCTACTAGTAAATAAATAAATACAGACCTGATTAGTACACTGAAAGTATAACGTCTCGCAATTACGATAGCGCTCAGTCACGGTCAACCGATAAACCCGAGAATAAATAGTACGTAGATATGTCACAGCCTTAGATTTAGCGTTGTTAACGTTAGTGAACCACATCAGGAATCGCCTAGCGCGGAGCGTTGGGCGAACTACGCGACACCGTCGCTCGCGCACGACACGCCTCGTTCACGCGAAGCTCAATAAAATTAATCCACGCCAAACTCACACTAGAACACAAAGTGTGTCAGTTATTCACATTCTCTATTTATGCGGGCTATTTGTGTTTTATAGTTATTTATTTGTGTTCTCGCGGCTCTTTTTATTTCTGTGGGATTGTTTGTGCGGCGCGGCGTACGGGGCGGCGCGGTTCGGGCGCTGGCCCGCGCCCGCGGGGTGCCCACTGCTGCGCCGTGCACTCTCAATGTCACACAATTATTGCTAAAGTCAATCGGAGGAGACAGATCTTCCGCAAGCGATTATTGAACGACCCCTGCGCGAGTTTATCTACACACTTTTGATGCAAGCGAATGTCTGGTGAATGTATATATAAATATAAATTATACCTAACATGACAAAACGCGCGAAAGTTAAAAAGTAATGAAATGACAATAATATCAAGAGCTTTTTTTTTAAAGACTAGTACCTAATGCTTCTAAAATTCTAAATGTCGCTTTTAAAATCCGTATAATTTAAATTTTAGATCTCTTGAAAATAACAGACTATGCCGTGGCCCAAATATATAAACACTCATAAACAAAGATTATATTAGTAGGTACTCGAAAATCAATTCGCTAGTCCCATTCAGTGAACAAGTATATACAATGTATATCAATATTACAGTAGCTATAGTTGCCGCATCGGCGACGAAGTAATTAAGTGGGTAGGTGTCTCCTGTCGAAGCCGATTAGCCGGTGCGAGTCATTAGCGGGCTGTGAATGAGCCCGCGCCGGCGCACCATCGCTATCGCTAACACAGATGGCTAAGTACATGCAATGCACTATCTGCTAGCTATCAGCTAACAGCGTTTGATATTCGTAAGACAAGGGTACAACATGTAAACACTGTTGGTAAATATATATCTTGAAAGGTGTCAAATAGAGTGAAGATTTCGACTAGTTGGCCACTGCACTGGACGTTGGAACAGTTGCATGGTCTCGATCTTTACGTGGACTTATACTTATCTGGTTAGTTAGCTTAGTTAATTTAAAGCTTAGAGAGCGATTTATTTTTTTGCCTTCTTTTTTCATCCCTTATGTAGATGCCAACTGATCCTGGGTATTCCTGGGTAGATATATGCCACGGCATCACATGGGAATGTAAAATCATAATACTACGTATAGCTTCATTCTGCGTACCTACTCTCATCACAAAAACGTACTCTCTGAAATACTCAAATAGTGTCTGGCTGAAGTAATTGGACATTCCATGGAGAAACGTGAAGCTTGAAAATAACAATTTAAGTATTAATTAACTCTCTATACAATTTCAATGTAAATTTAACCACGGTCGCTCAAAATAATACTAAGTTAAGAGGAATGTAATCTAAGCAGTCTAGTACAACGGGGCCAATGTATGTATGTAACGGGCCAGTCAAGTACCTACTACAATGGCCCAATGATTGTTTCTTTGTGATCGACTGTTTGTTTCTTTCTATATACGAAGTTCTGATAAAACTAAGATTAAAAAACACATTTCGAAAGATCTCTGGCGATGTCTACCTGAAATGTGACAAGAACAATAACGCTTAAGATTCAGTTTACGTTTTGGCCGGAACAAACAGTTGAGTTGCACATACTACAACACAAGACTGAGTAAATTATGGCTGTGTAAGTGAACAATGCTCTGAAGTCAAATTCAGACCTTGGACCTGCTTGTGACTTCAGTGTTTGTTGTCCATGGTAAAATGCCGTTTGAAAAACAAGGCACCTTTTTTATGCATTGTATGAGGGACTCTGCTTGAGCTCAAATTCACGTGTTGAACTGGGCGGGTCAAGATTGATAGTACAATTAATGTAAACATAATAATACAATTTAGTAATAAAAATAAAGCATTGGTCGAAGTGGTGAAAAAGTTCACAAATGCTCAGCTTAGGGCTGTGATTTCTGAGAGTGGTAAGATCAGAAACTTTGGCTTTACTCTTTGTCGTTATATATGAGGAATGAGATTAGGTAACAAGTAAATAACGTAATAAGTTGTAAGAAATCAACGTAAACAGCGTAACGCCGAGCGTAACGGCGAGTTGTTCTCAAAATAGATACCTATCAATTGTTAGTTTGGGCCAAGGTCACGGCTGCCAGCGGGGCAGGGGGCGAGGGGAAGGCGCCGCGTGAACTATTCACGCCGACCTGATAGATGGCAATGAATCGGTTACGTTACTAAAATGGTTAAAAGTATTTACACTAATATCATCATAATCTTTCCTACTTGCTTGCATGACTTCGCTTTCACTCGGCCTTCTTGCTAACTAGCTAACTATTGGGTGCTATCAAATGAACCAAGAATTTTTTCATCTTGATTTTTTTTATGTTTACTTTTACGATTTTACCGGTAGAAATTAAATTTCTAAACGACACTGAAAATTAGAACACATGGAAAAATCCGAAAAGTAAGCTACAAAAACATAACACACAAACAAAACATAAAATTCGCATAGTAACATGGTCACGTGACAGCTAGGAACAGATCGAAGGCTTACTCACCTGCTATGGGTGGTGTAGCGGTATAGCACGCGTCACGGAATGACGAGGATCCGGGTTTGATTCTCGGCTATAGGTTTACTTTTCGGATTTTTCTGTGTTCTAATTTTCAGTGTCGTTTAGAAATCTAACTATTGGGTGCTCATTAGGTACTCCTCAGAACAAAACTGTGACCCCTATCGATCTTCATATTTTTCCTGACAAAGTACTGTAAAAACATCGGTTAGCATTGCGACCCTTTAGTCTGACATTCACGTCCGCACTCTGAAATATACAGTAATGTTATTTTATCCTAGTCAATGTGTTTTTAAATATTCATGTTCCCAACTCCATCAGCTAACTGAAATGTAGAGCAGCAACATGCACATGTAATTTCCACTAGATAAATTCGGTTGTAAACTGCATCTTATCACATACACACACATGCTTACAAGACCAAGTGTGCGTGTAGGTATACAACGTACGTGTGCCTGTAAGACAAGAATTTCTCAACATAAATTGAGTCCGGGACGTGATTTCATCTCGTTCCTCGATTCAGTCGCGGCCGTGACTAGATATAAAGAAACTCTTTTAATTCAATCATTATTTTCTTATATATACCTACCTTACGAGTAGTAATAGAAACGGTACTGATAGTACATCAATGCAAACATTTGTCGGAAAACTAGGCTTATTAACTGTGACTTGCAAATGACCGGTTGTAGTTGTCGCAGCGATCAAAGAGGCGTGGCAAAGCTTTGACTCAGGGGCCGGCAGTGGCGACGCCACTTCGTGTATTTATAATGACTGTCTGGCTACTACTACTCGTATAAACGAACGCTATTTGGAAAATAACTTACATTAACACTCCAAATCACTTTACATATGATGATACTTTACATATGATAATAATCAATCACAATAAAGTCCCAATCACATATTTAATAACTTTTTAGTCCCTTATTGCTTAGAGCCTTAATGCCTACATCCTACGTCAATTTATAATTAGAGCGAATAAGTTTACTTTTGCCGTTGCATTTATTAATCCCCTTGTCTCCATCGGTCCACTAATACCCAGTTGGACAGCCGCCACACATTGATTAGACGCGTCCCGTTTCATAAATGTGTAACGCTCGTAAAACGTCTCTACAATTTATACCTTTAGTCGTAACATAATGTATCTGCCGCGTTTTTAATCCACTTATCGCATTGGCATCCTAAAGTGACAATAACGTCGTGAGTTACGTTAACAGAGGGCGTTGTCACATTTTGGTATCGTGAACAAACAATCTTGATAGTTTGATGTATTTGGAAAACAATACACCTATTATACTTAAAAGTGCCCAGTTCAGGTAATAAACAATAATCAATAGGAGGGGATACTTTTTAGGCTTAAGTGCAATATTTTGTTAGTGTCTAACTGGCTTTCGCTCTTTTAGTACCTACATGTGTTATATTTGCAAAAATAATCTCTTTTTTACAACCTTTTTTACTTTACTGGATTTTGAATGCTTCTGATTGGATTTTGGTGTTCTAAGTTTTCGATTTTACTGGACTTTGATTACTTTAAATAAATTTTAAAATCTTTAATTTCAAACATCAAGCAGGGTTGAGCTACTCCAGTACACGTGCTATGACCGGTTCGGCGGTTTTTGGCTGAAACCGAACCTTTGGCCGAAGCATGATTATTAAGCCGTAACCAGCGAAAACCCCAAATTTCGGTCGGACTCTAGTTTATTTGTTTGTTTGCATTGAATAGGCTCCGAAACTACTGGACAGATTTGAAAAATTCCTTTGCCGTTAGCATCCTACATTATCCCTGATGAACATGCTATAGTTTTGATTCTACGCGGACGAAGTCGCGGGCCACAACTACTTAGAAGATAAGACGAAATCCCCAGGGCGTCGGGACGCAGTTTGGGAAACCCTGCTTTAATCAATAAAACAATGGCGGTGCTGTATCTCTATTACAAATAAATACAAGTTGAACATTAACCGTATACACCTGCGAGTCAATTTAATGTTACGCGTGTACTGTGGTGATTTAAAGTTGTTGCGCATATAATCAGCACGGCACCGGATCGGCATCGCCGCGCCTCCAGAATTTGCAGTCGGGTGTTAAACAAACGCAAGCACGTAACGGAAGCGACAGTTTGGTGACGTGGCACTTATATGGTGAAACGGCGGCTGGTTGACGACCAAAGGTCAAGGTGCATCGCCGTAACCAACGCGCCGTTCTCTAGCTAGCCGACAACAAAGTACAACCGCGGCGGCGACCGAGGTAAGCGCGGCGACAGCAGGTGTCCGGGGTAATGCCAAACCGAAGCTAAACTGACTAGCTACAGCATGGATTTCCATAAAAAAAATATTAAACACATCGAGTTGAGGCGATGTCAAATCCGTGCCGAGTTGATAGATAGATGTGGGGCAGCAATTTCCACGCCTACGTATACGTAAAAACTTATACAAGCTAGACTTCAAATAGCTTACAATACCAAACCAAATTTTTTTATTACACTCGTTTAAATTGAAATGATGAAGTGAGTCGAAGACAAAGAAAAACATGCAATGTTTCCTATCACACCTGTCTGACAGTCCTTTTTAGCGGGCGTATATTATATAAATATATATATGCTGTCATTGCATTTAACATTTTAATTGCGACTGGTGTAATGTTTGCAAATAGATAAAACACAATAAATAAAATAATAATTGATAATTTTGATGAAGTCCTAAACAAAACACAGTAATAATAAGCATTCTATTTCTGCATTTGAGAATGTCGCGTTGCTATCTAGGAGTCGTCACGACAGCGAGGCTGACGATGCGGGCCGGGTAATCGGTTATGACAGGCGTGTGCGCTGCACAGTGAATGTCGCGATTGAGGCGCGTCTGGTGCTGAGTGGCGACTGTCGCCGCGGGGAAGTAGGCCGGAGCGACTCCGCGGCACCCGGCACCGTCCCAACCTGTTCATTCTCCACATTATTTTTTGTTCATGCTTCGTTTTGGCCGCGCGCCAAATTGTGTCTTAACTGATTGATTTTACGAAGACGCATCACCAGCACAATTATTCTGCTCGGTAATTTATTACCATAGTGTGTTGTTCAGGTATGTACAACCAAACAAACATTCCCTGGTGTCTAAATTATTACGATGCTAATCAATTTATCTTGAAACACAAATGCTTTGACTGGAGACGATCAATTTGATCACCCTGAATTAGAAAGAGAATTGGTAAGTAGTGTGCGACTGAAACTTAAATCGAAAAAAATACACGACAACTAACTTCAAGTATCTCTTAACGAAGGACCGAAATGATTATCCAAAATGTTATTAAAAAAGATTAATAAATGATTTCCCTAGTGAACAGTTATGTATGAACATGAACGTATGCGAGCTGGGGCATCGCCTTTCTAAACTTGTTCATTCCCGGGTAATAATAGAGCGATCGCTTCCGTGTTGCCGTAGACGCGTGCGCACCCCGCTTCGCACTCTCTCCTTTGATTTATTTTCAACCTACACACATACACACAACACCTACAAAAGTAACATGTTGCCAATAGTGACACTATTTTCGTTCAACACGTTCCTTTTTACATTCACTCGATCAGGCTCTTTTTAATTTGATTGCTAAAACAAACCAAACGCACGAAGTTAAGTCATAAACACTACCAACACCTTTATTTTATCAGACGAATAAAAACAGTAGCAAAGCGCAGATGAAGCCAAGAGGTGAATTTAAATAGGAGCTGTAAATTGCGAGATGTCGTTAAATGGCCGTAACGCGGCGTCGCGACTGGCCGCGACCCGTGGCGTAGCAGCGCCTCGCGCCTGCGCACGCGCCGCCGCGCGGGTAAACAAGCTTTTATTACAATTACGTTGCACGTGGATTGGTAAGTTTTAGAGATGTCAATTAAATAACGTCTGAAAAGTATGAACAAACGATTTTGAGAATAACATTTCATTTAGACTAATGACATGGCTCTATCGGTTTAAGATAGATATCGGGTGCTAGGAGTTAGGACCTTGTGCAAGTTTCGACTGGATAGCTACCACCATCTCACTTGCTAATTCTACCACTTAGTAATAAAGTAAAGTTATTTGGGTGGTAAAACTGATGATGGGTGGTTGTTACCCACTAGCCCACTACGTAAGTGCAGTTGAACATGCACATTCTTGAATCGATTTTCCACTTACATTGTCTGCTTTTCTTAGAAGGGCTTCTGTTTTGACGTTCGATGAAGCACAGAAAAAGTACTCAGATAAAGTTAGCTGCAGCGATTTTGTTACCTGCATTTGTCATTGTTAATTCCAATCCGATAAGCTGGCTCATGTAAGTCGTTCGTCTATATTAAATAGAAGTAAATTCAATTTATCTTTTATTTGCTAAACGAAATTACAGATGTGTGACACAATACTCGCGATGCAAATAAGTTTGTTTTTACGATCACATTTCCGCTCTACAGCTTCGCCTTCAGGTTTACTTTGTTTTCTACTATACCCGTGTATCCCAGGTTAATAATATGCTCTATCTTTACAGAAGACGTAATATCGCGAAGAGCCCATACGAGGTCCTTCGAGAATATTGCCGCGGGTGCACTACAATATGCAGGCCAATATTCTGATAAAATCTCTCATATCTGCGATATGTACCTACTATCGCAACAATATGTCAACTATTTACTATATATGTACTAAGTAAAAGCGACACGTCCGACGGCAAAAAAACAGTGATGAAAAGTTTTCGTAGTGCGAATTACAAAACACCAATAAAAAAGAGTAAGCTCCCGCTAGCTGATTTCTGAGTATAACGTGCGTGGTAAAAAGTTTCGCGAGAAAAGAAACGAACAGGTTGTGGACTACTCTACTGTTAAGGTAGGGACACTGTAATTCATCCCACGTACGAGTACGTGTGTATACATTTCATATCAATCAAGGCAAGCTAAATAAAAGTTTGTAAAAAGTACCTACCGCCAGCAGAAAGGGTTACCTACATTGAAAATAATAAGAAGAACAAATGTAAATTTATGTATTACGTACTTAATTTGTATCACGTTCAAAATTTCACCCTGTATACATTTTATTTTTTATCGAAACAAATCCACAAAACAAAAAGACGAATAAAGTAAATGTCAGCTAATAGATAATAAAATATTTTGAGACAACGGTGGCTCCGTGTGTCTGTCGTCCAGTCGGTGCACACGTCGGCCGATCCGCAGAAATCGAACTTCATTACACATACAGTAACAACAAAGCTGGAAGAGCGTTCATCACGTCTTTGCATTTTTCTTAGAACGTACCAGAACAATGTTTTCAACATTGATTTTACAGAGCAGCAGCGAATAAACGTTTAAGAAATCCTGTAATCCAGGAAGCATTATGTTTTTTCTTTACTGTTATGTTTCTCATCTTCCTACCATTATGAGTATAGGTTCATAGTGTTAAGAAGTCAAAACTGATCCTTCGTTATGGTAAATGAGAACAGGCTTTATTAAAGAGAACAGTCACAGTGACGTTGACAGCTGACAGATGTCAACGGCAAGATACTGGTGCGCTTTATTTGAATTTGCAATCAAAGTATTAACGCTTACCAGTATAAAGAGCGTTACACGCTAATTCATTTGTTGCTAGTTTGGTATCTGAAATTTTCCTACTATAAAGATTAACCTAGAAGTAAACCGTCAACCAGTTTCTTAGTTTAGCGTTTCAGGTGTTGAGACGTCCTACATATCTTATCTGGCCGATTTCTGCTACAGCGACTGCTAGACAATTGGATGAAGGCTTCGCTTCAACGCCCTTTCATGTGCCCTTAGATGGCTAAAATAGCCGATTTTAGCCGAAAACGTGCGCAAACATTGGCAGCATGTAAGTATATTATCTACCGTAGTGGTAAAAGACGACTGCAGGTGGTTTAGCCATGAAGGCGTCACGCTTCATGTCCAGATCGGACCGCCTCTGTATTTCATATTCATTGACCTTTTGCTTTACAGAGTCACCACTCGGGTCGGCAGCCTGCCTGCTTTTCCCAGAGAGAGGATTCTGTTTAGCATATGCATATGCATATGCCTTTTCTGAACATCCTTGTATCGCCGGAACTGGCCGCCTTGTTTCCGCTTGTCGTTCTGGATGGAGTTCACAAAAAAAAATGCGTTTTACGCTTATGACGTTCAGGAAATTGTTGTTTCTGAGATGAAGTCTCAGTAAGATTATACGATCAGAGATCTAACCAGGGCAATCAGAAAAATTCCTAGCAATAGATGTCTTGACAGCAAATGTCACGCTTGCCGCCTGCTCGTCGAGGGTCGGTTTGTGAGCTCAACTTCCAGTAGAAGGTATAACCAACTCCCAACTCAACAAGCTATCCTTCGTCGGTTAGTCTTGTTTCGCTGAGAGCAGCGATGTCAATATTATAGCGTGCAAGCTCGCAAGCTTGCACATTCCAGGCGTCAAAAACCATTTTAGACGTTTTATTAACCTTATTTAATGTTCGACCGCAGAAGAATTGGGGTGCTTGGGCAATCGTGGTTGTTACCAAGTAGTTGTGGGACGAGCATTTATTGGGACACCTTTTCTAGTCCCCTCTTTGGCTGGGTGAGGGGAGCAGTGCCTCCTTGAAAAAGGCTGCTCCGTCACTCAAGGTGCTGCCCAATCTACGCTGTCGTCCCAGTGCAGCGTAAAAACGACCATTCTCCTTGAGCCTACCACGTGCAAGCTTTGGACAAAGCCGGGTGTGCAGCGGTATGATACCCAAACTCTCTACCGCCGCCCATCGCCGGAGAACTTAAGTTTAATCCGGAGTCCAACAAACAGAAGCAGTCAGTTACGCGGGACATATTTAAGTGCGTAAGTGCGCACTCTCTCGTTCTAGCTCGCTTAAGTCCAGTGAAACGGGGAACCGTTACGACTGGAAGTGAGTTCAGATGCAGTCTCTGGATGACAGTTGCTTTTTACCTCAATCTGTCTCCCTAGGCCTTCGACATTGCCTTGCTGACTCGCCGTATTGGCGTAAATTCATTGCTTATCAGAGTGGTTTACTTCCTATACCTACCGTAACAGGCTTCGTGTGTCCGCATTGAGACGTCCTATTGATTTTATGTAGCTATCAAGGTTTAAACTAAGTACTCAGCTATGAGGGCATGTGCGCTGATTTCAATTAATTGTGAAAGATATGAGCACACCTGCTCTGTATAGATAATATAGTGTCCGACACTACTTCAAAAATAGAAGGAAAAACTACCTAGGTACTCTAAATAATATTTCCAGTCATTGGAAAAAAGGAGGAGGTTCTATCGAGCTGGGGCACCGACTTCAAATAGATCAGCAGGTAGCGCACACCGAAATATATTTTGATATGAGATTACTATGGTTCTTTTTAATTTTTGAAGGCGGATTTGTTATAATTATTTTTTTGTTTTTATAGGCTTAAACTTTTAGAGATACCTACAAATTAATTACAACAAAATAAATTAATAAATACTTCAAACGTGAGTCCATATAGGTACGAGTCGGTTCAAATGTACGGAGACTTCAGTGTGCGAGTCGGACTCGAACTAACCGGTTTTTTCCGTCACGCGTTCCTTTCGCTATGAGTAATCAACACAACACTAATATAGGGAGATCACTGGCTAAGTGTCGGAGGTCGCGGTCGCTGCTTACGCAAGCGCCGGCGCAGGTACCGCGCAGAGCGACCGAAAATACGCCGTATTTTAATAATATGTAGGTATAGACCTGTTTTAATGAATACTTAACATGGCTGTCTTAAATACAACATGTACAGGTTACAAACTGCAAAAGTGGAAAGTGCTAATGGCATACAGAAAATATTTTACCTCAGTATGATATTCCATGGCAAGTTAGAGTGGTATCCGGTAATTTGTATCGTATTATAGGTGGAAAGGGGAATAAAAATAGTGATGGGTTGCTAGCCACATCGCCTATAACATGATTCCTAAGATTTTCGCCCGGTTAGAAACGTTGACGTGAAATTCTTGTTTAGTTATCTGTCTACCTATTCACGCTAATCTTGGAAACTACTGAATAGGTTTTAGATTAAGCTTAGCCAAGGGGAACATATTAAGATTTTGTTCCAATTCTATCCAAATCGGATGTAGGATGCATTCGTTATTAAATGTTTAAGAACTATTAAAAACTCGTCACTTTTATGAAAACGGGCTTCACTAGGCAACGCAACGCACACGAGGGCGGCGGCGAGCGTTTCCTCTGTCCACTGCGCGGCCAAGACGCTCCCCGCACAATTTTTAACTGACAGCACACACAATGAACAGACCCTATTTCACCAACTTGACAACATATGACATATTGTCGGCGGCATATGACAATTCGAAAAGGCGTAGTCAATATAAAGCCAACCGGCGTTGATACTGGTCCAGTTTGTAATGTAAACGGGAATGTCGCTTGTGAAGCACAATTGTCATGTTGGTGAAATAGGCGCCAGAGCTGTTGTCGCAACAAACGTCTCAGACGCATTCACGTTCAAACAATACAGCGTGTAAATCCAATACGAGCAAATATTTAAAAGGTGGTTAGTACAGGACCCAAGAAGTATATTTACATAACTTTTATTTTAAATTACGAGGTAAAAATTTGCCATACAAAATAATTCAGCGCGCAATGTAAAGTTGATATTAATGTTAGGTAAGGCTCGTTGAAAGTTACTTGTCAGCTGTTTGAATATCCTGTTTTGTTAATTACGTCATGTTTGCGTTACATTGCTGCTCGTAATGTTTCAAAAATTAATTACAGTCTTTCAAGTGTAACTTAAAATATGCCGTTAATTAATGATTACGCCACTAAACCCTATGTCTGGTTTAATTCTTTGCTCGTATTGGATACCCACGCTGTATAAGAATGAATTAAAGTTACACAGTTACAGTTAAGTAACGTTTGGGATCTAGTGGTAGGTACCTGTAATGTAACACTTTCTGATTTTAAATTATAGATAATGTTTGCTATTTTGTATAATTTTCGCAAAAGCTTCATAAAAATTCCAATCGTGCTGTATAATCATATGGGCGAATTTCAGAAAACCCAAACCTAACGAAAACGTGATGCAGATTAAGAGGGTCTACGCCGCAAAGAGTACTTACCTCTGCACACGGATCAGTAATGTTAGGTACCAGTCATTACGTGACGCTCACCTGCAACAAAATACAAACAAATCAGTCAGGCGCGTTCAGGAAGGAAAAGGCTATTGTTTGTTACTTGTACGCCAGCCAGCAGTAGATATATAAGAGCGGAGCGTAGTGCTTCCGGTTTTTAATGCCTCTCGGCAAACTTTGTGTTTCTGAAGTTCACACGTCAGTCGTATAAAAAAACGAAGATTACCGAGGGACATTAAGAAACTAGAAACATGCGATGAGATGGGAGATTAATTTCTGCTCAAAGAACATGCAACAGACATAATTCCGCCATATTTCCTTATGTATGAAGTAACTGAGTAGAAATGTAGAGTTAATTTTATACGTTTAACAAAGGTACAGTTTCACATCGCCCTTCATCGTATTGAACAAATAAAGTGTTACTGAGATAGAAGCAAGATATTACGGTTAATTTTGTAATGAGACTAATGGGAATAAAAGGAAGCAAAAATTGAGAAACTAATGAACACGGTAACTATTCATGTTTTACATTTAACGTGGGAATTAGTAAAGTATCCAACGAGTCTTCCCGGGTGCGGCTTCTACAGTAATAGGTAGTAATAAACTTATTTAGTCATTTACTGAGTAGTATCCGTAAACGAGGGTAATAACAGTAATGTACGTACGAGTATTTAAACCGCGAACAACAGCCCTACTGCGCGGTCAATCGGCCTCGGCCATAATCCGTGCTCTGTCCGCATAAACTAAATCAGTTAAAACATTAAAATTAATTGGTTTGGATGATTTTGTTGGATAATAATTAAATTCAGTAGCGAAATTAAAAGGCAAATTTTGATTCTATATAAATGTGTTAAATACCTTGTCCTTGTTCCTTGTTATCTAGATCCATCACCATCTCCGATAGGCAAGTATGCATGTAATCATAGCATACCACGTCCTAAACTTACGCCTTGAATCATTTTGCTTAGTTGCGTGTAAGATTGTGTTCTAAATGTAAAAATACTGTAAGTTATGTTTATTCAGTCATGTGGTGCGCCGGTGAAGCTTGGAGTACCACAGGGTTCAATATTGGGCCCTTTTCTCTTTCTAGTATATATCAATGACCTGCCCCGCCTACTAGAAAACAAATGTGACATAGTTCTGTTTGCTGATGATACCTCTCTGATTTTTAAGGTCGACAGGCAACAGGAAGATCAAAGTCACATCAATGAGACTCTAACAGAAGTGCTTCAATGGTTTACTGCGAACAATCTACTACTAAACGCAGCTAAAACGAAATGCATAAAATTTTCGTTACCAAATGTACGACAGGTTGAAACAGCTATTTCCATAAACGGAGAGAAGCTGAACCTCGTTGATGACACCGTTTTTCTTGGTCTTACCCTGGATCGAAACTTACAGTGGAGCCCACATATCTCTGCTCTTGCTGGTAGATTGAGTTCTGCCGCCTATGCTGTACGAAGAATTAGACAATTCACCAACGTGGAAACTGCTCGACTGGTTTATTTCAGCTATTTTCATAGCATTTTGTCTTACGGCATTCTGATTTGGGGAAGAGCAGCTGACATTCAGAGTATCTTCATTTTACAGAAGAGGGCAGTTCGGTCCATCTACAATCTGAACTCCCGAGAGTCATTAAAAGAGCGCTTTAAAGAGATAGAAATTCTCACAGTAGCTTCGCAGTACATACACGATGTGATTATGTACACACACAGGAATTTCAATTCCTTTAAGAAAGTGTCGGACATCCATGATATCAACACTCGTAATAAACACAAGCTTCTCGTTCCTAAATTTCGTCTACGGAAAGTAAGTAAATCTTTCCTGGGAAATTGTGTCAGGTTCTACAACAAAGTGCCTGTAGATGCGTGGAAATTGTCATATGTGTTATTCAAGAAATACATAAAGAACACGCTCTTAAAGAAAGCATATTACACAGTCGATGAGTACATGTGTGATAATAACATGACATGGCCATCTTTGGAAAAATTACCGTAAGCATCCAGTGTTTTGTGAGTGATCCTGTAGTGCGTGTGTATGTGTGCGTGTGTGTGTGTGTATGAGTGTATGCGTGTAGTGTCGACTAGATACGGTCTCTGGCCCTGTTGCTACCGTCTGCTGTTGAGGTTAGCTGATCTTGATTAATTAAGATTCCAAATTGTATAGCTGTATTAATTAAAATTATTAATTAAGATAGGTATTATCAATATAAATATTGTACCTATTGTAATTGTTTATTTAAATATTTATTCTATTTTTCATAATGATTAATTTTTACAATGACATAAATATTGCTATGTCGTATGTGTATTAAACTAGGTATTAGGTAGGTATATTGTTAAGCTTATGGATTTCCGGTTTATTTCTTTTACTTTTTTTTCTTTTACTGTTTAGTTGCAGGCTAGCGACGTCGAAGTTCCTAAAACGTTCCCATAGTGTGCCTGTGGGGACGGAAGCGAGACATGCCCTCGGTACCGCTCTGCTTTCAGAGCAGGACATGAGTGCGTGAAAGCCAACATTAGGGGCGGCAGACGTAAGCTTGCCTTCGGAATCCAAAAGCTTATTGGTTACTTACTTGACATGAAATGTATATTTCATAATTTTGTTTTATATATAATTTTTTTTTTTTTTCCTGCGACATTGGAGACATCTCCAATTAGTTTATTTGACGGTGGAGGCGTTTTACACCTCCACTGAACTTACTATTATTATTATTTTTTTTTGTTTTTTATTTTTTTTTGACCAGTAGAGACTTTATACATCTCTACTATTTATAGATTAATATAATTTAAGGCTCGGGGACCTTATACATCCCTTATATAAATGTATTTAATGTAAGTAGAATTTAAGTATTCTTAGTTACTGTATTTTTATTTGAAAAAATGACTTTCTGCCAAGTTTCTTGCGGCGCATTCTTCTTGGCAATGATGGTCTTTCCGAATGTGCTGGTAGTTTCAAAAGACATGTAAAAGAGCCCTTAGCGGCCAATTTGCAAAATAAATTATCTTATCTTATCTTATCTTATCTTATTATTTTTTGGGTTCCGCACAACCAAGCGCTGTTCGCTAGAATTACCGAAATGTAGCATGAATAAAATAGAAGTCTTAATGCCGATTTGATCGTTGACATATTTGCAGCTGCGCCCCCTTACAAGCTGGTACGAGTCCTAAACAAATGACTTCTAAACGAAACGAATACCTACGAAAACTGCTGGGTACAAACCTTCTAAGTACAGTAGAATCCGTTTATAATGACATCGAAGGAAACAAGTCATAAGAACAAAGTATTTTTAGAAAATATAAAAATCTCCTGTTTGGTACTATCAAATAATCAACAACTTTACTACTTGATCTTTGATGTTTACTTTTACAGTTTTACCGATAGAAATGAAATTTCTAAACGACACTGAAAATTAGAACACATAGAAAAATCCGAAAAGTAAAGCTATAGCCGGGAATTGAATTGAACCCGGATCGTCATCATTCCGTGATGCGTGCTATACCGCTACACCACCCACAGCAGGCCACCTCCTATTTTTTCAGCTAACAATTTATTTTAATAAATTAACATAACATATTAAACCAAAATAACAATTGTATTAATAAAGTTCGTTCAGTGTGTTCCCTGAGGACTGCTCGATTAGCGAAGAGCCTCTATTTCTGCCGGTTAAAAGCATTGCGAGTGCACTGAACCACGGTAAACTCATGCAGTATCTGTCTCGATCATGTCAATCCAGCGAGTTGTTGATGGGTCGCGTTCACCATTGCCTTCCGTCTGACCCTGAGCCACGCGTCTTTACATCAAAGTTTTCACAACTATGTCGAAAAAACTTCAGTATTCGGAATTGGATGACCAACGAAAGCCAGTTTTGAATACGTATAAGCTTTTGGAGTATGAAAACAAAACATTGATACAAACCGCCGTCCACGGCGTTAGAAGGCATTTCCAGCACCACATCTTCAAATTGTCAATTATACGTCAATCCTACAGTCTCAGAGACCAAGTTTCAGACCCATAGAGAAAGATTGGAAAGACAAGGCTTCAAGGCAACTCCGGTAATTTGATTAAAATTACTTGTCTTGGCTGTCCACAGAGGGGTGCTTGTTCCAACATTGATGTACGGTAGCGAAACTTGGGTATGGCAAAAGAAGCATGAAAGTAGAATAAATGCAGTAGAAATGAGAGCGTTAAGGAGTATGGAAGGTGTATCTCTGAAAGATAGAATAAGGAACAGTGTGATAAGAGAACGTGCTGGTGTGAAAGAGGATATAGTGACTAGGATAGAAAAAAGTATGCTTAGTTGGTTTGGGCATGTAGAGCGGATGAATGAAAGTACACTAACTAAACAGATATATATGGGGAGTGTGAATGGTTACGTTGGGAGGGGATGGCCTAGACTAGACAGACGTTCCGAGACCAAATAGGAGACGTTTTGGAAAAAGGTCAGGTCAGGAGTACCCGAAACCGACGAGCATGTATGTTGAGATTGATGACTGTTGATGAAGCGAAAGAAATATGTCAGGATCGTAGCAAGTGGAACAAAGTAGTCTCTACCTACCCCTATGGGAAAGAGGCGTGACGGTATGTATGTATGTACTTGTCTTAGGTAATTAAACAAATTACCAGACTTGTCTACATACCTTCATGACAGTGAGTCTTCCTCGATTGAATTTGATGTTCGTAGGTAAGCTGTCTGTGCTGCGTTGTGGGATTGTGGGGTTCGATAAGCGCCCGCCCCCTGCCCTACTGCGGCGGTTTACGGCCGTCTCGGAGGGTAGGTACGGTACGTATCGCCGGTCTAACGCAAAAACAGTTCGTCGACCTCGCCGCGTCGATATTTTCCGGAGAACACGGCGGACACTGAAAACGCTTTTGTCCTAAAACGAGGTCAGGGATTATAAATTGAATTCTATTTAAGTAGGTCCATTTTTGACGTTTAAGAGATTGTGATGTTATTGGAACAGGAGTTGTGCCTTCGTAAATGAATTTATGTCGGTGCTAATTGGTTGCACTTCATACAGTTAATATTTGTACCTACTTAATTTGTAATAATTTGTATGTAAACGTTGAACGAAGCGACTATTTGGTATTTCCTTTTCTTTCTCCAAAAATAGTAAGTAGATAACTATAATACAATAAGTAGACATCTTATTGAAAAAAATCTGTTTCAAAATCTACTATTATTTTTACAAATAAGGCTGGAGGACTGTAAAAGGAGATTGAAATGAACATAAATATAGTACTGAATCTAACCGATGTTATTTAAAAAAAACTACTTCAAAACTCACATTGATTCAAAAATATATTTTTATACTAAGATTAGGTACTCGATCAATTTGGGAAAATAGAGGTCAAGAGGTAAACGCGTACTACAAAAAACATCGTATTCAAGTACTATAGCTCGAAATAGTCTAGTTGCTATCTGTAGGAAATGGAATATTATCTTTATAGCAAACCGAGTATAAACGGCCAGTGACTAAAAACACAATGATAACTTTTACTGGATTTTGCTTGTATGTGTCTAACCCATAAAACCAAAGTGTCATTTACAAAGTAGTTTGAAACGTTTAGAACAAAGAAACTAATTTTCTTTCTATTATGAAGTAATTACCTTATTTGTTCGCACGTTTCTGACGGTTATTTAACACTCAGGTGGTTTGGGAGCAGAATACATTTGCCTATTCAGTGTGAAATTGTGTTCTTAGAGTCACGACCGTGTGGCGCCAGGTTATGATGGCCAATTTGAATTATATTGTATACTAGCGACCCGCCCCGGCATCGCACGGGTGCAATCAGTGTTTCTCTACAATATTATGCATTATTATACATATAAAACTTCCTCTTGAATCACTGTCTTTTTAAAAATGGCATCAAAATCCGTTGCGTAATTTTAAAGATCTAAGCATACATAGGGACAACAGCGGAAAGCGACTTTGTTTTATGCTTTGTAGCACATTAGTAGTAGGTACATTGAAGTATGGCCAAGCCCCTGTGCTGCGCCGCGGGCGAATAATTCCTGTATTGAGATGTTACGTGTTCGTTTTATTCATCGCATCCTGGCAATTATAACGACGTTATTATTAAAATTAAGCCTGACATAACCTGCCGTAGCCTACTCAGTACAAAGTGTCCACCCACTCATCGGAGGTTGTTAAGCGTTACGGAGTTCCTTGTTTGCTCCTTAATGCATGGGCGCAATTTTCTCATAAAATGTTCGATAGACTTTAATGATACTTCTTAGTTATTTTCATGTGCTCTATTAGCAAGACGGATTTTTTAAATATTATTTTTAAATGACGAGATCCTTTCCTCCCGGCATCCGGTTTTGATGAAACAAACCTATTGTTCCAGACTAATACGAGTTGAAATACCATGAAAATTAGTTCATGTAGACTTCTAAATTTCAACATTAACGTGGTCAAACTAACAGACGAACTTATAACAATCCTGGAAATTGGCAAAATTTATTTCTGTCAACGATTCTGTTTTCTTCCACCCTTCGAATATCTCAATTGTACCAGATGACAGATAAATTGCGTACTCACATTAATTAGTACGTATTCTGTTGCTATTAACAGATGGCAGGCAGCAATAACTGAACCGTCAAAAATGCTAATGGACTATCATGGACCGGCGTCGACGGAATCATAATTCGAAGTCCTTTAAGTGCTCGTGGGGGAAGTCGGAAGGATAAACAAGTCGCTACCGTTTAACCCATTTTAGATTATAGAACCCTTACGTCAGCCACCGGCGACGCTGTTCAGTGTTAAGCGATAAATAAAATTATGTAATTATAGCTACCTGGGTTATGTTTACGTATTACGTTTAAAAAGTTATGCTTTGTCAAACAGTTCTTATGATTAAGGAAGGTCGGATGTTTTTCGAGGGCATGTTTATAATTGTGTACATTTAAGTCTATTTTTTGACACGTTCTGCAACCCTAAACGACCTTTTGTATGTGGCAATGAAAAAAAACTGCGTTTTGGTCTCGTTTGTCTCAAATTATACCAACCTTACTGATTACAATAAAAATACAAAAAGATAGCCTTAAGTTTGATACTGATCCTTATCATACTCCTATCTCCGAAGTTTGGATTTTGAAGAATAAGGAGTACCTAATGGGTATGTGACAGAGCTTATATTTAATACTAGCGACCCGCCCCGGCTTCGCACGGTATATGATGCATGTATTATACATATAAACCTTCCTCTTGAATCACTCTATCTATTAAAAAAACCGCATCAAAATCCGTTGTGTGGTTTTGAAGATATAAGCATACATTGGGACATAGGGACACAGGGACAGAGAAAGAGACTTTATTTTATACTATGTAATGATTACTTACTTAATGTTTATAGATCTGAAGTCACTACCTACCACACAGTCCCATTATTTTTCGCAGATATTAAGTATATTTGTTTCAGGTACCTACTAAGGGAATACGTGAATCAACTTACCTACCTACTCGTAATCAAAACAAACATACTGGTGCTAGAATGCGTGTCTTATATTGTTATCAATTAAATGAATTATATCATACCTACTTGTACCAAATACTATCAATGCGTCATCCTTATAAAAATAGAGTGAGTTGTTACATTGTTGCAGTATGAATGGTCCATTAATTTGTCAGCAAACCGAGTCGAGCTTGGAGTGGGAATGCTTTCGCCAGTAAGCTAAAGAGAATCTGCGAGAAAATCCCATTCGTTGCGGTTTTGACTTTGTCTTCAGACGGCCTCGGCCCTGAGCGAGCAGCACTGTTGCAAAGCGGTTAATTTTAAGATTTCGCTACCCTGTAGCTCGGTGATTAATACTAAGTTGTACCTACTTAGCAAAATCGTGCGTATAACAACAACACCGTTCGTGTTTATTTAATTTTTATTTATATAAATATGCAAATAACATACATACATACATACATATATCACGTCTTTATTCCTTACGGGGTAGACAAAGCCTAAGGTAGCCTAACCCTAACGCCACGTACAGCATGATTAAGGGCGTAGAGGTGGAAAGGGAATTCAAAATAGTGATGGGTTGCTAGCTGCATCGCCTATAACATGATTCCTAAGACTTTCGCCCATTTTCTCGACAGGCTTTTACCATCATTCATTTTTTTTTTCATCTGCGCGGGAAGAGAAGCAATTGGTAAATTCTATGTTTTTTCATTTCTCCCGGACCAGCATGGAAGAAATGCCAATAACATCGTTAATTAATACCCTATTTGAGTACGAAAAGCTTTGATTTTTACAAACCCGAATTTGAATTTGATCGGACCTCTTTGAAGCTAAAAATATCATAAAAAATCGTTAAAGCGAACATGAAAAATTGCTATCAATTAAATGTTCGTACTGAAACAGATAGCTACTGAATGAAAACGAGTGACTCTCGTCCGCGTATTATCGTTCGCACAAATCAACTTCGTTAACAATTTAGTGAATGGCGTTCGCGCAGAATAATACGACTGAACACAGTGCACGAAACTGTTGCGGGACTTATTAATAGCAGTAGTTAAAATATTCATCGACATCTTAAAATATATGTTGGTGTAGAAATAACGCTATGACAAAGAGCAGCTTCCACATAGCGACGATGCCAAAAACGCGTCGCTGGTCGCGCCGCCCGCCGCGCCGCCCGCTCGCTGGCATACGACAACAGACGAACTACTGCACATACGAAGGCCTTCTACATACCTGGACCGAAGGCAGATACAGAACATTTTCTTGTTAAGCATCAAGTATTTTACAAACGCCCTAAAAACGCCCCGGAGAATAGAGCCACACATTTTGTTACCATTCAAACTGAATAAATCAGAATAAATAAATGTGATAGGTATGTGTCGCTCGTAGTAGTTTCATTTGCTCAGTTTTCACGGTGCACACAGAACTACACTATTAATAATGCTGCTTGTTTACACACTAGGTCATTGTTAGCGAATCGTCATAAAGACCAATTCACAGCGCAGCTAACCAGTTAAAGTGCTTTGGGATGTCATTTGTGGCGTGCATTTCTATCCTAATTCTATGGTAGATATGTGATAAACACTACACATAATGTTCGCTTTGACGTTAAATAATAACTGCGTAACCATTATTATGGCCCTATCTTTAAGCTCCCGAATATCCCAATCGATTATGTTAATTTAATTCCTTTCACACGTGCAGGTCAAGATTATTTATAGGCACACGTAGGAAAAAAACAAAGAAAATCTTACTAACATATGACACTTCTGTAAACGAAAAACAAGACTGAAAATAGGACGACGGCTTTTAGGTAACAAAAACATGAAGTTGCATGTTGTAGTAAAACGACGATTACGAGTATGTAGCAAGGCTCATATTTAAATAGGTACATGTATTGAGGTTAAACGTGCTGATGTTACTTTTCTCTGTAAGTCTGTCTAATTTCCTACTACACATAAAGATTGTTGTATCCAGAAATGATAAAAATACTCTCGCTGTTTGGGAGATTAAGCTCATATTATACTGAAAAAAGAACTACGCTGCAAGTAGGCACAGCGTTATTTTAATGCAATGGTGTCTCTAAGATGTAAGAACCCTAAAACAAACGGAAATAAAATAGTTTCATTATCTTAGGGTTCTTTACATCTTCTAGTACTAGACTTTGCCGTTAAACCTTAGTTCTAAAACTATTTTAGAGGTATCAGAAAGTACTTCTTGAAGTTCCCAAGGGGTAGACGTACAATAAACCTCAAAGGCTGTCACAAGCGTCCGCGACGCGTCGAGCCACGAGGCGCGAGCGGCACATCGATCGCGCGCTCACGTCGCACCCGCACGTGAACCGAATACAGTTTGGCCACTTACTTACTAAAATTCACCACATCCTACTAAATTTCTAAATGTCTATGAAAATTAGAACACATAGAAAAATCCGAAAAGTAAAGCTATGGCCGGGAATCGAACCCGGATCCTCGTCATTCCGTGACGCGTGCTATACCCCTACACCACCCATAGCAGGTGGGTAGTCTCCGAATTTTTCTACCTGTTACTAACTGTCACGTGACCTTTGTTACTATGCGAATTTTTTGTCGCTAAGCGTCATCTGTTTGAATGATGTGTCTGTACGACACAATTACAAACTCCCGTGGAACATTTACTGCTCACCAGGGACGAGAGAAGGCGCTGTTTTTCAAATGATAGGCACTATCAAATGAATCAAGAAATTTTTATTCCTTGATTTTTATGTTTACTTTTACGGTTTAACCGTTAGAAATTCAATTTCTAAATGTCTATGAAAATTAGAACACATAGAAAAATCCGAAAAGTAAAGCTATGGCCGGGAATCGAACCCGGATCCTCGTCATTCCGTGACGCGTGCTATACCCCTACACCACCCATAGCAGGTGGGTAGTCTCCGAATTTTTCTACCTGTTACTAACTGTCACGTGACCTTTGTTACTATGCGAATTTTTTGTCGCTAAGCGTCATCTGTTTGAATGATGTGTCTGTACGACACAATTACATCCTACTAATATATTATACAACACGTGTTTATTTTATATATTGCCATGTCCGTATGTACGTAACGTACACTTACTTTTGGTTAAGAATACCCTTGCTGTAGGTGTAGGACGTATGGGTTTTGAATATGAACAACGCTGGCAATTGGGTATCGTCGCTCCGGTGTTCGCTTATTTACTAGTATACCCATATATTGCAACAAAATACAAATACAAAAGTGACTGGATAATTTTGCCCGCTATAATTACACGCATGTGGGCTTACAACAAATAACTTTAAACGTACGTACACGTAAACCTTCATGCTTAAAATGACAGTTTTTTTATGAACGGGTTTGTGTTAAATACGACGGTTTCAATGCCTGTTGCACTTCAAGCAGAAGGTAAAAAATGATGTAGATAAATATCTAAAATAATCATTCTATGAATATCAGGAATCCATGACAATTATCCGTAGGACATTCAGAGGGCGTTATCACAGAAATCTAGGCAACTTCACACATTTGATAAACATTCTAAAGCATAATCTTGAAGTCATTTTAACCACTATATATTTGAAAAAAAAAATCGTTTGCATATTATTGCTTACGCCATATTTTGCCGTGGAGGTACTAAAAAATGTTGACCGGATACTTGTTTGCCAAGTTTACCATCATCATTTTAAAAATACGTGATTTAATGAACTAAACAGTTCAGCCTTATAAAAGCTATGTACCTAGATACTTACAAATTTGTTTAAACACATTTGTTCATCTGAAAAAGCTCGTAACATAACTGTACTCGACCACTAAATAGTACGAAATAAGGGGTAGATGCGGCTATATAAGAAAGCTACATATACATAGAGGTCCTGATTTGTAAAGGTAAACGTTTACAAGTTGGTGTTCGTGTCTTGAACGCGTTAAAATCAGCATTGACGGTCGCTAATTGAGTTAGCGTCGCAACGTCACTTGGCAGCCATCGCGGGAGCCGAAAGCCGAGCGCCGAGAGCCGAGCGGCATGTAGGTCACGAGACCTGCCGCGCTAAAGCCACTATGCATCATCAATCCATCATCCGCAAATAACGCTAGGACAAATGATGATTAAAAATTATTACTTTAGGTACTTCGACAGCGGAATACATATTTAATAACAATATTTGATGGTTCCTTGGCCCGTTAAAACCGCTCAATAAGACTTGTCTAGTGCTAAAGTAATAGGAAAAATCGTCTATAAAACATAGAAATAGTCAATATTACACTTAAATTATAACAGTTTTCCATCACCAAACCCATATATCAAACTTTAGTATGCCGGAACAAAAAAAAATTACGTTCCAGTCTCATTTCTTTCACCAATTTAAGAAATAAAAAATACAAAAAGAGAGCTTTCAATCTTGCGACGGATCCGGGACAAGGCATTAGGGAAAGGTTAAGGAGTGCCGCCCTCCAATGACCAAGAAATTGCACCTTGACAAGATTAAGCATGTAGGTAAGTATAGGTACAGATGTTGTTATCGGCCCACTAACCGAACTGTAACTTAGTAAAGTAAATTATTTGCACAGCTGTGTTTAGACGTTCGTTCTTTTGTACATTTTGAACAAAAATATTACTTTTATAAAAATAATGTAATGCTTTCTCACGCAAGTTACGTAGGTAACGTTCAAAATCAAATGCGAAAAGCCCTCTTAATCGTTAGCAAGCTACTTAATGCCGTCAAAAGCGTCGAGAGCATCGTAATGTTGGCCCAGGGTCGAATGTGCCCACGCGGTTCCCATTGAAGTATGGTTATATTATTGGAGTGTAAATATTAGTAGACACAGTCGAAAAATATTAAAACAAATTGCAAGCAACTTTATTAACTGCCCAGGTATTTACAAAAGGTTCAACTTTATTTTTTTTTACTTTCTGTAGGCTGTAGTACTAAAAATATTATATACCTAAAGCATGACAATGACCTACGTATGAGCGTTTCCAATGCCCTAAAAAAACACCTTGTTCTGAACTGTCAATTTGACGTTATTATATATATGCTGGGTAACTTCACAATTTCATGTGTTTAAGGCATAGTGCAGTCAAGTGAGTATCAGCCATTAGCAAGTTATAAGCATCTTTTCAGCGTTTACATCTGCTTGGTGTTCTTCGTAAGAAGCCACATTACAGTTTAGACATTGCTTACCTACTAACGTGAAATTTCCCTATATTCACGTTTAATAATAACAATTACGTTTACATTATCATGGTCGTTATCTTACGAAATCATCACACGTCTCGCACTTATCTACTTCCTTGCTGTCAAAGCAAACAATGAAACTACGAGTACGTCCTCATTACACCAAAATGTTGCAATAATATATCTCCTGTATATCTCTAATAAAATGACAAGCTTTATTCGTGACTAGGTTGCTAAGCTCTAACAAAACTCTTTGTTTATTTAAACAGTACTACGTTATCTTGGCTCTTAGCTGTCTAACTTACCTAAAAAAGTTTAACACCCCAGCAAAGTTGGCCTCAACACACACAAAAACTGAACCGAAACCAGATCAAGGCGACAAATCTTTTGAGCAAACATGTCAATAGTCGTGATATATTCTAATAACTCATGCACGTGAGCTAATCCATGTAAAAACATGTGCAAACTTTCAATATCTATGTCAGCTAGGCGCCTTCACTAAAAATATTTTTGCCATGCTGGTTAGCTGTAGGCAACCACAAGCTGTAACTATCAAGCTATAACAACATGTTTCCATACTTTACAACCTTTATTCCTAATTTAAGTTTCGACTAAGTGGACCGTAGCTACTTGTCGATCAATATCACAGATAAATAAAATACTGATCGATGGGCTTGCTGCAGCTACATTCATCCCGCGAGTTTGTCGCTCGAGAGATTTATCGACGGGATAACTAGCGTTGAACCAGTGCCAGCGGCGGCCCCACCCTGATGTCGATAAAAATGTCTCGCTCCGGGGAGAGCGGAAAGCAAACACCTACCACGGTGCCGGTGCATAAGCACAAACGTTTAAAGTACGCATTTAAAGCTCATAATGTTATAGAACAACCAAGTTGTGTTGGCGCATCCATCCAAGAGCACCGTCTGAGTCTATTGACGACATGTCAATTTAGCTCATTTAATGTGGTTTGTCGTATTTTAATTCAATGCTTACTCGACGAGCAAATTATTTTATTTTGGACTGTACATTTAGTTGACCAAATAATTCCTTTATCACACTTAAGATCCAACGTCATTTAGGTACATTATGTACTTCATTTATTGGTATGGCTTCAAAGATCAAAGACTAACTATTTTGTAACAAATTATGTGTGTGACAATTGTCCGTATTGTTTTTTATTTTGTTGAAATAAGATTGAAATTCACAAGCTTTGAACCTTTATAAAACCATCATAATGTCCATTCTCAATGCCTGTAACAATTGCTTACATTTAGGTACGAAGGACCAAGAATTCGATTAACCAAAAACCTTTTCAAACCGTTCGATACGCACTATCAAGCAAAATACTAGTAATCATGGCCAGTGGCTAGACAAAGAGGAGGTCGTAATAGGCTGCGAGTACATTCCCAGTGCGGCAATCATCTCAATGAAGACGAGCGAGTCGGTGGCGCTGGAGCGGGACCGTGACCTCGGCGCGGTCCCGGGTGCCGCGCCGAAGCCGGAGATGCAGCCCCACGCCGCGCTGACGGGGCCCGAGAGACTTCATATCAAAAGGTATTCATAGACAGGCTGCGTAACGACCCTGCGCAGTAAAATAGGCAAATTTTAGGGAACGGAAGCTCCGTGAAAGTTATAAACGTAGTGCTTTAAGATTGGTTCACAGGGCGTGTGAGGTAGGATAACAAAATTAAAGTGACTAAATGAGATAAGATTTCGCTAAAAAATACTTTGCCTGAATATTGTGAATAATTTAAATTATAGGAAGTAAATTAGCTACGGTTATTTAAAGAAACTTCAAAAACAGTTCAGGTTTAACAGCCGACAACTAATGCCTTTTACAAGATCAGACCATATCTAACAAATATAGTAGACTAATATACCTCAGGCTCTGTCTACCCCGTAAGGGATATATACGTGATTTGTGTATGTTTGTATAACAGACTAAAGTAATGTATATTTAGCTTAAAGGTTCGCATTATTTTGAACTTTGATACATATTTGTATTCCGAAAAATAATATTATTTACTAGCATAAGCATAGTTATAAAAAGTAATAATACCTGGCGTCTGTCATAATAATATTCATACGATGGTAAATACATTGAATAGGTATGGTAAAGTGGCGAACCTTTCATACCGTGCGTGACTGTACATCCTCCAGCCTCGCTACGACTACTAAATACACTGCAGACAAATCCACTTGATACTCAATTGCACGCGGCTCGTGATTAGCCAAGTCCTTCAGGACGTGACCATTAGAGCGACGAACGCCGGCGCCGCCGGCCGGCTCCGGTGCGATCCGCTTCCAACCCGGGATTACAGACCGAATGCAGATGGAACATAATTCATTAAGGAAGCCCAAATTCTCAATCGGTACACTCTTGACAGAATGGTCGCGGTCATCGTTGAGATCTTACGATGACTTTCTTGGGAAAACACCGCAGGACTGGAGCTCAGAGTCTAGAGTTCGTTGTTGGCAATAGAGTGCGGCTGCCCATATCACATAATGTCCCCTAGTCGCTTTTTACGATTACCACAAGTAAAAATGGGTACTTTTCTAAAACCAGACACAGCACGAAAATATTAAAAAGTCACCTCAAAATTTGTGATGACAACAGTTGAAAACAATCAAGTAATTGTGGCAGTAACAATCAAGTCTTTATAGTACTCATGTACATGTAAACAACTCATGATTGATTTAATTTAGGAATGAAGGTTGCGAGCAAGCAATAACTATCTAGTAACGACAATAAGAATCATGATATCTTCTCTATGCGCTTAGGAGATTAGGATTGCGCTTCGTCATCTATGCATCCATTTATCGGGACGCACGATATGTTGTGCTCCTTCAACTGGCGGTGGCTCCGGACTGGAAGAGCGCCGCCGGGCCGTCCAGCAGTAGGCGGAAAACGCGCGAACGCCACACCGAATGAAAGCCCTCCGCTATCGGCTTGTTTAGTAATTACGCAGCGAAGCACTACCTACACGCGACCTGTCGTCGACTGTCTGTCTAATAACTACTTTATTAAACGGCATAATAGTTGTTGGCCGAGTGTAACTCACAAACTACGTATAAAAAAGCAAGGGCATTCGATTGCAATAAAGCATTGGTTTTACTTTGTCAACTTTATAAATGCTGTGGGGCCACATGTGTGGTGTTGATAAGATGTGTACCAATTCTAAAGCTAGTCAAAATTGGCAAATTAGTTAGAGCAAACAATCCACTTAAAAATGATTGAAGAGTTAATATAGTACGCAGGTACTCGTTTTATAATAAGTAGTCATATTTAACATTGGAATGACGTAGCTGCTTCTATACATGGTTGATTGAAATTGTATTTTGTTTGATAAAAATTCGTCCAATAATAGAATAAGTGAAAAGTAACTAAACTTTACAAATCAGGTTTATCAGCGTCCAATACTGCAACACGGACGACAGCCCCTGGAACAAGTCCGATTTGCACGCAGGTATAGTTACCAACTCGTCCCTCGGGTATATCTGCCACGGGCTTAGGTGCTAATTTAATATTCTCGGTGGATGTAAAACAATGTTACCTACTATGATAATACTTTTTAACCGACTTCAAAAAAATATCTTACGCTAGTGATTTAAGTAATAATTTTAGAATTCGATATCTTGAAATTATACATTTTATTTACATTTTGAAGTCGTAGTTTCTGTAAATGTAAAAAAGTTGATCTAATTACATATTTGGCACTACTATTTATATGATACTAGCTTTTGCCCGCGACTTCATTCGCGCAGATAGATAACGTCTGAGTGATTTGAAATATTTTTTTTAATAAAAAATATCCTATGTTACTTCTAATAACCTCCAAGAACATGTGTACAAAATTTCATGATGATCGGTTAAGTAGTTTTCGCGTGAAAGCGTAAAAAACAAACTTACATTCGCATTTATAATATTAGTAGGATTATCAACTATTAGGCATTCAGTCTTAAAAAAAATAACACAAGATAGCTAACCAACGTGGGAGATAAAACACATTTAATTTACAAAATCATTTTTTTTTTGTTTAAGAGTGTTAATTACGTGTAACCATCCTGGGTGTAATTTATTCAAACTGTCATTCAGCGCCTTGAATATCTAATTGGATGCTAACTAGTGAATAATGAAACAATTAAACTCAGTTACATCCACACTTTTGCCTTTATTCCATAAAGTACTTATTTTACCGATGGACCACATAGACCAATCTTGAACCACATCGACTTGAAAGTATGTACGTAATACTTTATCACTACATAGTATAAAAAAAAGTCGCTTTCTCTGTCCCTATGTCCCTATGTATGCTTATATCTTCAAAACTACACAACGGATTTTGATGCGTTTTTTTTTTCAATAGATAGAGTGATTCAAGAGGAAGGATTTTATGTATAATTCTACGCAGACTAAGTCGTGGGCAGAAGCTAGTTTGAAATAAAGGGGCTGAAACACTATGTAATACAGCCTAAACACGAAGATCACAGACTACTGTAGGTAGGTATATTTTACCCAACTATGAGACATGGCCGGTGCCATCGTCGAGAACAAATCCCGTTGGTAGTCGTATGCTCTAGCAAGAAGCAAGGTGTTTTGTCTGGCTCTGACTCGAATTTATAATAATACACTTGATCATCTTTTGTACGACTTAACTACTTGTTTTTTAAATGGACCTTTCCTACAGTTCCGGTAATGCTAGTGGCATAACCGTAATAGCGTACCAATAACAGTGTTCTACAAGCAGGACATCAGAGGACTTAGGCTCAAGTTATATGAATGCGGATGCGTTACCTAACACGCCATCCGTCCCCAACGAACCGCCAACTGATGTGGTCTTTATAAAGTCCGGCCGACCTTGCAATGAATCAATAGTATCCAACAGGCGACCAGTGTATGTAATTGCCCCATTATACGCCACTCGAAATTAATACTCATTGATAGTTGCAACTAATTTAATTTGTTCAGATTAAACACATCAGTGTTAACACGATTTGCCTTCTTATTATACATAAAAACACGAGAACTTAATAAAATTCATAATCTCGCAAATTATAATCTTATAGCAGAATTCCGGGAATATGCAATGCACCTCGCAGTTTTACTCGTATTCATATAATAGTATTTCATACAATCTTTGCATAATGAAGGCTCTTAAAGTCGAGTAGGTACCTACCGTGTTTAGGCCACGAGGCTTGCCGAGTGGCCTATGTAAGGTACGAGATTTTAAGAGCTAATTATGTAACTATTGTATACAAAACTTTTTCTACGAGTCATCATCATTATCGTCAATCGAGGTACATACATAACCTTTTGTAAAGTACATTGAGTTAAGTTTGAAAATTGTACCTTCCACTTATGAATTAATAGTAGTTATCTCGTCTGGAGTAGTAGGTACACACAGCAAAATAATGCGGTTAGCACAGCCACGCACACGTCTATGCGTGTTGAGTATCGACATGAACGTTAAGTAGAATCTATGACATGTGAATGTGTGAGTGAGTTCGATCATAAAATCTACCCCCTAAGTACAGATTTTTTAGCAACAAGATGAATGAGCAATGTCACTGTAAATTACCTGTTTATTGAATAAACAACAACTAACTATAAAATAACAATGAAGAAAGTTACAACTATTTAAGTTAGTTTATAATAAATTAAGTAAAAAATAATTACAAATTAAATGAAAATAATCCCCGCCGGTATCGTGTCACACTCAAAGGCTGAAAATGCAATATCTCTGGTTTCAGTTACTTCTACAAAAATAATGTAAAAGTATTTTTTTTATTTAGACTGTCCTAAAAATATTTTACCTAATCTTACATTGGATATTGTCATCCCCAGTGTAAGCGAGAGAACCGAATCGAAGCTTCCTTCGACCTTTAATCTTCAAATTAATGCAATCCCACGCATTGAACTATTATTACTAGCGAAGAGTAGTTACCATCTCACTGATGCGACGATGTTATATTATTATTTCTCAACAAGTCTGAGATTCCAATTCCAAAGCAATATTCCTCACAACCAGCACGGCCATCGAAATAACATCCAAAAATGTCATTTTATTATTACTATTTTATATTCCGTTTTCTTCGGATACGAACCCGGTTCACTAAAGCAGAAGTCAAATCTTCGACCTGTCTTTGACCGCTAGGCCACCGAGGTATGCAAGTTACATGGTGAATGTATGAATTATGTTCAATCTGCGACTACTGTATTGCAATTTGTGTAAATAGCTGTTTTATGAGCTTTGAAATAAGGTTGAAATTATAATTTATTTTTTTCCGTAACTATTTAATTTTATGGTGGTTGCAGTCTATTGTATGTTTAATTTTACTCTTATATAATATGTTAAAAACGCAAACGCATTGTGTTTTCTTTTAATATAATTATTAATAGGTATGACTCTTTTTACTGGAGTTTAAAAGTTGCTAGCTGATGGCTATTTTGGTCGTTATCGTCTTAAACAATATAAAGTGTTTTCTACCCTCAAATTTCTAATAATATGATTTTGTGAACAAACAACTGTCACGGCTGGCAGCCATTATTAGCTGCGGGATGAACCGTGTGTTATACTTACGAACTGTTTAATTTTGCCTTGATTTTCATTTATCTTTGTTGAAAAGAGCAAAACAATATAACTATTTATATAAGGAATCGCTAGGCGTTTTTTGATATGGGTAAGTAGACAAACGGTGTTAAAAACAATGACTTATTATTTTATCGGTAATGTTTTAAACAACTTTCTTTGACGAAAAATGTTTTTATTTAAACTTCATTTATTTTGCAGCGGAAGACTAAGCCATTATGGATTCACCCTTACGCAGACTTCGGACACGATAAAAATATTCGTTCTGGGCCTAAACCTGAAGCCTCATCTCCTGCCATTTGATTTGGACATTATGTAGTTGCCGCACCCGCTAGTGACCCATTTCACAGCAACAAGACACAATGCTATGTTGCAACCTGTGCGAAACCATCTGCATGCTGCAGGATTGCATTGCCGTAGACCAGCAAAAAACATGCTTTAACGGACCAGCATAGAAGAAACCTTTGCTCGTGAATATCTTGACTTTGATTATTACATCAATCAAAGTCAAATGTAGTGATTTTTAGTGATGAAGACGAAATATATTAACTTAATTAAATATATAAACACAGTAATGTTTTACAGTGCAGAACGAGTGGCAGTGTTACTTTAGGCTATGGGGTTGGATCTCATCGATGGGCCCTGGTGTCCAAATCCAAACCAAATCGAGATAGGTAGCTTAGTCGCTTCAAAGTGGAGATTATATATAACCCAGTGTGAAATGATGTTATTGTTAATGGCTGTCATTTAACATGTCTATTCATTTCACCACTGACTTACACGTCCGCAAATAAAACGTTTCGTTCATCTTTATCAGACTTAAACCTAATAAACCAGAATTTAAGATATTAATTATGTGTCATCTTAAAAATAGCCCTATTATGGTTGTGTATTCAATTTGCAAGATAATTATTATGTTAGTGACATAAGACTTTTTAGTAAACATAAAATCATACTGGCCTCTAAAGTGTGTGTTATTTTATGAATATTATTCTATAAGGAAAAGTGTGCAGTTTTATTTAGCTAATTTAATTACTTTTGGCTTCGATCAACAATACCTAGATTCACGGTCCCATACAAAATCAAAGCGAAAAAGTGGTCGTGTTGCTTATGCTTATAGCTATATCTGTTTTAGCTTCTTTATTAACGTAAAATAAACCTTAAGTCTAAGCAATAAAGATCCAAATAATTATAATTGTATATAATACTTACGACGTTTCGTCACAAGACGAGCGAAAGCGTTCGATAAACAAAAGAACTACCTTCGTTTCAAAAAGATGTCATTCTATTTGAGGAACAGGGTAATAATGGAGTCGCAATTAAGTATATAACTCAGAATCTTTTTTATTTGACAGATATTTACAAATACAAATATTAACATGAATTTTAATAATCCCATCTACGTTCTACTGCTGAGCACAGGCTTCCTTTAACAACGAGAGGGATTGGGCCATAGTTCCCACGCAGGCCCAGCCAGGCAACAGCCGTAGTAGCCTAGTTGTTCGACCTACCGCCTCTCAAGCAGAAAGTCGTGGTTTCAAACCAGGCCTCGCACCTCCTGAGTTGGAGTTGTTGAGTTGGAGAAAAGTACAAAAATTGTACAAAGAGACAACATAAACCGTCGCTTGTAATATGAATTAACGTAACCGCCAAATGGCGATTTTTCAGGAGAGGCCAAAAAGTGATTTGCAAATTAGAAAAAGTGTTGTAACTTTTTATATACTTAGCCTATTGGAATTATGTTTATAGCTTTTATCTTATATTTATGAGATCTTTTAGATAAATGGGGTCTTATAAAGACAGCTATTACAGTTTAGAAAATCGCATGGCGGTTACGTTAATTTTTTCATTTTTATGTGTAGTTACATTAAGATGTATTAAAAAAAATTAAGATCAGTTTAAGGTATGACACATTTTTTTTCTTTTAAATAACGTAACGAACGCAGTTTTCAAAATGTGGACTTACATTATAAAGAGTTATTTATAGCAATCCCAATCTTATTCACTTGTAATAAAGTCTGACATACAAAAAAATCTTTTCGTTTAGTTAATTAATGGCAGGTTTGTAAGATGAATAAAATAGGTTTTTAAGTATTAAACAGTTTAATAATTATACTTAAAACTTTACAACTTAGTATAAAAAAAGTCTTGAAGCTCTTTAAATGTCAATAAGCGGTAACTTTTACCTGAGATCAACAAAAACACCTAGCTTTCTATAATATTTGGTACTTTTCTTTATTATTTATCTTCGGTTATAAAAGAACAGTTATAATAAAACCATTTTTAGTTATAATAGTATAATGAAAACTACAACATTATAAAAAAATCTTAAACCTCTTTAAATGTCAATAAGTAGTAACTTTTACCTGAGATCAACAAAAACACACCTAGTTTTCTATTATTACTTGCTACTTAACCTCGCTTTGCTTTTAATTGATACAATAAAAAACAGTTAACTATTATAACCTTATTAAAACTTTACAACTTAGTATGACCATTGAAAAGGCGTAAAACTCTATTAATTATCAATATATTATAGTAACTTTTACCTGAGATCGACAAAAAACATCTAGCTTTCTGTCCTATTTGCTATTTTTCTTTACTGCTTTTCCTCGCTTTGTTTATCCTGTTTCTTTTTCAACAGTACCGGTGGCGTTAACTACTACTTCAGATTTCCCTTTTTCTTTTCCTTATTTGTCTGATTCCTTGCTTTTCGTATGGCTTCTTTTTTATTTACTGTGTTTTTTTCGTTGCTTTCATCTACTTCCTCACTTTGGTCTTGGGTTTCACCGTCTTTAGTTGGAACTTCATCTTGAATAATATCGTCTAAAGAATCTGTTTTGTCCACATAAGGGAGCTGTAAATAATCTTGCACGTATTGTTTAGGTATCACCTCGTCGTCACAGAGCTTTTTAAGGTCCATGTACTTTTTTGTAGAAATTGGCAATAAAGAACAAAGTTTTTGCAGAGAATCATTCGATGGATGGTTCGTTACGACCCGTGCATTAGACTGACCTTTCCCTTTTCCCTTTCCCTTCCTTATTATTTTCCCTTGACCCAAGATTATTTTGAATGTATCACTGTCTTCCTTCTTTGTGTCATAGAACGTGAGGTTCGAAAAGTCATTTTGTGGAGACCAGTACAATGGCCCACTTTCATGCTTACAGCACGAAAGACACCGCGTCCTTATATTGTAAACACCATGGACCACACCGACTTCATAAACTGGGAGATTATAGCCAGTCAAATATTTACTCCAAAAACAACATCAGATCAACATTTCAGACTGAAAGATATTAGGATCGCTACAATAAATAAAACAAACTTAAATGAATAGCAAGTTAAATACACAATGAAGGATGACGGTGATACATTCAAAATAATATTGGGTCAAGGGAAAAAGAAAATAATAGGGAAAGGAAAGGGAAAAGGGAAAGGTCAGTCTAATGCACGGGTCGTAACGAACCATCCATCGAATGATTCTCTGCAAAAACTTTATGTGCAACGATTGCCAATTTCTACAAAAAAGTACATGGACCTTAAAAAGCTCTGTGACGACGAGGTGATACCCAAACAATACGTGCAAGATTATTTACAGCTCCCTTATGTGGACAAAACAGATTCTTTAGACGATATTATTCAAGATGAAGTTCCAACTAAAGACGGTGAAACCCAAGACCAAAGTGAGGAAGTAGATGAAAGCAACGAAAAAAACACAGTAAATAAAAAAGAAGCCATACGAAAAGCAAGGAATCAGACAAATAAGGAAAAGAAAAAAGGGAAAGCTGAAGTAGTAGTTAAAGCCACCGGTATATTGTTGAAAAAAGGAGAGGAAAAACAAAGCGAGGAAAAGCAGTAAAGAAAAATAGCAAATAGGACAGAAAGCTAGATGTTTTTTGTCGATCTCAGGTGAAAGTTACTATATATTGATAATTAAGAGGTAAGTCTTTTCAATGTTGATACTAAGTTGTAAAGTTTGAAAAATAACTATTATAACCTATTATAATTTAATTATAACTGTTTTTTATTGTGTCGATTAAAAGCAAAGCGAGGTTAAGTAGCAAATAATAATAGAAAAGTAGGTGTTTTTTTGTTGATCTCAGGTAAAACTAACTACTTATTGACATTTAAAGAGGTTTAAGATTTTTTTATTCTGTTGTAAAGTTTTTATTATACTATTATAACTAAAAATTGTTTTATTATAACTGTTCTCTTATAACCAAAGATAATAAAATAAATAAAAGCACCAAATACTATAGAAAGCTAGGTGTTTTTGTTGATCTCAGGTAAAAGTTACCGCTTATTGACATTTAAAGAGATTCAAGACTTTTTTAATACTAATTTGTAAAGTTTTAAGTATAATTATTAAACTGTTTAATACTTAAAAACCTATTTTATTCAATTTACAAACCGGCCATAAATTAACTAAACGAGAAGATTTTTTTGAATGTCAGACTTTATTACAAGTGAATAAGATTGGGATTGCTATAAATAACTCTTTATAATGTAACTCCACATTTTGAAAACTGATCTTAATTTTTTGAATACACCTTAATGTAACTACACATAAAAATGGAAAAATTAACGTAACCGCCATGCGATTTTCTAAACTTTAATAGCTGTCTTTATAAGACCCCATTTATCTAAAAGATCTCACAGATATAAGATAAAAGCTATAAACCTAATACCAATAGGCTAAGTATATAAAAAGTTATAACACTTTTTCTAATTTGCAAATTACTTTTTGGCCCATCCTGAAAAATCGCCACTTGGCGGTTACGTTAATTCATATTACAAGCGATGGTTATTATTATTATACTAGCGAGCGAGGAGCATTGCATTTGATTTGATTTAAAAGTTTTGTTTATCTAGCTTTGACTTTAGCACAACAGTCAATAAGTTATAATATGCCACATACACACATACACATATATATGTTGTAATATGGGAGTTTGTAATTGTGTCGTACAGACACATCATTCAAACAGATGACGCTTAGCGACAAAAAATTCGCATAGTAACAAAGCTCACGTGACAGTTAGTAACAGGTAGAAAAATTCGGAGACTACCCACCTGCTATGGGTGGTGTAGGGGTATAGCACGCGTCACGGAATGACGAGGATCCGGGTTCGATTCCCGGCCATAGCTTTACTTTTCGGATTTTTCTGTGTGTTCTAATTTTCATAGACATTTAGAAATTAAATTTCTAACGGTAAAACCGTAAAAGTAAACATAAAAAATTAAGAAATAATTTCTTGATTCATTTGATAGAACCTATCATTTGAAAAACAGCGCCTTCTCTCGTCCCTGGTGAGCAGTAGATGTTCCACGGGAGTTTGTAATTGTGTCGTACAGACACATCATTCAAACAGATGACGCTTAGCGACAAAAAATTCGCATAGTAACAAAGCTCACGTGACAGTTAGTAACAGGTAGAAAAATTCGGAGACTACCCACCTGCTATGGGTGGTGTAGGGGTATAGCACGCGTCACGGAATGACGAGGATCCGGGTTCGATTCCCGGCCATAGCTTTACTTTTCGGATTTTTCTGTGTGTTCTAATTTTCATAGACATTTAGAAAGGTAATGTAAGAGTTATTTTGAAACCGACGAGTCTTAAATTAATGACTTTTCTTTAACGTTAGTCAACACATTAATACACTATCTAGCATTGACTTTAGCGTAACAGTCAATCAGTTATAATATTCCACAAAACGAGTAATGTAAGAGTCACTTTGAGTCTAGATTAATGTATTTTCTTTAACTTTGGTCAAAACATGAATACACTATCTAGCTTTGACTTTAGCGTAACAGTCAATCAGTTATAATATGGCACAAAATGAGTAATGTAAGAGTCATTTTGATACAGATGAGTCTCTTACATTAATGACTTTTTTTCATCTTTGGTGAATGCATTAATACACAATCACAGATTCGTCCTTACATTAACCTAACATAAGCAACTTATGAAAAATGTGCCATACATTAAAAAAAACACGGTAAAATGAAAAAAATGGTCTGATTTTGGTTAACGTAACTGACATTTTTTTCAAGATATCGAAATTTTAATAACAGTAATCGAAAGGTCTTCAAATTTGCTGTCGAACTGTATACTCAACTCAATTTCGACATTTTGGCGGTTACGTTAATTCATATTACAAGCGACGAAACGTTTTACGCGATTTGACATCGTCGATTCTGTTATTGCCGCTGCTTGCACTTTCAATTGTTTGACGTGAATCTGCAATTAACGGCAATATTATAAATATTGTACGGCTTGAACTTTTCTTGAAGCTTTACGTCTTCTTTAATAAGTGATAGCTCCTTTGTTCCATCTCACTATACTTCATCCTATATTATTTTAAACATTTCTATGTAACTATACCTACAATTTGGGAATCGCCTTTTTCTGTAATCTACGCCTTTGGCTATTTCCAGTTATGTCGAATTTGTCAAAATGAATCGAATATATAGCAGATTTTTTGTAAGGCCTGTAAAGTTATTCTTCTCTTTCTCTCGCGACAATAGTTATCCATTCCGCAGAGCAAAAAGGATCACTAGAAAATCTACAAAAAAATACAATATAATTATATTGTATATTGTATAAAACGACAACTACTCCTTGAATTTCTTGTTCTAAAACCACCGATTATTGCCAAGATGGTGGGCCAACATTGGCCAAACAATAAATTATTGATTTTAAAAATGTAAACTGCAAATTTTTACGTACTTTATGAAATACTGACTTGTACTTACTTAAAGAAAGATATTCCTTCCGAAACCTTTGTGTTTCGGTGGCTGTTTTTGCAATTTTTGAACGCACATTGTGGCATTTTGACACGTCCTCACGTTGGCCGAGGTTGGCGCATACTGTCAGAAATAAGGCCACAAATTTATTTTGTGCTCTTATTTCTCGGAGCCGTTTTCAGAGCTATCACCGTGAATCTAGTTGTATTGTTGATCGAAGACTTTTGGTAATAATAATAATAACACAAATAGAGGCTAATACAATAAAAATTAAATGTTGCAATAAACAATTTGAACCAATAATTGCATTTTATTGTTTTATTCTTTTACGTCCTTTTTTTCTTGTTTTAGGTAAACATGAGTTTATTTTGAGATTAGTAATTTAAAATTGAAAACAAAAAAGATACACTTGTGCAGGATTCGAACCCGGTTCTTTAGGTTTCATAACCCTAGGTCAATACACCTGAGCCACCGCGCTTATAATACTGGTGGCAAAATTATGCTTCCATTGAACAAAATACCAGCAGGTTTGAATAACTATGCGTGAAGGTAGTCAGAAAACACAATTAGCACAGATAGGGCATTTTGTTGTGTGCGTAATAAGGCAGCGGATAAGTGCGGATGTGTGTATAGAATGACACACATGGATAACTAGGGTGCTCACCGATTCGCTTTGCTGTGTGTACGTATGTACATCGTAGTAGCATAGAGATGCACAGGGAGGGATTTTTAAAATTTCTAGCGGGATAAGGAATAAGTGGGGTTTAAAAGTCTACTAAAAAGGAGCCTATCTCTATAACTATAATTACTAGAGTATATTATGCATACCATATATTCTCATGTTTGACAAACCAATAGGTAATTATAATATCTGAAAACAGATTTCAGGGTTTTGCTAAATTCCCGTGGAATAAGGAAAAAGAATAACTGACTTTCTAATATAGTTTCTTCGTATTTGGCAAACACGTTCCTTGATGATCAAAGAGGTGCACTACAAAGGGATTTTCCAATTTTCCCACAGGATAAAAGGACGGTATAGAAAATATATACTTTGGTTTAATAGACATGTTCTTTGAAGATCACGTAGGTGTCATAAGCTTAGATTTTTCGAATTTCCCACAAAACAAAAGGATGGGATAAAAAAAATGGAAGTGGGTATCCATGCAAGAAACTGGTTTATTTCGTTGAGGTAGGTAGGTAGGTAGTACGAAATCCTTCATGCGACTTACTTCGTAGGACTCCCATTTGGGTGGTTTTTGTAGGTACATTTTCGATGGGAGAGAGGAAAAAGTTTTAGCGCAAATTTTGATTCTGCCGGTTTTATTTTACTTTTCAATTCCACATGCGTAGGTCTGTACCATGTAAATGCTTTTATTGTGTTGTAAACAAATAAGTACTGCTACAAAATTACATTTATACGCGATGAATTGGTAGATTGTTACTCTCTTTTATTATAATTTAAAGCGAATCCTGGAAAACCGGGATTATTTATGTTATCTTACCTACCAAAATTATGAACAATGTATAAGTAAAAATAGAACACTGGCCTTCCAGTGAAATCAGCATTAGGTAACCCCAATTATTTCGGTAAGAAATGAGCTGCATACGAAAATAAAATCGAGAGTTTCGAGCGCTCGGCGGCTTCAATGGAAAATGAAAACAAAGTCTTATTTAATGGTGTTGTCACTCATTGTTAGGATTCCGTAATGGCAGAACAAGTAAGCGAGAAGATAATAATATAATATAATGTTTAGTGAAAACACCGGTAGCGCGTTTTGTTCTGACACGGTTTAATCGTTTACTGAATTCATTTCCTGAATTGTCACTTGCATTCTGCGTTAGTCTAGAATGTGTAAGTAAAGAGCACTAGTAGGAAAACAATAGTATATGAGGGATCGAGTATCATAGTCATAGTCATAAGTGGTAAGTGATTAATGGTGGCGACCAATCGCTTCTATCGGACCGATGGCCTGCGCTCTGTCGCTTCCGATTTAGAACTACCGAAACATCGATCAAACACACTTAGATACATACACGTTTCATTTTTAATTTTACACCAAAGAGAAAAACATCGAGTTTCCTTTAAATGGAAATTTCATTCGAATTGTCTGTATGCGTATTAATTTGTTGCTTAATCAATTAACGACTAGGAAAAAACAGAAATAAGCAAACAACAACGTCGCGATTTTACTGCCACTGAGAGATCGTTGAGAACGAATATTGTATGCAAAATCGCATTGTCTCTGTATCAGTGCATGTACATGCCTGCCTATATGTACGGCCAGTAAATCAGCGCAGCAGTGGATGGCGGTGGGTGGACGCCCGCCAAATCGCTAACAATAAGAACATGCAAGTACGACGAGCAATAAAAACTAAAGCGCTGTGGAATTCACAAGCAGTCTTGATACTGTCTTGTGTGGGTACCCTGTTTATACCTACGAGTAGTACATACTGTGCAGTAAGTATGTAATGTCACGAAACTCACAACTGTTACTGGTTTTTGTGAGCTTTAAAAGATATGTAAGTTCGCAGATAAATTAACGAAACCATGCGGCGTACGGTGTTGAACGGCGTGAAGTGACACGTTAGTTTATTATATTGTATACCTATTTGATTATGTCGATCAATCTTACCTATAGCTTCAATGAGACACCAGCATTTTTGCTTTGTATCGATTTCTTCGATTGCTAAGCCGCACAAACCCGCGTATCTTTAGGTATAGGAACATCTGTGACGGTTACGTCTAATTGTGTAAGGACACTTTTTTAAACTGTAATACCTGCAGTATTCAAAAACATTTTAATTATAAATATTTATTACCACCCTCAGATCCTACTTAATATTATAAATGTGAAAGTTTGTGAGTATGGATGTTTGGATGTTTGTTACTCTTTCACGCTAGAACGGCTGGACAGATCTGGATGAAATTTGGAATATAGATAGATTATAGTCCAGAATAACACATATGCTACTTTTTATTCCGGAAAATTGCGTAATTCCTGCGGGATAGCGATAAACGAATGCTATGCAGACGAGGTTGCGGGCAACAGCTAGTATTTCATATTTTTGATGCCAGTTTAGAAGTTAGAGATAAGTGGAGATTTCAACTCAAGACTAAAAGCCGAAAACAATCTTGGAATTTCCTTGGCAGCCTCGCTGAAGCTCAGACGTCTAATCATCTCTGGTTTATTTAGTCTCACGATGTAAAATCTACTATACTTATTTCAAGAATACTTTCTTGCCGCACTCACGTGCTCGGGCATCCGGTGACTAATCATATTTTATTTTTTAAATTAACCAATTTGAATGACGTTCCTCGCACATAACTGAAACCGTATCATTTTCACGACTCTGTTAGTCTAGGTAGTTTTCTTTGATCTCCGGTGACTTTGATTTGTAATTTATTATGCACTTAGTTTTTGCCCGCGACTTCGTCCGCGCATGATCAGTTTGCGCTAAAACTTCTTCCTCTCTCCCATCGAAAATGTACAAAAGCCAGCCAAATGCTTTCGTACTACCTACCTACCTCAACGAATATTAGCAAGCCAGTTACTCTTATTTCTTATCCCACAAGAATTTCGCAAAATCGTGAAATCAGTTTTCAGATATCATAATTACCTACTGGTATTAGATTCTAGTAATTATAGTTACAGAGAAAGGCTTACTTTCCAGAGGACTTACAAACCTCATTTATTCCCTACAAGGAACTATGTAACTTTCCGGGATAAAAAGTAGCCTATAACCTGGCCGCGGCGACTTTCTCAACAGATTAGTAAAGTTTGCATCAAAATCCGTTCAGCTGTTCTCACGTGATGCACTCGCAAAAATACAGAAAAACAGTCAAAAATTCTAAAAACCGTTTGAATGTGTTCTGTTATCGAGTCTAAGTATACCCAGCAATTTTTTTAATATCTTCCATGTACACTTTTGACCCTCTTCAGTTTTATTATACGTGAATGTACTCGTACAAATACGACACTAATACTCGATGATTCGATAAGCATCTCTGCATCTTTGCAAAGTAATTACAATGTAGGTACCTAGTTAATTTCTTGTAACAAGTTTAGTATTAGTACTTAACCTTACCTGGCTACGTAAAACTGTCAGTAAATTTACCCACAGGAAGTTCGTGGACAGTCAATTTAAATTTATCAGTGAACAAATGTTCAACTTTGGAACTACAACTTGTTGTTACTGTGCATCGCAGAGAATGTGCAACTTAGTTCTCTCTCTACTTATTATAATACGACGAACAATATGAATATTACAATGGCGGTCTAGAGTTTCGAAGTCCGGCGTTATCATAAATAAGTTGCGCGGTCCATATTTATTTTACATTATTAATATTCAGTAAATAATATGCTCTGAATCCATGTTAAGTAGATAGGTACTTATTAAATATGACATACCTAAGTACAATGCCTTTGTTTTCAATAAAAGCACTGATTGCGTTTTATTAATGACATAAAACAATTGTAACAAAAAAGGAATTGTGACCAGTTCAATTCCATATTTACTACAGTCATTTCGATTTAGAGCTACCTCAAAAACAAATAAACAGCTTTAACTTCCATATCTACTTCACCTTTCACCTTTGAGCTGTAAACTTCATCTTCAATTCAACTACGAGAGCTAATAAATAAAAGGTGCCATATAAGTATTGACTTTTATGGAAAATTGCCTTAACATCATGACTAATTGACATTGATTTTAAACTGAAATCTTTATTTTTAATAGAATTGAGGAACAAAAATAACTGTTTGCAGAGCACTTCAAAAAACAAAAAATCAGCTCTATAATACTGGAATTGAAAAAGAAAAACACAGAAGCAGGTTAAAAATAAGCCACAAGCCGGCATTACCGATAATGGTATAATAGGTATTCTAGCGGATAATTGAGTTATATAGCATTGGGGAGAATCTAATCTGATAAAGGAAGGAGACGACACCGCGCCGGGAGCCTCGCCTCCCGGCAACTTATATTTCATCACTCGCCGCCGTCTTCGAGGACACAAAACCGTAACAAAAATAAACCATAGGTATCCATCGGTGCCATTTAATGTTCGCCGTTCCAAATAACTGCCGGACTGCTTTAGGTGGTGGCTGCTATTCTAGTCATGGACGTTTTGTTTGGATGACATTTGTGCAAGTACCTGCTTACTCGTACTTATGTCGTTTTTACTTCAACTGATCCTTTTTTTACTTTCCAATTTACCAAACCTATTAATTAATTTAAAAGTGTAGTAACCATAATAGAGGAAAGCAAGACGTCTCTCATAACATAAGTCATAAGATTTTAATCGAAAATATTTGGTGACGATCGGGGAAGCCGTTGTGATAAGTGTCAGCAACTCAACAACAAAGGATCTCCGGTCACAGCTAGACACTCTGCTTACTTACTTGATTGTACTTACTTACTAGTCTGTTTTGGTTTTAAACAGTCATGTTTACTTTTTTTTTATTGCAGAACCGTAGCTAAACTTCGCCATAAAAACTTGATTGTTTGCTTGTTTGAACTTATTTTGGCAGATTGTGCTGATTTAAACTTCCGCTATTTTCACTCATAATTACTACAATTACTAATTAAAATCTTATACTTTTGCCCGGGAAAGCTTGTAGTAGTAATCTATACAAGTAAAATGCTTTGTCCTGACCTAACTGACTGACAGATCAATGCATAGCCTAAAATGGCAAATCGTAGAGACCTGAAACTTGGAAGGTGTGTTCTTTGTATGACTCTAAAGGGGTGAAAAATGGTGGCTAAGTTTGTATGGGACAACGTGATTCATTGGCCTGATCTACTTCAAATTTTGCATAAACATTTGTGGCGGTCTACCATGGAGGATTGTGTCTAAACTCTTTGGCGCGCTGCGTGTTTTGTTTTGCTGTCAGTGTCTTGACTTGACATTAGTTGTGCGTTATTATTCTGTTCAGAGTTTTATGTTAAATGTATATCTTTGTTTGGTTTATTTTCCAATTACATAAAGTTATTAAAGTGGACTTTAAACTGTTTGTTATTTAGCCCACAAGTGGTGACCCCAGTGAATTTGTGTTAGTGACAACCGGACTTATATTATAGTAAACAATGAATGCTGCTGGTGTAGGCACGTCTTCTGTTAGCGAGCCGGAATTGTGTCGGGTTGGTGTTAAAGCGCCACCTTTCTGGTCGGACAAACCCGCACTTTGGTTCGCGCAACTAGAGGGGCAATTTGCATTGGCGAATGTGACCGCAGAGGATACGAAATTTTATCACGTCATATCGGTCTTGGATTATAAATACGCGACAGAAGTTGAAGATTTAATTATCAACCCACCAGCATCGGATAAGTATGTCACATTGAAGCGCGAGCTTATAAGTCGGTTGTCAAAATCAAAGCATCAGCGGCGTACCGAACTTTTAAATACGGAAGAGATGGGAGATCGCAAGCCTAGCCAGTTTCTTCGCCATCTTCGCACGCTGGCTCAGAACGATGTGGAGGATGACTTTCTTAGAACTATTTGGTTGAATCGGTTACCTACATTTTTGCAAGTTATAATTGCTACTCAAGACAAATTGAATCTCGATGACGCGGCCAAACTGGCCGATACGATTCTAGAACAGTCGCCGCAAGCTAACGTGCTGCAAGTAGCTGCAACATCGGTATCTTCAGAGCAAGGATTGGCGGCAGTCAATAGCAAGCTTGATGAATTGTCGAACCGGTTAGATGCTATGTCAATGCCCTCACGTGGCTGTCGCAATTGCAGCCGCGGCGGTCGTTCCCGCTCACGTAGCCAGCAACGTTTCCGTTCCCGCAGCCGCTCCACTGCCGCTGGCCAGCGTTTTTGCTGGTACCATGCCAACTTTGCTGACAAGGCAGCCAAGTGTGTTTCACCTTGCGCGTACCCAAAAAACCAATAGACCAGTTGCTATCGGCGGCTAGTGACTGTGCTTCTTTGTCAGGCCGCTTATTTGTAACAGACAGTTCCAGTAAAGTGCAGTTTTTAGTGGACACTGGTTCTGATGTGTGTGTTTATCCCCTAAAATTTTTGCGTGGTGAAAAACGCAATAAAACGAACTATGAACTATTTGCCGCGAATGGTACTACCATCGCTACTTATGGCTGGTTTAGTATTTCGCTTGATTTTAATTTACGTCGCACTTTCAATTGGCGGTTTGTGATAGCTGACGTGACGAAGCCCATTATCGGTGTAGACTTTTTAAGTTTTTACGGCTTGCTTGTCGACACCAGGCATCATCGCTTAATTGACAGCTCCACTAAACCAGTGTTTTTCAAACTTTTTCGCGATACGACCCCCTAGTATGGGAATAATATTTCGCGACCCCCCTTCTTATTTTCATGTAGATATTTTATTTATGTTACAAATATTCAATTAATACTACATTTATGCGTTTGCATAATTAACAACTTTTTTTTTGATGAGGTAGTTTTCGCGACCTCTCGCGACCCCCTTGTAGAGGCTTTGCGACCCCCAGGGGGTCGCGACCCACAGTTTGAAAAACACTGCACTAAACTATCCGCCACGGCTTTGCCCGTTTCTGGTGCTATTGGCCACGTGAAAGCTGTTGCAGGCTCATCTCGTTATCACCAGCTGTTGCAACAGTTTCCTGAAATCACCAGGCCTGCTGGAGATCCTACGGAGCGTGAAGTCAAGCATAAAACACTTCACTATATCCATACCAGTCCTGGCCCGCCTGTGTTCTGCAGGCCTCGACGGCTCGACCCGGACAGATTGAAAATAGCAACTCATGAGTTTGAAGACATGGTGCGTACTGGCGTTGCGCGTCGTTCGGATAGCTGTTGGTCATCTCCGCTGCACATGGTCCCGAAGAAAAACGGAGCTTGGCGGCCTTGTGGCGATTACCGGGCTTTGAATGCAAGAACCATTCCGGACAGATACCCGGTAAGGCATATAGGTGATTTTTCGCACATTCTACATGGTTGTAGCGTTTTTTCTACAATAGATTTGGTGCGTGCATATAATCAGATACCTGTAGCTCCCGAAGATATCCCAAAGACTGCTATAACCACGCCATTCGGTTTATTTGAATTCCCTTTTATGGGCTTTGGATTACGGAATGCTGCGCAGACTTTTGAAAGATTCATAGATGAGATTCTACGCGACCTGCCGTTCTGTTTTCCATATATTGATGATATTTTGGTGGCTTCGGAGAATCAGGACGAGCATGAACTTCATCTGAGGTTGGTTTTTGAGCGATTGAAAGAGCATGGCGTTCTCTTAAACACGGCGAAATGTGATTTTGGTCAATCGGTGGTGACATTTTTAGGTCACGAGATTTCCAGTAAAGGCACGAAGCCATTGCAGGACAAAGTTGTAGCCATTCAGGAATTCCCTAACTAAACCAACCACGATCAAGGAACTTCGTCGGTTTTTAGGCATGCTAAATTTTTATCATAGATTTTTGCCTCATGCCGCACGTATACAGTGTTCGCTGAATTATTTATTGGCAGGGCCTAAGGTGAGCGGCAAGGATAAAATTGATTGGACTCCAGAACTGGAAAAGGCGTTCCTTGATTGCAAGCTTAGTTTAGCTGACGCTGCACTTTTGTCTCATCCTCGTCCAAATGCAGAAATCGTTTTGGTGTCTGACGCGTCTGATGTAGCTATTGGGGCAGTCATCCAGCAGCGAAGCAAAGGTGCTTGGGAACCTTTGGGTTTCTTTTCAAGAAAGTTAAGCCCAGCACAGAGAAAATACAGTCCTTACGACAGAGAGTTGCTAGCAATCTATGAGGGAGTGAAGTATTTTAGACACATGTTGGAACTGAAAACCTTTGCAATATTAACGGACCACAAGCCAATTACTTTTGCTTTCAAGAAGTCCCTTGATAAATGTTCACCTAGGCAGTTTCGCTATTTGGATTTCATTAGTCAGTTCTCAACTGATGTCAGGCATATTTCCGGGAGTGATAATTTGGTAGCTGACACTTTATCTCGACCCGTTGAAGCTATTAGTGCCATTGACCTTGATGCGTTGGCTGTATCGCAAGAGTCAGATTCTGAACTTCATAATTATCTGAATAAAGGAACTTCGTTGTGTTTGAAGAAAGTTGAGATACCTGGTTCTACCACAGAGTTGTTCTGTGATGTTTCACAAGCTGTTCCTCGTCCATTTGTTACACCAACGTTCCGACGAAAAAATTTTGATTTGTTACACGGGCTTAGCCATCCTGGTGCCAAAGTTACAATTAAGCTGGTGACACAACGATTTGTATGGCCAGGAGTTCGAAAAGATTGTCGCGAATGGGCTAAGGCGTGTCTGCACTGTCAACGTTCGAAGGTTGCTCGGCATGTACAGTCTCCAGTGCACTCTTTTACCATGCCAACTCAAAGGTTCTCTCAAGTACGTATTGACTTGATAGGGCCCTTACCGTCGGCTCGGGGTTATCAATATTGCTTAACTGCTGTGGATCGGTTTACCAGATGGCCGGAAGCAATGCCCATAACCGACATGAAGGCAGAGACTGTTAGTACCGCGTTTATTTCTGGATGGATAGCCAGATTCGGATGTCCAGAAAAAATTACCACCGATCAGGGGCGGCAGTTCGTTTCGGATATTTTCCGTCGTCTGTCCGCCATGACAGGGGCTCAGCGAGTTCATACAACTACGTATCATCCCGCCGCAAATGGATTAGTTGAAAGATTTCATAGACAGCTGAAGGCTGCGTTAATGTGTCATGCCGGAGAGGATTGGATAGATTGCCTTCCCTTAGTTTTGCTCGGGATTCGTTCCGCATGGAAGGAAGACTTATCAGCATCCTCAGCCGATTTAGTTTACGGGGAACCTTTGCGGCTGCCCGGTGATTTCTTTCAATCATCTCTAAATCTGCCAATAGATTACCCAGATTTCTTGCGTCGACTTCGCGGCCACATTCAAGATATTTGGCCTACCCCAGTCGCACGTCATGGTAAGGCTAGAGTTTTTGTGCATAAAGATTTATCAACGGCTACTCAGGTGTTTTTGAGACAAGATGCTGTTCGAAGATCTCTTCAGCCTCCATATACTGGGCCTTATAAAGTGCTTGAGAGAGGTGAGAAGGTGTTTAAGATAGACGTCCGCGGCAAGCCTGTTAACGTGTCTATTGATCGGTTAAAGCCTGCTCACTTGTTTGAGGAAGCCGATTTGCCTCAACAGCAGCAGACCTCCCGGCATTCAGCTATACAAACCCGTTACGGACGTTCTGTGCACTTTCCCGATTTTTATCGGCCTTGAAGGTCTAGAGGGGGGCTGATGTGGCGGTCTACCATGGAGGATTGTGTCTAAGCTCTTTGGCGCGTTGCGTGTTTTGTTTTGCTGTCAGTGTCTTGACTTGACATTAGTTGTGCGTTATTATTCTGTTCAGAGTTTTATGTTAAATGTATATCTTTGTTTGGTTTATTTTCCAATTACATAAAGTTATTAAAGTGGACTTTAAACTGTTTGTTATTTAGCCCACAAGTGGTGACCCCAGTGAATTTGTGTTAGTGACAACCGGACTTATATTATAGTAAACAATGAACATAAAACTCCATTTACATAAATAACGCGGTTTAAAAGGGGTAGAACGTTGTTTTGGGGTGATTTGCTTCGAAGGTGATATCAATACTCCTTAGTGCTTTTGATTTGAAATACATCTTATTTTGACACAGTCATGTTTGAAAACTGAATCCGGTTTAATTCAAAAAAGTTTGAACTCACGTAAGAGGTACAAGGCAAATACTCTTTAAAGTTGGAATGTCTGGAAAGTCAGCGTATTATATTAGTACCGCATTTTGCTAAACGTGGCCTTTAAGTCTACCTTATATAGGCTCTGTCTATCCCGTAAGGGATAATGAAGACGTGATTTGTATGTGTGTGTGCATTTTGAAGTTTTCTAAACTTTAGAGAGGTCATGCGTTTTTTAGAAATTCCCTCGGGATAGGGAATGGGGTTTCAAGTCCGCTGCAAAGGCGCCCTAACTCTGTAACTATAATTACCTACTAAACTCTTGAAATTCGACACACAAGCAAAGAATCATAACTGCTAAAAATTAATTTCAGGACTTTCCAAAGCTCCCACGGGTTAGGGAGTAAAAAGGATTTATATTCTTACTTTGAAATGGTCCTATCTCCGTAACTGTTATTACTAGAATATTTAAACTTGGCATACCAAGAGGTAATTATGATAATTATTAGAAAACTGATTTCTGTAATTTGCAAAATTTCCCTGGGATATGAAATAAATAGGATCATTTTACGATTTAGATCCTTGGTATTTGGCCGACATGTTCCTTGACGATGTTCCTTGCATTTAGAAGGGATTTTGCAAATTTCTCACGAGATAAAAGGACGGGATAGCAAATAATGACTTAATATTTAAACAAATGATGGGATGAAGGTGGTAGGTATGTCACTTTGACCTTACCTGCGCAGACGAAGTCGCGGGCAAAAGCTAGTTAGTTAGATACATAATGTTCTATTTATAAGCATAAATACAGTAGCACCAAGTAAGTAAGTTTAAGAACGCGGTAATTTTTGTTTCAAACATGACGCAAGAGCCAGATATTGTGAATGTAATAAAACAGACGCTGAAGTAATCAATCCCTCGAACAAAAACTTTTTCAATTACAATCGCACTCCACGTGGCCGCACAAAAAGCTATCTCGTTCCGACCGCGAACACGTTTTTTGCACGTTTACCTACTCAAGTTACTCTTAACGAAGCTGCATAATATACGTAATAACTAATATTGTTACATACTTACTCACAGGACAAGTGCATGTGTGCATGTGTGTTGTCCTGTATTAATTTTTTTCTTGTGTTTTATGTACCTACAATAATACCTACATACATATACACACAAGCACTATACAATTCGTACTGCCTAACGTAACCACAAATACATTTACATTATACGACGGCACTAGCTGTTGGCCGTGGGAACTTTGCACTTTCTTGCAATAAACTGTTAATGAAGTATAGCGTAGCTCTCCGTTAATGAAGTAATGTTTAAAATCGCTTCAGTGCCTAGTTAAATATTTACATGTCACACTGGTAATAAAAGTAAATTTCGCTTAAATTAATCTTGGTGAGCGTTGTTCATGGTTAAGCCTCTGTAATGCTTATTAGACATTAATTAGATTGGTTTCCTTCATTTTATTTATAATAGAATAGGGATCCGTACCAAAGGAAAAAAAGAAAGCATTTGCAAAAGTCTCTCTGTTTTCCGTCTCATCCGTCTGTCAATATTCATTTCTTATGAACCCTACTTGGTGCTCTACTTACTTAGTGCAGTACCTAAAGTCACCTCACACACGCAACTACAAAGAATTTAAACTTACCAACAATTTGTTAAACAATTCATATATGGATTGATAGATAGATATTAGACAGGTAGTCAGTACCCGCAGAAATGTGTTGCCAGGGTGTTGCTGCTTCAAAGTAACTTTCAGTAATGGTCCGTACGAATTTCGCCGATCTCCTTGTTTGGTTGCATGCAATTGCGTTGGATCATATAAAAATTAAATAAAAGCCCATTCATAGATTTTTATGAAGTCATACCTAATTAACGGATCAGAATGGGTTAGAAGCTAATAAAATGTTGCCTTTGTATTTAAATTACGCATTGAACGGCGGCTGAACTAATCATTGAATGGTCCATTCTGTGAGAGAGTGTCGTTTGATGTTAAATTGAGCATTGCAGGTCACTGTATGCCAAGCAGCGCATTGCCAACGGCGACGGGAGCCGCGGGGCGGGGCCGGGCGGGGCGGGGTGGGGCGGCCGCCGGCCGGTGCGCCGACTAAACATGCTTTCGCAGAGACAAGGTCGATTCCTAACAGAGTTTGCTTTAGGTTTTCTTAAGATTAGCGAATAAGACGGTGGTAGCGGTCCGGACAGCCCTTGCACAAGGTTCTAGCAAGCATATAACTCAATTTGAAGTAAGAAGTAAAGTCGTATTATCTCGGAAATGTTCGTATTTGTCAAACTACTTCAGGCAGAATCATAGACACGTCGGCATCATTCGGAAGTAATCGTGTGTTCACGATGGGAAAGGATTATTTACTATGTCTGTACGTAGGTACAGACCTACTATCAAACAAGTTGATTCCTGTCCTGACCCACAGTAACGTTATTGCCAACTCAATTTAACGTCACTATGACATTTTCTATGAAAGTTTTCCACGGTGGGTCAGGACAGAAATCACATTGTTCGATAGTCAGTCACCGTCATATATTTTGAAGCACCCAAATCGGCCAAATAGTTCTGTACACCATAGAATAATATGGTGTGTGAAACTTTTCGGCCACTTTGGATATTTCATACTACGAGTAGGTATATGACGCTGACTCTACTATGTATTATCATGTCATTAGTAGCGCGGCGCAGCAAACTACGGTTAGTGGTTATCAATAAGGCGCACTCGATAATTTGGCTGCGATATTGATATCTAAACGATACCAACAACGATTACACATCTCAAAACACAGCACAGAACGATTGAATTTAGTTGTGCTGCAGGCCTCAAACCCTGACCTTACTATGTGTACGCTCTACGGCTCTATGTTGATTATTATGGTCACAAGATTTTAAATAAAAAAAATCAATCTTTCAACTCAGCTCCTACCTGCGAGAAATTAATTACTAGTTTATTGTGCAAGGACAGTGTACAATTTTTTAAACTACAATAAGTTTATCGTCTGATTTTATCAGTCTTTGGGTACAGGTTTCATTGACTCAATATATGTTTCACCGGTCGATGCGCATAAAATAATCCTGTAGAAAGGAACACAATACAGTAGGTATGTCTGTAATCTGTACTGCCCTACGATATTAAGTATACGAGTAGAGTCAGATTGATGGATTTAAAGACATGGCGGTACTGTAAAGGTTCTTATTAGAGAAGGTCGTCACAGCGCTCACAGCTCCGGCCCTGTACGTACGCGCGCCGCTCGCGTCTGCTGGAAGTGATTAATTGCTCGCTGAATGAATTGTTGTTTGGTTTGCCCACCACGACCGCAGAGAGGGATTATATTATGTTACTAACACTTTTTCGTGATTACAAAATTAGCACTCGATGAAAAAAACAATTGAAGCAACGGGGTGGAGTTCACTAACTGGAAAATACCAATCTATCTAAACATATATAATAAAGCTGAAGAGGGTCAAAGTCTGTATACGGGAGATATTTAATTGAACTTGAATTGAACTCCATATAAATGACTTTATCCGGTTTTATGCAAGTTTGCTAGCTTTCGTTTTCAAATAATGATAATAATATCTGCAATGGACCCAAGAAAACTCCATCATCCGTTGAAGAAGGTATCGATCGTCTCAAGTGAGATAGGTAATGAATTCTGAGATACTAAAAATAGCTAAGAAAAGTTACGAAGTGCACAGAAATATAAGAATGAAAGAAAAATAATATTCTCAAACCAATTTGATATCTTAAAAGGTAGACCATGGTCTGCATACCGACAAAATGTACGGTTGTTCGCGTAGGGCAAGAAGTGACCAAAAAACTTGAAGTCAGTAGGAACCTATTATAAAAACGGACCGAGTCCACCGTACCAACAAAAAGCAGTGATGTTTTATGCCACGATGGTTAAAAGAAACCTTCTCGATATTATCGTAAGTTATCATATACCTACTAGGACTTGCAGTTTTATATAAAACTAGCTTTTGCACGCGACTTCGTCCGCTCAGGTAATGTCAACATACCACCTTCGTCCAATCATTTCTTCAAATATTTAATAAGTCGTTATTTATTATCTCGTGTCAAATTTGCAAAATCCCTTCTAAATGCTCCTTTTTGATCCTCGAGGAACTCTTGACTCTTGACCCTTGGTTCTTACCAAGGGTCGAAATCATATAATGATCCTTTTTATTTCTTATCCCAGGGGAATTTTGCAAAATACAGAAATCTTTAAAATCTTTAATACAGAAAGATATCAAAGAAAATTTTGAGCAGGTCTGTATGATTCCTTGCTTGTGTTCCAAATTTCAAGACTAGTAATTATAGTTACGGAGATAGGGCGCCTTTGCAGCGGACTTATAAATCCCATTTATTCCCATCCCGAGGGAATTTCTTAAGATCAGTCAGTCAGTCAGTCGGTCAGTCAGTCTTTTAGGACAAAGCATTTTATATGTAAACATAGACAAATAGATTTTTTTTTTGAAAAAATAACGTCAGTGATCTTATTCTTTTCCGTGCGTCAGCTTTTCCTTGGACTGTCGGGACGGAAAGTGAAACACATCGAAACATTCCTAGCCGCAACAGCCGAGTTAAATATAGTTAGGAAGTTATCATCAGCAGTGTTCGAGCTGAATTTCAAAACTATTCAGTTTATTTATGACTTCATTCTTAGAACGTGTTATGTTTGTTTTGTTGCCTATTTCTCGATTTACTAAAGGAGATTGTACTGGTACAAAGTATTGATAGGGGTATTTGTTTATTTGTATAGGTACTTGTTACCTATTTTCAGTGTTCTTTATATTTTATATCAGTTTATTAAATTGTGAAAAGCTTAAAGTAGATTTTAAAAAACGCTGTCTTGGAAACCATGGCACCTTGTTTTCGTAGATAACACTCCGTAAAGCCATGTGATGCTTTAAAGCGACCGCAAAATGGGAAGCTTAGCGTGAGTTGCACCAAGTTACCTTGACAATACCTTTAACCATATCCTACAATATTCACATAATATTCCAAAGGTTTTCTGTTAAATACACCTACCTCGAAGTCGTCAATTATGATTGAAAGTATTAAGTAAAGTATAAGTATAGAGGGAAGGTAGAGCTGAAAAATAAATAATACTTATTATTTTTAACTCCCGGAGTTAGGAGGAATTAGTTAGCTTCCAACCCTTGGAACAAAACGGCTGAAATGACGTTGAGCGAAGTTCAAAGAAATAAATGCCTTAAGTGCGTGTAAAAATGCTCCTTTGACAGCGTAACATGCAGGCAACAGTAGTGGCGGTGGAAGTCCTAACAGTTGTAGCACACTGTACTTAGACGAAGTTCTAGCCTGAAAGACGAAACTTTTGTGAGACTCAAAGTGTCAGGAGGAACTTTTAATTTGACAGCAAATTTAATGTACAGACAGACAAGCAGTCAATGTTTCTAATACCCCCACAATAGTTTTTCTCAAATATCTCAATCCATCTTTTTCCTACTCTTGCAGTCAGCAGCAGAATAGCTCGGTATGCTCAAAAGATAAAATATCGAATAGCTAGAAAACAATTGCAAATTCTTTTTGATTTGGATGAAATTTAAAATAGTGATAATAGCATCCATCATAAATCATCTGTTACTTTTAACTAAAAAAATTCAACGATTTCTAATTCTACGCAGACGGATTTACAGACAAAAGCTTTACTGTCTGCAGCAACATTAATACTTGCACAACAGATTAAGGGTGCGCATCATTTGAGGCAAATCAGAGACGTGCAGCAGGGATAAACCAATTACATGATCAAATTGCAAGGGGCAAAATGAGAATTTCGACTAATATATGGATAGATCTTAACTGGTCGATTCGCTGCATTACTGTAAGCGCACGCTAATTTAGCTAGTTAACTAAGTACTCCGAGTGTGGCGAACTAGTGGACTATATTGTTAAGAATTCAAAACTGATCCTTCGTTATGGTAAATGAGAACAGGCTTTATTAAAGAGAACAATCACAGTGACGTTGACAGCTGACAGATGTCAACGGCACGTTTTGGCGCGAAGCGCTCTAGAAGAGACGCGGAGTTTTGTATTGTCATTCAGACTGAGATGCTGATATGTTTAGTGATACGTTCGAAGTGTAATCTGTATTAATGGTAATAGAAGACGTAGTGATCAATAAGAAAAGACTATGCCCGTGAGGTTTCTTGCTAGTTCTTCCCGCGGAGGGTCATACTGAACTAGCTCAATGTACTCTGTGTTGTTGACCAAGTGAATAAAACGAGGTGCGCTACTAACCCGAGTTTCATTGGATGTAAGGGAGGATTCTAACAAGTCAGAAGCGCGATGAAACACGCCCCATGACATAGGAAGGAAAGCCATATAAAAGGGTATGGTATTAGAACTAAATTTGGTAAGTGATAACTATTATGTGAACCGGCGTCTTACAAAATCCCGTGAGTATTTATTGAATATAAAATACTGCTTAAAGTGAGTTGAAAAAAAATATAGGTTCTGCTGGGTATGAGATGACCAGCTTGAGGTCATAAACTATTTTGATTTACATTGCATGAAGCAGGTACATACAAGATTCATTCACAACTATTAAGTGAACTGTTCCTGACTAACTTAATGATCAATGAGGATAGTTAATGATCCACAGAGATACTTCACCTAAATCAGATGTTTGATCACTTAAACGCTTACCTACAACTAGGAAGGCAAACAAGTGAGTAGTCTACCCGATGGTAAGTGATCACCACTGCTAGTGAGATAGTTTTTCTTCTAGTATTTATTCTGTATGTTTATGTGGGAATAACAAGACATAGAAGAGGTTTTATTGTGATGGATTGTATAACATCCATTATATTGGTTTGAGATGGATTTAAAGTTTAGATCTATCTTATTTATTTTTAAAGTGATGTAGTATACCTACGAGTGATTTTTATTTAGATTAGACTTCTTGATAATTTTGTGAAATAATTTATAAGAGAAGAGAATGAGAATAATTATTCGTACACCAATAGAAAATGTACAATACTCACACATACACATACAAACACTACACTACACCATATTGTCACACATTGTCTGGACGTGACTCTTCTGAGATGACTTCACTAACTAGGTAGTCCTCGGATTGAAAATATTCATGCGTTAGTAATATTATAAAATAAAGAGAAAAGTTAAGATATATTAAGTGACATACTATCAGTAAGTATATAGTACTCATGTATGGAAAAGTAAATTTAAAGGCAAGTATGTGATATGAATACATAAACAATATGTTTCTAGGGATTTATATTAACTTATTTATTACATTGTAATGCAAAGAACATACATTACAAGATGTTACAAGTGATTTGTCGGTCCATGACACTGCAAGGATACTCGACAATAATTAACCACTGCATACAAGGATTATTTTATTTTATTGTTAATAGTTGTATTAGTGCCGATCATACAATCATATAATATTTATTTATTGTTTTCCATCAAGGAGTTTTCAAAAGAGTGATGATTTTGAAAAGTGATAAAGAGCATAAATTAAAATGTAAAAAGAAAAATCTGCAAGTCAAATGTATTATTAAATAAAATAATATGATGACACTGTGATATATTTCTATGGGATTAAATTTGAAGCGTTGGTTAAGTGTTCTGCAAGTTTAGTTATTGAGATGATGAGATGATGTTAAAGATTATACCTACTAAAACAAAAAAAATAATAGGTGACAAAGTTCTTGCAAATAAGTGGATAAATGGTTGATTTCACTGGTGATATGTGAGGATACAGAGTACCAATCATGATTAGTAGTGTTTATATCAATTGCATTCTTCATTATCCACAAAAGATAGGCATAATGTAGAAACTTATGCGACGAAATTACAGGGTTAGGAACTCTGGTTTTGTCACTTTTAAAGTAAGTACATGATGTGGAGGATTCTAATGAATAGATTTATTATAATGAAGAGAAGTAAAATTATGAAAAGTATGTAGGTACTAACAGAAAAAAAAAACCAGAGTAATAAGTACCTTAATTATTTTCAACATACTTCTTCAGGCATATACCTAGTGCAGATAAGATAGTGTGCCATGGCATTGGTACCTGTTGAATGAATGGTACTTTACTATCTTTGAAAGAAAATAACAAATATGAGGGAAAATTAAATACCTTACATAGTAAATGTTTAAGTGTAGTGATTCACATGCCAAACTTATCAAGTGACTTCAAAATCAATTTGGTAGTGATGTTGGGTTTAACTATGTACTGGCAACTAAGAGATACATCAAAACAGGAGACACCTATACATATTATACATGTATAGTATTCTTTTGGATAAGTTTGTATATATAAATAGGTTATGAGTCAACAATTGGACTGCAAATGATAGTGAACCTAAGAGATATGTTATATATTAAAAAAAAAAAAAACCTTTCGTTGCATGAGCATAACAGAGACTTAGTAATAGATAGATTGGAAAATACACATCAACTTTCGGAAAATATTCAATATGCCCTTCTAGTGTTGTGTATTATAGTGAATGCAATTCATGACATGATAAGATTAATTAATCTAGAGTTAATTAAGGACAATCAAGTGACCTCTTTTTTCTAAACTAAGGAAAGCCTGTGCTTTGAGTAAACATACTTATACAGATTAATACATACTAGAAAACATATAAAGCATTCGAGAGCAAATAGTCATTTTTTGTATGTTTATACATAATGTCTGCCCTGACTGGTGACAGACTCTGAACTTATAGTTTCATGGTCTGGGTCAGCCCTCTAACCATTGGGCCATCGGTTGTCGACTGAAATTGAATAGACAAATCTCTGATTTTTTTTGATGGATAGTCAGTTGATTACTGCTAATATTATTACTGTACTTGGTAGAGCCACATAGTGCATAAACCCATGAATAGAGACTCAGGGGTAACTACCCTTTGAGTATTTTATTTTTAGGTGAGTGATTGCCTTAAGAAATCCCATTTCCATTTGCTCACCATCAAATCTGTAGAGAGAGTAGACAGGCACTTTATTGATAGTGCGATTTGTATAACAGTTTACACACACAACAGGAAACATTACTGTAATAGATGGTTACAAGATTTTCATAAGATAGAGAATTTGTATGAATGCAATTAAAATATGACATGATAGGTAGGTGCCTATAAAAGTAAATTAGATATTGTGATGAGTGTCAAGTCACACTTACACGCATGTGTGTGAACATTTTACTGTACAAAATAAAGGGGCTGATAATATTGACAGTCACTAAAAGATGTACACATACAAAAGCAAGCTAGTCCCTCAAAGAGATCTCTACCAATTGTGTGTTGGTTGAGAACCAATAAACAGTGGGTGGATGATTTCAAACAGTGAAGACCACACATATGAATAACTCAACATAACACATGTATACATGAACGCAACATCAAATATACAACATACAATACATACAAAGAGTAGAGAAGTCAGAATAGTGATTCGAGATTAATGTTTTTGCAAAATTTTAAGTGAAGCAAAGTAAAGTAATGAAGTCGAATCTAATATTTTAATGACTAAGAGATAAATACAGAGTAGGTACTTATAATAATAATATAAATTATTACACGTGAGTTCATATTGTGTCAGTAACACGAAATTAAAAATTATGTGGGAAGTGAAATAGTGATGTGTGATGATGATAATAGACTTCTGAATGTTTCAGCGATATTGTACGCTGATTATTCTGTGACGAGAGATGACTGGATTGCCATTGCATCGGATGGACCAGTTGGTAAGTGACAAAGTCGTATGTCATAAGTCATAAGCCGTTTATTTTTTAATAAACAAGGGATGAAGCCGTACCCCAACGGCGACCTGGATGATACTGAACACGAACAGTGACCAGGACAGTGAGCCCGGATGATACCGAATTAACGGTGACCACAAAATGGGCAGTGGATGATACCGAAAGATTTGATGATTGAAGTGAATAAATACATAGATAGTATTTACTTGTACTTAGAATTTATTAGTCAGAATGTTCTTGTTGAATTTTGATATATATATATGCCCCAATTCATAACCATCTCATTACGTCACCGACTATAAGGCATTTTTGTTTATGGTAATTATAGCTCTAAAATCCATGTCAATATGTTCATAGAATAAAAAGAAATAATACCGCAAGTATTGCGACTCGTAATCGTAATAATCGTCTAATGAAAAAAAAAACAATTCACATTCAGAGAAGCTTAGTTATTTTATTCACTTCAAACAATCAAGCGAATATCTAAGCGGTGACCACAAGTGATGCATAGACTGATACCGAAGCACGCATGTGCAAGCGGTGGCTATGGAAGTGATTATGGCAATGGCTAATGACTGCGCTATTTATAATGTCAAATTGCAAATATTTATTATATTCGCTTAAGTAATTCATTATCATGTGAAACGGTCTTTTTACTTTGTGCAACCAGAGCGACACACAGTACATTTATTTCTTACGTTTAAAGTCCAGTATTTGAGTGTGGCAGATATTATATACAAGGACCGGCATGATTTCAAGGGATTGCCATCGCTCTTAATAACGATATTCTGGGGTTCTCGCTTGGTACCTACATTTATATCTACGAAATTGTGATATTGGTTTGCTAAGATTCAGTAACATGAGTATTTCTTTATTGGTCCTTTTGAGTACAAGTAAAGAGAACGTTACTAGTGAGTTACAATTTAAATGTAAATCTGAGGATAATCAACTGCTAGTATGTAATATTATTAAGCCGTTAGGAGTAGACACTATTTAGTAATAAATACAATACATCAGAAAATATCCAGAAGACTTACAGCTACGATAGTGATTTTCAGCGATTGTTAAACGCAATGAATGTTAGACAGTAGGCGGTTGTATCGCTTAAAAGATATTGTTCGCATTTGTTTGTATTTTAAACAATTTGATTTTAGTGATTCTGAAGTGACAAACAATTAATGGGAGTTGCAGTAGCGAAATAAATAAAATGGATCAAATATTAATGCTGTTCTAAAAGATGAAATTATACTGCAATTTAAGTTATGTTTGTATATCTCAATATTTGTATGAATTGATGAATTAATTAGTGCGTAAGTACTAGTTTCGTTATATTAGGAACCCAGGACTGACGATTGATGGACGATTCAATGTTACTCTATTGATAACTGAGCAGGATATATATAAATTGCTAGTTTGATCCATGATGTTGTTGCGTTACGGCAGACATGAAGTCAAGCAAAGATTAAAGCTCTCATTTTATTCTAGTGTCAATTGTTATAATTATAATATTTATAATATACTCGTACGTTCACGAGTAACTGAACGGAATGAGTGATCAGAAGCAATTAATTGCAGTGACACCATCATTGAGTCAATTCTGAAGCAATAATGATAAATTTAAAGAAAATGAACCGCTGACAATATCGTCGACTGGACTTATAATGATCTGTTTCGGTGTCTTAATAATGCTTACTTCAATTGTACTTTATTAAGAATTGGTGGGGTGAGGGGTTTGACATGTATATAATATTATATATTATACTACCTACTATAATTAATATAGGTAGGCTTGCTGTGACGTGCGAGTTGTGATGGGCACCAAATGCTTTTATTTTGACCATATTTTGTACCGACCCACTTCACCGAGAAAATGTTGATAATGTAGATAGAAATATTATGTAGATACCTTGTGATATCTTACTTGTTGCATAGACTTGTACCTTCTTGATTTGGACTGGTTGTTTTGTTCGATATGGGTATTGAAATGGATTTGAATCAAGAACACTATTGCCATATTAGACATAGAATATAATTGGTGTTAGACTGGCAATGTAATACGCGAATGTCAAGGAGAGATAACACGATAGACGAGACCATGTTTCTGACACGCTGCGAGCCTAAGTGAAACCACTGACGCTCAATTGAAATAAGTTATGTTCCTTTTTCCTTGACACGCGCTAACAACTGAAAAAAACCCAGTTTCTTTTAGAGTCGATCTACGTAATCTAGTGAAATTTGTATGTTATGGATCTACTGAATCCAGGACCCACTATACTGTTACTAATAAAACAAAGAAAGGTGTTTATTGACAAAGCTTATAGCACTGCTTACGATAGGTACTGATTGATACAAAACTTATGATACTGATTGCAACAGAGTGCTAGTGTGGTAATTAGTACATACGTAACAGACATTTCAATTATAGTGTAAAAAAAAAAAAAAAGTTCAGTACTCATAGATGTAAATGTACCTACAAGAAATGTATATATTGGAGACCTTGTGCAAGTAATTTATGATGCGCGTAAAATGTTTTAAAGTATAATAATTTTGAATTCAATTCACCACAACATATCAGTAATGGAAGTATTTAAATTTATATTGGCCACAAATAATAAAAAAAAAAAAAACACTGATGTGAGGACGATGTTAATATTTTATGAAGTCCTTATTTTGTTGTCTATCGATTAGAAAGCGATAATTTGGTTGAAATTGATTGCTTATTTGGATGTCATACATGAATGAGGTCATTCATGAGAGATGGGATGGCCGCAGCAGATATTATGGAAATACGAATTCATTTAATTCGCTGAGCTATGCAAGCTTATACTTGTTCATATTATAAGTGTTAGAGAAGTGATACTGATATCAAAGTAAGGAATTAGTTTTTTTTTTGTTCGTGCTGGTGTTTATGATTTTATGTAAATAAATTAGAACAGCTTAAATTGAATACTTATGTGAAAAAAAAATAACAGTCTTGTTATTCGTAGAGTGTAATCGAATAGATGTAGAGTTGAGTACAACATACAGTATTGTAATTGATAATTTTCATACCACGATTTGTGTCAAAATAATAACTTGATATGCATAACTACTTGCCGAAAATGATTGTACTTACATTTGAAAAATTTCTCGTTTTGTTGTGTATTATCTTTAATTAGTCTATTTTCATTTACCTCTGTCTCGGACACCAGTGGCCTGATTTGTGATACTCAGCATGGTTCTTAGTCGATGAATCCGATTACGCACAAGCAAGTTATTGGATCATAAGAGAGTAAGATCTCTTGCGTACCCAAACAGCATGGGAACGTGCATTGATACTTTTCTGCTGTACTATTATAGCCGTTCAGGATCAGTGCTGGGTACCACTAATCTTGTTAGGTGTTGCCTGAGGTCAGGCACAGGTCAGGACGGCCGACTGTTAAGAATTCAAAACTGATCCTTCGTTATGGTAAATGAGAACAGGCTTTATTAAAGAGAACAATCACAGTGACGTTGACAGCTGACAGATGTCAACGGCACGTTTTGGCGCGAAGCGCTCTAGAAGAGACGCGGAGTTTTGTATTGTCATTCAGACTGAGATGCTGATATGTTTAGTGATACGTTCGAAGTGTAATCTGTATTAATGGTAATAGAAGACGTAGTGATCAATAAGAAAAGACTATGCCCGTGAGGTTTCTTGCTAGTTCTTCCCGCGGAGGGTCATACTGAACTAGCTCAATGTACTCTGTGTTGTTGACCAAGTGAATAAAACGAGGTGCGCTACTAACCCGAGTTTCATTGGATGTAAGGGAGGATTCTAACAATATATTATAAATGAAAGCGGCTTATGATGATGAACTGGTTTTTAATAAGTATAGAAGTAGAACTACATAAGATGAGTGACCTCGTGGCAGCAGCACCTCCTACCTTGGTTCGTAAGGAACTGAATCAGTTATAAAAATAAGATACTGCTGTCACAAGGTTTACAACTGCCAGCTATAAAATACATTTTGGCAGTAAAAAGGAGTTTATTAGGTAGCATGGCAAGCAAACAAAAGAGGTTCAACGGCTAAGTTAGTAAATGGATTTGAAAATACGTTTTAACTTTCATCAAAACTGAAGCGCTTATGGAGGGATTACTTCATCTTGTAGTAGGGGAGCCCACGTAGCTGAATCGGGATTTACTCGAGTGTCAGAGAGATGCGAAGTTTAGATGATAAAAAGAAAAAAATTACATATAATATGTACCTTTTCATCGGTGGGGGAGCGACTACAGATTTTCAAAAATGTAAAAAAAACTGCTGCATGGACATAATTGAGCGCGTCAGATATTAATAGCATCCACGTCCTATGTATTTCTGAAAATGTACGTATGTTAATCTGATTGTTTCCATGATGGGGGTGGACGTACGTAAGGGTTGAAAATGAAAAAAAAAAATTAATCGAGGCGTCAGATTTTCTAAGGGGATGTTAAGTGAACATAAAAAAAAACTCTTATAAATATAATAATCTGACGATTTGGATGTGACGCAAACTTGCGGCCATTATTAGAAAGTGCAAAAAAATTCGCCATTTTGAAATAGGTACTCGAGCGCGTCAGATTAAGATATATTATGGTTCATCTTAATGCCCTATTGACAATTATCTAGAGGGATTCGCCTAATCATTGAACTTAATTTATTGAAAACTGAGGAAATAGCGAGAAAATAAAAAAGTGCATGTTTTTTAAGTATAATACTTGTATTTTTAAGAAAATAATTATAAAAAAACAATTTTTTGCGTATTTTTTTTTATTGTCATTACGGAGTAAGAGAGTAATAGATAGAGAAAGAGTGAGAGAGGAATAGAAACGTGGAGAGGGGATTACAGGCATCGCATAGCTGCACGCATTAAACTTAATCGTTTTTTTTTTACTTAGGCTTATGGAAATCGTCAGATTATATTTTTCGTTATCCTTGAATTATTTCCTTCAAAATAAAAAATAATTTAGCCACGCTCGAGAAAGTCGAGATAACGTTTTTTTTTTACAAGTTTGTAACCCTCCTACTTCTCTGCGTCACTCGAAAATTGTCAGATTAGTGGAATATACACTTTTTAGCATGTAATTAATTAACTCACTCTACCTTAATCTGACGCTCCCGAGAATTTCTGATGATTAATTTTTTTTTACTAATCTGATCCTTTATCCTTGACAGGCGGCCATATATATGGGGCTCATATTTGGTGGAGGTACTTTACCGGGTACAAGTTATCTCCCTGTATGTTAATCTGCCGCGCTTTAGTAACTCCCGAGATCCCCTCCCTTGGGTTCCCCTACTATTGAAAAACAAACACAAAAACTTAAACAAAAATCTAAAGGTTGTATCCATGGCTGAAAGACATTAAATAGCAGATAAGTAAATCTCTACGAGGAGCACAAACTGATCATTGCGTCCAAAAACCTGAACTATTTTATAGGCTCATAATCTTTCACCTCCCAAGTCGAGGTCATACCTATAGGCATAGTGTCTCGCACGACTAGACCCGCATGGGTAGAAACTAAATCTTACGCAATGTAGTCACATGATGTTCTTTAAAATCAAATTGAAAATAACTTCTAACTTCACTTGTGAGACAAAATAAGAACAAACAAAATTTACCCCTTTATCCATCCTTTATCGCAGCTTTGCAGTCCTAAATGTTCAGACTGTTTGTTCGAATTCTCCAAGAACAAAACGCGATACGAAAATTGTATTAGATACACCAGGTTATAACAAGTTTTTTCTTTAGATACGTACTAACCTAAAGATACCACGTACCTATATAACTTTATCACACTTACACTAATCCTATTATCACTGCAAAAGCGTATTAAGGAACGTCTGCCTGTCCGCTAATCCTGCTATCTGTCCGTTAGTCAATCTCAACTCCACTGAAACTCTGCATTGGATTGGATCAATGAAATTATTTGCAGTTGTTCTTAAACTGTCACAAACCCAACTTGTGGGTATTGCATGCGCTTGAAGCAAAGTCCTGGAATCGCCAGAAAGTAAAAAATCCCAAACCTATACCGGTACTAACTTTTGAAAACCTAGTTCTGCTCAAAGAATACTGCTGAATATGCATTGCAAAAGATTCGCAAAGTAGCACTAAAAAAGACGATCTTACCTCTCAGCAAAAAAAATCAGGTGTCTCAAAAGTGTTTCCGTTTAAGACCTAACCTAAGGTCACCCTGTATCGATCCACAGCACGCCGCGGCGGCTGGAGAGTGGAGACCGCACCACGGCACCCCTCTCGCTTTCTCTCCGTCTCCGAGTCCGCAGTACAACACCACATATTATTGCACGCACCTACGTACCTTTCTACTTCCTACCTACATCCACTACAATTTATCATAATTCAATAGGCACACTGTCAGTACAATACACGGTAGGTTGCAAATCTGCACAAAATTTTGAATGAATTAACAATCAAAACGCTTCCATTCATCCGCAGGACGTTCCGTGGTATGTAGTATAGATACAGGCGGCACATTTATATCTAGATAGATTCTGAAAGGGGCTGGTCGCGGGTCGATCGAACCTGCGGCAGCTTCAATGCGGCAAAGTTAATCGTCTTGTGGGGATTTGCTAGGAGTGCGAGCCGACCTTCGCGGGACGTCAGGCGATTGGAACCCGCTGACCCAGTGCCCCGGGGCTGCAGCGGGCACGACGCGCGCGCCGCACGCGCCCGCGAGAGTGGGGAGTGCGTGCGAGCGCGTGATGCGCGCCCAAACCACGCGCTCTACTATATCCGTCATACACTCGCGCTCGAGGGTCGAAACTATCAAATTTACTCACCGTTTCCGTTTATGAGGGGGTAGTCGTCGTCGTGTCGGCCGATGTAAGTCTTCAGCGGAGTGTCCGTGAGGGAGGGCGACGACCTGTCCCTGTCGCTCATAATAGTCACTTGAACACCGACTCGATACTCGATACAACAACACTGGACGGGGAGACGCGCCGGTCCCGCGCTCGCACTCTCGACCACGACCGACCTCCGGCCCGCGGCTCGCGCGGCGAATAAATAAACTCGCGCCCGAATGCACGGCACTCAACGAACCCGCTGCCGGCGCCGCTGTCGTCGCGGCGCGCAATCAATCCCATGCCAGCGCCCTCTTTCTGCTAAACTACTATTATACTCATTTTCCACTAGATGGCGCTTAAATTCAAGATCGTCATATTACGGTAGGTAGGAAAATTTTAAAAGTTTCCACCGACTTCTGTGAAATAAAAAATTATAAAGTATGACTAAAATCAGTGTGTTTACGAATATAATTGGCATTGTTCATTTTTTTAGTATGCTACAAACCGATTTGTCTTGTCCGATTTCAAAAATAGTTTACGATTGCAGATATTTTTGTAAAAGTACTTTTGAATATGTATAAAACGGATTTTGATGCGGTTTTTTTTAATAGATAGAGTGATTCAAGAGGAAGGTTTATATGTATAATACATACATGCATAATATACCGTGCGAAGCCGGGGCGGGTCGCTAGTTAATTATAAGTTTCTACGTCCTAACAGGGCATCATTATGTACAAAACTTTGTAAAAAATGTTGCAATTGAATAATACTGAATACTGAATACAGACCATTTGATATTTTAGGTATTATGGGCCAAAGTATTGAATTAGGGATTATTACCTATACAATTTAAGTACAATACGCCCTAGTCCTATGCCCGGGTTGTGCGACAGAGGACTAAGTGACTTGCTAATATAGATTCTTGATATTCAACAGACATATTCAATGAGGATCATAGAATAGAGAGGCACAATGGATTTTTTAATTTCTCACGGGATCGAACATGAATACTAAATATTTATCCTATCCTATTAATATTATAAACGCGAAAGTTTGTGAGTATGGATGCATGGATGTTTGTTACTCTTTCACGCCAGAACGGCTGGACAGATCTGGATGAAATTTGGAACATAGATTATAGTCTGGAATAACACATAGGCTACTTTTTATCCCGGAAAATTGCGTAATTCTTGCTGGATAGCTATAAACGAATTCCATGCAGACGAAGTTGCGGGTAACAGCTAGTAAACTATATTTCTTGAGGATCACAGAGGTGCTCTGAGAAACCTTTTTTTTTTAATTTCCCACGGAATAGGGAATACGAGATCTCTACGTGGCTCTATCAGTGGATTTATGTAAAAAAACTAAATTACTACTACGTCGAGAAGTATCGCTAATTTATTTTTTACTAGCTTCTGCCCGCGACTTCGTTTGCGTAGAATGATACATAAAAATCTTCCTCTTGAATCACTCTATCTATTAAAAAAAACCGCATCAAAATCCGTTGTGTAGTTTTGAAGATATAAGCATACATAGGGACATAGGGACATGGGGATAGAGAAAGCTACTTTGTTTTATACTATGTAGTGATAGTGATAAACTTTGGAGACTTTTTTACTCAGGAACTGCTTAGTCCATTACTTGCTTACTTAACTAATATGAAAATAGAACCGCCTTCAAATATAGCCTATAGATTTCAGAAAAATATTTACAGCAGTACTCAGGGCAAAGTAACCTAACCACCCGCCGAAATATTCCTACTTGATTTTAAGACACAGTGTATAATTTTATTATGAGCTATAAATTTGGTCACTCTGGTATGTCCTAACCGTTAATGTGCTTTAGGTATCTCACGGTTACAAAAAATAACTTGACTGAAATATACTAGTTTAGTTACAATCGTAACATGTCCAGAAATTTCAAATTAATCTTAGAAGGTAAAAAATTAAGAGCGTCTCTTTATATCTTTGTAAATGATGTATTAAAGCTAAAATATAAACGTACAAAGCGGCCTGAAGCCGGAACGTGTTGTTAGTGAGTAGGAACTGGTTCCACTGTGTCTCGAGGCGCTGGTCAATGGTGCCGGGCGGCAACGCTGGCGGCGCGGACACGGGCGCGGGCGCGGGGCCGGGGCCGGGGGCCGGGGGGGACGACCGCCGCGCCAGCAGCGCCTGCAGGCCACGCTCCGCCGCGTTCTGACTCGCTGCCGAGCTCGACTCCACGCCTATACACAACACACAACATCATCAGTACCATCACAAGAGGCTACACACACTACACAGCACGGTAAACTAACAATTTGCCATATATAAGCACAAAAATTAACTACTTACCTATATTATAATAGTAATACTGGGTATTAGAAGTAGTGTCCGACCGAAGTTTCGGTTTCAGTTACGGTTTCGGCCGGTTTTGGCCTAAAAATCATGTTTCGGCCAAAAACAGCCGAACCTTTCCGCCGCGCCGAAACTTACAACATCGCACTCTCATGTTAAATTTTCCCTTTTTAGGGTAGTTTAATTTAGACCCAGTATCACTATGATAATGTTGAAATTTCAATCCGAGAAAAGTGAAACGTAGTACCTTGTAATATTGAACCAGTGAGAAGTTTAGGTAATGAACTTATATATCAGGAAAGAACGGCCTACTAATATTATATTCCACGTTTTAACCTTTTCGACGCCAATGACACAATCGGCACCGCAGGTTCAACGCCAACGACCTATATCCGTCCATTACTTCAATGCAAAAGCAATCATCGTTCCATTGGGTTTAGGTTCAACTTAAGGCATCGCAATAAAGAAGTCTGGCGTATGGGTGCCGGGTGACGTCTCTTGTATTAGACGTGGCCGCGAAAAGGTTATCACATTTATAAAACCGAACTTTCAGTTTCGATTTCGGCAAAAAACATGTTTCGGTCGGACACTAATTAGAACTTTAGTAATAGTTACACTAAGCAAAAATACAACAGTTTCATTCCCTAAGGTCAATATTTTATTGTTTTTCTACATGTACCTAAGTAGAGTTTTCACTAAAGAAAGAACATTTATTCGTGACACTAAGCTTTGGTACATCGTGTACGATAGAGCAAAGACAAACAAAAAATAATAGTATGCTTCATTTGACTAGGTCTCTTCGAGTGTTCTTTTCATTTGTATGTATCTAATTGTGGCGATCATCATGTCAAAAGGAACATCATATTTCTCGCCTTGTCGTATTGACAAATCATCCGTAGTAAATAAAATAAAAATATTAATCACTACTCTAAAAATAAAGACTTTAAATTAAAATCTTAATGTTTTATTAAGTAAACCAATTTTAACGGAGTATGAAAAAAAAAACTTGCTTAGCATTTTTCTAGTAAGTTAAAACTTAAAGTTTGTATTAAATTAGAAAGATCAAATATGGTGTATACAAAACAAACAAAACGGGGTAGCCAGATTTCAATATGTAATGTACAAAGACGTTGGCGCAAGAGGAGCCGGCGCTCAACTGCGAAAGGTCCACGTACTCGCAGATGACGTCGTCCCAGTTGTCGGTCAGGTCCCGCACGCTCTTCGCGTTTGCGATGAGCTTTCGTTTCATTAAGCGCTTCACTTTAGCTAGCCGCTCAGGGCTGTCTTCATCGTACGAGTTTGCTCGCATCCACGGGTCGTCCATTTGCGCTGGCTCCACCATTACTACAGTGTGCATCCTCTCTGTTACCTGAAGCAAAACTGGAGGCTTCGTCCGTGACTCCTCCCTAAAACTTTCTTTCTTCTGTGATTTTTTAAGTATTGACAGCCGCGATTTTTCAGCAAGTGACATTTCTAAAGGCATGTTTGCAGCTACTATGGATGGGGCGAATGTAACAGTAGTGGTAGAAGGTGTAGTAGTAGCCCTGGTGGTGGTGGAAGCTGAAGTAGTGGTAGTAAAACGAGTACTGGACGAAGTTATATCTTCGAAGTAGATTGTAGTGTCTGGCTGGGTGTTTTTGCGTCGGTAAAACATCTTCCGTGGCTGCCATGATGAACTATAGGTTTCCGTCGTAGTCGGCTCCATCTCCCTCGCTGAGCACACAACAAGCCGATAGTTAGGTCACTCCGTTTTCCAAATCAGTATGGTTACATCGTAATGATTTTTGAACACTATTAAGACACTTTGTAGATTTTTAATTACACGGTTAGCAAGGTGCTAGAATACCATTTGACGCTAAAGTCAAGTATTTTCTGAATTTACCTAATAGTGACGAATCACTAAAGGCGAGAAGCCAGGAAAATGGTAGGTAGCGTAGCGTGCTACCATGCTATTTTAGATATCAACCAAGAATTTAAAAAAATAGAAGTACTAAGGTAAGTATGACCTAATTATACAAATAATCATCTGCGAGTCAATAAATATAAAAAAAAACAACTGAGAGAATCGTTGCTTACCTTTCGTACGGCGCAGCAAAGGGGGTAATTTATTTTTAATGTTTTGAACCCTTTGCATGTCGTAGTAGTCGGCGTAATCGCTGTAGGCGTTGATGTTGGGCGGCGGCGGCGGCGGCTTGGGCGGCGGCAACACCGCGCGCGGCAAGTCCCCGTCGTCCTCTCCGCGCGCGCGCACCCGCGGCTTGGCGCGCACGCCAAGCCCCGGAGACAACGGCACCCACGGCCGCTCCTCCACATCAGGGTATACAGACTCTTGCCCTCTTAGCGTCTTTTGAATATCTCTAACATCACTCAGAACACTTTCATCTTCTTCGTTAACTGTGCCTGGCTTCATTCGAGTGTCTATAATTGGCCGATCACGCGGTTTTCGCCGAGATTTCTTTCTTATTTCTCTGCGAACAAATTTACTCTTTTCGTGCTCAATGCTCTTAGTATCTTCTGGGAAGTCCTCAGGATGTGCTTCGATGTCTTCATCATCAAAGTCCAGTTTTTGGTTTTCTTCATCTGCGCTGTGGTCATGATTTAATCTTCTATTCGTAGGAAAGTCGTCGGTTATTACTTTACTTTTACTTCGATACCGATCTCTATTTTTATTTTGATAATTGGTTTTCAATTTTGGGACCACTTCTTCTAATTTGTACTTATTCAATGCCACATGATCGCCGTCGTTAACCGATTTCTGTTTCCTTATTTTTTTAGGAGGCTTATTCCACGCGTCTTCCTCCTCGACATCATTTGTCATTGTTTTTTCTATTTTATCTGTAATCAAACAAATAGGTATAATTTAGAAAGGATGTCCCTGCTGAGACCGTACTGTTAGTGCTTATTTATCTACTATCTATCTATCGTATCTTCCATGCTGGTCTGGGAGTCGAGAAAAAACATAGAATTTACCAGTTGCTTCTCTTCCCGCGCAGATGGTAAAAGCCCATCGAGGGAACGGGCGAAAGTCTTAGGAATCATGTTATAGGCGATGCGGCTAGCAACCCATCACTATTTTGATTTCCCTTTCCAGCTATACGCCCTTAATCATGCTAAACGTGGCCTTAAAGTTTTGTTAGGCTCTGTCTACCCCGTAAGAGATAAAGACGTGATATATGAATGTACCTATGTATGTATGTACGTATTTTCTAGCTATAGCTAGGTTAGTTAAGTACGTACCACTAGGTTCTTCATATTTGTAATCTAGAGATGCCGGAGCGTCAGGCGAGTGGTCGCGGTATTCGTCGGACGCCGCGGCGGGGGCATCGTAGTCGCCATACTGGGGCATCTTGACGGCGGCGTAGTCGCCGTAGCGCGCGGCTGCCGCTGCCGCGACCGCGCACGCGCACGCCAGCGCCAGCAGCAGCTCGCGCGCCATCTGCCCTGTGCCCTCACACCACCGCCGCTAATACTTTCAGTTCCCGTCCTCGTTTTATTCCTGCAATGTTTCAAACTCAATTTGCGACATTATTCTGCACCTGATACTACGAATTTGACAATTAAGTGACGTTTTAGCAGATGAAGAATTTTACTATTTTTCTTACCGGCCATGACTATCTCTATCAATGACCCATCGCAAGGTCACGACAACTTTAAATTACGTAATATTTTATTTGTCATACATAGCGTCTTATTTTACGGGCATAAATATGCCTCAATATATAATAAAATTATTATTTAGGTGCATTGGAGAAATTCGAAATTGGGGGAATTTTGACAATCGTGGTTATCCACTAAACGGGGAACAATTCCAGTATCTGGCAACGCTTACCTAGAAGCCAAAGACATTGGAGCTACGAATAATAATAAGTCAAGAAATCGCCTACTTGCGGGAAGCGAAGGGTGCGTGGATCGCATGCATCCAGAGTCGGCAAGTATGGTGTCCTAAAATATTTATTTACATACATATGAAAGGTGAGTCCTCTATTTTTCATATCTGAATGGCCTCTACACCACTTCACACAACACGATGGCATATTTTTCTAATGTATTAGCGCAAAAATACATAGATAACGTCACGATAACGGCTCGAGCGTCCCGGCCGAACTAATTCGCCGCGCGGTACATATTTTAAGCCCCGCCCCCTGCGGTTCACTTCGCGTGGAATGATTTTTCGGGCTTAGTTAGAGCGCTTGTAGACGTCCGTTTTTTTCTTACACCGGACCGGTATCCGTCGCGCCGAGGGGAAGCGGTGGTGCATCCGGCGTAAATTGTTCGCCGGACCGATGTCCGGTGCATGTACACACATTCATTATAATTCATACACCACCGTGAATCCGGCAAAAAAACACGGTCCGTTATCCGGTGAAAAAAACGGACGTCTACAAGCGCTCTAACGCTTCTTGAGTTATTATTATTCGTAGCATTGGAGCTTCTATTATAGGTAAGCGTTGCTAGATTATGTAATTGTTCCCCGTTTAGTGAATATCCACGAGTTTCGAAATTCCCCCAATTTCGAATTTACCCCAATGCACTATACCTACCTACTCTTATTGATTGATTAATATACATACGACGTACTTGGGTAACCTTAATCAACAACTGAACATTACCTAGGGATAAACTTGACGCTCATTGCTTGTCTTTTGTAAATTATAGTTAAGTAGGTACCTCTATATAAAAAAATGCCCACTGCAATATCGTCACAATAATATTGTGACGATATTGCCATCGCCTTTTTTAACGTTAGCTGGCCGCCTGTTTTGAAAAGGCGGATATAAGCGCATTGCGACCAAACTATTTTTAGAGTACATAATTACCTATGTGAAACCAAGGTTTTAATCAGAAATTAATAAGACAGGCTGCTTGATAGTTTTTAAAAATGTGATTTTGACATGAATTTCAGCAAAATGTCATTACTTAAATTGTAGTAGATTTTATAACAAAATCAAAAAAAAAATGTAAATTATGCTACGCCATCCTTTCGATCTTTTCTTGAAATGAAAATGAGATATTCATTATGAGTGGGAAAAATGAAAAAAATGATCCGGGCAAGAAAGGGGAGTCGACCTGTAAATGCTACTCTACGGCGCGTTCTAAGACTTGCCCTCCTGTGCTCAACATAACGCACCCATTGGTAAGTGGTTCCTTCTGCAATAAGATAAAACAGAACTTTTTACAACACCATAGATAAGTATCACTCCTACTTTGGTTACTTGGCTTGCAGCGTTATTACGAGTTTACTCAGGATGAAATAAAGGCCCTAGAGGAATGCGACAAGGAGAGTTTTTACCGTCGATGTCTGCCATTCAGCACGCTTTTCGCTAGTGTCACGTATGCTGCTATTAAATGGGGTAAGGTATAAATATTTCATGATACTTATTATTATTATTAAGTAGGTACATTAGTAAGACTTTTCTATTTTAGCAAATTAAGTTGGTACACACACATCTATGACTATTTAGTTTTGTACGCTCTTTTCAAAGTTAGGACATTCAAAAATCTGTAATCTGATAGTTGTATATTAAAAGTTTATAAGTACCAAATTAGTTTACACTGAAATGTCGTCTTTATGCTTCCGTTCTTAGATAATCTGAGTTGGTAGGGACGCCACGAAAATGTTCATCGAAGTAAGAACGCACGGGCAATTAGATGAGATTGAGTGACGTTCCTTCCAATTCTATCTTACTTCTATGAATGTTTTCTTATTTTAGGCTTCCTGAAGAGGAATCCACATTTTGGGGTGTATCCTAAAATGTTGCTGGCTGCTTTACTTGGGCATTTCTACGGACGGTACCATTATATCCCGGATTGCGATCGAAAACTTCGTAAACTACCTGCAGACAGTCATCTAGGAAACGTCATGCGTAAATATCATTGCGAGAAAAAATCCTGCGATGCCATGAAGAGGCGCTGACAATTTTATCTTTATTTTTCATTTTTTACCTACCTTTTCATCAGTTGTTTAAAATATTATTTTATTACATTATTTTAATAAAAAAACCGAAAATTTATGAAAACTTACTAAATGAGGTACTTAGGTAATACCACGTCTTTTCAGTCAGACTGGTGCCTGACGATTTTTTAATACATTTTTACTTCAAAAGTATGTTTTATTTTTTTCTGAACTGTGTTAGATAAACATGGGATCCCCTTGTTTTGTCGATAAACTTTAATTTTATCGAATTTCATATCATCAAAAACAATTCATGGAATATTCAGTTCTCATATTTTCTTTTGAATTAGGTAGGTACCTAATGTGGTTTCATTGACTATTCATTACCAAGTTTTACAAATTATTAGAACAACTTTCCAAGGATTATTATTTGCTCGAAAATACATTTCATGGAATATTCAAGTTAACAGAGTAACATAAGCAATCTCGAATTTCTTTTGGTGGAAGTACTCGCATTAACCAAACGGTTTTATTTAAACTAGCTACTAGTAAAGTAGTTTAGGTTAGAATAACGACTCCGTCTGAAACGACCTGCTACCAGAAAGGTAGGTTAGGTTAGGTGAGAATTACGACCCATATTGCATAACACATTGCAAAGATTTTCTAAGTCTTGTTATGAATTCTTTTTGAATTAAAAATAAACTAATAATAAAACGTGACATGAAGTTCTGCAAAATAAACAATTTAGTTAGTTACTAAGTAATATTTCAAGTATTTAAAAATCGGTGACTTAATAATACTTGATATAGCTAATCGTTCGACGTAGGTAATGAATTGTCGACGAAATGAAATTACGTGAAACGTTGACTTTTAACTGATATTCGATGAAAAGTTTATAGGACATGTCAAGGGTAAACCGATAAACATAGGTGGTACTTGGTACTTACCTCAGTGTATTTTCGTCCGATCTCATGTAGTCAATTTTCTGATGTTGCAAACTTATCAAAATAGGTATAATATAAATTAAATTAAATAAAAAAATAGAACTGCCTAGAAATGTAGCCTACATTTGTCTATAGATTTGATAAATGGCATTAATTACGCTACTTTAGAAATGTCAAATTAAAATTAATTTTTGGTGTGCGCTACCTACGCCCCCACACATACCTACTGCCATCATAACATCGTTATGTTTGTGTGGCATGCGAGGCAGAAGTGGACCTAATCTGGTACATATTCGATTATATAAAACATATTCGGCTTGGAACTAAGTACATATTTGAGCTGAGACACCGACTTCAGAAGGTAGCACTCACCGAAAAATAATGTTATTTGACATTTCTAAAGTAGCGTTATTAATGCAATTGGCTTGTTAATTTTTTTTAGTATGCTCCGATTCGAAAACCATTTCGAGGAAAACCATCATTTATCCGATTTATCTTGTCCGATTTCAAAAATACTTTATGATTGCAGATATTTTTGTAAAAGTTACTTTGAACCTTTGTTTGACCGAACGACCCGGTTTTTAGACAGAATCCAGCATCGAATGTTTGCCACAAAAATGAAAAAAAAAGTTTAGCTATGGCAACTGTCACGTGTCACTGTCAAATCGACAAAACCATAGACAAAGCCGTTTTTTTATAGCCAGCCGAACGAAGGCGATTGGGATTCTGTCTAAATTCACGAATTATCAAACAGCGAAAAAATATTTATTATTAATTAACAAAGCTACGTAAAAGCATAATATTCAAATTAGTTGCTTGAAATAGTCCATTTTATCAAATAAAGGTGTTAAAAGCACAGCTTAAAAAAATGAACAATGCCAATTTATTACGAAATCTAGAGGCGGATTTAGGCTACATTTAAGGCGGTTATATTTTTTATCTTATTTTTTTCACGCTTTTTAGTGAATCGTTTTGATATTTATCGAACTTATAATGACTAATACCTACAGACTCGTGGTTCCACTGTTATAAAAATGTCGAATTACACTTCACCATAAGATCGACAGAACACCGCTTTCGCGGGGCTCCTATTTCTATGCGGTTTGCCGTTCGGGCATTTGAAGATACCTAACCTAACCTAACCTAATTTTATTATTTGTAGTGAGAATTTTAAATAACAGTGGGACAACAAGTACCTAATACGCTCTAATGCAAACTGTTGATCACTTTTTACTAAATATTACATTTCCCGATGAAATAACTTTGCTTACTTACGGAGGAATTCTCTTTGTAGGTACTATATATTTTACAAGTATAACATGTTTAGCAACCATATCACAGTAATCGAATCGGAATCCCTGAATTACTTATTGAATCCGATGACCGATCTGTGGGCATCATAACATAATCAATTCCAATTCATCAAATAGTGCATACATTAAAATATACCTAAATCGCTATCGCTCTACCTATAAGAGTCAAAGAGATCCTTAGTTTCTCCAAGATCTCGTCATCAGATCCTGATTTGGTGTAATGGAACCAATCTGAAAGTATTCCCTTTCCAAAAAAAAATCCAAATCGGTTTATGAGGTTTCATCTTTATTACATTGCAATAAGAGTGAAAAAGTCGTTACACAAAGGAATCAATTATAGGGTTTCACCACAAACGCCCCCCCCCCCCCCCCTCCTGTTGACCCCAGCTTCCGCCAGAACCGCGCCAAGAAGGGGAGGGCCCGTCTTCTCTTAGACGATGAGACAGTACAATGCAGCTAGGTAATGACCCGTTACTATTCCTGCTGGCCTCAAAGGATCGGGCGAGCGGTGCAAGCACCAAGTTCGCCTTTCCCCCCCTCGTCTGCGCAAGGAGTGGTTGCACGTTGAAACGAGGTCAACGTGAGTCCGCCCCCCGACCCTCAAATGGCCGGAGGCCCCTCAAAACGCCCGAAGGCCCCGCCGAAGCGCTGCCACATCCCAAGTACCTTCTACTATGCCCCTAAAGGTCAGAGGGATACTGGCAGCAGCATTCAGGGTGGCTAAGCACATGTCGCAAGTTGGGTAATCGGTTACAATCGCGTACTTATAATCGAAAATCCAAAGAACCAACCTACTAAAATATTAAGTGAGTATTTTACATTATTGCACACTCGCTACACAATAAATATATCGTTTAGGTAGTGGCCTCTAGGTCTTGTTACTTTAGGCTCTGTCTACCCCATGAGGGATAAATACGTGATTTATGTATGTACGTTTGTATTAGGTATTGGTAATAAATAAATTTCAACATAAAACTACCGTGACACTTAATCATATTTACACATAAACGGATAACTCACGTATAAAAAGTCGAGTCGAGTGATGACGATGAAAACGAGGGTAGTTGTGCGCCGCTGTCAGTTGCGTCGAGCAGTCCGCGCGAACAGAGCGCTGCTTTCTAAAATTGTTGGTCTTGTTGTTTTTGTTGTGGGGTATCCCCTGCCTAACCCTACTGGCCAATTGATGGAACTATGCCTGACAGCTGAGTAACGCAATTTTGACAGCGATCACTTGTAGCTCTCAACCTTGACACTGGCAAAGTTGTCCCATTGGACAGAAGCCATCTACTTGATACTTAAAGAAAAAAAAAAAACAGAGCGCTGACGCGCAGTGTTCGTTTCGCTGCCGCCGGGGCGAGCGCTCCAGGAAGAAGGACTACGAAATAGTCCGAAACATGTCGAGCATCACTCGACTTTTTATACGTGAGTTATCCGTTTATGTGTAATTGTAATAAATAAATTCCATAGAGCATCTAAGTTAAGATAATTTTGCTTTTATTTCCCGTGGCACTACTGTCCAAAGATTTCTATTTCAAAATCAAATTTAACATAGTCGACGGAGCTTCGCTATCGCGGAGCTTCTGTTTCTAGGTATTTTTGGCCCTTCGGGCCTGTTGAAGATCTAACATAACCTAAACCTACCTCCCATTTATGATATTTATTTTTCAAATATATTTATAACATTTTTTACTTTAATCTTTGGCCGTCATTTTGTATCCGCCATCTTGGAAAAACTATTTCGCGTGGGGACTAGCTAGTGCCATGGGTAATACACCAAATTTTTAATATACTTAACCTAATTATTGAAAAAGCATGACGTGGCAAAAGGCGTAAAATTTGAATTTTTAATTATTTTCATCTTGGGAAACTGATTTGAGTATTATTATGTTGAAATAGCATTTATTTGTAAATTAATATATTATGTAGTCGATATTTTTATCGAACCGATTGTTGTTAGTACGAAAATATAATCGATAATCGTTGAATAGGCAGGGTGTCTGAGGAGTGAGACACCCCAGATTTGTCAAAGTAAATGTGTCAGTCATACTTCTTTATTGAAACAGACTAGTAGGCTAAAATACTCTACTATCGTGGCAAATATAATTTTGAAAAAAAAACTTATTAACTGTCACTGTCACTGTCACTAACTGTCAGCCAAATCCTATTGCTTGAGAGCCGATTATCAGTACGGGTACAAAAATAATTTTAATTGTGTAAATTTGTTACGTTGTAATGCGATGAACGAACAAAACATATTCGGGTACCAGCAAGAGGCACCCGGTCAACCGGTGCTGCCGGTGGACCCGGCGCAGCCTCAACCGGGGACGCCGTTCCAAGTAAGGCTATTGTTACTGGTTTCATAACATGTTGCTAAAAATATTTATAATTAAATGAAGAAATATAATATGATCGAAATTTCTAAAATTATTTACTACAATTATAGGGTCCTTACAAGTTCTCCCCTGATGAGCTCCGGGTTATGGCAGAGTGTAATCGTGAGAGCTTTTACCAACGTTCTTTGCCGTTGGGCACAACTTTTGGCGTGGGAACTTATATGGCACTCCAGAAAGGTGTGTATTTAAAATTGGAAAAGATAAAATTACGCACTGCATGCCTTATTACATGTGTCGATTCAGTGAAAATAAAATTGTGCAATTATTGTTTTATTACTAGTTTGTGATTTGGCGTCCAGATGTCTGCGAATCTTCAGTTGTATTAGGGAGTTTGTAACAGGATCTTCATAAACCATTTCAAAAAAATAGCTTGGCCCCAATATGCTAACAAAATATAGGTATAAAATAATTTAGGAGAAATATAAGGCTGTCTTTTTTACTACTTGTATTGTAATCAGCAAGGTTGATATTGACACAAACATGGCTAGACCAATGTTTATTTTCACTTCCTGCATATGAGTGGTTAAGTAGGTAAGTCCCATTGTGGTTCATTGACATATTTTAAGGTGCATGTACATAGCTATGCTGATTGTTGACCTACTTAGGATGCTAAAAAGTTCTGTTGTTTTTGCTAGTGATGATTACTAAAATTCAGGTTTTAAAAAAGATGTTAATCATGGCATAATTTAATATTACTATCATTAAATTTAAGTATGTTCATTCTTGCAAGCAACAAATTTTATGAAATAAATATTTATCTTGAAGTTTTAGTTCAGACTTGTTTTACTTAGATATAGAAATATAACCTGGAATGCCATGTCTACAGGGTCAATAAAGGTTATAATTATTGTGTTGGTTGCGATGTAGGTAATATTACTTCAATATTATTTATAGGGGTCACTTGAACTTCAACTTCATCAGTAAATCTATATAAATAAATGGTGAATGTGGCTAAGCACAAAACTCAAGAACAGTTGAACTGATTCCGCTGTTTTAATACGTTCCATACACATGATGGCACACAAAATGTTTATTGGTGAAAAAAAAAGAATTTTAAAATAAATGGAATGGGGTGGGGGCGTAGCCCCGGGGAACAGCTAGTTCCAAATACATATAAATAAATATTTGTGTTTCTATCAGTTCTCATTCAAATTTTGATTTTATTAATACAACAATATAAATGCATCCTTATTGTATTTAATGTGTTCAGGGGAAAACAAACTTATTCAATTTTATTGATGGAATACAAGTGGCCCCTACCAACTTTTAAGTAAGTATGTATATTATTTACATCCTTGATCTGGTTGCTATTCTATTATACTGTATCATAATGCTGTTGTCTTTTAAATAAGTTGCTTTGCGAATTTTTGCTCTTATGATACAATATTTCGATTAATTTTTGTCACTTACAACATAGTCTTTGTTTGATATATTTACTATAAAGACGAGAAGTCTAATGCAAAAGAGACAGCTGGATTGTAGTGGTCTTTTAAATGTGGCGTGGTGAGGTGGTGGTAGTGTGTAACTAAAACAAATGTGTGTCAGAATCAGAACAGAACAATCTATGAATTACTATCTCCTAGCTGGTCATCCCTATGAACTGTAGATGAGCAAGGAAATTAAGCTGTGAAAGTAAGAACGGACAGCAATGTTAAGTGAAAAAAAATGTGTTACAGGTTATTTCAAACCGAATCCTCGTTTTGGTGCATTGCCTAAAATGTCACTGGCTGTGCTGGTTGGCTATTTCCTTGGCAAGCTTTCCTATCAGCAGGCATGTGCTGAGAAACTGATGGCTTTGCCAGGAAGCTACATAGGTCAACTCCTCCGTGAGAGAAGGGATGGACGTATGGGGTAATCATATATTTTATTAATTTTTTAATGAATATATTTTCGATACTGCGTCTATACCAATTATTGATTTAATGATAATCCGAAATATGAAGATTATTTTGTTTTATTCAGAACCAGCATGACGAAACAGTCTCCCACAATGTTCGGGGCAGGCCCAAACGACATTTACTCAGATGCAGGTCCCGGCAGCTCACTGGACCTCGACACTGACCGCCCAGTGTTTAGTGAAGATACTTATCGTCCTGATAATGAAGGTACCAAATTATGAAATACTACCCAGTTATTAATAAAAAGTTGTTAGCAATCCAGATTTAACAATGTTCTAGATGTGAGGATTGTTGTTAGATGACTGGGTTCAAACGTGATGCGTGATGTAATGAATCGGTAACCACATAGTAGATAAAATGTCCGATGTGTTTGTAATGACTCAAATTAATTTCATGACATTGTTCATTCCTTCATTCACTCATTTAAATCTATTTTATATCAGATATTAAAATGACATTAGGTGTGTTGCCTCTTTTTGCAATACAAAAATAGTGACGTGCCACCACTATCGAAAGTTTACGATATATTAAATTTAGTACAGATTTTTTCACAAGGGAAGGAGAAATTGGGTTTGCAAATTTTATTGGTACTCTGATTTTAAAATGATTTATAGTATAAATAAGTTAGTGTAATAAAGTAATACACCTTTAAATTTACTTGATTATGATAAAAAAAATCTTAAAATATAACATGGACAAACCACTTGTATCCAGGCCCCAAACATTGTCGATAGTTTCGAGTACACCACTAAACAATAAAAGCTGGTATCATTATTCGAGATATAAAACAATAGACTAGTCACATCACTATTTAATATTCGCCAAAAACTGACAACGGTGAAAGTGTCAATTTACTGCAGTGATCTATCTGCCAGACTACACTGGTAAATTTTAATTTTTCTAAATGATGTTCGTAGCTATTTAATATTTACAATTATGGAGGTAAAATTGACTCGTAAATCTCGTAATACGACCAAGGACTAATATATGACCAAGGGAAATATGTAATCATTTTTATATATACAGATATAAATATAAATATTAGTCACACCAATAGATATTTGATTTTTAAGAATACTTCAATAAAAAAGGTCAGAAATATATTCACTCAAGTTTTTGTGTAAAAGTTATCTACTAGTTTTAATATAATTCAAAAATGCGTGATGAGAAACTTTGTTATAGGTTCCGGTGCTCCTGCGAATCCAGATCGCAAGGGGCCCTCTGTTTCGTACGAAGACCTGCGACGCAAGAACCGCGGCGACTACTCCGAAGTGAGGCAGGACCCATACAGGTACCCTCAGTCACTATAGATCTGGGAACATTCAGTGCAATAACGACGTACCTATGCCTGTTCAAGTCTAGATACGTTGAGCGAGACTATTAAAAAGTAATTGCCGACAAAAAAGGCATGCGGAACATAATTCGTAATTACTGTCAATTTTTGATTTTCAACCAAACTGACCAAAATTATTTTCTGCCATATTTTTTAAAAACTGTTACTTACAGTTGTATTGGCCCAAAGAGAATGATTTTGAAAATTGTGAGTAGGTATACAATAAAATCAACCTTTAAAACATGACATTAATTAAATAATATTTGACACTGACATTACTTTGGAAATTTCTTCTTCAGTATAATAATTATTACAAACTTGTTTATGCTGGTATTACGGGAAAAGAAAATTTCAAATATAGAATACCTATGAACACAATACAAATAATGCAATTCCAACTCTCTCGGTAATTTATCTATGAATACCGATTTAACTCCAGCGTGCAGTAAGCTATTTTCTTTAGATGTGATTATAATGCATTCATATCTATATTATAATCATCGGTTAACGTCTGCTAAAGGGATGAATCTTCTGTCCTTTGGGTGGTTTTCGTTAAAATTGTCTGGCTCTCGTTTCAGAATGGACCCCAACGCGCTGCCGCCGATCGGGCGCGCGCCCCCCGCGTCCTCCGCGACCCCCGCCACGCCGCCGCGCGCCAACACCAATAAATACGGCGACATCATGGACTAGCAAACAATTCTTTGATAGCGTGGTAGCACTTGTAGCTATAAAATTTAATAATAAGAGAAAGGCATTTAAAGCACATGCTTTATTGGTTGTGCTATTATAGTCAATAACTGTGTTTTTACAGACCAATCGTGTTTTGTATAGTTTTTGACTTGTAGAAAAATATTTTTCTGTTACAATTTCTATAATGATGTACTAGTTCTCAAATATCGCTTTTGCTTTTTAAATAAATCATGTTCACTGCCACTACGCGAGTCAAGTGTCATGTCGTCTAGCTAGAAGAATGTATGAGCTGTTATTAAATCGAGTAACAAAGTAGATAAGAGTTTGCAATACAGACTTTATTATGTTAAATTTTGATTGTTTTTACTCTAACCCACAAATAAGCAATTCCTGACAAATTCGCACTGCGGTCTTAAACTTTAGATGTAGTAAAATATAAACATCAATAGGAAAACACTTTATTAATAAAATATATGTCAACTAAGTAAAACTGAAACAAAAGTAAATTTATTATAATAACTAACCGTCAAATCTTTAAACATTATATGGCGTCCCCAGTAGATTTCATTTATTTCTTGTCTTCGCTAAACCTGACAAATTCCTGTCAACGCCAAATCACTAAATCCCGGAATCTCGGGACGTTTGCTGCATTAATCTCTTCAACGCATACCAAATACAATAGCCAACATACTGTAATTTCTCTAACCAACATTATTTCACAAACACGTAATTTGGCAAACCTTTACTATCTGTTAATCTGTAAACTTAATAAATAAACCGGCCAAGTGCGTGTCGGGCCACGCGCAGAGTAGGGTTCCGTAGTTGCCTGTCACTGTCCTGTGTCTTTCTTGTGTTTTATCTATACTATCTATACTAATATTATAAAGAGGAAATTTTTTATTGTTTGTTTGTTTGCATTGAATAGGCTCCGAAACTACTGGACCGATTTCAAAAATTCTTCTGCCGTTAGAAAGCTACATTATCACTGAGTGACATAGGCGAAACTATAAGAGTTCCTTGTTGACTACGGAACCCTAATAAACAGATACCTACTAGTCGCGTTGCTTACGTTAGGTTAGTTTTATTTTGGGCAGTTTTATAACTACCTATCTAAAGTAGCAAATAACAAAGGTTGCCAAATAATGAGTAGAAAATGATGATGAACCATAGAAACCTTCAACCACGTTATCGTAGAATGCAATACCGTGGAAACGTACAGTCGCCATCAGATACATCAAAGCTGTCTTAGGTGTTCAAAAATATAGGATATAGTATACGCTAACTACAGTTAGATATACAATATTCTATATCTATGTTCAAAAGTGTCTTGACACGAGGTATTGTCAGTGGCTTAAGTGCGCATTAGACAGCTCGTATTTATGTAATGGCCTTTATATAGCAGTCGTGGTATGCACTGGCAATTGTATCTGCCATCGGCGAACACATAACTTAAGATTAATGCTTTAACCTAGCTAATAACCAAAATTCACCTACACGAACAGGTCGTCTTTCCGGCAGTTTCACGTACCGTAAAACATTGTCAGATACAGATTTGAAGTAAGTTCGATACGAATAAATTAATTTCATTTCATGTCAAGTTATTTCAAGGCTGTCAGCACATAGATTAAAAAGTTAATTATAATGTTTTACTCATATGTACAGTCGAGGCATTATACGTTACCTGGGGCCCAATTTTTGAAAGCACATCACTCGAAAGTGGTATAAATCTGTTTATATCTTCAAAACTACAGCTCTAATCAAATTTTTGATTAGTTCCAAGATTAATTAAAGTCGTAAGTATCTTCTAAGCTACTTTCGAGTGGTATTTTCACACATGCGCTTTCAAAAATCAGGCCCCAGGATACACTTTTATGCCATCAACCAACAATAAGGTTGGTTAAACATGTATTTGACAAGATGGCTATATCGTCATTTATGCCCTCGACTGTATACGTGAATGGATGTGGATCATATTGTTATGACAGTAAATTATTCCCAAGACGACCTCTCGCGAATGCGAGCCATGACCAGAGAAAATTGATATCCAAAATCATGGCTCCTTATAAATAGACTAGACACAATTTGGGTAAACATTAATAAAATGGCGAACATCATCAAAAATAAATTCATATCTTACAACAAAGTAAATAAACTTAAACAATATTTAATAAAAAAGAGATATTCCTTGGTAAATGGTAGCAACGCTTGATTTAATTTACATGTGACATATTCTTACAACATTACCACGTTTAACCTTTTCGCCGCCACGTCCAATACAAGAGAAGTCACCCATACGCCAAACTTCTTTATTGCGATGCGCTAAGTGGAACCTAAACTCATTTGACCGAAGGTTGCTTTTGCATTGCAGTAATGGACGTATATATAGGTCGTTGGCGTTGAACCTGCGGTGCTGATATGTGTGTCGTTGGCGTCGAAAAGGTTTATTGGCGCGTCGTGGCAATGCCGTGCAGTCGAAGATACATCCAACTGACAATGTTTTATTCTAAAAGAAAACCTTTTTTACGTAAGTAATTTTGCCAGCGAGAATTAAATTGCTTGTCATAAGTCTGAGCACCATAAATAAATATGTCAACTTTTAAGTTAATCTGACTGGAAGTGGGTGAAAAGGCATATGGATACTTAGTAGCAGGTTAGTCGGAGAGTAGCAGGTATCTTGCAAGTTATATTATTCCCGAATATTTCAGCATGTGATTGGGTTAGATAAACTGATCAGTCATGTAAAATGTATTTCAGGATTTTTCACTTGTAGTTTACAATTTTTTCTATGCACTGTTCGAGGTTCAAAATGTACGGTCAAGTGCAAAAATAAGTATCGACACGAACTTTTCAAAAATATGTCTCACGACCTTATTACGCTGGCGTAAGAGCGTATGGTACTTATTTTTGAAACTTTGACTAGATACATGGGTCGTTTTCAAAAAAATTTTACATAGTTAAGGGCCTAATAAAAACAAAATTACGATAGCTTCCTCTGTGTAACGAAAGTTAGGCATACAAACTATGTGGGTAACTTTTGTTACACACAGGAATAAATTAAGTTTTGTTTTAATTAAATCCCTTAATTGTGTACAATTTTTTTGAAAATAACTCGCATATTATTACACTTGACTGTACCGCATAAAAGGGATGACTTAATCATGAACCAAAAATTACGATGTAAAACTCTTACAGTAGTGTTTAACCAGACTAACTCAATTATCTACTAATATATCCCAGAATAATTCTATTATACCTTGTTATAAATAAGAAGTGGCTGAAAAAGAAAAGTACCTATGCTACAAAACAAATTGTCTCAGACAACACAGGCCTTACACTTGACTTGAAAGATGGGCGAGAAGTTAGGACGGTATGAACGGGGTTCAGGGTTCACCAGCGGTCTGCTCCGAGGTAGCAGAGCTATTTCGTGCAGACAGAAGAGCGGAACGGGGAAATTTGCAAGAAAGGGCTGCAAAAGGAAACAATTTTAAACTTAATTACAAAAATGCGGTTAGCGCTTTCTTGCAGCTTGCCAAAAAGTTGAGTCTCAGGAAAAAAACAAAAGCTAAGCGAAGTTTGGAATTTTGAATTTAGCCATCTTTGTAAGTACCTATCCAGTACGAGGTTCACCATGTCACAACTTATTTTCTTAATATTATTTATCTACCTACACAAAGTTCTGTATAATACGCTCAAAATCCGTACCTACGTAATGAGCATTATATCAGTGTTATTATAGCGGGATAATGATACCGAATTCGATATCATAGTATTTTTATTACGTAGTTTCATAACCACTGATTATTTGAAAAAAAGTGCTGCTTTAAAATTAGCATTCATTGCAAAGCTACACTAGATCATTCATAGCCAAATCTTATCGTGTACAGAATTTATGTGTGTAAATAAAACACCATAAATGCAACTGTACATACTGCAACTAGGCCTTACAACACATGTGAAATCTTATCATGGAACTCGCCAAGGCTCGTTTCCTAAAGCTGCAGCTGAATATTTTTTACGCATCTATTTTTTCAACTGAAGCGTCTGTGTTCCGCCTTTAATAGACAGTTGGATGTGTCTTCGTTTGTACTAATTATTAATTAACAGTTTTGCTTAAAACTAATTGCAAATTGTTCCCATTATTTTGCTTGGCAACATTGGGTACATATTCTTTAAATTGTATATTCATATAGAACACGATATTTTTTATGATTTATTTATGCGTACAGTCAAAGTCCAATATACGGACACTTCACTTACTCCATTGCAATAATGTAAAAGTATACAATAAATATATACATATATGCATATGTATGCTACGCCTTGACTCTACCAAAGCAGATTTAACATGTCACCCGAGAAAGCCCTCACTTTTACAGATATGGATATAAGCGGCATGGCGACGCCGAGCAAGTCGTATTTTGAAGTTGCGGCATTATTGATGAACGGGCAAATAAAAAAAACATTTTAAATTGAGTAAGGAAAGATTTCTGAATCAGTCAAGTTTTATAATTTGAACCGTATTATAAATTTTAATTATTATTGTAACAGTAAAATTATATGGCCAATAAATCGCATAGGCTTCGATAAGGGTCAAGTTCAGATGGGGCCTGACATTCATTCCTACTCTAAAATACTTATTTTATTATGAACAACGGACTAATGAAATGCGTTTCTTAGTTATTGATAAATTAACTGTTGTTAATTACAAATAGTTTCAAGGACATAAGCTAAGTTCTAATCACAATATTTAATCCGATACGAGTAAATGTATTACATGTATTAAAGATTAAACCCTGCAATCCGGAAAGTCAATGTATTGATCATTTTTGGGAATGATGAATTCATTTCATATATAAAATTATTATGTACTTTCATACTGATCTATATGTAAACGAATGCCAAAATTGTACTATTAAATATTTTTCTCATTTTTTTTGGCTGGTTTCAATTCAGATGATGTTACTGTACGCTACAGAGAAACGAAAAACGAGTGGATTTCTGTTATACTAAATTTCGTATAGGCTCCTTTGGTAGACATTGAAATTTCACTATAAAATTGGTTGGTTGGTCTACAGTGGTATGTAATTTCTTCCACAGCATACAAGTTACTGTTTTTCGGTACAGATTTAGTGAACCAGCAAAAGCTACGACAGTGATGAAATATCAATTTACTCTGCATGTCCGGGAAGCGGAGTTCATGGCAGTGGCCAGGGTAGGCCAGGGATGTTGATGGGTCCACCGAGGCCGACGTCGGCTTCGAGGAGGCTCATAATGACGGCCATGGCGGCCTCGCTGTTGCCGTCGACGCCGAGCGCCGGCAGCGGAGGCGAGCCCGGCGGCGGCGACTCGCCCGCCAGCGGCTCCAGCCCGCCCGCGGGGCTGACGCCGCCCGCCGCGCTCAGCGACACGTTGTTACGCACTTGACTGTACCCCAGGTCCACTCCGAGGATGTTGTCCATCAGAGACGCCTGCAGACATCACCATTGCACAGTTTATTATTATAACGTAACGCGGTAAACGTTCAGAACAAAACAATACAGATTAATAATCCTACTAATATTATAAATGCGAATCTAAGTTTGTTTGTTCTTCAACCGATCATCATGAAATTTTGTACACATGTTCTTGGAGGTACTAGAAGTAACAGATACTCTTTATTAAAAAAAAATTCTGCGCGGACGAAGTAGCGGGCAATAGCTAGTAGGAAATAAAAATAAAAGAGCTGCAGTTCCTCGATTATTAAGACGACAACTGCCGGAAAAAAATATATTTGGAACCTCTCCAAGAAACTATACTTAGCCAATTGTAACGGTAGAATGTTAACGTGCACGCACCTTAAATTGGACCAAGGATTTATATTGAAAGGATAACACAACCACAATGAAATCAGCCCCGGACCTACGAGGGTGGGGAGAAGTAGTTAGCAAACCATAATTATATATTATGCGCCCCAGGCGGCAATTTTAAGGGATACTAAATTCAATGTTCTAAATATTTTGCCGATATCCGGGATTGGGTTATTTTATTATGTAACTAGTATGAGAACCGAGCGTGTATTTTTTAAAATATTTCAATCGATGATATCTACCTACACTCTGCCCGTGGTTGCCGCCTATATTTCAAATAGGTACTACGAAATGTACGGATTCAGATTAGCATAATTCACCATTTTTACTTGCGTAAAACGCAATGTGAACAAATAACCTGTAAAATAGCCCCAGTTAAGGCCGAAGCATTTCGCTGTAGCAGATGAGGTACGTGTGCAAGTATAGTGTAGTATTTATTATAATGTGTGTGCTCCTACAAACCGATTGCCCGAAGACAGCTTCCTGCAGCAGGTCGACGGGCAGGTCGGGCGAGAAGTCCGGCGAGGAGCGGCGCAGCGCCTCGTCGGCGATGGCGCTGCCGATGTTGTGCGACTCCACCTGCGAGTCGATCAGCCGCTGCATCTCCAAGTCCGGCTCTGAAACTCCACTCTCAAGGTCACGCACCGATGACTCCCGCGCCGCCGAGTCTACGCAATACAAGCAGATAAACGCGATTCGGTCTTCTGAAGCTGTTATGTAACGTTTGGCTGTGTCGGTGCCATCGAGCATGTACCTATAACCAATCTACTTAAAAAAACGCAAAGCCACTGCGGGAATGATTGACTCTCATCTGAAAGTCAGGCATATTTCTTCAATCTAATGTTAATACGATTTAAACACTAATGAGTTTTAGAATTGGGTGGCTAGTAGGTATTATCACTCTAAATGCTGGTAAATGCTCGATGGACAGTGCCGCTCAAAAGTAATTAATTGCCCTAAAACGTATGCGCTGACATCTGCCTACGTACTTAATTTATCCATAGTTAAGCACCTGCCATGTTAGCTTCTACATAGACAATAACAGATTGTTCAACGAGTGAAGAAAAGCGCCAATTTCACGGATGTTTTGCGAACTTGAGCATTTGTTGTTTTATCCAAAGATATAAGTAAAAAAACAAGAATGGCTCTAAAGATAAATATTATTTTATCTAGATTCATCTCATAACTTCCCTACAATATGTTCAGGAACGATTAGCAAATGGGCTAGATTAAGAAACCTGTATCTGTGGTTGTAGGTATTGTAATGTTTACTGTAATGTGTGGTTGTATTATAATATTTACATTAAAATACAACCACAATATCAATATCGATAGTCTAATTACATTCAAACTTCGAAAATCTTAAATAACAAGATCTCTATGTCTATTGTCTTAGAATTTAAGAATAATAATAATTTCTTGGTTTCAGTTGCCTGTGAAATCTTTCAATGATCCCGTTACAGGCAGATAAGATGTAGTCCGTCGGTGTTGAAAACCTGTTGTCTTCGACAAACGGTTGGAGAGTGCTGACTCGAATTGAGCTCCACGGTATGTTACTTATCCAAATGGTAAGAAGTGATTTTGCTACTGTTTCGGCTGTAATGTCCATCATGGATACAGCTTGAGGCCAGCGTTTAAACAGGTCATGGTAGTAAGGCAATAATGATAACCTTGAAACGGCGGCATCGGACCGATTACTCATGTCGATATGCACATGTGTGAATCTCGCTTTGGGTAAATTATAGGTTCCTAAAGGAGCATGCACGTGTCTAGTTACCTTCGACCGCTGACAAGCTAAACATGATCGAGCCCATTCACGGCAATCTTTTTTCATGCTAGACCAGACAAAACGCTCAGACACAAGTCTTAGAGAAATCTCATTTTCGTGTCTGTCATCTCACATCGCGTTTGAAAATTCGTCTTTATTGGACGACATTTTGAAAATTCTATTGCAGATTCACGGTTTGATTTCAACCCTTGATTTCACTTCCACAAAAGGCTGCGTTTTCTTCCTATCTAGGGCGTCACCAGTTTAAGGGTTGAAAACTAGAGAACCGTTGGAAATTAATTATTTATATTAGCTGAGAGCTTTGACAAACCAAATTCAAATTTGACGACAGGAAGCTTCTGCGGCTGCGCGATAAACGTATTCTCCGGAGACAAAGCCGCGGGGAAGTTCAATATGAGACAAAATAACTAACGACGTGTAAAACAATAACAACTTAGTGAAACAGAAAGTAAAATTCGTGGCAAAGTTTTACTTCAAAAAGAACGTCAAATAATTTTGCGCATATGCATAATTCAATAAAGTAAACTTATTAAAGTAAAACCTTATTACCTCCTTGCTTATTAGACAACCAGGCTGTTGCAGTCTAAATACTAAGCAGCGAGTTGACAATTACAAATTTTTGGTGATCGAATCATTGCAATTTTTGTCGAAACACAAAATACGTTGGGCTTTTACACAGAGAGCAGCCCCTATGGGCCTGGGAGCTGCTAAAATGACGCATGGATACTGGTACTTAACTTAGGCTTGTCTCGCTCTGGCTTGATATCAAAGAATATTTAGCCGCCTAAAGCGCGTCACACATCGGCACACAATAGTTGCAGGCCGAACGCGGTTGTGACGTTTGTTAGGTGAAAAACTTGGACGAAAGTAGCTTGTGAAGTTTTGAGCGAGTAGAAGGCCCGAAAAGTAGACCTACTGTGTTTATAGCTGTCGAAAGCGTCGTTTTTAGCATCGGAGGCGAGAGAGTCATCAGCGTCGCTCAGGATTGTGTTGTTAGCCACCAGGCACTCCACCTCCTTCGTCCAAGGGTTCCTGTTCCAACATTAACAATACATCAAATGTACGTAGGTACTTATAGTATTGAATATACTTAACCACCGTGTAACCAAATACCTTGGTAAGGGTTTATTACAAATCATAGACGTATTGTTTCCACAGATAGCATATTTAAATATTGAGTGAATGGTTTTAAAGCGCGGTAAAATAGTGAGGGTTTACAAATCGGTGCCCTATCTGAAGGACTAAAATTTAATGCATCCATTAATAGTCCTAAAGATGAAAAACCTTACCTGTCTAATAAATTTCACATTATAAAAAACGGTTTCACTGTGTTTAAAAGTTAAATGCGTCGATGATGATGACCCACCGGGTTGCAAGATTTTACAGACTGACCGGCGTGGTATAGGTAAGCATATGTACTCGTATAATTATATCGGTTTTATTACGCGGTCAGAGCTCCCTGCTGCACCATTATACGCTAGTTTGACAGGGTGTAGGCTGGCTAGTTATCTGCTCTACCAACTGCCTGGCATGCTCTTACATGAAAGACAGAAATGGTTACTTGAAAGGTTTGAAGTGCGTCTGAAGGCGCGCGCGCGAGCCGTCCTTGCGGCGGAACGCGTAGGGCGGCGTGTGCAGCGAGTTCCTGTCCAGCAGGGCCGCCTTGTGCGTGCGCGCCACCGCGCCCAGCTCCGACGAGCCCACGTACTCGTACAGGCTCGTGCCCAGCAGCTCTTGCGGGAGGAAGCCTAGCGCCAACGTTACCCTGTAATAGTACATTGTGTCTTAAAATTTAAATTAATTAATTAAAAAAATAATTAAGAAACGGGTTTATTTAATTGCAGTAGTTAGGTAGTACGAAATCCTTTGTGCTAAAGTACGACTCGCCTTTGCTTGGTTTTTGTACATTTTCGATGGGAGAGTGGAAGTTTTAGCGCAAATTATTATTCTGCGCAGACGAAGTCGCGGGCAGCCAGTATTTAATAAGCAGTTGTACCTCTGGTCAACGAACACGTATTTGCCATCTGGCGCGTGTCGGGAGACGAACTGCAGTCGACGCGTGCGCGGCGGCGGCGGGCCTGCGGGGGGCGCCGGCGCCAGGTCCGGCAGCGCCCGCCCTAACGCCACCAGGCACGACAAGCTGCCGTCGCCCTCCTCGCCGCCCTCCCCGCCTAGCTCGCCTTCCTCCGGCGATGACCATAGCTTCAGATAACCTTCACACATAATCTAAGCTTAAGTAATAAATTAATTCCTCTACGGTGGTCCTAGACGCACATGTAATCGAAGCTTAAGTAATAAATTAATTCCTCTACGGTGGTCCTAGACGCACATGTCAACAAGAAACTATTCCAAAACAAACTAATACGCACTAAAAAGAAAAATATAATTGCATATTTTTCTACAACTTAATAATCAACTTACTTTTTCTACTTATCAATATGTAGAAAAAGTAAGTTGATTATTAAGTTACAAATAAAAAGAGAATCATTAAAATCGCTTCAGCCAGTCGAAAGTTATGAGGTAACAAAGATAAAAAAAAAATGGGAAATAATTATTATATTTATGATCATCAATCAGGCAAGACAGTTTGAATAGATGTGACGTACCAGTGCACTGCACGACGCAATACTTCTTCCCGTTGGTCTTCTTCCGTATCTTCGTGTGGTCCTCCTGTTTGACGGGCGTGGCCGACTGGTCGGCGGCGTTGCGGCTCTTGATGCGGCAGAAGAAGGAGCGCCGCGCGCCCGGGCACAGGCGCGACACTCCCGCCACCAAGTCCGCTTTCACGGGCAGCATCGCTGCACACAGCGGAATATCAAAAGTACTGTAACTTATATTACTTATATTATGAGGAGGAAGCATTTAAAAGTTAATTTTTGCGTAAAAAGCGCAGTTACATTCTACGGGAGCTGTCATCGAGAAAATAAATGATTGGAATGATTGGAATAGTATTTTATTGAATCAGGCGTTACTTTGCGGAGGTCCATCTCAATGAACAAAAAAATGTTTACCTTGCTACTCCGCTACTCACGTGCAAGATAACCAAGCGTAAAAATGTTTTTGTTCACTAATCAATAGTCACTATTTTTAATCTAGTCTTTAAAACGTCCTAACATAAAACAGCCTTACAATAAGGCTTCATGTGGTCTCTTATTCATCAGTCATCACATATAATAAAAGATGGAAGGAATAAACACATCACTTTCTAAGTTATTTAATAATGGCATCTAACAACAAGAAAACTCTCTCGTTTTCCATGTGTCGGTTTTATTCTCTTTACAGCTTTATAAAGCTGTATCGAGTAACTGTAATATTATATGTTAGTTTTGCAATATATTAGTATTGCGTATTTATTGGAGCAAGGGTCAGTTAAGTGATTACTGATACTTACTCTTGGCGTCGATGAGTCGCTCACGAGGACTGAGGTCGGATGAAGACAGCTGTTCCTTCACTTTAGCTACATCTTTCGGGTGCAGGATGTCAAACAAACTTTGGCCAAGTAGTTCCGTCTGAAAAATAAAATACACCATGGAAACGAAATCGTTACTTAACCATAAGTCAAATTCATATATGTATTTGAAAATGAGATCTAGACTACTGGATAGTCACCAGCAGTCAGGTTCTTGTTTGTCTGTAGGTCCTGTCTTACCAGCATAATTTTGCCGTTTAAAACATAATATGCACATGGCGTATTTTTTGACGTCAACGACGTGTATTTCCCGAACCCATGTCCAATAGCTAGTCCAAAAGTAGCTAGCGGCGGCGGCACGCAAAAAGTACGCCGCGTGCATAGGCTTTATTGTCGTTGGATTATGCCGTGTGCCAAAGTAGCTTTTATTCCGACTCGATTCGAATCAAATTCCTATCGCAATCTTATTACGTTGCGTAGTTTGACTGAAAGAAATGGTAAATGAGATTCAGATTCAGAGTGCGTTACATGATATTATGATTGAGTGAAGGGGGTTTAACATCACCAGGGCCAGAAGAAATTGGATGTGGCTTAGGTCCAGAATTTAATAACCTAAAGACGAAGCAAGTGAAGAAGAACCAATGAAATGCTAAAGCGTGGAGCTATTATCACTACATGGATACGGTTTCAGCAAGTTCGAATAAGAATGGCTATTCCAGTAATCTAAGGGCAAATGAAAAGGCAAAAAATTGTAGCCCTCTTCTAATACGATGTAACAGAAGCCGGATAAATAGTTGTAAGCTATAAATACATCGTTGAGACATAAAAAACTAACTTGATCATACTGAAGCATTCGTTTGACAGAAGCGGAGACGTACAGCAGCCGACCACGGTCGCAGCCCACTACGAGCAGGAAGCTGTCGCTTGCGGCCAGCAGCACCAGCTCGTTCAGTTCGGGCTCTGAGAGGAAGGCCGGGCGCGGCACCGCCGCAAGCGGGCCCGCTGACAGGGCACCCCGCACTGAGCGCAGGTGCTGCACTGCCATGCGGAGAACCTGACCAACACATCTACGTTACAGCTTTTACTATTACAAATAGGTTATCCCATTGCCGCAATACAAAGCCATTGTATCTAATCTGTAGATCTATAATACAGCATTGTCTGATTTTCTTCTCTTAGTCGCTTCTTTAGCCTTATCAGACCCTGAATACAAATTTTTGTACATAACAGTCAAATTTCAAATTTAGGTGAATTATAGAAAAATACTATTTCAAAAGTAAAAGATGCCTAATACTCTGGGTCTTAAGTGGTTGATAAAGTACAATCAGCATCAAATGGGTATATCATACCGACCAACGTGTCTGATTCGAAAATATATTCTAAGCCCTTGACATAAAGAATTGTTCCGATATATTTGGACTACATTCAATCGATCAACCCTTTTTCTTTAGTCAGTCAAGCTTTTTCTACGAAGAATACATAAGTTTAGTGTCTATAATGAACGGTGTCATTGTACTCTACTGCCATGCAAAGAGTCAATACCTTGTTCAAAAGATAAACAGAAATACCATACCGCCATCCTCAGAAACATCAACTTTCAGTTAACACTTATTTACCAGATGAATCATTTAGTGTTTATTGACGTACCTGAGTATAGATACTGTCATCCACGAAGCAGGTGGGTTTATCAAAATGAATCTTTTACAACATAGTCATAAGATCCAAGGTAAAAGTCATCGTGAATGGCACCTACTATACCGCCGTTACTCTAGTAGGTATGCAAACCTCACCGTAAGTTTGTCGAGCTTGCGCGCCATAGCGCCGCACATAGGGATGATGGTGCTGAGTTCCGTGATGTACTTGTTCATTTTGTCCCGCCGCCGCTTCTCAATCTCAGAGTGGTTTTGTCTGCGGCAAAAATATAATATTGAATTAAATTTTAATCCCAAGGAAAATTGTTTTGATGACCGAAACTTAAACTTAATTCGAGGTTTCGAGGACGATTTTAGCCTTTAGTCCCATCTCGTAGCCAGATTTGGTAGCTAGCTACGAAATGAGAAAAGTGTTTTCCCATCTCGTAGCCAGATTTGGTAGGTAGCTACGAAATGAGAAAAGTGTTTTCCCATCTCGTAGCCAGATTTGGTAGCTAGCTACGAAATGAGAAAAGTGTTTTCCCATCTCGTAGCTAGATTTGGTAGGTAACTACGAAATGGGAAATGTGTTTTGCCATCTTGTAGCTAGCCAGATTTCCTTTAAGATTAAAAAACAATAGGGCAAAGAGATTGGATTAGGATTTATGAATTTCTGTTTCGCTGCAATCGGGATTATTTCTCCCATTTGGAATCCAGCTATTAAATCTGGCTACGGACTAAAGGGACTTTAGTATACATTTCTAATATTTATTCGTTTTAGCTGTTGTAAATAGGTACGTGTTTGTATCCATAAAAGCGACCATTCGATGAATTGATACTTTAGTAGCACTAAAAAAGTGAGTAAGTAGGTATTACCTATTCTATATGATGCAGAATGAGCCACTTTACTACGCAAAGAAGCCCCGAAACCAGTTTCGGAAACCGAAACTAACTAAGTAGATACTTCAATTTCATATAACTCGCTAAAGCCGAAATCGAAAGTTCGTTGTAACTCTTATGAACATTATTCTCAGTCATTACGACAGCGGATTTATTATGCTTAAACGGAATGAGAATCATTATAATTAAATATATATATGTTAAAAGAAGGTACTCACTTCTTATCTGGTGCCATACGAGCAGATTTGGATTCATCGCCGCCATCTTCGTCGTAAGCGCTGCTTGCTCCGCTGCAATTGCCACCGATTAGTAGTAATATTTTTCTGTCATATTAAATAACTCAATTGATTCAAAGGGAATATAGTGAATACTAGTTTCTGCCCGCAACTAGCGATGAGCGCTTATTTTGATAAACGTAATTGGGCAAGGCTTGAACTAAAACCTAATTACCTTGTCACTCCGCAACAGGTGTGTGTGTGTGTGGTCACAATAATATAAAACCAAAAAAACAAGAACTACCTACTTATCATTTCTCTTGTCATAAAAAAGTCAAATTCCTAGTAAATTAATACTAAGTACATCAGGCGTGATATTCATCGCTTAAGTTTTGATCAATATTGACTATCAAACTTCCTAAAGGTCCAGATCTATTAAAGGAATCGTCCTTGGGGAATAAACTTTGATGAACCAATTACCAAAGATCAAGGTATCTTACTGAACACATTTATTTGGAGTCAAATATGTAGGTAACTACTTTCAAGATAGCAGGTATATTAATAACAAGTCGGTATGTAGGTACTCATTATTTCTAAGGAAACCATTAAGTTTGTATTTTTATAGCCATAACGTTTTCCACCCTTTTCAGAAATACTTTTACAGTCCCGAGAACAGCAAACAATGCCAACGAGTTTCATAAAATACCTAGGTATTTTTTACTCGTTTGAGTTTCTACCTTACAGTGAAAATGTTTTAAACACTTTTTAAGTTTCAACAAACACGTTATAGCTGGAAAGGTCAGGTTTTATATAAACGTGCGGGCGTTTGCGCGAGCGAGTTACGCGTGGGGTTGGGAAGCGAACTCAGGTGGCAGGTGGCAGAGCGCGGAGCCGCGTCCGCCGGCCGGGTCCGAAGGGGTTGGACGACAATGACGTCGCCGGGCAACGGGCTCTTTGTCGCTGGTCGCAGCCGCGCCTCTCTCACCCGGCTTTAATTAACTTCATTGTAGTAACTTATTTTTCAGGACCGGTCTCAATCTCAAGGTTTCCAGTCTCGGTCGAAATAACTTGTATGGTTTCACGACGAACGAAGTATAGACTGCAGTTATTACGTCAATAATTTCACAAAATGCTAGCCTTAGCTCGTCGTTTATAAGAGACCATTTTTTTTATTAGGTACATTTTAATGGCTGTTTAAGTTGTTGAATGTTGAGTACATTTGTTACGTATACGTTTACAGTATTTTGCATGAGTATGTTTGTATGAGTATGTATCTTCCATGCTGGTCTGGGAGTCGAGAAAAAACATAGAATGTACCAGTTGCTTCTCTTCCCCCGCCGATGGTAAAAGCCCATCGAGGGAATGGACAACAATCTTAGGAAACGTCATGTCATAGGCAATGCGGCTAGCAACCAATCACTATTTTGATTCCTCTTTCCACCTATACACCCACAATCATGCTAAGCATGGCTTTTAGGATTTGTTACCTTAGGCTTTGTCTACAGTAAGGGATAAAGACGTGATTTATGTGTGTTTGTACACACACGTATGTAAGTATTGGTTGAGTAACTTGAGTAGTTTCGGGTAAATATTTTAATTTACTTACTAAGATGACTTGCGCTTTCGTGAAATCGGTGGGGGCGACAAAGCCGTGCTAGGGGCGCAGGAGCCGTTGCAGGCTGACATGTCGAATCCGTCTGAAGTACTGCAATACCATTTTAACGGCTTCATTACTAAAGTTCATATAATTACATGCGTGATAGATGAAAACAAGTAATAAATAATGAAATGTCCACGTGCATGCATAATGACCGCTTAGATTTGTGTGAGTCAAGCAAAAATAAATTCAGGAACAGACAAAACTTAAGAGATTTATTACTTCTGAGTGAAATAACCGTAAAAAAAAACAAAATGCAACGTTGCCAGCTCAGTAGGAATAAACCTCTCAAGTTTTGTCTGGAAACCTGGAACTAAAAATGACTTTTATATGCTGAAATATAACTTTAAAGCAACTTATGTATGTTATTATATTAATACAGAGCCGAATAGAACGAGGGACTTTTAAGCAAACGGGGAATTGTTCAGCCTTATTACTTTAATATTTTGCACCGATTAACCTTGTTAATATTTATAACAGTTTTCGAGATACAGCTTGTTAAAATATCCTGAAAACAATTTACATGTTTCGACCCTAACAAGTAGATCCGATGACTGTAACTGTCAATGAGTGACGTTAATTACATGCGTGTCACTTTAAAATGTACAAAACAACGGTGAAGTAGGGTTTCGTCACCGATATTAAAATATGTTTCATTTTAATGCTTTTTTTACTTCTAAATGTAGCTTTACGATTATTAGTATTATTATTATTCGATTGTAGATCACTTAAAACTATACTTCAGCTCGGTTTCTAGATATCTTCCACACTTAAGGTACCCATACCATACAAATGGAATAACAATTATTTGAATACCTAGTAGGCAAATTCTTACGATTTAAATAAATAATAATAAATATGAAAGCAAATGGGTAATATCGAAAAAGGGACCTTAATTATTGTGATAGCTTACTAATGTTTATCCTTTCTCTTTCGCGAGTCATTCTGCCGCGACGGCTGGGGGGAATGCGGCTGGTGCGGCGCCTGCGCCGGCACGAGCGCACCGGCGGCGTCGCCCGACCCGCCGCCCGCGCTCGCCGTCAGCTCATACGGCGGTGCCGCGCTCGCGTTCGGCGCACTGCAACGGGTTAGCTATAGTAGTTTGCTACAGGGACAAACATTGAGTATGTGTAACAAGATTTGTAGACTTCTTAGAGATTTTCCTGTACATAATTTCCAGAAATGTGATGTATCTTTGATAAAAGTATCTGAAATACAGATACAAGATACAAAATACGTATTTATTTATCTTGTATTTGAAATACTTTTAATTTTTTTTATTTTGTATTTATTTACTTTATTTAGGGTATCTTATAGGATCTCTGATAATTTCTAACTAAAGGATCAGTTTTCATACTTGTTTTCAAAATATCTATTGTGTAACTTCCTTACAAGTGACGTGGGGGTGATTTTTTATTGTTTTTCCCCATAATGTGGGTGTCGTTGGAAAGGTCGATCAAAAATATTGTGGGCGTTGGAAACTATTTTTCGATTCAGGCATACCTAATCCGTTTGCGAAATATTATGTTTTTAAGTTCTAATTATTGTTAAGAGTCAAGTGTCTCCCCTCTTGCCACTAAACGGCTGTATTTGGGTAGGTGAAAAAATGCAAGGTAGTTGTTTAAAGAAACTGTCACAGCTAGGTTGGCTTTACAATTTAATGAGTAATAGTCGACCAAATTTAAAAATGTACTTGAAACCGTGACCTAAATCATAGTACTTAGTATCGAATAAAATTTAAAAATAATTATTATATTCGTAATCATAATGTCCACATTTTGTGACAGGTAACAACTACGAAACCTTACACTGCGCGTGGACCGACACGCTCTTGGCCGGTTTTTAAGGATCCCTAAGTTGTTCTGGTCCGAGAATGTTGCCGGTGCTAACTGGTTCCAGATTTTTATTGTGTGCGGCTAAAAGTTTCGCTTAAAACGCACGGTACTCACAGATACTATAATCATTTTTAAATTGCCTCATGCCAAACTCATTTTTAGCTAACATACATGTGTTTTTAACGTTTTGCTAATTTTTTGTTCAACCCGTGAAAACGTCCTATACACTCTACTGTTAAATTATCTTGCACTTGTCAATCAATCAATCAAATAATTTATTTGCTAACATAGGTAATTGTTGATGTTACATAAATCTTGTATCACTATGCTTGCCATAAGGCATACAAATATTAAGAGACTGCACAAGCACTCAGCATAGCTATTTATTAATAATATTAGGTACACAGAATCAATTAAAAATATAATACCTAATTAAGATATCAGTCAGTCTCAAGGTTACCACATTCAAACAATTTTTTTTAAACAGATTATACATTATAGGACCTCAAATTGTCATTTATTTAGATATTCCTGGATAGAATAGTATGCATTTTCGCACAGAAATTTAAAAAGCATTCCCTTAAATCCAGTCTATTTCCAGTATAAACCTAGGTAAATGATTAAATATTTTAGGGGCCATACCAAAAACACTTTTAGCCAGCAAGGCAGTGTTAAAACGTGTTCCCTTTATTTTTTCCTTGCTGACGAGCACTCTTAAAACAAGGGAAATGTTTTATATTACGCTTAACATACAGAGCCACCTCATAGATATATACAAACAGGACAGGGTTAAAATCTTTAATTTAATGAAATGTGGTTTACAGGATTCAAAGGGCTTTATACCACATATGGACCTTATAAATTTTTTCTGACTCCTGAAAGCCATTTCCCGATCCGTAGAATTTCCCCAGAAAATAACCCCGTACTTTAGTGTAGACGTAACATATGCATGATACGCCGTGAGCACCGCGGATATACTGGCTACTTTTCTCAGATTATTCGGGGCATATGAATATTGAACTTGTGTGAGCTTACAATATGTAGAACGCGCAAAATGAAACGTATATTTAATTATTACCATCACGTGAGTAGGTACATGACTTTTCTCTATGATCATATTGAACAGCTAATATACTTAAGTCATTAAAAAAATATTCCGTAGAGTCGAAAACGTTCTCTTTTTTTGAAGTCAATAGAAAATGATCGTAACAACTAAAAACTAAAACCACCAAATTAAAGTTTTTTTTGCCTGTCTGGCTGCATCACTGAACAGTCCACTTAGTGTGCCCGAGTTCAAAGCAAATATGCAATATCAAATTTGGTTAGTTTTGGTAAAATATATAATATCCGCACAACGTTACATTAGAGTATTTTATTCGAATATAATGCAACAAGCGCTATTGGAAGCGCTACCAATTCCATTCGAACACCACGGGAGTAGCACGGGCACAACATACCTACAGAAAGATTTTAGATACATACGTTTGTGATGTTTATTACCTTTATCGATTATCCTAATCATCTCTACTAACATATGCGAGAGCTTGAAGCACAACATTGACAAAAACTTCTTAAACATACAAGTCAGTAGGCAAGGCCGGTAATACAGAGCATAGTGAATTTCCACATAAACAAATGATGTTTAGCTGCTCCCTAGTTTCTTTCAGCAATAGGTAGTCGATATCGCATTACGCTGTAGTTCAAGTACAGGGTTACGATTATTACGCAACCGTCCCACAGACCGCGCGGTGGACGCAAGTATGTCACGCGTGGCTTATTCTTAATAGCATATTGTACTTGAAACATAATATTTACTTACCTTCAAAACTCAACTGCTCAATGAGATACCTAACTACTCATGAGGTTTGTGTTGTAAAGAAAGCATTCGACTATGAACTGAACCGTTTATTTCATTTAATTTCATATTTAACATTGATTGAAGTGAACTTTACGATGATTTTCTTTTATTATTGGCACTTGAGTACCTATATTTTACACAGGCAGTCAATTTACACAAAAACAGCGTGACATGATTGAACCCTACAACGTCTCTATCAGTTATTTGCGCTCGCGCTTAACCATATCATGCGCACGCGGAAGCAGTGCGACCTTGCAACTACTCCCCCCCCCCCCCCCTCAGTTCGTACCGATGACACGTCATTTCCCCCCCCCCCTACCCCCTTGCTTCAGAATACATCATTGCAACTGCATCAAGTGCAAATGACAAACATACTATTATACCTATTCCAGCAGCGAATGAAACATACATACTATCATCTTAGCATTGTTCATCAGCTGCCTATATAGGTACCTACTAAATATAACATAAGTGCGTCAACGTTTTATCGTTTAATGAAATCAGGTAAGGCATACCTAATAGAAATGAAAATAATGTCAATCATGATGAATGCAAATTGTAATGTACCGTGCCTACATATATATGAAAAACAATAATACCAACATGTAGCACGAGTGCCTCTATTGCTTCAATTGCAATTGGCAAATGGTAATAAATTTGGATATATATTTTCGATTACATGGATCTTTTGATTTTCAATTATTTTTTTTAGGCATAGATATGTTACTCCACCCACTAAGGTAATATTGGTAGTAACTATTTAGCTACCTATCAATACCATAGCACGGTACGTATGGTAAAGTAAGTTACCATGCGTCAACTTCCATAATCACTATTGAATCACCGCTTTATCGATTGTGTAACTGCTAGGTAACAAATAAAGATGGAATATATGCCTATAATAGTACAAGCTCCTGCTGCATGGTAATTACTGTAAAAGGTACCTACCGGCGCGCTCAGACACGTTTCGTAATATCAAGCTGCATACACATTTGCAGATTTGATCGAGTCTAGTTGTTTTATTAGGTATCTAAGTACAGTTAACGATACATATATTTTCATACAAAATCCGTTACATATAAAAACGACTTAATTCTATACCTACCTACCGTTGCGTACATTTGTCTTGTAGCGCTGAGCTGAATAAATACTGTTGGAATTTTGTAGTATAATTAATTTTATTATAGTAACTGTCATAACAGATTTCACTACTTATTGTTGTCCATAAATATAATGCAGATGTGTACAACGTACGCTGATAAAGGAACGGGGATCGTTTTGTGTTTGTCGCGAGTAATTAACTATTTGTGAGCCAGCCGTCCCTGAGCAGTGCGAACCCGTACCAGTGCAGCAGTGTGGAAATGGCCCTGTCCCTACGTAACGAAATCAATTCCCATGAAAATTTTATTATATTAATATTAAATTTTCGATTCTTTCCTAAAAGCAAAGTTCTTGTCGAGGAGGAGTTCTAGGTATACTGAACTTGACTCGTATACTTATCGCTTCATTCAACTTAATGTAAGGGTCAAATAGCAATCGAATTTGTACCACTTCCAGTGGTCAGATTGACGATGACAAAAATGACAAAATAAGAATGTGCAAAAACACACGAGGAAATAATATACCTACCAAAATGCCATCAGCAAAAAAATAAATTGTACCTACTTGTTTGTTTTAGTCGTCATTTTCGACCGCTTTTAACTACCTACTTTTAAAAGCAACAAAAGTTAAAGTTGAATGGTTATTAACGAATTTAGGGTCCAGTGCTTGTAGAGTCGGATCGCCTTGTCGGTCTACGAATGACAAAACTCTAGTTTATTTATTTATTTATTTAATGCCATTCACATGTCATAGGTACAATAAAATGATGGCAATATGCACAATAAAACATATGAAACCCTGTTGGGGCAGCATTTTAGAGAGGAAGAGTTAGGCCGAGGTTACATAACAGAAATTAATTGTATATACAAATTGGATTTCAATGAAGATTGTCCAATATATTATAAGGTCACAAAAAGATAAAAATATACTACAAAATAAACTATTTCAAAAATACATACATACATACCCTCACGCCTCTTTCCCACAGGGGTAGGCAGATACTACTTTGTTCCACTTGCAACGATCCTGACATATTTCTTTCGCTTCATCCACAGTCATAAATCTCTTCATACATGCTCGTCGGTTTCAGGTACTCCTGACCTGACCTTTTTCCAAAACGTTATTTCAAAAATTAGTGTCGATTATACAATATTATAACATTACAATGTCATTAATCTTAGCACAATATATTTAAAAGAATAGAATTAAAAGCATGAATATATCCGGAGTAGGTAGGTATGTCAAATATAACAATTATAATGTCAGAGTCCTAAACTAAAGCATCAGATTAAAAAGATTTAATAAGTCAGTATGCAAGGGTACAATTTTATTGGTAAAATTAATTTAAATTCTAGAAAGGCATAGTACCTACTTTAAGAAAATTCATCGTTGAAATGCGAGTAATAACTTTTTTTAATAAGAACAGCTTTTATTGTTTGCTTAATTTTTTAGTTGGTCGCTAATTTTATTATAAATTTTAATTGCCATTGAATTTGGGCTGGATTTGTGGAGTTTCAGTTTTGATCCGGGTATCAAAGCTAAATTATTCTTAAATCTTGACTCAAAGCGTCGCGTTTGATCTTTTAGATTCGTATAAAATTGTGGGTACCTACTTCCCAACAAATTTGCAGATTTCAAAAATATATATAGATGTTAGAGTTAAGATTTTAACACTTTTAAAGTGTGGTTGGCAACTTTCCGGACTTTTATCAGCTAGTATCCGTACACACTTTTATTGCGAAATAAATATGTATTGAATGTCAGTCTGTTTCCCCAAAGAATAATGCCGTATTTAAGACGCGAGTAGACATAGGCGTAGTAGGCGGCCAATGCGCATTCCATATTTGTGTTTTTTTTTTCAACTCTCTTAAAGCGTACCTATGCGAAACTTGATAATGTGGTTATGAGATTTTTGATGTGCGCTTTCCAATTGACATTTGAATCAATATCAAAACCGAGTAATGTGAACGTATCTATGCATTTCACTTTTAAACCTTTGTACGGAAAATTTATACTTAGAGGTAATTTTTGGTGTGGTCTGAACTGTAATAATTTTGTTTTTGAAAATTTTATTTCTATATTGCGATCATTCATCCAATCCACAAGCTTATCAAAAAGAGTATTTAGGTCTTGTTGTAGTTTTAGGCTGCTTGTACAAGAAGTTAGTAATGATACGTCATCTGCAAAAAAGACACATGCCTCTTTTAGTATTTTTGGAAGGTCATTTATGTAAATCATAAATAGCAAACAAGAGGTAACACTCCCTTGGGGATTGAGTTTTCCATATGTAGTACATCCGATTTGACATATTTTAGATAAGTTTAGATAAGTACTTGAATTATCTGTTACTTTAATACAGAAGATTCATTGTTTAAACGTATGATTTGTGTTTCATAAGTTTGGGCTGATTAGAAAAATACAACTGGGGAAGTTTCTTTTCATCAATGGGTTTAACTGAAACTTATCGAATGTAGTCTAACTATTGAAGTTATCTTTCATATAAAAATTGGTTGCCTGGGCGGTGTTTTGACTTGCCGCAGGGAGTGTACCGCAGTGGGCGTGGATATCAAGGCCACGCCCACTCCTCTTTGTACGTCTTGAAGAGGTTTCGTCAGGCATAGAAATCCAATAACGTGATCATAACGTGACCGAAGCAAATAATATTCGTGGACGATACCCTAATATGAATCGTAAACTCAGGAATTCAATATTTTCCAATTATATCTCAACATGTATTCATTGAAACAAAATAGTTCACTACCCAATACAAACTTTCTCACTCTTAATTGTGATATGCACCAGCAATAAGTGCTCAATAGCTGTCAGAGGATATTCTACTGGTAACACCAACTTCTGTTTGAGATATTGGAATGTCACCTTACCGCAATAACATGCTAACGTTCATGGGGGACGAGACGACTGGGAACCTAACCAACTACATTATATTATGCGCCCAGGGGTTGAGCGGGGTGCGGGTGACGGCGGCTGCCATTGTCAATGGATGATAGATATGAGTATTGTCTATTAAATAAATACATAGGAAAATAGTAGTAATCGCCAAAAAAAGATTCTCTTACTTGAGTATCAGCAGATTTTAATCTACATAAATAAAAATGTATCGCCGAAATGTATGTATGTGCATAACTTCCAAACGACTGCACCAAATTGGATAATTATTTTTTAGTTGTGTTTGTTTCTCTTTGGACAAGATTTTGTATATATATTTATTTTAAGTCTGGGAAGGGGCGAAGCCGCGGGCAACAGCTAGTTTTATATAAATAACTAGCTTTTGCCGTCGACCTCGTCCGCGCAGGTAACGTCAAAGTGACATACTACCTTGATCCAATAATTTCTTCAAATATTAAGTGATTACTTCCTATACCATCCTTTTATGTCATGAGAAATTTACAAAATCCCTTCTAAATGCTCCTTTTTGATTTCCAATGAACAGGTTGGCCAAATACCAAGGATCTTAATTATATGATGATCTTTTTTATTTATTATCCCAGGGGAATTCGCAAAATACAGTAATCAGTTTTCGGATATCATAATAACCTATTGGTATGCCAAGTTTAAAGATTCCAGTAATAATAGTTACGGAGATAGGACCACTTCAAAGTAAAAATATAAATCCTTTTTACAGCCGCGGGAATATCGGAAAGTCCTGAAATTATTTTTAGCAGTTTTGATTCCTTACTAGTGTGTCAAATTTCAAGACTCTAGTAATTATAGTAACGGAGATAGGGCGCCTATGTAGTTGACTTATAAACCCCACTTATTCCCTATCCCGAGGGAATTTCTAAAACTCGCATGACCTCTGTAAAGTTTAGAAACCTTCAAAATGCAATACTAATGTAATACGGTGACTTTCGAGACATTTCAACTTTAAAGAGTGTTTGCCTTGTACCAGGCTTTTATGTGAGCTCAACCTATTTTGAATAACATCGGAATAAGTTGTGAAACATAACTGTGTCAAAATAAAATGTAATTTAAATCAAAAGTAATAAGGAGTATTGATATCAACTTCAAAGCAAATCAACACCAAAACCACTTTCTACCCCTTTATAACCCCGTTAGGGGATGAATTTCAAGAAAATACGTAACACGTGTTCCATCAATTATGTTATAGAATGTTTATGCAAAATTTGAAGTAGATCGGACCAAGGAATCACGTTGTCCCATACAAACTTTGCCCCCCTTTTTCACCCCCTGAGGGGTAGAATTTCGGAAAAATCCTATTTTATCGGATCGGACGCCTTAGTTATACAAAGAGCAAGCTCTAAGTGTTTACGATCAGCGGTTCAGGCTGTGCCATCCGTCAGTCAGTCGTTCAGGACATTTCATATGTATATAATATAGAAAAAATAATAAGTTCACCTCATCATGCTAAACGTGGTCTTTAGGTCTTGTCACCTTAGGCTCTGTCTACCCCGTAAGGGATAAAGACGTGATTTATGTATGTATGTATGTAAGTTCACCTGAAGAGCGTATAACGTTGACAGTGGGGCGCAGCAATATGTGGCCGGCATATAGCCATTCGTTTGACTCGCACACCCAAACCGCCAAAAGACGGAGCAATGGGTATGACGAATGACATGATGTGCGGATTGCTCAGTAACGTCTCAGATAGTAACGTAGCCACGCTACGTCGCTGCCTCGATTGCTCACCACTACTCATGCCGGTAGTCGAGTGTATGGCTGTAGCATAACATGTTCTTTAGCCTCGCCTTATTCCGTTTCGTCAATTTTTTTTATACAGGGTTATTGGTAATTCGACGTATTCCCGTTAGGAGGTGATATATGTGATTAGTCGCGATAATTTTAATCCCCATGTGCATTATGCAAAAGTGAACATCTTAGAGTTATACATCTTTCAAAGTTTTATTCAAAATAAGTCAAAAATTCATTTTAAAATAATTATCAAATGAAATAATTTTTTCTTCTTATTTATAAAAACGATTAAACACTGGTTATTTTATCACTATTCAAATAACAATTTTACCATCGGTCCAAATTTAAATAGTGGAGGCAAAATACGTGAAATTTCCCTTAAGTCAGGAAATAATTCTAAGAACTGATAAAATCAATTGTTTTTGATTTGTATGGGTTAGAAATGGAATTTAATACATCACTTGATATATTCACCCCCCCGGAAAGGGGTGGAATTGGTTGAAAATGGTGTAATAGTAATAACTAAGAAGAAAAAATAGGTGTAGTCTGTGCAATTTTCCATACGTTTTATTACATCTTAATCTATATTTGCACCCGTTATTTAGCTCAATTCAAGCTACGGAACATACAAAAAAAAAATCATATAACTAAAAATATGCTTTTTGGCATTGCGGCCCCGGGAAAAATACAGAACGCGGTGCAAATTGAGGAAATGATGAGAATATATATCAGAACACAATACCAAATTTGCACCAGGGTGCGACACCCGGAAAGTAGTTTTCTATGTTTTACTGTCTTTGTACTTCGGGGGAAATTTTGAAATTAATAAAAATCGTCACAATCGTCTTAACTTGGTTTGATTTACATTCGCACCCCATAAAAAATTGACATTTCTACATGGAACATGCGGTTCTGTAATGCTACCCCGCCACCCTAGCGTTCGCTGCTATTCCTTGCGTTTAGATAGAACTATGTTTACCAAACTTCCAGTTAAAATTTTCTTTTTTTTATTGAGTGCGAATGTAGTATCTTTTAAATATGTGTTATTTATAAATTTTCACGACTATCTTAATTTCCCCCGAAGTACAATCTACAAAAGAGTGAAAAAAAACATGTTCCATACTTTGCACGGGGGTGCAAAGTTACCTGGGTGTTTATAATACTTTGAAAAGCTTAATGTAAGTTTGCACCAACCGTCTGAATTATCCTCGAGCCGCAATCAGAAAAAAATATTTTACCAAGATTCTATACATCGTACACCTTTTTAATTAACATACATTATGTACCAAAGGGGACCCTTCACGTGGCTAAACTTGCGCTTAATACCTTTTATCATACTCCAAAATAACGGCATTTGAAGTTTATACCTAATATTTTAAAGTGTTCCGTACATGATAGAAACGGTGCAAACCGAGGGAAACCATCTAGTCGTGCCCTCTAACGATTCCACAAAAAACACGACTACACGAATTACTTCCATACTTTTCTGTAATTCGACTATACTAAAAAATACGAGACGGAAAACGATATTATTTTAATGTTTTTTTACATAGACACGGTATTTATAGCGGTTTTTTAAATAAATAAAATGCAACCAGTTATTTGGCGTAGTCGTTGAATAACGCACTTGCACTACGTCACGATCATTTCCTCACAATGTAGGTATGGTTCTTTCAAGCAGTTAGTAACAGTTTTTTTTATTAGAAAATCGTTAAAGATACTGAATGGGCGTTATAGACTTGGCTCTTGGTTCACACAAAACAAGGTTCTATTTTTCTTTACGTATTTATTCTTTTCACGGGTACCCAAACTTGAGGTAAATCAGCAAATGGGAAGTGAATTTTAAATATTTAGCAGCATGGACAGCTTGGCTAGACGTCTACAGCAAGAATGTCCTAACTGTAAGGCTTCTCATGAACAACACACCACTAGCAAATCAATATCCGCCTCTAGTTTGCTTCTTCTCCTAATACAATAACACTAATTAATACCAATTAACGGTCCTCAAGTAAACTGTTACTTCAAAGTTTGGATTGGAAAGAAGCCTTATGCGTGACTACTAACTCGAGCAGCGCAAAATTATTAGATGTTAATTTACATGAACACGTCATTGTTTTTATTTTCGTGTGGTATGTTACGCCAAAAACTCTCGACTAAAATGTGTTTTACCTGGGTTTGAGGCAGAAGTCGAAATTAAAAATGAATATTTAAATAGAAGCAGATATCAAAAATGACAAAGATATGTCAAGTTGGCCATAGTTAAAGTCATCATACTTAATTGGCATTGTTCACTTTTTTTAGTATGCTCCAATTCGAAAACCATTTGGAGGGAAACAACCAATTATACGATTTATCTTGTCCTATTTCAAAAATACTTTACGATTGCAGATATTTTTGTAAAAGTATTTTTGACCTTTGTTCGACCTAACGTCCCGGTTCTTTTAGTACTAGAGCCCACGACCAAAACCATGTCTCATAGCAATACGGCAAAAACCCTATAAAATCGTTAGATTGTATGATTCTGAACCCGACTAGGTGTGTAGTAACGGTCGAAAGTGTAGCAACAGCGTGGGAGGCCATTTCTGCTGTGTCAAAAAAAAAGGCAGTCGGTATTATAGCAATACGTCTGATAGTGAAAATGTACATAGATTTTATAATTGTATTACGAAAAAGTTTGTTTTCAGACATTTTGCGCGTAGCATATAGCCTGAGCGCATTTTTGAAAATGTCAACAAATTTAGCTGACCTGTATCATAGCAATACGGATAATTTTTTTTTTAACTTTTCGTATTGCTGCCAGGATTACCAAAAACCTGTTTTCAGACACTTTAAGTGTAGCATAAAGTTGTCTGATAGAGAAGGTGCTACACTTAATTTGTCTGATATAATTTTTTTGCACATGTGGACAACTTATTTTATCATGTCCAACAATTTTCAGACATATTGCTATGATACCGATCGGTAAAATTTGTTAACATTTTCAAAACGGTCTCAAAATTTAATGCGTTCACATTTCCGTCTGAAAATTGTTTTGTTCGCATCAAATAACCAAAATTTACTAATAAAAAAGATTTTCAGACGTATTGCTATGAGACATTTTTTTTGTCTCATTTTTAATTTTTTTAAGTTATATTACGGGTTTGCGCTACACCACTAACGTCTGAAAAATATGTTTCCGGTATCTCAGAACTATCATTCAACTACAGTCTGCAAATCAGACATATTGCTATGATGCAGTTCGGTAAAATTCTTTGACAATTTTGAAAATTCGGTCAGATCAAACGCTACGCGGAAAATGTCTGATATTGGTATTTTCGAGTTCAGGATAATCTTATCTATCGATTTGATGCGGTTTTGGCCGTATTGCTATGAGACAAAAATTTTGGTCGTGGGCTCTAGTACTATTTCGCAGAATTGAGCATTAAATGCTTGCCACAAAAATGAAAAAAAAAGTTAAGCTACGGCAATTGTCAGGCTGTCACTGTCACATCTACATCATAACATTACATTCCTACACCATCTACAAACGTTAGAAATAAAAGCAAATTTACAGTATAAAACTGTGAAACACACAAAGGATATTAATGAAAAATGTTTTGTGCTGGAGTGCAACAATGATTCGAACAAAAGCCAAATAAAATCGAAGAGGAGAAAAAGAGGACAGAGAACATTTGCGGAAGGAATGGTGTACGCAAGCTACATACATACAATATACATACATACATATATCTATAAATATTTTCCTTGAGAATGAAAATCAATCTAAAACTGAAAGGTAATGAGAATTTCAATATAATAAAATAATATTCTATTTTTTTATTGAAAATATAGAACTTTACAGTAATATCGCAATCAGCACAATTTTGACACACACATTGGCGTGCTCCATTCCATACAAATCGACTAGCCACATGCGCTTCAGAATGCTTGATTTTTATCCTTTTTGTTAGAACAATCCTGGCATAAGATTATATAATCATTTTGATACACGCTCTCATGTTCAGATGAGGGCTCACCGAGCTGTTTTTAAATTTTCTGGCTCATGTAGCTTGGAATACATGTTTTTCTTGATTGTAGCAGTCCGTAAATCATTGATATAGCCAAATTGATAAAAAAACTAAAAACGAGAAACCAAATAGTCAACTAAAGAAACTAATAGCGAAACCCATCGAAAAACATCTTTACGTAAAAAAAAATACGTCAAATATTAGGTAGGGTATCACATACCCGAACAGGATTCGTATCAAATATAACAGATCACGAAAACCATTTGATGTACAATTGGTTGGCAAGACTCAGAAGTTGCCGCTGTAAAAAGTTATCAAATCCAAGGAAAAGCAAAGCACCTTATCATTGGCTTTACTAACCCTACACCTTTGTTTTAAGTGTGGCCTGGCAGTTTCATAGCTCTCTTGCATACCAGAAAATTTAAGATCTGCGACATAATTTTCTACCGTACATATACATATAACTATACATATTTCCTAATTATTCTGTTCTTTGTTTTACTAATTCTGCATACAGACTTGCACCCCCCCCCCCCCCCCTTTATAGACTTGGTATAAAAGCTAGATATTCTAAAGTATAAAAGCTAGATCAACAAAACTTGATGTGTTTAGTAAATTTCCTAACCACATCTTATGCTGTGAATTTGGGTTCTCTGGTGTTAACTGGGATGATGTTAGGAGGGTTTGAAAATACGGTGCAACGGTTCGAGAAAAGGTTGGTAGTGCCTCGTCATCTTTTCTTTTCGTCTTGACGGGGGCACTACCGTGCTCCCATATTAAATACCTAATACTACTAATTTATAAAATAATATCTTAATGATCCTGGACACAATATTTACAAGAGCTAAATACATTAAACGCAAGGTAAAAAAATGCACTTAAAATATAAATTCGGTTTCAGTTGTAGATATACTAAGTAGACATCATTTATATAGGAGCTGCGACTGGTTAGGGGTTAGAATAAACAAAAGTTCATAAAAGACGAAACTACTGTTTTTGTGAAATAAACTGAAACAAAAAGTAAAGTAGGTAATGTATGTACGCAGATATCAACTTTGCTTTTATAATTTATTAGCGCCCCGCCCCGGCTTCGCACGAGTGCAATATAAACCTTCCTCTTGAATCACTCTATAGATCTGTGTCAAAAAACCGCATCAAAATCCGTTGCGTCGTTTTAAAGCTATACATATTTATTTAAGTACCTATTTTAATCTCCAGATAAGAAATATTCTACTACTGATTAATCCCACAACGGCATCGCATAAATTCTAACTTTTGCCTGTCAATCATATGTATTTTGTTAGACTATATTTTTTAATATCGATAATAACCTATAATAGCCCTTTTTGTCTTACATCGCTAATCATTACGGCAGTTTATTCTGAATGCACTCAACATAAACAAACCAATTTTCTCAAAAATCAGTTCATAAACTAGTGTGTAAAAAAAGCAGCTGCGACTCGATGATGAAATTGCCGAACCCTAAAAAATGTCAAACAACAGCCATACAATGCCAATTAAAAATAACTGTGACTTCGTAAGAATCGCACAGGATCGTGAAATTTCCCCATTTTAAAAGTTATTCACTCTGAACTTAATTAATTTCTTTTCTGTGAACGGGTTGAAACTAAGATAAGAGCCTATTTTAATTGGACTATTGATTTTATTTTAACTGGCTGAATTTTTATGCAAGCTCATCTCTAATATCGTGTGAAAGAATCAATTTAACAGACTTGTTCGATTTGTGAATTAAGAACTTGCACTGGCTTCTCGCTCCTCGGCACACGTTCTGTTTTCATCTGTTCCAATTAACAATTTGGACAGTAAACTACATTTAGTACCTGTGCTAATTTGAGCAATATAGTTGCCGGCACCAGGCGGACCGCGAAAGCTCGGACCTCGGACCGCCAAATACTGTGATGTATTGTATACCAAGTATCAATTGATACTTGGATATGGTATACTTGTTTTTTCTGGATCTCGTTAAAACTGTCCCACAGTATCTGGACCCCGCCTAAAACTACTTGCCGGCCGCTGCTTACCCTCCTGCCTACAGGTCAAATGGTTTTGTCAAATAGGGTTAAAACCATTGCAAATTGTTATAAAGTTTAAAAATTAACTTTTTATTATGTCCTTTGCATATTACATTGGAACACAGGAGGATACATTGTCCCGGAATATTTCCACAGGTGGTTGTGTGAGTTCGACTGAACATCCCTAGAAAGGTTTTAAATTAAAATGTTTGATACAAAATTTAGTCCCGCTCTTGACGCAGTTCACTTGGAACATTGACGCATGTATGAAAACATTTGTCAACTACGATTAAAAACATCCAGACAAACATTTAGGCTATTTTATTCAAACTAACTCAACTAACTACTGAAATATTTCGGAACAAATTTAAAAGACCCTGTTGTGAAATGTAGAGTTCCTTTGTTTCGATGAATTCTCAACGTAGGCGTACCACAGGTATACTATTCTATTCTCCCTTAATGGCGGCCGTAAGGCTTGGGCCAATGTCAGTTTAACAGGTATACTATCGTTAACCTTATAGGCACCTACACGTACAGTCAACAGCGAAAGAAAATAATTAATCAGGATCCCAAAATAATATAAACATTAAATTCAGTCAATGGTTACTGACTATTGTAGTTTATTAGAAGTAAATCAACACATAATGTGTCATAAGTAAGTGATCACATTTATTTCAATCATTGAAAACTAAGTGACATGCCATCCAAACAGTTAAAGTCATTGTTGAGTGTTTCAAATTAAAGTGATTATCTATAAAATACGGGTTTATGGGACACATCAGATGTTCGGTTTATATCGGTTATATTCGTGAGACAAACATGCGAAGCAACTATACCTAACGCCTCTCATGTCCGCCAAAGTTTGAAATAAGGTCTTATCACATCAGCTTCATCAGATTTTTGGTTATATTATAAATAGCTGTTACCCGCGACTTCGTCTGCATAGAATCGTGATTCCGCGGGAACTTTGCAATTTTCCGGGATAAAAACTATCCTATGTCCTTTGCCGGGACTCAAGCTATCTGTATGCCAAATTTTAACTAAATCGGTGCAGCGGTTTAAGCGTGAAAAGGTAACAGACAGACAGAGTTACTTTCGCATTTATAATATTATATAAGTAGGGATATTAGTAGGGATATCTAAATCCTTTTTTTGTCGAGCTTTCAATCAGATTTTTTCGACAATTCGAAATGCTCTTTTCTTTAGTTATTGACTTCACACATTCATAAAAATGACATGGTGTTTTATTATTTTATTTTGAAATATTGATTTGTCACTTCATTTCTGTATCCATGTTGTTATTTATGATCACTTTCTTTTGACTAATTAAAACATCATTTAAAACTGACACTTTGGGACTTGTTATATCTGGCACGTCATGCTAGAAGATGTTTTGAAACGTTTTGATCACTTACTTTTGACGTTGACTGTACCACGAAGTGCAAAAAAAAATGTTTAAATTACATATATTTTTGCAGGTATAAACGTGGTAAGGAAAGTAGGTACTTTGGACAGTGAATGAGGTCAATAATATACGTGTAAATTTTTACAACGCATTAATTCTTGATGACACGGCAGAGAGTTCACTTGTAAGGTACTTGCTGCATTTAAATTTATCTTAATAAAATTATTTTAAACGATGCACTCAATCATTAAAAATAAACATCAAATCCTAAGGCGTTTAAAACAGTGTGCCAGCTTTGTCATATTAGCCGTAGCCGTAGTACGTACAATAAACTCGTACATACGCCGACACTTTTAACAAACCATTCATGAAAATTATAAGAACGCATAAGTGCATTAAAAGATCTTAAAAGCATTTTTCGATATCAAAAACTTACTAATAGTATGGAAACGATGTGGAGTCGACACCTCCTAAGGACCAGCTGTTGTCTAGATCTACCCTTGTATACGCAGTCGTTGGCACGGGATAACTCATGACACGGCAGCTTTATGCACGTGCACTTATAATATGTATAATGTTTAAAGTTTCCTTTAATATCACTAGCACATATACATATGCATTGTAATCACACAGCGCCAAAAACATGCGCTTACCAAAATATATACAAAAAACACGACCACTCGATAGCGCTCCCGCTTGTCGAATGAAAAAGAACTTATACACCCGTAAATGCGCGCAAAGCGCAGGGTTGAAAATACGTACGTCATAACTTTTATATATAGAACTTCCCGTAACAAGTCACTTCAGTAAATCCATCAAAGTATTTTAAAAACAAGTAAGAAAGCCTTAGAACAGGCACACAGCCCTGCTCACCTCAGTGACGGATACAATTTGGTAACAAGAACGATTTCTTTTTCTATCAATAAACGTGAATCTCCTATTATATGCCTACCTCAGCACTCAGAACAAGGCAGATTGAAACATTAGCATTATACTCCAGGCTACTTCGACCGCCGCGCAGGCCAAATAAAAGTATCACTTTTATCACAACCCTAATCTACCCCTAATTACAAACCCAGGCTTTTTGGAGCATGTTTGATTAGGTACTTGTTTAAAACGAATCCAGGAATGTTTCAATGATAAGTTAAGTACACTTCCCAGGCTTTTTGTTTAATTTCGTTACTATGACATTTCAGTATGAAGTTTCATGTTAGTAAACATGCAATTAATTAACCTTCTTTAAAAAAGGAGGTGATTCTGAATTCGTCGACAACGAAAGCCTAAAAAAAATACTTTTCAATAATAAAATACAAAATGTAAAAAATAAAACGAGTGTAATTAAATGGCTTTGAAATGAAATCACACAAAAGTGCGCACAGACCTAACCAGTTGATCATATTTTTAATCCTTTATTTCCCGCGGCACTACTGTCCAAAGACTTCTATTTCAAAATCAAGTATAACAAAGTCGACGGAGGTTTTATTTCTAGATATTTTTGGCCTGACTAAATTTTGCTTTTTACTTCTCAAAGTACAGTTGTTTAAGTTGGTCTGCTATTACTCGTAACTTAAAGCCTCTTAGGCTTTAAGGCTTAGTAGCTGTGATAGTTTCCTTTGTAACTTCGTTATTGCTGGTTGGAACGTAATCTGGTACTTTCCCGCCATTGTATTCTCTACCTCTTGCAGTAGGTACATTTTTGTTCTAGAAACTATGATTATAGTTTTAACCGTTTCCGAGTAATATTACAAAACATGCTGTTAAATTTCAAAGCAATTTACGAATCAGTTCAACCGTGACAAGTAATGGAGTAGTGAGCTTATTTCCAATTGGGATTGTCTATTTTTTTACAATGTATACTGATTCAAGAACCATTTCGAAACAGTTTTTCAGGATTATTTCCAGTAATCATATTTCATAACAATGTTGTTTTTTATTTGTTATTGTTATTTTTTCATTTGCCCTTCATTTGACCGCGAAACTCTGATGTCATCCTTGTAGGAGAAGATTTTTTGCATAATCTGTGGTCCGCCACTTTTTTTAAAACCTTTTATACGAAGTCCAAATTGAAGTTACGGATATAATTTGCACTTTACTTTCAGCTTGTTTTAGAGTAACTCGCAAAAAATACACGAAACCGCTATTTGGCAAAGTAATAATAATTATTAATGTTATATATTAAATGGAGCTATAATCATTACATACATAAAAATAATAAGAATTGGCTCCGAGTTATGACAACACGGCATTGTGAAAATAATTCGGACCTTTAAAAGCACTTGCGGTAGATAATTAGGCAACAGTGTAGCCGCGCAGCGATGTGCTTCGCTCACATGAAAGATTTTCCGCTAAATATTTTAATGGAGAGTGAAAATATTACGTTCTTTGGTTTACTTTCTCCTGCTGATTTTACTGTCTTATTTCCGGATCATGGTTTGTCACGATCATACTGTCGCGGAGATGCGCGAATTGGACTGAACGGTGAGTGAATGTCTGAGCTGTCATTGTTTCTGTATGTGGGTGTCACTGGGAGTGTGACAGATGAGAGTGGAGGGAACTGACTAGAGGGTGGCTTTTGGTGGTTGATGATAAGAAAGTAGACGAGACAGGATGGTAAGAAAGGAGGGTAAGAAGAAGAGTTACGCGAGGCCGTAGCGGAGGAACAAATTGTATAATTGCTATAATTAGAACCATCGGACGTTGAGAAGGGGCCGAACTGCTCGGTGCTTACGAGGTGAGGCCGTTCTAAAGCAGGAGCCCGATTCGCTCGTGGCTTCCTGGTAAGTGAAGGTTACACACGTGAGTACATGGAGACTGTTATGTTATCTCTTTATAAGTTTAACAATGTGATACGATAACTGTTCTTACGTTAACGTTAAACTATTGTTTCTGGTGGTTTGGGCTGGCTATGAGGGGATCTGTTGTGGACGCCAGTGTGGGCGAGTGCCCATTTGATTTCAGTATCAAGTATTAACAATGGTAAGAACAGTTTGACTGTTGTAACATTCGTAAACTATATTAATTGTTATGTCGTGCTCTTATGAAGCAATATGATCATTCGACCAAACGGGAATGTTACGAATAAAGTTTGTGTAACAACAATGATTGTAAAGTACTTGCTAATTTGTAGTAATTGGAACCGTATCATGAACCGAGTGGTGGTTCTGGCCGGCTATGGGGGGATTTGTTGGGAGGCCAGTGGGCGGAAGCCCGATTTATTGTATTCTATACTAAAATGATATAATATAAAAGCTAGCATGCAGCGTTCATCTAATGATCATATTGTACCATTATGTGGTGGATAGTGTTGAGTATATTGCGAAGCTATACTATATAATACATATCAAATTAAACTCCGCCACACATACCTGATATGTGTATATATGGACATTTCTGCTTCGCGCAGAATGTTATGGCATGTATAACGGCTGTGAAAATATAAAATTCATAAGAGAAGATCACCCGAATCTTCTTCTTCTTCTCTCATTAATGGCAGCCGTAAGGCTTGGGCCAATGTCAGTGTGGTAAAAATATAATTCAAAAATCTTGTGACAAAAATGTCGGCAACGTTGTACGGTAATGCTCAAAGACCCCCTCCCCCCCTGTCGGGCTCTTAGCCAACGGATAACGATATCCTCGGAGACCGCCAGGAAATCATTAACCGGTGCCCAAGGTGCACCGGAACAAGCACTGCACTTCCCCTCGGACGGATCCAAAAACGAACCGCAGCGCTTGATCACACGCGGAGGTAACCCGACTCGCACCCCCACCCGAATCTTCCTGTGTTATTGTTGAATCATGTTGACATTGATACTAATGACAGTTTGCCAACTTCACCACAACTAGAAAAGACGTTAACGGCGGTGCTTCACATACGTTTTATGATCAATTTATTCAATAAGCAGATGCGTGGCACCGGCAGTGGAAACTCTGACGTCATCAACCAAAATACTTTCACTAATTAATAGTAAAAAAATACCAAGTTAAATGAGAAAATATCGAAATTGGTTTCTTATAATTGACTTTTCCGCACAAAAATAAAATAAAAAGGATATTTTTTTTTCCGACAATCCTAGCCACATTTCATAAAAAAATAAAAGTATGGTATTGGTGGTGGTTTAAATACTTGCATCACAGTTTTGAAAATACCTCATCACTATCACTATCACTATCACTATCATCATCACTATCACTTCACTATCACTTCACTACATAGTATAAAATAAAGTCGCTTTCTCTGTCCCCGTGTCCCGATGTATGCTTATATCTTCAAAACTCCACAACGGATTTTAATGCGGTTTTTTAATAGATAGAGTGATTCAAGAGGAAGGTTTATATGTATAACACATGCATAATATACCGTGCGAAGCCGGGGCGGGTCGCTAGTTAATAATAATAGTAATAAGATTTTTACAATGTTATCTTGTATTCATATTGTTTTGACGACCGGGTAGCCTAGTGGTTAGCGACCCTGACTATGAAGCTAGAGGTCCTGGGTTCGAATCCCGGTAGGGGCAGACAGTTGTATGATGAATACGAATGTTTGTGCCCGAGTCATGGATGTTGTATGTATTTAAGTATGTATTTATCTACATTATATAAGTATGTTTATCCGTTGCCTGGTACCCATAGTACAAGCTTTGCTTATAGTTTGGGGCTGGGTCAATTGGTGTAATTTGTCCCAAGATATTTATTTATTTATTTATTTATTATTTATTTATTACTTTCATATAAATATTGTAAAAACCTAACATAAAAAATCAAATAAATACAGGAAACAATAATAATAAAATAATAGTGAGTAATACGTGCTATCCAATTCTGCAACACATTGGTGATTTACCACTTATACCGTTCTAGCACTAAGTAAAAGCGTAAAGACATAGTTATCGCAATAATTTTTCCTTTAGGTCCCACGTGTAACAAATCCATTCTTCCCGCGACTTCGTCTGTGTAGTATACCTACATATAAACCTTCATCTTGAATCACTATCAAAATCCGTTGCTTACTTTTAAAGATATAAAAGCATACATAGGGACAGACAGACAGCGGAAAGCGACTTTGTTATACATTGTAGTGAAGTAGATTACGATTATTATAACTATATATAGTAGTAAGTCATAACTTAACTATACTATTAGATTACTAGATGAAAACCCGGCTTCGCTCGGGTGAAATGTGACTCATAATACAATCTAGGTACAAAATTTCCTTCGCACGACTATTGTCCAAAACGAAATATGTCCAAAAAGACGAATGTCCAAAGGCATGTCCAATTAGAGATTTGGCCAATGATGAAATTGAAATTAGGTAGATATTTCTGTAGTTATCGGTTCTCAAGGAATATTAAAAGCAAAGCAAGGCATAGTTTTTTTTAGAATCGTTAATTGATTGAGTGATTAATAAATATAGTAAATAAAAACTGCAAAAGTTTTTACACAAATAATTTTATTTTAATTTTAAATTAAATCAACTTTCAAAATTGAAGGTTAATTCTCTGTAAACATCTCTGTTTTAAGCACTCAGTCTTTCTTTGTCCCTGGCTTTTATTTATTGTCATTGCGAATGCTATGCGAATGGGAAACTGAAGCCTACTAAATTTAAAAGGCAGTTGACTGTTAGATTGCGTTAGCTAACGCTCTAATAAAAAGGCGGGTTCCGTTGCACAACCCAACAGTCGGGTTTAAATTTCTTAAAAGCATTAATATACAACCAACTTTAAATTTTAGAATGTGTGGTCCTGCTGGCGTTATAGAATTTAGGAATTCTACAAGACAGTTTAAAACATTATTATCGTCCTCAACCACAGCGTCAGAACTCTCGTAAATTTTAAGCATGCTGGGGATTTTCTCGATAACAACAACAATAGGTACTGAAAAATTCACATTTTAATTTTTTTACGAAAATAATCTCAACTTCAACTTTTAAGGTTGGTTGTTATGGCAATCGGCCAATCTCAGGTTTAAAGAAAAAACACATGACACAGCAGAGTATATCCTATGAAAAAGTTTTCAAAGATAATTATGGGGTGCGAGTCGGGTTACCTCCGCGTGTGATCAAGAGCTGCGGTTCGTTTTTGGATCCGTCCGAGGGGAAGTGCACTGCTTGTTCCGGTGCACCCTGGACACCGGTTAATGATTTCCTGGCGGTCTCCGAGGAATATCGTTATCCGTTGGCTAAGAGCCCGACAGGGGGGGAGGGGGGTCTTTGACCATTACCGTACAACGTTGCCGACATTTTTGTCACAAGATTTTTGAATTATATTTTTACCACACTGACATTGGCCCAAGCCTTACGGCCGCCATTTAAGAGAGAAGAAGAAGAAGATAATTAAAATAAGGTTTACGGCAAGACGTTTCGTTTTACACAGTCACATGAGACACAGTTCTTTAGCGCGACGTATTGAGTGGCCAGGCGTATCTGTGCGCTGGTATGAAACGGAACGTTTAGTAATTACTCAAGATGACAACTGCGATTTGTCTGTCATGTCAGTACCATTAGAATTTAAATTTAATTTAATTTAATAAAATACTGGACAATCCGAATCATGCGGATATATGTTGTCGACTCGAAATCATTATTTTTTATGTTTTACTATTCAGGTGAGGTTTCGATCGAGTCTACCGTACCCCGCGACGAAATTATTAATATAGATGATTACACATTTTCTTTCATTTTCCTAAAAAAACAAGTGAGTTTCGTTCACTACGCCACGCAATGACTACATTTTACTATCGAGATCGATCGTACTATCTGCTTGCTCAACACTACAGTGTGTAAATTTCATACGGGCATATGTTTTATCCAGATGTAGTTAATGATCATACGAATAATGTGAGAATTATATTTATCTAGGCACATATCATTAGTGCTCTAAAGTGCGTTCAGAAACCGTAGCAAATGACCAGCATTATTACATCCTTAAAAAAATATATACTGTAATAACATTACAGTACAAAAATCTGTACTTTATTGTTATTACGGTGCAGATTTTACTACAACCTTACAAAAATCTATACCTACTGTAATAACATTAAAGTACACACTCGTGTTTAAGGACCCTCTCTAACGGTTGCATCAAATACTATTTGTTAGTAATTTTTTTTTAAGTTTGTCTCAGGAGCAATGTAACACGTACAACTTCATTTGACATAAGTGTTATGACGTTTACGTAGGTAGGTATACGTCTCGGATTATCGTAGTCCCTTGTTGCGTTTCACCCAGTATTCCACAGACGTGATTTTTTCACACACACGCGGGTAGTAAGACTCTGCCCATGGTTCGTCCTCATCGATGCCACCGTTTGTCCCGCTAATCCTGCCAACGAGCAGGAGTGCGTAAGCTGCTGTGTTCGAGAAGTAACACAGCCGGTGAAATTACTGGCTCATAAAATGACATAATATTTTATCCTTCTAGGCTGGCAACGCAACTGCAATACTTTGATGTTGCAAGTGTATAGACACTTGCAACATCAATCTAGTGATCATCCATACAGGGAGCATCCACAGGGATCGTGTGTTCATCGCCCTATTTTATAAAAACTGCCAAAACAACCAATTAGCCGCCGCGAGAAGGGGAGACACTTGACTCTAACAAAAATATGGACTTATACTTAACATTTCAGTTTAACATCACTGGTCAGTATGTAGTAAAAAAAAAAAAAAAAAAAAAATTCGTACAGAACGGAAAACAGTTTTCACATCCGCAATATTTTTGAACAAACAATCCAATGACGCATTGAATGAAAAATCATCCCTAAACTACTAATGTAGAGGTGGGACTTATCTATCTACGATAAATCAAGATTTAATTTTACCACTTTACCACAATTTCACCATCTTGCTAAATTAAAGTTTTCTAGTACTCATAGTCTGAGAGTATCTGGACTAAGCCGCATGGCGAAACTATTAATATTAGAAACTAGTTGACTACAGAATCCTAAAAAGTGATGGAATACTAATATCGCTTAATAAAAAATATAAACGTCTTGATAATATACTACTCACTGGGGTAGTTCATATTCGAAGTTAGAAGTAGGATGATGTAGATAAAAGTCTTGTAGTCTTACGTAGTCGTGCGACATGTCGCATGCCACTTGGGGCCGGCGCGGCACACGACCGCTCGGTGCGCCTATTCCGCCCAACTAAATGATCAACTACGGCCGGCAAGCACAGCGCGAAACCATATCACTTCTCCGCCACAATCCTTTACCCGACGACCACGGCCTTACCTACCCCTATTTTGCTAGGCTTACTCGCAACTTGCCTTACTGACTAAGTAAGTACCAAATAATATCTTCTACGTCTCTGTTTGTTACGTTCATGATAAATCGGCATTTACTTATTAAAATTTGGCGAATAATGTAGTTCTCTTTAGAGAAGGGATGTTTAAATATTACCGCAAAAGTAAAGTACTAATAATATTATACCATTCTAATGGTACCTACCTACCTAAATATTTAGAATGTCGCTGTTTACCTGTTAATGGTTTTCAATATGAATTTTGTATGAATAATTTTACCTTGATATCTGCGGCAGGTCAAGAAAGGATAAAGATACACGCGCAATTACTTTACAATTTAAATTTTACATCGACGGCTTTCTAGTCGCTTCAAACTATGTCGTACTAAAAATTTAGATGGTTTATGCTAATTATTGATACTTTACTGGCTTTTACCTGCAACTTTCAACCACTACTTGATATGGCGGTGGAATTTTCGTGATTTCAATTATCATGGAAGTTCTCAAAGATTCGTTGAAAAATTCCCAAAGTTACGTGGCATGAATAACAACTGCGAAAAATTTCGTAAATGTAAAATGATATAAAGTAACCTTATGAGTTATTTCAGGGAGCCATCCACATACTAAATTTATTCCAAATCCGTCCAGCCGTGTCAGATACACACGAACACGCAGAGATTTCTTTTCATGATTTACACAATTTAAAGTTTTATAAAGATTTCATAAATTAAATTCATTTTCATGAAGCCATGAACGACATGAAAATTCATGTCGTCGTCTCCAAAGTGCTTCTAATCTTATCGTTCCAACTACCATTATGTATGTACTTACATACGTATATACTGACAAAGAATAAAGTTTAAAAACTATAACCCGACTACGTAAACAATTTATATATGCCTGTCACCTGGGCCATCATTACGAATCTATTGACGCTTCCATACATACACTAATCACGTCTTTATCCCTTAGACAAACCTTAGGCAGACACTTCATTAATTAAAATCGGTTCAGTAAGTCTAGGCGCTACGGTGTAACATATTTATATGTACCTACTTACTTTTGGTAAAATAATATATCTTGTATTTAACTAGCTAATTTTTTTTTTGTTCAAATTACAAAAGACTACAGTTTTGATGAAATATTAGACCAGCTTTTCTATACTTATGTACCTGACACTAACTTTCTTAATGTCCATCGTCTAACGACTCCGATGAATTCGATACTTTTTCAATTGGATTGAAATTCGTGTGGTGTTGTGGCATTTCAAAAATGGTATGGTCATGTTTTTCCATAAACTGACATAGGTACATACATACATACATAAATCACGTCTTTATCCCTTACGGGGTGGACAGGGCCTGAGGTGGCAAGATCTAAAGGCCACGTTTAGCATGATTGTAGGCGTATAGGCGGAAAGGGAAATTAAAATAGTTAAAGTTAAATAGATGGGTCGCTAGCCACATCGCCTATAACATGATTCCTAAGATGTTTGCCCATTCCCTCGATGGGCCTTTACCATCCGCGCGGGAAGAGAAGCAACTGGTACATTCTATGTTTTTTTACTCTCATACCAACATGGAAGAAAACTGACCAACTGATAAAAAACCGACTACAGTTAAAACACGAAGTTTCGCAAAGAACATTATGAAATTTATGAAATAGAAACACTATTTTCTAAAAAAGCGTAGTAAAGAGTTAGGATAAATGTAGGCGTTTTATGTGAATCTAGAGGCGTTTTATACAATCAATTATATTAATTTATTTCGTGTGGTTACCTTGTTACAAATCAGAGTCATTAATAAATGTAAACAATGAGAAAATCAATCGGATACAATTACATGGAATGCAATTTATGTGGCGATCGGGAGCTAACAATGCATCGAAGCTATGTACGTCAGTGTGCCCATGAACCTGTCCTTCACAATCCGACACCCACAATTACAAATCATAATTGCAATTTTATCATACAACACTGCTTGCTATGTACTGATAAAAATAACTCACGAAGTAAACGCTCTATGTATGTATAAGATGCAGTAATGCAGTCGCGTGACGGCAATCTGCGTTGGTAGCCGTCTTACACGTGCCAGTTGCGGCAGTTAGTAAATATAACGTAATATTATGCAACGGAAAATGCAGCAGTGCATGTGCGACATCTATACGTGTACATCTACTTATAGCATTTCATATGATAGAAAATTTACTCTAATCTCAAAATGGATCCTAAGTTATAAGTATGTACCTAATTGCATAAAAGGAACATGTCCTGTAACAATATGTATCTACTACCTGTATATGCCTATTGAATGGGGAACATCGATATCAAGGCCTACGAAATGAAGAAAATGACACATCGAAGTCGATCTAGATAGTTAAGTATTATATTATACCATGTCCAAGATAACGAGTTACTACAGCGTTCTCTCTGTTGCACTTTTGTGTGCAAATGAAAGGGACAAAGGAAGGTCGGTGGGCGTCAAAAATTTCACCTCAATGTTAGGGCAGGTTTACATGACTGAAAGTATGTTCGTTTATTCATGACACCAAAAGACAACATTATATTAAGTAAAAGGAGGGCGGCACAACACAAGGAGTGTCTAACAGAAAGAATAACGCGTCCGCACCGTACGAGAGACAGGATAGATGTTGACTGAAGTTTGGCCGCCATGTAAGCCTATCCGATGCATATTTATGACTCATATCGCTTTCTGAGTTTTCTAGTATTAACTCGATATCATGGACATGGTAGAGGTTAGGTACGTAAGTATTTTATGACTCACTTTTAAAAACTGTTACCTAGAACTAAAGGCAGTTAGGTACATATATCAGTAAGATTCCACATACTGTACATACTTCATTTCAAAATAACGTCTTGTATTACATGGGACATGATCTGATCTAAACCGTAAATAATGAAATAACGATAAACCATTACATTTGTTTTTCACATGATTTGGTGGTGCTGCTTGCTTTCGGAGCAGTAGTACATTGAATTTCAAATGGGCTTCACGTCATCATTTTACCAGTGAGCCCGTAGATCAAACTCGGAATCTAAATAATTTTATGAAAGGTTCGATTCCAATATTTAATTGTTAGTCGGCAGTTTCAAAACACAGCGGAATAATTGAAATCTGGAGCACAACAATGACCCAACTTCTCCTATACCTAAAGGTATATTTTAAGGCTATACAAAACCCATGTTTCCATTCAACGTGATTTAGTTGTCACCGGACCTTTCCAATAAGAAAATAGCTTCCAATTTTTCCTGCTTTGTTTTTGTGAAGGCTTCGGGGCTTGTGATTACCGAACACGCGAGACGCTAGCCACCTGTGGAGTGACCGGGCGGCAATCAACTGCGAGATACGACACCGACATCCGACACTAGCCGGCTCTTTATTGTACTTTTGTACGGAACAAATAATAAGTAGAGTCAAGCAAGCTGTAAATAAAACTAAACAGGATAAGATTGATTAGTTCCTGATACTTGATTTATACACATCACTGAAAATAAGTGGACATAAATTTACGCAAATTATAGTTTAATATAGGATGGATGGATGTGACGATGTGAGTGTGTATGTTTGTTCCTTCTTCACGCTGAAACGTCTGGACGGATTTAGACAAAATTTAGAACAGAGATAGCTGGTATAGGCTACTTTTTATCTCGGAAAATTGCATAGTTCTTGTGGGATAGCGATAAACATGTCAAAGGTCGTAGCTGCCTAGAGTCGCAACGTTCATAAATTATTGTAGGATACATTATCAACATCCGTTCTAAAGTCTAATTCAACGCGGACCAAGTCGCGGGCAGAAGCTAGTGAACATATAAAACCAAGTTTTATCGCGACTACCTACGGTAAAATAATTTTTAGGATACTGAGCTAGATAGTATAGCCTTAGAAGTAAATTCAATTTATGCAGGAAGTCAATTATTGGAATTAGCTTAATACAAACACAGAAACCGCAATATTTGGAGTTCCCTTACACAACATCCGCAAAGATTGACCTAATCCAACAAACTAGCATAGCGGATGCTAATACAACAAATATATTAAGTACGCCGTAACAATTTAAGTAAATAAATACAGTAAATGGGTGTGTTGTTCAACTGACTATTGTTTTTGTCTTTACTTAGATATATTTACTAGACAAACAATGAGACCGTAAAAAAGTTAAATAGTAGGTAGTAATACCACAGAAACAAAACAGAAATTGTAAATTTTTCAAAGAAGGAAGAAAGAAGCCAATATCATACCGATATATTTTGGCACCGGAATATCTTACGTATCGTTGTATTGCTTCCAGGACTGGGCTAAATATAGCTACAATTACCTCGGCGTTTCGCCCACATTACAGTAGCCGTAGTCAAGATTACACTCAAGTAGTACAGTCAGCATCATATAGTTTGAAGCATCCAAGTCAGCAATATAGTTCGGTACACATAGATCTATACAGTTTGGCGTGCCGAACTTTTTGTTCACTCTGGATGTTTCGTACTATATGACGCTCACTGTACCTAGCAGTTAATATTTTATCTATTACTTTTTTATTAGTCTAGGGCAGATTTTTTTTACCTTTTTCAGTCATGGACTCCTTGGTAATCAACCACAATATTGAAGGATGAAATACAAAACGTTTGCCTGGTGGCATTTATTTACTAGATATAGATACCTAATTGTCAGTTGGTTCAGGATCGAGACAGCGGTCCCCTATTATACAATCAAAGCCAATACTTTTAAGGCTTTCTTAAAATTGTTCCGAAATATTACAGCAGGTGGTCGGGTTAGTCTTTCAGGACTTTTGGATCACAGTTGACAAATGCTAACAATTTATTTAGGAGAATTTTATTTTTTAATTGAACTTTTGAATATTTCAACTTTAGGGGTGTAGTTACATTATTCATCGCATTCTCGCTAAGCCAATTATGTAGACAATACACAAAACACAGTGCATGTTGGATCTGCCACTGACAGTCGCATTCGCCCCTGCCCGCTTCCACGCACACTAGTTGAAATTGTATCGATTCTACATGTTGCTATCAACCTTGACAGATTTGTATGGCTATTTTCTACCGAAATTTACTAATAGTGAACTTATATAGCACGTAAATTCGAACAAAGAGATTTCTTAATACTCGAAATGCTACTGAGTTGTTTTTTTACTAACGATACAATTTCATATATTCATATATGTAACATTCAAATAAAATAGAATCGTGAAGAACGCAGTTCAATTATTATCCAAGCCGGTTGAAAGTGACATTACCTGCAGCGGACAGGGCGGGCGCCGCTGGCACTGCGGCAGACGGAGCAACAAGGCTCTCCACCTCCACGCTCTACGAAAGCTTATTGTTACGACTTCATGAATTGACCGACTTTTATGTAGTTCACGTTCTATTTCTCTGTTTACATTTTCTTGGGATGGAACGAACGAGTTTTTTAAAGTTCCGTAATCAACATTTAACAAGTTTTAAATTGTAATTAGAGAAGTAAAAAACAAAATGGAACCCTACACTGCGCGTGGGCGCACTCGTACGTGGCCATAACACAACATGCAAGCATACCTACAAACATAGGTGCACGTCATTACTAGTAGCTACCATCTAGATTCAAGAACATCAGGTACCTGACATGGCTAAAGCGCGTCATGATTCGCACCGGCAACGGCTCCGGTTTCTGGCGTCGCCTCTATCTGCGAACAAATTAAATTCTCAAACGACATCGACTCGACCTATGTACCTACTTTTTTTGGGAGTTTTTTTTCCGAGAACATACAAGTGTTTTTTCTCTAACTAGCGAGAACTGGTTGCAGCGGCGCTGCCTGTTATTGTGTTGTGGTTGTTTTTTGAACAGCTGGATTTTTAAAAATAACTACCCTACTTATCTCTCGCAACTACAGACCGTAGCTCGCAAGTTGGCTGGCATGTCAATTAATACTAGTTAATACAGTACGACAGTAACTATACAATTAATAATTACTTATGTACCTACATGTTTTCTACTAGCGATATTTCAAGAAGCAGGGATCAATGTGGTCATAGTAAAAACTAAAAATACATTTTGTGTTCTTGAAAAGAGCTCTTACAATTAGGAAAAAAAAGAATGCGACACTAGGGAATTCTATGGCAATCATCATGGAATAAATCAATCGCTAATATTGTTGTCAGGATAGCAATGAAGGATGTTGCAAGAGTTGTTGTTATGGTTCAAGACGGTGACTTTTTAATCCGCTATCTCATGTGCAATTAAAAATTAAAAAACTCCGAAAGTATTCTTTACTTTAAAATTAATGTATCAAGTTATAGTTATGTACATTCTATAGCTTTAGTAAGACGTTTTGTCTAATTCTACGCTCGGCATAGGTCACAGTCGGTCGTCAAAGATCTTCACTGAAACCATGGGACATTATTTGTTTCATTTGCAACTCTGTTTACAACTTTGCAGGCATACGAGTATGCATAGACATACAGACTAAGTCAGAAGACCATAAATGCGACAAGGTAAAATAATTCCATTTATTTTGTAGTGAATCGGATTCTGCACCCCGTCCACGAATTGCTGTCGCTTTTGTTTAGCCAATGTATCGGGTGAAACATAATATTGGATCCCCACTTATTTGATTTATAGCTGAGCGTCGGCTCTATTGGAAATAAAAAATATGAGCGAAAGAATTATTCGATACATCAAGTAGTTAACGAGAGAATTAAAAAACAAGTGCCGCTCGCGTGTACCCGTAGCACCAGTAGTCGGCATCGTGACGTCATTGAGAAATCGTCACATTGAAAATAAAACCGGCCAAGTGCGCAGTATAGGGTTCCGTAGTTGCCTGTCACAATAGCCAGATATTATGAACATAAGTAATAATTATTTTTCATTTTTATTCGATACTATGAACATAGTTCATGGTTTCAACCACATTTTATAAGTTAGTCGATTATTACTCGTTAAACAGTAAACCGCTTTGCGGGTGGTAGGGCCTTGTGCAAGGTCTGTCCGGATCGCTACCACCATCTTACTCGCTAATCCTGCCGCTAAGTAGCAGTGCTTGCACTGCTGTGTTCCAGTGTGGAGAGTAAGACAGCCGGGGAAATTACGGGCACAAGAGGCATTTCATCTTAGTTCTCTAGGTTGGCAACGCATCTGCAATCCCTCCGGAGTTGCGGGTGTCTATGGGCAGTGGTGATCACTTACCATCAGGTGACCCACTTGCTCGTTTGCCTTCCTATTCATATAAAATAAAAAAAATAAAAAAAGGCCAGTACCAATTACCTGGCTGTAATAACTGTTTTTTTGAATTTCGTAATATATACAGTTATTGGTAATTCGACGATTAGGAGGTTAGGAGGTAGGTGATAGGGGTGACTATTTGAGATAATTTTAACCTCCATATGCATTATGCGAAAGTGAACCATTTTTAAGTTATACATTTCTTTAGATTTTTCAAAATAAGTCAAAAAGGCTACGTCATAAATACACTGTCCAAATCTCTCGCAATGCTCACGCACACCGTGTATCTGCGCTGACTGCAATGTATACCATGACGAGCTACTACAGAACCCTGCACTGCGCTAAGCCCGACATGTCGCTTATTTTAAAACCTTTTAGTAACTAATTTATTCAAAACTAAGATCATGTTGTACCTAGCTCTAACTACTAAATTTTAGGTTAACAATACGAAGGGAAAAATAAGATAAATTTCAAATACATAATCTCGGTTTTACTCACTGCACCGCATAGGTAGAGAACCACGTCAGTCACCGTCATGGAATAGTTTCCGTTTCGGTCGCGGGCGGTTCTCGCCAAACCAGTTCTTTAAAGTTATAAATTGGTAATGTATTCTTTAGAGAATATGATAGCAAAATTGTAGCATTAATAGGGTTACGTAGAGTAATTCCCATCTTCTAACCTAGCAATCCCACCCAGGTTGGATATTGGGAAATCACAGTGCCATCTTCCAATCTGCCTCAGGTTGGATAGTGGGGCCAAAATTTATTATTTATTTTTCTTCCCATCTTCCAACCTGTACATAAGTACAGTCACAAAAAAAAACAAAAAAGTGCTTACATATAATATTTATTCCTTTAAAATGTTCCATTACATTTTTTTTAAATTAGATACCTAACTTAAACATCAGTTCTACACAAAAAAATTGTACGACGATTGTATTATAGATTATTTTATTTTATTTTATTACTATTTTCTTATCAATTAATGTACACTTTTATGGATCTTTAGTTATCTGAAATAAATGATTATTATTATTATTATTATTGACGATTGGGTACTTAGGTATTTGATTGTGCTAGGAGATAATACATATATATAAAAAAACAAGCCTACGGTACACGCTATCACCGGACAAATCTAGATACAGACAAATGTACAAACTTACATAAATATAAACGTATAAACATACCAACTATTTGACAATATACAATTACTTCTGACTGTACCCTATTCAGTACAGGTTGGAAGATGGGAAGAAAAATAAATAAAACATTTTGTTCCCACTATCCAACCTGAGGCAGGTTGGAAGATGGCGCTGTGATTTCCCAATATCCGACCTGGGGGGGATTGCTAGGTTGGAAGATGAGAATTACTCGTTACGTAGTCAAAATAACAATAACGGAACCCTAAGTTTCGACATGTCCATCTGTCTGTTTGCCCGTGGCCGAGTTAAATTTTCGCTCAATGTTTCTATAGTTCTAGGGTAGCTTAGCTTCTAGGCCATATGGGTACATAGGTACTAAGTTTTCTTCGCTGTATTTTCATTGAAAAATCCTTACCTACAAGAAATAATTAACAGCAAGTTTAGTGCACATGTAGTGGAGGACATCGATATATAGGTACTTCGGAAGCCAGGGCCAGTCAATGAAACTTTATAAAAACTTTTGGAACGTGTTTTTAACAATACAAGGAAATGAACGAATGTTAAAAAAAAAAAAAATTGCGGTCGTTGTTTAATATAAATTTACAGTTTCGCCCTGTTCGTCCATCCAGAGATTTTTAGTACTATCAAGCTGTAATTTGGCATGGGTGTATGCATGTATATATTAACTACGCCGACAAAGGTGTAAAATATAATCATGAATAATTTTTTTTAGGGCACCTCCCCTACACGTAAAGTGGAGATGATTATTTTATCGTTCATCTCGTAGTGTGGGGTATCGTTGAAAAGGTCGTTCAAAAATATTGTGGGTGTAGAAAAACCGTTTTTAGGATCAGGGATCCGTTTGCGAAATATTAAGCTTTAAAGTTCTAATTATCCTTAGAGTCAAGTGTCCTCCTACCCCTCACCTTTATAGCTAGACTAGCTGTTGCCCGCAACTTCGTCTGCATAGAATTCGTTTATCGCTATCCCGCGGGAATTACGCAATTTTCCGGGATAAAAAGTAGCCTATGTGTTATTCCAGACTATAATCTAGCTATGTTCTAAATTTCATCCAGATCTGTCAAGCCGTTCTGGCGTGAAAGAGTAACAAACATCCAAATTCACAAACTTTCACATTTATAATATTAGTAGGATATAGTCCCTTGACGCCCAAGAACAAGTTTGTAATAGCTTTCCTTTTCAAAATATAACTTAAAACGAATAAAAGTAATGAACTCTGAAAAACTAATAATTAATAATTATTATTTATTTAAATAATTAAAAAATGAAGATCACAAAGGATTTTTTAACATTTGTCTATTTATTGTTAAAAACACATTTCAAAAGTTTATATATAAAGATTCACTAACTGGCCCTGGATTCCAAGATTTCAAAAATGTTAAGACTTACGGCGCTCCTTTAATGGGTAAGGTCAATAAAAAGACTGGTTATTATATGGTGTTTACTCTTTTTTCTAATGCGAAAAAACCAATAGTGAATTAATAGTAGATTGTACACCGAGGGGATAAAGCACTGTATTATGTCACGGGCAGTGGCGTAGCTAGGTAACCAAAGGCCCTGGTGCAAAAAAAAAATGGGGCCCCAGTACTATCTAAACTGGTTACGTTTTAATAATAATAGTTCGATCGAAATTTTCTGGTAAGGATTCGAGGGCCCTCTGAGCTTGAGGGCCCTGGGGCACTGCCCTGCCTAGTCCCTAGGTAGCTACGCCACTGGTCACGGGCGAGATATTGAATCCTGAGCGCAGCAAAGGACTCTAGATTTAACTCCCGAGCGTAGCGAACAAAATACAGCAATATTTTTATTTGGAATCTTTGCAGTTCTATGCGTATAATATTACAGCGTCGGCAAACACTGGCAGCTTTTGTTTTATTTGAAATTTGTTTCATTCGTTCGAAAATCGAACGCCGCTTGCCGTGGCGTGGCCATCTCGATTTTCGGAGCCGTGCGAACTTTACGAAATTGGACTTTAAGAGTAAAGGAATAAGAACTATGAAAAGTGAGAATCATATTACTAACCTACGGGTTATAATGAATTTCAGTTCAATATTATTACCCGGCGAAAGCCAAGGCCTATAATGACTTACTTTGGAAAAATTAACGCAAGAATCCAGTGTTTTGTGAGTAATCCTGTAGTGTGTGTGTGTGTTTTGTGTGTATGTATGTGTGTGTGTGTGTGTATACGTGTAGTGTCTAGATACGGTCTCTGGCCCTGTTGCTACCGTCTGCTGTTTAGGTTAGCTGATCTTGATTATTTAGATTTTTATTAAGATTAAAAATTATATAGTTATTATTAATTATGAATATCAAGATAGGTATTATCAATATAAATATTGTACCTACTTTAATTAGCTTTGTAATTGTTTATTTAAATAATATTTTTATTTTTCATAATTATTATTGTTTACAATGACATAAATATTGCTATGTCGTATGTGTATTAAACTGGTATTAGGTAGGTATATTGTTAAGCTTATGGATTTCCGGCTTAATTTTTCTTTTTTTCTTCTTTTACTGTTTAGTTGCAGGCTAGCGACGTCGAAGTTCCTAAAACGTTCCCAATAGTGCCTATAGGGACGGAAGCGATACATGATACATGCCCTCGGTACCGCTCTGCTTTCAGAGCAGGACATGAGTGCGTGAGAGCCAACATTGGGGGCGGCAGACGTAAGCTTGCCTTCGGAATCCAAAAGCTTATTGGTTACTTACGTGACATGAAATGTATATTTCATAATTTTGTTTTATTTTTTATTTTTTTCTCTTCGACAATTGGAGACATCTCCAATTAATTTATTTGACGGTGGAGGCGTTTTACACTTCCACTGAACTTTTTTTTTTTTTACTAATAGAGACTTTATACATCTCTACTATAGATTAATATAATTTAAGGCTCGGGGACCTTCTACATCCCTTTTATAAATGTATTTAATTTAAGTAGAATTTAAGTATTCTTAAGTACTGTATTTTATTTTGAAAAAAATACTTTCTGCCAAGTTTCTTGCAGCGCATTCTTCTTGGCAATGATGGTCTTTCCGAATGCGCTGGTAGTTTCAAAAAGACATGTAAAAGAGCCCTTGGCGGCCAATTCGCAAATATAAATTTTCATTTTCATTTGAGTAAGGTTTACATGATATATAATTGATTTTCATTTGAGTAAGGTTTACATCATCACTACATAGTATAAAACAAAGTCGCTTTCTCTGTCCCTATGTCCCTATGTCCCTATGTACGTTTATATCTTCAAAACTATACAACGGATTTTGATGCGGTTTTTTTAATAGATAGAGTGATTCAAGAGGAAGGTTTTTATGTATATTCTACGCAGACGAAGTCGCGGGCAGAAGCTAGTGATATATAATTAGCCATTGTCGCGCAGATGGTGTGAAAAAAAGAAAAATTAACTAAACGACAACGCAAACGCGCCCTCTCGTTCTAAGGTCTTACTTTTTTTCTAGGCATCTACACTCGATTTGTGCTCAAGAGACTAAGGTGTTTCCGTAAGATTAGACTTAATTGCATCTTTCAGTGACCAAGTTGTGCTGTCGAATATTATTATGTATCCAGCAGCTGGCGTCGAAAATCAAAACGCGGGGCCTCGAATTGTTTAAAGCAGCTCGACGCACTCCCGTAATCCCACTGTCCGAATGCAGTGCAGATCCGCTAATGTTCGTTAGCAGACGATTAAACTCGTTAACCTTTGTGCGCGGCAGCTCAGAGTAAATAAAAAAAAATAACGCATGATTTGATTTACAGGCTAGGCTAAGCGTTTACGAACATTTATATAAGTACAGGTCTCATGGGTTCGATTATATCCATTACTTTGCTAACGTGGGTTACACACAAACGTACGAAATCATTTCCCTTTGTCATAAATTTCAGAACTAATAACATACAGGCATATTTGCTAAAACAACGAAATGTTCAATTGATTCATATACGTACGGTTAAACCGCGCTAACGTCACCAAATATGAATTTAAATCGGTGTGAAGGAATATGTTAACTTTCAAGGTTGGGTTGGTTCTACTAGTCATATTTTTTAACATTATTAGCATCTGTGATATGAAGACAGATGTGTTTTCGTTTCATAATAGGAGCAGAAGATTAAAAAAGTTGACAGGTTGAACTAGATAATAGAGAATCAGAACATTTTGAAGGAAAATCTAATAGAAAATCCACAAACTTACCAAAGGGTAGCATGAGAGGTAGTAGTTACTGGTTTCGTCGCTCAGCGTCGCCTTTTCTAACTAATAAAAACCTATCCTTTTATTGAGTAAACTATTTAGTGCACGCAATAGAAAGTAAATAAATGTATATACGTATAACATACTTATATATCTACCCAGGTAGGGAAAACGCAAACCTACATCCATACCAAAACAAAGCATATATTAGTGAAATGGCACTCAAAAATAGATACCACTGCAAAATTGAGCAGCCAGATTTTCATCTTTGAAATTTGCAAGCAGTCTTTCTAGCACAAAACCATTAAGTACCTATAAAGTTTCAAAAGTAAAATATTAAGAGTACAAAACTAAGAATTCAATATTTGTTCGCACAACAAAGTAAGTTTCAAATAATGTCGTTGTAAGTGCTCTCGACCTGAAACCTTCCTACTTGAAATACGATCTACATACTTATACTTATTATGGAGATGGAGATATGTAGTAAAGATATAAATAAGATACTTAGAATGCCAGTAGGTTTATTGTCTAACGCGCTCGCAATCACATTCTTAATCAACATTTCTCAGGTTTTCATACTTTTCGTGTTAGTATGTATTGTAGGTATGTATGTATTTAGACGGGGAGGCGAGAGAGGTTTTTAAACAAGAACGTTTAAGGACTCTAACTGGGTTACATAAAATTAATGATGAAGAAGTAGAACCAAAACCAAGTACACCTAAGGTGGGATGATTCGTTTTTTAACAGATTTCAAGAAAAAGAGGAGGTTCTCAATTCGGTTTAGGAACTCTTAAAATCTTATCGGCATAGCGATCACGATTTAGGTATATTTTATTGTAACTTATGCATTCGCCTTCGGAAAGCACTATTTGATGAATTGGAACTGATTATGAAGACCACAGATGGTCATGGACTGTAATATGCTTAGTTAGCACGCAATACTCGTAAAATATGTATATACATTTTCCACATTACCATATTGGTTATTGATAAATTAAAATTATTCTTTGATGAGTGCTGCCTAGGGGGCGTTGTATTACGTAACGCAATTTGAGGGGGAGGGGGGTATCGTAAAACGTTACGATGCGTTACAGAGGCGGGAGGGGGTCTTTCATACAACACGTTACGTAACGTTTTCTTTTTTTAAATAAAAAATAAGGAATTAGAACTGCCAAGTTAACAAACTACGCATGTATTGCGGATTAAACATCTTTTGTTTTATTTAGTATTATTACCGTAAAGGCGATTAAAACTATAACAAGGATATTAGGGCGACTTTCTTGTACTTTGCGCAACATAAATTTTGACACTTTTGGGTAAAAATGGTCACCTGAGTGTTACGTAACGTTTAGGGGTTACAGAAAAACGTTACGGCGCGTTACAAGGGGGGAGGGAGGGTCAAAGATCTTCAATAATTGCTATACGTAATACTTGAACGCTCCCCTTCTTATTTATATGAAATTTCTGAAGTAGCGTAATTACCTAATACAATTTATTACGAAATCTATAGGCGGATTTAGGTAACATCCACATTTGAAGACGGTTCTATTTTTTTTTCTCATTTACCTCACGATGTGGTATATCGTTGGATTGTATATGACACATGAGTTTTAAAAATATTGCAGCTTTGCGTTAGTGATTTCCGATATAGTACAGGAATTAGTTTGCGATATTTAAAGTTTTAAGGTAGGTACAATTTTTTGTTAGTGTCATAATAAATGTCTCCCCCCATCCAGCTAGACTGTTGCTTTAGTTACGTGCAAAAATTAACGGGAGTAGTATTATATTGTAACTAATTAAGAAGGAATACTATCACAACTATGTAGGCAATTTAAGTTAAGTAATGAGTAACAGTCGATCAACATATTAAGTACATTTTTGGCACATTAGCATACTGAACCCCAAGCTCTGCGTGGCCTGTCACCTGTCACGCACTTGGCCGGTTGTGTTACGTGTATCCAACCAACTTTTTCAATTTATCTCTTCATAAAAATCTTCCTTGAACTTCATCAAATACTTTTAAAAATAACCGAAGTAGTCTATTCCCAAGTTCTGTACTTAGTTCTTATGTAGCTGCTGAAAAGGATTATTTTTGCATGTTCTAATGATGGAAATTATATCATAGTTCTCCTTTGTATGTGACTCCGACTCGCCCTCACTCACCCTTAGTCGTATTTTTTTTTACAATGAATATTAATACAGTCATGCAATTACGCAGGTACATGCTTTATATATTTATGTATTCGTATCAGATATACCTACATGTAACTGACAACTAATCTTCAATACACAAATCTTGAACATCGCCTTTAAGCTAGTTTCTATGATTGGATCAATGTGAAATTGCAACCTGGAGTCCATTATTGTCAAAAAAACGCATTAAAAATTAAATTAATATCAAAAACTTGCTTTAAATTGCCAAAACAATGTTATCGATTAGTGGAATTAAATTTATCACAATTAAGATATATCTCTATATCATTTTACTGTAGATAATTTAATGACCATTGAAATAATTATGCCTAATTTTTTAATAAAATCCACCAACGAATTTTTAATTATATTTGTAATGTTTGTCTACTTGCAACTTCACTATTGTGATATGATAAATTTATCTAATATACTTTTATTTCATAAAATTATTCATTGTTGTAGGTATTTAAAATAGTTGGTTTAGACTTTAGTTGGTTTGGTCACATAGAGTGGATGGATGAAAGTAGACTAACTAAACAGATTTATATGGGGAATGTGAATGGTTGTGTTGGGAGGGAAAGGCCTAGACGGACGTTCCGAGACCAAATAAGAGACTATTTTGTGTACCTGGAGCAAAAAAGGAGGTGGATCAAATTTTTACTGTGAACATGGTAAAAAATTCAAATTATGTATTTTAAATTTAAATGTAATTTTTTTTCAAATTATCAGCAACCCAAATAAAAGTATATATATTATCTGGTTTATGACATTAGTAAAATGGGCCAAGTTTTCATGATTAATAAATAATGGAATAGGTTCAAGGATTCATAAAAAGCTTTTACAACTATAAATTTTTATTGGAATCTTACTTGGTGGCAAATACATTATGTTATTGTACAAGATTTTAGTAAATAAACATGAACAGCCAGAGATGCAAGAGAAATTCTATTACCACTCTTATCTATAACTGCTCATAAGACATGGATAAAATTTTATCTGCAGCATCAATCATAATATGCTTGGGGTAGGTCTTAAGAGTAGGGCCACTAAATCTTGCACTCTATTTACACTCATAACTATTCAATACTAGCTGTTGCCCGGGCTTTGCCTGCCCTTTCTGTTTTTTTTTTAATTCTTCCTCAGTTTAAACGTTCCCTGGACTAGCAAAAATGTTTAAAACAAAAATTATTCAAATTGGTATAGCCATTCTCAAGTTTCAGTGAGACAAACATAGTGAAATCAATTTTTATCAATATAATAGCTGTTTCCCGTGGCTTCGCACCCCCCCCTGTTCTTTTTTTAAATGTTTTCTCACTGTTTAAACCTTCCCCGGACTTCCACAAATATTTCGAAACCAAAATTTGCCAAATCGGTTTAGCCGTTCTTGAGTTTCAGCAAGACAAACAAACAGCAATTATTTTTATATTATATATTATGAAGAAGATACAGGTAATTTAGACAGCAGATATCATCATAGTAAAATGATACATAAGTGATACAAATATGACATTACTTGTGTCAAAGCATTAACATTGTTTAACGACGATCATTGTTAAATTCCTGCTTAACCTACAATAACGAGTTATACTTACACAAACCCACCTTGGCTGCTATGCCTGTTTTGTATGATTAAGTGCTTTCACATTTTTCTCTACATGGACAAAGGGCAACCATAACTATTTAATGGAAGTGAGAAATTCACAAAATTATAAAGAGACCCTTTTATGTTACCATGCACAACAATGTGCACAATGTGGAAGCTAATGGTATTGCCATGAATAAGCTACCAAAATACTCATTCGCTTATTTGTTTGTATTGGTGACAATGTTTGGATGGATCCATCACTGAATCAAGGCATATTACAAATACATCAAAAATAATTCTGTAAATCCCACATTTTGCATTGAAAATGTCAAAGTCAGTTACTGCATCACTTTAGTGTCATCTAAAACTACACAATATATTATGATGTCCTAGCAACTGTTTTGTAATTGTTTAGGTCCATGCATGTGTTACCCAATCGCACCAGCTGGTTGGCAACCAATATTGAGTGTTGTTCTTTTAAAAAGTATGTTTATGAACTGGCTGTTTTTGGAAACCTGTATGTTAAAGTACAAAAAGTGGTCATATTTATGTAAAGATAATAGAGTATGGAGTGTATCCTTAGAGTATGAACTATCAGTAGAATCGTTTTACAAACAATTCATATAGAATTCTGGTACTTACTGGCCGCCTTTTGATGAACTCGGTTGGTTGTGATTATCGTCCATTCCGTTTGAAGAAGCATGGAAGCTTCACGAACTAATTAGTTTTCAAGTCTCCAAAACTTGGCTTCACTTTTAACCGCGTAAAGTTCGAATAAAGGAGTAAAATAATATGTTCTTAAATATCACACACGAACTTTTTGTTTATTTCTTATTTGGGAGTTAGATAAAAATCGTTATAAAAAAAAATATATTCTAGAAGCACAAAAAATACTTTGCACCAACTCTCAAATCTCTCAATCATATTAAACCAACCCAACCACATCTAATCCAATTCAGACTGACAGATGTTGATCAAACGTCAATGTCATAACATGCGTTTTGTTTCTACCACAGAGCAAGGGCTAACTAAGTAATAGTATTTTATGCAAACTGCTTCTACTGCTTAAAGTTGAGAAATCAAGTTCAACAGAGGGAAGAAGGGTTGCGTGCTTGCGTGTTTGCTGACCAGCATGATTGATTCACTTAACACATCGCTGGGCTGAGGCGATTGAGAGAAAGGGTGAGACTAGTGGCTAGCCTTGATATAGCTAAACCCTTTGACAGGGTATGGCATGACGCGCTTTTATCGAAGTTACCATCTTACGGACTGCCTAATAGATTATGCCTTTGGATTGCCAGTTTTCTCAGAGATCGGAGTATAAAAGTCACTGTCGACGGTACGTGCTCCGTGATAAAATTTCTGAATGCTGGCGTTTCACAGGGTTGTGTACTTTCGCCAACGCTGTTCATTCTGCATATCAATGATTATGTTGAATGTTGACAGTATTAATTTCTATGCAGATGATAGCACCTGCAATACAAGCTATACCGGTCAGGTTAATATATCAAAAGTGCAACTGGAAATGTGTCGGAATAGGCTTGTGTCTGACATAGAGGCCACTTTGGAACAGGTGTCTGATTGGGGTTTACAGAACCTAGTCTTCTTTAACCCCGGCAAGACGCAGGTCTGTGGATTTACCGTTGAAAAAACCCTTTACAGGAACATCAGGTGGACCACATGCCCATTTGTCGGTTTCAATTAAAAAAACGCTCATCTCGTACTGTCATACATAAGAAACGAAATACCACCAGTAAACTTGGCTTCAATTAACTAGAAGCTAGCATAAGACCAATTACACCACCATTAAATAAATTGACAGGCATTGATATGACAAAAAGATTATATGTCATTCTCCCCCCTCTATCTATGGTTTCTTCGCCGAGGATGTAGTCGGTGAGACGTTGAGGAACTCTTCTAGACCTCGTAGATCTCCGGAGGTCTTGCGAAGGCCGTACGTCTTGTGGCGGAGTTCCATAGACCTCTTCATCTCGAATATTTTCGTCAGTAGGTGTAGATCTTTCGTCCGATATTAAATTTTCAGTTTGTTCGTTAACAGCAGTGTTATCGGGGAGAGAATCTTCAATACCCGATACAGGGAGTGGTGCCAAATGTCTGTTGGACACTGTAGACTCCTGGCCATTACGTCGTCGTACGTAAGAGTGGCTTGGATTGCTATGAAGTAGTTCAACTTTTTCGACGTACGAGTCAGTTTTCGAACGAACAATTTTTTTTCAGTAGTACAGGTCCTGGGACGAGAAATCTATGTCTCGCCATATTACTGCTCATCATCAAAGTAATTCAAAACTTTTAATGTTAGATGCACAGTTATGTAATTGAATTACGGAAAAAAGAAATAGGACAAATACTATCAAAAATTGCATTATTTATCATGTCCCTTTTGCTTGGATTTTGCCACCGCCTAAAAAAAACAATTAATACAATACGGTGAAATGATTTTATATACATTACAAATTATTAAATGCACAATGTATTTCATAAAAACATATTAAAGAAATAAGTTGGAAGTTAATAAACAGGTAGTAGGTATTTTACAGAGTAATACTCATCTCGGCATCAATTCAATGCATTGCGTTTTATTAGCATTGCATTCAAAATCACTATTCGTCCAACTTTGAAAAATAGGCGCTGCATGAAGTGCGACCCAAACGTGGAGGATCTTTCTAAGCTCTTACACCACGGATCAGTAGGTACCTAATGAGTGAAGCGGTCCGCGGACCACCTGTTGGTAACCACAGAAACAGGGAATCGCTGGAGAGCAGCAGCAAAAAAATATTGAGCCCATACCATTGCACGGTAAACTATTTAACCTTTTCGCTGCCACGTCAAATACAAGAGACGTCACCCATACGCCAGATTTCTCTAATGTGATGCCTTAAGTTGATCCTAAACCCAATTAAACACAGGTTGCATTTGCATTGAAGTACTGGACGTATATATATAGGTCATTGGCGTTGAACCTGCGGTGGTGATATATGTGCCGTTAGCGGCGAAAAGGTTAATTAAAGGTGAAGCTTAACAATGATGAAAAGAAAGTACCCTCTTTTTTATATTTTATTGTAATGTAGTATACCTACTTACTTATACAAAGTTATTTAGGTACGCTATCATAATAAAGACAGAACATTTTGGTATCTGAATATTAATTTGACATAAAGAACAAACACTTTCAGTAAAGTAAATAAAAAAAGAACTCACTTAAAAAATGCAGTGATCGATGTTAATATTCATTTAAAAAAAATCACTTAGCCCCCTGCAGCAGTGTCCGTACTAAGTAGATACGTAGGTACTAAGATAGTGCGTAAGGGACGCATGCATTATGCGACAAGGAGCGGAGCCTTTATAATGTACTTAAGTAGAATTTATTCAAATTATGTCGAAGATCTTCAGTCCGGAATTCACTGCAAATAACCAAAACCAATGTAGTGTCGAATTTAGAATCTACTATCTATTTTCCACTTTTAATAAAAGTAAGTGTGGTCTTAACTGACGTACAGGAGTACCTAGTGAATAAAGTGTTCGCATAACATTTCGTTGAACGTTGAATTCTATCCAGTTTTCAACTTTAACATTATGTCATTAAAGTTGTGTATATAATGCAGATGTCAGATTAAATTGTTTTGTAAATAAGAACCTTATTCAAAGGCTGTGAATCTTTATTTACTACTCCTATAATACGGTCAAGATAATTGTTCTTATAGAGGTGTCATTATGATACCAGTCCCAAATATATGTATGTTCTTGTCGCAGCATACCGACCAAACTGGTCACTTCTGCAAATAATGCTCCAGCGTTTACCAAGGAATATCAATGATTGTGAATAGTTTATGTGTAAGGCAAAGGGCTGGAGTAAAATTTATTGAAGAAAATACCTTAACCAGTGTCTTGTAGTGAAGTATTTTTTTGACGTCAAATGCACTGTGTTGATTTCGCCGCCGTCCAGAAGTGGACGGTTTGTCAACGTGCCAAATTTTCTGAGTTTTGATTTGATTGTCCTATATTAGAAATATAATTCTATTATATGCCAAAAGTGCCTAACATAATTTTGGAAAAGAACTAGTTAAACTCTTTTAACTGCTGGACCGATTTTTTCCAAACATGGCTAAGAACCACCGCAATGAATGAACGAAAAAACCGCATCGATATCGGTCCACACACACACACACACACGCGCACACACGCTGGCATCGACGTCAAACTTATAACACCTCTCTTTTTGCGGTGGGGGTTAAAAATATTTAAATATTTCCCCCAAAGTTGTAAGTAAATCGGTCGAAGGTTCACTAGAAGAGCTCCGTTTTAGGGAAAAGTTCACCTGTGTAGGTAAAAAATGCGTTTTATATATACCTAACAAAGAGTTAAGTAAGTATACATACATACGTACAAAATTTCAGGTATTATGTTAATTAACCATTATTTTGTAATACAAAAATTGACCAAATATTGTTTAGTTTAGAACGATTTTCCAATAGGTAGGTACAATAACTTGTTTCGATTTTCAGGACTGTGGTTAGATTTCAACGCTTCACTTCGATTCTATCGTTGCCATACAATTTTACTAAATGACAAAAATATCCAAAATATTCGGTCTAATGATACAAATACCAGACAAAAATACAAATTCATTCAAAGCCAAAAATATTGACAACCCTAGTAAAAATGTTTACCTACTACCTTAATACAAGGCCGCATTCAAAAAACGAGTTGGAAGAAAAATGACAATCGCAAATCTATCGATATCCTATAATTTTATTGTTTCTTTTTTTTCCAAAATAACGATGGTTTCTAACTCAGAATATTACGATATGATGTTATGCGTAGGTCATGAAAATAGCAATTTGAATCGATCGCTCTTGGTCTCGAGAATTCACATGCTTCACGGCACTTCACCAAAAACCCTTTATATCTCGCTAAATATTGATCCTATAAGTATGGGTATGGTAATTTTTTTTAATCCGCCCCCTTCCTGCTCATACCTTCTGGGGACCTGTAATTTTTTTTAGGACTCGTCATTGCAGATCCTCATTTCTAGTACAAATATCTAATATAAACAAATTTTCATTGATGTACCTACTAAATAAGCTATTTTATTTTGCAAGCTTTATATTAACTTGCAACGTATGTATGTATGTATGTATGTTCGTCTGGGCGGAATCTTGTGAGCAGATATCTTCATCCGATTGAGCTGAAATTTTGCATTCTTGTGTAAGTCAGATGACAACACAATAATCTGGTAGTAGAATTCTGATGGGTCCACCCAGGACCGTCTCCGCAGGAGGGAACTCTTTAACGCGCGGTTGGCCCGATTGACTTGAAGTTTGGTCCACATATGCAGGACGGATGACAAGGCAAGTACAGTCAACAGTAGTACAAATGCAAGTACGGTCAAGTTTCGGGTGCCCGTTTTTTCTGCAAATGGATTTAGTATATGCAGATGCATATTTCAAGAATCGAACTAACTAGTTATAAGATTACTTTTAGTCACCAATAAAACCCCAGTGTGTTTATTAATTGTAAATATAATATTCATAACTTAAAACTTAAATGCTAAAGTAGTTCTTGCCTGGATAAAAGATTGTAAGCGACAAATAAATTGGGCTTAATCAAAACTGTTTATATGGACGGGGGTTCGGTTTTTAAACATGAATTAAATATATCCAAATAATAATATATCATCATTAATGTATCGCAAAATACGATTTTGATTAATTATGCTTCAGAGATTTATTTCATTGCAAAACTTTGTCATTCAGACTAAAACTATACAATCTGCGGTGTTACGTTTTGTTTGAGGAATTTTTGATATTTTTTAAATAAATAGATGTCATTCGTTGAGCCTCTACGGAACCTGGCAATAGTGCGATAATTTATTATGATTATCTACGAACAAAATTGCTATAAATCATAAATTTTAGTAATGTCAGTTTTCCCAATTGCTCAGTAATTTTTAACTGTGAGTAATAAATACGAGAATTACGGCATTTAATTCAGACTTCTTAATACCTATCTTCATACGCATTGCTGACTTGTCCCACCAGCTCCATTGTAAAATGTATTTAATTTAGACGAATCACCTACACTCGCCGTTCTAACTAATACCATGATGGTCCCTCACTCGGGTTACCGATCGCAAGTATCCAAACCCATAATATATCCTGAATGGGACAAGGCGAAGCTAAGTTTAATCTATTTCAACGAGATAAATATTAATCAATTCCTTCAATTACATTATAAGTATTATACTATAATATAACACTAAAATTTATAATCCTCTTAACACAGTAGTCCAATATGATAACATTCATTTTCTAATTAACAATTTAATATTTTAATACATGTTTAGCCCAACAGATAACTTTTCAAGAAACTGTATTGATCACATTTTTGTTACATGTAATACTTACGTAACATGGGGTCATAATATTTGTGCGTATGGTTATTTTAATTAGTTATTGCTATTACTATTACACATACGGAGCACACATTAAATTTAATATTATAGTGTCAACAAGAAACAGTTACTTGGAATGCATCCGTCATTAAACAATTACCTAACCTACTCCGCGTTCGGTGCAAATTGCCTAGCAGAGCAACTAGTTCCGTTTACATGCCATATCGATTACAACCTTGCTCAGCAAAATCATCTCATCAGCATCACTGTAAATATGCATTCACGAACAGTACGACTAAACTATCGGATGTCACAAAAAGCATTAATGATATTTCACAAACTTGTATTTTAATCGAAACTTTTCTAGTACTAGAATACATTGAAACATTCGTCAGCTAGGTATATTATTTAAACCTACGGCACATAACCTTGGAGAATATTTAGAACGAAGGTTGCGACTTGACGGGTATGTTGTATCATTACTGGCTTTTGTGACCCTCCATGTACACATTTACGCAAACTAATAATAACATTATTGCCAGAATTGGAGTATACTTAATTCATACATATAAAAAATATCTTTATTAATGACATTCAAATTATCAATTGTAAATATTTTTTTAACTAACTAAATGAACTATAGAAATCATACTGATGAATGTGAAAAATCGCAATATCATGACGCGATGTGACAAAGCTTCAACAAGGTAAACTGCAGTTTACGTGTGTGCAACGGATTTTGTTTTAAGTTACATCGCAGTACCTACCTTACCAACTTGCCATCACAACAAGGTGTATCGGCAATTGGAAGCAACCGTAGAATCAGTATAAGTTAACGACATCACACGTCATTTTAGACCAGAATTAGGCTGTCCACATTAAATAACTTTGTGGCACAAATAATCCGGTTTGATTTTCTACAAAATTACGACAGTAACGAAACCATTAATAATGTAAAAAATATTATTATTAACTATAATCATAATTCACGTTGAGTACACTGATTACACATTATTATAGTTTGGCCTTGAAAATAATAGCATAGACCACAATAAACCCAAACAAATATATATTCGAGTACCACATATAGAAAATGATGTGGAGATAGCTTCATGCATTATTGTGATAAATAGGCAACATATCAAGAATCATATGTTGCTTTTTTCACAATAATAATATATTAAATAACAAGGATTCACATTAACGTTGATACGGGTTGACATATCTAATAAGGCATCAAACAGTGGAGAAATATTCAGTTCTTGAAACGTCTGTGAATGCCCTGTAAATATTGAAGTGCTTATTTCTTTCCACTTGATCCTCCTTTGTTAGCACGATCTTGTAACGGGATCTGAAATATTTTATAAGCATGTTAACAATACAGAAGTTCAGTGCAAATACAACAGAGCTGTTAAATGGCACAATATGAACATTATTTATCGCTATCGTGAGATAGTTCCGCTTAGCTTAGTGCTGGCCAAGCAGTGGATTTAACTTAAATTTGATCCAAGAGTGCATGCCAACTCTATTTGACTTTTTATGCATAAAAAAATATTAAATCAGTGTTCTCGACAGACTGTTTTGACTAATTCGTGATTAAGTTCAAACCCTAAATGTAGACCCTATCAACTGCCGATTTCGGCTTTGTCCTTATATTTGGTGAATTAAGTCCCATTTTCCATGGATCATCTTTGCAAATCGACCAGTGTATGTAACCATGCTTTTATATTCTGATGTTTATGTCGAGTACTTTCAGAAATATTAGTCGACTAGATCCGCGTGTGCGAGTTCATGCTAACTGTTGCTGCGATACGTCGATGCATAAACTAAAGCATAAATATTAAATTACAGTGGCTCTTTGGTCCTCCATTCGGCCCGCTTGCGCTCGCATGAGAAGCGCAAAGAAGTCGTCGTCGGGAACGGTTTTCGGACGCTCTTCGGGCTTCGGTCGTGGCAGCTCGGAGCGCTGGTCTTCTAAGCGGGAGCCCTAAAAAAATTTGCATTTTTGTTATAAACACTGCCATCGAGAAGTACAATTTCGTATCTTGCAATATACGGAAATACGAACCTGAACACGAGCAATCATGTCGAGGAAATCATCTTCGGGTTTGGCACTGGTGGTCTGCTGGGGTCGGAGCCCCGGCAAGGAGGCGCCCTTACTCTCTAAAGTGAGTTTGTTGGGCGCAGGGCGCAGCTCCGCGCGCTGGGAGTCCATCCGCTCCGATTGGAGATCCGTTATCATATCCAACATAGCATCGTTAGGACTGGAAAAAGAAACAATGGTATTTAGCATGATTATAAAATTGCTATGAAGTGTGAAGAAACGATTAGGTACTGTATAATTTAGTTATACGTCATACAGAGATTATGCTAGAAATATTTTTAACAAAATAAAATACAAAATAATACGAACAAAGCACCATGCCAATTGGGTTATACCCGTTTACCATTTCATAAAACAGTTAAAATATTACGAAATTAATAGAAATTAGCGTTAAATATTGAAATGGTCAAAAACAAGAACAAAAATTAGTAAGTATTAGTACATACTTCAAGGTATTCTCGGGCTCACTGGCTTTCATGACTTATTAACAAAGTAAGCAAGTGTGCTGTAGAGCAATGACTAGTCGCAGCTGATCTCCCGCGCGGGTGACATTGAAATAGCGCGTGAGTGCAAGTGCTACTTGATTGCGCATTCGACTCGCTCCCGAGCGCTGTTACACCGTGCTTGCTTTACAAGCATCTAGTGTTTCAGTGAAAAGGGAAATCTCTCAGGGAATTCATTTTCATGCGTACGAAATAGAATAAAGACTCGCAAGAGTGTAACAGTACCAAAATGTGTAATAATACGTATGAAACACGTGCATTATATTAGTGTTTTTTTTTGCTTTGTAACTAAAAAATCTTATACATTGAATGCATTAAGTATGTGGAAAAACACTTCGATTGCTCAAATACAACAGGAAAACCGTGTGTGTAAATAATGTTTTGAGCGGATATATATTTTCCTTGATAAGCTGTAAGTGCCGTGAGATAACAACTGTCATCATGCAATCAGCATCAGTCATCGGCGATGGGCTTAATACCAGTCACTTAGATAAACCTACCTGCAATCTAAGAAGATCGACTACTGAGAATTTTCCACTATTTACAACAGCGTAATAGTAGGTACATTACTATAGACGCTGTCGGCCGAAAACACATGGACGGCCGAGCGTGAGCGCGGCTGAATATTTGAGGCTGGCAACCGCTTTTCTCAAACATGCAATGAAATAAATTAAAAAACCCCGAAACGTTCAAGTTTTATTTCTAGAGAAACTAAAAGTAAACTAGACAAAATAAAACTGCAAAATATAATAAACATATACAAAGGTAGTGACAGATTGTTATAACGCCAAAAAACAAAATTATTGCTTATAGTTTTTTTTTAATAGCTAAATACCAAGATGCTGCGTCACAAATATGTGTGGAACTGGAATTGAAAAAGAGCACATTGCCGGCATTGGCCTGCAATGTTGTACGAAATCCCATTAAAAACCTCTCACTTAGTTGCACCTGAAACGTGACACTTCGACGCCTAATATAAGGAACATAATATCAATATTTCAGTGCATGTTTGAGAAAAGCACTATACAAGCCTCGGCGTGAAAGAACTTGCCAGCCTCGTATACCTATCCGGCCTCGCTGTGCTCGGCTGTCTAGGCCTACTTGGCCATCAAGGCCTGCCAGCCTCGTATACCTATCCGGCCTCGCTGTGCTCGGCTGTCTAGGCCTACTTGGCCATCAAGGCCTGCCAGCTTCGTATTCCTATCCGGCCTCGCTACGCTTTGCCGTCTATACATATTATTGTTGTATGGAATCTACTTATTGCCAATAAACTCGATTTTTATCGTGAAGTGAGATAGAATGTAAAATACCTACTTCAAATATCTTTTGTAAGTTATTTATTCGCGATTTTAACCGATTACCTACCTAATAATAAATAGTCACATCTCTCAGTCTTAGTGTCAAGATAACGTAAATTAGTAACGTCTTGTAATTAGTAAAATTTATAAAAATGATCTAAATGAATTTATGTAAAACGGTAAAAACGCCGTGTTTTTCATTAGAACGTTATTAATGAACAGTAAGGGAATTGTAATCAGGTACCACCGTAGAACCCTATCGCAATAAGGTGACATATAACTCGAGTTTGAGTGACGGCGGCCTGTCAATTGCGTCACGGTTCAGCGGCGGTATATACGTGAATACATTTCCTTCACTGTACAATAGTTTTTGTTGTTAGGCCAACCGACTCTGCTAGACAAAGCGAGACAATTCTACTGACCTGTTATTCTTATTGCCACTGCTGGCAGACCTCTGGAGCTTGTTAGTGGAGGTTTTGGTCTTGGGCCGGTTTTCTTTGTTGCCGTTAAGCGTGGCCCTCTGTTCGTCCATACGCTCCGACTGGCATCGCGTCAATAAGTCAAAGAATGACTCGACGGGATTATCCTCGGATTCAGTTCGTACAACTTCAGGCTTATTTGCTTTGGCTTCTTCCTCTTTTTTCTTAGCGTCTGGGGTTATCTAGAGAAAAATAATTTAAAATAAAAAGTATGTCACTTGAATTACTATGTCGTTGTTTTGCTCACTTTTTATGACACAAAAACAGGGTATGTTAATTTGAAACGCATGCCCGGCTAGTGCGAGGGTGAAAAGAATATCCAAAATTCTGTTATGTATATGTGTATTATAATTAAACATCGGCAAATATTAGCCGGGTCCTGAACGAGCCAGCCATTTCCGGTTCGATTTTGAACCTCCTGTCAAACGAAATCATGATTGAGGCGGCTCGCTCAGGATCCGGTTATTATTATAGCCGCATTAGTTACTGGTATCAGGGACAGCTGTTCCATGCTTTGCCGGCGCACGCGCAGAGCGTTGAACGGCGTGCGGGGTGTGCGGTCGTCGTCCGGGATCGTCGGCGGTGGCGCTTCGGCCTCGGCCGGGAGCCCTAGCACTTTGCGGAGGTCGCTTATATTCATCTGCGCCGTAGCCATACCAAGGACGTCACCCAACTGTAAAATATAACAAACCATCACATTACAAATAGTCGGAGCATCAATCTTAGTCGGTTCTTTACGGAGTCTGCATTGCCCAGTCAAGTTTACTGTGTACCTGTGTACTACAAATTCTGCGCAGACAAATTTGCGGGTAAAAATTGTACTTAACATATTTTTCCACCGATCGGATTAATTCTGCAACTCGATACACAGATGTGTCGCGTTGCCTTTGTATAACGCAAATACGACCTATTTTAATTATTTCTATGCGGTCGCATTCATAGGATAACGCCCACTGACTCCCTCGTAAACTAAAGCACACTTTACAATGTTTACTTACCTCTTTTGAGATATCGTAATGTTCATTAGCATAATATAGCGCCTTTTCATGGTTCCCGAGAGCGGCATGAGCGTTCCCGAGGGACCAGCAGGCGCGGCCTTCGCCCACTCGGTCCATAAGTTTCCTAGCTGCGGCCAGATGCCTGGCATGGTATTCTTCGGCTATGCGGTACTCTCGGAGCAGCGTATAGGTGTTCCCTAACGAATAACAGGCTTGTGCTTCCACCGCTGCGTCGCCTAACTCCTCGGCCAGTGCCAGAGTTCGCCTGTGGGAGCGGTCCAGGATTACGAATACTTATTGGTAAAATTAATGACTGATGCGAATACCTCTAGTCAGTAACTAGTGTAACGATGTCTCTGTCGTAGAAAACAAAAGGGCGAAAGAAATACAAAAGGAGCTTTCTTGTCAGTGCCAGTTCAGAATAGTTGACTGATACAAACTTTTTAGTAGGTGTATTTTTTGCACTATTAATGACATTTATTTAACTGGTTTTATGGAGTCACCAATCACGGACTATTGGAGGGTAGAGTGTTTGACTTTTGAAAATAAAGTTTAACTTTTGTGCACTAAATCTATGTATCTAAAATCCTTAATCCAAATTTATACTACATAAAGTAAATATTTTTTCAGTAAGCTTTAATAATATACTTCATATTAGCCTATTTGGACAGGAATCACTTTTAAGTACCTACCTACTCATTCGCTTTGCTGCTGTTGGCTTCAACTTAAATGCATTATCATATCAAACAGAGTAAAATTGCAAGTTAAACAAAAACTTGTAAATGTGGAACAGACATAAATGCAAACAGGGCAAGTTGGAAGTGTAAGGGGAACGCTTATGCCCAGCAGTGGGACACTATATGGGCTGGTGAACAACATGTACAAAAACAGATCAATAATTGCTGAAAAGAATGCTAAAGCAAAGCAAAGTACATCAGTCAGTTACTGAACACGAGATTGAGATTCATAAAATTCGCTTACAGCAATTAGTTAACCATATTAGCCAAGTTGTTGCGTTCAAAGAATTAGATTAAATAGGTAATGTATAATGGGTACTGTCCCTAATCATGAAACATACATACAAAATCAAGCAAATATGTTCGGTAAAAATAATATTTTAAAAACATAACCCTCCTTCTGGCGCAGTCGGGTAAAAATAATAATCTTTCTTGAAGGCGATTTATTTATTTTTGCAAATTTAGTCAAACAACGCCTAAGAAAAGTAAATAATATTATAACAAAGTTGTATGTACATACAAAAATCACTGATGCGCAAAAGCTTCGTTCACTATGAACAGATACATATTGAATGTACTATATCCCAGTATTTGAGCATGAGCATTGAATTTACTCATTATATAACATTGAACTATAGATACAAACATAGAAAAAGTTATTTATTCAATCGTTTGTTTAGTTATAAAGTACAAACAATATGAACACAGTTTGAAACTGCAACATACATACGTAAATAACCTCTTTATCCCTTAAAGACCATGTTTAGCAGGACTGTGGGCATATAGGTGGATAGGAGAATCAAAATAGAAATGCCGGGTTGCTAGCCGCATCGCCTATAACAGGGGTTCCCAACCTATTACCCTATGCGCCTCCCTCAAGTTTATGCTAAAATACTACGCCCCCCTTGTCCCAACTCAAGTACGATGGAAATGAAACAAACGATCTACAACATACTATTAATGATTAGCGAGAACATTGTGCTTGCACTTTATTAATAAATTTTAATAAATACCTAAGAGCGTCGCGCCCCCCGTTGGATTACCCTACGCCCCCCAAGGGGGGCGCGCCCCACTGGTTGGGAACTCCTGGCCTATAACATGATTCTTACATTTTCGCCCGTTGCTTCGAAAAGCTTTTACCATCTGTGGGGGAAGAGAAGCAACTGGCACATTCTATGTCTTTTTAGTTCCCGGACTAGCATGGTAGCATATGATGAATAAAATGTTATTTAATAGTTATCAGTATATATCTAATAGGCAAAAGTAATTCTCATATTTATTGTATCTTAAGTATTATACAGTAATAATAATGTGTGTATGTATGTATTATTTTATTTTATTTATTTAGCTATGTATTATATTTATGAATTTATGTTGATATTTTTGTTTTTATTATCCCTGTGTTTATCCGGTCTATTTGTTTCCGCCACCTACTAAACTAACTCTAAAACGATACTCTGACAGTCATGGGAATCAAGGAGCTTGTACATATGTATGTTCTAGTAGCGTAGAACTGACATAAGTATGCTCTCAATTGCTTACTTGTAATGTTCAGCAGCATTTTCAAATTGCCCAAGGAAAATATGGGAATTTCCAAGGTTACTGTTAGCACGCCTCTCAGCAGCGCGGTCGCCGAACTCCTGGGCGATTTGGAGTCGCTCGGTGTGGTACCGGATTGCTCTCGCGAAGTCACCAAGCAGGTAGCAAGTGTTGCCGAGGTTGCCGCAGGCGCGGCCCATGGCCTGCCGGTCACCAAGGCTTCGCATGAGTTCCAGATTTTCCCTGAAAATTAAATTGTAGGTTGTTTTATGAAATGTTTCCACTACTATACCTCATACATAGATCGCTATTAAGCGATAAGACCGCCTATTGTGCTGTATTGTACTTTGTTCTTTGATTCTGTATTGTTTTGTACTGATTTGTGATGTTCAATAAAGAGTATGTGTATTGTATTGTATTTTACATAGAATTATTGAGAAATCGGAAATTATCAGTGAACAGCTGGACCAATTTCGCCAATTATTTTTTGTTGTGTTTGTTATAGTCAAAAAAAGGTCTTCATAAAAAAAAAAATTGAAAAAGGAAGAAAACACCAAGACAGTGCAGGAAACAGCTAGTCATTTATATATTTAATTTATGTAAACGTACTCATAATACGATACAGCCTGCATAAGGCAATCTCTAACTTCTTGTGGAAAATGACCAGGATCATTCTGTCCAGCCCGACCCAGTTGTTTTCCTTGAGCATGGTATACATTGCCCAAGTTGTACAAAGCTCGTCCTTCACTTAATCGGTCTCCAAGGGAACGAGATATCTCTAAATGCCTCTTGCAGCATTGGATGGCTTCAGAAAACTTTCCCATCACTTTCAATGTATTTCCAAGATTACCAGAGGCTTTTGCTTCACCAAGTTTGTCATTCATTGTCCTGAAAATTAAAACGTTTTATCAATTAAATTTAACCTAAAATGCTGAATATAGCGCAGTCAGGTATTTCTGAATGATCATGATAGCTTACCTAGCTAAAGTCAAGTCATGTTTGTGGTACTGCATTGCTTTGTTATAGTCTCCAAGATAGAAGTATGCATTTCCGAGTTGGCTGTAGATGGCACTGAGGGTGCGCAGGTCGTCGGTACCGGCCTGGATGGCGGCCTGGAAAAAGGCCACACCGGCGCGACAGTCACCCGCCTTGCACAACCGCTCGCCCTCCAGCGCCAGCTCCAGGCACATTGACCCCCCATCGCAGCTCTGACAAAACATTTAACATTAGTGTAAATTTCTATACATTCATGGGAGGCGGCACAAATAAAACAAATTTAAGTAGGTGGCGGAAACAAATAGACAGGAAAAACAAAGGGTTATAATACATACAATACTTATACTAAATATATTCTTGATAAAAAGTTGCCATACTTAGTTAGCTTTTGGTGGCCATAGGCCTGAACCTGAGTAAGCGTTATGCTTATGCATAATTAATTCAATAGCAATTCTTTTGAAATAAATAAATCCAGGAAAGGAATTTTACATCTTGACTCTTGAGTGAATGGCTTAATGCATGCAATAACTTTTCAATCAAAACTTCCAAGTTTACATGGAGTGAAATGAAGTAAGTTTCAATGAGTTAAATTTAGATAGGTTGGCCAAATCAGAATTGAAATAAATATATATAATAGTGTTATAATTTAAATTTGCATCGAATGCCTGAATCTCACGGATATATAGCGCTAATAGGTCACAGCTTCCGTATTAGGTCCCCCCAACTATGACTCACAAAAGACTAGGAACAAATAAACGGGAAAGTTCACTACAAGTACGTTACAAACCGACTGAATACTCGTTCTTGTTATGGACTATTAAAACCAGCGAATTCATGAATAATAGTTACGAGAGAAACACAATTTAAATGCTTACTTGGGCATCCGTCGACAGGTTCTCAGCGCTGGCACTTACAGACATTTTTCAGTTGGAATTTGCCACGAATTTGCTAACAAAACACAACGAAACTCAAAAAGGAAAATTAACTGTCTTAAATTAGGCTCATATTTGGTGTTCAATAAATATTTTTTGTTATTTGGGCGTGTACGAATTATGAACACTATGCGAACGTTACAAACTTCTCGCACACATGAAAAAAATTACAGCTGCTGCGAATGAATGACACAACACACAGACACACTACGATGTACAATAGCTAATTAGCTCTCAATCGCATCGCATGCCGCATTATAGACGCGTTCATTGTTAGTGATCCGAGCACTCTTTGCGAAAACTAAAATAGCATTATAAAGCAAAAAATAATTTGTTTTAGAGAACGTTATTTTTGACTCGCATCTTAATTTACAAAAACTCTTTCCTTTACCATACCTACTTAATAAAATATGTTTAATTCTTATAAACGTCTCCACGTTATGCCTCACATTTAGAAAACACTCATAAAAAGCGTCTAAATTCTCTAAGTAAAAGCACTAAAACGTAAGAGTGAGCGAAGCAACCAATGAACATCTAATCAATCTCACTGTAACTTAATGTACTAGTGTATTTATTTTTTAAATCTACAAAGTGGTAGTTGCTTAATTATAATACATTACATAAAACGGAACGTTTCATCTAGCTCCGAATTCCGAACGAGTGAATGTTACAGCTAGGCCATCTAGTGCCAAGTAGCCGAATCAAATAGTACACATTACGTGACATAAATTTAATAAAGCGGCAACATAGATGGCGTTACTATAAGTGTAAATAAAAATTGAAACTTTGGGTGTTATATTCTAATCTAAATAGTTCCGTACGTAGGTAGGTTGATAAAAAAAAAGATAATAAAATTGGAACGGTTTGTCGAGTTATGGCTATGTCGCAACCATACGAAAAGAGTGCTGTAACTACTTTAAGCATTCCATAGGTACTTACCTACCAAGTTCGTAAGAACTACTTTGCTCATCCATCATTCATCTCATCAACCACCGACGGTAATTCCGCTTTGTTTGTGCTTACCTACTTAGCCCGGTCTTAAACCAAGGCCGTACTACAAAAACTTATTTAATCGTTGAATATAATATTGGGTATTATTTAACAGATATTTATTTGATCGTCAGTTCGTTGAAAACAGCGACTGACTGGGTAGGTAGATAGGTACAGTCAAAGGCATAAATGAATATACACCTTTATGACACAAACAATAAGGTCGGTGACACACATATTTGTCATGATGGCTGTGTCGATATTTTATGCCTTCGACTGTACGTCGAAGGCATAAAATATCTGTCTGTCTTAAGTTTTTTTAAGCTACAGAACAGAGATGGGGAAATGGACGGCACCTTAAGTCGCCTATTTATAAATAAGAACTGATGTTGATGGTATGTTCTGCCATAATTAGTAACGTAGCCACTCTAGGCAGCTATACGGACTTTGACGTGTTAATAACTATCCCGGTGAAACTGCAATTTTCCGGTATAATAACCTATATTTTAATTTTCGGTAGCTGTGTACCAGCTACCTATCTCTGTTCCAAACTTGATCCAAATCCGTCCAGTCGTTTCTGCTTGAAGAAGGAACAAACGTACCTACTTACTCACTCACTCACAATACATGCTGACTCACAAACTTTCGCATCTAGGTATACATAAATATAATAAAGCGAAGAAGGTTGAAAATCATGCTAAACGTGGCCTTAAGCTGTGCCTTAAGGTTTTGATACTTTAATCTCTGTCTACGCCGTGATATATCCGTGCATGGCGGGAAGAACTTGATAACTCCACTTACACGTTTTTTTTTTTATCGTCGCAATGGCTTCCTACAGCATTGGTTTTGTAGGAAAAAAATTGACAACTCGATATCTACGATACTTTTAGAGATATTGCCTCGTGAGTATTTGAATATATCCATACGCTGCGTATTTTATTTAACGAAACGAGATATATACGCGATGAGTCACAAAAAAATATATAATATCGTAATATATCCTTACATCAACTTATGCTCAAAAACCGATCTAGCGTACGTAAATTGACAAAACAAGATATCAAAGCGACGACTAACACACTATTACGTTAACAAATAAATATATCGTTTTATCTACTTATATTCAACTACTGGTAACTTGATATGTCAATTTATACTTACACTATAAAGTTAACAATTAATATATTGACGTTATATTTCGACTTATCAAGTTACTCACGCTATGCACGGAATATGATATCTCGTGTTATCTTAGTAGTTTCTCATTTATAGACCGGGTCAAATCAAAAATATGTTCTTTATTGAATAACTTGTCACATTGTGTCATGTCTCATACTGATGTCGCATACTACTTTTCCCGAGATATATGAGAACAGGGGTGCGTTCAGTTTGATCACCCGACGACGCCCGACTACGCACTGGCCCGTTCAGTAAGTCAGTGCGATCATCAGACGATCACACCGGTCACCCCATAAAATAGATGGGTAAAAAAAGCCCAGACGTCACTTTGACAGTTGAAAAGCGGCAAAATTTATAATTCGAACGCTGGGGATATAAACTTATTATTACGAATACGAAATCGCATACCATCGACATTTAAATTTAATGTGAATTTGCCGAGTTAGTTTTAGATCTATGCGACAGATGGCGTTATTCTAGTTAATATAAGCAAGTTCTTATTGTATCAAAAAGACACTTCAATAAAGCTACCATTTAAAATGGGAGATTCAATGAAGACGTTAATGATTCAAGATGAAAAGGGACAGAAATATAATAATATAATATCAAAGATATCAGAAATATAATATCAAAATAAATATAAAATGAATTTCTATCCAGGTCTCGGAGCAAATATTTATTTTATATTTATTTTGAATTGACACTTTTGACAGAAGAACGTCCCAACTCGTTCGGTAAGTGTGTTCATGATCGGACGATTTTCATCCGACTTTATTTACTGAACGTAGCCCAGAAGTCGTTCTAATTTTTCTTTTTTTTTTCAAATTAGGTAGTGCAAAAAGTGCGCTTGCATTCCCAAATTATTGAAATTTTATTACGAACATTTTTATTACATTTTTTTTATTACAAACGATTAATGTGTATTATTGATACCCAATTCTATGGTGAATAAGTTGATAAGTCATCGGTGAACATGTTGATAAGTCAATTATTATGAATAATAAGATAGTAAGAAAGATAAACATAACCATATTTGAAAAACCATCTAAAATTACTCTTAAATCAATTTAGACATTTCAATTACACTGAAAAACTGATTTTTAGGAATTAAATTAAATAATGTTTTCACTGGTTTGAGCACTAATGTATGGGTAATAAGTTGATAAGTCTCTGGGTAGTATGTTGATAAGTCTAATATCTTACAAAATAAGCAGAATTTACGAGAACACGTAACATAATTTGAAAGATTACATAAAATTATCCATAAATCAAGCTATAGAGATGAGTTCGAGATAAAAACGGATTTTGGAGAAAATGACAAACTTTAAAATCGCTGCCCTGTAAAATTGCCATTTTGGAGTTATCAAGTTCTTCCCGCCATGCACGGATATGTATGTGAAGAGGGTCGGAAGCCTGTACATAGAAGATATTTCAAAAAATAGCAGGGGAAACTTACAATCAATAACAGAACATTCCAACAACTTTTAGAATTTTTATCTGTTTGTCTGTTTATCTGTTAGTGTATGTTTTGCGAACGCGTCACGTGAAAACGGCTAAACGGGTTTTGATGCAAACGTTACTAAACTGTTGAGAAAATCACGCGCCAGGTTATTTATTATAGGCCACTTTTTATCCCGGAAAATTGCATAAGTAGTAATTCACGCAGGATAGCGATAAACATGTCAGAGGTCGCAGTTGCCTGTAAATAAATATTGCTTCAGTAGGTATCTTTGCAAAATACGGGTTTACTACGTTGAGGTAGGTAGTACGAAATCCTTGGTGCTAAAGTACGACTCGCATTTGGCTGGTTTTTGTACATCTTAGATGGGAAAGAGGAAGAGTTTTAGCGCAAATTTTGATTCCGCGCGGACGAAGTCGCGGGCAAAAGCTAATTTAGGATTATTACACGTACAAACTAAGTTTCATTTACAATCACTATTTCGCAATAACATGTTTGTATGTTTTTCCTTACTGGTGAAATGATTCACTTGGATTTCAGAATAAAGATAACTAAGTTAGGTAACTTAGGTAGGTGCTTAAAATCAAACTAAACAACAATTAAACTTATAACTAAAAACACTAAAACAAAACAACTCTTGTTAGCATTTTTGATTAATTTAAGTAATTTAGTATTTGCTATGTATTTAATTTAGTTAATTTTAATTTAAATATAAATGGTTTCCAGAATTTTTTAACATGGCAACTAGAATTGTTGGAACGCTCCTATTGGTCGATTACTGACCAATGCTGAACAAGCTAAAAATTGGCGGGTAACGAAGTAATGACGTAGCGTTCAACATTTCTAGAGGTCACTTCATTACAGATTTTGCTACGGAGAACATTTTTGTAAAAGAAGGTTATGCTGGAAGGATTGTAAAGATTTGGAAGGATTTAAAAATAATATATTAAATAGTATTGCAGTTTTGGTATCATTTCTATCATTAGTTTATCAAATTCAGAAGATCGGATCACTAACGCTCACCAGGTATGTGCTACATTTTTATTTTACTTATTATATTGTGTGATTATAACGTGATGTCCTCCATTACTTACCTGCTTACCTGTTTATCTATTTACCTGGATATTTGATCGGGGCTACCCCCTGGTAATGCCCTCCTTTATTTACCTGCTTACCTGGTCATCCGGACATTTGATCGAGGACTACACTCACTGGTAATGATCTCCTATGTGTTTACTCATTTTTCTCATTGATAATTTTTATTTTGTTTTACATTAAAATAGTTGTCTTAATTTATGCCTACCCTATAAAAAAAAAAAAAAATGTTTTCTACAAATCCTTGGCAAAATAGCTACGTGAATTAGTTTCATAATGGATATGGAGTTTGGAATTCCTATTTTATTGAAAATCCACATTTCAATATTTCACCTTTATGTTTGAACAATTTTAAGAACGAAGCTATTAATCTTCTTGATAAGATACGTAGAAATCTCTTCAATATTTCTTAAATTAATATCGTTCTACCTACATGTTTTATTTAGGTTCACCCTTTTAGTAGAAATATTATAATTATGATTACAATGCTGCTTTAAGTAGAATCGCTTCACTTAAGATCAAACAAAATGATTCATATTCAAATATTATACTTAGTTGTATTGAAACAATAAATGTAAAATATTATTATGAAAGTATTATCGGTGTCGCAATGTATTTTTCAGCATCGATATGGAGGAGCCGCGACGGTCGAGGTCACGTCACAGGAGGTTGGCGACGCCGGACGGAGCGCGGTCCAGTGCTGGTGGCAGTGGCAGATCACGCGGACGACGCAGTCAAGGTAGACAAAACCAGTTTGTGATAAATGAAGAGGATGTATTGCGAAACCTGCAGAATCGAAGCCGCACACCGTCTCGACGTAGTACATCCGTGGTTAGGCATTCGCGGCGACGGGATGAATCTCGGAGGCGCTACACTATGGTGCGTTATAGCCGGTCACCACGTAGTCGAGAACTTTCGGATAGTAGGACCCCGCGTGATCGTTATCAGTATCGTCGTCGTAATTATCGTACACGAAGCAGATCTTGGGATGATTATGAGCGTAAACGAAATAGGTTACACCAAGATTTGATGACTAGATTCGTTGACTTGATGGGTTGTATGACCAATAATAGTAAGGCTAAGAAAGAAACTTTTTCCAATACAAATGTAATTCCAGAGTTCGATCCTTCATTGAAAAATCAAACTATTGACAAATGGATTATGAAAGTGAACGAGTGTGCTATATTGTATGAATGGACAGATAGACAAATCGTGCATTATGCGTTACCAAAACTTGTGGGTATTGCCAAGAAATGGTACGAGGGCCTACCCACAGTTTTGTTTAATTGGGCAGAGTGGCAAATTAAATTAAGAAATGCGTTTCCAGCGAACGAAAATTATGGGCAAATGTTGTCAGAGATGTTGGACAGAAGGGCTAAATTTGGTGAATCGTTGGAAACTTATTTCTACGAAAAGGTTGCTTTAATTAATAGATGCGAAATCACAGGTAAAAGGGCGGTCGAATGCATTTTGCATGGAATAGATGATAGGTCGGTACGGTTAGGTGCGGAGGCTGCACAGTTCGATGACGCTGATAAATTATTGGCGTATTTAAGATCAATAAATGTACGTAAAGTAGAACATGTTAACACCAAAAGAACGAATAACACTAGTAGTAGACCAAATTTAAAACAAAATTCGAATGCGAAACCCTTTATTAGATGCTACAACTGTAAGGAAGAGGGTCACCCTGTTTCGAAATGTCCTAAGCCTATAAAAAAATGTAACAAATGTTTATCTGTCGGGCATGTTGAATCTGAATGCTACCGACAAAACAAAAATACAAACGATAAAGCAGTAATGGCAATAAGTAAACCGGCACTAAATAATTGTACCAACAAATTTGTGCAGGAAATAATCGTTAACAATATACCCACAATTGGTTTTATTGACTTGGGTAGTGAATTAACTTTAATTCGTGAAAGCGATGCTAAGGACATTTTCAAACAATGGGACACTACTGATGTTTACCCCATGGTAGGATTTGGAGGGGCTGTTGTAGAATCTATAGGTTCATATGTAGCAGAAATTAAAATTCAAGAAGTAAAAGCTCAAGTAAAATGTGTCGTAGTTCCTGATCTCTTTTTAAAATACCCGCTTTTAATAGGTCAGACGTTCACTGAGCAGTATCATGTTAGAATCATAAAAACGAATAAAGAATTGATTTTTGAAAATTCTTTTGATGAGTCTGACCAAGAACGTTTAGAACTCAAAGTTTTAGACGACACCATAGTTCGTGAGAGTGGGTTAGTTGAGGTTTACTGCAACGCTGACTACACAGGTTCATGTTATGTGAGAGGTGGTTACAGGGGACAACTTAACAAAGAATACGTGTTAGTAGAAGGACTTTATAACCTAGCTCAGGGTAAAGGGGCCGTTGTTGTTAATCCTATAACAAAACCTGTGACTTTCAAAAGATGTGAATTATTAGGTAGAGCCGAAATTGTTCTGGAGTCCTTTGGGATTTATAAAATAAACAAAGTAGATGATAATATGGTTGCTCGGTACCAACCATTTACATTAGACGACCTGAAGATTGGAAATATTCCCCAGCAAGACAAATGTAGGCTTCTAAATTTAGTGAACACTTATCGTGACTGTTTTGCTAGTTGTTTGCAAGAGTTAGGTTGCACTAATATAGAAAAAATGGACATTAACCTGAATGATAGTGATCCCGTAGTTTATAGGCCATATCGCATGTCCGCAAACGAAAGACAGGAAGTCCAAACGATGGTAGACGAACTAATCCATACGGGTATTGTTCGTGAGTCAAGTTCCCCTTACGCGAGTCCTATCATTTTAGTTAGGAAGAAAACTGGAGACAAGAGATTATGCGTAGATTACAGGCAACTCAATAAAAAAACGGTCAAACAACATTACCCTCTACCATGTATGGAGGACCAAATGAATAGGTTAGCTTGTAATGTTTATTATTCAGCTTTAGACTTAGCCAGTGGCTATTATCAAATTGAGTTAACTGAAGGATCGAAGGCTAAAACAGCATTTGTTACTCCAGACGGTCAATGGGAATTTAACAGAATGCCGTTTGGGCTAGCAAATGCACCAGCAGTGTTCCAACGGGCTGTTAATAAAGCTTTGGGCTCTCTCAGATTTAACACTGCAGTGGCGTATATGGACGATATTTTGGTACCCTCTCGAGATATTGACGAAGGGTTAGAGAAATTGGAGACAATATTTAAGAAATTTAGGACTGCCAATTTAACATTAAAATTGTCGAAATGCCATTTTTTTCAAACTTGTGTTGATTTTTTAGGGTTTGAGATATCCGCGGAAGGTATTAGGCCTGGTGCTAAAAAGACTGACGCCGTTCACAAGTTCCCTGTTCCGAAAAGTGTACATAATGTAAGGCAATTCATTGGTCTCGCAAGTTTTTTTAGAAAGTTCATTAAAAACTTTGCCACAATTGCTAAACCCCTAACAAGTCTGTTAAAAAATAATACTCCGTGGGTTTGGGGAACTGAGCAGTGTCAAGCTTTTGAGCAACTCAAGGATAGGTTAGTATCCCGACCTGTTTTGGCCCTGTACGATCCTTCCCTTTATACTGAATTGCACACTGATGCAAGTAAGTGGGGTGTGGGAGGAATTTTGTTGCAGAGGCAAAGTGGGGGGGACTTAAAGCCGGTAGCGTATTATAGTCGTCAGACTTCACCAGAGGAGCAACACTTTTCAGCTTATGAATTAGAAACTTTAGCAGTAGTTTCGTCCTTGACTAAATTTAGAACTTATTTGTTGGGAATGCCATTTACAGTTTTAACAGACTGTAATTCGTTGCGTGCAACCTTTACAAAACGTGATATGCTGCCTAGAGTTGCTCGCTGGTGGAGTCTTATACAAGAATTCGACTGTGACATAAAATATAAAGCAGGGACGGGAATGTTACACGTCGACGCCTTGAGTAGGAACCCGGTATCGAAAATAGTTGAAAACTTAGACTTACCTACAGTGTTCAACATAAGCAACGATTGGCTCAAAACTGTTCAGTCTGACGACAGCGAGGTTGAAAGGATAAAATCTATATTGTTAGATCCCAGTAGCGGAAACGTTGTTGAAATAAAAAATAACTATTGTATAAAAAACAATAACGTATTTCGAGTCACCGATAGTGGACCCAAATGGTTAGTGCCTAGAGGTGTAAGGTGGCAGATTTTAAGAGCATGTCACGATAACATTGGCCACTTTTCTGTAGATAAAACTTACGAGAAGGTTAAAGAAAGTTATTGGTTCCCAAAAATGAAGAAATTTGTAAAAAAATATGTCCAGGCTTGCTTAGAATGCGCTCATAGTAAGGCTCCTTCGGGAAAAAAATCTGGTTTCCTACATCCTATACCGAAAATATCTACACCTTTTCATACGCTACACGCTGACCATTTGGGCCCTTTTAACCCGAGTAAACGTAAAAACCGATATCTTTTAGTCATTATTGATGCTTATACGAAGTTCATTGTTGTTAAGCCTGTTAAGAGTACCAAAGCTATCGTCACAATCAAAATTTTTAAAGAATACTTCGGCACGTTTGGTCTCCCGACACGGCTTATCACCGACAGGTATTCGTCGTTTACCGGTAAAAAGATAAAATCATTTTTAAAAGAGTTAGGTGTTAGGCATATCATGAACGCCGTTGCCACACCTCGTGCTAACGGACAGGTAGAGCGGTACAACCGCACGATCCTAGATGCTCTTACAGCTATCAACCACGGCTTAAGCGAAGAATTATGGGATGAAAAAGTCATAGATGTACAATGGGGACTTAATAATACTATTAATAAAGGGACCGGAAAAACCCCGGCGGAAGTATTATTTGGTCTGAAGTTGACAGGTATGACTGAAGGTAAATTAAAATCTGTTTTGTATGACGATGATGTTGATTTAAATAAAGAAACTAATTTTGAGGGTAATCGGTCAGACGTAGATCGTCATGTCACTGAATCTCAAAAGAAACAAAAAGAGCAATTTGATAAAAAAAGATGTAGTGCACGAAGTTTTTTGGTTGGAGATTTGGTAAGGGTTGAAAGAAATATTCTTTGTCCAGGACAAAGTAAAAAGCTAAAGTCTAAGTGTTCTGGGCCTTATCGTGTAATTGAAGTTTTATCGAACGATAGATATGTGGTAGAGGACACTCCATTAACTAAGAGGAAGGGTAAAGCTAGTTATAAGGGCGTGCACCCGGTTGACAGGATCCACCCATGGTTAACATTTAAGGGAATAGAAGATACTGATTCGAGTGACGATGATGTAGGCGAAGATGGTGATGATTGAATCGTGACTGTGTATATGGTATGAATGTGTTAATCGTAATAATATACATTATTGATTCACAACTAACTGAAGGATCTGATCTCTATTACTTGATTTAATTATGGTTATAACATTGATGATTAAGGGTATTAATAGAAATGGTACGCTATCTAGAGCGGGTGTTTGCTATGTGTAAATTTATAATGTTTATTGGAAGGTTTAATAATTAAACGCATAATATGATTGTTAATAATTTATAACGGAAGGCTTATTTATAACGGAAGGATAATTTATAACTTATAACGGAAGGATAATTTATAACGGAAGGATAATTTATAACGGAAGGATAAAATATAACGGAAGGATAATTTATAACGGAAGGATAATTTATAACGGAAGGATAATTTATAACGGAAGGATAATTTATAACGGAAGGATAATTTATAATGGAAGGATAATTAATTAAACCTTAAGGATTACATAAAGCAAATGTATAACGGGAGGAAGTGAAGGAAGGATAAATTATAGTTGGATGATATTATGTAAAATGCCACAATAATTTATAACAATAATTAGTTTAAATATGTCAATTGATAGTAATATTTCTAAATATTGTAACGTAGACGGTTTAATGCTAAGTTGCAGAGTTTTAATATAGTCAACCCCATAGCTATACGTTGTTAACTTTTATAAGATTGATGTCTTTGTTTTCATTCAGTTGTAATTTAATCAGAATTTAAATGCACATGAACAAGCCAGGGGTTTAGATATTTTTATTGCACGATTCATTCACGATCCTTTACATTAATGAAATTCATTTATATACTTATAAGTAAATGAAACTGAAAATATAGTTATAATGATAAATCACTATGTATAGAGACATTGTCATATTATGATGAATAGTTTTGTAAGTTATAAAATCTATCCATTAATAAAATTCATTTCTAATAAAATTATTAAATAAAGGGATAAGTCCGCCTTTGTGCATGTATCTCAGTGTTTGTCGATTGTATTTGTCTTGTTTATTTTGCACAATAAAGAGTTTACATACATACATATTAAATATTATATTGAGTCAAATGGTAATGTCATCACGAGGACGTGATGTAGAGTCAGGATGGACGAATTTGTTAGCATTTTTGATTAATTTAAGTAATTTAGTATTTGCTATGTATTTAATTTAGTTAATTTTAATTTAAATATAAATGGTTTCCAGAATTTTTTAACATGGCAACTAGAATTGTTGGAACGCTCCTATTGGTCGATTACTGACCAATGCTGAACAAGCTAAAAATTGGCGGGTAACGAAGTAATGACGTAGCGTTCAACATTTCTAGAGGTCACTTCATTACAGATTTTGCTACGGAGAACATTTTTGTAAAAGAAGGTTATGCTGGAAGGATTGTAAAGATTTGGAAGGATTTAAAAATAATATATTAAATAGTATTGCAGTTTTGGTATCATTTCTATCATTAGTTTATCACTCTTAAAAGTAAAGTGACCGAGCCAAGGGTTATGGGTTATCTATTTTTGCTTCCTATTATTATTATTTCGCTGTCGGTCGGCCGGCATAAAATTAAGGTCTCAATTTTAAACAACCTCTAATAAATAAATAATAATGATTTTTTTTCTATTGAGCATTGGCTACGATGGCCATCAGGTTACAGATCATAACTTAAAATTAAATGAAGGATATAAAAAAAACTCTTTTAAAACATGAAATGGAGAAAAGAACAAGCTATACAATCACTAACTTAAAATTAAAAGTACAACAGAGAATGATGTAACAACAAATATTTACACTAGACCAAAAGTATTTTCAACAAAATCAAAAATGTAACTATATAAATCCTTATGCGTTAAAAGTTCCTGTACATTTAAAGGAAAATCTTTATATTTTATGTTTCCTTTACAGAGGGCAATAATAATGATAACCTACCACAGATAGAATAGTTATTTATGTGGCTGGTGCATAATGCCTAATTAAGAATCTGAATTTCTATGGTTCATTTAGTAGTTAGTGAATAAATTCACAGGACTATGAATATTCTATATGTAAATATATAAATATTGCCGACGTGTTTTACGTCAAATTACAATTCAATTATTTACATATCTAGTAGAGAATTAAATAGGCTAAAGTTCGTGTATAATTGGTCTTAAGAGCGTCATCTCGAACACATCTACTACTTTGTGACCAAAGACAAAATGAGACTTAAAAAAAATTGGGTGGAAAAATTGATATAAGTCAGTTGCCACTTGTCATTTGAAAGATTTTTTTTCTACTCGTTGATTTTAATCTGTCAATTATGTTTTTATAGACAAAATTGTAATCACATACTTTATAATCTTGGATAGTCTATGGCACTTCAAACTCAACTATAATGATTATTATACAACGCTCTAGACGACTATAATAATTTCAAAATTAGAACTTGGTTACTTCGATTGAGCGTCGTGAGCGCTTAGTGGAACGCACCCAATGTAAAGTTGGAAATATCTGGCAAATTTGCTTCCATTTGAATACACCAACTTTTTTCTTCTGATACGTGATTGGTTAGTAATTGAAGTAATCGGCCAATCAGAAAGAGTCTTATAACGACGTCTCATTAGTTCATTTTTGTGCTACGAAAATTTCAAAGTTTTGTTTGTTATTTGACACGAAATCGACGGTGTTAAATAAATAATCCCTAATTCGAATTAAACATGAGTGACAGTGACAAGATTAGTTTCGCCGCTACTCCAGAGGAGATAACTACTATTAAGTCATAAGTGGAAGGTACAATTTTCAAACTTAACCCAATGTACTTTACAAAAGGTTATGTACTTATGTATAGACGATGATGATGATGACTCGTAGAAAAAGTATTGTATACAATAGTTACATAATTAGCTCTTAAAATCTCGTACCTTACTTAGGCCACTCGGCAAGCCTCGTGGCCTAAACACGGTACTCGATTCGAAGAGCCTTCATTATGCAACGATTGTATAAAATACTATTATATTTCGAGTCCCTTATAATTATCTCATGTTGTACAACTTGATTTTTTTTGTGATTATTTTGACGTTTTAAAAATCCATATTAGAAAGACATAAACACTTAGGTATATGCAGTCGATGAAACTGAATCAAATACCAGGGTGGATCTTTTTCGTAACCAATTGCGCTATGATTTGTTTGGCAGATGTATGGGATGTCAACATAACATTAGTAGCAATAAGGTTCCACCTAGGTATTAGGTACCTAGTTATAATTTAAGTCTGGTGCAATTTTAGTTGTCTTAGGAATAAAAAAAAATTCAAGTAGATTTTATTTATTTCAGTGTATGTTTGAGAAAAGCACTATACAAGCCTCGGCGTGAAAGAACTTGCCAGCCTCGTATACCTATCCGGCCTCGCTATGCTCGGCTGTCTAGGCCTACTTGGCCATCAAGGTTTGCCAGCTTCGTATTCCTATCCATACCTACTCAGTCTATACTCAGTCTATACATACTCAGCCTGCAAGCCCATCTTTCCCGGCCTCTGCAGTAATGTACTATTTCTTAAGTTCTAAGACAATAGACAGAGATTTAGTTATTTAAGATGTTCGAAGTTTGAATGTAATTAGAGTATCGATATCGATACTCTAAAGTAAACATTATAGTACAACCACAGATACAGTCTTCTTAATGTAGGCCATTTGCTAATTTGGAAGTTATGATACGGATAAACATAAAGTAAATTAAATAATTCGCGTTCTCTGCAGCGCCCGCTTATAATCGAATTGGCTAAATAAGCTTCCTTGGCTGACCTTTACGAATCTGCCGTTATTACAATTCAATTCTACGACAGTTATTCATCGGCATGGAACGAAATGGCATTAGTTAATATCTAGATAACTAGCACCAACAACGTCGCCAATATACCTACATACTTGGAAGCAGAGCTATGGAGGTCCCAGGTTGCAGGGGCGGCGAGAGCAGGGGCCCTCGTTAGCTATGCAAATACCCCGGCAGGGCCGAGCGGGAGCCGTCAATCCGCCACCACGCCCCCAGCTTCCAGTCATATTTTGTAACTGCCTAACGGGGCCGTACTTATGCTGACATTGAGCTTTAGAAGACATTAGACACCGCCTGTAGCTTTATTACTGAACAATTTTATGAAAATATCACATATAATGTTAGGCTTTTAATATGAAACTAAACCTAAATGCCTTCTAAACTTACATTAGGTACACTGCATTCAGTCAGATTTAAACACACTAAGTTGTATTTTATCGTTAAACCAAATACGCATGTGTAGTGACATTATCATGTCAGACAGCTTCGAGGTAAGAGTGACTTGCACGCGCCCGGTGGTCTTCACAGCCGAACAATTGCTGGCCATTAACTACGATTTTCAGTCAGTTCTGTGGCGTTTCGGATTCTGATCAGAATATATTTTTAACTGTTTAGTAGGTAGAGTCGATAAAAAAGTGTTTCACTAGTTTAGACAATACTTTGTTCCCGTGCATATATATGTATTACTAGCTTTTGCCCGCGACTTCGTCCGCGCGGAATCAAAATTTGCGCTAAAACTTCTTCCTCTCTTCCATCTAAAATACACAAAAACCAGCCAAATCCGACTCGTATTTTAGGGACGAAGGATTTCGTAGCTTTTTTTATGGAGGAACTGACCGCACTGGTTTGATAACATTTAATATGAGTAGCCTAGCGATCCCGCCTGACCTTTCGGCTTTAGGGGTCTTTAGCGTACCTACTTAAGTGCCGTACCTAATTGTAAAAGTTTGTACGCGCTAGCAAATGAGGTATTTGTAAGAAAAGAGTCTTTACTCCATAACATAACCTAAAGCTTGCACTGTTCTGTGAAACACATGCGAACACAATACATTAACATGGAAACTTTAGCTATCCTACACTAAGTATAGCTAAATCAAAATAAATTTTGTTTGATTTCCTTAATAAAAGAGCTCAATAATAAAGAACATCTAAGCTGATTAAGCAACAATTAGGCTTGAACTGTAATTTAGCAATCATCATAGGCCGGCACGTGTCGGCGGCGCCGGGCAGCACGGGCACTAGACAATGGCGGCACGTGTCAACAATGAGCCGATATGACACAATACTCGATCGCTTCCTTCCTGGGCTCACACCACGCCTACGTTTTTAAATGCATTATGCACGCCCCGTTGAATTCGGGAGCGACTAGAGCGCTTGACTCTACTTTTTTATTTACTTGTAGATTTTACATGTGACAAATTTTCGTGACTTATTTTAATTTACGTAAATATCATCATTACCTATCCATTTATCCATTCTGCAATATTTATAGGCTTGTTTTTCAAGTGACATCAAAAAATAGAAGGATCTAAGATTTTTTTCCAAGTACATAGGAAGATTACTCGTAAGCGGTTGGATTGATTTCTGAAAATATTTTTTAAGTTTGGAAGGGACCAACTATTGTCAACAAGTCAGTAGGTGTCTGATAAAGTGATAAAGGAATCCTGGATAAAACGAAGAAAACCTTCAAACCTTATTTTCGTGGTAGCGCAATTGCATGCCATTTTCATAAATCTACAGACTTAATTACACATAGACAGACTTATCAGTTATTTCAGTTTCAGTAATCGGTTTTCAAGTTACTTAAATGTACAAAATCACATCATGCATTGTCGAATTCCTCATTTTATTTCGCGCTCACTTTTAAAAACCATTTTTTAAGATCCTTACCATCACGACGATTAACGGACATTCAATAACCTATGTGTTACCAAAAATATATCAACGAAGTGTTAATAATGAGGAGCCGGGCACGGGGCCCGTAATACGCCAGCCGCGGCGGGGGATCATTACTGCGGCCGCAGACGCTAATTCCCCGGCGCGTCCGCAGCTCAATCCACTTGTTATTTTATTGTGAGTAATATGTCGCTCGCGTCACTTGCCAGCGTTCACCCCCTTTGCAACGTGAGGAAGCCACTAGATGTCAATTTAAATCTGGTGTGAGCTAATGCTACGTTAATGATTTTCATAGAGACACTAAGCTAAGCGTAGACGATGCAGGCTTTGCAGACGTGCATCTTTGAATGCAACATGTTCTACTATTCCGTTATGTCCACAAAACTACCATCTCCTTTCCTTTGATTTATAATCTCTACGACAATCACGGAAAAGCAAACGGAGACATTTGCAACGTGCAAACGTACCTTGTTTGTAACAAGCAGTGGTCAAAACGGCCACAAATAAGAAAGTTTCGAGCTATTTTGTACCTATGTATACATTTGTATATGTATTAGGCAGCAAAAATTCTTTACTTATTCTTCATTATTGTCATTTTGTTTGAGTTGGCGAGGGCTTTGCGAGGTGATTACACAGTCTTAATTCTATAATGGATCGGTTCAACCCTTCGCCGTTTGGCTTGTGGGGCAACGACTTATAAAACGTGCATCAAAAGTTGATTGTAAAGTTCAAAAAAGTAGTAATCAGACGAAAGGATTTTGAGTTAAATAAGTAGGTACATAATTAAAGCTCATCATCAACGTCTGCAGTCTAATACTTTCCACTGCTGGGCAGAGGTCTCTCCTGAAAATTATTTAAATGATCAAGTCATTTAAATACTAATAAATAGTTTTATAAATACATACTTAGTTTTACAAATCGTCAACTGCTCATAAAACGTGCATAAAACTGCTGTGATATTGATGAAGTTTAAAAATTAAAAGCAGTTTTCTTTATTTATGCCGAAAATAAGTTGATCAGTAAGCTTCTAAATTCTAGTTACGATTCGCCTACATCTCACCTGATATTAAATTTGTTAATTCGAATCCCAGGCATTCGCCAATGAATGGGATGCCGTGCGTTGCCCCGTCATGGGCGTAGGGACAGCGGTCGGCGCACGCGCCGCTACGCTTCGTTACCAATAAGTATGATTTAGCTCGATCGCGATCTGACACGCCGGTAAACGCAATTTATCCCGCATACGCGTCGGCGGTCCTTCACGAGAAATCCACACAAAGATGTAGGTACAATTGATTTTTTGATTTAACAATACGTCCGTATTTGGGGATTTACGAAGGAGACGAACACTATGCGTTATTTAATTCCCATAAAAATAAATGTAGGTAAGTAGCTGTTGGAGGATGGCAAATTACAGCAAATCAAGATGCTGTGGATTGATAGCCATAAGAATCCTTAAGATTCTAGGTGTAATTCACATCGCACTGTTATATCCAATTTGTTTTATTTTGCAGTAGCTTATTTAAACAAACTAGCGATTGAACCTGTCTGGCCTGGAGGATCAAGATCAGATGAGGCCAGGAGGTTATTGACTCACTGGGTCCGTAACAGCCTATTCACTTTAGCCTTGAAAAGTTCTTACACACACTAATGGGACACGCAATAATGAGAGTAAGCATACTTCTAAAATTAAATACAACATTTTTCGACTCGATCTTAATGAAATGTGTAACATGGTAACCCTCCGCGACGCGCCAAGCGCGTACTGGCCGCTTACAAGAAAAACTTTATTCAAAATTCAAATTCATGATTGACTTTTGTTCTTTCCTGTCACTCCCTCGACTATTTGGCAAGGCACAATGTATGTAAGTACGTTTGTCCCGATGGAATCTTGCGACTCAATTTTGAAGCAGATATCTTCAACCGATTGAGCTGGTATTTTGCATACTTATGTAAGTCGGATGACAATACAATAATCTGGCAATGGAGATCTGGTGACCTAGCCAGGATCATCTCCGAAGGAACTCTTCGACGGTTGGTCCAATAAACTTGAAATTTGGTACACATACTTATGTAGGACGGATGATAATGCAAGTACCTAAAGTCAGCAAAAAAGCTTGTATTATATAAAACAGTTTTTGATATTGACTTTACTGTTTCTAGTGTTTATTATCATGTATAAATTATTTGAAAGCTAATCCAATTCTCGTTTAGTTTTTCCCCACTGGCCTACACTGAAACGAGGCTTGGATAGGCTTTACGAGCCCCCATAAAACAGGGTATGCGTACAGCCCTACCTTTCCTGAATACTCTATTGAATACTCTTCCGCTCTTCTTCTATCCTGCTTCAATTCGCTCTGCCGCCTCGGAGCAGTCCGAGGCTACCTTGTTACCCTGCCCTGCCAGCCTTCCTGCTTATCCGAAGTCTCAGGCCAGTGTTCACCATTATTTAAGAGCAGTGCTGACTGATACAACTTTATAAATATATCTTTTGTACAATATTTTTACAACCACGCCTTGTTTTCTTTTCTACTCTCTGACTAGCTAGACGGTGACAAATGACACGTAGCTACTTTCACCTATCATTATTTTGTGAATAATCACGGTTCTGACACTTTTGCATTCCCTTCTAAGGGTCTCGATGTCAAGTTCGTAGAGGGATGTTGGAGCATTATGAGTCGAGAAATAAATCCGAAAATTACAAGCTTTAAATCTGGGGGCACGCAGTAACCTTCGGCTTAGATGCTCGAAGGGAGAAGTAAGCTTTTGGCTATATTTTTATTTGTCATTCGCGGAAAGTGAGACAAATCTTAACCAAAATTTAATTCTTAATTTACGTACTGGTCTATGATTAAAAATTGATTTGGTGTTATAATTTGATTTGTTTATAATGTTTGACGGGACGAGTGGCAGAAAGAAGGGGAGGCCTCTTCCCAGCAACTAATAGGCTGTTAAAAAAATGTTACACGTAATTAATAACGTAAGTAGGTAAATTATTTTTTGATTAGATCTGACAAACTCAAAATACAAGATTCGAATCAAGCTAAGACCTTGAGTCAGTAGGTAACAAATAAATTAGCAGTTTTTAATCAGATATTAACTATTGATAAAAGTTTTTCAATCACATTCCTTTACATTGTGACACTGAGGTAGTATATTGGTTCTCCGAAAATAGCCGTCTCGAGCCCGACCCCGGGCACAACTAAAAGGATTTTAATAACTCGCTCGGCAGTAAATCAAAATTTGATTATGAGAATATGGCAAAAACTGGCCTCGTCTTGACTGTACTCCGGGACCTCATAACTCAGCCGGCCGGGCGTTGATAAGAGCTTAAAATGTTGTCAGATATGGAGAAAAAACTTGCTTTCATTATAACGTACGAAATTTATTCGTACCGCAACTACTAAATATCTAAGTATTACAATGAAGTGGTTTAATGCGGTCTGACGGTGCTGCTGCGCGAAAAAAAACACTCATTCAGAAACGGCGTGTGTAGGCTCACCTTGTCCCTTGGTACCGACGTCAGCCCAATGCATTAAGTTTAGTGATCGTCATGATCAATTGACTATGAATACCGAAAATATTATGTCCTATTTAATAGGACTAATGTTAAGGAAAGTACCAATATATATATTAACACACACACACACACAAATCACGTCTTTATCCTTTACGGGGTAGACAGAGCCTAAGGTAACAATACCTACAGGCCAAGTTTAGCAAGACTGTGGTCTTGTAGGTGGAAAGTGGAATCAAAATAGTGATCGGGTTGCTAGCCGCATCGCCTATAACATGATTCCTATGATTTTGGCCCATTCCCTCGATGGGTTTTTACCATCTGCGCGGGAAGAGAAGCAACTGGTGCATTCTATGTTTTTTCTTTGCTCCCAGACCAGTACGGAAGTGCCTAATATATATTAAGGTCTAGTGAAATGCAATTATCACTAAAAAAACCGATGATAGCTTAAGCATTTTTCGAAATATTTTGGCAATACTCTTAATTATTTTTTAATTAGGTTTTGTCGTTCATGATATATCGTTATTTACTGATCATATTTTGATACTGTATCAGATAGTTATAAAACACTCATTAAATAATCCACTAAATTTAAATAATACATATAATTGTTACACAAAGGATTTGAATTGGTAAGATGATTTGGACATGCTTGTAAAGGGAATTGACGCCGTGCCAGAAGGCGAGTTGTGGAAGTCAATCGAAGAAATTTAAAATTTTATTAAATTGAGTATTATAGTGCTCAGTAGTGCTCAATCAAGTTTTAGAAGCCAGGTTCCTTCGACTGATGCTGTCGGTACAGCACGCGAACAGATTGCAATAAATATGGGGCTCCATATATCTGTCGGCGCTGGCGAGCGTCGTTATTTACGACGGCGAACGAATAAATCGAGCCGTGTGTAAACACGCTTTGGGCTAACACTGACAGGCTTGGAAATTATTTCGGCCATGGCGGGCGGCTTCCAGTGCTGCAGTTCACGAGAACCAGTGAATTTTATGAAAGAAAGTTACCATTTCGATGGCATATAATGTTACTATGTAATATATACATTATGTATGTTTTATAAAGTACATTAACTATATATTTTTGACTACGATTCGGCATTTAAGTATAGATAAGTGACAACGAAACCGAGCTAAGGCAAATTGTATAAAAAGGAAATGATCTAAGTGCAGTCAAGCTCGCAAGGAGCTAAACCATTTTGTATTGTTGTAGTAAACAACAACATTCCACATTTCGAAATATTTCAAACTAGAGACAGTGGGCAAGCTTCTATTGGGTTTGACTGTTTAGTCGACCAAGAAATTCCTTTATCACCCTAATGACCAATATATTATAATACTAGCTTTTGCCCGCAACTTCGTCTGCATAGAATTCGTTTATTGCTATCCCGCGAGAATTACGCAATTTTCCGTGATAAAAAGTAGCGTATGTGCTATTTCAGACTATAATCTGTCTATGTTCCAAATTTCATCCAGATCTGTCCAACCGTTCTCACGTAAAGGGTAACATTCATCCAAACATCCATACTCACAAACTTTCACATTTATAATATTAGTAGGATCATTGTACGGGTTGCAATGTCAAAGACTACAGGTATCTACAGGCCAATACAGGTCAATAGGCCTTATAGTTTTTGTTGTGAGGAAAGAACTGACATAAATAAATATGGTAAAACATTTTCTTGGTCGACTATACCTTGTACCTAATCGTTAAGTAATTATTAGAGACGAGAATCTTTGTAAAACCTATTCAACAACAACCCGTGCCGTGGGGTATATAGAAAATAAAAAGGAATTCACCCCCAACTTTGTGTACGGGCAGGATACAATATATATTTTTTTAATTATTTGTGCCCAAAAGTAACTTTTTAGACAGCATTACCAATTTTATAAAGAAGCATCTTTATTTTAAGCCCAGCAAACCAGATTTCATTTAAAATAATTTTGGAATTAGACTTTATGCATTTTAAGATATAATTATTAACTCATGCACATAACGTCACAGTTTCTCTAGGTATGTTTTGCAATAAAAATTATGGGGAGTCTTGACGGCACGGCACTCACAATTAATGTTAATTGATTAACAGTGCCGCGTCCAATTCCCTAATATGATCCCTAACTATAACCAAAAAAAAAACAAAATTAAAGTTTTCAGAAGAGGTACCTAAGTAGGGGTAAAAAAATAGATAGCTGATGCGCTCAAAAACACGCTAAGCGAACGAAAAAGACTGCTATCATATGTCGCATCTGTTCCATGCTATTTTCCAAAATTTCTACTCATTAAAAAAAACATAAATTTTTAGCTCAAGCCCTCTCATTCTGAGAGCAAGGGCCGTACCATGACGTCTTAATGCTATTCAATTCCGATTCTTTAGCTGTCCTTTTTGACACTTCTAATATGGATCTGGACAGCGATCGATCCAACTTTGGCTCGGAATTGAATCGCGTTAACCTTTTCGCAGCCACATCAAATACAAGAGACGTCACCGATACGCCAGACTTCTTTATTACGATGCCTTAAGTTGAACCTAAACCCACTTTAACGAAGGTTGCTTTTGCATTGAAGTAATGGTCGTATTAGTATAGTCGAATTACCGAAAAGTATGGAAGTAATTCGTGTAGTCGTGTTTTTTTGTGGAATCGTTAGAGGGCACGACTAGATGGTTTCCTTCGGTTTGCACCTTTCTATCATGTACGGAACACTTTAAAATATTAGGTATAAACTTCAAATGCCGTTATTTTGGAGTATGATAAAAGGTATTAGGCGCAAGTTTAGCCACGTGAAGGGTCCCCTTTGGTACATAATGTATGTTAATTAAAAAGGTGTACGATGTATAGAATCTTGGTAAAATATTTTTTTCTGATTGCGGCTCGAGGATAATTCAGACGGTTGGTGCAAACTTAGATTAAGCTTTTCAAAGTATTATAAACACCCAGGTAACTTTGCACCCCCGTGCAAAGTATGGAACATGTTTTTTTTCACTCTTTTGTAGATTGTACTTCGGGGGAAATTAAGATAGTCGTGAAAATTTATAACTAACACATATTTAAAAGATACTACATTCGCACTCAATAAAAAAAAGAAAATTTTAACCGGAAGTTTGGTAAACATAGTTCTATCTAAACGCAAGGAATAGCAGCGAACGCTAGGTAGCGGGTAGTATTACAGAACCGCATGTTCCGTGTAGAAATGTCAATTTTTTATGGGGTGCGAATGTAAATCAAACCAAGTTAAGACGATTGTGACGATTTTTATTAATTCCAAAATTTCCCCCGAAGTACAAAGACAGTAAAACATAGAAAACTACTTTCCGGGTGTCGCACCCTGGTGCAAATTTGGTATTGTGTTTTGATATATATTCTCATCATTTCCTCAATTTGCACCGCGTTCTGTATTTTTCCCGGGGCCGCAATGCCAAAAAGTATATTTTTAGTTATATGATTTTTTTTTGTATGTTCCGTAGCTTGAATTGAGCTAAATAACGGGTGCAAATATAGATTAAGATGTAATAAAACGTATGGCAAATTGCACAGACTACACCTATTTTTTCTTCTTAGTTATTACTATTACACCATTTTCAACCAATTCCACCCCTTTCCGGGGGGGTGAATATATCAAGTGATGTATTAAATTCCATTTCTAACCCATACAAATCAAAAACAATTGTTTTTATCAGTTCTTAGAATTATTTCCTGACTTAAGGGAAATTTCACGTATTTTGCCTCCACTAGTATATACATAGGTCGTTGGCGTTCAACCTGCGATGCTTATATGTATACGAGTCGATGGCGACGAAAAGGTTAAGACGTCATAGCAAGGCCCCAGGTCTGCCTCCAGCAGTGGGACGTATGTTTAGGCTGGAGATGATGATGGTGATTAAAAGCTTTTATTCGCGCAGGCAGCTTTCTCGCACAAAGACTCGCAATTGCGATACAACGCGGGAATGCTGCCTGCGTGATGGGGACCCTACCTAAGGGTCCAAATTTATTTTAATTTTTAACATAATTTATTTTACTAAGTTATTTTAAGGTAGCCTAAGTTTATATCAATTTATTGAAATAAATGTCATCAAACTTTATTTGGGTGATTGAACTTTTTGTTGGCTGTAGGTACTTGCATTGTCATGTATACAGGTTAGTACCCGTATCTTCGTAGATGGGCATACCTACTTATATTGCAAACTAAAAAAAGAGCTCTTTTATACGACAGGGAAGGTAAACGAGCTAGTGGGTCACCACGCCTGATGGTAAGTGAGCACCACCACTCATGGGCACCTGCAACACCTGCAGGTTGCCGAATCCTTCATGTCAAGTCCTTTTGCTCGGTGGCAGGATTAGCGAGTACGACGGTGGTAGCAATCCGGACGGACCAAGTGAGACGTTCTCAAGTGATGTTTACATGTGATGTGCAATCTTGCTTACATTTATGTATGGCAGTAGCTATAAGTAAATAAGTATTCGGTTTTAAAAATCATACATTTTACAGTCGACTAATGAACCTACCCAACAATTTGCACTACAAAGAATATGTCAAAGGATTAGACAAATACATTTATGGTTGAATGAATGACAATTGTTCATCTGGTCGAGGGTTCGATTCGCGCTCATCAGCCCCGCCGGTGGCGCCTCATTACGGCTCGTGTTATTCAAATTTATTCAGTTTAGCCGCACCCGAGGGGCCGCCGCAATGGTTAAAAATTATTTATTGTACTTTTGCCTACCTAGGTGTACCTGCTTGATATGCAGACAATCCACATCGGTTGCTATTTTCTATTTCGTAGTAAATTTCATTGTAAATAAATACACTGACCTTGCATCTCTGTAAGAAATAAATTGAGCAGTTTCGTATTTGTGACTATCAAAGGTTGATTCGGAAACAGAAAAGTAGCATTACATCGCCACTCGAATAATCTTAAGTACAAAAACAATAACAAATTGAAAACCATGTTTGGTTACGTTATTGCGCTACTTAAGATTTGACAGCCAAAGAGTCCATAAAACGTCTCGTATAATGAAGCAAGAATGCCTCCAGGAAGCGTATTAAATAACTGAAAGCTTATATACTTTAATCAGTATTTACGAACAATTATGGATTTCATTCGCGAAACGACGGGCAGGTGTTTGTTTGTACGAGTTCACTTTATAACTTTATGAGTCTAGACGAGTGTACCGACCTCTTTACCGGAGTTAGTTCGTTACGCGTCTTGTGCCGGTAACGAAGTGTTTGCAGCCCACGGGGGCAGGTAATCTAATCTTGCCCCCAGGCCGCCGTCCCCCGCGCCCTGGCCCCCGTCTCTTCGGGATTCTGCTATACTTACCGTAACATTTTTCCCGCTATTTATTCCAGTATCAGAAACTTACGAAACGTGCCGAGAATAAGTAACAGCAAAGCAACAGCCTGCCCGTTTTGATTTTAAAATTGAATTTAGATTTTTTAGGAGTAGGTAATAATACTAATAAATAATCAAAAACTAAACTCGGGAAAGCTTTTTACTTATCTCTTTACATTTTTTTTTATATTTTTGAAAGATTAATTTTAATGTAATCAAGTTTGGCTTTATTTACTTGGAAACAAGCGTCTGAGTTCTGATCGGGAAATATTCCCATAAAGCTATTTACCTACCTATAAAGTTTGATCTACAAAGGGGCGAAGAATCAGTGAGCTGTCAAATCTCTAGCCCGTATTTGCTATGCAGCGTTACGCCCGCCTATTTTGTAACACAGCAAACTTTATTTTATTGCACAAAGACTACAAGGACGACGTCCGCCGCAAAGAGTAGGTTCCCCTTGTCCGTGGGTGGTAACGTCTATTTTTGAGAATGTGAACAGTACATGGTAAATCAGTGATGGTAAATCTGGGTATTCGGACGCAGTGAGGCAGGCGGCGGCGGCGGAATCGCTCTCACGGAAACCATTCGCACGCTCAGCGCTGATAATCTACGCAATCATTTAACTGTCAATGAGTGCATAAAAATTGACTAATTCGCAAACTGCATTCACGTGTGCTTTATATTTTGATTTGCATTCTCTTTATATTATGTGGTCGCCTATTCATTATAACTTACTAAGCACTTTAGACCACACATTATTATGAGGCAAGTACATAATATATTCATATTTGTATCATAATTCTTATATTGTACGGTCACTTCGCTATTTTATTGTACTGTATGCTATTGTAAAATACCTGCATAGTCAATAGTTTCATGATCTACCTATTTATTTACTTTACTGCTTCACGTAGTTTATTATGCGTATTTGCAGTTATTTATTTCCTCCATCGCCGCCCTACACGATCACAAGGCGCCCCTGCAGCCCCGCGCCTCCAGGGACTCCGTATCAGGGACAATAAACACCGACAATTGCTGTAAACTAGCGGATACAAACTAACAAGTCTCCTGGGACGAGAAACGTTGTCGCTTTTGCTGCTGTATCTTCCGTTAAGATTTAGTCTCACTGATTTAATAATTATGTGTCATCTACCAGCCACCCAAAATTACAAAACCATTGTAGTTTTAGTTTTTTTTGTCGTACTTGCTGTTTATTTAAGTATTAAGTATTTTGCCACACACCGGTCATCTTTTAAGGGAAGTCTGAATTTCTGTTTTCATTTCTTAAATTACTTAGGTATTGGTGAATCTTTAAAACGTGAACATCAGTAATCAATATAAAATTCCAGTTTGGTTAGGGAAAAATAGGGGTGTGTGTCGAAGGGCGCGAGTAATCGCATTGTCCGGTCGGCTGCGCGAGCGCTGCCCGCGTAATCTCGTTGTCCTAATAGTCTTAAGACGCACAAAGGGCTGATCAAACGCTGCAATTTGACGCGCCAAATGTCGATGCGGCATTTTTTTGTTGTTCTCTGTATGAAAGATTAGAAAATATAAATAATGGGTGGTATTCAAATATTTTTGTGATCAAATAATAATATGAATAAGCCAAACTATAGGTACTATTCAAACTCCAAAAAAACAGTATTTTATTACAGCATTAACACATCACACACCAAGTAGGTATATTAATCACACAATTATAGTCAAGATTCATAATATAATGATGTAATGTGGCATTAGGTACTAAATTAACCGCCAGAAATATTTTTTGGCGTTGTCAGCGACAGGCCTTTGTTTATTTTTAGCGATTAGCATTATTATAATTCAAAAATATACAAGCCACATTCGAAACATTAATGCAAAGACACCAATCTCCCGGTAGCGAATAGTGCATGGAATAATTTGGTTTTGAGTCATTCTAGGCCACTAATCAAAATTCACGCGGCGTGTCTCAAATCAATGAGCGCGGACAAACCCCGGACTGATTGTTAATTCGCAGCCCCCCGAGAGCGTTACACCCCTTCTTGCGATACAGAGATAGACTGCAAATATACACAAATATTGATGCTCCAAACAGTAACGATTGCTAATCGAACATGGTTACATTGCTGAGTGTGTATCTAATTCAAATCGACCAAGAAATAATTTTAACAAACAAATATGACAATTTGATACCATTAAAAGTTTGGTATAAAAATACTGTTCGCGAAAGCCAGTTAAGTTACTTCACGTTTTATGACTACTATTTGTTGGATGATCACATGACTATAATACTGTCTAATAAGAGGACTAATTATGTACATACATAGTGATGTCGTCTGACAGTTCATCTGTCTCACCGTTATTTTACCTACTTTGTTGTTACTACAATAAAGAAAATTAGAATGCTAATAATTCATAATATGGTTTTATCAAATTACTTGCCGTTGGATAGTTCCATTCAACCACTGCAATGCCACATTATAGTTTCATTGTTATTATTTTGGCTGTAATTGCACAAAACTTTTTAAAAGGGTAGATACTGATCTGAGATTGTTGGAGCCCTGTAGGTAACAGGTGACTCTTTTGAGTCAGAAATAAAACTTAGTGATGTTAGGTGCGTTTCGAAGCCAAATTTATAGGAGAATTAGGGCATTACACTCACGCAACTTAATGATACCATGAAAACAGTCACTGGCATTAAATAACGTTTATATCTGTCTTCATCAGAATTATGAGTTTCGCCAAAACTCCTCTAAATCTGATCTTTCGATTCGAAATTAGAATTCCAAATTCAAATAAATTCCATTTAATGCAATGAATCGATCTTTCCGGCCAATCAGAGTTCATTTCCGCCCATACCAGATATTCAAAATGAAGCGGAGGGTTTTGAAATTTTAAAAGAGTGTTCGCGACACCGGAAGCCCCTCGGATAGGCATCTCCCGTCAGCTGAAAAGGCGGGTAATTGCAACTGGCCGCCGCTGCTCTGGCCCCAGAAAGGAGGTTTTTTGATTTTCGCCTCTATGTGCCTATGTCTCTCAGTCCCTGCCTTTAAACCAACTTTATAAGTAGGAGGTTCTCAAGTCATCGGTATCATTTTTTACTCTGAAAATTGTATGTGCATGTACATACATAATGATCACGTCTTTTATCCTTTAACTAAACTAAATTTGAAGCACAAAAATAATTTACATTTATATTGACTCCAAGTGCGTGTTAGAATGAAATGAGCTCTTCTTCAAGCAGCTGATTTTCTCGAAAACCTGTACCTGAAGCGTTCTGTTCAATAGTTACCCGTGAAGAACTCCTGGTTTCAAATTACAGTTAAATGGATCGCGAGGCTCTGCGTCGACGTCAGCGTACGTTTGCCGGGCGGCAGGGAGCCGTGATACGTAAGCGAAATTATGCCGCCCCGGACGCGCAGGGCGGGCGGGCGCGGCGGCGCAGGGGCCGCAATAAGGGCTGCTGCCAAATCTGAATTTAAAATTTAAAGTATTCTCTTGGTTACAAATATTTACGATTCAATTTGGTTGGCTTGGGGATCGTGTTGTTCTTTGTTTTATTAAGTTGCTTTGTCTCACTAAAACGGTGCCTGCGACCAATTCCAATAAGTAACTAATAATCTAATCCGAATTGCAGTCTATCTTAACATGTTGCTTGTTTGGAGAATATAATTAAATAATTAGATAGTCAGTCTATGTATCAATGAAATCACAGGAATCATGTTATAGGCGATGAGGCTAGCAACCCATCACTATTTTGATTCCACTTCCCAACTATACGCCTACAATCATGCTGAATGTGGCCTTTAGATCTTGTTACCTAAGGCTCTGTCTACCCCGTAAGGGATAAAGACGTGATTTGTGTGTGTATGTGTGTATGTCTATGTATACTTAATATTTATCACAGAATTTAATAAAAGACAATTTGCACCATGCAGTCTATTCGAAAAACTCAACCCATGTTGCAACTTAGACTTTAAACTAGACTTTATAATGTACTGATATTGCTAACCTTCATCACGCTGCAGTCGCTGCACCTATCGGATCAATTATGCGCGACCATGAATGCATTTCAGTTAGATCGTTAGCCGTCCTTGGGAGTTATCTTCACATTTTGGGATGAAATTTCTAACGCTGAGATGCGAGATAACTGAATTACCAGCGCTCGGTTCGTAGTTTCGGCATTGCGGGGGTTACCGTACCTACTGAGGGTGGAAAGCATTCGTATCTGACGTCTTTTTTTATTTTATGCATACCTAACATCAAAACTGACCAACTTGTGCATCAGTTTTTGTATTCTCCATCCAACGTTAAAATATTTTTTAGTTGGTTTACTAGGTACAGGGAACCATTTAGTTCCCGACCCACCGTTAAACAATCTCACAGTAAACGTTACGTGATGTTCCTTGTTAATTCAATGTAACTTCACTATGAACTGGGAGGGGGTTCCTCTGTGGATCAGCAATCAATTTGTTCAATGGTACGTTTACATCTACATTAAGAAAGTAAAGACAACTTTGCTTACCTGTATGAAATTATGTAGTACTCTAACATAAATTAATACATAATTTCATCTCTGTATTCATACTGATAAATACAATGTTTCAACGTCGACCATCACTACCAAGTCAACAACAAACGATTGTACAAATTATGTCATTATTCGATATCTTTTGAGTCCCGCAAATCACGATTCGCCCTAAATTACAGTAGCGAAACCGCTCAAGTGTCATCAAGGCACGGCGACAAGGGCGCTGATTGCGACGCGCGCCCGCGCCGACTAATCCCACTCATTACCTACTCCACGCGAGTGCCGCGCCGGCGCCGGCCGCACTGCACACATACCGCGGCGATGCGTGCAACACCCATCCTTAGGCCATCACCGCCATCTTTTGTCATTGAAACCTCTCCTCTCCTCCTCCTTTGTCCTGATACTAGAGCCTGTAATGTAAGCCTAATTATGTCTTAAAACGCCCTTAATACTAATTTTATCTCAAGGAACTTAAGAAAGCCATAATAAACATGAGGTAGTAAGGTAGACAGACTAAGAAAATCCATGGGGTTCATGATACAAGTCTTGACGTGGAAATTATACTTTTCACTTAACTTAAATATTAACATGCAATAAACTACATTTCACTTATACATTATATATATTTGATAGTGTCTACTTATCTAAAAAATGACATATTTTCAATTGGAACTTGTTCATGATTATAATAAGTACTTATTAAAATGTATACTACCTCATCATCACGATGCCCACCCCAAACCCTTAGTTAGGCCAAGAAATCTGGGGCTTGGAGGCTTTTCCTTGCGATTTAGACAAAAAAAAATGGATTATTAAATATCACGGGACAGGGAACTCCGCCACTGGAGTCAAGCCGGTGGACGCTAACTACTCGTATAATTATGTATAGAGATTAAATACTTACCTACTAGGTTTATTTTCAAGTCAAAAGAAAAATAAGTATGTTCCTATTATGTTTGAATACGTCTTGGGTCGAGTTTAAATACGACCGATATGGACACGTGTGGGAGTTGACGAGACTCGGAGTGACGGCTTATGCCTCTTGACCTAGCGCGTGCTCCAGTTTCAAGTATTTGGAGAGACGGGTTTGGTACACAAAACATTTGAATCGAGTTTGGCATTCCGTCCTAGAATTTTTATAATAAGTTTTCTTGATAAATTCATAAATGTAAGGTCTACTTACGTGCTATATTTATCTAATGATATGTATAGCTTTCCGCTTCTAATTTATTATTTCATTACACTTTCATTATTTTTTTAAACAGGGCATACCCTTATCGAGTACATATACTCGATAAGTAGTACTAAGTACTCAACCAAAAAAAAACTCATTTTCTTCCAATGACTTCATTGTTAAGCTTCAGCGTTAAGGAATATGGAAGTTAAAATAAGGAATAGTGTGATATAGTGACCAGGGTAGAAAAAAGTAGGTATGCTTAGTTGGTTTGGTCACGTGGAGAGGATGGATGAAAGAATATTCACTAAACAGATTTATATGAGGTATGTGAATTGGTGCGTTGGGAGGGGAAGGCCTAGAGGGACGTTCCATGACCAAATTGAGGACGTTTTGAAAAAAGGTCAGGTCAAGAGTTACCAGAAACCGACGAGCATGTATGAAGAGATTGATGAATGTAGATGAAGCGAAAGAGGTATGTCAGGACCGTAGCAAGTGGAACAAACTAGTCTCTGCCTACCCCTACGCGAAAGTGGCGTATGTATGTATGTACCTATGACTTCATTGTTAGGCACGGAACCTTCAGCTTGCGAGTCTGGCTAACACTTGTCTGACATTTTTCTTTGCTGTGAAAATAAAAGACTCATGTGCAAATTCTTGTGCATGAGGTTTAATTTATTACTAGGTATTAAAATATAACTGGCTCTCGTATCACAAGTAATTTCCCCTTTAGGCAAATGAAATAAATTGCAGACATATTTCTCGTTAACGACAAAGTATTACAGCAATTCTTAATGTTACCCAAGAAACGTCAGACCAAAACTAAAAAGGATTTAAAGATACTAGGAATTTTCATTTGCCAGAGCTGTTAATTTTTTATCAGATCCTTATAACCTACCACGTACAAATAAATTTTAGTCAATATTCATTATCCTGATAACCGCTCTCTTTTATAACCGTCGTCTACTTATTTTCAAAACATTTTCCCATAATTATACGTCAGGATCCGTATCAAGCACCATACATTTCAAGCAGTCTTTATAGTTGAAACACGATATTGCACGCAAAAAACCATTCAAAAACGGCTTTTACGCGTACACATACCAATAATTTCGCCTGGGCTCTACTTTTTATACTGTAATCGAACACGTTTACATAGAAGAGGTGAAGACTACTGTGTCTAGTGAACAAAATGTGTTTTAAACCACGCCCGGTGTTGGGTCGCGAGCCAATGGGGCCTCGCGGCAGGCGAGGGAGTCGCCGCGGCCCGCCTCGCCGGCTCCTCCAAACTCAGTTGACATGAAACAATCGCGTAGCGTGGTCGCGTACACGACACATTTGTTCAAAAATTATATCCCCCTGTGTAACACTAGATACCCCCCAGTGCTCAAAGCATTCCCGTGCTTTTGAAATGACTTGAATAGTTGAATGACGGCACTCAACTCTATCGCCGATGTTGTTTTTGTTTTATTTTGTGAACGTTTGAAGAAATAGACAACAAAGTGTTGGGTGTCAAGGTAGAAATGAAGGTAAGATTCTGTATTTCATTATCAACATGGTTGCCTTTTACCCAGCAACTAGCATCTGCCCGCGACTTCGTCTGCGTATTATACATAAACCTTCCTCTTGAATCACTCTATCTATTTAAAAAAACCGCAACAAAATCTAGGCATACATAGGGACAGACAGACAGTGAAAAGCGACTTTGTTTTATACTATCTAGTGATTATTCTAAAATTACATTCTCAGTTACACATACCTACATACATACCCAGTATAAATTTAATAATTCAGTTCTAGGAAATGGCCGCTCCGAAGTGGATCATGTCGGATGTTAAACGAATATCTTAATTGTAACTCTATACAGTATTGAGAAACTTTTATTTTATACAGAAACTTTGAAACATTTTTTTGTCTCGTACATATAGTAGAAGTGAGATAATTTTGGAGATAATTTCTTCTTCATTTCCTGCGTAATCTCTATATTTTTGGGCTGGACTTAGTACGCATAATATTGAATGTACATATTTAGATAGCGGAGAAAATTATGGTAAGTTTTAACGAATACTTGAAGTAATATCATTCGATTCCTTACAATCAATGTCCTACAATTCCTAAAAAATAATATCTTCGAGAATTCTACAAAGCTTTACATTAAAACTTCTATGAGAATCCGCATTAATACGCTCAACAGAAATTTGTAATAGGCACATTTTTACTTTATCATACAAAATCTGATACATGAATTTAACCTAGGTAAAAAGCAAGGTGTTAGATAGATAAAAAGCGAGATAGCTTTTAAAAAAAGTATCAAATTTACCAATTTTGGATTAATGATTCTGCGTTTGATACTAGTGTAGGCCTATTGCTGGTGTAGCTGCGCCCGCGGCGCGGCGTCGTAGCGCCGTAGCCGGCCGCGTAGCGCCTACACTTAGGGGTACGAAATCGTATAAAAAAAAGTACAATATTAATTAAAAATTAAGCGAATAAACGTATCTTCCCTACTTGCAAAATAATCGAATCAAAACCGTTAGCTATTTTGATTTATGCGGATTACTACTTTTGAGAAACGTCAAAGAGAAAGTAATTTATTTTAACAAACATATTTACAAGATCTAAAGTTATATACATATCGATGGGTCCAACGTATATGGGCTAATCTAAATCATTCTAGATAGGGTAGTCTAAATTATCTTTGATTATACTTAAGGTAGCATATACTTTGTAATTTTTTCATGGATTGGCCGTTATACGTAGGACCCATCGATATAAAAAAACAGAAATATAAAACCTTAATCTAATCCTAAATACCTATATTTACAAATATCGTCCAGATCGTTGCCACACAAGGTGCCCATAGTGCTGGCATACTAGGTATACATTTTGCTACTTTTATCTACTTAAACAAATATAATAATTCCGGAGTTTTCATTACAATACTTTAATTTATAAAATTAGTAGGTTACGAGCTGTCACAATAATTATGTTGATTTTAACACAACATGTTAGTAACATCTTATGCACTATCTAGCTCTCTCATTCATAAATATTCGATATTTTTATGCGTCAGTGTATTTAACGATTAATTTACCTATGCGTAATAAGATATCATACCTACCTAGGGATATTATTTTTAATAAAATGTAGATTATAAAATGGTGTGAGATGACTTTAAAATAATGAGGCCTTATTTAACGTAATTTAATGGTTAAATTACGACATAAACATATTTGGTATTTAAAGTCATTTGCAGAGTAAGTATTTTTACTAGTACATTTACTCGATTATTCTTCTAAAAAACCAAATAGTTAGTTCTATTAAGTAAAGTTTAAATATTCAGTTATGCATGACATAATAAAAAAAATCAAAAGGAAAAGCATATAGGAATGTGTAAATAAGATTTTTTTTCCCGTCAGTATTTTTTGTACATACGTACATAAATCACGAATCTTTATGCATTACGGGGTAGACAGAGCCTAAGATATCACGACCTAAAGGCCTTGTACTTTTTGCAGATGTATAATATACATTTATCGATATTGAATTACAAGTCAACCCAATCACGAGAAGCGGTTGAAATTCCCTTGCAAGCTTTGTCGCGGACATATAAAACATCATGTAAAAATTGACTTCATTAACTTCCAAATATTCATAAAACGTTACAAACCCACTGTGACAGAATGTATATTGAATTAATTAGTTAATAAAATCGCCAATAAATAGCGAAAAATAATTCACTATAAAAACTAGCTTCAAAAACGACTAAAAACGCGTAGCTATAGGTTTCGCGAACTCCTTACTTTTGAATACCTTTTTTATATTTCTTCTAATCAATTTTGTTTTGAATTCTTATCTTTGTATTGTCAGTTGTTAAATAGCAATAAAAGAAGCAGTTCAGTTTAATTGTGTTTTTACTTAATATCTGGTTTTTCTTCATGGTTCGCATTATCATACAGTCCTCATATCGTACGCTTCAATAATATTCTAAAATCGTACTCACTATGTTTATATGTACTTATTTTTATATACGCCAAATATAAACAAATATAGACTTAAAAAAAAGTATAACCAGACTTTAAAAAACTGAAAAAGTGAACATAGCTGAAATCCGTGGATTCCAAAAAAAATTACTTGTTCAAGCAGTACTGATCATTTTGAAGTCCGTGCCAAGCCCAATAAGTAAAATTTACGTAGATAGTACAGGCTATATAAATAGGTGCAGAGTTCGTACTAAGCAGATCATCATTATAAAATAGCTGACTTTAAGTTCTAGGTATGTACTTCAAAGTAAGTACCTACCAATGAAATTAATTACTTTATTTCAAAGCATTGGACAAAAGCAGTAAATTCTCTTAATACCTACTCGTAGGTACTTGCTTGAAAACTGTACTCAAGTTTACTCCTGTGCTCAATGCCACCCATTTTTAACTTTTAATATAATGAAAAATACAGCGGTATCGAAAGGCAACTTCAACTTTAAAAAAATATATTTGAAAGTAAACAATTTTTATAAATCATATTTTCTCTTTCGAAACCTACCTACTCACTATAATAGTGTACCTTCTCTGTGGTATAGGTAATATAAATAATAATAAATAAATATTGCTGAACTTAAAAAAAGTACCTAATTTATGGTTAGCTTAAGACTTTATATTAAGACTTTCGATAGACCCGTGTTTGCAACGACTGATAACTTACTGTCTCTATTTTTACAAGCTTCTATTTTACATTTATAAGGCTTCACCGATCCCGTTGTCTGTAATCAAATCTTGCAAGTGAATTTTGACCCATTTCCTGGGGTCGGATTGAGATGAAATTTGGCATACTTGTGCAAGTCCTGTGACAATACAATAATCTTCTTGTGAAATTCTGGTGACCCAACAAGGACCGTCTCTGCGGAGGGAACACTTACACGCTTTATCCGATTGACATGAAATTTGGTGTACATTATGTAGAATAGATAATGCAAGTACAGTCAACAAAAAGTGTAGTCAGCCAAAAGTCTTGTATTGAAAATTAAATTTATCGGTTAGGTTACAAAATATTTGGTTCTATTTTCCGAATATTTGATTTGACTGGGAAAGTAAAGACAAAAGATTTCAAGATTAAAGATTTGTTTATGCGCCTCATTGGTAATCATCAACGTAATACAATAAATGTAGAAGGATAGAATTGATGTGTGATGAACAATGGCACTTTTGGTACTGTAGGGTAGATACGTAAGTAATCCGGCCAGGGACAGAGTCCGGTCGCCGGTCGCGTTACATCAAATCCGATTACTGTAGAATCGGGTGCACGCGATAAATCGTCGCTGCCGTCGGCTGTCGTCGGCGGGCGATTCGTTACGTTCCGATTTACCGAAAAACTTATTCGATATACGAGAAATATGGCGGCGGTCGCTTTGGAGACTAATATGTTATTTAAAGCGAGGCACGGAGCCCCGCGGCGCTGCCACCAGCTCAATACCGATATTAATGATCGGAATGTATCACCGGTCGTCAAGCCCGACTGGCGAATGTCTTCTTCGCCGCGGAATCGATCACTTGACGGGTTAACAGCCGCGCGACGTTGCCTCTTACGCCTCTCCCGGTCTCGAAACAAGACCATCCAGTAGGTTTTGTGATAACAGAAATATCAAGCCAAAATAATATATGTAAGCAAAGAACAATTTTCCCATGATAAAGCGCCAAAGCTGCTCTAATGCCAAATGTCACGTAAATCTTCGTTTCGTGAATAACAAACAGCCAAACAATATTTTCTGATTTAAGTACAATAAAATTTGTATGTAAGTACCTAACGAACGAAGCCTTTGTTGGGGTACCATAGCTAACAAAAAAAAACTTTTCGTTTCTTTATGTCTGTCCGTTGGTAACCGTCTTTTAGCTCGTTCATTAATTTGTCGAATTTAGAAGAAATTTAGAAGCGATTGAAAAGAGTGTTGTAAAACTGCCAGATGATGTCAGGCTAGCTACTGAAGGTATTAAAGCAAAAAAAAATCAAAGATAAAGAATGTTAAAAGGCTTCAAAATGTCAGGGAATTGTGCCAGCAGAGCGAGGATTGGGCTGTTTATAGAATAAACAAGGGCGAGATGGAGGTATTGAGCGCGCGTCAGGGCGCGGCGGCCGGGAGGCTTTGTGCGCCATGACGTCGCGGTCCGTCACGCCGCCAGTTGGGTTCCTTGCGCCGGAACCCTCCTGACCGTATCTACTTCCTAACTTGCTCCGTTGCTCTGGCTTATCACAAGCTTTTAACCACGGACATTGGTATTTGGTGAAGATCGGGTGTACTTAATCATTCTCTTTCCAAGTTTTTATGCGGTTCAAAGAAACTGCAAAGGGAAACTCAAGTGATACGTGCTGGGATTTCCATTCACTCAACTGCAGCTTTATCTATGTATGTATAACTTAAAGTATAATATGCTTAGTGACTGACTTATGTTATGATCAATAAACTCGATAAATTATAGGCATCGACTTATTATTACATGCTATACTGATTATAGAATTTGTGAATGTATATTGTAAAGTGTACTAGAGTCACATTCTTACTTGAAAACCCGTTGGATTGAAGTAAAATTATACGGAACTCATTGATGGTCCGCTGCGGTCGGTCTTGTAGGAATATTTTTTAATAAGCCCGCTTTTTCCCTGGACGTGTTGATACGTGGACGAGCACCTCACTAATCAATTGTCCTCTCAAAGGTCATTGTGAAAACCGCCACAATACGAAATAAAAACTCATCCGGACGTTGATGTGTTAGATAGGTAGGTATAGAAATATTCTATTAGTTTATAATGAGTTGCATTTTATGTAATAGATGGTAATAGTGGTTAAACTAGATAATTGGTATTGGAAATGAATTCTAGAATTATGGAAATGTGGAAAACATACTGCGGTGATGATTAATCATGAATCACAGAAAGATTTAATGGTCGCATATAAATACGCAACTGTTGAGTATCATTATCATTAAAATTTAGGCAGCGTTAAATCTATTGTCGAAGACTAAATCATTATTCGCTTAATCTTTTCTAATCTTAATCACTTCCCCAATAGCAGGCCGAGCGAAGATTAACCCGTTACAACGAAGACAACAGTTTAACGCGGAGTAGCCAGCCGAGAGATTAATGCGAACGGGCAGACCACAAAAACGTTGCGTTTCGTTGTTTCTCACTAAGAACGGTGTTTGGACAGTGACAGATGGCCGGCACCTCTAGCCTTGTAAACATTTTACACCTCTGTTTATAATCGTACGCGAGAACATAGCTGCGCCGGCGCATTAGTCACTGCGCGCACATGCGAGAGCCCAACCGGCCCATTCCTCTTGAGACCTCCGCCTCAGACTGTCTTGACTATCAGGCAAGCTATGATGAAGTTTGAAATAATGCATTAGTAATAAATGCAATAAGTACATAAATAGGTGTGCAGGTAGTTTGAACCAGAAACGAACAATAACCAGCGAGTTTGTGGCTGACAAATATTTATTTTCTCGTACGTATATCGAAGCGGTTGTGCTAATAAGCATGTAATTTTTAGTTTCTATAAGTTAGTTTCCATTCATTTTTAGTCAAATTTACTTGTATGTAGATAAATTATCAGATTTTATAAGAAGAGTTAAATGGTCGTAATAGGAGCGAGTCCTGATCGATCAGTTCACAATGCAAGAATATGGGCTGCGATGATTAATATAGCCGCGGTCACTGTGTGCTCTATGCTCTATGGCTCGCGGATACACTCCAGGAATCCAACCCTATTAATATTTCATCAAACAGATGTGCTGTGACGGCAGAGTTCCGAAGCCGTGATATTAATCGAGTCCTCGATTTGTGAAGATCAATGCTTTATTCGGAACGTATGTATGAAGTAAGATCTCTTTAAAGTCATTCTGTTTTGGTTGTTAATAGTTAAGGCATCCCTATTCAACACCTGTACCACTTTTGAGTATCACAAAGAGGAAATATATGATTTAAGTAGGCATACCTATTTGCTGATCATGCGCCAACGTGCAACGCCAGAAATAATGAGCTTACATACGTCTATGTATCTACATTCAAGAAATGTAGGGCCTCACGCGATCAATTTATAACGTACTTTCTGTTAAAATGACAAACATAATTCAAGTTTACCGGGAGATTATTTAAGGAAAAGAAAATGCGCAACAAGACCGGTACAAGGATTAATCCGATTTACACCGTTTGGTTGAATTATTGACAGTTTGGGGCTATGATAAATAAGGTGTGGTAGAGCGGTTCTTAGTATTTAAACAACAATAATGCGAGGACGCTTTGTCTGATGATTTAGGGGCCACAGGCCTCCCCGCCGCCGCCCGCGCAGCCTCCACGCTCGCGGCGGCGCAAGAGGCGCGCGCCAGCGGACACCCGGCCCTCGTTTGCGAATCATTTCAGGATATTGTTGACTAAAATTAGATTTGTACCTATTATACCGAAATCTATAAAAATTGAGTGTGTTTGGGAAAATCATTATAGCGCTGAAGCTTTTTATCGTTTTCAAATAATGTTACACGTGTGACATAAGTCAGTGAAACAAAATATTTCGTTTTTGAAACCAAACTATGTTTATAGGCTTCATCACATCTTGTGATATTGATGACTTATGACGTAAGTACCACGAGTAACATTTAAGCGTCATACGAGTGGCATGCTAGTGGTTATCGCAAACACAGAACATCATTCCCTTTCGTATGCGCTCCACGGCAAAACCCACAGGTAGGTAGACATCGGAAGGTTAATTAACTAACGAAAAACAAAGATGCCAAAACTTTGAATTCCCGAATTTTCGACAATATTCGATAACTCAAATGAATTTGGAATTATTTACATGTACAAACAAATAATGAAAAATTTTTTGAAGGATTGCAATTAACTATTCAATTTTGTAACGGGCTCAAGACTAACCCCAGTTTATTAATTAATTTCCATTCGTTTGACAAAACGGAATTGAAAATTAACTATATTTGACTAGTTCACAAATTAAAAGAGAAAGTAGGCAAGTACATATCTAAGTCCATTAACTTTAGCGATCCAGATTTAAATATTACCGAGATTAATCCATTGGTGACAAGTAAATTTACACATAAATCATGTTAATTTTTTCAGAAATAAACTAGAACAAGCTTGAATAAATTTCTTATTAACGTTCCTATATGTTACATTTTTCATTTTAAACGAAAAAAGCGTTGTGTACATTCTATATTAAGCGCGTGCTTACAAATGCCTTCGGCTATCGAGCACAATAGAGAGGCGATGCATCATGCGCTCGCCGCAACATATTAAACGTATTGGAGCCACTTTGGTCTCGGTAAAGAGGTTAATGTTATTGGACAGGGTGCTTCGCGTTGTAATCCCCGCATAAGTGTTCATTTCGTTAGGATTAAAGGTGTCCTGCAAGGTGTAATTTATCAATTTGTCGCTTTGAATATTCTGAGCGCACGCATTGTATAATTGCCTTCCCTAGGATCTACAGCCTCATCTCATTGGATGTAGATGCATCCCATCCAGGTATAATGTGAACAAATAAATTCAAATAGTGCTAACAATCTATAATAATTGTCTATCATACCTAGAGACAAATACTTAGATTATTACGTCTTGGAATAAATAACTCCAACAAAAGGAATCCGACTAAGTGCCTTCGGACACATTATGCGGTCTTCAAATCATTGTCCGGTTCGAAGGACCAATGTTGAGAGCGTGGACTGTGGGTTATCATCTTGGCTGGTCAATTAAACAAGTTTACAGTTCACTGAATTTATTTCACTAAGACACAGCACCGTTAGTTTTACATACAACTTAGAGCAAGGGAAAGACCGCATGATACACCATTCATCGCCTTAGTTAATTGGAAGATGAAAAAGGCACGATCCCCCGAATGAAATAATAAAAACTTAAACATTGTGTTGCCAGCACATGGAGTAGCATGGAGAAGCAAGTTATTATCTTGGCCAAAATAGATGGCAGACGTGTTCGAGATGGCACCCACAAAGTGGACTGACGCGACCTAGCAGATCAGTTGGAAGCTAGTGATATGTGGATGCGATCCTTAGGAGTGAGGAAACGAAGGAGAAAAGAATAAAGGCAAATGTAAAAGTGGCAGATAAAGAAAAAAAGAAATGTTTAGTCAACATACGCACAACAAACGTATAACATATAGGGTTATACACGGATTGTAAACATTAATAATTTGAGCAAAAATCTTAGGAATCATGTTATAGGTGATGCGGCTAGCAACCCATTACTATTGTGATTCCTCTTTCCATCTATACGCCTACAATCATGCTAAACGTGGCCTATAGGTCTTATTACTATAGGATCTATATACCCCCTAAGGAATATAGACGTGATTTGTGTATGTGTATGTAATAATTTGAGCATGAATCTAAACTGCCGCTACTATGAATTGTGGAACACAATCAAAGTGACCAAGAACTCAGGTTATTTTGAACCATCATCAGCGTTATTCAAATACTATTTATGGTGTTGATCATCAATGGTGTTGTTGATTGAAATCGCCAAAACTTTAAGGTAAAATAAAATATTGTATCTTTTTTACTTAAGAATTCGAAGTATGAGAAATGTAGGTCGGTGTCACGTGGCTGCACTCACAGAAGGTAGGGCGTGTGAAACGCAAACTCAAGTTTTTCCATACGTAACCGCCGCCTGACATCTTAATACTGAGCCTGCCGCTAGCTTAAATATAATTATTTACTGAGCCTCGTCAATCAATTTACAACCGTATCAAGTTAGTTGTAAGTTTTCAATTAGGACAATATACGGTTCATTGTATGAATAGGCACGTTTGTTTGCGGTGCGCAGGAGTCACTTGTGTCAATTTCTTTAGGTCCGTTCAGTAGAGGCCGCTCGTACGAGTTCTGTTTGAACCAGGTTATTTCATGAGTAAACACAGTAAGTGTCCACTGTTATTATTATATCAACTCTTTTTTTAATCATTTTGAGGTAGGTAGTTTTAAAAGTAGTCGGAAAGTTTCAGCAAAATGTTCCCAATCAACATTCATCATATTTACTGGGCATAAAGAAAGGTCTTTTGAGCATTGTACGGTACACCACTGCCTCCGTTGGGTTATTACAAAAAACCGGACTACTCACGTAAATATTTAAGTATACGAGTAAGTACAATTCAATATCTTTAAAATAAATGGATAACTTTATTTTGCTACACCGCGATATAGTGAGGTCAAGTTACGCAAAACAGACACGCTCCCGTTGAATATTTTCTTCTCATGAAATGTAGTTAAATGTTCTAGAAAAAACAACAACACGAAAGAATAGAAAAAGCTGTTTTCATACAAATTGCCGTGCTAATACTACTTCCAGGTTGTCCTAGAAATTTGAAATTGGTATCAAGGTAGCTTAATTTCTGAGTATATGAGTAGGTGGGCAATAGTGGTCGTCGTCACGTTCGAATTTCAAAAACCTTTTCCACGCAAGCGGGGAAAAAGCACTTTTCCACGCAGATTTTGAAGGAGAAAGGCAGCTTTTTCGAGCAAGTGAGGTGAAAAATATATCGTTTTGTGCGTCAGATGACACATGTAGCAGTGAATGCGGATGAGAGCGTTTCGTAAGTTAGTTCGCCAGATGTTTTACCGTGGTTTTGTTTGGTCAAAGAACTTATTGAAGTGTTTATTGTAGACAATGGAAGGCGGTATCAATGGTCGGCCGGGCAGGTGCGTGGGCGCGCGGGCACGAGCGCGGCTCCCCGCTGAGTGTTTCACTTTGACCATCGGTGCTAATGTATCTATATCGTTTCGTGCAAAGTATTATCATATCCTCATTAATAAATAAACCAATAAGAAATATTCGTTATTTAATCGGGCAACTTGAATCCTATAATAATTAAGATTTTGTCAGTGCTTGGAACGAATACAACGGCACAGTGAAATCCATACATATTACACATTATTATACAATGTATAAAACATACGGTTATGATTGACATACTTTTCTATATCAAAACGATCTCTACTACTTACGGGTTTTTTTATACTATACTCAAGTAAATCGTCAAAAACTTCGAATTTAAACTTATCTATATAGGTAGGTAGGTACCATTAGTAGATCTTATGAGATGAGTAGATGTGATGATGGAAAGATGTCTGTAGAAATAGCTTCTTTTACTAAGTATTTGGTATTTTAGAAGTGTGTCACAAATACCAGTCCGCGTTGAGCGGTAAAGCCTCCATCTGCATGCGGTGCGCCGCGGCATCGGGCTCATTCTATTCGTAACGTTCTGCCGCTTTGTTATGAACACGGTTTTTAATTAGTTTATAAATGTTCCCTGGACCCTATGAATATTAAAAGCGGCTCGCCGGCGGACTAATTTACTACACTTCAAGCGCTTGCTCGAAATCGAATCTCTGACGATCACCGACTGGACGCAATTAAAGCCGAAAAACAGAACGAGCAACGCATTATTAATAATATTTCTATTGAGAAACAACTGGCGCCTGCGGCTATTTTTATAAGAAAAAACTCGGAATTTATACGTCAATATGAGTTTGTCGGGCATTATCGTAAAATGTGAATAGTATTTAATAGTTGATGCAAGGAGGGCCGCTCCTATTAACATTTGAGTTATTTGACAGTTGTGATGTGCCGGCGAGAGCGCCGAACGCGGACGGCCCGCGCTCTACTAGGATCATTGCCTTCATTTCTGTAGCCAGCTGATATCCAGTAAGTACCTACTTACTTACACCAGTACTGAATCATCAATAGGAATTGATATTTCGGCATTGACAGTTTCAATCTAAGGTGTATCTTGCTACTGAAATTGGCTTGGCTTAAGTAGATGATAATTATGGGACCCACACTTATCTACCGGTTTACCATAAGCTTATACCGCGGATTTAAAAGCTCAAAACAAATTTGCTGGTGTAGGTATCATCTTAGGATTCAGGCTCACGGCCGTCAGACTTGTTTGAAGCTGCAATGGTACACGTCTGGCGTCTTGCACTGTGATCATCCGCTTATAACAACTACGGTTTTACTCGCTCGTTGGTGTTGAAACATGTCATTTTACTTGATGAGCCGGTCGAAATAATTTGTGACAGACCCACAACTGGCGGCCCAGCTCCCCATTCGATTTTCAAATTTTAAACCTACATTCTGACGAATCTGGATTTTCGTCTTACCGCGGCCATACAGTTATTAACCGCGTCGATCAAAACCTACGCATACTTTACGCATCCTAAACTACACGCAAACACGCTGTCGCATTTGAAGGTTTTAGGTGTAAGCGTTGATTATCGTATTACTAAACTGCGATGAGAAAGGGATTTCAAAAGTCCCTCCAGCAGCGTGGTTTTTCGATTCCTTCCTATTCGACATGTCGGACTACCAGGAATTTTGTATTTCACTTAGTTAACCATCGGACCAAGAGGATTTTTAAAATTTCTCTTGTTTCGACCCTCGAACAACGAGGATCATTTGATACCACTTGGTGCGACCCTCGAACTAGGAGGATTGTTGAATATATCCAAGTTTAAAAGTTTCCAGGAATTTTCCAAATTCTAAGTTATGCTGTACATAGCTGTCTGTAAAACCAATCATAATATTTTTCAACCCAGGAGTAAGGCCCATACAATCGTTTTCAATTCAAGTTAGCTACCAGGGGGTTCTGCTCAAATCGAAAGTACTGTGGAGCAGCTCTTGGAGCACTTCCTAAAACGGACGGTGTGGCAAGTACGGATCACGATACGTCCTAAACAAACTTTAGTTGCTTAAGGCCTAAATACTTGAAATATAAATGCAAATATATTTAAAATTATTAATTTGTTTATTCCGCTTTGATAAAATTGAACGTTACAGCATACCAGGGAAACGGTTTGGTTCCTGGTTCAAGCAGATATCACGTCTGCCCTCAAGTTCTAAACAAAACCCGAATAAAATCGAACGAGCATTTATAAAACTTGAGCACTAACACGAACCAACCAGTTCGTAAACCAGCCAGTCCGTAGACCTATAAAACTTAACCTAACAGTACCTAGTGAAAAATTTGTCCTGAATTTAAAATACGGGCAAAGAAAATTACAGCTCAAATTCATCTTGACAATTAATTGCAATTTTAATTCGAACTGCAGATTTCCTTAACAATTTCGAGTGATGTGGTTTCAAAAATCGGATCTGGTAGGTGATCTGATTGATGTTTGGATGCGTGTTATTTTCGCGTTTTGTGATTCCATTCACAGACACAGATTCATGTGATCACCATGCTAAATATGCGTATTGTAACTGTTATCTCTTTTCTTTGGATTGGTAGTAGTAGTTGCTACAATGTAATAAAAATGATTAAAAAATATTGTATGGGCCATACTTCTTGCTTGAAAATCTCTTGATCAGTTTACAACACAAATTAGTTCGACTTGTAAATCATTAACTTGTAATTTGGATTATTTTCTAGTATTATTAGTAAACTTATGACATAGGCCCCTATACATATATATCGTCCGTCAAAATTCAAATCATTTAAAAGTTTTATGTTTAAAGATGTGTTAAATATCCTTTTGCTGACAGGTTCATACCGAATTTCAAGCCGATGGAGTTAATAGAGTTGCGTGAAAATTTTGTTTTCTTAATTATTTAGGAGTGAAGCTATAAGTGAGTGGAAAGACTTGCGTATAATATGACAATTAAGTACCTATACTTAGGTAGTTGCGAGCTATCTGGAAATGACTCGATACGTGTGACGTATTGTTGATCAAGTAAGGGTTACCATTATTATGTTTTAATCCTTACCTACAAATGATATTGAGCCTTAGAGTGGTAAAGGAGTTTACCCTGACAATTGTCTGTTTTCAAATAGCGTCGATGCCATCCGCGGCGACTCTGTCATGCTAATTATCTATTTATTTCCTAGTTAACTATCCACCAAAAGCATTTAATGCCACGCTGCTTACTACTAGAACAAGTACTTATAAATAAGATTACAGTTACCGGGTTGCTTTCCCAAAAGTTATTTTTGAATGTTTATTTTTTTGTATTGGGACACAATAAATAGATGATAACCGCGACGGGGGGTGGCAATAGCCGCCTAATTGTTTGTAATTAGCGCTGCGTGGCCGGCGCGGGCGCAGCGCAGGTCGCCCGCTCTGGCGTTTATGGACTGTTTATTGCTTAATATGTCATGATAGGTTGGAGCCGATTATGGGATCGGAACCAGATGGTTTTAAAACATAACAAGAGCCGATGATATTGACGTGATGGTATCTACTAGATTTTTTTTATAACCCATGACGTTGATTAGTTTTTAAATTGTGTTTAACTCTCGTATCGGGTTGGGAATAGGCAAGTCCTGGTACCAACTGCTAAAGTTGATTGTTGTTTTATAGCTCACTCTCTTGTTTATTGCTGAAATTGAAATTGTGAAAAGTACTCTACTTACCTACATATTTTGAAACGAAGTTGATTAACGAATAGTTAAAATCACGTTTACAATGTGGTTTAGTTTAATCTCAACGTGGGTATTTAATTTCAACATTTGATCAAATTAAAGGAACTGCTGCGTGGCAATTTTTTTTATAATAGATGAAAACTATAATGGCCAGATTTATGCAAACATTTATTTACTTTTACAATAGGTACTAAATATTTCTACAAGACTAGTTTCAACTTTCGCCCACGTATGCGGAATGACGTGTGCGAGTTTAATCGTTACATTTCAAATAATAAAAACGAGGGATAAATACGTAGAGAGACTTTGTATTTACTTCTCCTTGCCATTGAACCGCGCGTACTTTGCGAAATACCTACCTATGATCCATTCAGGATGAAATTAGCCAGAAAGAAAAATGGTTCTTTATGGTACAATTTTGTGGGTGTATAGATGGGGGAAATAAATGGGCCTTAGTATTACAACATTAGTACTAGGTATTAAATTTCTCACTCCCATTCATGCAAACCAACTCACGGATAATGTGACAGAATGTAATTTCTGCTATATCTAAGACAGACAGGGCATGCATAGACGCCCATAATTGAAGCACGGTTTCATACAAGTACGATGATCATACATGTGACGTCACGGTCGCGACGCACACAGACGCAGCGATGACGTCACAGCCGGCGGAAGGTAACGCCGCGCCACGCCCAGCCCCGCCCTGCCGCCGCCGGCCGAACCCTCCTGTTGGCATGGCACAAACCATCGTAATACTTCTCTACAAATGAATTTCACTTGCACTGAAACGGAATAAAGTCCACAACACGCTGTTGTACGCTTCCACCGCTAGCAAGCACTAGTACAAAAATAGCCATGAAGCACGTCTCTGATTTTTGGCTCCGCTTAATTTAATAGAAAATTTCTCGCCATACTATATTCGTTTCCTTTATGTATCTTGTAGTAATCAAAATGGCTTAAAAAGACAAAATCCTCTCAAAATCCTATCATAAAACTGTAAAAATTAATTTATTAGCTCCTGTCTGCTCTTCATCCAGGTAGAGTTAGGTATTTGTAAAAGATTCTTGATTTTTTAAGGCACGAGCTATCAACACCATTCCAAATTTCTTTCAAATCTTTAGCGTTAGTATAACGCGGAAAAATAGCAAACATTTCAACTATCTTGCATACATTCTTGAACTTTCGCGTAATTATATAGACCAACCGCTTAAATGAGACCTCGCCCGCGCGGGTACAGGGGCGCGGGGTAGGACGACAAAGGGGACCGAGAGAGGTGGCTGCCATTTTTACATGAAATATTTTTGGTAGGATCGATTTTACTAAAACCAGTTTCAATGCGATGGTTCCATTTTACAGAGGCAAAAACAATCTTTTTTCGAAATTCAGCAATTCAAATACAACCTTCCGACAAATCATACATAATTCGCACTGATGATGTGGTATGCAAAAATTGACACGCTTTGGTTTTCATAATTTCAGTCATCCACTTCAATGCAAGCCAGTGCAGTAGTTCGGTTAATGTTTGACACTTTCTGATATTAGCATTTGCATATAACACTTTGTTTGTGGCTCCTGCCTTCCCTCATGACGAATTCGCGTTGTGACCCCCGTCGATGAAAAAAAATCTGGAGAGTGATATGAATGGTGTGAAACTGTGTATTATCCTGCGGGACCCCGCTGTGCCATTCTCCGCCGCTTTGTGCCCGGCGCGGCTGACGCGCCTACGTTGCCACGGACACGTCGTTGACGTTTCCACATAATTTATTTAAAACTGTCGTTTATAATCGGATGGAAGCTGTGGACGATCTACTCGAATTCAAATACAAAAGTTTTTTTTTCTTCTTAAAGTAATGACTACTTCAAAACAATCGTTTGTTTGTAGTAATCTTTTCACGCATATAAATTAACAATGTTCAACAGTTTAATGTAGCTACATGTTTGTTCATACATACAAATGATACGTTAAAAACAATACGATTCCGGATACATAGGCAATAAACAGCTTTGGTGAGTTACCTTAATCTACAGTATAAATCGCATCAAAAAAAACATCCTGTTTTTTGAAAACGATTGATAGCCATTTGTGAATAAAGGATTGTTGAGACAAATATTTCGAATAAATTGTCTCGGTTTTCCAGCTGACTTCTCCCGCACCGCACAAACTGTTGGCTCCCTCAATGTAAAACCGTCTACGCCAAAAATCTCTGTCCGTTACCGCGTGTTCACTACTGTTATGTTAATGTAAGACGAAAACTGGATCTCATTTGCGAGGTATTGTGAAAAAAATGTTGTCGATTTGGAGAAATTCTGGGTATCGTAACGCCTAAGTATATTGTATTTCTTCCTATTATAATTGTACGTGTATCGAATGTGTGTAAATAAATGTTTCTCTCTCTCTCTCTCTCTCTCTCTCTCTTATGGTTTTTCATTTTATTATTTTCGTGAAATCTTGAAATGTGTAGATAGAATCATCTCGAAAATAAACAAGTTATCTGATTACAATTTACAGTTATTATTTTACTTACCTAAAACTTACGGCATTCCAGAAAGTCTTTGCATACCACGCGCGCCCATACCGTGAGGTGCTCCGAAAGCAAAACGCACCCACTACTAAACTTAATCTTCTAAATACATTTGTCATGTTCAGTCGATAAAAACGCCATTGAGATCAGCCGTACACAATGAGATACAAGCTCTCGGTACCTGATGCGGCCGAAAGTCAATTATATTCAAATATAAATCGGATTTGCAAAGGTAAGCCCATGACAATAGCGTAGGCAGGCGCCGCGCGATGATGCCAGGTTTGGGCCAGGCTCGGCCGCTAATGGTCGGGTGCCGCGACAATGCCGCGGCAGTTTGCGGCACAATGCCGGGCGAGAGTCCTCACGCCCGCGGCCCGCGGCCCGGCTAGCTCCAACACCCGTATCCGATCTGCCATTGTGTTCTATTTTGTGGTTTATGAAGTCACTTTGTTGTTCTCTATTAACTGCACGGTAGGTATACCGATACACATTTGCCGATTATTCCGCACATTAGTCAAAGAATTGCAAAACAATTAAGCAACAATTTATATTGAAATTTATTTGGTTTTAACCTTTATAGGTTTTATAATTATTGCTCGTATCAGCCTAATTGAAAAAATATTATACTGATCAAAATAGATCAAATCAAATCACGATCCACATGTACATTTCTTTGTCATTTTTCTGCGCTAATATAGTCCACTAAACTGTTACAGCTACTACTTTTATAACTATGATGCTTAGATGTAGACGACGCAACGGTAGGTATCAGGTAGCTCTGATAGGTAGGTATTTATTGTTATGCAACTTTATCAATGTTTCAAATCTAGTTAATCAAGTGCTAAATCGTGCGTTGATGTCTAATGTGTTGCTTAATAATTGGTTTCTTTGACATAAATGGTGCACATGCACAATATTCTTATAAAGAGATATTATGCAACGTGCACTCGTGTGGAAGTTGTCGATTTTGCTTTCGATCAAATTCAGAAACACGTCACGCCCGGCAAATCATAGCTCAATGTGTTCTGAGCGACATTCACATAAGAGTCTATTGTTAACCAAAATAAATCAGATATCCATGTCAGACGCAAAAAGTTTAAATCGATATATCATTCTATTCTCTTTTTTAGGTACCTTTTATCTTGTTTGCATAGGTCCTCTAGGTAATTTGTAGTCCAAAACGAAAAATCCAAGAGAAAGTATTTTACTACAAACACTTATTAATTCGAGCAGTGCATTGTGTTTCTTTCGTGCATGCCAACATAGAGATTTCTGGAATACCGAAGCAAAAAAGCAAAAGAAGCGAGTGAACACACAGTCGACTTGTCCTCTTAGCAGCCAGTGTTTCAAACATTTCCACAGTAGCACATAATTAATGTAGATCTGTTAAAGTATTCATTTATTCACCATGCAGCTCACCACATGTGGAGCGAAATCACAAACTTGGCTGAGCGACAAAAAGGAACAAACTCATTTGCATAATTTCTAACTGAAATACAAAATAAGCAAACCCTTCTAAATGGTGCGTTAAATATACTCAAACAACGTCATTATACACGAGTAGCTGCTCGCTTGGGTTTAACAGAAAGTGTCATAAAGCAGACATCAAGCTGGAGAGCTCATGACAATGCGACCACACCGGGTATCTATTATGTGCCACCTTCAATAGATCCCTTAAGAAATTTGTTACGAAGATTTTGATAGGTGGCAACTGCTTTTTGTTCGAGGACGGGATCTGCGCCAGGGGAGACTTACTACATATGTGCGGGTCGCGGTCGCGGCCGGCGGGAGCTCCGCAACATATTTATTGCTTACAAAATGCTGTGAATTTGTTTTGGGGTGTCGGAGCGTCGCTAAACGTTAATGTTGTTCGTGTATTGTTTGTTATTATTTGATCGGTGGCCGGGTGCGCGAAGCGCCTCTTGTGGAGTCAATAACTGCGGCATTTCGGGTGTGTCATGAACGATAGGGCAAAAAATGTGGCGTTATTTGGAGACGTTTATTGCAAAATTATAAATGAGTTTGATAACCATAAATGAATGCGCCGCATCTGGCCAGGTTTTACTGATCAAATTGAGTTTGGTGTAAGTATACTAAACCCATTTGCAAATTAAACGGGCACCCAAAACTTTTCATGCTACTACATTACAGCAGTTATTTCAACCAGAAGAGAACACATTCGACATTATTTTTGTATTTTATTGTTTGTAACTTATACTAGGTAAATAAATTAGAAAGTCAACTGAAGCTACCTTGTTTTGTTGTCATACTCGTAATGAGACATTTCCTAAAAATCAAAATATAACATTAGTGCCCTTTTTTGCAAAGGAGCTTTTAAAATGATGACTTTAATCTACATGCACTCTTACGGCTTTATTTTTTTTATCTTTATCTTTATCTTTTTTATCTTTATCTTTATTTAAACTTCAATTAATAAAGTCTTTGAATTTACGTTCCGTAGATATACTAAAGGATAAAAATGGGATAAGTCCGCTTCTGTGCAGGTATCTGTGTTGGTCAATTGTATTTGTCTTATGTTTATTTTGCACAATAGAGAGTTTCCGAATTTGTAATAGTAGCCCGGGTGCCATAGGTTATATAAACTATATCCGAATTTTATAAGACGGGATTTAAATTTCAGTTTGTAACCTCGAAAAAAAACTGATTATACCTCACAATGTTTGACATCAAAAGAAACGTCTTGGCGAGCAAATAACAAATATTAGGGTTGTCAAATGGAATGTTTGTCAAACGATACATTTGAGAAATGCTGTTTAACAAATGATCGAAGCCCGATATACAAAAATCAAGGATTTTCATTGCATTCGTCTCGGCGTTCATCGACGCTAGTTTTGTTTAATTTTTCTTGCATACTTTGCCATCATTTGATTACAATGCAAAGGGTGTAATATTTATACAACACTTTTATTAGATTACACCCCCATCGCCCCAACACTGGGACAATCAAATAAATACTGTTTGCGCGTCGGCTTTGTCTGCGCGGCGCGCACAGCCGCACATGGCATGCGGCGCGGGCTCCGCGATGATTATAATGCTGCTAAACTAATTTCAGTCGGCCGCAGTGGCTAGCACGGCGTGTAATAATTGTAATAAATTAAGTATACGCCAGACGATTCCAGATCCAAATTTGAAATATGTTTACAATCGCGCCGAAGTAACTCCAAGATAATAATACATGATATCTTGTGAAATTTGATCTCGGCTATTGATTGAAATTAATCTCGTGTGCAAGTAATTAAACTATCATATTTAACGGTAACCGGTTGGCCGGTTTTTTTATATAGATAACTAGGTATGCATGGAAACCTCCATCCAGTTACGTGTGGACTAAGAAAATAATATTTTAATTCATGACTTACATTTATTTTATACTTGCATAATAATATTATTATTACCAACAGAGGCGATTTTTGAAATTAATTGCTATAAGAAATTTGAAGTCAAAAAAACCGAAAACATTTTTGGAATAAAGAGCTCAAAAGTAGTAAAAATACACTGATTTCAGTCATTTTCGGATGATACTTTCGCACGCAGTTGAACTCATAAAATGAGCTCCCAATAGGCTGTTGGATTGGAACAAGTGAATGTACGGATTCGTAAGTCTGACGAGCCAAAAGAACTAGTTAAGAGACACAAACTATACTCAGGTGAAGAAGGTTTGTGTCTTAAGTTCATAATTATTATCTTCAATAATCGGTTTATTATAGTAGGTTTTTAGCACGGTTTTAGCACGGTTCTTCCAAGATGGTCTGAAAATAAAGAAAAAACATAGAATGAACAAGGTGCTTCTCTTCGCGCGCAGATAGTAAAAGCCCATCGAGGTTATGAGGGAAAATCTTAAGAATCATGTTACTACCAATGTCGCTAACAACCTGTCCCGATTTTGATTCCCTTTTCCAACTACGGACGCCCAAAATCATGCTAAGCCTGGCCTTTAGCTCTTGCTACCCTCTACTATACCTCTCGGGCCCTGTCTACCCCGTAAGGGATAAAGACTTGATTAATATGTATGTATTGTACCTATTACCTATATGTATATTGGCACAGTTAATTGAAATAAATATAAATAGACTATGGCTCTTAATTAAGACTTTTAATACCACCATCCACCTCAGTGTGTATACGTATACGGCTATACAGTCCTTATAGAGCCTTAAAAATAGTGGCGTTTCAGACGGAGCACCGCACTTGTTGCGCGTGCGGCGAGCCGATCGCGGACCGCTTCCTGCTGGAGGTGGGCGGCGGCGCGTGGCACACCGGCTGCCTGCGCTGCTGCGTGTGCGCCGTGCAGCTCGACCGCCATCCCTCTTGCTTCTTGCGCGACACGCAGGTCTACTGCAAGCAGGATTACGCCAAGTGAGTCGCTGCCGATGCAGTTTTGTTACGCTAGCATTCATCAGTACAGCACTAATACAGATTAACCGATCCAGTAAGCAAACTGGTAGTACCTGGTTACTACTAACATACTCGTATAGTAATTGCAAACTGTACATACCCAGTCCTGATCCGATATAATTTTCGAATGACTTGGGTAAACTTCAATTCGATGAGCCGGTGGTGCTGGCGTCACCCCTCTGGGTTTTTTCTTTCTGGAACAATAGTGCTTCAATAACCCTCTCAGCTTCTTGATCTGCATTTGATCGCTCATAACAAAAGTTACCGCGAGTCCAGGTTTACCTGGATTTGACCTAGTTTGGAGGAAATTCGGCGGCGTTCAGATAGAGTTTATGCAAAGCGGCCGGTTGAATCCCAATCACTTTTCTTTGTTCTGGCAAAACAGATGAAGGTATAGGTAATTCATTAATGGTTAACTGGGGAAATAATCTGATTTAATTGACATGTCCTTAATTTTTCAAGGCTTCGTTCACCGACGACAATGTTGGTGATGACAACCCTAGTCGTAACGGACGTCACTGCTTTCGAGTTAAGATCATGGATAGTTGGGTCAGTTTAATGAAAACCCCTGTACTTAATTGTATCCCATATTTTTTATTGTGATTGTCAAATGTTTCCGTGTATTGGTAAATGTTCAAAGTGTATAGTGTCAAAGGTGTGACTTCATTTTGAGCCAAAAAGTACGATGAAAAACCTTAAAGGAGTGTTCAATCTAACTAACCTATCCTTAACTAACTTGCTGAAATATTCCAGAACAGTTTTAAGTCACCTTGTATGTGTTACCGCCATAAAATCTAAATTAACCGCCACTTCTGCAATTACACTCTTGTAACATTGATACTTTACTTAATGTCTAAGTGAAACTGGCAGACGACATAGGTACCTCTACTCTAATTCTACCATCAAATGTAAAAATAATAATATTAAGCTACCGTGAAATCCTGACTGCTCAATAAGTACTGCTTTAGATACTACTGTTGTATTATAAGACCTGCAAAAGTTTTCGGATAGATTTGTGATTTATGCTCCTACTATAAGTTGTCACAACCTCGGCCCTGATAATAATTAAAGCCGTTTCATTAAAACTAATGCTATCTTTGGAGGATGCCCTTTGTCATAAGAAAATAAGCATAAAATATATATAACCTGCGTAGAACACAGGAAAATCTTCAGGGCATTATTTCTTTAGCCTGGGAATAATATTTTTGAATATTGACCAGTAATTTTATAAAACACAAGTCAACGTTACAATCGTTTAGACCGTCCAAACGTTAATTCCTTTACAATACGCTGCCTACGTCCAATTAACCTTCGACGTATTAGAAATAACCAAAGTCATCATTTTCCAAGTCATCCGTGAAGCCGAAATAGCCGACCAGAATCGAAATCACCGCGGTATGCTAGGTATGGCGTCCGAGAGGTGGTTATTGTGAGAGTGGCTGGGTTGCACGAGGTATGTGCAGAGGTATGCTCACAGGGTAGGCGGTCCGGTGTGTAGCCGACCTCTGACCCGCGCGCGCGCTGTGTGGCGAGCGTGATGATGCACTATTGACAGGCTCTAGGCACACGTCCTTCTTTTTGTGATACTATAGCGGAAAAATTCTGAATCGATACCCACTAACATTATTGACGAAGGTTTGGTCCATGTCTAAAGTTGAACCCTTCTCGTTTCTCGTAAAAAATGGTCAAGTGTGAGCCTCGAGTGTGTTTGAAAAGTGCCGTCATGTTTTGATGTAGTCGTTCCTATTATAAATTTCAACTACTTTTAATCAAACCCCGTAAGATAAAAGTCTGCTTACTTACCTACTCCTCTTAATCCTAAAATTAAATAGAGTCATAACACGAAAGGGCACCCTTCTAAAACAACTCGGCGTCTGATTTACATAAACATCATTTTAAATGGGAAATAAAGCGTCCTCTCGCAACAGGTGCGTGAGAACATATCAACTAAATAAAAAAAGAGGCCAACGTACCGAAGAGTGGTTTTATTGAAAATCTGTCGGTCGAGTGTGGCACAACAAAGCGGTGACGGGGAACGTTGCCAGCGTAAAAAATACACCGGTGAGTCTGCGCCGTGACTTGCAATAGTGGCGTTTTCATTTGTCATTTATTATGATTGTGATAACTGGATGCGACGTGAAACCATATATTTTAATCGGGACGGCAAGCGGCTAAGTCAACAGAGAGGAATCGCTTGCACTAGTAAAGGAAATAAAACATATCTAGACTAGATCTTTGTGTTCCGCGGGTAGTTAGTTAATACTCTTTTAATTCAAGTTACCTACCTCCTTAACTTGAAGAGATATTAAAATTGACCAAAGCAATAAACAATTTTATTTATCTGCTAAAACCTGCCCTATCGCACCTTGTAAGATGCTACTTACCTACTTACTTTACTTTCTCAAGGTCTAATCTACCTCTGTACCAATTTTCATTAAAATCGGTCCAATGGTTTATATGTGAAACCGTAACAGACAAAAATACAGAGTTACATTTTAACTTTTTTTGCAAGATAATTAAAAAGAGATATTTGAAAAAAAAATCGTTTTCAGAATTATTACCGTTGGGTATTATATTTCTTTTTTTTTCTATACATGACACTTAGTTAAGGTCGTGTAAGTGAGTCACTCACCTGTAGCATGAAACCAGATCAACTGTCGAGCAACGTGTCTCAGTGTCCAAAGAACACACTCCAACCCTTCTATGGCAAAGTGGATATAAATACATAATATGTATACCTAAACCTCTATTTTTTAGGCCTCGCCAATATTTCCCTCATGAATAAGTGATGAGAAAGGCTTAGACATTGCAACCATAGCATTTTAAGAGCAAATTCGTTTTCCATCAAATAATAACCCTTTGATATTATTCGGCTCTAGATTACACATAGCACAGCTATGATACACATTAGGGCAAACCGTCTGGGAAATATATAGGGTTGGATCAAGAATCAACAGAATTGATCCCAGTCCCGCATTTCTTAAAGTCCAACTCACCAAAAGCGTTAATATGAATCAAAGTTTGATTACAAGGTCACATCATGTCAAACGTCACGAACAAAGTATCCGTCTCACAAAGCGGGAGAACATTCGAGTATCAATTCGCATCCTTGACATTAAGTATTGATGGATGATGCCACCAATGCTCTGTGGAGTGCGCACAAAGTCACGCGGCGGTGAACCAGCCAAGTTCGTTAAAAAGATGCCGACGTAAACTATAAGATAAGTTGTATCGAATTTCTTTCGATTTATTCTGACCGATATATCAATCTCTAAATGTCTATGAAAATTAGAACACATAGAAAAATCCGAAAAGTAAAGCTATGGCCGGGCTATGTATATCAAACGATTTGTGTCAACACTGAGAAACATATCTATTGCATTCACACACGCACAGGAGTAGCATAATTGCTTTTGGATGCCATTAAATCTTCACATACTGGATGCCTATGGGTTGTTTCACGCGTACCACAACCACAACCCTACTACAACACGTGACCAGGCGCATATTTTATATTGAAAATTAATAGTAAAATTCACACGTACCACATTTTGCCCTCATTTATCGACCGCGTGTGTGATACGACCACATCGCAACCACAATGCAACCACATCGCAACCACGTCGCAACCACGTCGCAACCACATCGCAACCACGTCGCAACCACATTGCAACGGCAACGCAAACTCCGGCGGCACCGCTTTAGGGTTGTTTCACACGTACCACAACCACACCACGTCGCAGCGATTCACACGTAACCGCATCACAACTACTATCGACAGCCACATTTTGTAGGCACCACAACGCCGTAACCACTGCTTGACCGCATTTTAACGCTGCGACATGGTGTGGTTGCGGTACGTGTGAAACAACCCTAAGATTTCGAAGATAAATGTGAATGTAATGAGTTTTACATTTTTACATAAAAAAAAACATTAATTTTGGGCCTAAGGGCCGCCCGCCTATGTCCGAAAAATATTACTAAAATTACAACTACTCTCACTAAGATGGGTTTATAAGTAACAAAAAAGCCATATAAGAGAACCAGAATGATCTAGAGAAGAGTTCAGTATCAACATTACAAAAATGGCGCAATACAATGATATTGAAAATATAATATACGCTTACAGTGAGAAGCAGTAAATATATAGGTGACTCGAAAGAACGTTTGGGTTTGAAACAATCCGCATTCAAATACAAACAAAAAAAATATCTGATATTTTTTGTGAATTGTTCTTCTTATTTTTACGCCTCTTTTTCTTAATTCCGCTTTCAAAGCGTTCACATTCTTCGCCAAATAATCCATATTTGCGATAATTTCAAGAAAGAGATCGCTTTTCAACCGGTAAATGAAAGAAATTATAATTTACTAGCTTCTGCCCGCGACTTCGTCTGCGTAGAATTATACATAAAAACTTTCCTCTCAAATCACTCTATCTATTAAAAAAAACTGCATCAAAATCCGTTGTGTAGTTTTGAAGATATAAGCATACATAGGGACATAGGGACATAGGGACAGAGAAAGCGACTTTATTTTATACTATGTAGTGATGTCACGGAGCGCGCCAAAACCAGAGTAAAGTGAATGTTATTGGACCTCACGCGACACTAGCGCCTCTAGTGGCAAATTCACACGCGATAGCCCTCATTCTGTCGGGTTGGCCATCAGCTATTAAGAATTAATAATATACTAAATTCCAACCGAAATTATTCAGATTACACGGTTGACCATACAAGATTTCTCAAAATTATTCCGGAATATTTCAGCAGGTGGTTGGGTTAGATTCACTGAACACCCCCAAAAATGTTTTTCAGGATTTTTCAATAGTGCTTGACTATTGTTACTACATAAAATATTATTATATTACATTTGTTGACAGAGTACGGCGACGGCGTCCAAAGTGTAACTTAGTTTTGAATCCAAAACTACATTGACAAATGAATACAGGAGTGTAGGTCGAGGGCATAAATATCGATACAGCCATCATGTCCAATATGCCTTGGTGGCATCGACCTTATTGCTTGTAGCATAAAGGTGTGTATAGATAACTTGGTAACGTACATATATTTATGCCCTTGACTGTACAATACAATCACAATAACCTAACCATATAAAGTCAAGTCACTGTAGCCGAACGGCTAGGTGGGATATAATATATACTAACCCGACCACCTTCGGGAATATTCCGGAATTATTTTGGGAGACCTTGTACATCCCGCGTATGTGTATGTGTAACTGTTACTATGCGAATGGGTGCGGCTAAAACATGACTGACAACTACTACACCTTGTCAACGTTTACCGTGCGTGACTTACACGTGATGTAGGTACCTTCAGGCGCTTGTGCTCAAGCAACAAATTATGTATACCTATGTCTTTTTTGCACAATTTTTTTTAGTTATGATCAGAAACTGGAAAAAAGTTATTATAGTATAAATTATTGGCGGAAAGCACATGTTTCGGCGGACACGGCAATTCTCGGATTCGTATTATTTATCAAACTCTAAACTCATCCGTGAATTGCAATTTCCCGGCCTCTGCAGTACCTAATGCACCATTCCTTTACTATTTGCACGAGAATATCGCATGAAACGTGCGACTTATGATATGCACCTAATAATATTTGTATGAGATAGATGAACTATGAAGAGAGACCATCGCTATCACACCATCCTAGTTACGTCGTCGTTTTTTACATTCCCTGTACCTATCTACCTAATGTCATGAGCAGTATGCAGAACTCTAATTGGCAATCGATCAAGGGTTCGTTAAATGTGAGCTGTGTCACAATAACGATATTTGTATATTATGGAACACGCATAACGAGTGGTGTTGCCGGAACGTAAATCGGCAGTCGCCGGCGGCAACGCGCGTAATTGCTTTTGTTGATATATTATATGTTCATTGTTTATTTAGCGCACCTTTTTGTCTGGTAGCCGCTACCACGCGTCAGTCGGTCCGCCTACGAGCACACCCTATTGTTTTAAACAGGATGTTTGAGTATCCCTAGTTGAAAAGACGCGCGGAGGCGCGAGGGCATTTGATGTTTCTTTTTATTTAATGCGGAATGCCGGTAAGTTTCTTAATTAATGTTTATGTTTCAAGAATCATAGCTAACCAGTCGCCCTAGCATTAAAAAGGCATTGTATCTTATCCAATCCAATAATTATTTCAAAGCAATATCCGAAAGTTGCATATCAGTTTCCGCAGGCAACGGATTTCGCTCTCACGCAATGTCGTAGCGCCCACACTGCACTAGTTGCAAATGCGCGCGCCATGTCTTATGTAAATGGACCGTGTCTTCAGCGGGTTTAATTAATCTCCAGCCGCATAAATAAACACGCATCTGAGATCGATTTGCAGAATAATAAACTATGATAATACCTAGAATCATGGTCTAAAGTTATCAAAGTGTCAAATAATTATTGTTTCATTATACTTAAATAAATTAATATTGTACGTGTACCTTACGAAACAATTTGAAAAAGACTTAAAGAATTAGTTGGCACAATATTTACGATACAATAGTTATTTGTGCAATAAGAGAGCAAAGTTGATTTTTGGTGCGAGTTTTGATATTGAATCGCGAGTAAGCGAAGGATTCAAAAAACTAAAAAGACACGAACGAGATTCAAAAAACTTTGATCTCGTGTAACACATAGGTACAATTTTTTGCTTCAGCAGCGAGAAAATTTTGCCTTAAGTGAAAAAATACAACAAGCCAAATTTGACAAAAGTGTGTTGTACAAAATGCATAATATACTAGTACATAGTACAGTAGGCATACTATTACTACATATAGGCATTACTATTTTGAAAACGATATTTTTTTAAAAATACGACTTTTAAAATATGCTTGGAACCGAATTGCGACGCGTGGATTATTGGCATTCGAAACTAAATTCCGTGACGTACAAAGGTCGCTTTAGGAAAAAATATCCGCAACTTTTTAATGATACGTCCTAAAACTACTTGGAATTTTGTTACAACATTAAGGATTATTAAAATTGTAAATTATTATTTACGTACATATATTAAAATCGGCATTAATATAATTACATTCTGTTTATTTCATGATAATGATCGTATTTGATTATTTGAAAAAAAAAACTTTTAAAACCTTAACATGAATTGCCATTTTACGGCTAAAAGTGTAGGTATCCGAACGTTTTAATGTTTTTTTAGGCCTACTACCTACTAGGCATAGAATTTGAAAATCAAACATCGAATCGATTTGTTTCTATCTCTCACTTTTTGTATCGAAATGAAAGTGACAGATTGAAGGCAAGTTCAAACCGTTCGAATTTTGTGAAAAGACCTCAGTTTTTAAAAAAAATTATTAAAAAGTTTCTTTGCCTCGCGCTCGAAGCAAAATCGAGTTTTGCTTACTGTCTGGAATGAGCAAAACCCGCCCGTTTGTGGTGTTGAGGTGAAACCTTATTATTTTTTTAGAAGTCAAGTAAAATCTTTCAGTTGTTTGTGTAATATGATTATGATTTAGATCCTATTTTTATAGCACGAACGGCTTGCGGTTAGTGTTAGATGCAATAATAACACACACACACACACAAATCACGTAAATATCCCTTAAGGCGTAGACAGAGCCTAAGAGACCTAAAAAGGCCTCGTATGGCATCAGAGATGAAACATTTTTCGAAAACCTACTAGTGTTCGAAATGCAAAATACAAAACTCATTTTTTCATTTTGTATTTGAAAAGGTACCTTTTTTAGAAAAGCACTTGGTATTTTATTTGAAATTAGTACATTTTCGGGCATATTTTGTATTTGCATGTTCATTGGTGCAGTAGATGTCTAAAATTAAGCTACCTACGATTATGCGTCTGGTTTTAAATTATTTTTAACTGCAGAAATTGTTTTTTGTTGTGTCTTTACTTAATATCTCGAAATTACTATAAGTCTCTTGTAGGTAGAAGTGATTAAGTAAATAAATAATTATGATAAATTCATAAGAAACTCTATTACCATAATTAAAGAAACGTAGATAAGCAATCCGTTATGGATATTTATAATACCTATATTATAAAAAAGGGCATTGTACTTTCCTCAGACCATTCGTCAGCGCGTCGCCTAGAGCAAAAGTCCGAGTGCCTCGAAATTGTTAAAACAAACGCTCTCGTATAATATGCCAATGAATCTCCGATTGAAGTTGTATCTAAAACAAATAACTTAAATCATGTCGTCGAGTGAATGGTCGGTTTGAATGGATATTAAAACGTGAGGCAGGCGCGGGGGAGACGAGCGCACGCCACGGAAAGCAATCAGCGAGTGAGGATTAATGGCGGCGGCGCCCGCGGCGCCCGCGCCGGCCTGCCCGCCGCAACACACACCCGATTTTGTCAATAGCCGCACAGATTTTGAACTGATGCAATAACAGTGTTTCCTTGTAACAACCGTATACACTATCTCAGTGAAAGCTTGTAAAATATAGTAAATAGGTATATATACCTACTCAGTTGTCGATAGTAGGTATATTTACTTCGCTGAGCATAATGGTGAATGTGAGCGGAAATTCACAGACCACCTTCAAATATCATGAATAGTCAACACTTCGTATATTTATCGGTCATTACAGTGGTACGCAACATCTTCATTACGGTGGAGTGTTAAAACTTGTTAATCTGTCACTTAGTTAATTATTATGCAAGGGCCACTGTTAATTGAATCAGACGGCGACAAAATGTTAATAAGCAGCGATAGCCGCGGCGGCGGCCGGCTCTCTTCCCCAGGACAAGGCGCGTTTTCAAATGCAAATAACGGCTTTAAACCAATGCTGTTGATAAGCGCAAAAGTGATAAGAGTAAAGTCAATAAATATTGGAGTAAGTAACACGCAATTTTTAGTATCCGACCGAAATAGGATCTGCAACCGACACTTATTACGACAGTTTAAAATGAAAAGAATACGGGTTCTGCTTTTATTTTTTTTACTTGTTTTCAATTTAGCTCTCGTAATTACGTCTTTGTGTTTAAAGAAGTGAATTTTAGAAAAATGTATAGTTTAGTAGCTATCCAATTTGGTGTGAATTGAGAAATTCTACTACGCCGATTGCTCCCAAACGCTACACGGAAGATTTTTGTGTCGAAACCGAAACTATTATTTAACACCGAAACCGTAATAGAAACTGAAAGCATCTAGCCATGTAGGTATTGTAGGTACATCATATCATATAGCCATGTAGTACACTACAGGTATTGTAGAGTCAAATATGTGGTTTGTGGTTGAAACTCCTTTGCACGTCATAAAATATAATGTCGATGATACGTGGCTGTCAACTTGAAAGATCGACTACAGCGATATATTCATTATGACCATCATTTTACTTTTTGTTATTACATAGTTAGACCCTGAAGAACCGCCATTCTGGTAGAAATGAGCAAATATTTTGTGTCGCCATCTCCCGGTCTAATAGGAAGTTGGATGACAAGGTGACAGACCACTTTTTTGGCCTACCACCTACGTACTTAACAACTTTGTTCCTGTTTTGAAATAAATTGTTAACTATTATTATTTAAATAGGAATAAACTAACCTAAGTAATAAACCAAAAAATACATATTTTTCCTTCACAGACCCCCGTTCTGTCAAAGGTTGCATTGTTTGAAGCACGATTTAAGTCGCCTATGGTTTCTTTAGTAGTTGCGAAAGTTACTTTAAAAATAAACACAAAAATAAGGTTGTCTGCTTTTTTTGCTGACTGTACTTGGATTGTCATCCGTCCTACATATATGTGGAATGGAACGTAAGAGTGTGAAGGTGACGGACGATGTTATGAGCGAGACGATGAATATTCGATTTGAAGAATGAGATGACGTATGTAAGATCATAGGATTTAGTTGTAACGAGTCTGCGGTACGATTTAACCATGTAAAGAACGTAATATATAGTTAAACGGTGACTAAATTGGTTTCCTTTATTAATTTAGTCCCACATATATGTAGCAAATTTCAAGTCAATCGAACCAACCGTTGAAGAGTTACCTCCTGCGGAGACGGGCCTGGCTGGGTCACCAGAACTCCACTTACCAAATATTTTGTATTGTTGACTTACATAGCTAAGTATGCAAAATTTCAGCTCAATCGGTTGAAGATATCTGCTTCAAAATTGAGTCGCACGAATCCACCCACAGACATAGATACGTTGCAAGTTAACATAAAGCTTGTAATAACAAACGAATTGACGATGATGTTAAAATGCCCTAATAATGTAACATTCAAATATTGAATAAAGTGTTGCACTAGTTTATTTCGCTAATTAATTATGAAAGGTTTCAGAATGCAAATCAGGTGAGCTGGGCAGGCGCTCTGTGGCGGCCCGCGATAAGGGTTTATTTATCCAAGATGGGTTTCTACATAAAATTTCGCTTAATTTAAAATAAGGTTAACGTAATATGGGTATATTCACACCTGTTTTTCATTATATGAAAAGTTATAAGATACCTATCTATATTCTATATGTATAATAAAGCTGAAGAGTGTCGAAAGTATGTACCTACATGGAAGATATTAAAAAAAATGGCTAGGGATAACAGAACACGTTCCAACAGTTTTTATATAATTGTTGGCTGTTTATCTGTTTGCCTATATATTTGAGAGCGCATCATGTGAAAACGGCTTAACGGATTTTGATGCATACTTAACTAATCTGTCGAGAAAATCCCCGGTCAGGTTATAAGCTACTTTTATCTCGAAAAGTTACATAGTTCCAGCGGGATAGCGATTAACATGTCAAAGGTCGCAGCTGCCTAGAGTCGTAACGTAAATAAATATTGCTTGAGTATCATAGAGGCGCACTAAGGAGGTATTTTTCAAAATACTTACGGGATAGGGAATAACTAAATAGGGTTTATAAGTCTACTCAAAATTGAGCCTGTCTCCGTAACTATAATTACTAGTCTTGTAATTTGGCACACAAGTAGGTGATTATTATATTATCAGAAAACTGATTGCAGGATTTTGCGAAATTCCCATGGGATAATAAAAAAAAAAAGAATTATTCTTTGTAACTGACTTGCTACACTTTATATAGTTATATAGTTTTCTGGTATTTGGCAGACATGTTCCTTGAGGATCGAAGAACATGTCACTACAAAGCAATATTCCATTTTTCCCACGGGGTAAAAAGACAGTATACAAAATATACACTTTATATTTAGTAGGAAATATGTTCTTTGAACATCGCGTAGGTGTCTTATGAAGGGATTTTTTAGAATTTCCCGTAGATCAAAAGGGTGGGATAAAAAATAATGGAAGTGGATTTCCATGCAAGAAACGGGGTTATTTCGTTGAGGTAAATAACTAGGTAGTACGAAATCCTTCGTGCTTAAAATACGAGTCGGATTTGGCTGGTTTTTGTACATTTTAGATGTGAGAGAGGAAGAAGTTTTAGCGCAAATTTTGATTCTCCGCGGACAAAAACTAGTTCTAAATAATCAAGTTGAAAAAGGACTGCACTGACCTTCAAAGAAATGGCATGGCGTGGCGGCTTGATGCAGGTAGGCACAAAGAGACCACCTGCTCACCTGCTACAAAAAATTAAGAGTAAAGATCTTCATTTCACGTTTTGGGACACGAACGTGATAACCTCATGGACCAGGCGCCTGATTTTTGAAAGAACATACTAATTATGGGAAAGTACCTACGACTCGAACTAATGAAAGTTTATGCTGAATTTGAAATACGAGTAGGTAGGTAGATAAGGAAAAAATTACAACTCTAATTAACCTAAGTACCCGGATGACCAGGCTATGCTCGGTATTTTTTTTAGTACCTACGTTTTCTAAGAATGAAACCTAGCTAGATCGATTTATCGCCCCCAAAACCTCCTCCATACTAAATTTCGTGACCTCTTTGGGGCCGTTTCCGAGATTTAGATTATATTGAGAATTGCTCGTTTAAAGGTATCAGATAGATAGATTAATTAGTAAAAAAAATATTCGAGCTGTAGTTTTCTAGCAAAATCCAATTCTTTCCACTTTCGAATGGTACTTTCGAGCGGTGTATTTCAAATTGATATTTAGAAATCTTGTCACACGTTGTACATACACGGCATGCATTAAATCTTTATTTTTATATGTTGATTTAGCAAAGCGATATTTTTTTATGCTTAGCGAGTGTTTCTCACCATTCAACGCCCTTGCGACGTTACGCGCGTAAATGTGATATACCTAATAACGCGAATACTTACACTTCAAAATTTTCAGATATTATTGTGTGTCTCATCCCGCTTCTCCATCTATTGGGTAGTGTGCCATATTTATTGGTGTAACTTTGCCTAGGAGTTTCGGTGCGAAGTGCTCGAAGTGCTGCCGCGGCATTTCGTCCTCCGACTGGGTGCGGAAGGCGCGCGAGCAAGTCTACCACCTGGCATGCTTCGCGTGTGACGCCTGCGGCCGGCAGCTGTCGACGGGCGAGCAGTTCGCGCTGCACGAAGACCGCGTGCTCTGCAAGCCGCACTACCTGGAAACGCTTGACGGTGGATCCATATCCTCTGACGGTACCATCCAATTTATTTAACTTTGAGTTGCACTCGAAAGCAAATTCACGTATTTTCTTCTGACTAAAAGTAAAATATATGGAAGTATTCGTATTATAAAGTAACGAACAAATATTTATCTTTTTTTAAAACAAGTTTAAACTTTTCTCGTTAATACAAGTAGGTCTGTAACAGAAAGAAACTAACCAAATAATTATTTTATGCATTGACAGCTACTTAAGAATAATAATACAATTTTGTAACCCGATATCCATGCAGATGGCTGTGACTCAGAAGGCTACCACAAAAGTAAAGCCAAGCGGGTCCGAACGACGTTCACGGAGGAGCAGCTGCAGGTGCTACAGGCGAACTTCCAACTGGACTCGAACCCCGACGGCCAGGACCTGGAGCGCATCGCGCAAGTCACGGGGCTCAGCAAGCGGGTCACACAAGTCTGGTTTCAGAACAGCCGCGCCAGGCAAAAGAAACACCAACACACCGGGAAAGGAAAACAAAGCCAGCGTTAGTATTTGAAGTCAACTTAACTGGTTTAGCTAACAATGTGCCGTAGCCAATACTGTTGTTATTAAAATTATAATTAGTTTCAAGTAGGCATTACTTGGAGCTTAATTATAATGTTTTCAGATGTATGTCTTCAATTAATGAATTTTGATCACAATAAAGATATTATTCAAAAAAATCGAATGGCAATATTATCAGCAACGGAAACATTGCCGACGACTCATCGTGGGGGCTATCGTCTCAATAATAAGCTGAGCTAAGCGTAAGCATTTTAAGCCTGTACAATTCTTAATGTAAAACCGGTACTGTGCGAATTAATGCGATTGCGAATTCGGTTTTTTATATTTGTCTTGTGAGCAAAATGACCGTGTCGACAAAGCTTAAATTTTCAGGGATTATGTATTGTTCGCAGTAATGTCGCGGGAGTCGGACCCGGTGGGGTTTGGCCGGCCTATCAACCTCCACCTCACGTACTCCTTCCAGAACAAGCCGCCTTTTGTCCCGATAGGTAAAGCTATGACGTTATTTTAACTACAGTTAACCGCGGTGACTTTGATTAACGGGGTGGCTTTAAAAAGTATGTATGTATGTAAACTCTTTATTGTGCAAAATAAACAAGACAAATACAATTGACAAACAATGAGATACATGCACAAAGGCGGACTTATCCCTTTAAGGGATCTCTTCCAGTCAACCTTTGAGTGGATGAAAGGAGTAGTATATTAGGGATGGACGAGTGAGTTTAAAAATTGCAAACACTGAGAGCCACAATACATAACTTTACCGAAAAGTAATTATAATGACGAAAGCATTATTTTTATTTGCGTTTACTGCTTCCAGTCGATGTCCTCATCGACCGTCTTTGCGTCTACATATCAAACGTTCTCCAAATGTGGTCAATACCGATTTTATATCAAATTTTAAAACCACCAAAGTAGCCCCAAAATTATCAAAATCACCCTGGTTTACGGTACCAACTATAAATTTTAGGTAGGTGTAACCTAAAAACAAAAGCTCATTAAAACAATACTTTCTTTGATATTAAGGAAAATAGTTGGTGGCTTTGTGATTAAAATTTAAAAAAAATGTGTTTCAGACGGTACTTCGTTCACGGATTCCTCAATGGATGAACTTTCAGAAGACTCGTCGATCCATTGCATGCAGAGCGAAGTTTAACCTCATCTCTGGAAGCCATCGCAAACCCTTAGGAGTTTTTCAGGCTTGTTTATATTCTGAACACAACATTTTGTGGGAGATCTAAAACGAAGTCGATGACGTAAAAACTTAAATAGCTTTTAATGTAAATTTTTAATACTAGTAAATGTTCAGACATTAATACTACTACCTGACCATTCCTAAATTCCTTCGCAAAGTGGCAAGGTTCCAGAATGATCAGTTAAGAGTATTAACGCTTGTACCTATAGTTTATTAAGTCCCAGTCAGCATGACTATTTCTAAATTAATATTGTACAAAGTTATACTTTACCTATTTATTTATTTATTTCTAGTAACTGTGATACTTACGTTCGCTGTCGAATCCTTATTGTTTACCTTTTGACTTTATAATAGGTAACTGTAGGTATGTAGCATTTATTTTAACATTCAAATTTCAAATAAATTAACGTATTAAATACTTATATGTAGATATAGGATTGTTAGTACTTTTACACTTCTATAATCTAAGTACCTATGGATTTTCCTTAAGTAGTGCCAAATTAAACTCACCTTTTCTGTCTATATTAATAAAAGCCAAGAGCTAATTCTGTTTATTTCAAGACAGTTACTTTCAATTAAAGTTACTTGTTAATTAGCCATTCAGTGTTGCGCTGAATATATTTTGCAGTTCGTGTTTTCAAATCGCGAGAGGGAAAGAGTACACATTTTCATAAGAGCAACGAAGATGCGATGAGTCACGAGATATTGGTCTACCTATTAATTTCAAATACGAAGTTTGAAAGTATAATGCAATAACTTATGTTAATTATATTTTTGAAACAACAAATACTAAATAACTATACTATACTCACTCAGTGGTAATGTTCCATTCAATGAACAATTCGAGGTCAAATGCGAGTTAGAATCGCACATGTCAAGATATAATTATCTTAGTCCTAAATAAATTGTTTTGATTGTAATTTCCACCAATACACGTGCCAGAACCATAATAACGACCATACCTAATACACAAATTTATATCTAACATTTAAAGGCCATTAATAATAAATAAATAATAAATAAATATAAATAAATATCTTGGGACAAATTACACCAATTGACCCAGCCCCAAACTAAGCAAAGCTTGTGCTATGGGTACCAGGCAACGGATAAACATACTTATATAATGTAGATAAATACATACTTAAATACATACAATATCCATGACTCGGGCACAAACATTCGTATTCATCATACAACTGTCTGCCCCTACCGGGATTCGAACCCAGGACCTCTAGCTTCATAGTCAGGGTCACTAACCACTAGGCTATCCGGTCGTCAAGTTAATGTACATAAATATAAAATAAAAATAGATCAAACCGAGGGGATCAATTTAGTCGTGCTCTCTAATAGTTAAAAAAAACACGACTAATCGAATTACTAACCTAGCGCTATACAATTCCGCATTTTTTATTTAACAAATCGTGATGATAAGTACGAGATATTTATTTAAGAGTCATAAAAAATAATTCGACTAAAATTCCAATATATGCATGTGACATACTCGTAATAATGGGCAAGCTTTATGTCACTGGCAAGAGTGACAAGTGAAAGATTAGAATGAAAAAATGCCACCAAGTTTATAAAATAGGTAATGTGTGTAATATAATATAGCTAACACTTTCGACACTTGTCATGCAGAACCACTACTCAATTTTACAAACGCATAAAATAGGCACACCTTGTAATTACTAAGTAAACTGAAATGATGCCAATAAGCAATATTGGATAGTTCCAACAAATTTAAAAACAATATAGACTTATGCTTTAGACAAAAGATGTAACTGTTAAACATTACAACCTGTCTACATATAGGTAATGCACGGACCTCCTTCCTCATGAGTTTCAAAAAAAGAAAGCCAATATAAGTAATATAAGTTATTGTGTAATTTATCATGCTAATCAATTTCAAGGTTCAAGTTTCAAAAAGAAAAAAAAAAAAGTTTGGCGTTTAAAATGTGTTGCAATCATGAAAAGGTAATTAAAAGCTTATTCTTCAATTATTCTTATATTTCAGTTGCCCGACTCCACTTAGATAGGTTTCATTAACACATCACGTGGGGTATAAAATAAAATAACAATATTGGTTCTTAGTTGTACTTTGTCGCGGTTGTGTATGTTTTAAATTAAGATTAAGTGCAAAACTACTAGTACTACCACCGAGGAAAAACAAGCAGTGAGGTACTTCAAAGTCGTAAAAAAAAGAAAAAACCTTTGGAGAACATAATTATTTATTTCTAAACTATATTGTTTATTGAAACCATGCCATACAGGTAGAGGTAGAGGTTCTAAGTCAGATAATTTGCTTACAATTACTGCAATAATTATGTAACATATCTACCGGCTACTTAACAGTAGGTATGCCTTCATTTCTAGTTCTAGATTGTCAATTACTAAGCTGTTGTATTATATTATAAGTATGTATCCATTGACCTTGTCTTGGGTATTGGAGTCTTGTTTATTTATTGTGTTACTCTGTAAATACTTAATAATAGATGTGTATGTACTTATCAAAAAACTAGAATGTACAATGAAATTATTATTTTGTAGTATTACGATCGCGTTCGACATTACGTCATTGTAATGTTAACGCTCTATAGATACTTTAGGACTTTAAGTTTATAAGTTTACACTGTACAAATTTATTGAATATTATTATGTTGAGTAAAATTCTATTTTGATTTTTATGCTTAACAGCATTGGCCTAAATATTGTACGTATGAACCTAGGTACCCTAAAGCAATTAACAAAACAAAATTTATTAACAAATTTATCATACTCGTAACAATATTATTTATACCTAACTTAGATAAGGTAGTGGCGGCGTCTGTCCAAGCTTAGTATTCCGACTGATTCAAATGAATTTGAAATTTAATATTTACAGTATTAATTCAATATTAAAAATAATAATCAAAAACGTCTTAAAACTAGAAAAGTGTATTTCTAAAACTCAATAATAATAATTCTGGTAATTTATCTTTCAACAAGAAGTAGGGTTAACCATTTGTCATCATATCATTAATCATGCTAAACGTGGCCTTAAGGTTTCGTTACCTTAGGCTCTGTCTACCCCGTAAGGGGTAAAGACGTGATATATGTATGCCCACTCACAAGTTAAATATATATACGCACATAAAATATTTTATGTACCTATGTTGCGCAAAAACCCACGAATAACTTTCAAACCCAATTTATTATTGGGTTTGTAATCTTTTCCTATTGTTTCTAAATCAAGACTTCGGGCTGTACGTCTCCTTCATGCTTGTCTTACAGGTTCCAGGCTTGTTTTGTTAGTCAACATGATAATTTAATTTCTGGTTATTACTAATGTTCATTGGCATCCTCTCAAAGCTTTTCCATGGTGTTGAGCAGCAGTTCCATGTCCTGGTGGATGGCGCGCAGCATGTCCCGCGCCTGTTTGGCCGAGTCAAGGATGTCAATGCTCTGCGTGTAGGGGTTGTAGCGGACGCCGAAATCGCGAGGGATCGTCTGCGCATATTTACTGGAAACAATTACAATCATTTCTTAAATGTTATGTCTTCATATCGTGAACCACTTCTTACTATTACGATTCTTAAGTTTGAGCAGTTTCGTGCGGTATTTAAACGTCACAATTTTTTCATATTTCTGAATTGTAATTTTGTCGATTTCAATAGGAGTAGGACCCAAAGAAAACCTATTCATGTTCATGTTAGCTGGTGTACAATCCCAATTCTAAAAGTTTGGTGATACCTCCATCTACAATGTAAAACACATTAACATGGATAATTAATTAATATTATATCAAATCAAAAATCTTAGGAATCATGTTATAGACGATGTGGCTAGCAACCCATCACCATTTGATTCCCTTTTCCACCTATGCGCCCACAATCATGCTAAACGTGGCCTTTAGGTCTCGTTACCTTAGGCTCTATCTACCCCGCAAGTAAGGGATAAAGACGTAATTTATGCATGTATGTATGTATGCATCAAAATATAAATGTTCGTCACTTTATCTCTTCATTAATATTTACTGAGCATGTACGAGTACCTACCCCAAACCTAAGTAGAGGTCTTAATTGATCCAATAATCTGTGAGAGTGCAGAAGGTTACACGTGTAGATTGTTTACTCTTTGATCCTGCCTCGCGCATCATTACTACATGGAATACGCTTCCATTTCAACATTCTAACAATTAACAGCGGGATGGAACCTAAATAGTAATTAGTGTTACTGAAGATGAACATGTAGTCAGTGAGGTGTTCGAATCCCAATTAGGATACAAATTATGATGATAATGATGAAGATGATGAGTATGAAATATTTAGGTCTCCATGAAACACTTAAAAAGTACTTGTACCTGTTTGGATACAGTATAAAATACGAGTATAATATTTATGGATGATATAAAAATATATTTCGTGTAACGTACATCATCTTTTCTTTTGCATCCTCAAAGCTGTTAGCCACGAAGTAGACGGGCTGGTACTCTGTGATGGGGTACTTCTTCTCGCCGGTTACTTCGGGCTCGAAGTCCAGCAACTCCGGTTTTCCCGACAAACAGTATTGCAGCTCCCCGAACGAGGACAGGAGGCCAGCTCCGAACGCTTTCAACTTCCCGTCTTGCCGACATAGACCAAATTCCACCGTGAACCAGAAGCACTGTGGACGAACGATTGCTTTAACTAAGTCATCTCTAAAGTTCATTTAACTATAGCAGGTTTACACTCTAAGCCGTCGATTTTATAGTATTACTAGCTTCTGCCCGCGACTTCGTCTGCGTAGAACTATACATAAAAACCTTCCTCTTGAATCACTCTATCTATTAAAAAAACCGCATCAAAATCCGTTGTGTAGTTTTGAAGATATAAGCATCAGAGGGACATAGGGACAGAGAAAGCGACTTTATTTTATACTATGTAGTGATAGTGAAGAACAAAGTGAATAAGATAATTTATTATACTTACGGTTGCCAATCGCTCAATATAATCGTCGGGTGCCCCTAGCGACGCCAGTCCTATTTCCTGCGAGAACTGAGCAAATGCAGGGTCTGCGAACAAGGGCGCGTGCCCGAGCAGCTCGTGGCAGACGTCGGGCTCCGGCGTGTAGAGCGGGCGCGAGTGGTGTCGGATGTACTGCGTGCTGTGGAACACGCGGAAGGCCAGCCCCGCCAGGAAGTCGCGCGATGAAAGCAAGCCGGCTACTGGTCGGAGAGTGAAGCCTGTGCAGTCTGCGATTTACAACAAAATGTTCGCATTAAGGTCTTTTACTATTTTTGTAGACAATACCTTTAGGTGGGTATAATATGACCTGCTTCATGAAGGTTACGTCATTCACAAATCGGATATTTTACTGTACCTAATATTTTTAACTCCCGCCCGACGCAAAAAGAGAGGTGTTTGACGTCACTGTATGTGTGTGTGTGTGGTGTGTGTGAGTGTGTTGTGTATGTGTATCTGTCTGTGGCATCGTAGCTCTAGGGTTTTTTTCATTCGAAAGCCAATTTCCTTGCGATGGTTCTTAACCATGTTTGTGTTTGGTAAAAATCGGTGATGCAGTTTGAAGTGTACCAGCGCTTTTCCAAAATAATGTTAGGCTTTCTTGGCATAAAATTGAATTAATGTTTATTTAAGTATGATTATTCAATTAATGCGTGGGGGTTTTTGAAATTTTTAATTTTAGTTTTATCTGTCTTTACTTTCAGATTGGTCCCATATAAATTTTATGAAAATCGGTTCAGTCGTTTCAACGTCAGTTCATTTCTAGGAAAATAATGATGTTTTTACCTTTAAGGAAATTTGATACGTCTTCCAACTGAGGTATGTTGTCCTCCCTATATCCACAGTTCTCAATTAATAAAGGAAACACGTGGTTATGTTCATTACAAGCATGCGTGGGATACAATTCCGTTAACTTTTTGAACACAGTTCCCCATGTAGTGGTTTCTTCTTTGGAATAGTCCACGTGGGGCAGTGGTTGTCCATGCTTGTAGTTGTAAGCTATGTCTGCAAAATATTTGCGGCGCGCGCGATATTCGGGGTCAGTGAAGCCGGGGTGGTCGGAGTCGAGTTCGGCGCCGTACGATAAGATTTGGTTGGCAAATCTGTCCAAGTCACGTATGCGTCTAGGAAACCATGGTACGGCAGCTGTAAAAGAAAAGGAAGAATATGAGTGCCATATAAACCGAGTTTTTAACGTCATTTACCTTGTAGGTACAACCTACAGTCTATGTATCTACTAGCTGTTGCCCGCGACTTCGTCTGCGCAGAATTCGCTTATCGCTATCCCGCGGGAACTATGCAATTTTCCGGGACATAAACTATCCTATGTCCTTCCTCGGGGCTCAAACTATCTATATACCAAATTTCAACTAAATCGGTCGAACGGTTTAAACGTGAAAAGGTAACAGACAGACAGACAGAGTTACTTTCACATTTATAGGTAATATTAGTAGGGATTTTCATTTTCATTAGCCATACCTAAATTGTAGCCATACATCATTATGATTCCATATAACTTCACCCTGCGGGTGTAGTTACTTACTATTATTAAATTATTGCCTATTTACTTATCTACTCATTACTAACTACAAAAATATATTACTTATTGGGTTGTTGTTGTAATTTAGTGGTTTTATTTATCTAAAACTTACATCTATTGTCTTTATAATTCCTAGAAATGATGTTGAGATAGCCCACATTTTTCTTTAACTCCTCTAGAGCTGTTACAAAGTCTCCAACTCCGTGTTCGCATTCTACCATGAACTCATAGCCTGGCCGCCGGGCCGAAGACCGGGACTCGATATGACTGAGGTTGACTCCGTTAGAAGAAAATATGCCCAGAAACTTTTCTAAGCAACCCGCTTGATCAGGTGACTCAGCAGAAAACAAAAGCCATGTTGATTTGGCCGAATCGCGTCCTTCTTTGATGTAATTTCCACCATGCATCAACTTGGGCTAAAAAAATGAAAAGTTTATATCAATGTTAGTATTGCATCAGCACGTATTTTTGATATTTGATATAAACATTTGAAATAAGATACTAACTACACTATAGATAAATGACGCGCGCTGAGAGATAACGTATCATCTCATAAAACAGTAAATTCAGGTTATGCCAAGAATTAGTAACGCGATAACCTTCAACCTTTCACGAACTGAGCACTCACAGACAAGCGAAGCAGAGTGATAAAGCATATCATCTACTTGCTGACTAAATGAGTTTGAAAAGTAAACATTCTTTTATTATTTAAAATACACAAGCGCCATTTTGCAAATTTTAACCAGATTATAATCCTAGGACAAGATAGCTGCGTTAGACGTAATAGGTATTTGATAAGTACGTTAAACCTTTATTACTGGCGTACCTATGCATATTGTTGCCTCGATCCTTTGGTAGCAAGTTTCGTTTGCCTGCTAAGTTTTAGTTTCCTCGTTCACACGGAAAGAGCGAACACTGGTAGGAAATAAACTTATTGAAATATCAAACTTTTACTCAATCGTACAAAAATACATATAATATTTGGCACTCAACAATGTCAGGTTCAGCTTATATTAATTGACTTCTAACTTGTTATGCCTCTTATGCCTTTGAACAATATTCCAAATACCTTTAATAAGGTTTAACTTTATAAATAAACTAGCTTTTGCCCGCGACTTCGTCCGCGCAGGTAACGTTAAAGTGTCGTATACCATACCACCTTCATCCAATCATTTCTTCAAATATGAAGTCATTATTTCCTATCCCGTCCTTTTAATTTGCAAAATCCCTTCTTGATCCTCAAGGAACATGTAGGTCAAACACCAAGGATCTAAATCATATAATTATTTCTTTTTATTTCTTATCCCATTCGAATTTTGCAAAATACAGAAATCAGGACTTTCCGAAATTCCCGTGAGATAGGGAGTAAAAGGGATTTATATTTTTACTTTGAAACAGTCCTAACTCCGTAACTATTATTACTAGAATCTTTAAACTTGGCATAACAATAGGTAATTATGATATTATTATCTGAAAACTGATTTCTGTATTATGGAAAATTCCCCTGGATAAGAATTAAAAAGGATCGTTATATTTCGATCCTTGGTAACGTATTTGGCCGACATCTTCCTTGAGGATCAAAAAGGAGCAATTAGTAGGGATATTGCAAATTTCTCACGAGATAAAAGGACGGGATAATAAATATTGACTTAATATTTGAAGATATGATTGGATGTAGGTGGTAGTTACCTACGCGGACAAGGTCGCGGGCAAAAGCTAGTACTCTTATAAGTATAAAAGTACCTAATCCGCTTCTTTGGATGCTAACTGTAGCAATCTACGTAGTACTTTTTCGAGTACTTGCTAATAATTATATTTAAAGAGCTGCTTCTTGATGTGGGCAGTAGTAATTGTGCTCAATTAGAACACAGGTATTTAAAAATAAAAGTAAGGGTCTTCTTTAACAACTTAATTAAAAGTTTACGTTAGTTAATCTCTTGTACATGTAGATAAGTAATATAATATTACAATAGTGCCTACATGTAAAAACAAAGTCGTTAAACTATGTTTACTTTGTTATAATGAATTGCCTGCCGATAACAGGGAAAAGTGGATGAAATAGGTTAAAGTTTAAGCAAATAAATATTGTACAATGACGCAATTTTCGGAGGTAAAAATTAACATTTCATTTAAAGGATTTTTCAGTAGCGCTTGCATTTTTCTTGATCAAAGATAAAATATTCGAAGAAACTTAAAAATCTTTTAATAAATAGAAGTAGATAGGTAAAGCCCTGATTAACTATCTACATTTATTTATTGTGGTAGCGATTGTGGGTTTGTAATTCAATAATGTCGAAGAATGTCGCATTACAATTTATACTTATTATTAATATGGCACTTACTTAAATTCGCTTCGCATAGGATACCCTATGTGGGTGCACGAGTAAAATTAATTTTCTTTAATAATTCTCATTTGTGAATCCATAACTTGTTATAAGTTAAATATTCTAAATAAACAATTTTAAGATCGTCTATTTTTGGCATTATTTTGTATTATTTCCAAAAATAGGTTCATCACCTAAAGCACACACAAAAACAAAAAAGCTAACAAAAAATGTTTCTTAAAAAAATGGTGCTTTGTACCAACCAAATAAATGCCGATTGAATTTAAATTTGAAGTCCAATTTATTTTTGAGTAGCTGGAAATGATAAATTAAATTATCCTAAACTCAAAGATACCGCGATGGTAAATTCAAATTATTTGGGATATAGAAAATATTACTATGGGATCCTAAATTACACTAAAGCAAGTTCGGAAATCTAAAAGTAAAACTCACCCTGTCTGGTGGCGATGAAGACAGTTTTTCATCATTTTCAGGAGCCCTGGGTACTTCCATTTTTAAAGCGTTCCGAAATAAGTACGTTCTCTAGTACGTTCTCCTTAGTAAACAAATCGCCGTCACTCGTGCGCAGCTTTTATGTCCTCACGAATATGACGTCGTGATAAACAAGAATGTGGTTAATAATGGCGCTAGCAAACGATACACATTAAAAAATCCCGCTTTAGCTTGGTAGGTAACATAGCACACCGTGGATACGGCAAACATAAGAGTAGTTCCGGACCTGACATTATGTTACATTTGTGGTTGACTAACTAATTTATTTTTTTCAACGAACTACGTTTCTAAAAGAAAATTGATCTTTCTAAATAAATATTTATAGGTAGGTACATATATTGTGTCCTAACGAAGATTTACTGTTAAAAATCTTCTCATGTAGTATTTCACGTAGGTATGAGTCGAAAATATGTGTTATATTTTTGTTCTTAAACTTAGGTACTTTAAAAATTCTTCTCGAAAAAAGTGAACTACAAGTACCTACTTTCTTAAATTAAAAAACCGGCCAAGTGCGACTTTATTTTACAACTTTGCCGGCGTAGTTAATATGTACATCCATGCCTTATTACAGCTCTCTAGTGCTAAAAATCTCTGAGCTAAGCCGCGGACAGACAAACAGGCAGACCTTGGCGAAATTATAAGGGTTCCTTGTTGATTACGGAACCCTAAAAAGCAAAAGACACACGACAATGACATTTCCGATTTTGTAAAGCAAAGGAGTCAATAACGTGATCTGTGACGTACTTCAATGATGCTTGTATTTGAAATTGCACATGCAGTCTGATAAACAAACATTGACATAATTAGCATTACCAAATTGCAATCTAGTAAAGCAACAGATTTGCAAAAATCACAAACAATTATTTCTTCATTAGTTCACTTTATGATATTGTTAAAATAAAATGAATGTGTCCATAAATTAATTAAAAGGCATTTTATAAATTCCTCTTTCTAATTAACGCTCTATCAGGATTAGTACCTATTGCAAGATAGGATTTAAAATTTGTTACCACAAATATAAACGCAAGAGGCATTGCATCTTAGTCCTCTAGGTTGGCAACGCATCTGCAATCCCTCCGGGGTTGCGGGTGTCTATGGGCAGTGGTGATCACTTACCATCAGGTGACCCACTTGCTCGTTTGCCTTCCTATTCATATAAAAAAAAAAAAAAAAAGTAATGTTATCTAAAATGGTGTCAAATTTAGCACTGACACACTAAAGGTATTTCTTAAAAAATCGCGTTTAAGAGTGTGGCTTGTTCTTTTCATGAGTAATTATATACCTATACCTATCCACTGCAGTATGTCACTCGGCTAACTCGGGTCAAATCACAGACAGGAAACACTGAGAAAGTACCACATCCAAACATGGGTAAAGGAAGCTTAATGGCCTTGCCACATCTACGCCGTTGATATAGTTATAGTTCGAATCTCGATGTACGGTCGATGCAACAAATGACGAAAATTGCGTTGGTTAAGTTTTTGCGCTCGTTTAACAGGAAATTTAAAATTTAAAATTTAAAAACCGGCCAAAAGCGAGTCGCCTCACACACCGAGGGTTCCGAACCAATTCGACTCCTGAATATAAAATCCAGTATTAGCAAAGCCCTGTCCCTAAACAAAATGTAGGCAGTGTGTGGTCATTTTATATTGGTTGATAACATAGACAGACGTTAAAAAAATGGATTTTTAGATACATTTCATTAGTTGTGCTATAAGAGCTACCTTCCTACCAAATTTCGAATTTCTAGGACAACTGGAAGTACCCCATAGGTTTAACACACACGTGGAAACACCTTTTCTAATGACTGTATCTTTTGATTGCGTAAACTTAGCATACTTTCACAGCTTTCAGGGATCGCGGACCTCAGTATTTGGTATCAATTTCGATTTTATATTCCAAGGCGTTCCTGAGAAAAAGGGTCTTGACAAACAGACAGACGGACGCACAACAAAGTGATCTTATAATAGTTCCGTTTTTCCTTTAGAGGTACGGAACTCCAAAAACAACGTTAAAGCCTCGTGTTTTTGTGAACTATATATAATGAAGATCATAAATACTCGTATTAAAGTTGGTATATCCCAACGATTATCCTGCTTAGATCGGTTTTTTAGCCAACCCATTTTTAATATATTTTCTAATATACTAAATTTATCACGAAATATGTTTCATTTATTATCAGCTTGGTGAAGGGCGACTTAGGTTCGGATCTTAGACTATTGTAATATATCCATTATTGGATTGAAATAGATACGAACGGATATCTTAGGCATACTTACTTGTAAATTAAATCGCGCCATTTTGTTTACATCATATAAAAACTTTGTTTTGCGTAAGATTACGTGGTAACAAGCTTTGTTTTGTTGTTAGTACCATATCATTACAAATAGAGCGTGGTGAAAAAATGACTCTGATTAATTACATAAATCTGACATTACAACTATATGTAGAAAATGTAGATCAATAATATACCCTTTTAAAAAATAGTTAACTTGTCCATTTACCTCACTGTACTTGCTGCAGAAGTACTTGCACTAGTTGCACTGAAATAGTCAGGCAAACAAAGTTAATACGTAATAGTCTGGCGCAACTAGGAACAAAATAAAATGTATATGGAATTTACACGGAAAACTATTGCCATAAAACTGAAACAAAACATCAGTAGTGTTTATATGTCAAGTCTACTGTCAGCCACATTGCTTTGTTTGTCATCGCGGTTCGCGTACCTTTTTCCTTAATTTCTTTAGATTTCGATTCAAGTCAGTATTAATCGTTATGTAAAGCAGTGAAACGAGATCTACGTGGAAATATTTAATGAAAATATAACCGAAAAGACGGTATGAAATAAGTGGAAATAGGTCTTGAGGGAAAATGACGAAAAACGGTCGGTTTTGGCGAAATTTCCCTTGGATAAGACCGGTAAGTACCTATTGCCTTCGTTACTTTTAGTTACTTTTGGTCATATTCTGGGGCACCAGGCAATATACAGAAAACAAATAAGATATTTATATTTCATATTCATTTTCATTGTGTACTAGGGATGTACTATCATTATCGATAACTACAGGCTTATTTATTTACTATTGCGAATAATGACATATCAGAAGTGGAAACTTGTACGTAGTAATTCCATACAGTTACTATTATAGACTTCGTAACTTATTTTAGATTTAAAGATTAACTTTAACAAAATAATGAAAATATCATATCTCAGTTAAAAAAATCTGTTGCAGACGGTGGGTCAAACTTATAGTAAAAGAAAATTTAATATCATGGTCCAACAGACAAACTAAATACATTGAAATATATTTGAAGATACAGAGTATCACAAATCATAATAAATAAATAAATAAATTGAAAATGTTAAAGCACTTCCAGTTTAAAGAGCTTCTAGTTACCTACTCTGTGATAGTTTGAGCTCTATATCTGTGTGGTTGCTATTGGTTGTTTTATTCTGTTTATTGTTGACATTACTTGAATATAATATTTTTCCTTGAATGCATTTCTTATAGGTACTTTAATAGAAAAAGTTTGTTTTCACTCGGGTTCCACATAAATTAATTATCCACTACAATAACATATGACTAAATGTGAAATCGATCCTAACCGTGTTTCGATTACAAAAATTGTTAACGTGAGCCTATATTACAACCTAAATTATTATTTTTTGGCGTACATTTTGATATTGTTTTGCCGTGTAAACCTTGTGTTAACTGATTCTATTCGCTAGTATCTATAGGAGTCCCGTCTCTTAAGACTGGTATTTATATTATCTTTGGTACATAACATCCGGACATCTGCACTCAATTGAAAGAAGGCCATACTTAATCCATAATTTTAACTGACCATCATAAAACGAAATCAAACTTTTACTTTTCCTAAAACCATCAAACGTCATACTTTTTATCTGTCATTTTACTGAAAGCCACATTTCTAAGTAGAAATATTAATTTAATACTTTTCCCTATAAGTTAAATTCCAAAATGGTACAGTTGAAGCAAGTATCATTGCGATTGAAATCCATTACAAATATTCAAAAAATCACAAAGACGATGAAGATGGTATCCGCTAGCAAGTAATGTACTTCCTTCGTAACCTATTTCTGATAATTCCTGATAAGTAATAATGTAAAGGCGAGTGTTTTTGAAAGTGCGTGAATATAATGACGTATTTTATTAATATTTATCAAACATGTATCTAGGTTCACGAGAGCTGAAAGAGAGCTAAAAGCTGCCAGGCCCTTTGGTTATGGGCCTCGTAAGTTTTACGAGTCAAGTCACTTAATGAAAAAGGGCTCAGCTGAAGACGGCACGAAAAATGCAAAGGATAAAGCGGAAACGAAGGACCAAGGGCAACCGGCACCGCCGCCCACCGCAGCCGAAATACCAATGGACAAGGAAGATGCGAAAAACATTAAGAGGATCTATATAGCTGTGACCTCGGACCGAGGTAAATCAGTCGGCAAATAATAATTAGCATTAAGTAGGTAGGTACAGTGAGGGAAATGTATTCACGTATCACCGTAGAACCCCGTCGCAATTGACAGGCCGCCGTCATTCAAACTCGAGTGATATCTCACCTTAATGCGTTAGGGTTCTACGGTGGCTCGTGAATAGTAAATGTGATAGCTTTAGAACTTTGCTGTCACCTGCTGAATCAGAACAGTTTTAAGTATACTTATTTATTTTTGCATCCAATGATATAACTATCATTTTTGACGCAAATAAAATAAACTGGCATTGACCCGATTTTATCTACGCTACCCAATAATACGTGTCAGTGCCGCAACGAGACGACAAAGAAAATAATAAATGCGCTCAATCTAGCACAAGTTCATTTTTATCTCATTTATGCAGGATTTAATAAATTGTGGTTGTGGTGGTTGTTTACTGCTTACGACCCTACCCTAATAACGCGTACTTTATACTATTTTAGTATTAAGTAAATACTCATCGTCTTACACAATTAAGTGAAAGCTGTGTGTATGTACATGACTTAAACATAAATTCAATTACCGTATACTAAATACGTAAAGCGTCAAACGTGTTTAGTATCTATAAAGATACATGTGTCACAAACATTAACGAAGAGTAGCTACCTAATTGCTAATTGGCATTGTTCATTTTTTTTAAGCTGTGCTTTTAACACCTTTATTTGATAAAATGGACTATTTCAAGCAACTAATTTGAATAATATGCTTTTACGTAGCTTTGTTTGTTAATAATAAATATTTTTTCGCTGTTTGATAATTTGATAAGTTAGGCACGATCCCAATCGCCTTCGTGCAGCAATAAAAAAAACGTTTTTCTCTATACGTCAACGTCATAAATCTGTGAATGTGTGTTTGATATCAACGTCAGCCAATGTTCAATGTGGTCGGATCGTTCCGTCCGTTGGTGTTGTCATTATTTTCAGTGCTGTTTTTGCTTTCCTCGTTGGACCACAGAACAAAACGTTTGATCCCTGTACATCTTTCCCGACTCTTACTTACATTAAAGTGATTTTCGCAACAATACATTGTGTAAACTTTGAAATATTCCACATTAGCTTGCGTACACCATTCCTTCTGCAAATTATCTCTTTTCTCTTCTTCTTCTCTTCGATTTTGTGGGGCTATTGTTCAAATCGTTGTTACACCCCGGCACAAAACATTTTTCATAAATATCCATTATGTATTTCACAATTTTATACTTTGAATTGGCTTTTATTTGTAATGTTTGTAGATTATGTAGGAACGTAATGTTATGATGTAGACGTGACAGTGACACCCTGACAGTTATCGTAGCTTAACTTTATTTTCTATTTTTGTGGCAAACATTTAATGCCTGATTCTGACATGAAACCGAGTCGTTAGGTAAAACAAAGGTCAAAAGTACTTTTACAAAAATATCTGCAATCGTGAAGTATTTTTGAAATCAGACAAGATAAATCGGATAATTGATGGTTTTCCTCCAAATGGTTTTCGAATTGGAGCATACCTACCATAAAAAATGAACAATGCCAATTGTGCTTCTAGTCTTAATAAAATCTTGTCAATTTTGTTTGTAATAGTTATGGATAATAATGAATTAATATTGGTAATAAAATAATATTATTACTTATCATGAAAATATGTAGTTAATTAATCTCACATACGTACGAGACAGAAGTTTCTTGAAAATGATCACGCGTCATACCTACCATAGGTACTCGTATATTTAATCAAATGCAGTTGACCTTTTTTTATCACACACGTCATTTTAAGTAAAAGTATCATAAAATAACAATTTCACTTTAGCCCGTCATACTCATATCCAAACTTCATGGTTTAAAAACAGATTGAAATTATAAAATAGGTACTTATTGAAGGAAATACATTTCTAAATCGTCCACATAAAACTAAAATAAGCGAGGGGCTCAGCATCTGCTCAGTGTGACTGCAACTGCGATACGTGACAAACTCCTTTCTTTGAAGGCCATTAAATAAAACTGCAAACGTATCTACCGCATTTTGTCTCCCCAACACTTTTATAGTGCTGCCATCTATTGTCAGTATGTGGCCATTTTTAGAATTCACGTTCGTTACGTTTTCTGTGACCTGTCAGGATTGTGCGGCGGTGTACACTCCGGCGTGGCGCGACGTATCCGCCGACAGATGGCAGAATTGCCGAAAGAAAGCCCTGAACCCAAAATCATCTGCATTGGCGACAAATCTCGCACTCAGCTGCGGAGACAATATTCAGCAAATATGCTCGTCAGTGTAAAAGATGTAAGTGAGAACTTAAGTCACTTATGATAGGATTTAGGAGGATCGTTGAAATATTTTCGAAGCACCAGGATAGACTCTTTAATGAGGGCTAGAGGCGCTAGTGTAGCGTGAAGTAGTATCACTATCATCACTACATGGTGTAAAACAAAGTCGCTTTCTCTGTCCCTATGTCCCTATGTATGCTTATATCTTCAAAACTACACAATGGATTTTGATGCGGTTTTTTTTAATAGATAGAGTGATTCAAGAGGAAGGGTTTTATGTATAATTCTACGCAGACGAAGTCGTGGGCAGAAGCTAGTATTAATATAAACATCAATTTAGTAGTAAATGTTGGATTTTCAGGCTTTATATCACAGTTTTTTTAGTGTTATAAAGATGGTCCCCGATTATGTAATGGCTGATAGATTTATTAAAATATGAAAAGTTGAGCTAAGTGGAATAGGTGCCAAAATAATTAAGTGGGCATAAAAGGGCAGTAATTCAGAAGATAAGCGGGACTGCGTAACGCTGAGTACCTATAATAAAAAAAGCTATTAAAAATTACATAAAACAAACTCTTATTAATGTGGAACCGTAATTGCAATACCTAATTAAAACAGCCAGAGTAATATATCTTACTTTGCAGTGGCACCAACTAGTGAGTACAAATACGATAGCCCTCATTCACAACGAATAAAAGTTCATACATGCAACATTTAGTAGGTAGGTACTTAGTCGTTCTTTATTTTTAATCTTGTGCTTGAAATGGTCTTCCAGATTGGTCGAATAGCACCTGTCTTCGCAGATGCCTCTGTTATGGCTGCAGCAATAACAGAATCGGGCTACACTTACGATATTGGAGAAATAATGTACAATAAGTTTCATAGTGCCGTCAAGTACGAACTTAGCATGGTGCCTGTTTTCAACAAATTCAAGATTGAGGTTGGTTAAAAATTTTATAGGTAGGTACATACTTACCGAGTTCGACTTTTCGGCCCTTCATTATTTAGAAAATAAAACTTTTAGTGACATCCACACAAAATGCGGGTGAGATTTCTTAAAGCCTTTCCTCTAATGCAGTCTGCGCCGAACATGACTGCGTTTGACGACGTGGACGAAGACCAGCTGGAGTGCTACGCGGAGTGGACGCTGGCGGCGCTGCTATATTACGCGCTGAAAGAGAGCGCGGCCTCGGAACAGTCGGCACGGATGTCGGCCATGGACAATGCAACAAAAAACGCCGGAGACATGATCCGAAAGCTCACGCTGCTCTTCAACAGGACCCGCCAAGCTGTCATCACCAGGGAGCTCATCGAGATCATATCAGGTGCAGCCGCCTTGAAATAAAGATCCTAAACTACCTCCACGAAATATCTCATCCGCTGTTAAAGTTAACTTCAAACGTGTACAAAAAACTTAAGGATGAGAATGTAACGAATATGTTTTTATACGATGGTGGACGTGTTCGTATTAAAGCAGTTATAAATTATGAATAAATGTTTAGATAGTTAGCATTTTAGAAGTTTCAATCAAAGAAAGGGTTTGTGACACTCAGTATTTTGCTTTATTAACCTTTCGTACGCCAATATCAGAATATAAAAAATAAAGAATTTGGTTTCAATCTTGGCCCCGATCCGAGACTAGGCATTTGAAAGATTAATATTGGAATCATATCACAGCTGAAGACCTCTACGCTTAATTCAGGAAAATTAATAAATATGACGTTTTATGAAACTGTTAGGAAAAAGTTAATCAAATAATTTACTGTAATAAAGATTCATAAGTAATATATATTTTGTAGAGTCAAAAAACGCTCCTTTTATTTTCATGTTTCCTTCGCTTATGATCGTAAAAACACTTTCCCTGACTGAACATACACATACACATATCACGTCTATATCCCTTACGGGGTAGACAGTGCTTATGGTAACAAGACCTACAGGCCACGGGTAGCATAATGGGCATGTAGGTGGAAAGGAAAATCATAATAGGCATTGGTGGCTATATATATAGACGCATCGCCTATAACACAATGGCATTACAAAAAAAGAAGCTATAACATGATTCCTAGTCCAGACTGAACATTTTCATAACAGTTGCATTTTCCTCAAAACGTATTTTTTATCCAATAAGCACATTTCCCTAAATGGTACATTTTCCATTGTGTGTTTATAAATTTCTTTGGATAAAGCACTCTGGCGTATGTACAGTCAACGTCAAAAGTAAGTGATCAAAATCAACGTTTCAAAACATCCAGCATGACGTTCCAGATGTAACAAGTCTTACCAAAGTGTCAGTTTTAAATATACCGCCTATTGTTACCTTGCAATATTCTGTAAACCTTTTTTCTGTTTTAGTTGTTACTAGCTGACCCGGCGAACTTTGTTCCGCCTTAAATTTGAAAAATTCCAGTGGTTTGGGCTGTGCTATCCCGCGGGAACTATGCAATTTTCCGGGATAAAAACTATCCTATGTCCTTTCCTGGGACTTAAACTATCTGTATACCAAATTTCAACTAAATCGGCTCAGCGGTTTAAGCGTGAAAAGGTAACAGACAGACAGACAGACAGACAGACAGACAGAGTTACTTTCGCATTTATAATATTAGTAAGGATTAGTAAGGATTATGTGGTGTTCAATAAAGAGTTATTGTATTGTAAGTAGTCAAAAGAAAGTGATCATAAATATAACAACACCGCGACAGAAATCAAGTGACAAACCAATGTTTCAAAATAAAATCCATTTTTGTTAATGCGTCAAATAAATAACAAAAGAAAAACAATTCAATACGATCCAAAGTTAGGAAAAAGTGGCTTCATCAACTTTTTGACGATTCTGCCAATGTCGTGGTTGGTTAAGACACGGCAAGTAAAGTCGGAATGTCTGAATGAAAGCTCTATAAAAAAAGGATTTATTTAAAATATAACCAAAAATCAAGCTGATGCAATAAATAAGACCTTATTTCAAAACTTTGGCGGACATGAGAGGTGTTATAGTCGCTTCCCATGTTTGTCTCACGAATATAACCGACTAGCCGTTGCCCGCAACTTCCTTTGCATAGAATTCGTTTATCGCTATCCCGCGGGAATCACGCAATTTTCCGGGATAAAAAGTAGCCTATGTGTTATTCCAGACTATAATCTATCTATGTTCCAAATTTCATCCAGATCGGCCCAGTACTTTTTGAGCCTATTCATTACAAACATACAAAAATAGGTACAAATCTTTCCTCTTTATAATATTAGTATAGATATAAACCGAACATCTGATTTGTACTATGACTCGTATTCTATAGATAATCACTTTAACTTGTAACACTCTACAATTCCAACTGACATTGGCCCAAGCCCTTCGGCCGCCATTAAGGGGGAAATTGAATTGTGTTTGACTGATTTTTGATTTTTAATATGTACCTATATAGTCTATTTGACAATGTAAAATGATTTACACAACTAGTGATCTGCGGCATCCTTGAGAAACTCTTCGTAGGCTGCGCCGGTCATCAGCTGCTGCAGTTCTGCGGGCCTGGACAGCCGTACCCGGAACAACCAGCCCTCGTCGTAGCACGATTGGTTAATTGTGGAAGGAGAGGATTCCACAGCTGAGTTCTTCTCTGTTATCTGGAAAGAGTTTGCTTGTTTGAAAAGCGGAGAGGCGTGGTACGAAATAATCAACTGACTGCTGGGTCATGTGGGAACGAGAGTAAAGATTTTATATTGTTTGTTAAATAGTTCCTTGCTCACCACTGTTGTCATTGTAAGTATAAAATTTGGTACGATGAAAGCAGCCAAAAAGTGTGAACGTCGCAGTACCCTAGGTACTACCCGTCATTTTATAAAAAAGTACAAACCTGTTCTTACCCCTCCAGACCCACTATACCCCTGGCACTACCCGTGGGAGTAGGGTAGAAGTATGCTAAGCCATACCACCATAGTAGTGCTGGGATCTGAGAAATTGGAAAAAAAATTGACGGAGCACCTATTCCTGGGCGGCTTGGTCTTCGGGCACAAGGAGCTACTTAACTGACATAACTTACCTAATACTCGTAGTTTACTACGGTACTACGGTGGTATGGTTAAGTCCCACGATACTCCCAGGGGTAGTGCCGGGGGTATGGTGGGTCTGGAGCCGTTCCATGTACAAGTTTTGCCTAAACTAAGCTGTGTCGGGCTGGAATGGTGTAGGAAGATACTGTTTTACCCTCGACGCAAAAAGAGGGGTCTTATAAGTTTTACGTCAATTTCTGTGTTTGTGTTGGTGTCCGTCTGTCTGTCTCTGTCATCGTAGCTCTCAAACGGATAGACAAGCCAAACGGAAAGCCAGTATCCTTGCGATGATTCTTAACTGTTTGGTAAAAATCGGTCCAGCACTTTTCCAAAATTACGTACCTAAGGCATTTTGACAGGACAAAGAATTACGTGGGGAATTTTTAATTTTTTAAACTTTTAGCAGTTAATTATGTATATTATCCGTTCACTGGTGTTTGGCAAGAGCTCGTGGCCAAATGACAGATAAAAACAAATTAAAATTTAAACTAAGACCAGCTTAACAAGTTTAGTGTTAATTTAAAAGGGTGTAAGACGGGGTGTAAGGGGTTGCGGATTCATCGCTGTATGTGGTCGCAGGGAAGCTCTAGACAAGCCATCTACATCTTGCGATACTAGTGAAATTTTATTCCTCCCTTACTCAAACCCTGTGCATAGGTGTTGTAGAATTTTGCTCATGTTGTCTAGCGTTCCTGCATGTAATTTGTATTGGTCACGGTCACAGGCTTCAGATATGAGCTATGAGCTTACAGTGCCAGATACCGGAGTGTAGACTTCGCTGGCCGCCTTGACGCTCTCAAGTGCAGTGCACTCGTCCCCTGCGACCAGCTCCGCGCCGGGCTCCGGCAACTGCGCGTACACTACTTCGCCGAGGGCCTCCTGAGTGAGACATCCAATAGTCTTTATGTTCAGCATTAAAAATAATCGAACTAATAAAATTGAACTGAACTAACCTGCGCATAGTTTGAAATGCCAACGGTTCCTATGTTATCGCTAACTGAAATCCATTCGTGTTTTTTTGTGAAAAACATATCTGAAATTACAGAAATCATCTATGATAGTTATATTTATATCAAAGTAAAATATCTATGTTAACTTTTATTCAGGTTGAACAGTGTATACCTTTTCTGGTGGTAGTGCTGCTGTACGCTGCTCTGCAACAAAAACTTATGGCGGCTCTGACGTGATTTTGTCTTGCTGCACGAATGATGCTCGTCAGTGCCATACTGTACCACCTACGATTTAGACGTAAACACCAGCAAGTTACGATTTGAAGAACTACTTGTTCGAAAAAACTTGGTACCTATCAAGTCACTAAAATACTTAACTTAACTTAACAAATATAAATTAAACCGAGACGCGTGCAGATCTTGGCTGGCGTACAATTTATACTGTCACCCAAGTCGTGTTAATATAATTTTGTTTGTCTATTTAGTGATAACATAATCGGAATTATCTTGACGGGCCGAGTCCGCTGGGGGTCATTTTGCTATGTAAAGAAGACGTTTGACTAAAAATTATTATTTTTTATTAGGTATGGATGTATTATTTTATAGACACGCCTCAACGCTTTGCGGGGGATACCTACTGCTCGAAGCTAGAATAACCGTTCTCGACTTATAATCGTGAGTTGAAAACAACGGAAAAGTTTAAAAAAGGGCTGGTGGAAACTGTTTAAGCTGTCGAAGTCCCAGTTTTTAGGGTTACGTATTAAACAAAGAACTCCTATAGTTTCGCTATGTCCGTCCGTCTGTCTGTCTATCCGCGACTTAGCTCAGAGATTTTTAGTACTAGAAAGCTGTAATCTAACATGGGCGTACATATTAACTACGCCGACAAAATGGTAAAAGAAAATCTTGAATACAATTTTTGGTTAGGTTAGGTTAGGTTAGGTTAGCTCACACGTAAAGTGGGGATGAATTCTTTTTTTTCTCGTTTTTTCCATAATGTGGGGTGTCGTTGGAAAGGTCGTTTTAAAGTATTTTGGGTGTGGGAAATCCATTTTCGATCCAATGATCCGTTTGTGAAATATTAAGCTTTAAAGTTCTCTCTCTCTCGGTCGGGTAAGGCCTCAGAAGATATCCAATACGAGTATACAGCAGCTGAACCAATGGAACACCGCAATGAAATAAGCCGGCAATCTTTCTTCATCTGATATTATTATGTTGGGATTTGGTTGTCTGAATAGGTGAAACTAAAGATCCACGCGACACCATTTATGTTGTATTTATGACCAAAGATTCATATGACGCTACATTTCATTGCAGTTTAGAGCTTCTCCTTAATAGTATTTACGTATTTGTTTTTAAATTGACTGAGAAACGTTGCTAATGCTCCCTTTCATCATATTCTTAATGATGAAAGAATTGTGTTTTATTGCATGGTTAAGAGCATGTACCTACCGGGTTTTTGTCTCTGGTTTTCAGTGGATGCTATCGTCTTTTGGTATTTACTGGCAATGGCGTGATGCCAGCCCGCTCACCGCAGCCATTTTGATATTTGTGCGGCTGGAAGCTGATGCTACGTGAGAGTTTCTTGATGAACACACAAAGCGACACAAGGATAAACGTAATTAAATCAAATAGTGGCGTTGGGGTTGTGGTGAAAAACGTAGCTTAAACAAACGACCGATTTAACGAATGTTACGTATTTATTTATAGTCAAATAATGCGTGGGTACACGTGAACACTTACCGACATCGAACAAGAGTATACTTAATGCACTTTTTAATTATTCTAAAAGTTAAGTAGCATTTCAGCCTGTCTGCAACTTATTATTATTACTTATATAATGAATGATATCAAACTTAGAGCATCATACATGAGTTAAACTAAAAAGATACACCTAGGATATACCTACAAAACATGCAATAGAAAATAACTATATTCAAATGATTTCTTTTAAAGCAAATTCACAAAAAAGCTCTAAAAATACAAAGGTGATTAATTGTAAGCGGGGATACTTTACAATTTTTTTGTAAAATAATATGTTAAACATATACGAGAGAATTATTTTTCAAAATGATTTTATGATTTCCATTTAAAAGTCGTACAGGTTGTCAATTTACGAGTTTTACACAAATACAACGCTCTTATCGTAATCTGTGTTTGTGCAGATTGTACAATTGATCAGAATCAGAATTAGTTTAAGTATAATATTATTAATGTCTAAGGTCAGAAACTTAAATCGTCGGCATACGGGTTGTAGCTATATATTTTCGATACAATTATTATTAAGACAACGCTGTCGTTAGGTATTATCTAGTGAGGTTACTGTAAATAGCAAGGTGTGGCCTGTGCGGTACTGAAGATGGCGCTGATGGCGCTGTAGGTGGCGATGATGCCTCCGACGACGCCGATGCCGATCACCTGCCAGCACGCCATTTTCATCCAGCCGGGCGGGTTCCTGCACACACAATTTCACTTGCATTAAAACCTAAGCGTACTGGTGTTCGTTGAATGCTAATTCAAAATGTGCATCGATCGCTCCGATCACGATGATCGTTGATCACAAATGGCCCGCTTTTTAACACAATCACAAACAGCAATATCAAACACCTTGTAAAGTGCAATAAAACCCAAACCATTGTACTTGTGTTTATAATGATAAGGATTACAAGTTCCAACAATGCATTTTTTAACTTACACCGCCTCTTGGCCCTCTGCAGCGGGCTGGTCGATGAGCTTCAGGTAGCAGTAGGCTGGGAGGATGAAGGTGAGCAGCGCGACGCTGGTGCCGCCGACCAACGCCAGGATGGTGTAGAACCGCGGCACGCTCTCGCCGATGAACAGCAGAGCGGCCATTATTGACAAACGGACTAACATACGCCAACCTACTGAATCTGGGGATAATAACATCATGCTAAAGTTAATTAAGTAGACTTAATGTTGTTCAGCTGTAGATGGATTCTCTTAAGCCGTAAGGCTTTTTAAGGTGGCAGATTATTCCAATGTCATCTAATCACGGGAGGAGATATAAAAGAATTTTTTATTTAAAATTGTATGCAAGGTAAGAGCGTTTTTCTTTAATCGGTCTTTTCACTACGGTTGTGAGCTGCCTAGAAGATAGCGTCCCAAAACTACGGAAATTTATTTTATAACTTACCTCGCGGGACTTCATAAAGTTCTTCGAGCTCCTGGCAGACGGGGTTGATGATGATGATAAAAGCAAAGACCAGATGTATTGCCATCAGTACATTAGCCACAAGAGTAAGCGGAGTCGCGGACAAGGAGGTAACGATGTTGGGTGACACTGCCTCGCCATACACCGCGTACCCGCCAATAGCAATGGGAAGGTACAGTAGAAGGATCGCTGAAATCGTATTAAACACATTTTGCGTCATCATCATCGTGTTCAGTTTTGAATACGTTTATATTCCTGGACATTATTACTGTTATTAGTCCCGAGGGCCTCATGTGGATTTCGATTTTTTTAATAAATACCATTATATAATATAAAAGTTTTAAAATATATCAGAAGCACATCCAATAACAAACGTTACTACTTCACATGTAAGCAAACAATTTTTTGCGCTCTTTTATGAGTATTTTTTACAGGCATAATTGCCTACATAAGTGAAATGCACCTACCTCCGAAGCTGTAGTGCAGTGTTTTACTGAATTTTGTTCTATCAGCCATATCATTTTGAATTGTGGGGAATGTAGATGCTCCACCAAAAGCAAACATGATTGTGCCAAGAGCGAGGAAGAACTCCTGGAATCCGTGCAGGCCGTAACGGAACACAAACGGTCGGATATCGTTCATCATCTGGATAAAGTACAACACGCAGGCTATCACAGTGGACCCGAAGGCAATGATGCCCGTGAAACTGAAACAATCAAAATAGTTACACTAAGTTTCGTAAGTATGTACAAGAATTTAAAGAGCTACCAAACTAGAAAAAATTTTATGATGCTGTGCTATCATAACATTTCTTCGTGGTGATGTAAAACCGTTCATATTACTTAGGTATATTGCAGCAATGTAGACGGCAAATTAGAAGTATACGATAGTATATAGTCTACTAGCTTCTGCCCGCGACTTCGTCTCGTAGAATTATACATAAAAACCTTCCTCTTGAATCACTCTATCTATTAAAAAAACCGCATCAAAATCCTTTGTGTAGTTTTGAAGATATAAGCATACATGGGGACAAAGGGACATGGGGACAGAGAAAGCGACTTTATTTTATACTATGTAGTGATAGTGATAGTGAATTATGGTTATTGACCCTGACTATGATCCTAGAGTTTCCAGGTTTGAATCCTGATGGGGCAAAAAATTACCTACATTATTTTTTCGACAAAGTTGAGTTTGCCTCAACCAGTGAGTCTGGTTTGTTGCCATGCGGTATTTGCGTTTTAACTGAGTAATTCATAATATATAATAGGTATGCAGGCATCCGACCAGAATGTAGAAATTAATGTGCCGATGACGTTATATCTTCAACTTTAATATATGCCTGTTTCATCTCAAAGCTTTTAATTAACCTTTCCTAATGTGTATGATCATAAGGATCAAAATTAAGGCTATCTTTTTGTATTTTCATTGTAATCAGTAAGATCGGCATTATTTGAGACAAACGAGACTAGAATGTAACTTTCTTATTCCCACATGTAAAGGGTTAAACACGTTTACCGTGGTCCTACACTGCTATACTAAGGTTTTAAATGTGTTTTTCAAAATGTGGTCATGTCAAGATTAGGGACGTTCAGCCGTTGCCCCTGTCCGCCACACCTCCCACACGTCTGCTTTTTACGAGCATTTATTTATTATAGCGTTCGCTAGAATGATTGCAAAAAATCCGAGCGATTTGGCTCTATGCTTAGCTCTGTTCGTTGTTCAGATTGACAAATTAAAAAACAGTGAATTCTCAGATCAGTAAGCACGTTTACCAAGGTCAACGCAATTGGTATTCCTGTTGTTTAACTTAAAATATTATTATGTTGAAATTTTATAGAAACAGAATAATGTTAATATTATCATAAATTTATGACGTTACTAGCTTTTGCCTGCGACTTCGTCCGCGCCGAATCAAAATTTGTGCTAAAATTTCTTCTCTCCTATATTATATGTAAGGAATAGATATAAACCGAAAAGGTAGGTATACCTATTTAAATTAATAAACTATTATACTTAAAATGGAAACTAACATCCTTTTGTTTTTAACCCCCGACGCAAAAAGAGGGTTGTTATAAGTTTGACGTCGATGCTGTGTTTGTGTGTATGTGTGTATTTGTCTGTGGCGTCGTAGCTCTCAAGCGGATGGACCGATTTGGATGCGTTTTTTTTTCATTTTTATAGCCAATTTCCTTGCGGTGGAAGCCATGTTTGGTAAGAATCGGTCTAGTAGTTTGAAGAGTATGAGCCCTTTTCCAAAATGATGTAGGCATTTTTAGTATTCAATTGAATTATTTTATTATTTACTTATGATTATGTTATTTGTTATGATGACGACGCAGCGGAGCCACAACGTTTCGTCGCCTAAATAACTTTTATTATATTTTTTGAATTTTATAGCGCATTGGTTTCGACTGTAATGCTGTAATTTTCTATTGACTAAATAAATAAATAAATAAATTTCCTTACATTTGAACGTGATGTCAAGTGATGGTCTCTATGCGTGTTTTGCAGCTAAATGCTAGCCAGCTATGGATTGTGCGGCATATTATCGACTTTGACTTCCTTGCTGGCTCCAGCTGTGTACTTACTGGAAGTCCTTGGGCGTGGCAAAGAGCAGCAGCGGCGTCATGGCGCCAGCGACGATGAGGTACCAGATGCAGAGCGTGACGGTCGGCAGCAGCGCCAAGAACACGTTCTCGATGATCTGCGCGGCCAACAGCAGGTACACCACTGATGCGCCGAAAAGCGTCACCATCATCGCGCAGGATACTACCACGCTGTTTACACGACAACAAATAATTATACTCCAAATACTCCAGCGATTTGAGATCGATTAATCGAATAATCGATTTCTCGTGAGCTCAAATTTGAACCAACGATCCTATGCTTTAGAGGCCATAGGTCAAACTTCTAGAGGAGTACGCATTTTACTTATTACCAAACATTATTTATATATATCTATATATGTATATGTATGTATATTATATAATCTGTATCACGTAAACGGCTCCAACGATTTTCATGATATTTTGAATGCAGGGGGTTTCGGGGGCAATAAATCGATCTAGCTAGGTTTCATTTTTACAAAACGTACAAAATAAAATACCGAGCAAAGCTAGGTCATCCAGGTAACTAGGTACTGTATTATAATGCACACAATACGATACTGTTGAACCAATGAAAACCCAAATACATATAATATAATACTTGAGTATTTCTAGATTACTTCCTATAAAAAGAATCAGAAAAACAACGTATAAGATATGTTGTAACCGAATCTATTAATGAATCAAGCTCAAAACCAGTTTGGCCGGCTTCGCTCGGCGACCATTAACTTATTTCACCATGAGTTCACGCATGTGATGTGGAATTAGATATCGTCGTGACTTTGAAAATGTCGTATCTAAAGCACTAATTAAATTAAACAAAACATTATATAAATAACGTAATAAATTGCAAAATTTTCTAATGATTACTCAGGACTTTTTATAAGCTCTTATTCGGCTCGTAGTGTTTGTACATTGCAGCTCAAATCTTGTAAAAGTCCTCACTTCTATGCTAGGATTGGATTTAAATTTTATACGTAGGTACTTATTTGTAAATATTCACAGTCATATAAAGTAGGTCAGCTAAAAAGTAGTAAGTCAGCTAAAAAGCTTGTATTTTTAATTTGACTGTCAAAAACTTTTTCAAATTTATCAAATTTATTTTGTTGTGGTTTTGGTTTTCAAAAGTGCTCTTTTTATGTATTTGCTTTTGTTTGTACCTATTTAGTTGTATGTGATCAAAATTTACTACGAATGGAATCCAATTTGATATAAACAGAGAATTTAAATTGTACTATATACTGCTATCATTAATCCGCCTCATGCCGCCACTTTTCTTATATTTTTAAATTTTAACCAAATTTTTTTCAAATAACTTTCAACCCAAGGGTCGCGATGAGTCAGTTTCACCCGCTATCCAGATAATCAATGACCTACTTTCAGAGCATGAGAATTGAAAACACTTTATCGTATATTTTCAATGAATAACGTATAGTTAGCTACTTGTACCTACTTATGAACACAAAATAATTTTAAGTAGGTACCTACTCGTGATATTTCTTAGCACATATTGAGCCACAAATAATAATCGTAAAATAACCTCGATATGTTTAGGATATTATATTCCATCAAGTAACTACTTTGCCTATATGCTGTATTTTCTTAGTAGGTAGAACACACCAGATCATCATTAATGCCCGTGCTTACAATTGCATGCGATCTGGACGCGGAAACAATGGTAATGAACCTTCATTGAAGACAACGATATACTATTTCTATACCATTATACTTGTCTATACATCAACATACACATGTATAAGATATTAAATTGACAGTCGAGATACGCCCGTTTTGATGATGCGCGAAAATAAACGTTGCGGTTTTCTTTTAATATAGTTCTTACACTTAACGTAACAGGTACGTATACATATTTGGTACATTTGCAAACAATATTTTATAGGACTGCATTGTCTGGATGTCAGTTTTCATGCCTATTGTAGAACTTCAAAACAAAAACTTTGATAAGAAATGTTACCTCCATGTCTTTCCCAAAGATTGCTCAGCAATGATAGCGTATGGATTCCTCTGCCTGCTCCTCATTTTGGGGTCTCGCCCTTCGATCATGGTCCAGCAGTCACCGAGCCTCTTGCCACTGAACGCAGCGATGACACACATCAAGATAATGACCGGGACGCCGAACCACCCTGGACAAACGTTTCGTTCTTAGTTTTCGTTGATGTGTATGAGACATGTATTTATTTGTTTTTATTTTTTACACTAAGCAGTAAAAAAAAAAGTAAACGTTTTTGACACGAGATTTGTTCATGGAAATTTAATTTAATGGAAAGAGATTTATTAATGCAAGGCTTATTAATAATCCTTTAAATAGAACAGCTAAGTAAATTTTAATTTTTGCTTAACATAATCTTACTTTAGACCAACAATATGCTAAAGGGCGCAAGATGCATTGCCGAGGATACAATTAAATAAAACACGTTAATTAGAAACACTCGCAATAGCATAGGTAGAGTCATTCGGGGTAACAGCACGCGGTGGGTAAAAGTACGCGGTGGTCTGATCTCCGACAGGGGTGGGGGGGCCGAGGTCTGTGTTTGTAAAACAGAGTGGCGCTACTGTCGCCGTTTAGGAGCCACGGGCCGCGCCGACGCAATCTAAGTACTGGTCGCGACACGTCGCCGAATACTTGTAGCACGCTTATTTCGTTTAATTTTTGAGCCACGGAAAAGTGTGCTGTAGTTAAATAGATAGCTCTGTGCCAGTAAGTATACTATATTTCTATTGTTCATTTAATGTAGTTTTTATGTAAGTTTATCATATTCGTAAAAAGTATTTAACGTGTGTGTTGTGACTGATTATTTGGTATATTTGCCGATTGGGGTAAGAGTACGAGATTAATAGTACGCACGCGTACGTTACCCCCGTTGCGTACTTATACCCCAAATGAAATAAAAATATCAAAAATTGTTCAATCTTTCAGAATACACCAAAATGCCGAGAAATTACATAAGGAAGGCCCCTCAGCGGACCCTCATCTCAGATGACCAAATAATGAAGGCGAACACATCGGGTCAAGAGTACGCATTGGAAAAGTTTTCAGTTAAGCCTATGTAGGGCTAAAACTAATTAATCTTGATGGAAAATTTTCTTAAATAGTGAAAATTTATTGAATATTCTACAGATTTAATATCATAACATGCCAATTATATAATTCTTTATAGGTCTGGGAGGCCATCAAAAAAAAAATGCGTGCTCTTGACCCGAATGACTGCGTACGTTTACCCCGCGTGCGTAACTTTACCCTAAGACTTGCGTAATTTTACCCACACATCGGGTCAAGAGTACGCATTGGAAAAGTTTCCAGTTAAGCCTATGTAGGGCTAAAACTAATTAATCTTGATGGAAAATTTTCTTAAATAGTGAAAATTTATTAAATATTCTACAGATTTAATATTATAACATGCCAATTATATAATTCTTTATAGGTCTGGGAGGCCATCAAAAAAAAAGTGCGTGCTCTTGACCCGAATGACTCTATAACATTACTCAAGTCTTATTTGCTCCCCTTGTTGCTAAACTTAAGTTTACTTAAAGAGACTGAATAATCTAGTCCCAAAATGTTGACCTAAAGAAAAAGAAAAGATTGGCATTTAACTTTTTCGTTGTATAAATTAAGTAGATTATTTCAACGCCAACAGTCTTTCAATCTCAGCGTAGGGCTAAACCTGTTTGATAGAATCCGGCTAGAGTGCGTAGGCCTACATATTCATCACAGTCTCGGTAAGAATGATATCTACAACGTATTCTACGTGTAACGTTCCGACACTTAATGTATTCCCATATTGAGGCTACGCACATAATGGAATAATTCCATGAAAATGTATAAACATCGCGTATCACATAGTTCTCCAAGATAACATGTATCTCAAAATATTAAAAGAAGATCTCATTGTTCGCTGTGCAATTAACAGGCATTCTGTTATCTCTGAGCTACGTAGAAGTGGAACTGGTCGCTTTCAAATACAAATTATTATCCCTATTACAAATTATGGTGATAAGATCAAATTAAGAGTAGATATAGGTTTTGAGGCATTTACGCTTCTTTAATAGTTTATAGAATCATACCTGTCCTGGCGAGAGCACGTGGGAGAGCCAGGACGCCACTGCCCGCCATCTCGCCAGCGATCAGAAGCACGGTCTGCTTCATGGATAGGCCGCCGCCCTCTTCTCTTCCATTTGGGTCCTCCGGCCCCTGTCGTCAGAAGATTTTGTTAAGTACAAAGAGATGCATTTCACGTGGAGAAGTTTAAATTTTCCCGGCCATACCATGTATATAAGTGCCGTACTTTGCCTTAGAGTTTTACTGAACTAGTCAACAGGTTACTGCCGCCGAAAAACGGTGAAATCATTTAATTGTCAGTAGCTGATTTACAATACAAGAATTTACACTTGGCAACACCAAAGGATAGTCGTGAACTACAATGAAGATACATAGAAAAACAATAGAGTAAATACTTAGGTACTGTCGACCAAATAAGACGTGGTCTATCACTTTTCTTCCAAATTCCTATTAAATGAAAATAACGCTAAAAGCGATCTCTCAAGTTGACAGCCACACAAGCAGACTTTATATTTTATGACGTGCAAAGGATTTATTTGGCCGACAGTACCTACGGATTTACTCTATTGTTTTGTTATGCAACTTAAGAGAGACCACATACATAATATTTGGATGATGTTACCTACCTACACAATGTGTACCTATATGTACCTACATCATTTGCCGTTGTTCGAATTAGTGAATTCTTTACAAATTCCAGGATTTGTTTACAAAGTAATTCGCTACTACTACTAAATTTTACACTTACTTTCAAAACCTTTTACCTTTCTTAACCTTTAAAAACCAAGTGGTCCCTCAGTTCACACGCACACGAATGGTAGGACTATGAAATTATGTTATATTAGATTGTGACAGTGGATCCTGATTAAAATGTAGTGTTATCTGTCTTGGTTGAATTTCAAACTCGTTCACCTCATAAAGAAAACTAGGTTCCTATATATAAACTTTAGAATCGTCGAGATTTCTGAGGTTAGACTGTAATGGCACACCGATTGAAACTTGTGTTGCGGTCAACGTATCGCATCTCGCACGCAATTAAAGTACGTGCATACAGTCTAGAGCATAAATATCTATACAGCCATCATGTCAAATATACTCACGAGCAAAAATAACGGGTCACTTTTCATACAACAGTCTATGGGAAGTGACCCGTTATTTTTGCTTGTCAGTGTATATGTGTCTAAGACTTTATTGTTTGTGGCATAAAGGTGTATAGATGTTTTAGACGTCTGGGTAATGTACATATATTTATGCCCTTGACTGTACAAGTGTACATTAGTATGTACACTTGTACATATTAGTGTAGATAGTTCTTAAGACGGCGCAATAAATTTACAATATTGACGTATTGCTACTTAACGGATTACATAACAATATGTCGAATATATCTCTCGCATAAGTAATATCCAAAAAACAATCACTGGAACAAACCGACTAAGTTCTTGTCGGGCCGCGTGCAGTGTAGGGTTCCACAGCAGGTACTAGCTGTAGCCCGCGGCGTCGCCCCTGGTCCTGTTTTTTTCTTAAAATCGTACGAGTAACGTAGAAGACCATCGCGTAAGAAATTAAAATATTGTGCGAAATGTCGGTTAGGGATGTTTGAGAATAGGAATGCAAGTGAATGATAAAAAAAGGTGAATAGGTAGAAATTCGAGTTGGGAAAAATGCGAATGGAAATTTCGCTACGCGGAATTAACGAGTTTGGGGAAACGATTTAATCTCTCGAAAATTATACACTAACGAGCAAAAATAACGGGTCACATCCTTCACAAAGTTTTAAGAAAAGTGATCCGTTAATTTTGCTCGTCAGTGTAGTCTAATTAATAGCTTTTCGAAATCTGACGCTAAACACGCGCTAATGTGCTCGACGAGAAGGCGGGTGGCGCTTTTCGGATTGCCCTTCACCTCACCCCTTTGCAAGAATCGTAGCGCCAGAAATACTTTATTTGTACCTAGGATGTGATATAGGTATACCATACAGCCTTCCTAACCACGCCGAAGGAGTAGTCACCAGTTAGGTATAGAGATTTTGCGAAGTATTTTCTTTTTAGATTTAAGTATGACATTTTATTCCTCTTAGAAAATCAAAAACAAGTTTTTTAACTTAATTTGTCCAATTAAAAAACCATTTGTGTAGGTACGACATTTCGTTTTTATAATTACTTTTAAATATCCTTTATATTATTTTTACTGATAAGTACTTTTGAGAATAGATCGATATTAAATGATTTGGTCTTCTTAATTAAGTACCTAACATATTTTGAAGTCTATTTCCTCCGAGAGTGTGACACTTAATTTTGCTTATTATTACTTGTTTGTATCGTGTAACGTCTGAAGGAAGGTTTTTGCTCCACTGATTGTCCAATACGTAGGTTGGTACGGGTATTAAGTTCGTAAGTCTTCAAGGACTTATTTAGTAGTAAATAATAGATACAGATGAAAAAGTAGATGATGTCATGTTTTACTGTGCCTAATGTAACCAACATTGGCTGCCGGGCACATCGCACCAGTGCCGTAACAAGGGCGATGCAGCGGGGCCTCGGAACAATAACACCCACCCTACAGACATGACCAGACTAGAACGGAGCAACGATATGTAGAACCGCATAAAACGCGAGTTAGGGTCCTTACACACTAGTGCTATGTCCGGCAATTTGCTCGCCGCGAGATAGTGGCGTGCACGCGGCACGCGGCGGGCAAATCGCTGAGAAATCGCTAGGGTGTAAGGGCCCTTAGATCGTTGACAGATTTCGTTCCGGCCACTCTGTTACTATTTACACAGGTAAGCCCACAACTCTGTTAGTTACTTTTAAAAAATAATGGTGAATTTCTTTCCAAATGTAACGACTAATTAGGATTATTGATTTATTTGATTCGATTTACTTCCATGCTGCTCTGAAAAAACATGATGTACCAGTATCAAACCAAACACATTAAATGTGACATAATTACAAACATATTTGTTAATGTAGCACAGTCTCGTCGTTTAATAATTAAATTAGACTTGCTGTTGTATTCCACGTCCATGGCTTATTCGTCCGCGTTGGTCACAAACAATGCTAATCCCACCCAGTAGATTGTGTGCGATGCTATCACAAGTACTTGCACATCTTTAGTGTGAGTTGCAACATGTTACTTTAACAGTAACGTTAACCAGAACTGTCGATTTTAACGTATATTTGACTGAAAACTTATGAAAATATTATGTCAACATCGTCGGTTATGGTCGATGTTATTGTTAATGTAGCTTAATGCAACTCGCTCTTAGTAACTTGTTACTGTAATAACCGTCGGTAAAATTGTGTAACTCGTGTATCCCTATGCCTCCCTGTTACTTAGCAGCAGACTTACAAGTAAACGATGGTGATAGTGTGCTTCCAAGGTACTTCCAAAACTTACATTTTTAGAAACGAGAGGAGTAGACTCCGTAGCCTCACCAGTGCTACTTGATGATTTTGCTTCTGGAGCTTTCTTCGACATTATTAATTGCACCTGAAAATTATATGAGCATTTAAAACCATTTGAAATACTAAGTACGTAAGTCCAACCGAAATCAGATTTGGTTCGTGATAGCCTTATTTGAAATACCGGCAATCACACATGAACACCTAAACATTAATAACATCCAGAATCTGGGTACCTACAACAATTTATAGGTACCTACCTACTTAAGTTGTTATTTCATTTTGTACAAAAAGGTGGTTCGTTAAAAGTTCTTGTCCGGGGTGAAATTTTAATCCGCTTTGTAAGCCCGCCTACTTCGTAGTCCAGATTTCGTATAGTATAACATGCTTGCAAACTCAATCGTAGTACTAGTAGTAGGCTAATAAGTAGATGGAAGGGGGGAATCAAAATAGTGATGGGTTGCTAGCCGCATCACCTATAACACATGATTCCTAAGATTTTCAACCATCAGGCTTTTACCATCTGCGCCATAAATCTATAGGGGGATCAATTTTTGAAATCGAAGGTATACCACTCTGAAATGGTAAAAATATGTCTCTTCTTCCAAAAACATTGCCACTTAAATTACATTTTTGATTTTTGACCTATGTAACAAAATGTTTTAGACCTGTGGTTTTCTACTGTCTGCTCTGGGTACTATCGTATATATTACAAATTAAAACACAGATGTAACTTGAAAAATCTCCCCCTGAACGATGATAGATGGTTAAACTAAACTAACTTTAGTTTTGTATTTACATTTTAAATATTTTTTTTCATACTTATATGAAATAAAGTTAAATGAGTTATGAAAATATCTTATATATCTTAAGATTTAATATCTGCATTATATTTATTAATACCTTATATAAGTACCTACTAAACAACCTTTGAATAAGTATAGATATTTTCTGTGCCTCTATATTCTCCTTTTCATATTTAGTATTAACATTTTCGGTTTCATGGAACACGGAATAACTGTTGAACACGTAATGTTAGGACCTAGGTAAATAATAAGTAATTTTGCAGGCAATCAACGCTGTCATAAAAAAAACATTTACTTAAAACATCGCTTCTTATGCTACGATCTATTGAGAAATGTGCCCAGCAACAAATAGGTAGAATTGCTCGAAATAATAGAAACCAGTCGAATTTCCATCGCGAAGAGTAACTTTTTCTTTAAATTTTAATAAGAACAACATCTATCTAAACTGGTTCTATGTGTATCAGTAGTAATTTAAATAATGTTCGTCGTCAAGCACCAAGATATAGCTAGTGTGAGTAAATCCTACTGTAAGCTAGCATGGAGTTGAGGTCGTAATAATATAAATGGACGAATTACCCAATTTCCTGCCAATCAATAAACGAATATGTTCCTCGCGTCTTTGTATGGCCTCCTCTTGCGGGTGACGATGCTAGACCACGCACTAAATGGGGTTCAACGAGCTCCACGGGACACATCCACTCACGGCAAAGTTGAATTTGAAACTGCCGCTACCGCTAACGTTAACGTCTTGAAAATTTCGGCTCATTGCCTAGAAGCAAGCATACTCGTAGAAACTCGTATTGGCTGGGTAATTTTAAGTCGCTTAACGTTGTCGAACCATAATTTGTTTTTAGCCTCCTTTGTCTCACTCTTACTTGCACGTTGCAACCGGGTGATGACATGCCCGTCACGTTATCCGCTTGCTCGTTTTGTTTTGTTTGATTCTAAGGAATGCGTAGGAACGCTCGCAATAGCTGAGCTATTGTATAAAAATGGTGTAGTTATCTAATTGTATGTATCCCGAATAAAGATCCCTGGGCTCGATTATCAGGAAAAACCTCAAAAGGAAAAAAAAGAACCCATACCTATTACATAGGATCCCCTTACTGTCCGTCCGTCCATCCGTCTGCCAGGTTGAAATAAATACAAAATACCTTAAGTATGTAGCCCCTTAGAGCTGTGAAAAATCAACTCTGAAAGTCAACTCAATCAAAAGATACAATCGTTAGAAAAGGTGTATCCGTAAAAATTGCCGTTCTCCCAAAAAATATGGGCAACTTCCAGTTGTCCCAGAAATTTCAATTTGATACAAAGGTAGCTCTGATGGCACAACAACTTAATAATAATATAATGTACGTATAAAAATTGGAATGTTTTATGTCTCTGTCTGTCTATTTAACTAACCTATATAAAATGACCTCTGAATTACTGAATTATTACATTCACTTGACGAATTTGTAAGGAACCCTTGGTGTGCGAGTTCGACTCGCACTTGGCCTTACTTAATTTACTCAACCCACAGTCAGCATTCGCCTTTATTTTCTTATTGTATCTTAGCCCCCTAGGCTGACAACGCATTTGCAATGCTCCGGTGTTATGGATATAATTATGGGTAGTGGTGATTATCATTGATTGTAACCAACATGTTCCTTTGCCTCACTTGGTGCTTAAAAAAATATTAAAGACTGAAATGACAACAAAACTCAATTCGATCTGCCTACTATACCTATATGTATCTTGGTTCTAGGTACCTCTGTCGCGAAGCTCGCGAGCCATGACCCACGGGTAAGTTTATTATCTATGCCTTTTCTGACGTTGGCAACACTGTGAACTTTTTGTACCTGTGAAAATTTCATATTGACAGATCGCAACGGTTTAGCGCGGCAAACCGAGTAAGAAAGGGAGTTGAGAGTAAGAAGCGAGCGAACTGGCAGCCACAGGTGAGTCCTCCTTTATATTATAACCAATGATCATAACCACTAAATGTTACCACCATAGATGGACTCATGTCCTTTCGTGTGGGATAGTGATCCTGAGACAGTGACTATAGGAGATGATGATGATGCCGGTGAACAAAGGCATAAGGCATAAGTGATCTTAGAGGCATACAGAAGTTGTGTATGCTAAGCGAGTCAGTAGCTTGCAGAAGTTGTGCATGCTACAGAAGTGAAGACAATTTATGGGTCTAAGCACTGAGAGATTCCGGTGGTAAGGGTTGGACTGTAGGGGTGTTGTGGAGGTCCTTCAAGGGACTTCGGTCCCGCTCGGTGCTTAGGAGAGAGTGCAGTAGTTTCGCCTCTCTGGGACTCTATGCGTGCATAAGTTTCTGGAAGTCCACCCATATTTGTCGAGGGTTGCATAAGTTTAAAGGGGGCCCTCATGTATAAGTTCTACCCCGTATGAGAGATGGAGACCATGGTCTCATGTTGCATAAGTAAAGCTAAAGTTCAACAGACTTAAATGTAAAGATTATGAAATTATAGTCGTTATGTCACGGGATCGCTATCCATCTGTATTTATGTGGTTCTAGAGAAATACGTCGCCACAACCTCTTATGTTAAAATTTCTACGTGATAATTTATTTCGAGTAATGTTGTCTCAGATGTGATGGGAAGACGGCGTCGTTAATTTCTACTGTTCGGTGTTCACTTGCGTCATCCTCATCGTCGAGTCAACACAAAAAAATCACAGACTACTAAGAGATGACGAAAATCCAATTTTATTGTTAATAGTGGCGCCACTGTCTTTGCAAAAGCAGGCAAAAGCATTGCAGTGACAAAATTTTATGCAGTAGGTATTATTGTTGACTATAAATATTAACACAAATACCTACATAACGACAGGAAATCGAAAGAAAAGTATAAACAGCCTGTAAAAATCATAACCCTCCATTGGGTTTGCCGTAGTCGGGTATAAATTACCTCAATTTTTGTATGCCAAATTGTAACACGGCCATTTTCTTTGAAATCGTATACTTTTCAATTGTTTTCTACTCAGAATCACGAAGACTATCGATCCTAATAGAAAAAAACAAAATGTCCCAAAATTTCCAAACATTTTGTGACATGAATTTTTATTCTCAGAGGAAATATAATCAGTACAGTATGATCACTGTGTGATTTTGAGTAGAAAACCGACAGCAAAAAAAACTAAATTCCAGTAAAAAGTAGAGTGAACAACTCATTCTACGGAATTTCTACGGAACAAGTAGTGAACAAATACAAAAACTGCAAGTAACACGTTCATTTTATTGAGCTTTAATAATAATTGAAGCCAAAACAGAGCTTGGTTTAAATCGTACCGTGGCTTGCTTGTGTTTGATCACTACAAAAAAACGTCTCATCGTTTGTCAACCAACTGTCAACTCCTGTCAAGCCAGTGAAATGTCAATTTAATAATTTTGTTACCTTACCTACGTTCGTTCGTTAGAATGTGTGATATCTTAATGCATTTTGCTTTTATTTAATTTACTCAATAACTAATCGAATTTGGTTAAGATATGAAGATGACGCAGCCTACCTTCACTTGCTCATCACTTTTACTGTTGGTCCGAAAATCTTGAACAGGTACAGTGGTAGATAATGAGTATGTAAGTTTTGAAGACGTGCGTTGAGCTTTTTGACTATAAATTCATGTACTTTGTAAGCCCAGCTTTTTTAATGGTTCGTTTGTGTTTTCCATACTTTTGTCTCGTTTATAAAGTTATTGCAATGCAAGTATCACCAATCATTATGCTACAATTGGATGTAAAAGTGTCATTGTCCCCTCTAATTTTCTTTGGACATATCAATTTATAAAAACCATTTTAAAACGAACTTTCCACGACGGTAAAGCTAAGCTGATAGCATTTTCTGTTTGGAATGTTAATGGATAAGCAATGATTAAGCAATTTTATGACATTCAAGTTATCTATTTAGGCACCACACAATAAAGATTGTTAGAGAACTTAGAAATATTTATGTTTATATATGTATATTTATACAAGAAGAAATATTTTTCTGATTTTTGGACTAGTTATTTTCCTGTAATGTTTTAGAATACATATACCTACTGAAGTTAGACATCACTAATAGCATGTCCTGCTAAAAGCATCTTTTATCATTTGCATATAATTTTGAATAGTAAAAATATCTTAAAATGCTATTAAGTCAGATGACTCGAACATGCCAACAAACCAAGTTGCTGCTTATTGTATGAATGAGAGCCACTGTCCTAAGATCCTGAATATGATTTAATGTGTGCTAGGAAAAGTTAGGTATTGATTGGCCAAGTGTGTATGAAGTTATTTATAACTTATACAAAAGATAGTGGGATATATACAACATGAAGTCTTTTATCTATTAAAATATAATAAGGAATTGACTTATTATATATACAAAGTTAAATTAAATAATTACAGAACCATAATTTTAAATCATCTATCAACTACATTACATTACCTACCAATCTAACTAAACAACCCATCCCACATCATTCCTGAGATGCATGGGATGCCACCTATGTCAGCACTTTTGCTGTCTTGCACTTTGGTCGTACCACAGAGACAGTGGATGGTCCACAAAAGATGAGAGAAATATTTGCCCATGACAGATTATTTATTTGTTTCGCTGGCGATTCAAAGAAGTGGGACACCGGATACAAGAGCTCGGTCTGGACTCCATTCTTGGCACCGAGCTTGATGGGCACCTTAGCGCCCGGAATGTGGGGCGGGTTGTTTAGTTAGTTAGATAGGTAATGTAAGGTAGTTGATTGCCTTTAATTATATCAATCCGAGTTGTGCCTTAGGGCACTGGTGGCACTGGTTTAGACCAGTGATCCCAAAGCTGTTATTCCAATTTCCTTATTTCTTACTGGATTTGATATTGTATTGTACACTAAGTAGATAGATACTTACTAATTTTGACTGGAGGCTTAAATAAATAATAAGCACTGAGAGTGATTCACCATGCATGAACATTAAGGGATTGCTCAGTCAATGTTAAAAATGTGGAGCTACCATAGTTCCTTGTCATTACATTAAAAACTTTAGAATTACTAATAAGTTGCTTGCCAGCAAAGCCACTGTATGTTGCTCATTAAAGTAGCATTCTGTTTTCATGCGTTAGCGAATAATATGACTATAAAATTCAACTGACTTATTATTGTGCATGCATTGAAGTACCTGCCATGTAAAGAGATTTTATCTTGTAATATGAGTAATCATATTATGAGGCATTCTGCTTTCTATGTTGGTTTTAATTACATACATTGTTAATACAGTAGGTAGAGTTCTTATCAGGGCCGGATTTACCATAGAAGCAGAAAAAGCTGAAGCTTAAGCGGCAAAATTGGCCCAAAAAAAAGTGTAAAAATAATCTAGAAAAGAAATTAATGCTATTGTGATCAGTGTATCTAATTTCAAAAGTCAGTAGGGGCGGCAAAAATTGATGAATAGATTTTGGGCGGCAAATGTTTATATCCAGCACTGGTTCTTATAACTATGTCTGCTTATAAGCTAGTCTTTTGTTTCGGATACTTTACCTGATAATGAGTTATAAAAGGACCATATTAATTTTCATCTGTCCAATTTTTCAAAGGCTGTATATGTTTACAAAATTTGTGATAATATGGTGGTTTGCCTAATAAGCAAGACCAAAGGTTTTGAATCGCTGTTTACGATAATACCCTTGTATGTTACCAAAATCAATAAATATTTCTATGAATTAAAACCAAATAACTACCCAGCTACTAAGGCAACTACAGGCGCCTGTTGCGGAATACCAAGGTGCTATTTTGTTTTAGTATATGGATAGTTGCCAACAAATACATCGGAGCGGTCTGGTTGCTCAAAAATATCTGAATATACACTTATACAATTCACAGTGTGATCATGTTCCGAATTTTGAGCACCTAAGCTGCTCTAATGTATGAAATAGCAACTGGACATGTTCATAAATTTTGGTAATGCAGAAAATTCGGTGGTTGTAATAAAATTATAAAAAATGTAATAATATGGGGTGTCTCCATACAAAACTATTATCTCTTTTTGTTGTCTTAATGTTTCTGATAAAGATAATAAATTAATAAAATCGACTTTTACATGGAAGTTATCCGTTTGTGTAATTAAGATAATAAATGTAAAAACAAGCCACAAATTTGTTTGAGGCTGGTATTACAAGGTGTGGTTAAAAATAGTGCATGTTCTGAAGTAAAACAATAAATATTAAAGGCAGTGCAAGAATTGATTTTTATATACCATGGTTTTTAGGGTTCCATACCCAAAGAGTTAAAAATGGGACCCTATTATTAAAACGCCAATGTTTGTCTTTCTGTCCGTCTGTCACCAGGCTGTATCTCATGAACCAAGATAGCTATACAGTTGAAATTTTCACAGATGATGCATTACTTCAAGTTGTTCAAATTGTTGAACAACTTACAATTGTACATACTTATTATTTTTACTAAGCATGTTTTATTCTTATATTGATCAAGAGACAAGTCTAAATAATTGCCAGTTACATAGATTGATAGTTGTAAATAGTTGCAGTTCAAGCACTAGACCAATTATTTAATGTCAGCTTAGATTATTTATTAATTTAGTTTTTGTATATTATTCACAGTGGAAAATATAGAGTAAAGGCCAATTAAAGCTTTCCATAATGATGACTTCAGAAGAATCCGACTCCTTGAGTACTGTACCATCAGAAGGCCACGCTGAGTACATGTCAGGTAGGTTGACTGATGACTAATGTAGCCAATGACTATACCGTAGTGTACTCTCAGACTGTACAGGAGTCAGGTGTTTTCCGTGAGTTATAAATTTACAGCAGCTTTCTCTAAGAGAAGTGAAATGAAACCATTTAAACCACCCAGTAACCAGTTACTATGTGGCCAGTAGTTACGTCACTTATTTCATAAAAAATAAAAATAAACTTTAACTAGTGCTACATATTTGCCTACATTTTGCTCATTCAAAATAAGGAAAATTACTTGACTTCCTCAGTACTACACATGATAAGTTTCATTCCACAACATACTTGCAGTTTATAATAAATATAATGGTGTCAGTATATAAGTAATAATTATGAAATCGTGTTACTGTTCCAACTGTGCTGCAAGTTTAAAGAGTAAATGCAATGCAGCTCATAACCTGACCATCAATAATGTGACAGAAATGTTGTCTTTGTTTAATATATTTTATATTTGCCCTTCCCTATCCAAAGCTTCAGGTACGGAAGATGCACCTTCTTCTATGGTATCCAGTGAAGCGGAATCTGAAGCTAGTGTACTATCGGAACCCACAAGGCATGACCACATCGATCAAACCAACATGACTCAGAGCTGTGACGGAATGATACCAGAGCATGGGCAAGTTCCTGTCGACAAGCCACAGGGACCCGTGCCTAGTGACTGGCGCAGTGTGGGCAACACCGTGTCGTCCTTGGTGTCAACTAGAGGTGAATATCACATTATGTATCAAGTATTTTACTGCGGTTTTCTAAGCTTGAAATAATAAATTTACTTATAAAGATGGTTAGGGGAGACTTAAAAACTCCCCAGCATTGATTCTGTGTTCTTCTGTTCTAAATAAATCTGTAGAATTCCTAGCAAGAAAAAAGTAAAAGTATTAAGTTATGAATTTTGCTTCAGGTGCAATGCTTCCTTGGGGTTCGCATAAAGGCCCTGTTATGCTGCCGCCAGATTCCGACCTAAGGCCTGGGGAGTTTGTTATGCGATTACTGTTTACGGAATTCACAGTGCAAGCAGAAAGAAAAATGGAAGCGGTCATGGCTGAACCCCAGGTGAGTGACTTTTATTTAGGTATTTATTTTTGTTGAAAAATCAAACGAGCACAATATTTCTTTTTCTTCGATGGCTTAACTCATTTGTTTCATCATGTATTTAGGAGAAGCCATTGAACAAAACGCTGCAGCGTGGCGAAGATCCTCAGCTCGACCAAATATTATGTGCTTTCGGCACTGTCGCCGAACACTGCCTGCCCTCTCTGCTCCGCGCCTTGTTCGGCTGGTTGGAAAGACAAATGGCTGAATCACCACAACTTAGTGAGCAAGCTAAAAAGCCACACCAGGATTTGCGCAACAAAAGGTTTTGAACACTGTTTTTTTTTTCAATATTATTTTGAAACTATGGGAATATGTTTGTATGTATATGATATGAAAATGTATGAGTTGTGTTTTGCAGCATTATCTACATTGTGTCGGGCAGCGGCGCGGGCACGGAAACGGTGGAGCGCAGCTGCGAGGAGCTGCAAGCGGAGAGGCGCGACCTCGCCGTCGAGTTCTTGTTCTGTCTTGCTCTCATCGAAGTGCTCAAACAACTGACTTTTCACCCAGGCCACGAAGATTTAGTGCAATATATTGAAAACGTTGCTTTTAAGCGATTTAACTACAAAGAAGGGCATGTATAATTTGAATTATTTTATTTATATTAGCTAACGTAATTTGCAACTTTTTGTTAATACTCCTTATAAACTTGCGTTCACAGGTTACAATCAAATCCAAATGCAGCTAATGTACACATAATAGCAGATCTCTATGCAGAAGTAATAGGAGTTTTGGCCCAGTCTCGTTTTGCTTCTGTTAAAAAACGATTCACTGCAGAGCTTAAGGTAATGAATTAATTATTTTTATGTCATTATAAAATATTATAAAGTCCTGATAAATCAATTTGAGTTTGTTTTCAGGAATTAAAAAGTCGTGAACCGTCTCCGCACACGACTCAAAGTATAATATCCCTTTTAATGGGTATGAAGTTTTTCCGTGTAAAGATGGTCCCCATTGAAGAGTTCGAAGCGTCGTTTCAGTTCTTGCAAGAGTGTGCGCAGTATTTTCTTGAAGCCAAAGATAAAGACATAAGACACGCGCTTGCGGGATTATTTGTTGAGATCCTTGTTCCTGTGGCGGCTGTAAGTTGTTTGTGACGTAAAATTCATTAGACTCCTGCTTATCGCAAATAACAGTTTTCAGTATTCGTTTTTATTCTTAATCTTAACTCCGGAGTTACCCCTACCCTTGGATATACCCTTGAATCCGACCAAAAACTTTTGTATCGGCTCATGTCAGTCGGACTATTAAAAAATTTAAATTTAGCACATTTTGTTGTTAGATTTTTAATTTATTAATAACTAGCTTGTGCCGGAGCTTCATCTGCATAGAACTATACATAATATATATCCTCTTGAATCACTCTATCTATTAAAAAAATCGCATCCAAATCCTTTTAAAGATTTTTGGTTGCATACCGGCAGCGGAAAGCGACTTTGTTTTATACCACGTAGTGATAGGTTATTTGACATTTCATTAGTAGGTTAGAAAAGCAATTTGAAGAGCGGAACCATTTTTATGAATGTGTGTGTTTTAAATGTGTATATAGACCAAAATTATGGACAAGATAATAACTTAGTTACCTTTGTATAATAGAAACATTTATTTACCTATTGGGAAACAATTTGCTTAAATTGAAAACATATAAAATATAGAAGATGCTAGTTAACTCTAATGTGTTTTTGTTAGTACCTACAATTACCGTCGATGTTATGATATAACACTAATTAGGTACAAATTATTTTCAGACGGTGAAAAATGAAGTAAATGTGCCTTGCTTAAAGAATTTTGTAGAGATGCTCTACAGCCACACGTTAGACGCCAGCACGAAGTCCAAACATCGGCTCGCGCTCTTCCCTTTGGTGACTTGTTTACTCTGCGTGTCGCAAAAACAGTTTTTTCTTGCTAACTGGCACTGTTTTCTCGCTATGTGCTTATCTCATTTGAAAAACAGAGATCCAAAAATGTGCAGAGTAGCTTTAGGTAAGTGGCATACAGCAAATTGCAATATTAAACCATAATTTCGATATAATATTACATTAATAAAATATTTCTTTCATTTTCAGAATCCTTATATCGCCTTCTGTGGGTGTATATGATTAGAATCAAATGTGAAAGTAATTCTGCGACACAATCTCGTCTGCAAAGTATTGTCAACTCGCTGTTTCCTAAAGGTTCCAAAGGTGTTGTGCCTCGTGATACTCCTTTAAATATTTTCGTCAAAATAATTCAGTTCATAGCTCAGGAGCGACTTGATTTTGCCATGAGAGAGATTGTGTTTGACCTGCTCATGGTTGGTAGGCCGATAAAAATTATAATGACTCCAGAAAGAATGTCTATCGGTCTTCGTGCGTTTCTTGTCGTTGCTGATAGCCTCCAGCAAAAAGAAGGAGAACCACCTATGCCCAGAACATCTGGAACGTTACCCTCCGGAAACACACTACGCGTTAAAAAGACATTTCTGAACAAAATGTTGACTGATGAGACAGCGCGGTCAATTGGAATGAGCGCGTATTTTCCTTACGTAAGAAGAGTATTGTCGGAAATCCTTAGGGCTTTAGATGCTCATTACGGGAGGCCACTGATGTTGACTAACACTCAAAACGTGACTAAAGAACAAGAGATAAACACTGGCGAAAGAAAACCCAGGATTGACTTATTCAGAACGTGTGTCGCTGCTATCCCCAGGTGTGTTTGTTTATATTACAGCTTATCACGCACTTTTATGACACCGTCTTGTTCAGGTTGAAGTTTTTTACCTACTTTGCAAAAAAATTACGAGATGAAACGATGAAGCCAAGATAAAAGTTTTAACAGATGAATTTAATTTTAGACTGATTCCTGAAGGCATGAGTTCAAGTGAGCTGGTGGATCTGTTGTGCCGGCTTACTGTACACATGGATGAGGAGCTCCGAGGGCTCTCCTTCCAGAGTCTCCAAACCCTCATCGTGGATTTCCCAGAATGGAGACAAGACGTACTCGCGGGATTCACGCAATTTCTGGCCAAAGAAGTGCAGGTTAGATTGTAGCATCCAGACATGAACTCCACATTCCGATTTCCGACCAATTTCCACATCGTCGAATAAATCGCAAATTCGTCTAACTTATAGATAGTATATGTTAAAACGATAACCTTGACAGGACACCTCGCCTCAGCTCGTGGAGAACGGTCTCCGCATGCTCCTGCAGTTGATAACGAGCTGGAAGAACGGCGAGCCTTCGATCGCGCCGGCGCCGCCAAAACAGGAGCCGTTGGCTGCGGTAGTGCGCGGCGCCGAAGCGCTGGGCCTTGTCATGCTGTGCCAGTGCAAGGCGTATCCCCGTCGGCTAGCCGTGCACATACTAAGGTAAAGTAGAAGTTGTATAAGAAAGGCAACGAGTAGCGTCTCTGTATTGAACGTGATACATAAAAACCCGAAGACATTGCAATAAATAATTTTCAAATGGATAAGAAGACGATAGATTTTGATAATATTTATATGGGACCAACTGTGTGATTTCTCTATTAAATAAACAAAGAACCAATAAAATCTTTTCACAGCCGGCTAAGATATCGATGAACATAGTTCCACAAAAAACTTCCTTATTTTGAAGTCTGTTAAAAATGAACGCCAGTAAGAAAATATATTGTAGTGAAAATGTTTTATTTTCTCTTTCAGGGAAACGAAATGTCTTCTAGAAAAGCTGCAGCTGACCCGAGACGAGCCGGCGCTGATTGACGCGGCAGACGCGCACGTGCCGCTGCTGACGGAGCGCTGCCTGCCGCTGCTGCCGCCAGCCGAGAAGCAGGCGCTGCTCGCGGCCGGCCAGCCTGATCTCATCTGCGTCGCCGAGCGCAGCCACGCTATCTGGACTAATGGTCTTTATTATATATAACTAGCTTCTCCCCGCGACTTGCGTCTGAGTAGAACTATACATATAAACCATCCTCTTGAATCACTCTATCTATTTAAAAAAAAACTCATCAAAATCCGTTGCCCAGTTTTAAAGATCTATGCATCCATAGGGTAAAACAAAAAGCGGAAACCGGCTTTATTTTATACTATGTAGTGATGTTAAACAATCTCGCTGTAGCTACAGAACTAGTCTAAAATTCAAATTTCCAAATTAGTGTAAAATCGTGCAATTTATAGCAGTAATTAAGGTGTCATAATTTATTTATGAAATATTAAATGTGCAGGTATCCAACACGACGATATGTCTACTAAAAATAGTTGGAGCGGCAGTGCCACTAACGGAGCCGATCCTTGGGAGGTAACTATTTGTAGTACTAATACCCTTAATTTGCTATTTATAATATGGTTAAAAACCGTAATCTGTCATTGTCTTCCAAGGTGGTTTTATTCGGTCTTCTGGAACGAAGGCGTGTCCCGTCCCGCTGTCCCGCCGCGGTGCTGCATGCCTGGCCCATCCTGCATGCCCGGATACAGGCGCTATACACGATCATAGAGCCTGCGTAAGTAATAGTGATAATGATAATAATTATGATTCATACAGTTTGTGGCAGCAGGTAATTATTGTATGTTCTAAACCTGTTTTTTATGTAGCCTTCCTTGGTCAGAATATTATTCTGTTTTACAGACCTGTAAACGACAATCGTGCATCACTTTTGTCTAGAAGCCCCGCATTACCTAGAAAACCTGAAAAAGAAAGGGATGGATACATGCAGGTACATTTCAACGATTTCTATAACATTTGGATTGAACTTTAGAGTACGCGTGTTGAATGTGTTGTTTGGCTGCAGGTTTGGAAGTATTACATGACAATGGCGTATTTAGTCGTGCCCGCTGTGCCCAGCCCCGTGATACGGTGCGCGAGTCCGGATCTGAGTCTCAGGTACGAATCGTTAGCCGTATGACTTTATTTTTATCATCCTGGAGGAGTTTCCCACTGCTGGGTAACGGCCTTTTCCGTTTCCTCTGTTTGATCCGGTTGACGAATTGTTGACGAATGAAACATACAATTTGATTTCTGTTATCTACATAGGTACATCACTGAACATGTCCATTAACTTAACTTAAAAATACATTTAAAATCTTACTGTTACAATAAATATATGTACCTATACAGCATATGCTTGATCTCTTTATCAGTGTTCCATTTTTTTTATGAATATTTAATTTGATTGGCTAAAAATATGTTTCAATTTAAGGGTATGCGCAAATATAAGTAGTTTTTCTTTATGTAATTGATGTGTTGTGTGAATCTACATTGGACATTTATTTGCAACTTTTACTAGCGTGTAGAATGTGACAAATCCGTTAAGATAAGCAAGTATTAAATTGTTTAATATTTGTAAATAATTTGATGCATGTATTTTTTAATCGACGGTTACAATAAGTCACACAGGCTTAGAAATACGGTGGAATATTTGGTTATATTACTTTGATGACAATAAAGCCGATATAGCAGTGATGATGGTAGTTGTACACAATAATAATTGATGATTTTCGCCCACATTAGAGACGTGGTGTTAACATATACCACACCTAAGATTTTGTAATTAGATCTTCATGTTCGACTCTTCAGAAGAATTTCGCTGTCAATCTTGGAAAACCATTAACTGATGATTTACTAATAGGCGATTGCATTAAGTTGCTAGAAACACTATTGTAATAAAGTAACGTCACGAATAATACTAAAGTTAAATACGAACATGGACTTGGAACACATTCCTTCACAGCATGCAAGTTTGACACAGATTGTTGCTAAGGATCACGAACTGAATGTAGGAAGACAGTTTTACGGTAAATTATGACACCAATTATATTCATAGTGCGGTGGAACATCACCCACGGTGCGCAAGCCCAACTTGCACTTGGCCAGTTTTTGACACTTGATATCGATTGAATTCATTTCCTTTGGCCGTCAATTTAAATAATACTGGACAGAATGCAAAACACAAGTTAACGTATTTTTGCAATAATTGAACCAAGAGTATTTTACTTGAACCTGGAAATCATGGCGAAAAATGTATGGAGTACGACGGGTTAGGATTGGGTGAGTGTGCGCAACATAATCCTCTGTTCAGTAGCACTGAAGCCGAGACGTGGCTGGGGGGCGGCACGCTGAGCTCTTCGAGCGAGAGCCTGAACGCGCCGGGCGGATTCTTCACGCTGCCCTTAAGCTATGCGCGCGGACACAAACACCACAAGCGGACGAGGTTGTCTTTTGACGCTCGCTATGTGCACGTCGCATTCGTTCCTTCATTATGTCTGTTGTGCGTCGGTTCTATCTTGATACATTTTTGGCTGTCACAAATCAACACGATTAAATTTTTTATGCATTCCTAATCGAACTACCTACCTCAACAAACAATGTGAGTATGGGTTTGAGGCGGTTAAAACGTCTAACTATTTAACTCACAGTACACAGCCCGTTTTCTAATATTTTCTAAAATATTTTTTTGTCAACAGTTAACCGAAGGTACGGTAGTACTGATTTTAAAAGAAACTTAAGAGTATTGAGAGTATGTTATTCTTCGAAGTTGTCCTACTAGTAGTCTTTCAGAAAATTAAATCAAAATTTAGGGTAAAGATTCCAAAAGTCAGGCTTTCAAGGAAAGTTTTGAGTTCAAACTCCTATGATATTTTTATTCGAGGATCAATTAACGAAAGTAACCGAGTACAAACCTGTTTTTCGCTTGTTTCAAATCGATCCTCTGTTTGTAACGAATAAAAGACTCAAAAGGCTGACTATAGGTTCCGGGCTAACTTCTGGTGCCTTTACCCTACGTCGATCTGGACCTTGAACTTGATTGTATTTTTTTATATTAATCACAACGGGCGTTCAAGATAGAATCGACTTCACAAAGCTATTTATTCATGTCTAAAGTTCGTTTATCAAGGACCTGTCACTGTGGTCAGTTGCCATCGCTCATCTCACGCAAGGGTTTTGTGCACAGCTAGCGCACATTGTGATCATACAGAAACCTATAACATATTCAAGATTAAAGTAAAATGTGCTTGTTAATATCCGCGAAGGTAGTAGGTTACCATATACTCGTACATACAACGACCTATACATGCCACACTCATAATTACTAAGGAGTTTCGACGTAGCAGGCTTTTCTTGATTTTTTATTTGTAAATGACAATATTAATTTAATTTATGAATGAACTATAGTTGTAGCTGTCGTAACTGTGATATAGTATCATGAAATTTAGCTACTAGTTGCTTGTCGTACTTAGAGCCTTACTGTGTGTGACGCCAAATCCATAGATTACATTCCACTGCCACTATGAGAAGAGAAGAATGCTACTCATTATACTCGTGTATTATTTTGAACCAACCAGTATTTTTAACGGCGTAGATAGTGTTCAGGATACATTTTTATTCTCCCATTTTCAGTGCTTTTCTTTGGGGCCTTAAGAGTATTTTTTCTAAGGAAACTCAACTATCGCAATCAGTAATTTTTAATTTAAGACTACGTTCAAGGGTAACACGTGTGTGACATCGGAAATATCTCGTGAAAAATATGTCAAAAATCTTTCGTGGGTTTTCCAAACTGCGCGTTCAGAGTATAACGGTATTGTCACCATGATTACTTACTATCACGTAGCCCATTTGATGATGAATGATAAACAAAAAACATTGCTACTTCGCTACTATGTTTTTTGGTAGCGGAGTAGACAGGTAAATGTTTTTTGTTTACCTAGATTATTGCAACAAAATTCCCTGTGACACGTTATACTGAATAAGCTCTTGTCGAATAAGAACTTGGCCAAAATAATTAACCGGTTAAATAACCGTGGCAAAAAGGCAGAGGATGTATCCTGAGGACAATGGAGTACTCCCAAAGATATTATCACATTGGGCCGCATTTTTGTGTTTAGCAAGCCGTGCGCGTCATAAGAATACATACATAATGAATATCAGAATAAAATAGTACTAACTAGGTATCCTTTGACACCACACGTCTTTTTTTATTCTCTGGAATTCAATAAAAGTAGCATTGCATTTCATTGCTATAATGAAGTACGGCATTATTAGACTATTATCTGGGAAATAATTGTTACCGCGCAAACATTCTCATTTAATAATGACTATATGGAGAACTAATATCTGCCGCCATTTTTCACTGATATTGTTGATTCAAACTTAGTTATTTTATTACTTTAAAAAGTACGAGTTCAAGTAATAAAGAAATGTAGTGTCCGTCGCTGGAAATACTAAAATATGTTCGGACAATGTTCGGACAGTTATATCAGTAAGAAATCCAAGGTGTTAATCACCAAATGATAAAGTAAAGTTCTAAAGGAGCTCCAAGTAAGCACTGTCTGGTAACAAAGGTAAACTAAAGTTCTTAAAGTTCTTTTATTAACTAAATTTTATTTATTTTTCCTCGCAAATGTGTTGAAAATCGTCGTATGCGACGCGTGTGCTTTGGTAATTACACATATCGGCTATCTTACCCGCGCTCGCTAGCGCTCGCGCGTACAATACGCCTCCTGTGTAATTACCAACATAGCACACTTGTATCATAATGTACTATTATCTCACTTGCACGTAAACAGTATCATAACGAGCAGGCAAAGTTGGCTGCAATTTCTCTGGTAGCTTTGGCTGATCGACGGATAAAATAATCAATCGACGTTGTTCCATACCATCGATCGACATCGATCGATTGGTGTGGTCTAGTAGAAACTATCGATCGACGTCGACTGTTCTATTCTACCATCGATCAATAGGTCTAGTAGAAATGATCGATTGACGTCAACTGTTCTATTCTACCATCGATCGATTATCGATCTATTAGTGTGGTAACACGCTTACCGCCCTTAATACACAATGTACTACGAGTATAACAACAGCATTAATGTTCGTTGTGGAATTCGTGTTGTGTGGTATTGCACAAGCAATAGCAGACTAATAAAAGCCAAGCAGTTTTGTTTTTTTAAGTGGAATTTATTTTGAGAAACCAAGCTGATATACAATAACAGATATTCATCCGATTCATTCATGGGGATTAATTGTAAAAAATATTTGTTGAATTGTCATTTGTGTCCATATAAACTTGGTCCATAGAAGCTTTTATATTTATATATTTGTTTTATTATTTTATGTATGCTTGTAATATTTACATGAATTGGTTTTTTGTCAGCTTCTTAGTGTTCATGAATAGAAGTTCAAATAGATAATAGCACTAATTTTAGGCTAAAATGCAATACTTAATTCAGGATAGAATTAGGCAGAAGGAAAAATGGTTCTTTATAATACAGTCAGCGTCATATAGTTTGAAGCATCCATACATACATACACAAATCACGTCTTTATCCCTTACGGGATAGATAGAGCCTAAGGTAACAAGACCTAAAGGCCACGTTTAGCAAGATTATGGGCGTATGGATGGAAAACGGGAATGTCGGCTAAATACTTCGGTACACCATAGAAATAGTATGGTATGTCGAACTTTTTGGTCACCTTGGATGTTTCGTACTATATGACGCTGACTGTACACTGTTTAAATGACACTTAATAAATTAAAAAAAACTGAGTTTGAGTCTCCAAATCCAGTCCACGATAAAATATAGAATATTAAAATACTTTCGCCCAATTTATCAACCAATCATTTTAGCAACGTTCATATCATTATTCGTAGGAATATAATGCAAACACCTGGTTACAGTTTACAATAACCAAGGAGAGTTTCCGTATAAAGTTCGGATGATAGGAGTTTTCGTTACAGTACCTATCATTGTGGACAATTTGCTTTTGTATTTGTTCACGTTGTGTCGAACTCGAAGTCTATCGCCGCTATCTGCCGCTTTTTAATGTTTCCTGGTTTTTGTTATATTATAACTTGACGAGAAAAAGTTATGTTGTCCTGAATGGAGTACACGTATTTGGTCGTACCGACTTAATACGTTAATAACTTGAAGCCAATTTGGTAAAAAAAATGTCTTTTAGTAAACACGATTGTCATTTAAAAAAACATTTTTTTTATATTGTTTTTACACTAGGTATGTAAATATGTATACATTACATATTACAAAGATAAATATAACAATGAGTGAAAAATTAAGCGTGAATCGTGTTTACTTCTAAGAAAGAATGTATAGTAGACTACAAAGATATACAATTTATACATCACGCGAACCTTACTGAATTTCGTATTTCTGAATGTAAAGTTTTATCGTTTCATGTATGAAAATAAGTATAATTAGTGCAAAGTATTACCTTATTGAAACTTCGAGTACACCGATAATGTCGTGCTAATGGAACAAGTTCCTGATACTAAAACAGCATATGAATTCAGCTAGTTTCCATGTAGTCAAAGCATTATCTTGGGGTCACTTGCAGCAAAAAAATACATCTGGTGTAAGTTCTACAGTAATATACAATTGAATACTTAACTGAACTGATACTCGCATCTGTCTAATATAACACCGAGAATTTGTTAGGTTAATATTTTTTGCAAGACTACCGTATACTGCTCAGTATCAGGTAGTTTAGTGTGACGGTGGAGGTAGCGACAGTGTGTTATGTGGCAGCTCATCGCCGGACTCGTTGAGCGAGCGCAGCGGCGGCGAGGCGCGTGGCGCGGCTGCGGCGCCCGCGGCTCTACACAAGCTAGCCGTGCCGCTGGCGCGCTGCGAGGTGCCCGAGGTGCGCGACGCCGCCGTCGCCGCTTGCGGAAACATCAACCCAGATGCTCTCAAGTAACTGCTTACATATACATCGCTATTTCCCTAAACAAGCTTTTGATTTCAGTTATGGGATAAGTGAGGCGCAAGAAGGTCACTCTCTGTTGACAGCCCACTTACTCTGACTGGCTCTCAATCCAGTTGTACGCTTATGTAGAGAAGGCGTACAACACAGACTGTAATATACTGTGAATTTACCCGTACATTTATTGTCATTGCATTTAATGGAGCTTCACGAAACTAATTATTGACAATTATCTAGAGATTTGATGGAAGAGCTCGTGCCTCTGCTTCGGGAAGCAGTGGACCGCAAACAAGAGAACATGCGCCGCCGGCGACGGCGCGATGCGCTGCGGCTGAACCTTAACAAGATGTTGCTGCTTATTGCACAACGAAAGACCTTTGCCAACAGGTATGTTTAACGAAGATTGAATGTAATTCAATAATTATTATTATTTTATTATTATTATAATTATTATTAATAAAGTATCGCAAGGCGACAGTTAATAGTAGTTTATGTGAATGAAGGCCATTAAAACATGAGTTTGGGTTTATATTATAAAACAAAGCGAAGTTGAGTTTCATAATAAGATGAACCGATTGTTGTAATGCCTAATTATGTACAGTCTCATACATAACTTTATCTACATTCATATCATAAATTTTCTACAATAAAGATTTTCACGTCATAATAAGTAGGTAACATTATTTTCCGTTCTTCGAAAGTTCGAAAGAGATGAAACGACTGACATTTATATTTTTTTCTTAAACTCTAAGACATTGACAGAGATATTTTTTTATTTAACATGTTCGAAGTATGAATGTAATTAGAGTACCACAGATACAGGTTTCTTAATATCGTTTAATATCAGCTCGTAGATGGTAAGCGTTGATGAATAGTAGCACTTGAATAGTGTTGCGTTGAGTTTTCAGCATGTGATTCATAAAATTGTATGTTTCAGCTCGTTTGCGTTAGAGGGCGGAAGCCTCCATTCATCACTAACGGAGTACTTAGACGGCGTCCGACAATGCCTGGAAGTAGAAGCGGAGAAAGACGCGCCGGCAGCCAGAGAACAAAGACTCACTTTCGCTGACTTCGTCACCGAGCTGATCCAAAGTTTCCCACGTAAGACTGCCTTGTATTATTTAATCAATTATCAATCACACCATGTTTAAATGTGTACTAAATCACTTTTTTTTTTCAGTGGAAATGTACGGGTCCTTGATGAAAAAGGATTTGTGTCGCAGCTTATTTTCCTTGTTCTCGGGATGGTGCGGGCCCTTAGCCAAGCATTTGGGTACACTTGTACCTCAGCCACCTACTCAAGAAATAGATGACCGGCTTAACTTATCTGCTTTGAAGGTAAGTTTTAGAATATACGTTATGTCTAAAAAATTACCGAAATATTTTTTTAAATCTCTGGGTTCCTCCTATATATCCATTGAAAATAATTGTCTCTGTGGAAAAAGAATGTAAGCTTACTTAAGAGGAGAAACAATTCAATACCTTATTGCTCCTGTTTCAAATTAAATTATTCTATGTTAGGCCTTTTAATAATATAAAATTACAATTGTTATATTTCTTTTAACACAGGCCATGAGCGCATTAATTTGCTGTGGATCTTGTTTCGCACCGAACGCACTCGCGGAAGATGGCTCCCTCTACCCGTGGCTCAGTGAAATGCTTTCGTCAACTAATGATAAGGTAAACGTATCACTTTTAGGAATAATGAGATTTAGATAAGGTCACAATCCAATTGCAAAACTATAAGTATTGACTGTTTTTAGATATACGAGCTGGCTCGCGAAACCATAGTTCTCCTTCTTGACTGCAACCCTGATATTGGGCCTTTGCTCGACTGGACGGTGGACAAATGCTTCACAGGCACACCTCGCGTAGCAGACGGATGTTTTATGGCCCTTGCTACTATCTTCAGTGCCAGGTATGTATAGAAAATATATAATTATTATAAAAAAATAAGGATAAATAGAAATTAAGTTATAATGGCTTTTTGACTGCCTTGCTGGCAAATTATAATACATTTTACGTGTGTGAACTAGTCTTGACACACGTAAAATGCGCATTAGTATGTGTGAAGACTTTTGCAGTTTATAAATATAACAATAAAACTTGTTAGATAAATGTGTAGTGGAAAAAAGGTAACTTAATGTAATAAGACCGTTTTGTAGTAAAAAGATTTTTATTCTAATTGTATTCGCATTAAAACAAATAGTCACGTCATCGTTGTCCCTCGGCTTAGCCACGCCCATTGACCAGTTAGACCATAGGGAATTAGAATGTCGTGCTCACATTGACCAGGTGAAGTAAGCCCTTCAAATAATAAGGACTTGACTTTAGTTCATTTGAAAAACACTACAATACAATATAATAACTCTTTATTGAACACCACATATAACAACCATAAGCGAACAAAACACAACAAAACAACATTTTTATCTTGACTAACCTATTTGTAAAAATAAAAGTGGATTTCATTTATAATGTTTAAAAATACTAAACCGGGCATTTCAACTCAACTCAACATTAAAAACTTGAAAGTTATTATAGAAAAGCTGTTATGACGCAATAGCAACAATAGACTCGAAATAATAATAAAAGACGTGTAAAATTTACAAGACGTTATGGAACTCGCGGTGTAAAATTAAAATTTGTTGTAAAAGCTGACGTAACTTCTGACGATTCTAATTAAATTTTATAAATAATTACTTAAATAAATACTGTGTGATGAAAATTTTGCTTTAATATTAATGATTTATTTTTACCCCAGCATGAATACGCCTTTACTTACCAGTTGCACTGATAAGTCACTATTTTCTTGGCGCCAATGTCTGAATGTTAATATCGAAATGTACGAATCTGTCAAACTTTAATTAGGCATTTGATTTTATTGTTGCAATTAATATTAAAGAAAAAAAATTATACACGTAGTTTCAAGCGACATCTGGAAGCAGAATAGAATGGAACGTTATTCCCCGCTTCCATATTCACTTAGAGAGCGACATCTTTTATTTACGACTAGAACAAAGCCGAAAATGTGCTAACGAAATACTTCCTTAGTGCTTTTCAATGCTAGCGACATCTGGTGAACGTTCTCTAAACGGTGTAGGCCAGAAGAAAACTGTCATGTAATACCCAGATCACAGATGGCGGGATAAGTCGTTATATTCATACTGACGTCAATAACTGCTATTTTAAGCTAAATAGGCTCCCGTTTTAAAGGTTTTTATCAAACGCGCTTTAAGTTTGACCCACCCTAATAGGCCACGATCAACGAGAATACAGGCCGCTAAAAACGGCAACTAAAATATCTCTATACCTACATCGGTATTTTATTTTTCGGTTTCGGAAATTGGTGTGTATTAACAACGTAGACTAGACAAACATGATTTTAATGTTAGGTCAGAATGAAGCTGCAACATAAAAAAACACCGTTGCGTAGTCCAGCCGACTACCTGTAGATTATGAGAAAAAAGAGTAGAAATTAAACGAGGGCGTCTCTTTCTTCGTACCTGCTATAACTAAACCGCAGTGGAAATAGGATTTAAAGATGTGTTATTATTTTCATATACATTTTGACACAAGTATACGGATGTAGAATAACTGTCAGCACCAATCCTAATCTTGTTGCGGTTTAGTAAGACCGGCGTAAAATGCTTGAATAAGGCCACAAGTTGTATGTAAATTTTCTTAATTTCTTTTTCATTCGCTGTCTGGATTTCACTAGCATAGGAATAAAAATATATTGACACAGGTTTATAAAAGTAGAATCTTCAATACCAAAGCTTTAAATTTGTGGCCGGGCTTTACGCAATTTATAGACAAAGGGTACAAAAATATGTGAAGGTATGGATTGCGTTAAATGTATCGTTTCGTGCTCGAGGATTCGTCGTGTAAGGACCTTATCGCATGGGACTTTGTTTATTTGATCTTTAAATAATGTTTATGATTTTTGTACTCGGTCTTCAGTGTATTGTGGAAGGTTCAAAAGGCTTCTTTCAATGAATAAAGGCACTGAATAAGAATAAAATTTACGGAAATTAGCTTTGAAGGGATGAAAAGGCGATTGAATTTGAAAATATGTTCGTGTTGGTAATGTGCTGAAGGAAAGGTTTTTAGATGTCTTATCATTTAAGTAATTATTCTTTTTTTAAACCCATACTGGGGTTGTTAACGCCAGATATAGCGCAAAGAATAGTTTGAGTAAATATGGTTGCATAGAACCGCATTTTCTTGCATATTCAATTAATAACGACGAGATCACATTCTCGTACATACAATTCAATTTCTTATTCCCTTCAATTAAACCACGACCAACTGATCAAATACTTAAGAATATAATTCAAACTTAAATTTATCGTGAGGACTGTAACCTATAAAAGAAAAATAAACTAATAAAATATGTATACTTATAAGTAAGTCCATTTATTTCCATTTATTTTGAACTAGCTTCTGCCCGCGACTTCGTTTGCGTAGAATTATACATAAAAACCTTCCTCTTGAATCACTCTATCTATTAAAAAAACCGCATCAAAATCCGTTGTGTAGTTTTGAAGATATAAGCATACCTAGGGACATATGGACAGAGAAAGCGACTTTATTTTATACTATGTAGTGATGGACCACCGCAAAGTAACACTGAATCTATACTTACAGTAATAAATAAAATATGCTTGGTGATATGTAGTTCCATCTACGTGCACCCATGATATAGTTCACCAGATATTTTATACAGCTCATCAATTTAAAGCATTCCTTTGAACGAGTACTTACTTCGATCAACAATGTTATTTAAATCACGTACATAGTCAGTAGCTTAAAACTCATGAAAACACATGTTATGTTACATACATAAATGAGAAAGTAACTCTGCCTATCTGTCTGCCTGTCACGCTTTCACGCCTAAACCACTAAACCACTGTACCGATTTTAATAAAATTTGGTACATAGATGGTTTCAGTCATGTCCTAACGTGGGTTAGTTTTTATCCCGTAAAATGGCAAAGTTCTCGCGGGATAGCGATAAGCGAATTCTGCGCGGACGGAGTCGCGAGTAACACCTAGTCCATAATAAATGAATAACCTTTTTTTAATATCAAACTAAGTCATTGTTATGCTGCCATCTAAGCATTTTACTCTGAATAGTCTACCGAATCCATTAGAAAGCTAATTTGATTCAACCTCCGCGAGACCTTTTATTTATATTGTTGTCCGCTTTCTTGTAAGAAGTGACACACTGAATATTTGAAATGGGGTTGGTGTAATTTGGTTATTTGACCAACAATATTATTTCTGTTTTTATTTTTAATACCTTTTTATTACATTTGAAGTTAAATGAAGTAGCGGCTCTGAATTTAATATCAGAAGGGTCCGTCCCGGACCCAAAATATTGAGGATGAGAGTGGTCGTCGCGTCACTTAGTTTGAAATACTAAGACCCCAAAAGTATTCTTTTGGCTTTTGTATTTATTTATTATAAGTATACGAGGAGACGCTAGAAGTTAAACGCTTCGACTTCTTTGGCTGATTAATTATTAAAATAATTTTCTCAGGCTAGCTTCATAAATCTGTACAGGGTGAACGTAAGGCTAGGGCCTGCGGGCGCGTATTTTGAAGGTTTTGTGTGAGCACTTACTATTTATGTTTATCATCGACATTGCCCAAGGGTTTGTAGAGATACGCTTTGCTTTGTTTGACGTAACGTGCCTTTCGGCTCGATTCGATAATTATATGTCAGTTGAATGTGTTCTTGTTCTGATTGTTTCACGTTAGACTAATTTACAATCTTATTGTTTATGCTTTGAAATAATCTTCAAATACCCATTGACAAAACCAGATCGTACAGTCAGCAGCAGAAGTTAACTGATAGACAACAACGGTGATAAAGTTCGTGTGCATTCTGCTCTACAACTGCTTAAAGTACAGTCGGCGTAAGAAATTGTTTTATCATTTATCACCCTTAGATTCAAAGTCAATGTAGATAAAAACGTCAAAGGCTATTTTCAAATTGCAAATCAATGTGACAATTGGTTTGTTTTGTGATGTAGGAACTGTATTAAAAAATGATAAGGCATCTTCTTGAATTATAATAAATCTGGAATACTTTATAGGCCGTGTTACGGTCATGTCATTATGATTATGTCTTAAAACAAAACTCCTTAGCGGTAATGGAAATATAAGTAAATACCTATTTCCTGTTTTATGTATGTATAAGATACGTACGTCTAACACAAGATTCACAAAAAATTAAGTGGATGAATAAACTAAATGAATTTAATATTAGTAAGCGTGATATTGTATCTGTCATTAATAAAAATTCAATCACTCAATAAAAATATCTAATTCAATAAAATCTTAATATCGAGATTGAAATGTAGGCACATTTATTCATCATCTCATCTTCAGCAAATTTACGTTCCAATGCTCCACACAGGCCTACTCTCGGAGTGTGAGGGCTGGGGGCTGTGAACTTCACACTTACTATTAAACTGCTTGACTGATGGGTTGCAGGTTTTCTCATGATGTGTTCCTTCACCGAAAACTTATAAATGTGCTGTAGTGTGATATTTGGCTAAAACCACTGACTCGTGATTAGTGCAAGCGCGCATGTTGCTTTGTTGGTATCCGTTACATTTTATTGCCGACGGGATGATTAAATAATCGGTGCAACGCTTTTACCTGTTATTTTCACCTGTCTTATGCTTTTGGGAACTATCTCTCTGGGAGTTTCGTAGTAATAAGTTCCGTCAAAAAATATTTTTAATACAAGCTTTTTTGCTGACTGTACTTACATTGTCATTCGTCCTACATATGTGTACGAAATTTCAAGTCAATCGAACCAACGGTTGAAGAGTTCCCTCCTGCGGAGAAGATCCTGGCTGGGTCACCAGAATTCCACTAACAGATTATTGTATTGTCATCTGACTTACATAAGTATGCAAAATTTTGAGCTCAATCGGTTGAAGATATCTGCTTCAAAATTGAGTCGCAAGATTCTGCCCGGACAAACATAAGTTGCAAGTTAATATAAACCTTGTTAAAATGGCAAAAACAGCGAAACTATAAAGATCGTCATCTCATGTACTCGCGGTTTAGCTCAGAGACTCTTAATACTAAAATGCTGTAATTTATCATGGGTGTACAGTACATCTGTACATGTATAATAGTTACGCCGACAAAATAATGAAAAACATATTCGAGTTACCTCCGCTGTACTTAAAGTGGGGATAACTACATACACTAGCTTGATCAAGAGTTTTCTTGTTGGTTAGTCACATCATAGTAGTCAACTTTTGTTCGTTAGGTGAAATGGTTTATTCGTCTTCATTATCTCGCCTATCATCCATAAACTCTAACCATAAAGTAGAACTTTTAATGAACATTACTAATAACATCAATTCAATTACTAAAACCAAAGTGTGAAAGATTACGTTTGGTTAGATGAAGGCATATTAAGTTGTTTTTGGTTTGTACCTCAAAAAGAAAAACGGAACCCTTATAGGATCACTTCGTTGTCCGTCCGTCCAGCCGTCTGTCAAGACTCTTTTTCTGAGCTGAAGTTATTAATAACAAAATTAGAGCTGTGGAAAAATCAACGCAATCAAAAGATGTGCTCCCAAAAAAAGGTACTTCCAGTTGTTCTAGAAATTTGAAATTTGGTACCCTTGTACTTAAGTTGGTCTCAAATGATTTTGGTCATCTCGTCTGTTTATATTGAAACCCACTTATCGATAAAATATTAAAGCTCTCGAGCATTGTGCTTATTTCGATCTTCTATGGTTACAGCCCCGACCACAATATCGTCGTTAAATCAAAGGTGGTCTAGTTCCGAACTTGAAAACGTTGTCATCCGAATTTAAGAATCACATCTGTCGATTTTTTTTATATTGTAGTATCTACACATAGGTAAGCTCCGTATAGGTATGTAACTCATACATCCATGTTATTGACAGGGAATACCCATGCGACCACTACACGGCAGTGATCAACGTAACACTGATGTGCACGGGCTGTCCTCGCGCGCCGGTGCACGAGAGCGCGCTGCAGCTGCTGCAACTGCTCGACAAACGATTCTTCGGCGCAGTCGGCCCGCTGCCCGCCGACGACGCTGACAACGGTCAGTTCTTAACTACTATTTCTTAAAGTTCCATGGTACCTACAATTGGGTCAGTCATACGAATGGAATTGATTCGGCGTATTTGTGACTTTTAATTATGAAGAATCAGTGAAATAAACCGTTTAACAAGGTTGACACGAATGAACTGATGGTTGGAGTCTTATACGTATAAGATAATTTTAAGCTTGTTTTATTTTACTTCAAGTTTCAGAGGGGCCAGTTCGTTCGCTCATTTATATTCTAATTTCAAAAGTTTTTAAGGTACCGAAGTCAAACATGAACCTTTCAACCGTTTTTAAACCGTCCGTGCATAAAATATTGACTCAATTTTGTACCTGCTGCGGTGAATATTGGCACGAACACGTGAGGTGATAATGATAACTTAAATAAAAGACTTTTGCAGGTTTACACTTTATCAAACCCAACACACTCAAAGATATGTAGTACTTCATTAGTCTCTCTACTTACAAACATGTAGGCCAAGGAAAAAGCTTGTATAAATTATAGGTATCGTTTCTGGCCGCAGTTCGTTGTAAACAAATTGAAATTAAAAGTTTGAAGAATGTTTTTTTTTTCTCGATTTCTTTCCGTGATTACTGGAAAACAATGATCTGAGGGCAGTTTTTACGTCAAGGGATTTCTCAATTTCTTAACTGCTTCCTGTTTTAGGTTACCATAACTACCTGAAAGAAAAAGGGAATCCGTACAAAATCACTACAGTCTCAAATTACTGCTTGGTAACAAGGCTATTACGGCTAGGCTAAGCTTGATAAAAAATATTAAAGTCCCTTTTCGCCACTCTCTGTTATGTTTCTGATATCGTAAGTGTCAGATTAGATATTTGATACTTCAGATTTGAGGAACTTAACGGGGAGTAGTGAAACAGGCCCTATGTCTATTAAGTCGACGTTATCATTTATCAACATACTTACATACAACAACAACTTGCAACAAGGAGAAAATTTCAAACCCGAGAAGTACATTTCTCAGTGTCGGACAAAATATCACACATTTTGCGTCACGTGTGTTGAATTTGTCTCCATTATTCTGACTTTCTTTACGTACCGGCACCGCACAGTGGTAGACAGGAAGACGCAACAAGAACGTTAATGTAAAGTGATATGTGTTGTTAGGTAAGGATTTACCTCCCCAAATTACTTAACTTTCAAAACAAATAAGGAGACAATTAATACAAGGGATGTATTGTTTAAGCTTTGTTGCGAAATGGGCTTAGTTGAGCAAAACAAAGCTTCAAATCAGTATTTTAAGTGTTATGCGCTGTTATTTATGTATAGACATTGAAATGTATTGGCATTACGTCTTAAATCTAAATTTTGTATAAACATTTTTAAAGTATCGGAGTGTATTTTTGGAATAATCTTAATAATAATATCGGCATGCACTTTTAAATACATATTTTCTTTTACTTCAGATTTTTCATAAAATACCTGTCCCGGCCGAAAAGCCTTAAGTCTAAAGTATGCCGCATTTGTAAGTTAGTAAGAATTATTTACAAGGGGCTAAAAAGTTCCGCGGCAAAAGGCACCGCAAGACTTCACAAAAACATCTCGCAAAATAACCACGAAGTACTTTCTCGTAATTGAGAATCCCAGGACTTCGTCATTCCAGAAAGACGAAACTTAATTATGTAATGTATTGATTACATTACGAGTTACTTCTTTCCTTGTGTAAACTTGCTAGACATGTCCAGATATAGTTGATTTTTATTTTAAATATTTGTGTTTTTTTATAATGCCAAAAAAATGGATACCTACCTGAATTTGGGATATTTATCACGTTGTAGAATAAATTCAAAGATCGACACTTATGTATCTAACATGTATTTAATTTTTTTAATATATTACAACAAAGTCCAGCCTTACTAACTTCTAAATTAAATACTTAAGTAAACTAAAATACATCTGACATAATTTACTGCATAAGATATGTAAAAAATAACTTTCTAATTTTTAGAACAATCAATCAATCCTTGATCTTTTTCATTGCAAAAAAAAAGGATGCGGATCAGAATACATAGTTATTCATTTTATAATGGGTAAAAATCTGTGAAAGTATTAGCTAGATGAACTTTTTTGCTGGCGTAATCTATAGATTGGTTTAGGTTAGTTTAGTTTATTTTATAACAATCCACTGATTTTGCCTTTTTCTGAGAAAAACGCATTATATATTTTGAACCATTATGTATATTTTGACCCATTATGCATTTCAAACTTCATGTATTTTAATACATACCCAAAAAAAATCTGGAACTAAATGTCACATTATGTTTTAATAATTTACTTGAATATATTAAAAGATGCGGCATACTGGGCAACTAGCGGTTGCCTAGCTTAGCCACTAGAGGCTGCCTTAAGCTCTATTCAACGATAGTACTAAGTTTTCTGATGTGTGTGTTAGCCACGTCTAAGGCCTTGGTCATTCTCACGTGCCGCCCTCGCCGTGCGCAACGTTAAACACGAGGCGGGCGAGGACGACCGCTCCCGAAAATTTATGAACACAGCATATAGATGCGGCGTGCGATGGGCCGCTGCACGCCACGGGTGGCGGCTGAGAACGACCAAGGCCTAATGGCCTGGCCACCAGAGGCTAAGCTAATGGCCTTCACAGTACTGCCCAATGCATTGCTGCTCTTGTTCTAGATTCTTAACTTATTTACTCATTAATTCGTACTCATAATAATGTTATATTCTCTTAAATCTAAACTGATGAGATCATTTTAATACTATTCAAATTTATCTTTATTAATATAGTTAAAGCTAGGATAACATGACTTTACGATCGGATAATATATTTAAGTAGCGCAACTGTAAGTCTCCATGAGCTTCAATATTAAGCTTTATTTTATAACTCCGAGTTAGTTTGAAGAAATTCGATAAAGCAAAAAGTTCTGTGGATTGCCTTACTTAAGTTCATTATGTTTTGCAATTTTTTGGGGCCGTCCATAAAGTACGTCACAACAATTTCATCATTTTTAGAGCCCAATTGTCGCACGGTTTAGTCTGAAGTCTGCAATTATTTTGTTCGTGTGTCGTGTTGTAAATGTGTGACACACTTTATGGGTGACCCCTTATTCATATTCAATTTATACAATACTCGACTTCGCACTGTTTATTATATTGTATTATACGTAAAAACTTTCTTCTTGCATTAAACGATCTGAAAATGAAGTACAATATAAAAATTAAAAATTCTATTCATAAAAACATCATTAAAATCCGTTGCGTAGTTTAAAAGATCTAAGCGTACATACATACAGATGGCGGGAAACGACTTTGTTTTATCTAATCTAATTCTTAAACGAGCAATTATTGTATATATATATATATATATATATATATATATATATATACACAATATATATATATATATATATATATATATTGTGTATATATATATATAATCTGAATCTCGGAAACGGCTCCAACGACTTTCATGAAATTTGGTGTGCAGGTATAGGTTTCATTATTAGAAAACGTACTAAAAAAACCTACTACTATATAAAGAAGTTGGCCGTCACTTCATCCACGCAAAATTAAATATCGCCTATTTTACCCAAGGATAATGTAGTATTCTAATAGAAAAAGAATTTAAAAATCTACCCTGTAGTTGTGAGTTTACTCGTTACAAATAAAAATATAAAAATATTTTTTTTCTCTTCGTGGTGTAATTGTATAGATTACCATATTACGATAATGACACGTGTCAATAAATTTGCAATTTATTTATGTTAAACAATGAAAACTGTATAAGCGTTTAGTTGAGTAAGCACAGATTCAGTAAATAAAAATTAATTAAAGAATCAGACCTTTTTTCATTGCTTTACGTTACTTACTTTACGTTAGTCTTGTTACTTTAGGCTCTGTCTACCCCGTAAGAGAAAAAGACGTGATTTATGTATGTATGTATGTATTAACGTTAGTTGACTGTAACCTTGTAGACCTTCTTATACCAGTGTACTGTCTTACAACTCTAACAATATAAAAATCAAAGGTGGATTTCTGTAAACTGCAAGGTGAGGTCTCGACACAACACAGCACATATACGAGTATATTTTGCCGTGTGTACATACCGTTGGTCGTGACCAATCAAATTATTCACATGCGCAAAGGGCGAGGTGTAATTTAAATCAGCCTCACTATGCCATTCACAGAATTCCGTGCTTACGATAGTTTATTTGGTCTGAGGTGTAAAAGTATCCCGTGCTCCCTGTGATCACAGGCTGGATGGACTATTTTGGAGAATCATGCCTTTTCAAACCAGGATTGAAATAGTACCTATAACCGATCAGCATTGTACATATTAGTTTTGAATAGAAATGATACTGTTCTCGACTTTGCGACAGCGGTACTGCCATCTTTGCAAAAGTGTTATTATCAACTGCGTGCGTCGCGTTATTCATCTTCTCGAAAACTGAGCATTGTTATCTAGAATACCTTAGGTCTCTTCACGCACTAGACGTGTAGTTGGAGGCGATGACTCTCATCTCGAGGTCGAGCGTGGGCGGGCGCTGGCGGCTGTTGTCAAATGTCCAACGCGTGATGAAGGGCTCGCGGCGACGCCGGCGCACGCCCGGTGTCGAGGACAACGCGGCGCAGTTGCTAGTCGCCTCCGTGCAGTTGCTGACGTACGACGCTGTAGACATACTAAACGTTTAGTTAATTACAATAGTTCCAAATGAGTAGTCACTTTAAAATAGTAAATTGATATTAAATTGGTTACAAGTAAATCCCTGACATCGCTATTTAGGTAATTCTGGTCGCTCGCCTCTCTCTGTCTTTTTCTTATAGAATTAAGAGTACCTACCTACAAAATATATGCGCTCATGATCGGGAATGTACTAACAGCATAAAATTGTCGTATTAAAATTAAGTGATTATATGTAGATTTCTATCGCGACTTCGTAGGTTTTTTTTACTCGACTATGCCTTTGAAACTGAGGGCTATAGTGTATTGTTACTTGACATGAGATATATGCTATAGTATATCAATCAATCTCTGCGTCTGAGCCTGTGGTAAAAAAAGTTGTTCAAAATCTCGTCTCTACCGTCCGAAATCTAATCATATTAATACATGTCATAATGAAGTCCCCCATGGCGTATCCGTTGCCGGCGAACAGTTCTACAAAATAAGTTTTGACTCGTGTAGATATCATAACATTGTCAAAGCCACAGCCAATGGCATAAATAAGTTATTGGTGACCCGGAAGTTTACGAATTCTATGAATGTGTAAACATCGGATACCTTCATTTCGTAAACTTTCTCGTAAGTTTGCTTCTGAGCATAGCATCAATCATAATAGCTCACTATTACACAATTTTCCCCAGATAAGAAGGTTTTGTTTTTGGAGTGTATCTATGTGTTTTAATTTTTATAAGGACAACGCTTGTCGCTGAGTTCGAACATGTGGTCAAAGCGGCGACATTAATATAAGCGAGTAGGTGTTACCAAGTTCAATATCACATAGTATAATTGTGGCTTTGGAAATCGTTTTGATCATTTTGCTCGTGTCGACGCGAAGTTTCACGACGTGCTAACTTATTACGTAGAAATTATAAAATAAAGAAGATACATATAGACAAAAGTGTAATTCTTAAATATTTAATGAATTAATGAATGTAGATTTTAGTATCCTCTAGCCATGAACTACGAATATTAGGTATATGAAATATGACTATTTTAACAATTGTGAAATAATTGTTGACTAATTTCTTATTGGTAAAATTAGTAATTAATTTTACCTAAATGATTATTTACCAATTAATATTTAACATTCAAAATGTCTTCCTTCTGCAGGGTCTAACTCGGGGCTATTTACTGCGAATGTAATACGGGAAGATAAACAATCCGACCTCTCACGGATTGTAATTCCTTGTGCTTGTATGAAGTTTGGCGGAGCTATTACATGTATATCTACTCCCATTGTTAATCCATTGTTATGCTGTGGCATGATCAATTGTAACGATCATACCGTAAAAGGTTCTAGCTAGAGGTTATTATACATGTATGGCAATGATGTAGATATTAATGTTATTATATTTACACCCTAATCTTTTTATTAGAATGGTTAAGGCTTTCTAAACAGATTATCTTTTCCGTTTTGCATTTTCATATAGTAATACACAAGTTACATTTGAAAGTGTGTCGATAAACATACCAAAAGTCAGGTGAAGATGATAAAGATAAACTAAAACAACTTGTAATGAATCTAGTTCAACAGACAGATAGACAGAAAAAAATCTAAATATCGTAAAAATTACATTTGTCGATGTTCATAATATCCTGCGAGGAGTTTATCTCTAATAGGTATCTTTATTATACATGTGTTGAGTTTTATTTAATACCTACATATTATAAGCTAACCAAAATGAGTGAGTATATTGGTACGATTTATACTTTACACTGCTCATTACGGTTTGTTTTCACGAGACACACCACCCCTAGCGGGAGTAATAACTCTTAGTTAAAGTAGGTCTTACGTAAATCTTTACACTGGTAGCTCTAAGCTGATATTTACGGACGTTTCTGATGTCATGACTCTCCAGCCAAAGTTCAATAAAATAGATACCGGTATTCATTACTATTTACTTGACAGAATTACTATATGTAATACTAGCTGTTGCCCGCAACTTCGTCTGCATAGAATTCGTTTATCGCTATCCCGCAGGAATTACGCAATTTTCCGGGATAAAAATGGGCTATGTTATTCCAGAGTAAAATCTATCTATGTTCCAAATTTCATCCAGATATGTGCAGCCGTTCTGGTGTTAAAAAGTAACAAACATCCATACATCCATACTCACTTTCGCGTTTATAATATTAATAGGATACTTTAATATCCAATACTATAAATATTTAATGAGTGCAATTTTGTTATATCGCAAAAAAGCTATAAGCTATAGCTAAAAGTTCTATATTTTTTGATTGTGTAAACTACAACGTACTTGAAACACTGCTTGCTCTGACCGGTGGAAAGGTGGTGGTACGACGAACCGCTACGCCCCGGCGTGCTCTGTTCCTAAGCCAAGGCATGGTCTGACGGAGCGCTCGCCTGAAGTTCTGGCCGCTCAAGCAGTAGAGGATAAAGTTGATGCCGAAGTTCGTGTTGAAGAACATAAGCGCCACTTGCTGTAGCGCCGCCCACCGACCGCTGTACTCGCCAGTACTCTAGTCAGAACACCAACACACTGAAATTATTTCTTATTCCGACTATCATCAATTTCCTATTCATATATAAAAAAAAAAAAAAAATTTACAGTCAACAGCAAAATAAACTGATGAATTAGGGTCCCAAAATAATATAAAAATTAAACTAAGTCAAAGGTTACTGACTATTGTACTTTATTATAAGTAAATAAACACATACTGTGTCATAAGTAAGTGATCACATTTATTTCTATCATTGAAAACTATGTGACATGCCATTCAAACAGTTAGTAATTGTTGAATGTTTCAAATTGAAGTGATTATCTATAAAATACGGGTTTATGGGACACCTCGGAATACAAGTCAGATGTTCGGTTTATATCGGTTATATTTGTGAGATAAACATGCGACGCGACTATAACACCGCACATCTCCACCAAAGTTTGAAATGATGTCTTATTACATCAGCTTGATTTTTCTATATTAAAAAAAAAAAACCTTTTTTATCGAGCTTTCATTCAAACATTTCCGAAAATTCGAAATGTTGTTTTTCTTTTGTTATTTACTTGACTCATTCATAATTCTGACATCGTGTATTATTATTTTACAACGAAAATTAATATGCCACAAATATGAAGAACATTGATTTGTTACTTCATTTCTGTCTCGGTGTTGTTATTTATGATCACGTTCTTTTGACTAATTCTTCGTCTTTTTTAATATGGCCCAGCGATCGATGTGATGATTTCGCCAATGTTAAAGTAATAAATACAATATTCAAAAATCTTGTGAAAAAAATGTCGGTAACGTTGTACGGTAGAACACGGTCAAAAGACCCCTCCCCCCCTGTCGGGCTCTTAGCCAACGTATAATGATATCCCTCGGAGACCGCCAGGAAATCATTAACCGGTGCCCAGGGTGCACCGGAACAAGCACGTACTGCACTTCCCCTAGGACGGATCCAAAAACGAACCGCAGCTCTTGATCACACACGGAGGTAACCCGACTCGCACCCCTTTTGACTAATTAAAACTTCATTTAAAACTGTCACTTTGGTATGATTTGTTATATCTGGCATGTCATGCTAAGAACATGTTATGAAACGTTGATTTTGATCACTTACTTTTGACGTTGACTACACTTCATGATTAGAGAAGTAGACACCAAGCTAATAAATTCTCGAATATATCGCATCAAAAAATCTAGTCAAAAATGTTGTACTCCATTGCAATTTAACGTCTTGTAAAATATTATTTTAACTATAAAAAATAATTACAGCTTATTGTACGGCGTATATAAGTTAATAAATTGTAGCTGTCTCGAAACCTGTAAGAAAAAGTACAAAGTGTATAAAAGAGGAACTTCAATTATATCTAAGCGTTTTACGTCAAAACGTGACACATACCAAGAAACCAGCTGCTTTATCTTATTTACCCTTTTGTGTCGGACTGGAAATGTATTATAGCACAGAGTTTAGCAAAACAAAATATTGGTGCCGAAAGCTACAAAATTGGAAATAACTTCCGCGAAATTAAATTTGAATCAAAGTGCATTTTAAGAGATATAAAGGACCCTGCCTATTGTTATTCCCGTGTTTTCGGTCTTTACAACTGCCTTTGTGTCAAAAATCGCTGTCGCTTCAAGAGTTTTAAATCTCGTTGATCCACGGCTTGAATGCGACGTAAAGGCGTGACAAACATAAAACGCTGGATAAGTGCAAGTCGGACCCGCGCACTGAGGGTACCCGGACACGCCTCCAACGATATTTATGAAATTTAGATCCAGGGGGTTTCGGGGGCGATAAATCGATCTAGCTAGGTTTCATTTTTAGAAAACGTGCCAAAAAACTACCGTTTCTCCAGGTACCTACTGATATGATCACATAACATAACATTCTGTTAAAATAAGGAATAGTATAAGTATAGGAAGGCTTCGTTAACTGCCAATATTATAAAATGAACACTTGGAATCCATCGAAATGTCATAAAAGTATTCGATGAGCACATCGATTCATTCATAGGTAGGTAATCACCATGTTGTTGATGAGTTATTAATCCCCGCTGAACCATTTACCCACTGCTATTGTATCGCTTCCAAAATGGCTCGTCCGGTGATAATTGTTTTCGGGCACTCGTTATAACCATGTTTGCATTTTGTAATTATTCACCGACCTCATCATAACACTTTTTAGAATGTATTATGTATTTGTAACTTTATTTGTGATATAAAAATGAAGGTAGGAATAACTAAAGAAGTAGCACTTTCACAAAAAAAAATTTACTTGTTTAAGCATATTACTTAAATATGTGTGATATTTTGTTTTACTAGTTCATTTGAAATTTCAACTAATAATTGTTTTTGGCTCTATCTTACTGAATCATCTCAAGTCTTATGGTCCTGACCCACCAGAATGGCACGCGGTGACGTGACAGCGACATCGATAACTACAGTATCCAACAATTAATTTTCACATGTATGCCGTGTGGCAGCTAACACACTTGGCGATGGTTTGATAACGTAATTTTTTTTAAGAATTCACAGCTGGCGACGTCTTCATCGCGTGCCAATGAGTTAGGGTTCTTAATGCAAAAAAGTTATCTAAGTGCCTACTTATGATGAAGTTCAATATGAGCAGTCCCAATACAACTCGAGTATCACTCGAAGTTCATTACTTGAGAGATTTCATTTTTATCGTATTCCTAGTAGATGTCTAACCCATGCGTCGTAATCATAAAATTGGAGATATCACTGCCGCAGGCGATTTTACAGTTAATATTATCAGCTACCTTGATGGCATCTTAAAGTCAAGGCTACTGGTCCAATGGTAACATCTCTTAACTCTTCGGTAAAACATAAATTCGAACGCCTTCAGCGGCCCTAGTGTAGCTTGAATTTTATGATATTTTCCGTTAAGTTTTTCTTCAATTTAAAAAATAAATAACAGCGTATATATGACGAAGAGGCCTTTGCTCCGCAGTGGGTGGATGTGGGCTGATTAGATAGATGGATAAAATGTTTTCATTCATATATACCTAGTAATAGTTTTATGAGTAAAAGTTCATAAAATAGCGTTTTCAGACATTATTACCATCTTTTTAATGCTACTAAATCGTATAAGAGAAGCCATGCGATACACAGGATCTATCCATTTGGTTAAAAATATCTAAAAACGTAATAAGGTCGTGTACAGATATTTCTGGAGTACCTAGAGGACTTCTATGCAACTGACATCGACTTCTGTAGGTACGTGCTAAGTCATTCTACTGAAAATATTTTGCAGTTCACGTAACGGCCCATTGCTTTTCGCAAGTTGTTTCAGAAAATTCACTTGAATAAGAAATCTTACTTCCCTTTCGCTCCGGATTCAATAGGAGCCTTGGTAATCGGATTGATCTGGAAACCACGTAGGGTTTTTTGCGACAGACTTCGACAGGTTATATGGAAAAATTGAAGTTTCTGCTTGGCATTGACTACACATTATATGTCCCTTATACACTATTTTCCACGGCGCTTATCCCACGAGGGACCTCAAGGAGTGATTTAGGATAGTACATTTCAGGTACCTTAAATACACGCGTAACAGTAGAATAATTAAGCAGCTCATATTGTGACATGATGTTATGTAAGTACCTACCTTCATGCGTGAGATTCTTGGACCGCCAAGAGATGTTCTAAAAATGTGGTTAAAGGTAACCTCATTCATATAGCCTTGGTTATAATGTTAGCTTTTTAAATTATTGTCATGGTCACGCATTTATTCCTGAGGGTAACAATGGATTCAACAATATTTAATTTATTAATCAAAATGAAACACTATTAAACAAGCAATTTTTGTAAATAATATTTACTAAATATATAAAATAATTTTAACAAAATTTGCTGTAGGGTTTTTTTGACGAATAAAAAAGGATCTAGTCAAATTATATTTCTGCGAAAACCTGTGTGTGAACATAGAGCGAAGCTTGATCGCTCAGGTACTGTCACAGATGTTACATGAGTAGGTATATATATATACGGTAGCTAACAATCTCTCTTTTTAATAAAAAGTACCTGGGTGATGGTATATAATATACCTATCTATATGTATAAATACAAGAATTGCTCATTTAAAGGTATTAGATAAACACTATAGAAAGTTACCTAAGGTAATACTTTAATTATTAATTATCACCATTCCACGTAACGATACCAACAGTCATAGTCAAACCGCTATATTTATCAAAACATACATAAGCGGTACAAAATTGGTAAGTACGTAGCTACAGTCTGTTTCAATAAGGAAGGTATGGCTGAGGCATTTACATTGACAACTCTAGAGCTTAGGTGGAACTTCATTGTGACACCCGGCACATTCCAAGATTATCGATTATATTTTAGAACTTACTAACAACAATCGGTTCCATAAAAATATCGACTACATATCATAAATTTATAAATAAATGCTATTTCGATATAATAATATACAAGTCAGTTTGTGTAATAATTATAATTCCTATTTTACGCTTTTTTTCAAGTTGTGCTTTTTCGACAAAATGGGTCGTATAAAATATTATTTAACTTAATTTATTATGTATTGAAGTTCTATTTATTACCAATAAACTCGATTTGTATTATGTACCGAGTGAGAAAGAATGAAAAATACTCACTTCAAATTTTTGTAGGTTACCTATCTTTGGATTTTCGACTATAGGTACGCGATTTTAACCGATTACCTAATTATACGTAGCCACGTCTCTAGTTTTAATGACCATAGAAAGTAACCTGGCTTCGTAAATAATGGCACATATTGAAAATTTGTATGTAAAAATTATGTAAACGCAAAAACATCGCCGTGATTGTTTTTAGAACGTTATTAATGTATAGTACCAAGTATTGATTTATTTTTAAGTAATTCAATTTTGTATTTATTTTTTTGTCAAAACTTTCGTGAACGCTTGTTACATTCTATGGATCTGTCAGCCATACCTTCCTTATTGAAACAGGTCGTAATGAGAGAACTAAAATATTTAAACAGGAACATAGTATAACTCTTGAAAGCGGTTTTGACTGAAGTGAAAATTGCTAAAGTTTTCCATTGTATGTCAATCGAAAATTGTCTGTGAGCTACGGTGACCCACGTTCTTTACGCACTTATCTTGTTAGTACACGATTTCCCAAAAGGCACTTGCTTTTACCCCTACCCATTAGTTAGGATAAACTAATTAACCTCGTCCCAAAGGATAGACTTGGTTTACTCATGAGCCTATAACATAATAACTAATAATATGAATCTCTGAAGAAAAACAAGTCTTTATAAATCTCAAGTAGAGCATGCTTTGTGTAAAATAAAGCATGAACCTAAGTATAATTACTTATGTGAACTTTTCTGACAAAAATACTTTTAATATGTAGATGATGACGATATTCATGACAGGTTAGATGAGTTTTTATTTACATAGTTCCATATTTGATCGAACACTTATTGAATCGAATACACGTAAGATATATTATTAGTAAAACCTACAACACAACACAGAAGCAGCAAAGTAATTTATTTTTATAACATAGTGCGATTGGGATTAAACTGTTATAATATTCTTCGTTGAACTATCCTTATGTCATGTGAAAAATAGACGATAGCCATTTTTTTTTCGCCATCCTGGTAACTTATAGGTAGCTCACTCCCTGTAGTACTATACTACTTGACCTTATGGTGTCATTTGCGAGTCTGTGTAAACACACAAGCTATTCGAGACTTTTCCGTTGTAAGTCATGGAATCAAGCGAGGAATCATACTAAATGTACAACTTTTAACAAAGTCCCCAAATTTTTTTCAACGACTTCATTATTTTTGTGAATTGGCCTTCCTTATACGGCTTAAGAAAATTGAATTGAATGCGGTGAATTTTTTTCTGCCCTTTGTCGACAAAAACTCAAACCCGATGAAGTTGGAATGAACAAGCAATTTTTATACCACTTTTGAACATCACGCTTGTATCTAGTTTTGCAGCACGTCAATTTCGACAACAAAATTAAACCAACTATATTTTTTCTGAATATATTAAAATCGACACATCTGATTTGAAAGTGGCCAGGCTTTATGTATGTTTAATTTACGCATGCTCCATTGCAGCGCTGAAATTACTTATCTGGTTTTAATGGAGGAGGTGTATCAATCAATGCGTTTTTATCTATATCGTCGGGGAAAGTGCAATAACGCGTAACTAGCACTTGTAAATACTGCGTATCGGCTCAACACCCATAGGGAAAATCCGCGTAACTGGCATGGGTTAATACCGCGTATCTAACAAAATGTAGCCAAATTAAGGTTTTCCGCCAACGAACGTAAAATCCTGATTAGAATATACCAGTTCAAACTAGTATAAAGTTGGGAGTTGTCTAGATACGCAGTATTTACTAGTGCTAGTTACGTGGTTTTGCACTATGGGTGTTGTGTAGATACGCAGTATTTACCAGTGCTAGTTACGCGGTATTGCACTATCTCCGACGATATCTATATATTTGAATAATTTTGGTTGTAAAACATTTGTGCAAGTCCAGGGACGGTTTAAACGGTGTGAAAACGTTTATAAAAAAAACTGGGACGGGGCAAAGCCGCGGCCAATAGCTAGTTCATTATATAGTCCAAGCGGGAGGGAAGCGGGGGATAGTTCATGATTACATTTGTGGAGTATGACCACAATAGAGATACTTGATACCTGGTCAACATTTTTTAAGAACTAAATCATTATAAAGAAAGAAAGAAAGAAGACATTTATTCCTTTTTGCAAGACACACAAATATAAGATAATATATACAATTTTAAAGAAAATAAACAAGGTAAAACAAAAAAAAACAGACATGAAAAATAGACCATCAGCGTTATTTGTCAAGGATTACGCTGAGGTGTTAGACACCTGCAGCACTGATTTTCAGCCAGAATCGTCTATGACTCACGAAACGATACACAGATAAAATATACTACATAATCCATAAACTTTTACGTAAACAATGCAATACATAGATAGAACCCGACTTATGTGTAACTAAAGAAATACATAAATTAATTAAATAGTTTACAATAAACAAAAAATAAAAAAGGTGACACACAATAGGAGGATAACAGACTGTGGATCTCATATTACTTGTACCTGCCTTGCGGATGTTGTTTTGAAGATATCATTATAATCTATCTATACATGCAAAAATGAATTGCTGTTCATTGGTCTTGCTAAAACTCGGAAACGGCAGGACCAATTTGGATAAACTTAAACAATGAGAAAATAGTGAAATTTAGAAGAAAACAAACTAAAAAAGGGCAAAGAGAGGTTTCGTATTTCAATTTTATATATCTTATACTGAATGAGAAGCTCTCGAACTTCCAAAACGTTTTTTTTTCGTAGCCGGGTTTGAGTTTTCGTAGGTTCTTAGTGACTTTCCTGAGCCTTCACTCTACCAACTGAAAGTTTCTTTTTACGCCCGCGTTTTAATAAGCAAAGCGTAATGCCTTCCCTTTGACACTCTAAATGAAGATAAAATAACGCTTAAGTTACAAACTTTCTGTAAAAATTATTTTTAACGTACTTGCCTCTTAAGCCCTGTCACTACACCACCGAGTCCTTATTCTGTACTCGAATATCGTAATTTTTTTTTAGTGGCAATGCAAGCTAGGTACCAAAGTACTATGTAATCAACATAACCTTTTTTACATCTACCTACTTCTATTATCTTTAAACTAAATCAAAGTGAACTTCATCTGAAATCGTCAAGAATACCTACTGAAACAGTAGAAAATCGCTTTGCTTGTTAAGACGGCAATTATGATTAAGATTAATTGATTTCGCAAGGCTATAATTATCTTACAGCTAATATTAACATTAGTTAAATTACTAATCAAGGCATTCTGATCACTCACCATGTCGTATGCATAAGCGAGAACTCTCATAGTGTACGCTGGCATGTTAAGAATTACAAAGACTGAGGAGACGATGAGCAACATCCTCGTAACTCTCTGCTGGGAGCGCGGGCAGCCCTGCAGCCGGGCGGGCCGGGCGCGCGCGCCCTGTGCCGGCTCCTGTTCTGGCTTCATCAGGTGGTGCCGCGCGCGTTCCAACCGATACACGCCCACCATTATCCACGCGTTCAGGACTATGATCACACTCAGCGGCACCGTAAAAGATACAGCAGTATCCACTAGATTGAATCTAGCGGCGTGTTCCATGTAATCAGTGTCTATATTACAATCATTTTTGGTCGGTATCGCGAATCTTAGAATGGGAACGTTCAAAAGCAGCGCCGAAGCCGCGATAGTGCTTATGATGTGCCTAGCGCGAGTGACGGAACAGACTGCGTTACGACGTAACGGATACAAAACTGCAACGAACCGTTCGACTGTGAAAGCTACTACTAACCACGCACTGAGGCAGCAAGTCACATACGACGTGTAGATAAAAAATTGGCAAAATCCTTTGCGATGAAATAATCCGTTCAACTCGACTGCATTTAGCCACGGCGGCAAAAGTTGAAATAAAAATACTGTATCAGAAAGCGCCAGTGCAGACAGATATTGGCTAGTGGACTGCAACCTCAACTTGCTACTATAAAAAACAAATACGGATACTAAGTTTCCGATTGTACCTAAAACGACAAGTAAAGGGGTGTAGTAAACGTTCAAAACAAATGCAACTTGTTCCGCGATAAAATCGAAAAGAGTTTGGTTTATAAACGTCGTATTATTATCTGCGTAAATTGAATAATTGGAAAAGTTAGCAGCTCCGTATCGCAACGGATGGTCGGACATGGCGCGGCGTGTGGACGCCGCGCCGCTCCGGCAACGACTGTCTCTAGCCTGTGGCCCGCTACCTTAAAACAAACGCTGCAAATATCTTAAGGGCCTGAAATCGGCTGTCTTAAACTTCAGGACGCTATTGCTATGCAATGATTCCCATATCAATATGACGGAGGAGTATTCTATTTAATACTTAAACTTCCGTTCACTGTAGCAGACCGTTCATAAGTATATTAGTTTTTGTGATTTGAATTTTCTATCTACCTTAAGACGTGTTAAAAAGTATTGTTTGTGGTAGGACTAATTGTGTTTATTAGGTGATGTAGGGGAGAATCATTCGCTGATATATTTAGCGCTGAATTTCAGCAACCTGTAACTCGCTCACGTTACAAATTAGAAGTTGCTAGTATCGTATAGAATATCGTATCGTGTAGTAGTAAAAAGCGTAAAAAATATTACAAATAAATCCTCTCTTGAACTTACATAACCGTTTTTAGCTAAAATATGATTTGTCAAAATGAAAGTTGGAACGAATGTAAATCAAGTTCATTACAAAAGATTGTGAATCTACCTTATTGGTGTGTTCGTATGTACGTAGACCATTTCATTTTGTTGCTTTCAACCCCGCGACACTTAGTCTAGTAAACCCTTCTACGCAAAAGCTCTATTTATAAGTGCAGTCAGCGTCAAATAGTTCGTGACACCCAAAGTAGCCAGATAGTTCGCAACACGTCATTGTTACGGTTGAAATAAGGTCGTGTTGCTAACTTTTTGGCCACTTAGGGTGTCACGAACTATTTGACGCTGACTGTACATAAACAGCACTTGAAAGTTCTAGTTTTAGTAGCTACTTGACATGTTTACCCAAATAATTAGGCGATAATAAATTGGTAGGTGCATAATTTTATGTTGGCCTAAATTGCATGCAATCAAACCCCCCAAACGTTAGCTTGCTAAGCGACCGGAAACATTTATCTTAGTTTTTGCGTTGAAAAAAATGTGTTTTAATTAAACTATCGTGTTACTGACACAAAACGCTATGGGACGGTTGCTGTCTGTAAGATGCTCTACAAATAAGACCAATCATAATATAAGCAAACGCACTTGAAAGCATTTTAGAAGCAGACTTGCAGGCATGCGTGCAAGAAACCAAGAAAGCATGCCATGCAATGCAACCAATGCGTGGAAGGCGTTAAAATGAAAAATGTAGAACATTTATTATTTGGTCTCCTGAAAATTAATCTTCTCCTTAAGTTTAATATTTTCAATACGGCTTAACAATTTGTGATTAATGTTTATCTTTTATTTATCTGTCAGCGCTCCCAAAACTCGTCAAACATTTAAACTAATTTTGTTTTGGATTAGATTTCATGTTTTTCTTTCTTTTATTTTTATTATTAAAGGAGTATTATGGTGGTCGTCGCAAAGCTATACTTTACATGTCATGGAGAGCGAAAATAATGTAGGATTACAAAGGGTAGGCAGGGCCTCTATTCAGGAACCGTTCAAGCAGCATGATGTACGGCGCAAGGGGATACTGAACGTGAGTTAAAGCTCGCAATGTCAAGGCAAATGCGATCGTTGGCGACCTAATACAAAGCCAGCACTTTTGTAAAATTTATGACCTGAGTCATTTAAACACCTGATGTTTCAAATTTATTTATTTACTTTATTGTCAGCAGGTTCAGAGAAAGGCCGCGGTACACTTGACGCGTTGCTCTGCACCACCTACTGCCGATCCCAACTATATCTGTCTAGGCAGTTGTCCCAGCTGCACCCTGAACTCACGATGCCGATGTTCTCAGGTAATTCAATAAAATAGGTCTTTGTAATTCATGTAAGTAGGTAAAGAATTTTACCGTTTGTGTGCACCTACGTATTCGTTCAAGGAGTGGATGAGATTGTTGGACGTAAGCTACTTAAGAGATGTTTTCCTAAATAAGATTTTTAATTCCGTGGAATTCTCACATTTTTTAGTGTTACTAGGCAAAAAATAAATCCCGAAAATTTTAATGAGATAGGTAAAACAAAAACTTGTAAATACAAAGCACAAATTTCTAACTATACATATAAAATTTGATTTGATAATAAATCACTAATTAATACGTAGCTAGAATAATTTTGGATTTAACTTTTTGGACGTAATAAATGATTTTGTGATTTTATGAGTAAAAAATAAATTGTCCCGGGTATCATTACGATGATTGACGCATATCGCAAACCTTTGGACTAAAATTATAAAAGTGATTAAGTTTCAATCGTCGTCTTGATAAGTTTATACATACATATATACATACATGTCATACCGTCACGCCTCTTTCCCACAGGGGTAGGCAGATACTACTTTGTTCCACTTGCTACGATCCTGACATGCTTCTTTCGCTTCATCCACATTCATCAATCTCTTCATACATGCTCGTCGGTTTCGGGTACTCCTGACCGGACCTTTTTCCAAAACGTCTCCTATTAGATCTCGAAACGTCCGTCTAGGCCTTTCCCTCCCAACTTATAAGTTTGTAATTTACAATTTTATGGACAATGTACATAACCTAAATAAAAGAAAACCGTCAATTTTCATTCTTTTGCTAAGACATTATTGAAGTCATTCGGCTTCTGACTTGAATGTTTGAATGTAATCGCTTTCCTGCTTTCGTGTCCTTGTTAAGTTTTTGTTTTTTTTACGTTTTTGTTCTGTTTCGCAAAACAAGATGAAACCCCAACCAAGCCAAAAAAGCTTGAACCTATAAACATTTTTTTTTAACAAAAACGTTTCCAAAATAATAAAGAGATTTTAAATAAAAAATGTGTTTTATCTATGAAACGTACAACACGACATGTCAAAATTCCACGGAATAAAAAAATCATAGTTTAGAAACCATCGATCTAAAGAAGCGTAAGATAATTTTTTTTTTATCGTAATTAATGCCATGAAAACTATTCATCTATCAATAGTGAACAAAATGTACGCGCAATTTATGGCAATGTTCGCGCACTCCAGTTCCAGCGATGGACTCACTGCGGGGCACTAGCATTGTCTAGCATGCTGTTCGCATATTCAGTTTATTTCCGCTGACTGCGAAAGTATTTTTTATGTTCGCGAACATTTCTAGATTTCTAATATTTACATTTGGATAAATAAACGAATCCAAAAATCATATAATTTGTGCAAGCTATAGAAAGTCATCCAGTGCTGTGGGTCACGATACAATCTTGCTAGTAATTTGTTTCTTCATTACGTCTCTGCAGACATGGCCTAACCCAACGAGGTTTTACTCCACGCTTCTTTTTAAAATCACTGCATAACCAGACACAAGCTGCGGCACAAATCAATACGTCTTGTTCGTCCATGTTAAACGACTGAACTGAGGGCACAGAAGTTTCGAGATTAACATGTTGGAGTACGAAAGTGCTCCACCATGCGTTTACAAAAGTTACACATAGCTTCGTCGGTGGCGAGAATCTGAGTACTATTTGAGCTCTGCACAAAATCTTCGTAAAGGAATGTGCTGCATGAAACTTTGGTGAAATTATACCTTCATACTAATAATGTTTAATAGAAGAGAGCGAGGGACGGTATGATACGAACTTCGATAATCCCCAGATTCCGGAAACACAAATGCGGTCAGGTAATTCCACTCTTTAACTGCTCGCACTCAATATATTCGCTTTGGACGAACTTGCTTTCCATTAGGTGACCAGCATGGTACTTTGCCCCCTTACCATATAAAAAAAAATCTTCAGAAGGATTCTCAGTTGACAACGGGCATTCGACCCGATGAACGGGCACTTAGAGGAGTCTTAGTAAAGAGTCCTGTTGGCACCCCTTGATGTCTACACCTTGAAAATACGTCTAGACAAATAAGCATGACAAGCCAAATAAAAATTTGTGGTTGCTTTATACTATTGCAAACAAGTGCTTACGTACATAGTAGGTACATTGTACACCGCTAGATAGGAAATATTCCAAGCTGTTGCTAAACTAATACATATGTCAGAACCTCCTTTCCATTTAAATGAATGCTAGTTTAAATGATAACTGGCTAGGGTGATAGCACCAGTGTTGAACACTTTAAGCTGCCAAGTACCAGTAATATACACTTAATTCTTAGTTTATAGATAATATGGTTATAAATTTCTTATAAATAAGAGTTATAGTGCACTATTGGGTCCTTGTCAATTACTGGTGCCGACAGCCTACGTTGGTTTCTGATTTTTTTCTAGTTAAATTACTTTGTTTTGCCGTATTTTTGGTTTTTAACAAAATACATTATCACAAAATAGTGCTATCTATCTTCGATATATTCTCAGATGGTCACGTGACAAAGCCCACAAAACTAACATTTTCTCATGAACTACATATAGGTAACTTTTTTCATGAACTCCAAAGTACCCTACGTTTTTTGCGTGCAGTAAAGTGATCCTATCAAAGAATCGAGAATTTTACTTTCCGATTTTTGTATTTATTTTTACGGTTTACCCGTTAGAAATTATATTTCTAAATAATACTGTATGAAGAGATTGATGAATGTTTATGAAGCAAAAGAGGTGTGTCAGGATCGAAGCAAGTGGAACAAAGTAGTATCTGCTTGTGGGAACGAGGCGTGACGGTATGTATTTATGTATGCATGTAATTCTAAAAACTAGAACGCATGGAAAAATCCGTAAAGCTATGGCCGGGAATCGAACCCGGATCCTCATCAATCCGTGATGCGTGCTTTTACCCCTACCTATACCGTAGGTTTACCTGGTAACGGTGATTTATGTGGTATGTGGTAGGTGTGCCGGGTTCTATTCCCGGCCATAGCTTTAGTTTTCGGATTTTTCTGTGTTCTACTTTTCAGTATTATTGAGAAAAATACAGTTAAAAGAAAAGGAACTATTTGGTTCACTGGACTCAAAGTTAAAGCTTTCGTTATACAATAAAGCAAGCTATTTTTTTCAACACTAATCATTTAATCTTAAGTAAGCCAACTGCCTTACACTTAATATCGTTCGTAGAGTAATTTATGTGACTGCGCGGTTCGCAACTTGGATGAAAAGTTGCGAGTTTTTTTATCGTGAGCCCTTTCCACCTAGAGCTCATTTTTAGTTCGACCGGTCGATAATCACTTCTCTTTTCAAATAGATGTAGTTAAAGCTTTCAGGAATGTTCACTCTTAAGTTAAACCATACAGAGTAAGAGTAGTAAATCTAGGTACCTACAATTTTACGAGATGATTGAGAGTAATCATTATTATAAACGTAATCGCTCGTAAGTTGGCGCATTGAACAAATTAGATGAAGCTGACCTTATCACACATAAATATTCTGCGATGCACCCATAACTTACCCTACCTCACCTATGTTAGACTTTTAACCATTCCATTTTCTGCCATCAAACTGTAATTTGACAGTGGTGTGTTATAAGTATTTCTGGCCTGCTTTCGTTTTAATAATAAAATTTCAGCAGGTGACTTTCTTTGTTAAACAAAATGTAAGGCGCCTTATTTATTTAAAGTTGCTATTTATTAATTGAAAAATACTAAACAACATCTAAAAGACAAATGTTGGTGTTCGAAATCTGCCGTTGTTTCTTCATTATTAGTGGCTTCATCCTTCCTTATCTGAAAAGATAATTCCCATCACTCCATCGGTGCAACTTTGTGAGGACCTGTCCTTATAATCGGCCTTTAAATTAAACGCGTTATCGTCTTATTTCACGGCGCTCTGAAAGTCAATTATAAGTTTAAATCCGGACCACTGTGACAACTCAATTTAATCATTTTGTTTAAAAACCCTACCCTTCATAAATGCTTATTTCAATTACATACTGTAACTATCAGACGCCATCAGTAGTAACAGTAAACCCTGTAGGTAAAAAATAAATCTTCTTTTGTTTCTTTGGTTACGTGAGCATTTTCTAAACTATTTGACTTAGTTCTGTATCGGAGGTAAGCATGAGATTTGAATGTTGTGTTACCGTAGAAATCACGGCGCGATTCCAAACGGCTCGCACCGAGGTGAGGCAGCTGCTGCTCCAGTATCTGCTGCCGTGGCTCGTCAACATCGAGCTGGTCGACCCCAACGTGCCTCCGGCCAACCCTCTCTCCTACATCCAGGTATCCACCAACAAACATTCGTTTTATGGTACTGCGAGTGCGCCAAGCAAACGCGAAGTTCTAAATGTCTCATTTCCAAGACTAAATTGTACTAGTACCTCAATAGTAAGACTTATTTTCATCAGGGCCTTTATATTAACTTTAAGAGTATTATTATACCGCAGTGGACAAGGGGCTCGATAATACCTGAGCACATTTAACACCCTTAACAATACAGTCAGGTATACCTGTGTACCTTTTTACACCCAGTATACCCACTAAAGGATTAGTTTAAGCAAATCCCTCTTAACGCACTGCGTCCGTTACGTACAGAACCCACCATCCTAATTTCATATATTTAGAGTTAGCTGTTTCAGTCGACATCAAACATAACAAAGCATAATAAAATATAATTATGATCATTTGCATATTTTTCAGCACCAAGAACACTCTAATATACCTGACGACGACTGAACACATCAGATACGTCTGCCAATTTTTTGTGTTCATTAACAACTAAATACAAAATATTTTTTAATATTTTGCGCTACTGCCAATCAAACCTTTTGACACATGTAGAGTTGCCAATAACAACATTTTAGACGCCAGACAAAAATCTAAACAATCACGGACTTTTAGATTTTTTCCTCTGAAAGCTATTAAAGTATAAATTACCAATAACCTGAATTTTTTCTGAATACTTTTTGTAAAGACCCCGCACTAACGCCCCCGAGTTCCCTTCAAACTCGGACAAATCCGCGCAAACGAGAGACGGATGGCAATCCTATACTAATGCCATTTAGCGATATTTTATAAATACTGTTGTGATTATATTTGCCTACAGTATTACGCGTCCGAAGCGGGCCGCAGCGGCAGGCGCGAGGGCCTGGGTTCCGCAGAGGCAACAGAAATGGTTCTCAACAATCTCTTTTACATCACAGCTAAAGTAAGCTATTTTATTTTTCTTATAAATTTGTGTACCTGCTAGTAATGATAATAATGATGTATCATGACATGAAACCTCGTCGTGAAACCACGACGGCTATTGATATTCTCAATTATCTTTCTGAAAAAAATAGTATATTTTATTAATCATACTCTTAAGTATAATTTATTGAACACTATCGACCTTTATATAAAGCATAATTTAGAAAAGAAAAGTCGTAGGTAAGTATACTATTCTTAAATTCTACGGGACCTTAAATATCGCTGTAAGTAGGGGGTTTTACGCCCGCGGCCCTTGAACGTTGGTTGAGGGCAAAATTCATTAATAAATCCCTTGTTGACATTCGTGATTTTCACCTTTCTCGTTGCTGATGAACAGATAGGTAATGAGAAATTTGTATAATTGACTTGATTAAGACCAGTGTATTAATTATCGTAACTTGAAAACCAACCTGCGCTCGTTAGTTAGATATGGATTAAATTAAAATATGTAAATACGTTAATTATTGTATTAAAAATGACTTACCAATGAGCTGTTAATGCATTTAAAACTGTAGTACCTGGATGACAGAGCTTTGCTCGGTATTTTTTTTTTGGTACGTTTTCTAAAAATGTAATGAAACCTAGCTAGATCGATTTATTTTTGAACATCATTACTTTTACATTGGCGAAATCATCGTATCGATCGATAGGGACATAAGTAAAATTAAATTAAAAAAAATATTTTTTCGCAGTTTTCGGACCAACACCCAAAAGAAATTGAAGAATTATGGTCAACATTGTGCGCTTGTTGGCCTAATAACTTAAAGGTGATCATAAGATACCTGGTAATAGTATCGGGAATGGCGCCAAATGAACTTTTACCATATGTGAGTATGATGTGATTTAATCTAAGTTTAAAATTAAAACTTTTCAGCACTAGTGTATTTATCAAGCAACTTGGTAATTGTTAACGAAATTTGAATTTTGTCTTAATATAATGCGAACGTCAATAACAAATCTATCTGTCATCAGGCTAAACGAGTAGTGCTGTACCTGGCACGCTCCCGCCCAGAGAGGCTGCTTGATGAGATGATGACCGAACTGCAAACCGTAGAGACACTCAACTGTTTGATCGAGCGAACGGAAACACCGCCATTCTATAGACTCACTTCCATGAGGAAAGCTACCTCAGGGCACAGTGACGGGCCAGGTACAGGATCTCAGGTATGTACCGACATCAAAACAACATTCATCTGTTACATCGGCAATGAGAGAAAAATACAGCTTGACTTAATAAATAATTAAGTAAGTAAGCGAAAAGTGTTCATTTATAAAAGATATGCAAAAGGTTACAATGTGTTTGTTCGGCAGCCTCCACAGGGTCTGTGTCTTACTTGGATTTATTACTATCTGGTATTTATAAAGTATTTTCTATAGGACGCTACGGGCCGAACCGGAGAACTAGCGCCTGTAGAAAAGGGAACAATCCATACAAAGAGGCACAGCGGCGAAGACCCTACTAAAGCGAGGTAAAGTACATCCAATTACAAGCATGTATGTAAACTGTGTGACCGCATTTTTATATCATGCCGTCCGTCTTTATATATCGACGTAATAAAGGAGTAAACTTGAGGTTTACATGTAGGAGTCATCTCTGGAACTACTGCACCGATTTGACAAATCAGCTTTTAACATAATATAGGCTACTTTTTATCCCGGGAAAGTGATAAATAAGTAGTTATCCGTAAGAAGTAGCAGGCAACAGCTAGCAAATCACCTTTTAGCATGGATTTATATTTCATTCCACTATCTGCGAAAGTAAGATAGTGCATCTTCAGTATAATAGAGTGAATGTATCAATGTCCGTACCTTAACGCTGGCATATCTAGATAGGTACATATAAAATAACGTAAGTATATTTTATATTTACCATAATAGTTACGCCATAACATGTATAGCTGGTAACTTGACGCGTAAATGATTGAATATTGACTTTCTTACTAAACATATAGGATGCTCTATTTCAAAACGTTTTATTTTTATATATTAATCTAATCTAAATGAATGTCACGAAATGTTTATTCTATAATTACGTTATTAAGATTTAAATTCGTTAAAAAATATGTAACTGTTACGGCATTACACTTAGTTAATAATATTCAGAGTTCTCACTCACGTGAAAAATTACAAAATGCGTTTTACTCGCTCTCGCGATTAAGCGCACACCGGAACGCAGTACTTTAAATGGATTTCAGTGAGTAGCCGGGTATTTATTGTGCTTGCAGCTTTTTAACGTATTTGATTAAGTTTTGAACAATTTTCATAGCTTTTTATCTCATCAAATATTAATTACTTAACCCGCCTATCGTATCAAGACTATTTCCGGCACTAAAATTCACGAATAGTCTACAGGGCGCGGGACGTGTTAAGCAGAAATAATCTGGAAAAAGATACTTAACTGTTTTTTTTACTTAAGGTAATTACCACACCCTCATATTTACATTCATGCACTCATAATTTTATTCATCCTTAAGTAGCGGCCCCTGATTTTCGACGCCATCTAATGTGTTTCAAATTTATATCCGCGCCGTTGTGCGGATTTGCTGTAGTGGGGCGGCAGCCCCAAGCCGCTTATTGTGAGAAGAGACTTATTCCAATGTTTAATGGGACGATCTTAACAACCGGAATGATGTTTTAAAGTTAAAGCCATGTGTAATAACTACTACGTGAATTTCATTTATTGTATGGCATATTATATTATAGTAATTGAGCTTTTAATCGACCTGTAGAACAGGGATAAGTCACATCGGGGACAGCGATAAATCATATGAACGGGTGTGTCCGTCGCGTAAGTGATTGGCCTCTGGCGCTTGTCAACTTAATAAACACGCCGAAAACAACCGGCACGGGCCTACGCCTCTCCACTTGTACATCGAAATAATGAGATTTAGCGCAACCCGCACAGTCCTATAAATTACGCCGATTAATATAGGTTTGATATCCGAACCATTGGTTTTACGTTTTAAAATGTTTTATTTTATCAAAATGATGCCTGATTTCGGGCAACTTTTTACATAGTTTTAAAATTAGATTATAGCTACAAAAATAAAACCTAAAAAATAGCAGAGGATTTGATGAAGCCACCTCGAAGCTTTACTAAACGAGACCACCAGTTCTTTTGAGGGCAGCGTTCGTTCATTAGAGCCCATTGTATGCTACACTAATAAGTACGTCAGTTTCCTCATAATGTTAGCAAGGGTAGCTCGCTAACATTTGTAGCGGGTAAAATGTCACTCATTCCTTTCGCGCACACTTGTTAGAAAGGGACACATAATGTTTTTAAGTTTTTGTCAGAAGTAACTCTTGACTCCGTAAATGTGACTTCCCAAGTCTTGCAAGCTAAATTATCCTACCCAAAGAGCAAAAAGAACAATATCAAAAAAATAAGTTTTACCACAACTAATGTGTAGTTTTATTATTTCCTGGGAGCTTTCGCTCCGATTTAACATTAAAGTTTTCGTCCGCGCAGGTAACGTCAAATTGACATACCACCTTCATCCAATAATTTCTCCAAATATTAAGTGATTATTTCCTCTCCCGTACTTTTATCTCGTGAGAAATTTGCAAAATCCCTTCTAAATGCTCCTTTTTGATTCTAAATGAACATGTCCGCCTATTCGGCAAGGATCTAAATCATTCTTATTCCATGGGAATTATGCAAAATACAGAAAACAGTTTTTACATATCACAATTACCTGTCGGTATGCCAAGGTTAAACATTGTAGTAATAATAGTTACGGAGATAGAACCATTCAAACCATGGATCATTTCAAATTAAGAATATAAATCCCTTTTACTCCCTTTGAATTTCAGAAAGTCCTGAAATTATTTTTTAGCAGTTATGATTCCTTACTTGTGTGCCAAATTTCAAGACCAGTAATTATAGTTACGGAGATGCCTTTGTAGCGGACTTATAAACCCCATTTATTCCTTATCCCAAGGGAATTTCTAAAAAGGTCATGCGAACCTCTCTAAAGTTTAGAAACCTTCAAAATGCGGTACTAATATAATACGGTGACTTTCGAGACATTCCAACTTTAAAGAGTATTTTGCTTTGTACGAGGCTTTTATGTGAGTTCAACCTTTTTTGAATAAAATCGGATTGAGTTTTCAAACATGACGGTGCCAAAATAAAATGTTTTTACATCAAAAGCACAAAGGAGTATTGATATCAACTTCGAAGCAAATCACCCCCAATACAACTTTCAACCCCTTTTTAACCCGTAAGGGGATGAATTTCAAGAAAATACGAGACACGTCTTACATCAATTCTGTTGAAGAATGTTTATGCAAAATTTGAAATAGATCGGATTAAGGAACAACACATACAAACTTAGCCCTCCTTTTTCACCTCCTTAGAGGTAGAATTTCAGAAAATCCTTTCTTATCAGATGCCTACGTCATACAAAGAACACCCTTCTAGGTTCAGGTCTCTACAATCAGCAGACGAACCATTTTATATAAATAAATAGAATAGATAACAGGATAATCATGCTGTTAAAATATTCTTATCCGCATTTGAATCCAATTCCCATTCCCATTACACAGACCACTATGGTACTGACGTCTGTCACTAGACGTTTTTGTTAACGTCCGCTGGGAATTCAGACAGACCTTACTATTCTGAAACTCCATCTTATTCTATCTTATAGAAAAAAAAATAACTAAAAAAGTATTAGTGTGTTTTAAGCTTAAAACGTATTTTTCATTATAACTCTCCAACTACATCTAATTAGTATTAAGTAAATAATATAAGAAGAAGAAATACAATATGTATAAGGTTAGAATCTTGAGTGCAGCAAGGGATTCGTAGACACGAGATACATAAAACTTTCGTCTCGGGTGACATAGGTACAATTTTTCATCTCAGCAGCAAGAACATTTTGTCATAATTCGCAAATTTAACCAAATTGTTTGTTTAACAAAATGAATAATGTACAAGAAGAATGTATTTGGATTTGTTAATTTTTTAGTATGCTCCAATTCGAAAACCATTTGGCGAAAAAAAAACAATTATCCGATTTTAAATATACTTCTGGATTGCAGATATTTTTGTAAAAGTACTTTTGACCTTAACGACTCGTTTTGTTGGCGGAATCGGGCATTAAATGTTTGCCACAAAAATAAAAATAAAAAACAAGTTTAGCTACGGTAACTGTCAGCTGACACTGTCACATTCACATTTCTACGTCATAAATGTACATTCCTACAAACATAACAAATAAAAGCTAATTCAAAGTATAAAACTGAGAAATACACAATAGATAGCACTGAAAACAATAACAACACCAACGGTCGGAACGATTCGAATACATTGAACGTTGGCTGACGTTGACATCACACACACATTCACAGATCTTTGACGTTGACGTATAGACAAAACCGTTTTTTTATTGCTGAACGAAGGCGATTGGGATCGTATCAAACTTATCAAATTATCAAACAGCGAAAAAATATTTATTATTAATAAACAAAGCTACGTAAAAGCATATTATTCTAATTAGTTGCTTGAAATAGACTATTTTATCAAATAAAGGTGTTAAAAGAAAGCACAGCTTAAAAAAAATGAACAATGCCAATAATGAGGAACAACATGGCGGCTGGTTAGTCGTAAGTTTAAAGTTGACCGTGGGTGAGAAGCGAATTGACGGGAAATGGAAACTGCGCGGGAACCTGCAGCACAGAACTACTAGCGACATCTAGCGGCCTACGGCTGAATGCAGCGATGTCTCTCTAGAACGGACCTCGGACATTAACGGAACTAATAATAAAAAAACGAATACAGGACGACCTTAATAGACGGGTACTTCCAAATTCAAATATAATGGTATGTTATGTTATGGATTTTCATACAACTTTACTGGATAGGTACTTTTTGATTCCAAATTCAAAATGACTACCTATCCAGGATGTTCAACCGTCTGGCTCCTTTTCACTAATAAAGGCGACATTTTCATTGCATTTTTAAGAAAAGTAAATTACCTAACCATTGTAAAATAATGTTGGCCAACCTAACCTCCGTAAAATAATGTTGTCATATTAAATCATATTAAATTGTTGTGTGCAGTGGCGGCAAGACGGGCGAACAGGCAGGCCCACGTGGCGCCGACAAGCGCACGTCCGCGCCGCCGTGCGCCACGCCGCCGGCCGAGGACGAGCCGCCGCCGTCCGATGGCGACACCACCCCTGTTAGTAACATTTCTCACTTCAATAGTACATTACTGTCTAGGCCAAGAAGTAGGCAATTGCTGGCTGAGTATTGGTTTGAACGGACGAGCTTGCGAGTCCGTTTAATAATACGAAGCCAGCAATGCTATTCTGGCCGAGGCAAGTATAGTGCTTTTCTCAAAAATCGAAAATAAAACAACAACAAAAATAAATGAAAATAAAATGGTGAAAATTGTTTTGCTTTGCCGGCTTTTTCTATCAATGGCATTTGAAGAGTGTATTTTTCTACCCAGAACACCTAAAGCTATTTCAGACACAGATAAACACGTTTTCGTACTAGCCTTTTTTTTTAATTTGATGTTTTAAGTAGTGTCCGACCGAAGTTTCGGTTTCGGTTTCGGTTTCGGCCAATTTCGGCCAAAAAAGTGATTTCGGCCGAAGTTTCGGTTTCGGCCAGAATCCGGCCGAAACCTTCGGCCGGGCCGAAATTACTTCGCGGCCTCTCGCGGCTCTCGCATCGGGAGCATTCGGCTTAATTCGGGCACGTAAAGTAAAAGTACAAATTGAAATATGTACTCTAAGCTCCAGGAAGAAGGACTACAAAATAGTCCGAAACATGTCGAGCATCACTCGACTTTTTATACGTGAGTTATCCGTTTGTGTAATTATGATTAAAGTCTCACGGTAGTTTCATGTACCTATATCTATTTTCATTAAAAATAAACGTTTTTTATTTTGTTTAACAAAAAAAGAAACGTTCTCAAATAAGAAATCCTTGCAATAACCTTTTCCTTACGATTTGTACAGTAATTTTGAATATTTTGATACGTCTTCAAAAATTTCGGTTTCGGTTTCGGTTTCGGCCGAAATCAGAAAAAAACCGAATATTCGGTTTCGGTTTCGGTTTCGGCTAAAAATCGTGTTTCGGTCGGACACTAGTTTTAAGTCTTGTGCCTTTATTTTATAATGGTGATTTGCATTTTTTTAAAGTTAATAACTAGACAGTAATGGAATTTGTATGCAACATTACTGTCGAGTTTAGCGCAACAGTAATGTTTTTTTTTTTTAATTTTGGACTGACTGGCAACAATTTAACGGTCATTTTTGAGAAAAATACTTTCCCGTTACTTTAATTTTTTATAAAAAAATAAATGAGTTTTATTCGCTATGCCACTCAACGACTAACCTTTCGATATAGATTTCGGTCTTAATATCGTCTTGCCCAACTCAGCCTCTAGCTTATATTGAACTAATTTTATGATATTTTCATTAAATAATTTTGTTATTCCTGCATGGCATACTTCCTTAGATAAGAGTTAAAATTGTGCAGTGACCATGATTCCCTTGTAGACGGGGCTTTGTCCCGAGCTGGGTGCGGGCACGCCAGCGGCGGGCAGCGCACCGGCCACGCCCCAGGACCCGCGACTGGACGTGCCGCAGCCGCGCCCGCTGCCCATGCCCGAGTACGGCGGCTTCTTCGCACTGCTCACCGAGTACCTGCCAGACAGCAGCCAGCCTATCTCTGGCTTCCATAGGTACGTAAAATTAGATCTTCTATTGTTTTTCCAGACAACCTTTCCAGCCCATTCCGCCGTCTAATCAGTTACAGTTTTCCGACGGTAGTTTCTATAACGATACAGCAGGGTTTTCCGATATTTTTTTTGTAATCTGCTTATAAAGTAAGGTTTTTATTTTGGTAAATAATGCTTAAAGCTGTCACGCACTAGCATTTTTGTTTTGCTAATTTTTTTTTCTATAGTACGAGTACTGCATACTTTGCTTATCACTACATAGTATAAAACAAAGCCGCTTTCTCTGTCCCTATGTCCCTATGTCCCGATGTATGCTTATATCTTCAAAACTACACAACGGATTTTGATGCGGTTTTTTTTAATTGATAGAGTGATTCAAGAGGAAGGTTTTTATGTATAATTAATTCTACGCAGACGAAGTCGCGGGCAGAAGCTAGTAGATGTATAAACAAATTAATAATCTTGGATCCCAAGTATATTACTGAACCCCTTTTATGCAATATTTATTTGTGAATATTTCGTCGTTAATTCTATTATTCTAGCTTGAATTTCTCACAATTATAACTAACTCCCCCAATTTGTAAGTCAAGTATGGTAAATGTAAATGTGGCGTGAGGAGCGTGAATGTCAACCATCTATCATTATGTAAGACAAACACTCTACCTCTAACAAAGTCCACCGGGGAATCGCAGAATAATTAATACTACAGTTTGCAAATCGAGATTACTATTGCGGTTATTAGAAGCGACCCAATTTCTGAGCTAACTATATTTAAGCTCGGCATATGTATTGCATGTATTACAACTAATTTAAGTACATAATTCCATTTTATTGATTATAGACATAATTTAAAGAATAGAGGTCAACAGTTTCGTCGGTAAAATTAATAGGAGTCGCTTAGCATCAAACTCGGATAAATCCAAAATCTTTTTTAAGATTCAAACTATAAATTAAAAGATAGGTAATTGAATTTATCCCAGTTTGAAGTTAATCGATTCATATTTTTGTTTATTTCAATGTGTGTTTGTACTGTCTTATTTATAGTTGAGTTTTAATAGTAAAATCGAAGATTAAAATAGAGATAGGTATAGTACATTACTGAAGAGACCAGTAAGTAAAACATAATGGACGAGTTTGTTTGAAATCGGAGCCATAGCATTTCACTTAATGTTTGAAGTTTGTATAGTGCTTTTCTCAAACATAAAACAAAAAACTACAATGACAAAATGTAACTAACATTAATATTAATATTAAAATTGCATGACAACGACGAAGTATTATTTCATTACTTTGATGCGTTCTGGCCCCTATTTCACCAAACTGACAATCATCATCATGTGAAAATTGGAAATGCAAGGCGTAGTCAATATGAAGCCTACCGGCGTAAATGCTGGTCGAGTTTGTAATGGTAAAATTGTCACTTGTCACCGACTATTGTCATGTTGGTAAAATAAGCGCCTGGTAAAAAAAAAGTGATTTTGTTTTTTTTATTTTACCGATAAAACTCAAGTGGACGTTATTTTATTTTGAGTATAATATTCATTCGTTATATTCCAATTTTGAAATTAAATCATACAGAACGGCCTTAAAAGAGCAGTCAAATTATATAATTAGCTGAAAATTAATATTCCGATGTGAAGGGGTAACCTTTCGCCAAAAATCCCGCGAGATTTCGTTGGCCAAATTACATTCAAGTTTAAGGGTAGGGTCGTAATTTTGATAAAGGTGATTTCGTTGAGGGTTATTTATTTATTACTAAATTTGGGACCTACACATTACATTTACATTACACTTAAGTACTTAATATGTCTTTCTTATTAGTTGCTTTTTTTGTGGAAGAATTGTTGGAATTATTAAGATGAAGTTAAAAGTGTTACCACGGAAATTCGAAAGCGGCTTTTGAAGCTGTACACATCACCATACCCTCAATGATAATAAATCCTTTTCAGGTGCATGTATTTGTATTTTAATGATTGCTCAATACTGTCGATATTATTCTTACCTATTTTAGTGTACTTAGGTTCAGTTAATAATGAACTTCTGAAATTGGAATCAAACAGAATTTTTACACCCCCAGACAAACAAAATCGCGCAATAATTGAACAATAAAAAATTCAAATTATTGGATAAAAGTTCGCTATTAGCGGGTGTTCTTCAAGTAACATTGAAGACTAGTACAGTGTAAGTTTTGAGAATTCCCAAGAAAATTTTGTTTACTTTCATTACATAAGAATTCAGTTAAATACCGGAATTTCAACTGTCTGATTTGTTTTTCATTCATGTTTCATTCATGTGTATGTATTAAGCCGTAAGTAAAAGTTAGTTCTAAATTAACTTTGTTGTTAGCGCTAAACTTGGCGTAGTTGTCAAAATATTAGCGTGTAACTTGTAAAGGCAACGCCAATTGAGATAGCTTGAACATGACGTGTATGTGGCAGATGCAACGTGGCCGTGATGCTGCTGTGCGACGTGGTGCTGGACGGCGTGGAGCTGGACTGGTCCATCCACGTGCCGCTCATGCTACACATCGTCTTCCTCGGCATGGACCACACCAGGTCGGTAGCATAGCTACACCTCATCTACATTTGTATGTTTCTGCGCTAGTTGCGCTGCTTTGCTCAAACTGATGCTGATAGTATTGGCATTACGTACTTAGTTTAAGACTCATCCAAGCTTCGATGAACTTGAACGGCGCCGCTCTACACGCAAATTTTAGCTTTGTCTAGAATTGAAAGAGAATAGATGATGTACGCGGCGTGACGCGTTGTACAGTCGAGCGTAATAATATGTATCTAGTCAGTTTCAAAAATAAGTATCATACTTTCTTACATATTATTGAGAAGTGCCTATAGATACTTATTTTTGCACTTGACCGTACATTTCTTAACTTATAGAAAAACAAACTTAAATAGTTGTCAGCTCCTTAAGAGTTTCTCTGCTAATTCCACACAAGTAGGTAACACGTATGTAATTGGCCTTCAATATCGTAGTAGTGCAATGTAACGTTTGACCGGACTTTGCAGATGGATCGTTCACCAGCACTGCCGGCAGCTACTGCTGAACCTGCTGGTGGCGGTGGCGGCGCACCACGACCACCTCACGGTGGCGCGCGTGCTGCTGGCCAGTCGCTCCGCGCAGCTGGGGCTCGGCGTGCCGCCCGCGCTTCCCCTCGTGCCTCACAATTTCACCGGTACACATATTTACCTACAACTATCACACTCCTTCTGCTGTAGCTTTTCACCATTTTGACAATAGGCCATTTGGCTAAATTTGAAAACTTGGCTAATTATATATTTTTATCCGAAAAAAACTTTATTTTAACGAATAAACTTTATTTACTTTACGTATTTAGTATTAAAAAAATATATACTATAAATATTTATAAAAAAACAACTTAAATTTCCTTCCAAAACGCTTAATAGTGTCATGGAGTCTTGAATGACGTCACTGTCTGCCAAAGAAAACTGTTTGCGTACCTATATAAAGTTATTATTAGTGTTCTCTAAAAATGAATTCCTCGTATTAACAGTATTGTATAGTGCCCCAGTGTAAAAGCACAAGCCTAAGAACGCCAGACAAAGGAGGAGAATTGTTTATCATTATCAATATTAACTAATAGAATAATGCACCATATAGAACAAAGTTTTATGTCGCGGTTAAACTGCACATACCCGTAGCTTACGGCGGCGTCACCATATATGAAGCTCGTGAGGATCGAAAATATAGCTTATAAAACGTAAAAAAAAAAAAAACTTTTCTAAAAATCTTTCATTTTATGAGAAATAGATTTGATTTTTTGCATCTATATCTCTTCATTGATAATCAGAAACTATAATCCAATCAATTTGTTCTTAGTGGGCACAAGCCTATTCCAGAGTTTAAAATATTTTGTGTAAAATTTTCAGGCCATCTTTAGTAAATAAGTTAACAATTTTAGTTGTTTTTAACGTGATATCGTCTTATAAATCGATGAAGACCGGCTGCACGCACGAAAAAGTGTCACATTGTCACGTTCCGCGTGACGTCAGAGCTAGCAGTTTTGCTAGATGTTATTACGTAAAACTATTTTCCGTAAACCGACTTTACAGACACTACAGGTTTTTTATCCAACTTTAATGTATAACCTATCCTATTAAAAAATGGTTTTTGAAACCAAGAACCCAACATTGACTTTTACTTACCAACTTAATAACTTATACTTTTTAGTTAAACTGCGTTGTTATTGTGATTTAGAACCGGATGCCGTGTTTGACAGCTTTTTGCGATGCAACGAACACTCGCCGCGACCACACCACCCATTGTCATTAAACTCGGACCCGCAGGTCACCCCTGAAGGTATTTACATCATTGCTATTTTTTTAACTGTAGGTTTAATTAATCACAATTGTCGATTTTTTATTGATAAATTTCAAGATTCGAATACGATTACTGTTTATTTATTTTTTAATGTTTGCATAAAAATCTGCTTTGAACACATGCTTATCCAAACAGTAAACTGTTATTGACTTGGACGCCTTATTTCACGCCGAATGAGCTAAAAATAAACAAGCTTGGAAAAGCACAACGAGCGAACGTGCCATTTAATTAAGTTGTTCAAACTTCAGCAATGAATGTTATTTTTGCGTTCCTACACGCAGTACTAAGTTAAAGAGTAGATAAATATTTACATTTGAGTTGAAAAATATACGAATACCAGAAAGCTGCCGTCAGCGTTTTATAAAACACAAATTGTTGACACTACCTCAATCTACATATTAGAATCTGCACTTTTTGTTCATAAACATCCTGACTTATTCAAGGCAAAGGTCCAACTAGAACACAATATAAAAATAAATTGTTGTTACCAAAGTCCAATTTAGCGATGTTCAAAAATGGACCACAATATAAATGTACTCAAATAGCGAATAAAATCCCTGAATACATTAGACAAGAATCCCGAAACAATATATTTAAAAATAACTTAAAGACATTCCTAATCAAAAAATGCTATTATTCTGTTAACGAGCTCCTAAATGATGAAACTGTGAAGTAATTTAAATGAAAAATTATAGAAACATTGACATTTAAGCTACCTATTAATATTCCTTGAATTTATATGACATTATAAACTAGTGTAATGATTCTTAGATTCAATTGACATACTATTTTACTAAAACCATCTCATTTTATTAACAAATAATTAACTAGAATAGAATAACATTATTGAATTTAATAATATCAATGTATAGTTTAATGTACTTAATTAATTTCATGGCATGTTTTGACACTATATTACAATATATTACATACAATCTACAATTTAGATATTAACTACTATTGTGTGCCCTTACAGGGCGTCATGGACTGACTTAGAACAATGTTAACATCTTCATATGTATGTACATGACTTGACAATGAATAATTAAATAAAATTTAAGTAAGCACAAATACGCTGTTAACTGGATTAACTTTCCAAGTAGTGCTTATATTAAAATTGTTAAACAAACACCTGTATTCCTCTGGTGATATTATCGTCATTGTTTTTGCATTGTTTTGGCGAAGGTGGTTTTATACAAAGACCCTAATATAGCAGAAAACCTTTCACTCTCATTACACACCCAATTGTCTTATGTCTTGCTGGCTGCCACTGAATAAGTGTGCGAGACTTGTGTCTTAACACATTACACTGTTGAAGCAGGCGAAGGTGACAACTACCCGTCGCTGCCGGTGATCGTGGCGGAGGGCGAGGCCGAGCCGGAGGCGCCGGCGCCCGCGCCCGAGCCCGCGGAGCTGCCGGTCGCCGACGCTATCAAGTCGCTCGTGCACTTCCTCGCCAACCGCCCCACGCACATGCCACTCTGGCAGTACGAGGACATCACTGCCAAAGGTTACTTCATTTGTTCACTTGGCAATACAAATTTGTAACTTCTTGTCTAATGAAATAACATACCATTACGTCTTAATACGATTCAATTCCGAACTACAGTTGGATCGATCGCTGTCAGATCCACACTATTATTATTATTATAGCCTTTTATTCCGAATTCGCTACAATTTCAGTAAGTATGTTGTTGTTTTTTTTTTATTATTATTAAATTTGTCGCGCAATTCGGCGTGCCTCATGGCATAGGCCTCCTCCGTGTATTGTATAGATCCACACTAGAAGCGTCAAAAATGACAGCTAAAGAATCGGAATTCAAACGCATTAAGACGTCATGGTAAGTCTGGTAAAATGAAGTATAAACCCAGCTTAAAATTACAAAATACTTTAAAAAAAAGTTACACTTGGTGGAATCTATATTCGGCGCATCTCTAAAGTTGTTAGTCGTTAAAAAGAGCATTTAAATAAATAAGTTCTGGTTATGTCAATGGACAGTGTGGACCCTGCGTAGCTGCCAGCAGATGTCGACGCTGGTGCGGCACGTGCTGCGCGTGTTCCGCGAGTCGCTGCCGCACGCGCTGGTGTCCGAGCGCTGGGCGCAGACCGCGCTGCAGCTCGGCCTGTCCTGCCCCTCACGCCACTATGCTGGCCGCTCGCTTCAGGTAACACAATCAAGTAAACCCTAGACTATATAATTCAGCCAACTCTTTGGATTTGCCCACTGGACTGCATTTAGTGGTTGGTGGTTTTTGTTTGTGGTTTAGTTTAAAACAGTTAGTGGTAACATTTAGCGTAGACTTTTGACCCTCGCTTCACTTTGTACCTGGGCCCCGTCCTAACCTCGCAGTTTTCGACTGTTTTCGACGCAAACGCTGCGAGTGGTGAAGCGAGGTGTGAGGCGAGGGAACCACATCGCAAACACTGGTCTGTTGACTTGCCTCATGTTTTGCCTCGCCACTCGCGCTAGAATCCGACAGGGCTGTCACTGAAAGGTCACTAAGGGTCTGTGGTGTATACAGGTGTTCCGGTTCATCGGCGTGGCGATGACGGGCCGTATGGTGTCCGACATCTTGTCGCGGCTGGTGGAGACTGTGGCCGAGCAGGGCGAGGACATGCAGGGCTACGTCACCGAGCTGCTGCTCACGCTCGAGGCTGCCGTTGACTCGCTCGAGTCCAACTTCCGTCCGCTCGATTACATGCGGGACATATTTAAGTCCACGCCCAATCTCAACAACAAAGACCCCGGCCAGCAGCCGAACGGAAGTGCCTTCTCAGCCGGTGTGTATGGCGTGCTATCTGAAAGCTATGTTCTCGTACAGTGATTCTGTCGGGCAACTTTCATTTGATCTAGAAAAATTAAAACGAATTTCGTTTTCGAACTCGCTCCGATAATCGGACAAAACGAGCAATAGCATAAAATGTAGTTTTATGAAGGTTTTTACAGACTTTATTCTACTTTGTATGTCCATTATTGAGTACACGATCTTTCTGCGCAGGCAAACGCTCGCCGGGCGTGTGCGTAGGCTGCGTGAGCAACCACACGCGCAGCACCAGCTACTCCGTCTCTTACTGCATGCGCAAAAACAACGCGCCGCCTTCCAGCGCCGAAAAACCGCCACACGGTAGGACAAAACACAATCGCCCCTGAACACTAGTTCTAGCAGTGGCCCTTAGTTTTACTATACTAATGTATGGAAATCATTTATAGAAGTACGCACACGGCCTTGCAGCGAAGCAGCAAAGGGTATCTGCACCAATTTGTGTCGCTCCCGATCGGCACAGTCACTGAAGCTACTGGGCGACTCCGCTACACAGGTACGCTTTATAAAAATTCGTAACACATTATCCGAGGGATTAGATTTTTACAACTTATTATTCATATATAAGCTTCTCATCAGTCAAACCCGTTGGTTACTAGCCCGCAAAACATTAGACACAGCTTTTAGTCCGGAAACGCTAAAAGCAACTCAGGGTTAAGGCGATTGCCAGCAGCAGTAGACTGTTCCCTTGCTCTTTTGCTTATTCTGAGAGAGCTTTCTCACGAGTAGTTACCGTTACCGATTATAGTCCATGTGTTAGATCAGATTGCCTGGTAGGGCATCAATATTCAATACGTCATTCACCGAATCCTTACTCCGAAACCTCACCGATCCATGGAGAGCTGTAAAGCCTTAAAAGTAAGTAAGTTTATGTTTGCGTACAGGACGACAAGCTGACGATCCTAGCAACGCTGTTCTGGGTGGGTGCGTCCCTCCTCGAATCGGACTACGAGCACGAGTTCCTGCTCGGCGTGCGGCTGCTCGCGCGCGTGATGGCGCGCCTGCCGCTTGACCGGCCCGACGCGCGCGAGCGGCTCGACCGCACGCAGGCGCACACGTCGCCCTCGCTGCACTCGCTGCTGCTCAAGGTACCCTCACAACCACGTATTAATTATTGTCGCGGCTGGATGTATTTGGGCGTTGTATTTGTTTCATTCTATTTGCACAATAAAGCATTTACTTACTTATTGCAAACTAGTTGAGCCAATCGGCAAGAGATGGCGCTAAATATTTAAGTGGAAATGGAGTGTATCTATCTTTATTTTTTATGTTTCAAAATGTGTCTGACATTTGTTTTGTGCATTATTCAACCCCGTCGCCCAGGATCAAAATACATATTGTGTGTGTGGGTGTGTTGCTCTCCTATGGTACCCCAGTGGTACAGAGGGCCTTCGTGAGACGTCTCCATCCGCTCCTATCTTGCGCCTCTCGCTCCGCGTCCCTCCAACTCAGCCCGGCCTTAGAAGTTTATAATTTGAATACCCTAATTGGTCTGAAGGGCTGCACACACCCGAACACGTACGAGCCGGTGGTGGGCGTCCTGGCAGACATGATCCCGCTGCTGGAGCTGCCGGTCATCGACCCCACGCAGTCGCTCGCGTTCCCCATGACCGTCGTGGCGCTGCTGCCCTACATGCTGCTGCACTATGAGGACGCCAACGAGCTCTGCGTGCGCGCAGCATGTCATATTGCACAGGTATAGCACACAAATTCTATCGGCAGCTTGCATTGGTAAGGCCACGCGAAGCGATTCAGGTGCCGTTGGTTCTGCGTCACCTAAATCGATGAATATGTTCATATACACTTGACGAACGTATGGCAATGGTTAGAAGGCTCGAATTCCGGTAAAGACAGTCTTTTATTATGAATACTAAAGTTTATGTCGAGTCATCATCACTACATAGTATAAAACAAAGTCGCTTTCTCTGTCCCCTTGTATGCTTATATCTTCAAAACTGCACAACGGATTTTGATGCGGTTTTTTTTAATAGATAGAGTGCTTCAAGAGGAAGGTTTTTATGTATAATTCTACGCAGACGAAGTCGCGGGCAGAAGCTAGTAGATGATATAATGAAGTTATTCATTTATTTTTAAGTAGATGAATAATCCTTTACTTAGTACCTATATAATAATCAATTTTGGTTACGCAAAATATACAGCATTAGAAACGCTTCGCGGCCTTACTTGCGTAAGTTCGGACTTTTGTAGGCTTCCGATACAATAGGTCAAACCCTTCAGAAAGTAAAAACAATACGGGTGTTTCGTAAAATGGTAATTTTCCCAGTTCACGGCCGAGAAGAGCAAAAAGTTGGAGAATCTCGGTACAGTGATGACACTGTACTCGCGACGGACGTTCAGCAAGGAGAGCTTCCAGTGGACCAAGTGCGTCGTCAAGTACCTATGGGACACTTACTCCCATCTGTCGCTGCAGATGCTCGCTTTCCTTGTCGAAGTATTAGAAAAGGTAAAACCAAACCTAGAAGCTATTCTAATTGTTAAAGATACTAAACCCCACGTATGTAAGAAGTACGAAAAAACTAGTTTGATTCAAACGACACTTATCTTACAGATCAAAATAAACATAGAAAAGATTGTAAAATATCCAACGACTGTTATGCGTGGTACTAATAGTTTCTGTGGCGTCGGTTCCAGGGGTCTGCGAGCCTGCAGCTGCCGATCCTGGCCGTGCTGCACTGCATGCTGTACTACGTGGAGCTGAACGCGCCCGCCGCGCAGCCCGTCAACGCGGACCTGCTCCGCGTCGTCGCCAAGTTCATTGACGTCAGTGCTGTTGCTATATCTATACTAATATTATAAAGAGCAAAGATTTGATTGTTTGTTTGCATTGAATACGCTCCAAAACTACTGGACCGATTTGAAAAATTCTTTCACCATTAGAATCCTACATTATCCCTGATGAACATAGGCTATATTTTTTTAAATCTGCGCGAACAAAGTCGGGCAACAGCTAGTATAATATATAGTATACATACGATATTCTCCTAATGTGTCACTAACAGTGATCTAAGCTGCTATGTTGGCATATTGAAATTACATTTCCACGCTGAACGATTTTATTACAAAGCCAAATAAATTGGTGTATTGTACTTTAATTTTGTATATTTTACTACTCCTTAGGATGGAAACAACTACAAGGAAGCAATGAAAATCCTAAAACTAGTAGTTACTCGATGCTCGACGTTGGTGGTGCCTCCGTACTGGGACAGCCACGCCTCTTCCATTCTCGACACGGAACTACATGGAAAGAAGGTATTCTTAGCTTGTGTGTGCGAGAACATCATACCTATTTTTAATCAATCGCCATTTTCAATCAATACGATCCATTGACAGGAATTACCCGGACGAACCATGGATTTCACATTTGATCTCAGCCAGACGCCGGTAATCGGGCGCAAGTATTTGCCGAAAGCGGGCTCGCAACCCGCCACCGGACCCAGCTCGCTCTCCAACGCCTCCACCACCACTCCGGACAAAGGTACACTAGACCTTTTACTAATACGTTATAAAATTAACTATACGACAAATACTATCCTATTACGCTGCCCATTTTGAGTACTTTGAATTTCTCAAAATTGTATTGCTATACCCATACCATTACCATTATCACTTGGCTAGTTGTGATGAAGATCACCGGCTGAAAATAATACTAGATTAAGAGCAATTTCGACCATAACACTGTTTTACTCTCTTTTTCCGAATAACTAAACGACGGTCTTGTTTCATAGCTGGTTACGCAATGGGACGGTATGTCCGGAGCTATTCAAAGTTAAACCTTCACAACAGCACACTCCAGACACTTCGCTCAATGTGTATGGGATAGCGCGTAATCAACTATCTAACACGCACAATGCTACTCCTTGCACGCTCACGTGGTCGCACTGCCCTGTCGGCACGCAAACAGCCCTTAGTGTCTGTCACATTACCGAATTGGCAGCTGAACCATAAACACTACACGCAAGCGACTCTTATAATGCCCTTAACAGAGCCAGAATTGATGAAAATGATAAGTTTATAGACAAAGAGTTTATTGGCATTATGACTGAGTCGTTTGTTTAGTGTAGGAGCTGTCTCCTTGTAGGTGTTTGTCGTAATTGTCTTGGTTGAGTGCAGGTTCGTCGGCGTCCCAGTCGGGCTCGGCGACGACGGTGGTGGGGGGCGAGGCGGGCGCGGTGCCGGGCGCCGCTCCCGCCAGCGTCGCCTCCCCGCGCCGCTCGCTCTCGCTCTCTCCCGCCGACGCACTCGCCTCCGGTTGGAAAAGGCCGTGGATGTCCCAGGTTCGTCATGGTTTTTTAACAATGCCTGCATAACATTTTCATGAACTGTTATTTTATTCTTCTAATTATTATACTAATTTAAAATTGTGATTTATTTCCACAGAGTCGGGTGCGAGAATGTCTCGTTAACCTATTGACAACATGCGGCCAGAGAGTAGGCCTACCAAAAAGCCCATCTGTAAGTATTTACTAATCATATTACCAAAAAATTGCAACTATTATTTTATCAAGCAACACAATTCTAAAGTATTTTTAGATATCAACAAATGCCATATTTTGTTGATATTTATTAAAGTGCGCAGCGAAGTGATAGGCGCTTCCATAATAAGTGACCAATAATGACGATAATTTCTATCCATCGCTGCATATAGGACGATTTACTTACCACTTTATGTTCTAAGGTAACTCATAACATTCTGTATATGTGGCAATCGCTTTCACGCATACACCTACACTGTGCTACTCGAAATAATACTACATATAGTTTATTTTTTTATTCCGCCGACTAACATGACATGACAACCACAAATGTCAAACTTAAAAATAATGTGACCAGTTTAAAACAAACAGTGTTGAGCGTTGCGGCTTGCCGCAACATTATGCTGAGTGGGGCCCATTTTACACCATATCGGTACTATTGCTAAGTGTTTTGTGTTTCTTCCTATTATATATCAACGTCTATCGAATGTGTGTAAATAAATGTTTCTCTCTCTCTCTCTCTCTCTCTCTTTGATTTCGTTGTCGTGAATAACTGATAAATATTAAATTATTTAAGGTGCAAATTTTTTATTTTAAGTAATGTTCAACGAAAATAAATCTTAAATAAAATCTACTTAGCTACCTTTATATTTTTGGAACCTTAAACAAAAAATAACACTGATGTATCGTCGACCCGACGAAACGCCATTTTGTTTTACGAATTCGTTACTTTACAAAGTAGCACCCTAGCTTGGTGAATTTTTTTGAGCTATATGAATGTAGCTTCGAATTAATTGTTAATATTACAATATAATCGTCTTTAACTATTAGAATCATTGTGTACCCCAATACAGAATTTCTATATAGGTACCAGGTAGGTATTTTTAGTATTCGTAAGGGTAATTTTTATCTAACTTATTATTTTCAATACCTTTCCTAGTGTCCCCTTTCGACACGTCACGGATTATCCATTTATTGTGTTACAGACTCTTCATCAACAAACATAAGTATCCATTACCTATTGTTGGGTCAGTAACGGTTGTAGCACATCACTATTTGTAAAACGTAAAAAACGGCTGCACATAAAATTACATTTTAGTCTGCGAAATAAAAATTGACTCTACTTATTGTAATATAGACAACCGAACGTTTGTGATCACAGTAAAGATATAGGGCTATTTGTTTCAAGTTTATGTTGGTTTGACGGTCATTGTTGCAAGTGTTGAATGTTTATTTTGCTGAACGCTTTATGTTTTTCTTTCGTCGACATGTTTCTGCAATCACTCGTTTGCTACCGCCGCTTTATCCATTCATTCGTCACCACGGTTATTCGTTATTTTCCTACTCTCAAAATCACTATAAATTAAGTACCTATTAAACGAAAGTAGTAATTTAGTGTAAGTAATTAACATTAATCCTTATCCGATTACTAAATTGTTATTATTCATGATGTAATTACGATATTTTTTTACACCAAATAGGTCATAATTAACCCTGCTGCAAGTGCCATAACAACAGTTTATTCTAGAATTAATTGCTCGTATTTTACCACTGTACATTACATAATATATTTTATCTACATCCATAACTTCCCTACAATATGTTTAGGAACGATTAGGAAATGGCCTACATTAAGAAACCTGTATCTTTGGTTGTATTATAATGTTTACATTAGAATATCAATATCGATACTCTAATTACATTCAAACTTCGCACAACTTAAATAACAAAATCTCTATGTCTATTGCCTTACCCCCTTATTCATAAACGCTTCAGCTAACTTAGTAATCGTTAGTCCCTATCCGTGATAGGTAAATGTCAAAGTGACAGATAAGGAATGGCTAAGTTAGCAGAAGCCTACAAAGTGTTTATGAATTAGGGGGTTAGAATTTAAGGAAAAAAAACAGTTTTTCCATACGTTTCAAACTTTCGAAGAACAGAAAATAATGTTACCTGCGTATTTTAATGTGAAAACGTATTGTAGAAAACTTATGATATGAATGTAGATAAAGTTATAATTAGGCATTATGCACCAGCCACATAAATAACTTATTCTATCCATTACTATCCTAGCATCAATAATAACGTTGTTAGACTAATTTCACATCACGAAATCACTCTAATGTAAATCGCGCAATGTTTTGGTACTGGATTGGAATACAATGTAAAAACAATTCATTCAGGAAGATAATAGGTACTAGATAAAGTCTCTTGATTTCAAATTCGAAGAATTATACAGCCAAGACCAATTAAAACGAGTAGAATTCCTTTAAGTTTTTTGTATAATACTTATCCGACTCTATTTGAATGTTCTTCAGCGCAGCAATATGGAAAATAATGATACTCAATAATACTTAACTTTAATACTGATACCTATTGCAACAAGCCTGTTAATTAAATAACAGTAAACATTTATAAATTCTCGTACGCGCTTGACACCTAGCCATTACCAGTTTAATTCAACTATCAACGCATCCTACAGATGTACTGCTACTTTTAGCTAGTGTAGTATAGGTAACCGGGAGTGTGTGCGCAGGTGATATTCAGCCAAAGCTCGGAGCTGCTGGAACGCGAGTCTTCGATGGCGTCGTCGCTAGAAGAGGTGTCTGGCGCGGCGGGCGAGCCGGCCGCCGGCGCGCCGCCTGCCGACCACTTCGGCGTCTTCAAAGACTTTGACTTCCTCGAGTACGAGAGCGAGAGCATCGAGGTCAGTTTTACATAATAATTATGTATTTTTCGATAGGAACAATCCACATCTTACCGTAATTAATAAAAGCCAATTTTCATTTTAGGCTGTTTTTACTGTAGCAATTACTCTCGTTTATATTTATTATCATTTTATAATAGGGGGAGAGTTCGGACAACTTCAACTGGGGCGTGCGGCGGCGGTTGTTGAGCGAAGAGCGCGACGACGGCGGTGCGGCCGAGCGCAGCCCGCCGCAGCCGCCGCGAGTGCCGGACCCGCCCAAGCTGGTAACACTCATACCGACTGATTTTGTTTATTTTTCATAGCTGAAGGATATATAGAGGACGGATATCAAAACTTGCTTGCATTTCAATATTCTTTTTGTAAAAAACCTCTCGTAACCATATTAGCTGGAAAATATCCCAGTGGACTGGTAATTTCGCCTTTGTATTACTTTCTCTCTATTTTTTTTATTGAATTATGCAATATTTTCAATTCATCATATTGCAAAAAAAATATATACAAACAAAAGGAACTCAACTTTGAAATAGAAAATAAGGTACTTTTTAAAACTTTCAAGTGGAACTATTCAATGATACATAAGTTTTCTGTAACATTTACTATTTTAATTATAACCTTCCTAAATAGTTCTTCTTTCCGTTGATGGTAACGGTGTGAAATCCCGTAGGTACCTACGAATGTTTCTGTTGCAAGTATCGACATTATATTATGTCGGTTTTTGGACTAGTTTTATCGGTCTAGTTCTCATTTTGGCAAGTATCGGGACTCCGGGTTTTAACACATGTGATACGAAACTTTGATCCAATAAGCATTGTTTTAGTCTGTTTAAATGATAAATATTCAATTGGTTGCCTTTACGGGGTAAACTCACTGACGTATCTATCTGCACCGAAAAACCTTTGTGTTATACGCCTCCGATGACTTAGGTTTGTTATCAGAGCGGGCACGAGGACTCTTCGGACGAGGAGGGTGGCTGGGAGGAGGGCGCGGCGCGCGGCGGTGACGGCGACGTCAGCGCCGGCCACGAGCTCGCGCTGCGCCCGCGCGCGCACAGCTTCTCCAGCGCCTCCAGCGGCGAGCCGGACGGTACCACCGCTATCATACTTACCTTTACTCTTTAAATATTTTAAGCAATGTCTGTGTTCTCGACTAAATATAAGTAAATCGACTATGTATCATAACATATGTACTATGTACGAAAAAAAAATTTGGATTTTATTAAAAATTATAAGGAACATTTCAGCAAAATAGGTGCTAGTTTAATTAGATTTTCCCGTACTTAAACGTGCTGTGCAACGAAATAAAAAAGCCAATATTTTTAAGTGTCGTGAAAAAGAGTAAGCCCCTTAGGTTTTAAGCTAGCCAGCCTGTTTGTTAAGTCACTGTTTACGTGCAAGCGTGATGCTGACAGTAATGGTGGTGTGCAGGTGACCGCGGCGACGTGACGCCGGTGCCGGGCGCGGCGGGCGGCGCGGCGCTGCGCGACGCGTGGCGCGCCTCCGTGGCCGCGCTGCTGCGCCACGCCGCGCACATGCCGCCCATCGCGCTGCTGCACCGTCTACACACCGTGCTCAAGGTAATACTACTTCATATACAGACACACTCCTCGCTAGCTTTATGGCCATTTTTTATATAACTGATTCCTTAATGAAGTAATTGTTAAAAAGTTGATAACATAAAACAATGTGTCCTTTGTTGGATGGTTCTGTGCAGGAGGTGACGTGTAAGACGGTGTCGGCGTGTGGCGAGTGGGGCGGCGGGGGCGGCGCGCCCGAGTTGAGCGCGGTGCTGGAGCGGCTGCGCGCCGACGAGCCGCCGCTGCTGTGGGCCGGCGCCGCCGCCGCCGACTCTCAACGCGTGCGCGACGCCGTGCGCTTCGCCGCGCTCGAGATTAACGAACACCTCGAGACATACTTTGACAGGCGCGAGCACGCGCTAGAGGTAACGACAACTTCTACTCTTGTAAAAATTCTAATACAATATTATTTTAACTTACTTGTTGTAGTATTAGAATTTAAATTGTAAGTAAGCTATAACATGCCTAGTTTTTTTTTCTTGACATTTTTTTCTCGAATACTATTTCACTAATTTGCTTTACAAAAAAGGACAACAATTTATTTATAAATATACATAATTAAAAAATAAAATTGTATTTCTAATATAAACGTATTTAACTTTTAATTTAAATACGTACACAAACGTTTTTTTAAACGTATTTCTAAAACAAAAGACTGCAATGAATTGGAGCACTGTACTTGTGGTTACAATATTGTGGTAACGCAGACGATGGAGGCGTGGCGCGGCGCGGCGCGCGAGGACGTGGTGCGCTGCCTGTACAAGCTGGTGTTCCAGCTGTTGCTGCTGCTGGAGACCAACAACAAGATGGTGGTCGCCGTCTACCACGCCGCGCTCGACAACCGGGTACGTAGTCTCTCTTGGCCAAAAACCTTATAAAAACCGCTTCATCAAATTTTAATTATTCATTATGTTGATTATCCGCAACATATAAATTGACAGTGCGAATTGTACGCATCGTCTAAAAGTACGTTTTTGTATTTTTTAACAGAATTTTCAGGACTCCAATATTACGATGAGGCTTGTACCACTATTTTTCTAAGATTAGGGTATATCTATTTACGAATTAATGAGAAGAAAAAAATAGATCTTGTTGTAAAGCATTTACTTACGTCAACGACAAGTGGTTAGTAATGGTTGGTGAATAATTTGAATTAAATTGAATTATCAACTACCGTCTAGTTTTTTATTTTTACCAAGTGCATGTTGTAGGGTGTAGAAATGAGCAACGCGGTGTGTGCGGTCCGCGCGGCGCTGGCGGCGGGCACTGCGGGCGCGGCGGGCGCGGGCGCGGGCGCGGGCGCGGGCGCGGGCGCGGGCGCGGGCGGCGGCGCGCCGGACGCGTGGAGCGAGCACGGGCACCCGCACTCGCCCGCGCACGACGACACGAGGCTGCTGCATCTCATACAACGGCAGAGGTCCGTGCAACTATCACTATAGCTACCAAACGAAAGCCATTTAATATGTCCACATGTCTATTGTACCCGACAAGATAAAAACGGACTGCTTATCTATTCGTAACGCTGTCGAAGCTTTACATTTTTCAGACTCTGTATTATTGCAACTTTACATCGCAATAAAACATGCTGTGATACCACATTTCAAATATCACGCAATTCAAATTACAACTCTACAAAGCCTTCTCACAGTAAAGCTAACGAAACGACTATACCTGTGCCTTTGCTTAACTGCAAATTATCATAGAGATCGAATATTGTATTGTAAATTTAATCAATGTGCAATAACCATGTAAACTCACAAGAAAATTGCGTCAGGTGGGGTGCGGCACTGGCGATGGTGCGCGAGCGCAATGCGGAGCGCATCCTGGAGCGCGGCGAGCTGCCCGAAGACGACGCCACCAGCCTGCTGCATGTGTACTGCAAGGGACTCGCTCACGCGCACCCCGGTATGGCTGCCGTGCAGGGTTTTGATTACAACTAATATTGTTTTGTTCAAACTTCCACCCCATTTGCTACTATTCATATTCCTAGAAGTATGAAATATCTTGAAACGTAAAACTTATATGACAGGCTACAGCTATTTGCTACTAAAAACAATAAATGAATATCTAAATACATTATATGAACTACATAGTATAAAGCGTCGGGTAATAATAGGATAATTTGTTGATCATCAGACATGGTGGCCATCACGCGGCCCGTGAACGAGCTATCGCAGAACCTGTCCTTCATGATGGAGAGCCTGTACAAGGTGTCCGTGGCGCTGCAACGGCCGGACTTCGCCTGACGCCCGCTGCCGCCGTCGCCGCCGTCGCCGTCGTCGCCCACGCTACCAAAGCCCTCTAGATGTAATAGCACCCTTATGAACACATAATAAACCACCTAAACTATATTCGCGCGGTTCCTTCAACAGAATTAATATCACTTTTTCTCTTTATTTTGAAATTAGGGAACAAAAAGTGCAAGGCTCGAACTATTTTTGTATTCAGTAATCAAAGTTCAGATCAAAGACTAAATCAATGTGTAGATGGATGCTACAAAGCAGCAACAGTTCCGCAGGCTGTCACCACACAACAACAACACAAAGTATCGACCTTATCTTCCTTAAATCTAAGGCTTTACCAATTCAAATTACTAACCTACGAAGTGACGACTAACTACATATCCAACATAATAAAGAAGAAAAAATGAGGAATAAAAACACGCCTCCCCTTTTTGCCACGCTGCAGTCGGGTATTTGGATACCAATCTACTAAACACGCCAAGTTTAAGAAAATCAAACTGTTGTACCCTTGGGCTACTTTTATTCTTTGGTCTTTGGTCTGATTTACGATATATTTACGATAATGACCAAGTTTCAAACTTCTATTATGAGACATGATTGGCATGTTGTCAACCTTTTTAAACCATTCAAATTGAGAATTGAAAGCCATGTCTACGAAGTGTCGTCTATCGGAAGGAATATTCTACGGTAAAACATAAAAATCGGAGTTGCGGCAATACTACAATGTATCGAATAAGGATTAAGTGATACTAGTTTGTTATTTTAGAAAACTCTAAATTTCTATGATATTTATTTCTTATTTACTTCGTCCAAATGCCTAGATACTATAGGGTATAGGGTATAGAGGCCCATTACTATTAGTAAGAACTTGCAAAATTCACATGAGCAGCATCACAATGGTTCCCTACTTTTAGGTTTCATGGCGACTATTTATTTTTGATAAATATAATAAGAAACCTTAAAACTCCAACAATAAAAATGTACTAGAAAGACACGGATTGAGGTATTCATTGTTTTAAATTTGTTCACACACTAAACCCTAACACCATACTATAGTTATTGGTATTAACGCTATTATAGTTCAGATCAAATTTACTGAGTTATTACTTGTTTTATCGTTATATTTCACAGAATATTTAATGTAATTTATCCCGTAGATCTCTGCAAACTTAGGGTAGCGACTTTAAGAGTAAAGAGAGCATTTACGACAAAATAAATATCAATTTTACCAGTTTAAAATATCATACCTACTGGCGGTAGTTTACTGATCTCAGATAAGATATTGTATTACTGTACGTAGGATTAAAGAGATTTCCTCAGTTTTCATTGATTGAGATAGCGCTGAGCAATTTACAACTCTTTATTTTACTAAGCCTCATTTAATTTGCGTATGCATGACATTATGTTGCTCAGTGGAGCACATTTATTATTCAACTCCTAGACTCATTATCATTTATTTTCAAAGAATTCATAATCTTATGGGTAAACCATTATTACAAAACCGCAATGAGAATAGGTATGGAACAGATAGTTATTCAGTTATTCCATATACTTTTGTATAAATTTGAATTCCTTTCTTATCGCGGTCTAATAATAACATACCTACGCATATAAAGTACATGTTTACCGTTATCCAGCCCAACCACAGCATAAGTAATAATTAAATATGGATTAAGTTCCCGGGAGATACAGAAAGTTATTTAGCGTTGGAATGTTCAGTCAGAATCATCCTTTTTTTTTAACGGAGAGGAAATCTTTATAGATGCCCTAGGCACGGGCATGCCTAGGGTTATGTGGGACTCCCCCGAAGGGGTATACCCGAACTAAAAACTCTCCGGCGTTGCCTCAATCCGGTGTGACGGGGACGCAGTGGGATGCCACTAGGGTGTCACCACAAACCCCCCCCCCCCCACTCCGGTGGCCCCGGCTTCCGCCAGGACCGCGCCAAGAAGGGGAGGGCCCGTACGCTGGACCCGTCTTCCCTTAGACAATGAGACCGTGCAATGCATGTAGGTAATGCCCCGTTACCGTTCCCGCTGGCCCCAAGGGATCGGGCGAGCGGTGCAAGCACCGAGTTCGCCTTTTCCCCCCTCGTCTGCGCAAGGAGCGGTTGCACGTTGAAACGAGGTCAACGTGAGTCCGCCCCCGAACCTCTTGCGAGGTCCTCCCGAGGAATAGTGCCCAACGACGGCCTCGCCACCGCCGTTGCTTCCTCCTTGGTTCTTAGGACGCATCCGGGTATGCCTCCCATCAGCTTCCCCTCACCCCGAACCCTCATAAGAGGTACGACATTCCTCCAGGGTGCCACCCCCTTCGGAATCTCGTACACCTTCCCCTCTCTCAGGGCGTGGGGCGCATCCGGGATAGGTGCAATACAGCCGCACTTTTCGCCAGCTCCAGGCCGTGTGGGGTCACGGCGGGAGGAGCTACTTAGCGGGCAGCTGCAGAGCTAACCCCATCAGCTTCCCCGCACCCTGAACCTCAAATGCCCGAAGGCCCCTCACAACAAAAAAAATCTAACGACAAAACATTGACCAACAATAATCTTTGATACTTTAAAAAAGGTTAAATCTTTTCAAATCATTTTTATGACATGCTGTACTTGTTGCTAATTTAATTTCATTTGTTTAAATATTTTAACTTCTCAAACATACCCCGTAATATGCATTACTAAAAACAAGAAGAAGACACGAAGTTGAACATTTAAATATACGACTCCGGCTACTATAAATAACAACCATACGGCAGTGCAGGTGCGAAGGAGATAGCATGATTCTGATGATTTATGGCTTGCCTCGCCACCTGGTTTTGCGGATGCTATAGTTCCTTGGTGGCCTCGGCCAATAATATAAGTCGCACCTCTATTGCAACCACGTCGTAAATGCAAATTTCAACTAAACGCTTAAACCTTTTTTTTCGTATTATTCAGTAACAACCTATTATTTTGCAACCCATTATAATCGTTCTGGAATATATTGAGCTTCTTTTTAGAATAAAGTTATTTATCTTTATTGTGTAGTTTTTTTTTGACATCACACACACATTCACAGATCTATGACGTTGACGTATAGACAAAACCGTTTTTTTTAATTACTGAACTAAGGCGATTGGGATCGTGTCAAACTTATCAGATTATCAAACAGCGAAAAAATATTTATTATTAATAAACAAAGCCACGTAAAAGCTTATTATTCAAATTAGTTGCTTGAAATAGTCCATTTTATCAAATAAAGGTGTTAGTTAAAAGGATAGCTTAAAAAAAATGAACAATGCCAATTAGATCAATGTTGTTCCTTAACTGAATAAAAAAGGGTGGCAAGCTATATCGACGTAAAAGTATTAACTTTAACGTCGATATAGTTTCTTGATGTAACCCGCTCTGTCTGTTCCCTGCGAGCAACTGACCAATCAGTCAATGTTAACTTCAAGGATGCTCCAACGACACTCCTCCCCTTAGCGGTATCCTATGGAATTACTTGAAAGTCGATGTTGCACTCAATAGTTTGATAGATTTTTGACCGGTCTCTATCATTAAGTCATATTCTTAGAAAAAGTTGCAGTTACGTCGTTGTTGCAATAGAGGTGCGATATATGAAAAACCATTTATGGCCTCTGTGTTAACTTTATAACCGAAGTATAAAATGAAAGTGACCAAAGAAATATACCCTAGACCCAAGATATATGATAAAATTGATGTATTCGCGTTTACTTTAAAACTCTCAAACATAATATATATAATATATTTAATTATTTCCTCAAAACGAACGTTTGAAAAGGCACTATACAATCCTCAGCCGGAACACGGATTGCAGGACTCGTTTTGAGACGGCCGCTTCTACGCCTTGCCCGTCTATCCCAAACTCGACCAGCTTATCCATATTTAGCGGCCTTTCAGAATGTAATGTAGTTGTGTATTATGTAAATGTATTATAGTTTTCAGTGCACTTTATATGACTAGGATTTTTGACGACATAATATATTATGTCGTCAAAAATTAATTACTTACAATTGGCAGTCGATACTTTTGAACAGCTATACATATTTTAAAGAAATTTAAACCTTTATAACTGCATGAAATATTTTGTAATTTAGCTAGTGAAAATCTTAGATTCCACTATCAAGCACCGAACTAACTTTGGTAAGTATAGATGTATTATCAGAGTACTGACTTTAAGTTAAGGGTCAAAGTCTAGGAAGTCATCCTAAAATTATCAGGACAGTTATGAGCTCATTTGCGAAGCAACTTGCACCTACGATTTTTGATAAAACGATTTTTTGTCTCTACTTTTTTCTATTATCGATGTCTTACTTACAAGCTTAACATAGACAAGTTGCCGACAGCTCCAAGGATACAGATGGAAATTAATCGCCACTCTATTCAGAACAACTCATATGAGGAACATGATTCATTTAGAAACAATTTAACTCAAAACCACAAGTAAGCCTGAGTTATCTTATTTTGTACATCGTGTAGGTCGTAAGGAGAGTCTCTGTAGAGGTCGCAAATTTGGCCATTGTAGATAGGTGTTCGTTCTGTACTCGAGTCATCTCATTTAAGCTGACCAAATGAGCCTTGTCTCTTTGATCGGCTTCCTTCTCTCTTACCGCGAGTTTATCAATCAGGTTGGAGATCCCTGCAAGCAAATTGTTTGCCTGAGTCGAGGTCACACAAAGCACCGCAGTTTCAATTCCTGAGATGCACCCTAGGAGGGATTTTTTTACGAGGATAGTGTTAGTGCTAATTGTCTTCTAGCAGGCCCAGCTCGAGTCTATAGCTCTGAGCACTGATGAAGGATTGGGCAGTTGTTTTCCGTGTTTGGACGCAGATATTCTATCCAACTATTGTTCGATCTCCAATGACATTAAAACTCCTTTCCGGAATTCAAGTTCTAATTGCTGAATTACATCTTTTAGATCCTTATCAGCTTCTTCTTCGGAAACTCCGGATTGGTTACCTGATGAGGACGCATCATGAGCGTGATTCGACTATTCGAAGTGAAAGTGGTGTTTGTCATGTCGCACCCTTCGTGGAAGAAAGACGTAAGTCCCATGTTAAGTCAATAGGACTTACGTCTTTCTTCCACGAAGGGTGCGATGTATCTAACACCTGAATCATAGGTAATCACTGACTGTTGATTCTTAGGATATGACCTTCGGAAGATTCAATTCTGGATAAGATCTTTTCATTCAACACTGGGATCGGGACTCCCGCCCCATCTTCTTCTTCGTCGTAAAAATCCTCGTGCTCAAGAGTGATCGGAAAATGATTCCTTAGGGTTAGATCGGGTGGAATTCATCTTATATCGCCTCTTTGCAGCATGCACTAACTGAGTTGTAATGAGAAATGATACTAATAATAGACAATGTTCTATAGTCACACAGCGGGATCGTGTTGAGGGCGGAGGATGCTCATAATAACTTGATTCAGTCAAACATTCGTATGTTTTCTTACCATGTACTTCGAATCGGATAATTTTGTTAAAATGTCAAAGTTAAAGTTAATCTTGAATATTTTTTCTAAGTCCAGAACTGCACTACTAAATAGTTCAAGTTTATTTATTCTTTATAATAAAGTTCAGATTTCCCTGAGTCATTTGTAACTTCCTTGAATAATTAAAGTTGAAATTCGCCTGTCGAATAACTTTAAAGTACTCACGAATGGCGTTACTGTTCGGCGATCTCTCTCTGCCTTTTTGAATTCTTACTACTACTACTACTACTGCCCACTACTGCTACTGACCACTAGTTGGCGATGGAGATTCCCTCTGAATAGTGATCCACTGTTGCTATGGGAGCTACGCTTCGCTAAGGTCGAGCAGAACAAATTGAGCCCACTCACTAAAACTGTTTCGCAAAACCATCAGATTCGAAGTAGGTACAACGTAACATTATGTACCTCGGATGTTCGAATAAAAATCGAATTGGTTAACACTTCAATATTGCATTCAAAAACTAATATTACGAAAATGTGTTCGCACCTAAGAAATCAGCGAAAGCATTGCGCATGCATGTTGTAGTTCGGTACAGCGCCATTTAGCGGCATACTTAGTAACTATTTCTTACTTTGACAAATATTATCAAACTTTTTCTGTTCGACGGAAAGCTTGCCCTTGTGATATTCAACTTGGTTTCATTATTTAACCATATATTAACCATCGTTTCCAACAAACCTTGTTGTTGGCATAATTTTTAGTTAATTATTTTAGTTAATTATTATTGTGTAACATTTCGCTGTGGAGTTTTTTTGTTTTTAATGTTATGTATGGTTAATTATAATTGATATTTGTAACCCACTGTACATGTATTGTAATATTAATTTAATAAACAAGCAAACTACGTAGCTAATGTATTTTATTTATGAAGTTACAGTTAGATTAAGGAAGGCCAAGGTTTTCAATGGCGCTAAACGATGGTCTATGATGACTACGACTTATTCACTATACCTGTTTGAGGTGATAATGTTTTTAAGGACCAATTTATCCACGTTTTCACGGGTACGTGATCTTTGGTCGGTAAGCAGGTACGTCCCACAGGACAGCTGTGCACACTTCCCCGGCATATGGCGCTTTCAGTGAAGAATCCACGCCTTTTTAGCCCCACACATTATGAGCGTCTTCCTCCTGAACTGAAGAATGACCCATCTGACGAAGCAATAAGCATTTAGATCCAAACGGAGAAACCATTTGCTGCATAAATGAACTTATAATCTTACAAAATATGATTTTCAGATATCCAGTGAGAAATAATAATTTATTTTGAACTCAAAAAAGTTACCATTAGAAAGCTGCTTTATCCCTGGGTAACAATAGGCTACATATTTACTTTTGAATGTAATTATGGATCCCCCAACGTGAAAAAAAAATTACAAATAATTCCTTACATCATATACGCTGTAAAAAATATCGATGATAGGAGAAAAATATGTTGTACAGCAGTAAACATATCAATATCTACAAAAAAAACTCAGCGTCACCTAATATTGTTTAACTTGTGTAGTTAGGTCACTACAAAAACTTATATATACTTAAATTCTCAAGAAAATCAGAAGACGTCAATTTTCCTTTCGTTCCTTAAAATTATTTTTATCCGACAACGGAGGAAAACGAGCAAGTGGGTCTCTTGATGGTAAGTGAGCGCCACCACCCATGTACACCGTTAACATCCTCTAGGGCTGCGTTGGAAGCCTAGAAGGCTAAGATAGAAATACCTCGTGTGACAGTGATCTTACAGGCTGTCTTATACTCCACGTCGGGACACAGAAGCGCAAGCGCTACTGCTTAGCTGCAATATTAGCGAGTAAGATGGTGGTAGCGATCCGGACGGGACTTGGATGAAGTTCAACCACCCGCTAAGTCCTATATTGCTTATCGGCATTTTGATGATAAAACACAATAAAGATATCCTGTACGGATCCGATTTTTTTTTATTTAATGTTATACGATGGGTGATAAGAAACTTCGCTACAAATCGTTATTCTGCGCGGGTGAAGTCGCGGGCAACAGCCTGTAAATAAATCGAAATAACATAAGGTGCAGCTAGGTATATCTTTTTCAAATTACCGAATATACCTATACTATCAATTATTACAAGCCTTTTTTAATCGTCTTGTACTGGTCACATAGTCAAGTAGGTATATGTATGAAACTACGTGAACCGGTCCAAAAAAAAATTGTTAAAAAAAAGTAAGAGGAATAAAATAAAACTTTTTTTACAAAGTTTTAAAGTATTCGTCTGCCATATCTATTCACTTATACATTCAACTAAACCAACTTTCAAAGTAGATAAAACGCAGTTCTTGCGTAAAATCGAAAATAAGTCTCCTGAATTCCTCCACTGCTTCATCTGACGTCAAAAATTTTCGTCCACGCAAATATTATTTTAATGTGGGTAGTAAAATAAAATCACAAGGAGCCAGGCCAACACAGTAGAGAAGTTCTAGTAGCAGCGGCGCACCTGATTTGTTCAGATATCATAGGATTCTGGCAGCCGTGTGAGCAGGAGCGCTGTCTTGGTGAAAAATGATGCCCCGGATTCCACTACTCGGACGACTGACGCTCAGCTCCTGGAAGGCTTGTGGCATTCAAACTTCACTGCATCATTGAATATTAACCATATTCCGATATTCTAGTAGAAATACGACTACAGGTCCTCTAAGCCGAAAAAAAGCAGCAACCATTATTTTGATACGCTTCGGTCGGGAACTACTTCTTTTGGTAAATCATTTTCATAAAGACCATTCTGTCGATTACTGTTTAGAGAGCGGGTCGTTACTAGCTATATATATATATCCAGGATTTGTCAGATCTCACAATGCATCTTGTTGTGAAATGCCTTCTCTGAATTTATGTAGCATATATTCGCACCAATCGACACGTCTATCTTTTTGCTCCAGTGCGAAAAATGTATACAACGAGACGCAAGCCTCCCAACTTAAGATGATCATGCAAAATGGTAGACGCTGTCTGGGTTCCAACCTTCAGGTCATCCTAAATCTATCGCTAGGTAATATTACGATATTGCTTGATTAACCACTTCACCCTGATAACGTTTTCTGGAGTAACTGTTTTTGGCGGTCGCCCCGGTCTAGGGTCATCTTTGAAGTCGGTCCAGCCTCGCTTCAATTGACAATATCAGTAAATTATAGTAGTAAAAGATGGAGCTAATGCCTAAAATGCACTGGTATAACTCCATAAAAAAATAACTAAATGTCTCTGGCTAGTGAGATTGCACCTAAGAGCTTGTAATAAAATTTGCCGTTAAACGTCACTAAAATTAAATCAGTAGGTAGGATTCATAATACGCCTTCAGGTAACTATTTTCGAACCAGCCTAGGTATGTGTGCAAGCTGTCAGCCTCAAAATATGCACCTTCGAGTGGTTGATAATTCACCTCTTGCTTTGATAAGGTCCTAAGTAATAATCAGAGATGGGCAAAATGTAATCGACTAACGATTAAGATGAACCTATTTCATCGCGATTAACGATTAAAAATGACGATCGATTAATATTCGATTAATTAATCAGATTAATTTTCTCTCGACTAATATTAGGACTGAATATTTTTTTTATTTGTAAGGATAAGTTTAGTTACTTTGACAAATTGGTACATCTTAAGGAATGTATAACAATACCAAACTGCACTGTAAAGATCAGTCTTGTCTTACGGGAACAGGTTAAATATCACACAGCATACAGCTACGAGAATGATTATCTTAGTCCTCTAGGTTGGCAACGCATCTGCAATTCCTCCGGGGTTGCGGGTGGCTATGTATGGGCAGTGGTGATCACTTACCATCAGGTGACCCACTTGCTCGTTTGCCTTCCTATTCATATAAAAAAAAAAAAAAAAAAAAAAAAAAAAAAAGTGAACAACACATGTCATGACATAATATTTAATTTTTATAACGATCGTGTTCCAATTTTCAATGGAGATTTAATCGATTAAAACGACGTATGATTAATGGTTATTCGAATACTTCGCCGATTTATTTAATCGCGACTAAATTAAAAGTGCTTTATTTTGCACGGATTGATTAGTATTAAAAAAATCGATTAATGGTAATAAAATCACTACATAGTATAAAATAAAGTCGCTTTCTCTGTCCCTATGTATGCTTATATCTTCAAAACTACACAACGGATTTTGACGAAACTACAGAACGTGATTCAAGAGGAAGGTTTTTATGTATAATTCTACGCAGACAAAGTCGCGGGCAGAAGCTAGTAATAAATAAATGAAAAACATATTTCACTTTTATCTCTAATATTTACTCAACTGAGACAATTTATACAGAACAATGTGAACATACATTTTATTTAGTATTTAGGATTTGCTGTTTACCATGTCACACACCTCTATTCATGTTACAACATATAAGTGATAATCTGAAAAAACATTACATGAGGCTGCGAAAGTATTTTGTTTATTGATTGTGCAACATGCATTAGGACTCATCCGGTCCTATATGAAGGCAGGATCTTTTAATACCTACGTAATCATGGTCAAGACATTAATACTCATTACATTAACAATGTAAAGTCTATTATAAAAAGGCGCTTCGCATTCTAATGCAACGCACAAAATAATGTAAGAGATAGAAACGTTTATTTACAAATAACATACATTTAATTATAAATTCTCAGTCCTTTTTATATATAAAAATACATAGATATTATAATAGCTTTGAATGTTTAAACACTCAAAGGCATTAAGTGATTATTCAGGGTGGTGTTACCAGAGATACCCCAGAACACGATGGGAATTATAATTACTTCTACCACGTACCAACAGTCCTTTCACTTGTCACATTTTTTTAAATAACGCATTGCGTTAACAAACGTTAGCAAAGTTTTAACTAATACGTGCAGGAGTCTTAATACTTGATTTTACTAGATTTCCATAAATTAAAACAAGAAACTGAAGACATAAGAGTAGAAAACGGTGAAAAGGAACTAAAATTCAAAGTACGAAATTGTTGTTATTTTTAAGAACTATACGACAAAATTTGTTGATTGCGAAGAAAGTCCTTTAATTGAATCCGCTTTCAGCTGTTTCAATTCTATCCCAACACCGGAGTTATCATGCCGCTATAATTTATTTGGCGAGCAAACTATTGAAAAAGCTCATAGAAGGCGAAAACTCGTTGTGAAAGCACTAACACCGACTCTCAGTCCAAGCTAACAGCTGTTAATAACCTACGAGTACGGGGCTATTTCCACGTCTTGTCTTTTTATTCACACTGTGAAATGTTTTTTTTCAGCTTGCATTGCGATCTGATAACAGAGATGCAAAATAAATTAGCACTAGTTCGTGCTCAACTTTAGGGTTACACTAGTGAGATTTTTCTCGTTTGCAGTTTGTGTTAGTTAGACCTAAGTATAAGTTTACTGACACATGTTATTATATGATTATACTGAAGTGCATTAATAATAAATAATTCATTGCATTTAAATAAAACAAACAATATATTTACATTATAAATTACCAAAATTACTACTCTGTACACATTTTTTTATCTAATTTATGTCCAATGAGATACATACAGTATTTATTTCAAAAAAATACCTAGGTACTATATTTATTGCAAAACAATACTTTCTGATTTTTATATTCTTATTTCACTATTTTAAAGACAACACAAGGTAACTAACAATAAATTAATAGTTCACACAGGACTTAGGTTTACACATTGCTGCTGATATTTAGATCAGGGTGAAAATACGACTTCGGTACACATAAACTGATATTGCGTTCTTAAAATAGGTGATTAGGAATACATAAATGCCAGTGTGTCTATCTGTCCGTCTGTTACCTCTTCACGCTTAAACCACTGAACTGATTTGGTTGCAATTTGGTATAGAGATAGTTTCAGTCCCGAGGAAAATATAGGAAAGTTTTTATCCTAGAAAGTCCCCGCCAATAGTGCCCGCGCAGACGGAGTCGCAGACAACAGCTAGTAATACATAATTTTGTGCAAGCTCATGCCAAACAAATCAATGAATGATTTGTAAACAGCTGGAAAGATCGTAGACGAGTGGGGCTTTTTCGACGGCGCCGCAGTACCCAGTTATAGTCAGCGAACCGAATAAGTGTATATCTCTTTTTTAAAACGGAAATCATCATGTAAATTATCTAAGTGTATAAATTCCTGTTTATTTATCTTAAGAAATTAGAAATAGCTGTTATAATTTTATAACTAAAATGTGTGGAAGTTCAATAGTACTCAACAGACTGAAGATTATTTATCCTATTTTCGGGTGGAGTTTAGAGCTCAGGGAAATATCCTCCAATATTGAATTTTTAGTGAGCGTTATTTATACATCTGCATAACTTATGATTGAAAAAAAGTAATTATATTAAATAATTAACATGTACTTACAATTTGTAGATTATACAAGATACGTTATTGTTTTGGCCACGTGAGACCCTTTCCAAATGTTTAAAACACGATTTTCAATGTTAACATTTTGCCCACTACTAACATACTTGCATAATCACAAAGAAAACTTATTCTGTTTACCGACAGTTTTTATTTATTGTACAACTGTTTTTAAATTACATCAGTTATTTATACATACAAAGCGCAAAAAATTGTATTCAACTATTAGGTACTAAATGTACAGTCGCAACCGGATATATCGGAGTAATGTAAGATTCTCAAAATAGGCAATTTAATCACAGTGGTGCATAGATGTTTGAGTACGTGGCTTTCTACAATTTATCTGATTTCGACTGCACTTCCAGAAAATACATTAAAAATTAATTAAATCATTTATGGATGTTTGTAGCTGCATCAGATAAAGATAACTGCCTAAAGTGTTAAAAATATCAATAACAATTAAAAATATAAATAATCTATGGTTTAAAAAAATGTAAAAAATAGACATAGGTACAGAAAATAAAATTATGGTTTACGAGTAAAATACTATTACGCCAAAATATGGCTTGTATAAATTCCTAATTTTATTTATGTCCGCAGGTTTTCAATTAAATCAAAACAATATTTAAAAGCTGTTTTATGACCACCTGAACAAAACTAAAATAACCGAAAGTTAATCTGGCGAGATTAATTTGTCAATACAAAAATGAAAACGAGTTTTGGAAAATGAAATACTTGACACGAAATAAGATTTTCGTTGAATTGCTGATTAGGCTGCATATAAGGTTCGATTGGCGAAATTAGGCTCATTTTCGATATTATTAGACAATTTTCGCGCCACGTCTTTTTCTCATTCAACTGAATATTTATATAAACAGTTTAATATTCAGGTTTGACATTTTAGAGATTTTCGTGCAGTCCAATGTCTTAAACTCTTAATAATGAGCTATCCAGTTTTTTTCTTCAATTTTGATTAAGCAGTAATGTGTAGGCTTCACTAAATGCGCCAACTCCATAGTTGCCTTGCATACATTATATTATTAGCATGTAATATTCAAATAACTAAAATTACAAAACGTGTGATGCTTATGGCTAACTCATTAAATAGAAGTATAATTATTTTGGGACATACATATTATAAAATAAAATAAGCACTTTATATACAAATATCGATTGTACAAAAAATTTAAAACTTTGTTCAAATATTTTCTAACAAAATAAAAAGTCTAACTTAAAATTAAAATAGCGTGTGATTATAAATTGACTACTCTTATCATCTAAGCACACGATGGTAATTAAATCATTATAATAAAATATAAAGCTCTAAAGCTGGAGATTGATGGTAAACGTATAATATTACGGTTACGTTAAAATAAAAGGATTTTCTGGCGTTTTGAAAACCATTCCGACCTCTCATAAACATAAACGTATACAAGCATTCGGTCAAAAACAATGTTATCCTAGTACATCTCGAATAATAATACGATTTCATATTGAAACACCGCCACTACCCATTATCTAACTACCATTGATTTCATTGACACGTTTTAAATATGATGTATGTACATACAATTACGGGACAGTAACCAGACTAAATGTTTGAATTATACCTACCTTCATATAAAATATTATGTTTATTTGCTTCGATATTACCTGACTGTGTGTTACTTCTTAAATTAGGGCTCGTTTCGTTGTCGTAAGAATATTACGGCGTAAAGTAGTAAAACAATTATGTATCATCATCACGAAAAAAATCTCGAGTGTATAATATTATATGTATAAAGTAATGATAACTAATTAATTAACTTTTTGTCAGAAGTAGGAATAATCAACCATGATTGTACTACATCATATAAGGGGTGTCATTAGAAATTTCATCTCTAAATTGTAGGTGGGACAAATCAACTCAGTTGAATAAAACCGAGTTGGGGTCTTCGTTGTCCATTTGTTTAACATGCCGTAGGACATCCTTTTTAGTAATGACGCCGAGTAGACGCCTGTAAAAAAATTTAATAATTATTATTACATTGAGAAATTTTACTTAATAAAATTGACATCGAGTTCAGGTCCAGGTCAGGTCGAGAATGGAATCGATAAGCAAGTTTATTCCGAATTGATTACTGGACCATTGCCCGCGCGCACTATGCAGTATGGGTGAATAACCGCTGATGAGTTATGTTACAAAAGTGAGATTGAGATGATTTAGCTGGACATTATTACTTTAGCAATTTATTTATTTGAAGGTGTACCCGTTGTGCGTGACGAGCGTTTGGCGCAGGCCGAGCTTGCGGAACATGTCGACGACGGTCTCCATGGGCGTCTGGTCGGTGACGGTGATGGGCGCCATGTCGAGGATGCGGTGCAGGTTGAGAGGGGGCAGCCCGCCCGCGCCCGCGCCCGCCGCCGCAGCGCCCGACCCCGCGCCCGCGAACAAAACCAGAGACTGGCCTGTGATGCCTTCTACCATCCGCCGCGCGTTTGCTGCACACGAACACAATCACATTATTTTAAAAGAACAGAACGGTATAGTAAGTACATATAAAAGTGTACATTGTTAATAATATATTATGCATGTATTTCGGTTTAACAGCAGAACAATCAACATGGGCAATGGCAGTGACTGTTTTCACTTATGGTTTAAGGGGCTGCTTGTACAAGATAAGATCTCCCAGATGTTTTCTGGAATTTTCAGCAGGTGGTTGTTTTAGTTTGACCGAACTCCCCTACGAAGATTATATATTTAAGTTTTTAATTCCCATATAAAATATACTCGCGTCTTTGATGCGGTTCACTTTGAACATCAACCAATTTATGAAAACATTTGTTAACTATGACTCAACCATCCCGAACGTCATTTCCTAAAATGTTTTGGAAAGTCTAAGAAACCCTATAAACTGGTTTTTTAATAACGACGTGTTTCATCGATTAATTGAGTAATTTGAAACTTTCTACTCTTCAAAAAAACAAAAATGTTCTGTTGAAGCCAAAACTCCATTTTACGTCAAAACTCGCCGATACCGAAAGTTTGGTCGGACACTACATGCCATAGAGGAATTACGAAACGTTGAATAATATACTAACTTAAGGAATAGAGGAATTACCAATTGAGTGAAAATTTTATTCAAATTGTAATCACAAAAAAGCGCCAAACTAATGCGACGGTTGCTGCACGCTGATTAGCCCTAGGCAACACTAGATTTATAAAAGTAAAAGTAACAGTCGATATTGCTAGCGAATAACCACCATTTTACTTTAGGAAAAAAACCTAATTCTAATAACTAACTTGTTTTGTTGCATGTAGGGGATAACAGAAATACTATCACGAAATAACTAGGTAGTGACAAATCATTATTGTGTTCCGAAATAGAATGGTCCGTGTTGCCATACGATCGGTTAATTTTTAAATGGTGACGTACCCATAGCGAGGTTGAGGTCGCGGCGCAGCACGAAGCCCACCAGATACTGTGACTCCTTGGACACGACGACGGGGTAGCCGTTGTGTTCCGTGTCCTTCAGCAGCGCCTCCACGTCCTCCACTGTCATAGAGTCCTGCGTGATCACCGACAGCGTCTCGTTGCGTCTACACAAAAAAAAATTATACACACGTCGATTTTTTAATTTTTTTTAATAAATGTCACTGTCTGAATCCTCAAGACCGCCTATTGGTTTGCTCTACAACTTGTATGTGGAGTACCTACCTACAATATTACATTTCCGCGTCTAATTACTGTCTGCGATTATGTCAGGAAAAGCGAAAGCCTCGACATAAAAGCCAGTCACAACCCATACGATAGCTCTCGTGTTGACTTACTTGGGTTGCATGACGTCGGCGGCGAGAGAGGTGTGCTGAAACTCGTCCTTGCTGTCGAGGAAGGGATAGCCATTGAGCGCGATGTGCGCGTCGTAGATGCCCTGCTTGCCAAGCGCGTCGCCCACCCACTTGGACGCCATGGCCGCCGCCATCAGCGGCACGATGTAGCGCACGCCGCCCGTCAGCTCAAACATTATCACCACCAGCGACACTGACAGATCAAGATTACGCTAAATATTTATACAGCATTCAATAAATGTTAAAAACGAAATTAGAAACATACTGCAAACAAAGGTGGTTCAGTTCCAACTAGACACTCTTGACACCTAACATTATTTTGGAGTGAGATCTAAAATAGCTGGTAAAACCCAATTTTGATTGCAAATACCGTCACAGTTTTACGGTTTTACAATAAAGCCGGGTACTTTCAAGCGAACTGTAATAGTACCTGAACAGATACTTTAATCAGGTTCAAGTGTGTGCGTGCGCGTGAAGCAAGTTCTGAGTGGCGGGTTTGCTGCGAGCCCAGCGCGAATCAAACGCGAACTAGGTACGTACACTTAAAGGGTCACCCACACCAATATAATGATACACAGAATAATACTGGAGACAAGACTGTGCTCTATGGCCCGCAACTTGGCGCATTTAGCCAAAACGTTTACTAACTTGCCAGTGACGTTACTAAGTCTTGTTTGTTATGTTGGCAACTATGCATTTAGTTCAGAAAGTTTCAGTTCCAGAAAAAACAATATTAATGAAATAATTTGTTAATTTGGTAGTCATACATTTTCATCGTAAATTTAATGTTGATCGTGTAAAAGTTTTACTTAGGTCTAGCTGTCTATGGCTGGCAGAGTAACGATGGAGAACTTTTAGAGACATAGCCAACAAGTGCTTTTAGAGGTAATAGACAACATAAACTTATCCAAAGTCTTTTTATGAGTGTTCTTATAGTGGTGTTTGTGATTACATACTTCACAGATATTATGCCAAATTTGGGCTCAGAGCCCACAAATTAGGTACCCGAAAATAATACCCATCACCATTTTTGTTTCAAGTGTCAAATTATGTCCGTCGTCCTGGATCCTAAACATTAAGTGACAAATTGAAATATACTGAAATATTAAATATATTGAAATACTAGCTTCTGCCTGCGACTTCGTCCGCGGAGAATTAGACTTAAAAACTGATGTTGATAGTGTATTCTGCAATCATTATTTACGTTACGACTCTGGGCAGCTACGACCTTTGACGTGTTTATCCCTATCCCGCGGGAACTATGCAATTTTCCGGGATAAAAAGTAGCATATGTATTAATCTAGAGTAACAGCTATATTTGTTCCAAATTTGATCCAAATCCGTCCAGTCATTTCAGCGTGAAGAAGGGACAAACATACACACTCACTCGCTCCCTCACTCACATCGTCACAAACTTTCACATTTATAATATTATAGGTACAGATACTAATAACATGTTTACATAAGTATTAAAATGTGAGCGGTACCGGTCATGCGGGTGACGCCGCCAAGCACAGCCGCGGCGCCCACCATGGCGTACAGGCCGGGTGTGATGCAGTCGTCGCCGGTGGAACACTCGCCCGAGAACAGCCAGATTTTCGGGTAGTGGTATGCCAGCTGCTCCACACCTTTCACCCAAAACAATGATGATTGATGATTAAGCAATTGTAAGATAAAATACTTATTTTCAGATCCAGTTCGAGTCTTTAAATGGATTTGTCTTACCCGAACAAACCTTGAACGTGTCTTTATATCTTCTTTGACTTGTATATTCAAGGAAACTGATGTATAGTGCCTCTACGGATCACAAAGGAAATGTAAGCAAGTAACTAACCGATGCCCACGATGCGGCCGGCGATGGCGCCGAGAGCCAGACTGGGGATGAATAGACCGCAGGGCACCTTGATGCCGAACGTGAACACCGTCATGACCAGCTTCAGCAGCAGCGCCAGGAACAACAGCCACACGGCGCGGTACACGCCCGGCCCCGCCGCCGCTTTCTCGATGGCAGAGTTCACGTCCGTGAAGTTGCGATTGTAGTCGCTGTCCACGACAGACAAAATTAACAACTACTTCAGCTACAATCAGAGTGAAATATTTTAAGCATTGTTCCGGAACATAAAGAAGGCTGTGTTCAATGCATACAAGCTTCAGATTAGCATTTTGCTTTTTAACAATATCTTAGTAATATAATATATCTTAAATAAATACTTATACATAAAAAAAAATTATTAATATTACATCTCCGTCACGTCATAAATCACGTCTTTATCCCTTACGGGGTAGACAGAGCCTAAGGTAAAAATACCTAAAAGCAATACTATCAATACTTATATTATAACACGCAAGATTAGAATGAGCCCTAAAATATTACCACAGAGGATCGGAATTCGAAATGCCGCACTGGTTGAACAGTAGGTAGATGAGCTGGCTAGTGTTCATGCGAGTGTAGGGGTTGGGGTACGCGACTATGGCCGTCACCAGTGTCACCACCAGCACCTCCGTCACCGGGTACTGGCCCAGCTTCGAGTACTTGCGGTAGCGGCACCAATAGATGTTCGCCTTTATGAATATCGTCGCTATGCAACCCTGGATCACAAAAACATTACAACACAATAAACATCTGATACACCCAATCATTATTATCTTCTCCATTGATCATTTACACACATACCCCTATAATACCGAGTCCTACGAACGGTATCAGTTCAAAGAATATCCAGGGTTTGTTGTACTCCACGAAGAATAGTACAGAATGTTCGTTGCCGAAAGGGTTAATCGATCGCAGAATGAAGGCAGCTATTAACGCGCAGAAGAACGACCGCCAAAGAGTTTTCAGAGGGAAGTAGTATGACACCTGTAGAGAAAGTCTTTATTTAGTGGAATTCAATAAAAGTAAAAAAGCCAATTTCACTGACTAAACAATTGTTAAAGATATAATTAAAGTGACCTCTTCCAAGCTGAAGAGTACACCTCCGATGGGGGCGCCGAAGGCGACGGACACGCCGGCAGCCGCCGCCGCTGACAAGATCTCTCGCTTTTTCGCCTCGTTCCGACCATATTTTGGGAACAAGTACGATAAAATATTACCTGTGAGAAAGTAAATTATTATAATTATCGCTCACCTATAAGTATTACAAAAATAATGAAAGATATTGACCATATTTTTGAAGACTTACCTAAGCAACTGGCGATATGCACCATAGGTCCTTCTTTTCCAAGAGACAATCCAGAAGACACAGATAATATTAGGCCAACTACTTTAATAATTAGCGTCCATTTGCCAAGGTAGCCTCTAATGATAAAGCCGCTGAGAATCGTTTTGATTTCAGGTATACCTAAAAACAGAACATTTTTAATGTTACATTACAAAGATTATACTGAATAAAGTTACAATCCAAATAAGGCACGCTTTGTGTGAAGGCCATTACTGTTTAAGTACATACATACATACATAAATCACGTCTTTATCCCTTACGGGGTAGACAGATCCTAAGGTAACAAGACCTACAGGCCACGTTTAGCAAGACACTGAGGGCGTAGAGGTGGAAAGTGGAATCAATATAGTGATGGGTTGCTAGCCGCATCGCCTATAACATGATTCCTACGATTATCGCCCATTCCCTCAATGGGTTTTTACCATTTGCGCGGGAAGAGAAGCAAACTGGTACATTCTATATTTTTTCTTTAGTCCCAGACCTGCATGCTAATGAACTTGGTTAGGGGGCATCCATAAGTTAAGTGGGGGAGGGTTTCGTATCGAATCTCACCCTATCTCACGTGAAGAGGAGAGTCCCAGCAAACATAACGTAATTTTTTCTAAGAAAGAAACTAACATTGCGAGAGAAATGTATTGTTATAAATCAAGTAAAACATTTTTACTATTAAAATATCGCTAAAGCCCACCTACACAACTTTTTTTTATATAAATGTAAGGCAATTAAGTTGTGTAAATGTATAAACCATACTAAAAAATCACTACTGGAATTTTATTTCATGTAAGTATGAAAAAACAGATACTTAAAATGTAAATACATAACAAACTACTATTAAATTAAAATAACTAAATTAACTTTAAAATTAATTGTAAAAGAGAGGTGGGCCTCTTGGCAGGGTGCCCATCACCCAGGCATATACTTTACTAAAATACACATTGTTAAAAATCTCACGTGAGGTTCGGGAGGGGGGAAGGGGTCAAGCCAATTCTCACAAAATCTCACTAACAGGGGTAGGGGAGGGTCGAAAAATCGCCAAATTCAATTCACGTAATTAATGGACGCCCCCTTAGACATGTCACTCGACATCAACACTGTATGTATGCTAGACCACTTTTTTACCATGTCTATAGCAAAATAAATGGTTTCTGAGTGACAGTTACCAGAGACATATTTTCCTTTTGCTTAACAATACCGACACAATGGTGTACCCTAAAAAGTAAAAATGCCTAAACCGCAAAAACAACTAAACTCGTATAATTTATGTAGATACTTCGAAACCAACTTAAAACACATTTTAAGACATTATAACAAACCAACATTCAAATTCATATCAGAAAAAGTTGTAGCGGATGCTCAATCCAACATTCATTAATTATTTGGTGGATTAAGTTATCACAGATAAAATAATAGTATATGCGATGTTTTATATACCAGAGCCACAAGCGTAGGGAGCGAACATCCTCACGAGCGAAGCGGAGAGGGCGGCGAACAGCAGCGCCCAAAGTATGTAAAATAAGTAGCTGATAATGTACGCGCCCGGCCCGTCGCGCGAGCCGCCCAGCGCTTCCGGCCACGTCCACCACTGGAATAAGCTTAGCCCTCAAAAACTATCACAATATTTACAACTTAATAATTACGCAATCAATAGGACACTACTAATTATCAATTGACTGTGTCAAGTAAAGTACCTACAGAAATATATCATTCGAAATCACCAGATCTTTATTAGTCAGCCGACAGGACTAGAAGTAACAAACCAAAAGTAAACAGTCATATCAGCCAATAGCATATGGTGATTCACTTATGTTACTGACTTTCCAGTGTTACAGCTCAATTCTATTCACATATTTACTAGGTTTATGCATACCGAGTACTCTTTTCTATCCACAGTTGTACAGGAAACTTTTATTTTCTCTTGTTGCATATAAACTTTTTCATTTCTAAATCTCATATGTAATCACTAATCACTCAATCCCAAACCCAGCTTATGACAAAATAAGCAGTGGTGATAATCTCTTCACACGGTTAGGTTAAAGTAAACAAGTATGAGGTTGAAAACTCAGTTGTTGATATTAAGGTGAGCAAGATAGATGCTGTGTTGTCACTATTTACCTGTGAACAATTTCCGTGGTCGAATGTGGTCTCATTATCAGACCAGCAACATTGTTCCCGATTAAACCAGAAAGCTTGTGGGCAGATTCCAAATTTCAGATCTGTCATCCAGGAGGCTCCAATATCGATGACTCCAGCCACCACACCTGTACACACTCCCACCAAGAGAACACATACCCATCCAGACCATGCATCATGAGCTCCCTGGAAATAAGAGTATAAATTAACATAACATTACTCCTTGCAATATACAAAATTACTGAGAGGTTCTTAATGCATTGAGATCAAAAGTAATAATAACTCGTAGGAAAAGGAGAATTAGTGTGTCTTTTAATTATCTACTTTGATATTAAGTAAAACACTGAAACTCGCAGAACTTGAAAATATTACAATAAATAATTCTCATTTGCATTCCATGTTGTATAATATATTTAGGTACATATTAATTTTGATCTTGATCCTAATCCCAGGTATACTTGGTCATTAAAGTTAAAATCCAATAACAAAGAGATAAATAGAAAAGTAGCTGATATTATTACTTTTATTAAATCCCATATTGAGTCCTGTCTTTTCTTCACAATGTATCTATGGCGCATGCGATCTCGGGCAATGTCTCTTTGCCAATCAATTGTGTGGAAGTCATCATATTGACCAATGCCAGGAATGTCATCATCACCTATGAAATTAAAACAGAAAAAATTTACACTTAAGGTAAGTAAAATCTGCATTGGTAACAATTTGCAGACATGGGAGAGTACCATATTTTTACTTTTCTCTTACTGATTGTTTTGTAACCAATGCCAATGAAGTCACATGACTTAAAATTAAATGTATCAAAATGTCAAAACGCAGCGCAAATAACTCGGCTTTGAAACGTCATTAACATTTATCGAAATTGCTGAAGTACTCACCCTGCATCCCAGAAAATATTACTGCGTCCCCTAGAAAAGTATATTATGAATTAATAATTCATATAAATATATTCGACATCCAATTATGCGTTTATAACACTACGTAAGATGTAATTTCACTCTTCAAAAAAACATTCATAATTATATAAAATGTCTACTGCACTACCAATAGTACGGGGTCACAATATTAGATGATCGTGGTTTAGTTACGAAATAAAACGAAAGTTAATAAAACAAATGAAATTGTAAATTCGATTATCAAGCAATGGTGCAGTTGACAATGACAGACGAAACGACGAAAGCAAAACGCAACGCAAAGTTAGCTACCAACACAAACACCACTTCTTTTTTTAGTTGATCCCCTCTTACAATGGAATGGCTAAGGAATTTTAGTCTATACAGCATCGCTTATTTATTTTACTATTTTACGAATTTTTATTCAGTTTCCCCGTTTCGGTGTTTGTTTGTAATCAAATCTTGCAAGTAAATTTTGCCCTACTTCCAGTAGTCGGATTGACGATGACCGTAATTGAAAGGAAATTCTGGTGGCTCGACCAGAATCGTCTCTGCTGGAGTAAACTCTTCAACGGTTAGTCAGATTGGCTTAAAATTTGGTAATTATGCCTATATACGACAATGCAAGTTCATTCAATAAAATAAGGTAGGTACGGTCGGCAAAAAAAGATTGTCTTCAAAATTTTAATTTCAGGTTATGTTATTTTATAATATTGAAATGCTGGTTTTAAATGGCCGTTGAAAGTTATATCTACACCTTAAGTATAAGTGAACTTACTTACACAATGGTCTTTCATATGAGAGCGGGAAGGAGGGAATGATTCGAAATTCTAATTTCGTAGTAACTAGGTAGCCCCCCCTGGGTGTAAAAGGCGAGATCAAAAGTTATTTTGATGTAGTGGAGTTTCTGGGGGAATTGGTGACCTCGGATTTTTGGGGCAGTAAATAGTTTTTTTTTCAAAGTAGCAGAATGATCGAACTTTCTAAAGGAAAAAGAGTTTTTGTCATGAGTTGTACGGTTCAAGCACATGTAGATACCTACCTACTTTATAGTTTATCCTAGAACCTGTTTCAAGCAGCATGCATAGTTGTGGGTGAGTGTAGCCCACTTGTTTTCTAGTCGCTGACAAAGCTACAGCATACAATACTTAGGTACATCTTTTTGTACCAGTTAATTGGAAGTAGGTAGGTACGGTAGAAATGCATAGGTAAGTGTCCGCGAAAAATTGTTTACTTTACATTTACTTACTTACAACGTCAGTTAATTAAATATAGGTGTATCGATTTTACAATCAAAAAAAACTTTCGCCTCAGTCGTGGATAACTCCAAACACCGACCCTACCTACGTGTAAATACTTTTTTTTTTTTTTTTTTATTATGTGAATAGGAAGGCAAATACCTGTTATCCTGGTCATAGAGAACGAGGAAGAAGAAGAAAATTCCTAGACAACCAAATTCGTAATTCGAATTTTGTTTCTCACCGTCCCACCCACACTAATAGTGTTCAATGGGATAGAGAGTGAGGGACGGTAGGTGTATATACCAACTTTGAATCCAAATTTTTGGGAGTTGACCCCCTGAAGAACTCAGACCAAATAAAAAGCCAAGATAGAGTCCTATGAACGGCGAAGTGAAGCCGGTTTAAACTATGGTCTATCTCGATCCATTTTATACGCGTTCGTAAACAAACAAGTCTCCTCAATTTCATATAAAATTTCAATATAGGTAATAGTCATATAATAATATGTGATTCTAATTGCATACAATGAGTGATTGTGTGGGAATTTAGATGAAATTGGCTTATTTACAAACGCCAAACAAATTGTTTGAGACACGCACACGCGCACATGGCAAGAAGTAGCTTAAACCAGCCTCACTTTGCCGTTCGCAGAACTCCATCTTCAGTTTTCTTTACATTTGAGCTCTCGAGTATCTATTTTGACAAGGATGTGAGTTTTATTGAGAACACAATAAAGAGATATTTATTAATTGACTAGCGTCTGCTCGCGACTTCGTCTGCGTAGAATTACACATTATAAACCTTCCTATTGAAACACTCTATCTATTAAAAAAACCGCATAAAAATCCGTTGAGTAGTTTTAAAGTAGGTACTAAGCATAGGGACAGACAGACAGCGGAAAGCGACTTTGTTTTATACTATGTATCTAGTGATAATTTTTTTTTTAAAACAAGAGACCGGTTTCGTAGTCAAACGATTCAAAGATATTTGGAAACCACGGTATTAGTTTTTGTATTTGTTTACACAGATCAGATAGATTTATGACATAGGTTATCAAGCAGATTATCAAGCTATGCATAAACCATTGAACTAGGTACTAATTTACTACTATTACTACGTAAGGATTCAATGGCATAAACCTTCCTCTTGAATCGTCTCATGAAAACCTCATTAAAAACCATTACGCAGTTTAAAAGATCCAAGCGTACATACACGGCGTGGAGCGACTTTGTTTTGTACTAGGTAAAGGTTTTAATGTTTCTGAACGTAGGTACTTTATCTATTTAATCTAATCTAATACCTTTAAACGAAACGAGCAATCTATATAAATAAAAATGAATCGTCGAAATGTATGTACGCGCATAACTTCCAAACGACTGCACCAAATAGGATAATTCTTTTTTTAGTTGTGTTTGTTACCGTTTGGATAAAACTTGAATAAAACAAAATTTCGAAAAAATATATTAGACAGCGGGGGCGAAGCCCCGAGCAACAGCAGGTTCTTGTATAATATAAATAATCCGAACCTCGGAAACGGCTCCAACGATTGCGGATTCGGGGGCGACAAATCGAACTAGCTAGGTATCATTTTTAGAAAACTTACCTAAAAAATACCGAGCAAAGCTCGGTCATACGGGTACTTTTATTGGTAGACGATGTAGAGGAATTAACCAATTCTTTATTTTCATTTATGAAACAGAAGGAACTCTTATTTTCTTTTGTATACATACATACACATATATACACATATCACGTCTATATCCCTTACGGGGTAAACAGGGCCTATGGCAACAAGACCTAAAGGCCAGCATAATTGTGAGCATATAGGTGGAAAGGGGAATCATAATAGATAGCCGCATCGTCTATAACATAATTCCGAAGATTTTAGCCCAATCCCCTCGATGGGCTTTTACCATCTGCGCGGGCAGAGAAGCAACTGGTACATTCTATGTTATTTCTTTGCTACCAAACCAATATGGAAGTTCTTTTGTATACAGGCTGATCAATCAAAATGGTTCAGTAGGGAGAAGTCGAAAACTAGAAGAGATAGGGGGATCTGTTCTTAGGAAACATCACATCGATTTTAGATAAAAAAAAATAGCATTAATATTTTTTTAAATCATAATAATCATACATAACCGGGAATCGAACCAGGTCAAAATAATAACGTGGTTCCTAAGAAGTTTTTGACTTCTCCCTACTGATCCGTTTCGATTGATCACTGCGTTCTCGCACTCTCACAGAAAACACCCATTAATTATGCACAAGGTTATAGTCGTAATGGACAGTATGTAGTTAAGTGGTCGAATGGCATATATTTTCACACATGCTATATCACTTAACTAGTCTATTTAGCCCCAGACAGTCAAATGATAAGTTAGCAGATAAGCGCTGCACGTACAAGTACATGTACAACTGAAAACAAGCAACGCGAACTAAGCGGGCTTTAAAATAAGCGATAAAACAATGATTCAAGATAGCAATAAAAATAATAAAATGTAATAACTAGGTACCTATATAATTATTATTTTCGCCATCTACGACAAAAGTAAATACCTATGCATACGTAAATATTAATCATGTCTTTATCTCGTAGGGGGTAGACATAGCCTAAGGTAACAAGACCTTATGGCCATGTTTAGCATGGTTTTGGGCGTTATGTTATGGTGTAGTATGTCATAGGTGGAAAGGGGAATCATTATTTCAAAAAAGTGATATGTTTCTAGCCGCATCGCCTATAACATGTTCCTAAGATTTTCGCCCAATACCTCGATGGGCTCAATGGACAAAAATGAGAAAGTATTATATTATTTTCCACTTGCATTAGCAAATATATACTTGACAAAATTGTATGAATAAAAGAATACAGGACTTCGAAATTCCTTTTCACTTCGGCATGCTTAATGGATAGGAAATTGTGAGCTATGTGATACAAGTTACGAGTATCATAACGATGCCCGCTTACGAGTGTATATAACCAAAAGTGACTGATGAAATATACCTAGGTACAATATACATAATTTAGGTTTCCTGCTAGTTACACACTATCGGTGATAAGTAACCAAAATAAAGCGTTAAACAGTGTATTATAACATAGTATCTATCGAGTTAATTAAGTAGGTATACTTATAAATTACTTTTTTAAAACATCGTTTCTGTCGCAGTTGCTTCTCTGCCCGCGCAGTGGTATAAGCCCATCGAGGGAATTGGGCGAAAATCTTAGAAATCATGTGATAGGCGGTTAGCAACCCACCATTATTATGATTCTCTTTTCCACCTATGCCCACAATTATGCTAATTGTGGCCTTTAGGTATTGTTACCAAAGGCTCTGTCTACCCCGTAAGGGATATAGACGTGATATGTGTATGTATGTAAGTTTCTGTCGCAATACTCGCAAATAAAATTATTCGTTCAATTCGTATAAATCACTTATCCACGAAATCAAACGAATAGGTGTCAATGTCATTCCATATTTGAAGTTGGTTGGACATAAAAGTTGAATATTACCTACATTCTTGGTTAGACTGTCTAACAAGTGGTTCAGTGTCTCCTCCAATTATTTCTGTAGATTCCATCTTGGCCACTAAGAAGCAAATCCACTTTCTAACACTTCATATCACATACTAAATATTGATATCAAATCACGTTAATCTTATCAATACCAGCTACCACAGAATCGAAACTATATAAAAAAATGATACTGTACATCACCAGAAAGGCCGTTCCAGGAAAGTATTGAAAAATCCTCCCTACTCTTAGAAATTTACATGCAAGTATGAAATTGTTCTTGTTGCGCACTTTATGAGGTTTTTAATTTTACAGAGCATGCTTATAAACTTATTCTATATTATGTGATGGTTTTATTTGATAGATAACACCACAGGATAATAAAACAAGTAATCAAAAATCTTCCATTTATAATTACCGCCAAAACAGAAAGCATTTAAGCTAAAGTATTTTTGCCTAAAAATTACTTAGCCTCCCCCGTCAAATATTCACATCAATCTTCAGATCAACCTGTATACTTTAAGATATTGATACTAAGACAAAAAAAAGAGAGAAACGAATTCGTTAAGTACCTAATTGTTTTCTTAAAATTTTATGAGAATTACACAAAGTTTTCGGCGTCCTACTCCTATCAAAGGTGAGGTGATGATAATGAAATGGGTTGCTAGTCTAAATCCAAATGCGACAACAATTGCTTACCAGTGGAATCGCCGAAGTACTGAGCAATGCAAGCTTGAAACCAGAGAATAGATTACATTGAACTGAGTCATTTTCTTATTTAGATACCCGAATACAGTAAAGCTAGCTTCCTGGGGCATTTTTAACTTACAGTGTACCTAGAGGTACCATTTTTCCTAAAAAATACTTTTATTTACCATGTTTACAATTTTTGGGTCAGTTTTCTGACGAGGCATATTTATAAATTATTTTAAAGTCACTTATTTATTTAAGAAACTAAAAATATACTCATTAAAAAAAGTAAATAGTACTTAGGTGCACTTTAAATTGATATGCATCATATATAACAGCCTACTAATACTAACCTACAGCATTTTACTTCATTTAGGTAACACAGTTGTGAACATGGTTTAATTGTTAAATGACCTGACTATGTATTGTAATAAATAATAGTAGTAGCAGAGGCTATTTTCTACTCAAATGGGCTTACGCTGTTAGGGCGCACTGCCAGACGGGCTTCTCAGCAAATGAAAGGAACATTATATGACACTTTAACATTAAAAGCGAATGTAAAGAGGTACTAACAGTTGGGGCTGGTGTCGGGGTTGCGAGCGGGTGTGTGCTCGTACAGCTGGAAGGTGCCGTGGCTCGTGGGCGTGCAGTCGACGGAGCGCCCCGGGCTCATCTCTACCATGTCCCCCTCGCTAGACGACTGGAACCCATTGTTGAGTGCAGCCTGATGACAACATTCAGATGTAACAACAAAGAAGGACCAACTGATACATTAAAAACAATAATTTAAAAACTACATGAAAATTATTCGTGTTTCTAGCCAAAATCAAACAATTATTAGTAAGTATCAAATATAAATCAGTAGGGAAATCAGATCAAATGCCCTATTTAGTGGGCCGCAATACCGACTTCTACTAATAACATGCCTTCATTACGATTATACTGTCGATTCCAAAGTACTTCACATATATTATATCACCGTAAGTGGGTATAAGCTGAACAACACAACTGCATTGTGCTAAAAGTGTCACATCAGACGAAATGCTTTCTCAGCAAGAGTTTATAAAACTTACTTAAATCATCAAAAATTCACTTCACATTCATTTAACTGTTGTTTAAGTTTTTCACAAAATACGGCCACGTATTGTAATAAACAATAATAAAAGCAATCAGCAAAAGGCGGTGCATGAAAATCTCTTTCCTTGAATGAAAAGCGGGGGAGGGGAAAATCAATAACTGTCCCCAGGGCAAGCTGTAACACGAGGCCGCCACTCTGCGGAACTTCACGTCTCTAATTTAGGTATCACAGTGTAGTGTATAGTGTATTTTACTGCCTTTTATGTAATATTAATATATTACATAAAAGGAAAAGAGTAACTGGAAGAGTTCATATTTTATATCCTACGTACCTATTTTCACCACGTGAAAACAATTTACTAGGTAGGTAGTTATTACGATCATTGAGAATTAAAATATTTTAATTAAAGCTTTCAACTTGAATACTTTTTTACATTCCTTTTTTATTTTAAACATATTTTATTGAATTTTTAAACGACGTATTTGTAGGTAACGAGAATCAATTAGTTAATGACCTAGGCAAAAAATGCAAGTAATGATACCAATTAGTGATGTAAAGTGAGTTTGATAATCTGTTTGAGCTGATGTAGGTATGAAACAAGACAGGGAATATTGGTTAAACATGTTTTTTTATGTAACTTAGTAGACATAAGTATTTTAGTTAGTACATAGCAGTAAACCTAAAATGGTATGAAGGCGTTTGACTTTCTCGTGTTTTACGCCTTGGTTTACGTTTGGGATTTACATTACAGGTTTACATTTTATTTATAAGTGATTCAACTGTACTTAAGAGGAACAAATAAATACTTAATAGTTTCGGAGCTATCACGTCTGGTATAGGTGTAGGTACGTGCGGTGTGGGTACTGTGGGTAGGCTATATATAGTTATAACTGGCTGTAAAGGCTGAATTGAATACATATCCGTTCCGATTCTGGTAATAAAGTCTATCCTAAGAATTACCAATATACATGGGAATTCCCGTGCTATTTACATTAGTTTTTGCCACTTTCGAACTAGCGGTGAAGTCAAAGCTATTGTAAAAAATAGCCATTGGTTATTTACTTATTTATGTAATTTCTCTAATCAACTAGTGTTTATGGTCGAACACGCGTAAAAACCCGTATTCAATCCGTTCCAAGTGGAGGAAAAGTCAGAAAAAGAAAAGATAAGTCTTATGCTGCGGAGCAAACGGCTTCCCGCGCGGGAAAATTACCTTCTTTAAATCGTAACATGTCGTTAGCCTGATAACGGCGTAGGTACCAAATAATATTTTTCAAAAACGACTCGATAGAGTACTCTGTATAGTGACGAGAAAAATAACGGGTCACTCTTCTTACAACTTTATATAAGAAGTGACCCTTTATTTTTGCTCGTCAGTGTCTTCATCGTCCATCTTTTTATTATTTTACCTTTTTGTTTACTTATATCTACCATTTCTTTTGCTACAATATATGTACAGTAGTGACAATGTAATCCACTCGCACAAGTATTAGTAGAAATAGTGATCATTAGAGCTGTAAGGATTTGGAATAGCGATCTCATAGGTACCGAAAGGCAAAGGTCGGCAAGTCTCCCGCAAGGTAGATGGATGATCTGATAATAACCGCGGGCAGCCACTGGCTGCAGTACCATAAGAAACCGATCGACCGTCGTGGGGAATATCCATTATGATTTGTTATTACGATGATGATAATAGTAATTAAATAAAACCAATAACCATAACCAACGGAACCACGCTATAGGAATAGGATGTATGTATGGCCCGCGTGTCCATCTTTTCTAGTATAATCTACAAAACATATAAATTTGAAATTTAATGACATATGCGCATTTCTATGACCCAAACAATGAAGTATTTTCTTACTTTAAAGACTAAAGTAGGTGTACCTATATGATAATGTTTCTTTCACTTCATATGCTCGTAAACTTGTTCATTTATGTCGAGAGAATGCTGCACAAAATTGCTTTTTATCCTCTTGTACATAAAGTTATTTCTTCTTTTAAGGTTCAGGCAAATAGATTTTACAGCCACATATTACAATACACCTTTATTTAATAGACACTTTTTTATGAGATAAGGTTAGTTATATCTTTTTTTTTAAATCTCATTTAGGTTAGTTATATCTTAATTTAATAAAAATTGAAGATTAATAAACGTAAACAGTCAAGTGTAATAATATGTATCTAGACAAAATTTCAAAAATAAGTACCATACGCTCTTACGCCAGCGTAATAAGGTTGTGGGACATATTTTTAAGAAGTTCCTATTGATACTTATTTTTGCACTTGACCGTATATAAAAAAACGTAAGAAACAAACAATATTTATTTTGTAACTTGGCATTAAGGATCTCTGACTATAGTTAAATATCACAACCTGAAAAAAAAAACAAAAGAAAAATTTTGTGGTGGGAAACTAATTATTTGCCAAAACTAGCCGACTTTGTTGTGGTGTGGTTGAAAATTTGACAAATTAATCGACATTATACTAATGTCTACAAGTCTTTTTATTTTCTTGCAATCGAAGTGAAAAGCAGTACCCATTTCTACTGGCTCGGATGGCAGATATGGAGGTCTCGGGTAAAATGGCTTGTGGGTAAATTTTCTCACACTCAACAAGGTTTTTTTTATATTTAAAATTAGAGTATGAAACATTCTATGGGTGTTCAAACCAAAGAACCTAACGAGTTTGTTAAACTAAACATCATTAATAGTTTACAATAATTATTAGTAATAGAAATATCAGTTTCATTAGCCCTTGAATTAAATTATTGTATTGTACTACTAAACATTAAGAACTTTCCATACTAAAGATGACCTTTTGTTTATATTCGCCATGCTATAATCATAAATACTTATGGTGAAAATATATGTAGCTCCAGGCACATACTGTTGTATTTGAAGATTACCTACTTACATTTTTAAAACTATTTATATAATTTAAAGTAACTCTATTCTCATTATTCTAATATCACATACCTTTTTATAGACAGATTGATATGTTGAGCTCATTTTTTGTGCAGATGACTTCAGTGGAAATCTTTCCATAACGGCGTCTCTGAAATAATCAATAATTGTCACAGGAGTCTGATTAATAAAGTATAAATAGACTATATCGATGGCCCAGACGAATAAACGTGCAAATGTCATAACAAGTGCATGACATTTGCACGTTTATTCGTCTGGGCCATCGATATACTGACTACTTAAATGGGTCCTCGCTTGGCCGGTACAGTGCTGCGGATAGTGCGCCTGCCGCACGCACCTCTCTTGGTCCCCTTTGTCGTCCTACCTCGCGGCCTTGAACGCGTGCAGACAAGGACTCATTTGAGCGGTCGGTCTATAGCTGTTGCCCACAACTCAGTCTATGCAGAATTCACTCATCACTATGCCGCAGGACCTATGTAGTTTTCCAAGATAAAAACTATCCTATTGTCCTTCCCCGGAACTAAAACTATCTCTATGTATACTCGGAAATCGGTTCAGCAATTTAGTAGCGAAAGTGTAAGAGACAGACAGGCAGAGTTACTTTCGCATTTATAATAGTAGTATGGACAGAAGGTGGGTCCTGGTTGTATACAATTTGGGTATCTTTTGACAACCAAACATATATATTGCATTATTTTTCACATGGCAACATAAGCTCAAATGCTAAATGTGATGTAGGTATTTGACTCTTTTTATATAATGATTAAATAACAAAATTCTATTGATTTTTATTAATACTGTATTGGTTGATCAAATCAGTTATATCTGGAGCCCATAGAAAAGCATAATAATTGGATGGGTCCTTCTTCAATATAGAAAACTGCATCAACATCCTCTATGTGCTCACTTGTTGCATGCCCAATTTGAGGTCTCTAGGCATTAATGTAGATATGGAGATAGGGCTCCTTTGCCGCGAATATATAAATTACATCTACTCGCCTACATTCTAAAAGGAACCCCGGAACCCCCATGAAAAATTGGAGACTCCCAAGCACTTGTAGTTTCTCGAGATTTTTTGATGAGTGAGTCAGTGAATTTCTCTTTTACATAAATAGATACCCAAATAATAGAGCTAAGGTTTCGTCATTAATGTTGCAAACCAACAGTTAAATAAATTCAAATTAAAAATAAAAGAGAGACATCGAAGCGTACGCCCCTCAAGTTTAAGTATTTTCAATGAAATTTCCACATCACATATATATTGAAATTAATTACTTTTATAGAATGAATTCAGTTTGATAACCAACTACCTGATATTTCAAAATATTATAGTCTAAGTCTAAACACTATTGATTACATAAAACCATAACAATACAAATTATAAAATTAATAAAGTTCCTGCTACTAACCTAGCAGTTTCGTATCATATCGAGGCCAGGATATGATTGAGTTTATTTCCTGTTTTCGTGAATACAAAATAGAGATCCTAACAAGCCTTAAAAACAGAGAGTGAAATAAAAAACCGTCTACAACTTTCTCTACTATGGAATTCAATACTAAGGTGATTGATTGCACCAACACAAAACCAAAATAATGACAATTAGACACAGACCAGACTAGCAAGACAACAAATTGTACTGTACTACTATATCTCTCTAATCTGTGTACGGCGAATGGCGAATCGAAAAGATCGACAACGTTAAAATTTTGTTCCGTTTTAAGCCCTAACGCACATTATCCGAAAAATTCAGGCACAAATAAAACCGTCCATTTATGCTGGTTACCCACATTTGCACGAAATCACAAAGCCATAACTATTGTACTACATTTGCAAATAATTATGCGAACTATGCTTAGTTTTCGATGCATTTGAAGCTTTCTCCAAGTTTTGTCGGCTTTTATAGACACATCTTCAAGTTCTTGAACCATTGCGTGGTCCCCTACTCATACGTACATACAAAGCAAGTATATTTTATAGAGATATTGAGTACGCGAACCTACTGGCAGAAGTCTGCAAAGCCTAACAAGTTTCTATTTAGGCTTCGCCATGTTACGGATTTCCAATAGTACTCATTTATTTTACTGGATATAAGTACTGTTTGATAACAGACGTTGAAAGACATCTAATACCTATCACCAATGTAAACAAAAAGAAAATATTCCACAATGAGAAACGATTATCACAAAAACGCCAAAAATATTATCAAAACTTGCAAAAGAAATATTTTTAATACAATAATTTATTTGCATGAAAAAAGGACGAAGGATCGCTTATCATTCCAATAAGTAATGTTTTGAAATGTCCGGCACTGTCATTATATAAAACATAATGCATATTATATTCATATATATAAACTGCTTGCTGCGATACCATCTCAAAGCCACATAGTATATGCGTGTAAACATATGTACAAGTTGAGATATCTGTTATATTTACCGAATTATCGCCTGGCTTCACTTATCGATTACACCCTGTATATGTAACTATATTAGTCGCACGCGAATGTTGAGAGTTCCAGGCTTTCAAGCTTAGATTTAATTTTAAAAACGTTTTCTTATACCTTGTGGGCTGCCTTATTAATTTGTATAAATGAGAGAATCCGGGTATATAAAAATATATGCCTAGAACCTGGTTTTACATTGCTGTTCGCACGTCAAAAAGTGAAATAAATCAGCTCTGAATGGTAACATCTTTGTATATTCATCTGCAAAATGAAGACCTACAGTGGTTAGTGAAATCGCGTATTCGTGCGAATGTGAACAACCGGCTTTATGTTATCCATATTTCAATTTTGATTTACATTGCTATTGCTTGTCGGGCTGACCCAAAGAGAATATAAGCCACTACGTTGGCTGACCTTTAGGTTTGCCAAATTAAGATTGGCTTTACATTGCTCCTAAGACGTTTTGGTGATAGCCACACTCCATATTAAATCAAACAATGATTAACCGTTAGTGTGCGACTGGCCATAAATTTTATATTAATTTATGCACTAGTGTTGTGCTATAGTCACATTTGGGAAATAATCATATTATACCATTTAATTTTATCAAGATATTTATTATTATTATTAGAATTATTGTTATTCACAGTAAAAGAAAATAATTCAAAATCAAACGAACCGAAAGCTAAAAGAATATTTGAAACCACAAATTGAAAACCGGTAATGCCATGTGCCGATTGAACCGATTTGTCCTCATAACTGCTCCATGTCAGCCGATTTGTATAAAATGGCGTCAGCCGAGTTTTTAGAGCAAGCCTTGTCCACAGACGTTGACGAGAATGCGGTGAATGCTATCGTAGGATCACTGGAAAATCAATTAGTTACGTCCGTTTCATCAGTGTCTTCACAGAACAATATAGTTAATGTTATTCCTAGTCAGCTTTCTAATATTACGTCAAATGCAAGTTCTATTATTAGTGTTCAAAAATACAACACGGACCAAGTGAATGTTGGTGAAATATCGAGTGGTAATTTTCAACAGGCTGGCCCTGGAAGTGGAGGTGTAACTTATAATAATGTACAGGGATTTGTTTCACAACATTCTTTGACCAATTCTAGCGAGCCTATTAAAGTGATATATTCTCAAACATCACAGAGTCTGGCTAACAGTGTGAACAGAGGATCATATCCATCGCAAACATTGCCAAACGGAAGCATTGGCCTCTCGGCCTCCCAAAACCAGATAATCCACACCGGAGCCGTAATACCGCAATCAGTAAACAAAACAATCACCATGCAGCCCCCACTTGTCATCAAACAAGGAACCACGTCGGGTCAGGTGGGAATGCAACCCGGCATGGTCACGGTGCCCATGACCGTTAATTCAAGCATGCCAAATTCAATGTCTAATGTTATGAATTTAAATAAGCCAGGAGGGCAAAATGTTGTAGTTACAACCCAAAATTTAGGTTCAGGGCAACCTGCTATCATTCCAAATGTGCAGATATTAAATATGAGACCTAACGCGCCATCAGTAGCAGCTCAGAAATCAGTGGCAACAGTTTCTCCACGGGTGGTCATTGGAACGCCTCAAGTTGTGGGAACACGAGCAGCTGCACCTGGGGTAACAATTTTTACCTATTATGTTGCTTTGTGTAAACGCTGACTGGCACTTGCTCACCGAATGTCCAAAGACATCACCACTAAAACTCATCTATATCTGCCTAATCTAACTAAATTCACTTGATATTATCATCATGCAATGGCACTTAACATCCACCAAGGCTTTTGATCCTAAATATGTTATTTATTCACAGTTGAATCCGTTTACTTCATGTTTTTGTCAAACTTTACTTCTAATATGTTGCTTCTATCAACATATTTGGGTTAAAAAAATATATTTTGTGGCCCTGTCCCTGGACCATGCCACCCCTTCATTTGTTTATAAGCAGTGATCCAGGATTTGGTTGCCACTCGGGGTGAATGACCTCAATTATTATGTTAGCATGGATATGTCGTAGGATTGCAAGATTTGTGTGGATAAAAGACAGTTTTTTGTCATGTTGTTAGATTGCATATTGGCTAGACCAGCGGTTCCCGAAAGGTGGTCCGCGGAACCCTGGGGTTCCGTGGAAGGGCAATAAGGGTTCCGTAAAAAATATTTTCATGTGCGGTGAGCAACGTTGTTCGCGCGCACTGACCTGTGTTGTTTTTCATTTATACCTATTTTAAGGTGTTATCAAAGAAGGGTTCCGCTAGGAAAAATGTAATCAATTAGGGTTCCTTGACACAAAAAAATTGGGAACCCCTGGGCTAGACTATACTATAAAAATGTTATTATGTGTTTAATATGTGAAAAATAACACATATCAAGACACAACATCCTGACATAACTGTTAAAATGAAAGTATGTTTTTTTTATGTTGCACCTAAATTTTATATTTTTGTAGAATCATTCCTATTTATATCATAATCAACACTGATTATTAATATCATTTTCTCAAACATGCTCGGAAATGTATGCGTTAATGTCCCGATATGAGGACATGAAGTTTCTCGTTTATGGCTCCCTACATTACTTCTTGGCTTAGGCCACAAAAGTTAGTATGAAAATCCATTTTTGTCCGCTGCTCTAATTTTTTAAATTTCTATACTAAAATTAAATTGGCAAAGGAAAAAATTACATACAGCCAACCACCACCACAATCTGTACCTAAGCATAATTGCGACATAAAAAAAAAATCTATGGTACTATATTTATGTGCGGTTAAACATGGTGCTCAAATAGCTGGATCAAATTAGTACATTTAAAAAATAAAAAAGGTGGCAAATCGAAAATCTTTTTTAATTTTAATATTTCCTCACATTGTTTGAGAAAAGCACTATACAAGCTTTGGCCGGAACAGGGATTGCAGGACTCGTTCTATCTGGCCTCGTCTTCGACTCGGCCACCTACCCCAAACTCGTCCAGCAATCCCTTACTTCACGGCCTCTGCAGTAATGTACTATTATTTTATAAACATAATTCCAACATGGAAATAGCATTTATTTTTTGAACAGTTTTGATTGGTATCGCAGGATAAACAGCATATCCATATTACTTTTTCTACTTGACATCCTGCTGTATGGTATCCAAATCCCCGATCACTGTAAGTGGCAAGTAAAGGTATTTTGTCAATATGAATCCTGGAACAACACAAGTTTTAAATTGAAGCAAAAGGTTCTGTGATAAAGAGGTTATTTTGTATCACTGTCAGTGATGTGATAAATGTCTGCTAAATATGTAAATGGATTCTACTGTATATCATTCTATGAAAACTCATGGTTAGAGGAACAGGCTTTACCCAAGGGTATCTCTATGTAACTTATGCCATTTGATTAGATCATTAGATGCACAATCCTAATAACAATATAACACATTATAATGCACTTATGCTGCGCAAAAAATCATCAGTACTTATTAGTACACACATCCAATCCACGGTCACCTAGAGAGGATGGATGAAAGTAGACTAACTAAACAGATCTATATGGGGAGTGTGAATGGTTGCATTGGGAGGGGAAGGCCTACGTTCCTGGACCAAATAGGAGACATTTAAAAAAAAGGGCAGGTCAACAGTACTTGAAACCAACAAGCATGTATGAAGAGATTGATGAATGTGGATGATGCAAAAAAGGTATGTCAGAATCGTAGCAAATGGAACAAAGTAATCTCTGCCTACTCCTATGGGAAAGAGGCGTGACTGTATGTATGTATCCAATCCACAATGTTGTGTCATTTCAATACATTGCCAAAAACTATTAGTTTAGTGGAATAGTAGCATTCAGATGAATGTATTATTAGTATAAGATGAGTGTGATAGGATTAAGGCTTTAATCCCGGGATTGGTTTGTATTGAAAATGGATCAGGATCCCGGGAACCGGATTATATGCTCTAGATACAATCAAATACTGTGCTGAGTTACCCAACTAGCAGATAACACACAGGGGCCAGTAGATTCACCAAACACCCTTAAAGCCACACAGTTTATCTCGGAGCTGTTGTACCTTTTTTGGTGGATGTTAAGTTTCATTGCACTTTAAGAAGAAGAATATGCGGCTGGAATAACAATATAATAAAAATTTATAGTCCATTCTTGAGGTCTTCTTTTTAATACAAGTCGGGTGGCCTATGTATTAAATAAATAAATTGTAAACTATGGTCCTGAAAGTGTAATGTAGGTGTAAATGCATAAGAGAAACTGATACACAAATTGGTAAACTTAACACATAATAAGTTTATAGTAAAAAAAGTATACCTACCTGGGATTATCAAACTTGCCAACCTAAACACCCTAAGGCAATGAATTCTCCTGAGTACAAGTGGATTTGTCAATTTTAATTACTTTCTTACCAAAAAACATGCTTGACATTGGGAGAATCATCTCAAGGACCAATGGGGCCATTCTTATCCAAAAAAATCATTGAATTATTTATTACTAGCTGTTGCCCGCAACTTCGTCTGCATAGAATTCGTTTATCGCTATCCCGCAGGAATTACGCAATTTACCGGGATAAAAGTAGCCTATGTGTTATTCCAGACTATAATCTATCTATGTTCCAAATTTCATCCAGATTTGTCCAGCCGTTCTGGCGTGAAAGAGTAACAAACATCCAAACTCACAAACTTTTACATTTATAATATTAGTAGGATATATTTGAGTAACAAAATTAATTTTGGAATTTTACTACATTATTAATTTTACCTAACTGTAATATTAACATAATCAAATTTTCTAATTATTTTGGTTTAGTTTGTCCTGACCTGACTAATCTCCCTTAGCATTGATCACCAGATAACTTATTTTTGGTGTGTCTGGGGTTTGGGGAGTACATACAAGCTGTACAAGTAAGAATAATCCAGTATATACCTGAATGAATAGATTGGTTTTCATTGGTTTTCATTTGTGTCAGCATAACATGTAGTTTAATGTAAATAATTACAATACAAAACAAGTATTCTTTATGTTGTTTTGTTTGGCTTCCCACATTATTTTGCACTATTCATCTAAGTATTCATTCAATCGAGTGTGTACCTATATCTAACAAATGACCTGCTTTAGATCATGTTTTTGGATTCTGCTATATATATAGAAACACTTAATTTCGTTGTTAATATATTATAGCTACTATTCATTTATGAAATTACTTAAAACTTCGGATTCAAAACTAAGTTCAGTGAAATTGAAACAAGGCGTTCATTTTTAGATAACGCTGCAAACTCTGCAGAGTCTACAACCTGGGCAGCAGGGTCATTTGTTGTTAAAGACTGAGAATGGTCAATATCAGCTGCTGCGGGTGGGCCCCGCGCCCGCGGCCGGCACTCTCACGGCCCCGCAGACTCAGACCATCCGGCTTTCAACTGTGCCGGCAGTAAGTAGGCACAGCAATTCCTCAACCCACCGTCTACTTTGAAATTGGACCAGCGCTTGCGCACAATCACTTGCAAATGCCAACTTTTAAACGAACTTATGCACTATATCCGTTTGTCCAATTTTAACTCATAGTCAGTGCATGTGCAAATATGGTGAAGGTGCATGTTCTGAGGTAATTAACAAGGTAAGCTAATGGAATTACAGCTAATGTCATCATGTAATTATGAACTATTCATTGTAAGTAATTTTCATAATCTTAAATGTCTTTACATTGTCATGTTTGATTTCTATAAGAAACATGTAAACACCAGTTATATCCTACTATACTTAGCTTGAGAATGTTTGACGCTTAAACACAAGGTTGATTTGAGACCAATGAGCATGTCCGATTACTTAATTTGGGATAGAACTCATAATAGTTGTTGATTACAGCATCCTGGTGTGCAAACGGTATCGACAAGTATTGCGGCTCCGGCTCAAATGCAAACGCAGATGCCCCAAGGTCCGGTGCCCGCGCCGATGGTAGCGGCTTCCGTGGCCTCGGTTGCGCCGCCACCGCAGGCGCCGACGGTCACCACCCAGGTCGGTTTAAAAAAAAAATACGTTTTATTTACATAACCATGCATAGTCAACAAAGACTGTCTGTGCTACGTAATATTTAGTGGCATGAATTAAGCGTAGACATTGGTGATGTGATGAGTAAACTGCTATAACCGTTGTCGTTGCTTGCAATACTGTCGCCGGCAGCTCGTGTGACAAATACGTGTGTCAGATATTACTTAGGTGTGCTAATATGCAAATAAGATTAACAACTTGCTATTTTCTCCAAAATTGCCTTTTGTTATTAGCCGGGTTTTGAAATTTCATCTGTGGTTATGAGTTATTTTTATGTTTCATTTTGTTATTTTTTTTTTCTTTGATTTTTCCGTAATGTGGCGATCTGTGATTGATCACAGTGTGCCACCCGGTGTTCGTTATCGACCGAGAAGCACTTCATTGAGCAATCTATCAATGTATATTGGCTTAATTCTAATATTGATAACCACTTTCAGAAACCTTCAGACAACACTAAAGAGAAATGTCGAAATTTCTTGGCGAATCTTTTGGACCTATCCAGCAAAGAACCAAAGTCTGTGGAAAGAAATGTCAGGAATCTTATCCAAGAACTTATTGATGCACAAGTTGAACCAGAAGAATTTTGCGATAGACTAGAACGGTTACTAAATGCTAGTCCACAACCATGTCTAATTGGATTCTTAAAGGTTAGTATTACTAACTTTGTAAAGATCATACTACATTAGTTGCAAATATTAAGAACAATAACAGGTTCATTGTATCAACTGTGTGAAGAGTAAAATATGAAAAATTATGTCTTAAATGTGATAATTATAGTATATTGTGCCTTTGCTTTCTGCTAATCACTAAATATATAATATTTTGATTTAATTTAGAAAAGTCTGCCACTGCTGCGACAATCGTTAGTTACAAAGGAGCTGGTTATTGAAGGAATCAACCCGCCGGCGCCGCACGTGGCGTTCTCGACTATAGTAGCGCCCTCGCAGCAATCCATTATGGCTACGTCCAATGTTCAACTGGTAAATATTATGTTTTTAATCTCTTTTTTACATTTACCTACTAACAACTAAAAGAGATAGCAGGTCGTATGCAGATTCTGGGGTATGGAACTTGGATAAATTCAGTGTTTGCAATAAGTTAACATGAAAGATCCTTTCGAATTGTATTTGTTTTCCTGGATTTTTACTCATTAAGTATTTTGTTCCTCTAGATTATTTATAGTATCGTAAGATGATTGTTTCTATGTTGAAATGAATGAACAATAGTGGGTTGTGTGTCAAGGGAGCATATTTATTTCAAAAACTTACGTTTAATAATAGTAGTAGGTATTAGCAGTAGCAGCAATTATACAAAAAACAGTCTGCAAAAAATCGAATATAGTGAAATGATAATCGATTACTTTAATAAGGCAGTTATATGTGTGATGAATATGAATACTCTAAAAAAAACTAAAGTCTTGGAACAGAAAAGTATCATTCTGGTCCCTCTTATGAAGGAAGAAAATTATTTTTTCTGAATAGGAGGTGGGAAAAAGTACCATTATTCGACGGGCTAGAACACTAAGTCAAAAAAGTTCTAGTTATTATGTATTTTCCTCTCTATGCCTTTAGTTCTAGGATCAAAAAGTTCTCCAATGATATTTCGCAGTTAATGACTTGTTTCACTGAGTTATCGTACACTTACATCATAAATTATTTCTGGCCTGACTAAAGGAATAGTATTCCAACTTACGATTTTTTTTTGTGCATAGTCGGATGAAGACTTCAATTCCTTCATCACATCTCAGCTGACTTCCACGTTCCCATTATCACGCACTTACAGCTATGATTTATCGCCTGCGAAAGCGATACCTGTAAAAGCTGAGTGTCAGGTGCGTCTTATTAAACGTTGTCAATTAAGCTTGACTCGTGACTTAGTCTCGCACAATTCCCGAACAAACAGTTCGGTTTGTGCTCTTACACTCTAAGATTCATACTTACTACTAAAAACATTTTTTTTAATTTCGGCTTTTAACTTGTGTTCGCGTGCTATGCTGTGATTACACTGATTAGTTTTTACTAGTAAGCTGGAAATCTGGAATTTTTACCAATTGGCCACTAGTATATTTACGGAAAAATATTCATGGTTAAAACTGATGTTATTCCAAATTCTATAACCTCCTTTGATTTATTCGTTAGCTCGATGACGCTCCAGAGCGTGTAAGCGCATAAACCATTAAGCATGAGCGAGACAGGCTCACAGGTTACTTTTGGTGTACCCCTTTTTCCGCTTCAGTACCAACCTTTAATTTATTTCTTTTACTGTGAACGTTACATTACTTTGATTTATTAAAGAAAACTAATTTATTTTTAGTCATGATTGAATGTGTTCGTCAAAATTTTACATCAATAAGTATAAGTATTTAGGGCTTCGTAGTCAGACTTGAAACCCTCACGTTGTCGCTTTACACCATTGACTTCATTCTTAGAGACTATTTAACGCGTCGCGGCTAGAGATCCTCTGAATACATGACGTAAATCGTCTGTTGATAGCTGTTACTGTTTTTAATTATTTTGACGTTGATACTAATTTAAGGTAAGATTACTGTCCAACTGTCACGGTTTTGAAACTGCAAGTTAAATCAAATTGAATATAGACCTAGAAAAATAAAAAAACGACAAGAAACACGGTCTCACAGAAGAGAGGAAAGAAAAATTGCGAAAATTGGTAAAAATCTGTTGTAGGTCACTTTAAGAATCGACCAGCTGACGTATACAATTTTTTTGATATATCCATGTCGATTTACACAAATAAAACTGCAAAATATAGCAAACATCGTTTAATGTTTTTTTTTAATTAGCGTAGTTTCAGATTGTCATAACATAACGAACCAAAAAGCAAATATTGCTAATATTTATTTTTAGTGGCTGAATGCGAAGATGCCGTGCCACATATATATATGTGTGGAATGGAAGTGAACAAAGAGCACTTTGCTAGCTTAGGCCTGCAATTTTGTATAAAATCCTATTAAAGAACCCTTATCTAGCCGCACCCCGAACGTGACACTTCGCACCCTATTTTAAAGACATAACATAACACCAATATTTTATGGCATGTTTGAAAAAAGATTGTAGTGTAACGCTCAATATTTAGGTACCATAATTTATTATCGTTTCCTATAACGATTAAAATAATAAATTAATTAAGTTTATGATGAAAACTGACTTCTAATTATCAGCATTAGCCTAATATCTAGTTGTTTTGATTCAGAGTTAATTACTGTTCCCTAATGGGTTCTGCCTAATGCCTAGTTAGCTGATCGTCAACTCGCTAAACAGTCCGTTGTAACAACTTTATCTGGAACGTCGTGTCACTTAAATCAACTTGCGTTGACAGTTTCGACAGGTGATAGTTTACAAGTTTAAAGAGGTGTATCATGGAAAAGACTACGGGACCCTATAAGAAAGTATGTATCAAAAAACATTTGCCTTTTTTATTTGTTTTTCGGTTTCTTTTCTTATCCGCCTGAAGCAATGTAAATTCTTTACATGTTGTTCAGAATGTGTTTCTGTGCTTCCCTAGAATGCTGTCTATCCCATAAAGAACTCATTTACCTTCAGTGTTTGATGTCGAAATGTATTTCTTTAATGTTTATTATAGTAAAAACGAAATGTCCGAACGAAACACTTATTCTTTTATATTAGGGCATTACTTCTACAAAAAATTATGTTCCTTAATTAATGTCAAAATAAATGTTTTTTTTTTTAAATTAAAAGTGTAGAAAATGAAAAACTTAAAAGTTAATTTGGGGATTCATATTTATTTTTAAACACTGATTATGATTTTAAAGCGCATACGTCGCCATTGGCCAAAAGGCATACAAAAGTACGGAGCCGTAGCGTACATCCGCCGAAATCCTGCCAAAAGCGACCAGTAATTTATTATCCATTCCAACCATTTTGCCAAAAGTTATTTTTCTGAAACCAGAAAAGTAACTTTTCTAAAACTGAAATACTAGCTGTTGTACTTAAAAAAAACTTAAGCGCATTGGCGATATTAAAGTTAAAACAAAATAAATAACCACAGACCATATTTCTTAAAGCGATACAAGAAAATCAAATACACGACACGTAATATCGAAGTCAACTATGATCGGGAGCAAAAAAACATAATTTGTCTTATCTTAATAAACTGTACCGTTAGTCACTCCCGTGCCCCAAAAACGTATGTACCTACGGTCAAGTGCAAAAATAAGTATCGATAACTTCTTAAAAATATGTCCCACAACCACCTTATTACGCCGGCTTAAGAGCGTATGGTACTTATTTTTGAGACTGTCTAGATACATATTATTACACTTGACTGTTCATATATCATATTCAACGGTTGAATAAGTATTTTTGTTAACCCTGTTGTTAGTTTTTAGGGATATTTGCGCGTTTGAAATTACGGTCAAAAACCAATAAAAAATGACAAATAAACAAAATGCATTCAGATAAAACGTGGGTATTATCGTATTCTAGAAATTAGTGGTTTATATGCTTATATGTAATTATGTACTTATAATGTTGTGGGTTTGTCAATTTATTTGTTTTCTGTAAGAAATCATGCACTATCTTTGTTTTGTCATGCTTATACCTTGGTGCAAAGGTCCAAGTCTCTCTTGACCAATTGTTATTGAATTATTATTTGATAGTATTTCCTTTCCCGGTCATATTTGGTTGGGGTACTTAATGGACTGATAAGCGTAAAATTATACAAGAGTCAACCTTCATAAGTTATTAATTTCGTCACCTTAATAAACCTAAAGGCATTAATTATTTAAACTATTCACATTATTTGATTACTATTATCGCACATTAATGTTTCATTCATTTTAATTTTTGCTTTTCCCCCTTTTACTATTCATATCGCGCCGCAGCCATGACATATCAATAGAATTAATGATTATTAATTGACTATGGAAATAATTCTCGAAAAAGTAATTTTGTGGGTTCGTTATTTTTTATTTTTTATCTGACTTACGATAGTCTGACACTATGTGCGTGATTCGGAAATTCAAAATATAATGTAGTTATGTTGATAACTCAGCCTTTGGATGAGGATGGTTCAACCCCGACCCTGACGACTCTTCTGCCGCCGAGGTTGCCCATGCCCATTAGCCTAGCCCCCGCACTCGTGCCTACGGCTAAGAGTATGAGCGTTGTGTCGGTGCCGGCCACCTCGCAGGTTTGTGGGCTGCCCAAATGCTACATGCATCGGTGTCAAGTCGTAGCTTTGTATACGTGTAGATATAGCTTTTGATAGCAGTGTAACTTTCCATAGGTTTAGTTCTAACTTTTATTCCAACTCGTTTAGGTAGCTCGACAAAATATGTATATCAACTTTTAAGCATGAATGTCTGTGATAATGATTTTGTTGATAATATCAAACTTTCTAAATATATAGGCAATAGTTTAATGAAGTAATTGAGTAGGTATCGAAAAACTAGTCTCTACCGCGAGTGTCGAATTGAATATATAATATAATGCATATCCTTAATTTCAATACCTTTCACTCACTCTGAAAATACATGACTTAAATAATTTATAGTGGCTAAAGCTTAACTGACGCAGTGACAGCGGTCCTGTTGGTCAACATAATGTTGCGGGTGACATGATGTTTCCGTAGTTCCAATTTTGATCGCCGGGTCAAAGTTTGTGGCATTGTACCTACCTATTAGCGTCTATAATAATTAAACATTAGACTCGTTTAATCTATCCGCCGCAACTCCTAAGAATCTAACACTTCGACGCCTAGTAAATAAAGCCGTTGAAACTAGGCTATTTCGAGTAAGGAAAGCTCCATATTGCTTAGTCGAATTTATAAGATACCGAGATGATTCAAATACCTATATATCGGACAAATTTGTAGAGATCTGTTTTTTTTAACTAACCTGGGTGTTTATGAGAATTGACTTAAATGCCGTAAGAAGATGAATGAAACTATGTGCATGTCAATCGTGTTTTTTAAAGGGCTTACGTCAACTTGTCATGTAGAATCGAGATTGTAGAATGCTTGCCCTACTATGTCTTGTATGTTGTTGTAATTATCATGTCTAATTACTTTTAGTTGGCGCAAGCCTTTTTACTATATATTAAACACTGTATGATGCATGATTTATATTATTCAGAGGTCTATGGCATGATCAGACCCCGTACTGTTGGTGCCGCTGACGCAAAACTAAAAGTGACGTATTTTCAAGTACATGCTGTTGTTTTTAACACTACAAGTAATTTAAGTCACTGAATTGTGTGTTTTATTCACTAAAACCTATCAATTCATTAAAAAGTGGCAAATAAATAAAAATACATATGACATCTAGACACTACATTGTGATAATTATGATTACCTGTTTCAATGGTACAGAACGTAATTTTATCACAATTCCATAAATAACTCCTCTAATCGAGCTTTACTACAAAAATAAAAGCCAAGAAGAAAAGGTACTGTAGGAATAGGTTCTGCTAGTTTTATACTGGTAGGTTTCTGTTTCTGGCTGCATTCAGAATTAGTTCAAGTTCCGTATATCAAACACTCGTTCGATATTTTAAAATACTTTTGTTTGGAACTTCGGACGGCTCTCAGATCAGCTTGAACCGGTAACGAAATCGGTGAGACTAAAATATTCTTTGTAATAAATTATTGAAGCTGAAATAAAATCGAAGCATCTTTTCAATGATTGCATTTTAACTTTTTGTAGCTGAGGCCTTATGCAAACAACAGTTTGAATAGGAACACTTTTAACACGATTACCCGTACAAATCTAAGTGCCTCATCAAGGCAGCTCTACAGTACCTAAGATCTTTGATAAGATAATATCTATCTATCTATCTTCTATAATACATAAAAATGAATATCTAAATGTGTTGTTAAGCGAAAAAAATCGAGACCAGCACGGCTAGCACAAATGCGCGCGAAAGTTGTGTCATGCGCGAGATAGATTAGCCGTCTTTTTCTTTCTGTTTTAATAGAGACGGGTAAGTCTGGCTCGCGCGCTTTTGTGCAGCCGTGATGGCCGCGCAGGGCCAGGATCAACTCACTACTTTTTATATTCGTAGATATCCAAAGGCGGTTTTCATGGAATATATATAAATAAATAATGTCAGCTAGTTGCTAAACCCTTCCTAATACATAATTAATTATAGTTATGTAATAAAAATCTCTGCTAACGCACACAGACACACTTTAATGCGATTATTTTTAGAAAATATCTGCTGCAGTTGTCTCTACAGAATTGGCATTGTTCACTTTTTTTAGTATGCTCCAATTCGAAAACCATTTGGAGGAAAACAACCAATTATACGATTTATCTTATACGATTGTAGATATTTTTGTAAAAGTATTTATGACCTTTGGTCGACCTAACGACCCGGTTCTTTCGCAGAATCGAGCATTAAATGCTTGCCACAAAAATGAAAAAAAAAGTTAAACTACGGTAATTGCCAGGCCGTCACTGTCACATCTACATCATAACATTACATTCCTACACAATCTACAAACGTTAGAAATAAAAGGAAATTTACAGTATAAAACTGTGAAACACACAAAGGATATTAATGAAAAATGTGTGCTGGGGTGCAACAATGATTCGAACAAAAGCCAAATAAAATCGAAGAGGAGAAAAAGAGAAAAGAGAACATTTGCGAAAGGAATGGTGTACGCAAGCTAATGTGGAATATTTCAAAGTTTACACGATATATTGTTGCGAATACCATTTGAATGTAAGTAGGAGTCGGGAAAGATGTACAGGGATCAAACGTTTTATTCTGTAGTCAAACGAGAAAAGCAAAAACAGCACTAAAAACAATAACAACACCAACGGACGGAACGATTCCAACACATTGACGTTAATATCACACACACATTCACAGATCTATGACGTTGACGTATAGACAAAACCGTTTTTTTAAATTACTGAACGAAGGCGATTGGGATCGTGCCAAACTTATCAGATTATCAAACAGCGAAAAAATATTTGTTATTAATAAACAAAGCCACGTAAAAGCATATTATTCAAATCAGTTGCTTGAAATAGTCCATTTTAGGAAATAAAGCAGAGCTTAAAAAAAATGAACAATGCCAATTACACAAATAATACTGATTATGAGATATACTATAATATCCGACTATGAATAGAAAGCCCGATAATATTGGGATGTATTTTTTATGGTTTTTGTTGTAATGGTACATAATAACTGCCGGCTGAGCGAACAATAATAGTATTTTCCAAACGGATTTAGGAACGAATACACTATAATAAACTGTTTGAAATATATAGTTTAATAAAATAATCATGTAGGCCTTTTAACATTAAAAATTTAAAAGAAACCTTAAAGCTGCTGAAGCGCTCATTCGTGTTGTTACTTCATTAAGAGCTGGAAGGAACGTAAATTACAACTAGTTCGTTGATCAATTAAATGAAAACGCATTTTGCAATATCTGAATCTTTGATATTAGCTTGTTCTTTTTGTTATATTTTATCCTATCTCGAGAGTGCTGTGAAAAAACGGTTCCGCTGACTTTCCTCATTTTCTGTTCTCGTATCAGTGGCAACTCCTGCTGACCACAACTTTTGTTTTGTAATCGTGGCTAGTTTCAGAGTTAGTGGTGCTTCATTAAATTTAATACTTTTGAAAATGTTATATGCAATTCTTTTGACAATTCATGTAGTTACCATGCCTTTTTATGCCTTGGTGTCGCTCAAAATTTGCAGTCCTCTTTGTTAACCCATTTGTCTTATTTGCAGCCGAAACCTAACGTTAAGTCAGGAAACACGATAGCTGTACTTCAAAATATACCTGTCCATACGAAGATAAATGTCAACAAAGTTGGCGGAAAAGCTATGACTGTCAACAGCAAGGCTAATTTCAACCGAAATGCAGCGGCTGCGGCCGCCCTAAATACAGTATTAACTCCAGGGAAATCTCTACTTAAAGAAAAAGAGAAGAAATCTTCGGCCCAGTACTCTTCACAGCCTTTCGTAGATGACAAAATGGCAGGTGATGACGATATAAACGATGTTGCCGCGATGGGTGGCGTTAATCTGGCTGAAGAGACGCAAAGGATCCTTGGTTCTACTGAAATGATTGGAACACAAATCAGGTGCGAACATACTTTAGTGACAGAAACAATCAATCAATTCTGTTTGGGATGATTTTGTCTAAGTGAAGAAAAAATGTATTGTTATTAGGTCGTGTAAAGATGAGTACCTAGTGCCGATGAGCCTGATGCAGGCGCGGCTGAAGGCTGCGGCGGCGCGACACGGTCTGGAGGAGCCCTCGCCGGAGGTGGCCGGCCTGCTCTCTCACGCCGTGCACGAGCGGCTCAAGAACCTCGTCGAGAAACTCGCTGTCATCGCGCAGCACAGGATCGACCTTGTTATAAAGGTAACGCATATACTTATGTAAATATACGTCCATTAGTAGACACAAGCTAGCGGCAGGCGTGCATTGTTACACATATGCTTTAATCTAATTAATCGGTTCTGGTAATACAGTCTGTTATTTGCTTAGCCACAATTTCAACAATCTTCGTACTTTTACGGGCTTATTTCTGTTAGCATTTCATGCCAAATTAAGACCAGTAAGTTATTTAAAACAAACTGTTGCCCGCGGGTTTGCCCCCCAATCTTGTTTTTTTTTTAAATCTTACCATTTAAACCTTCCGTGGACTTGCACAAATGGTTCAAAGCCAAAATTATTCAAATTAGTACAGCTATTCCCTAGTTTTAGCGAGACACACGAACAGCAATAATTTTTAATTAAGTCAATTTATTTTTCCTTGTACAATAATGCATTTATAATAGTTTGTCAGCGTTGCGATTTGATCGATATGGTTTTCTTCGAGAACCGATATTGAAGACTTAGCGATATATATTCCGGACAATAATTTTCCTGCTTCCGCGAATAGTCGATGTAAAGCTTGTGTCATGTGTGCGACTAATGTAGAGCCACAACGTCCATAATGCGACAAGTTGCTACGATCTGAGACATTGTTTATTTCACCACCTTCGGCTTGTAATGCATTGTACTGCAAGATTACTGGAGGTGGACTTGTTACTTTTGCATAAATATTTCTACAACTAAAGTCAGTGAGTACTGCGTTACTGAAACAACATAATTTCCAAATGACCGGCAGCCATGCGAATTTATTTTTATTTCTAATCGTCTCTGTCATGTAGCGAATTTAATAAAGAACGAAAATCATTAAGTATTTTTTCAATACGAAGGCCCTACTATTTGTGTTATTTTAGCCTTTGGCCTATTCACTAATAATACTATTATTCACTAATAATTTGACGGCCGGATAGCCTAATGGTTAGTGGCCCTAACTATGAAACTAATAGGGTTCGAATCCCGGTCGGGGCAGGCTATGATGAGTATTTATTCTAATACCCTTAAACGAGCAATTCTTGTGTTATATAATCTGAATCTCGTAAACAGCTCGAATGATTTTCATGAAATTTGGTGTGCAATGGGTTTCGGGGGCGATAAATCGATCTAGCTAGGTTTCATTTTTAGAAAAGGTATCATAAAAAAATACCAAACAAATACTATGGGTACTTATGTTTATATGATGAATATTATTATTTGTACCAGAGTCATGGATCCTATCTGTAGCTATTAAAGTAAGTTTAAATCCATTGCCATAGTACCCATAGAACAAGCTTTTCTTAGTTTGGGTTTGGGATTAAGTCAAGTGGTGTCATTGTTCCATGATATTTATATAATAATTATGAATTTGTTGGACATTTGTAAATACCACGTATTTTGTTTAAAATATTGATTATTACTTTCAGACTGATTCGAGGTATGAGGTGACCCAAGACGTTAAAGGGCAACTAAAGTTTCTAGAAGAACTGGACCGCGTTGACAAAAAACGGCGAGAGGATTCCGAAAGAGAAATGCTGTTGCGGGCAGCAAAGTCCAGATCTAAGAACGAGGACCCTGAGCAAGCAAAGCTTAAAGCAAAGGTAACTTTCAACTAAAAACAACATGACTGCTGCAATTTATTTATTGGGAAGCTTAACTTATACAACGTGTTACATGAGCCACTGAAAACCTGAAACTAGTTCGTTCAGAATAAAGAGTAGAATCGATTACACTATATTTTAATGTCGGTTGTATTTTGTTATAATTTCCTCATTTCGTGTCCAGTACATATAAGTTACAAATGCAACAGTTACTACTACAGTAGTACTTAGTAGGTACTGACCTGTCGCACTCATTCGTTTGTTCACTTCCGCACGGTTTGTTGAACGCTCCTGAGCTTTTTTTGTTGTATTTTGTTGTTAGTAGTCCTGAGTATTTGTATAGATGTATGGTTTAATGATTCAATGAGTGATTTGAAAAGAAATGTTATTTTAGAGTTATCAAAACACAACCGCAGTATTAGACAACAGTCGACTAAATATTAACAACTATTTAACAAATAGCAGAGCTTAAGTCCCTACATTGTGCACTTACGGGTTTGTGTGCATAACTTCAATGCACGCACAGTGATTTTGTCAATCTCATATATTGTTAAATACCTGAAATTGGCACAAATCACTGTGTTATCAGCACAGTTACCGGCATTTTAAAGATACATGAGATCGGCGTAACACGGCAGTACTGTATCTCGATTCGAAGAGAAAGGTCGCATACTACTTACGTACATAAATACTGGCGGATTCTTTTGACGGTTTTATTTTTTCGCTGCACAAAGTTTTCATGTACTTCCGTCATTCACAAGTATTCAGATCATAGACATTAATATACTAGCGTAATAGACGAACAGACTCTCTATTTCCCGCGTCACCAAACCAGAAACGTCTTCGTGTGCGTGTTTTTACAAGTGTGCAATAAATTTTAGTGATGTTCCTACATTATCGACAAGATATCGATGAATAGAACAGAGTACAGGTGTAGTGCATAAAGTATTTCCATGACATTTCGTTGAATTTTATCCGGTTTTCAACTTTAGTGACATGTTATTACAGTCGTGTATACAAATGCAACTGTCACATTAAATTTATATACAGAAAAACAGTATCTTCATTACTTGATGACATAGCGAAATCACGCAAAAATAGCACAATGGATTTGGATGAAATTTGGCACGCAGGTAGTTTATAGATATTACCTGGATTAACACAAGATAAATTTTCCCCGGAAAATTGCATAGTTCCCGTGGGATAGCGATAAACGAATTCTTTGCAGACAGAGTCGCGGGCACCAGCTAGTCTAATAAAAAACAACATTGTTTCAGTATCAATTATTTATTTATTTAACATTTTCACTGTCCTTTAAATAATACAATTTTATTTAAATGGTTTCGTAAAGTCACTTGAGACAGATTTTTTACTGTAGTTTCATATCGTAAACGAACCGTTATGAAAGTTTCAATTACGCCTAAAATAATGTTCACACTGTTCACAAACAAAGATAACATCATTAGAAAAAACTAAAAAATATCGATATATTAATAATATAGTATGTATTCAATCACTACCCAAATTATGGAAATTTTCACGAACACAATATTTTGATTTTGTATTTATAATAATGAAAAATATGTATAAAACACAAAATTACACGATATTTTCTATTTATTACACAATTTATCGTATTCATTGGGCCTTCAATACCTTGAAAATAAGACCCTCAAAATTATCATTGCATGGATCGTAATTACCTGTGAAATGTCTCATTATCTGGATTATTCCTGTGATTCACTTCACAATCTGGCACCGAACAACACACCATTGTTATTTCTAGCACTACTTTTATTTATTTTTATAGGATTCTTCGAAAAATAATTAAAATACTGAAGGACGGTATCCGCAGTGTGACGCTAAGTGACGCTACGATCTCTCAAATCGGTTCTAACGGCTTTTCATTCGCTGTCCCTTTCGCACTCGTATTAGTGCCTTAAGAGTCAGCGTTCTCGCTTGCACACTCCCTGTGTCTATTACGCTAGTATATTAATGTCTATGATTCAGATAGAGTTGATGTAGAGTTCCTAATCGACTAGAATTATGAGAAAAAAGAAACACTATATTTGGCAATAATGCACGGATTTAAAAAAAAACACCAGACTAATACAGAATAATGTAAATCAGTTGGGGTCTGAGGTTTTTAGTAGAGGGTGTAACACGTTGTGTAATTAATGTTACTTACAGGCCAAAGAAATGCAACGAGCAGAGCTTGAAGAACTGCGTCAGCGAGAGGCAAACTTGACAGCGCTGCAGGCGATCGGGCCGCGTAAGAAGCCGCGGCTAGACGGCCCGGGCGGCGCCGGCGACGTGGTGCCCAACGGCGCCGCGCACAACAACACGGGACTGGTAACGACCTCTACAATATTTGCTGCTTTCATACATCTATTTACTAGCCTGCTATTTCAGTAAAAAAATACGCACCATGTGGAGAATGGGCTTTGTTCCAAAAATTTAATTTTGCAGTTGAATTTCAATTATCCGAACTAATTGGGAGCGAGACTAATTCGTTTAGTGGAAATGTGGGTTTTATGAGACGAGATCAAAAAACAACACTTTTTTACATACAGTATAATGCTCTCTATATTATTTTTATATAAAGTCCTCAATTTATAATTTATGAACGGCGGCAACGTTTTAGCTCGATACCCCTACTTATGTGCAGCGGCAGCGAGCAATACATTCCCACCAACATTCGGATAATCGACGTTCGGATGTTACTATAGCATAGCGTCACTTAAGCTACTAGCAAACAGTAGTGCTAATTAAAATAGTACTTTATGCAATTAATATTTTTCCACCTTGCAGTCAGTTTTATGAGATTATATTGTATCCCTACTAATATTATAAATGCCAAAGGGTGAATTTCTGAACGGGACGTTTTTTGGTAATTTTCGTGGCGCGTTTTTTTTTTCTTTTATTTTATATTTTGATAATAGATTATGGTAGAGATTGGAATGATGAACAAAACGCAAAAAGAGGCACTCTTCTGTGTTGAATAGTTTAGCTAAAATTCGATGGCGAAAAAATTCATGCCACACAAATTACATTGTTGCCACGCAAATTACATTTTTAATTTTTTACTATCAATTTGCTAAATAAAACTAAACTTTTTGATTTTCCGATTTATTCATAAAAACAGAAAATGACACTTTCTAAACAAATCAGTCTTAAGGTCGTTAATAAAAATAAAAAAATTAATTTTCTGTCTTTGCCTGTAGTTCCTGACGTTGATTCTATTTCTTTTCCCTCAATATACGCTTAGTATTCTGGGACTGCTCACACATCGGAAGAATTTTTCTCTCTCTTTTCATTTGATGATATTTCTCTCTTTTTTCTCTTTTATATTTTTCATAATTTTCTGCATCGTTTTTAATTTTCTGCCTCCTTTTTCTCTCCGCCAATTTCTTTTTCTCGAGTCTATCCTCTTTTTTTTGACGCATTTTGAAATAACTTAAACAGAAAAGGTATAAATCAGAAACTAAAAGCAAGTTGTAATTAAACTAAACGTCAATTACAAAATTAAACAGTATCATATATACGTAAGTTGTTCAAAAATAATAAATTAAAAAATACAACGTAAAATAGTAGAAAGTATTGTAATTGTATTTACGTTGTTTTTTTAAAGATAGCAAGTGTTATTAACCATCATAAAATGCTCATTTTATTGAAATAAGACATAAAATGTAATTTGTGTGGCGCGTTTGTAATTTGCGTGGGCAAAAGTGACACACAAATTACGCCACACAAATTACGGCAAAAGTGTATTTATTTTTTTCTGTCGAAAGTATAAGCTTTAGGTAAATGACAATAGGACTGTTCATTCTCGATGTTCTAAACTATAAAACACTTAAATAGACATATCGATAAAGTAGTTGAACATGCAATATTTACTAGCCACACAAATTACCTTATAGGCTGACCAAAAGTATCGTGTCACAAACTTACCTATTTTTAAAAATCACAGCGCAGACTAGACTAGACGCTTTACTCGGTAATCGAACGCGAACTAGCATGTCTTCGACGTAATAACTTAAAAATGGCGTTACATAGCTCAAGCAATCAGTAACCAGCTGGTATTTGCGAGTCATCGAAAGACGCTCTCGCGCGGGACAAACACATTCCTATCCCTGTATTTTTAAACTACGAGATTTTTGCATTGTTTTTTGTTTTATAATATAGACCAGGAAGAGCTCTTTAAAATGCTTTTTACAGAAATAAATTACGACAATTATAGACGAAGTTGTATTCATTTTTCTGAGCTAAACTTGGCGTGTGACATACCTCACAGCTATGCTAATCGTGGATTTTCGAACTTTCAATATTTTTTTTCAGGGATTGGTAGCTCATCATCATTTATTCAAGGCTTTGCCTCGTCATAAATGATTGCAAAGAATACGATCATTTTTTTTTTGGTACATATATGTCATAGTTTTTTTTTTGGTAGCGTGGGACAGTCAGAAAACTCGGTTTTGAAATTCACCCCAAAGTAACTCTGCCTGTCAGTTACGCTTTCACCCCTAAGTTACTGATCCGATTTTAATGAAACGGATAGTTTTTATCTCGTACAAATATTTCCCGCTGGATAGCGATAAGTGTATTCTATGCAGACGGAGTCGTGGACAACCGCTAGTATTAGTGTCTGTTTAACTACACTTAGTTTGTCATGATGTTTAGCTGGTAAGCCTTTTGCTTGGTGTGATGTTTGTGTGTTTGACGCAGAGCGGTCGCAGTCAGCTGGCGCTGCGCACGCGGCTGAAGCGCATCAACCACCGCGACATGGTGTTTCTGCTGGAACAGGAGCGCGAAACCGCGCACTCGCCGCTGATCTACCGCAGCTACCTTAAGTGACCGCCCGCGGCCAGCCGGCATCCGCTACATTAACTTACTATTACTTAAGCCGCAACACTCCTTGATTATCCGATACAGGCAGTCGGTTTATAAAAAAAATTAGGGACAGTTGCAATTTAATAAAAATGAGATATACCAAGACAGTCTTCTTATATTAGGTAACTGGAATGGAAAATTGTACGATGGAAGCTCTACTGAATCCATAAAAAGTGATATAAGCCTTGTATTTTTTGTTACGTGGACTGGACGTTCACGCGTGCTAGGTTATGTATGCAGTCTAATACTGTGATAATGATAAACATTTACTTCTTATTAACACACTCTTGACAAGCCAAAATCATTTTTCGGTAAGATTAAAATTGAGAATCAAGTTGTATATATAACATTTGAATGATGAAATCCAAGATGAATGTACTCTATATATATAAAAAAATGGCAATATATGGTAAAATCAACATGATATATCAAGATTTATTCGTATTTGATCACAATAATTAATGAAGCATTTGTACTAAAATTACAATCAGCAACCTTTCATGTAACAGCGTATTAGAACTTAGCTTGATTGTTTGAAACATAAGCATAAAAGTAAATAAGTTAACGTCGAGACACTGTTAAGAACGAAATTTCTGTGAAAAACGTCACATACACGTTTATTTAACAAAAACATGTTGTATAGTTAATTAATGTGTAAGAATCTTGTACATAGCTATGTGTACATAATATATTTTTCATCTGTACTTTGTTTTTTAATATCATTATAAATGTTATTATTTCTTTTAAAGATCTGGGGCCTTACTATGACGTCTTAATGCGATTCAATTCCGAACCAAAATTGGATCGATCGCGGCCAGATCCACACAAGTGTCAAAAATGGCATCTAAAGAATCGGTATTGAATCTCATTGCGTCGTGGCCCAGGTTCGCTGACCATTCACGCCGTTTCTGCATTCGTACTGTATGCCAAGTAAATATGAATCATGTTGCTGCATCTATTTTCGTCGGACCATATTGTGTAACAAAATATGATACTGGTACTTATTCTAAAAGTAGAAGTGACACTTTTATTATGACTGAATACTCAAATCCTGCTAAAACTGCAAAACGTCTAAATCAACTCTAAAATATTATGATCAAAAGAACTTGTTCGTTAAGTGAATCTAACCTACGATACTATTCAGTAGCACATATACGTTTACGTTTCAATAATTCAACATACAACATAAATATTATGTTTTCTATGTTGATTCGGTATAAGGATAATGTTATGTTATGTGTAATATATCAGAATAATGTATAATATTATTTATATTATCGATGGTGTAGTTCACAACCTTACCTATTACATTTTTTTGTTAGTAAAATTGTAACTAGGATTTGTGCTTCTTAATTGCATCAGCTTTTACCTTGGTATTTTGAAAGGTTGTTGCAAATGTAACCCCTCTGCACCGGATCGGCGCCGTCTCACCTCATCGGCCCGCCTTCAACCAAGCGTCAACAATACGCAAGCACGTAACGGAAACGGCTCAGCGCCTCCGAGGTGCCCGCCCAGCTGCGGCTAAGCGACATCGCGCTTACGGCTGGGCGACAGCGCGCTTAAAGCGAGACGGCGGCTAGAGCTGGCAGTCGATGATGGTCATTCCCTGCGGGGGGAACAATGGCTGTCTGCGTGCCGACCCCGTTCCGGCGGCAAGACGCAGGCGCGGCGGCGGCCAGACGTAAGCTCGATGAGTGCGAGTTGTCCGCGGGCCGCTTGCGGATTACAAGCTTGTGCCGTGGCGAGGCGATGCTGTGCCGATGCCGATATGTGTGCGTTACAGTATGGAATTACTTAAAAACACACGGTTGACGGTTCGAGTTGAGGCGGCGTCGATCCGGTGCCGAGCGGTTATGTATGCGACAACCTTAAGTGTGAACTAGACCATCGATATACTAGTTATTACGGGCGACTTCGTAAGCGCATAGTTAATTTATTAAAATCCCGCGGAAACTATGTCAGTGTATTCCAGTATCAACGGAACGTATTAAAAAGTAAAAAAATGATTACGAGGGTTGCTAGGCAACAACGTCTTATAGTTGTGAACCGCTACCGTGGCAAGGTTTGTGATCAGTGGCCATAACATCTTCTAGATATCTTCTTTCTAAATTTCATAATGAATGGTACAGCGGTTTTGCAGCGAAGAGGTAGCAAAGAGACAGAGAGAAAGAGATAGATAGCAACTTTCGCGTTTATAATATTCGTATGAGTCGTTTTCAAAAAAAATGTACATAGTTAAGGGCTTAATCACAACAAAAATTAATTGATTCCTTTGTGTTACGACAGTTTCACCTTTATTACATTGCAATAAGGGTGAAAAAGTCGAAACACAAAGGAATCAATTAACTTTTGTTTTAATTAAGGTCCTTAACTATGTACATGTGTTTTAAAAACGACTCACGAATGTTACAGTAAAGGCTTGAAGAAATTGAATTTTCGAAATTCAGTCATTGGTGTTCGCTGAACTCCGTTTTTTTATACATTTACCGATGGAGACTCCTATTATCAGTATATTATCATGTATTATAACGTCTATTCGGAATTTCAGTAAAAAATATATTTATACATGAAAATCTAATTGATTTTTATGCATAACAAATCTTTACTCTTGTATTTTATTGGCATATACATTATTTTTTATTTACTTTTTAATAATTAAGTAACAACTGTACAAAGCGACCAAGGCAATATGTCTAAAAGCCTCTAGACACGATGCCTACCAGCATTAAAAGACGCGAGAGAAATATTCTATGCCACACTGACGCGTACGTTTATCTGAAGGCATTGTTCACATAGAAAAAATATTATTTGATTCAGTTATTTTTAATTAATTTTCCCTGGCACGGCGATTTCGCCAAAGCTCGATTCTCTTTTAATACAACATTGTAAATTATTATATTTTATCGCGACATTAAATTTAAAGTTCATTTAATTTAAGTATATTTTGTATGTAAATAAAGAATTGTGAAGAAACAATAAGTGGTGTCAGTCATTTCAATCAAAGCTTCTGAAATCTTTTTTTACTAAGGCCGCTTTGCCTTGTAGGAAAACTAAAAATAATCTTTGTTTAGCTGTGTTTGAATATTTAACTTCGTGTCATCTTTTTTTAAGAAGGAATGTGAATATTACAGGGTTTATTTGAGAAAATAATGTTTTTATTGTTACCTTCAAAGTCAAACCATTAGACATTCGGTATTAAATAAATCGAACCTGCTAAGTTAGGTGCTCAAAACTTCATGTATGCCAACTACACTAATAAAATAAATAAAGCCGAATAGTTTGTTTGGTCGAACGCGCTAATCTCAGGAACTACTGGTCCGATTTGAAAAATTCTGTGTTTAACCCTTTTTTTCAAGGAAGCCTATACAGGGTGTTTGGTAGCTAGATACAAAGCTTTAAGGGGATGATAGCCGAGGTATTTTTGAACATTTTTAGCTATATATGTCTTAGCCGAAATTTGATATTTTTTTTAAATTGAAGACTTAGAAATTTTTGGAAAATACCCAGAATTTGATAGTCACGAGTCAATATTGCCACAATGAGCGTTAATTTGGAAACAAAATCTTTTATTTCGGATAGTTTAATGTGTATTGGACCAAATGAAATAATTTGAACAGAACACAAAAATTTGACAAGAAATTTGAAAAACACATTATTTACTAGTAAAATTTCAAGACTAGTGCATTCTTAGCGAGTGCTCCCTGAGTTTGGTTTTTACTTTTTATCTCAGATTTAGCAAGCAATGTTAATGAGTGATACCTTAAAAGAAAGTACAATAAACAGGCATGTTTCTAAAAATGTTTGAACATTTCAAGGTTTTTTTTTTAATTTTTTTAATAGCACAGAAAAATTACTCTGTTCCAACCTAAGACATTTTTAGTAACTTCGAATGCCTCCATTTTGTTTTTCTGCCAAGAAAGACACTTAAAAATTATTTCATTTGATCCAATACACATTAAACTATCCGAAATAAAAGATTTTGTTTCCAAATTAACGCTCATTGTGGCAATATTGACTCGTGACTATCAAATTCTGGGTATTTTCCAAAAAATTCTAAGTCTTCAATTAAAAAAAAAATATCAAATTTCGGCTGGGTGTAAAGATTAGTATGTAGTTCCTTATGGAACTAGTGAGAGAACAACGACTATGTATCTCTTATTTACATAGTAGGGTGTATGTATCTACGCCAATTTTGAGTCCACCATACGCTTCAGTACGCATAGCGCATTATGACATTAGATAGAGTATTATGACTGCTTGTATGATAAAAAAATAATTGCTTTAATTACGCGAAGCTTAGAAATACTTACAATAATATGTCACGTGCATGTCACCAAGTCACTAAAATAATTTTAATAAGACAAGATTTCAGGTGAAGATTTGTATAATAGGTACTTTAATCTTACATGTATTAGCACTTTAGGAAATACATACTTCATGATTGTAATAATATAAAATATTTTTTTAAATACACTTATATGTTAATCCAGCAGGGCACCATCGTCTGAGAAATCCTGAAATAAAACATGACCATTATTAAGAAAGGTATAATAATGAGAAATTAAAATATTTTAATGACAAGTATTCCAAATAGGTAATTAAAAAATAGAACAAAAATTAGTTTGTAATAAATTGTGACACAATTGAAGGTTCGGTTTACACATTCGAGATTTTTTTTGTAAGCAGCTTAATTATATTTTAGGGGAGAAGGTAGAGCCTACGAATAATAAGCGATCGATCAAGCACCGTGTTGTAATGTTACTTGTTCGGTTTTTATAGCATTGTGCAAATCGGGCTAAGTGTCTTATCTAAACTTCTGAAAAGTATCATCTGAATCTTAATAGGTCAGCCAACAAGATTGTCACAGTTTCTGTCCCATTGTCAAAGTGTGTGCGAGACGTTACCCTAATAAACTTTAAAATTTTAAAAGTTTGCATCCGATGTATCTGTTGTCGACTCTACACAACACGGTTTAATTATGGATGGAGCAAACTCGTACAGTCCAATATAAATGAACCAACACGTGCGGTGCGCGCGACTTTGATAAATACTAAAACGACAAAAGTCATCCTGCCTGAAAATTGCAAAACTGTCTGTAATCGTACTGCAATGAGACCAAAATGTTATATCAATACGGAACCCTCGTTGCACGAAAATCACAAAACCGACTCGCACATGGCCGCGTTTATCCACCATCTCGCCGACAACGCTGTCGGTGCGCTTATACATAGAGTACTAACATAATTCGTAACTTATGTTTATGATTATATTTTACATGCTACTTTATACCACAGTGTAAAGACTGATGTAAGTAACGATCTTCAACGCTACCATTTGCCGCTAAATGATAGACCATAAAATAGACCATCTACTAAGTTGAGACAGGGCCGAAAACTTGCAAAACCAACCGTATATATTGTGATATAAATAGATTAATTATACAAAAAACAGTTGACCAAGTATTAAGTGATAAATTATTATATATTGGATAATAATTTATGACTTAATACTTGGATGGACTATTAAGTCCATTACTGTAGCGGCCGTCAATTAACGGAAGTGCCGGTTGAGTAGTTACAGATGGCCGGGTGATAACGAGGCCATCTAGAGGTACGAGACCGACAATCCCTGTTCGTGGCTAAGGTTTGTATAGTGCTTTTCTCAAGCATGTAATGAAATACAAAAGTCCAAGAAATTATATAAGAAACTACGAATAATAACTCAAGAAGCGTAACTAAGCCCGAAAAATCATTCCACGCGAAGTGGACCGCAAGGGGCGGGGCTTAAAATATGTACCGCGCGGCGAATTAGTTCGGGCCGGGACGCTCGAGCCGTGCAGTCGCTCCACAGATTACAAGATTACTAACAAGCTATAGAGCAAGCTACAGATAAGACAGTGACTTTTCCGGGTTAGTTCCATGTAGTCCGCTTTGGCGCTACAATCGGAAATTATGACGGCAACTATACTTATATATACATATACACGACCATCTTGACGTCACTTCCTTGACAGTTATAGTGCTTAACAAAGCAGGTTGTCGATATTGATAATTAGTGATGTTCACTTTATCGATACTAAGATATCGATAGGAACTAGAACTAGAACTCGATCAATCACTTCCTCATTCGACACAAACACAAAACATATCCATAAACAACTCGTTTCCAGTTATCCATCTTTAAAGAAAAGTCTATTCCAAGTTTAAAATTAAAAACTCGTATTGGTTGTCTTGTTCGATTCTTTATGATTACGACTATGGCATTGCTAAACGAGATCTGGGGCCCGATTTTTGAAAGCACATCACTCGAAAGTACCACTCGAAAGTGGTATAAATCGTCTTATGTCTCCAAAACTACAGCTTTAATAAAATTTTCACTAGTTCACAATATTAATGAGAACCGTAATTATCTTCTAAGTTACTCGTATTTCAAATTCAGCACATTTTTTCACCACTTTCGAGTTGTATTTTCACACATGTGCTTTCAAAAATCGGGCCGCTGGTAGAGTCAACGAGTATTAAGGTACAAGACAAGTTCTTTATTATTGTCTAAACTACATCACATCACTTTCTCATGTGTTTAGGTATTTTAATATTCTCATTTGTACACTTTGATATCAACTCAAGCGAAAACGCGAGGGCATACACAAGCTATCATCAACCGGGTACTTAACACAATGTTGAACGTAACGTAAGGTGCGACGTACGACGTACATACGTACATGTACAGATTAGATAGACACCGGTAGTAGAACATGGCGTCACAAAGATGGCGGAAAAAAATATCACGGCGAGTAAATTAACTCGCGTTGCGTTACTTTACGTTGTTAATGAATCGGGTTAAGTTAGAGTTGCGTCAAGAAAAACTTCGCACACACATTTGGAAGCCATTTTAAAGGTAGAGGTTCACTTCGTCCAGCAATTCCATTTCGTCCACATTCAATTCCCAAATCGAGCACTTCTTCTTTTATCAACATTCCCAAATCATCCACTTCGTATTTCGTCCACATTCCTACCTCGTCTGCATTCCCATGTCGTCTTCATTCCCATTTAATTCGTTTTGCCAGTATATTCTTTTACGACAGCTTTTATCACTTAAACATCTTAAATCAGTTTTCGTACGAATTGGCATTATTTTATCTGCAAAAACTATAAATATTTTGTAAGAAAATTGGAGGTGATGATGACCAAATTTTCTGCCCTGGACTCTTGGTCCATATAGTGGATTTAATCATATTCAAAAAACGATTAATATATTGATTAATCTGTACACAATAGTCTCCGCACTGTGGTACTACACACTTTACATTACAACATCACAGCTATCATGCGGAAGTCGCTATACGCGTGCAATTATAATAGCGCAGACAACGAATGGACTTTATCTACTACACACAGTGATCCCTATGCTACATAGTATAGTTAAGTATAGCCTAAAATAAAGCGTTTAATGAACCTACACTAACAATAAAAAACACACTTAATGAAAATCTGGGCCACAAGAATTGCCAAAAGTGCTTTTAAAACCACTTGTTATTTTTTATTTTTGTCATAAAATGATTTTTTTTGCTAATCGCTACTTTGTGTTTGTATTGTCTTTGCGAAATTTGTTAATAGATACTAAAGGTTCACTAAAAACTGCACTATTTCATAATCATTACAATGGAAGGGGCCACTTAAGCGTTCTACAGCTACACGAACAAATAGCCGAAAATCAATGGTACATTTTACCTTCTATCAACATATCCATTTGTTTACGTTAAATGCAAACAAGAGAAGAACGATTTACTTGAGGTATTACGGTATTATAACGTAGTAGTAACTATCAATTACTAATTCATTTACGATTTAATACATATAATAATTTATAATTTTTGGATCGAGGCATCAAATTCGGAATACTCTTGCTGCTCAGGCTACCGGGAATGTTGCCATCATGGGTGAACCAATAGAGCGGGTGGTAGAAGCCAATAACCTTGGCCTCCTAATGGACGGCAAGCTGAACTTTGAGACCCACATACTGAAAGATGTGAGTAACTGCTTCTACCGCCTCAAAATTCTGTACAATATACGCGATTACCTTAGTATCGATTTGCGTGTTGACCTTTGTGAATCGCTTATATTGTCCAGATTAAACTATTGTGACGTTATTTATGGCGGTTGCATTTTTGGTCGTTCTAAGAGGCTTTTACAGCGAGTGCAAAACACATGTGCTCGTTTTTGTTTCCGCGTCCCTCCCCGTTCCCATATCACACCGTATCTGAACGCCGCCAACTTGCTGAACATGCCTTCGCGCAGGCGCATGCACCGAGCCACTTTGCTGTTCGGCGTGAGACGTCACGAGACCCCATCATACCTCTTTAACAACATGGTTTTGGTCAAGGAGTGAGCGCAGGAGCGCAATGGTTCTCGTACCTAAGCATCGGACTGCGGCATTTCGAGGCAGTTTCAAGTTTGCGGCGTCCAAGTGCTGGAATGATATTCCTCCCCCTATCCAAGGAGCGTCAAGTAGTTACACCTTCAAGCGCAAGCTGAAGGATCACTTATTGACGCTCCAAAAATCCTTACAATAGTCCTCCAGCACTTTGCACTTTGATATGCCAGCCTGTTGTTTTTGAACAATTTAGTTTTCCCTCCTTTTTATTTTCTGTTCATTGTAAACTATTTAATTAATTCATGTATTTTTTTTTAGTTACACATAAGTCGAGTTCTATCTATTTATTGCTTTGTTTACGTAAAAGTTTATGGAATATGTAGTTTATTTTATTTGTGTATCGTTTCGTGAGTCATAGACGGTTCTGGCTGAAAGTCAGTGCTGCAGGTGTCTAACACCTCGGCGTAATGCTGAGCCAGCGACTGTTTCATTTTTGCGAAGACACACACAACGCTCATGATTTATTTTTTCATGTCTAGATTATTTTCTATAAAATTGTGTAAATTCTCTTATATTTGTGTGTCTTGCAAAAAGAATAAATGTCTTTTTTCTTTCTTCTTTCTATAATATAAGTATGTACAGTCAAGTGTAATAATATGTATCTAGACAAAGATTCAAAAATAAGTACCATACGCTCTTACACCGGCGTAATAAGGTCGTGGGACATATTTTTGAAAAGTTCCTATCAATACTTATTTTTGCACTTGACCGTACAATACCTACCTAATGGTGGCGTGGGCGATACAGAAATAAGGCCGGGAATACATAAGCCTGTAGCTTACACCTTTTTGTGGCACTGGTATGTCAAAAGTTTGACATACGAGTGCGAGGTATTTTCACAAAAATGAGCAAGCTACAGCCATGTGTATTCCTGGTCTAAACGATTTTAGGTGTCTACTTGATCTCGTTGAACTCGTCTCGTGTTTTGAATGGCTCGGGTTCAGTTTGTATCACTCGCTCGCTCTTTGCCCCTCCCGCCGGCACTGAAGCAGATGGTGGCTCGAACAGAAACTCACCAGACTGTCGTCGTCTTCCAGCGCGATGCCGTCGATCTCTTTCTCGATCTCATCCATCATGTCTAGCGGGTCCCTGTGGGGCTGGTTCTCCGCCGCTGCCGGTAAAATACTAAAAGAAAAAACCAAGCGAAATTTACTTACTCTGTACTATTACTGTATCCAAAGATTTAACTATGTGATCTACAAATATTAGAAATTATAAACAGTTATAAGGTTTGTTTACATTGTCTATATTTCCCATTGAAGTGATTTCCACTGACATACCTGTCGCTTGAAGGCCCTGGATTTAATTGAACCAATTTATCGTCATCATTGTCGGGGAGCGGGTCGGGCTTGCTGGGCCCGGCGGAAGGCTTCCACTTGCCGAGCTTTTCCGCCTCAGCCTTCTCCTCGGCAAGGTTGCGGTCTATGTTGCATAGTTTGGAGTTAGTTGGAATATTGGAGAGCAGGGAACTGTTTTCGAAGCCAAACTCTTTTTGAAATCGCTCCAACTCTAGGGATTCCTGTTTGGCAAAATAAGCGATTTATAGTACAGTACAACCGCTAATCAGCGGACATAAAATTTCAAGTGAATGTTAAAATCGAAAAGTAAATTTTATTTATTAAAAATTACCGCAAACTCGGGGAACAAATTTTCATAATGTTCAGGATCCGCAAGGGACTGGCCGGACCGTTTATTTGTGGTTCCAAGTGATTCTCGCCACACTTTTACTACCTCGCACATCTTTGACGGAATGTAAGACCTGAAACAATATTAGAAAGTCCTATTCAATTAGGTACCCATTCCCGTAAATTCAATTTTTGGCTATAATTAAGATTACCGATATTTGACAATACCTACAAATCACAGTTGACGATAAATGAGACTTACGATGATTACGGCGTTGACATCACATTTAAACTTGTCAAACGTTAACTTTATGACAATGTGTAAACGATGTACACCCCCTGGCAAAAAAAAACGGGCACCCATGGTTTTTGTATTTTATGTGCCTGAAAGCTTACTTTCTAAGCTTTAATGCCTAAAAATCTGAAAAACCGTAGGTGCCCGATTTTTTTGCAAGGGGGTATATTAGTCAGTAAATTTTGGCAAATTAAACTTTGTGCTGGGTATATTACACAAAGAAGTGGGTAGTAGGTACAAGGTAGATGCATCCATGGGCAGGATTTTTTTAAAGCAAAGAATGCCCGTAGACTGTGAAAGAGACCTGGCGAAGAAGGCAGCTTCGGGCAGCTTGTTGCGTGATAGCAGCAGCTGCAGGCAGGCTTCAGGCCGGTTGAGCGTGATGTGCGCCACGAACGCGATGTTGTCATCGCCGTTGGCCGCCGAGAGCGTCGCCACCTCCTCCAGAAGCGCCTCGTCACCTGAACGCAAACAACAAAGTATTCAAATAATAAATGTATAATTAAATTAAATTAAATAAATAAATGCTCGACATGTTACGGACTATTTCGTAGTCATTCATTAGAGTAAGATCCCAGAGCGATCAGACATAACTTATTTTCAGACGAATGAAACCTCAAGTTTTCAGTAGCGTCTCGTGTGCCTTGAATACCTACGCGCTTGTGAAAACTTGCCGAGTGACACCTGGGCAGGTACCAGGTGAGAAAGGTAACTAAAAATAAGAGTTATTTAACTTAAATTCAAATGGCTGATTTTTATATATATCATGTAGAATATTATTTTAAAGTAATATCATAAGTGTCAGACACTTTTGATGGACCAGAGCTTTTGTCAGACGCTTTTAAGCTAGGTACCCAAAAAAATAAATGAACTTTACTTATTTTTACAGGTCTGATTTTTGAATATGTTATTGAAGTATTTATTTAAAAGTTATACTCAATCAGTCAGACAAACTAGAGTGACCAAACATCCCCTAAGACAAATATTGTTCAGCCAGAAGTATGAGGGCGAGAGTACTATTGCGCATGCGCCTCAAAGTAAAAAAATTAAATGTGTTAAGAATACTTACTGTTTTCGATCTGAGATTTTTGCATCTTTGTTTCAAAAAAATTGACTTTAACAGGAATACTATAAATTTCACAGAATTTTTGTCTTAGGGGATGTTTGGTCACTCTAGTTTGTCTGACTGATTGAATATAACTTTTAAATAAATACTTAAATAACATATTCAAAAATCAGACATGTAAAAATAAGTAAAGTTTATTTATTTTTTGGGTACCTAGCTTAAAAGCGTCTGACAAAAGCTCTGGTCCATCAAAAGTGTCTGACACTTATGATATTACTTTAAAATAATATTCTATATGATATATATAAAAATCACCCATCTGAATTTAAGTTAAATAACTCTTATTTTTAGTTACCTTTCTCACCTGGTACCTGCCCAGGTGTCACTCGGCAAGTTTTCACAAGCGCGTAGGTATTCAAGGCACACGAGACGCTACTGAAAACTTAAGGTTTCATTCGTCTGAAAATAAGTTATGTCTGATCGCTCTGGGATCTTGGACTACATCCTTTATTCCTGACACGCGAAATTAAGAGTTAATGTTGAATGGTGTCTATTGGGGCAAAATATTTCTGAAACAACAACCGCATTGAAATGTTGCTAAAGAGTCCGAAAATATCGTGTGTTGTGTTGTATGCATGACTGACCGGTACTGGCAGCGAAGAGCAGCAACGCACTGTAGTCCTGCGCTTTTAGGTAGCAGGTCTTGGTGAGTTCGGTGTCGGCGGCGGCGGCGGCGGCGGCGCCGAGACGCGACCAGCGCGCGGCGGCGGAGCGCGAGAGTGCGCCCTCGGCCGCCGCCGCCTCCTCGCCCAACTGCTGAGCGCGCCGCAGCTCGCCCAGCGACAGCGCCAGCTCGAACTGGTGCTCCGGCTCCGTGGACACTGCTAGCGCTTGTTGCTTAAAGCCCTGCAAACGTCGCCTCAGTTAGAACCCATGCAAACCCAGACATTTGAACATCATTTAACTTTCTTAAAATGGCAAGTGACGCTGATAATGGTAGGAAATTATGTTCTGGTGTTAAGTGTCCACGGAACTTCAGTCTTGCAAGGAGTCGTGAGTGGTAGAAATTGCTACATGTACAGCATATTCATAGTAGAGATCAGTGGGCAATGAGTAAAAAGTGTAGATGCCTGTTTCTCGAGGAAGTGCGCGACACGGGTGCGGTGGTCGTGGGGCACGGTCGGCAGCACGCGGTCGGCGGTTTCGAAGTCACCGCGCATCACCGCCGTCTGGTACTCCAGCACTGACAGCAGCAGCGAGTACGACACCACGTTCAGCTCTTTGTCGTTTAAGTACAGCCTGTTAAGTAAAAACTGGTTACAGAACCGCCCTTTAATGGTTGACCTTTACAATGTCACATCTAAAATACCTTTATCTTTAACTAGCATGTACCAATAATGATCGATACTTACATCAGTATTTGTCGTTAAAAAAGGAAAGAAGAAATGATTGAGCAAATTATCACATGACTTACCTGTTCTCCTTGGCGACGTATCCAAGGATGTACATAGTGTGATCCAGATGAGATATGGTGACGATTTCACCGCCGACGTAATAATTTAGTCTGTTCAGGGAATTGGTGTAAATAAAACAATCGCCCACCCACAATCCTGTTTTGACTGTTTCGTTTACATCACCGACCACCTAAAAGTAAATTGCATTTAAAGTATTACGAGCGACACTACATATTGCATCACACAAAATTTATTTTTTAATAGCGATCTGTCGGTACAGATCTTAGCCAATAACTTTTGCACTATACACGCAGACGGATGTACCCTTCTGTAGTCAATTTAATGGATAAGCAATTGTATATGTTCAGTGTTGCAATGAGACCTCGAACGCGTCCTCGATGCCGTCTTCCGTGACTTCAGCATTGTTGGCGCGAGCGCGGGCAATCACGGCGGCATTCAGCTTCAGCACGTAGTACGTCTCGTCGGTGGCCAGGCACACCAGGTTGCCGCTCTCCGACCAATACACGTGACGCGGCTGGATCTCAATGCTGCAAACACGACCGGTTCTTTAGGTACGAGCTATCCGGGTCAATCGTTAGTGAATATTAGAAGAACTACACGGGTTAAGATTACATCGCGCTAGCATCGTAACAAGAATAATACTGTGGCATACCTGTGATTCTTACTTAGTTTATTTAACAACATCTCAAAAAGAAAATAGGGATCTTGACATAGGCAATGCGGCTAGCAACCCATTACTATTTTGATTCACCTTTCCACCTATACACCCACAATAATGCTAAACATGGCCTCTAGGTCTTGTTACTTTCGGCTCTGTCTACCCCGTAAGGGATATAGACGTGATTTGTGTATGTATGTATGTATCTCAATAGGAGACCATTAGTCAACTGTGGTGGTCTAATTTTTTTTTATGATGCATTTGCAGAGAATTTTCAAAAAAGAAGAATAACTAAAATAAAATAGAAGAGCTATTGTAGTAGTCGGAATCATATTAAAAATACTCAATGCATGTCATCATCATACTACTAAACGAATTCGTGGCCTTATCGTAAGGTCAAGTGCAAAAATAAGTATCGTTACGAACTTCTCAAAAATACGTACCACGACCTTATTACAACGGTATAAGAGCGTATGATAGTTATTTTTGAAACTTTGACTAGATACATATGTATAATTACACTCGACTGTATGACATACATTTATTACATGATGAAATTTTACAGGTGCATTAAATTATCACAGTTTCAATATTTCGCTTCAGCTCACTCTGAATGGTTGCAGAGCATATCCATTAACGGTGATTTATATATTCTATAAAAATTAAATGCTTATCTCTAGTGCACTTGCGCATATCTTGTTTATGTCTACTGAGATATTATAAATAACTTATCATAATTTTCACTACTGCATCAATCTCCTTGATGTAAGAATATATAATTTAAAGAAAGTAAAAAGAAAAAAAAAATCTAAGGACTTCTAACCAAGGCTCGGATTTTTTTTTCGGAAGTTATTTCTCTTTTATGTAACTGAATATTTAGGATCCATTTAAGAGTTGAATATATTTATTCGCAGTCAATGGACTTCATTAGAGCTCTACTACTTGCAAACACAAAACAAGATTAAATTTTAAAATGACGAGCGATTTTCCGAGGCATAATTGTTTCTAACATATTTTTTTACCAAATATTTAAACGCCCAATATGATTTTGTATGAACATGACTTTCACCACAATTAAATGAAATCCGTAATGAAACAGATATACTATATAGATCAAGAAAGCAATGTGTATTCATGCCAATATATACTTTTCGAGAAGATAAGTTGTTTACATTTTTGAAATTCAATTTCGAAACATGTCAATAAACTCGCCTTGGGCGTAACATCGATCCGTTCATTATAACAAGCAAAAGTATGTCGAATCATCATCATATCATACCTACCTAATGTGTTTTAGCTATTATGGCGTTTTAAGCTTAAAAGATAAAATGCAATTAATTATAGTACGGATAAGTATACTAATTGTTCGCTTGTTCAATTTGAAAATAAACTGATATCAGTTAAAACTGATTTGTGAAATGTTTACTTCTTCTTTTGAATATAATCTTACATGCATGCTCTACACGCAAACTAAGTCTGGACTAAGGATTTGACTGTTGTGTTACTTATGATTATAATCTTTTTAATATCACCGCATTTGCAAATGAGATACAGTTATGGAATAAGGTGTAATAATGAGAAACGTCGAACTAATTAAATGGTTAAATCTTTTGATATGGACATTATCAAATTTATTTAAATTCTTACCGCCTTATCAATTCGAGGTGTTCCCAGTCGTAGAACGAAAATGCCATCCCACTTATAGATTTCACTCCAAGCATGTTACCTCCGAAAATTCCTGGAATATATTATAACAAAAACGTGTAGGTATAATATTATAAATGCATTCACATAATATTTTCACTGTCAGAATTTTATTTCTAAAGACAGCCTACCTTCGGCTCCATATTCAGGCTTGAAGCTTTTTCTTTCTTTGAAGTTTTTGAAAACTTTGATAGTGCTGGAATTCTCCAGTGTTGCATATTCTGAACTATCAAAGGCCCAAACAAACTCTTGTGCCGTTCCAAATGCCTTGTTTCTTAGCGCCATGGCCGTATATATGATATATTCGCCATCGCCGCAAACGACCACGAATCTGCCGTTAGGGTTGTGAGCAATGGTTTGTGGGTAGATTTCGCAGGAACCCATGTCTTTGGCGACTACCGGAACACGCTCACCGTCTCGCATTTCTGTGCCTTCGAACGAATGATGTTGATAGATTATATGCAGAACCAATTTAGTTTAATAACTAAGCCCATGCTAAGTTGTAATAACTTACCTTCAGGTAGCGCTTTTAAATTAACTTGCTGCATTTCGGAATGTTTAGCCCAGATTATTTTGCCTCCATTAACATCCATGGAAATAGCTGGCTCTTCTCTTCCAACTTTGATCATAATGGTCCCTTCATCATAGCTGTGACAAATGACTTCAAATAAAGTAACTACACAAACACAACGCTGATTATGCAAGAAAAAACAATGAGTATTTGAATGGGTATCAGAAGTAAACCAACTTACCCAATAGCCACATTATTAGAAGCATGCATTGAGGATATGGTCCAAACTCTTTCGAACCCATAATTGAGGGAAGATTCGAGTCTGTATGTGCCAGCGTGCCATATCCTGACAGTGCCGTCTTCGGAGCCGGTCAGCAAGATAGGAAGTTCAGGGTGGAATGATACTGCTGACACATTTTGCGCGTGACCTAAAGAAAACCAGTTATCTAAAATCTATTTTTTCATACTAGATACTAAAATGAAATTACCTGTGTTACCTGTTTTATGCAATTCAAACATAGTGATGTGCGACCACTTTCGAAAATTAAATTTAGTACAGTATTTTATATGAATAAGCTAATGTAATAAACTAATAAACCTTTAAATTTGCTTATTATAACTTAAAATATAACTTGGCCAAACCACTTGTATCCAGACCACGAACATTGTCGATAGTTTCGAGTACACCACTAAATAATAAAAGCTGGTACCATTATTTAACTTGATTGATATACCAAAAAGTTATTATGTATTCTTATGAAATATGTCAAAAACACTATTACCTTCCAGGGTTTGAACACATGTCTTGTTTTGATAGTCCCATATCTTAACCATACGGTCATCTGCCCCACTGATAAGGTAGGGTTTGTCACCACCATGGTAATAATCCACGCAGTTGACACCTTTTTCGTGACCTTCTAGTGTAAAGTTTGACACAGAAGACCCAAGCTGCCACACCTGCATGATATTATTAAAATTATTGTGTTTGCTTGGGTATTTTGTAAGGATTTTTTTCGTGACACTTTTAATACAATTTTATGACTATGCTGCCGTGATTTTTTAAAAGGCAGTCTTCTGACAAAATAAATTTTTGAGAGAAACGCAATAGCAGTCTTTTTTAGGTTTTTTTATTATAATTCATTCGTTTAAGAGAATAAGATTTACGTTTTTTTATTTTCGGCGGAGGGGTGTCTGTTTAATCTTATAACCTATATTTTGCTTTATATTTTACTCGTTCGGTGCATTGTCAGAAGACTGCCTTTTAAAAAATCACGGCAGTATAGTTAACAATACTTATACATCGTAATGCATTTTATTGCCATACAAAATTTGAAGCTAATTCAAAGTGAGTGTGATTCGATTTATAAGATTGCAAGTTAAATAAACAGTTAATAAATTGGTGTATCCATTCATTGATATTTTTAATTTAAAGATAGCATTCTATGTGAATTATCTAAAAGGATATTATAAGTTTAAGAATTTAAGCCCTAAAACTGAGATTTCTTTTACATTTATTAAGCCAACCAAACTGAAAAGTAATACAAACCTTCACTGTTGTATCAAGACTGGCACTTGCAAAGGTGTTGTTGTCCTTGGGGTTGATAACAATCTGCATGACATAGTGTGTATGTCCCTCAAAAACTTGTTGGCAAGCCCAGTTGCGGTCCCAATTCCATAGTTTAATCAGTAAATCATCTGTAAATAAATGTTTACTGAGCTTAATGTTCAAAAACATAATCACTTTCAACTCAATAAGTTTCTACTTTAAACGTAATTGTGCAAGTTTGGCACCACAACAATTAAAACCATATCTGAGTCAATTGCCACAATACAATTGCAGTCAGAATCAGAATCAGATTTTTTTATTGTCATCATTGTTACAGATTCAACACTACATTGCATAAATATAGACGACAAAAAGAACAAGAATGACTCGTCATTGCGGATGTAGTACAAATTGCCATTCAAGTTTACTTGGCATAAATCTATTTATTATCAAACATCTAAAAACTACAGATAAATACTACTATTGTTCGGTTCAATTATCATTACAAATGTTGGTACTGACGGAGTTTTGCACAAATATTTCATATTATTATATTATTACTTATCATAGTCACTTTAATAATACATGTCATTAATACAAATTAAAATATCAAAATAATAAGATTGTAACACAGAAGATATTTATTATTTATCATAAAGTAATCATTGCAGAGGTACTCTTTGATGCTATATATGGTCTTATCATGGAGTATTGCTCTTACTCGGCCACGGAACACAACATTGCTTTTGATAGCTTTTATGGCATACGGCAGCTTATTGTACAGGATTGGACCCATAGCTTTAGCAATGTGATCGCTAATTACTTAAAATAGATAAGTTTTAGTAAACTATAGCCTAAGCTCTCTCATTTATACAGGAGGTCCGAATGATGAAGAAATAAGGAGACCGAATAGGACTTACCACTACATGTAAGAACGTAAGGTTGAGTGGGGTGGATAGCAATGCTTCGGACATAGTCTGAGTGAGCTTCAAAAGAGTGTATCCTCTCCAGGGTGTTGTAGTTGAACACTCTGATCTGCATGTCATCAGAGCCTGTGACCACCCAATTTTTTCTGGGTACAAATTTGGCTGACCTCACAGGTAGGTCCATGCATACCTGTAATACATCGTTGTTTTTTTTATTATTATGTTGGGGGCTTCGCCATTATAAACATAATATTACTCACACACAGGCATGTCACCAATCAAATAAAACATGCAGAAACACTATAAATAGCTTTTGCTATTAATAATTTAGCTTAATTAAAGAAAACAATAATAACATTTTACACAAAAAAAATATCTAGATTCAAAACAGTACACATATTATAAAGCCAGATACCAAACAATACAAATACCAACAAGCTTGTAATTTTAACAAAGATGGATTGATTATTTGACTACTGCTGTCTATTGCCTGCATCATTATTGTGGATCAAATTAGGTCAAGCTAATGAGAAAAAAGCCATACACTTAAACAATAAATTTAATCTACATCTAATAATTTATGTTTATAGCTATGTATAGTAATTGACATAATCTGTAGCACAATATTGCTAACCTTGGTTTGGTATACACATGGGTCAAAATTATTTAATTGCTGTAATTTGTGAAAATAAGTCGTTATTTGCTCTCAGCAATCCTACTATTGATGATATTTTGGTACAGTAAAAAGAATTCCTATTTGTTTTTGTTAATATATTTTCTAGTTCAAGAGGACAGAATAAGAATAATTAAGTAATGGATAATTAAGTAACTGCATTTGCTTAAGTGTTTTATAGGTACTGACAGTTAATTTGCTACCATGCAGCTCTAGATGGTTTTACCGCAGTTCACTTGGTTAAAATTTAAGTGTTGCGAATATATTCCAAACAGAGAAATTCTTTTGATCAAAATGAAAGTCACATCTAATTGGAAACAAGAGAAAGTCAGTGACGGAAATTAGCAAGTTACAATAACTGGGCACTGATCATATCAGTGAGCTACCTCGAATCTCTTGATCTGAAGCTGTGTCTCGTAGTTCCATATGTTGACGTCGCCGTTGTAGAGAGAGCACAGGAGCCATGGCTCGGTCGGGTGCTGGTCCAAGCACTTGACGCGGTCCGACCTCGCCGTCAACTTCCTTTTGATATCCAGTCTCAACGGCTTTAAAAACATTAAAAAACAGCTAGTTAACACCGCGATATCGACATTAAATGTGTATATCAATCGTACTTTTTACAAACGCCGATGTATAACGTTGGCGATGATGACACACTCCGTAAATCATTTAATTACAAAACTAAATGGTTTCCAACATATACTATAATGGTTTATTTTTTTACATATTACGGTCGTCATCTTAATATTCTTACCATTTTTTAGTAATCAAACATGAAAAATTATATTGTAGAAATTAGTGGCCGAAGAACCGTGTAAGTTTGACAGGGTGGGTGGACGTGTCACTTAATTTTTTTTAACTGAGCACAGAGTCACTATTTCTGGTAAATATAGAGTGCGAAAGTATGAATAGATCTTTGTCCAAGGGTGGCACTCCACTTGGCGTATTTATCCAAATATTTGCGTGAGTGAAGGAAATGCACTATATTGTTTCTAGCGCATGCGACGAAGATGCCAATAGCGCAACGTGAACACGCAACGCCAAGTAGAGTACCACCCTAATATCCAAATACGTTTTTGATGGCTACGTGTTCCTTTCATCGTTTGAGCATTTGAGTTGGTTTTTAGCCTTATTAGTCATTATTTTACTGCAACTCATTTAGGTATTAGTATCAATAGTTTTGGTATTATTTCGGATTTTGATCGGGTTCCGTTCGAATTGTCATTATGTCAATTCTAAAACACACAGCGTGATGTGAAGAAGCAGTTCATGGATATCCTTATATCTAGTTTTACATACCTGGCAACTACTTAAATATTACCAGTCTTGTCACCTAGAGGGCGCCTCTTTCCACGCGAAGGGGCGCTGCTGTCCTCTAGACTGACATAGCGTTTGTGGATACCGGAAAACCGGCATTTTTTATGTAAAAAGTTTTGATATCCAAGTTTATCAGTGTAATTACGGCTTATAGTTACGAACAAAGTGTTTTAAAAGTGATTACAATCCATTAGTGAGTAAAATCAAAGTGTATTTTACGCATTAAGTGTGTATTATCGATCAAAATGGATGATCATATTGTGGATTCAGACATTGTGCATCATGAGGAGATATTGAGTGAGAAAAAGCGTTTTTCAAGTGAGGAAAGACCGTCATCGTCTTCCTCGGAGGAGGACGAGGCGACGCCGCCTCCAAATAAACGACCGAAAAGGACTCGCGGAGAGTCTTTTGTGGAATCCTGCGATCCACGTATTGACGCACTTATGTCTCAAGTAAGTTATCTTTCTCATATGATGCAATTAACACAACATCCTTCTGCTAATCGTGATCAAAATTTAATACATCAAAGTACGACACGCGAGAACACTCAAACAACTGAACAATTTTTAACTCCACCTCGAAGATCTTTGGAAGTTAATTTAGGCGAATTTTCCACGGAGATAAAAAGTAATAACATTGTACCGGATGCAAAACTAGATCGCCTGACAAGCTTGGACAAGCTACATAAATTTAATACTCGAGCGTGGCAGGGACTCCGATACAAGAACTCTTTAAATTCTGTTTTGGCTACCCCAGGATTTGTTGAACTCAAAATAAATCAAGAATTGATTCATTTGAACAAGGGGAAGGATTATTTAGCATCTACAGAGCAAGTGTTAGCAGGACTGTCAAATGCAGTTCTGCACCAAAAAGAGTTACTGAGAGAGGGTTTGCAGAAATTAGTAGATTGGGCCGCTTCAGAGGAAAAGAATTTAAATGCAGGAACCCTCTATGATAAAATTTCATTGTTATTTGGAGCAGAGTCGCCCATAAGCAAACACTCTGATTTAACTATGCAGATCTTATGTGGAAAAAGAACTGAATGTATTGAAGTTCGACGTGATAGATTGCTAAATGAAGTAAGCAATATTAATCTCAAGACTTGTTTGAAGAATATACCTCCAAGTAACGAGTTTTTGTTCAGTCGGGAACAGTTGCTACCTTTGACACAATCATTGGGTGGCACGCAAGTGTGGCTAGACACACCATCATATTTAAAAGAAAAAGATAGGAAATCTGGGCCTAGCACCAGTACAACTCGACCACGTGAACGTCAGAACAGGTATTATGATGGCAATAAGAAGGCTCAATACAAAAAGACAGGTCAAGATCACACTTACCACAAAGAGAATAAAACAGGTATAAAGAAGAAATATATAAATAAACAACAAAATAAAACTTTTCGCCCAAATACAAACAGTAAGTGACAATCAACATTTACATTTCCAAGGGGGCTGTCTGCAACTATTTCAAAAAGAATGGAGACAATTTGGAGCGAACCAATTTTTATTAAAAACCATAACAGGTCACAGACTCCCTTTCAAGAACAAGCCCCCAATGTTCTACCCTACTCAGACACTACAAAAGAAGTATGCTACAAAAACATCAATTCAGATGTCAGAAGAAATTCAGAAACTGAAACATCAGAAAATTTTAGAGAAACCAGCTTCATTAAATCCAGGCTATTTCTCAAAGATGTTTTTAATAAAGAAACCAGACGGAGGGATCAGACCGATATTCGATCTCAGACAATTAAACACACATGTTACAGTAAAGCATTTCAGACTGATTTCACAAACAACTGTTACGGAATTCCTTCAGAAACAAGACTGGATGGCAAAGATCGATCTGTCACAAGCATATTTCCATGTACCGATTTCAAAGACACACAGACGATTTTTGAGAATAATTTACAATGGAGAAATCCTTCAATTAACGGCCCTTCCTTTTGGCCTTTCTTCAGCTCCTCAAACCTTTGCAGCCATAACGAATTGGACTGCGGAAGTCCTTCGGGCTCGAGGGTGTCGGATCTTGGTCTATCTAGACGACTATTTACTAGTGCACCAAGATCGTTCCATCTTAAAAGCTCAGGTTGCGGAAGCCGTGAGTTTCTTGGAACACCTAGGTTGGAAAATCAACTACCTCAAGTCTCTGTTGGAGCCGACACAGACTTTAACTTATTTAGGCATAGAATGGAATACACAGATGGACACATTCTGCCTACCCAAAGAGAAAATCCAAATGATTCAGACAATACTAAAAGACTCGAAAAACAGAGGCAGCTGCTGTCTGCGCCAGGCACAGAAACTTCTAGGCCATTTAAATTTTGCCAACCTAGTAATTCACCGAGGCCAGCTTCACTGTCGCAGACTACAAATTTTTGTGAGACAGTTCAGACAAAGCAGGCCAAGGTTACAGAAGTCACTTCCACCAGGAGCTCTCGGAGAAATCCAGTGGTGGTTATCAGCAATAAAACAAAATTCAGCTCCGATTCACAAAAAGAATGTCACACATTTTTTGACCTCCGACGCAGCGGATGCCGGATGGGGCGCTCAGTTGAACGGAGTGAATCTGTCCGGAACATGGAAAAGGTACCAGAGGTCATGGCACTCCAACCTAAAGGAAATGTATGCGGTGTATGCAGCAATAAAGAGTCAAAGACATTGTTTAAGAGAGGCTCACATTCTAGTGCAAACAGACAATCGGACTCTGGTGGCTTATATAAGAAAAGAAGGGGGAACAAGATCCCTGCAACTACTAGAGTTGACATTGAAACTGCTACTTCTAACAGATCAGTTAAAAATTCAGCTTTCTGCATTCTACCTTCCAGGCAGATTCAACAACATAGCAGATCGGCTATCCAGAGGTCGTCAGATTCCCGAATGGCACCTACTACCCGAGGCCACGGAGGCAATTTTCGATACATGGGGCAGACCAGAAATAGACCTCTTCGCATCATCAAAGACAACTGTGGTCTCAAGCTACGTCAGCGTAGATTCGAGAGATGGTTTAGCAAGATATTGCAACGCTTTCAGTCGGCCTTGGCATTACCATCTAGCATGGGTCTTTCCACCACCAAACCTGTTACCGCAGGTGCTACGCCATCTCAACAGTTCAACAGGGAAATACATTCTAATTGCACCAGCCTGGAACCAGTGTTTTTGGAAGCCAGATCTACAGGCCAGGGCGTTAGAGAAACCAATTCCGATCAACAACCTACGGAGGGTTTTAATAGACCAGACTACAGGTACCCATCCACCACAGGTGGACCAATTGGAATTGCAGGCGTGGCTAATTGGGGGTGGAGCGACACTATAGTCAACTGGCGCAATGAAGAAAAACAACTTTTACAAAGCAGTTGGAGAACTTCAACACTAGCCAGCTATGCCCCGGCTATTAGAAGATGGATTGAATGGAGTAATAAAAATAATGTAAACTTTAAAGCTCCAAAAGGATCAGATATAGCAAAATTTTTAGCCAGTTTATTCATAGATAATAACTTTGCATTTAGCACAATCTTGGTTCACAAGTCGGCAGTATCAACATACTGTGGAAACCCAATAGAAATTTCAGATAATTTTTTAGTTAAACAGATCTTAAAAGCAATTTCAATAGCAAGGCCTGTGTCACAAAAACCGCCAATATGGGACACAAAATTAATATATGACTGGCTGATATCCATACCTTTAAAAAATACATTATTTGATATTGCTAGAAGAACCTCAATTATTTTACTACTAGCGTCTGGACGTAGAATACATGATTTAACATTGCTTAAGATAGCTGAAAATAGCTTAGAAGATAATGGTGACAAAATCATTTTATGGCCAGCTTTTGGCTCGAAGACAGACAACTCTAAAAATAGACAATCTGGGTGGTGTTTATTGTCACACAAGAATAGGACAATTTGTCCAGTTTACCACATTCGGAAACTCATCTCACTGTCTGAGACTAGAAGACAAGAATACCCAAATCTAGACCACCTATTTATTACTGTCACAGGAGTAGTTAAGGGTGCTTCTCGCACAGTAATAGCAGGTTGGGTGCGAACAATATTTAAAGAAGTGAATATTGAATCACCCCCAGGAAGTATAAGGTCGGCAGTTGCTTCTAAAGGATGGCAAGAGAATAGGCCAGTTGATGAAATCTTAGAGAGAGGAAATTGGAAATGTTTTAAAACTTTTAGAAATCATTACTATCGCACAGTGGAAAAGAGTGACCAGAACAAATCTTTCTTAAGTTCAGATTTGCTATATAATAACTTTGCAGAAGTTTGAGTTTATTTTGATTTTTCTTTTAACTTAACAAGTGATAATTGTTATTGTTTTTTATTAGATTGGTAGATTATTTAATATGTTGATTATTGATTAGTAACAGATGTGATATTGCAACATAATTGATCTCTACAATTTAAAAAAATTGAGTTAAATTACACCAGTAAAAAACAAATTAACATATACTGGGTGTTTTAATTACTAATTATTTTTTATTTTTTAATTCACATAGCGTTTGTGGCTCTTGTCACCAGCAGATACCAAACACATCTTCACATCACGCTGTGTGTTTTAGAATTGACATAATATGAATGTTTTGCATTACAACAAAACATGTATTATGTCTTGAATAAAACACACAGCGTGCAGCAAGACTCTTGCTGGTGATGGTGAAGGTGCTATGACAGTCTAGAGGACAGCAGCGCCCCTTCGCGTGGAAAGAGGCGCCCTCTAGGTGACAAGACTGGTAATATTTAAGTAGTTGCCAGGTATGTAAAACTAGATATAAGGATATCCATGAACTGCTTCTTCACATCACGCTGTGTGTTTTATTCAAGACATAATACATGTTTTGTTGTAATGCAAAACATTCATATTCATGACTTGGTTACACAAGACTACACGACATGATACATTTTTCAAAAATGCCAGAAAAAAAAATAATCAGGAAGACCTGAATGCATAAGGAGGTGTAGCGGGAAATGTAAAGTAATTTCATGCCCTACATTCCGAAATTCGACGTTCGTTTCGTGCCGTTCTGCTGGTACTAATTGTTATTAATAGCAGAGTAAGAGGGACGTTAGAATACGAATGTCTAATTTGTTACTGGTCTTATACTTTGGGGGACTACTCTGTAATTCGAAGTTGGTATCATACTATCCTTCTCACTCACATGTAAATGACAATTAATGTGAGCGAAACAGTTTAAAAAGTTAAGTTTTAGTTGGAGGGAGGAGGCTTGCATATAAAAATTAAAACATAATATATGCCTATTTCACACAAGCTTAGCTGTCTTGCATGCTTAGTAGCGGAGTAGCAGATAAATATTCCGAAGCTATTTACCTACTTAAAAAAAAAGGATTTTTTGACATTGAGCGTTTGTGTTTACGATTTGTTAGCTGTAGGTCCAATACGCCTTTCGTCCAAATCGCGTTTGGCCGTTCGTCTACTATGCAGTTCGTCCAATAGACACAAACAAATTTAGATTTTTCCGGGATGACAAAAAACCTAACTTATCCAACGCGCTTTTTGCTCAATCGATACATAAGTCGTAAAAATCCTACCATTCCCCATCTTCTGGATACTCTAATAAAGAATGTTTAATATGGTATACAAGGTTATAAAGAAATAATTTGTGGATAGCAACAAAACTTAATTATAAAAACGCGGACCAAGACCTACCTACAGTGGCCTGTTTTACGAAGCTACTTTTTTCTGGTAGTTAGCATGAATTAGAAACAGGCCACACTCCACACGATGACAAAGGTTATAAGACGGCCTAACATTAATATAATATGATTTTTTATATAAAAACATATGCTCTCTAAAGATTTAGCCTTAATGTTAAATATAAAACTACAAATAACATGAAATTTCATCCAAAAATACTTTTGTGTCAGGGAGTCGTTTCTGAACGGATCGGAACTGAACTGACTGTTGTCATCGTGTTGTCATTTTCATTTGACAACTTTGACAGCTCATGGGTTCATGGTTGTACGCACATTCAACATGTACGCATTGCGTTTATGCTGGCTAATCTAAGTGGCTAAATAGACTGGTGATATTAATAACAATAACCTCATTGCAATAAAAACACAGCGCGTTTTGTTGTTCTGTTGGTATCTCTGTGAACCACAGCTTTTCATCACATCACCTAGGAGGCGAATGAAGTACGTTTTTGAAAGCACATTGAAAACACATGGCCACATGAATTGCTTTGCGATAAGCAGTTGGATTTTTGATTTCAGATATTTTTAGTGGAGTTAGTTATTTGATATCGTTCTTATAAATTATTCGCGACAACGAACGATATCTCTTTAATGTTTTGGTAGTGATTTTAATTCATGATTGTGTATCTAACACAGGCACAGGACCACATGCCATGAGGAAACCGGTGGCAAGGACGGATTGTAATTCGGGTTAAAGATACTTTATTCTCTAAAGAATTACATGAAATTCACTTAAATGAGAATATTAGAGAGAGAGAGTAATTAAAAAAATGTGAAAAGTTAATTGCTACAGTCTTCAGTATATCCATTAATAAAGCTAATACTGTATTTCTGTGTGGCTCACAGCTAACACAGCTTTACTGCTTCGCCATCAGCAAACGGTCGAAAAATGGGCGAAGAAAGGGTAAAGATGCGAAAGCAGCTAGGCTTGCTAGAAGGTGTAGCCATAATTCTAGGCATTATATTTGGAAGTGGGATATTTATATCTCCTAAAGAAGTTCTGGAGAACACTGGGTCTGTGTGGGGTGCTCTGTCAGTTTGGGCTGCTTGTGGACTGTTGGCAACGCTGGGAGCTTTGTGCTATGCTGAATTAGGTAAGTATTTGTTATATGACCACATAAGAACCTACCTTCTTTTTTCAATCTAAATTAATGGATATTCATTCAGTAATGCATTATGCTGTATTTGGTAAGAGTAACTAATACCAAGAGCCAATTTATAAAATCTCCATCCCTTCTTGACTTTACTACAGTATGGTAAAAACATAATTTACAAAATGCTTTACCTAGACATTATTTTTTAAATGACTTTGAAACTCATTATTTTTTTTTTCTAAACAGGTACCACATTGGCCCAAAGTGGAGGAGATTACCACTATATCAATGAGGCTTATGGACCTTTGCCGGCATTCCTTTATCTATGGGATGCTAATTTAGTGTTTGTGTAAGTGGAGAATGTGTCATACATAGAAGATGCTTTTATTTTAGAAGATCATTTGTAGTTCCTTAATTTATAATATTTTTTTATGGTACAGTCAGCCTCATATGGTATGAAACATTCAAGGTGACCAAAAAGATCAGCACGCAATACTAGTTCTATAGGGTAACGAACTATTTGGCCGACTTAGATGTTTTAAACTAGGCGCTGAATGTACCAAGCAGATGTAAAATTTGAGTTTTTATTTTATTGAAATATTCTGCCCTCCTGTTCAAGAATCTTTTAATTAAAAGGTCTTCAATCTTGTTTGAAAAGAAAAACTATAAGTAGCACTTTGGCTCACTATTCAATCTTTGGCTGACCACTGGGCGAGAGGACAATACATATTTCGCTTACAGTAACTTTAAAGAATTGATCATTCAGCTGATAGTGAGTTGCTGCCATTGCATTGTTATATGCAACATGTGCCTTTTATTCCCTGCTATGGTTAAAATCTCATTTTCATTCACAGCATAGATACAATTTTTTGTATCCTTTCTTTTATCTATAATCTATAAGGTTAATAAAATTACAAATCAACCATTATTTTTGCTGTATTTAGTACCTGCCTGGTTGTTTATAAATTATGTTATTTTAGAAATTGCGTTAATCATTGTGTCACTTTATTTTAGACCAAGTACAAATGCTATTATGGCATTAACTTTTGCTAATAACTTGTTGGAGCCCATATTTCCAAATTGCCCAATTGACCCCTTGAGTCAGAAGCTAATTGCAGCTGTTACTATTTGTAAGTATACCTCATTTATCTCTCTTACACAGTCAATGCCATCTTATTCACTATGACCAAGAAGTTGATGTGGATAATTTAGAAGTGATTATCACTACATAGTATAAAATAAAGTCGCTTTCTCTGTCCCTATGTCCCTATGTCCCTATGTATGCTTATATCTCAAAAACTACACAACGCATTTTGATGCGGTTTTTTTTAATAGATAGAGTGATTCAAGAGGAAGGTTTTTATGTATAATTCTACGCAGACGAAGTCGCGGGCAGAAGCTAGTATAGTATAAAAAAATAAATTTTAAGGAAACTTAAGTGTGTAGAGTGTGTTTTCATGTTACCCCATATAAAACAAATATAATAATATAATTTGTTTATTTACAGGCTTTCTCACATTCATAAATGCTTATGATGTTCGATTTACCACAAGAGTCCAAAATATCTTCATGTTCACCAAAATATCTGCCTTGGTTATTATAATTATTGGTGGGATTGTGTGGTTGGGTAAAGGTAATGTTAAACTTTACCATATGAAATATTATTCCTTTAATGTTGTAAGTATACACTGTCAATTGTTGCAATTGCATTTCCAGGAAGGGTAGAGCAGTTTGAGGATGGTTGGGCTGGAACAAAAACCTCTGTTAGTGACTGGTCTGTCGCCTTTTACTCAGGAATATTTTCTTATTCTGGATGGTAAGATATTTAATGTAACTAATGTTAAACTGATAATTCTTTTAGTTTTAAATTTCTAAACGACACTGAAAATTTGAACACAGAAAAATCCGAAAAGTAAAGCTATGGCCGGGAATCGACCCCGGATTCTCGCCATTCTGTGACGCGTGCTATACCCCTATACCACCCATAGCAGGTGGGTAAGCCTTCGAACTTTTCTACATGTTACTAGCTGTCACATGACCTTGTTACTATGCGAATTTTTGTCGCTAAGCGTCATCTGTTTGAACGCACGCACGCGCCATGGAATGACGAGGATTTGGGTTCGATTCCCGGCCATAGCTTTACTTTTCGGATTTTTCTGTTCTAATTTTGAGTGTCGTTTAGAAATTTAATTTCTAACTGTAAAACCGTAAAAGTAAACATAAAAAAAAGAAGTACAAATTCTTGATTCATTTGATAGTATCTTTTAGTATTGTTAAAGTTTTTAAAATTTATTTTTATCATCAAAACAACTTTACTGAGCCCAAACTAACATGGTGGAAATATTTTCATTTATTTTTAATCTATCTATCTGTATGAACTTCTCACAGTAAATGTCATAGTGATGTTACATTGAACTGACAAGTTAGAACATTCTCCTTGGACAGTGCCGTAGGTGGTGGGCTATGGGTGGGCCAGTAATCAAATGGTTTGACTGTACTTTAGCTAACTACCAAAGTTCTGAACGACTGCTCCAAATTGGGGAATATCTTTTATTTGTGTTCGTAAAGACTGTAACAAGGGCGACGCCGCGGGCAACAGCTAGTATTTAATAAAATACAAGATGTCAAAAATTAAGTCAGACATTCATATTAAATACATACATAGTACATATATTATAATAAGCTTGGTTTTGCTTGCTGTCTACAGGAGCTATTTAAATTTCATGACAGAGGAGCTCAAAGACCCTTTTGTTAACCTGCCACGTGCAATTTACCTATCTTTGCCGATGGTGACGGCTATTTACCTGTTAGCGAATGTCGCCTACTTGGCCGTGCTGGGGCCTGTCGGCGTCAGGGCGACGGAGGCTATCGCTGTCGTAAGTGTCTCCAATTGATATCACAAAGTTTCTTTAAAGTAGCGATTGCTTGACTGCATTTATACTTATGAATTAGAACGGGGCTTAGTTGTCATTCAATCCATTTGTTGTCTAAATATTGCATTATTGCAATTGTATACATATTTAAAGGTATTTATTTTTCCTAGGACTTCTCTGTTGCTGCTTTGGGTTGGCTCAGGTTTGCCATGCCGACGCTTGTGGCAATAGCTATTTTGGGAGGTCTTACAGTACACATAATGACATCGTCTCGAATGTGTTTTGCGGGTGCACGAAACGGACACATGCCAGAACTGTTGGCACATATCAACGTTAAATGCATGTCTCCATTACCATCACTTATATTTTTGGTAAGTACTAGTTAGTGAGACAATGGTGTTAATGGATCTAGCATTGAGATATCACAATGTGTTTTACTTGTTTCAGATGTTAATATCGTTGATAATGCTTATCCCCAGCAACCTGACTTCACTTATCACATACTGTACCATAGTTGAGTCTTTCTTTACCACTCTCAGTTGCAGTGCTGTGTTGTGGCTGCGGTACAAAAAGCCGGATTTGCATAGGCCTATCAAGGTAAACACTGGAAATACGCATGGTTATGACTTTTAATGTTTCATGTTTTTCCGCGTGCTCTAAATCTAAAACACACTTTACCATGTTCTAATTGTAACAAAATTCTGAAATATTTAAGTGTAACAAAAGTTATAAAGTGATTAAAGCAATATATGTACAGTAGAATCCGTTTATTATGACTCCGCCTATATTGACCAGCCGGTTATTATGACGTAATTGCACTACGAAGTTTGGTTTTCATATAAAATTCTTTATAATAAAGTCGGATATAATGACTTCCCTTACAGTGACATGTCGCTTATTATGACCCATTTTTAATAAATTATGTCCGGTTATAATGACCGACATGATTCTTTACACCTTCGGTATTGTTCGTTGATTCCCGACGACGTTCGGCACGTGGCTTTTTTTTGTTTTGATTCTCAGTGAGTAATTGACGGTTGAAGGTCACGCATTGTTTTTCGTTTGTTACTGTGAAAAAAATGTCATCTCAACGACGTAAAGCATTTACAATTGAGGAGAAAGGTGCAATAATATGCAGATTAGAAAATGGAGAATCTAACTCATGTCTCGCAAAGGAATTTGGCGTGGGTCATACGACAATCTCAAACATACATATTTACATAAAAAAAGTTTTTCATTTCACATAACGCTTTATATGACGTCCGCTTATTATGACGTGTTTGTCAATTCCTTTCAAAGTCATAATAAACGGATTCTACTGTATTTATATTTATTAAGTTTTGTGAACGTGATCAGATGTTGAAAAAATATACGCAACTCTGAAAAGGTTAGTTGTCCTGCCAGTAAATATAAACTTAGCAATTTGGCGAATAAAGTTGATGTTATAAATATATAACACTTGACACGTTTGGAACAGTGAAACAAGCACTACGTGTCGGCTTAGGCCCTGGTACACCTGATGGCAACTAAAATTCAAGCATGTGTGTACAGGTGCCAACATGGATGCCAGTGGTGTTCGTGTGCGTGTGCGCCGTGCTCCTGGTGGTACCCATACGCAGCGAGCCGCTGGCCGTGTGCGCGGGCGCCGGCATCACGCTCGCCGGCGTGCCCGTCTACTTCGCACTCGTTCGCTCGCGCCCAGCATGGCTCGTTCCCTACGCTAGTAAGTACGAACTACCCAGACACCTTTGTAAGGCCGCCGCACTGATCTCTATTACATATATGTATAAGTATAGAAGTACTCAATTTGGAAAGGCCATTCAATACAACCTCATTCCCTAAATATCATAATTGCAAAATACTAGATTGCCGATTCACTCGATTTCTAAAATATCGAATTCCCAATACACCACACTTTCTTGTTACTGTGTTTCTTTATATATCGTATTGCTAAAGCAACTTGTTCTCAATACACAATGTTCCATTTCAAACCGAATTCCCACAATACCACATAATGAAAACACTAGGCTCGCAAAATACAATGTCAAAATTCAAAATTTATTTGTGCAAATTGGTCACCAAGGGCTCTTTTACATGTCTTTTTTGAAACTACCAGCGCATTCGGGAAGACCAATATTGCCAAGAAGAATGCGCCGCAAGAAACTTGTCAGAAAGTCATTTTTTCAAAATAAAATACATTAAGCTACTACAATACTTAAATTAAATACATTTATAAAGGGGGTGCATAAGGTCCCCGAGCCTTTAATTATATTAGTCTATAGTAGAGACGTATAAAGTCTCTACTAGTCAAGTAAAACAAAGTATGAGAAGAAAGAAAGATGAAAAATAAACCAATAAAAATAATTTAAGTTCAGCGGAGGTGTAAAACTTACTAAAAAATTAAAAGGTACTTGAAACATTTACTTCTTTTATCTACCAGATATTCAATATACAAGATAGCCATTTTATTGAATCAGGCGGTACTTTGCGGAGGTTCATTTCAATGAACAAAAAATTTACCTTGCTACACCGCTACTACCGCTTGAGTAGCGGAGTAGCAAGGTAAATTTTTTGTTCATTACAAGATAGCCAGTTTATTTAATTCCCAACACACAAGATGCTGTTTATACTTTATTTCCGAATGCCTAAATTCCTAAAAGACCAGATTTTTAGTTTAGTAGATTACCTACATAAGCAGACGCGGTGTTGGCTCGCGATTATATGGCGAGGGGGGACCGAAGGAAAAGTAGTCAAAGTGACTGGCCCTGTGCCCTATAAAGTCGACATAGGACAAGGTACAGAGTGGCGCCGGCATGTGGACCCCGCAACCAGTAAAAATAGGTACTCGTTGGCCAGAGTAAGTAAAGGGCCGGATGAGGTTTATGTTTTACTTGTGTGGGTGGCGGGTAGTTTTACTTTATATTAATATAAACCAGTCAGTCGATAGCCCTGGCTTTTCATTGACGTCTCAGAAAACATGGTATTATATAAAACTGATACAAAAACGAACACAATATAAATAAAGTATGGTATAGTGGGAATATGACATTTTTAATGAGCCGGTATATCGGCAATTTGGTATTTTGCAATTATGGTTTTAAGGGAATGAGCGAATACGTTTTATCGAACTTTTTATTACTGTCCCATCTGTGATCTCATCACTATAGTTGGCCTATTTTGCGTGTCGCAACGCTAGCTTAAAATGCACATCATATGAATAAGTTATTATTTTTATTGCAGCAAAGTTCACTCATGGGTGCCAAAAATTGTTACTCTCTGCTGTAGAAGATAAAGAAGAATAAATAGAAAATTGAATCTCGAACGCTCTCTATTGTTACGTGAGTTTTCTCCATTTAGTTGAATCATTTTAAGTAGGTAGTTAAAAACTGTAGATCTTTTTGTGTTTTGTCTAGCTGAGTAAAGGTTTTTTAAATCTGTAATTTTATAGTTTATATAAAGGTGTTTTTATGGTTTTTAGTATCATAATTTTTCCATGTAAAAAGTACTTATACTATGTAATAAAGATGATAATACTAGTATTCACAGCCTTCGAAGCCATGGATTTTTTGTATACAAGGCGTGGTGCATGGTGGTCTTTTGTTACATGAAAATTATAAGATTAAATACCCTAACATACTTTTGAAAGTATTCTTAATTATTGTCGTATTGGTATATTAATATTCCAATACGCTAATGTAAAAAAACTTGTACTTGTACTTAACTAATTTAACTGTAAGAAGTTCCTGTTTATAATGAAATTATGTAACTAGTCGTAAATGATCAGAAAAAAACATCTTTAATACAACCTTTTTTTGCTTACTGTACTTTTTGTCGAATATTCTTATATTGTCTTCCACTTTACATCCGTGTACCAAATTTCAAGGCAATTCAATCACCAGAAAAAACAACGAAGAGGTCAATTTAGTAAAAACATGTCAAATGTTTTACACAAAAACAATACTTTCCTAATGAAATGTTAGGTACTTGTTTTTGTTTGACAATGACAGAATACTCATTTTGTAAGCCATTATTTTTTCTCAGATTTCATGTAGTACTTAAATATTAAGTTTCCTTATATAAAAAAATATCTCACGAATCGAGTAAATTACATGGCAGTATTATTTCTGTATATTTATTTTTATCTCAAGTTAGGTTTTTACAATATTCATATAAAAAGTAATAAAACAATATTAATACAAAATATAAAAACATTATAAAAACCTAACCTAGGGTGCCGCCGGCAGCGAGGCAGGGCCTAAGCTACCGGTGGTCAGGGCGACAGAGAAAGGAACCTATTATTTATTATTATTATTACATTTTTCCAGTACTTCGAAAATGTGTTCTATTACTATGAAATTTTAGTATTGTAACCGGCTGTCAATTGTAAAATGTAAATCTTTCAAATACTTAGGTACTTTACAAAACTAGTTCGCCTAATAGTTCATTTAAGGACCATGTTAAGGCTCGGTTATTCGGACACAGAAAGCTTCACGGGATTCCCTTCACCCGCACATAAGATATTGACAGAAGTTCTGCAAAAAAAAAAGTGGAAAGTAAAGCCAGTTATTAGAGGTAATGAAAAATCTATTTTTCTATGTATAATTATATCGATAAACGGTTTTATAAATTTAAAGAGCGACCAATACAACCGACCGTGATCTAGTGAAGTTTAATCAATCGTGTTTTGAAACATGATCATGATCAAAAAGAAGAAGATTTGAGTGTGTCTAGATAACCTGGCCTTTAAAGAAACTCTGCGTATGTCGTCATTTAGAATCGAACGACAGTGCCTTATAGTGCATCACTTTATGAAAGTAAACTTTTGTAAATGAATTGGTATTGTGGATATATATATTATGTCAGTAGTTTTACAATCCTATTAAGTTAAAAATGCTAAGTGTGTTATAAGCATACGTAATCTCAAGAATATTATGTAGGTACCTATTGAAATAATTATTGAGTGTGTAATTAGTATTTGTGTCACAACTTTTTTGTATCTATTTTTGTAGATGAATTATTCCTATTGCCAATAACTGTCTGGTAGCTTTTTTTACATATTTTAATTGATTGATTATACACTGGTTGTGCATATGAATTTGTTTACTTTCTCTTTAAAGATGCTCTTCAACTCCTTGCTTGAAGTAAGGTATCCAATTTATATCTTACAAATACTATAAATGCGAAAATTAGTAAGGATGTATAGGGATGTATGTAAATATATTTAATTATAACATTTTAACCTGCTTTAGCACAGGATATTTCTTACCCCGGAAAAGTACATTTTTCCTGCGGGATACCGAAAAATTCTATGTAGATTAAATCGCAGCCACCGGCTAGTTATATAATAGGTTTAGGTATTTTTACCTACCTGTATAGGTACACATATTATTAAAAATCTGTAGTTATCTACTTCCGTTAAGTGAAGATATTTGAGAAAACTTACCTTATAGAGGAGGGAGGGTTATAGATACTTGTAAAAGAGAGGGGTATTACTTATAAACGTAGACAGAAAACATTTTATTGTTTTTTTAGATATTTAAACTGTGTTTGTTCATGACAATCTCGGTAAATACTGAAATGATTTTTACGGCGGTTGCACAAGTAGCTTGGCTTGGGGCAACATAAAGGTTAATACTGTCAATATCATGCCGAGAAGAAAATAAGTGGTTAATATTTACAAATTTCTTACTCTCCAAAGTGAAGCCCACGCGAACGAAGCCATGGGCCTATGCAGTTTATAAGTTAAACTTTTACAAAGTTATACCCACTCAACCTACTACTTTAGTGACTTGATCAAAGAAGTGTTAACTGTTTAACAGATATAACTCATATACATAGATACCTAACAGTGGAATACCTAAGTTAAAATATATACTTGTATATATATATATCGTATATATCTTTGTCTTGTACTGTTGTGTAATGTTGGTAAGTATTGCATTTTTATGTACTTACTTATCTACGAACCATTTTATCCATACGTTCCACGTCAATTTATTAACAAGTTGCTTGTTAGTTAGTTCTATCAAAGCAATTATTTTTTATTGGGCTATAATTGTTCTAGCTAACAGTTACCGACACAAAGTCGGGGCCTGATGAACGACTGGACCATGCGCTATATCGTTATTATACTATTCTCCATATGGATAAAGCAGGTATAAAACGCAAATTGTTATTAGTTTTTTTTGTATAAGTTAATGAAAAGGTTTATCTTCAAATTTACTTTTGCCTGTATTCTAGAGAAGTGAAAAAACATGACTATAAGTGATTTTGGCAACATCTTGCTTGCCTATCATATTTGAGTCGCAAACGTATTGGGTATTTTAGTTTAAATGTAAATGGGTAAATGATTGACGGGTAATACCTACCATTACATATATTTTATCCGGAGCTCTAAATACCGTACAAAAATTACTAAGTACCTATAGTATTGTGTGTAACTTCAAAATCAACGTTATCTAGTGCAAACCGATTTTAGAAAAAAAAAACTCCTTCGAGTTTGCGTGAATGTAGAAGACAAAAACGAAGGTGCCAGGTAAAACGCAGTACCTACATATAAAATACACACTCGAATTATGAACTTCCTCACTTTTTTGACGTCGGTTAAAAAGGAGCAGAAGTCTAATTTTTTTTATACTTTATTATTCTATTCATTATGTTTTATTGTTATAGAGCAATGGCAGCAAGGGACATTTTAACAACCAGACGGCACACGAGTTCACAACTCCTCAGGATGAGATCGCACCGATGCTGCCTGACGATAATATCCAGGCCTCCACTGTTATTGCCGGCTTGATGCCAGATTCATTCGGGGAAATGTTTAATTTCCTCGATGGTGACAGTTTTGGAATAGGTTATTCATTTAGTTGACTAGACTATTCAAAGAACTAAAAGAAGAAGATTGATTTTATAAACTAAGACACGGAATTCATAAATTACCTACTTTTATTTATTTTCATGGAATGGTAATGAACTTGGTAATTTCAGGCCCCATGCACGAATTCGTATACGGTTGGCAAGCAATCGTCAATACCATGAGCATGAAGAATAACGTGGAAGTGCGTAAACGAGCCGGGTTGCAGCGGTTCGCGCTGGCTGGCATCAACGGCATCACCCTCGTCTCCCATATCGGGGTGACGGAGATCATGATTAATGGAACCAGAACATATTGCTTCGGCGGTGTGTCACGTCCACCGGGTAGAAGGAGCGTCATATGCAAGGTTTAATTATTGCAATATAAGCGTTACGTGTAGGTAAGGCTTGCGCCCAAAAAGAGATATATATTCGCTCGCATCTTCTAGCGTTTACTCCGGCAGCCATCTCGTCAAGAGCTTTTGTTTGGTTCGGCTTTGACCATAGTCGCTATCAATTTTTGATCATAATAAGCAGATGTAATCCTAAGCTGTTTGCAGGGTGCGATGTATCAGGAAGGAAGATTTTCGTGTAAAGTTCCGTATCTCCGCTACCCTACGGTTCTAGGATACAGATATTGCATTGATAAATATGCTGCCGTGAAATCCATTGACGGCAGTTACAAAAGTAAATTATTTTTATTTTATTATGAATTGAATCTAATATTTCACCCTAATTTTTTGAGCAAAATATGTTTATCACTAAGTTGTAACTTTCAGCAACATATTGTGCTCGTGGTGAGGCGATTCCAAAGTTTCATTATGATTACATCTGTGAACGTAGAGATATCAAGATCAAGAGAGTAAATTTGACCGACCCTAACGAAAGGTTTAACATAAGGAACCCCGTCGTGAGAAGAGCAGAATATTACAGAGCACCTTACGACATACTTAAAGCTTGTCCCGATTGGTAAACAATGATACATCTTATTCTATAATTATTTAATAAGAGAAGTGCATGATTAAATGGTTTCATATTTTTAAATTACGTTAGCGACAAAGTTCAGCCGTTACATACACACAAACATTTTGTTCTGCAAACAATCCTAAAAATGTTCTAGAATTTAACCAAATAAAGTCAGCTTATATACAGACAGACAGACAAAAATCCCAAAAACTGTTGGGACGTGTTCTGTTATCGATTCTAAGTAACTAACCCCACCCAATTTTGTTTAATGTCTTGCGTGTACTGTACAGACTTTCGACCCTTTTCAGCTTTACTTTATGTACCTATAGGTAGATGATAACCATTTTCAAATACAAATAAAATTATTTACTTCTAGTAGTTCTCCGCGGCTTCTCCCCTCTTCTATTTTATTTATAATCATATTTATATGTATACCTACATTGATGACAGGGATCTTTGGTGGCCCACGGGGGTTAGCACAATCGCTTAATGCGTGCCAAGTTCAGCGTAAAGGGCAGAGTAGCTCTGTCATTGTGGTAACCCTCCACGCATCAAATTGGTTTGGGCTATAGTTCCCACGCGCGCCCAGTGCGGATTGGGAACTTAACACACACCATTGAATTTCTTCGCTGATGTGTGCAGGTTTCCTCACGATGTTTTCCTTCACCGAAAAGCTCATGGCAAATTGCAAATGCAATTTGCGCACATAAATTCCGAAAAACTCAGAGGTGCGCGCCCGGGATTTGAACCCACGACGCTCTGCTTGAGAGGCCACAGGTCAAACCACTAGGCTACCACGGCTTCAATGCTTTAGTTGGATCAATTACAAAGTACATACTTTATATCTATTTTTACCTTAGTACCTATTTTTTATTGAACAACTGGAGCATTTGTTTATTACTTTGCAGGTATGGATGCAACTTGCGTATATCTCCTGAATCCCTTCATCAAGATTTACCAATGGGGCTACTCCAGGCTAACGAAACGGCGTTTGTAGGGCACGGGGGGAAATATTGGTTATCACTGTACTACACACAGGTAAATATAGCGTAGTGGCATCAAAAAAATAAAGAGTGGTGATGTGGCAATACTGGGCCGTAAACATGACACTTCCTACTGTCATTCAGTGGCATTTGAAAGAAATTAGCCTTTTGTTTTAACGTTATAAAATCCTTAAGATGTAGTACTAATTTGTCAACGTAACTCTAAACTTATTAATTGAGAGAAAATTAATCTGATTAATTAATTGATAAAAAATGTAGTCGCTAGTAATTAACCGACGATTAATTTAATCATGACTAAATTAATCGAAATTCTTACGTCTAAGATCAAGCAATCGTCATTTCAAATCGTTTATCGCGATTAAATAGGCTCGTCTTAATCGTTAATCGTTAGTCGATTATATTTTGCCCTATAAAGATTTAGCCGCGACTATGTTCCGTTCAGTTACCGCCAATGGTTACCGCTAAATACCCCATTGTGTTTATACCTAGACACGCTCTGATGACTCTAATTATTAAGTATTCCTGATTTATTGCGTTAAGAGTACCTAGGGACTGAAAGTAACTCGAGTTTTATATTTTTTCAGCTTTCAACATACGCTATATACTTCCAAGCACACGCAGAATATCCTTGGCAATCCAATAGGCCTATTGTATCTACCGATAAAGGTACCATAAAGTGTTAACTAATTTACCTATTAGGTATGCAACTTATAAAAGCGTGTAAAACTCATCGTAAATTATTTGATATTTTAGGTGGTATTTGGGAGCAGCTACTTAAAGCCAACATTGGTCCGGATATGAACCTACACTACAATTTGAATGGCATTTACAACCGATATCCCGCGTCGCCCGCCGCGCCTGATATAATGCGAAACGATGGCCAGGTAAAACTAAAGTCTTTGACACTATCCATGTCCATTGAGGTAGCAAATTTTTGCATTTTTGAATTTTCATTCACGATAGGTACTAATTATACAACTTTCTGCTAGGTCCAGCCATCGAACTTTAGAACCGACACAAGAGACGCTGCACCTGAAGACGTGTTAGTAGGCAATTCCCATTTGTCTGCAGATGGACCAGGTAATGTTTATATCGATGTCTTTGGTGTTAATCATTTTCATCCAAGCTACAACTAAACACCTCAGACTTCGCTTTGCTCTTTATTTTTTTTTTCTACTCGTTGCACAGACTACTAAGAGATACTACGTATCAGACCGCCAACTCAGGAACAAGACAATTCAGCAGTAAGCAACTGTATTTTATCTGTACCACTGATGATGTATGACGTTTCTTTTTTTTTTTAATTAAGATTTATACAAGGCCAAGGAAAAATGGGTTTTTAATCCATGTTATGAATGTTCCTTTTTTTTGGGGATTTATACGGGGCTAAGGAAAAAAGGGCATACATCCATATCGTGCTTACTTAGGTATTGTAATTCGAAAAAAAAAGTTCTTTGGTCCCGGCATTTAATTGATCACTTTGTGACAAGTGATCAATTAAATGCCGAGAGCTATATGTACTGGTGAGAAAAATAAAATACGCATATTACTTGTTAATTTTTTTATTTTTTAACCTTTTTTTATATTTTTCCAGTGCTTTTCTTTGCATTTCCGGCAAATGGTTGCTGTTCAGGCGGACTATGTCAGTGCCCTTTAAAATTTTGTTTATCGTATTGCACCAATTATACACGGAAAATTTCACTATAAGGGTGACAAAATTGTTGAGGAGCTCTGCGTGGTGTTCAGCACAATCTATAAACTCAAAAGCATGTTTTGCCATAATTTTTTCTACGATCATTTGCGTAATTTGATTTTTATTTTTTGAGATCATCACGATTTAGACACTTTAACCACTTTTGGAGTCTTTTCTCAACGGTCGGGAAATGGTGTAAAATAGCGTCCTGTCGCAATGATTTACACACACAGCACTCGTAATACATTTTGCAAAATGCAAAATATTACCAAGAACCGTCCGTAGTCACAGAAAAAGCGGAGAGGATAAGCACAACGACTTCACTCAATCAACACTCTAACGTGACTAATAAAATCATGGCTGCCGGCGCCCACGCACACAAGGAAAGCGCTCACACACATCTATTGCGTGTCTATACACGCTGTCTGTCAATTTGAAATAAAAAGAACATGGCGCTACTACTGACGATTCGTTATATGAAGATTACAGGCCGTGACTCGTTGATTTTAATCTGTCAATTATGTGTTTATAGACAAAATTGCAATCACATACTTTTTAATCTTGGATAGTCTATGGCACTTCGGACTCAACTATAATGATTATTATACAACGCTCTAGACGACTATAATAATTTCAAAATTAGAACTTAGTAACTTCGATTGAGCGTCGTGAGCGCTTGGTGGAACGCACCCATTGTAAAGTTGGAAATATCTGGCAAATTTACTTCCATTTGAACACACTAACTTTTTTCTTCTGTTACATGATTGGTTAGTAATTGAAGTAATTGGCCAATCAGAAACAGTCTTATAACGACGTCTCATTAGTTCTTTTTTGTGCTACGAAAATTTAAAAGTTTTGTTTGTTATTTGACGCAAAATCGATGGTGTTAAATAAATAATCCCTAATTCGAATTAAACATGAGTGACAGTGGCGAGATTAGTTTCGCCGCTACTCCAGAGGACATAACTACTATTAATTCATAAGTGGAAGGTACAATTTTCAAACTTCACCCACTGTACTTTACAAAAGGTTATGTATGTACCTCGATAGGCGATGATGATGATGACTCGTAGAAAAAGTATTGTATACAATAGTTACATAATTAGCTCTTAAAATCTCGTGCCTTACTAAACACGGTACTCGACTTTAAGAGCCTTCATTATGCAACGATTGTATAAAATACTACCTATATAATGTTTTTAACCTCCGACGCAAAAAGGCGGGTGTTATAAGTATGACGCCGATCTCTCACTCCCCCCCCCCCCCCTCTCTCTCTCTCTCTGTGTGTGTTAATCTGTCTGTGGCATCTTAGCGCTCAAACGGATGGACCGATTTCAAGCGGATTTTTCATTTGGAAGCCAGTTTCCTTGCGGTGGTTCTTAGCCATGTTTGATAAAAATCGGTCCGGTAATATGAAGAGGATCAGGTCTTTTCCAAAATTATGTAAAACATTTTTGACATAAAATTGTTTTTTTCAGGTACTCGTTTTTTATTTTTATTTAATGTTAATGTTTTTATACTTTAAGGTGGTGAGCCCAATCTTGGTAGCTACAATTTCCTACATGACTCTCAAGTTCAAGCAAAGTTCGACCATGGTAAAAATGTTAAATAAAGTCCGTTTTGGTAAGGTTTTTGAGTCTAAAAATACAGAATACAAAGAAAGAGTGTTGTTTTATTTTTAACTAGCCGTTGCCCGCAACTTCGTTTGCATAGAATTCGTTTATCGCTATCCCGCGGGAATTTTCGCAATCGAATAACGCAATTTTCCGGGATAAAAAGTAGCCTATGTGTTATTCCAGACTATAATCTATCTATGTTCCAAATTTCATCCAGATCGGCCCAGTACTTTTTGAGCCTATTCATTACAAAAACATACAAAAATAGGTACAAATCTTTCCTCTTTATAATATTAGTATAGATAAACATAAAATCATGGGGTAACTACCTAACTTATAATGACATTGAAAATGTACAATAAAAAACTTGATAGACATTCTGTTATGGTGATCCTTGGCTCAAAGCCAGCTCTGTGTTAGCTTACCACAACTTCAAGATTTGGCTACAATTTCAAGTCAGAATGGCACGTATAGCATGAAGCAAAGAGAATATAATCACTACGTTTTATTATTACGAATAATGAAATTAGTTTTATACTTTAGTATTCTAATATGACTCCAATTCACCATACAGCCGACGGCAGACATATTACCGGAATAAAATAAGGCAAGGCGCACATTACCAAAAAGCATTTGTGTACTGGATTACCACCTACACGGTTACAAAACAGACCTGAAAATTGATGTGATTTCTCTTATAATAACTGTAATAGAGCAGTTAAAACTAAATACTCAAGCAATTAAATATCTTTAAAAATGTATATTCCGAGTGTATATTGCATGTCAAAAAGATATCGTCATATGTAGTCTTGATTTTAACATTCGATTTCTAAACGAAGAGCACAGATACAACAGGGGCAGAATTAGATAGTACAGTAATTGCCACCGCACTCGAGTCCGATTTAAAAAAATCGGAGTCCTCTGACATCTTTCTTTGTGCAATTTCTGTCAGGTCTCATGAAAAATCCCGTTATTTTGCTTTTGTAACTCATCTAACAAAGGCATTAACTGGTTGCAACGGCTGACTACTGTTAGTGGAACACGCGTTATAAACGCTGATCCGTTCAGTGACATCGTGTAAAGATTTATTTTGGTATCTTATAATATCGATTTTAGCCTTCAGAAACATAGTGTTTATTTATTAGTGGCTCAGGTGGTTGCTGTATAAGCAACAAAATTTTCGTGCCACAGTCCCATTCAAGGTAAGCATCAGTTACTCCTATAGAGAGTTAATCAGTAATGAAACTGTATCCAAAGAAAGAAGTATTTTGTTAACGTAATGCTTTTCTCACTTTTATCAATTCTGCCAAAATACACTATGTTGTTTTGTAAAACATTATATGTGTGTAGTTGTTTCCATTACCTGATACAGTTGATTCAGATTAATACTGGTAACTAGGGCAGCTTTTACCAGTCTATATCTATCAATTAAATCTATATTATTTTACTTAAATTTGATCAGCTATCAGAAGACTTCATCTCACCAAACATTCCTAGATCACAATATTTTGCTGTTTAACTTACCCACTAATCTCTCTGGATTTACATCAAGCCAGATGATGTGTGACTAACCTCTTATATAAAAACAAAATATCCACCAGTCAAATACCAGCATACCACATTAAGTATAAACAAAGTGGTTAAAGTTGGCACAGCAGGAAGAAAGTAGTAGGTAGATTAAAATCATGTCATGTATGGACATTGCCATTTATGCTGCCTTAAGTATGTGGGCAATGAAAAAAAAACTCTTTTCTGAAATAATATCAATCTTCCTAATTATAATAAAAGTACAAAAACATAGCCCTATACTTGACTTGCCATGGATCCAGCATAACAGAGGATAACATTTAAGGATGTGAAACTGGTGTAGTTGAGAACAAATAAAATTGATTCTTGAGTAAAGTGAAACTGATGTAGTGGAGAACAAATTAGAATGATTCTTAAGTAATTAGGTAGTGGTTTCTTTGTTATAAGTAATTAATATAAGCTTTTGTGTTATATTGGCTCTTACTGCTGCACTCTTGATACATTAGGTGTAATAAAATTGTTCTTACTAATAAATAAGCTAATGAGTCATTTTTGTAAATTTTCCTTACAATAATTAAAAAAATCAACTAATTAAGTCTCTATTAATTTAATGTTGATTAAGATTGTGGCAAATATGTAATTACAGATAATTAACGAAAATATTTCAATTATTTTAAGTTTTGGTTTGATTAAAATACCTATAATATAGGGTAATCCATGTATAAAGACTGGATACCTATGGTCAAAATTTTTTTTTTCTGTCCCAGGATTAATTAGTTTGTGACAATACACTTCTTTTTCTGTAAATAAAAAGACTTGCATTTGGTAGCGAAAGTAAAGTTAGTTAAATACTAAGTTTGTTAACACTTGTCACTTTTGTTTGCCTTTAGTATGAAAAATATATTTATTACATTAACTACCAAACAAGCAAGCATATGCTGTAGCTATTTTGCAAGACTGCAGTTAAGCGAATATATACCCATAGTGCAAGTCCAAAATCACAATAATGGTCAAAACATGGACACTTAAATGTATACTGATTGTTATTAAAAATATATATGTTATTTCACAGAGAGAGCCGTGTCTTGGGGGAAAAGCACCCCGGGCACTACGGTGGCCCCAGACACACCGGCGCCAGCGCCCCAGCCTCCGGGTAAGCCACTGCTACTGGTCTTATAGTTTTCCTTTTTATGCTAAACTTGAACTTTTTTGGTATAGCAATTTCATTTAATTATTTTTTATATAAAAAAATTGTTGGGAACAGTAGTATAAACAAATAATAATTTAGCTGTCATTTGTTTCTTAAACCAAGGATAATGTTAAGATTAAATACATATATTACTAAGAAATGGGTGACAAAGATGTGTTAAGTCAAGTGCTATGATAGTACAAATCAGATAACACAGAAAAGCATGCTACACTAGACACCTTGTTATCTCCACAGTTGATGTATTTCAGATGGCGCTTTATCGCCCTCCATGCGGCTTGGTTTCGTTTTGATATAAAATTTACTACAAATATAAAGGTGATCAATCCAAATGGGTCAGTAGGAAGTAGTTAAAAACTATAAGAGATAGGGCAATCTGTTCTTAGGAACCATGGCATCAATTTAAGATTGATGAAAAATGGCATTAATTTTTTTTAATCATACTTATTTTTTCAAAATTTCTGCGAACTTGGCATAGATTGGTTCTGCCAGTTTTTAGTTGTTATTGTTGACAGTGTTACTTAGTTTTCAGTCACAAGGATCACATTTTTAATGGAATCTTGTTAATTAATAAAAAGAAAAAGTAATTGAGCCAATGTTATTATTTTTACCGGGTTCGATTCCTGGTTATGTATTATTTTTTTACAAAAATTGAAAAGCATTTTTATAAAACCTAAAAGTGATGCCATGGTTCCTAGGAAGTAAGAACAGATTCCCCAATCTTTTATAGTTTTTGACTTCTCCCTACTGACCCATTTCGATTGATCATCCTGTATATACTTGTATATATCCAAATATCTCATTGAGGGAGATAAGTCTTTCATATTATTTATTACGTCCAGCCATGTCATGAAATCATTTTTTTTACCATGGTCAAAATTGCAAGGTGAAACTGCATAAATTTTAAAATAAATAAAACAGCTGCAAAAGATTAAAAAAATCAAGTTAAATGTAATATTGTTGTTTTTGATTTTCTGTTTTGCCTGATTTTCGAACCTTGTCGTCAGTTCTCAGGGCACACTGCCCTCTAGACATATTATTTATTCCATTTGCATGTTCGTTTATCTAGACCATAGATGTAGATCAAGACAAAATAAATAGGTATTTAGGAATCATGTTGATTAAAATGTAACCAACTTATCGCTACGCTGAATGAAAGGTACGCTTCACAGTTAAGTCGTAATGATCCGTGGTCCGAGGTCCGTCTTGAGCATGTATTCTAGTAAAACTGACTATCTTTCAATATAATTATGGTTGGCGTGATGCGTATTGACTGCGCAGAGCACGCCTAAGAGCGTGAAGTCATATCGATAGTGTTTAGCTGGTTTGTTTGTACATTGCGTCACGCATCTAGGAGCGCGGTACGGTGAGCTGCGACAATCTCATCTCCGCTAATAGAGTGCGAGGCTACAGATAAATCACGGTTCGGTTCGGCTTGTTTACTTACGCCTGCCAATGCCCATAAAATATTGCTTCAAGAAAACTGATTTACTTGCGCTGAGGAAACAGTACCTATGCTTTTTACTATCCTACTAATATTATAAATGTGAAAGTTTGTATGTTTGGATGTTTGTTACTCTTTCACGCCCGAACGGCTGGACAGATCTGGATGAAATTTGGAACATAGATAAATTATAGTTGGGAATAACACATAGGCTACTTTTTATCCCGGAAAATTGCGTAATTCCTGCGGGATAGCGATAAACTAATTCTATGCAGACGGAGTTGCGGGCAACAGCTAGTTATTAACATAAATATGACAGTGTTTGCCCGTCAGTTCATCAATTTGAATTTGAAATTTAATATTGGTGAAATTCGGGTGTCCTCTTATGATGTTCGGTCAAGTGCAAAAATAAGTATCGATACGAACTTCTCAAAAATATGTCCCAAGACCTTATTACGCCGGTGTAAGAGCGTATGGTACTTATTATTGAAACTTTGACTAGATACATATTGTTACACTTGACTGTACATAACATGTACTATTTTTATAGTTAGGTATATTTATTTAGTTTTAAGTATTGTATATTTAGTTAACTTTTAGATCTTGTAAATATATTTGTTTTTTTTTTTCAATAAAATACATACTATTCTTCTCATTTAATATTCTTCTTTCGTTGTTTAACGCATTCACTGCCACCGACGCATACATGCGTTGTCGTGAATTTCGCTCGGTGCCGCTGTCATAATTTTACAGGCAATTGAACGCACATGTGCGTTAGTGGAACCTGAACTAGGCTTTTTAAACAATCAAAATTAAACAATATTTTATATTTGTGTGATTATGACATTTTCAGCCACACAGACGAAATCATAATTTAGCAATGTGCCTTACTTTTACGAACGAAGGGATTACGAGTAGGAACCCGATTCCTCCTCCTCCTTGACAGCGCGTGACGGTCAAGGTCAACAATCGCGCCTGACGAGCGTGACAAGTATGGCGTAGGTACTTCATCGTCATCGCGAATACAGCGACGCCGCCAAAAGAGTACTCCTTGCATCTACATTGATGTATTTTTTTAATTGCAACGGTCATGTTAAGTAGGTACTTACGTTTATTTCATAAAGGAAGGAATATATCCGTTAACCGTCGTGGTACCGATTTTCTACTATGACAACACTGACCCGTTGCAGTATTAAAATTAAATGTAGGTAGTACCTACATTTAAAAACGAGTACCTAGCCTTAAACATTTCCCTGTTTGCCAGTTGTCAGGCAGGTCAGGGGACGGTTCAAGTAAGTTTTTTATGTCTTTACTTTTGAACTAACTATAAAAAAGGAGGATGTTTCCAATTTCCTGGTATATTTGAAAAAGTGCTTACATTAAGCAAAATCAGCTAAGCAATTATATTTTCAATCGCCGTTACCTGCGATTTTGCCCGCACAGAACACGTTGATCGCTTCTGCGAGTTATTTCAGTATATATATGAGTTTCTGTATAATATAAAACTAAGTCTGGTTATTTGCAGCATTTATAACTCAAGTACGGCTGCACTGATTTTTATAATCGATGATTTGTTGGATTGTTTTCTACCCATAATAGCTGAATATAGTAATAAAAGCCGGCCAAGTGCGAGTTGGATTCGCGCACCGAAGGTTCTGTACAATTTCGGCAAGTGAATATAAAATCCAGTGTTAGCAAAGCCCTGCTCTTAAGTAAAATGTAGGCAGTGTGAGGTCATTTTAAATTGGTTATTTACATAGACAGAGAGATTAAACAGTTAGATTAGATTTGTAGATTTATTTCATTACTTGTGGTATTAGAGATATCTTCATACCAAATTCCAAATTTCTAGAACAACTGAAAGTACCCCCTATTTTTAGAAAGCATGGCAATTTTTAAGGAAACACCTATTCTAGACTCTTTTTATGGATATATATGTTTGTCAATATATTTATTGCTTTGTTACCTCGTCGATAAATGTGCCGATGACCAGGGAAGCATACGGTACGGTCCTCTGTTCTTTTTATATAGCTGATCGTAGCGAGTATAATGTATCTAGTAAGCTTTAACATGGAAGCCTATAATTTATTATTTTCAGTCTTGATAGCTAAGGGTAAGGCACCTTTTACGACTTTTATTTGAATTTTTAATTCCTATCTAATTCCTTAATTTATTGCTAATAGAACAGGATAAGGGCAATGCTTCAAACATGCCTAATGCATTTAATCTGTAAATTAAACTATGACAAATTAAAAACAAACATTTATAAAATATAAGATAAGAATATATTTGGTGCTCCTTAACAATTCTTTTTTTTTAGTTAGGATATTCTAATGATCTTACTCATTGTCAACTTTATCGAAAAGCCTAACTCGATGAACCAGAGTAACAAAACGACAATAATTGGGACCCGCATTTAAAATAAATTAAGGCTAATGATTTTCGGCATTAAGCAAAAAATATACATAAATATTATTTAATTCAAATAAATACTTACACAAGTATGCGAAATTTCAAATCAATTGGATGAAGATATCTGGTTCAAAATTGAGTCGCAGGATTCTACTCGGACATACATACATGCATACATACAATACATACATATACATACATTACAAGGTAATATAAAGAGTAATAACCTTGTAATAATAATAAAAATTAAAACTGAAATCAAAAATATTTGGCAGCACCGTTTTTTTACTTGCACCATAGAATTTTTCAAATGTATTTCTTTTTCCAAAAAATGTATCTGCTCAATTGTATTTAAGTAATTCAAGAGTTTCGAAAGCAGGTATTCATGCATTGCTTAAAATACAAATCGAGCTGTAATTTTTGATGTGCACATGTGAGATGTATTTGTTAGTGATACTTACTAGAGTATTGCTAACGACTCAGCAAGGCCGAAAGCGTCTGACGTCATTTCAGAGCTCTTACTTGTTGTATGGTGTTACCTCGTTATAATTATAGCCTCCTATAAGAGAATAACTGGTCGTGTCATGTCGCAAATTGTTTGTTAAAGAGGTACGTTAATTATGATCTGTTTTTAGGTAAAATTATACGGTTTTCAATCTCAGATCTTTCAATACATTCATCCATCTTGGCCTTATTTCGTCACTTTATATTTGGTCTAGAAATACATCTACAGAGAAGTCTAAAATAGAACATCAGCATTAGTCGGCATTGTTTTTGTTTGTTTTTATTATCTTCATATGATGTGCTATATGTAGATATACGATTCGATATTTGTTCGTAATGAAAATACTGCACTTAGGTCATCGGTTAAAAAAGGTATTCGTACTTATATTTGATTAGTGTGACGCATGCGTACATTGCGTACGTATCGTCGCTCCCGCAGAATAAAACCATAAATTGCATTTACCTGTTTTTTATTGTTAATTCATTTTCGTCATCTACGCGGCAAACTATACCTTAATGTTTTCCACTTTTCTGAATATCGCTAGTACTTACGAAGTTTAAAGAGTCTTTTTACTCACGACGGACGCAGGCGCTAAAGGAGCCACAATTCTGATTTTATTCTTACGAGTAGGTACCGCGACGACACGAACATCTGAAGCAGAAAAAAAAAGTTTGAATTAAAACAAGATCATTTCAAGATAATTTTTAGCAATCGATATAACCCAGAAATTGGCTATGTGTACTTGCGTATCAGAACTGAGGCCATGGATCGTGTTAAATATCATTAATATAATATGTAGTTACGTAACATTTATTTAAATAAGGGCTGATTTTACAAGATTGGCCCTATTCAACGCGTAACTCTATGGGTATCTGTCAGATAAATAAGTGCCTATCTGAGGATTAAAAAATCGGCTCTAAGTTAAAGGAAATGGAATTCGATTGTCATTAAAACTGAAATGTGATGAAAAGTAATTATAATAAAATATATTTAAGTTCAGAGAATGTGAGAGAGTACTATTAAGCAATTAAATTGAATGTCAGGAGACGTCGCTATTAGTAAAGGTTTTCAAGTTACGAGCAAAAAAACTGAAAAGGGACTTCTAACCCCTGCGGCCTTGCCTGCCCACTGCGGCAACAGTAATCGAGGGGGCTTTAATAAACACTGTTCAAGAGACCTCCCACTACTTCTGAAACTACTTAGCTAAGTTCCGCTTATTTTCACATTATGAGTGTCTACAAGCCTAGTTATTTTTGGGCTTCCTCACTGCACTACTATCTCTTATCTTAACTATCTCTTGTGACCTTTTCGGGGTGTCTAATCTTTCGAAGCTGGTTTTGTCGTTCACGTTCCTATGATTGCTTTTCGTGCATTTCTATTTAAAAATGTGAGTGTACAATCTTTTTAAATGGCTAAATTACGCGTTGATATGAAATAACAAATTTATCTACGTCGAAATAAATATAGTCAAGTATAAATATAATAGGGAATATTCATGTTTTTTTTATTGATTAAATAAAAGCTCATTTGTGTAACATGACAAGCAATATAAAAAAAAGATTTTTCAAATAGATAACTATTTGTGTATGTATGTATATGTATACATATATGTATTATAAAAATGAGAAATGATAAAGTATACAGTACAATATTGTGGATCGAGGTGGATTATTTAATTTTGCTTGTGATTTTGTTTACATAATTTTGAAGGCAATGTTGGATACATCGTTATGAACGATATACTTGTTACTCAACTAAAAAATCTCACGAATATACATACTTTATTTTTGGAAACGAGGAAACGTTTACATATAGGTAAATGAATGTGACTGTACATAATATGTTCTTAAATTTCTCAAAAAATACTGGTCTGATGTGGATTTGGGTTATGTACAAAACTTTGTTAAAGTAGATCGAATGTTGGATACAGTTTCGTGATTCAATTTTGTTATTTTAAGCTATTGCTCAACAGAGCAATTCCCTCGGTTGTTCGCTTTTCTTTCACTCGTTCATCGGTGTAAATAAGTATTGAGCGAACTGCTTATTCGCAATCGTTATATCTTCTAATCAGCAAGTTAACAGTGAAACAAAACGTTTAGATATACGTCTCAATAGTTTTTTTTTATTTCCATTTAAATTGCTTGAACTAGTCAATTAGCGTCACGCCACGAGTCAAGGCATAGCGCAAGTTGGTAGAAGAAACATTATTCCACAGTGATTGGCCCCGGCAGAAGCGACAAAGTAAAATTGATTTTTTGGAGTCTAGGAGGCAAATATTGGTCCTTCAAATGCTTACGGAAAACAGAGCTATACATATGTATACAATGTAATCAAAATACCACAATAACATAAATCGAATGTTATTCTAAATTTAAAGTTGTCAATAATAATGATTATTTTCTTTCTTTCAAGGGGTGCTGGAAATGACAGCCACGGATAACATTCGCTTCAGCGGGCATACGCTTGACAAGGCTACTAAAGCCAAGGTCACATTAGAAAACTTCTATACAAACCTCATATCCCAACATTATGAGAGAAAACAGAGGTAGGTGTATAATAGTATACGTTTGAGCTACATTACTAGTTATGACATGATTTTTTATTAATTAAGTTATAATAATTAATTGATATCATATCACCTATATTATTATTTTATTAACTCTGCAGTTGTCCGGCTAGTGTTAACAGATCATTTTAAGGATTTTATTTATTTCATTCATTGATGTATTTTTTTAGGCTGGAGAAACTGGAGGAGTCGCTCAAGGACGAAAACTTGACGGAAAGTCAAAAGCAAGAAAAGAGACAACAACATGCTCAGAAGGAAACAGAATTTTTGAGACTCAAGCGATCTAGGCTCGGCGTAGAAGACTTTGAACCTCTGAAGGTAAAATAAGTAACAAAACCCAACACCCTGTTTCTTTACTAACTCCTTTACACTTGGGCAAAATATGCGCGAAAAGTAATTTTAACCTCATGATTAAGTAACTTGATGTCAATTTTTGTTCACAGGTCATAGGAAGAGGTGCGTTTGGAGAAGTGCGTCTTGTTCAAAAGAAAGATACTGGTCATGTTTATGCAATGAAAATACTCAGAAAAGCCGACATGCTTGAAAAGGAACAAGTGAGTCTTCTGTTTACTTAACAAGTAATTGTAGAAGTAAGCTTTACCTAATACATACACCAATTTATGACATACTTACTATTTTCTATTATTTTATTATAATTATAAATAAAGGAATCGTGCGGTATAATATGAACTCGTAATTCTATAACTAATTTATTTTATTTGAGAATAAATTATTTATATGTAAACAATTTTTTTCAGGTGGCTCATGTCCGAGCCGAGCGGGACATTCTGGTAGAAGCGGACCACCAGTGGGTAGTGAAGATGTATTATAGTTTTCAAGATCCTATGAATCTATACCTTATTATGGAATTCCTTCCTGGGGGGGATATGATGACGCTTCTAATGAAGAAAGATACCCTGAGCGAAGAATGTGCGCAGTTTTATGTCGCTGAAACAGCTTTGGCGATCGACAGTATACATAAACTCGGCTTTATACACAGGTAACAATAGCTGCCATTCCAATAACTGAACTAGCGTCAATCGCTAGCCTTTGAATTGAACGTAATGGTGTAATACGGTTCGTGTGTGCAGAGACATAAAGCCCGACAATCTGCTGTTGGACGCGCGCGGGCACATCAAGCTGAGCGACTTCGGACTCTGCACCGGCCTTAAAAAGAGCCACCGCACTGACTTCTACCGAGACCTCTCACGCGCCACTCCTTCCGACTTCAGTACGTAATCATATATTCATCATCAATCAGTAAAATATACAATCCATTGCATGCCTATTTTATTTTCAACATGAATTAATTGTCATTTTCTGTTTATTTATATGTCGTGGTTTTATAGATGAATAATTCGTGGAATCGTCACGTTAGACTTTTTTTCAGTTTCGACGTCGTCGTCAGCGATGGACTCCAAGCGGCGCGCGGAGTCGTGGAAGCGCAACCGGCGCGCGCTGGCCTACTCCACCGTCGGCACGCCGGACTACATCGCGCCCGAGGTGTTTCTGCAGACCGGCTACGGCCCACAGGCCGACTGGTGGAGTCTCGGCGTGATCATGTGAGTACACAGTAGAAACGTACTACACGCCTCGCCTCAAGCCACATCCACGCGCGCATTCTTAATGGACGCTTTTATATTTCGTTATGCTGCGCTACGCCGGATGTACGGCGACCGTGACTGCTGCTTAATAGGAGAGCAAATGCAATAGATTATATACAGCGGGATTTAAATTGCCATGCACAATTGCACATGCCATGCAATAGGCGTCTTTTGTACAGAAGACCACGGTTTCCTCGGATTGCCACAATTTTACCGCGTACGGCAATTATTACCTTCAGTACCAAATGTAAATGAGAACATGCAAAATGTGAAAAGTATGTTTTTTTATTTCATCTTTTTACCTATACTTTGTTAAAGTGTTTCCACACTGTGTTTGGAATCTGGAATGTTAATATAAGTATAGAATATTCGGCGTAAACGTCTCAGCGAGCTATTTAACGCAATTGCGACTTTTTCACGAGCTTTGCATTAAACTTTACCTGTTACTTGTTTATGTTTGTGACAAATCTTGCAAGTCGAATTTAACCACTCCCAGTTATCGAATGGTATTGAAAGTTGTTGTTTATATGCAGATTAGATAACAACGCAAGTTCAATCTAATAAGAAGCAACAAATACTTGTGCTTTATGTTAGCACTCGCAACTTGTAGTATTTATTTTATTTTATGGTTCTAGGGAATAAATACAATGATATTAAGCTAGAGCTTATCTTCCTGACTGGTCCTCTTCAATATTCTGAAATCCTGTAGACATCCAGTTTTTGACGTTTGTTTGAGTTTCTATGCCGAGTATCTATTATATTTTGCATTGCGACTTACAATTTCGTACATTTTTTATTTAGCTGCTATGCCTACCTATGCTATGGGTTGTGTAGGTATATGTAGCACGCGTCACGGAATGATGAGAATGCGGGTTCGATTCCCGGCCATAGCTTTACTTTTCGGATATTTCTATGTGTTCTAATTTTCAGTGTCGTATAGAAATTTAACTACTTTTCATAATTTTACTTAGGTAGGTACCCTAATATTACCGGTGACAGCAATCCTTCACACGGCATTCTAATAATATTTTTTATTGATTGAGACTACATTCCTTCTTCATCGTAGCTTCGAATACACATCGTTTTCATTATGAATACCGATTGTGTATTACTAGACAATCGTACACATTTTGTTTGTTTGTTGAACGCGAGTCTTTGATTGACTCTGACTCAAAACAATGTCTAACATCGGAATAGCCAAGCGGTTAGTTTCCCTGAATACAAAACCTGACCTAAAGTTTTGGTTTCATTCCGCACGGAGCATAGGCATGTATTAGACGGTCTATTCTGTATTATCGCGATCCATATCACGAAAGATTGATGCGTGTCGCAGTGGATCTGGTTGTTTTGAAATCTACGATCCTATATTAACATTCCAGTATCACGATAACATTAACCGTCTAATCCATGCCATGTTATATTTATCATGAACGCGAATTTTTATAATCAACTAGCGGTTGCCCGCGGCTCCATCTGCGCAGAATTCGCTTATCGCTGTCCTGTGTGAGGTATGCGATTTCCCGGGATAAAAACTATCCTGTCCTTTCCCGGGACTGAAAGTATCTTTGTACCGAATTTCATTAAAATCGGTTTAGTGGTTTAGGCGTGAAAGCATAACAGACAGACAGACAGACAGAGCTACTTTCGCATTTATAATATTATATAGTAAGGATTCGTGAATAGTTTCTTTAAGAATGCATTTTTTATTAAATTCATATTCCTTACCTCGGGTTTAGATGATTTGCTGTTATATTATCCCATGATATACAATTTTATTTAGTAAACAATTCTGCAAGGGAAAAACATAAGGCATAGCAAAATCTGAAATTGCACAAGGAAACTACATCAACTTTGTATTGTATAGTGCGCAGTATTATTTTACATAAACATATAGTCTATATAGAAAATAGCCAGTAAAAGCATGTTTTAAATAGCCAATGCAGTTTTTAAACACGTTTGACTTACTAAAATACTTTCTTTTTTATAAAAAAATTTGCAGATTTCGACTGTTAATGTTTAATCACTACAATAAATAATCGTTCGGAATAGGTAATTTATCTGCACTGAGAATAAAGATTTACTGTTCTTATTATTTTCATTCTTTACAGGTATGAGATGCTGATTGGTTACCCTCCTTTTTGCTCTGAATCTCCTCAAGAAACGTACAGGAAGGTGATGTCTTGGCGGGAGTCGCTGACCTTCCCTCCCGAGATCCCGATCAGCGAAGAAGCGCGGGAAACAATAATGCGCTTTTGCTCCGAACCAGATCGCAGGTACCACCAATATTCTTTCTCCTATACTGAGACGCAAGGCTTATTTAACTGTTGGTTTATGATTAGTAATGTCCCTATAGTATGTGGAATTGATGTCAATCAGTATATTACTTGCGATCTGAGCCAGTCAATGTAATAAAATCAAACCAACAAGTAAATGTTGATGATATTATGCAGGCTGGGTTCGGGGCGCGGCATCGAGGACGTCAAGTCGGTGTCGTTCTTCCGCGGCGTGGACTGGAGCCACGTGCGCGAACGCCCCGCCGCCATCAGCGTGGAAGTGCGTTCCATAGACGACACCTCCAACTTTGACGACTTTCCTGACGTCAAACTCGAGATACGTAAGTACCACAACGACCAAACAAAAAACCTTATTTATCAGGCTTCACAATTTGCAACAAACTTTTGCGTAAACTTCTTTTTATTTTATTCTATAATATTCGTTCGCATGAAAAACACGGTAGGTAAATGTGTCGTGTTCCGGATGGCCTTGAATTTACTTCTTTTACCCGTTATTCGTGTAAAATTTGGTAGATATCCACAAACCTGTGTAACGAATTTTGACTGCTCTATGTCGTACGAAAGAAAAGGCGAAATAAGTAGTGGTTTATGTTACTACTGGCTGTGATCAGTTCATCTAGTGTTTATTACGCATATTTATTTTCTCGTCATTGACTTCTATTCGAATCCCCATGATAGTGAAGTATAACCATATGATAATGAAGTATTATTGGTAAGGGATAAAGACGTGATTTGTGTGTGTGTGTGTATTATTGGTGTTTGATTTGTTGCGTTTCCTATTTCGGTTTCCGTTGACAGATGTAAACGAACCTTCTTTGTGTGTGTACAGCCGCGGCGCCGATTACACAGGATGGCGAGGTGGCGTACAAGGACTGGGTGTTCATCAACTACACGTTTAAGCGGTTCGAGGGCCTCACGCAGCGCGGCACTCCCACCAAGAAGTGAACACTCGCGCCGCCCCACGTCCGCACGTCGCCCGCCCTACATCCGCCTCACACTCGCCCCACACTGTTACCACCTCCACAGAAACAATTCTCACACGTCAATACGAAAGACTGTTTTCCTTCTTCACCTATCGTTTCCTAGACATTTCATTTTTCTTGCCACTCTGTTCATTATAAAATTACATACTAATACTGCATTAAATACAGGCAAAATCAGGTCAAGGTAGTCGAATATGTATTTTAAAAATATATTGTGATTGTACCTATACCCCGTATGTCGATGGACTCTGTTGGATCCGATATTGCAATTTACCAAGTCGCCCGCAACATGGTTTGATTAGAATGCTCTCTGTTTTCAATTGATTATTATTACTCTTTTCATGTGTTTATGTTGTTGTTTATGTCGATTATTTATTTCTTTTACGTTAATTTTCAGTCTATTCTTTTTCACGCAAGCAATCGAACTTGTAACAATCAAATAATACATTTTTTAAATCTAAAGTTGAACTTCTGGACAATGTAATCAAATCTTTAATCGATACATTCATTATCATAAACCACAATTACACAATGAAGTATTATTTATTATTATCTGAATATTTTATAAAAAGTTTATAATCTTTTTGCAGTTCAGGTAATTATGAAATTTGGTGAACAGTTTTGTCTCGTTAGTCCACGTTGTCTATATTGTATGAGCCAATGAGGCTCGTTATAATGAAGTACTGAATTAATACGATTTTAATTTAAAATTTCTATCCTTGTATTTTGCATCATTGTTTTTCCTTAAATTAACATTATATTTATTATTTATTTTCGTTTAAGCATTATACCATGAAATATTTTTAAAATATTACACTAGATGATACCAGAGACTTCATTTATTGACGACCACACTATGAAATAAACGCTTACAACTTCGAACAGGATGTTTGACGCGCGTTGGGTGGACTATTATGGAAAACATATGTGGCTTACTTATGTATGTTCGTTTATACGAAGAAACTAGTTACATAGGTTTGAAAAAATAGACGACATTACAGACCATGTGATGATTCTTTTCACATTAAATTGGTCTTTCCATCACACAATTTAAACAATTATTTTACATAGAAATTTTTTAAGAAATTTAATCACCACATATTTGTCGTGATTTATATTTCCGGAACTGCTTTCCATATTATTTCTATATGGAAGTTTTGTTTACATAGTTCACAAGTTCTATCCATAACGACTAAGTAATTAATTCGTAAGTATCTTTTAAAGGCTTTCATTTTTTGCTCACATGAACTATACTGCAATGTTTGCTCCAGCTAATAAATGTTAACACTTTAGTGCATTATTTGGAAAATATATACGAGTATGTGCACGTGCTACTTTGCTTTCCACTAGAATGGTTTTACAACTAATGTTTGCAAGAGAAATGCTGGTAGCACAAATAAAACTAAATTTTTGATATTTTTGTGTAAGTTATATGGAGGAATTTAGGTTTATGGTGTGTTTGCATTGAATATTGTAGTAATTGAACAATTAAGGATTATGCTTGTGACAATATTAAACAAAGAAATCTGTCATCTGTCATGAAATAGTTTAGGTACCTAAGTGATCTGCAGATGGATATGGATATAAAGAATTATAGTCTATTTTTTATTCCGCAGACTAAAATGATAACCACAAAATGTCAAACGTAAAAATAATGTGACCAGCTTAAAGCAAACAGTGCTGATCTTTGATTTCGGTTTGTGAATAACCGATAAATAGGTATTAAATTATATTTAGGAACAAAATTGTTATTTTAGGTAATGTTCAACGAAAATAAATAATAAATAAAATCTACTTAGCTACGTTTATATTATTGGACACTCAAACATAAAAAATAACACAGACGTATAATCGACCCGACGAAACGCCATTTTGTTTTACGTATTCGTTACTTTACAAAGTGAGTAATTAACTAGCTTGTTGAATTTTGAGCTATATGAACGTAGCTTCGAGGTAATTGTTAATCTTACAATAAAATTGCCTTTTCAAATTCAAATGGTTTATTGCAAATTATGTTGTTTTACAAGATCTTACTTAATGTATAAAAGCCCAGAAACATAAACCCTGATAGGGCACAGCAACATTCTAAAATAAGTACCTACATCTACCTATACCTATTTCGCATTACTAAATAATCACACAATGTTTCTAATACCTACCGGTATTAGAAACATTGTGTAAGTATAGACCTGGATACAACATTTATATTTATCAAAAGGGTGGCATTTTTATCTAACCTATTATACCTTTCCTAGTGTCCCCTTTTGGCACGTCATCAACAAACATTGTAGCACATCACTATTTATAAAACGGAAAAAATTGGCAACACATGAAATGTTATTTTAGTCTGCGGAATAAAAAAAAATGGACTAGTAAAAAAAATTTAGTGATAATTTTCAATTAAACTGACTAGTGGACTGGGTGCCAGCAAAAAAGCATCTAGGAGTTGTACCCCTCTATATACATAATTACCTAAGATTTAATGATTCCAGGAAATACGACTTTATCCGTAGGAGATCCGTAGACCTTTATATAGATATTATAGATACACACGGACACTAATTAACTTCACACATTTGGTAAAATAGTGCTCAATATAATCGAAGCTTCAAGAATACTTATGTCCTTTAGAGGCCTACTTTACTCGAGAGCGAAAAAACCGGGTCACTTCCCATAGAAAGTTGAATGAAAAGTGACCCGGTTTTTTTTTTTCGAGTATAGTTTGTATTTAGGAAGTATTTCCTAATTTCATCTAACATTAGATCCTAATGACAAATAATCAACGCTCTTTTGCACTCACAGGAAGACAGGAGACAGAGATCGGTCAGTTCATTTTTTTGTTAGTCCTTAAAGTAAATTATTAACTACATGCAGCCTTTGTTTCTGTTATTATAATGTGCTGATGTCTGTATCTAAGCCTCCTTAAAATCAATAACATATCAATATCACGTTTTTTGTAGATATAGGTCTTATGTCTGAGGGGTTCTTTTTAGAAGTGCTTATATTTTGTTCTTAATTATTTTAACCTAACCAATTTGACTGTGGGGTATAAATTTAAACTAACATCAACAATGGAAGTAAGTTTTAAACAGACACTTTGTTTTTATCTGTCAATTTATCAATCTAATGCGTCTATTCAAACGCTGGCTCCATTCCATATTATTTAATGACTTGCGTTTCAATTGTTTTACTTTGCTCCGGGTAAGTAGTTTATAAAAGGATATTTATTATGATTTTATTATGTATTGTCTGCGGCGTCGGCCCGTTTCAGTCGTTCTTTCAATTTAAAGGATATTTTTTATGGAACCTCCTGACACAACAAAAAAAGAATTTGCGAAATCGGCCCAGCTGTTTACGCATGATGCCGTGACCAAGGGAAATAGGGATTAATTTTTGTATACATAGATAGATAGACGAAAAATTAGTTCATCTGTATAACACGCGAACTGTTTATTTTTCAAGAATGTGTTAATATAATGTTATTCCGAGGTATACACTGTCTGTATGTCAAATTTCACAATATCCGTTCTGTAATTATTACGTGAAAATCTATATACTTACCAAGTACACATTCTCCTACTTGTTGTAGCACTTGTATCACAAAAGCATCGTGAGTTTTTTTAGTTAACTATCTATATCTGAAAATGTCTTCACGAATTTACATCAGGGGGTTCAAAAAGTGTGACATGACAATCCATTAAAAATCTACTATTTTCTTGATCGATTCAAGTGAAGCCATTCCCATAAACGCATAATAAAGACAGCTAAGTATTCTTTGCAATCGTCACATCTTTATCATGAAATGTTTGGACACGGCAATGATTTCATATGTAAAATTATGCTTCTTTGATCCGTTTTCTAATTATTATTGTTGAATTCCAGGTTTGAAAAGCGTATATGCCTCAATAGGTTCCTCCATTTATTGTGGAACGTTAAAGTTATGAGGAAAGTTTTAATTCGAAAATTAGTTTCGTGTGTTTTGACTACGCTTTACCTGTTACTAACAATCTCAAGAGAGATCAGTTGTGTCAAGGAAAACTTATAAACATTGAAATCAATTTCAAAATTGGTTCTAAACTAAATAATACGTCAAAAATGGGATCCGTAGGATTGTAAGTTGGCCGTATGTTGGCCGTATACGCAAAGCGCTAGCTATATATATATATATCTAGCTTTTGCCCGCGGCTTCGCTCGCGTTAAGATGTATAGTATGCATGCAAAGTCTCAGCCCGATCGGTTTAAAATTGACAAAGTTTCATACAAAGTTTCATCCCCTATTTTATCCCCTTGGGGGTACAATTGATCAAAATCCTTTCTTAGCGGATGTCTACGTCATAACTACCTGCATGCCAAATTTCAGCCCGATCCGTCCAGTGGTTTGGGCTGTGCGTTGATAGATCACTATGTCAGTCAGTCGCCCTTGAGATATATATTTAGAAGATTACCGGGGGTATGTGGGGCTCTCCCGCAACGGCAGGCATAATCCACTAAAAGCCACACGGATTCCCTATTCGGTCATATGTGTGGCGTTACGGGAGCACTCGGTGTCACCGCGAATTCCCGCCCTCCCCCACTGGTGCCGTTTGGATTTTTATAGAGGTTGTCTCCTCGTGGCCCCCGTTTTAAAAAAGACAGCGGCCCATGTTGCCGGCGCCTACGGGCCGGGGTTACGTGTTAACCGACAGTAGCCGAAGCCACACCGCTCCACGATCGCGTCCCTTACGGGGCGCACCGCTCCGACGGCAGGCTTATGCCCGCCGACCCTCACGTCAGCTTTCACACCCTCATCTACTACTCAGAAAGCAGAGCAGTACCGAAACCTTGATCGCGCCTGTCACCAAAAGCACCCGCGGTTGCGACCCTCTGGATTTTTTATAGAAGCTTACTCCTCGCGGCTCCTTGTCCTGAAAAAGACAAGCGGCTCCCGTTTCGACCCCACGGGCCGGGTTACGTGTCGACCGGCAGTGACCGAAGTCGCCCTGCTCCGCCATGGCAACCCGCAGGTCGCACCGTTCTGACGGTGAGCTTTCGCCCCCGTCCAATACGGCTTGCCCTCACCTTTCTCTGCAGGTACTTGACTCAGGTTCGCCTCCGTCAAAAAGGCGCCCAAAGGCGCCGCTCTCACTGCGGGTCCATTTCTGGACTCGCTGGCTCAAATCACCCGTAACGAATTGCGGGTTCACCTTACCATCCCTCCCCCCCAGTCGGATATTAGCCAACGGTCAACTAACGTACTAAATAAATTTATTTACCCTTGTTGCCCAGAGTGCACCGGCCGGTAAAAATCATCGTGTATCATAGATATTTTTTCATTAGTTAGATACAAATATGTTTGCAAAAATTAATTTATTTTCACAAAAATCTAGAACACTAGTTATCTATTGGTGCATTCTCACTGTGTGTTTGAAGCGTCAAAAAGTCACGTCGTGTGTTACTTTGAAAACAAAGTGGCACGTGACTTTGTGAAACTGCAAGTATACTGTGTGCGAGCGCAGTATGTCTCGATAATGCTTGTGCAATTAGTTGCACATTTATATATATTTTTTTCCAATTATATATTTCTATGATGATGATAATAATTTGAGGCTATTATTGAAATAAAAATATTTTTTAACCATATAAGAAATAAATATTTAAAACATTACCTACCGTTTGTTCAATTCACTCGAAAAATTATTCCGTCCAAGCTTTACGTTACTGTGTATCGAATTGTACCTAAAAATAGTGACTCTAAACATACTCGTAGCAGCAGTCCAGCTAGCATTCATTTCTAAGTTGTCGTTCAGTGTATTAGTTGGAATGGGAGCTGAGCAACAAGCGAAAGGACCTTTCGTGTTAGCCGCGCTGCGATATTTGCAAGCCCTTCGTACACGTCCTGGTTAAACTACATAGTCTTGATTTAACACGGCAGGAGGTAGTAATTACTCGTATTTACCGGTTTTAGCAGATATTATAGCTTAGTGCAATCTTTAACCAAAAAAGTTATAAGCTACACTAAAAAAAGAAGTACTTCTCATTAGATGGCTATCTTATGCCGGACCTCTCTTACATGCCCTTACAATTCCTAAAATTTGCGTATGCCATGTATGTATGTATAACTCTTTATCCCTACATAGTATAAAACAAAGTCGCTTTCCGCTAAAAGAAAAGGACCAAATCTTGAAATTACGATTTCTTTAAATGCCTTTAGTAAAAGTAGTCATTTCAAGAAGTGTCCTTTTGTAGTAGTAGTCATTTACAAGTGTGTCTAATGTAGATGCTGTCATTTCTCATTGTAATCGTAAACCTAAACCGCCGAAAGGGCTTTTTACCCAACCCTTAATTAACGACAGTATGAAAAGAAATTTAAGTAGTAGAATTTTAAAATTCACTACAAAACACTTTGCGCTTTTTAGAGTCGATTATTCAGGCGGACACAGCTTGCCTTTTATACTTTATAGAAAAGGAGAATCTTGCCGGTAGCCTAAGTAAACATCTTTTAAATTGATAAATTATCGTAAGTAGTAGATTGATTTTCACTCTTGTAGATATTCTTGAAAGCTATTTTATTTCAACGTGACACGGGACACCCTATCAAATATTTTTTAGATAATAATATAATAAATTAACCTCTATACTTAATATAAAAAGAATTAACACTGTGAGTGAGTATAGTTGGCGTCAGGTATATCGTAGCGACCAAAGTGGCCAAATATATCGGAACACACTAATAAGCCCTTTTGATATGAAACCTTATTGCAATGCATTTATTTGGACACTCGCTGCTACGATATATCTGATGCTGATTGCCTGTTTGTTTGTTTCGTAGATGGCGCATTTTTGACATAAAATGCTAGAACATCTGAACATGACAATATTTTCGTGTAAAACCTTTATAATCCCGTCTTACTCACTATTTGCTCTTTATTGTCGGACTTGTTGATTCGTTTCTTTTGGTGATTAATCGAGCGATTCAGCCGTTTTCTTTTACATGCCAATCCTCTCCTCGTGAACGATTTATTGTTTCAATTAATATTTCTGATCTATTTCTTCAAGTTTGAGGGGCAGTAAGGGTGGTGGTCGACGGAACTATGTAATTACATCCGCTGATTAATATAGCACTCGATATGAACTAGTGTTTGTGCCGACCCGACCCTTTTTCAAATATGTTGTCATTTACTGAGATAACTATTTGTTTAATGAAAATGTTTTATATTTGTAGTCTCATCTAATGTTGGTGTTGGTTTTGTGCCAACCATCCATTTGTTATTACAGTAGAATCCGTTTATTATGACTTCGAAAGGAATTGACAAACACGTCATAATAAGCGGACGTCATATAAAGCGTTATGTGAAATGAAAAACTTTTTTTATGTAAATATGTATGTTTGAGATTGTCGAATGACCCACGCCAAATTCCTTTGCGAGACATGAGTTAGATTCTCCATTTTCTAATCTGCATATTATTGCACCTTTCTCCTCAATTGTAAATGCTTTACGTCGTTGAGATGACATTTTTTTCACAGTTACAAACGAAAAACAATGCGTGAACTTCAACCGTCAATTACTCACTGAGAATCAAAACAAAAAAAAGCCACGTGCCGAACGTCGTCGGGAATCAACGAACAATACCGAAGGTGTAAAGAATCATGTCGGTCATTATAACCGGACATAATTTATTAAAAATGGGTCATAATAAGCGACATGTCACTGTAAGGGAAGTCATTATATCCGACTTTATTATAAAGAATTTTATATGAAAACCAAACTTCGTAGTGCAATTACGTCATAATAACCGGCTGGTCAATATAGGCGGAGTCATAATAAACGGATTCTACTGTATCTTTTCATTTGCTTATTTATATATGTATCGTGTGCACAACCAATCTAAGGATCGAGAAAGATAAAAAGTTCATTAAAAATATTATGTTTTATATTGAGTCATGTGGAGACATTTTTTACATACATAATATACTGAGTAGTAACAATAAAAATAATGTGTGTTGCATACTCTACAAGCTGGTGTACCACTGGTGATTACTATCCAGGTTTTTAGTATTGTAGAAAATACCATTCTTGTAGGTTTCGAGATGGATACTAGTCCGGTCATACATCAACTTGATCTTTACATTAAGTTAGCTACCAGTTTTGGGTCATAAGCTCTGTAGTGGCTTTGTTCTATATGATGCCAATTTCTGTATACATACATACATTACGACTAGCTAACCCGGCAAATTTTGTTTTGTCACCAGATATGGCGTTGCATAAGAAATATATTTCCTTTTCGTCAATCTTTCTTTTTTAATACATTTTGCTACCTATTTGATTGGGTTGGAGACAAATCTAACAGCTTAAATCATAAAAATCTTGCGTCCTAAACGTTGTAACCCGACTTTGTTTTATGTATATAGATAAGTATAAATAACGGTTCGGTTGTTAAATTTCAACTTCGTAGCTCATATAGAAAATAGAAAAAAAAAAATTAGGACATCTTCAAGTTTTGGCTATGGTCTGATTTGATTTCGTATATAGAAAATGTGATGTTTATATGGATGCAATGCGATCCTAATAGTATAAGAAAGTACTTTTTAAGGAGATCATAAATTACGGCTATCTCTAAAACTGTAAGGTACCTATGTATGTAGATACCCAAGACAAGTTTGTTTGAAAATGTTTTGTTGGATTACAACTTAATATACTTAGAGCCCGAGTATCTACAAGGGCGGGAGACAGCAGAAGTGATAGTCGGTCAAAATAATATATGTATGTTGACCCTCCTCCCCCCAGCTCGTATCTACCTAAGCCTGAGTGTGTAACTAAATAACTTCCCCGATCAACCTTGACCTACCGCCATGCATAACTCATAAAAAACTGATTTGAGAAATAGAGCGAGTCCTTAAAGTTTTGTTTGTGCGAGTGAATGATCCTACTTTAGTTAGCGAGTAAGTGATGAAATAATTAGGCATGTGCTCCCTGCATCAAAGTAGTTAGCCCTTTGTTTACGTTGCTTTTTGTTAAACGCGTATAAAAAAAATGTTGATCGTGGTTTCACCTGTATATACAAGTTAGATTATACAGTTTATCGATCTTCTATAACGTTTTGTTTTATAAAAGTAGCTTTATGAAATGAAACAATTGTAAGTAATTAACAGAAAATGCATTTCAACATGTTACAATCTTTGTAGATTACATTTTAAATCCAGCACCTACATGGACGCAAAATTGAGAACAGATTGAACTCGAGAACGGTAGGGCCTCAATAGACAGACCGCTTCGAGCAGCAAGTGCCGACAGCTTGAAACGGTCGCTAGTGGGTGATTTGCAGTTTGAATACATAATTCAGAGCAGTCGGGTTGAAGTCGACTCCAATCCAACCGCATTGCGACTGCTCTAAGCCCTGACCGGCCCTACGTTAATAACGAGTAAATACGTTTTGATGCAGACAATCTATCAGCGCTTGTAATTAACGAAAATGATTGGCTGGCTAGTCGTAGGTCTGAACTCAAAAGTTGCCCCATGCTTTAGGTTAATTATGCTTTGTAATGTTAGTTTAATTTTCGACAGGATTGATTTAAAAGAAGTAGTAATTATGAATTTCAAAGACATTAAATATTTGACCCCTATGTATATATAACCTTTCCGATAAGAAATATAATAACATGTTTCTTTGTTTTACATTTTATTTTACTAATATCATAATTTTCAATTAGTTCAGTGTTAACAATTCAGTTTGTTCTAAGTTGTAATGCTTACCACAATTATTATGGCTTTTAGATTTGAATTTCGTATTCGTTTATGTGTACGTATTAATAATAGAAGAGTTACATTTACGAAATGCTTGTTTAACTAGCGAAAAAGTCGCTAACATTCTAAAATTAGCTATTTGCTTTGTTATTGTTATTAAAGATAAAAGATGAATTATTTAATTTCTTAAATTGTAAGTTTTAAAAATATTTTGTTTAACACTTATTGTTTCGTCTTTGTGATTTGAGAAAGCGTCAATACAAATTAAGCATTAAAGCGGAATCTATTTTATTCATATTTACCTCATACATCCGTCCTTTTGGTCACTTCCTGCTTAACTATAAGATTAAACAAACAAGTAGATGCCATTTCTAAAGTACTACTTTGGGCTTGATTTTTTTAGAGCTTATAGTCTTAAAATTTCGTAACATCGTAAGTACACAGTTTCCGTTTCTAATTAATTCCAAGGAAAACTTTAAAATTGGGCGTGTCAATAGGTATTCCTTAACATTCACTGATGGCAATAATAGTCCGGCATTTGCCTTAACTTTTAAAATAAAGAATGGACACTGACCGGCCTAGCACTAAATTTAATTATGTACCTACTCTTGTATATTATAATTTGAATTTATTTTGCCGATTTACACACGAGTTCCAATATTCATGTTTTCTACTGATTGATCTTGTCTCTTAGAGCGGTTTCGCATTTCTTCCGATTCAAATCCGATCCGAACCCGTGAAAATATATTATTATGGTCCGTAGTAGCCGTAGAACTATTTCTATGGTAATTTACGCACTAGATCCGAACTCCGTCTTCCGATTTGAGATCGGATTTAGCGCTTAAATTACTATAGAAATAGTTATACGGATACTACGGACCATATTTTCACAGGTTGGGATCGGATTCGGATCGGACGTAGTGCGAAACCGCTCTGACTGTGTTTTCGAGAGACTGTGATTTATACAGGTTACCCGGGAGGTACCCGAAGGATTTCAACAGTTAATATCAGAGGTCCTGTACAGTAAAACATGTTATATGGACCTATGTCCAATTTTGATCTTTAACTTTTTTTTATTTTACATTCATACTTACATAAATCACGTCTTTATCTCTTGCGGGGTAAATAGAGGCTAAGGGAACCGGACCTGAAGACCACGTTTAGCATTGTAGGCGTATAGGTGTTTTTTTTTTTCATTTTCATCTATATGTATATGTACCCATCACTATTTTGATTCCATTTTCCACCTATACGCCCATAATCTTGCTAAATGTGGCCTGTAGGTACCTACCTGTTACCTTAGGCTCTGTCTACCCTGTAAGGGATGAAGACGTGATTTGTGTGTGTGTAAGTGTGTGTGTGTGTATATATAATAGAGCTGAAGAAGGTCGAAAGTCTGTACATAGAAGATTGGCTGGGGATACTTATAATCGATAACAGAACACGTTCTAACAGTTTTAAGAGTTGTTTGTCTGTGTATGTATTTGTCTGTATATTTGCGAGCGCATCACGTGAAAACGGCTGAACGGATTTTGATGGAAATTTTACTAATCTGTTGAGAAAATCACCGGCCAGGTTAAAGGCTACTTTTTATCCCGGAAAATTGCATAGTTTCCGCGGGATAGCGATAAACATGTCATAGGTCGCAACTGCCTAGAGCCGCAGCGTAAATAAATATTACTTCAGTTCAGTATCATAGAGCTTCACTAAGGAGGATTTTTTTAATTCCCACGGGATAGGGAATAAATAGGGTTTGTATGGTCACTGAAAAGTGAGCCTATCTTCATAACTATAATTACTATAAGAGTGTTGAAATTTGGCTCACGAATAGGGAATCATAACTGCTGAAATTCTATTTCAAGACTTCGAAATTCCCGCGGTATAGGGAGGAAAAAGGGATTTATTTACTTTGGAATATTTTTATCTCCGTAACTATTATTAGGTAAGTACTAGAATTTTAAAATTTATTTATTATGATATCTGAAAACTGATTTTAGTGTTAATATAGCTTATTGGTGTTTGGCAGACATATTAAAAGGGGTGCACTACAAAAGAATTTTCCAATTTTCCCACGGGATAAAAGGACGGTATACAAAGTATGGACTTTGTATCTAGTAGATATGTTCTTTATTACAAAGGGAGTTTTAGAATTTCCCACAGAACAAAAGGATGGGATAAAAAATAAAGGAAGTGCGTGTCCATGCAAGAAACGGGTTTATTTCGTTGAGGTTGGTAGATAGTACGAAATCCTTCGTGCTTAAGTACTACTTGCATTGGACTGGTTTTTGTACATTTTCGATGGGAGAGACGAAGAAGTTTTAGCGCAAATTTTGATTCGGCGCGGACGAAGTCGCGGGCAAAAGCTATACATAATAAAAAAAAACACTTTTCTAAGAGACCAGAGCCTTGGGGCGAGCTGGCAACGTTTGTCAGAGTTTTTCATTATGATATCAGACAAGACATTGTCATAGATTATTTCAAGCCAGGACACTTCTGTGTCTTCTTCTTCTTCTTTTCTAATATGGCCCCATCGAACCATGCGATGATTTCGCCGATGTCAAGGTAATAAATACAGTATTCAAAAATCTTGTGACAAAAATATCGGCAACGTTGTACGGTAGAACATTGTCATAAGACCCCTCCCCCCACCCCCCCTGTCGGGCTCTTAGCCAACGGATAATGATATCCCTCGGAGACCGCCAGGAAATCATTAACCGGTGCCCAGGGTGCACCGGAACAAGCACTGCACTTCCCCTCGGACGAATCCAAAAACGAACCGCAGCTCTTGATCACACGCGGAGGTAACCCGACTCGCACCCCAAAATAACACTTCTGTGTCTCTTCGCGTTCTCCACAAAGTTGGAATAACTCAAAAAATAAGTCGAATCTAGCCATTTTAATCTTAAAATAGTTAGGAATTTAGTGTTAAAATCCTATGGGTTCCTCCCAGGCACTCTGTATTGTCCTGAACAATGACGGCCGCTTGAATAAAATTCTCATCCATTTGATTGAGTAGATAGGTAGAAGAAGAGTAGTAAAAAAAACAACAACTTTAATTTCACTGCTACATGCAATTTAATCCTGTTAGTATGACATTGATATATCAAGGCATACTTTACTAGTATGTAAACAATTTACGTATATCTAGATTATAACACTGTTCTAAATTCTACATTAAGACAAGAAATATTGAAGTATCATTTTTGCAGGGGAACCGAATTCTGTTTATCGTAATCGTAGTCTTTATAACAACTTATTCTGCCTAGACTTACATAAACACAGTAAAATACATCGTGTACAGTGTGATCTCATGTGTACCTATCCAAAAATAGTTTTTAAATAGATAAATTTACAATGACAATAGCTATCTTAATAACTTCTCTGCCTATAGTTACAGCTATTAAGTTCGTCCAAGGAAACATTTGATATTGTTGCTTATTAGTTATTATTACCATTTATCATAGATTATAATTTTTGAGTAGACACCACTTAAACCATAAAGGCTTATGTTTTTTACTGGTTGTTTGTCCTTACCTCAGACCAGTGTTAATACCGGTGTTGCAGATAAAGGTGGCCATACACGTTATACCTACGGTTTGCCAGAGAAGTCTATCACCTGTACGAAACTCGTGTCCACCTGTGCAGTTATACCTGCACAGGGACCTAGACCTCTTCGGTAGGTAACCATAACATGTATGGTCATCTTAATAATTTTAATTTGCCTACGTATTCTCAATGCCTAGTGTATCTACGTAGATTTATTCCTAGTAGACTTTGCCGACTAAGTAGGTATATTAGCAGTGATATGTTGATAACTGCTGCCGCTAGTTAGAATAATTTACGTTGAGCCGGCACAAGCTTCTACCATGTTGCATCTTTTTTTGGCACTTTGAGGTGTATCAAAGAAGATACGGATACGTTTAGAGTCGGCTGTTTATAACACACCTAATAACCACTACTAAAAATCTATAATCAATTCGATTGTAGGCAAAATAAACACTCCCTGAAATAACATCAATAATGTTAGCTTTAAAGTCAGTAAAAATAATTTAGCTACCTATTCCTTATCTTATTAAGTACTATGTTGTGAATTTATGCACGTCGAATTTCACTAACTTCCTGTAGTAAGGTTGACTTAGAATTTGATAAATTGATACATATAAGAAAGTACCTAGATAGTAACGATCAGGTACTTAAATAGGGACTTTTAAGTAAGCTATACATTTTTATTCATACTGTATTAAAACGACGACTCTGAAATTATCCGTACCTATTTATTTTTACTACCTTTGTACATACCGCTCAGATCAGTTGACAAGGCGGACCACCACTCACCAGGGCAACGTTAGAGGCTTTGTCGTCACGTCAGTCCACCAGCATAGCGTTCACAACAGTCCCGGCTTAGTCGTTAGGTTTATTATTATCGAACGATCAGACTGCTAACATAGTAGTCATTAGAATCGTAGGGTTAAGAAGATCAGCTTACGTGGCAGGTAGAGTGGTGCCACTCGCTGGCGGCAACTAGAACTAGATGTTATAGAGTCGATCAGTCTCACGGCTGAGATCAGGTGTGAAATACGTTTAAATTAAGGTATTTTCTATTGCACCTCATTAAATTACGTTTTTAAAGCCAACTAGGCGCTTACACTAAGAACATTACTTTTCATCATGCGAGCAATCAATGTGTTCAGGCTTTACATTCAGTTTCAAAATAATAATAATATCTGTAATTTGAAGTTTGCTATTCTGAAATTAATAACGTGATGGACATCTTCACATCTCGATTAAGTTAAGGCATTTCCTTACTCGTATGTAGGTACGTTTTAAGTGACTAATTTAAAATTTTTGGGATAAAAATATTAAGTAAGTAAAGCAATGCACATAACGGCTAAGTACATACTAAAACCAGTGGCTCTAAATGACCTTCGGGTTTCGTCGGAATATATCGTTATCTTCTTTCCATGTTTTAAGATCCACCGAGCGCGTACTTATCCTACACTGCCGACGAAACCCGAATGACGTTATTTTTTAGATCTCATGACCTGTAGGAAAGGGGGCGTCCATTTAGTACGTGAGGCGATTTTTTGATCCACCTCCATCCACCCTTGGTGAGATTCTGTGAGATTTAGCTTGACTCTCCCCTCCCAAGTGAGAGATGATGAGATGAGATTGAGATTTTTAAAATGGGTATTTTAGTGAGCCTGGTTTATACATGAATTTAAACTGAATTGCCTTAGATTAAATTTCAACCTTGTTTATTCGAATAACTGTGATAAAAGTTATTGGGCTGGCTTTAGCCATATTTTAATAGTAAAGCTTACTTAGGTTTAGGTTAGGTTTTACTTAAATAATTTATAACACAATTTGGTCACAATAAAATAATTGAGTCATTAGCATATAGGGTGAGAATCGGCACGATCACCGACCCCCAACGACCCCAATCCCTCCAAACGCCTCACGTAATTTATGGATGCCTCCAAAGTCAGTACCAGTGGCATTTGTGCGATAAGGAACTTTATAATATCCGTAATGAATAACACGTGTGTTTGCTAGTGCAGATCTGTCAAATATTATGATTTTGGTCGCCGCTGCTGCAATGCAGTTGCCGTGAAAACCAATAATGACTACGAGAAATGTTAAGTTAGGAATTAAGTAAGTACCTATCTACCTAACTGTATCCAGTGTTGTGTACCTACAGCACATCGTCATTTCGAGGGTTCTTAAGGCTAGGTACGTACTGATTCAAAAGCACATGACAGTGAGCATGAGCATTGCGGGTGTAGTTCGTTTAAGTTGGCTTAATCTACTGTTTGCTTAAATAACTATGTAAAAAGTATTTTGACTCACAATTCTGATAATGTTAACTTTCTCGTTTCTCTGACCTGGACACAATATAATGTAAGTAAATAAATTGAACACGATCGAAGTATGTAGGTATGGAGTCTTGCGCTCTGTTATATTTCGACTGCGAGAATTGGCATTGTTCATTAATTAGTAAGTTTTTTAATTATCTTGCTATTGTTTATTTTTTATTTGGGCACTTCTTAACTTTCTGGGTAAGTTTAACAAATTCCTATCAATCGAAGTGGAATGTTCGAAATAATTCGTAAACGAGTACATTTAAATCAAATCTGTTGTCGATTTTTATTCTTGTACCTATTTATCACTATTAGATGTAGGTATATGACGAGTGTGCACGTATAATTCTACCATCACACTAGCGCTGCTTTGTGACTTTGTTTAATACACGCCGACTGTAATAACTTACATTGTAAATGTAGTGTAGCTTAACCCTTTTCCAGGCATAGTAACGTTTCATCGACCACATAAAAAAATTAAGATATTTAGGGTTGCTGAGTTTTTTTTTAATTTACGTTCACTTTCTTTTACCTTTTTCTGTAGCTTTTACTATAGGCTTAAATTTATAAATAAATATTTCACCTTTAAAAATTGAGGTCATTTAATCCCTGCGTCTGGCTGGGGTGATAACGATAAGATATGGGACTGTTTCCAATTACCCATTTTCATGGCTCAATTTCATGGCTCAATTAGTACCTACAGTGGCCTTATCATGACGTCTTAATGCTATTCAATTCCGATTCTTTTGCTGTTATTTTTGACACTTCTAGTATGGATCTGACAGCGAGCGATCCAACTTTGGTTCGGAATTGAATTGCATTAAGACGTCATAGTTAAGGCACCTGGTATTCAAAATATTTAAAAGCCTAACTCAAGACAAATAAAATAATTATTATTTAATTTGTTGATCATTTCTTCCCTTTAACTTATTTTAATACAGTGAAATACTTACATTGCGAGAGAACACGCATCAAAGATGACGCAAACAAGCACTGACACTTAAGTCATCGCTAACTAATTAGCTTATGTGCTAGTTAATCTCTGAACAGGACATAGGTTGAGATAAATAGGTTAAGTGGAAACAGATACACATCGTTACACTTCTGCACCAACAGGCATAGAGGGATATAATTACCACATTGTTTTTTTATATAATTCTATATTAAATTCAAATTCAATATTAGAAATAGACTTTACGCATACTCAGGTTAAAATAAGGGTGATCGGATAATAGTCCAAGATCCCAGAGCGATCAGACATAACTTATTTTCACACGAATGAAAACTTAAGTTTTCAGTAGCGTCTCGTGTGCCTTAAATAACTACGCGCTTGTGAAAACTTGCCGAGTGACACCTGGGCAGGTACCAGGTGAGAAAGGTAACTAAAAGTAAGAGTTATTTAACTTACATTCACATGGCTGATTTTTATATATATCATGTAGAATATTATTTTAAAGTAATATCATAAGTGTCAGACACTTTGGATGGACCAGAGCTTTTGTCAGACGCTTTTAAGCTAGGTACCCAAAAAATAAATGAACTTTACTTATTTTTACATGTCTGATTTTTGAATATGTTATTGAAGTATTTATTTAAAAGTTATATTCAATCAGTCAGACAAACTAGAGTGACCAAACATCCCCTAAGACAAAAATTCTGTGAAATTTATAGTATTCCTGTTAAAGTTAATTTTGTTGAAACAAAGATGCAAAAATCTCAGATCGAAAACAGTAAGTATTCTTAACACATTTAAATTTTTTACTTTGAGGCGCATGCGCAATAGTGCTCTCGCCCTCATACTTCTGGCTGAACAATATTTGTCTTAGGGGACGTTTGGTCACTCTAGTTTGTCTGACTGATTGAATATAACTTTTAAATAAATACTTCAATAACATATTCAAAAATCAGACATGTAAAAATAAGTAAAGTTCATTTATTTTTTGGGTACCTAGCTTAAAAGCGTCTGACAAAAGCTCTGGTCCATCAAAAGTGTCTGACACTTATGATATTACTTTAAAATAATATTCTACATGATATATATAAAAATCAGCCATGTGAATGTAAGTTAAATAACTCTTACTTTTAGTTACCTTTTTCACCTGGAACCTGCCCAGGTGTCACTCGGCAAGTTTTCACAAGCGCGTAGGTATTCAAGGCACACGAGACGCTACTGAAAACTTAAGGTTTCACTCGTGTGAAAATAAGTTATGTCTGATCGCTCTGGGATCTTACTCTATAAATAAATACATTTTATTACCGTTTGATTAACGGCACCTGGAAAAGGGTTAACCCTGTATTTGCGAAGCCAAGCTGTTGTCGGTCTCGGAGGAGGCGGCGGCGTCAGCACCTGAAGAAGAGGGTGCAGGGGGCGCGGAGGAGGAGCTGGCACGCTCCGCCTCGGCAGCTTCATCCTCCTCGCCCTTCGGGATGTCAAAGATCTCTGAGAAGAGCGCGGGCAGCACGAGGCGCGGCCAGTGGTCGCGGCACCAGGCCAGCAACTCGAGATGGCGCCGCCCGAGCGCCTGCACGTCGCGCGTGGCCGCCGCCATCGCCGCCAGCCTCCCCGGCGCCGAGCCGCCCGCGCCTGTGCCCGTGCTCGCCGCGCTAATCACCTGAGAACACTAAACATTTAAAACCCAAAACAAAGTACCGCCTCGCACATTCGTATATACCTCGTAAATCATATATAAACGTCGAAGAATGCTCAAAGGATTACTCGATTTCTATTTCTACTTGTGCAATGGGGGCTATCGCGTGTGAATTTGCCACTAGAGGCGCTAGTGTCGCGTGAGGTCCAAAAACATTTACTTTTCACTGGTTTTGGCGGGTTTCGTGACATAAATTATAATTTCATACATTTATCTGTTGAAAAGCGATCTAATTTGTGAAATTATCGCAAATATAGATTATTTGGCGATGAATGTGAACGCTTTGAAAGCAGATTTTTTTTTCTGAACAAAACGGAACTACACAACATTGCTGAATAGCTACTCGATATGCTGATAGTTATTTATAATTCATAAACTTAATGAGATTCAAGATTTAAAACTTTGTTTCGGCGCCGATCTTATAAAGTCGCCTTTGACAGCTATACCTCTGGACCTTAGTCAACAGTGGCGCCAACTGGTGAGCAAAGAAACGATAGCCCCCATTAGGTATTCTTGTTGTAGATATTACCACCGTGATAAAATGTGTATTGAGCCTCTAGCTATGAATACATGTAATATTATACTGACAGAGTTTTGAAAGGCGTCGTACAGCGCGCGGTGCAGTACAGCGACGCGCGCGGGCTCGCTGAGGCCGGTGCGCTGCGGGCTCAGCAGCAGCGCGCCCGTGAACAGCGCCAGCTCTTCCTCACTTAGCACCACCAGCGCCACGTCGCGCACGTATCGCAGCGCGGCCGCCGCGAACGGAACCTTTGCACATAGGAGCAACATTTTTTTAACAGATGCTCAAAATGGCATTTTTTGAATCTGTAGGTATATTGTGCAGCGAAATCGATACCTATAACCATTTTAGTGACAAGTGTCAAAATACCAGCTGTTATCTTGGTTCCAAGAGCACATTGTACCTAGACTTAAATACGTATTTGTTTTAAACTACTCAAAACAAAATAGGTGCCACCTGCATATTTCGGCTTAATCTTAATTTAGTGGACACACACTCTTGGTAAGCATATCCAATTATTGATGCTACGCATCTTCCGCTAAATAGCCTCTTTAGTGTTCGGTTTTAAATAGGTAGGTACTCGCTATAAATTAAAGTTAAACTTGGAATAAAAAAAACTCAAATTTAGGTTAATAACTCTTGGCAATTAAATGATATCGCATTCAAACTAACTGCATCATTTCATTTAGTTGAGTTGCTTAATTGTTTTGTGTGTGTGTGTGTGTGTGTGTGTGTGTGTGTGTGTGTGTGTGTGTGTGTGTGTGTGTGTGTGTGTGTGTGTGTGTGTGTGTGTGTGTCTTAACACGATAACTTCCTACCAGGACCGTCACAATGATAGCTAAATCCCGTTTGCAGCAGTTTGTGGTTTCCATGCTGGGGTTTTCTTGGAAAGCCATCCAGAATGCATGGGATCGCTTCCAAGAGAGTGTTGCGAGAAGACCTGGTACGTGCAGAGTTTGTTTGACTACGGCTCAAGAGTATCGGAGCATCCAATTAAGTGCACGACGTTAACGCTTGGTCACGCCTCGCAATTAAAAAAGTCGCCTGCGGCTGACGACGGGTGCTGGTGTTAGAGACCAAAAGATACAAAATCGACTGCAAGAAGACCAGCAATGGTCTAGCTAGACGACGTGTTGTACGAATTCCTTTGACTAGGGTTCATCGTGTAAGTCGCATAAGTTTTGACGCCAATTTTGAAACTGGGGCATAAATCAATGGGGTCCAGTTGTTTTCACAGAAAAGTGCAAAGTTAATTTTTTTAGTGGCTTTCAGGTCTTATTACCTTAGGCTCTGTCTATGTAATATGGCGATATCTAACATTATTCAATTTATTACACCAACATTTAATTTAAGCAATGAATTTACGTGACGATATCGATAGTTTAGTGGAACGCTGATTTGATTGCTATTTAAAAGTCAGTTTTACACTTGCCACCTTTATATATGTTAGTTACTAGAGAAAGTTATGTGGGTTAAAACTTACATCGTACACTATCTCCAACTGACTCTGGGTAATAATAGTTCCGTCATCAAATACGATGCCGTCAGCGTTCGACAGCCGCGTAGCTCGCGTCAGCCACACCTCGAAGAATCCAAGCTGCAAGCATAATGCACACACCAGTTAGATTAATTTTATATTTTTCTCCCCTCCCCAGCAAGAATTGCTCATTCATAATACATTCGCTGTTTACAAAATTAACATAATGGATAGCCGACTGAACGATTTTACGTACGTAAACAAACTTTCGTAGTTTCCCTGGTGACGCTATATTCCCTAAACTTTGCAGAAATAAAAAGAAACGGCGTGTAGATTCTCAGTGTATTTGTTTCGAAATGCATCGTGGGATACGTATTTGACTGTCCTTAGGTACCTACTTAGGTACTCAGCATAATTGTATCATAGCATGGTTGGCGGGCATCATTGGTTACCTTAATAAGTATGAGTTGGTCATCCTGCGGCAGGTTATGGAAGCCGGGTAGGCGCTTGGCGAACTCCACCACCTGCTGCACGGCGGGCGTCATGCGGAGCGCCACGTGATGCCACAGCACGGAGCGCACGTCAGTCGCGCGGTCCGTCGTCGATGACGCCGCCTCCTCGCCGCCACTGCCTGCACATTCACACCATAGTCAACTTTGTTAATAATTGACTCCATGGATGCATGTGAATTCCTTATCGCAGTACCTACTTTTCGTCGTAGTTCGTCGTCTTCGACAAAATAGTTTTGATTGCGATGAAAACGCGTTATGTATACCTAGCTATGATGAGCATATAATAATTATCGTTAATAACGTGAAAACTGGCACGCAGTTATAGGAAACAGAATATGAAAGACTCGAAAACCAACAAATCTTAAACGGTTACTTTAACAAAATGTTAAGTACCTGCCTACCAGCTTCTGCCCACGACTTCGTCCGCGTAGTATTTGCAATTAGTTTACATCTATCTATCCTGTTACGTGGGCCTACGCGACGATTTAATTGCACTATATTCAGCCAAATTAAAAATTTCAACGTAATTTAGTAATGCATCGTGAATACGATTACATTTACTTCATTTTTGTGAGCTGGTTGTTTGTAGGTATGCTGAGAAAGTTTTTGTCAAAAAAAGTCAAGCGTGAGTTTATTTAAGTATTGACATTTCAAATTCCTGTATTATTGACTCTACTGCAGTTAAAGTTTGGTAAGCCTTTGTGTGTATGATTCTAATAAAACGGCCAAATGAAAGATTTAGAAATCAATCGTTCGAATAACTAAAAGTTTTCAAGTTGACGCCTATTTCTTCATATTCTGATGACAGATTCAGCTTTAGAGACCACACCGACTCTCAGATATCGATTTTGAAAACAATCGGCCCAAACATTTTTAGTAACGGATTCACGTTTGGGACCACCTAGGATCTTCAGATATCGATATTGAAAACAATCGGTCCAAAAACTAAAGATTTCAAAATGGCGGCCAGTTTTTCATTTTTGATAACGAATTCGTGTTTGACGACCACTCGGACTTTCAGATATCGATTTTGAAAGCAATCGGTCGTAAAACTATAAATTTGAAAATGGCGGCCTCTTTTTCCATTTTGGATAACGTATTCATGTTTGGGGACTACTCGGATCCTCAGATATCGACCTTGAACGCAATAGGTCGAAAAACTAAAAATGTCAAAATGGCTGCCACTTTTTCGAATTCTAATAACGGATTCATGTTTGGAGACCAAGGCTCGTAACCTCTCTCGCTCGTAGTTTTGAAAGCAATTAGTGGAAAAACAATATTTATTCTGTACCTACCTATACCTAAACGTAAATGCAACCGAGAAAGAATGCAAAAGTTAACGTTAACACTCAGAAACGCCAATTAACATAATAAGGGATGATAAATTCAAACTTGAACTTGATCCGTGAACACGGTGTAACCAGTTCTGAATATCTACCGTCAGTCAATACAACCGACAGACCAATTAAAGTTAACTTTCACACTCAGAGACGTTGATTAAGTTCTAATAATCATAATATTAACTAACGACTCTGAGAACGGCACGCGTTCAAGTTTTACTGTATTCTGCAATAATTATTTACGTTGCGACTCTAGGCAGCTACGACCTTTAAGATGTTAATCGCTATCCCGTGGGAACTATACAATACACTGGGATAAAAAGTAGCCTATGTTTTAATCTAGAGTACCAGCTATCTTCGTTCCAAATTTTATCCAAAACCGTCAAGTCGTTTTAGCGTGAAGAAGGAACAAACATACTCACTCGCTCAGATCGTCACAAACTTTCGCATTTATAATATTAGTAGGAAGTAGTTCAAGCAGTTTTATTTATCATTATTATTACAATAAACTGAGTTATAACGACGTTAGTAGGTAGGTAGGTACTGTAGAGCTGCCTAGATGAGGCACTTAGTTTTGTACGAGTGATCGAGTTAAAAGTGTCCTTATTCAAACTGTTGTTGCGTAAAGCCTAAGCTACTATGAGTTAAAATGCAAATTCAAATAATATTTCAGATTTTATTCAGCTTGGTTAAACTATAATAAATAACAAGAAATATCCAAAAAGCGTTCAGGATCGTTCCTGGTCCAAGCTGATCTGGGTGGGACCCGTCGGAAGTTCCAAACAAAAGATTTAAAATATCGAACGAGTGTTCGATATATGGAACTTGAACTAAGTTTCATAGCAGCCAGCAACAGAAACTTGCCAGTATAAAACTAGCTGAACCTATTCCTGCAGTACGTAGCTATGGCATCACAAGGTAAGTTGAGTGATGAAAGACGACCTATTTATGGAGTTATAAAACCATGTTGAAGATTGTATTCAGTAAATATTAATTCCAGAGTTATTAATAATTTAAAGTTTCTAAGACGTTATAACCATACAAAATGCGGGTTCCGGTATTTTTAAATCTATATATTTTTAATTGATTTCATTTAGCTAGCACAATAAGTTACAAAAAGACAGTAACAGTTTGTATTATAGTTATGTATAACAATAAAAGCAACATTGATTGGACACAAAGCTTTTTATATATAATAATTTTACGTGAGTTAAGAGCCTTAAAACGATAATTACATTCTCAGATAATAAAATGTACCTACTAAGCTCGGACTACTAAGTCGTTTAGGAAATGAATAGAGTTTTATAAATAATACTAGCTTTTGCCTGCGACTTCATCCGCGCAAGTAACGTCAAAGTGACACCGCCTTTATCCAATCATTTCTTCAAATATTAAGGTATTATTTCCTGTCCCGTCCTTTTAGCGTAATGCTGAGCCAGCGACCGTTTCACTTTTGCGAAGACACCCACAACGCTGATGATCTATTTTTCATGTCTATGTTTTTTTGTTTTTTCTTGTTTATTTTCTAGAAAATTGTGTGCATTATATTATATTTGTGTGTCTTGCAAAAATAAATAAATGTTTTCTTTCTTATCTCGTGAGAAAAATTAGCAAAATCCCCTCTTAATGCTCCTTTTTGATCCTCAAGGAACATGTCGGCCAAATACCAAGGTTCTAAATCATATAATGATCCTTTTTTATTTCTTATCCCAGAGGAAATTTGCAAAATACAGAAATCAGCTTACAGATATCATAATTTCCTGTTGGTATGCCAAGTTTAAAGGTGCTAGTAATATTAGTTACGGAGATGAGATAGGACCATTTCAAATTAAAAATATAAATCCCTTTTACTCCCTAACCTGCGGGAATTTCGGAAAGTCCTGAAATTATTTTTTCCCCTCACTACCTCGGAAAGCAGTCTTCTATCCTTTAAAACAAGCGGGTAAAAGCGCCTTTTATCCATTTGTGGGGAAATTAATTGGACCTTGGAGCGTGTTTAAGTAGCTTTTGACAGATGGTTCGATATTATTTATCATTAAATAAATGGTTTGAAAATTTAAAAAATACCAAATTTAGCTTTATTTAATGATTTTAAACATTAAAATTCCATAGAAACATTTATTTTTTATTATGATGTTGAAAATAGTTCTGAACACTCAAGATGAGTCGATTCAATTTCAAAAAGCATCCTCAGAAATGACAACATTGTCATCAACCAAAATTTTCTCATCGACTCCAGCTAATAAACTAAAAATACATAACTTCCAGCGTTTTCTGCTTATAATATATATCTTTAAAAAATTGTGATTCCAGTGATGAAGATGATAAAACGCCTGTGGAACTACTGGAAGCTGTCAAAAACTGTTTTTCTTGCATGTGTGCATTTCCTTTCCTCGCTATAGTGTGATGAAGTTTTGTGTTACGCACGGGTGCAAATATATTTAACTTTTCTTCTAAAATACAACTTTGCACTCTTATATAACACAAATAACAACAAATTTAACAACAAACCTCTCTAAAGTTTAGAAACCTTCAAAATGCGTTACTATATATATAATACCATGGCGTTTATGTTCTATCTCTTTTTAATAATATCGGATTGAGTGTTCAAACAAGACTGTGTCAAAATAAAATGTTATTTAAATCATAAGCTGCATAAGCATAGGCATTTAGGATTCTTTTAGGTTTCGATCGGTTCTTTTACTTTTTCTGTGTGTCTACTTTTGCTTAATACTTATGTCCTGTAAATCGTTCGAAGGTTAACTGGAAGAGATCCCTTTTAGGGATAAGTTCGCCTTTGTGCATGTGTGTTGTCCTGTATTCATCTTTTTCTTGTGTTTTACGTACAATAATATACATACATACATGCTAAGGAGTAATGATATCAACTTCGAAGAAAATCACCCCCTAAACAACTTTCTACCCCTTTTAAACCGCGTTAAGGGATGAATTTCAAGAAAATAAGAAAGCCGCGTTCCATCGATTCAGAAAAATAATGTTTATGCAAAATTTTAAGTAGATTAGACCGAATGACGTCGCGTTGTCCCATACAAATTTTGCCCCCTTTTTTCAGCCCTTTAGAGGCAGAATTTCGGAAAATCCTTTCTTATCCGATGCTTACATCATATATACAAAGAACACACCCGATTTTTTAAAGCACATGTGTGAAAATACCACTCGAAAGGGGTGAAAAATTGTGCTGAATTTGAAATACGAGTAGCTTAGAAGATACTAACGGCTCTCATTAATCTTTTATGAACTAGTAAAAATTTTGATTAGGTAGAGCTGTAGTTATGAACATATACCTAAACAGATTTATACCACTTTCAACTGGTACCTACTTACGAGTGATGTGCTTTCAAAAATCGGGCCCCAGATCCATCAGTCATTCAGGACAAAGGATTTTATAGATAGATAATAGAAGATAGGTACATACATATTCGTGATCTTCTTGGGTGCATTTAGCGATTAAATAACTAAATTACAAATACAAAGTATTTTGTTGTTCGTAACAATCCCACTCTAGTGGAAATGAAAAAATATAGATTTGATACTTTTATTTACCTACTACCCTGACCTGTAGATATTTATTTTATTGAATCAGGCGTTACTTAGCGGAGGTCCATTTCAAAGAACAAATAGATAGATATTTCATAAATAAATAAAAGTACCTACCAAGTAATTAGCCATGGACGACTGTTCTGCTTGATTAGTAGCAGGTAGCAAGGATATTAAAAAAAAAGATGATTAGAAGGGGTACACCAAAAGCATAAAAGCGCACATTACCTTCGTTGTCGGAGTCATCGACTTGCAGCAAGATGGCGCGGCGGGGCAGGGAGCCGCGCAGCTCCTCCGTGTAGGAGTTGTTGCAGCGGTGCGCCGCGGTCACAACCTTCGTCAGCTCCTTGGCTACGTCGTGCCTCACACTTTCCGACTCCATGTCTTCCTTGCCTGCCGGGGGGACGGCTCCCGATACGGTCAGATTTCTAGCCAGGTCAGGCATGCTATCAGTGCTTACCACGTCTCTGGTTCTTTTCGGTACTCTGCCGTATCTAACAGCTGGGAAGTGAGCTCACATTAGAAACAAAAACCGAAGTTATTGCGGTAAATCTGTTTATGAGCCGAAAGATCTATAGGTAGGTAATCTGCTGCCAAAAAAAACCTTTGCGTGTTGATAAAGCAAGCACATACCTAGTAATGTTGCAGACCGAAGACTTTTTCGTTTTCCTTTGGCTTTGGTTTCAATGTTAAATATGTGCAGTAGGTACCTATACGTAGTTCACTTAATTGTAAGTTGGTATTTGCTAAATTTGATATGCATGGTTGGAAAATGACGATTTGTTTCGATGGAAAATACAACATTACGAAGTGGGGCCCGATTATTGAAAGCACATCACTCGAAAGTGGTATAAATCTGTTTATATCTTCAAAACTACAGCCCTAATCAAATGTTTAACTAGTTCACAAGATTAATGAGAGCCGTAAGTATCTTCTAAGCTACTCGTATTTCAAATTCAGCACAATTTTTCACCACTTTCGAGTGGTATTTTCACACATGTGCTTTCTAGAATCGGGCCCTTGGAATTCAATTGGAGCTATAAAACTCAAACTGGTTCTAGTTTTTTTTTCAAGTAGGTACGCGTGTGAGGAGGTACCTACAGCAACAAATTACGCCAAAATAAAAGGGAGAGAAAACATGGTGCATGCAAAAGCGAACACTGAATAGGTACATGGTTACTTATAAGAATAACAACAAAAAAATAAGATTATCATGTATTTTTGGCTTAGATTACGAGTATAAACGGAATTCGCACTTTGTAGGATTTCGCTAATTAATTAGTTAAGTTATAAGAATAAGTACCGAGAATAATAAAAATACAAATAAGAAAAATGGAGTGCAACATGTAACTTACAATCTCTGCTCATGCCGACCGCGAGGCACTTCCTGAAGCGGCAGAACTGACAGCGGTTCCTGTTCAGCCTGATGACAAGGCACCTGCCGTCGCGCAGGCAGCGGTACTCTATTTGCTTTTGAATACTTCGTCGAAAGAAACCCTGCGCAAAAAGTTCCAGGTACTTGTCTATTTCCGAACAACCTCCTAAAAGTATCTCACCTAAGAGGCGGTAGGAAGCCGATAAAACGGTAAGCGATAACTACCGTGTTTAAACTTAATATTTCCTGATGGTTGTTCCTAATTATATTATTGAATTGATTCCAATGCAAAACATGTAAGTATGAAAAAACATGTAAGTAGGTACCTACATAATAAATGATCTTTATTATGCTCCGAACTAAGAACAATTGCACAGATTTTTTTATGCAGAAAATGTAATGTAACCAAGTTAAATTTGTAGAAGTTTTTAGCGTTGTGATATTCTTAAAGATTTTCAAAATATCAGCCAAAGGTGTAGAAAAAAATGATCTTGATTTAAAACAAACTATAACTCTAACTAGCTAAATCAGCAATGCTACGGTACCTAAATAAGCTAACTTAATTCGCTGGACTACAACAGAAAAAATATTGGAAAACGATTATATCGCATAATTAAAGAACGCGGCGTAGACACGAGTGACCGCGGCGGGGAAGGCAGGGAATAACTGACGACTTACCTTGCAGCCTTCGCAGGAGGTGACGCCGTAGTGGTAGCCCGAGGCTTTGTCGCCGCACACCCGGCACGGCACCGCCGCCTTGCCGCTGCCTGCGCTTGCGCTATCCGCGGCGTATCTCACCACTGAAAAATAGTACAGTCAACGTCAAAAGTAAGTGATCAAAATCAACGTTTCAAAACATCTTCTAGCATGACGTGTCAGATATAACAAGTACCGAAGTGTCAGTTTTAAACAGAGATCGGAAAAATTTGCGTCATTGCCCGCAATAATGTGGACATGACTCCAAAATTAATCAAATATGTCAAAATATATAGAATAAGTATATCCACGGAGGTTTTATATCTATAGAACTAGAAAACTTTTTGTCAGAAATAAAAATCATATCTAGCAGGATCGTGATTTCTTTATTATATAAAAATATTTACGAGAACGACAACTGCCACTTTAATTAACATTTTGCTAATAATTTTATGCATGTGTAAATTTTTATCACCGGGAGTTCAAATTTTATTTCGAGAAATTAATTAAATGATTAATTATTTAAATTTCTACATGTCAGTGAGAATTAGAACACATAGAAAAATCCGAAAAGTAAAGCTATGGCCGGGAATCGAACCCGGATCCTCGTCATTCCGTGACGCGTGCTATACCCTACACCACCCATAGCAGGTGGGTAGTCTCCGAATTTTTCTACCCGTTACTAACTGTCACGTGACCTTTTTGTTACTATGCGATTTTTTGTCGCTAAGCGTTATCTGTTTGAATAATGTGTCTGTACGACACAATTACAAACTCCCGTGGAACATCTACTGCTCACCAGAGACGAGAGAAGGCGCTATTTTTCAAATGATAAGTACTATCAAATGAATCAAGAATAAGGTGAAACCGAAAAAGTAAAACATTAAAATCAAGAAATAAAAAAATAAAAAAATAAAATTCTTGATTCATTTGATAGTGATTAATTGATTAATTTTTGAGTCATGTCCACATTATTGCGAGCAATGACGCCAATTTTTCCGATCTCTGGTTTTAAATGAAGTTTTAATTAACACACCACCAACACCAACACCGAGACAGAAATGAAGTGACAAATGAATGTTTCAAAATAAAATAATAATACACGATGTCATAATTATGAATGTGGCAAGTAAATAACAAAAGAACAACAACATTTCGAATTGTCGGAAATGTCTGAATGAAAGCTCGATAAAAAAGGATTTATTTTAAATACAACCAAAAATCAAGCTGATGTAAAGACCTCATTTCAAAGTTTTGGCGGACATGAGAGGTGTTGTGTTATAGTCGCTTCGCATGTTTGTCTCGCGAATATAACCGATATAAACCGAACTTCGGACTTCTACTCCGAGGCGTCCCATACACCCGTATTTTATGGATAATTAAGGTGATCACTTTAATTTGATACACTCAACAATGACTTTTGAATGGCATGTCACTTAGTTTTCAAGGATCGAAATGAATGTGATCACTTACTTATGACACGTTTTGTGTTCATTTACTTCGAATAAACTACAACAATCAGTAACAGTTGACTTAATTTAATGTTTATATTATTTTGGGAGCCTAATTCATTCGTTTTTATTGCTGTTGACTGTACCAATAGCTATATCAAAAACAATTACCTACTTAATATTACATGATTGAGATTCTTTGCTGAAACACATTTTTCTTCTTTAAAATTATTAATCGACCGTCACATAAACTAGTGCGACCCTTCTTCTCGCGCTTGTATGCAAGGCACTTTTATGACGAATAAGTATCGATCACAAAAGAAGGCTTCGTAGTTTTGAGAACATAGTACCTACTTATTTATAGTTACATATTTTTTCTTGAGCATCAAGTTTCAGTCTTCCTGCTTAGACAAAAGAATACGTTAATGCCGTGTCATTAAACCTATTTATTGCAACGATTTCGGGATCCGTATAATATGTGGAAGGCACCTCGTTACCATACCTATGTACTTTTTTTGTGAATAAATCAGGATTTTAAAGTATTCCAAATAAAAACCTAAAAATAGAAGAAGTAATTTTTTATTTATGTTTTTCTTAACATTTCGCTGTTATAAAATTACCTACACTATTTTTTTCCTACATTTCACGTGTTAAATAAACATTACCTACATGTTGTCAATACAAATTAAAAAGCATTCGAATTAGTGATTTTGCTTTCACAAAATTTCAGTAAACTAGTTTTTGGATCTGCTCTTTCTGTGCAACACAGTTGAGTAGAAAAATTGAATTTTCAATTTTAAAGTAGTAAAAATAGAGACGACGTTCAGAATCTTAGACGAAAAATAAGTACCTTACGTAGTTTATTTGATGTGCGTAGCAATGAATATATGTTTGTGTTTAAATTCTAAATAGTTCTTTAGTGATCGCCGCGTAATTTGTACATCTCCCAATATTCACCCAGACCACTTATTTGGCCGACCGTACTTGATTTTTTTCGGGACGTTCCAAATCAAACGACACTCAATAACAAATCGCTTTTCAGTTCATTTGTTTTTTTATGGATATTCTTAAAAATCTGAATTTAGAGATTTTAAACCAGAACTTCCAAATTTGCCAGTAAGTAGTACATGTACCTACTAAACATTAATACTACCTAGGTACTTACTAAAGTCTTGGTATTACACAATTAGGTATTAATGATGTCATTATCACATACAAGTTGGTAATTTACACAATATGTAAGTTTGAAATTTTATATTTGTATTTGAGTTCTGAATGGATTCGTGCCTAATATGGTTCGCAACAAGTTGGAAGTCTTAGTAGGTATGTTGCTAAGTGCTAAGTGGAAACCTAACTAATAATGAATAACCACACTACCGACACGTGGCGCACCTCGACTTGAGGGTATGATAGGTGACAAGTACAATCAGCTTGGTAAACGATGAAACATTGTTGGGAAGGTGACAAACGTGTAGTTTTACATTAGTTTACCTTATGTCACTACCTACCTAATTAACAAGTTTTTACTGGAAAGTTTTTTAATTTTTTTACTTTCTACTTTCAAATTTGTTTTGTAAGTAAATTGCGCATTTCAAATATTAGAAGGGACTTATGACCCACTCCTAGTGTAATGAGTAGTAGGCTCGTTTTGAGATACCTACATGCATGGAATCTAAAAAACTTTTTTTTGTGACATTAATTTAATGAACCAAACTACGTTTTCACGTCGTACGCTTGGTGTATTTTGCTTAGTTATAAAGTTAGCCCTTTGTTATGGCTTTCTATGATAAGCTATGTGTACCTACATATTTAAGTAGCTACCTGCCTGATCTTAGTGTGTTGACAGTTCTGTGAACTAAACATGATTGAATTTGTATCGCGTCTTGAGAGATCATGGCTGCATTGTGAATGCATTAGAGTTATCATCGAGGAATAACATCAGTCTGAAAAGAGCGTCTAGTACTTTTTTAATAGGGTCAACAGATCTTTGTATTAGCAACAGTTTTTGGGTTAAGCCACTAACAAGACTGTAACTCGATACCGGGTAAGTAATAGTTATTTTCACCTCACTTGCTCGAAAATGTTGGCTTTTCTCCTTCAAAATTTGCGTGGAAATTTTCCCTACTTGGGTGGAAATGGTTTTTGAAATTCGAACGTCACGGTGACCACCATTGTCCACCTACTCATATACTCAGAAATTAGAAATTTGAACTTCATATGTTGCCTTCCCGCTGATGAATAATACGAACTTCAAATGTATAACTTGTTATCAGACCCCTAACTTTTTCATTCGATTAAAAAAAACATAATGTCACGTTCAGAAACGCGATCCGTTATCTATTATTCATTAAGTTATTTTCAAGATTTGCTTACGTTCGTTGCTAAATAAAAAACTGATTTACTATTAGTTCAAACTGTTTTTCTTCCATCCAGCATTTTTGTAGCTGTAGTGAGGTGAAAAATTGTTTCGCTCGGCAGAAAAGTTGTTTAGTGTCTCGTGCCCTGAATCCCTCGCGACGCTCAGGATTCTTCTTTCATCTTAAGGTGGAGTTTGACCAAACGAGCGAATGCCCATTCTATCTCCACTCTGCCGAATTGATTGTGTCGAGCAAAAATAACGGGTCGCTTTTCTTACAAGCTGACCCGTTATTTTTGATGTACACAATAAATTTGAAAGAATGAGCATTCGCTCGTTTAGTCAAACTCCACCTTTAGTCATAGAATCCTTCGCTTGCTCGGTTTTCAATACAGGCACTACCTACTCGCACCAAACAAACAACTTTGCAGCCTTGCATAACAATACTTTAGTAGTTATTTGTTACTAAAGTCTAAATCTTTTCACTTTACAAATTAATTCAGACATTAAATTGTTATTTCATAATTAATTTGTAAAGTCAAAAGATTTAGATTTTTGAAGTGTATCATCACTACATAGTATAAAATAAAGTCGCTTTCTCTGACCCTATGTCCCTATGTATGCTTATATCTTCAAAAATACACAACGGATTTTGATGCGGTTTTTTTTAATAGATAGTGATTCAAGAGGAAGGTTTTTATGTATAATTCTACGCAGACGAAGTCGCGGGCAGAAGCTAATAGTATTTCAATAAAAAGAGATGTCAAGATTGTTTACATTTAGTTAATTACGCAAACCTTTCTAGTATAGGCAGCTACGATCTTTGACCATGTTTACCGCTATCCAGCGGTTACTATGTAATTTTCCGGGATAAAAAGCAGCCTATAACCTGCCAGTGATTTTCCCAACCGATTAGTAAAGTTTGCATTAAAATCCGTTCAACCGTTTTCACGTGATGCGCCGGCAAAATTAAATATACAGACAAACAGTCAAAAACTCTAAAAACTGTTGAAACGTGTTCTGATATGGATTCTAAGTATCCCCAGCCAACTTTTTTTTAAATATCTTCCATGTACAGACTTTCGAACCTCTTCAGCTTTATTATAATATGTATAGAAGATGCAATATGAAGTTCAAATTTCTGAGTATATTCATGAGTATCTAGGTGGACAATGGTTGTCATCGTCACGTTCAAATTTCAAAATCTTTTCCGCCCGAGGGGGTAAAAAGGTGTTTTCCACGAGAACTTTGAAGGAGAGAGACAGACTTTTCGAGCAAGTGAGGTGAAAATACAATTGATATGAGCATGGCATATAATGTTAATTTACGTTTCCTGCTCTTTTCTGGATATGGAGTTTATCTAAAGATACTTGATCGATTGAGATGTTTTTGAACACAGCGACCCGTTATTTTGATCGTCAGTATATTTTAAATGACGAGACGACTTACCTATATAAATATTCCTTTATGTTATGGGAATAACAAAATACAAAATACTATTGAAAAAGGACATAAGTAGACTCTTTGTCCTGTATGAAATTGCAAAAAGTGCTTTACTTTTTGTCAACGTACCTACTGTAAAACTGTATAAGCAGATTGAACACTTTAAGTACAGTCAGTCAGACGAATCCCTCTACACTGTAGAACATTTTCACAATCAACGTCGGAGTACTTTGACACTGACAGACACAAATAACAAGCCGATCACTTATTGCGATAAGATTACACAGTGGCCCAGGGTTCCATTTGGTTGACTGTACCTAAGGCAGTCAGTTGATTACAATATTTCCCCTTATTTTTTGCTATTATTAAGTCTGTTTTTTTATTGGAATCCTTAAAATGTTTCGAGTACCTGTAAAACTTTTGCGTTTGTTTTACTTTCTTTAGACGTTTTCGTAACATTTCTGCAACTTAATTTTGTAAGATTTCATTTCAAAATTTGTTTCAGATTCTTTTCACGACTTTTACTGGTTTCTCTTTTGATTAAACTCGTAACTACATTTGACGTCAATCTTGATCCTGGATTTTAATCTGCCTGCTTCGATATGTCGTTTAAAAATGAAACTTTGTATTGCATATGATCCAATTGGAGCTGATCTGCAGGCTTATTACCTAACTCGCTCGCAATCGCCATTGTGCTCATTTTGACAGTTCTTGTATGAATGTGACAGCTAGCTGATTCCGATGCCAATTGTCAGTCCATACATGAACTGTCAAAATGAACACGATGGCAATTGCGAGCGAGTTAGGTAATAAGCCTACTGATCTCATAGTCATGTTAGGTGGTTTATAGAGAAACTCTTCAGTAGCTACTAGTAGACACTTATAGTACTAATAACCCTTTGGGTGGTAGCTACGTCAAAGAAATAAAATGTCCGTGTCGAAATTGCGTCCATCGTAAGAGGTCTATATGTTACAGCGTCTTAGTCGTGCTACGTTTAAGTCCCAGGCAGTCCAAAACGTGGAATGACTAAGTTGTAAAATATCCAACCTTAACTAATGTCTATAACTTATGTTTCGGGCGGTCAATTTTTAATGTGTGATCTTATATGTTCTTTGGTTCTCATCAGTGAAGTGTAGGTAGACAGGTACTTAATCCTTTTTGAGCCACAATCTTCGCAATTACAGATTCTTTGCAGACTGAACTGGGAAAATAACCTACATTTCTTTTTGAACTTATCTAAAGGTGGTTCGCTTTTTTAGTTGGTTTGAGACTTACTTTTTTAGGGTTCCCCGTGTCCGTCCGTCTGTCTGTCTGTCCGTCCGCGGCTTAGCTCAGAGATTCTTAGTACCAGAATGCTACAATTTGGCATGGGGGCACACACGTATCTACATAATTAAGTACGCTGAGAAAGTGGTAAAATAAAATCTTGACTGAATATTTTTTTCAGGGTACGTCCCTTACACGTAAAGTATGTATGATTTTTTATTCTCATTTATTCCATAGTGCGGGGTGTCGTTTGGTTAAAAAGGTCGTTCAAAAATAGTGTGGGTGTGGGAAAACCATTTTTTTGATTCAGGGATCCGCTTGCGTTCTATGTTCTAATTATCGTAGAAGTCAAGTGTCTCCACCCCTTTGCTAGCTAAGTGGTTGTATTTAGAAAGGTGAAAAATTTATGGTTGTAGTGTATGTAACGAAGTTTAAAGAAAAACTATCACAACTAGGGCTGGCTTACAAATTTAACGAGTAATAGTCATAGTTCATAGTATCCGCCTATTGCGACAGGCGCAATTGCGATCTACACTGCGCGTGGCCCGACACGCACTTGGCCCGGTTTTTTGCATTAAATTGTAGCCTAATGTCCTTTCTCAGGAGTCTAGTCTAACTATTATGCACCAATTTTCATTAAAATCGGTTCTCTGTGGTTTAGCGTGAAGGCTTAACAGACCCTTACCTTCATAGTTTATTGTATTAATAAGGTAATTAGTAAGGACATTAGAGAATTGAAATAGGGATAAATAGCTCTATAGCTAGTACAGTAATAGTATAGTAGTAGGTACCTATGTACCTACCCAACAAACATTATGGCTGCAAATAGACCTTACTTTCGAACCTAAAGTGTTGTGAAGGTAGAGTAGTGGCGAGAATTATAGTTTGTGACGACATAAGAGTGTTAGTAATAAAATATAACCCTTATAGTGACAAAGCAAGTTTATAAGAGCAATGTATGGAGGTTAAACGCGTAGAGTAGCGATTATTATCTCTATAATACAGACCAAAGCTTCTGTGTTATAGCTTTGAGCGAATCTTATTACTATAAGATCCATATAAGAAATTAACATTTACTATTAACTTCTAAAGTTCTAAGCAGGCTACCACAAACTCTTTCGGAGCACTGATAGTTGCACAAAAGGAGCAATTAACGCTACTAGCTCTAAAATGGTGTTCATTAAATCTTTTACAGCACCGAATACCTAAAGGGATACAAAACTCCCTTGTATAACTTAGGGCGGAATAGAAGGGATATTTCTGCCTATTAATAGAACTTATAGTGTCAAATATAGCCTCCATGTTATTTAAGGTTGAATTAGTGAGTTCGTTACCACTTTAGTAACTCTGCGGTCACGTAAGCATAAAATGGCGTCGCAACTCGCAAGTCGCGTCGTGAAGATGAGGGTTCCGTATGTAACAAAAGTGATATCGCAACTGCAAGTTATGATATTTCCGAAGAGGACCGATGTTATTACTCATTGAGTAGTGATGATGAGGATAATCCGAATGAATAATCCGAGTGAATATATTCTTTTAAATCTTCATTTAAATGAAAAATTGAGGGCATGGGCGATTGAGAAAAATTTCAGCATTTTACAGTATTTAAGTATGTAGACAGACAGTAACGTGTGGGTATTCAAGTTACAAATCTTTTAAATTTGGTAAATCAAACAATAAAAACAATTTAGCACTCGTTCAGCTAGGAGATACGTGTAGCTATTAGTTGTGCGGGCTAGGTAGTGGTTTTGGGAAATGACTACGGATCCCCAAATTCACGCGCCCACCATTTTTAGGTTATGAAGTTTATTAAAAACAGTAAAACATACGAAACGAAAACTTAATACAGCGAAGGTATTTATTTTCTAGCGCTCTAATACCAAAGTCACGTCACTTTTAAGTCAAAAGGCAAAATTTTATTACATATTTAGTAAAAAAATGATTTGCTCCATCTGAAGTAAAACATTTTTTTTGATAAATACACAACAAACAGTGGGCGCTTCAATTATTTGCTACTAATATATACACATATTCACAGTTTACTTTCCTTCGCAATGAAAATTACGCTTTAGCTTCCACTTAAAATGCATTACAATTTTAGCATTCCACCTCCGCCATTTATTTTCGTAAACACAATGTCTTTTTGACAGGGGAAATATCATTCATGATTCATGAAACAACGTTATAAAAAAACTACCGCATAGCCGGTTATGCACAAAAAAAGGAAAAAAATATATCCTTAGGCGCTAAAATTTGCTATTGTAGATTTACTCTGCAACTCAAGGTGTTACAATTTACCTTACTGCCACCCTCTAAGCGCTCAAACAGTAAGTAAGGCGCATCATAGATCTACTATACCCCTTACGGAGTTTATATTCATACATTTACTCCCTTTATAGCGCTCAAAGTGTCAGTAAGCAGCATGTGGCTCTACAATACCGCTTCAGGAGTCACTAGTCGCTTAAATACTACTCATATAGCGCTTTAAGTCTCAGTTTGCGCTACTGTACCTCCACAATTGCTCTGCTATATCTCTTAAATTCACTCTGTAACTCCACTACATCGCCATAGTGGAACCTAAGAGCATAAGAACTTGTGCCCAATCCAGGGGTATAGCAGAGTTATAGCGTGCTATAACTCCTATGTTATAGCACTATCTAATGACCTAAGGATCTTCTGAGCTCTTTTATATTTCTATTATAACTCTTATATTAGCGCCTAATGTTAGTTGGGTACTAAATTAAAGTGAAAAACTTATACATTGCACTTAAGTAACAACTATTGCGTGTAGAGGTTGGCACTTTGCTGGACAGTATTTCCTCCAAACTCTAAACATTTGAAGAGGGTTAACAACTGTTAGGTACCTAAATCAGACCGTGAAGAATTAGCAAATAATATTGTGTCCGATGGTAAAGGAATTTCTACGCCTAACTATTCGACGTCGGCCGGGCAACGTTTGAATAAAATATTAGCAATGCGCTTTGCTAATCAATATCGAGCTCAGCTCAGTTACAGAAACACTGCATATTTTTGTTTTACGTATTCTTGGGAGCCTTGGAGGAGGTATGTATGTTTTTATTTATGTCTTCCTAACATAAGTAAAATAATATATATTCTTGAATTCATTTTTGCGAAAGAAATTATTTCTGCTTTAAAGCACTAGTTTTTGTAAAGTGCGTAATGTAAAGAGCAGAGGAGTATTCAGACTTCGTACGTCAATACTACAACAAATTGACAATATTGAAAGATAGTTTTCGAAAATCTGCCCGCAAAGGTTGTTCAAATGTACGGCAACAGCTGTTGATGGTAGGTGATGCAGATATATAAGTTTCTGGTTACTAAATATTAATTAGATATTATGCTCTACGCAGTCTTATTATCATTCATTAAAATAATTTATCTACGTCCATATCATAACTTCCCTACACTTCTACTTCGTCCGTCGAGACCCCTTTTCTCAGGAACGCGTAGAGAAAAATTGATATTGATACCAAATACTGAAGTCGGGCTGTGAAAAAATGAACTATCTGAGTTTACTTACTCAAAAGATACAGTCATTAGAAAAGGTAGTTTCCATACAAATTGCCGAGCCTATGTACTAAAATTTGAAATTTGGTATGAAGGTATCTCTCATAGCACAATAAATGTGAAATAAATAAAAAAAACGATTTTTCGATGTCTGTCTTTTTATGTATGCAACCAATATGAAATGACCTCACACTGTATACATTTTGCTTAAGAGTAGGGCTCTGCTAACACTGATCTTATATTAACTTGACGAATTTGTACGTAACTCTCGGTGCGACACGCACTTGACCGGTTATTTTATTGTAAAAACACTCAATTGACGACCATGATAATCATTGGATGTATCTCAAGTTTTATGAATGGACTGTGAACACCTAGTTATTCCAGTTAGGTAGGTACTAATAATATACAGAAACTTGTTGTAAGTTTTCTAAATATAAGCAGCTTACTAAGTCATTTCCCATTAAAAATTACATTTTTAACTAGAATTTTCTTAGAATATTTTTTTTATCGAATGCGACGATTATTGTCCGAAAAAAAAATAGATGACAGTGCACCCAAAGATTCGATATTATGGGAATATACTTTTAAAGGTGAACCATTGGCTATTAAATAACAAGTTACGTAATGAGTCACGGTGCTTTCTTCCGCGAATGTTTTATCTTGCTCTAATCGCCCCGTGGAAACGAGTCTCAAGCTTAGGTTCATTCTAACTCTGCGTAGGGTTGCAGACTCTACCAATTTTTTTGATGTAATATAAGTCATTGTGTAGGACATTCGTAATTGATGAAAGCAACAAAATATGGTTTCTGGTAATCTATATACCTAAATAAAATTAATTGCTGATCGTTTGTCTCGCTGAAGCTAAAACTCGAGAATGGCTGTACCGATTTGAATAATTTTGGTTTTGAACCATTTGTTCAAGTCCAGGAAAGGTTTAAATACTGAGAAAACATTTAAAAAAACAGGGACGGGGCGAAGCCGCGGGCAACAGCTACTACTTAATATTAAATAATACTAACTGATAACATGATTTTCATGCACTTTTACACTTCTACTCTCTCGTGTATATCGAACGTTGGCGTTCAAAAGGTTGTATATATTATACATATATAGTATAAAATAGTCAATATCAAAGCCGCCAAGCTACTCAAAAATATCGGTGCATGCAATCAATGCAGTCTTGATCGCATAGTATTGAGTACCTTTGACCTTTTCGATAAAGCTGTTGTATTGCACCTGCTCGTGCCTACTTATTTAATGGTATAAGATCTGGTATAAGAAAGATAAACCCTCATCTGTTATTTATTAACTAGCTGTTACCCGCGGCTTCGCCCCCGTACCATTTTTTTTCAAAGTGTTGTTACATCAGTACCTTGTCCTGACAATAACGAACACAAACTTAAAAGAATTAGCGAAATCGGTCCGCGTTCACGCGTGATGCCGTGACCAAGGGAAATACGGATTCATTTTATACACTAGCTGACCCGGCGAACTTTGTTCCGCCTTAAATTTGAAAAATTCCTTTGTAAGTGCATCTTTATACTAATCAAGGAATAATGTGTAGGCATGCTAAATTTAATGTCTGTAGCTTTATTAGTACCTACAACATTTAAGACATGACCGGTGTAAGAGCGTATGGTACTTATTTTTGAAACTTTGACTGTGAGTAAGTGTTAATTATACTAACCTTATATCAAATGAAAGCCTATTTTATTTTAAACTAGCGACCCGCCCCGGCTTCGCACGGTATATTGTGCATGTATTATACATATAAACCTTCCTCTTGAATCACTCTATCTATTAAAAAAACCCGCATCAAAATCCGTTGTGTAGTTTTGAAGATATAAGCATACATACGGACTTGGGGACAGAAAAAGCGACTTTGTTTTATACTATGTAGTGATTTAACCGTACTAGGTTGCCTTGTCTAAAAGTTGAATGATTCCAAGATTACCTAGATTTTAGATATCTTACCTTATGTTCCTACGGATACACTAGATAGATTTTAGATACAAACTTTAATGTAATATTTTCTGTACGCAATTAAGCTAGGCAACCTTTTTGCGATGGGTCAAGGAGTACATTATCGTCTTTTCATTGATAGATAACGTACGAGGGTATATATTTATTATACCAGATCTTGAACTATAAACAAAATTTCTAAACGACACTGAAAATTAGAACACGTAGAAAAATCCGAAAAGTAAAACTATGGCCGGGAATTAAACCCGGATCCTCATCATTCCGTTATGCGTGCTATATCCCCTACAACACCCATAGCAGGTGAGTAAGCCTTCGATTTTTCCTATCTGTACCAGCTGTCACGTGACCTGCGAATGTTTGTCACCAAGCATAATCTGTTTGAACAAAACTATTGCTTTCATAATTGGTTTTATAATCGCACTAGTAAGAAATAAATCAAATCAACAACCCTAACTTTTTCCCAAAGCAATGATTGCAGTTCAACAAACTGCGCGCGAGTCGATCATTGAACCTGCACTAACAGTTATTCCTATCTCCCTCTCGCAAGTACAATAAAAGCCTTTCTTGTCTTTTGCTTGCTCCCATACTTCTTCGCATAGTTCCATTGAAGGAATCATTCTTTGGTAAACTCGAGTCTACCATCATTACTCTGCAATGTATTGTTAAACGCCACTGCTTACTTGGGCAGGTACTTTCTGACGGAGCGTTATTACTACGAATGTTACGTACCTAAGTGTTTGATCGGTCTAGCGTTTAGTTTTATGCTTTAATAAAAACTGTTTACTTTCACGCTTCGTACTTACATGTAATCATAAGTTAGGCATGCGGGACGATTTGTAATATCTGCAGGTAGATCTTGCTCCAATAACATTGTACATTTTTCTCTTTATTCAATTTTAATCAATCTAAAAAGAGAAATAGGTACTATACATTTTTTTTACCGCTGACTAATGACAAGACATATTTTGTAAAATTGTTACGGTTTCAAAACCTAAATGCAAACACGGAACTCTTAAAAGACAGTCTCTCTGCCAAGCTTTTATTCAACTTGTTGTTGTTTTATATCTATACTATAAAACATAGACACGTGTACTTATTTAGTTTCAGTGCGTAGGTAAAATAGACTGAAAGTTGTGTTACATGTAAAATTGGGAATTACACTTGTGATACCTACTACAATTTTAAACGATAGCAATCTGTGTATTATCACAAAATTACTGCCCAATAAAAGAAACACTACCTATGTACTTAGTTGAAAACAATCATCTGTAATTTTCTATTAGGTTACTATATTTAGTTGTGTTATTACGGAATTGTGTATATTCTCTTATATTTGTGTGTCTTGCAAAAATGAATAAATGTCTTCTTTCTTTATTAGACTTTTTAGTTCAGTTTTAGTAGACCATTCTAAACTTTAAAAAGGGGTCTGATCGTGTCTAATAAAAATCCCAATTAGCGTTTAATGGTCAAGAGTAAATGCAGACGGAAGAGGCTAAAATTTAAACAACAAAAGGTGCAATATCACGGACGTCTTTATCAGAGGCTTGAAGCCATTGCATAACGTTTGCGGTCAACGACACCCTCCCCCCTTCCCAGCCCTCCGCTGGTCCCCCTCTAGCCTCTCTCACTGGTCCGCGATCTCCCACCGTATCTACGAGTATGTACCTATATGCTGGCTCTATTGCTTGCGTGCGGATTAGCAATGCCACCGTATGGATTAACTTAATGATAATATTTACCATAACATTTCCTGTCCAAAAATAAAAGACAGTTGTTTGTTTGTTGCTTCTTTGACGTTTACGTCAAAATGGCGCTAATGGTACCCATTACTACACTCCACAATCACAATCGAAATCGAAATTAAAGATAAACTGAGCCTCTAGTGTAAGTTTTCGCATATAAGAAACGTCTCGAACGCGTTCACGTAAACGTCTCAATTACTATGGAATAATTGGCAGCGGCAATCGGATCGAAGCGGTAACAAACTGTTCTCATAGGATGTGACATGGATGTGACATTTTAACGCAAACGCGTTCGAGACGTATTTTGTGACCGAAAACCGTCACTAAGCATATCTACTGGACAGTTGTGGGTACCTATTCTCATTACCATGTGAATTATTTTCTCATAACCTTGACCATACCTAAACTAGGTAGGCACACATGAATGGTGAATTTCAGCTAGATACTACTCACATTGGGTGGGAGATTTATTTAAGTGAAATTCAATGTTATTTTTTAAATAGATGAACGAAGCGAGTCAACAAATAGTTTCAATACTTGACGGAATTCATCTCGGGTCCACGCATCGCGTTTGTAACAAATTTGAGGCAGAATTGTCACCCCTGCCTTTAGTAAAAAATGGCTCAAATACACATGTATGAGCACTTGTATATAAATATGTCAGTGCAGAAATAGGAGGATTCGTTATCAACTAAATAAATATTAGTAAATATCTTGGGACACTTGACACCAATTGAGCTAGCCCCAAACTAAGCAAAGCTTGTACCTACTACGGGTACTAGGCAACGGAATAAACGTAGATAAAGTGATAGATAGATAGACAAAGTATTAGATTAATTAAAGTGTATAGATTAATACATATTATTAAACATTCAAGACTCGAGAACAAACATTCGTATGTTTTTTCCCCCCACATATTCTGCCCTGACCTGACCGAGGTTCGAACCCGGTCACAATCAGGTTCTCTACCCGCTAGCCTATCTGCAATCGCAATATTTTTCGATGTAATACACCGGTAACCTAATCTAGTCTAGAACTTTCCAACTCATGCCGAATTTTCGTTAACACAATAAAATATTTTGGCCGTGTTATGGAGTGCGCGTGACGATTGTGCATTTCAGTGTCGTCGCCGTATTAGGCTTGTAAGTAGAATGCCAGTAGATGACCGATGGGATCATGGGAGGCACTGGATCAAAATCATGCTGCTTTTGAACCGGCTAGGAATTGTACAGCTAATGGTTAGTCATCCACGTCCAGACTCAATCGTTGATACTATCGGGATAAGATCGACCGTAAATCTTCACTCAATAATGTGAAATAGCGTGTTACATAATAGAATATTTTTTTATAAATCACAGTCGAGATCTAAATAAATGGATCATAAATGTTAAATGATCATCGTTGCCGATAGATGTTACCTGCCTCACACCCGCATTAGTAAAATTTCATGCGTATAAATTGTCGATAAAGAGAGTGACGAGGGAATGCCGCTTGTGCCAGAACTTTAATCTCGATGGCACCTAGGAATGGGTCGCAGTTGACAAACAAAGCGCACTGTGGAATCAGTGCAAATTCATTAGCTGAGTGCGAATAATAAAATTACTGTAACGTATCACTAAATATAAGTTAGAGTGCTTCCTACAGATGAAAACTGGTGGTGATGATGTTATTCCGAGTAACTATGTTTTATTTAAAATAGATATAATATTCAATATATATTTTAATATAATCTCTATTTTCCTTGGCCACTGTAGGTATCACGCGTAAACGGCTGAACCAATTTCGCTAATTCTTTTTTTGTTGTCTTTGTTATTGTCAGTCGAAGACTTATGAATCAATTATTATTTTTAAAGAAAACTAGAACGGGGGTGAACAGCTAGTCAAGAATAAAGCTTTCCGTATTTATTACTCATATTGAAAATACTGTGCACTGATAAGAGAATATCTCGTAGTAGGTAAATATATTCTTGTTTTACACTTTTGGTGGTGTTTTTGTTAGCCTACAACCTTAAAATAGAAGTGGTAGTTACGAATTATCGGATTTCATTTATGTACCTTAACTTAACTATGGTTTGGCCTTAGCAGTCAAAATGTCGCAAGTGCAAAAATACGAAAGTGATACTTAACCAAAAATAAACTAAATTGTTCAGGAAGATACACATAGATACAATCATGTCAACATACGTACTATTTGCGACGGCGAAGGTGAAAATTATGATAAGCAATAATTTTAAAGTATTTGCAAAAACTTTGCGTCTCGACGTTTTTTGTTTTTCACACAAACATATAGCTATTAGAAAATCTAGTTAACTGAAAGGAAATTTATTCCGCCAATAATGAAATGTACCAATTTGATCCGTACTACGATTATTGTAAAACTTTATACATAACCACATTTGAGCCTGACTTTTGGCGACGCAAGCAAAGCAGAGCAACAAAACTCTAATAATACACCTGAGCAGTGAGAGATAAAATGAAGAGGACGAAAGCTAGTAAGCTAAGGATATTTTTTAGTCTTAGTATACGTTGCCTTAAATAATCGTTATGATAAAATAGTGGAAATAATATATAGCTTAACTCGACATGTATACCTACAGAGCAGGATTTTGCCTCAATCTACAAATGTCAGACATGACAATAAGAAACTGCAATTAAAGATTTTATCCAAAATTTTACTCAAATAAGCTTTTTAATCAGCATTGTTGCTTACTTATCGATACATTTACATAATGATAACTATAAACTCTTCGAACCCAATAATTGTTATAATTGTAAACACAACACACCTTGTTTCGGTGGAGGGGCGGGCGCAACGCCGTCCTTATCAAAAAAAGTGAGCGCGAACCCTTCGCCCTCGATGGTCAAGGGCGGGGAAGCGCCGCGTGCGGGCGGGCGGCCCTTCCACAAGTCCATGTTGCGCGCATGTCCGCCCAGCGCCGGCGCCTGTAGTGACCGGTGCGTGCGCCGGCCCTCGTCACAAACCGCGCACTGAGCTTTCCTCAAGCTTGCGACTTGCTTTCGAAAATCGGTGAAGCGAAATATGTATAAAGCGTTTTCAAGGGGCCCGTAGCGCTCTGCTTTAATTTTTCAAAATATATAAACTTTTCAGGTTAAGTGGTGGAGCGTCGTTGGTCACCTGTCTCCTACGTGATGCGGTATGACGGTAAGCCTTAGGTGCATCTGAATTTAAAAAGTTATCTGAAGTTAAAAAAAACCTACGTAGGTACAGTCGAGGGCATATATATCGATACAACGATCATGTCAAATATATGTATCACCGACCTTATTGTTTTCGGCATAAAGGTGTATAAATGTTTATGACGTCTTGGTAACGTACGTAATATGTATATTTAGGCCATTGACTGTTCATTTAGAATTGTAGCAGTTTTGTTTTCCATAAGTATTTATTCGTCAAATTACTGCCTGAACCAGAGTTTTTGTGTAAGAGTTAACACGAGGTTAAGTTCCATTAAGTACCTACCTATAGCATACGTAAAAATCAAATACAATCTGCTTCTTTCTATGTTAGCATCCTACTGCATATGAAACAATTTTTGAAAATAATAACACAATTAATTGATAGGTTCTATATTCGGTAGGTATGTGCTCTGACGGAACCCTGGTGTGCGGTGCTTCAAGCGGCCGCGCTCGGCTCGGACTCCGCAGAATCGGTGGGCAGTGAGAGTTTTTTTAATTCGCCATGGGATTTTTACTTACACGGATATACTCTTCCAAGCGTAACAACTGATATACACCTACCTATACGTTTTATACTTACAAATTCTTTGGTTGAAATAATGTAGGAACATAAAAAAACGTAACGACACTAAAAATTAGAACACATAGAGAAATCCGAAAAGTAAAGCTATGGCCGGCACATGACTGCAAATAAACAAGTGAATTGGAACTACACACCTAACATTTATTGAAAATAAAAACTCACAATACTTTTTCAACGTATAGGTAGGTACCTTTCAGACATAAATTTGACTACCTACCTACTCAATGAAATCATGAACACAGATACCAGTAGGTACGTAAAGAAATACGTATGACTCTCGTATCACGTGAACCTCACCTTCACTGGCTGGATCTACCTATTAATTGAACTTACCTTTATTAGGCAAATGGTTGCGGAATTGATCTGAGGGTTGCTCACGTTGTGTTATTTTTTACTTCAGCAGCCTGTGTATATTACTTACTTAAGAAGTTTTAGGAAATAATAAGAGTACGGTCAGCTGTAGAGAAAGTGCCACAGTGCCGTGTGTCAAAATATCATAATAAGTAACACGTCTATCATTTTTCGTGGTAGGTAAAAGATACATTGTTATGAATACGTCATACAGGAGTATGACGTCCGCTAGTCACAGAGCCTGTCTCGGCGCCCGCACGGTTCACACGCGTCAAAGCACCCAATACGCACACAAAGCATAATAAAGTTCACTCCATAAATACAATAGTTGTGCTTAAATTCTCAACACCACCGAAGACTTGATTCAACAAGCGCAGGACACAAGATTAATTAATACACTTACTAAACATTTTTTTTATCAATATACCTTTCTATATGGGGAAAATTATAATATACGAGTAAGTTCAATTTTCTAAAATTAACTGATTACTTATTTTCATCGACAGAATAATAGAACGTACTGTGGTATACAGGACCCGATGCCCAAAATTTCGCTCTGACGAATTGAACGGATGGAATCACAGTGGAATATAAAACTGGAATCGATACAAAAACAGAAGCCATTGAATTTCATATGATTATATAATGGTATCCAATTTGAAATGATGTAGGAAATCGACTTGTACAGCTGTACCGAGATTCTAGACTTTGTCACCATGGGGTACCGATCTTCTACCGATACTTTATATGTATAGAGCTTAACGCGCATGTATACATACAAACAGCGTGAGACATTTAAGTGTCAATGTACCTCCTATATGAGTTTAGTGATAACTGATAACTGGAGAAGCCGGAAGCTGCCTTTTCTCATATTGGTTACATTGTTCTCTTCAACACTAGTATCTGGAATCAGCAACAACCGTTCCATATTTTATGCTAATCAATTTTCTGGTAGGTACCACCGAGGAGATTTCCATTTACGTCTATGTAAAAGTCATTGTGGCTAAGAACGCAACTTCTGCTAAAAATGGTCACGTTGATCACTGGCATCATCAGACTGATAAAGAAAAGCCAGCAAGAGCATCGAGTTTGTAGTGTAGTGCTTATTTAGCGTAGAGTCCTCTGCGTGAAGCTTCGCATCACCGCATGCGCGCCGCGATACCCTGGATGTGCGATGGCCGCTCGCGCAGTCGCCGTGTTGCCTCTATTATGGCGAAGGCGTTAGCGCAGGAAGCAAACCTTTGCGCAGGTCATTGAACTGAATATAGCTGTTAGATTTGCAGCAACTAGCTAAAACAGATCCTATTCTATTCACGCTGCGGAAGAGGATCCAGAAACATAGCAATGGTATCTAATCAAACGTGTTTTAAGAAAAGGGGTTTGCAAATCGATTTATAAAGCTAGAGTTAATAAAGTTGGATTCAGCTTGACAGTGAACAAGGAAACTTCTGCAATGGTAATATAACATTAAATAGTTGGTTGGCTGCAAACAGCCTGTCTCATAAGATTTGCCGATATTCAACCAAGTTTATTTAAAATTAACATTCAACTATATCTAAAATAAGCCTATAATATATTAAAAAGTTACCTGTGAAGACTGAGCTTCTTTAAAAAGAACATCAGAGTCTAAAACTGTTTTTATGGACATCGATTGTGATATATATAGGTACCTTACGAAACGTAGGTTTTTTTAATGATTGTAATATCATTGTTGTTGTGCGTAAGAAATAATTAAAGACAGAAAAAAAACTTAGGGTAAAAAAAACACTTTTTCCGAAATGTGCACTTTTCTTATAGTATGTACACAAAATTACACTCCTTAAGACAATTTCCTAGTGAGTGCATGTTACACAAGTGCAAGTAGGTACACTTTCCCAAAATGTACATCTTTCCGATTCGACTCAACATGGCTTCTTTAAAGAAAAAAACATCCTTGGGATACAAATATGGAGTGCAAGATGTTTGGTCTACCGTGTTATCTGAGAAAGTACTCCATGTAAGAAAGAGCATTTTTTGGAAGTTTTGACAAATATGCTTTGAAATCCTCCTTGACGTTGATTTTTCACCAACGCGTTATATAGTGAGGGATCTATTTACTACGCAATCTAACAAAACATTAGAATTAGCGAAGTAAATAAAAGCATTTGTAGACAAACGTGCAAGTTGCAAGTTTCATCACGCGATTGCCTGGAAATATCCCCTCGTCGTGGGTGCATCGCACTAATAACTCGATACTATTAAAAAGCTGGTGTTCCATGCAAGCGATTTATCAGAATGTTTCTATCTTCAATAGCTGACAAAAGCCCAATGGTTATTTTTTGGAAATGTTTAAACTTTTATTATAAAAACAAAAATATGACAACTCAGAGATATTAAAAGGAAAAACCAAAAACATAAACTGTAAGTAAATTACAACAAATTAAATTAACTAAACTAAAACTAATCTCTAAAAATCTATAATTTCCAAATAACAGATTACAAAATAAAACCCTGTGCTAAATCTACATGTAAATATTATAAATGTTATACATAATATTATGCATTTTCATGATCTGCAAGTGATCGTTATAATTCTCTGTGAAATGGCACGACTCCGTTTGTGTTTGGTGCATAGAGCAAAAGTAGATTGACTACCTACATGAAGCTGTTTTCCATTTCCTCGCAAGCAGGAAACACAACTGTTTCTCCGTGAATGGTCACGGTTTTGACAAAACTACAAATGTAAAAGCGTCAAAGTGCGACGAATGCTTATACTACTTAAACAAAGGATCACTCAGCAGAAAGTTACTCTTGCTTACTAATTGCTAAAGCGAATGAGTGATGTCAAGAGAGGCGATACCTACATGATTCCGTAACTCTTTTTTTCTATTCCGTGGTGCTAGCGATACTCGCTTGTTGTGTGCAACGGTCTGCACGCCGGCAAGTTTCCAACTCCAGGTAGCTAACAACTGGAGCCGATGCGTTTTTCTATATATACTTAGGTGCTTGAACTTCGTTAAAACGTGAGGGATAGTTGGTTAAGTGTTTCTTTTTATTTTAAGAGGAAATATTATTTGATTTGTCTTATTATTTTACTACCTACATCAAACGGTCCTAATGTGTTAACAACATGATACCTACTATAGTAGAATTGTCGTTCAACTTGTCTAGGAAACGGCCGGATTTTCGAATAATTATAAATTTGGTGTAATTTGTCCCAAAATATTTATTTTATTTTATTTTTATTTTACAGTTAAGAGATGACAAGACCCGACGAAGGATGAGCCTTGCCATCCGGTCAACCATGTACGTCATCTTATTATATTTTTAAGGCCTACGAGTCCCTGTGATACGTCGGCTTCACGCGTCGAACCGTGTTGGACGTGCCAGCTGAATACAAGGCACAAGTCGGAAATTAAGGTACCTACAAAGGTTTTTAGATGTCACCGAGTCTTAATTTTTTTTTAATGTTACCACTATATAGTGTTTATATTAATAGGTACTACTCATGATCTCCAGCTTGAAAAATTAGAGATGTGTATTGTATTGTACTGTACCTACCTGGTGAACAAGTTGGCTCCGGCGAACTGGGCTCTTCTTTAAAGCTGAAACAATAAAAATAAAACACGAATTATTACTAATACGTAAATGTAGCTAAATATCTTTAACAACTTTTAACACACTATTCTTAGAATAATTAAAATCGAAATAAATTCGACATAGTTACTTTCGCAATAAAAGTTATCATCCTTAAAATTCAAATATTCAGTTAAAAATAAATAAATAAAAAACAACAATAACAAACAGTACAAGTTAATAAAAATCTTGCGAAAATGACTGAACGCAAAAGAAAATCTAGTCTAAAGAACTGTCTCCCTCGGGATACTTAATATTAAATAGATCGTATCAGTACCTACAGAATCGTAGAATCTGCTCAGATTACTTCGGAAACTTCCAAAGAGCTGGTGACTTCCAGATCAAGCCCTGATCACCATTTTCCTTTATCCTTTCTGTTTAGACCTCTAAAATGAGGCCAAGCTTGATACCTCGGGGTATCTTACTGGTTTCAGATGATGCCGCAGCATCAGGTCAAGGTTATAATTTCGGAATACTAAATTTCGTCTCGATGAGAAAAGTAAGAGTTACTTGGATTCCTTCAGCAACATGAATGGAACCGGCTGGGCAGATTTTTATAAGACATAAATAAGAACCAAAACAGATCAGTACTTTTTGAGAATATGGCGCATAAATATAAAACAAACACACGGGTCGAATAGAAAATCTTCCTTTTTTGAAGCAGGTTTAAAATGGAAACTAAATATGAGAAAATGTTGAAAATACTAGGTACAATAATGTCCACGTGGAAGGTACGACTTTTACTTTGATTTATAAGGATATAGACATTAGTTACCTTCTCAGACATTATTTCTCATTGAGGTTTAGTTTCGGAATTTAAAAAGGCGAGCACCGGCTTCGGCCGCAACAGTAGGAAACGCGGCCACTAGGTTATTGGAGTTACCTAGTAGACATATTCAAGGACGAAATGAGTTTTTATACCTCTTTTTACCAGTGACCAATTCAAGGATCGTTGGAGACCGAAACTTATGATTTGAATTGTAAACAAGAGTGTCGAAAATCGCTTATGCATTTATGTGTCTTACCGATACCTCGTGTCGGAGATACTGATTTTATTTACAAAATGTTTCACAAAAAACACACAATGGAATATATTTTTACCCAAAATTTGTCATTTAAATTATTTTTAATGTTCTCTTTGAACAAGGCTGACGTAGATCGGGTTGACAGGCAAAAACATCAGCACGAATAGCCCAAGATCTCACCGTAAAATTAAGCACCGGGGGCACTTTAAAAAAAAATATGGGTAGATAGTAATTTTGTTGAAAAAAGGGCACAAGTTTTTTTTGTAAATGATTACCTACCTACCTAATATATAATCGAAAATAATAAAGTCACACGAAGCCGCAGCGGCAGCAGCAGCCTAAGAGGTGGCCATTTTTTTTCAAAATTTAAATTACTTAAGTCTCTCATTTTAATTGTTAAAATAAACATGATAATGTCTTAGGTAAAGTTACATGCGGCATCATTTTGCTACGCAAATTTACATTGTATGACATTGTATGACCTCATGTGTAAACGTTAGCTAGTAGTTAGGTACTAAAGTTTTAAGCCTCATTTCAATCAAGTGACAGGTAGGTTACAGAATATAACGTGAGATCTTTCACTAGAATACAAAATACAAACCGCCAAAAGATTTCCATTACGGACAGCCATTAGATAGATAATATCATAGGAGGATTTAAAATATCGTTGTTGTTAGTCAGGTAGACTGCTGTAGGCAAGTGCTGCCTGCCATTGATTGTGCCATCTTAAGTCTCCCCTGTGTCTCTTTGCACTTATAAGAAATAGGTATAACTACTCATAGCCTTAGCTCAGTAGTTTTTGTCATGTAATAATAGTAGAGAATCATTATAATTATATCCAACAACGGTTCATGATATAGGTATATTTACTATTTAATTTTATTAGGTTAAATAAAATGAAATAGTAAATAATATATCATGAATCGTAGTTTAGAATACCTACTGTTATTACTAATTACTTAACAACCTTTTGGACAATTATTTTTGCATTTTGATTCTTTCTTCACAGATTTGTGCAAAATAAAATATTTTCCGGTTTGTATTTATTTTTATCTAGAGTTATATTAAGTACCTTATCCACCATCTGGGAGAAAAGAAAAACATAGAATGTACCAGTAGCTTTTCTTCCCGCGCAGATGGTAAAAGCCCATCGAGGGAATGGGCGAAAATCTTAGAAATCATGTTATTTTGATTCCCTTTTCCACCTATACGCCCACAATCATGCTAAACGTGGCCTGTATGTCTTGTCACCTTAGGCTCTGTCTACCCCATAAGGGATAAAGATGTGATTTGTGTACCGTCTGCGTAGAATTATACATAAAACCTTCCTCTTGAATCACCTTGTCTATTAAAAAAAACCGCATCAAAATCCGTTGTGTAGTTTTGAAGATATAAGCATACATAGGGACATAGGGACAGAGAAAGCGACTTTATTTTATACTATGTAGTGATAGTGATGATGATTTAGGTCTGCGGTCTGCAGGAGAGATGTGGAAAAACCAACGTAATCACAACGGTGTTTTTATACAAATTGCCGTGCCCCCATGAATTATAACGTGGGGTAGGTAGGTACTTCCAGTTGTAATATAAATTTTAAAATTAGTAAATGTATAAGCGCGTTCATGGAACAAGGAACAGCTGTGTATAAGCTACCTACGTAAAAGTAAACATACCTACCTAATAAAAGTTTTATACATTGGACAACAGATGTGATTTTAAGTCTGTTTTTATTTAATTTAGAGTTTATTGCCATGTCATGGCAATAGTTAAAAATAATAATATATATATATATTTTATTCGGTCTTGTGGACTTCGAAGTGCCCTACTATAAGTACATACCTGCACCAGTTCTTGAAAATGGTCGTGTCACGCTCTATTGGGATCGATCTATCATCACGGACAGGACTATTGTCGCCAATAAACCTGATATCGTGCTGATAGATCGATCGAAGCGCCAGGCAGTGCTCGTAGACATCACGATTCCCCATGACGTGAACCTCGTGAAGGCCGAGAAGGACAAAGTCAGCAAGTACCTTGACTTGGCTCACGAGGTTACCGCCATGTGGCCTGTTGATTCCACGATCACTGTCCCGATAGTCGTTTCGGCAAACGGTTTAATAGCGAAGAGCCTTGACCATCACCTTAAAAGGCTCTCGCTAGGTGGTTGGGTCAAGGGCCAGATACAGAAGGCGGTACTCCTGGACACGGCTCGGATAGTCAGGAGGTTCCTGTCTCTGTCGCCCTGACCACCGGTAGCTTAGGCCTTGCCTCGCTGCCGGCGGCACCCTAGGTTAGGTTTTTATAATGTTTTTATATTTTGTATTAATATTGTTTTATTACTTTTTATATGAATATTGTAAAAACCTAACCTGAGATAAAAATAAATATACAGAAATAATATATCCAATTTAAATCTTTTCTGCAATCATTATTGTTTCACATTGACAATGGATGTCGCTGTAGGTAATAGAAATAAACAAGGTATTGTTATATCTACATTAATACTGTTTCAATTTCAATAGGCAAGAAACTTTTTTTCTTCGTTTTAGTCGTACTTATTGTTGTCTTTGTCCCTGCAACTTTACAGAGTCAATTATATATACGTCTTCACTTCAGAAGTCCAGAGTGTATTTTGTTACTCGAATCCCGTTTGTTTAGTTTGTGAAGATTGCTCTTATAGCGTAACACAGATAAAATCAACTCAAACTAAAAAAAAATATTTTTCTGTCTGTATAGGAATCATGCCAAACATGGCTGTCTACCCCGTAAGGGATAAAGACGTGATATATGTATGTATGTATGTATAGGAACAGGGCTCTGCTAACACTGGATATACCTAATATTAACTTGTCGAATTTGTACGGAACCCTCGGTACGCGAGTCCGGCTCGCACTTGGCCGGTTTTATGAATCTTGGTACATAGATAAATAGACCTATAGTAAGAACAAGTTTAGAAAATTTACATTCATAAAATATGAAAGTCTGTATGAAAATTTAATGTATGAAGGAATTTTTTTTTTTAAAAAATGAGGGGGTGAAATGGCGTAAAGGTCACTTAGCAAATTAACAAATTAAAAAATGTTGAAAATTTACTGGATATTTATCTATTAATATAAGCTGAAATCTGAATCCATACTAATATTACATTATTATGTGAAAGTACGCCTGTAGGTATATTTTTTTGATAGCAGGAATCATCCTATAAGGAGGTGAGACATTTACTACGAAGATGCAATGCTTGAAGGGAATGAAGGGTAATAATTTGTGCTCTAATCCTAATTCACGTTTTATTTAGGTAATAGGTATCTTCCAATTACAGACTTTTCGACCTTCTTCAGCTTTGTTATATGTATAGATTAGTGATGTGCCGGATCGTTAAAAATGTAAATCTGCGGATACGGATCTGATTACGGATATTTATTTAGTGTCAAGATCCGCGGATTCGGATACGGATACGGATCTTTATTTTTTATTCGATTGGTGTCGGCGCCCGCGACCTTGAAGCGATAGTTGACGTCACCATTGATCTCACTATAATTATAAAAAAAAGATTTTAGTTATTTCATTGTCATAAAAGTGATGTTATAACTTGTTATAATATTGATCTCATTATAAAGATTCTTTCAGTTATGTAGTATTGGTATGGTAACTTACTGCGATAAATGGTTGCAATATAAAGGTGCCAAATATTTGATTTTAAGAAATAAAAATACTCTGAATGGTATTTCATAGTTATTTTAATTCTACCTAATCACCTGTAAAAGATCCGTAAAAGATCCGCGTAAAAAGTAACGGACACGGATACGGATTTTTCTTTTCCCTCGAATATCCGCGGATACGGATACGGATATCCGGAACATCACTAGTATAGATTATTGCAGGTAAATAGGTGTGAATTTCTAAGTAGGCACCAACGTATGTCAATTAAATAATGTCCCACGTATAATGTTATCTTGAATTACAGGTGAATAGGTACATACCTACTTTAAGTAGTTAGGGAGAATGAAATCCATATCTGTAGTGGTCGATTTATTTGGAAACTCAATACATAGCCGTGCTTATGGCTACTTCATTGCATGCGAGTTTTACGTTTTTACGTATGTTAGGATAAACTTTGCTACACGTATATTTCCTTAGCTAAGGCAAGAAAATGAAAATTTTGCATAAGGAGATATACATTTCGCAATACTATATTATTTGTTGGTCCTTGAATTAACAGGATAAATAAACGTCTTAGTCAGTTTTTATTTCAAGATAAGTAGGATGCTACTCGTAATGTAAAAAAGATTATATTTTAATCAAGCATATAACAATCCTGTTGAAATGGTCAAGGGACCAGGCAAAACATAGAAGACCTGTAGATTGGTTAGACACCGTCAACTCCGTCAAGGCCGCCCCTCAAGGCCATGGAAAAGTCCAGCTGATATGAATAATCGATCTCAGACCATTACCTACGTCACTATCACAAAGTTTTTCTATGCAAGTATATGCTTTAAAAATACTTACGTGTATAAATCGTCTTCGGTATTTGAGGAGCTCGTAGCTTCAACCAGCACAGAGCAGCTCATCACTATTTTTTTAAAATTAGTTTAATAGGTCAAAAGCTATATTGCCGATATTTACTGTATTAGGTACCCTCTACTGCTAGGCAATGCTCGACGCTTTGGCCTGATGGTTACATTATACCTATAGAAAATAGCTTTAAGCCGTTTTAGGACTTCAGCTCGTGCATAGGTGTAATAAAATCTTTCTAAATTCACAGTAAATTCCGGCGTTTGATAACCGCGTTTCGGAACTAAAATCTGTGTAGGCAGCCGTGGAGGACACCAGCCGGCCAACCTAACCTTGCCTAGGGGTAGTCGACGGTTATTGTTTAACCAGCTTTTGCCTGCGACTTAGTCCGTGAAGAATCAAAATTTGCGCTAAAAATTTCTTCCTCTTTCCCATCTGTTTATCTGTCTATCTGTTTGTCTGTACATTTGCGAGAGCATCACGTTAAAACCGCTTAACGGATTTTGATGAAAACTTTACTAATCTGTTGAAAAAATCACCGGCCAGGTTATTGGATACTTTTTATCCCGGAAAAAGCATAAATACTGCTTCAGTATTAAGTATCATAGAGATGCACTAAGGAGGGATTTTAAAAATTCCTACGGGATAGGGAGTAAATGAGGTTTGTAAGCCCACTGAAAAGGGAGCTGATCTGCATAACTATAATTACTAGTATTGAAATTTGGCACATAAGTAGAAGGGAATCAAAACTGTTGAAAAATAATTTCAAGACTTACGAGCTGGTCGCTCTTTCAAAGTCACATACTACGGTCAGGGGTGCTGAAGGCGCATGCTCCACTTTAACCTTGGACGTACTTCCCGGTTCACGGGCAAAGCGCTGTCACCTGCCTACTAGGTCAATGTGTTTATAGTATAAGTACTTTCAGTACGACATATTTAATGATTTCGAGTAGATATAAGCACACCAGGATAATAAAGTGTGATTGGAAATTCTATTCTATTTGTCCCTACCTATTAGGAATTTGAACCATAATACACTAAGTTGTTTTATTATCTAACAGCGGTGACGCCTAAATAGGCGTTAGGTTAGGTATACCGTTTGCCGCTTATATACCTATATTGTATATGTGTGCATATATCTATGTCTGTTCCTATGTTCGTTCGTAACTGCTCAACGTCTATTCCGATTTTCATATAAACGTCATTAAATTCGTCTTAAAGATGCCAGTGTCACTGGATAGGCACCCAAAACATAAATTGACGGATAAATTGGTTTTATTCAAGTCCCATGTGCAGGATAGTATCATTGAATAGAATAGACATTTCATTTATCATTTTGAAATTTTTGAACGACCATTTTATGATTTATAACGTTGTAATTTTTTATTAGGTAGGTAACAACCTTAATACTCATAATTTGATGTGATGATAATATGACGAAATAAATAGGTATAAAATAAATAAAATATTTCTGTCCCTTTTCATCTTGAATCATTAACGTCTTCATTGAATCTCCCATTTTAAATTAAATTCACATTAAATGTAAATGTTGATGGCATGCGATTTCGTATTCGTAATAATAAGTTTATATCCCCAGCGTTCGAATTATAAATTTTGCCGCTTTCAACTGTCAAAGTGACGTCTGGGCTTTTTTTACCCATCTATTTTATGGGGTGACCGGTGCGATCGCCCGACGACTGGCGACGACGCTCGACGATGTTGCTGAACGGTTTGGTGTGATCGTCCGATGATCGCACTATTCGCACTGACTTACTGAACGGGTCCAGGCGGCGTCGGGCGTCGTCGGGTGATCAAACTGAACGCACCCCGGGGAAGGAGTACATTACGGATGCGTAAATTTATTTATTTTGGTTTTAAAATCTTATAGGTTATCAGGCATGGGATAGGAACCGGGACCAAGACTATGCCTCTATTTAAATAAAAAATGAAAGTTGCTAAGCGCATAACTCGAGAACGGCTGGACCAATTCGGCTTATTCTTTTTTCATATGTTCCAAAAGTTCCACGAAATGTTTTTATGGAGAAAAAACTTAAAAATAAAATTAAAAATTATTTGACTGTCTTTCTTTATGAAGCTCAGAAGAAATGATCAAAGCTGAGATTGTATGAGCTAGACTCCATTGCTTTAAGTACCTAGAGGAAAGGACAGATTAAAAAATCGGACTGTCAGGCATTTGTCAATATCCTGACGTGATGAATTTCTTAGAATTTATGTAGTCTAAACGAGGCATATTTTGTTCATAGGTTTATTATCCTGTTTTAGTATTAATCCAAGGCACTGTATCAACAATCGAAATCTCTAGTGTTTGGTTCGTCTGAACTTTTTGGGCCATCGTTCCTTTAAAACAAGCGTGTACTTATTGTAGATGTTAGTTGTGATATATCAATTTAATAACTTAGTAAATGCTGCTTGCTCAACTACGTTTGTATATAATTTCAAAATGATTTGACTGGTTTGTATAATTAATCAAAAATGATGGAAACAAGGTATTATGAAGGATGTGGAAGAGAAGGTCCAATACGATGCATCTTTTTGGGCGAATTCCATCCCGTGGCAGGCCCCAAAATCGCGTGTCAGGTTAGTATAATAGAAGATACACTGCTAAACAATTTTTATATTGTAATTTTAAATTAAATACTATTAAATGGCTAAGAAACATCAGGGAATGGACTGGTATAAAAACCATAGACCTACTCTGCGCTGGCTGTGGATAGGGAAAGTTTAAGTGTATGACTGCCAACCTTCACTGATGGAGAGGCACATAAAGAAGAAGAATTATCTTAATTATATTTATATGTATAAGATTTGTGTGAATTTAATTACATGTCCAGTTGAAGAAATTATGTTTCTTCTCAATAATAGTGTGGTTAATTTTTATAATTTATGTACAATAGTGCAAGCTATGTTTTGCCGGATAATTTAGTTGTAAAATCCTTTTCTTTTTTCAGTTTCCCGAAGACTATATATCTAAGGAAGTTTTTGATTCTATCAGTGCTTACATCATTCCCAAGCCAGAAATTCAAAGATGTACAATGACAATGTAAGTGTAATTAAAAGTGGACTCACCAACAATTTTTTTCATTTGGTGCTTCATAGTTGGAGACTTGTTGGCAATTCAGCACTAAGTGACAAATATTTGATAGTTTGATGGTTTATTTATTTGATGGTTTACTGCTTTGAAAAAAAACCAGAATGGTCTTGCTTTGCAATATCGTAAGCTTGCATTAAATCTTGAACAATATATGGCCAGTTTTTTTTTAATGTCTATTTATTGGTAATGGCTTAGTCTATGATCAAATTTCGTTCACAACGAATCAGTGCAATGTCTGCAGGATGTATAAGTTAATCAAGGCAATACATTACCATTAATTAAACAGTTCTGCAGCTAAGCGAATTTATAGTTTTGGAACATGTTATTTTATAAAAATCAATGCTATGTTTTTCTGTGGTGTCAAACTTTTAGTGCATTTTGAGAATGTTTGCTTAGTGCAATAGCTCTGAGAAAAGCCTGAACAGTCTGTTTTACTTTGATTTTTAGTCATACATACATAGATACATTTTGAATCTGTCTTGTGTCTTTTTTTTTGTAATAATGAAGGCCTGTTTCACCTCTCTCTATTGAGTTCCTGATATTATTTTAAATGTCAGATAGCTGTGGCATGGTACCTGTCAGTATTACTGTCAGTATTAGTTGACCAAATTGGAAATGAGGCAATGTGAGGATTGATGTTGAAGCCCTGCTTGTGCGACTGTGCGTGTTATGCCTTGGCCTCGTTAACAGCACCTGTGTTGTGGACATGGGCATAGAATTCATAATCCTGTATTCATAAATGCTTTTTGAGCTTCTGTTAACTTAACATTCATTATGACATTTGCTGTTGCCGGACACAAAACATCTGTGACATTCTATAACATATTTAGCGAAAGACTGTTAATTATTTTGTATTTGATATCATCATACTTATTGTAAATAAAAGCATTTGCAATAATAATAATAATAATATAATAATTCCATTTATTTCGGATAAGTACAAGTAACAACAAAAAGCCGTGGTAGCCTAGTGGTTTGACCTGTGGCCTCTCAAGCAGAGAGTTGTGGGTTCGAATCCTGGGTTTGCACCTGAGTTTTTCGGAATTAATGTGCGAAATTACATTTGAAATTTGCCATGAGCTTTTCGGTGAAGGAAAACATCGTGGGGAAACCTGCACACATCTGCGAAGCAATTCAATGGTGTGTGTGAAGTTCTCAATCCGCATTGGGCCCGCGTGGGAACTATAGCCCAAACCCTCAAATAAAAATGGAGGAGGCCTATGGCATGAGGCACGCCGAATTGCTATATTAAGTAAAAGGGGCTATATTATATTATTATAAGTAGCAACGCATCTAACAAAAGAAGTAAAAACATTGATTAATTGTGTGATGTGTATTTATTTTTTGTACTTTATCATTTATCCAACACTGATAAATAAACAATTTCTTTTAGAAACGCACTTGGTCACAAAATTGTGGGATACCCAATCAGAATAGACAGCTCCCGCTACGAACGCAACGCGTACCTCTTCAATTTGTGCTTTGTGTGCGATAGTTGGTCAAAAACTGTACAGTACGAACCAGTCGTCAAGAAACTTGGTGAACACCTGGTATGTAGCAAATCTTTACTATCTCAAAACACATTTTGAAATATGGTTTTACATCCTAAAATCTACCATTTTCTCAAAAGCAATGTATCAAAATTCTCTATCATTGTAAATGACAAATTGTCAAAGACAACATTTTAATATTTTAGACTACAGGCCCACGTACAAAAAATGTGGGTCATATGAACCACCAGGTGACGTATATAGGACGATATAAGAGCATAAAATAATAAGATTCAGCACTATGCCGTCACTTGTAAGCTGTCCAACTGGGTGCTGGTGAGAATTCAAAAGTGCAACCCTCGATTTTTTCCCCTTGTCGCATGATTTTTGTACGGCGTTGCGGAATAATGGATTAGAAGCTGTATTGAAACAGTATGAAACTGATGCCGTACAGAATCAAATGACCAAATTTACCCTGGAAATGGTCAGAAAATCAAAAAAAATTACCGACTTTGTGGCGCACCATTTTGTACGGCATCAGTTTCATACTGTTTCAATACAGCTTCTAATTCATTATTCCGCAACGCCGTACAAAAATCTTGCGACTAGGGGAAAAAATCGAGGGTTGCACTTTTGAATTCTCACCAGCACCCAGTTGGACAGCTTACAAGTGACGGCATAGTGCTGAATCTTATTATTTTATGCTCTTATATCGTCCTATATACGTCACCTGGTGGTTCATATGACCCACATTTTTTGTATGTGGGCCTGTAGTCTATTTTGATATCTCTGTTATATGTGCAGACTATAATGGAAGAAGAGACAATGTTTGTGTCGAATGGATCCACTAAGTTGCCTACATTGCTGGCGCACCTTTTGCACGACCTGAACACGCATCGCAAGGCGACGCTTGTCGGTAAGTCTATTCTGGATTATACTGTTTGAAAGCCCTCCATTTTATTCTATTGACAGAAGAATTTATTATTTCGAAATTAAATAGGGAATATTCATGCCTTTTTTATTGCTATATTGTCAACAGTTTACGCAGCGTACGCGATATATGGATTTTTTTCACACCTTGGATAACATTATCGAAGTTTTCATACGGATCCCTAACTTTTGAAAATATTCTATAGCCTTTGTTACTCAGGAATAATGTAGCCTTCTAATGGTGAAAGAATTATTAAAATAGGTCTATTAGTTTTTGACTGAAGTAACAAACAACATTTTTTTCCGTTTTATATATTTTTCTGTGTTATAAAGATGCAAATGATTATTATAAGTAATAAACAAAAAACATGAGCATTCACTGTTATTATTTTTTATCACTGTTTAATTTTACTCTTCTCTTTTTTTTACTCTCAAGTACTTTTTGATTTCGGTTTTCATTGTGATTTTACGACGATTTGGTGTTTCTGGAACTTGGGTTTGATTTTTTTGCGCCAAGATGGTTTTCATGCTAAATCCGGAGCAACAAACCTAATTTCAGATTTGACTTGGTCATACTAGAAAAAGCGAAAATTACGGATGAAGTATGTTATGATATTTTTTTGGCATGATCCCTTAATGATAGATCAATAAAATCAATAAAATAAGGCAGTTTTTAAAGATAGTTTGAAAAAAAAGTTAGGTTAGTTTTTTTTATAAACGCCTAGGTATACAGTCATTTTTCCGCTTTTTGTGATTTGATATTTTTTTGCAAAACGGTCAACAATGTTGTTTTGTTTTTTAAAGAGATACATACACATGAAAAAACAAATAGCCAATTATTTCAATCAATTATTGCAGTCAGAATGAGCAAAACTGTCTCCGTGGTCGCAGATTAATAGAAAATGTGTAAAAGCCATAACTCCTAAACTACAAAAAATCGCGGAACATACATGGGGGTGATTCGGATGCCCCTTGAGGTGCTCTACGTCTGGACTTTCGGTAGACTCTACTTCATGGGACAATCTGTATAATGTATATATGTATAATGAGTAGGTTCACTGAACTCATGAATATCGTAACATTGTCGAATGTTGTTGTTTGTAGAGGGCGATACAGTAATGCACCTGAAAGTGTTGGAGGTGCGCGCGGACCCGGCGCCTGTGCAGGACCACGACGTGCCGGTGATGCTAGCGTCGGTGGGGCTGCCGCGGCCCGGCCGCCGCCCGCCGCGCCCGCCGCCCGCGCCCGCGCAGCCGACCGCCGCGCGCGTCGACCAGCGCGACGCCGACAGTGACGCCGACCAACCCTTCCAAGTCGACCTTAACGCCGACTGGGACCTCACCACCAGACAGGTGCTTTGATCACTTGTAATAAATCCTATAAGAACAGAATAGTATAGGATAGTTCAGCGGTATAAGCGTGAAGACGCACAGACAGGCGTACTTTCACATAATAATAAGAATGTAATATTAGTATGGATTCACATAAACCTCTCCTATATTCAGCTTTATATTAATGCATCAAGTATCTAGTATTTTTTCAAGATTTTATTCGCCAATTTGTTGGTTTTCTACATGACTTTTACGCCATTTGACCCCCTCAATTTTTTTAAATAAATTTTCATACAATCTTTTATCCTAAATACCCCCCCCCCCCCCCTTCCTAGAGTGTAAATTTCCTAAAATTGTTTTTTACTATAGGTCTAAAGGTCTAAGGGTAAACCCTTTGCATTGGCTTTGCATTGGAACTACCATACTAACTATCAATCCCAATTTATACATCATTTGAAGTTAGACCTCCAGCAATACAATAAAAAAACGTCATCAATATTTGTGTCAAAAGATAAACAGAATATTCGCTACTTATTTATAGAATCGAAAAGTTATAGTTTCTAAAAATAAATCGCAAAAAACGACTACCTACTACCTACATAAATGATTCAACTATTTTTTAAATTTAACAAAAGTTTTTAATGTATAATATATTTATCTCTTTCAGCTTCTGCCGTACATCACTGGGTACAACCACGTATCAAAGATAGCTGCTGATACAAATGTCGAGAAAACATTAGTTAAATCGTGCATACAAAATCTGGTTTATTACGGAGTGGTATGAATTCATTTATTTGGAAAAGCCCTTTTTAACAATATTTTTCATTGAATCTCTAAATTAATTTCTTTTGATTTCAGGTCACGTTAATACCAGTGATAAAATTTACTAACATGTACAGAGCTACTCCTAATTTAAGCCAACTATTCAGTGATCACGAATTGCAAAAGTCATGTCTAGCCTTTATCACAAAAGGATCCGATAGTAAAGAAAAGGTTGGTTGTGTTTTTATATTATAACTAGCTTCTGCCCGCGACTTCTCATGCGTGAATTATACATATTATAAACCTTCCTCTTGAATCACTATCTATTTAAAAAAAAACATCAAAATCTGTTGCGTAGTTTTAAAGATATAAGCATACATAGGGACAGATAGACAGATAGACAGACAACCGAAAGCGACTTTGTTTTATACTATGTATTGATAGGCAATAAAAGACATATTATTATGTACGCATTGACGTAGAGGCGGGAATAAATTTTCAGGACAGAAGAGGCCATGAGCAACGTTTAGTGTTTTACTGGGTCTTAAGCACTGGGTTGGTCAAACTGAAATGGCGCAAATAAGCAACTAATGACCTCGCTGTTTGTCACCCACCAAAACCTAACCAATAAATATATGCAAATAGATTTTCTGTGCGTTATTTATATATTTTCTAAATGCACCATCTAACTAAACTATTGTGGAAATTTAAATTTGTCTTTCTTTTTTTGTTGTATTTTACTTTGTATCCTTCAATGTCTTAATTGTTTGGTCAGCCCACGATGTCGGACGTGCTGGCGGTGCTGTGCGCCCTGCAGCAAGGCACGACGCTGCGCGCGGTGTGCGAGCGCTACTCGGCCGCCGCGAGGCCCAGCTTCGATGTACGACAGCTGATCGTCTTCGCGCAGCTACATGGCTTCATCAAGTGCCTCAAACGGTATATATTGCATTTGTCTGGATGATGACAGTTGATTCATGTGTTATCGTCTTAGCTTTTATTTTTTACAAAGTTTACTTTGCTTTAACCGCTCGGCACCGGATTGGCGCCGACTCAACTCGAGCCGTCCAGTATTCTTTGTAAGAAATTCCATACTGTAACGCACACATATCGGAATCGCAACAGCATCGCCTCGCTTCGGCACAAGCTTGTAATCCGTAAGCGGCGCGCGGGCAATTCGCAGTCATCGAGCTTTCGTTTCCGCGCTTGCGTCTCGCCGCCGGAACGGGGACGACGCGTAGACCGCCATCGTTCCCCGCGCGGGGAATGACCATCATCGACTACCAGCTCTAGCCGCCGTCTCGGGCGTCTCGCTTTAAGCGCGCTGTCGCCCAGCCGCAAGCGCGATGTCACCTAGCCGCAGCCGCGCGGGCACCACGGAGGTGCTAAGCCTTTTCCGTTACGCGCTTGCGTATGGCTGACGCCTGGTTGATGCTGAGCCCATGAGGTGAGGCGGTGCCGAGCGGTTACGTGTGTGGCAACCTTTAGTCTCGCATGTTGCCCGGCGGCAGTTATGTTCCAAATGTCATGAAAAATCATTATGCACTACACCTGTACTTACCTTAATGTAGAGATAGTTCGTGACTCCGCTACACCTACTATGCATGCAAAATAGTGATATTTTAATTCAGATTCAATACGAATCAGCATTACATCTTGTCGTAATTAGCGTCGCTGAGTAGTCACGCTACTTAATGAACGTTGGGCTACGAATACGAATATCACCTGGTTCTTTTAAAATGTTGTATTACAAAACCGTACACTGATGTTTACAGGTTTCCTGTGTACATCCGGACGCCGACGCGGGCGAACGGTTTCAACCGGCGCGCGGAGGCGGCGCCGGGGCTGCGGCGGCTGTTCACGGGCCGGCTCTGTGCGGACGAGATCTGCTGCCTGGCGCGCCTCGACCTGCCCACGCTCGACCAGATCATAGAAGACGACCCCAACGTCGCCGTCATCTGGAGATAACAACATCATACGTGACAGTAAATACGTTCCTTCTAAAAAAAAATACTGCTATATAGCACGAAGGCGCCTGGCGCTATCGGTCGTTAGTTGCCTCTGAACTTTGACTGACCACTATAACTAATTGATCATAAAAGTGCAACAAAAATAGTAATTTCAGGAGTTAAAAACTCATTTTTCAATTGTTATGTTTGGTTATTTATTTGACGGTTGGGCATGCAAGTTGTGTTACTTTGATGACGAACGATATAGAAACGGCATATAATTTACTTTACATTTCTTGCAAAGGATTGAACTTGCTGTATCTTGTTCTTTTATTTTATTTTTCAAATAACCATTTTGCGATTGTTGATTTAAATGAATTTAAAAATTACTAAATCGTCACTACTTCGTGTAATAAATGCCGAGATAGCAAAACCTAGATATTTTTTTAATACGTTGATCGGAATCCAACTTTAATCAAAGTTGTATAAACACTATGCCTGTTACCAAGTTAGATCCGTCCACCGTCCGTTATTGATTATGTGCGAAACATAATCCTTAGGCCACGACTTCTAGCGTTAGCCTCCGCATTTACGAGTACGTTTAGTAATATCTCGAAAATAAATCTTGTTTGTAGTGTAATTAATTAGGAGTAAATGATGCGCAGACTCTCAAAATTAAATATTTAGCGATAATAGTTTAAGTGAATTTCGGAAAAGTAATTTAGTAAATTGCCGTAAAATAAGCTTAAATAAAATACGGTAAAGGGCTCACGAGAGCGAGGTTTTTATTAATGTGAACTTTAAATTAAGATCTTCTAGATCATAAATCAATACGCAGCAATAAAAAGAAATGTCTTTACAAGATTTTAATATTATACCATGAACAGAGGCTTCTTGTACTTTTTAAATTTTAATTTACGGTTTAGGTATTAAGGCACCTATTGGTTTTTCACTTTAATTTCACATTAATTTATTATGCGATTGGCTTCTATGGCGCTTATATAGGGCCTCGTAATTTATTTTTTCTTTAATATCTTCTATATACAGACATCGACCTGTTACAATTTTATTATATGCATAGACAAAACTTATCATGAGTATTGTTATGTTTATTTTTTAAGAAACATACTCGGATGCAAGGAACCGGGTTTCATACAACTTTCTATTGGAAGTGACCCGGTTTCTTTGCACCTGAGTATAGATTTTCCGGATTTCCTTAACGCTGTGCAAGAAAATCGTTAAAGTGGTGGCTATGCTCTATTTATTACAGTTTGACAGCTCTTTGCTAAGTGACTAGTGCCTGGGACTATACTGAATCGTTAAAATTACATAGATAATTTTATTTGAATTGAGCGATAGTTATTGTTTTATTTTTGAATGTGAATGTGAAATGTGATATATGTGATCGAGCCCTTTTCCCTGCTGAGGGACCACAGGATATCATCGTCATATCCCAGTGATAACGCCTATTAGTTCGTTGATTGCCAAGCTTATTCGAATGCTGAACAAGTTTCAAATTTATACGATTGCATGTAGACCATTATTTCGCTGTGCGTTTTGTTTTATATGTAAAACATTGATGGGTAAAATGCTAAAACTGCCTTTATGCATTTTTTTATCATCCAATTGCTTGTAAGTTATTTATTCCATCGAATATAGGTCTACTATATTCCCCATAGCCACCGTCTAAGTATTTCTAAGTTTTGATTGTTGACTTTTGGCTTTTGCTGTCTGATATTAATGTCAAGTAAAGCGTTGTAACTACTTCACGTCAATAACGTATTTAGTCAACATCAAATGCGAAAACCAACAGCTAAAGTAACGTTGTCATTCAAAACGGGAATGTGTACAGTGGCTTTTAAAAGCTAGTTAAATCTAATTTTAATCGTTTTCTTTCAGTATTTACTTTTATCTCTACTTTTAACGTTAAGTTGCAAGTGTAATATTTTTTCTAATTATTTAACACCACTTTTAAATTGATTGATTTAAAGTGCCTATGTGTAATTTTGATAATATGTAATGTAGTTATCATAAAAGTTTTAAAGTGTGGCTTAGTGTATTATTCAAATGAATTAAATGTTTGAATAATATACAAAAGTTAGTTGGTCACAGGAGGATAGATTTTTTGACTACTTAATATAAGAAAAAAATCCTGAATAGCTTTGCTGTGTCACAATATTACGATCAGTATAGTAGTCTAGTGAAAATTAGTCTATCCCATGGCTGGGTCCAGGGCTTCTGCTGCAGAAATAATACCATTCAACAAGAACCACTGATTTACTGAATGACTTTTGTTGTCCTCTATTTATTTAACCACCATAGCTACTATAACATATCCGTTATAACTTCTCTAACATGTAAAAGTAAACGAGTCTAAGGGAACGTCCAAGTCAAGAAAAAACAGTAATGAGTTCCTAAAAATCATGTGCTTAAATACAGCATAATTATATAATATCAAGTTCATACAGATGTAATGCAATCAATATAAGGCATTACAGATTTCATTATTTATTTGAGCTGATAAGATCATCTAACACTCTTCTACAAGAAAAGTTACATATTAACTATCTTCGACAATACATACTTAGTGATAATAAAAAATATGATTTGTGTGGCTAGCCAAGGCCAATGTGTAAGTGTTAGATTATGTCAAACCAATCCCAATAGTAGCTGAACAAGCGCTTATGACCTACTAGGGAGAAAATTTGTAACATTCGTACAGGTACATTCGCAAGAGCTGGCGCCAATGGATTGAACGACAGTAATGTCACTTGTCGCAGTGTGGAGGCCGTTCTTTTACAGGGGCCTCCATCATTTTGTAAACAAGTAGGCACAAAATACATAGATACATACCGTCACGCCTCTTTCCCACAGGGGTAGGCAAAGACTACTTTGTTCCACTTGCTACGATCCTGACATACATGTTTCGCTTGATGTACATTCATCAATCTCTATACATGCTCGCCGGTTTCGGGTACAAAATACATACATACATATATACCCAAATCACGCCTATTGTCTACCTTGTTCTTTGTTTCTCTATTGTTTTGTACTGATTTGTGGTGTTCAATAAAGAGTATTTGCATTGTATTGTATATTGTAGTGTATATTCTGTTTTCACTATGACGCCCCAATACAGAAAATTATGCTAAAAGAAGCGATATTGTCACAATTACTTATCATTGAATCCATTCGTGCCAGCTATTCATTAATAATATTATTTTTAATGTGCCCCGATTAATTAGTTAATTTTTTTAATCATCGTCATGTGTAAATAACTGGTTTAGGAAATTTAATGATAGCAGTATTATTTGTTTTAGGACAGGGCTTGTCATTAGTGAAAACCCACTGTCACCAATGGTCCATGACGGACGGAAACAAATCTAAATCTAAATAAAGTCTAAAATCCTTTATGTTGACTGCCTAGTAAATCGAATAAGATAAATGAGTTGGTGATATGTATAAATTAACTTTTACTTTAACTTAGCATGGTATACTTACACGTTTTCCTTGTAGATTTCTTTGCACGCGTGTCGGTGCTTTACTGTAAATTGGTAACGAACGGTTTTATGTAAGGCTTAGTCGTATGGTTAAACACTGAGAGCCGACTCGTAGGACATATCAGTAGGATCACGAGAAAACGGGGAAAACTACTGATAATTTCATTTTGTAAAATAGGGAAGGATGAAATTTTAGATTATTAATAGGTAACCTTGATTTCATCCCATTGGTGCCTTTTCTTGAAATTATCTGTATTTTGCGATATTGACTGTATACCTAGTTTCGCCTTTATTATTTATCTCAAGACTTAAATAAACTCTGTAAGGAAAACTGTTTTTTACTGCTACACCAAGCTGCAAGTGGACTCGGAGCAAGCCAACTATACGCGTGTCGGACAAGGATGAGGAAGGGTTACGACGTTACGTATACGTAGTCCAAGTGATGTTAAAATTGTAACTGCAACAATCGCTAAGCAGCTTATACGAAAGGTGTAATTTCATAGCAACGTTATTGCTGTTATAATAAGTATTTTTTCAAGAATTACACTTTTCAGAAAGTATTATACCTATATGGACATCTTATTCCTCCGAGATATGGACCAATATTCTATAGAAATATTGCCCGTGGTCCTACTAATTTGTCCTACTCGGAAAAAATGCTGCCATTATTTTGAATCATTCAGTAATTTAACACAACAATGGGTAGGTTAGGTTAGTTAGGTATCTTCAGTTTCCCGAACGGTAAAATACCCAGAAAAAGGAGCTCCGTCGAAAACCAGCAGGACAAACTGTAGTAGGACCACGGGCAGCAGAGGAAATATTTACTACCTACGCACTGTATTTAGATGATGCAGTGAAAGAGTTAGAGGAGAAACGTTTTTAAGACTTGTTACCTGATGTGGCTTGCATTATTTTTGTTTTGAATGTTCGCTAGGAAGACATTGGTACGCTTCCAAAATTTATTATAGGTAGGTACCGTTTGGTCAAAAAGATACATTTTATCTTTTTGACCAAAAACCGGTATGGAAGTGTTTATACTGCTAAGTTGGAACAAAAAAATCAACGTGTCAGTAAATACATTTTTATTACTATGTATATAAACAATCACAAACTTGCACGCACCCGGTATCACAGACTTATCTATTAATATTGCTTAATTATATTATAACCATTAAATAGGTAATACATACAGACTAATAGTAGTAGTAAAAAATATCTTACAATAAATACTAGTTTGCTCAACGAGGGAGGAAAATGACCAAATCAATAGAAGATATTTTGATACTCACACATGACGACGCGACGGTACCGATACTTCGAGTTTGAAAATAGAATACCTAATTCTAACTAAGACGTAGTTTTTTTTATTGTATGAGTTTTCTAACACTACCTATTTGTTTTTGTTTCAGAATCTTTATACTATGTTTATTTTATATGAATATGCTTACTACCTACTACTTCCTCGTATTAGAAACAAAAAGAGAGTTTGAACTTGGGAAGTCATCAATTTCCAACTCGAAGTATCAGCCTGTCTATGCACAATTTTGGTACAAATATTTGTGTGAACTTGTCAATTTCGTCCGTCGTTGAAAAATCTAGGTAGGCACTATTTTATTTTTAGTGACTCGCCATATTTTTGGGGGTTTTACAAATTGAATATGAAATCGACAAGGGCCTTTTAAATGATTTGTACTATTTATCTAAATACGTACTTATCCTCAATAATGCAGAGTACCTATGCAGAGCCTCTAGTATAAATTTGCACACAAAAAAGTCTCGAACGCGTTTACGACTCAATTAGGTGTTATGGAAAAATTGGCAGTGCCATTTTTGAATCGAAACGGTAACAATTGGTTTATATAGCGTGTTCCCGGTAAAAAGACATTTTTAACGGAGGCTAAATTAACGCAGTTCTTTACATTATTTAGGTATTATATTATACCTATTATAACCCTGGGCCCTTACCATGACGTCTTAATGCGATTCAATTCCGACTCAGTTCAGGTTTTAGCTGTAATTTTTATTATAGATCTGACAGCGAGCGAATCTAAACTGAATCGCATTAAGACGTCGTGGTAAGGGCCCAGACCGCGCAAACTATTGACACGGCTGTATTTTATTTACGTCACGTCTAAATATCTACCCATCGATACCTACACAGGTAGGTACATTAGTGAGCCGGAAACACGCCAGAAACTATAGGTGAAAATCTTAAGTAAATTAATGATATATGACGTATGTAGTAGTAGGTATACAGAACTGATATGGGACTTAAGTCATTTTTCTTATTTGGGACGTCAATTGGTCTATTCGCACACATAAGGTACTCACACATACAACAGGTCATTTACTTTAGTTTTTCACCTATACCGTTTATGAGCAGAGGCGTAGTCTATTATTTAATATTCCAAGAACAGAGAACCGACGTGCAACTTTTTACAAAAATCACAGGCCTGCAATGAATATACTGAAATGGTTGTCATTCCCTTAATTTAAATCCCACCAAAAACATTCTTTAAAAAACTAGCCAAATCTCGATGGAGCTGCTTGTTTATCTCTAAAAAGTAATGAAATCTAGACAAAGTCGTGCCAAGTCTAAGGTTTCTTACTGCGATTTCTTTATTATTATAGTTAATGTTGTGTGACTTGGCCGTTGAAGGGTACACAAGGGTACAAAACCAGGTGCTGCATGACGTCATTACACCAATCTGCAATCGTCAATGGGTAGCGGTTCTGGTTGTTCGATTATCCTAGTTTTTATAGTTTTCCCTTTATGTGGCCATTAAACCCTAACTCTGTACCAAATTTCAGCTCTCTGAGTTTATGGGAAGTACTAAATCTATTTTGATGATCATGACGTGAGTGTGTGAGTGAGTGTCATAAATGCGAAACTTTGGAACTAAATGACCTACAGACTTGAAATTTTGGATTTTAAGTATGTGATTATAGCTTACTGGATGACGAAAATTTCTGCGTTCTGGTCTTATCCAGCCTGAAAATGCGGCGAAATGGTTCCAGTAAAGGATGGTACGGCAGTGTTTGCTTCGCGCTCGACTTGGCGAGGGCACTGCCGTGCCCCCAGATTTGACAAGCTTTTATTTATCTGGTATTGTTTGTCTGAAGGCATTTACTAAGAAGGTAGGTATGTAGGTATTTAAGTTTCAAATGCGAGTGAATTTGGGCTCACTTCCAGTGGCCGGATTACCTTTTAAGGCAACTGTAAGAAATTATATTATATCCAATATAAATTAAAATATAATGTCGCAGCAACGAGTGCAACCAGTCCCTGCATCTTTTTAATATACTTACATAGAATCAACTGCTCGTCGTTCGACTAGTTCGAGTGTACGTTACCTGCTACATAATGTCAAAATCAGCTATGTCTGGTCTTAATAAAATTAAAAGCCTTAAGTTAAGTTCTAAACGCTACCACAATAGCTGATATACTTTCGTAAGTCCCTGTGATGAATATAAACAGTCCGAGTATTATGATCAGTAAATTTTTTGTAAGCATGTAAAAAGGTATTCCGCCGCGCCTCTGTGAGGTTGCCACCAGTTGGATCAGCGGCGGGAACACAACGGCCAAGGCTGTGCTGCTGATGGCTCCTACCAAGGAAATGAATAGCCCGAGTTGAGGGATGGATTCCGCCAGAAAAACTGAAAAAAAGTTTATTATCATGACATTTTTATTACTCTGTTTTACTCTTGTTTGACACGTAATTTGATTAATATATTTATCCTAGTAAATTGATATTTTACCATCTGGAACTTCCTACTAATATTATAAATGCGAAAGTTTGTGAATGGGGATGTATGGATGTTTGTTATTCTTTCAAGCTGGATCATATTGGGCACAGAGATAGATTATCGCTGGAATAAGCGATAAACTAATTTTTTGCAGACGAAGTCGCGGGCAACAGCTAGTAATAGATAAATTTACTTACATGTCCCTAGAACTAACAAAGCTCGGAAGCCCAGCTCCTTAGCTACTGGCGAACTGGACCCCAGTCTCTTTCTGAGCGCCGGCCATGCGATGTCAACCGGGACGTAAAATTGCAGCGGGTACGTCAGCAGCATGGCCAAAGCTAGTAAAACTTGCACTACGGTGCTGAGGCTAGAATAGAGCAACAATTTCAGTTAAATCTAGTGTCCATGTAATGAGAATTCTATCCAGATATATTTCAAACCTAATGTATTCTGTATCTACTTACATGTGACCCGGCGTCATATTAAGAGTAAGGCTGCCAGCAACCTCGTCGCCCCATTTCAGGTAGCCGAGGAAGCCGACGGTGATGAATATTCCTCCTACAACTACCATGCCGACGTTCAACACTCCGAAAGTCTTTTGGAACAGCTCCGGGCGCCGCATTTCATTTTTCAGTGGAAGAACCTTGAAAAATATGTCATGAAAAGATTTGTGCATATTCGTACATAGGCTGTACATTCAAAGTCATTAGCATCTGCTCACACTAGTTTCATGTCGTTTTATCGTAAGTCATACACCACCATGATTGTAGGAATTAAAGCGACAAGGTACTGCAGTGCGCCTACAAAATGAGCGATTGGGCTAGGTACGTGTGTTTATTCAACAATGTTTCAAGTATACTTACTAGACCGATTCCTTCGAAGGCGTATATGGCTGTACCAAAGTACAAGGGCAGTTGTCTCCAGTCGGCGATGTAGTCGCGCTCGCTGGGTGACGGCAGGCCTCGCGCTGCCTCGTACACGACGGCGCTGACGCCGGCCGCCATGAGTACGTTGGCCACGGTCGAGAAAGGCGTCAGGTACTTCAGGTTGCGCACCGAGCACGCTAGCAGCACCGGGATCACCACGAATATCATGTGCACCGATAGCTCCATATGCACGCCGTAGTGGTCACATATCTGCACCAAATCAAAAATCTAATGACTTAAACAATAGGAAGTCTCTATTATTTTCGTTGTTGTCTATTTCTCTCTTTCAGTAACTGTGTGTCTGTCTGTCTGTTACGCTGTCACCTAAACCACTGAACTGATTTCAATGAATGGTTTCAGTCCTGGGGAAGGACATAGGGTAGCTTTTATCCCGGAAAATCAGATAGTTCCCGCGGGATAGCGACAACCAAATTCTGCGCAGACGGAATCGAGGGCAACCAATAGTTGACCGTTGGTAGTTATACCTACCAGACCTCTCCATGCCTATAGATCATCGATATATGTATACGCGGTACATTAATTAGAGTAGGCCAATATATATATTTTACCGTTTTAATATTATTAGCTATGAAGACGATGTAAATACAGCAGAAACCCAGCTGTGTGACGCAGAGGAAGACGTTCACTATGATCTTCATGGTAGCGGCCAGGGGACGCAGGCGGGCCGGGCCGGTCGCGAACACGAGGGACACGGTTTCTGCGAAGTTTGGAGCCTTGTCCCGCTTTGTCTGGCGGTGCATCTCCTCGGAACAGTTGAGCTAAAATAAAAATTATAATTAATATTTATAAATACGTGTTCCTTCCCTTTGTTACTATACCGAAATGTAGGTAAGTATATCAATGTATCCCCGATCTCTGTCTCTAGAGTAGGTAATTACGATAAAGTAATTTATTTACCCGCCTACCTACACGTTTATTTTGAAATTTTAAACCTACCAGTAAGTGTTGTGAGTGGACACATATGACGCCGAGGATGACCGTCATGATTGGTGCAAAAACAAGGCCGCCGTTCTTGAACGCATCGCCCATGGCCAAAAGCCCTGAGCCTATGTTGCCTCTGAAGAGGTGAAGCATCGTTTCTCCGTACCTATTAAGAAAAGTATCTTTAGAGTAGTAAAATACATAAACACCAAAAGTTAAAGCACGGCTCCCATGGTTGGACGTTGCGTTACGGTTACGGCCGGTAGCTACCTACTCTTACTGATGAACAAATGAAATGCAACCGGGGTTTGTAGGTACGTTAGGTACCTACTGCTAATTCGAGTCGATATTTCATCAGAGGGTACTTACTAATGATACGGGATTAAGGTTAAGTATCGCCCTATTCTGGGACCAGCGATTAGCTAGCTAAAGTAGCGGATTTCTGGTTTACCACAGATTATTATTATGCAAAATTAATACTTAAAGCTTAAAAATCATTAATAGGTACCTCACTACTTTGGTGTCCACTTATATATGCATATTATTATTAGGAAATTCAATAAACATCAATAAAAAAATTCTACCATAAATTTTTTTTTAATAAAAATAATGAAAAGCCTTACGTGGTGGGGTGGTTGACCTGGTGGGCCACTGGTTCGGCAGTTTCCAGTTCAAGTTGCGATTTAGTTTCAGGAATGATCGCCTCCCTTGACTGGAACATGCCGTAATCCTCGGACAACGTTCTGAAAATTACAAAGAGCAGACTAAATTAATCCGATTCCGGATCCCTGCCGCCATAAACAGAAGGAGAGATCGTTTATTTTTCATGTTATTTTTCGTTGACTGTATATTTACTTAACTTGAACTTATATTATAAGTAGATAGGTAGGTACAGTCTAGTGTAATAATATGTATAGTCAAAGTTTCAAAAATAAGTATTATACCTACCTACGCTCTTACACCGGCGTAATAAGGTCGTGGGACATATTTTTACAAGTTCATATCGATACTTATTTTGGCACTTGACCGTACACATCGATAAAGGTAATTAAACAAGTAAAAAAAATCGGCCAAGAGCGGGTCGCGCGGGTGGATGTTATGAACATAATTATTATTTTTCATTTTTATTCGATACTACAACTTACTAATGAACATAGTTCACGGTTTAAAGTACATTTTGTAAGTTGGTCGACTATTACTTGTTAAATTGTAAAGCCAACCTAGCTGTGGTAGTTTTCCTCTAAACTTCGTTATATATACTACTTTTTTCACCTATTCAAATATGACCGTTTAACTGGCAAGGGTGGTGGACAGTCGACTCTAACGATAATTAGAGAAAAGAGAGAGAGAGGAAGAGAAACATTTATTTACACACATTCGATACACGTAGTTATACATATAAAAGGCAGAAATACAATACAGTTTCTTAAGAATACTACTGATATGATGTAAAATGAGGCACTCAGCACAGTGTTGCGGCAAGCCGCAACGCCGTTTTTCAGTGGGGTCTCTATTAGAACTTTAAAGCTTAATTATTTCGCAAACGGATCCCTGAGTCGAACAATAGTTTTCCTACATCCACAATATTTTTGAAAGATCTTTCTAATGACACTCCAAATCACGGGGGAAAATAAGAAAAAAACATCCCCACTACGTGTAAAGGAGGTAGCCAAAAAAAATTTATCAAGATTTTATTTTACCACTTTGTCGGCGTTGTTAATATGTACACCCATGCCTATTTACAACTTTCTAGTAACTAAGAATCTCTGAGCTATGCCGCAGACAGACAGACGGATGGACATAGCGAATCTGTAGGTAAGGGTTCCTTGTTGACTACGGAACCCTAAAAGGTATAAAACTAGGTACACGACACGTTATCTCCCAATGAAGTATATTAAATTGATAGCTAAATGGGCGCAGATAAGGATCAAGCATCAATTATTAATCTTGACAAACTACATATTGTTAAAACTAACTTATAGACAAAGAAAACAACTCTAATGTGAACACAACAACAATGTGTGGATATATTAAGTATGTCTTTAAAAGTCGATCAAGAGTTATCTAGTTCATTAAAGGTGATTGATATATATTGTAACAATGTGTCGTTCTAGATTATTGCTCTTGCTGTTGTTATTGAGTTTTTTTTAACTAAAATTCTATCTGATTTCATCAATGTATTTTTCTAAGTAAAACTCAACATTTCAACAGTTGATGTCTGGGAGGAAATTTGCTTCTCTTCCCGCGCAGATGGTAAAAGCCCATCGAGGTAATGGGCGAAAGCCTTAGGAATCATGTTATAGGCGATGCGGCTAGCAACCCATCACTATTTTGATATCCCTTTCCACATATTATACGCCCTTAATCATGCTAAACGTGGGCTTGAGGTTTTTGTTACCTTAGGCTCTGTCTACCCCGTAAGTGATAAAGGCCTGATATATGCATATAGGTATGTATATATATCGTGGATAAACAAAAAGCTTGGAAATGACCCTTAGTAGCAACATTGACAATAGCCTTTAACTAAATCATAGAACTCTCAAGTCAAAGCCTCTGGCCTTATTTGTCTAACCTACTTGGTATTATGTAATCCCAACTTTTGTCTGTCAAGCGGAATAAAGATGAATGAAGAAAGAAAGAAGAAAGACTGCGTACCTATGTACCTATCAAACAATAAGGCCTCGGGTGATTCGGACGCAGAAAGCTATTTTCCCATAATTATATTCGCACTAAGAAATGATTTGATATCTAAGCTTATAAAGCCGTCCATGATTTAAAGCTGATTTCGGATTTTATTTTGATTGAGTAGTTCGTATCGTCTTTTGAACTAAGTATTAAATAGTACAACATAATATATATTATATTTTTATCCGATCAAAAAATGTAGGTAAGTACCTACCTACCTATTTAATTTGAATGTACACATTTGACCCAGAAATGGCTGGACGATTGGATAAAGGGATGAAGTGAAAATACTGGATTATTTTGAATGAAACCACATTTCTAACTTCTCGTCTTATTTTATTTTAAAGTAGGTTCGAAGTATGTAGTAGGTGCCAGTACGTTCATGATTGCACCTAGATTATATTGTTACCACAAATAAAAAAATAATAACTTATTTTCGTGAAATATTGTTTTTTTTTTAATTTATAGGCGTACAGTATATCTAGTTTACTCAGTGGCAAACGAGCAAATGGGCCACTTGTTGGTAAGTGAGCACCGACACCCGCAACACCAAGGGATTTCAGACACGTTTGCCCGCCTAAAAGGCTAATATGGAATACCTATCTAACGTGACGGTAATTTCACTAGTCGTGGTACTTATTCTTTTCTTTTAATTTAAGCGCTTTACCCGGGTAGGTATCTTATTTCATGATCCACACACTTACTTAATATCTACGCACGTCACAGCATCAGTTTAGTAGTAATAGCTTAGTATTATACATACTTACATACCTATTACTTTCGTATCTATTTTGTCATTAGGTATAGGAAATAGTCAATCAATTAAGATAGCTATTGGTAACAGGTGTAGGTAGCGCGTAATATTCCACACATTAGGTAAAAATGATGTTGTATCTACAAGTGCATTTGTTTAACGTCCAGATACAGATGTTTGTATGTTGAAAGTCAACCTGATACCTACTAAACATTTCACTGTAATTGCCACTTTCTTACTCACACACTACAACTCTAGATAATACAACACTTGTAAATCTTATGATTTATGATCAAAGCTAAACACTTAAAACAGTTTATAGATTGGTTTTAATAGTTGATTGAATTGTTTGTTGATTTGCTTTTGGGTTCTCCTAGGCCGGTTAATGTAGTCTGCAAGCACATTTCCAAAGCCTGATGCTGCTGCTGACACTACATTTTGAAAAGGTCGAGCAGGTTGTTGGAATGATCCTTGTCCGTAAAAAGGCTGATTAACGGGTTGTCCATAGCCTCCATTGAATGGTGCGCCTTGATTGCCGCCCCCGAACTGGCCGTGGTGAGGGCGCTGCCCGTGGTGCCCGTGGTGACCGTGGTGGTTGTGTTGCGCCTGGCTCACACCCAACTGCACGGGGTAGGCGCCCACCGGCGGCAGCTGAGGGTACGCCGCTATTGGCACTGGAGCCACTCCACACCCGAAGAAATAATTCATTATTGGTGCTGACACATATGTATAATCTTGAAACCCGAATGTCCGTCCGTATCCGCTTCCACATGGTCCAGTATTCTGAGGTCTTCTATGCCTGCGATGCCTTCGTTCCAAGTCCTCGGAATTTTCTAAATCTTTTGTTTCCTCAATCTCGCCTCTTACATTCATTATGTAGAGCAGGAGCAAAACAAATGTCGTAGTTTTCTACATGAAACAAAAGTGTAGCTGATTATTTCGAATTAGTGCCGCCGCTTAGTAGGTAAATAGTTTGCTTATAAAAAAAGCTCTTACCATTTTTTTGCAGTCGACTGTTTTCTGTAGAGGTTTCAACTCGACTGGTTGCTGCTGGGCCAAATTGGGGGATTCAAAGTTAAAAGTGAAAGTGTGTTACAGATCCTCTAAGTAACAATAAAATAATATCGCAACAGATGACGAATAAGTAGCTATTCATTAAGATTGCCCATGCATGGGAGTTGCTTTATTGGGCAATGTTACTTAGTAGGTATCTAGGTTATTCCGACCTTACCATGCCTTTTACAATAATAGTAAAGTATTGCCCGTTGAACTCTAGAACTAAGAAAGTACCGTCATTGTCATTCCCGTTCGTCTACCAAATTTCTCTCTCGGTTTTTCTTCACTTGCCGCTTGCGCTTTAAGATGAGAGGTTTTTATTGCTCCTATTTAAATAATTGTCAGCAAAAAATTAAAAATATACGTATAAAGACACATACTAACGTGATCAGTTAAACTAAGTCAACCAGCGGGTATATTCTGGATTAATTTTAAAACACATTGTTTATATACATATTATGTAATATTATGTAGAAGTAATTGCAGTCATAGGTAATTTCAATAATAAGTGATTTGCAAATTATCATGATTATATCACTTAGTTACGTGAGACTCAACTTGGTGTATTTATTTAATAATTTGTTTCTTTCTATATTTTGGTAGAATCCTGGAGGATAATTTTAACCCAGTGCGAGTGATTTTAGCCCTAATGATAGTGCATTCAATGTCAAAAGTACAAAGCTCACTTGCGCAGAAAAGAATTTGTTAGTAAAAATACCTTCAAACTTGCAATTAAGTAAAGGCGCCTTGCGTAAGCTAAAAGTTTCGTTATAAGTCGGTCTGCCTACGCATATTATTCAACATTTGGCAATGGTAGCTCACACCTGCCCAGTATACCTACAGCTGGTAAAGATAGTAATTAATTAGTGACACTTGAATTATTTACCTCCTAATTCATAAATCGTATGTAAACGGTTAGTTATGCTACTGTTAACTTAACATTTCTTTGTTTATCTAGGAGTATATTTACTAGTAGTCACTTTTACATTTGCTTTTGCCAGATAAACAAAATATAGCTTCCCTTATACTGGTAACATAACAGGTTTGCACGTTGTTTATGTATATGTTATGGTTTCTAAAATATTTATTGCTAGCACAAGAGGCATTTCATCTTAGTCCTCTAGGTTGGCAACGCATCTGCAATCCCTCCGGGGTTGCGGGTGTCTATGGGCAGTGGTGATCACTTACCATCAGGTGACCCACTTGCTCGTTTACCTTCCTATTCATATAAAAAAAAAAAAAAAAACGATTTTGATGAAATTTTGTATGTAGACAAAATCCGCCTAATCACGAATTAAATAACGCTTACTCTACATACTCAATACCACAACGATGCATGGAGAGTAACCGGTTCGCATCAAAAGAAAAAGTCAAAAACACGATGTTAGCCGAAACACGAAAAGGAGACCACACTGCAAACCACGCCGCAAATGTCAAGGGGCCAGTAGGTAAGTAAAGTACTTATGTCTTTATTTTTGCAAATTAGAAGAACATAACATAGGTACTCGTATCTGCGCGTGGAACTGCTATTCTCGGATTGCAGTCATTGCGTTTCTGTCGCTCCAAAACGCTTCGGATACCTACGTGGTTCCGATTGTGTTAAAATGCTGTTGGTAGACAACAATTGCGCTCCTGCGTTTTCTTTCTATTCAGCTTCGAGATGGATACAAAACATCAATTAGGTACACTACTACAATGATGGGCCAGGTTCTATTTTTTTGTCGAAAATCTTTTCTGCTTGGATTTTGATTTCTTTAAGCTGAAGCTGATTAGAATCAGGAGTGCTATCGATTTTTTAATAGATGAAAAAAAGAATCCAACAATATAGCAATCCACTTTGTTATCTTTTCCATCTACACTTATATGAACGTAAATAAATGGAACTGCAAAAAATGTATGAAAAATTTAACACAATTTTTTTCTCCTATTTATCGATCGACCACCATGATTCTTAGCATTTTCAGGTAATAAAAATCAAAATCCAAGAAAAAAAATTTTCGGCAACAAGAAAAAAAAGCCCAGGGCGCTGATTGCGAAAAGATTTATTAAAATAATGTAAATATCACTTGTAAATGCGTACAGTTTTTAGTTAATTTACTGTTCAGTCCCGACTAGTAGGTAGTTATTTTTTAAAGGGGACAAAACTATGCCGATAGGTTAAATTTTAAAACTAACTTCACTATTTTTTTCTGACTACTTTTATAAATTAATCTTTCTCCTTACCTTCCATCTTGATTTACAGATACGACGCTCCCACTGATAGCGCTTACTTCAACTTTTTCTGTATTCTTCATAGTTAATTAAATCTGAAATAAAATTAAATTTAAGTGTTGACTTAATGTAAATTTAAATTACGTTGTGTAATTACATAGCACTTACTAAGTAATCTTAGAAAAAATATCCTATGCCTTGTCTACTTTTATACTCGTTGTTGACTCAAAATTCAAAATATTGAACAACATGATGATGGCAGATATTGAAATTGTTAATACAATAAGAGCTTATCAAATTTGTATGCAATTCATTGGGCACAGAAATCGATCTAGATCTAGAAAAGTCGTCTGGGCAGCGTAGCTCGGTCGACATAGTGTATTTATAAAGTCCATGAGCAAATAAAACTCATTCTCGATGCAGCCGTGGATGCTGCATCGTTAGCCGACACACTCAGATCGCACTCCGGCGTTACCTGGCGTTGCGTGATATCTACAAGATGGAATCACTTGTCTCATCACTGTCGTTGTTCTAGTAAGGAAGAATTGAGGAAATTTCCACTTATCTCACACATTCAGAACGCGTTCATGCTAAGGAGAGGGCAGTCTAGAGGAAATAAGCCGCGCTTAATGAGGCCTAATGCGCTTCCGTTCCTATTTATCTCTGTAACGTGTGTACCTATAAGCAAAAATTTTGACTAGTACGTTCCTTACCTGCGGTAAAATTGGACTTTAAGAGTAGGAGCCAGAGGACCAATATTTCCAATTTAGGTAGAAATTGCTAGAAAATATTATTCAAAAGTAATAAAAAATTGCGAAATGCTGCAAAACTACGGATCAAAATATTTTTCTCCTAGTTTATAAGATTAATTAGTAATTAGAGGTATTTTCTTCCGCTCTATTCATATTTCAAATTCAGTAGATACCGACTAGGTATAATTATTCTATCTTATTTTTCATCACTGAACTCACTCTCTATATGTGATACTTTCCAGTGAATTATTTCAAAAATCAGCAACTTGTGCACTGATTTTATAACTCATCGTGTCGTGTTTATTAATTGTACTTGAGATTCCACACATCTATTTGATCTATTATGTAATGCAGTGCGTCTTCGTATTCGACTGTTGAGTCTGGAAGTTCTCGCCATTACACATTCAAAAGTAGAAACTTAAATTTTTTTGTATATTGTAAGACTTTGTGCAAAGTCTGTCCGGATCGCTATGACAATTTAACTCGCTAATCCTGCCGCCAAGCAACAGTGGTTGCGCTTTGTTTGTTACTTGACGCGCGAATTGAGAGTAAGACATCTGGTGAAATTACTGGTAAATAGGTACACGAGGTATTATATATCATAAGGATATCCATGAGTGGTGCTGCTCACTTTCCATCAGGTGACGCACTTCCTCGTTTGTCAACATATTAAAAATACATTATCCTGACACAGTATCATTTGGACTGAAGATATAATGTGTGTTAAATAAATATACTAACTGCTATGGGCAGAGGGGCGGGGGATTGAGGCCAAGTAGTTTGCCAGGATAACCATGTTCACTGCTCTACTCAAAATCCTCCGTTGACATAGTATATTTGATGCTCAAGTAAGTCGCCCCTCGTCTTAGTCAATACATATATAACAGAATGCGCGGCATTTTCAGCATAAGTAGTAAAGGAAACTATTTTAATACCTACCAATATCATAAATCCTTATCGTTGACTTCTACCTAGGTATTCTCTCATTTTTTTATTTTATGCAGCACCATTGCCGTTCGATATGTGCTTAATAATATTATTATTATTATATGTGCTTTTGTATATATAGTAGAAGTATCTAAACATCATCTCCCAGCCTAAATAAGTGACCGAGCACAGGCCTCCTATCAGAATGCTCTCATTCTGATAGGTCTTGGGTTGTAGTTTCCCTCAAGGGCTCAGCGCAGCCTGGGTACTTACACTCCGTTCATCGGCTTCGCAAATGTGTGCTGAAATTCTACACAAATTCCAAAAAAATCCAAATACGAGCCTGATTTGGAACCCATGATCATCAGCTTGAAAGGCCATGTTCAAACCACTAGGCTACCAGGCTAAGTGAAACCATCAAAACCACTAACACCTAAGTACTTATTTAATTTAAATTTTCTTATTGTAATCCATCCTGTTACCTGATGGAAAATAATCTCTACTGCCCGTCTACATCCGCAAAACCAAAGCATTACAGATACGTTGCCAGTCTCAAGCCTAAGACAAAAACCTAATGTGCTAGTACTTTACCGGCTGCCGTACTCTCCACGCTGTAACGCACAAGGCCCTACCGCCCGTAAAATTACAACAATTTGTAAGTTTTAACTCGAATAAGCAGCAAATGTGAAATGGCACCCTGAGTCAGCTATTACCACCTATTACTTTATCTTAATGAAATATGCTGATAGTTATTCCACATACCTACTTTACATCAAATTGTAACTTTATGACAGATCTTTAAATCCCATTTCGTGGTTTAGTAATACCACCAGTTAACACCTCCGTGCGCCAGTTAACTGTTAGTTTATATTTTATATTTTATACATACATATACATATATACATATAAAATACTTTGTCCTGAATGACTGACTGACGGACCAACGCACAGCCTAAACCGCTGCTCGTAGAGACCTGACACGAAGAGGGTGTGTTCTTTGTGTGATTTAGGCATCTGATAAGAATGGATGTTTAGAAATTCTACCTCTAAGGGGGTGAAAAAGGAGCCAAAGTTTGTATGGGACGTCGTGATTCTTTGGTCCAATCTACTTCAAATTTTGCATAAACATTCATTAACGGAATTGATGGAAAACGTGTTTCGTATTTTCTTGAAATTCATCCCCTAACGGAGTTTAAAAGGGGTAGAAAGTTGTTTGGAGGCTGATTTGCTTCGAAGTTGATATCAATACTCCTTAGTGTTTTTGATATCATAAAATGGGACTGCAAGTACTTTTTATATTTTTCAATAAAGTGCCCTTTTTTGCGGTTTTGCGTGCGAAAAGTTCGTTTTTGCGCACTAGTTCGATTTACTTTTCTATTTTTCAAATTTGTACTTGTTCCAATTCACCACTACTTACCGAAGAATTATGATAATGTTAGCTTGTACCAAGACGTAATAAATTTAAAAACCTATTATTAATGTAAAAATACCAAAATACCTATTGAGATTTTATATTTTACTAGCCTGCAGTCCGCAGCTTCGCCCGCGATAAATTAATTCTCCCGTAGGAAAAGGTATTTTTCCGCGGTAAAAAGTAGCTTATGTCACTCAGTGATAATGTAGCTTTCTAACGGCAAAAGAATTATTGAAATCGGTCCAGTAGTTTCGGAGCCTATTCAATTCAAACAAACAAACAAACAATCAAATCTTTCCTCTTTAAAATATAAGTATAGATATAGATTACTAGCCCCTTCATCATTGTTTTTTAAATGTTGAATTCCTAAAAACAGTTCTTATTAAGGTGTCTAAATGGAACGGAATGGCGTGGGAATAGCTGCCGATACGCCTGGCAAAGTGGAGGCGTTTTTCCAACTCGAAGCATGATTTTTAAGGTTCTTAAAGGAACAGTAGATTTTGTGTTAATTCAATTTAAATATTTATATAATCGAGGATAAAATTGTTTCCTTCTTTAAAAAAAATACTTATTTGAAGAATATTTTTTCATTGAGTTGCCTGAATAGCAAAAGCCAATTAAATTGCCTTATGAAATAGGAAAGCTAAAAAAACGCCTTTAATTCGTCAAAAAAAACTCGGGCTAAACAACTCGTGTTGTTATGGCTTGTTTTAGTCCCTCGTTCAACAATCTACTATTATGGTTCCTTAATCAATTGATATTAAATGGAACTCCTACGGTTTCATCATGTCCGTCTGTTTCTCTACAGTGATCATTTGGCAACTTTGCGAAACCATTTTTCGATTCTTAAATTCGTTTGCGAAATATTAAGCTTTGGGGTTTTAGATAACTAACTTAAAAGAAAAACTATTACGACTGTGTAGGCTCTGCAAGTTAACGAGTAATGGTCGCCTGTATAAGTATCGAGTATTTGCGCGGACATGGCCAGCTTGCTTTTAATGATTTGTGGCCAATGGACGCTATGAGAATATTGAGTAGAAGCCAAGCAGTTTAAACCTCCTAAAAAGCATTAGGGGCTTGCGTGCGTTGTCGTAGCCCGGCGTTATTCGCCTTTAAATGGAGCGCAGTAGCAACGCAAGTCAAGAGTTGGTTTTGTTTGACAACTCTACGTTATAGTATAGAAAAAAGTAGATAGATAATATTACCCCTTAAAATTACACTTTTATCTGAGTCTGAGAAAGTGTGCGATAAAGACTAGCGATGTTAAGATAACATTACCTTGGAATGTTCATGAATCTAGGGTAGTGCAAAAGATTCACCATGAGTACTAAATAATGATACTTGCGTACTTTACTTATCCACGTAAATTCAATATGGGCTTTGATTAATTGTATCATCCCCTGGTACAAAAAGTCTTATTCATGATAAAAATTCCTGCCCCTAATGGAATGTGAACCCGGAACCTCTAGATATACAATAGTCGGGGCCACTAACCGTTTAGTTCTCGTCGGCCGTCAAATAATAAGTGTCCTGTGATCGTTTTTTATGATAGGTAATTACTAATTTACACACAAAATTGTACGTGGAACACAAATCTCCTTATTGACACAGGCTTTAACAAACCACAATGTAAGTAAGTCACTAATGTAAATATAAACGTATCCGGAAAAGAGTAATCTGGCCGTCGCATAACAAAACATATCTAATGCCTATTTTACTCGCACTAGCGGCAGTTAATAAAAGAGCTGTGTAATTATGTAGTCTTAGTTTGTAACTAACGTCTTATACGTATGTAATACATATATTATATACTAGATTTTGCTCGCGATTTCGTCCGCGCAGACAAACAGACAAAAATTCTAAAAACTGTTGAAACGTGTTCTGTTATCGATTCCAAGTATCCCCAGTCAATTATTTTATTTTTTAAATATCTTCCGTGTACAGACTTACGACCCTCTTTGGATTTATTATATTACTAGCTTCTGCTCGCGACTTCGTCTGCGTAGAATTATACATAAAAACCTTCCTCTTGAATCACTCTACCTATTAAAAAAACCGCATCAAAATCCGTTGTGTAGTTTTGAAGATATGCATACCTACATAGGGACAGAGAAAGCGACTTTATTTTATACTATGTAGTGAAGTACCTACCTAGATATAGATATTTTTGTTGTCTCCCCAAAAATATATTGCGGGTGTGTGAATAACATTTTTCGATTTAGGGATCTATGCAAAATAGTAAGCTTTAAATTGCTAACAGCTTGTGAGTCAAATGAATGATTCTGTTTAGTGTAAAAAAAATGAATTTGAAATACAAATAAGAAAGTAAAAGAAAACTAGTTACAAATCTAAGTAATCTAGTTGGTAGTCAAAAAAATAATTTGACCTGAAGTTTTCCAGCAAAGCAGCAATACACAAAAAGCAGTTAAGTATTTTTGAGTAAATAACATGTTTTCAACAATCAAACCTCTGTGGTAAAACTTTGTCCGAATATTTCAACGGCTAGTTAATTAATTTTCATTTATTGTAAAAAATATTGTCTACGTACTCGAGTTCGCGGGTATTGTCGCCGTTTTTATCATAATCTACGGAATTTCACATATTTTGTCTCTAACCAACCTTAAGCCAACCATTATCGGCACGTGGTATTAAGTTACACGTATTAGATTTTACGCAGATTTTGTATAGTAGCAGTAATGTATTCAGTAGCAAGGATAGCGTATTTAGAACTTATCAATATATGTACTTATTCGCCTGGTGGGCTTATGGAACGGTCCTAGTCCTAGTTTTATTTTCATTTTATTTTCGCTTCTGTCAAAAACGAACATTTTAATACAAGTTTTTTTTCCTGACTGTAGTTGCATTGTCATCCGTCCTACATGTGTTCCAAGTTTCAAGTCAATTGGACCAACCGTTATAGAGTTCCCTCCTGCGATAGTCCTGACTGGGCCTCCAGAATTTCACAAGCAAATTGTTGTATTGTCATCCGACTTACACAAGTATACAAAATTTCGGCTCAATCTGTTGAAGATATCTGCTTGAAAATTGAGTTGCAAGATTTCTCTTGGACAAACATACATACATACCAGGCGCGAAACACGGGGACATTTTTTAGGTTAATTTTTAATAATTTTTAACATAATGTACTTTGATTTCACTTTCGTAGTTTTAGTGATCCTTACTATTGTTTAGTTTTTAATGGTTTGAATACATACCTTACATACATACATACATGGCTAGTTAAAGAAATATACGCGTAGAATTGAGAACACCCTCCGTTTTTTCATTGGTTAACAAAAGCTTGTAAAAGAGTGAAGTTGCAGGGTAGGTAGTTAACTTCTTATTAGGTACTTATTTATTAAGGTTCCATAGACAAAAAGACAAATCTACGTATAGACAAAACGGCAAAAACGGAAAACTTATAGTTTCGCGATCTTTTTGTTCCTGTCTGTCTGTTCGCCGCAAAGACTATCAGTATTTTAAGCGAGTGTACTAAAATGAGCTTAACCTTACACTGCTCTCTTTTTAGATTCGGGTGGTAGAGCAATGAGGGATAATATTCTCGGCGGAAGCGCGGTTGAAATGAATGGATACAAAGTATCTAAAAAATGTACCTCACATACATCTATATTTATAAATATACTAGCTTTTGCCCGCGACTTCGTCCGCGCAGATAACGTCAGAGTGACGACATACCCCATACATCCACTCAATGTACCTAATGTAGCTTTATTGGTACAACATTTCGGGATTTTTGAATCCCGCAGGAAAATCGGGATAAAAAGTATCCTATATCCGTCTCCTGGTTTTAAGCTACCTCCCCACCAATTTTCAGCCAAATCGGTTAAGCCGTTCTCGTGTTATAAATAGTGTAACTAACACGACTTTCTTTTATATAATATAGAAGAAGAAGATATAAAAACACACAAAAGGATTTAGGTACGTAGGTACGTTTTTAAAATCGAAGAATCGAAATGGAAATCCCAAGCAAGTTGATATTAAAATACAGGACCTACCTAGTTACATAGCGTTTTATTGCGAAAGCCAAGTTGTTCCACAACAAACAAACACGTTCTTTGGCTTATACTTAGTAGCGTAAACGGGTTGCGTCTTGAGGAAAAAGCAGCTATATAAACATGGACATTAAGCGAGGTATTTGTTGGCAGGACTGGCTCTGCGGTGTTACGGATTACCTCTCTGGATTTTGAGATACCTACACTGAGCGATAAGATAGATAGATAGCAATTAATCTTATTGAAGTTTAAGAATTAAGTCTTGCTAATAAGTATTAAGAACTAGTTATTCTCGGCGGCTTAACGCCACTGCAGATATTTATTTATTTTCAAATATTTCGTCCTTTTAAATCTGGTCTTGGCAATTAAGTATGATGAAAAATAAAATAATAACCGTCAAACTCGAGCCGGACTCGCGCACGAATGTACGTATCCGTGCCACCGCACCAATAAATGGGTATTTTCCTTGTATGAACCCCTTGATTTTTTTACTTTATTTTAATTTATTTTCCTGTCGGACCACAGTCTGTGAAAGTTTCAAGGAAATACATTTTTATTATTAAAATAGACAAAGAAATAAACCACTTTATAATCGACAATACAATTTAAAAAAAACATAAAAGGAGGAGCAGCTCGTTAAGACGGCTCTCCCGGTTTGTTTTTTGGTTTCCGTACCTCAAAAGAAAAAAAACTGAACCTTATAGGCAAGATCCTTTTTCTCAGGAGCGCGCGAATTAATATAGTTATATTGATATGCCTACCTATACAAAAGTCTGCGGCCCTTTAGAGTTGTGCAACAATCGACGCTCTAAGTCAAGGCAAAGTCAAGGCAAGCGAAAGATACGATCATTTGAAAATGTGTTAAATTGCCGTGCTCCCAAAAATAGGGGTTAAATACTACCAGAAATTTGATATTAAGGTAGGTAGTTCATTTATAGCACAAGTTGAGTCTAAATGACAAATATAAAATGACCTCGCATAGCCTAAGTTTTGCTTAGGAGCAGGGCTCTACTAACACTGGATAGTCCTGGAGCCCGACTCGCACTTGGCCGATTTTTTTTGTTAATTGGGTACCATTATCGCCGAATTTAAATTATGGGACTTTAAAGAAATCGAGCTAGCACTTTAGATAGATATTACAGGCACACCTAAGTAAATATAGCCTACGTATACTACGTAACTTATGTTTTCCTCTCGAGAAGCACCATTTAGTGAAGTGGTAGCGACGATAATTTAACAACTCTGACGACTTCTGATCAGTGGGTAACACACACCCAAATGTTATATTTTTATTTATTACTGTGGTAGCGCAATTGATACTAGTTAAATAAAAATCTACATATACATAGATATCATTCATCTTTCGCGTTTTTTTTTTCAGTTAATGCGGAGTATAGATACCATTCGCAATAATTTCATTAGAGCGAACAGGCCGGAATCCTCAGTGTATCAAAGCGTTGCGATTCTCACTCTGTGTATTGTTCGTGTCCGTGTCAATGGTTGTGCGAAATTATCGCTTAGCCCTGGTGACGCGATGAAGGCGGCATTTTGTTCGTGTTGTGTGTTATGCATGAATAATGGTGAACCTTCAAGGCCCGGTACGGTCCAGCGAGTCCACTGATGGAGGCTGCAACCCACATAGGAATGCTATGTACTTACTCGGCTGAATAAATAAAAACGACTACAAGACTTTCGCAAGATATTCTAGCTATTAAAATAAATATTAATTATAAATATTAGACAAACCGATTTTTCTTTTAGAGCAACAAGTTACGGCATCGCATTTGATAATGTAATTGACGTGGTCAGGATAGCCTTGTAAAAAAGTCGAGAGTATTATCAGATTTTAAATCTGATAATACTCTCGACAGTACAGTATTTGCAAGTGTAGCATAGCTGTAGCGCGATTTTACGATTAGGTAGGTATATTCATTATGACGTGGAAAGTGACATCTAATCAACACACATTCCCGCGTTGTATCGCAACAGCGATACAACGCGGGAATGCTGCCTGCGTGATGGGGACCCTACCTAAGGGTCCAAATTTATTTAAATTTTTAACATAAGTTTTATTTTACTAAGTTATTTTAAGGTAGCCTAAGTTTATATTTTAATTAATACTTTTGTAATCATTTACAAAATAAATTTCACATCTAATGTGTGAGATTGAGCTATATAATCTCGAAATTTTCCACTTTGAGAAATATCTAAATACCTATCTATACATATAAAATGCTGTCCTGAATGACTGACTGGCGGATCAACGCACAGCCTAAATTGCTGATCGTAGAGACCTGAAACTTGGAGGGTGTGTTCTTTATATGACGTAGACATCCGATAAGAAAGGATTTTCCGAAATTCAACCTAAGAGGATGAAAAAGGGAAAAAAGTTGAATGTTAAGCGTAAATTTTGATTCTGCGCGGACGAAGTCGCGGGCAAATGATAGTATACAATATTCCCATCTAATGATAATGATACAAGATCGACCAAACTCATAACTGACAATTCGAGATCTTCAATAGGTAACTAGGGGGCAATTATAGTTACAGTGCATTCGAAGTTTTTGTGTCCCCCGACATTATGCCTTGAAAACTTTGCCATACGAAATTGGGAAGTTTTATTTATTCCATTCACCGCCTTACGAGTATGTTTGGGTTTGAATAAACATAACATAGCACTAGATGACTAGACAAGTATAAACACAAACATATTTACAATGTAATGTATATATCATAACAAATCAACATTTAAACGTTCACAGGACAATAAGACAATTTAAAAATGTGGTTCATTAGGAACAGGTTTTGAAAACGGGTAAGTACCTAATAATAATTAAAATTAGGCACCGAAGTAATTTTGGGATGGCACCAAACGGTAATATGCGACTTCTTACATATAGATAGGTACCTACAAGTTTCCTGTATTGAAGCCAAGTTAAGTATAGCAGTAAAAGTTCCTAGGTAGGTTGTTGTTAACCTTCAATTACAATCTTTAACCAGCATTTTAATGCGCTCTTAAAGCGGCCATTAGGAAATAGTAGTAGTTAGCTACCTAAACAAAAAAAATCTTAAAATCTTCAAACTACTGGATTATTTTTTGCCAAACATGCCTAAGAACGACCGCAAGGGAACTGGCTATATGACGTGCAAGCAAGCAGAGCATAGGATGACTTAATTTTCCTAGACTTGCTCAGCATTGTTTTCCTATTGGAGTTTCTATCTTCGGGCACCGCTCTACTTCTTCGCTCATATCTGATAGATGTGCAGCCGGAAGAGTAGGTAGTTAAGTAGCGTCGAGTATAGTGATTGAATTTCTTCACGGTAACAAATTATTGTGACTTTGTGAAATTGACACTAATTTGTAAAAGGAAAAAAAACAATATGAATATTTATGCCTTGCACCTTCTTGTAGTTAACTACTAGCTATATAACTAGTTTCGAATTCAAAACTTACTTCTTACGAAATTTTAAAATTAAACATCTACTTAATAGCACTTAATTGAAAATCTTAAAAATGGAGTGACCGGACACTAGGTATCATAGAGAAATTATTTTTTGTTGACCTGATAAATGTTCCCTTTAATTTAAAGAAAGTAAACAAAACACGGTGTAACTACATACATTTAAAACTGAAGTGAAATCGCAATGCAAGTCGAGTGTCGTTACGCATACCTCTAGTTGTAGATTGTTCAATCGTACGCGTCGAAATTTCGTGGATGAACGCATGCGCGCCTGAGCCGCGCGCCGGAGGTGGACTGCGCGCCGCAGCCGGGCTCCGGCAGCGCGCGCGAGAGCCAGCGGTGCCTGCGACCGCCGGTAACACTGCGTATGTGTACTTACTCTATGCACTGCGCTTCGCCCGAGGTGTAATAATAGGGGCTAGCGATGCAAGCGACCACTCTACCAGCGCACTAACGCTACCTCTTGCATTGAATTGATTGATTTGATCTTGACTGACAATCATAACTCTAAACACCTTCGGTGGAATAATACTTCAACTACAATTTATGTCGAGAGCGCAAACGTTGTAAAGATTAGGTCAGGGGTTCCCAAAGTTGTCTGGGCTACGCAGTGGCGTAGCTAGGTAACCAAGGACGACCCATCTAATACAAGTTTACAAACTTGGGACCCACCTCTAAGAAATTAAACCGTTACCAATATAAAAAAGGACTTTTCAAATAACAAACGAAGTAATAATTTTTTTTTGGTGTGTCGTTCTACTGTCAGGGCCCACTTAATATTCGCTCGCGACCCATAGTTTGGGAAACTCTGGATTAGGTACTTGCATAATCTTGTATTTTTTACTTTTGCTTAGGTACCTAGTTTACCTATTTACATTAATAAATAGTTAATAATAATTTCTCCTTTATATATAACATTGAGTCACAAACAAAAGTGACAGTCGACGGCTGGGTATGGGTTTTATAATTGTACAAGAAAGACGCAATATTTAATATTTAATTCTACCAATTCCTTATAAAAAATGAAATTTTAAAGTGAAAACAATTTTGGGGTGACTTCTGGGTCCGGGTCCGGGTAGTACTGCAGTAGATCAGCTACCGGTGCTTCTTGGTCCTCGTAGAAGTCGCAGGCCAGCAAGTACTCTCTCTTTGAGTAATCGTCGCCCTTGCAAAACATTTCACCTGGAATATTTAAGTATATCAGTAGTAAAACCGTTATTATTGTGTCAATTAGAATAGTAAAAATAGAACATTATTATATTATCAAGTATTGTCTATTCGACGCGGTAACGCTGCTTGCCTCCTGGGAACCATGCCTTCCACGGATGTCCATATTTCCATATTTTATTAAAAAAAAAGAACTAATTTTAGTTTAGTCTTATTTATTATTAGGCGGTGAACGAATATAACAACGGAAGCAGTCTCTTCATACAACCTACCGTTCATTATTAGCGCAAACACTCACACAGATAGGTTTGAGGTACACACACACAAGTAAAGTAATTAAAAATTATCAATGCATTAATACATACATACATACACAAATCACGTCTTTATCCCTTACGGGGTAGACAGAACCTAAGGTAACAAGACCTACAGGCCACGTTTAGCAAGACACTGTGGGCGTAGAGGTGGAAAGTGGAATCAAAATAGTGATGGGTTGCTAGCCGCATCGCCTATGATATGATTCCTATGGTTTTCGCCCATTCCCTCGATGGGTTTTTACCATTTGCGCGGGAAGAGAAGCAACTGGTACATTCTATGTTTTTTCTTTGCTCCCAGACCAGCATGGAAGTATGCGTAAGAATGCATTTAAGAAATAGGTTATTAATTGCTAATGAATCTAGGTCGGTATTAGAATGTGCTTCGCTAGTTGCGAGTTTTTAAAAATAATTACGTAAAAGCTCAACGACTTGAGAAGCGGCGGTTCACATGTCCGGCCATGCGCAGTAAGCGCACTCACTTGACGCGATTGGTTCTCGGCGTGACAGATTTACCCTAATTGGTTCGCGGCTTCGATACAATGTCAGCAGATTGTCAGCGTGTGTTCGAAGCACGGACGATGTTATGCAGAAGGGGACCAGTCAGATTCAAAGCAGCCCAATGCACAAAGCTTTCGCCTAGGTACCTAGGTACTTCGTTAGCGCGCTTGACTACCTTTTTTTTTTTTTAACGTGTGGGTAATGCGCCTTATGCATTCCCGCGCTCGGGGCAGCAACGGGGGTATGACGGGCTCTCCAGCTCGCCGCTGCCTTCCCTATGGACGGAGGGGAGAGGCCTACCGTCTAAAAACACACACGTTCCCTCCTGGCCGTGAACTGTGGGCGTTGCGGGCGCACTACGGTGTCACCGCTGTGACGCTTGACTACCTAGTTCGATATATAGTTTACATATTTATTTATTGTTGTATTACAAGGAAGGCAAGCGAGCAAGTGGGTGAAGATAAAAATAATAAAAGAAATATCACTAGATATATTTGATAGGTTATTTTGGAGATCAGTGTCAATAAATTTATTTTTTCTCAATTCTTTGGTCGAGTCTTTCAAAGAAACACATTTTTTTATTTGCCTTTTATTTCACCTTCTTAAGCTCTGTATCTTTGATAATCTCTTTGTGAGAGTATTGTTTTTTTTCTCACTTCTTTTTTAAGTCTTTGGGTCTTCGGTGTATTAAACGCTGATTCAATATCAGAAGATAATACGTTCAAAGGCGTATCTCTATTAGCCTCTAATGAATCGGCTATTGCTGCTAATGCTGACAACTCTGGCGACAATGGTTGCGTCGACTGCTCCGTTATATCAAAGTGATGTCCACAGCTTGGACAGGAGACCTGAAAAAAACTATGTTAAGCAATTAAATAACACCCAATATTATACAAACTAAGCGTCCGCGGCATTTCTGCTGGGAATCTAAAATAAAATTAAAATTAAAATTTTGCGAAATGAGAAACGACTTCGACTTGTTAATCCGATGAAAAATAGAAATTAAAACCCAAATCTGTATGTAACTTAATAATAAATACTATGTCCTATAAAAATAGCTATATTAAAATGTACTACTACATTATGCATAATGATATCCCTCTAGTAAAAAGGCGATTTTTGATTTTTTAAGTAAACAGTGTACTTACACGTGAAAAGTGATTCCAGTACTCTTGGGACAATATTCCTGTTGATTCCTGCACCACCTCACCACACATGAAGGCATTTTTAATGGATAAGTTCTTCTTCTTCGTTTCTAATATGGCCCCATCGAACCATGCGATGATTTCGCCAATGTCACGTTAATAAATACAGTATTCAAAAATCTTGTGACAAAAATGTCGGCAACGTTGTACGGTAGAACATGGTCATAAGACCCCTCCCCCCCTGTCGGGCTCTTAGCCGTTTATAACTTTTGCAATTTTTTATGTGCTAATACACTCTTTTAGCACAATTTTCTAGGCGTCATTCCGCATCCAATGAGCTATCGCACATAATGTTAAGACCAGTATCTCCATTTTAGACCATTTTGAACTTGTCGGCCAGACTATAGTTTTCAAGCCCCGCCCGCCGCGAACTAGTTTACGTTGTGTTATTTTGGGTGTTATTCGTTCACCGTTATTAGGTAATATATTCTAATATATTTTGCTCTGAATGCTACATTGTAAATTATTATATTTTAGTACTTAAGTAACTAAGGTTAAGGTAGATATAAATTATCTTTAACATAAAATGGAATGTCGTTCCATATTTTGTTACCAAATATTTCAAAATGGATTGTCTAAGTAAAAACCATGATCAAAGATAAGTATTTTTTTTGTACTGTTGAATTGAATGTAAACATATAGATAGCTATGTGTAGAATCGGAAACAGTCAGGTAGTGAGCCTTTTTCAGGCACCATTTACTTGGTTGTTAGGCATCAGCAGATGACATAATTCAACAGATTATTAAAAGCACTCATCACGACATGATTTAAATTACATTATAATTAACTAGCTTCTGCCCGCGACTTCGTCTGCGTAAAATTATACATATAAACCTTCCTCTTGAATCACTCTATCTATTAAAAAAACCGCATCAAAATCCGTTGCGTAAAAGATCTGAGCATACATAGGGACAGACAGACAGCGCAAAGCAACTTTGTTTTATACTTTGTAGTGATCAATCAAAATATAAAGATTATTTTGTTGCGAATACAGAAGTCGTCGAAAAACCGTTCATGAATTGCTAATGATCAATTTTTTTGCACGGTTAATATTTAATAAGTTTATCTAGAATCATAAAATTTAGTTTGCACCCAGACGGGTAAAAGTGACCTTACTTCGGATTTTAGACTGTTGGTATTTAAATAGGTCCAGTACTCAGTCAGTGGTATGATATGAACTCTATTGGTAGTATTTTTAGTTGTCATCCAGTCATATGCATTCAATTCGACTCTACAATGGGCATCTATTGTCATCGAGGGTCGGCGTAGTCCTCGTCTAGCCCACGGATTCATCCACACTCCGTTATGATATCTAAGCAGAATCTGTCTAACGAAAGCTGATTTCAGTCTCGACTTTTGTTAGCCAGACTACTTAAGTACTTATTCAATCTGTCCTATCTCTGAAACACTGTCATTTTACGACATTCTGGAATTTGACGCCGTTGCACATAATGCTGTCACACCAGATCTTTGAAGCTAATTAGCTATTTATAGGATCGGTTTTTGTTCAATTACAGTGAAGCCGCTGACAAAAAGGACACGAAAGTTGGACTCTAAGAAAGTAATGATAGAGACATAATATACTTGTTAGAATGACCATGAATTACTAGCTAGAGAGTAGTTTACCTTCTATATCCATAATGTGAACTGGGCTCTTTGACTCGAGAGCTCCCACGCAGTAATGCTCCTCGGTCAAGTCTGGGTGCCAGTACATGATGGCATCACGACATGAAGAGCCGGCTATCGGTAGCAATATCCTATCCTAAAAGTGATAATATATTTTTCAGTTAATCGACTTTATCATACTTAAGGGACTTTTGTCCGCGATATATTTGAAAAATTACTGATCCTATTTTCAGGCGATTCTCGCCACTGACGTTGCATATTCTTTGGGAAGGTAGGTACTGTACTGATCTAGTATTAAACAATACTGTCGTAGACTACCAGACAGTTGAGTCACAGCCTACAGGGAGTAATTCAGTGAAATTTTCGAACCTTGCTCGAATAGGAACGGTAAAAATAATACGTATTCAAAAAAATTACGCGTTAGCAATGGTAAAACATCATTACCTTTAGACGTCAATTTACAATGTCGCTTAGAACATAAATATGTACCTATTCAATGAACCAACCTTACAAATAATTTTGTTGTTAACAATCGGTTCCTTAACCTCGCCGGTGCAAAAGAACTTGCGTTTTTTCCTCATGATCACCGTGCTCACTTCTAGAACGGTTTTTATGCTGTTGCCTGCAATAAACAAAGTAATATCTTTAATCATCAATAAGGTGGTGGAAAAACGGTAACGATGATGACATAAAATTACAGTAAAATCTCTAAACCTTTTATAACTGGGAATACACGATAAAGCCAAATGTAGGTATAATACGCTATTCTACTAAATATAATAATATATAAATATAACATCTAGGACAAGTTACAAAAAAACTAAACATTTCCCATTACAATGGAATTTGGTTTTACATAAACATCAGTAAATGCAATCGTATAGTATAAGTTTTTCTATACCTACCTAATCGTATTTTATACTACTATTTAATTAATATTTTCCCGAAGGCCACAAACTTATACTCTCGCTCAGTACAATCCAGAAGAAATATTTTTCTTTTTATTACTTCGTTTATTTATTACCTACAGCTTTATGTAAAAAATAATTTCAAATTTCAAATTTAATTTGATAATTAATATCACCTCCATAAAAAGTAAAAGTATAAAAAAGTTGCTATGCTATAGTTATGTATATTTTCTCTGACTGCGGTGTAGCCCCGGAATAATGTTCAGCTCAGTAGATATCTGCATGCCCCTGATTCCGGTAGTCATTATTTCACTAGTTCAGAACAAAGCAAAATATCGAATGTCTTTAACATGTTTCTATAATAAGCACTTAATAAAAAAATACTAATTTGGATGTTACTAACTTACCCCTGGAACGGCAAGCGACTGGAGCAGGTCTCCCCGCGAATGTTAAGGTCGGCTGGTAAATTACGCTTGAGTAGCGCAACCTGCTCCAGGTTCGATTAGTAATATTACTCAATATTCGACTTTAAAGTTCAAATATTAACGGATATATTATTATTTATTAAGGATTCCTTATTATCGAGGTTTAATCAAAAACACACGGTTTCATGTAATGTACTTTATTGGAATAGTGTTCACTTACCTAGGCTAATTTTGCGATGCCTTTAAATACTAACAAGCAAATCCTATGAACTTTTTACGAATACGTAAGTTTTTGAGCACATTTTTTCGTATTTTGATTCAACTTTTAAAAAACTTAGCTAGTGTTAAAATGTATATAACTACACTGGTACGGAGGTCGTTCCGACTCTTACTTGGCCGAGTTTTTCAGAAAATTCCAATGGTCTCTACAAGTAAATGGAACAAATAAGACCAAGTGAATGGGACCGAATTGATTGATTGGTAACTATTTGCTCAAATTTGTTCTCACAGGTGCCACGTTCTAAAATCCTTCAAGAAAACTGGGACCACCGGCTTAATACGGCGAGCTCGACATCTTTTGAGCTCCTTTATCATATTATTTATTTGTTATTTAAAATCCCTAAACCAAAAAAGTTATTTTATTATCACATTATGTATTTTAAAAGTGAACCTTTTGTTTTTCGTCCATTGTTCGTTAAATAGTACGCCGTAACGTGACTTTAAAATGTAAAACCGGGAAATATAACATACCTAATTATAATTTTAGACTTCGGAATGGACAACAGCATGCCCAACCCATCAGCTAGGTATATAGTTGTGATTACCTTTTTCTCCGTTGATGGCCTCGAGCTCCCGCATGCCTCGCGCCTGCGTCTCTCTGCTGTTCTGCTGCTTCATGTAGCTGGCCAGTCGATACATTGCTTCCACGAACTCGTCAATAGGTCCTTAAAATTCACACTTGTAAATGTTTTTTTTTAAGTTTGCCTAGTTACCAGAACTGTGTTTGGTTGTTTTCACTTGAACACGATTTACTCAGTTTACACTGCGTCAACAGCTCCGAATGTTTTCTGACCTTGGCAGAAGGTATTAAGTATTCAGTACCCGGATGACCGGTTCGGTATTTTTTTGGTACATTTTCCAAAAATGAAACCTAGTTAAATCGATTTATCGCCCCCAAAACCCCCTGCATACTAAATTTAATTAAAATGGTTGGAGCCGTTTCCGAGATTCAGATAATAAATATATACCTATATATACTAATCCATCCATCTTCCACAACAACAAACCTTCCATGCTGCAACAAACCTTCCATGCTGGTCTGGGTCTGGGAGTAATGAAAAAACATACAATGTACCAGATGCTTCTCTTCCCGCGCAGATGCTAAAAGCCCATCGAGTGAATAGGCGAAAATCTTACATGATGTGATGATATAAGCGATGCGGCTAGCAACCCGTCACTATTTTGATTCCCCTTTCTACCTATACGCCCACAATCATGCTAAACGTGGCCTTTAGGTCTTGTTACCTCAGACTCTGTCTAACTCCCCACGTCGTATGTGTAAAGCATTTTCCCATCGCAAAAAAGGCTCTGTCTGCCCCGTTAGGGATAAAGACGTGATTTATGTATGTATATATACAAGAATTGCTTGTTTAAAGGTATTAGATTAGATTAGATCTGCATGAATTGACGGCAAACCACTCATAGGATGATTTTAAATAGTCAACTCAGGAGTAACACAGACAAGTAGGTACCTACACCTGACATTTTCATATCCGTGGGGACGCAAACTAAACGACATCGGATGGATATCTCTATACAAACTGAGCAAGCCAGTACTACACGCCCAAAGTCTTTTTCCGGTCAATCAATTGAGGAAGAGAAATTCATTAAAGTCTATTTTGAGCTTGTTCAACCATTAAATACTTGTTAGAGAAATAGTTATAAATCTGGCCATATTTTCATAATCAAAGTAAAATTGTCTTTTTTGATTTTTAACTAAAATGTATCTACTTTTATTATAAATAAATCGTACCTTACGGTACGGTAGGTACCTACATATATTTAATTCACGATATCTCCTGTCATCCTTTATGCGTCATGTCACGCGAAAGTTTAATACAAACATCACCTGCGTGCAAAAATACGCCATTTTACGTCATCCGCATGAATTGTTCGAGCCCTGATATTATAATGAATTACTGGTCAAAATACGGCCTAATATTTATACCTACTTACTTACCTATGAGCCAATCTTTCAGTCAAGCAGTCGCCAAAATGTCATCGGAATGATACCTACCTACGGTATTTTCCACGCTAAGCTACTGAATTCTAGTCCAGCCTCTACGGTCTACGACGTACCTGTTCCAAAACTCCCACCATCCAAATAATTAAGAAACTGGTAAAAACGCAACGCTTCATCTGATTCTATTTCGTCCATTACTGGTCTCTGTGGAAATAAAATAATGATATCAACTGTACTGACACCTAATGACGGACAACTTGCATGTTGGGATCGTCTTACGAATTTTCCACTCCAGGCACCGACGTCCGAATACAGCGAGTTGACCCTGCTCGGCATCCAGTCCATCGAGGCGCGAGCCACCAGAATTGGATGCTAACAAAAAAACATTCTTAAGTAAGTACTAGTTAACCCGTTTCGTTCAGGACGAAAATCCCTATAAAGTTAGGTAAGTCTGATCAATCTGCTGACTACTCCTTACCAGTGTCGGTGGCTTGCATAAAGCATTGTGAGCAAGAAAAGTAGTAAGAAAAAATAAATAAGAGCTTTTCAAGCGCATTTCCGCTCTAAACTAAAATAAACGAGATTCAATCGTTGAAACGATGTAACGAACGACCACAATGTCTGATGCCTACTACTGTGAAGTTTACGGCTCGTTATTTCAGAAATTGCGCAATCAATTTTATTTTAATTGGAGCAATAATAGTCAATTAAACTAAAAAAAAATGTTTACTTAGCTACCTACGTTTCGTATTCGAATTTCGAAGTAAAAATGCAACGGTCGTTCGTTGGCAATGTATGTGTAGTCTTTTTTTTATAAGTAATATTGTATATTGTATAAATAAACATGGATAGGTACCAAAAATTTACTTTGCAACTCCGCGACAAGCTAGTGAGTTTCCGTTAAATATTTTTTGCAGGCAGTGTGGCTGTTTTGCATGACTTGACTTCACTACCTAAGTAGTTATATCGCGGAGTAGCAAAGATATCCATTTACTTTAAAATTAACCTCCGTAAAGTAACGTCTTAATCTATACGGTAGGTAGATATACATATAATTATTATGTACTAGCATTTGCCCGCGACTATCTACCTCAACGCAATAAACCCGTTTCTTGTATGGACGCCCACTTCCATTATTTACTATCCCATCCTTTTTTCCTGTGGGAAATTCGAAACTTCCCTTCTTATGACGCCTACGTGATTTTCAAAGAACATGTCTATTAAATAAAAAGTCTACTATTTTGTATGCCTACCGTCCTTTTATCCCGTGGGAAAACTGGAAATTCTCTTTGTAGTGAGCCTCTTTGATCATTAAGGAATATGTCTGTCTAATACCTACCAAGAAACTATATTAGCTAGTCAGGTTACCTTTTTTTTCTTATCCTACGGGAATTTCGCACAATCCTGAAATCAGTTTTCAGATATCATAATTATTTACCTACCTAATAATAGTTACGGAGGTAAGAAGATTTCAAAGTAATAATATAAATCCCTTTTTTCTCCCTATCCCAAGGAAATTTCCAAAAGTCTTGAAATTGATTTTCAGCAGTCTTTATGATTCTTTACTTGTGTGTCAAATTTCAAGACTAGTAATTATAGTTATGGAGATAGACTCCCTTTTAAGTGGACTTACAAACCCCATTTATTCCCTATCCCGTGGGAATTTTGAAAAATCCTTCTTTAGTGATCTATGATACCGAAGCGAAGCAATATTTATTTAGCTACGTTGCGACTCTAGGTAGCTGCGACCCTTGACATGTTTTTCGCTATCCCGCCGGAACTATGCCATTTTCCATGATAAAAAGTAGTCTATAACCTGGCCGGTGATTTTCTCAACAGATTAGTAAAGTTTGCATCAAAATCCGTTCAGCCGTATCATCATCATCACTATCAGTATCACTACATAGTATAAAACAAAGTCGCTTTTTCTGTTCCTATATCCCTATGTATGCTTAAATCATTAAAACTACCCAACGGATTTTAATGCGGTTTTTTTAATTGATAGAGTGATTCCAGAGGAAGGTTTATATGTATAATACATGCATGATATACCGTGCGAAGCCGGGGCGGGTCGCTAGTAAGTGTATAATTTATGCTGTACAAACTCTGCTGAGTTTTCAAACTTGAGAAATGATTTAAGTTCCATGTTAAAATAAACAGCAAGAGTGAAATTAAGTCATTATTATAAAAATAAAGTTCCATATCAGTTTTGTACCTACTAAAAAGCCTTTCACGACCTTTACTTTTGTTTTTCAACCATACCTACTTTGTTATTCGTAACATCAAACTTTAAGAGTTTGCTAGCACCATTCAACAGGTCTTTCATGGCGTTGCGCTCCACATTAATAGTCATTAATTTGAGAGTGAGGGGCGATAATTATGATAAGAACTTCGAAAATCGAATATAGCCCCCTTGTAACCATTTCTGAACCGCACTAGTTTTTTCGCTCTGGCAACATGTGTAGCACTGTGACATTTAATTTTTGACGTAACGAATTCTGAACTGATGTGAGGTGAGGGAGGGTGAGAGCGCTACATGCTATAATTGCTACATACGTTTTCGCGCCATTCGTCTATTACAATTGGTATTTACTTTGGATTAATTAAGCAAAATCATGCACGTACGTGTGAGATTATTTGGTAAACCCGACACAATTGTCGTGGTCGAGTCCAAGCTGACAAAAATTGATCAGTTTCGTCGAATTATAAAAGATAAGTTTAATGTGGAACCGAAGTTGCAACGGCTGTTCTACGGCGGTAAACTGGTAAGATAGATAATTTTATGTTAGTAACGTCGTAGTGTGTGCTAGAGTGCTAGGAATATACTTCCTCTTTATAATTATAAGATTTGACTAAAATACCTATAAGTGAAATGATTGCATTTAACCGTGATGCTTATGCGCAGAGTTTGACTTATTTTACAACAGGCTTTAACAGTTCTACATTAAATTTAATTTTGCAATGTTAATGATCTGGTTTGTGGCTTGTTTACGCGGTTTTAACTCATGTGCTAAATGTCAACAGTTACAAGCATTGACACTGTTGTACCTGTGCACTACATAGCTAAAAGCAAGAACCCATTGTCAACAATGTTAACACAAGTATTGAGGTAATAAATAAAAATTTTAACCAAAAAAAACCGACTTCACAAAAATAAATTGTTCCAAAACAAACTAATACACACCAAAAAGAAAAAAATAATTGCATATAACTTAATAATAAACTTACTTTTTCTACTTATCAATATGTAGGTACAAGCTATCTAATGTTGTTACAATTATTGTTATTTCTGGACTCGGTGTCAGCCAACATAGGCTTGTAACTACATACATAGTTATAGGTGAGATGTGCTTGTGTATAAAAGTTTAAATACTAGTGTTTAAATGAAACGGATGATTTGTTGCACACATACTTAATGCTAATTTTAGACTTATATGGTTTTCTCATGGGTGCCATTGTCAGAACTGGACCAAATTGAAATGGGACCACATGGGAAGCACCAGCTTACAAATAAAAAAAGAATCATTAAAATCGCTTTACCCAGTCGAAAGTTATGAGGTGTTACATAAAAAAAAATACAGACAAATTGAGAACCTCCTCCTTTTTTTGAAGTTGGTTAAAAATAATGTAAACATATTGGAAGCCTTCTCTCCAGTAATTCAATTGTGCTAAGCCTGAAATGTTTTAATATTGCATAATCTGGGGCATGGCAGTGCCCCCGCCAAGTCGAGCGCGAAGCAAACACTGCCATACCATCCTTTACTGGAACCATTTCGCCGCATTTTCAGGCCCCTATTTGAAAACCTCTGGATAATTTTATTGAAAAATATTATTTGCCGCTGAAGAAAATCCAGTGGCCAGCTAATATACTGACTACGACCTAGCCTTCTAATGTTTCTTCCGAGTGTAGGCATCTTGTGAAGTTGCTAATACTATGTGAATCTCATATAGTGCATACATACCATTTTATCATTACATGATGCCTAATATTTGGCTTCTCCCTCATGCCAAATTTCCTGGACACAAGTGACGACTAGACATACTTAATTGGTTTGTAGACCAAATCACAAATAAGCCAGTTGAAATGCTTTGTGGCCTAACCCATTACGCACAAAATTCAGCTAAATATTTATATGTATCATCATCTTCAGCCTACAGTTGTCCCCCTGTTGGGCACAGATCTCCACTCAGAACAAGAGCATATACAATGAAATATACCTCTGCATGTACTTATGTCTTTTACATGGTTGTTACAAGAAAGTGTTTTGTTTATTTATTATTATTATTATTTAAAATAATACACTAGCAGCTATTTGAGCTGATACATGCATATCTATCACTACACTTGTGTTCTCTGACTTTTTAAATGAATGTCTAGTCTATTTTTAAAACTGTTCACTGAAGGTATATATTATAGTTATATTGTTTAGTTGTATTATTATTAGTTGGTAGGTTATATATTTCCTTTGCGTATTAGTTTTGTTCTTGTTTGTTAATTATTGCACAGATTTCTTATTCAATCACTATTTAAATTAAATTGTTGTAGTTGGATGATGGCTACACATTCCATGACTACAACATCAAGCTCAATGATGTTATACAACTTATGGTTCAGCAACAACTACAGGGACCAGATAAAAGCAATGACACAGAAAAAACTGAGGCAGAAACTAGTGACAATAACATAGACAAGGAAGCCATTTACACAGGTTTGTAATCTCGTAATAAAGTAAATTTTAGCCTTTTTGTGGTCAGTTGTACCTGTAATTTGGTGGGTATAAATAAGTACATGTAGTCCTGATGAGAATGTAATAATACAGTTACCCCAGCAAGAAAACATGTATTAAAAATATATATCTTTTTTCATTAATAAATTCATTATGTAATGCAGATGTTGATAGTTCACTATATGCAATTGGAGACTTCATTGATATGAGGGACCGTGAGCAAGGTGCATGGTTTGAAGGAAAAATAGTAAGAATAGTGAGAGATCCAAATGCTCCAGTACAGACAAAGACTGAAATAAGTGATATAAAACCAAGCAATGAAGTAGAAAGTGACTCTGAAAATAAACCACCGAGTGACGCAACAAACAGTAAGAATACAAACAAACCAAAGAAAAAAGGTATTGCTGAGTATTTTAGTAAAACACCAAAGAAAAAGCAAATCGAGAGTGAGGCCCAGCCAAAAACTACACAAAGTGATGATATAAATGAAAATACATATTTGCTGTATAAAATACAATTAGATGATGAGTAAGTGTGTGATTACCAATTTGTCTGTGAAATGTGTACTTTATGATAGCACTTTTTTGGCATGATGTTGGAAGCTAACCTTATCTGTACTTTATTACTAGCAATAATGTCTTTTTTTTTCAGTGACGAGAACACTTACCATTATTGCCAATTAAAGGAAATAAGACCCAGAGCCCGCACAGCGCTTGAAATAAAAGATCTGAAAGTAGGACAAAAAGTCATGCTTAATCACAATACAGAAAACCCATTAGAGAAAGGATATTGGTGAGAATTTCTGGGAAACTTATCAGATTATCTTTATTGTGTTTGCAGACAAAAAATATAGGTTTTTGTATGTTTGATAACAAATCATCCATTTTTTTAATTTTTGTTCTGTTCCTATGACGTTTACATTAATGTGATCAAAATATATTTATATTTCGTAGGTATGACTTCAAGATAGAAGAAATAAAAAAAAACCGGACTAGTCATGAGCTTCTTGGAACAATATACCTTGGCCCTGAGGCTATTCCTCAAAACGACACAAAAGTAAGAGTGCTGGATAAGATCTTTGCTATTGAAGAAGTGGTGCCACTTGCGGGGAGAAGCCTTGAACAGAAAAACACAATGGCTATTCAACCTGATAAAAGTAAGCGCCTTTGTTTAGCTTAGTTAGGACTCAATAGCTTACACTTTTTATCACTCTTTGCAGTATTACATATACATCTGCAGAATAAAAAGGTTTAAGCAGTGCAACAATGTCGCTCTTGCATAACTCCATGCAAGAGTGATATTGCTCTGCTTCTTACAATTTGATTCAGTCTCTATAGATACATCTACAATTATTGTTTAATTTAATTGTTTTCGTGTAATTATTGTTTATTTTCTTTTATTTTTGTAACATTATTTTTTTATTTCCAGGAGCATTGCCTCTAAATTGTTTGACGTGCCGCGATGACGAAGATGCGCCTTGCAAGGATTGCGGCTGCTTCTTATGTTCCGGCAAAGAATTTCCTGAAAAAGTATGATATTTTGTTAAGTTGATTTTTACTATTACTAACTTAGTAATAATAAATAATAAAACCGCATCAAAATCCGTTGCGTTGTTTTAAAGGACTAAGCATTCATAGGGACAGACAGACAGACAGCGGAAAGCGACATTGTTTTTTACTATGTAGTGATAATTATGTTTATGAATAAAATTGTCAGATAGTGTTATGCGACGAGTGCAACAAGGGCTACCACATGATCTGCCTGACGCCGCCGCTGGTGGAGTTGCCGGCGGAGGAGTGGTACTGCCCCGCGTGCCGCCGCGACGCCAGCGCGGTGGTCGCGCCGGGCGCCGCTCGGCAGGCGCGCCGCGCCGCCTCGCAGACCAAACGCGACTGGGGGCGGGGCATGGCTTGCGTCGGTCTGTACGCATTGTCGTATTACATTCAATGTTTCACATCCCTATCAAAAGAACGCCTGCAAAATTACTATTATGACGTACATAACATTTCATTTTGCTCTATATACATTGCTCTGATTATCCCCATTACATACTTATGTAATTAAATTGTAATGACTTAAACCCGATCTTATATCGTTAGATGAGGTCTTCTTTCATTGTTTGAATATATAATTTGTTTTGCTCAGGTAAAACCAAAACCTGCTCAATGCCTCCAAATCACTTTGGACCGATTCCCGGGATCGAAGTCGGCATGTGTTGGAGGTTCAGGATACAGGTATGCAAATAATCTATATGTTATGTCATGAATTTTTGGTATCATATAATTCGTCTACGATCAATAATTTGTTGATTCCAGCTGTCGGAGTCCGGAGTGCACCGGCCGCCGGTGTCAGGCATCCACGGGCGCGATGTTGAGGGCGCCTACAGTATTGTGCTGTCAGGTAAGGGACTACTAGCATCTGCGTTATGTAGCGAAAGCCACGATATGGTAACTAAATATTTAAGTAAACACGTTTGCTCCTTCAACTGTCAAATTCTATGCTTTTTTTGTATATTGCATCTGCAGTCAGTGCATTCACTTTTAGCAGATCTGTTTCATGCTTCATTCATTCAGAGCGTGTCCCCCAGTGAGGACATTACTCATAGTTCTCCACACTACAAGATGTCTTTTCTTTTAAGGGTTTAACATAGCTGGTAACTGTGAGCTGTTGTGCAAGGGTATTGGGGTGGGTTTCTAGCCTTTCCCTGTATTTATTCTTGATATTAGTAATTTCGTCAGGAGAAGGTTCAATTTTCAAAAAATGAGAAAAAATAACGAGAACGGGGGCGAAGCCGCGGGCAATAGCTAGTAGTATCATAAATTGTAACGTAATTAGTTTCAAATTAAGAACAGCTGTCAAATCCGACGCATTATAAATGGTACATAAATTTGGATGAATGAAAAAAAAAACGATATGAAACGGCAGTTCGGTATATTTTTTCATATAAATCGCACATTTTAATCTCGGGTGATGTGAGGAAGGACTACTTATTTTGCCTATGATTTATTTTTGCCCCCAAGTCATTCGTGTTCGTCTTCTGAACCCATCTTAGAGTGCTTGTAGTAGGTATGTAGATAAAGTAATGTATGTAACTGTGCATAATTAGAGCTTTAAAGACTCGCTTCGTTTGTTTCATAAAACCACGCTCATGTTTTAAAGTGTCTCATTATGTATCAGTTGCATAAACTACAGTTATCTACCGTCAGCTTGGCTAGGTATGTGTGATGCACGTATGTTTTGCAGGCGGTTACGAGGACGATGTGGACCACGGCGTGGAGTTCACTTACACGGGCAGCGGCGGCCGCGACCTCTCCGGCAACAAGCGCACCGCGGAGCAGTCCTGCGACCAGACGCTCACGCGCGAGAACAAGTCAGCAGCGCTACCTTGCTTACTTAAATACCTCGAATAAAGCCACCATGCTCGACCTGGAAACATATCTTATGATTACTTGTTGGAAAAGATAAAATCTCCATTTAGCCATGGTTTTAGTGGTTTTAGTTTGTCAGTTATTTCTTGATTTAAGATTCAATATCTAACTATCATCTTGTACGACAGTTCAACATTTTTTTTGCGAAATGGGTCCTAAATTAAAATAAACGTAACCATACATATTTATATTTTTTTCAATTGTTTACCGTAACCATAAAACGTATGTCCTGTTAAAAACCGATAGTTAAACGACTGAGTCGTGTTATTGGTGCAGAGCTTTGGCGCGTAACTGCGCCGTAAAGAAGATAACCGAGGAGGGCGGAGACGCGGGAGCGGCGTGGCGCGACGGGCGGCCCGTGCGCGTCGTGCGCTCCTACAAGATGCTCAAACACTTCCCCAAGTACGCGCCCAAGGAGGGCATCAGGTAAACTACATCATTCCTATAAATTCGCTTATCGTCTACACTAACTTTAGAAAATTTATTTAATCGTACTTAACATTGCGGAGATCTGTATCGCTGTACGATGATACTTACCAGTTGGACGCGAAAATGGTCGGTCTTACTGTGGTGATACTGATAGTTTAGTATGTTCGTCGTGCGTTGTTTTATAGGGAAGCTTTTGAGGAAAGAATACTGTAGATGATGATTTTTCATTATCTAATGCCGGAACCACCTCGTGCTCTTTTCACTCTATTATCAGTATCAGTCTTCTAAGTGTATTTACTTTTAGATACGATGGCATCTACAAGGTGGTGAAGTACTATCCGGAGCGCGGGCTGTCCGGGTTCCGCGTGTGGAAGTACCTACTCCGCCGGGACGACCCCAGCCCCGCGCCCTGGGAGCCTGAAGCCAAGCAGTTCCCTATCGTGGTTAGTATTTTCATTACCTATTCATCAGGCGCAAAACACTTTATGGTGGGCTTGCCATTGCCCCTTGCCTGTATAACCAGGGGCGCTGTTGTTATGTAAAAGCTCATCTCGATATTCATCTAGTCTACAGTTGAAAATCGAAAGGAAAAGCCCTGATAAAATCGCTATTAACAGCGTAATACGTGTATTTTTTATTGGCCAAGCGGCATTATTTAGTTTCTCGACTACTTATATAAATAACATCAGCTATTTCATACATAGGTTTTTTTCCTAACATATTATTTTGTTTTAGTACCCCGACGGTTACCTAGAAGCCGAGGCGGAGAAGCAAGCACTCAAAGCTAAAAACGGGAAGGGTCCGAAGAGCACTAAAGGAACAAAGGGAGGCAAAAAACGGGCCGTGCGAGATAGATCCACTTCCTCTGAAGATGACGAAGCCGCGCCGCCGGGCAAGCGCCGGAAAAAAAATTTGTTCGCCACTAAAACAATTAAAGGTAATTTGGTGCTTCATTTTTACTCGGCTGCGCGATGCAGAGGAAGATAGTTTGTTTAACAGCCTATAAACATGTATGTATGTTACCATATAGGCGCTCTAGAAACCAAACGCGTGAACCGATTTTGATAAATAATACATTTATCTTGCGAGGGTCATGACAGTGAGCAAAATTCAATATAGCGATGGCAATCACGAATCGAAATTGCATTGCAAGAGGAGTTGTTCTTCTTTTCAGTTGTTTTTTGTGTATTGAATGTGTTTATTTATAAATTAAACACACACAAAACCTTACATCTCTTAAATTAGGATTCATATGTTGGTAGATTCTGTATATATAACAACTTGTCATAATTAAATTTCAGAGACAAAAAGCGATTCTCAAAAATCTACTAAAGAAAAATCTCAGGGCCTGAATGAGGGAGAGCTTGAAGCAATCAAAGCAGATGAACTCAACGTCAAATTGTGGAATGAGTGCCTTCTTGTTGCTGACACCCGTGGTAAAAAGGTTTGAAATCTTAATTTGTTATTCTGAACAAATCAGTACGTAAATGCCTTGCCCTGTCAAATAGGCATTAACCTATCGAATATGATGGCAGGAGTTCGTGGAGTACGTGAGCCAGATGTTCCTGTGCATCATCTGTCAGGAAGTGGCAGCTGGGCCGGTCACGACGCCCTGCCTCCACAACTTCTGTGGGGTGAGTTCCTCGAGTTAAATCTTTAAATTTATTCTGTACTGAAGGGAAGAAGGAAGAGATGTTTTTCGTATAGCCGACATGTATAAATTTCCGTGCCCAACGCCCAACTGAAGCAAAATCTTGCTAAAATTAACTACACTAGCCACTCGCGACATGAGTCCTTACTACCTGTACTGTCTTTATTTGTTCTATTTGTGTCGTATAGTACTGTGTAAAAAATGTTGCTTATCCCGGACCCACCGATATCGCCTTCTGCCACCCCGAAGGCGGCGAGTGATGGCAAATGGATGACAGTCAGCCGGGCTCGCAATGGGACAACCTGCCTTGTCTACAACTCGCTTTCATCGCAATCATGTAGCACTTGTAGCATTCGTAATAGTGCGTGTTTAGCGTGGAGTATCCACCTTTTGACCAGGCCTAACAGTATTGCAGTGTTGTAATGTCGTGTGTCCGCAGGCGTGCATGAAGCTCGCGTTCAAGGCTTCAGGCGCGCAGTGCCCGTGCTGCCGTGCGGCGCTGCCCAGCGCGCCGCCGCCCAACGAGCCGCTGCTGGGCGCGCTGCGCACCATCATGCCCGGCTACGACGCTGGCAAGAAGTAAGACCCAAGTCCTTAACATTATCTTCCATCATTCAAATGACTTCTGTTACTTGTGCCTTTGTAACGCCTAGCAAAAAGACATGTATTGTCTGTCAGCTAATAGCAACTTTGACAGAGGCCTTACGTTTTTTTGAAGTATTTTCAAATTATGTAATGCAAATCTTTCTAGAGTTAGTTTGAATTTGCTTTCGTAATTTTGTTTTTTAAATGACAAAAGTTTCAAATAGGTCGGCTGTGACCAGAGAAAGAATTATGTTGTGATGTATGTATTTGATTGTTTGACTACGTGTTATAACTTATAATTATTAGTATGTTCAAAGTACATACATATTTTAATTTCATTCCCTCTACAAGCAGTGGAATAGTAATGCCCATAATTTGCATGTTTTAATTTTTGACAGGTTATTGTGAGCATAATATAATTATTTAGGTTAGCTTCAATTATAAAAACCGACCTTGACCGATTTACCATTTAACCTGTATTAAATATAGTTTTATTACTCAATGTAGGTTATTAATGTTATTTTACTACCTCTTTAGTTTTTAGGCAAATTCTAACCAATTGATGCCAATTAACAATTCCTCAAGACACATCGCGTCTTGTAAGTATCCTTTGCATGCGTGATGGTATAAATGAGTCGCTCATAATATTAAGTTAAATTAAATAATAAATTGTTTACAAATAGAGGCTGAGCTTCTATTTTGAAGAGAATGCAACGTCTTGACGTGTTTCCATAAATTATTAATAATGTGTTTATTTCAATCTTTAAGTTTATTGAACTTGTGCTAATTCACCAGATTTAATCTGGTTTTTATTTTTATTGAGAAGGTAGTTAATTGTAGCGCCTAAACAATTGTAACATAACACTTCGTGATGATTCCATTCTTTGTATTATTACATATATTATTATTTTAAGTTGTTATGGGGGGTTGTATGTTTTACGATGATTATTGCATGATCAGATTTAGTCTTAATATCTTCAATAAAAGATTATAGGCATGGAATTTCGACAACAATGACACCGAAAAATTGCCGTTCTTTGTTATTTTAAAGTGTTTCAGCTGAAATTAGTAAAAGTTACGTTAAAGTTGCGAATAAAATAACTGATAACGTTATTTTGATTTAACTTCTTTTTTATGATCCCTGTATCTTTATTTAGATTTAATCCTACTAAGTGTCATTTCTGTCAATGTTTATTATTAATAGAAATAATATTTTTAAATAATTATGATGCTGTGAAAACTATTGTTCTGATTATAATATAAGGTTGGTAAAATGTTGTTAATAAACTTAATTTCAATTAAGTGTAGTTTTAATAGAATACAATTGCCTTACCCACGAATGCCAATAAACCATTAATCGGGCGGATTTTCAGTCACATTCTGTACCCGTGCCGTGCTTCCTGCTTGAATCATAATAGATGTTGTAACTAAGATCCGATCACAATACCACAACATGACTATATGGACTAGCGTGACATAAAATAAAACTCGGTTTGTATATAAAGTAGTTATTTATTTATTTATTGGCCATACAATGTCGCACTGAGCACAGTATCACTTACGTGAATACATCACATACAATATCAATAAAATAGTCAACCAAAAATAAATCCTAATAAATATTTTATAACTATCACATCACAGATTGCAACTTTGTGACCGGATCCCATGACGGAAAACAAGAGTGTGTCTTCTACTATAGTTTTGTACTATTCGGTAGATACATGTAATAAATGGCATTCAATCAATTTGATTCCTGAGCCACTAGGACAATGCTTATAGATTGACAGCTGCTGGAGGAATCGAGTTGGTTGACAGTAAGTAGAGGGGAGCTTCCGGTCCGGTCACCTTAATAGGTATCTTATTAGTTTCGGTAACATTTTCAGCAAGGTCAAGAAAAATATTATGTCCAATCGTACCTACCAGTGACAAATAAATTTACTACAGATATAAATCCAGAAATAAATTATGATCACTTTATTCGAAGACGTATTAAATACTAACCTCCCGTTTGTACACCGCTCGAAAATGTCTAGGAAAGAAACGCGTGATGATTCCTAGACGCTTTTGATGTGTGTAGTTACGCACTTATATTATGTATAATACCTAATTCTATCGAAATGCTTTATTTTAATAGATTCTCACTGTCGTAGGATTTAAGCTTTAACTGTTACTAATTAACTAAACTTAATTATATTTGATTTAACAATCGTAACTTTTTTATTATCTATCTGTCGCAGTGACGTGGTTGTAGACGTGAAATAGTTATATTCCTAAGGATATAATACGGTAATATAGTTATGATTAGAGCACGATCTAGTAATAAGTATGACATAATTATTATTACCTTGTTGAAGTAATCTGGTGAGGTGACATAGAATGGGCTCGGGCGGGAAGGAACAAGCGAAGTGAGCAAGATCGAGGAGGCGGAGCAGATCCGACGCTGCCGGGTTAGGTTAGGGTAAAGGTCCTTGGCTTTCGTTAGGTTTTATTTATAATTCTTTCAATTATATTGCGGTACATAGCTATATCCCTAAGGATACAAGTAAATCACGGCTTGGACCATGTTACGGCAAAGAATCTACCACTATTTAATAGTTTTAACTAACACGCAACCTCTCACAGAGTCGCCATAGTTTGTCTAATTTGTTACATTACACAATATTAATAACACTGTAAAATTCTATGATATTTCTGGAAATACTGTCAATCGGCTGCGGCGGCAGAGACCTATTAAATGTCCTTACGATAAAAATAATGTAATCTATTCTCTATCTTAATTAATGGTATATTAAGCTCATTACGTTGCAGTATTTGTACTCGCTTACAATACATGCCACGGACGGGTTACTAATATAATGGCACTGTCATTTAAACTACGTGTAGAGGGAAGGCACGAGCTCTGATTAACACGTGGAGTTGGAGTAGAACGTCGCCTCCGTGGCGTTGAGAGACGCGGCGTCGACGAGGTCAGCGGAGTGGCCGCCGAACTTCTCCACGATGCGCTCCAGCGACGTCCACGTACCCACGACCAGGCCCAGCAAGCCGAACAGCACTACCACGGAGTTTTTGATGAGCATGCGCACGCGCTCGGCCCGCGACACGTAATACCAGTACGTGCAGGTCTGGATAATGGCGGGGAAAGCCAGCCCCAGCGCCGACAGACACAACGCGCCGAACAGCGATATGAACGCCTCCAGCTCTGGCACCATCGCCGCGATGCCGACTGTACACACAAACAGGCGTTGCGTTAAGTAGGTAAATCACATCAGACTATTCTATGAGTCTGTGGGAAAACAGCGAAACTAGTACTATATGCTACGGCAAAAAATATTAAAGCTTCCTGTGTTAGAATGCTATAGTTGACTGGTATAGATGGGTTTCAATTACTTGATTGTGAATCAATGTTTGGGTTTCTATAGGATGTAGACCGCGATTACCTTTCATGATCTCCCGATATTTCGTCGCAGGTGCCCATGCCATCATGCAAAATATGAAAAGGTGTACTGACGAGCAAATGTAACTAGGTATAGCAGCCTTAGATTTTTCGTTTGTGTACATATACAAGCATACATACATACCGTGACGCCTCTCTCCCATAGGGGTAGGCACAGACAGACTACTAGGTATGTTCTGTTGTTGTTACTCTTGACCCGACGTTTCTTCAAAACATCTCCAAATTGGCCACAGAACGTTTGTCTTGGCCCTGCTCTTGCAACACACTCACCATTTAAATCTGTTTAGTTATTCTTCTTTCATCCATCCTCTTTATGTGTTTTTTTATATGCAATAGATAGTTACTTTATATTCTGTTACGCCAACACGACTCCCTTATTATAATATTCCTTAGTTTACCTTTCAATGTTACACCTACAACTTCCATACTTCTACACTCTCATTTCTACTTTCATAAAATCTCATTCCATAAAAAAAAACTCTTTGTTTTTATATTTCTCATCATAAAATCTGTGTACCTACCTAATAAGCAATTAAAATTCTCATGAAGTCGTTAATTCTTATAGGTAATTACACCTAAGAGTGTCGTCAACGGATACACTATCATTTGCGTTTAAACAACTGGTTTCGCAAGTCGTTTGTTATCGAGCAGATAAGTTTATATACTATAAGTAGTAGTATGAGTATCGGCTTTAAGAGCTTACATGTAACAAGGACAATGATGGTCCGGACGAGGTACTCCCAGAAGAACCGGATCTTGCTGTTGGAGAGGCGCACGCCGATATACTCATTCCAAAGAATGTCTATAGCCACGTAGCACGCCAGCCCGTGCGTGATGTAAATGGCGAAGGCCAAAAGGCACTGCACGACGCTCGCCAATCTGACAATCAAACAGCAACGTTAGCAAACCATGCTATGCTAGATCTCCAGTCTCCAAATCAGTCAAACACTCAGCATCAGCAGTGCATGCACTGCTGTGTTCCGGCGTGGAGAGTAAGACAGTATTCTATCCTAGCCCGCTAAGCTGGTAACGCATCTGCAATCCTCTAGTGTTGCGGGTGTCCATGGGTGCTGATGCTCGCTTACCATCAGGTGACCCACTTGCTCGTTAGCCTTCCTTGCTGCATAAAAAAAATCGGTAAAAACAATTGAAGTACTCACATTTCGGTATCGGAAGGCAGATTCAATGTGATACTGCCTTTTGCTGCATCACCGTACCGGAGATATCCGAACAGGCCCATACAGACGTAAAGTACTATAATGGTAATCATGGCCCTGTTCAGGACGCCAAATTTCCCCACAAAAGATCTTGGCGTTTTCATCTCGTTTTCTAGAGGTAAAATCTGTAACAATGATTTAGTGTCTCATTAGTAAAAGGTATGTCAACCTCGTGGACACGTACTAATCAAACATAATGGCATAGGTACGTAATGAACTCACCACTCCTATTGCTTCCAGCGCAAATAACACGGTGCCGAAGAATAGAGGAAAATTGGAGAGCAATCCGACGGGGGCTTTGCAATTCAGTGAAGGTGTAACTCGGAAAATATAGTAGAGAATTATCCCAAAGCTCACTATCGTCACTAAATTGGCTAAGGCAGAAAACGGTGCCAGATACTTGAGATCTCTGACATAGTTGATAAGTATGAGTGGAAGAAGGATTGCGCACATCACTTGGAAAACAGTCACTTCGATGTGGAAGTGTTTCGTCATCACATATTCAATGTTTTCGGACACAAACACGACGTAAACGCAGCACGTTCCTATTTGGTACACGAGGAGAAACGCGTTCACCACATGCCTGGAACAGAATAATTTGAACATGTACAAAATTAATACCTTTAATTACTACATAATATAGGAACCTACTACCTTCTTTCCGTATGAACAAAAATTTACCCCCCATATTGAAACAAATAAACATTATCACACCTTAATCGCTTCGTTGATGTATGTATGGTTACGGTATTTTAGGTAACTGAAAAAATAACACCGGGCGTTTTTAAACGTACCTATACCAAATATGAATGAAGTTTTGCTATATTTTTCCTGCGGTTCTATGGATCTATGGAAGAACAGGCAAATGGGCCCTACCTCAATCTGGGTACCGTACCTCAATCTGCTAAAACGGAACCCTTTTAAGAACACTTTGTCAGTCTTTCTGTCAAGTCAAGACCTTCTTTCTCAGGAAAAATAATAATAATAACGCGTATATACGTTACATATACCTACTTTATACATATCCTTGATAAATTTTAAAATTAACGTACTTGTTTAATCTTTAATAACTCTTAAAAACACATTAGGATTAATCGAGTAAACCTTAATTATGACACAAAAACCTATTTAAAGAAAATTTTCCATTCAACCTTGTTTTTGTGTAATATCAGTAGTAAGTAAGCAGAAGTACATGTCCCTACTTCTGTTAAGTATTGATAATTAATGATGATATAAATAAATAATGCTAAGTGCTTTCTGCGTAGAGTAGCCAGTAGATAAATACGTCACTATCATGTTGACTTTACAAACGTTCTTGTCTAATAAAGACTGAGTATCTAGTCTACCAAGGTACCTAAATACTTACCTTCCCTAATTATATGTATTACAGTATACACAACATTTACAAAAACAGGCATTTTTACACCACTGCGCAATGCAAAAAATTGTATTGTGTCACGGTTGGTGGTTGTGGGTACGTTTAAATGTCAGTCACTTACGCAGCGTAGGGAGCACACGCTTTGCACCAGTCGGGGCCCTCGGAGAGCGCCGCCTCAGCAGCGCCGGTATAGGTGAGCGAGGGCTGCTTCCGCCGCTTGCACAGCACGTAGCAGGAGTCGAGCAGTATGTGGATGCAGTAGGTGCACAGCACGCCGATGATCACGGTGCCGATGGCGCCCACCACGTAGCCAGAATTGGCGAACGCACGCGGCATCGCCAAGATACCCGTGCCCAGGCTTCCTTTTAGAAGATGCAGAAGTGTCTCCGTGTTCCTAGGGAAGCAATGATATAAAACTATTATTCGTCCACATCAAACTCAACTAAAGTTAGCAAGTGTGTTGTGAGAACATCTCTATGCATGGCTGTCGTATTTATTAAAAACGCTGTAACGGTTCTACGGATTTGGATAATATTTGGCACACCGATAGTTTACAAAGCATCCAAAGTGATAATCCTGATCACTTTGGATGCTTTTTCACTAGAAAATTGCATAGTTCCCTGGGATAGCAATATAAAAATTCTTTGCAGACGGAATCGCGAGCAACGGCTAGTGCCTAAACATAAATCCGCAGGCATATTTCCTTTTACTTAAATACAAGGTTTTTGCTATCCAGGGTGGCACATGTAGGTCGGTCAGTAAGGGAAAGTCTTAAACTATTAAGACATACAAAGATTTGTTTTAGGAACCATGTCATCGATTTAAGTAGGTAACAAGGAAAACTGCATTCATACTTTTGAAAAAAACTTGTACCTACTACCTATTCAGCTCGGGAATCGAACCCGGACGTTTTCAAAAATAACTCCAAGTCAATTTTAACGCGAATTTACTATCTGAAGATACAAAATGCATACCTACCTAGTAAAATCTTTATCTAAACATATTGAAAAAGAAATGATGGTAGTTTCTACCACTTAGATACTAAAATAAATTAAAGGATTACGAAAACAATGCACAATCGATATCTAAATAGAAATAGTTATAGGTACCTACTTATACGTTATAATATTTAGTTTTTTTTCAAAAAGTCCGGGTTCGATTCCCGAGCGGCGTACAAGTTTTTTTATGTATGAATGCAGTTTTTCTAGTTACTAAAATCGATTAAAGGTTTCGAAGAACAGATCCTCGTATGCCTTATAGTTTCAGACTTTCCCATACTGACCGATCTAAACGTGCTATCCTGTACCTATACACAAACGACAAATTACTGGAAAGAGGCTCAATTCGCTTGCATGATGATTGCATTAAAAAATAAACAATGAGGCAAGTTAAATAAAAACTATAAAAATAATAAAGCAGAACGAGTAAAACGGTTTTGACCTTCTTTTCACTTATCCTGCGTGCTAGATAGGCTACGCTACATTAAGCGGATAAACAAGGTCTAAGTACCTACTTACCTAGAGTGTTCGGAAACATTCATTTTTTTTTCTTTATATATAGATACTAGCGACCCGCCCCGGCTTCGCACGGTATATTATGCATGTATTATACATATAAACCTTGCTCTTGAATCACTCTATCTATTGAAAAAACCCGCATCAAAATCCGTTGTGTAGTTTTCAAGATATAAGCATACATACGGATTTGGGGACAGAAAAAGCGACTTTGTTTTATACTATGTAGTGAAGCTTGGATCATTCGAAAATAAACATGTCAGCTCCAAAAGCCTATTCTAAAAGAAACAACACCTACCACATAAATAAGTTTTAACTTAAAAACGACAAAATTGTTTATCTATTTATAAAAAAATCCGTATGTTTTGGAAAATACCAACATATCATATCATTATTTCATATCATGAATTCATAATTATTATTTACTGCAATCATATTGTAACAATATTAAGCTCGGTTTTAAATATAGCGGTTTTTCGAATACTATGATATTATCATTTTACCCGTTTATCCGTAACTGTGGTTAACATGTTAATATTGTTGGTAAGTCCCCACAGTGATACCATTCGTTTGGCTGCGGGACCCAGTTAAATTACCCACGTCAAGCAGAAAAACCAAACCGCCGCTCCGTATCAACTTTGCATCTAAACTTACTTAACTTGTTATTCCCCACACACAAGCAATCAAGGCAGTGCGCAAAAATGAAGGTTTTCCTCAACAGTTTGTAGTGCGAGCAGATGACAAACCAAGTTCACTTCCGTGGTGCCTGAGCAGCTTCGGAATATTATCTAAATAAATAAACACACTTACATACTACTTTCAAATTAAATTGTTCTTTTTATTTAATATAATTATTATACTTAATATGTAATTTTTGTCACTTTCTTGGAATACGGACATAGACGTAAAATCGCGTGTCTTGTTGAAAATGTTCGCAATTATCAGAATACCTACTTATATATACGTATATATCATATCCCACTGCTGGGCACACGTGCGAACTAGATATTATGTAAATTATAAGCCTTCTCATTTTGAGAGGAGGCATAGGCCCAGCAGTGGGATGAAACTGATATACCAATATTACCTACCCTTAAATATACAAACGAATATTTATTTATTTATTTCATTTATTTCATGTGACGATAATTATTAAACTAAGATACGCAGGCCTACAAAGTATTTGTACGTCCTTGTTTTATAGGTACTCTACATGGTTCAAACCACCCCGCAGTCTTCGTCAAAATGTGCTCGAATAGACAGCTTACCGAGAACTGCGTCAGCGCTCTTGAAACACTCGGCTGATCGACGCTGCCGAGGACCCGCCGCGAAGAACTACCCTCGTTTTTCCCTCGTAGTTATCGCCGAACATTATTTACCTTTCCTAAAATACCCGCGTAATCCATGTTTCCTATTTTAATAATATCCGACAAGCTTACTTTATTTAGATACCCACCTTTTCTTTGTTATAGGTAAGTTTCTCCACTTTTTGCGCTAATTGGGAGATTTCCCTTTAGGTACCTACTTTCTTAAGAAACGTTTGAATTTTAACTCAAGGTAAATTACCTATTGCAGAAAGGTATTGTGACGAATGATTTTGAAATGTAAGTATTTGGATTTCCATAACAAAACAGTTGCACTATATTGTGCATAGTTCTTGTCACCATAAGGCGTAGCAAGCATCCTTGAGTTAACGGCGCACTATTATTATTTACTCGGTTTTTGTACTGTGGCCTACTGACACCATCCGATCCTAACAAAAGATTATTTAGTTCGGTTTAACTTAACATTCACGGGTTTTATATCCTTCATTAAAGAAAAAAATAACTTACGTCGTAGGATGATCGACGACTCTGTTGTCATAGGGCTCGTATTCCTCTACTTCTTGCATATTCTTTTCTTTCATGTTGACAAGGAAGATTCCTTTATCCACACCACGCTTTTTGTTATCATCCTTGACCGGTGACAGGCTGTAAATGAATGAAATAACATCAATACGCTTAAAGATTTTCTTTTGCTTGTTACGTCATTACTGTACCAATTGCAAACTGTTAATATCAATGGTAAGCCAGAAACTGGGGTAAATTACTGGTGGTAATTAGTGGTGCAGGTAGGTTCTACATGTTTTAGTAATTATCAATACCTACGTGAATTTTTATGAAGCCAATTTCCAGGATGCATGGTGACCCCACAGATGACCTCCAACAATATTTCAGCGCGATTACATAAGTACGATAAATGTAAAAATAATGAAGGAACCGTTCACAATTATTTGTAGTAAATTCAAAAGGAGGCACAGTTCTCACCTGGTCATCATTTTAGTGATGTGGAGAGTGATTCAAAAATAAGCAATATCATAGTAAGTTATCAAGAAATTCGTGACATCCGTTTGATGCACAATCACAAGACATGCATGCTTAAAAATTACATTTTTGCACAATTAGCTCACTATCACTACCTATTCGTTTAAAAAAAGACGAGTAACTAAGTCTAAGTTCTAAATAATTTTGTACGTGTGCAGGTACCATGTGAAAGAGTTTCGTTTCGCGGAGTTTGTTTGCTAGGAGACGCCAGCCGTTACAGTGCATTACGTATTGATTTATACGGTTACAGCTGGTATAACCTTCCGCAAGGACCAGCTCAGTTGCCTGTTGTAGCATTATTGCGTTAATTTATGTTTTGATCTTTAAATCACGATCAATGTGAGATGTTAAACCATGATTCAGTCTATTACGTAGGTAGAGCGAGTTAATAAAAGCACACGATGCAATAAACGACAGTAAATCGGCGCATTATTTTCCAATTACATTATCTAAACTAACATACACGTTACGTAACACTCTGATGTAGGCCGGTAGTTATATACGTTGATAAAGTTTAAATGGAAGTTTTAAATCAAATATTGTAACGCTAAATAAAAGTACAATGGGTTATTAAACATTGACATCAGCACATGGTGGCCACGGCCAGTTGCTTGCCTCCAAAACAGACTGTATGAAGGCATTGTGCGTACGTGAGAAATACGCAATACTTATTAACCAATGTAGGTACTTATTATAAACTAAACTCAAGAGCAATATTAAAGAGCAATATTTTTACTGCTCCCAATATTAAAGGACTCCTTGTGACTCCATCAACAATAACAACGAAAAACTTGTAAAATTTATAATGTTGTTCGCAGAAATTAAAAAAAAGTTAGTTTAAAAAAATGCCACTTATATTAAATCTAAAATCTAAAAATGGATGTCATGGTTCCTAAGAACAGCTCTATAGGTACGTCTCCTGTCTCTATACATATATAAACATGAATCCGTATTTCCCTTGGTCACGGCATCACGCGTGATCGGCTGGACCGATTTCACTAATTCTTTTTTGTTGTGTTCGTTACTCTCAGGACCAGGTTCTTATGTAACAATATTTAAAAAAAAACTGGTACGTGGGCGAAGCCGCGGGTAACAGCTAGTCTTTTATAGTTTCTGACTTCTCCCTACTGACCCGTTCGGATTGACCATTCTATATATATTATCTTATATCCGTTAAAATTTTCCGATTACAAACTTACATTTAAGTACTCGTAGGTTGTCACGCGGTAGACGGTGACACTTGTAAAAAGTCGAATCAAAGATCGATAATCGACGACTTGCCGTAAGACCCTAGGTGGCACATCACTAGTCGCGCTTAATTAAGTATAGTTATACATACGGAACCGCGGCCTCCTATAAAAGCTCGCGCGCGCCGTAGGGATCCACACTCTATTTCAAATCTTCAGAATAAAAGCTACGAGTACGGAATCCCCAGTTATATGGTGAGTAAATTAATTATCATTGTCTAAGTGCTCAAGGTGTCTTATTGTGTTTTATTGCTTTTTATTCTAAGTGTAATTTCAAATGTAAATCATGTTAATAAATTAGGTCTAAGTGTTTCGTCGGGGCGCGTTGACCGTAGGGCCAACGGCCTCCAATTTGAATTATAACGTAGCTTCATTTTGAATTTAACGGCGAACACAGACTGTTCAACCTTATTCAAATTCGCCTATTTGTTCCTAAGTCTTACTCGAGGACCTAGCCGACTCTTTGACGCACTACCCCTGGTGGACGTCGAAGAGCTGCCTGGGCCCTCGTCGTAGAAGACCGCCTCTGACACCGAGAAAATTACAGGGACCCAGATCGGGGCTAAATTAAAGCCTGAAACTGCTGAGCTGCATAACGCACATCTCCACTGCCCTACCGGAAGACACGCTTCTGCCTGAGGACGACATCCTGACCCAAGGCTCGCCTCTACTGCGACCCTCGCCTTCGGCCCCTTCTGCGCTGGCAGCGTCGTCCTCACCTTCGTGTCCGTCCAGGGGAGTACTAGTGCTCCTTGGGCGTGTGTGTGTGAAAAGAATAAGTCAATAGTGCCGTTCTGCCCTGAACTCTCTTAAAAAGCTCACGTTATCCCTGAGACTACGTTGTTCTTTGGATATTGTAAACAATAAACCTCTGTAAAGTTCCATTTGTTTCACTGAATAGCCAAGGAGCGACCCTACACTAAAAAATATTCACGAAAGGTGATAGTCGGCGCCCAACTTGGTTAGTTCAGTTCAGTTCTTAGCACTTTTTCTATACGCGCACTAGCGGCACCCATTAGTTCAGTTCAGGTCTTAGCACTTCTTCCGCACACGCACTCAAAGAGTTGGCTTCGGTCATTTCTAAATACTTTTATACTTATTTTATTGTAAAATCCGACTATTGCAGTAACAATTCGTTCGCTGTCTGAGCTCGACTTAAGAATAGGCTCAGCCGTTTTCTCGTTCGGTTACGTAGAAGTCGTAAAAAACGTTGTTCCTGTCGGTAACAAGTGGTTATTTTCTAAATTTTTAATTTAAATTAACGTAAACAAACATTAAATTCACTAGCAGTAATTTGAAATCAACGGTTCCTAACGTATGTACTTAAATTTAAAATATTAACGGTCAAATATTTTAAATACTGAACCGTTAATTTAAAATCCACTCGCGCTTGGCACATCCGCTCGCGCCCTAATTATTCGAATCAACGGTTCCTTCCGCACCGCTCCGTTGTGTTAGCAACGACCGCGCGCTCTCTTTCGCACCCGTGTGCCTAGGACACTTAGCAGATTCAAATACGCAAGCGTTAACGGCTCGATCGCGACCAGTGTCAATTTAAAATACACATTAACTACATAATAACTACCACAGTTGGCATTTCAAATTTATAACGAACCACTCAATTATCTAACAACAACCTTAATTAGTTGTACCGACAAGAACATTAATTTAATCAAATTTAGCATCACTTCTCGAAAACTTTAAACTTAACTTCAAACAACTCGCGATTTTTAACACTTTACTGCAATAATCGAATTATTTTAGCACCTTACCTATACCTGCGCATACTTTGAGCATTTAGACAACTAACTACAACGCGCTACGTGTTTCAATAGCAGGCTAGCCATTACAACTGAGTTAACTACTTAACGTTCAATTCTACCAACGTTTAATACGACTCGCAGCCATACGTTGCGGCACTTAGGGTAATACGCGTAAGTCGCACTTTCCTTCAACACTTACTTATCGATCTACGGTTCGTCTTGTAACTCCATTTCATTATTTTAAAATTATAAACGCACCTTAACGCGCACACTTCGGAGAACAGGTTGAATAAATTCTAATATCGCGGGTAACTTACAGCTTTTAGTGTACTAAAAATGGCACATCGCAATATTAAGTATTTATCGCTACAAAAAACAGAGCTATCTTATGAGGTGGCTATTCGCGGAACTACACCGGCACTTACAGTACAAGAATTACGCGGTCAAATAGTGAAACTAGCACCCGGTTTACCGGCCCAGGATATATTAGAATCGGGACTAGACCCCGTCGACGACCTAAAAGGCGTAGCAGAAAGTTTAGCAAAAGCGCAGTCAAATTTAACCCTAATCAAATCAAAGTTTGACGATAATTTATTCGTGCGTACAGACAATTTGTGCAGTCATATCTACCATCGTCTTAGGAGAATAATTACTACTACACCCGAATCGGAGGCAGTATTGAAATCATGCTTAACTAGCTTTCAAAATGTATCAAAGGAACTAGCTACTATACGTGCTAAGTTTGATCAAGATAGTGAGGAAACCTTTTTGGAAAGTGAGGACAACCTAGAACAATTGAACACTTCTTCTCATAGTTTCGCGCAACCACCACCAAATATATCAGTAACATGTGACCGCGGCATAACCTCTGATTTTGCAAAACTTCGCTACAGTGGAAAAACTTGTGTCCGCGCTTTCGTCATTCGTGTAAACGAATTTCTCTCAGCTAGGAAGATTAAACCAGACAAATTCCTTTCTTTCGCGACTGAGATATTTGAGAGCGAGGCCTTGTGTTGGTATAGATCGGTTAAAGATAAGATTACCACTTGGAACGAATTGTCTAAACAACTCGTATCCGTATTCTCACAGCCAGACTACGATTATAAATTAAAGGCGGAAATTCGCGCCCGGACTCAAGACGACTCCGAAAACATAACAATTTATTTAGCTATTATGCACGCAATGTTTTCACGACTAACTGTACCTATGACTGAAGATGATCAGTTACAGATTTTGTTGCATAATATTAGGCCCTGTTTCGCGGCAGTATTAGCTACAGCTACTTCAGTGACCACTATAGATGAACTCCGTACCGTCTGTCACAAATTCGAACTAGTTCAAGCTCGAATGTCTAGCTATAAAGAGCCACCGCGCCCTACGGCAGGTACACTAATCCCTGAGCTAGCTATAAATAAACAATCACAAACCTTTTCACATCAAAATAGGCATTTTGATAGGTATCAGCATCCATCCTCGGGTAACAGCGCTAATAAACATAATTACACTAACACTAAACACCGATACCCGGTGAATATTTTGTCACAAGCACCACACACTAACAATAATAAATTTTGTCCTAGGTGTAAATCTAATACACACACATTAAGAACTTGTCAAGCACCACGGACCTTGTTGTGCTTCAAGTGTGGCAAGGTGGGGGTGAAGTTCCCTGATTGCACTACATGTAATAAACACATACCTAGACCCACTTCGCAAACAAAAAACTAAGTTCGTGGCGAGGACGTCGTTACATTAGGAGGGCTAATAAATGGTCACAATGGCTGCATTTCGTTAGCACTTTTTTTAATTCTTATAAGGTAACGACGATCTCGCCCCACTCACATAAACAAAACAATTCGCAGCAGGACTTAGGGCCGCGCGACGCGCGACCGTTCATAACTATCTATATAAACAAACTGAGAATTCCACACTGCTTATTGGACTCGGGGGCGGCCGTAACGGTGCTTGGCAAAGATTATCATAACACATTACTTACCTATGGGCATACCATGCGTTTTGATGATTACATTAACATAGAGGCGGCTGCTGGCCGGCGCTTGCGTAGTATAGGATACTTTGACCTCGACATAACTTTTGAGAATCAAACTCACTCTATAAGGGCATACGTAGTGCCCGAGGTCAATAATTCTGTCATACTAGGGATAAACTTTTGGCGGTCTTTCAAAGTTTGTCCTAAATACGTAAGTGCTTTAGCGGCAAGCGAGACCGTCACTAAGCATCCAGACAGAATTATTCGACCTCAGGCACTGCATTCCTACACTAACCTCACAGAGGCTCAGCGCGTGCAGGCAGATAATATTATAGGACAGTTTCGCGACATCTCTTACGAACAAATTGGTCTCGGCCGTACTAACTTAGTTGTACATAACATTGACACGGGCACTACCGAACCAATTAGACAACGTTCCTACAGAATGTCACCGGAGAAACTCAACATAATAAACGAACAGGTCGACGAAATGTTGCGTCTGGATGTTATTGAACCATGCGAGAGCGCGTGGTCCTCGCCAGTACTAGTAGTAGGGAAGAAGGACGGCAAACCTAGGTTCTGTCTCGACAGCCGTAAATTGAACGCGGTAACTAAAAAGGACGCGTACAGTCTTCCTTACATATCCGAGATATTAGACAATCTTAGGGACGCGAAATTCTTAACTAGCATTGACTTATCGAAGGCGTTCTGGCAGATACCTATAAATGAAAAGGATAAGTGTAAGACAGCTTTCTTTGTACCATCACGTGGTACCTTCTCGTTCAAAGTGATGCCCTTTGGTTTGACGAACGCACCAGCTTTACAACAGCGACTAGTAGATAGCCTATTTGGACCTGAATTCGACAACAAAGTATTCTGTTATCTCGATGATATAGTCTGTGTCAGCGACTCCTATGACAATCATGTAACTTTGCTCCTAAAAGTCCTAGCGAAGCTAAAACACGCAGGTCTCACTATAAATTATGAAAAGACACAATTCTTTAGGAACTCATTAAAGTACTTAGGCTACGTGGTAGACGAGCAAGGCCTACGCACGGACCCAGATAAAGTAGCCGCGATTCTAGATTACCCCAGACCAACGAACACAAAGGAGGTGAAAAGATTTCTAGGCACCGCGTCTTGGTACCGTAGATTTGTTCCTAATTTTAGCACATTAGCAGGCCCACTAAATTCCTTGACTTCACTTAAAAAAAATGCACCACCATTTGCATGGACAAACGAAACTGAACAATCGTTTGTACAACTCAAGTCTTGTCTAATTAGTTCTCCGGTCCTCTCTTGCCCGGACTATACGCAACCATTCGAGGTACACTCAGACGCAAGTAATTTAGGCGTAGGATCAATGCTCTGCCAAACTATTAACGGTCAAGAACATCCAGTCGCATACATGAGTCGTTCCTTGTCAAAGGCGGAACGAAACTACAGTGTTACAGAACGCGAAACCTTAGCCGTCCTAGTCGCACTCGAGCATTGGCGCTGTTATCTCGAGAATGGTCGCACATTTAAAGTCTACACTGACCATTCATCTCTAAAATGGTTTTTATCTCTAAGTAATCCTACAGGCCGTTTAGCTAGGTGGGGAGTACGACTATCATCCTTTAATTTTGAGATCTTACATCGACGCGGCAAAGACAACGTCGTTCCTGACGCCTTATCTAGAGCCGTGCCAGTGTCAGCGTTAACACTTGCAAACGCGCATCTCACGACAAAGGACAAGTGGTACTTAGATCTTTACAACAGCTGTACTAACGCGCCACAGGGTTTTCCTAACTATAAAATAGTAAACAACTCCCTCTACAGATTAACGAAGTCTGACACTAGATTTGCTAACGAGTTCACATGGAAGGAAGTAGTACCAGAGGAACTACGTCACCAAATAATTAGCGAAAATCACGATGTACCTACTGCGGGACATCTAGGCGCGTTCAAAACCTACCATCGTTTGGCTCTCAATTATTTCTGGAAAGGAATGTACAAGGACGTGTCTAAATACATTGCGTCATGCGACACTTGTATAGCTTATAAACACCCAACTCACGCTACGCTAGGTGAGATGGGTCGTCCTAAACACTGCTCACGTCCATTCCAGGTTATCTCCTTGGATTTCATGGGTCCACTAACTACTACACGAAAGCAAAATAACTACTTACTTGTGGTGACATGCGTATTTTCAAAATATTGCCTTTTGTTTCCTGTACGTAACGCGACCTCAGCTATAGTCATTAAGCACCTGGAAGACTCAGTTTTCCTCACTCATGGTGTCCCTCAAACCATATATATGGATAATGCTACTTATTTTACCAGCCGCGAGCTGAAATCCTTCCTCGATAAATATAAGGTACCTAATCAGTTTCTTATAGCACGCTATTCACCTCATATTAATTTGACAGAACGTTATAACAAAACGATAATGACTTGTGTATCTACCTTTGTACAAAACGACCACAGGTCATGGGACATTAATCTGCCAAAAATACAATTCGCTATAAACAACTCCATAAACGAGGCGACGGGTTACACTCCCGCTTTCTTAGTACACGGCAGAGAATTGGTAACGTGCGGTTCACACTACGTCGATAATGAATTGGGTAATGAACTACTATTCTTACCGCGCGACGCCTATGCGCAAAACGTAGGATTCCTAGCAGAAACATTCGACAAAGTCCAGCACGCGCTATACAATGCACATCAGAATAGTATTAAGAGGTATAACTCACGCCGTAAACCAGCGCACTTTAATGAAGGCGATTTAGTATGGAAGCGTACATATTTCCTCAGCGATAAGTCCGCTAACTTTTGTAAGAAATTAGCACCGAAATTTGTAAAGTGTAAGATCATTAAAAAACGTTCACCATTAGTATTTGAACTACAGGACTTATCTGGAAAGAATTTAGGCGCGTGGCATATTAAAGACATCAAATTAAAACCAACAGGTTAATTACTCGTAGATAGCGTTCGGCCCGTGGCGGAGCCGCAGCGCGCAATGACCTCATTGGTCGGCGTCCGCGATCACTCCTCCCCCTTGCGCCGTCGCAATTATCTCGCATTCCGCTAGTAGCAGCGCAAGAGCAACACGTTCCGGCCGCTTAAACTAAAATCTAATCACTCGTAGCGACCTCGTAACGATGTTTACATTCCGCGCGCTGCTACGCAACCATGATACTTGCGCTAACTTAGAGGCAAGAAACCGTCGTGAAACCGCGAATGGTCATCTCACATGTATGAATCGTCTGTTTTAAACTAAGCCTAATACCAGTACTACTGACTTCTGTAAAGTCCCCTACCTAAGCTGTATTCAGGAACCGAGCGGTGTTGGAAACTCGAAATCATAAGCCTTATTCCACCTGTTTACAATAGTACTACGGGCGGCCGGTAACCCGAGGACAGTCGTTATCTATATGTGTAGTTAGATCTCCTTTCCATTACAACCTTTACCTAGGGGTCGGAGTAGGCATATACTATTGTTCTATCTCTTTTAACTTGTAGAAGTATGAATGATGAGCGTGAGCGTGAGGTATGATAGATAACTCCTAAGTTTTAATAGCCGAAAATCAACTTAGGTTGATTTTCTCACCGGGAAAGAGGGGAATGTCACGCGGTAGACGGTGACACTTGTAAAAAGTCGAATCAAAGATCGATAATCGACGACTTGCCGTAAGACCCTAGGTGGCACATCACTAGTCGCGCTTAATTAAGTATAGTTATACATACGGAACCGCGGCCTCCTATAAAAGCTCGCGCGCGCCGTAGGGATCCACACTCTATTTCAAATCTTCAGAATAAAAGCTACGAGTACGGAATCCCCAGTTATATGGTGAGTAAATTAATTATCATTGTCTAAGTGCTCAAGGTGTCTTATTGTGTTTTATTGCTTTTTATTCTAAGTGTAATTTCAAATGTAAATCATGTTAATAAATTAGGTCTAAGTGTTTCGTCGGGGCGCGTTGACCGTAGGGCCAACGGCCTCCAATTTGAATTATAACGTAGCTTCATTTTGAATTTAACGGCGAACACAGACTGTTCAACCTTATTCAAATTCGCCTATTTGTTCCTAAGTCTTACTCGAGGACCTAGCCGACTCTTTGACGCACTACCCCTGGTGGACGTCGAAGAGCTGCCTGGGCCCTCGTCGTAGAAGACCGCCTCTGACACCGAGAAAATTACAGGGACCCAGATCGGGGCTAAATTAAAGCCTGAAACTGCTGAGCTGCATAACGCACATCTCCACTGCCCTACCGGAAGACACGCTTCTGCCTGAGGACGACATCCTGACCCAAGGCTCGCCTCTACTGCGACCCTCGCCTTCGGCCCCTTCTGCGCTGGCAGCGTCGTCCTCACCTTCGTGTCCGTCCAGGGGAGTACTAGTGCTCCTTGGGCGTGTGTGTGTGAAAAGAATAAGTCAATAGTGCCGTTCTGCCCTGAACTCTCTTAAAAAGCTCACGTTATCCCTGAGACTACGTTGTTCTTTGGATATTGTAAACAATAAACCTCTGTAAAGTTCCATTTGTTTCACTGAATAGCCAAGGAGCGACCCTACACTAAAAAATATTCACGAAAGGTGATAAGGTACAGTTTTTAAATGGAAAGACGTCATTAGACGACTAAGTTGTTTGCTCGTTTAGATTGGTGAATGATTTTTGTTTCAATTAGCTTTACCTTGTAGGATGGAAATCGTCCGGCTCGAAGGACGGGTTGACCATGGGCCCGCTCGACCGACGCGCCCATTCCTCTGCTTCCTGCAACCATAAAAAGTGTAATAAAGCTTTAAATGCCGTGTCAACCTTAGCACCTTAAGTATATGTATATAGATACGTAGATACCTAACAGTAGATAGTACAATGGTAGTTAAGTAGTTAATAATTTTTCTTGGAGCTAAAACCCGTTTTCTTGATGTAGGTTAAAAGCCAGCACCAGACTGATTGATATAGACTTAATTATTTATTATAATGTTTTGTTCCACAACTTCATCTGCGTATAGTTCGGTTCGGTTATCGCTGTCCCGCGGGACCAATACAATTTTCTGGGACTAGGTATAATATACGAGTATAAATATTAAGCTAGATCAATATCTGTCCGGTTCAGTCGTTAAACGCGTGACCACCCAACCGTCCGAACGTTCACCTTTAGGTACCTATAGTATAAATATTATAGTTCGATACAGCCTTAAGGACCAACCACAACACCGCGTATATGCAGTAACGTGTCGTAGGCGTCACGTTCACGCAACGGTATGTTGTCGGACCTTTAATAGTTGCCCACACCCAATGGAAAGATAATTGCGAACTTACAGGTACTATCTATCTATACATATAAAATGCTTTGTCCGGAATGACTGACTGACTGACGGATCAATGCACAGCCTAAACCGCTGATCGTTGAGACCTGAAACTTGGAGGGTGTGTTCTTTTTATGACGTAGGCATCCGTAGGCATTGGATTTTCCGAAATTATACCTCTAAGGGGGTGAAATGGGGAGGCAAGTTTGTATGGGACGACGTGATTCTTTGGTCCGATCTACTTCAAATTTTGCATAAACATTCTTTAACAGAACGTGTTTCGTATTTTCTTGAAATTCATCCCCTAATGGGGTTAAAAAGATGTAGAAAGTTGTTTTCGGGGTGATTCGCTTCGAAGTTGATATCAATACTCTTATAAATTACATTTTTATTTTGATACAGTCATGTTCGAGAACTCAATCCGATTTTATTCAAAAAAGGTTGAACTCACAAAAGCCTGTGGTACAAGGCAATACACTTTAAGTTGGAATGGTCTCGAAAGTTACCGTATTACATATACTAAAGTACCGCATTTTGAAGGTTTCTAAACTTTAGTGATGTCATGCGATTTTTCGAAATTCCCTCGAGTTAGGTAATAAATGGGGTTTATAAGTCCTCTGCAAAGGCGCCCTATCTCAGTAAGTATAATTACTAGAGTCTTGAAATTTGACACAAGTAAGGAATCATAACTGCTAAAAATTCGTTTTAGGACTTTCCGAAATTCCCACGGGTAAGGGAATAAAAGGGATTTATATTCTTACTTTGAAATGGTAACTATTATTACTAAAAATGTTAAACTTAGCATAGGCAATTAACTATGATATTATTATCTGAAAAATGATTTCTGTATTTTACAAAATTTCCCTTGGATAAGAAATAAAAAGGATCATTCTATGATTTAGATCCTTTGGTACCTGGCCGACATGTTCCTTGAGGATCAAAAAGGAGCCTTTGGAAGGGATTTTGCAAATTTCTCCCGAGATAAAGGAGGGGTAGGAAAAAATGACTTAATATTTGAAGAAATTATTGGATGATGGCGGTCATATCACTTTGGCATAACCTGCGCGGACGAAGTCGCGAGCAAAAGATAGTATTTTATGAAATGTGTGCGTCCGTGTCATCATCATCATCGCCTCCACCCTGTATGCGTACGGGTACAGGCCTCCTCTCAGAATGCAGTCCGTGGATACTCGAAAAGTAAAATACTTAAGTGTGCTGATATTAAAGATCTGCACGATATGTTCTGAATAGGTAATTTATTGTTCTTGATTAGTGTATTATTATGAGTGAACACAATGTGTTATTGATAGTACCGCTACTGCACCCACGCTAAGTCGATTCTTCTAAATGCCAGCAGTCGGGTCATGTTGTTTAAAAAAGCTCAATAACAGTTGCTTGCTCTCGATGTGCCTCGTAATGTCAATGACAACAAGGGGTGAATCTTAAATCAAGTAGGCTAGCGAAATAACACAGTACATATAATCGTTAAATATTTAAATAAATAAATTGACATTAATTATACATATAATTAAATAGATGTAATCCACAACTGAGCAAAGCTTTAACCCTGGGTACAATAGGCAGATGGGCAACAAGACTCGAGAGCAAACATTTGCACCCGTCCTAGTCGTACATTATGCCTTATAATGCTTACAATGCAGATGTCTCGAGCAGAGATCGAATCGGGACCTCAGGCTCAGGCTTCATAGTCAAGATTTCTAACCACTTGACTATAGGTAGGTACTTGACTTGATCGATAGTACTGCCTTTGCTCTATTGGATTTTCTCGAAGATTAACTTCATTTGTTCAGAAAGCAAAAAATGACAAAGGACAATCGCAGTTCGGACGCGATTTGACTTAATAAAAAGGCACATTAGTGTTTTGTAAAGTCAACAGTGTCGGTATTACCTAAGCGCAGGAGGAACATCATAGCGCAGTGATCGCAGCACGTGCACGTGCACCCGCGGCGGCGATACCTCGTACCTGCTGCACGACTTTAGACAACTGCGTTAGGTACCTTAAACTATTTTTAGGGTTCCGTACCTCAAAAAAAACTGTAAAAATTTCAACTGACGCGGTTCATGAGATACAGCCTGGTGACAGACAAATAGACGGACGGACAGTGAAGTCTTAGTAATAGGGTCCCGTTTTTACCTTTTGTGTATGGAACCCTTATAGGATCACTTTGTTCTCCGTCCGTCCGTCTGTCAAGACCCTTTTTCTCAAGAACCCGTAAAGGTATAAAGTTAAATTGAAATATACCAAGTACCTACATAATTGAACAGGGCTTTGCTAACACTGAATTTTATTAATCACTTTCCATTTGCACCCTTGGTGCGCGAGTCGACTCCACTTGACCGGTTTTTTTAAGTCTTAGTCGGAAACGATGAACTGAGCCTGTACTAATTGATTAAATTTTAAATTTTAAATTTCTAATAATAGAAGCAAGCTTGTTTGTGTGTCTTTGTTGTTTGTTAACTTTAAACGCTTAAATAGCACAACGGAATTGCATGATGTAGATAGCTACGGCCGTGCATATAGTTTATGACCAGTTCCCGTGGAATCGGTAGTTGATAAACGAATTCTTCGCAAAAAAATGGTGGGCAACTGTTAGTAGGTACCTATCTTCTTTGTGTCCTCAGCTTGATGAAACCTCTTTTTGATACCTTATCAAATAGTTCGACAATCAATCCTGAAAAAAAAATTCTTTATCAGAAAGCGCTACAAAAACGAATAGATACAGCTGCTTCATTACATTCCACATTCGATAAGGCACCGAGGCCAGTCACCTAACCGGACAGTCACACATCACATCCCCTTTGATCTAAACTTAGCAAAACAGTCTTCGACCTCAATTTTCCAACCGTCTGTAAACGTAACAACCAGCATCCTGCGATGATTTGCGCTAATAGATGTATTGCCAATGGATGGACACGGTTAATATGAATTCAAATGCATATGTGAGCCTATTATGGGTAGCGCCTTATTCACAGGCTATTAATAGCGTAAACAATTATTGACCAGAAGGTAAAGTGGATCAAGCAAGTGCCTTGACGTTGCAATGATTTGTAGTAGGGAAGAGACCTTGATTGATTTTTACGACGAGCAAAGGATCACTGATGTTGAAATAAGATAATATAATTAATTCCTTAAATAATTTAATAGAGAAGAAAGAAATAAAGAAAACTTTTATTCCTTTTTGCAAAACACACAAATACAAGAGCTTACACACAATTTCATAGAGAAGAAACAAAAAACACAGACATGAGAAATAGATTATCAGTGTTAAGTGTGTCGCAATAGTGAAACGGTCGCTGGCTCAGCATTACGCTAAGGTGTTAGTCACCTGCAGCACTGATTTTCAGCCAGAACTGTCATAAAATAATTTTGTTTTGTTTATGAAAGTGTAGTGACGACTCTATACTTCTTTATCACATCTAGGTCAGTGCACAAGTGCGGCGGCTAAGAGTATGCAGATGTCTCAATTATATCTTATCATGCCTATACTTCGACAATTGCGTCTAGTTGTGCAAGCATCAGACAATGATTTGTTTCCTCCCCTATTTACTATTAATACAGTATAATAATTAAGTAAGTATATACACACAGAAAAATATAATAAAATGTGAAAAAATGCTTACATGTCTATTTGGACGAAAGTAGAGCTTTTTAACTGACTTAAAAAAAGGAGGAGGGACTAAGTTTATAGAAGTGTTTTTTTACAGTAGGAACGCAATTTTTAATATTGGACACTAATACGAATACTGATTTTTTGATTATTTTTTAAATAGGTACCTACCTACCTACCCATAGAATATTCAGGTAGGTATAGCACCCTTACGAAAGGTTATAGGCTTCTTGCTGAAACTGTCCATAACTTGCAACAGGCACCTCTGGACCCAATTATAGACTCTAAAAGCAATGCGTGGCGTATAAAGTTGCTTGTCTTATTGTTAGTCAGAGTTAGGTACCTATAATGGCCACACTACTCTTAAATGAATAAACTTGCAAATAAATATTCGACTAACTGGATTTTAATATTTATGTTTGATAGACACATTCAAAGCGTATGTGCTACGTATTCTTTTAACAGATTTGATATTTTTACGAATTAAGGGTCCAATCGTCACGTTCGATAATCAAAATCATAACCCTCTTTTGGCTTTGCCGTAGTCGGGTGCAAACAAAACATTGTGTAGGTACACTAAAATGATGCTGTGATTCGGCTAACGGACTGGATGTTGATCACATTGCATCGTTTAAGTATCTCACATTTTGCTCCGATGGAATATCGCTTGCTGTCATATATTTATTGGACTAAGAAGTGTACCTAGGTAATGGATTTTTATTGCTGTGCGCCATATTTGAGAATGTTGTTTGGTATAATTTCTCGTAATTTTCCATATGAACCGCATAAACAATTATTTTGTGTGTACAAAGCAATGGAAAGTTATGGTATGGTATTTACTCATTCAAATTCATTGACATTGCTTCTTATTTTTACTAGTGTAAAACTAGCCAAACTAAAGTACAGTCAAGTGTAATAATATGTATCTAGACAAAGATTCAAAAATAAGTAGGTACCATACGCTCTTACACCGGCGTAATAAGGTCGTGGGACATATTTTTGATTTTTTTACTTATTTTTGCACTTGACCGTACCTACCCTATAACTTCGTACTAATCTAGGTGTGTACCCTGTTATAGGGACCGTTGCAATAACCATCGTCTTAACTCTTACACGACAAAATAGTTGAGGTAAAAACTGTCTAAAAATTATTGCCACAGCCTAAATTCCAGGACTCATCTTTGTTTTTAAGAATCAAATCATCAAATCGACCGTTGATTATTTTTAACCTGGTTGGATTCGTTTTTGTGTGGCCCGAATCTTATCAAAACATAGGTAATTTGCTGCCATTGGCAGTAAGTCTGCGAACAAGCTGAGTTAAGTATATGAATTATGTTATTTTAGTTCAGACACTTACTTGTTTTCGTACTAACTGTAATATATGTCTACAATCACAATACTTGAGTGACAGGTCAAAAATGGAGTAGAGTCATTCGGGTCAAGAGCACGCACTTTTTTTTTGATGGCCTCCCAGACCTATAAAGAATTATATAATTGGCATGTTATGATATTAAATCTGTAGAATATTCAATAAATTTTCACTATTTAAGAAAATTTTCCATCAAGATTAATTAGTTTTAGCCCTACATAGGCTTAACTGGAAACTTTTCCAATGCGTACTCTTGACCCGATGTGTGGGTAAAATTACGCAAGTCTTAGGGTAAAGTTACGCACGCGGGGTAAACGTACGCAGTCATTCGGGTCAAGAGCACGCATTTTTTTTTTAATGGCCTCCCAGACCTATAAAGAATTATATAATTGGCATGTTATGATATTAAATCTGTAGAATATTCAATAAATTTTCACTATTTAAGAAAATTTTCCATCAAGATTAATTAGTTTTAGCCCTACATAGGCTTAACTGAAAACTTTTCCAATGCGTACTCTTGACCCGATGTGTTCGCCTTCATTATTTGGTCATCTGAGATGAGGGTCCGCTGAGGGGCCTTCCTTATGTAATTTCTCGGCATTTTGGTGTATTCTGAAAGATTGAACAATTTTTGATATTTTTATTTCATTTGGGGTATAAGTACGCAACGGGGGTAACGTACGCGTGCGTACTATTAATCTCGTACTCTTACCCCAATCGGCAAATATACCAAATAATCAGTCACAACGCACACGTTAAATACTTTTTACGAATATGATAAACTTACATAAAAACTACATGAAATGAACAATAGAAATATAGTATACTTACTGGCACAGAGCTATCTATTTAACTACAGCACACTTTTCCGTGGCTCAAAAATTAAACGAAATAAGCGTGCTACAAGTATTCGGCGACGTGTCGCGACCAGTACTTAGATTGCGTCGGCGCGGCCCATGGCTCCTAAACGGCGACAGTAGCGCCACTCTGTTTTACAAACACAGACCTCGGCCCCACCACCCCTGTCGGAGATCAGACCACCGCGTACTTTTACCCACCGCGTGCTGTTACCCCGAATGACTCTAGGTACCTACATAGAAATGTTCAATCATTAAAATGATTTATATTATTAAAGCGGTTCTAAATGAGTAAATATTTTTATAACTTCTTGTTTGTTTGAAGATTATTGAAATGTGCTATTCAAACAATTAAAATAGATTTCTATCTGGAGGAGTGCCCAGCCCAGCATCACTTCAGGTACATACCTACTGCTGGCTCGTTAGGTTCAAAGTCCACCATGAGCCAATACACAACATTATCTTTAAAAGACATGAGTTTGTAATAGGTAGGTAGGTACAAAAGCCATCTTTCATTATAAAAAAGTTACAGTTCAGTGTGGCTGTGCTATGCGACCTAAAACAAGACAGAGCCTTATTCTTGCTCTGCGGTAATGCCCTCGGGCACTGATTGAAGCGTAGGTATAGGTAGGTAGCCTTCGTTCTTCACATCGTAACTACTTACTGTTTTGTTTACATTACCAAGTTGACTTGACATTTTATAAAGGTATTTTCCATCATCGTGTTTTTAAATTGTTGTCTGAACAGGTAAAAATAACCTGTCAAGTACGTGAACCTCCGTCGGTGTGACTCGCAAATTACCACGTCCTGTCCAAAGTGTTAGATAAATATTCTCGAGAAATCAATAAAAAGAAGTAGGTAGGTAAGGTATCCAAGTAAAGCGCGCATTTGCTTCTGTGGTTTCACTTTACTTACTTCTGATTTATAGTCTCTGCAAGTCTAGATGTTTAATGGAAAAACGTCTTACTTACTAGCAAAAGCTAATTACCGATTTAAGTACCTACTGCCCTAGTAGGTTAGTGAGCGGCATCGGCAGGCTCGGGCGCAGACACCAGGCGGCGGGCGAGCTGTTTCGCGAGTACTCGCCCGACCAACCGGTGGGGATGTGTAGTAGGTACCTGGTATTTGACGGTTCTTGAACGCGCCTTGAGGCCATCATCGAGTGAACCAGATATAACTGGATTCAGCTGAGCAACGAACGTCAGTAGGGTTATTCAACGATAGAATTATTTCTGCTTTTATTTATAATAATAACTAGCTTCTGCCGCGACGTCTGCGTAGAATCATACATATAAACCTTCCTCTTGAATCACTCCATCTATTATAAAAACAGCATCAAAATCCGTTGCTTAGTTTTAAAGATCTAAGCATACATAGGACAGACAGACAGCAGAAAGCGACTTTGGTTTATGTACTATGTAGTGATTACGTATACAAACGTTTGTTTTCATCGCCAGATAAACTCGCCTGGGTTTTCGCCCGCTGTTTAAAATTTACTAATATGAATTATGACCATGTCGTATGGCGTTAATAAAAAAAACAACCGTATAAACTCCCACTTACGCCAAAGGCTTTGAAATAAAGATTTTCTTTATTGTGAGGATTTTTTTTCTCATTTATTTATTTAGGTACAAGACTTTTCATCATAATAGAAATATGATATTGATAATTTGGTCTCAATAAGCAGTATCTATATTGAGTATGTCATCATTAAAGTTACCGACTGAGTACGGAATAAATAACGATTAGTTTTGGCTTAACAGAGCGTAAAAGCTGCCAAATATAAAACTCGCCAAGAGTGATGTCTAATCGTTCAGCGCCGCGGGGTTTGTTTGTGCCAATCGAGACTTTCAGCGACCCAGGAAAATTTTCACTATTGAGATTTTTTTATATAATCCTGGGCCAAACTCAGCCTCTGATTCAGAGAAAGATCAAAGTCATAAGTATAATAAACCTAAACAAACACTTTGCCAAAGCGCGAGCACTTCAAAATAATGTTATGTTATCTGAGTAAGTTGTTTCCCTTTAGCCGTCTGCGCAGAACTCGCTTTACTACTCGCTCGCTATTCCGCGGGAGCTATGCGATTTACCGGGCCAAAAATTATCTTAGTATAAGCTACCTATATGTCCTTCCCCGCGACTGAAACTATCTCTGAGTATACCAAATTCCACCTCATCTACACTTTCCATCAGGTAAGATTGGGGTCAGTCAAACGTAAGAAAACAAAACAATTAAATTGGTTCAGCGGTTTGAACGTGAAGAGGTAACAGATAGACCGACACACTTCGCATTTATACTATTAGTATACATAAAAAAACAGCTAGGTCCGTGGGTTTAAGCTGTGCATCGGAACTACCATAATAACCTGTCAACCGCAATTTTACTTAACGTCTAATCTATCTCTGTACCAAATTTCATTAAAATCGATTCAGTGGTTTAAGGGTGAAAGCGTACCTTCTAGACAGACACACAGAGTTACTGTCGCATTAATGATATTAGTAGAGATAGGTTTTACGATTATAGCTACTGCGCTCGTAGAGTACAGGTAAGGTAGGAACGGCCTGGACCAATAAAAGTTTTGGAAAACAGATCCCTTAATTGAAGTCCATCAAAATAAATTCTAATCTATACTAACTGTACCTGTTGAAAAAGTTATCAATTAACAACACTTTGTAGTAAACACATAAATTACGAGTACCAATAAAGTACCACATATTAAGAATGAACTTACCCTATACCTACATATATGTACAATACATACTACATACAAGTATGTATCGAGAACATTAGCCTGCTAAAGTGTTTGCCCTTTACTCAAGACTAAAAATTGCGGATCGGGAATCGCTCGCCGTACAAACTTGCATCGATTCATTACTTATCTTTCCGTGCCTATATGATCTTATTTATTATTTTTTGTAAAGGTGCATTGCCGCATGCGCCAGCGCCGCGCACTCGCCCTATCGCCGTAATTGCCACTACCCAATTTGACTGGTCCGAAATTGCGAAAACAATTTTCCGACGACTGGTTTTGGACCAAGCCAAGGCACACCTTTCTCGTAAACCAAGCTCTCGGGGCCTCTCATACTTAGATAATTTACGAAATATAACTCAAAAAAATCCATCTGTGATGTGATTTGTACACAGTACCTACTATATTATTTGAGAATATATAAGCAGTTAATTAGTAAGTGTATATACAATATCGTTCTAATATAGAGCAAAGTCGAATTGTGCGAGCCGTAAGCCACTTAAACCGTGTGAACCTGTCTCATTTTGATAAGTGATAACATAGGTATCTACTTCTGTCTGTTAATCGTTAAGGACCCAACTTTGTAAAAATAATTTTACCTTAAAACCAATTTAGTAACTACCTAGGTATAGGCTAACAGACTACTTACGGTTACTACAGGTACTACTACGATTAAAAACAAAGAAGTTAAAAGAATTTTAAAATAAAAACTTTCGTCTTTGGTAATCATCTGGCGCAGTATTTATGAAAATACACACACATATACACAAATCACGTCTATACCCCTTACGGGGTAGACAGAGCCAGAGGTAACAAGACCTAAAGGCCACGTTTAGCATGAACTTATTTTGACTAAGTACTAATTGTCACTTGTTAAAGAAAATAATGATTTTCCTAGCTTTAAATACGTCGAGTGACAGGTATGACAGTTTTGGTATAGAATGTGGTGACCAGTATATAAAAAGTACTCTGTGTTGGTGACCACACATCGGGACTTTCATTATTTGTTTTTTTAGCTAAATTTAACAGCTAAATCAGTGTAATATACTTTTGATCAACTGAGCCGAAATCGAGTGTTTTCTATTTCCAATTTGAAGTCAACCTTTATTCAGAAGCATTTTGGTTCGAGTAGAACGCTATCCGGGATAAAGCAAAAGTATTAAGTAAATATTTTCGAGAGTTTATGCTTTAGGTTTAAGCGGAAATTAAATTAGGATATTTGGTTTATGTTAGTTTGCCGACGATTCTGATGTTAATCATAGTTGCGCAAACATGGCAAAAAGTCTATTTCAACATTGTAATGGCGAGAGATGCGGACATGTCGCAGTAGACATTCCAATACCCAAAAAAATAACCTTGGTCAGCAATAGCAGGTATACTTTTTGCTTAAAGCAAATAAAGCCATAGAGACTTCCACGAATCTCTTGATCAATCACAACTCATTGCATTACGTTACCTACACAAGAAAGTATGATTCGGATAAAAAATGGAAATCGATAACAAAGTAAAAATTTAAACAATGTGTAATGAGGCTAATGATATAGACGCGAATTAAAACTAAAAAAATAACAAAATATATACACGATAAATAAAAATGGAAAAGCTAATGTTATTTGTTTTAGTATTATTCATTCGTGTTGACTTAGTGTTTTTGTTGGTGGGCGCCTGTCTGCGCGACGGGAAGGACGGCTGCGCCCGCGCCGCCGACGCCGACGCCAGCCCGTCGCTTGGCACGCTTCCCCCAGTATATTTGCCTATTCGAGTTTAGATGATTTCTTAGCGATGCTAAATCTGGCATCTCAGATTTGCCAAAGATTTGCTTTAACATTGCTCACTGACATATTTGCGCATAACTCTAATGACATATCATAATATATGTTAAGTACCTACCTTCCTTTAAATTCAACGGACGACTGGACTGGATTGAGTCTCCAACTAAATCATAACATCTTATAAGGTTCTGTACAAAATTTTGGTTTGTATCATCTGCAATAATCCACTAACTAATGTGAGGAAACATATCTAAATATATGTAAGTATTTATGTTCTTACATACTTACTCTAAGCTGAAACTATTTATTTAAATATTTAATTTAATCAGGTGTTACTTTGCGGAGGTCCGTTTCAATGAACAAAATATTTACATCGCTAGGTACTCCGTTACTTAACGGAGTAGCGGAGTAGTAAGGTAAATATTTTTTGTTAATATTTTATTCTATATTTTTAAGTAAATATTTGCATTATTTCCTACGCTGAAATTATTTTTAAAGGTAACTGTTAGGAATTTTTCAGTCGCCAATTAAAAAAAAAACAGTCGTAATGAGAGGTCTTTCAGCGAATTTCCAGATGGGGTCGTGCCTTAGGTACATTTTTATAAAACTTATCTCCACTGTTTATTTCGATTATAATTCATTTTCTATGTATAGGTATTGATCATAAAGAGGAAAGCTTGAAAATTTTCCACGAGCGACCGGTCGCACGTGAGCGCCGACCGGTCTGCCGCGGCGCGGCGCAAACGCATTCTCTATGCATCGCGGCGCGCCCGGGGCAACTGCGCCCGCGGCGGCGCAGCCTGCGCGCGACACGCGCTGCTAACACACGGTCCTTGGCACCAATTGAAAGTTAATTTATAACTTGCAAACTGGAATTGATTTACTTTGACTGAGGCAGTTGATCACGGGTTTTGCTTTAAAACTGCCCAATGTAAAAAAAAAAATACTTTATCTGGCTCTACTTCCACAGTGTCAGACGAAAAAAAACGAGACATAAAGGATGGCTATGCAAAGTGTATCAAAATGCTCTATGTTGTTCATTAAATTTATTAAATCTGCTAGAAGCTCGTAAATTTATACACAAACCGGCTTTGCTATTTACCAAAATCGGTAGAAATCAAGGATTACAACTCCGTGGATCAAAATGACAAAAGTTAATGTATTCCGATTGCACAAACAGATTACATAAATTATATGCCCCCACCAGTTCTATAGTGCAACGCTACTAATAGGTAGGTACTGTACCTACGTATTTACACGCAGAAGCATACGAGTATCGGTATTTTAGCCAATTGCAACAATATTGTGATGTAGTAGCCATTACTGAAATGTATAATAGGTACCTATTCGGCGATCGATATTAATAATCTATGAGATATATATAACAATGTCAAACGAAATACATTCCTTGTTCGGCAGAGCTCGTAGAGATGGAAGTTTTCGCAAGGCCGCGACTGCAGTCTGCGTCTGCGCAGCTTGTTTGCGTACCTATATAATTGTGTGGAAGCTGACTCCTACACCAAAACCACAGGTAAACGGTGCTTCCTGGCCGAGGGCCGACCGAGCGGGTCAGGCGTCAGCACATTACTCACGCTTGTAGTAGTTAAAGATCATACAAATCATGTAAGATGATGATTTGTTAGTAACTTTTATTATTGAAGCGTATTTTTTTCAGAGTTTGTCTTAGGAGCAATGTTATGTAACACATACAATTTCATTTGAAATAAGTGTTATGATGTTTACGTATACAGTAAGGTACATACCTTAATTGAATCGACGCATTGTGTGATGCATGGCTTGCTAAATTTATTGATAAGAAAAAATTTAATTCAACTAATGTTGCTGTTACATAATAATATGTTTTACGTTACTTAGTGAGTATATTATCATAATAATAATACTTTCCGCCTTGCTGTGTGTCTCCGTTTGGGAGCGACATGTGTAGTCCCTCATCGCTGCCACTGTGGTGTACAGGTCGACAGCCTCGGCCACCACGGACTCTCCTGCCGCAATAGTGTGGGGCGGATCCCGCGACATGCCGACCTCAACGACGTCATCCGCCGGGCCTTGGTGAGTGCCGGGGTGCCAGCTGTTCTCGAACCTCCGGGCTTGGTTCGCGAGGATGGCAAGAGGCCCGACGGTATGACGCTCGTGCCATGGAAGATGGGATGGCCTTTGGTTTGGGACGCCACTTGTGTCGACACACTCGCGCCGTCCCATCTTCCATCTACAGAGAACAGGGCTGGTGTCGCAGCGGACTCTGCGGAATCCCTCAAGCGGCGCAAATATGCGGGCATTAGCAGTGCCTACATGTTTGTGCCGTTTGGGGTAGAAACCATGGGTCCGTGGGGGCCAAGTGCGCACGAGCTGTATGGATCGCTGTCGACCAAAATAAATGAAGCATCGGGTGACCAGAGGGCTGGTTTCTTCTTAGCACAAAGGGTAAGCATTGCCATCCAACGCGGCAATGCTGCCAGCCTTCTGGGCACCATGCCACCGGGCAGTGATTTGGGGCAACTTTTTTATTTATAGCTTTATAACAATTTGTTTTATAATTAGTAGTAGTTTTAGTTTTAGTATCTCTGCGTTATTTTTAAGTTGTGACTGTTTTATTATGATTTGTTTTTCTTTTCCAATAAACCCCTTTTTCAGTGGTTAAAATATATTCCCGTATGGAATTTACACACTATATAGCCTCATATAGCAGGAGTAAAAAGTAGGTAAGGCTAAAATCCATAATCACACTTGGATTTGCTTAGCCGTCATAGCTGAATGGCTCTCTTTAGTCTCTCAGTATAAAAAATACTATTTTGCAATAATTCGCTTTAGAAAATAAAAAAATCTTGTTACCGACACTTGATGGACAATGATTCAATTAATTATTTTATTACTGAAAACTACCATGATGTTAATGAAGTTCAATTATCATAACTAGGTACATAACTATATCTATACACTAGCTTTTGCCCGCGACTTCATGCGCGCAGGTAACGTCAAAGTGACATACCACCTTTATCCAATAATTTGTTCAATTATTAAGTCATTATTTCCTATCCCGTCCTTTTATGTCGTGAGAAATTCGAAAAATCCCTTCTAAATGCTCCTTTTTGATCCTCAAGGAACATGTCTGCCAAATACCAAGGATTTAAATTGTCCTTTAGACAGACACGGGAATTTATTTCATCAAAAGAAAACAGAAAGCAAGACTCAACAACATTATTTAAAAAAGTAAGTAGTAGGTATCTATCAATAAACATGGTCTTGCAGCAAGGAGTCGGTAACGTAAATTATATAATGATCCTTTTTATTTCTTTTTCTACTCCTGTACTCCTGTGATTTATGTAATCACGAGCACAACTATAAGAACACTCATAAAAAGACTTTGGATACGTCTGTATTGTCTATTCCCTCTAAAAGTACTTGTTGGCTTATGTCTCTAAAAGTGCTCCATCGTTACTCTGCCAGCCATAGGCAGCCAGACCTAGGTAAAACTTTTACACGATCAACATTAAATTTACGATGAAAATGTATGACTACCAACTTAATAAATTATTTCATTAATATGGTTTTTAATGGAACTGAAACTTTCTATCATATCGCATAGCTGCCAACATAACAAACAAGATTTTTAGTAACGTCACTGGCAAGTTGGTAAATGGCTAAATGCGCCAAGAACGCAAGCCTGTAAAAAAGTAACACACACACACACAAATCATGTCTTAATAAACAAAAGCCTTTTTTATAATCTCACCTATTTAGAAAACAATATACTTAATTGACTTTACCCATACATGGATGGAGTTATAATTTACGTGATTTTCGGGAGATAATCGAGTAGCTAATTACTGACTTTATTCTGCAGAAAAAGGTAAATTTAACTCGATCGTATTGAATATTGAAATGGTACTACAATTGGGAATGGATGATTATTTTGAAAGTGCTTGGTGATTTTTCTATTGATAGGAATAACCATCCTTAGCTACGGAAAAAAGTTTCAGATTTTTCCGTCGAGCCATATATTTTATAAAAATAAAAACATTTTACTCAGTCACTCGGCGAGCCCTATACGGAAGTAAGGCAGTACGCCAATGACATAATAGAATTAAAAAAAAAAATGCTGCTTGAATCTGTGGTACACGATGGCATTTGTAGCTAAGAAAAGCAACGGCTAAGTGGCGCCGTCTGTAGATTGTTCGTGTTACTAACCAAACATGGGGAATTTCAATAAAAATGACCATAATATACATTTTTTTCTCAGATTTTGGAATTATTGGGTTATTTCTACTCCGAATCAAAAACACTACTGAAAGTTATATGAGAAATGTATGGTAATTTTAATGAAATCCCAAATAGGTGGTTTAGTACCAACAACAATCTACAGACGGCGCCACTTAGCCGTTTCTTTTGCTTGTTTTAGCTTCCGAGTGCGGTGCTATCAATCAATGTCAGTGACAAATGTACCACAGATTCAAGCAGCATTTTTTTTTTTAATTTGATTATGTCATTGGCGTACTGCTTACTTCCGTATAGGGGCCGCCGAGTGACTGAGTAAAATGTTTTTATTTTTATAAAATATATGGCTCGACGGAAAAATCTGAAACTTTTTTCCGTAGCTAAGGATGGTTATTCCTATCAATAGAAAAATCACCAAGCACTTTTAAAATAATCATCCATTCCCAATTCTCACGAATGTCATTATACCTATGTTGCACGTAGTGCTACGTAGTTAACGAACAATTTTAGACACGCGGAACCGAAGTGGTTATCCTTCTACTCGTATTATGAATGTTGCCTACACTTCCACTGACTCATTGAGTGCAGTTAAAATATACCTGTGTTGTATTGTTTAAGCGTGGTTTACAAAAACTAAAATCGACAATTGCCTAACGTGGATTCTTTTCTTAAAAACCTTCTAATTCATTCAATGAATGTTAGGTCTAACCATGTTCAAGTTATGGATTAGCAATACCTTTACCTACCTACCGATTATATTATATGTTATAAAGGTGCCTAGATATCTAGATCATACAAGTAGTTATTTCAATAAAAACCCCTATAATTGGTATTTAATAATATTTTATGCAACAGTTGTATTAGAGGGGTCAAAAAAGGCGAGTGGTGTTGGTTACGTACCCCTCGAGCTTTTTTGACTTCCTTTTACAACGTTGCATACAATACTTATTGTATTTTGTATGTATGCATGTGTGTAATGATATTTAGTAGTTTATTTTATGTTTTGTTTATTGTACTTAGATATGTACGGTCTATTGTGGTTTTCACTATCTGGAATTTTAAACTCACACTTTGTCGGTCCCTCGTTTAATGCTCCTCTCATCTACTCAAAGGTTAACTGGTAGAGATCCCTTATAGGGATAAGTTCGCCTTTGTGCATATAGGTATTAATTTTATTTTTATTTTTTTGTGAATTGTAAGTAAATAAGTAAATTCTTTATTGTACAAATATAAAGAAGCAGAGACAAGTCACAAGAAAAAGACCAAGAAGAAGAATTGTGTCTGTTTCTTTATATTTGTACAATACAGCATTTACTTACTTACTTACTTTTTCTAATACTAACTTAAGTAGGTACTTAATAAATGACAGTACCTAATACGTTCTCCGAAAATGAAGAAGTCTCGAAAATGAAAAAGTTCCAGTTTCCACGCCATGAAATTCTCGTAGGCTTTTGTCAATTCCGTGATTTTCTGAGCAACAAATTTTCCATCACTCCCTGGGCATCAAACTGGACCTCAAACAGCAATCAAACGACAAAGAAGACAAACACGACACGAGCGGGAAACATGAAAACGACAAACGAAAAAATTGGAAGTTCATTTATGGTAAACTTTGTTTTTAATTAACGTTTACTTTTTACAGGCTTGCGTTCTTGGCGCATTTAGCCAAAACGTTTACCAACTTGCCAGTGACGTTATCAAAAATTCTCGTTTGTTATGTTCTAACTATCTAACTATGCATTTAGTTCACAAAGTTTTAATTCTATAAAAAAACCATATGAATGGAATAATTTGAATAAGTTGGCAGTCATACGTTTTCATCGTAAATTTAATGTTGATTGTGTAAAAGTTTTACCTAGGTCTGGCAGTCTATGGCTGGCAGAGTAACGATGGCGCACTTTTAGAGATATAAGCGAACAAGAGCTATTAGAGGGAATAGACAATATAGACTTATCCAAAGTCTTATTATGAGTGTTTTTATAGTGGTGCTCGTGATTACATAAATCACAGGTACAGGAGTAGAAAAAGAGTTTTAATAACCAATTAACATCATGATTTTTCTATAGAAAAAAGTTCTTATTAAACGAGTCACGCAATCAATTAGGTAGTACTTGTTACGCTGCCAATCAGACCAGTGGCCTATTAGCTAACTCGGTCGCAATCGCCATCGTGTTCATGTTGACAGTTCTTGTATGAATGTGACAGCTAGCTGATTCCGATGCCAATTGTCAGCCCATACATGAACTGTCAAAATGAACACGATGACGATTGCGAGCGAGTAAGATAATAAGTCTACAGAATCAAGCTCTTATAGCAAGCAGATTAAGTCCACAGAACATTATTGAGCTAAAATGGTACCTACTTTAACTACGCTACACGAGAGGGTTAAATAATGATCTAGTCTAAGGTAACGGTAATGCTTATAACCGTTTTCAGTAGGTCATTCTTTTAAAATTGGATGATTTTTTTCAATTTTTTAGTTCTGAGTGCTTAGTGTAGTTTTTGTCGCAATTAACAAAACGTTAGCTTTGAAGTGTCAAATTATTTTGTTACCATTATTGGCGCTACCAACTTCTGCATAGGACAATGCAGAGACATGCAGTTACTAAGACGTTGATACGAAAGCCTTCGGTTCGATACGTTTTTTGTGTCAGAAAACTTACACGCGTCCAACTTAGAGGCTGCACATGGCTGAACATTTAAAAGATAGGCATTATTAACTTAACTAACCTCAGAAAAAGAAAAAAATAAAGAATAAAGCTGAATATAATGCGGAAAACTATGGCTATAGTTCCGCTGCACTAAGTATTACCTATGAAAGAGTTGTGAGCTTCGCGTGACTCTAGGTACATTAGATGCGTTTGTGGCTTGCAACGTTTAATCAAGATCAAGGCTAATAAATGTTGTTACTGTTGTTGAAGCAGTTGTACTTTGTTGATGAAATTGTTTGTTTTCAATCACTACATTGTGCTATGATTGGTAGGTATGAAGTATACACGTAGTGTTAGGTACCTATCGCAAAAGCAGTCAGAAATTATTCAAGAATATTCTAAATATTTGATTTGAAATTGAAAGACATTGAATCGAATTAAAATTAATTCAATTTAAATGTTGATTTTGTCTCCTCAACGTTATAAATTAACTTTACACTTCTACGGGGAAACACCTGTGTAAATTAAAGCGTATTGAAGATTAAAAATGTGACATCACATTGTGCGGCGGTGCTCGGTGAGTTGTCGGTGGTTGGTGTGTTGTCATGGTTGTTAGCGCCTTGAGAGTTAGTTTAGATTGGACGTTCGCTCTGCTGTAGGTTTGTTCACAATTCGCCAAAGTCTACGCAACACATGAACATTTCGCATTGCTAATCAAGCCTGCACGATTAAATCATCGTAAAAGTTGTTTGACTGCCTCACTTATACAGTTTATTAACTTTGCAAAACCTTTACACTTCCAAATAAGTAGGTGCCTCTTTTCATCATAATAATTATGCTGCATACCACAGTTTTATTTCATCAATTTTGGAAAAAAATATTTACTAGCAACTAACTGTTATCCACGGTTTCGATGCGGTTCCAGTTTTTAACCGACTTCAAAAAAAGGAGGAGGTTCTCAATGTTACCTCATAATTTTCGACTGGACGAAGCGATTTTTTTCCTTTTTTTTCAAATCATTAATGTTCCAAATATACAGTTTGACATAGTTTTCATTAGTCATAAAGCGTTTTATTTTTGAAACGGAACCTAAGTATTTTTTGTAGATTTGATAATAAAGTAACTCAATACAACCTACTGCCTTCTTCTGACATATTTCCAAAGTTCCTGAAAATTGAATGACTGAAGACAAATAATATGATCGACGAATAATTATGACCAATGAAAATGATTACAAAGGGATTAAGGAACCGCAATGACATGTTTTTCTTGTTACTGGGTGTATCAAAATTAATATCTAATACGCATACTACAACTCGCCATTCGTTACCTGCACATTACACAGTAAGGTGTCTACTGGACAGATTATTTTTGCTACATGACTTGATTCAAATTTACATTCAGCTAAGTCAATTAAGTTTGTACCGCTCGAATTGAAATATGTTCATGTTCAAGCATAATACAAAGTGATTGATTCACCGTGATAATAATAGCACGTGCGGGTGTGACGTGCCAGTTAGCGAATCTGAGCGGACGTTAGCGCCTCCGGCACTGATGCAATGCCTTCTCACTAATTAACGATACTACGTACCTGCCTCGTAGCTTTCAGTCACCCGGCCGATATCTACCTTATCATCAGTGCTAGATTACTTATTTTTTCATACTCATTAAATATCCTATGTCTTGAATCAATAAATGAAACTCAAACTTATACACAAATAAATAGGCGCAATGGTGTCAACCTGCAAAAAAACTACTATTTTTAAGTTCAGTTTAGTTGTGACAAACATATATTATACCACTTACCATCAGGTGACCCACTTGCTCGTTTGCCTTCCTATTCATATAAAAAAAAATACCCTAGAGCTGTCAAGTTGAGGACAAAATCGAAATTTGTTTTTCCCTGGAAGTGGCCATTTGGTACATAGTGATTTAAAAAATATATTATCCTACGAAAATGAAGGGGAAGGCTGTCTAATTGTTTTTGTTTTATGTATGACCACGCTCAGCTTTCTTCGGATTAATCAGATTTTTATGATTATTATTTCATTTAATTGGATTGGGCACACTTCACAGCTCGTCGCATTTAAATTTGAAAAAGAAATTCACTCCGAAGCGTACAAAATAGGGGTGATTATTTTTTACGTATCGACAAATTTTATTTGCTGATACACATCGATCTATCTTTAAGTGTAACTTCTTTACCTATCTAAATCAAAGTAATTTATGGCATGAATTTAATTCTACGGAGAGCGGCTGTCGACCATGACACTATGCTGATGCTGCTAACTGATTAAATACCTATCTCTGCTTAAATTCATAAATATTAATGTATTTTAATGGTATATTAAATTACTATCGGTATGCTCTTGAATAACAAATTGCATTTTAATAAAAAACGACTAACAATAACTAATTTTTCAGTGAGTAAAAAATAACCGGATCGTTACCTAATAATATATTTACTGCTGCTGCCGGCCCGCGACTCCATCTGAACAGAATTCGCTTATAGCTGGAGCTACTTACTTAACTTACTCCATTTTCTGGGATAAAAACTATACTTTCCTCTTTTGTTTCCGTTGGTTAGAAAGAAAGTCTTCTTCTTTACGATAAATTTTCCAATGTAAATGGAGTTTCATTGCTGCAACATAATTTCAAAGTTCTCAAACTTCTTTCTGACAGTAGGCGAAAATCTTAGGAATCATGTTACAGGCGATGCGGTTAGCAACCCATCACTATTTTGATTCCCCTATCCACCTATACGCCTCTAATCATGCTGAACGTGCCCTTTAGGTCTTGTTACCTTAGGCTCTGTCTATCCCGCAAGACGTGATTTATGTATGTACCTATGTATTACATTATTATTACAAGTTACAAGCTTTACCTATATTAACTTGCAACGTATGTAAGTATGTTTGTCCTGGTGGAATCTTGCGACTCAATTTTGAAACAGATATCTTCAACCAATTGAGCTTAAATTTTGCATACTTATGTAAGTGTGATGGCATTAAATGTTTTCTCTTACGCTGTTAAACCTTTCAATAAATGATGAACATTTTCATTTTCCTCGGTCATCTTAAAATTTGGCTTTTAAGTTTGTATCAATAGGTACCTACTGTACCTCATAATGTGCACTTCCTCCACGTATCGACTTATATTTTGATTATGTTGTTTTAGAAGCTTGATTTTTTTACAGCTGCTACCTTAGTATGTAGTTTCTGTTGGGGCAGAAACCTCAACGCAAGAACACCGTTTATATTTATAAAAACAACATATACAACAAGATATGTGAAAAGAATGATTACGTCCGTCATTATCTAAACCGCGATAACTAAACGTGGCCTGTAGGTCTTGTTATCTTAGGCTCTGTCTACCCCGTAAGGGATAAAGACGTGATTTGTGTGTGTGTTTGTGTGTGTTAAATTACATTATCCGGATATTAATATATAACATATTTGGTTCGAATTAGTTCCCTCACCATACATTAAACTATTTTACGGCGCTGAATATATTCATGGGAAAATTACTGTGCATCTTAAGACTTCTATACGTAAATAGGTACTTGATATAAGTATGACTGAGAGGAAAAGCCATCGTTAAAAGTAGTTATATCTGTTCAGCTCACTGTAGCCGTAGCTAATCTATTATATTCTCGACTTTATTTTGTTGTTTTCCACTTTTTTTGCCAATGAAGAACAGTGATGCGGCTTGCCATAACATTATGCTCAAAGGAGACCATTTTTCACCATTCCGGTATTTATTTAGATAACTACTACTAAACCGCTTTTAGTGTAGAATTAGCGCTTTTGCTTGGTTTCTTTTTTTATGTGTATTGAATGTGTGAAATATATATATATATATATATATATATATATATCTCTCTCATTTTCATAATTTTCCTAGTTTTCCTATTTTCACCTAATTTGCAGGAATGTAAAATTAACCTAGGTTTTCCCATAGTAAAAGTAAAACAGTTAAATGTATAGAGATACATGATACAAATCTAAGAATTTTGGCCGCAATCCAAGTGCACGCAGTAAATACCTACTAAATGGAAACGATACAGAGTAAGGCGGCGCTTGACGTTTCATGAAATTCCGCTAAAGTCGGTATGTGACGGTGCTGCGATTTTTTGATAATATTAAGAGCTTTCAAAAAATATATTAAGAGCTTTCTTTTACTAAGTACATGCTAAGTCGTAAACAACGGTTAGGTAATTTTCAACAGTTTAATAGTTTAATAGTTGCTGTAGTCGCTGGTAGAATTCATTGGATACGAAAAAAAAAACTGTTTTTTCATAAAATAACCGAAAACTGTACGATATTGACATTGGTCGCGGTATGGCAGTGCGGGTAGTGGCTATTTCGGGCCGGCCGTGAGCGTCCAGCTAGCCATTCATTCCGCACAAAGTTTGTTTCGCCGATCGCTGGCTCTGAAAATACCCGTGCCATTTACCAAAACGCAATCATTTTACGCACGCGTCAATATAGGTGATCAGTCATGTAAATTTGCTACGGTTAATCAACAGTGTACCCTCGACGACTTCGCATTTCATTCTACTTATAATTGAATACACACCTATGTTCAATATAACTGGTATCTTACCTTTTTATTCTGCCGGGCTGGGGTGAGCCCCACTTGGGAGCCCATCTCCGCTAAAATATTCTTCGGCATTTTGACACTAAAACAGTTTGTACACAATAGTATCGAAGTTCGCGGTCATGCACTTGTACTGTGGTCCAGGTGACGCGAGGCGCGCGGCATGCGCGCTGTTTAGCGAATGAGAATGAGCGCCTTGCTGCGCCCGCGCAAGCTTATAACGCCGTGAGTTCTCGTGACGTCACACGTGAATCAATGTGCAGCCTGCGCCCTCTAACCTGCATCCCTCCGGTTTCTTGTTTTTCATTTAACTACCACCTCTATTAAGCTGCTGTTTTTGTTGTTGGGCCTCTCGCGGTCCGGGCTCCATACTAAAATGGCAAATATTATTAAATATACATATTACTACATACTATGTTAACATAAACTCAAAATAAATAAAGGATTTATCAACACGTTTACTGCTGGCCACACATGACCCAAGGGCTGGCACTTACCTCTCTCAATGGCTAGGAATAGCAGTGCAGAGAGAGAGGTAATGTGGCTAGTGTTTTGGGATCGATGCTCGTGACGGAATTTCTAAAAGACGTATTTTCCTTGTAGTTTTAATTTATTTAAAATTTTACTATTGTGAACCATGATTATTTATTTGTATGTATTAAGGAAATAAATACTCACACGTGTGCTCGGCATGAAAAAAAAATGTTAAGGTCAACTAGTACCTATCTACTCATTTAGGTAGGTTCCAGCAGAGTTAATAATAGCTGTGATAGTTTTCCTTTTAAAATTGTTTTTTTTTTGTCGTTTCGTACGGGAATATTTCGCTTTTATTGCTGACTGTACTTGCATTATCTTATCATCTATCTATCCCACATATTTAGATAAACCAAATTTCATGTCAAACCGACCTCTAAAATTATGTACACTTACTTATAGATTATATTTTGTACTGATTTGTGGTGTTCAATAAAGAGTATTTGTATTGTATTGTATTGTATTACAGATAGGTACCCTAAAAAATGATTTTCAATATTTTGGTTCCACTAGGTACTTTGTCAGCGTGATTTATGTGCAACACCATGCACATGGACATGGTAAAACCACAGGGATTCCATTTTTACTATTTTGACTACGGAAGTGTAAATAAATAAAGTTCCATTCATCGTGTAACGAATTTATTGAAATTTAATCGCTGTTCCGAAATATTTGCGGACCGTGCCCACTACGATATATCTGATGGCGACTGTACATAGCGTCCGGCTCGCGTATCGCCCTCATACCACTGTAATAAATTGAAAATGATTGAAGATCTGCCAATGACCGTGAAGAGCCCCCGTAAAGACCCGTCAACATTCACCAATATCTCGCATATTGACGTTTAATCTCGATGATTTTGTCGCAATAAACACTGTCGAGCTACGCATTTTGAGAGTATCTCGCACTTGGCTGTCATTTGACAGCTATGACATATAATCGCGACTCGACAAGCTGTCTCGCTACACGTCATGATACCGGTTCGCGACATAGCATTATATCTCGCGCTTCTTCGTCCTCTCGCGCCAGTCGCACCTTGTCGTGCTACCCGTGGGCCACCAGTTATTAATTGAGACTTAATGCTAATATAATTTTATTGCAAACACAGTAAGTGTAAATTGTTTGCGGAATTTAAAAAAATATATATTTTAAAATTTTTTTTAAAAAAAATTCTATCTATCTATCTTCTATCTACTCTACATATAAAATGCTTTGTCCTAAATGACTGACTGATTGACTGACAGACTGACTGACTGACTGACGGATCAATGCACAGCCTAAACCGCTGATCGTAGAGACCTGAAACTGATAAGAAAGGATTTTCCGAAAGTCTACCCTTAGAGGTAAAATGAAAATATAACTGACGATTATAGTTATAGTAGGTACCTACTTATTGTATTAAGCCCAAACTGAAATATACTAAAATATCAGCCCATCAGCCACATCTGCGTAAATGACTAACATTATATACTATTTACTTGGAAATAAGTTAAACATTTACTTAATACGTCATTCAGAACAGAACTTAGATAGTTAAACACCTAGGTACTTAGGTAATAAAATTCAAATTCTTAATAAAATATCATATTTATTGGATAATAGTTGATTCGTTAAGGAAAACTGGTGAATTTCCCGAGCATATGCGTCACATATTAATGACCTACGTCGGTGCCTACATAGCCTTCGTAGCTCAAGACTTGTACAAACGTGGGGCAAATGAGAGATTAAAAACAAATAACTTGACGTAGATCTATTAACAAATGTTGTTTAGGTATGTACTAAAATAATGAAAACAATTCATTTAGGGCATTAAGCAAGTAGGTATTTCGTAAATACTTATTCAAAATTGATTTAATTTACCTACATAGTGTCCGACCGAAACGCGTTTTCTTGCCAAAACCGAAACTTGTGTACCTAAATGTGATAAAAACGTTGAATAAAATATGTCAGTGAGCCATTCTTTCCAGATATAATGAATAACTAGCTTTTGCCCGCGACTTCGTCCGCGCAAGTATCGTCAAAGAGGCATACCTATCACCTTCATCCAATCGTTTCTTCAAATATGAAGTCATTGTTTTCTATCCCGTCCTTTTACCTTATATCCTGATTTGTAAAATACAGAAATAAGTTTTCAGATATCATAATTACTTCTTGGTATGCCAAGTTTAAAGATTCTAGTAATAATAGTTACGGAGATAGGACCATTTTAAAGTAAGAATATAAATCCCTTTTACTGCCTAATCCGCGGGAATTTCGGAAAGCCCTGAAATTAATTTTAAGCAGTTATGATTCCTTAGGTACTTTCGTCAAATTTCAAGACTCTACTAATAAATAGTTATTTGTTATGCAAGGCTGCAAAGTGTTTGTTTGGCGCGGGTGCCTGAATTGAAACCCGAGCAAGCGATGGATGCTATGATTGAACCACGAGCGAAGCGAGTGTTTCAAAAGAAGAATCCTGAGCGCCGCGAGGGTTTCAAGGCACGAGATACTAAACAAGTTTGCTGCCGAGCGAAACACATAATTTTTCACCTCACTACAGCGAGAAAAATGGTGGATGAAAGAAAAACAGTCTAATAGTAAATCAGTTTTTTTATTATTTTTCTTCTAAATAAGAAGGAAAGGTAAAAGGATCTAAGCCCATACAGCCTAGTCTAATAATCTAATAAGTAAAACAATTTTTTCTGATTGTTCTATCACATTAATTTCTTGTGTATTATACTGTTTTGTCATAAACCAAACAACAATTTTGGTCAACTTTTCGGTTTCCCGGCGAGCAATCTCTAAAAACTTTTTTTTTCTAATCATAGATATATTTTTAAAAAGAAAGTTAAAAAATCGCACTAACTAGACTGAATTAAAAAAAAATGGGGCGCGTTCTGAATTTGCATCATAGTATCTGTTTTTTCCCTGCTTGGTTGCTATTTTTGTGGTTAACCACAAATTAAAATGATTAATAAAAACCAATATAGTTTTTTCTTTTAGCAACGAAAGTTAGCGAATCTTGAAAATAACTTAGGAAGTAACGGATTTTAAAATAAATTAATAAATGGATACCGGATCGCGTTTATAAACGTGACATTATGTTTATTTTTATCGGATGAAAAAGTTAGGGGGTCTGATAACAAGTTCGACATTTGAAGTTCGTAGGTATTATTCCGTCCTTCTCATTCACCTAATTAAGAACTATTCGTATTAGCGAGACGACAACATACGAAGTTCAAAGTTCTAATTTCTGAGTATAAATGAGTAGGTGGGCAATGGTGGTCATCGTCACGTTCGAATTTCAAAAACCTTTTCCACGCAAGCGGGGAAAAAGCACTTTTCCACGCAGATTTTGAAGGAGAAAGACAGCCTTTTCGAGCAAGTGAGGTGAAAATGTAATTATGATATCTGAAAATTCCCCAGGAATAAGAAAAAAAAGGATCATTATAATAATTACACATAAACGGATAACTCACGTATAAAAAGTCAGGTGACTCACTTCCTCGTTTTCCATCACATCCTAAAAAACTGTACAAAAATAATATCCCATCAAAACCGCAAACGTGAAATGAGAGCCAAGTTCAATGTTATGAATACGCATTGTAATTGACTTCGCCTACAAAATTATGTTTTTGATGGGATAAATCATAAAAGATTTGCTCGTTAAAAGACACAAGTAAGTAATATATGTATAGGTATCTACCGTTTTGGTAACTGCAGTAGTTTTAGCCTTCACATCGCAATACCTGTGGCCCGATTTTTGAAAGCACATGTAGTTATGTGTGAAAATACCACTCAGAACTGGTGAAAAATTATGCGGGATTTTAAATACGAGTAGCTTAGAAGATACTTATGGCTCTCATTAATATTGTGACCTGGTCAAAAATGTGATTAGAGCTGTAGTTTTGAAGATATAAACAGATTTATACCTCTTTCGAGTGGTACCTTCTTTAGAGTGATGTGCTTTCAAAAATCGGGCACCTGCGGCCATTCGTCGCCGTGCTAGTTAAGGAAGCGCCAAGAATAACCCGCAACCAGTGTTAACCGGTTGTACACCAATCGTTCGTCACAGGGGCCAACGGGCCAACGAATAGCTTGAGGCCCACAGTCAGCGGATCGTTATCAAAATTGCACCCTACTATGCCACTTGCCATGCCTAAAGTAACAATTAACCCGTTTGTTTTGTTAGTTCGTTTAAAAAAATCTTTTTCTCTGTTTACTGCGGGATATATAAAAATAGATATCTAATGGCGGATAAACGACGGTAATGGTTCCTACAGGTAATCTTATTTTAAATAAAATAAAATAAATAAACCTAAGTTTAAGTATCTATCACCGTGATATAAGTGATATCGTAGGTATTTCACGGACAGAAAACATTGTTTTCTTATAATATAGCTATATCTAATAATATAACCATATTAACTATTTATGAATAAACGTGTATGTAGGTAATCAAATCAGAGAAGTCAGTAGAGCTGGACTTAATTTAACTAGGTAACAGCTGTCAATTCTGACTCAGAAATGTACAAATATTCCTAATAATTAAACATACATTGCTGGTCACTTCTTCCATCTTGGTCCGAGAGCAAAGAAACATAGAATATGCCAGTTGCTTCTCTTTCCTTGCAGACACCATCGAGGAAATGGGCGAATTAAGCTTAAGAATAATTTTATCGGCGATGCGGCTAACAAACCATCATGCTAAACGTGGCCTTATGGTCTTTTTACCCAAGGCTCTATCTACCCCATAAACGATAAGGACTTGATCTCTGTATTGTATGTATTTCTACACAAAAGTTGGAAAATTTAATTTCTACATACCTAGAAACTACCTACTAGGTATATTTCTAAAGTTAATGTTACAATTGCCTTTGGTTACAAAAAAATATTTTTTTTAATATATTTTTTCTTCATGATTAGGCCAATTTGAGAAACTAATTTGAATATTTAAAAAAACGTTCAGCTTCCGTCATTATAGTCAAAGAGATTATAGTTGTAGCTACGAGTACAAGGTAATTAATTTAATCTATCTTTTATCAATAAACTTATAAATTATTGAAATTTCATGTAGCCGCTATATGTTAGGCTCCACCCGTAGTATGTTATTGACAAAAGGGTTAATTTAGATCAAAGAACATCGCAAGTACATCGCACATGTTTAAACGGACAATGTATAATAGAGAACAAGGAAAATGGGTCGGCTTCAATGACTCGTGTAGAAGAAGTATGAGCAGATTTCATTAAACCAGTTTTTTTAAACTGATTTCAGTAGAGATACTTAGTTCATACCTACTCTATTTAGGCAGTAATTGAGAGACGTAGGTATATGTATTTTTAATTTATCGACGAATACCTTAAAAATGGCACTGATAGCGCTAATATCCAGAAATTTACTACGGACTATATTAACACTTTGAATCATCTTTTGTTGCATTTTGCGGTTTGTGGTTTTTCAAAGCAAAAGCACGCGAAAGTGAAAAATTGTGACTAATTTGAAAGACGAGCAGGAGTAGGAGTAGAAAAAAATTGCTAGCTATAGCTAAAATTAATTTCGTAGCAAGTTACTTCCATGCTGGTCTGGAAGTAAAGAAAAAACATAGAATGAACCAGTTGCTTCTCTTCCCGTGCAGATGGTAAAAGCCCATCGAGGGAATGGGCATAGGAATAATGTTATTGGCGATGCGGCTAGCAAGCCATCACTATTTTGATTCCCCTTTCCACCTATACGCCCACAACCATGCTAAACGTGGCCTTTAGGTCTTGTTATCTTAGGCTCTGTCTACCCCGTATGAGATAAAGACGTGATTTATTTGTTTGTTTAACTACGTATTTATTTATTTGCTCGTAGCAAAGTACAGATTTTTACCTACCACTTGCATATCGTCACTACTTTAAAAAAAACTCGTATCTGAAAAACTTCATTAAATTTACAGTTATCCGTAAGATACAAGATTTATTTATTTTTGTATTAGTATAAGTTACGATATTTTGTTTTAAATTTTATAGTACAAAATGAAACGAAATGTATGTTTTTATGTTTATGTTTTAACTAAGTAAACTCTCTTAGAGTAACAATAGACGAACTTAGATAACAACGTGTCACCGTAAAAAAAAGATCGAGCCGAATTATTTTTTCTCAACTACACATGCAATAAACTATTGTAAAATGCATGGAAGTCTTTTGGCAAAATCGGCTTTAGAGATTGCAAATCATCGTACTTTCGTTTTTTAATAGGGACGGGTCCAGAATATAGCTGAAGAATCAGATACGAGTTTTTTCAAAGTAGTGACGATATTTTTGAACTAACGATTCGATCTCGATTCATCGACGTTGGAAGTTGTGCAGCATACGAGGTGTATTTTTATTAGTTTAGTGTAAATAAATGAAAAAATGGAAAAAAATTGATACGTGTATTTTTAAAGTAGTGACGAAATAGTACATTAAAATCGCTTCCCAAGCCATAATTTGGCTGTTTGTTATGTTGAGAAAACTTTTTATATTGTTTTTTTTGTCGACCATCTTTACATTTCTACGCCCAATGACATCTACATCACCTCAACCCCTGTATAATTTGCTTTTTAGTACTATACTATAATAATGTTAAAAGATGAGCGAGGCAGGGACGCCCACCGCCGTCGGCTGAGAATGAAGCCAAGGTGACGAGCAGGACAGAGGATATCGACAGGAAGATGCCCATCTTCTCCCAACGCGAAGGTTAAAAGGCTATTATTATATTAATCTGTAAATAACTTACACAAGGTACTAGGCAATATAAATAACACCACACTTCTCTCGTGAATTGATAAACTGCACATAAACTGTTTTAAGTGGCTAGTACAAAAAAAGCCTTAGTTATTAAAAAAAAAGATTTATTCATAACCCTTCAAATCATGCTGAATAAAGAACACTGTCTAGAAGTAAATAAATAATTTCTTACATAACTAAATAATTTATAATAAATAAAGAAAGCAAATGAAAATGACTTCATACTCGGGGCCATAGCGAACGTAGGTTTTCTTTACATTCAGACTTTCGCTCGCGGTGACCCCGACACAATAGATACAATTTTTAATATAATAAACGTAACTGCAATAGTCGCTATCTCCAAGAGAACGTGTTTATGTGAATCGTAAGTCCAAACTAGCAGTCGCTCTACATACATATCTGGTAGGTATTATACTACGTACACACGCTGGCTTATTTAGCGGAACTAACAAACAGTCGTCATGTCATCTATACATATAATAAAATCGTACATACATATAATTCACAATTTGCGATTTTATGAACATGGCTAAGAACCTAATAATTTTATACTTACAACTGTTTGACTAAAAACCTACTACTTTCGTGCCAGCATAAAAGTCCATCAAATCTAAAAGGTATCGTTACAACATTTCATACCTACCTACTATCTAAACCGAAACAAATTTGTACCTACAGGCGTAATTCACACAATTTAAATTACTTTTTCATAAAAGAATGGAATTATGATTTTTTAATTTTTCACAAGGTGTACAGTACAGTTCTTAATCTCTAAATTTAAATAAAAGACTGTTAAAAAAGAACTGTGCAACTTTACCTCTTAGATTCGATGGATTGTAGTAAACATAAGATTACTATGTGTCAAAAGTAGAGTTATTTTTTAGTACTGTTGGCTGGCTAAATTCTAACCATAGCCGCCTCTTGCGAATGTTTTATTAAATATGCTCGTGTAGCAGTTTCCAAAATTAATTACCAACTCGTTATTTTCTAATTTATCTTTTACTTCTATACCTATACGGTGACCTTGAAATAGCATAGGTACAGGAACCAATTTATCTTACTGTCTGGGAGAAATTAAATCTAACTATGCTTCTGTTAAAGTAATTAATTGTTTTACGAACTTCTAATGAAATGTAATTGCCATCGATTACTGAGTAATAAAAAATGGTTATACTAAAAAACATAGAATGTACCAATTGCTTCTCTACCCGTGCAGATGGTAAAAGCCCATCGAGGGAATGGGCGAAAATCATAGGAATCATGTTATAGGCGATGAGGCTAGCAACCCATCACTATTTTGATTCCATTTTCCACCTATACGCCCACAATCTTGCTAAATGTGGCCTGTAGGTACCTGTTACCTTAGGCTCTGTCTACCCCGTAAGGGATAAAGACGTGATTTATGTATGTATACTAATTCAAAGTCACAGTGTATAGCAACAATCAGTGTCGCGTTGACACGACTTTATTATTAAGAACGACTTTACCGATTTAGCTGGCTAATTGTTATTTACCTTTACATATAGGTACATATTAATTCTTCCATGCTGGTATGGGAGTAAAGAAAAAACATAAAATGTATCAGTTGCTTCTCTTCCCGCGGAGATGGTTATGATTATTGGTAGTAGCTTTTCTATTACAAATATGTAATAAGTTCTGAATCGGTACCATAATTTGTAATTTCCACCCACAGAATATTGCTTAAAGTCCACTGTACAGGTATATATAAACAACAGCTAGCGTGAAGAAGCCAAAAGATAATCTGAAAATGTGAGTTGTCTAAATAATACTTCTGCCGCCATTGCACAACAGATGTCATTAAAATAAGTGCGTTGCATAATGAACTCTGATGAATTGGATTTAGGTTTACGTGCTACTCGAACCGTCAAATTCAATTTGAATAAGTTTACTTTTTGTTTTTATTATAATTAATCGAATTTTATTCACTATACCTACCGCACAACCACTAAATATTAACTATCCGTATCGATTATAATAGCTGGCCAATCTGAATGTAGTAATCGCGAATTTCGGCTTAGCTTATTTCATATGAATTGTACGACATTTCCACTCTATTAGATTATTTCCTCTTTGTAGTCATTCACACTCAAAATGAACAACCTACCATCTTGGAAATGTAACTAACAGAGATAATAAATTTGGCCACCAAATTAGTAACGTACATTTCGGAATCATGTTATTCACTTTCCCTCATGTTTATTATCATAATATTTACTGCCATATCACAGCTCGTGTATTTTTTTTAAATAGTAATACTTATCAATACAATACTTCAATAATCCAGTAATTAGGGTGATACTAGTGATAGACAGACTTATGGGGCAAGTACACTACTATGCTTGCCTAATGCGGTCGCCAAAATTGTTGCTAACTAGTTCGGCCCATGACCGTCGTCCTTCACATTACTAGTCTGTCTGCCTACTTCGATCACATTATCCGCTGTCGTTCGTCAAATGCGGTCGTTTGTCGCGTCCTTTTAACTGTTGCAGTCGTTGCATGCGGTGATCGACTTTGTGTAATTGCACCTTTAGACTTTGACATTTCGGGATCTTGTGTGTGTACCTTTTGTAGGATTATTTCTGTCTAAAAATGTAATTGTACTCCAAATTGTTAAGATGTATTTAGCTTTCAGAATCACAAAAACGCAATTTGAGCCTGGTATTTTGTTATTCACTAATTGGTAGGTACAATAACTTAGTAAATACCCACGTACTAAAAAAATCAGTCAGAAAAACACCTTTTTTATTTACATTAGTTACATTTAACACTATAAATACTTTAGCAAATTTAGATTACGAAATACACGTGTAAGTTTAACAATCATAAAAAGATTTTGTTAGATCATTATCTTACCTCTAACACTAGCTTTTTTACTGTCGGTACATTTAATTGCATAGTCATCGGAGCAAATTAATACACACACAATGTCAGTCTGATCATTCAATCTGGAAGAAAATCATGGACGTAACTATCTAAACAGGACCGAGTACTCTGGAAATTTGTATTTACGAAAATGAACCATATTGCAAGGTAAGAAAGTATCTTTTTGTGTTGCACCTTACACAGAAGCTAATCTGCGCCGAGAGGGATAGCGACAAGGGAGGATTGTGTCTCGTTCTTTCATCTTGCCAGCCTAAAACAATGCTTTTGATCAAAAAATTTGGCTCAAAAAAACTCCGTTGAAACACTTGTATTGTCATGTTACTTTAACAGTTCTAAGTTAGCGTATTATAAATTCATAAATCTCGTTGTATTAAATAAATAATAAAATATATATTTTAGTCTAGTCTACTTTATTCTTGTATTGTGGGTCCTTACTGTTGCACATTATTCTTTTAGGTTGTTTTACTTTTTTGTTAAAAATATCTTTATTTCTCACTTTTTAGCGACTTTATAGCCAAAGTATATATTATCACGAGGATCCCATTAAGCCCAAACACGGGAGCCACTACGAAATTCCAAAATCGAAGTTCGTATCGTACCTTCCCACTCAAGCTCGTATTAAATAATGTTAGCGTCAGCGACACGGCAAGATACGAAGTACGAATTCGTACTTCGTAGTGCATAACAGGCCCAGCTTAGATAGGTACATTGTTTTATAAGTTAAAAGAGTTCCTATGCCTACCTTCCGGCTTCAGAATCAAGTCACTGAATAAATTGATACCTTGTACTATTTGTATTATTTACTTCGTTATGCATCCCTAATCCCTCAAAAATTTTCCATGGCTAACGAAAAACTTCAGTGTTTATAACAAATAATTAGCAGAAAGATTGCAAGATTGTATTTTGTCTCACATAACAAAAATCTTATTGTCACCCTGGTAGAAAGGGACACGCTCCTCCATACTCCATATCTCGGTTGGCTCGCTTTTCAGACGCGAGTACTCAGTCCTGTTTAGATAGTACGTCCATGCGGTGAAAATATACATTATTCAGTTAAATTAAGTTTTGTCTGTCTGAAAACAAATGTCAAAGTGCCTAAACCTAAACCTAAACCTAAAAAAAAGACTCTAAACCTTTTTAGTCTTCATCTGGCACCTTGACATTTGTTTTCAGACAGACAAAACTTAATTTAACTGAATAATGTATATTTTCACTTCAGGCTCTAAACTTTAGAGCCTGGACATTATTACATGCTGTGAATTTTATTGGAACTGACTTATAACATAACACTGGTACCTAACAAATTTTGTGGGCCTGTAATCGCTGTACTTTGTATAAGTCTATTTAAATGCATACCGCAAATTAAATTAAAGTATAAAATGGAATGTGAAAATAATTTGTGACACTTCTATAATAACAATAATTAGCAGATGATAAAAAAAATGTTGCAAGATCCTTAGCTAGTTCAATTTGTAGGTATTCAATTTCAGGTCCATGACTACTATGTAACTTTGTTAACCATGATAAGTATATATAATCAGGAAAATGTTTCGTAATATCAAGATGCATAAAAAGGATGCGTAATTGTTGTTATATGAGACTGTCCAATCCTGAATTATTGATACATAGGACTTTAAGTACCGGTATAATATTAATATGATATATAATTGGAATGATTTTAGTGGCTATTAAAATTCCTCATCAACGAAGGTCAGTTGATCTATAGAAACAAAAATGACTCGCCGACATGTATATGTATACGCTATAACTTACGAACGACTGCACCAAATTGGATAGTTACATTTTAATACATTCATTAATTGTCAGGAAAATATACGCATCAAACAAAATTTTGAAGAAAAACGAAAAATACTGGAAGGGGAAAAGCCGCGGGCGACAGCTAGTGATAAAAATAACATAAGATATCATACCTTATGATCAGAGATCGTCCTAAAATAATATGATTTACACAGTCAGGATTTCTCACTATTCTGTACGTTAAATTACAATTACATAGCGTTATACAAATTTTAAAAGTATCTTCAGTCAGACAGTAATATTAATTACACCTCACAGCCAATTCGTGAACTAGATAGAGCGCTAGTATGTTTTCTCGGGAAACGACATGGTTCGCTCGTCACGGCTGAACTTGAGAGCCAAACGTACGAGATTATGTGGTTACGCTTTAATAACACCGTTCGTTGTCACTACGATTTCTGTAAAGGTAGTCTGTTGTTACGGAATGAACGTTGAAATATTAAAAGCCTTATATGAAGGATCGCCTGTTGAGCACGGTGTCGGGTGTTGGCTCAGAGCAGGTGCAGGTGCGAGTCCGCGTTGTGGTGTATGGCGGCGGCGAGCGCGGCGTGCAGCGCGGGCGCGCGGCGCGGCGGCGGCAGCAGCGCCAGCACGCGCGCCTCGCTCGGCGCCGGGGCCGTCCCGCCCGCGCCCGTGTAACGCGCCACGCGCGCCATCGCCGCTGCGCTGATCTAAACAACACAATACAGAGCTCAGCTAAAAGCGTATACAGCTGAGCCATAACATTCCGCAGTCAACGCGGCAAAACAGTAGCCGTTAAATGTTAAATGCGGCCATGATTTTATTTTTTTGGGGAACACAATTATAAAATACATTATCTTTTGTATATGTATAGTAAACATATAGTAAATTAAAAATAAAAGAAGGAACCTCTATATTTGTTTGTATTATTTTCTTTTGTATCGTTATTAGAACCAGGATCGAAATATGCACAAGACAACGAAAGGGTACAATCTTATTTAAATTATGGCTGCATGGCACCGTATAATTTCATATGAAAATGTATATTTTAATTATCAGCAGCATTATCATGCCGCTTTATCATTACGTACCTTTTTTTGGTTTCGGCGTTACTGGCTGATTTTTCGTAACGTTTTAATTCATATGATTCAAGGTGTTTAGAATAAGTATTTCAAATTTTAAAATTACATTCCTGCGCTTTGAGATGAGTTTCGAGAGACGTTTGGATTGATTTGTTGTGAGAGACGTGTCACCGGCATATTTATATTATTTTCTCATGGTATAATTTTAATTGGTTGGTGAAATAATTTGGTGCCCATTGTTACGACACGAGAGCAGAGTGCTTCATAAACCCGGTGGGTTTTCCAGTGTTGAGTCGTCCTTATTCGGGTGTGAATTCTATTTGGCCGATTTTCTTTATCGGGTAAGTTCTTGTGCTTCTGTCGTTGTGGCGTGGATAAGGTTTATGTTTCATGTGGGTTTTTAATGTTAGAATTTATTTACAGCCCTACCGTTACCCCAACTATTTCCGGGATTTGGGCCCAGTGATACCGTTGCAGTACCTACGGTGTACGAAGAAAAGGAGTTATTCCTGTTAAGACTTCAAGCCGTCTGATTTTATCGGGTTCTTCAGGAAATCTCAGTTGGATACCAACACCAAGAAGACGATCCGCTCGTGACAATATTCTTATATTTAATTCCCCATATATGCGTTCTTTTTTACCCGGTGCTATGCGAATTGTAGTTAGTCGTTAAATTATGTGTCTATCTATTTTATAAGGCCAACTTTGCTAGCGAATGTTCAATAGCTTCAACTCATAACAATCGTTCTCTTCCCTTATAATGTATGTACAAGGTAGATATATATAGCGACTCTGCAGAGTAGTTAGATTGCCTACTTTTCTGGGTACGTTTTAACTTACGACTTGCTTTTTGCGAACAATTGTTATACGTTATTTTCTAACTCTCTAAATTCTAAAAAAGGGTTCATCATGTTCCTACTATACGTTTGGTTCTCGATTAATTTACAGGAACTGTACTTTTCTTAGGACTCGCGCGACTCCTTACTTATTTTAAATCGTTGTGATAACCTACCCATTACCTGAATAAAATGTTTGTGTTCTAAATTCTACGTTTAATTTGTTAGTGTCATAGGACATTCAAGTGCACCTGAGTGTGCTTTAATGTTTTATTATGCTACAAAAGTTGAGTGTGCTTTAATGTCCTATGACACTAACAAATTAAACGTAGAATTTAGAACACAAACATTTTATTCAGGTAATGGGTAGGTTATCACAACGATTTAAAATAAGTAAGGAGTCGCGCGAGTCCTAAGAAAAGTACAGTTCCTGTAAATTAATCGAGAACCAAACGTATAGTAGGAACATGATGAACCCTTTTTTAGAATTTAGAGAATTAGAAAATAACGTATAACAATTGTTCGCAAAAAGCAAGTCGTAAGTTAAAACGTACCCAGAAAAGTAGGCAATCTAACTACTCTGCAGAGTCGCTATATATATCTACCTTGTACATACATTATAAGGGAAGAGAACGATTGTTATGAGTTGAAGCTATTGAACATTCGCTAGCAAAGTTGGCCTTATAAAATAGATAGACACATAATTTAACGACTAACTACAATTCGCATAGCACCGGGTAAAAAAGAACGCATATATGGGGAATTAAATATAAGAATATTGTCACGAGCGGATCGTCTTCTTGGTGTTGGTATCCAACTGAGATTTCCTGAAGAACCCGATAAAATCAGACGGCTTGAAGTCTTAACAGGAATAACTCCTTTTCTTCGTACACCGTAGGTACTGCCACGGTATCACTGGGCCCAAATCCCGGAAATAGTTGGGGTAACGGTAGGGCTGTAAATAAATTCTAACATTAAAAACCCACATGAAACACAAACCTTATCCACGCCACAACGACAGAAGCACAAGAACTTACCCGATAAAGAAAATCGGCCAAATAGAATTCACACCCGAATAAGGGCGACTCAACACTGGAAAACCCACCGGGTTTATGAAGCACTCTGCTCTCGTGTCGTAACAATGGGCACCAAATTATTTCACCAACCAATTAAAATTATACCATGAGAAAATAATATAAATATGCCGGTGACACGTCTCTCACAACAAATCAATCCAAACGTCTCTCACAACAAATCTCAAAGCGCAGGAATGTAATTTTAAAATTTGAAATACTTATTCTAAACACCTTGAATCATATGAATTAAAACGTTACGAAAAATCAGCCAGTAACGCCGAAACCAAAAAAAGGTACGTAATGATAAAGCGGCATGATAATGCTGCGAATATCCCCCTACCAATACAAAAAAAAACTTTTGTCCAACCCAAAGAAACAGCCTGTATAATAAGAATCCCAATGAAAAACCGAACAGAATTGGACAACAACTCAACTCAAACCATAAGTTAAAGTTTGAAGCCTTAAATAAAAAGTAAACCAAAGGTTGCAAACACGACACAACCATATAAACAACAACAACCCTAAAAAAAACATTCAAAGGATAATAAACCCTAAGCCAAGAACAACTATACCAAAACATGACTAAGTGACAACCCTAAAATGAAAAATAACAAGACAATCCATTAAACTAACCTAACCCTATTTGGAGTCTACTAGAAACCAAGACTAAAACTAACAGAAACCTAACTAAATACCTATACGCCAGTGTAAAACTAACCACTGATTAGAACAGCTTTACGACACTGCCTAACCGTTGATTGTTCCCACAACTATACACCCCAAGCTAAAAAACCTTTTTACAACACTAAAACCTAACTTACAAGAGAACAAACAAAACACTAACAATAATTATCAGATAGAATCAATTAAGTAACAAGCCATAAAACGATAAACACTAGAATCACTGATACTCGCTGAAAAGTCAAACAGCGATAGAATAAGAACGCTATTACTATCTACACCCACACACCTAGGATCCAAACACCTAGTTAAAATGATAAGGAATCACGGAAGCTGCGTACGAAATTTAAAAAACAAATACAATTCGCTTCGACCACACAAACAAAAGAACTACGCCAGCCCAACGGCGTAGAACTAAGCAGGGCCGTAATTGGGTTTGTATTTTTACGGAAACGACAGTTACCTATATTAGACACAACAAATGAACACACATACATATAAAAAATGTGAAGTTGATATAATTGATATAAAGAAACACTAGAACGTATAAAGGGTGTTCACAAAACTAAGGGATGAAAAAAAATCCTGAGAAATAGTAACAAAACACACCAACCAAATTTTAAGAGTGATAAAATGTAGTTTAAATAACCACAAAAAAAATGTATATGAGCGTGAAAATAACCAAATTGAATCAACCAAAAACAACAGAGCAGATAGAATGCCAAATTAGAATTTAGAAAAAAAAACTTATATTACTAAGCTAACCAAAGAACGATGATAGTCCAACATTGACTAGTCTCAACCTAAAGAACTAAACCGCAGCAGTAGTTAAGATTATTTCAAAATATCTTTGATGTGGTACCTCCCAGTACAGGGCGAATCCATATCTGTTAATTCGTAAACCTGTGGCGACACAACGTTAGAGACACGACAACATATAAATCGTGGAGCAAATTTACCACCACCATGGGTATCAGGATTAGTACGTGCAAAATTTCTGCGCCATACAATATCACCAACATTTAATCTAATAGAATTTCTACGAGAATTGTAACGTCTGGCATTGCGCTGAAACCCGAAAACGAGAGCGTCTTCAACCTTAGCGTAAATCTCACGTAGAGTCAGTAGATTAGTTGCACGTTCGTCCCGACTGTCGACTAAACTCGCGTCTCGAGTCTGAACAATTGAACGTGGATTAACCATATCGACTTCACGACCGTATACCAAAAAATTAGGCGTGTAACCTGTTGCTAAATTGATACATGAATTGAGATATAACGCAACCTTAGGAAGACATCTTGCCCAAGAACGGCGATCGTTATCGACTAAAATGCTTAACGCTACTACGACAGACTGATTGTAGCGCTCAACAACACTGGCGTTTGGACTGTAATAAGGTGTAAAGCAAGGCTCGGGTATACCGTATGATGCCAAAAATCTACTGAACGCAACGCTCCGAAAAACACTAGCATTATCACATAAAACATGAGCCGGCCTGCCGTAACGCAGGAAAACCTCTGATTCTAAGGCCGTAGAAATTGAATTAGCGTCGAATCTTTTTAAAGGGACTAGCCAAACAAACTTGGTAAATACATCGACCATAGAAAGGATATAGCGATAGCCATAGAATGCAGCAGGAAGCGGGCCAATAAGATCGATCGACAGTAAATCCATAGGAGCGGAAACTTGTCTTGGATATAACATCTGACCACGCGGCTGGGTATTCGCGATCTTGTAAGCTTTACAAGTAGCACAACCTGAAAGCACCGAAGAGATATCACGAAACATATTAGGCCAGTAATATATCTCCCTAGCCTTGAGATAGGTTTTCATCACTCCCGGATGGATATTGGGAAACGAATCGTGTAACTCGTTGATTGCCATTGCTGACTTCTCGGAAGGCAAAACAATACGCCACTGATTAGGAGTTAAAGGATTATTGACAGGCATCTTGCGTAAAAGAACACCATCATTTATACTATACGCTTGGAACATTTGAGGAGTTTCTAAAACCCCGCGGTAAATTTTCCTATACCATTGATCTGAAGTAGAATTCGGCCCTTGATCAAACGTAATAAGATTAATGTGCAGACGAGACAAAGCGTCCGGAACGACATTCAAACAACCCGGTTTATGTTGAACTTCGAAGTTATATTGAGATATAATGGTAGCCCACCGTGCTAAACGCCCAGTAGGGTTATCAAGCGTAAGTAACCACTTCAACGCTATATGGTCAGTGACAATGGTGAATTTCATACCGTCAAGATATCCGCGGAAATGATTAATAGATTCTAATACTGCGAGAAGTTCGCGCTCAGTAGTGCTATAATTGCGCTCAGCCTTTGTAAATAGACGCGAATAATACGCTATTGGATGTTCAACGCCATCAATAGACTGTGCCAGTACAGAACCTAGACCCACTGACGAAGCGTCGCATTGAAGAATAAATGGCTTAGTGAAATCGGGACATGCCATAACTGGCGAATTCATCAAAGCCTTTTTGAGGTCGTTGAACGCAGCAGTAGCAGCCTCATTCCAGTCAATAATATCACGACCTTTTTTCTTCCCTAAAAGAGCGGTCATAGGTGCGATGATCGATGAAAAATTATTGACGAAACGCCTATAATAGGAGCACATTCCTATAAAAGCACGCAGTGATTTAGCAGAAGTAGGGGTCGGATAATCACTGATAGACTCCAGCTTCTTGGGGTCAGTTTGTAAACCACTTTCATTTACCACATAACCAAGATATCTGAGTTCGGGTTTACAAAATTCACATTTTTTCAAGTTAACTGTGAGACCAGCCTGAGAAAGTCTATCACAAACTTTACGTAACAAGCGAAGATGACTTTGGAAGTCACGAGAAACCAAAATCAAATCGTCAACATAGCCGAAAACAAAATCCTCGGATTCTGGGGTAAATTCAAAATTAACGATTCTATCTGTCAGCCTTTGCATTTCAGAAGCGGCGTTGGTCAACCCAAAAGGCATACGCACGAACTCAAATAATCCGCGTTGCGGCACTATAAAAGCCGTCTTTTCGCAACTGGAACGGTCGGCCAGAGGAATCTGCCAAAACGCGCTACGGAAGTCTAAAGAAGTCAAGTATTTCGCGCCGCGTAAATTATCAAGAATATCCTGAATGCGGGGTAAAGGATACGAGTCACGTACAGTAACAGCGTTCAACTTTCTACTGTCTACACAAAATCTCACGGAACCATCCTTTTTGGTTACCATCACCACGGGACTAGCCCACGGCGAATGGGAAGGTCGAATAACGCCCATCTTTAACATTTTATCAATCTCATCATTGAGTAACTTAAGTTTAACGGGTGACGAAGGGTATGGACGTTGACGTATCGGTAATCCAACGGTTTCTATTTTATGAGAAAGCCAAGTTGTACACCCTAATCCCTTCACATCAGAAGATATCTCCTTGAACTCATCGATCACGGTACGCAACTGAGATTCTTGTAGAGATGTCAAAGCCCAACGTGGTTGAACAAAACGTACTTCACCAACGGACTGGGATGGGCTGACAGTTACAGGACGCGGAATGAAAAGGACACCAGAAAATTCCTGATCAAAAGCTCTACTTAATACGGACGTAAAACCGAATTTATTCCAAAACTCGATTCCCAGAATAAATTGAGTAGGTAAATTCCTACCGACCAAGCAAGAATGGAACACAATCGAACCATTAAAATGTATGGGAAGGTCAGCTCCCCCTAGTATCTCAATCGGAGAGTTATCCGCCGAAACCACCGTCGGCCGAATCTTGGTGCAAAAAGTGATACCTAAATCAGTCAAAAGCGAAACATCAACCAAAGAAGTTTGGGCACCTGAGTCTAACAATGCTTTCACACGTACGCCTGCTATATAAATCTCGACAAACAAACGATTATCTACAGAATCAGTAATAACAACGGGTGATACGGTTGGGCTAGACCGCACACCAGTTATTAGTTTTTTTGAGGAGTTGGGTTACAAGCAGCACAGTCACGTGTGATCACTCCCTCACGCTTACAACGGAAACAAACGGGTCCGGGATACTTCGGACAAGCACGGTACTGATGTCCGGCTTCATTGCATTTCAAGCACAAAGGAGATGATTCTTGGAACTGAACAGGTGCAATGTGTTTTGATGAACAAGGTTGAGACTGAAACGTTTCAAAGTTCCCGGCAATCAGTAACAAAGAATCTATATCGTTTATCAAATTTGTTGCTAGACAAGGAAAATAGCGAGGATGCAACCCGTACTTTACGATAAGAAAAAGTCCTTCTTCACTAATTGGTGAAAATAGCTTTGAATTCAGATCTCTCGCCTGAATGACAAAATCACGCATTGACTGATTTCCCCTCTGCTTCAAACTACGTAGATCACGCTCCACCTTGAAATCAAAGTCAACAACGTCGAACGTCTTCAAAAAAGCTGCCTTAAGGCTTTCATAATTCAATTCTGGATGCTTGATAGAGCGGAAATATTTTAGAGCAGTATCACTCAATAATTCGTGAAAACGACGCACGATGTACGAAGAAGGTACACAGCGAGCCTCAGACTCTTCTTCAATACGAAAGAAAAAATCACGGACACAAGAATTACCTGAAAACTTAATACCCCATTTAGTCAAAGACTCTTCTTTCACCACAGTATGTGAGACCACCCGTGGAGGAGTAGGTTCTCCCATAATGGAGTCGTGAAATAAATCACCAGCTTCAGGATTAAAAATGCGCCTATTAGGCTGAAGAATTTGAGAGGCCTGGTTAGGTGTATCGTATATGTGACCCGCTGCACTATCTCCTTCCATAATTAATAATCAGACGAAATTCAGTAACAGACCGACAAACGTAAAAAACTATGTTGGAGAATACTATGCAGCTACAGGTTCTAAGTAAGGAATAGTAAACTACTAAATAAACGACACGGGTTTTAAAATTGAGGACTGAATAAAAGGCATAAATGAGAACAGTTATAAAATATTATTTACATTTGATACAAACACAAATCATAAATATTTCATTAAATTGTGCGCATAGCTTCGATCTTCGAACGTAGTTGAGCGAGAAATTGTTCCAACATCGAGACAGGACTTGCAGTATAACTGACTTGTACACTGCTACTTTATGTACTGTAAAATAAGCAGAATTAATAAGCGGAAGCGTAGTCGAACACGACTACCATCCACTACGGCAAGAAAAAAAAAATTACAATCAATTCGTAAATATATCGATAATAACTTACCTTTTTAATTCGGGCGCCACTTTTGTAGCATAATAAAACATTAAAGCACACTCAGGTGCACTTGAATGTCCTATGACACTAACAAATTAAACGTAGAATTTAGAACACAAACATTTTATTCAGGTAATGGGTAGGTTATCACAACGATTTAAAATAAGTAAGGAGTCGCGCGAGTCCTAAGAAAAGTACAGTTCCTGTAAATTAATCGAGAACCAAACGTATAGTAGGAACATGATGAACCCTTTTTTAGAATTTAGAGAATTAGAAAATAACGTATAACAATTGTTCGCAAAAAGCAAGTCGTAAGTTAAAACGTACCCAGAAAAGTAGGCAATCTAACTACTCTGCAGAGTCGCTATATATATCTACCTTGTACATACATTATAAGGGAAGAGAACGATTGTTATGAGTTGAAGCTATTGAACATTCGCTAGCAAAGTTGGCCTTATAAAATAGATAGACACATAATTTAACGACTAACTACAATTCGCATAGCACCGGGTAAAAAAGAACGCATATATGGGGAATTAAATATAAGAATATTGTCACGAGCGGATCGTCTTCTTGGTGTTGGTATCCAACTGAGATTTCCTGAAGAACCCGATAAAATCAGACGGCTTGAAGTCTTAACAGGAATAACTCCTTTTCTTCGTACACCGTAGGTACTGCCACGGTATCACTGGGCCCAAATCCCGGAAATAGTTGGGGTAACGGTAGGGCTGTAAATAAATTCTAACATTAAAAACCCACATGAAACACAAACCTTATCCACGCCACAACGACAGAAGCACAAGAACTTACCCGATAAAGAAAATCGGCCAAATAGAATTCACACCCGAATAAGGGCGACTCAACACTGGAAAACCCACCGGGTTTATGAAGCACTCTGCTCTCGTGTCGTAACAATGGGCACCAAATTATTTCACCAACCAATTAAAATTATACCATGAGAAAATAATATAAATATGCCGGTGACACGTCTCTCACAACAAATCAATCCAAACGTCTCTCACAACAAATCTCAAAGCGCAGGAATGTAATTTTAAAATTTGAAATACTTATTCTAAACACCTTGAATCATATGAATTAAAACGTTACGAAAAATCAGCCAGTAACGCCGAAACCAAAAAAAGGTACGTAATGATAAAGCGGCATGATAATGCTGCGGTACCTGATATTCGTCATCTTCATCTACGAGTCTCGCCTCAGCTACTTTCTCCTTTTGGCGTCTCTGGGTTACTATTAACTGTGAAAAAACATTGCATGTTTTAAAATTTTAAAAATGTTTAGATGCAACGAATTGAAATTTTCCGCATTTCCCTATTATCAAAAATCAAGTAACTTCCCTATTGCACTAACCTCAACAATTGACCCTTGGAAAGGCCCCAATGTGCAAAAGCGAAGGTCAATCATTTCCACGATGCGCTCCGAATCTGGATCAGCAACCACGAGGAACTGAAATGGTTTTATTGGTTACAATATTATTATTATTAAACTTACGCAACTCTATTATTACTACAAAGCGTGCTTGTGCATGCTTATTATACTTTTATAAAAAAACGTTCGAGGGTATGGACCCAATACTGCTGTCCTAACTCAAAAGGACGCATTTCCAAACAAACAGATTTAGTTTTTATTACATTTTTGAACAATTAAGATATCTATCTATCATAATGAACATATAATACCATATCATCATATAATCTGGCCAAAGATGTAAAAAAAGTAGTCTGTTTTTTGGACATGCGTCCTTTTATTTTTTTTGTGCGTCCTTTTTAATTAGGACGGCAGAAAAAGAGTAAAATTTCTGGTAAAAACGTTTTCATTCCTTTAAACGACAATTTAGTGACATTACAAAAATTAAAACTTTGCTTGTTTAACACGTATGTTAACTATGTTATAATCGCGCCCCTCGCCGCCAGTTCAGTCTGCTGCAGAGACAAGTAAACATAAGTGCGATCGTGGCGGTTAACCACCCTGGGGATAATTTTATTCTTGGTGAATGTACAATGTACCTTGTGCGTGAGCAGCAGGCGCAACGGCGCGCCGTCCAGCAGCACGTCGTAGCCGGCCAGCGCCGCCAGCTCGGCCAGCCGGAAGGCCCAGCGCACGCAGTCGCGCCGCCAGCCGCCCGCGCCCTCCAGCGCGCCCGTCACCACTCGTGGCTAAACAATAGTAGGTAAACACAACAAAACGTTTTACTTAACGTTACCTTTTCGTCACCATTGACTTGATATGAAGTCAGTTCAGCCAGGTAAATTGCACCTTCAAATGACAAAATGAAGTTGACCGTTGCGAGTGACACAAGGGCTGCTTGGCGGCGAAAAGGTTAAATTTACGTTTAGTTTTAGTATACGGTTTTTCTTTTAATTTCTGTCATTTTTCGCGCGTGTCTGATTTTAGCGTAATACTTCGTGGATAATTTTCAAGTGTAAGGGTCGGGCTATTGGAAAAATAAATGGAGGGGTGTTGCACCTGTGGTACGGGGTCCCAGCCGGTCTGGCGCAGCAGGCCGGTGCCGGCGAGCGCCAGCAGGTCGGCCGTGGCGCTGAGCGGCTTGGCCAGCGCGCCCACCAGCCCGCGCCGCAGCGCCGCCGCGCCGCTCTCGGTCTCGCCCACCGCCACGCCAACGAGCGGGTGATGCGCCAACCCGCCCACGGCACCTGACGACACGACGGTTATTTCAATAATGATTATTTGACCGATTTCAAGCGTTAAGGAAAATGGATGTATCATTAGTCGGTTTAGATATATTGATTTGACTCCATAAGGCGGGCTTTATAACTGAACTTTACATTAGTGACCAAGTCAATTTGTAACCTAGGTTTAAATAGTCAATAAATTTGAAGCGTTTATCCGCCTTGAACGCAACTTACCGAGTATGTTGATAGCAAAGTTAGTGATACCGGCGGCGAGGCCGGCCATGAAGCTGTCGGGCGGGCGGCGGCGCGCGGCGGCGGCGCGGCGCGCGTGCTCCTCGTCGCCCGCCAGCAGGTCCAGGTTGCGCGCCAGCGAGCCCGCCCACGCGCTGAGCGAGCGCAGCAGCGCGGCCGCCGCCGCCGCCGCCACGCCGCGCACGCCGCCCGTCGCGCCGCCCACGCGCGCCGCCAGCGCGCCCGGCGCGCCCAGCAACTCTAGCCCGCCTACCACCCAACCTGCACAAACAAATATACGTCATGGTGAGCGATGGTGTAACCTAAGATGGAGCAGACTTAACTCCTAAATGCCCATTCACCTGATTTAACTAATCCTAGATTATTCATGAGATGCTGACGCCGATATAGATTTTTGCTACCTAGCTGTTATCATTTTAAGAGCGTTGATTGAGCACAATACATATTAAATTTGTAGGTTTGTTTCGGTTCTGCTCTGTGCGCGTATATTGAATGAATGTATAAGTTACCGGCTCCGAGGATGGCGGCGGAGAGGTAGTGCACGGTGAGCGCGTGCGTGAGGCGCTCGGTGGAGGTCATCATGTCCTCCAGCTGGAACGCGCTCAGCCGCAGCGGGCTCTGGTCCAGCGCTATGTACATGCGGACCTGGTATATAAATTGATTCGGTTATAACACGGATTGCAAAAAAGCCTAAAGAAACGAAATAAAATATAAATTCTATTAAATTTCGTCAAGTAAGCCCGTAAGTCCGTGGCTGTTGGCGCCTGCTTGCGTTGGACTTAGACGAAGATTTTACTTTATGCGCTAGAGTAAAGTATAAAACGTCATTTTATACAGCCTATATCCAGCATAAATACATTACAGGCGGAAATTAGAAGTGAAAAGGAAAAACGAACCCAAAGTATATAATACACTTGAAAATGATCAACCACATACCACATTGCGGTAGTAAATACGGAAAATACGCTAAAATGGCGAGCATATCCATAATAATATACAAATTATGGTGAAAAACTTAAGTAAATGACCCGTTGTATTGTGTGAGTAATGTGGGTGAATAGACAAATTGACGTTCCAAATTAAACAAATGACTTAAGTCCCATATCAGTTCTGTACACTACTACATACAACACATCATTTACTTAAGGTTTTCACCTATAACGTATTTATGGCATCTCATTTTCAGCGCCGTCTATGATAGCGGCTTTCTATAATCACTTTAACTTCCATATATTATTATGACTTTGGTACAATATAGTTTGTCTCGTGATAGCTGTAATTTTTAACCTAAAACTACTACATAAATTGTTAGGAGATGACCACCGTCGTAGGACTCCGGCTTAGTAAATGTTAAAACCAGAACAATAGTCTAGTCAAACACATGAGATACACAGATTTTCTTACAGCGGTATGCAGAGTGAGAGTGAGGTCGAGCGGGTGCAGATGCAGCGAGCGCAGGCGCAGCGGGCGGACGAGAGCGCGCGCTTCGGCCAGCGCGGCGGCGGCGGCGGCGTCCGCGGGCGGCGTGCCTGGCGCCAGCGACCGCGCCAGCTTTGCCAGCGCCGCCACGTAGCTATCTTCCACGTACAGCGCCAGCGGGCCCACAGATAACTCCACCTCCGTCAACTCTGCAATTGGCGCCGATTACCAGTTTTATGCTTTACGAGCATAGTATTAACCGTATGATAAGTTCGTGTATGTGTTAGAAGTCGTCTAAGTCTTTCGTAATTATCATTAAATTTTTTGTAACTTTTCAAAATGGAAGGTAGGTAAATACACTTTACTAATAAAAAGATATTACCTCGATTATAAAAATTCAAAAAAATAAAAATTGCATCCTTTTATAGCCAAATACGTATATTTTGTAGAAATCTGGCAAAGTCAAATTTCATAGATAGACAGAAGGTCTGAGTCAATCATTTTTGCATATATTATTATTGTACTGAAGAGGTAAACGTTGTTCCTTTGTATGCAGGGTACATAGATAAAAGGTTATCACTGCAACTACATAACAGGATTAACAGGATTAACATAGATACATTTTGTTCCGGATAAATTCCGAGGTTTCGCAGCGCAGGCTACAGTCGAAGTACCGGGCAGAAGCTAAGTGTGCATAGTACATAACGGATAGTAAGTATCACCGGAAAAGGTTTCTGAGACGATGCGCCACCGATCGTGGCGCAGGCGCAGCAGAAGGCGCGCGTCGTCTTGACGCGAGGCGAACGCGCCGCGCGCCGCAAACGCGCTCCACAGTGGCGGCCACTCGTCGCGCGCCAGCGCCGCTGCACGCGTCGACGCCACCACGCCGAAGTCGTACTGACCGCTCTCGTATTGAAGATTGTCCATTTGGACGTCCGCTATTGATAGCACGGTCTTCGTTCCCTGGAATACGCATTCAGTATTTCATACCGCCGAAAAACATTTTTGTATGTTGCATATGTTTTAGTGGTTGGAACTCTGTTAGATATTACAGGTGAAAGACTTACCCTATTGTCAGATTGTAATAATATAGCGGCCCGATCGATATGCAAAGCGAACAGCGGTTTCACATCTGGAGTAGCTGCCATTTCTATGGCGATACCGCCTATCACGCAGCGCAGGCGCTCTGCCGTCGACCAAGAGTTATTCTCACACCATTCTAAAAAAATGCAAATATAATCTCACTTTTTTAAGAACTTTGTACTGATTTTCATGGTTACAAACTGATTTCGCACCTGAATCACAAACACTTTGAAGTGCAAACGATGGCTCAGGAGACCCTGCAGCCAAGGGGCTGGGTAAATTATCGTTGCCCGAATCGTAATGGAACGGCGGCCGGACATCTCCTGCGGACATTTTATAGGTATTAAAGGTTACACGATTTGGTTTTAACCAAAAAAAAAAACTTTTATATGTATAGACATTGATTTATATCTATACATATACAATTATAAATACAAATCAATAGCCGTATGCTTGTTATATGAGAACAACGTGAGCACAGCGGTTTTTATTAATGCCGAGTTCGTAACCCTCCGGACTAGTGCGAAGGAGGGGTAATTACACAAAAGATCCACGAATGGGTCGAAGTGTATCTGTAAGGACCCCTAGACTAAGATAAGATAACCTTCCGGACTCCGGACAAAGTTTATCAAACTACCTAATTGAACATTTTGGAAAAAAGTGCTACGTAGACGTACGAAGCCGTGGACGTAAGTAAGCTGGGAAAAATATATATTTTCTACCTGTATAATAATGCGTTGGTACATTATCGAAAAGCTTTGGCAGATCCGGCAATACAGATGGTCTATAATCCTCAGGATTTTTCTCGAGCAGCAATTGAGGTTCACAGCCCACAGAGGCACCGGCCTCTATACATGGGTATACTGCGGACTCTGTTGCGGGCTTTAATGCGCTTGAAAGTTTTTTTACGCTTTCACGTTTATTTCCGTCTTCTGAAGGCTGCAGTACTGAAAGCAGCGTTTAGAAATTAAAGGTGACATTTGTGTGTTTAAAATGAAAAGCGAGTAAGAATTCCAAGGATATACAACGAAAGGGGCGTAGGTGCACGCATTTAGAAGTAGAGTTTATATTTTGGAGCATCTTGACCGCTCCTATGTAGCAATGGCGAAAGTGAATTTTTATAGACATACTAAACTCACGTGTATCATCTGCATTGCTTCGCGCTAGCCGCATTGTTGGTGTCTCTGATTCCATCTAAAAGTAGTTGAAGAAATCAGTTAATAAATATTAATAAAAGTTTGACCGTAACGTGTCTGAGTTAAGAATAGGACAGATCCATCATCTGAAATCTTTCAAAATTCATAATCGTTATATTTGACACAATACATTGTCTTTAGCTTCATCCACCACTACACGCGTCATAAAACAAGGGTCAAAAAACACGGTTGGGATAATTCCACTATAGAAAGAGAGAAAAACATTTTAGTGCGTACCGAAATCATATTAGCATCCGAGAAGAACGGTCCTTGCAACCTTCGTCGTATATCACTTGCTGAGATGTCGTTCTGTAAACAAGATAGTTTAAATCAATTAACTATGCAACGTGTCAGCATTTATTACTAATTAAATTCGTGTAAGATTTAAGCGCCGATAAATTATCAGCTACCTTTTTTATAATCGAGACTAGAATGCTGAAAGTTCTTTTACATCTGACGAACGACTTCAGATTATAACGTGTAAATTGAGTTTTGTACTGGGCCCTAGTTTATTGTCGTATTATTTTATTTTTACACGTAACACTTTAAAAATGCATTTAATTTGAGAAGGAGAAAGCTTGTTATTTGGGGTTAACGCTTTATGCTTCATATTTAGGGTTCCATACCTCAAAAACAAAAAACGGAACCCTTATAGGATCAGTTTCTTGACCGTCCGTCCATCCATATGACTGTCAAGACCCTTTTTCTCAGGAATGCTCAAATGTATAAAGTTGAAATTAATAGTCTACAGCCCCCTAGACGTGTAAAAACTCAACCCTCTAAGTCAACTCAACCCAAAGATACGGGTATTAATAAGAAAAAATATTTTCATACAAATTGCCGTGCGCCAAGAAATAGCGGGTACTAACCAGTTGTCCTAGAAACTTAAATATGGTACGAAGGTAGCTCCTACTTATAGCACAACAAATAAAAAGAGTTTGACCAATATAAAATGACTTCATCCTGCCTACATTTTGTTTTAGACCTGAGTTCTGCTAATACTGATAATGATTCCTTATTTACTTGCCGAAATTGTACTTCACCTCCCACTTATCCGTATTTTTTATTACTGTACAACGCATAGCTGTTTATTACAAATAGAATTGGAACTTTTCAATATTTTTCTTTTTGTTAATAGTTTCCTTCAAATTTGCGATATTAAAAGCTTCTACGTTTCACTCTGCGTTCTTGACGTTCATAAAGAAGATCTGGGCCTTAGGCATGTTAGTAACCTAGATAACCCGTCAGATTGGCGACGGTGCAGTGACCGATTAGTTTAACAGGTGACGAGGTCGCAAGCGTTATGTGGGAGTAACCTGGTCGACGTCCTGCAGCTCGAGCAGCGTGGAGTGGGGATGGGGGTGCGCGCGCAGCTTCACGGTCACGCCGCCCGCCAGCTGCACCAGCTGCTCGCCGCCAGCCGCCGCCACGCCGGCGCTCCACTCCGGCTCCACTTCGTAACCTGTCGTAACCAGCAACGCCACATAACAAAACCCCTAGCATATGCATACAGTACCAGTACTCTAAGTTTACCAGTCACAGATGGTTCAAACGGTTTAAAACATTTTTATTAAACTGGCAGTATTTGTATGATACTAAACTTGAAAATAGAAGGAGACCAAAGCGTCTGTCAGTCGTTAAGTTACAGTTATGGAGTTATGGTGCTGTAGTCTATGTTATATTTACATACATTTTTAAGTACAACTTAAAAGGATTCACCTACTAATTGCTTACTAAACAAATTAACAATAAGTACTATTGAATATATATATAAATTCAAAAATCACATTTTTATTCTAAGGTAACAAGACCTAAGACTTCCTCATTTTCAGTTGAAATAAGTATTTAAGGAAAGTTAAAAGATCAGAAATAATATTATTGAATTTCAATACCACAATCACTTCTAAGTTCATAAAGTTAAGCAACACTCCAAATGTAAATCAAAATCAAGCGGCGTTCACCTACTCGGGTAAACAACCACCATAATTCGTCTAATAAGAAGCAAATACAAACAAAAACCTATCGTTACAAAATGAACGTCGTGTTTACTTGTGGCTCTCCCGATGGCAACGAACGGTAAGGTGGGCGGCGAGCGCGCGTCCGGCGGCGGCGGGAAGCGCGCGCAGTGCGCCGGCGTCGAGTAGTGCGCCATCGCGCCCGCCGCCACCGCGCACCACCATCGCGCGCCTGCGCACTCCGACAACACCTGCACAGCGGTAACAATGTACACGAGTGTTATACATAATGTATATGTATATGTTAGGCCAACAGCGGATCGGTCATTTAGCAGTTACTTTGACGTCGATTAAGTTGAAATCTAAAAATGTATGTCTCGGCACTAACTGTCTGCATTCGGGTGGGCTTCGGGGCGTACTATACAGACAGACTAGGGCCTACGAATTTGCGTCTTTGAAGGTTGAAAGCCAACAGTGAGTTTAGTTTATGGGACCTGCGTGGAGGTGGGCTGCGAATCGCCGTGGCGCACGGGCTCTGCGATGGCGAGCGCGTGGCTGGAGCGGTTGTGCACCACGAACTGCGGGCACGGGTCCGGCGCCACCGTCACAACCCAGCGGCCCTCGTGCTTCTGTTGCACCACAACCACAGCCGTCTGGAAAACCAACCATCAAGAAAGAACTTTACCAAGAAAGTGACGTTAAATTCGCTTCAGCGCTTATAAGGTCTACCAGCTTAGATCCTATTTCAGGATTGTTTTAAGCGTTGTAAAAGAGCATCTCTAAAAGTAATTGTGGTCTCTATATCGTGTAAAATATGTATAGTGTAAACTCAGTAGGTACCGATTTGTTGTTCTCGTCAGTTAGATGTATGGCACGGCGCACAGGCGAGCGGCCGAGTGCCACGGGCGCGGGCGGGCAAGCAAGCTCGCTCGCGAGCGGGCCAGCGGAAGTGGTGGCAGAGGCGGGAGCGGGCGCCGACAGAGCCAGACACAGGAACGCGTGCAGTTCGCTCGCTTCGCCGCCGCGCCATCTCCCCGACAGCCAGAACCGCGTCAGCGGCTCTCCGTCCAAACTATCACCACAACACAATAAAACTACCAACCGGAAGTACCTACCATAACGACGTTTAAAAAATATGTTTATGGATACAGTGAGCGAATAATGAGTGTGTCACGATTGCAAGATCAAGTTAACCCTTACATATATTTAAAAGTTACAAACCTGTAATAGTAAAACGCATGTTTTGCTTGTTTCTTACAAATGCAACTTTCAAAGTAACGGATAAAGCCAAATGAATGTTAAGTTAATAACAGCTTTACAAGCATTTTGATTGAGGTCCAATTATACCTACTTTACGGATACTACTTGATAGTTGATCACCCCGATATAATTTCTATAATTACTCTATAAAAATAGTAAAATGAATAACATAGCTTACCTTCCTTCTTTGGATGGCTTTACTAATTTATAACTTTTCGGTCGCAATACTGCTTCCTTTTCCGAATCAACCGGAACAGCTATAGCTGACACCTGTCGAACGTTATTTTGTTGAAATAATATCCCTTAATACAAAGTGATCACTTTATAATTTTTAAGAAATAAGCTTTACCATTAGATCCATTTTTAGTCGATTAATGAGCATGAATGTTGGAGTCATTCCCAGCACGTTGATGTCTTCTTTTATTTCATAATGCAACGTCAGCAACGCCACCTAAAGTTTTGAAATTAATGTTAATATTACAATATTTTTTCGGAACAAGTATGTTTATATTGCCACATCTCAAAAAGAAACAAATGAAATAATTGTAGACATGTGACCTAAAGATTGACGCACCAAAAGTAACTTCGTTTAAAGTGTCCGGATTGGTCTAATTCTTTAATAAACTGTACAACAATATAAATAAGCATCCAGTGTCCCATGCATAGCTGACTCGTTCTTGAAATATACAAGAATGGATTGTTTTGCAGTCAGACATTAAACCATTTTGGGCCACATTTCCGAACGAATAGTCAACAGTCTAATATAGGTAATGTTACCTTGTTGTTACATTGTATGGCAAAGGCGGCGGCGTGGTCGAGCGCGACGCAGCCGCGCGGCGGCGCGCCGTAGCGGCCCGGCTCCTCGCCCCACACCTGCAGCTGGCTGCTCACGAACGTCTCGCGACCAATCTCCACCGACATGAAGAACGCTTTCTGTTTGCACCGAAATATTCCTCATGTAAAACAGTTGCCTTGTCTAAGTATTACTTGTAATTTTGTCGTACAGACACCATTCAAACCGATGACGCTTGAAGACAAAAAAAAATCGCATAGTAACAAGGTCACGTGACAGCTGGTACAGATAGAAAGATTCGAAGGCTTACTCACCCGCTATGGGTGTTGTAGCGGTATAGCACGCATCACGGAATGACAAGGACCCGGGTTCGATTCCCGGCCAAAACTTTAATTTTTGTTTTATGTATTTTAATGTCGTTTAGAAATTTAAGTATCACCTATTTATAATTTCGGGTTCCCCCGAGCCAAGCTATATAAAGTATATTATTATGAATGTATGCGTTCCAAATACATAAGTATCAACAATAATGTATTATCAAGCAAATTGATTCTTGACCCACTGTAGAACCTTTTCGCAGTAAAACTCATAGTGACGGTGCATTGAATTGACAAGGGAAATCACTGACTTTTACTGTGATAACGTTTCACGGTGGATCAGGAAACAATTTGTTTGATAGTGCATATATTATCTGTTTACCTTAAATTAATAAATATAGACAGTATTATATTTAGATATCTGACGCCCTAGTTACCAAAAACTTAACAGAAACAGACCCTTACACTTGATGAAACAGGCCCTTGGTCTCGTTTGAGTAAGTCCCTCCGGAGTTGTTTAATCTTTTCGACCTTGTGTAGTGGTATGCACTGACCTGGAGCACAGCAGACGGAGCTGAGATGGCGGCGCCCGGCTCGACCTTGCAGAGCGGCGCGGCGTCGTGCGCGCGCAGCGTCAGCGGCATCGGCGCCGCGTTGCACAGCAGCACCACCGGGCAGAGCCGGATCTCCAGCGAGCAGCCGCCGCCTGCGCGCACTGCGCCGTACCGCACCTACCGAAACCACCACACTCCCAGATATTACCTCGGACGAAATACATAGTCAAGTCCGGGTACGGTGAATGGAAAAAATAAACCGGTTTTATCTAGATCCAGTCGTGTGCGTAAAGTTGTATTCACACAAGTAAATACCAACGAAGTGCGTATATTCAAATTAAAGCGATCTATTTCGATTAGCCGCCTAAATCAGTCGTGCGCTCGGTGCGAAACTACCCGAACGTGTTGCGTTGCCTACCTACCGCGCCTTAGATTGTTGTATTAAGAAATAATTATGGCTAAATGTGCAAAATGCTCCAAAAACGTCACAAAAAATCTCCCGGCATACAGTGTAGTCGGTGCTGCACACGGTACTTGTGCGTCAATAACTAACAAACAATTAAGGGCGTTATCCCTAACTGAATCCGTGGACTGGAAATGTAAGTCGTGCGTGGGAAGTGTAAGGCCTAAACGAGTATCGTGTATAGTGCCGGACCTAGATGAAGACGAAAATACCGACGCGGACACCGAAACAATAGCGACCAACACCATAGTCGAAAACATATCCCGCGATATTCGTCGTTAAGTCCGAGAGATAATACGCAAGGAGCTTCAAACTACCCTACAATTCTATTCAGACAAAATCGATGATTACGAAAAAAAAATTTTATCATTTGAAAACACTACTAAACTTCTAGAAAAAAATTGTATCGAAATAAAACACAAATACACAAATATGGAACTGAAATATTAAGCTATAGAACAAAAAAGAAATGCGATGGAACCAAACCCACTGGCCAACAGCCTAGAAAATGCAACCCTGAACATTACTGAGGCTATCGTAAACAAACCCGCCAACAACAAACGCAAGATCAAGCAGCCGATTATTGTCCAATAATCATGATAAAACTGCGTAATGGGTGTCGCGCGCTGTGATTTGAGGGTGCAAAAAGTGACTACAAAAGACTCCAAAACCCCGAAGAGAGCGCCGCGGAACATGTTGGCGATAAAACATATATACCTGAGCCTCTTAAACCGTACAATTCTTATTTACTGTGGAGAGCTAAAGTTGACCTAAAGAATTCCAATCTATGCAAATACGTATGGCCAAAAGATGGCCAAATTTTGGCTAAGAAAACGGAAAACGGGAAATCTTTCAATATCCGCTAAGTGGCTGACATTGGAAAACTCAAAACTCAATTAATAAATGGCCAAACGTCGAACTACCAACCCCCAAGTGACTAACCATAGAGAACGAGTTTCGAATGTGTCACAGGAGAAATAGAAATTAATCAAGGTACCAAACTGAATCTTATCACTACTTATAGACCCCCGCATACCAATAAAGAGACATTTACACAATAAATTTCAAGATTAATACTAGAGTACCAGCCAAAAAGTACGTGCTTGTTAATGGGCGACATGAATATAGACCTGAAATCCAGATCGTCAGCCGCAACAAAATACCTCAATAAGCTGTTTTGATCGGGATTCGAATCCGGTGTCAACCAATACACGAGAATAGAGGCGCGAGGCGAAACAATAACGAAGTCGTGCTTAGAACATGTGTTTGTGCGCAGTACGTTATGCAGCGAAGTTTAGTGTACACTGCAGTGGTAAACAACTCGATGGCCGATCACCTGATAAGGGGTTGCGCAATCACAAGCGACGCCGTCAGAGATGACCGGAGGAGCCTGCACCGAGTTAAAAACAAACTAGACAGTAAAAAAGTTCACAGTGAGTTAAAGAAAATAGACTGGAGTGTAGCCCTAGCATATAACAATCCCAATTGTCAATGGGATTGTCATATGCTACCTTTATTTATGACAAGTTTAGCTCGATTTATAATAGATGTAACTACGTAGCAAAAATAAAGTTAAGTAAACGAGAAAGTCGTAAGTGGGTTAATTAAAATGTGCAAGAAGCGGAATGATCTTTATAAAACTGGCGTAAGGATCAAAATGATAAACTAAAAAGGCTGTGTTGTATATTAAATATAGAAACAAAACAAATACATCCATAGAAAATATTAGGAATAATTTTATAAAAAATGAAATATGTTTTAATTTTAGGAATCCTCGCAAAGTATGGGACATTGTGAACCAACTAAGTGGTAGGATAAGTAAATGTATTGACATTTGACAGCATTATTATGAAACACTTTTGTGGGTTTAGTGCCCCATATCTGTCGAATGAATTTACCAGTGAATTTAGGAAAAACATTAAAAACATAGTTCATACGTGTGATACTCCTCTGTTGAATCCTCACCTATATTGTAATACACCTAAGGTTGCTATGAGACTAACGAAAGCTGATGACTCAACAATATTTAACATCATCAAAAAACTCAACAACAATAAAAGCCCTGGCGTCGATAACATTCGTGTTTTAGACCAAAAATACATACGTAATAACCGAAATCACACCATTAATTACGCATTTAATTAATACTTGTACATAGTATAAAACAAAGTCGCTTTCTCTGTCCCTATGTCCCTATGCCCCTTTGTATGCTTATATCATCAAAACTACACAACGGATTTTGATGCGGTTTTTTAATAGATAGAGTGATTCAAGAGGAAGGTTTATATGTATAATTCTACGCAGACGAAGTCGCGGGCAGAAGCTAGTACTTGTATAAAAACGTCTACCTATCCGGACTTGTTAAAACTGGGTATTATACGCCCCATTCGTAAAAAGGGTACATATACTGATAATGACAATTACAGACCTATAACATCTTGCCATGCGTGAATAAAATAGCTGAGAGGTCATCGGGACCGAGCTGAAGAAATTTTTAAATAGCAACAATATAGTAACCGATAATCAACACAGATTCCAGCGGAACCGGAGTACCTCACAGTTGTTAACTAAATTTACTAATGAGGTGAATGGCTACCTCAATGAGCGAAAGCAGATAATTGCCGTTTTCATAGATTTCAGCAAGGCATTTGACACACTGAAATATTCTACACTATTTGTCAAACTGCAGCAAAATGGTATAAAAGGTCCTCTACTCAAGTGGTTCGAAGATTACCACAGCAACCGACAAACAAGGACCGACCGAATATCTAATTTACGTAAATGACACGTGTAACATTTTTAGGGTGGTTCTGTCTACCAGTTTGCTGTGACAACACATGCCCAATGACCGCTAACCAAAATCTAACTGAGGCACAGAACGCCATGCAATACAATATCAACCAACTATGCAAGTGGGCGCATGACGTAGGTTTAGTAATAAACGCCAAAAAAACCAAAGTTATCCACATGCAGTCGCCACACTCTGAAGCAGGGCTGGCCAACTTTATTAGACCCAAGATCTCCTGTTTACTAACGAAACCCTGTGCAATCTACCAATTACATACTTGATGTTGATGTTGTTGTTGTGGGGACGCCTAGCCAATTACATACTTCATGAAACCTTAAATCAGCAGTTGGTGATCAGGTTGCGCAGTCTGGTCTACGTATTTATATTTTTTGCCTTGCCACGATCGACTGGACTAACAGTCGCGATCGACCTGTTGGCCACCCCTGCTCTAAAGAGACAGGGGTTCCTAAAGTCATAGCACATAAACATCATTGCATGCATAACATTAGTCATTCATGCAAATGTGAAGCGCTCGAACTCGTTGATCAACACATGTACTTGGGATTTATTATAGATAGCAGAATAATTTAATTGGAGATCGCCTGTTGACTGCGTCTGCTCAAAACTGAGATCTATCATGGCCAAGATAAATATAAAATTCCATATAAAACATTACGAATGCTTTACCTATCACTGGCGGCTTCAGTAATTTCCTACGGCATTACTAGTTATGGACGGAGTTATGAAACCTACCTAACACAAATTTACAAACTTCAACTAGCTTCATTAAAAACAATGGTAACTTATAAAGTCAAAAACAGATTTAAAGATAATTACGACGATTTGTTCAGACACTGTAGCGTAATTAGTCAACGCGTTCAACAGGTTTAGCTTTTCCTTACTAACAGAGGAACGTGACGAAATACCGTCACTGGAAAGGAAGTCTCGTCCAACTCAACTGCGTACGCTTACATACTCGCTGCCACGCAAAAGTAACTCTTACGGTAGAAGAACCAATAAGTATTTGTTACCTCTCACTCTTAACTACCTACCAAATGAGTTATTGATCGATCTCGCCACATACTACATAAACCTTTGAGGTTTTTAATAAAGGCTCAATTTGTAAAAACTTTATTGTGAAACCAAAATAAATTATAAATAAATTAAAAAATAAATAAAAATACCAAGCTTTAAAAGTAACACGTCGGTATTTAGTAATCTCAATGAAGTCTTACTGTGACGTCGCTGCGTGGTTGTAATGTAGCTGCCTTCCATTCTCCAGGCCAGTGGCCCGCGACTACGGAGTAGGGCCAGTTGGTAGCGACACCTCGCCCGGACCGTTCAAACCTATAGTCAATCATAAATTCATGAAAGTCAGTAATAGTAATCGAACTGTTCGTTAATAGTTCAATATCTTCATTCCTCTTACCAAGCGCGTATGTCTTCTATGACTTCGTCAATGTTACTGATCGGCGCTCGTTTGTCAAAAACTGAGGTGTCGGTCACGCCGTAATGTAGTGGTATGGCTTCGCGCGTCACGGGACATTCGATGTCCCTGTTAAAATAAAATACATATTTCATTAGGAAAGTGACATGGTAAGAGGGACTGTATCTTCTATTCACCATCACGGCTATATGGACTCGGACACTAACGTATTTTCCGATCTATGCCATAGTACGCTGTATGCACATACAGCCGTGATGAATTTTTAACGAAATAAATAAATATTGTCAAAATACGAAACTGATACCTACTTCAATCTGAAATGAAAAAAACAATGTTACAACTCTTTGATCAAACTTGCCCTATTTGTTGAAGTATGTGAAGTATGTGTATGTGAAGTGATATGGCTGGATTACATTTTCCTCTTTTTCCATTTATTTAAGCAAACGCGCGAACGAAATACAAATCAAACCTTCTTATCTGTGACAGTTCAGATCGCGCAGTCCACGCAGGGCTATTTGTCTTTGTCAGGCAACAGACTATAACATTAGGCTAAAAGGCAACGTTCAGAACGCGGGATAGCAATACACACATATATGTACATACGCGGCAAACACATAACGCTCCTTTTGGGCTTCGCTGCAGTCGGGTAAAAAAGGAAATGCAAGTTCTCACTTGTATTGGAACGAGAGCTGGTGCTTTGCAGCGGTGGTGCCGGGCGCGAGCAGGTGCGAGCAGGCGCCGCGGCCCGGCGTGGGCTGCACCAGCGGCGGCGGCCGCTCCGCCGGCGGCGACAACTCCAACGTCGACACCTCCGTCTCCGTCGTGACTAGCACCTGCACGGCAATATTGCAATAATTTACTGATTTAATTGAACTGACGTAGAAACTATTGCTGGTCGTAAGTCCAAAAGCCTTATTTCTGAGGTCCGTTTTCGCTTTTGGGTGTGGATTGAAGGGAAAAAACTGAAGATGTGATCAATGAAGACAACTGAAACTCCCAGATTTGAAAATCTGTTTTAAACAGTTAAAATTATACAGACGGCTACCTCTCCTTACCGAACTACTAGTGTTCTATATGATTTGAGTATTGCGTGACTCGAGAATAAAAGATTATTTTGCAACATTTCTGATATCAAGCACTCGTTCTACTTTTGCCTTTACAGGTCATTGTGTCATTTTCTCAATGTTCATCGGCATTAATTGGTCTTAACAATGCACATGAATATTGATGTCGATGCCCATCAGACATTAAATTCATTTCATTATCTATAATAATTTGAAAAATAATAGTGTACTAAAGGCAAATTGTAAGTGACCTATACCCGTGACGAGGGACATTGATAAAATACATATAAGCACTGTGTGTAGTGTACTGACATCGGTATCGAGCGGTAAATGCGAGTAGAGCACGTAAAGCGGCCAGACGGCGGCGAGCACGCGACCGTCGCTGCGCGCGCGCACCACGCGACACCAGACCGACACGTACGCCGTCTCGCCCTCGCTGGGCACTGCAACACACAAGGACACACGAATAGACCACTGCCGAGCACAGGCCTCTCCTCATAATAGTTTAGGCTTAGTTCGCACGCGGGCCAGTGCGGATTGGGAACCTCACACACACCATTGAAATTCACGCGCAGGTAACCCCATTCAACTTTCTCACATAAATTCCCAGAAACTCAGAGGTGCGCGCCCGCAAGCTCCAACCCACAACCATCAGATCTGTTGAGAGGTCATAAGTCAACCACTAGGATTTAGTTATGGGGTACGATGTTGTGATCATATTATGCATAAAGACGTGATATATGTTTATGTATGTATCTATGTAGTCACCTGTAACTTGGGTGACTAAAGCCGCCGCACATACATCCGCAATCACTGTAGTACCGACAAATTTTGCAAATTTTAATGCTTACATACATAAGTTGAACATTTCTTTGCCAAGTTACCTTTAACTAGCCACGGGACATTTTCTTTGGGGCATTCCTTCAAGGGTATGTCTCCTGACCAGCCAGTCTCTTGAGATGTGAACTTGATTCTGAAATCGTATCAAAACACAACACATACAAATGAATAATCGAGTTTTATTATTTTAGGAGTATTTTATTGAATCAGGCGTTACTTTGCGGAGGTCCATTTCAACGAACAAAAATTTACCTTGCTACTCCGCTACTTACGTGCAAGATAACCAAGCCTGTGTGAAATGTATATGTTTTTCATGCAATCCCTCCCTCCACTGCTGCCAATAAAACACACATAAATCACACAAACTTAATTATCCCTTACCACACAAACACTGACGCGTTTCGATCCCCCTACGGGATCATTTACTCACTTAAGCACCATTTCACAGTCGGCGCCACACAGCACGCTCCGTCCAACACTTTCCGGGTCGAGCTCGCCCGAGCACACCGATCTCCAGGTCTTAGCATCCGCGCAGCGTGCGCGCACCTAAAACACGGCTCATTGAACACTTGTTAGGTCAACAATAAAATGCAGATCATCCTTTTTATTGACTGCACTTTAGATCGTTCAGCTTTTACAGCCGATCTTGTGGCTTGTACTGTACACAACAGGCCGTGTTCGGCCTTCGCTATATCGCCATTGAGCACATCAGCACAACAATACATTGCCCCCCTTTACACAATGGTGATTGCCTGTAATGGGCCACTGCAGTTCATTGTGAACTGAACACTAATGTTAAACAAAACGTATTTCATTAATTTTTTTTTAGAAAGAGTCGGCGTATGTGTTGTCCTACTCATCCTGCAGTGTGGGTATACCTTGTAGAGCAGCGAGCGCCGCAGCGCGTTGGCCAGCACGAGCCGTCCCGCGAGCAGCAGCTGGCGACGCGCGCCGGCGGTCACCACGCGAGCGTGCAGATACACGCCGCCGCCCGGCGTCTCCACGCCGCCCAACGCCTCCGCGTCCTCCAGCCGAATGCGGCAAGCGTTCGATGACAATGACAAACCTAATAAAAGGTATAGTATAAGCATTTAGGACGAAGGCAATTGGGATCGTGCCAAAATTAACAAATAATCAAACACCGAAAAAATATTCATTAGTAATAAATATACATACATAAATCGCGTCTTTATCCCTTACGGGGTAGACAGAGCCTAGGGTAACAAGACCCTACCCAAAACAAAGCTACGTAAAAACATAATATCCAAATTAATTGCTTGAAATAGTCCGTTTTATCAAATAAAGGTGTCAAAAGCACAGCTTTAAAAAAAAAAAAACTTACTAGTAGACCAACGCCAGTCTGCAGCTGGCCCAGCGAGGGCGAATCGCAGTTTCAACGGCGCTGCTGGAGAACGCCACCTAAAATAAATTCATAGTAAGGTACACAACGTACGCATTTTTTTTAAAGAAACTCACTGCAAAACACTTTCTTTTCTCTACTGGGTTAGTCGGACAAAGATACACTGAGCCTTGCATAGAGTACCTGTAGGCGAGCCTGGCGCCGGGGCCGAGCGGAACCAGCTCGTCAGTAGCCTCCTGGCCGACGCGCAGGGCGCTGGAGCAGCTGTTGTGCAGCCACAGCGACACGCGCCCCTCTAGCGCCGCCACCGTCGCATCCATCAACGTATTCCGAGACAACAAATCAACTCCGTCGTTGTCACCTTCCGATAGTGACGATGTGTCATCTTTGTACTGCAAATTGGGAAAATAATTACAATCGGGCATTTTGTTAATAAATGACAGTATATAATTTTACTCAAAATGTACTTTATTCCTAATGCATTTGAAGTAGTATCTAGTGGTGCAATTGCTTTGACTAGAAATCCAGATGTATATGTATCCAACATTTACTTAGGGATTAAAATCAACCAACAAAAGTTCAAGCAAAATATGGTTTCTTTTTCTTTTTTCAGCATGATCAGTACTTTTGTCCAAAATTTTAAGCAATAAATGAGAACGGAGGGCAGAACGTCTGCGATGTCTAACGCTCTTTAGTAAAATCTATGCGCTTAACTCATACGGCCGCGGCCCTGTACTCAATGCGCTATACTATATCGGCCGTCGCTACATCGGTATTGCACGCCACGATAAGCCCATTAGTAATTGTCCGCCAAAAACCAACCTTTTGTATGGCGAGCTGCCAGTCGTCTGCGAGCGCACGCAGCGTACGAAGGCGCGGCACGTGCAGTGCCACGCGCATGGCGTCGCAAAAGGCGCGCACGCGGCCCGTCGCCACCGCGCATTCACCAGGCGCCGACAGCGCCGCGCGCAGCCGCGTCGCGCCCACCGCCTGCTCCAGCGCGCCCGTCGAACACTCCAGCACGTCACACCTTGACAACACCAACACCATAACAACTAAGTAAGTGGATCACTCAATTGAAAGATTTGGAGCAAACAACAACAGCAATTATGTGAAGCGAAGCTAAACAAAAGCTTGTATTACAACTGGTTGTACTAACGAGAGCTTGGTGTCCAACAGTAGAAGACGGCCAGCGGGCGAGCCGAGCAATGCGTGCGCCGTGGCGTCACTCGCCACCACGCTCAGCACACGGTGACTACGCATTAGCGGGCGTGACACGTAATAACCCTCCAGAGCAGTCTTGTGACTGCAACATCAACATTAAACAGCACTGTATTAAATAAATGCTGAATACTCTTTTCCTCTGGTATTATTAAAAGAATTGCAAGACATGATTTTTACGGTTTGACTCACGATTACAAATTGAGGAAGATCCGACTAATTTCGATCATTTCTGAGGGTAGTGTGGCAGTTTCGGTATTTTTGGGGAGGGCGGAGCGTCACTCATGAGCGCACTCACTCAACTTGAAATCGTCAATTACCTACATCTTTTAATTTTATTTTTTACTTTATTTTTTACTTTCATGAGCGCACTCACTCAACTTGAAATCGTCAATTACCTACATCTTTTCATTTTATTTTTTACTTTCTCAATCTCTGTCTGCCTCTCTCAATCTTAATGTACAATTTGCCTATGCAATATGTGCGACACTATAGAAGAAAACGGAAAACCAGTTTCTATAATCCAAGAATCTTACGTTACTTGGTATATTTGGTAAGCAATTGTACCTAGAGAGGTTAAGCAGAGAGTTGTGCAGATGCAGCTCGAGCTCGGTGCAGCGCAACGCAACGCGCATGCGCGGCAGAAGACGCGGTGCGAAGTACGAGTCCACGCGCAACGCGCTCCAAAGTTGCTCAGCCGAAACTGCGTCGCCGCTAGCCGCCGCGGTCTCGTCTCCTCGCGCTATTGTCTTAAAACGGACGAAATTACTCTGAATTAATCTCGCAGACAGAATGACAAGAACTTAGAAGCATAGGAAAGCAAAGCAGTGCCTATGTAAATTATTAAGCTAACAGACTTAACTTACCAATGGATCATCTCTAGGCAAAAACCTGTCGATCTGGAACTCAAATGGTGGCTCTTCTTTGTCGTTTTCAACGTGTGCTCGAAACCTCCACATGATTGCAAACACAATGTCTGAAATTGCGTTTTTTTATTATATTTATTCCTGGTTACTTCTAAGTATTTTGCTGCGATATGTACATGTAATGCTGTACGCATTCCTCATATCGCGAAAATAATCCAAAACTAGAATACTGAATCAATAGATATAGGAACGTTTAATACTATACCTGGTGGAGGCACGTATATATTAATTTCTCGAGGCTCAGTTACTGGTAGTTTAATATACGTGTGCGGCTCCCATTTTCTCAATAAGGTATTGTACAGTTCTAAGACGCAATTCACCTCCTCATTCTGCCGTTGTTAAAACATAAAAGTATTAAATAACAAAATTTCCATTAGAACAACTCATTTCACTTTATTTTCGTAAGACCCAATATGAAAGAAGCTTCCGCAAATGTAAAAATTATGTGCATTTCTTTTATTTTAATCAACGGAAATTTATCATTAATCTCGAAGCAATTAGGTTCCAACACAAATTGGTTGTATAACTATTTGTGTATTTAATGGGTGTTACAAAGTTAAAGTATTCCGTAATAAAAAAAACTTACAACGTCAGGAACTGGGTTGACCGTTATTTTAGTGATCGTTCGAGGATGAGGATACCGCCAAGAAACCGTATCGCCGTATAACATCACTTGGTAAGCCATTGGCAGCTGGCCACCGCTTACTATTTTGAAGGCTCCACTCCTGAAATGTCATGACAACCAGATAAAACGTGCAACTGTTAAGCTAAATCAAATAACTGAAATTCTAGACAGTTTTTTTTTGTATGTATTTTTGTGTATTCCAGCATGGAAAATGTTGGAGAGCCTTTAAAGTAACACCTGTCATTAGAACACTCGCTGTAAAAAGTGATATCGATTTTGAGGTTAAACCACTGTGACGCCAAAGCGACGCGAGAGCTGTGATGCCTCACCCACGACCCACATAGCAGACTGAGCTACAAAATGCAATAGCGACAAGTTTACGTTTGGTATTATCGTGACGCAGCAAGCAGATGCTAGTAATGATTGAGAACATATAATATAAGTATTATATTACGCCGTTCACTTTCATTAATTAACACCAGTACAGTCACCTAGAAACATAACTTAAACGTAACCGTACTTGAGATCGTCCTTGTAATAATGGTCCTCAACTTCAGTCGAGTCTAGCGAGGAAGCAGACACACCGCGGCCAAGTGCGTAGGTGGTCGATTGTTGCTGCGAGACGAAGATGCTGTCTGCACTCTCTGAGGAGAGCGGTGGCGGCTGCTGGATAACACGGAATTATTAAACCACGTAACCCACCTTTAGTGCTTAAGTAATACATTTTGTTCAGAATAGTTTAAGTCAAAATTAAAAAGTCAAGCCAAATCAGTTAACCTGTTCTGACATTATTTTTAGAACGCGCTAGATATTGTTACAAATGAGTCGTTTTCAAAAAATATATACATAGTTAAGGGCTTAATCACAACAAAAATTAATCGATTCCTTTGTGTTACGACAGTTTCACGTTTATTACATTGCAAAAAGGGTGAAAAAGTCGAAACACAAAGGAATCAATTAACTTTTGTTTCAATTAAGGTCCTTAACTGTGTACATGCGTTTTGAAAACGACTCAAATATGTATACAGCATTCTGAGCATCATCAATACTTCTTCTGACTCTCTTAAAATATATTGGAATATGTTTCACAAAAAGTATTATGTGTGAACAGATTTATTACCTTTTTATAATATAATTCTTCTAACGTTTGCTTAATGCTCTTAAGGGCAGCGAGATCCTCGGGCCTGACGTCGAGAGTAACGCGATCAAGGTCTATAGCCAGGTGAACGCAAGGCTCCTGAGCTGAGGCACCACCTTCCACTCTTCGCCAGGCTTCACATGTTGATTCCAATTCCAGTCTAAATAAACCACATAAGTCAATTAAAATTAAAACGTACCAGTCATAATCTGCTTTTATCGATTCGACAGACTATCATGATCATGATAAATGATCTGTTAACTAACACAGAAGTATCGACGCAACCGTTATTAATAAGTAAACGTTAAAAGTCTTCGTCAAAAAGTGTACAAAAAACTTCACTCTTCAATTTGTATCTAGCGACAATAATAAGTGGATTAAACACATAAAAAAAGACTTTTACAGTCCCTGATTCTAAGATACTATTTTTATCAGAATCAATATAAAATTTAATGAACTGTCATGCGTGAGCTCTACACATGTATATTAAAATTGTATGGTAGGCATCTAACCCGAGCATAAGCGGCTGCATAAGCAGATGCCGGCTGTCGCCGGGCGGGCCGGCGGCGGCTAGCAGCGCGCCCACTTGCGCGCGCGCAGTCAGCCGCTCCGAGCGCTGGCCCGCCGCAATTTGCAGCGACGCGCTGTCCCAGCCCAGAGTACCCTCGCACCCTGACAGGCCCACCTGACTCGCTTTTATCGTGATGCTCTCGAATGAACGCTGAACTGACCATAAAAAATATTAATTGTATAACAAAGTAACAATTAGGTTAAGCATGCAATAAAACAGGATTTAAATATGACATACCAAAAACTTATACACACCCATAAATTTACGTAGTTTCAAAAGCACAGGCAATTCGTCTATCTTCCCAACATCTGTAGGTTCTGTGCTGGTACTTACTGGCTTAATATGACTCTTTATCTACAAAAGACAAATGTCATATAAAATCACGAAAAGGGAAAATAATACAAAGAAATATTAGTACTTCCATGCTAGTCTTACCAGACTAGCACCAGACTGCTACCGCAAAGAAAAAACATAGAATGTACCAGCTGTTTCTCTTCCCCGCGTGGATCGTAAAATCCCTGGAAGGAATGGGCGAAAATCTTAGGAATCATGATATAGGTGATGCGGCTAGCAACCATCACTATTTTAATTCCTCTTTCCACATATATTTTACACCCAGTCACGCTAAACGTGGTCTTTACTTATCTCTTGTTACTCTGGGCTCTGTCTTGTCTATCCCGTAAGGGATAAAGAGGTATTTATTTAATAAGTGTGTATAATGTATGTAATATTAGTATCATAGTTACCATTTCAATCATAAGATTTAAGCGCTTTAACTTTTCCCCGGAGACCTCCAATAGCACAGGGCGTTCGATATCCACAGCGACAGTTCCTTTATTACCGCCTGTGCTGCTCGCCAAGTATGATGTGCTTCCTGCTATTAAATCGATTGCATCAGCTTCAGTAAAAGACTATTTCATTCAAATATAGAGTTTAAAGATTCCTTACCGGCTGATGGTACGACAATCTTCACGGTAGCTAGTGCTGGTGGAATATCGGTTGCAGGGTCAGGCACTCCCTTGGCTGTAGAAAGTATTGCCTCACCCCAAAAACCGTGCACTACGCCCGCACCAAAACCAATCCACGCATTAAATAGTGAAACCTAATCAAAATAAAAAGGTGAGTTAGTATATCGCGCTTCAATTGCAAAGTCAAATCAAAACATGGACGTCACGGATGAAATATCTCGTTATGCTTGTTACTTATTTGATTACTAATATGTTAAGGGGTAAATTTTGTTTGTTTGTGTGTGCCCCTAAATTAAGATTTAGGCTTTAGGATTTAGGAGTGTAAGCACTCTATAACTGAATAACACTTTCATTATAATAATTTTATTTCCGGCAAAGTTCTCGCGGGAAACAGAAAGAGTATTATATTTCATTTCAAACATGGATGTTTCGACTTTGAGATGAGATTTCGAGGCAAGTATCGGAACAGGTGAATAGTTGTTGTTTACGTTTCATTTAATTAAAATTACAATGTACGTAATGTACCTGCAGGTTTGATTGGGATTTCTTCTTCCAATAATACAAGTTAGGCTGATATAGTGTCCAGTGCAGCAGCGGCAAATTACCCTCACGTTTTCTCGCGTGCGGCAATTCGGCCTGCAGAAAGCACAAATAGTTAAGTTTCAAAATAAACAACGTGTTTCATATGCTAATAACATTTTTACAAGGAACGTGTAAGGATTCGCATAACAACTATAAACTATTGGATTAAAAAAATGAAAAACAACAAAACGCATAATTTCTAATGAATAATGATCAGTTAACCTAATATGCAATTGCATAGGTAGGTAATTAATAAAGGATATAATAGTCATCTTGTATAATGTGTAAAACGTGCAAAATACATTTAATACCTACACACAACAAAGCATTTTGGTCGAAAAAAATGGTTCGGACCAAATGACAGGTTTGTACAATATAGTTTTTATGGTTTTGGTGACGCCCGATATCACATACTTAAGTAACGCTCATCAACATTATGCATTTTAATCGTAGTTTAAATGTTGTGATGCAAAAAGTTTAAAGATATAGGTATCAAAGACATTACGTTCACGTCAAGTTTTGTATGTCCAATATCAGCGTGTATGTCCGTAAGGCTTCTACTGTGACTCTTGCTTGTGTTGGTTTCTTGAAGATCTTCAGCACAGGTGAGCGAAACTCTTTCCTCTTTCGGTGTCGGCTAAATAAAATAAAGGACTTCATTTAAGTATTCATTAAATGAGTACGAGTTTGATGTAATCACATACCGCGCTGCGCTGAATGCGCTGGTAGTTTCAAAAAGACATGTAAAAAAGCCCTTGGCGACCACTTTGCACAAATAAATTTTCATTTTCATTAGCAACGCATGCAGAAAGATTTGAATTTAGAATGTTAAAGAGGTTAGATTTCAGGTTATGGCGGACACCGCGTGCAAAATTATTTTGTCAAATTTAAAACTAATGAAGCGAGTGTTTGTGCGGACAGTGGATTTTTGGGTAAGTTTAGGGCAACATTTTTACTATAATATAATATTATTACACTTTTTTATACACATAGTTTACACGAAATTTAAGGAAAGCACGACATAAAATTATTAATTTATTACCTATTCACAATCCAGCGCACCATCGAGGGAATATTTAAAAAACACCTGTACACTTCGTGTTAATAAACTTGTAAGTATCAGTACCTCAACGTCTTGCGTTGTTGCGGTTGCCACGCTGGCTTCGCTCGGCGGCCGCAATGCAACGATCTCTGGACTATTGTCATCTTCAACATACAGCGACATCTCGATCATTCCCATGGTCACAAAAATTTCCAAATAATCTGATGCATTTGCCCTAAATAAAACATCAAAGAGTAAAGTTAAATGTATTGTTCTGCCTTTACATATTAGATAGAAAAATAAAATTCTTACGTTTCCTCAAGAAAGGCAATCGATACCGATTTTTTTGGCATACTAGTCGGGTCAAACAACTGTCGACTTGATTTGGACATGTTTATGTCTACGCCAGAATCTGCTGCAAAGCTTCGATCGAAACCTAATGGGGTTGTTGTTTCTTCTACAAGCAAATAAAGTAAAGCAAAAGTTAGTTTAGATAATAAAACCGATTAAGAAAAAGAAAAGCAAGTACCTTCTTGTAGAGCTGGACCGCTAGATATAGCGTCGTTCTCGTTCGTGGATTTCTGTCCTAAAATCAACGGTGCATACGGACACACGCCGAATATCTCATTGTCTAACGATGAGAACGACTCATAGCTGAAACAAAAAAACAATTAATTTACTGTGTATACTTGCACCTAAGGTCTTACTGACTGGCATTCGCGCTAAATATACAGCTTAGATTCAAGCAAGTAGTCACTACATAGTATAAAACAAAGTCGCTTTTTCTGTCCCCAAATCCGTATGTATGCTTATATCTTCAAAACTACACAACGGATCTTGATGCGGTTTTTTTTAATAGATAGAGTGATTCAAGAGGAAGGTTTATAATGTATAATACGGTTTATAATGTACATACAGTAAATATAAATCTAAACCCTGAATAAAGCCATTGATACGTAATGTTTTCTGAAACAGCAAGTGTCAAAGTGTCATTCATCATTCGTACCTAGAGGATAGAGCCTTCTTAGCATCTGCCACGACGTGTTGCGCGAGAATGATCTGCTTCATGCTTATTTCTACGGCGCAGTCCGAGGCCAGGTTCAATTCAAGCGCGGGGCCGCACGCTAACCCGCCGCAAATATACAGAGCCGGTGCTATCACACAGTTGAAGTCTACTCTGTAACAAAACATTCATATCACTGAATAACCGCCTTCGGTGTTTAACATGTATGTCGCTAATATAGGACACAAACGGCGATTTGACAAAATCTACTAATTAAGGGGATTTTTAATTAATTTGTAGATGTAATTAATATTGACTTGTTTTGGTCTATTTTAGGAAAGATGAACAATACAAGACAAATCATTATGTTAACGTCTGCAATAAATGTACATATCTAGGATTTGGCAAAATTTATGTTTTTATCGTGGCCCTGCGACATAATAATATATAATATATGCATACATGTAACAGCTAACATGGTTGCCGACGTTGTCGACATACAATCAAACTTACGCGTGAAGAATAGGTGTAACGATTGGTGAAACAGGTGGTTGCGTCCATTTCACTGCTGGATTTTCACTGCCTGCGCTTGATGAATTGCGCATTACACTTGCCTAAAAAATTAGAAACTATACAGTACACAAACAAGTACTAAAATATTATTATGTTTAAGTATAATTTAACTTAATAATGACCTCTTGTTGGACAATCTGATTGAAGTGTGCGGACTGTATCGCAACATTTTTGATGTAAACCTCATACTGGCGGCCCTCCAGACCGCCGGCGCTCCCTGCCCAGCCGCTGTCTGTTCCGCCAGTCACAGCTCGACTAAACAAATTGCCATTAGGAATAACATGAATCATCTTTTAAATCACAATGGCTAACGTTAATATCTCAGAATCCTTACCGACATATTGGATTTTCCGGATATGGAGTAACACATATTTTACCAACCTGAAAATATGACGTTTAATTAATTAAAAAAAATACACTTGCAATTTACAGAACATTCCCGAATAAGAAAAACCCTTTTGGTATTCACTACAGCTCACAAGAGCGTAAACCAATACGGTTGAATTCATAAATTTCTATGCAATTTATTCTAAAGCATTTATAGGTATAAATAATGAGATATACAATAAACAGGAACGTGTCCTCGTCAGACTTTTCCTTGTGTTCTGTCGTAATCATTAGTCGCATGCCCCCGGCAGATACGTAACAAAAAGGCCACTGCCATGCGCTGCTTCTGAAAACAAATTTGATGATTTAGATCCAGTTACGAATTAATCAGAAAGATGCCAGCATTTAGTACGTACCTTTGTTGGGTTTCAGATTGTAAAGGACAGAACGATGGTGGCGCCATTTCTTGGTACAAAGACAAAATATTTTCTAAAACATCAGGCTGCAATACAGCTTCCAAAGGCGCGAGTGTTGCGTATATTTCCCACATGCTATCGAGGCCCTGAAAATTAATTAAAACAAATTTATATGTACTTTAAAACTCCTAAATTAACGTGCAGCATACGATTAAGTTTCTTACTGATTTGTTTTCTAGGAGTTTAGGATTAAGTTCTTCCTTCCAACTTTCTGGCAAAGTCGAAATTCTGGAAACGAAATTAAAGCAATTACACACATATAAAAAAAAAACAGATAAAACAATCGTTGGTTTTGGCAACAAATAATCCATTTAATATTCTAAAAATGAACATTATGAAACTAAGCAATCTTACTGCGCCTGCGTGATGGTAACGGCAAGGAAGTGGTTCTCTTCAATCGCCTCGGTAGGCTCCCGCGCTTCCAGTACTCGCCCGCCCAGCACGCCGGCTGACCATTCGTCGTTGCTGTTCCTAAACATGACGAAACAAAACGTTTAAGATGCTTCTGCCAACTCTAACCAGACTGTAAACAACGTGTTGACACCCATTGAACGTTTATCTATTGACATTATGACAATAGCGACATCATCATCATTCTAAATATCTTGTAATTTGTTGACATATCAATATCATGTCCATGACTTTTAAATGCTTACTTTTTATGATGTCGTACAGAAGCAGAAGCAACCTTCACTTTAAGCTGGTTGTAATGTTCTTGTAGATCAATTGTTGATATTATGTCATCGACTTCGAAAGCCAGCTTCACATGGTCCGAGGCAATGACAAGCGTCGCTCGGCCCACGACCCATTGGAACCAGAAAAACTTTTTTAGTTTCACTAAAATGCAAAAAAAAAGGTTTTGAAATTGTGACTCGTTTTTAAATCTACTATAAAAATATAATATGATCAAACCTTCTGGAAATCCATAAGATTCAAAAATAGGCACAAGTTCAGAGCGGGTCTCACTAAGATTTTCGTCTGACGGAGTCTGTTGCTCATCCAGTTCAGACACAGATCTGAAAATTATATTAGATTACTAGAAATAATGAAATAGAAAACTTAACGCACCTATTTTCCTTTTAACCGACTTAAAAAAAAGAGGAGGTTCTCAATTCGGTAGCATTTTTTTATATTTTTGTTACCTCAGAACTTCAACATTATTTGAGGACCGATTTGGAAAATAATTTTTGTTGCAAAGGGAATAATTCCAATTTGGCGCCATTTACTCCAAGTCAGGATCTGATGACGAGATCTTGGAAAAATTAAAGGAACTCTTCAAATCAGATACGCATAGCATGACGATTGGGTACATTTCAATGTAAGATTCGTGGAAAGCACTATTTTGTGAAGTAGAACTGATAACGAAGTCCACAGATGGTTACGGGAACTATAGGCTAGGTCCACTAAATTTTGATGGCGGTTTTAATTAAATTTTTCTTTCCATAATGCGTATACATCCTACTTTAGTAAAAACTTTAAACTAGATTTTGCTACCTTATAAGTGACCGACGGGAGCTGTCTAGTGAGGAGTGCTGCCGAGGTAATATTAGCGGGGCGCGATGCATTAGTATATGGAGATGCCTTAAGCAATGCACGGCGGCCGCTACTGTATGTACCTGCCGCAGAAAACTTTAACGTTTAAAAGTTCCATAATTGTGAAAATCGCAAAATTTTGAGATTAACCTTACCTGATCTTGTTCGAGTCTGACTGTGACAGGCGGAGTGTCAGCGTGCAGGTGGACTCCAATGGACACCACCGGCCCTTTTATTGTCGTTTCGGTTGGTTCGTTCTTTGATTCTTGTGTCTGAGGCTATTTTAATGGAAAATAAACGGTGTAATTTACATAAAAAAGGGTAACGCAATAATAGACATTAGTAAGAGTATTACTTACTTCCACGCTTGGTTTTCTACGCCTGAAAAGGAGTTGCTACGTTAAAAATTGTACAAGAAAAATCAAATGTAAGTACTTATTGTGAATTTTAATGCACTTACTTAGCAGGACCTCGAACAAATTCCTTCAGAGTTGAGGGTTTGAAGTCAACACCAGCGGTGAAATATTTCATCCTCTGAAAAACATGAAGTTTTCGATCGCAGTTAAAATAAGTGTACAACTTTTTGACAACATGCTGTAGACTAAAAATGACCACCGCTAAATACAGTAACAGAAGAAATGGCTGATTAAATGCAAAAGGGACATATTTCATAATCTGACACTAGTACATTTGAAACCTTAATATAATGAACGGCTTTTGTTTTTGCATGCAATAGCGAATGATTTTGTAGTTCGTCCTTTTTTAACCGACTTCAAAAAAAGGAGGAGTTTCTATGTGCATTTAATGAACGAATAGTTCACTTAAATTAACAATTTACCGTCAGAAATAATAGTAGTTTATGTGAATGTATCATAATGAAGGGCATTAAAATAAGAGTGTGGGTTTACAAAACGAACGAAGTGAGATTTATAATAAGATCACACGAGGGTTTTAATGCCTAATTATAAAAAATTACAGACATTACTTTATCTACACACATATCATAAGCAATCTATGATGTGTTCAGGATAGCACATATTACAACCGGCATTGCGGTATTGAATTCTGGTCAAACTGATCTCTGAGCCCTATTTGCTCATCGATCACTCATTTTATACTGAATGGCGGCAAATGAAAACTTTCTTTTCTTCTTTTTTTTCAGAGACAACCTAGAGTTGGTCCCAACTATCATAAAGTTTGATATCAAGTAACGTAAGATTTGACGAAATTGTTTGCAATTGACGTTTCCTTTCGAAAGAAACGTCATCTCGACTGATAATAAAATTGAGGTCAAATCAAATAAATAAATTAATAATAATAATATAATTGTTTTGTTTTTCAGAGATGATCGAAACTTGAACGTCATAATCACAATAAAATCGAATTCGATGTTATTATGCAGATTGTTCTTTTATGCTGGTCGTAAAATGCGATTTTTGAACGCATTAGAGAGGGTTTATGATTTGTGTAGATAAAGAAGGTATAAAAATTACCGTCTCGTCAGGCGTACGGCCGGCTACTTTCTGGTCTTGCTGCGGTTTAATCCACGAGCGTATCTGCATTGTTTTGGTGACCACTGACAGCGTGACGGTGGTCGTGACGGGCTCGAGCACGGTACGCATTTTGACGGCGCTGCTCGACATTTTGAGGTGTGAGCGCAGGCCGGTGGCGCGCTCGCAGCCCGTGTCCACGATCTCGCGGGCCTTCAACGTGTAACATGACACATCGCCGAGTCGTAGCTTCCATGGAAACGAATCCATCTTCTCTTCTGAGGCAGGACCTGCCAACAATTAGTGATTATGAAAGGTTAATTGAAATAATGACAATAATGCAAAACATAATAAGGTACTTACGATTTTCTTCTGGTGGTTGCGTTCTAAGTGTGGGGCCGTCATGTCGTATATCGTTCCAGAGATACTTCATCATAACATTCGAACTGAATGTTACTTTTCCAACACTGTTAACATTAAAATTTGCCATAAGTAATCGTGTTAACCAATATTCGTTAGAGAAGTGTGGTGCAATGTACAGCTGTGTGGCTCCACTTTCAGCATTAGCGCGGTTACCTGAAGGCGAGCACATGACGCTCCATGGCGGCGTGACGCTCCATGGCGTCGCGCAGCGTGGCGCAGTCCACGGCGGAGGCGCTGCTGGAGGTGAAGTAAAGCAACGCCATGCCCAGCTCCACGTTGACCAGCATGCGTTGCAGTCGCTCGTGCAGCTGCAACATCAGCTCCGGCAGCAAGATGGACTCTCGTGGTGCGGGCTATGAAACATTACAAATATGAACCTTTAAAGTTGTCAATAGTTTAATAGCAATATAGTAAACTCTGTAGCATTATTGTTGAACCTCGGCCCTACGCCCGCAGCTTCGATCCGTGGAAATCATACTTATTTTTCGCCTACATAAGAAGAGTGTCGAAGGTGATAATAGTAAATGTAAATAAGCATGGTACTCATTTAATCGCTATCGGATACATAGGAGCCATCTAGGACTGCATTATGATCCGATATGAAGTCCGTGTTCACATATTCTTGAGCACCTTGAAGACTACACCTGTTTAATATGAAGGTTTGTTAGCTTTTACCGGCTGCGGCGGCGCGGCGGCGGGCGGCTCGCCGGGCTCGCTGCTGGAGCCGCCGCTGCGCGGGCGCACCGCGTGCACCAGCTCCGATCCCGAACCCGTGCGACTCGCGCCGCGACCGCTCGACGACTGGACCACATTGTTCAAATAAAATAATACTATTCCGCCAAAATTCAAAGGTAGTAAATGAAATAAGACATTTTGAAGGGACTATGGCACAGTACTATGGCATATTTTTTTGTAAATCTGACACATTGATATATACTATGTCTTATCGAACAAATGGATTCCTAACTCACCGCACAATGATCTCACTGTAAACGTCACAATGATTTTCCGTGCCAATTCAATACAATAATGTAACAATGTTTACTGCGAAAGGGGTCCACAATAGGTCAGGAATCAATTTATTCGATAGTACAACATTGTGGAATGCTCTAATCATTGATAGAAAATATGCCAGAAAGGTGACAGAATTTTTTAATTAATAATAGATTTCTAAAAATGCATAAATGACTCACGGGCGGCGTGGCACGACGTCGAAAGTACAATTGCGACGAACTCTTTGATCCCATAAGCGATTCTGCAATTCATAAAAAAAATGAAACTTGTAACATAACAAAATGAACAACATATTATAAACTAGCTGTTGCCCGCGACTTCCTCCACGCAGAATTAAATATAACCTATGTACATCGAGTATAATGTAGGATTGTAATTGTGAAAGAATTTTCTAATCGGTCCAGTATTTTCAGAGCCTATTAAATGCAATTCCTCTTTACTATAATATTAATGCACAAAATCTAGATCCATAATCAATAGTGACTTGCTTGTGTGTTGGATCTTTCTTGCTTAGCCGGATGGATTTGGATGAAATCTAGAATGAATGTTACTCCCTGATATAACCCATAGGTCAATTGTATATTGAGATAATTTTTAACAAATTTAATTCAACACGGACGAAGTCTTAAAGCTAGTTTTTTAATGCACTGGTTCACACATACACACACACACACACACACAAATCACGTCTTTATCCCTTACGGGGTAGACAGAGCCTAAGGTAACAAGACCTAAAGGCCACGTTAAGCATGATTTTAGTTTATTCGTAAGACTGAATACTAATAATACTTTGGGACCATAATAGACACGCACAAAGCATTCAGAAAATAAATGAGACAAAGCGAGACAGCAAATGGCACATGTGATGATCAGTTCTCTTACCGGTTGTCACTTTCATATTTGGTTTGTAACCAAGCCAAGCTATTAGAAGTGGGTCCACGCAAGCCGCGATCGGTTGAGACCAAACGCCGATGTATTCAAGAGAGTCTTCAAACTGCTCCTCGCACCACTGCATTGCCACGCGAAGGAACGATCTGCACAGTAATAAAAAAACATTTACCCTCAATTTATTACATGGAAGAAACGAACTATAAGTACGAATGTTTAAAAATGGAATCAAAATTAAGCCTTACGTTGATGTCGATACATCCGGAGCTGAAAAAAGCCACGCCTGCTTCAATTTTCCTTCACCTGAAACAGTTACCCAAGTTGTTGTGTAAGTACTTAAATCACTATCATAATGTAAGGTAATTTTAATTAACAATATTTATTACAACTCGAAATTTTAACACTCAATAATTGCGTTAGGGTCGAAAACATTAAACTGCTGCGGTGCTGCAATATAGAGTTTAGTTTTTAAAAGATTCTAAACGACATATGAATCAGCTGTTAAAAAAGGTGTTGACTTACGGGGTGAATGAAAAGCCATCACTCGCGCAGATTGAACCATCACGATGTGGGTGTTGATTCGATGCGTAATGAAACCGCGCACCGACAGATCTTCCAATGTTGCGTCGATTGCAACTGATTCTGTTCCAACAAATACAGAAAATACAATGCCAGCCACATAAAAGAATTTAAACAAATATATTATATATATATTTACATTGTTGACATTTTAGTCGAATGCAAACTTTTTATCCATGTACATGTAGCATCAAAAAAATGCGTCTTGCCTACAAAAATAGTAGCATGCAAATGAAAAAGATTTTATAACTAGCGTGTATAGTTATGCAAACCTTCATCGGATAAAGCGTCTTTGGCCAGCTCAGTATAACGGAGCAGTAGCGACGGCCGACGCGTAATCAAGGATCCTACCACTTGCCACGCCGCTTGTAGCCGCGCGGCAGAGCCACAAATGTTCAGCTCATCTAAAACACAGTCATGTAACTAAGGTAAATAATCACAAATATGTTTAAACTGGGTCTATACTGGAAGACATTCTATAAGAAAATACTGGAAGGTATTTGTTTTTTACAGTAAGGAAGGCAAACAAATACGGTTACTCCATTTTTAGCGTAGGTCAGTGCAGTCAGGTGGATTCGCAACCTCATATCATAAGAAAGTAACAAGGGTAACTACTAAAAATATTCATCGGACGTAGTAAGAGAAAATTATTCATTCAGACAGCGTTGTCTTTACTCAGCTGTAGAGGGGACATGACTTGAATTAAAAAATACATACGTATTTTAAAACTATAACTCTTTTTGACGGTGTCCCGTCTCGCGAACATTTCGGGGTGCAGCAGTACATGCAGCACGGCGCGCAGATCGGCGCGCGCGACAGACCGCGGCGGCGAATCTCCCGGCGAGCACAGCCGCGCCTCGATTGACGAGAGCGTTGCCGACACGTGCAACCGCGCGCCCTGCCACAGCGGTCCCTCATCTTTTGGCATTTGGCACGCCGCAGAACATACCCTGCACAGAAATTAAGGTATAAGACACTAAAAATTTCTAAATGTCTATGAAAATTAGAACACATAGAAAAATCCGAAAAGTAAAGCTATGGCCGGGAATCGAACCCGGATCCTCGTCATTCCGTGACGCGTGCTATACCCCTACACCACCCATAGCAGGTGGGTAGTCTCCGAATTTTTCTACCTGTTACTAACTGTCACGTGACCTTTGTTACTATGCGAATTTCTCGTCCCTGGTGAGCAGTAGATGTTCCACGGGAGTTTGTAATTGTGTCGTACAGACACATCATTCAAACAGATGACGCCAAGCGACAAAAAATTCGCATAGTAACAAAGGTCACGTGACAGTTAGTAACAGGTAGAAAAATTCGGAGACTACCCACCTGCTATGGGTGGTGTAGGGGTATAGCACGCGTCACGGAATGACGAGGATCCGGGTTCGATTCCCGGCCATAGCTTTACTTTTCGGATTTTTCTATGTGTTCTAATTTTCATAGACATTTAGAAATTGAATTTCTAACGGTAAAACCGTAAAAGTAAACATAAAAATCAAGAAATAAAAATTTCTTGATTCATTTGATAGTGCCTATAAGACACTAGTTCAAACTATCCTTCCAAACACCTGGCGTTCTAATAGAACTACCAAAATTAACATCTAAATATATTTTTAAGATCGTTAACTTCAAAAAAATCATAACCGATCAATGATCAGAATAGTTACTATATAAATCACAGCAAATACTTACCTATGCGGATAAAGTGGTAACGAAACTATTAGCCGCGCCTGCGGTACTTCGATATCAAGCACCAGGGGTGCTGAAGTAGGCTTCTCTGTTAAAGAGTGATCCCATGGTAACATTCGCACACGGAGCCCTTGCACGTTAATATTTATCCGGCGCTGAGGCAGATTCTCGTAAAGCGCTTCGCATTCTTCTACAGTTAATGTTCTCATTGGAATATCTGCAGAAAAACAATGACGGATTTAGTTAGCTTTTATATAAATCCTAAAATTTCACTCTGATAATGAATAGTTACGTTACCTGGAACGGGAACAGGCGGAAGGTCATGGAAAATAGTTTTAACCGCTGATAGTCGATGGATGAGTCCCATGCAACATCTTATATCAAGCGGTTGAATGCTTATCTTCAAATTGTTATCTTCCTCCCAATCGCTGAAAGAATTGTTTCTCATTAAAAATTATCGTCCTCGATATCCTTTATGCAATCAATTTATATAACTCGTAGTAGTTAAGTTTTAATTAATTACCTGTATTGGAAATCAATAGGTGGACTGTCGTAGGGGTTAGTAATAACATTCGGCGGAGACCTGACGTGAGAGTATTCCAGGTATATAACTGGTGACATTAATTGCCAGAGGTCTTCATCGTCTTTTCGCTCTGCATCTTTGGCGCCGCTGCAAGTACCTCCAATATTTTGTTCGAGCACCTCGGTAACAGGAGCAAACTGTAAAAATAAAACTAAATTGAAGATTTCATTTCAAATCGAAATTCCAATAAAACGTCATACATGGTTCAAACAAAGCCACCTCTTGAAAAAATGAATCACACGCAGACGCGGTTCCGAGTGTCCCATATACGTATTGTTTAGTAGACGAGGACAAAAACTTTATGCTTGTATTGTGACATTCTAGTATGGGACATTGTATTACATACACAAACAAATAATTCTTACCTCGCCTCGATTAGGTGACTCACTGCATTCCTCTTCTGCCGCTTCCGCTAGCTCTACTTTATATTCTAAGGTTTCAGCAGGCCATGTCCAGGGTTCCTTTTCGTCTTCAGCATTTCTCTTGTCTATGTATATTGTAGGTCTATCATTAATCTACGCAAGAAAAAAAATGTTTAGACAACTCCTGCCTAATGTCGTCTCAACGTTTCTACAATAACGTCAGTCAGGGTTGATATAATATGTGCAAACATCAGTAATCACGCAGTAACTATGTGTTGATACTAACAGCCTCAAGGTTTTGCATGCCGCAGACGCACTTCCCGTGCGAGGCGAGTCGAATCGTGCGCGCTCCGAAGCGCACGCGCAGTGCAGTGGGAGCGCACACAGCCGCGCGCGCCGCTGCGTGCGCTGCGCTCAGCTCCAGAACGGCGCGCGCGCGCTTACGGGAACCACTCTCTATTTCCAGCACCTGTTATTAGCAAAATATTTTTTTATATAAACACCAACAGACACAGGTGCGACATAATACAAAGGCTTTCACCCCTGGGGAAGAATAAAAAATTTGCAAGTACTCTACCTCCTTGGAATTTTGAAAAAATCTTTCTAAGTAGGTACATACCTTCACCTTTATGACGATATGACCCATGGGGACTGATAAATTTGAAAAAATCTCTAGCTTCAGTAGTTTAGACTTAGCTATATCTGTCTCCCAGTCAGTTAGCCGTTACTAGTCACCGTTACATAGGTATAAGTCTCAAGAAGATTGCATACTCAGTATGACTCATGATCATCTCACCTTAAAAACTAAAGAGACGTGATCAAAGTAGGCGGTGAAAAAGACCGGGATGGGCGTGGGAGGTAGCGTGGCCTCCTCCACGCCACCCTCCTTATCCATCCACGTCGGTAGCCACGACCACGCCCACTCAGACCAGCTCTCCGACCGCACTGGCTCGGCTGAGTTGCATGACGTGGCAACTGTTGGAATCATTACACTAAATTTTGCGGCACTTATACACAGATCTTACATAGGATAAAAATAATAATATATATACACGATGATTTTTAATCGGTGATCAGGAGTTGAAAAATATTGATATATATAGCCCCTTTTATTCCGTTTCGCTACAATTTCAGTAGATTGCGTAGTCTTTTTTTCGCGTAATTCGACGTGCCTCATGGCATAGGCCTCCTCCATTTATTGGAGGGTTTGGGCTATAGTTCCCACGCGGGCCCAGTGCGAATTGGGAACCTCTCACACACCATTTAATTGCTTCGCAGATGCGTGCCGGTGTCCCCTCGATGTTTTCCTTCACCGAAAAGCTCACGGCAAATTTCAAATGTAATTTCGCACATAAATTCCGAAAAACTCAAGAGATGCGAACCGAGGATTCGAACCCACGACCCTCTCCTTGAGAGGCCACAGGTCAAACCGCTAGGCTACCACGGCTTACGATACACGAAACTATTGATAACCAATCAAAATTTAATTCAATAGGTGAGGTCTTACGCGATTATCTCACCATTTAAAAAATTATGATTATGATATTGTTAAAACCAATAACAACTGGATACATGGTCATCCTACATTAATTATTAAAGCAAAATGGATACCGATGGGAAATTCCCCGTAAGCCTTAGACTAGGCGTGCACGGGAAACACTTTGTCACAGCAGCAGTGGGATCTCTCTGTCTTTACAAAGATAAAAACAAAGAGATCCGACTGCTACCTAATGCTTATTACTCATAAGTTAAGTCTTAAGCTTTTCAAAGAGGTTGTAGGTTCATAGAATAAACCATAAACTGGGTGACAATGTAAATTGGTCTAAAAATTACTCTGGATTAAAATTATCATAGGAAAACAAGAGCTTGGTTCGATGTAACTGCGATTTTAACGTGACCTCTTTCAATTACTGAACTATAAAAATTGGTACCTGATCACCGATTAAAAATCTTAGTGTGTATAAAGCTTGTTGGTAAGTAAGTACACATATTTAATAATAAAATCGGAATAACGGATGCAGCGTTAGCTCAAAACAATCTAAAATAAAAACAATTTGCATATTATTCACAAATGCATAAAACAAGGCTTATTAAAACAATATTAAATTTATTGTTGCTCTCCTTTTTTGCCAGCTTTTGTGGATAGGACGTATTACAGTTAGCGTCAAATAGTTCGTGACACTCAAAGTAGCCAAATAGTTCGCAGCACGTTATTGATACAGTTGAAATAAGGTCGTGTTGCTAACTTTTTGGCCACTTTGGGTGTCACGAACTATTTTACGCTGACTGTATACACATCCAAATACAAACTCATATCAATACAAAATAATAAACATCCTCAATGACCAAGGGGGTCTTTGTCTGGGATCTATTTCGACTGAGAGAAAACCATTGCCTGCTCAAAGCAAAAGCACCAATCAAAATATGTACAAAATTAAGAAAGATTGAATGTGTTGTGTTTAATACTAACGTAATGGAGTTGTCAGATTGGTGGCAGATTGTTTGGGCGCGGGAGGCGGGGTGGTGATCTGTATCTGGGCTCGCTCTCTCAGCAGCCGAAGCAGCAGCGTCAGCTGTTCGCTGGTCACGCCCCACGCCAGCTTCGAGGAGCGGAGTTGGACGCTGAGGCTTGACGCGCGCCGTGTGTTGGCAGAGACTAGTCGCGTCAACACCCTGGATAGTTACGTTAACATAGTTAAATGTAAATAAATCGATCGATCGCCAGATAAGTATAATACCGATAATGAATAATGAAGTGAGCTACATAGTAAACACATGAATATCTGACAAAACAGGTTCAACAATATTAAATATAACCTGGCTAGATAAATGCTTTGGATGTCAATATATATACATGCGAGTCAAATATTAATTACGATTACCTAAGATCCAGTTGGCATCGATAGAGCAATGGTTCTTGGTAAAATCTTATTTTGCCGTCTGAGTCAGCACGATCCAGACATAGCGTGAGATCGTCCAGTCGAACCAATCGCCTAATAACGGGCTCGGCTTGGTCTATGTCTGAGGGCAGAAATAAGTCATAAATAAAAATAAACCGTTAGTTACAATCCCACTATCAAAAATATTATCACATTAGCCTGAAAGAAAATAAATAAATACAAAATTTGGGAAAAAAACAGAAAAGAAAAGCTTACATACTTTTAACATTAAGATGAAGAGTTGTTGCTAAAAATTGTCAAGACAAATTACGCCAAAAACTATGACAACTGTTGTTTGATTTGTTTATAAAAAAACTTCTGCCCGCGACTTTGTCTGCGTACAATTTTTTATACATATAAACCTTAATCTTGAATCACTATCTATTAAAAAACCGCATAAAAATCCGTTGCGTAGTTTTAAAGATACATAGGGACAGTCAGACATACAGCAGCATGCGACTTTGTTTTATTCTATGTAGTGATGAGATAAGACAAAAAAAACAAGCAATTTCATCTCCTAGCTTCTGAAGTGATACATAATTCTAATAATGCGACCATCACTGTATGTATAACATAACAGAATATTAAAAAACATAACAGGTGATATTAAGAAACTTTATTGCAACAGGAAATTCTTCGATTTGAGTAAGGCAGTAGGTACGCAATGATGCTGCTACCAGCTAGACTAGGGTAAGTTGAAATTACCAGCGAATGCAGGCTGCCAGTCCAGACCGGCACTTTCAACAGAGAGATGTTTAACGTTGAGCGACAGCACAATATCGTCCTGCACGTATTTGACTATGAGGTGGTGCACGCGCAGCGAGATGTTGCTGACGATGCGCCGCACCAGCGCCTGCATGTAGCCCGGCGGCGCCTCCACCACCTGCGGCTTGCGACTGACAACACATCATTTCTAAGACCCCCTTAACCCCTATTATTATGTCGCAGGCGTGTTGTAATAATCCGCCGTATTACATTACGGCTAACCGTTTTGTCGTTTTGAAATGCGGCGGTTCAACGACTAGCCGAGTTGAATGCGGCTTAATGAAAATCCGCCGGAATGTACCTACGCTATTCAATAAGGCGGCCTACGTTTAGCCGCATCGTACTGCTATTTAGATTGTAGGTCACTTATGATGCACAGTCAACGAAGCTCCGCTTCGCTCCTCTTTCTGCCTAGTTTGGGCCTTCGGCCCTGACGCAATTCTAACCTTTGTTTTTATGTTTTTAGAAGATGAAAGATGGTTTTTTTAGTGGATAGGTAAGGTTAGGTTAGGTTAGGATAGAATGGTTAGGATAGAAGCGGAGCTCCGTCGACTCTTTCGCACTAAAATATTAATACGATGCGGCTAAACGTAAGCCGCCTTGTTGAAGAACTTATCGCAATGACAATCCGGTTAATCGTTGAACCACCGCATTTCGAAACGGCCCTGTTTTTCTAAACGGCAAGGCGTAATGTAATACGGCAGATTGTACGATTTGACTGCGACATTTAACATCATATCATATGCATGTTATCATATTAACTACTGTCCACAAAAAAATCTTCTCTGTCTGGTATCCCACTGTGGTAGAAGGTGATGAGAAGATGACCTAAACCTAATGACTGGAGAGCATTGGCGAAGAGTAGCTCATGACAAATCCACGTCGAAAACTTATAGAAGGGCTATGCCAAGAGGCATGCTGAGCTACAGGATATATCTATACTCATTATAATTATCATATACATTCATGGTTCGGAATAAAATTAAGTAAATAAATGCTTTATTGTGCAAATATAAAGAAACAGATACAATTCACAAAAAAATAAAAATAACATGCACAAAGGTGAACTTATCCCTATTAGGGGATCTCTACCAGTCAACATTTGAGTACATGAGAAAATTGCTGATTATTATTATTCTTCTGTGAAGGGTCACAGGTTTAAAAGAAAAGGTGAAATGCTTTATTATTCGTCTTAGGACTTTTCGTAGCATACCGTGATTCTAAAATCCATGGACATAAATATTTAGCGGATATTTGAAATATATTTTTTGAAATCATTTAACCTTTTCGACGCCAACGACACATACTATGTACATCAGCTCCGCAGGTTCAACGCCAAAGACCTATATATTCGTCCATTACTTCAATGCAAAAGCAACTTTCGATCAATTGGGTTAAGATTTAACTTAAGGCATCGCAATAAAGAAGACTGGCGTATGGGTGACGTCTCTTGTATTTGACGTGGCGACGAAAAGGTTAATTTCGGACATTGTAATATTTTTCATTTTAATTAAAATCCAAAGCCAATTTGAATGTCTCTAATCAAAAGTGACTAGTAATTTTGTAATTTTTTCTTAATTTTAAATTGCCAGTGAGTTTGCACATCTCTCTAAACATGGGCGTTAGAGAGATTGCATAACTAAACAAATCATAATATTGTAGCATCACATGTGATCAGTAATTAATATTAATTACATTCGATTAAAATTAACTTAGTAACAATGTATATGTAACAGTATAAATTTGACTTTGACTTCGAAAATTATATTTCACATAAATTATGATGGCTCCAGGATTTTAGAACCACTGTATGCGACGAAAAGTCCTAAGTCTATCTTATTTTGTTTAAGTGAGATGTATAACTATTATGGATTTTCGTTTGTTATACTTATATCTCTTCTTTGCCCATTTTGCTAACCACAACTGAATAGTCCATGAACACTAATTAACAGATTCAGTAATAAAAATGTTTATTTAGAAATAAGTGTAAAAGTGTGTTTGTTTGTTACCTGGGTGATTCTGGTGGTAAGCTTTCATCAGACGGTGCTTGAGGATGTAGACTAAGAACACATTCTGAATAATAAAACATTATTTTAACTCAAAATATTAGACCTTATTCAATCTAAATATTTATTGCTAATCCATAACTATAAAGGATTGACATAAACTTACCAATAGTGTCTATAGTCACAACAATGGGCTCTGACATAATCTTAGTCCATGGTACTTGTATAAGTAATTCATGAATCCTGCCAGAAACAAGTGTGAATGGCAACGCCACTTCTTGTTGTAAGACATCTGCTTTGAGGACCAAATTGTGCAAGGCCACTCCACCACCCCAAAGAGAAACCTGTGAAATGAATAGGTACATTTTATATTAAATCACTCAAAAATGTAATATATATCCAATGCGATTGTAAAATCTTCACCAATATATGAAAATCCATTTCAATGAACCATAGCTGGCAGAAAACAAAGCTACTGCTATTTAACCTCCAATTGCTTTTACCAGAGAGAGAGCAAGCCGCCAGGTGGGTAGCTCATCAAGGTGCTCCTATTAAACTGACCGTGGGCTTTGGGCACTAAGGAGATGATTCACAAGCAATCGGATTTTTGAATAGTCAAAACACCATACCCGCAAACTACTTCTACTATCGAGGTTTTACGTTGTTGAAAACTCACTTGTGCATCAGCAGGTTTGAAATCTCGTACATATTTGTCTACATAACTCAATAAAATTGGTGTGACATATGATTCAATTTTGAACATTTTGGGTTTGATTAGAGTATCAAAGTTGTTGTCCACATTTCTGATTCAGAGCAGCTGTAACAATAAATAACAGATAATATATAAAGAAAGATGAGAGAAAATTTTGAAGTCACTAGACCCTCAAAGAAGCAATACATTAAATAATGAGCCAATGAGTGCCTTTTTAGTTTTTTTGATAAAATTTGAAATTATGCAAAAAATAAGCAATAGAAGTGATACTTGTAACTTTCAATTGTACAGATTTCCAAATTTAAATATCATTTCAATGATAACAATTAGTTAAAAAAAATTATACAGTCAAGGACATAAATATAGATACAGCCATTATGTCAAATATGTGTATGTATCATATCACCAACCTTATTGTTTGTGGCATAAAGGTGTATAGACGTTTTAGACTTCTTGGTAACATACATACATATATTAATGCCCTTGACTGTACATAACTACAGGGGTATCTTTTCACAGGTGCTTATTTTTTGCTTTTCCATCAGCTAAATGACAAATGTTTCCTTGGCTAAAGTAACTCGGCGAAACTTGTCTCTTACTAATAGTATCTACAGCAAGTACAGACAAAACAAGGGTTTTTTGGTAAATTACTTGGTATTTTCATAAGCAATGTTTAGATGATTTACATGCCTATGGAAATAATTTTACTAATACGGAATAAGATAAAAATCATTTTACAAGCAATGAGGTTTTAACAATGAATCATAAAATGTGCCAAGATAATTTATGAATCTACATGATTTGTTTAACAACAAAACTATTGTAATATTAGATTACAATGCTAAAAGAAAAAGAAAAAAGCCGGACAGATTGAAGATTCGCTAATGATTTGATATATTTAAGTGCAATAACCTGCATTATTACTTCAAATTTAACACTATTAGCGTAGGAACAAAATATATACACAAATTAAGCGAGTACTGCAGCGCCAGCTGGACTTGGTTCTTCTTTAGCCTGTACCTAATCTGACGTTTATATCGGTTTTTTTTTTCGCCTTCGACTAGACGAAAGAGTTAATATCCATACAAACATTCATACAGCAGCACTGGATATGTCAAGTACCATGGGAAGTGGCAAGGCACAAATCGAGGCAAATCGCACACCACACTTGTCATTTAAACTGACTTTGGCCCAAGCCTTACGGCCGCCATTAAGGGGGAAATAAATTAAGACGAACTTAATGTATTACTGGATGAATGAATGAATTGATGTATTACTATACCAACCAAACCAAGCTCATGATCACGAGTTACTACTAGAAAACTCTAAAGGCACGCGATTAGTAAGTGATATGAGCCACAAACACGCATCGGATAGGTTTACATAGCGATCAAAGTTCAGTCAACATTTGTCTCTCGTACAGTGCGGATGCGGATGTGGACGCGTTATACTTTCAAATACAGATTTCTTCTGCCACCCTCTTTCTTCAAATGCTTTTTATTTTTAATGTTGACTTTAGACATTCCTATCTAGTGTCAGGATAATCATGTCATGAATAATCGAATATACTTACTGCCATGTATGCTTGGCCTAGCAACCTTACTTTGTCCCTTTCATTTACATACAAAAGTGCAACAGATAGAACGCTATATTAACTCATTATCTTGGCCGTAGTATACTCGTAGGCATGGCCATTATTCCCGCCCAAGACAAGGGAGGGCTACACACTGCGTTAACGCGAGGAACATAATATTATAATTCTCGTATGGTGATAAGATTGCATGCACGATTGCATAAAGAATGTTCGTTATACGCACCTATTGTATTTATTTAATACCATTGACGTACAATAAACAACTAGACTCCCAATCACGCTCAAAAACTGTCCGAAGCAAGAGTCTATTGTGCAGAGTTTTTGTTCAGTTGTGTTTCGACCGCGCTTTGATAACAATGTCTTTCGCACCGTAATCTTACTATTGAGAACAAACGAGACAGGCAGGTTTCCAGCGCGTGGCGTCGTGTCATTACTTCTCACGATCCTACGCCATTGATATTAAACATTACTGCCACGAAATAAGGTGTCAATTTGAACGAATATGTTAATGTTATCTGTCTAAGACGATGTGTTGACACAGACAAAGCAACTCGGACGTTTCTTGAGGAACATTTGTTAGCGACTGAGAGTAGTTGTTTATTGCAAGTCAATGTTTAATACCTATAAAAACAAACGAGGAAGTTGGTTAATCACCTAATGATGGCAAGTAATTAGCGCTACCCATATACAAACGCTACACCATAGGGATGGCTGATGCATTTTCAATCAATAAAAGCTAGTAATAGCCTCTACTCTTAATTCCCACGGCAGCTGCTTCACACCACACCACACACCAGAATAAAAAAGTGCATGTTCAGCAGTTTAACAGCAGGATTCATGAGAATTATGATGGCGGTCCGGGCAAACCCTGCACTGCTCTACAAGGTCTTTTCAGCCGCATGTATCCTCCGCCGTATGTCTACACATACCTACGCTGTTAAGTACTTGGCAAAGTTATTTGTGGAAGGATATTGAGCCCGCAACTTCGTCTGCATAGAATTCGTTTATCGCTATCTCGTAAATATTACGCAATTTTCCGGGATAAAAAGTAGCCTATGTGTTATTCCAGACTATAATCTCTCTATGTTCCAAATTTCATCCAGATCTGACCAGCTGTTACTCTTTCATGCCACAGCATGAAAGAGTAACAAACATCCATCTATCCATACCTACAAACTTTCGCGTTTATAATATTAGTAAGTAGGATGATTATTGCCGCTCCTTCACTACTTCAAGTTTCTAGTGTCAAAAATTCACCCCTGAACTACTTCTATTCACCTCCTTCTTCACCGGCCTAACGTCATTTTTGACACTTGAAACTTAAAGTAAAGTAGGAGCGGCATATATACCAGCCGTATACATATTTTAGCGGCCCTTTCACTTTCAAATTAATATTTATTAGTGTAAACGGAACGGCACGAAATGAACTTCCAAAATCGAATTTCGGAGTAGAACTTCGAAGGCCTGCGTATACGACTGCAAAGAGATTAATAATAATAACCAGTACGTTTACGGTTGGAACGATTTCGCTAGTTTTTTTGCACTTATTCTTCGTACATAACTAAGTTACATTACTAGGACATTCTAAGGTAAAATAAAGATTATGTCTAAAGTAAAACAAAGATGTTCGCGGCTTAGGGGTGCCCCAAGGGCCACCACGCCGCACCTAAACCTAAATTAATCCAAATTAATCATCCAACGTTGGTTTTACCAGTGTTGGTAATGTAACTTGGTACGAAGCGAAGAACAAACTTTTTGAAGTGAAAACTTCTTCTTTGTGCACTTTTATGTGGTGGCGTGAGATGGATAAAAAATGTTAAATTCGCGTCAGTCAGGGTCACGTGACCGTAAGACGTAAGACGGACAGTTGCTGCTGGCTGGGTCGTTTAGCGGCACTGGGCGCTTCGCTTGCGCGAGTGTGCGTCTTTGTAGTTTTCACTTCTGTCGGCACTCCCCGAGTGCTACCCGTTTTTTTGTCGGGTTCGATATTGACAGTAGAAGGTTCTTAAGAAACAATTATTTTGTCAAAAAACCTCGAGCGGAGGCGAAGCCGTAACAACCAGTATTATATTTAAATTAACACACAGGAAGAAGTAGTGGATCAACAAAATGTTTAATATTTTCCAAATTAATATTTCATTTAATTTCAAACATTTCTACTTCATTAAGACGTAGACCGTTCATTGGACACAGTAGGAAGTCAAGTCACTTCTGTACTAAAACCAAGTTAATAAATAGAAAATCGTAACTATATTATACCAGTTTACGAAAAACCAGTGTAATAAGCTACCAGTAAAGGAAAGAAACACGTAACTGTGCTAAAAAAGTGTCTATAGTTCACAATTCAAGCAAATAATTATAATTTAAATAGTGATAGTTCGCATACCCTCCGACACGGCGACCAAGCCGCCGCGGAACAGTGCAAGCTATTGCCGCACCTTGGCGCGGCACGTAAGTACGAATATCGCGTGAGCAGCGACGTCACTCCGTCACAGTGCTTTACAAAGGAGGCACTACGTCAACCCACAAAGATTAAGAAAGGCAGAGGCGACTTAGTGATTGCAAAGACGCCTTGTTTCTCTGTGAGGACTGGACTTGGAAAAGCGTTTTCATATTATTTTTCCAAGGATTTATAAATTATGACACCCACCTCAACTAAACTTCAATGCGCGAAATGTTCAAAGGAAATTAAAACTAGACATTTTTTGAAATGTTCACATTGTGCTAAATACTATGACGTGGAATGTACTTCAAATGTAACCTTTAATAGATTTTTTCTAATGACCTACGAAAATAGAACTAACTGGAAATGTTTTGCCTGCGCCTGCCCCGCCACCAAAAATCTGCAGCACCCTGCTAAGCAAAGCAAACCAAGCACATCTCGCAGTTCCATAGACAATGTAACAAGAAGGAAACCTAAACCTGTACTACAAAAAAGTGTTAGTTTATCGCCCGTCAATACCACAGACACAACAGATGACCAGCCATTCTGTAGTTCACCAGAACCGGAAACGCTTGCCGACAAAGATATCAGTGTCCAAAGCCTACCTAATTTTACAGAGAGTTCGCAAATCTTTGAACTGAAGGATGAAATTGCAGTACTAACCACACAGCTAAATAGTGCACACGAGGAAATAGAAGTCCTGAACACTGAAATTACAAGACTAAATAAGGGTCATGCTGATTTGGAACGGCAAATCTTAATACTTAGGAAATTATTTGATGATGGAGTTCCGGGTACACCGGGCCGGATTACACCTAAAACTGGGAAAAAGAAGATAATCAAAAAAAAGACACTCGACACACCCGGCACTCTGATTTCTCCAAGGACATCAAGTATTGAAAACTTAAGTAAGACAATCGAGCTGCCAGCGGCTATACCTACCTACCCGCCCACCCCGACTACCAGCTATAAAACACCTCTGGAACTAGATGTCTCAGCCGGCACTCCAAGCTCTCCCGCGAAAACAAATACAGCAAATACACATATATCGACCAAGGAAAAAACGCCTGTACCAACAAATGTCAAGCACAAAATATTCGTATTTGGTGGTGAGCAATGCACCGGAATAGCTTCAATGCTTCTTCGCTTGCGACATGGCAACGACTTCGAGCAGTACGATGTTAGATCATTCGTTAAGCCAGGTGCAGATACAGAGGCTATTTTGGATTCCATGAGATGCCATGATTTTTCTAAAAGTGATAAAATTGTATTGTCACTTGGAGAACATGACTCTAACCCAATGAAGATCCTGGCTTGCTTAAATAATGTCTTAACCTATGTAGAGAGATGCAATGTTTTAATTCTAGCTATTAGAGAAGCTAGAGATATTGATGTAAATATATTGAACTATATGCTTCGTCAGACTTGCGTTAGCATAGACAGTCTTAGATTTGTAGAGGATTCGAAACTCAGGACTAGACAAAACAATAAATACATGTATCTTAAGGGTATCTGCAAGAAACTGAATTCTATCCTTGATCAATTGGATTATAAAGAAACCTACTACAATTTTAGGAATGAAAATGTGATTGCGCCTAAACATCAAAATTCAAACTTAAAAAATAATAATATAGACTCACGCCAATCGCTGCATTTAAAAGGCACGATTCCCTACTATTTTTTTCGCAAAAGAGAATAAAAAATCGATAGTGTCATGCCAAAACCAGTGTGCGAGTAAGGCAGACCCCGTAGTTAATAATATAAGTAACCTAAGCATTTTCCATCAAAATGTTCAAGGACTGAAATCAAAAATGAGTCAAATCGAAATTTTGACGTCTCATTTAAACACCAATATTGATATACTCTGCTTCACAGAAACATTTCTGAAAAATTATGAAACCTCTATATTGCAAATTGAGAATTTTAAACTAGCTTCTCACTTTTGTAGATCCCGTAAGTCACGTGGTGGCGTTAGCATATACATAAAAAATACCTTAAATTGCCGAAATATAAAATGGATTTCAGATATGTCAGTAGAGATACATTTCGAAACTTGCGGTATACTAATCCCCGAAATAAACTTGATAGTGTTGTGTATGTATAGAACGCCTGACAGCGATTACGACGTCTTTTTAACCAAATTTGAAATACTTTTAGATAAAATAATGCTTCGCTTGCGTTATTTGAAACGTAAAATTGTCATACTTGGAGATTTTAACATAAATCTTTTAAAAAACGATAAAACAACAAATGTATTTTTATCAACTCTTGCTAAGTTTAACCTCACCCACACCATCAACGAACCCACCAGAATAACTGCAAATTCACAAACATGTATAGACAATATATTAACTAACTCCACCCAATATATCTCTAAGGTAATGAACCTAGGAATATCGGACCATACAGGGCAAATTATTGAACTACCAACAACACTTAGTTATAACGAAAAATACTGGTATGTGGAGAGACGTAAAATTGATGATTACTTGGATATTTTTAAAAAGTATATGGCACAAATAAATTTTGAGGATGTATATGTATAAGGAATCGAATGCAAATGCAGCATATGAAGCATTTATAAGTGTTTTCTCTTTGATTTTCAATCTTTGTATACCACTAGAGAGAGTGAAAATTACATTTACTAGAAGAACAAACTGGAAATCAAAGGGTATTTTGAAATCTTGCAAAATAAAACGAAAGATGCATTTGTTAAATCAAAAAAGAAAAAATAATAAGGTTGAACTATTTAAATATAAAAAATATAGCAAAATTTTAAGAAACGTAATTAGGTCATCAAAAACTATATCAAACGATAGGTTTATAAAAAACAGTACCAATAAATCGAAAGCTATTTGGGGTCTTATAAAGATGAACACGAGTTTAACAAATTCAATTCCAAATTCAATTAGCAAGGTAGAGGAAAATGGAACCAGCTACACGAATGTGTGTGATATCGCTGAAGCGTTTAACAGATATTACATTAATCGAAATATTAACACAACTTTTAAGCCGGAGGAATATAAAACTATCTCACAAAGTATCTGTAATAGCATTTTCCTGGCTCCAGTCGATGCTCATGAAGTAAAAAAGATCGTGACGTCTTTAAAAAACAAGAAGTCCTCAGGTCATGACGGCATCCCAATACAAGTAATAAAAGCATGTATAGACTCTATTGCTGAGCCCCTTGTCTACATCATAAATTTAACTTTAGAAAATGGAATATTTCCTGAGGAACTAAAAAGGGCCTTGATAAAGCCACTGCATAAAAAGGGGAGCAAAACTGATATGGGCAATTCTCGACCCATTGCCTTACTACCAAGTTTCTCAAAGGTTTTTGAGAAGGCTATCCATAACAGGCTTACGCAGTTCCTAAATAAGAATAATATTCTTAGTCCCTTTCAATTTGGCTTCCGAAAGGGAAAATCCACGTCGATAGCCATCTTTAATATGTTAAATGCCATATGGAACAACCTAAATAATAGAATACCTTGCGTTTCTCTTTTGATTGACATGTCAAAGGCCTTTGATTGTGTAAGCCATGACATTGTATTAAAGCAGCTTGAACGTATTGGAATACGAGGAAATGCTCTTAAATTATTTTGCAGCTACTTATGTAACAGAAAACAGGCTGTACAAGTCGAGAGATACAATTCTCAAAACAAAACAGTAGAGCAGGTTAAATCTCGCTTCACAAACGTTCTATTAGGAGTTCCCCAGGGAAGTATTCTTGGGCCGCTCTTGTTCTTAATCTACCTAAACGAACTTCCAAATATAGTTGATGAACCATGTGTATTGTTCGCTGATGATGTTACTATGCTATTCTCAAGTAAAAATAGATCAAATGTAAATTTAGAACAAAATATAAATTGTACACTTATAAAAATTAAAAAATGGCTTAATACTCTTAATCTTCATGTTAACTTAAATAAAACTAAAATCATCCAATTTGGGAACTACAAAGCGTCCCAAATACCTCTTGTTGTGTCAGATGCAGGTGCTGTTGTAACTGAAGTTAGTAGCACTAATTTCCTTGGAGTCACAATAGACTCACATTTAAATTGGAAGGCTCATATTGAGCAAATAAATAAAAAGATTTCCAGCAGATGCTATGCTTTATCAGTTCTGTCCGAAACATGTTCTGAAGCCATAACTGTAAATGCATACTACGGAAACGTGTATCCATTACTAATCTACGGCGTCATCTATTGGGGAAATTCCATTGATGTACAAAAGACATTTGTATTGCAGAAAAGATGTTTAAGGACAATATATAGCATGCGCGCCGATGAGTCTCTTCGAAACGTTTTTCGAAATAAACACTTCCTAACTCTGACATGCATATACATCCTAGAATTATGTCTATTTGTTAGAAATCAGCCAGAATATTTTCCAATGAGATCCTGCAAATTTAATGTTCGATCTCAATATAAATATGATCTTAAACTTCCCAAGATCAACAACTCAATATTTAAAAAAAGTGCTTTAATATCAGCTATTCGTGTATTTAATAATCTTCCCAATGATATAAAAAGTATAGATGATAGCACTTTTAAACGAACACTTAAAAAATGGTTAATAGAGAAGGCTTTTTATAATTTAAAAGAATTTTATGCTTGTAAATTGTAAATTAGATTTTAAGAACATAAAACATTGTATGCCCGGAAGGGTAACTGTTGAAACTTAGTAAAACATTTTCACCATCTTTGTAACTACACAGATTATACAATAAAGTTTTTCTATTCTATTCTATTCTAAGCGTAATTGAATGTACGGACATTATTTCCTTTGTCTAAATACGAATACACGAAAAAAAACATCCATGATATGATATAATAATAATCATTTTGATATGACAGTTCGCTCGCCTGTGACAGGTTCCAAGAGGTCGGTGGGTCAACTAAAAATCTGATTTATGTGTACGTAGATTCTAAAAAAAACATAGTAATCATGGTTTTTGCTCTTTGGCTTTAAATATGGTCTTGTTTCATATGCATGTAAGTTATATACATGGGATACACAAACACATTTTAGTCCTCTTCTTTGTTGTTTTCACTCTGGTAGGTTAAAATAATACAATATAGTTGTTTTATTTCATTACACTAGTCTTTTAAAACTGTTCAGTAAATTAGTTTGATCACTGCGGTGTTCTACGATGTCTTGCCTACTTATATTGCGTAGTATTCAATTTCACAAAGACGAGCGTCAGGCATACTTAGTTCTAAAAATTAAATTTGTAATAACCACTATGGAATAATAATTATTCAAGTTACTTCATCGTTTAGCTTCTGTACCGTAGACCGGGGTGACATTGATTTAGAGGGCGGCTTTAAAAAGTAGTTGTAATGACGAAATCATTATTTTTTATTGGTGTTTACTGCTTCCAATCGATGTTTTCATTGATCGCTTTTGCGTCTTCATGCCAGACATTCACCGCACATGGACCATATCTATTTTATAGTAATTTGAAAACTATCGGAGTTGCCCTAAAATTATCAGTCACACCGGTCTACGGTATTTGATTGAGATTCTTGTGCATTTCTTATCTTAGTTATCACCACAGTTGTCATGGTTTTTGCTCTTTGGCTTTAAATATACCTTGTTTGATGTGCATGTAGTTTTAATTAATAAATGAGGGAAACCATTAATTTTCATGTGTCATGTGAACATAATATTATAGAGACAGTATTATTTAAAAAAAAAAGCTTTGCAGGGACTGTTTGTTTGTTTGGGAATTGTTTTTATAATTTTGTGTCATGTTAATTAGATTCATGTCATTTAAATACTTTTTGTGTATTTAGGTATATTATTTACAGACAGGCTACATGATATGGTTAAAGTTTTAGAATTTAGGCTGGAAAATAAACAGAACATGGACTACGGTAATATAAAGGTGTAGTAACATTGCTATGCACAGTAGGTATCAGTATTTCAAATAGAGTAGTGATAATAGATATTTTAATCTACAGGGTGATTCACAAGAGTTGGCACGAATGGATTGAGGTTAAGGTTTATTTTATTCTTGAGTACTATGTACTTGTTTACAAAATATTAGGAGGCCCCTGTACAAGAACGTCACTCACACGTTGACATTACTATGTTCAGTCCATTTGTGCCAGCTCTTGTGAATCGACCTGTACATATTTAAAAATAAATTTGTGACCTTTGTGTTTGATTTGTTAAATACAGTATTTATTTTTGTAAACTTAACTTCCAAATCCAATATAATGATAGAATTGCTTTTGGTTTAAATATGTGTTATTGAATACAGTATTTACTCTGTTAGTCAAAAATGGGTCTACCCCGTAAGGGATAAAGGTGTGATTTATGTATGTATGTATGTATGGGTTTGGTTTTTAATAACACAAGGAACATGTATGTTGAGATTACTTAGGAAAATGTTGATATAACATATTATTAACCATATTATGTACCTGTGATTTTTGTTAGGTATAGTCTTTATGTTTGTGTTAAAGCTATTATTTTATTTTATTTTGTGATAGTTATTAAAAAAGCTGGTTCTATATCCATGAATCTAGAATTGGGATTTAATGAATGAATTTCTTTTACAGGTCAGCAATTTAAAAACACAGAGCAAATTCCATGCACCTTCTTGAAATTCTAACAACAGTCTTCTTACTTCAAAGTAGCAATGCATGTAAAAAGCTCTTGTAGCTGATCTAGTCTTTTAGAGTAAAGTACATAATAATTATGTTGTATATTCTATATTATCATATTTTCCTAACGATATGCTGAAATTGACAAATAGTTATTGCAGATACTTAATGCTTACATCTGATTATTTTAATAGCAGGGCACATGTGAAAAAAATTTCACATTTATGTTCTAAAAGAAAGACATGCAATACGGAGAGTGTGGAAGTAACAGATTTTGGGCAATCATTTCATCCAAGCCGGCAAGTAAGATTGTGTGCAAATGCAAAAAACAAATTACGTTCAAAGAAACTTGCTATGAAAACAATTGAATTAACAAAAAACAAACAAATGACTGAACCTTGGCAGCCAACTCCGAATCATGTTAGTTACGGCGGACAGTTTGAAATGTAAGCATTATTAAATTGACACATATTTTTAGAAATAATATTTTAATTTACTAATATTAAAAACAATTTATAAAGGTTAAAGTAAATTCATTTATATTGTGCGCCTTTTTCAAATTAAATTAAGTATAAAGAGTGAACCTTATTATCAGTCTGTATGTAGAGTATTCTTTATTTTCAGTGTTAGTTGCACTACACACTTCTTTATTTTCTTTTCAATAGTGTTTCTGATGACGACAGTACTCCTGAAGTATGGCAGAATGAATTCCGTTTAGAAGGTTCTACAAGCTCGAACCAGTCTCAGGGGTCCTGTAATATACCATCAGATTTTCGAATTTGGGAGTCAACTCAAAAAAGCACTGCTTACAATGGTATGAAAAGTTTTTTAAGCATTAAATAGATACATTTTGTATTTCGTTCATCAATTATTATTTAAACTCGTATATTGCTGGATTAGAGCCATCTGCGAATTTTGGACAATATTGTCTTTTTAGATTTAGGACTTTGGGCTGTGCATTGATAAATCAGTTGATTGGTACTTTTCTTTATATGTATATATAATTAAGATATTTCCTTTCAGGTAACACATTCAAGTTCCGTGTGTTGTCGTATAATGTTTTGGCGCAGTATTTGTTAGAGTGTCACCCTTATTTATACACGCAATGCTCTCCACGGAACTTGAAATGGAATGTCAGGGCGGCTCGGCTTTATGATGAAATACTGGAATTGAATCCTGATGTAAAGCATTTCACTATTATGTTTGATCGATCAATTTGTGCTATTATTCTTGTTTTTAAATTATATTGATGCTGTCATGAGCAAAAGGTGTACTTAATACACTTTTTTGCCTATTACGGTGTACAGTTATATAGTGTGATGTACTTGTACTTATACTATACCAACATATGTATACATGTTCGTGAATTTACAATAAAGTAACTGAATTCAAATTATCATAATGATATCGCACCCTTCGTGGAAGAAAGACGTAAGTCCTATTAAGACTTAATAGGACTTACGTCTTTCTTCCACGAAGGGTGCGATATATACAACCAACTATTATGGTTTGCTCCCTGGGTTGCGTTTTGGTTTTATCAATACTTACACTTATTTTAGAGACTGGTCGTAATGAATGATTAGACGCTACAGTGTTTTTAAGTGCCTCTTCATTGTGTTTTATTATTATCACTAATTTTATGTTAACTGTTGCAGATTTTATGTTTGCAAGAAGTGCAAGTGTCACACCTTAACAGTTTTTACTCGAAATTTGAAAATTTGGGTTACTTTGGAATATTCAAGAGAAAAACTGGGCATCGTCACGATGGCTGCGCCATCTACTTTAAGCAGTCGCTTTTTGAATTACAAGATACTGTCAGTGTAAGTTGATCCACCTTCATATTACTTCGACGTTTACCCATATCAGACAAAGCGAATGATAAGAAATGCAATTTAAATCTTCTATAGCTATAAAACTGAATTATTACTGACTGACTGACAGACAGACAATGTAGAGCCTAAACTACCTACTAGAGCTAGAGTCGTGAAATTCGGCAGATACCTATGTATCATTGAGGAGCTCTAAATACGAGTTTTTGGATTTTTTTTGCAATTTAGTGCAAAGTCGTAGGCATAAGTAAGTAAATTCATGAACTTGCCCATTGCTGCCATTTATACATAGATTATGTGGCGAACTCGTGGACTGTATATTATAAATGAAAGCGGCTTAAGATGATGAACGGGTTTTTAATAAGTATAGGAATAGAACTACATAAAATGAGTGACTTTGTGGCAGTAGCTCCTCCTGCCGTGGTTCATAAGGAACTGAATCCAGTTGTAAAAAATCAGATGCTGCTTTCACAAGGCTTAGATACAGCTGCCAGCTATAAAATACGTCTTGGCAGTAAAAAGGAGTTTATCCTCCACAGATGCTTCTATGCTTCTTCCTTCGAGACAAGCAATGGGTAGAAATAGGATTAAAATAGGATTATATGTATATTATGCACATATAAACCTTCCTCTTGAATCACTCTATCTATTAAAAAAAACCGCATCAAAATCCGGTGTGTTATTTTGAAGATATAAGCATACATAGGGACATAGGGACATAGGGACACAGGGACAGAGAAAGCGACTTTATTTTATACTATGTAGTGATTGTGCACCAAGGGTGGCAAGAAAATAAATACGAACGAGAGTATTGAAAGCCCGACGCCAAAGACCTTGGATAGACACAAGGTTTTTCGTAATTTTTGCAAGGAAATAAAATTTAAATAATGTATTTAGATGTACCGTATATATATGTTTTGTATAAAGTAGAAACGGTTCGTAACCTAGTTTACTTTAAAACCAATCTCGTGACTCTCTTAGTCTATACTGAAAAGCTACAACTGCTCTAAAAACCGGCTTGTATTAACACCCTCTATGAACAAGTGTAATGAAAAATGTTTATTTCTTTTTTATAGGTAAAATGCGTATTTTATTCATCTTTTTTTTGTGGCTAGTTCAAGTCTGTTATTTAATAAATGTGCACTTTTAATTATAGTGCTCTATGAGCTCTATTTTTTTATTAAGTACCGATAACGGTTTAAACACAGAATTTTTAACTTAAAAATACATAAGACGTTTTGATTCGTAAACATACCCGATTAAATACTTGGGTTATAATCAGATTATGTTTGCTTTGCTTTGATCGAAATCATGAATGACAATGTTACATACATTAGTGACCCCATTATTTGTATTGTATTGTATGTTAGCTCGACTCACGAACTTATCTTCGCTACTCGTGTTTGTGACATCTCTCTTGTAGATTATTCAGCAAGTACCTAATTTGATGTTTTTGTTATTTTCCTGTGTGTGTATTGGTTACGCTACGCAATTTGAAGCACTTATTCTGCTACCAAAACATAAGGCGTCTTTGTTTGTGACCAAGTGCGTCGCTTCGCACTCGGATACAAGGCACTAGTTCCACGGCCGTCGATAAGCGAGAAGCGAGTGCTGAGACACTCGCTTCTCGCTCATCGAGTTGTCGGCTGTGGCTGAATCTTTCTAGGATGGATAGTACGGAAGAAGCCCTCGCCGACGATGTGAACACCCAACGATATCTAAATATATCTGTCTCTTTTACCGACACGCGATCTATATCTTTTTTGCTGAGCGAGATAATAGTCGATAGTTAATAGCTAGCATCGGTGGAACCAGTGCCTAAATAACATTCTGCAGTCGACGTCAAAGACATGTTTAGACTTTAGTGCCTTTAATAATGATTGTCGTTATAACTTCATGTTGGAACTTTCATAATGAAGTTGTCAAAGTGATTGGAGCGACAAGGCACTAAAGTGTAAAGATATCTTTGACGACAACTGTACTAAAAGCATGCAAATTACGAATTAGTCCTTTGCGAAATTTTGTTATTTAAGCGATTTATGTAACAAGCGCACAAATTATACATTCACAGTAAAGACGTACATTTTTTCTGAATACAAATATGAGGCCACATTTTAAACTGTTTTAGGTGGAGTACTATCAGCCAGAGCTGCCGATACTTAACCGGGACAACATAGGGATAATGGTGAAGTTGGTGCCGCGTCACAGTCGGGACACGCCGCTGGTGGTGGCGACCACGCATTTGCTGTACAACCCCAAGCGTACTGACGTTCGGCTGGCACAGCTGCAACTGCTCCTGGCTGAGTTGGACAGATTCGCCTACTTCAACAATGGGAAACAGTAAGATATACTTGACCTGTAGTTCATCCGCATAACTAATTTGCATATTTAACCATCTAGATAGTTCCAACGCCAAGGTTGTTATAAGACGGCTTTATCCTTGTATACAGCCCGCGCAATCTATTTCAGTGAACCATCTATCTGTACAATAGGTGATTTTCGTTCAGTATGTTTAAAACATTTTGAAGTGAATATTTTTATGTTATATACTTTTTGAAGTTTGATTTGCTTCTATGGAGATCGTCAAATCGTCTGGTCGGTCGCTAAAGATTATTATCTAAAGCTAAGATTAAGATTACAACTGCCACTTTAATTAACATTTTGCTAATAATTTTATGCATGTGTAAACTTTTATCTCCGGGAGTTCAAATTTTATTTCGAGAAATTAATTAAATGATTAATTTTTGAGTCATGTCCACTTTATTGCGAAAGATGACGCAAATCTGTCCGATCTCTGCTCATGTTACAGGCGAAATTTTTATATAAACTAACAATGCACGTTGCTAAGTGCCGCGGCCCCATGCGCAAACCACGTGCCATCAGGAGGATTTCGGCCAGCTACAGCTTGGCTTGCCCACCTCCTTGGACACGGCAGCGCGGCGCAACCACATATTTTATTTAACGCTGTGTTAATTAGTAAAAAAAAAATTTTGCCATTTTATTCTCGTAAGTCCTCGCCTACATCCTGAAGTACAAATTAATAGCAAGAATAACCGCCGAATGTACCTACTATATGAAGTATTAAACTCTTAAAATAAAGAAACAGCTTTAAATATGCTGAAGTTAAACCTAAAATCACAAAACCGGGACTCGGTGGCTCGGTCTTAAAGCACTACGCAATTTACAAAAAGTCGGGACTTATGAGGTTAAATGCATATATCTAGTTCCATATGCAACATGCAACTAAGTATTGAAATTATTCGTTTGTGATGATTATTTTTGGCAGTTACGGAACTGTTACATATTAGTCACGGAATTTCTGGAATATACTTTTGACGTAGTGGATTTTTTTGCTGCTGCCATATTACTTGTGAAATGTTGGAGAATAACGAACCTGGGTGAACAATGACTAAATTCTATCTTTGTTCGCAGGTCAGGCCACTTGCCTATCATTTTGACGGGCGATTTAAACTCCACCCCAGACAGTGCTGTTATTAAACTACTAGATAAAGGACACGTTAGGTGGGTAAAGAATTAAAAACACACATAGTAGGGTGAATTCAGCGTTATTTCGCCGTTGTTTTTCGTCTTTATCGTCTCAGCATATACCATTAAAAGAGATGATGCTGATACTTAACTTTTTATGACAACGAGACTCAGTATGTCCTTGCCTTAGCTTATGCCTTAGCTTGTCCAAAGCTGTTGCGGCTAGTCCTTCTGTTAGGATAATAATCGTGGGACGACAATGACGCATGCGCCGAGCGGTCGAAACGCTTGAATATTGATCCAGTATACAGAGATAAATAAATACATACTTACTAAAAAGAAGCAATTAGCAGTAAACTTTAAAACGCCGGTTAAGGTGAATTTGAAAAATTAGTAATATTAGGTAGTTAATTATTCTTTATAAAATAATAAAAAAGACTAATAATCATGAAAATATGTTTCAGTACTGGGCCGTTCAGAGATAGCTCCGATTGGAAGAAAATTGGCGTGACTGACAACTGTCAACACTTATCCGTTTATTTGAACCAATCTCAAGGCTTGTCGACGGATTTTAGCATGACAAAGGTGAATGTAAATAACAGATACAAAAATTTCAATATTATCGATCAGCGATTAGAATAACAAAAGAGTAACGATTGCATAATCTTGATTTACGTTATTGCTTACTGCGTCGGTATGAACATTTAGGTACCTATATCTAACAAGTAAAGAAGGAATTTTTTGAAGTGTTGAAATCTTATCTAAGCACTCCTAAGTAGATTTCGAATTTTGATACTTCCAAATATTTCTACTATACCGCTGTGGAACTTAAGCCAGTAATTATGAAGAGGAAAAAGGTCCCACCTACGCTATTCATTCATTTCCTCATATGTACCTTAAACTAAAAAAATAAAATAAAGTTAAGTGGTTTAAACAAGGTATTGTTACAATAGATCCAGGTTGGAATGGATCTACCTTTGAAGCAAACCAATGCTTGTGTCATGTTCTATAGGTAACCTATACCGGAATCCTGATAAACGCACTATAATTGTAATATATTTCTCTAACACTAATGTTTTATCAAATATGGAATTTGATTTATTGACATTCAACTTTCATTAGTAATTATCTTTCAAACGACACTCCACATTACGGAGTAGACATCTTGAGGGTATCGATATGTTCATCCTCATTTTACTTATACTTAGTGTATCTTTCTAAATTCTTAGGAATCATGTCATAGGGCCTATGACATAGGCGATGCGGCTAGCAACCCATCACTATTTTGATTCCCCTATACGCTCACAATCATGCTAAACGTGGCCTTTAGGTCTTGTTACCTTAGGCTCTGTCTACCCTGTAAGGGATAAAGACGAGATTTGTGTATGTATGTATCTTTCTAAAAAAATATTATTCTTCCACTTGCTCGGCGTGATTGTTACACTGTAAGATATAACTTGAATTAGTAAGCCACAGACAGACAGACGGAATGGCGAAAGTGGCGAAACTAGGTTCTGTTTATGTCGTTTAACTGCGGAATCCTAAAAGGAGAGCTCTCACGCAATGACAGATGACGGATCCGGTTATAAATTGGTATTCAATATAAAAAGAAACTAACCATCATGTTTGCATAACACACACAAAAGCTTCTAACGAGAATCTAATTAATTTGATGTTACAGATATACAATTCCGACTACCGAGGTGCTATACCTAAAAACGGTGACGAATCTTCCGCCCACGAAAATGAACATAGCGAACTCTTTAATAGCGGCGCTATCGGGCATTCATTCAATCTCACCTCCGTCTACACCGGGGTCAAACATGACGGCAAATTCGAGGCGACGTCATTTCAAGACTACTGGGTCACAGTGGACTATATATATTTTAGGTAATTGCGATTTTTTCTTATGGTAACATTGTGTCTATGTGGAATTACGAAGAGCTAGTTAGTGATTGTTCATGTTTCGTGCCTGAAGAATTTATTTGCAAAAGTACCTATACAGTGTTTTTGTTCTACTAAGTGTTGATGTCAAAGAAGAATGTGGACATTATAATGTTCTTGCGCATTGCAGCCAGCAGAAATCACACTTGATCACTGAAAATTCCACCCTGAGAAACAGTTTCACTACTAGCAGTACAATAAAACATCTCTCTTATTCCTCAAACTGAACCGAATTACTTCAATCGACCGTCAGTTCGCTACAGCTGATAAGGGCCTAATATTAATCTTATCGTTGGATGGGTCAGTAGGTATTATTGCCAGCCTAAGATATGATATTTGTTGGTCGTAGTTGCTGCAGCGGCCTGAACCTAGTGGAACGACTCCGGCTGCCTACGGTTGTGGAATGTGAAGTGCTGGGCAAACTACCCAACGACGTGTATGGATCGGACCACCTTGCTCTTGGCGGGACATTTGAACTTCGATCAGTGCGATCAGCGTTATAACACGGTATGCGTGTTTTAAATTCATACAATGGCGTTAATTGACTACCTACGTAATTGATACTGACTTAATACGATTATTTGATGATCAACACACTTAACAATCTGGCTACGGTCAATGAATAACATAAATACGTTACGTTGCCTCCTGTTTTCAGGTTATTAATATATATAAATTCTGCTTGCTATTAAGATTTTGTTACATGATAATGTTCAGTTGAATTATTTGTTTGATTTTGGCTTACCATACTCAGATAAACAAGGACGGAATGCGCCTTTGTCTTGACATCATATGAAAAACAATCTGGCAATCTGTGAGGGGGGCAAGGACACACGTACATCGTACGGCACACGTCTACGTATACGTAATGTCGCATACTCGACTAATTTTTTTTTCCATTACAAATACACACCGAAACTAAATCGTCACACAAACGTAAAACACGCAAACGAAAGAATATTTGACGTAAATACACACATTTTTAGACAACTAACGCTCAAAGCAGTTATGTAACACGTATGAAAACCGATTCAACTGAATGGGAATCATTGAATGGAAAATAATTTATAAATATTGAATAAAGGTTGGAAATTTCTAAAACATTTTGGTAGCCTTTTAACTGCGGATTCGTCGACGTGAATTTCAGTACCTAGCAGATTTGTGTTCAAGAAGGTTTTTTTGCGGCACAAAAGTATCCAAGTACTTATAATTCTTTATATTTTTACTCCATAAGTATTGATGCCGCTATCCCAAACAGTATTATTGAGTAATGACCATTCAACCGCCTATATTTTCCTTTTCAAAAGACTGTCGCCAATAAAATACGGGATAAAGACGTGATTTATGTATGTATGTATGTGTGTATGTGTGTCGCCAATAATAAGGGTTTTATGTTTTTGTACAGAGTGCATTAATTTCGTAGGTGATTTGGTTAGTCGATCAAGTTGAAATAAAATTCAAATAAACTTCAAGATAAATTTCATTAAGTTCTTTATTGGCGCTCGTGTCATATTTCGTTCGTGGGTATCTGGCCTCGTACTGCGAGAGCGAAGTTCGTTTGTTGCCGTTCCGCTCATACTAATAGACTTTAATTTGAGAGTGAGAGGGACGGTACAGTACGAATTTCGAAAATCGGTTTCGGAGTAGCCCCGCTGTCATGAACCTTACAAAACTAAATCCCCCTATATTGGCATTTTAATAGTATAATTTGATTCAGAAATTACTTATATGTATAGGTTAAGAAACATCGTTTTTTACTGCATTCAACTTTCAGATTTTCTGTAGCACGAAATTACAGCATACGTCACCGTTTTCGCGGAGCTTTATTCAGCGATACGGACAAAACAAAATGACAACTGATCGCTGCCAACATTATTTTTTATAAACGTTCTACGTAAATGCACAGAGGGGTATGGCAGAGGGGAAATGGGTAGCATGGCGCCTCCCGTCTAAATTCTCTAAGACACCATAAAACGTCCTCACAGTAAATATTGAATTATGTAATTAATTTAAAATAAATATGTCGATGGCCTCCACGCCGTTCCGTCGAAGGGAGTAGTTTTCTACGAACTAGGTGGAATCATTGCAGGGTTTATCTAAATATTATTTTAATTGAAATCCAAATTATGTCTGAGTAACTTCGCAGTTTTGGAAATTTGTGACGTATTTATGGAATTTATTAATAGTAGATCAAACTTTATTATAATTTATATTCGTTTAAGCGTCATCGTTGAACCATGACGTCAAAGCCAATGAATGACAAATTTGTAGCTGTTATAAACTTTGTCAATGGTTTTGATAGTCTCTGTTTTATTATTTCTTTGTTTAACTTTACACTTACCTACGCATTTCTTTTATTGAATAATCGACATATTTAATTTACAGTAACAAATAATGACGTATTAATAACACAAATACAGTAACGGATCTAATATGTAGATACAGTCTTCTACTTACATAAATTATCTTCGTCGATTGTATGGTGGCAGTGTCTGATGAGACTTTCGCCGGTGTTGATGGGGTTTCTGGGCTTTTAGTGATTAACCACGTCCATTCGCCTCTAGATACAGGAAATTATGATTATGTTTAAACTTGCCTTCCTCACATGCCAATACATATCTTCGATTCGTTATTTACTGAAGTTATTTTTAGCAGAACTTTTGAACCGTTACATTGAGTGATGGCACTTTAGTTCTGAAGGGAATTAGGATGATTCATGTAGTAGATCGAATTGATCGATATGCGATAGTATTAAAAAGTATAATTTAAACCACGAAATAATTGACATACCTTCTTCAAGTACATATATATATATATGTGATACGGATTTAAGTAATTGTATGGATATTTTTTGTAAATAAAAGATTTTCAGAGTGTCTCTGAGCTATATATTGATATCAGTAATGTTAATGATTGTTTTCGTAGAGCTTTATTAAGTCTTAAGTACTTAATTGGTTAAAGTTTGAAATAAAATCTATACTTATGGATTATAATTTTTCATTAGACCCAGTTGTTAGTAAATGGTCGGCTGAGGTAGATTTCATTAGTACCACGTGGGCACACATAAATAGTTTTTGCTAACGGGTGTAGATTACGATGGCGATAAGGGTATCGACATAAAATGTTGAATGTCGTCCAACTGATGATGCTTGCCTGTCCATTGCTAGACGGCGCTAAAATATTAACGTCTCTGAGGTCGTCTTTAACAAAAAGGTAATTTTGGCGTGTTTGCTACTTGTCAGATTCCTGCACCAAAATATAATTAATTAACAAATTAATAAGAGTAAATATTTGATTGTTTGTATTGAATTAGGCTCTGAAACTTCTGGACCCATTTGAAAAATTATTTTACCTGTTGAATCAAACATGATCCCAATGAACATAGGCTATATTTAATCCTGCCCTGACTAAGTTGCGGGAAACAGCTAGTTCATTTAAGAAAGTTATTGTGACAAACCGAATGATACCTCATTCAATACAGATCCGTGCGCCTTGTCACTCGCGGAGAGACTGGATGGATGGCAATCGCAATGACATCATTCCAGGAAATAAACGTTGTATTTTATTTTGAAAAAATGACTTTCTGCCAAGTTTCTTGCGGCGCATTCTTCTTGGCAATGATGGTCTTTCCGAATGTGCTGGTAGTTTCAAAAAGACATGTAAAAGAGCCCTTGGCGGCCAATTTGTAAAAATAAATTTTCATTTTCATTTTCATTTTCATAAATATAAAATAATCTTATTATTATAGTTGTCATAATCAAACAATAGTCAAAGTGTACTTAATAGGACTCATCTGGTCGCCAATGTCCGCGCGATCTATGTCGCCAACGAATGCTTTGCTTAGACTATTAGATAAAACGATTAGGTACCTAATCCTTTTTTCAGGATTATTCCTCGAATTTTCCAAATATGAGTCACCGAACAAAAAAAGACAGGTTTGTGTCAGTTTATTTTTATTATTTATACAATTTTTCGATTTACAGCTTAATAGGAAAAAATAAACAATATTTCAGAATAGCACTGTCACAACTAAATTAAGTATATAAAATTAGCTCATCATGGGAATATCGAAGAGGGTATTGTAAGCATTTGGCGCGGGCGTTATTTGGACGTCAAGACAAATATTTTGAAATTGCATTGTTTGTGAAATCTTAAGCTAAATTTGTTTTTGGAATAAGATTTTTTTTTATATTTTAGAGGCTATGCGTTAATAATTAGTATAGCTTCTAAAATTAAAAACATAATTCAAGTATTCCACTTAAATGCTTACAATGATCCATTTAAATCACTGTCGTAAGTCTTATACTTATAGTCAAGCACATTTTGAGTAATTTTATTTACATTAAGACCCTGAAAATACGGTCTACTTGTTTGCCACTTGAACGCCTTATACGAGTTATTCCAAAGGATTCCATTTGGTTAAAGATATAGACTAGACCCTAGACTTACACGCTTGATCATGGTAGGTTTATAGTAATTGTATATAGTAATATAAGTCTTATCGAAAATCGAGATATGCGGGACGTCCAAGTGGTCATAAATATTAACTAAAGTAATAACTGTATGTCAACAATGCCCAACGTCCAAGCTAACTTCCGCTAATATTATCAGAAAGTTTGTTAAATTTCTAATGATTTTGGCTCCACAAACAAGCGCGAATCAGTATTTTAATGTATTTTTTGAGTAGTTAGTCATATAACGCAGAGCCATAATTGTCATTTGCGTCCGTGTCGCAATTCCCTAAGCAATGGCCACAATATCAAAGAAAACGCCGACTGCCTAGTGTTTTTACGTAATTTATTTACACAACGTGGCCAAGTGTGTTTGTCATTTACAGTGTCACTATCAGCCGGCCTACACCAAGTCGCACCACTTGCAACATCGACATAGTATTGTATACAGAAACCTTCGCACTATAAAACACCCCAAATCGTTATTAATTATAACGCGTGGAACTTCTATAAAGTCCTCATGCTCTACCAAACCCACATTCACTTATTTAAAATTTTGCCACCATCTAACAAACCAATAAATTATTTAAGTAAGTAAGTAACAAAATCACAACGATAACAATCACTTCAATTATAACTAATAATATGTATTTCAAAAATTCACAGCTGGGAAAAGTGTACAAGCACAAACCTATGTAAATAAGTATATACCTAAGTACACTATTTAAATGTAAGCAAGACTTGCATTTATTTTGTTAAGTTCTTTTGTAAGAAACTAAGACTATGCTCTGGAGGTCAATAAATCAAACAAGTAGAGATACAAATAATAAAATAATGATAATGATCTACTACTATAAAAAGTAGTTGCTGAAGGTAAAGCCGGACCATTAGTATGTAAAGGTGCGGCCATTTTGCGGAATTTAATTGGAGCTAATTTCTGACACTACTAACAATTTCGTAGCTGTCATGTCATATGATATGTCATAGCGGCTGTTTGTTTAAATGTCATACATTCTCTGTCTTTCTTTACACTGTCTCTTAAAAATAATCCTTAATACTTCGGCAGCTGACTGGGTTAGTTTGACTAAACACCCCTATAAAAAAACTGTTTTTTTCCATCGTGTCTGACAAATTTGTTTGTATTGGTCAATGTTCAAAGTGTACGGCGTCAACGGCGTGACTTTATTTTGAACCCAAAATTACAATGAAATATCTTTACAGAAGTGATGCTCCGTCAAACCAACCCAACCACCTGCTGAAATATACAGGAACAATTTCTAAGACACCTTGCATAAAAACAAATCCCTAGTTACTTTGGTCACGGCGTCACGCGTGAACAGCTGGACATAGGTTCCCTATTTATTTTTTATTGTGTTTGTGATTGTCATTAGAACGTTCTAATGGAACAAAATTAAAAAAAAGAAGATACTTGAACGGGGTCGCAGCCGCGGGCAACAGCTAGTTTATTACAAAGGAACTACCTATTCTCTGATGACGGGGACCCCTAAAACGACCTAGTCAAGAGCAATCCGAGAGTGAACAGGTTTTCAAAGAAATGTGCATGATTCCTAAGTTTCTTTCTAAATTTTAAGGAAATCAAACTGACAGAATGCCAATTCTCGTAGTAGTCGGAAGCCAATATCGACACAATTTGAAAAAAAAAACTTTCTCAAATCAATGTGTAAACTAAACTGAAACTTTGCTCACGTTGAAAGTTCACTTCGTAAGATTTAGATTTTGACATGTCAGTTTTTTTAAGAGGTGGCGATATGTATCGTGATTCGTCAGTATGTGTGGTAAATTCACGGACCTCTTAGTGTAAAAGGTGACATCGGATTAACTAGATTATTGTTAGGACGTTTTTATGCCCCTCAAGATAATATCCACGTATGTCATCCACTTCAATACCGGTCCGTATGTAAATCGTATGTAGCTCTATGTATTATCAAAATCAAGATCGATCTCTATAGCGCTATAGGATCGGGGCCCAGATCAAACTGAATATCTTTTTATGGTTAACTAAAAGAGAGCCCTATGACATACCTCATATATTATATTAGTGGTCCGGCTTTACAGTTCCCCGTACGAATGAAATAGATTTGTCCATACATTCTCGACCCTCTATTTAAGATTCGTCCTTTGCAAGCAGTAACATTACTTTACTAGTGAACCAATAATATTTACTTTGTTACTACGTAACCAGCGGCGGTAGCAGAGTGACAAGGTAATTGTTTTTTGTTTATTATTATGGACCTCCGCAAAGTAACGCCTGATTCAATGAACATAACACTTTGAATTGAAAACAGTAATTTTTCGATTGGACAACAATCATCTTGTGCGAAATTATCTTTTATTATATCACACACTCGGAAGTCAGGATCAAAATGTCTTTGCATTTTTATAATATGCCCTCCTTTCTTCTGCGAACTTGGACAAAAATATGATACACAAACATGTCGTTCATTTCTTTTACCACAAGGTTAATTTTAGATGGAACCTTCGATATCCCTTAGTAAAGTATTTCGAAAGATCCTCGTTCAGCCATTATACAATACTACATCGTGTCTTTATCATTTCACACTATTACTAATTAAAAAAAAAAGATTGTGATACCTAACTGATATCCTTATATAAACAGTATGGAATCTCACTGAATTGTACACGCGGTATACGTATCTCTTAAATGGGCGTATGACTTCATGAATTCCGAAACCTCAAGTTTGTCAGCAAAATAGACCGTTGCTCCATTACCACAGAAAAAAGCACGATATGATTATTAATTAATTTCTTCACCATTTTAGTTAATGGTTTAGAACCTACAGAATACGGGCAGTAAGTAGTATCGTTTGTTGTGCGAGATATGTATAATCTATGAACTGTAATTCCTATAATCAGATCATCACTAGTAAATCAAATATACCTACTCGGGAGCAAAGAACCGGGTCACTTTTCATACAACTTTCTACGGGAAGGGACCCGGTTTCTTTGCTCCCGAGTATATATTTCATCGTAATCGAAAAATATTTACGGAGAATAATTTAAAGAATCAAATAATCATTGTCTGAAGAACATATAAGCATATGAACCCCATGTTTCATGGGCCATATTGTACGTGGTTGTGAATCTGATATTATTTTTAAACCACACAAAACAAGCGTACGGCCCGCCACAGATAAGCGGTAATAATTTTGAAGCAAGAAATGAATACCCGTTCTATAATTTAATAAGATTGCAACTTTCGCTTTTTATTTAGGTAGGTACTTGTACACACTGTAAAAACCGACTCATGGGAGATAAATTCTATAATAAACAAAATATTTTCACTCTGTAAGCCGAACTGCAAAGTGTGTTTTTGAACAAATACCTTCAAGATTATTTTTTGATTTGTTTAAAAATCATACCTACATTCTGATTATTACTGTAGAACAAGTTTAATAACCTGATAGTAATGTCTACTTAATTCGCTGCAGATAGAAAATGTGAACTATGTAAACCTACATAAGTTTTTATAGATAATACATAATTATTGGAATTTGAATTGGCAAGAATAAATAATCAATTATTTTTATTGTAATAAAATTACAAACACAAAGATAGAAACGTTCAAATTTAGGGGTTCAAATCCTGAATCCACCCTTGCACAAATTCTATCCGCGGCGACTATTTCGCTATAGCTGAAGCTTTTTGACATGCAAATTAAATGTCGGTATTTGTCTGTCATTCTTACAATTTGGGTCTACCCCTAACTCCTGTAAATCAACTTCAAGTGAATACAAACGAACTACACACTTACAGATACAAGGAATTCGATAGTGGGGCAGTATAAAAAATGTTTAGGTAAACCAAAAAAAACTAAATAACTTTTAAAAGCGATTTTTAGAAACAAATAGGCGTCTGCAACATGGATCTGTCCCTACGAAAAGTTGCAAAATGTGGACCAGGATAGGTACAAAGCGATGCAGACCTGAAACCTGGTCCAAAAAAATAGAAATACTGCTGTCGCAAAGTAGAGGCCAGATAAATAGCATCCTTAAAAAAACAGACGAATTGAGAACCTCCTCTTTTTTGAAGTAGGTTAGAAACAAAAAAAAATAAAATGAAAAAAAATGTAAATGGATTGGTAATATGTAAAAAAGTGGGAAATAACAACTCAAACTGGATACTCGTAGATTTAACGAATATTTTCACTCAATTTTGTATATAACCTTGGGGCGTGTTCAAGATAGGTATAGTTTAAGTATTTTTAATGAAACTGAGAAACAAACACATCAGACCGATAGTAGGTACATTTCGAGTGAACAAACTAGCAAGCCTCTTGTGTAATGGGTATGACCATTCGTACAACCAATGTTCAAATATGCTGTGCAAAACTAAAATCGAAGGACTATTTATTCACGTCCGTTCATTTCATTCACCCCATTTTGCTGGATACATATATGTACTTACATAATTAATGAATTTTAATGTTGTTTTTATCAATCTAATATAATATATAATTGAAAACTGGAGCAACAAATGCTTTAGATCAGTACTAAATCATCGTCATTGAATAAACTGCACAAACTCTGGGACCATCATAAATTAATTAAAATGATATTGGTAATTTGTAGGTACTTAATTAGATATTTTATCTGTTGGCCAATTGATGAACCTTTATTACATTAACACGCTATAGGAGCTAGTATATGGCGTTTTCGTACCATTATACCTATATATCTAATAATACTGGATGGATATTAATATAATAATAATAAAGTATCGCGAAAAATTCAGATTATTTCATAAGACCTCATCTTTTTTTGTAAGTATACTAGTCGAAAAGCTCTTAATATTATAAATCCTTATTTAATGTTATGTATTTGTAAGAGGATTATGTAATTATGTACCTAGAAAACCCGCTTCGCTTTTTAATAACCTTATCGTATGTTAGATGAACGAATTAACATTAAATTAAGTGGTAGATATTTATACTGAAATCATCTTTAAGCTCATAGTAGCAAAGTGTTAGCAATATTAGACAAACAACGTAGAAACACGTAAAATAACTACCGTTCGACTTTTTAATGCCATAAATTTTGTAAATGAGGTATTTAAAACCACTACACATGAAATGAATTTGGAGAGTTAAACAATTCAAATAATAGAGATAGACTTATGACGAGTCACGGACAAAGTACTTTAAATATATCATCCACACTTATTTATAACGATATTTTTATAATCAAGTCAGTGTTTTTTTATATCCATAATTATGAACACGCTTCATCCTGGACGGAGAGGGGGCTAAATGAGAAATTAAAAGTACTTACTAAGGTTATTCTGCTTTTAAATGGAACTTGTCTCACCGTCCCGTTAAACGTTTAAGCCTTCGAGGTTCTTCGATCAGGTACCTATCCTATCCATCATACAACCATCAACACAAATATATATATATATATATAGTTAATAAAATTATCACGACAACGTGACAATTTCTAAAAAGTATTTAACAATACTTTCCACTTTGCTTTGTCGGAAATAGCAAGCGCAAAAACGCGTTAAAGCAGCTATGGACAAGTAAAACTGGCACATTCTTAATTACTTAACTGCAAAATAATGGCTCAGGTCCCATTCGAGGCTTCAGAATTCATATTATCACCCCTTTCTTATTGAAACAATTTAAGCAATAATCATTATCCAAAACAAATTCAGACACATCGCACACTGCTAATGTTTTGCTGTTATCACCTAACTACAATCTTAAAAATAAATTGAATTTACAGATAAAATTACCGATTAATAGATGATTCCTAAAGACCATATTACATACAGTCTGTTTTACATTACGGACTTTTTCAGACTTCTTAATAAATTTAAAATTGCCAACGCCATTCCTAACTACGAGATTGATTTTATTCAAGTAAGTAGAAAATCGAGATTTCCTCAGCGAAATCTATGTGTGGCTTTAACTATCTACGATATTTCAGTTAATGAACTTTCTTAGTAATTAGAAATCAAGGCTCGTGTATAGGAGATAGTAGGTATGTGTTAAAGTGAAGCTTTCTGTATGTAGGTAGGTACGTGAGATTTTAAGAACGCACCGGGCCCATGCGTCCGTTAGCAAACTTACCGATTATTGGAATTACTGTGGTACTTGTTATATCAACTAATAATACTGAGTCAAAATTATAATACGCCTTCAATAATCTGGATATAACTACTACTTTGGCCGACACGAGTAATTCACAAAACTTTTTTATTTATTTGTGTTCAAATTTCAAATAGGTATGGTCTTTACAAACTTTACATAATATAGCTGGCTATCATGAATCAGAAATCAGGTTCATGTTACACTATGTGGTCACGCCTTAGTAGTATCTTCACAAAAAGTAGATGCTTGAATTATTTAACGAATTAATTGATATTTTGACAACTGCATAAAACTATATTCAGTATACATGGAAATGACGTAAACTAATAAGAATCGTCTGATGATGCCGGAGCTGGGCGCGACACGTTTTCACGATGCTGGACCCGTGTTCCTACATTAACCGAAAAATTATATAATGCGTAGGTATGTTCTATTCTTAACACATTTAAACATTAACATCCATTGAAACTACTAAATTCGTTGCAACAGCCTCGGTTTCCATGCTTGGTGTCTTTCAATAGGCGTTATAAATTGAACAGACACGCATGCGCAATATAGTGCCATGCCCTCATGATTGTTGGATGGCGAAGCACTAGTTAGTTACTCAGTGAATTATGTTGTGTCAATGTCTTGTTGCTTTTACGACGCCTAGTGAATGACGATCCTTATGGTTCGTGTAAATTAGAATAGGGATCGTGGTGCAAGCAAATATTGATTTCAGGTACTGCTAGCAACATTTCTATTAATCAACACTTAAACGTAAGGGGCATTCATCTGATGCCCTCGCATGGCAAATGCGTTCATGATCACGCGTGTTGGCAGTGACTTGAACACGACATAACATTATAATTATTATTCGCATAACATGTGTACCTATTATATAAACACATTGTGTAAAAAATTACGAACTTAATAGTATTTCGAGATATGGTAAAATTAAGATAAAGTTGACAAGAAATTGACTTGTTTGTATTCTTAATTAAAAACCAATAAGTACCTATACCTAACATATATTTGTAGCAAAAACCCAGAGCAAAAACCCACAAGTGTATTTACAAATTGTTTTTATATACCCAAAGAGTGTTAAAAATCCCATGCACAATCTTTAGCAGATCTTTACGCACTACACCGTACCATAGTGAAAACTCCTATTATTTTAAATAGTTTTGAACAGAATGGTCAACTTTTTCTATTCCTGTAGTAACTAAATCAAGTTAAACAGAACATTTGGGAACTAAGATATGTATTTATGAGTAGATACTTAGTTACTTCCAATATCTTGGCGCGCGGCGCTATACGTGTGCGTGTCCTAGTAAATGTTCAGCTTCCATTGGTTCTGCTCGGAGGAGTCGGATGACACCTGTAGCGGTCACACAAACTGAAGCTGCACGTTTCCATGCACACGCATATATACATTGCGCCGCGTGCCATAATTCGTTGAAATATCTATACATTGTAACCATTTTTTTTCAACTTGTTAACCAGATAGAAAATAAATAAATTTACTTGTCCTCGATCATTTACTATACATATTATTATATCAAGTGCCTAGAGATCCATCACGTATGATTTCACATACGCTTTGGAACCCCGGACGTTTTTCCAGCAGTGTATTAAGTTATGGCTAATTTATGTCTTTATTTGTAAAACAAACGGTACAAGGTGACCATCTCCCAATAATACCTACATGCTACGCAGACCTCAAAATGATAGTGCATAGGTTTTGTGACAATCGGTATACTGTTTTCTTTCAATGAACTGTTGCTATCGGTACACTGCTAGCTAGTAGAGTCGTCAGAATACAAGAGATTTGGATAATATGTCTGCTTCTCCGTAATGCAGGGGCTTTTATAATGTTCATATCTGACCTACGATGACACAACCTACGTCAAAAAGCCTTATTTAATTAGGATTCCATAATAGTCCAGATACTAATTGACCTTATTAGAGACTAAATACTATAAGAATCTAGCGACTGTGGACTACAGAAGGAAAAAATCGACAAGCTTTTACTGCTATTGGCGCATGTCCGTGTCCACGCTTGAAGACAGCAGCCGTCTCCGGCATCTCACGACTTTACACTCCTGTCAATTTGCACCACGTAGAATATTGACGGGGATTTTATATGGTTGCTTTGTTAACTACGTTGTTAATAATTACGTTACATTTCACACATAATTACGAAACATTGAATATTGGAATTGATACATTAATCTTAGTTTTACTTGCTATTTCTTGCCTTTACATATTACTGCTGAGTTTTCAAGGAATGCTCGGAAACTTGTTATACCATGGAATCATTAAAAAAAATAGCATAAAAGGAAACCCTAAGCCCAGTAAAAGGGCAGTACTTAATTACTAATCGATATTGCTATAACTATATTCTAATCTATATAGGTAATATTAGAGCGTAAATATCATGTCTTTTCATCTAGATGTTTATCGCTATGAAATGTGTCTTAATGATATGAAAAATATGTTGAATGTTAATCTATACTACTTAACAAACAATGATTAACAAACATCTCGCTTTCAAAACAGATTGACGACTTTTGGTCATCGCAAAAGTATGCCATAGGCGTCGGGGCAAGCGCCGCGTAAGAAATCTGCTATTACAAATTGTTATATTTATTTACATTCATCTGTTGGATCACAAAATGTAACCAAAAACCCCGTTATGCTTTATATATGCGTCTTTTACTGAGCAATTGATGACGTAAATCGATTTTATTTAAATTATTACGAATAATTGAATAAAATATTTATGTTTAGCATTTCAGTATGATATTACGTGCGAAGCGAAAACAGGCAAAGTGATTTCAATTATTTATCGTCCAAGGAAGTTATTATTTCATTAACAGCTTACAGTAATATTTTCATTTTATCGGATTGTCAATCTTTACCTACTATAATATTTTTGACTTTTGTTCCAGTCAGCTTTCATCCTACAACTTATAATAATCAACATAATATAATAATATAATCACGTCTTAATTGGATATGTTTTAAATGTAATATTACAAGCTAACAATAATACAACATTCTTACCTTGCATTTGATTAAATGCAACTCATTGGCCACAAGCATCTTTTACAATTATATTTCCCATGTGACATTGATTAATCTGTCTTCACAATTAAATTTATGAAGTAAAATGCGAACAATAATACTTGTAGTAGAAATTAAAAATAAAACAACCGATTATAATTGGAAAAGTTGCTTATGGCATTGCCACGTTTATGTACCTTATCAGTGCTGTTTGGCGTTATGCCGCCTCACAACCATCCTTTATATTAATACCTCAATGAATAAACACCAATTACTTATTAGGAAACAACAATTTGATGACGACAAAGTATAGGTTTCGTTTCGCAACGTGAATATTAAATGGTACTTGATACATGTTTTTTGTCTACACATTTAATGTAACCTACGACATTCATGTTCTCGTCATTATTCTATTGTCTATACTTACAAGAATTCGAGGCTGTTGCACGAGACACACGGGTATTTGGACTGGGCGCTATAAGCTTGTATTGTATATATCTGTACGATTATTACATTGAAATACGCACGACATACAACAAAGGTATTTTTAACTTAGATCTATACTCCTGCTTGTACGAGGATGATAATAATACTCGCATCAATCACAACCTCGCTGTCTAATTGTTCAATCGAGCTTGTTTTTAGATCTGTGCGATAAATTTCAAACGATTTGCGATTATTCTCTAATTGAATATGTATGGTCACACAATTTTATCATTCAAACCGCAATGATTGTAGATTGGAATAGTATTCGCAAAATTAAGTACCTAGTCAGTTATTCAAAAGTTATCGCACAGTACCTAGTTAGGTATGTGATTTGTCCGGACGTGACAAAACAAATTGTGCACTTATCACCTCAAATCAAAACCTCCAATTTCAGGTTCATTGGCAGTCAATTGAAGTTCTTGTTTGCTTAGTATTTAAGTTATGATATATTAAATAACTTGCCATTAGTGTCTCAACTGTCTGATGTTCAATGGTTAAACATCAATGAAGGCTGGTTTTTGGCGTTTAGAGAAGAATTACATATTGGGGCAAGAGATAAGACGAACCCTCATTTAAAATAGAGTGAACAATCAGTTCTGTTGTATGTTTTATATTACAAAATGTGTCTTACTTAGCTTCCGTTTAGCCGATGATGTCGATAGCCAACTAAGTCCAGAGATAATGCTCTCTTCAGAACATTTTCTTATCAGGGCACTACATTCGGATTAGGCCATCATGGTTAACTATCGAAGGACGCCTCGGAAGCTAAAGTTTTCATTTGGCTCCGGGCGAATGAGTGTGTCTTGTCTCAAGCTGGGTTATGTCAAAGTCCGAGATTATATTACTAAGAGAGAGAGAGCGAATCGACACAATAAAATCGCTCTATGGCATCACTTTCAGTTGTCCATATCCGGGGGTAGGGGGAGGGTGGAGCGCATATGGCTGCACCCTTATACTATTTACAAATTAACTATATGGATAAGCAGAAAGCGATACTCGAGGTTCACATACGGAACGAATACTTCTATAGGCCTATTGATATATTCACGAAGAACCATTCCTAAGTGATTGTGTCGTAATGTATAAAGTGTCACTATTAAGCAGTATGTAAGCTGTTCGTATTTACAATCAGAGTCGGCGAGCACAATGAGCTCATAGTAAACCCTGACTAAAATGTAGCCAAAGGCATTCTCATTGCAGTCACAGCAGCTTATTATATCGTTTTCTGGGCAAGCTTCACAAGCTTACTGAAAGTAGTTTTTAAAACATTTCGGCGCTATATTACTACCTAGGGTTTGCACGACGAAATAAAAGTGAAACACCTTATAGTTCACAAGTTCATTTAACACTGGCCGCATGTGAGGCGTATGGGAGATGTTTTGTATGGGTTGTAAAGGGGTAGGCGTGTGTGGGCTCCTCTCACACATGGCAGGGCGGCGGGGAGCGCGCGGGCAGCCGGCCGCGCCACACGGCGTGTGCGCAGCCGGCGCCGCCACCCTCGTCGCGCGCCGTCGCCTTACCTGCAAATCCGAACAACACATTTTAACGCTCTATTCATAATGGGTTGTCATAAAGTTCCTGACGTCGAAGCACAATGCATTCTAATGATATAATATCGTGTTTATTTCGGAATTTAATATGGGACGTAATAAAATATCCAATGGAATGTTAGAATACAGTACCACTGTCGATTTTATACTACTTGGTACAAAGAAAACTTCCATCAATTAAATTTTGATATAATACTTGTAATTGAACTAGATATTCGGGTTTTATATGTGTAGAGAAAGGAAGTGTTGGTGAATTATTCTCTGTCCAAACAGTTGGGAAGTTCAGGCTTACTTATTCAATGAGACCTCATCAGCTCACTGTAGATACTACAAGTACCTACATAGTCTGTGTGAAGGATATTTAAAGCCATGCGATACAGCTGGATTCCTATAGAATAGAGAAAGGGTAGGGTAAGACAAATACGTATTCAATTATCAAGATCAATAACTTGATGAATAATATTTAATTGCCAATTCGTCCAATTCATGTTTATTTGTAATGATGTTCAATCAAAGTTGCTGATTATTTTTAGGGTTCTACTCCGAAAGACTAGAAAGAAAACTTATTTTTAGCTCTTTGGTCTATTAGAATATACCTATGCATAAATAAGTTAATATTTACTGTTTTTCCAAAGTTTACAGACTTAACATCCTTTAGGTTAATTAAATGAATTACCTACCTAATTACCTTCATTAATTGGTGTTCGTTAGATCATTTGCTGCTTGCTGTTTTTCCCCAAGTTTTTTTTATCGCTTAAATTGAACTACACTGATGGGCAGCGCCATATTAGTTAAATATGAAAAAAACATATTAAAATGATTACATTAGAGCAGTCCTTTTCCTCTACGTAAGTACTGATATTTTAAATACATCACATTTCTTCACCTTTTATGCGTGACCTGCTTTCAAAAATGGAACTGTAAGTGAGGTGAGATAAACTGAAAATGTGGGGAAAGTGAATAAAGGAAAGTAAAGTAGTCTGTAAATAAAAAACTTGAAGAAATCATACAGCTACTGTTTATAGTTTTTGTATTTTCCTTTTTACTTTCATTTTAAATTCATTTACTCCAAATTACCATGTACCTTAGCCTTTTTTTACACCAAGTTTAAAGGGGAGCAAAAACTCAATGACAGCCAAACTGACTATACTATACTTACTGATTTGTATAAAAACTAATCAATACAATTTTGCTTGTAATTCCAACTAACCTCGTCGTGGTGGTAGATATTTTAACTGACACAATTTTGAATCTAAGATAAATTATACTTTTTCGGAGCAGATCCCATACCTGAGTATATATTTTAATTTATTATTCAGTTCATACTAATAAATATGTATAGATCATTCATTTAAAAATTTTGAAACCATTAACAAGTCACCGATCAAGCTACACATCAAGAAATACTGATATTTATTTTACGAGATTCACGTGCGTCAATTAATTACAACATAATACATATATATATATTTAATACTGTTCAGTTGACCGTAGCTTAGTAGGGTCATGAAGGACAGGTGTACATTGCATACAATAGAAGCTGCACAGTGAAATCACAGAGGGTTTGTCTACGAACACTACCTGTCACCTGTGTTCTTGGAACGGCAAGTGCATTGGACGGAATTCTGTGTTCCTCCGTTCAATAAGCGGTAGTGTTCGGAGTGAACCTTATAGACATTGCATGCAACCAAATAATACCCCTGTATCCAGAACGTCCCAGTTTTCTTACGGAAAACAAAATATACCTCAGAAGAACCCGGGGACTTCCGCGTGCCTTACTTTTTATTAGCTTTTGTTATGCTGTCAATTGATTAATGTACCTAGGGCTAGCGGATCCCACAAAAACATTCCGGGACATGCAGGTATGGTAATAGTCTTGTAACTTACACCGGTCGATCGTGATCGCTGTAATTGTGGAGCTCGATAGAGCCTGAAGAAACGTATAAATACTTAGTTAGAATCTGGTAATACAAGAATATTCTATATGGAGACTGGAGAATGTCGACGTACTTAGATTAGGGGCCGTTCATTAATCATGTGATGTTTTTTTAGCACTTTATAGCCCCCCCCCCCTCCTCATTGGTGATACGTGGTGAGGTTTAAAACTACCCCCCCCCTTCCCCATCCAAAATCACGTGTATTTTTAGTGCCTACAAAGAATTTTAATTTTTTTAGAATATTTTTTTTAAATACAGGTATAAAAGGCGCGGGGACTTCGTTCATTGCCTGGCAACGGCGAGTCAAGGTCACACTACACGCGCGTTTAAAAATCGCGCGTTTGACGAATAAATAAATACACGTGATATCTTACTACACCCCCTGCCCTCCTTGTGATATTTCGTGATTTTTGCCGAATCCCTCCCCCCCTTTCGGAGCCTCACGTGATTAATGGACGGCCCCTTAGGTATTATACATACAAAACATGAACGTAGTTATAATATAAGGTTCAGGAAAAACGTTCATGATACTTAATAGCAAATTTAATAATCACAGAAACCGGTTGCAAAATCGGAGATATCCCGTAATTGAAGCGTATAAGATAGCAATTTTTTATTTTACCCAATTTACCCAGGTTACCCAATGACACTCGAGTCATTAAGACTTATCATTTATCAAAATCGGAACCAATGAATAGCTACGAGCGGACAAAGAAACGGACATACAATCATACACGTCAAACACATTACCGTCCTTTTGGTCTTCGCCGCAGTCAACAAATAGACGTGACAATTCATAAAGTTCCTCTTTTGAAGTCATTTAAAATATACATGATTAAAACTTTTCTTTTCAACTCTTTCTTAAATAATATTAAAGTATATTTTTATTTTACCCAGTTTCCAAGAAGTGGGGATCGTTAGATAGATCTCTGAAAATGTCACAAAAGAGGCATTGATCTACACTGACGAACTAAAATAACGGCACACTTTTCCATACATTTTGTACGAGAAGTGGCTCTTTATTCTTGCTTGTCAGTATATGTACGTTAATCGCTGTATTCACTTCTAGCACTTCTCGTTCGATGTCTTCGGCGTTGGCGCAATTTGTTAGGGCTTCTGGTTGAGTAAAAAATTAAGAATAAACAAGGTCGTTAATACGTATAGTAGGCAGATAGTAGATAACGACGCTTTAAGTAATTGTTTGATTGACGGGACATATTTTTATTAACAATTGTGAAAAGTTATAAAATAATCCGAAGTGAAAAAAAAACTTTGCTTTGATTATGTTCAACTATACGTTGAAGGTATTGTCTGTTTGAAAATAGTTTTCGATTTATTGAAATATCTTCCAAAGGATGTCACTAATCCTTGAAGATATGTTGTCCGTTTACGTTTATATAAACCTGAATTTATTGCTATTTGTGGTTTTAAATTTCTTTGGAAGCACAAAATATTTTTAAGCAGCTGCTTGAGGTACTTGATGTTAAGTTAACGTTGGCAAATACGAATCCAAATTCAAGGTCGAAGTGTTTCAATCCCACGTAGTATTCGTAACTAGGCCTAGCTGGCGTTTGAAAGCTGGAAACCTACAAAGCACCGAAGAAAATATTTGTTTGCCGAGTGTATTAATTTCATGGAGGAATGAAGCCAAAATCATGCTTAAGATCTTATTTGTCGTCAGAAACAAAATGGATTTCTCAGTGGAAATCTTAGGGTGTTTTCATGTTAGAAAATAGGGTAGGTAGTGGGTGGGAAGGGTAAGGAAGGGGGCACAGCAGCCAACACAGGGGAGCAATGGACCCCGCGCGGCATCGATTCGGGGCCGAGACCGACCGACCCCGTGGCCCGACCACGTGGCGGGATGGGGGCGAGGGATGGCAGGGGCCGCGCGTGACGTCACGGGGCACCGCGGTGCCGCAGCGAGTATCGATCCCGTAAGTACTCCGCATTCATTCAAGCTGACGATCGAAAGGCTGCACCCACCACAGATGCGTTCTGCATGACGCGTGCCATGCTATGAATGGTGCTTGCCGGCCCGCCATTCACTCGCTTTAGTTAATGTCGGCTTTGCATGCTAAACTCACAGCAGCTAGCACTTGCGAAACGCACGTTAATTTAAACTTCTGTAAATAATACAAGTTATAGGTAGATTATAGACACCACAAAAATTTGGCGTGTCTTGAACATAAACATTGAACATACTTACTTCACAAATACCAATGTATATTGTATGTTATGTATAGGTACAACACGTGTGACATACATTGATACCAATGATTACAGCAATGTGCCAATGTTTTCTTGATTTAACTATGATTTATTACAATAGCTTGTGAAGTATCAGGTAAACTGCTAATTAATCAGTAATTAATCAGTGTCATTATATAATAAGTAATATATATATATATTACTTCTTACTTTATATATTGCTTTTTATGACACTGATTAGACTAATGAAGAATGCTTGCTACTTCGCTACCAAATTTGTTATTGTCACTGTATTAGCGGAGTAGCAAGGTAGGTACATCTTAAATATTTTTGTTCATTAAATATGGACCTCCACAAAATGTAACGCCTGATTTAAACAATTAGTGATAAAACATTCACCTTGCTACTCCGCTACAAAGGTTGTTGTTGTTGGTAGCGGAGTATCAAGGTAAATAGGTAAATATTTTTTGTTAATTAAATATGGACCCCCGCAAAGAAAGTAACGCCACTCACTCAATCAATTCGTGATAATATTACAATACAATCAAAATACAGTACACTTGATCCTGTGATCATTGATATTTTTCACCTGTCAGCGTGCAGATGATGACTCAAAATTACTGAGGAAAACGAGTTTGAAGGTCACTAATGAAAGAAAGAGTTTTGCATTTTTAGTGTAATTTAACCGGCTAAGTACGTACCTATCTAAATTTTAAACTGTTGGTAGTATTTTATACCAGCAGCCTACACGCAAGAAGCGTATACGTAATAGGTACCTTCCGGGTTCAATATAACGATGACATCAGGGTGCTGATGGGGCTGATTCGCTTCTGTAGCGTTTCGGGGATGTTTGCCGAAGAGAGTCATTGCTATTAGCATAGGTACTGCAGGTCTTTTCTGAGAAGCCTGATAGTTCTGCCCTGAATCTTTGGGTGATTTAATTATAAAATTTTTCTACAATTTTACTAATTCATTATACGTATTTACATTTCTTATTGCACATTTATTTTATCACAGGAAGCGATTTATTCCAGTTAAGTGGCTACATAATAATACTGAACTGATTACTCTATCAACACAGTTTTGTAATGATAATATTATTTGTTAGGTACCTACTAAAAAGTTATGGATTTCATTATCTGGAAATTATTTTTTTATTTCTTATTTGAATCAATATTAGTATTTGCCTAGTTGTGTTTTTGTCTAGATTCAGCGTATTTATAAATAGGTAACACATTCAGCACATAATAATTGTAAGTACGCCAAAGATGTTTGCGATTAAAAATAGCTCCAGACCTGTCGTTACGTCGGTATGTTTACAGTTAGAAATTCTTTGTCTACGCTGAAAAATGTGTGTCTTCGCTTGTGTATTACTTACTCCCTGAAGTAATATATTACTGAACGCGTATTTTTTACGGTAGTTTGTTCGTTTTATTCACAGGAATTGGATTGGCGAGTCGGCTTGTCTACTTTTATAAGTACATATAATTTCCAGTGTAAAAAATGTTAGAAAATGGTAGAAAAGTTGTGGATCAGAAAACAAACAGATTAAATAGATTTAAATCAGGTGTTTATGTACTTTTGTAGTTAGCGACACACCCTACAAGTTTAATAGATAATTGCTTGTAGGATTCTAGTTAAAATATGTAGGTTGGTAGGTAATGACATAGGTTTGCGTATAATACAATGTTAAATCGGGAGAGCTGCATAGTGGCTGTTAGAGATTTTTTTTACTTTCTTCTGCACACACTTTGGGAACCTCTACTAAGATGATGGTGGTGAATAATCTACGGGCGTATTTTTCAATTAACAGACAGTCTTTTTCACAAAAAGTAGAAGGTAGTGTGAACTTTAACCGGATATTTGGAAATAATATAAATTATTGATTAGATTCGACTTTATCAGTTAACTTACCCAATGGTCAGACGTCCGTTTCAATGGCTTCAGCGGCATGCAGGTTGTTGACGCGCACGGTGCAGGTGGTCCGGCGGCGCATGGTGGGCTCGCGGCGCTGCGCCTGCGCGCCGTCCGGCGCGTTGCCCTGCGCCAGACGCAGCGCTAATCGCCGCGCATGGACTTGTTGCTTCTTCTGAAGCTCCTGCTGTTGCAACTGCCATACCAAAATTTAATTAACAAAAACAATTAGATTTTGTTAATGACACCTACGGCCCGTCACGTTTGCGTTTATAGGTATCGCTGCTGAAGTAAAGTGTATCACCCCGTGTCACGTTGACAACGTGCAGACAGTGACTTCACTTCGACATCTTTTTAGCCACGATATAGAGCGCAGACTGTAATTTAGATACCTGCAAAAACTTACCTTTTTGCAATACAATGCATAAGTACACAACAGCTAATTATTGGTTCAGTCAGGTACAACGTACAATAATAAAAAATACACACGGTCAAACAAGAACCTCCTCCTTTTTTTGAAGTCGGTTAAAAACAATTAGGTAGATATTACTTTAAAGTCACGTTATAAAGACTCGAGAGATTACTATTGAAACACAGTTTGTCTACAATAGTGTTAACATTTAAAAGAGAGTGTGACCTCGATATTTACATACCTGGTTGAGACGCAGCGCGTCCTGGTGTTCGAGCGCTGCAAAGTCGTCCATGTTGCCGGCCTCCATAACGGCTTGCTGTTCTAGAAGGAGCTTCTCCTCTTCCTGCAGACGGCGCAGGTTCTGCTCCAGATGTGGGTCAGCCACTAGAGCGTTCTCGTCCAGTTCCATCATCTCTGAAGAAGAATCATCGCTCAGGGACGATTTCTTCTGTATTGGCCCTGAAACTACAGTAAACAATCATGCACTGTCAACGGAGAGATTGGAAGCAAATTTTTACAGCAGTTACGTTAATCAAACTAAAAAAGGGACCTACCTACGGAGCATAATACGGAATTTGTTAGCGATTTATTCGTTTTAATCTGGTACAGTAAGTAGGTAGTAAAGTAAAGTAAAGTGTTCGAAGTACCTATTTTGACTGACTATTTAGCTTTTGTGTATCAAATGATTACGTACATACCGCACCTATATTTAATGAATAAATATGCAATTTTATTACATTTGATACTCTATGTGTATAAAGGCGGTTGTGAAAAATGTGAGTGTCGCCTAGACACAGCTCCGGGGTTAAATAGATACCAGCAGAGCAGAAATATCGCGAAATTCGAACAATTGATGCCTGGCTCGTTGCCATCTCGAACAAAGACATTCTGGTGGAGTTCAATTTGAATTGCAAATCAAACTTTGACACGAGTCATGGACATTTTGAATAATATATTATATGGTTGTACAGTTCAGTATAAAAATAAGTTTACATTTTAGTACGAAATGTTTACTTACATAGAATCTTTTTACTCAACTACGAGTCGCCATCGTCATCCTACCATGATGGACAAAACGGGCATGTTCAGATATTTTTGAGTAGGTATTAGATAGCTTCGATACATTTGATGGCGACTGTACCTGCGTTTAAGCTTAGGTAAGTTAAGACAGTACCTACCTATCAGATCTCATTAGACATTTTATAGATATCAGATATACCTAGAAGATATAGGCAGAGTCAAGAAAAAGTGGCTGAACAGTCATAATATCACATTTAGTCATTTGGAACATTAGTGGGCTGTTGTACTTGACTATACCTACGTTATCTTTTGTTTGAAAATATATATACTTTTGATAGCGCAACACTCGAAAATACCGTTTTCGAAAATGATAAAAATCTGTAAGAGTAAATTGATACTAACTACATCTCAAATAAAATTTTGGACTGGTTGACCTGACACAACTAATTAGAACTGTAATTTTCTTTTACATATTCTATTCTTCTTTCAATTTAAGGACTATTTTTACCAGTTTTGAATAGTATTTTCCAGTTATGTGCTTTCTAAAATCGGTCCCCTGTTAAAATATGAATAATTATTATTCTATGTATGTACCTATAGTATCCCACCTAACCGTTATCGGCTACAGTGACTTGACTTGAATAATTATATGTATAGGTATGGTATACCTACTTATAAGTAAGTAGTAAAGCAGATACCTTATTGCGTCCTGTCACGAAACGAATTTGAATTAATTGTGAATTAGGTACCTACAAATCTGCCAAGCTATTCCTAATCAAATCAACCAAAATATTTATTACTGCCTACAGAGTGTGTACTAAAATTACTAATAAAAAATATGCAGTGTTTAGTAAACCATGATTACTATTTTTTTTATTACTATGACTAATTAAACACTAATCCAAAGCCATCCAAAACAATGTACAAAAAAGCGAGATTATCCAAAGGGTCGAGTAAGCGAAAGCAAGGGGAAATCAAAACACGACACAAACAACGACGACATGACCATGTACACAAAAAGCTGATCTGTAGTTCTTACCTTCATATCAGCAGCAACTCAATTATTTACTTGACCAAACATTTAAATAGGTAATATTGTGCAAATTAAGTACGTCTTTTTAGTGTAGTACCTTACCTACCTCCTAATCTAAACGACCAAATTGCACAAGTGTTTAAGTAAAACGAAGACGCAAATTTGAAGGTCGTCTTGAAGGAAATAATTAAATTTAGTTTTTGTTTACAATATCTGGTTGTAAATTGTTAGGTAGGCATATTTAATTTATTGCTGCATGCGGCGCTAAAATATTATAGGTAATTAAAAAGGACCAAGTATTTTCTTTTTATTAAATAAGACCTTTCAGTTGCACCTTCGTTTTACTTATACTTAAAAAATACTGCGTTTTATCATTATGCTGGAACGGTGCTTCATCGCGGACACAACGAAATAGCAACAAATAAATTAAATAACTAACAAAAAGTAAGACGGGTATAGTTTAGATTTCCGACGCATCTAATGCAATAAGCAAACAATTAAGAATGAAATTAGGTACTATGGATTTTCCAAGACAAAAACTTAGTTAAGTACGACTAAGTTGTACTTTGTTTAACTTTTATTTTAACTAGGTACATTACGGGCGTACCTACTTAATAAAAATGTTTAGTTAAGATTAAAAAATCTCCCTATAATGCCTTGTTTATTATAATTTAACGCCCGCTTAAAAAGCCGTTTGCTGCTCAAGCTATGTAGGTATGCTTCCTACAAAAACGTGGCGGGGGTAGGTTAGAGTAAAATGCGCCCCCAGGCGGGTTCGTTGCGATTTTTTTAACACTCCCACGGGTAAGATGAAAAATAGACTAAGAATTTCATTATATACTGGTATATAACAAATGATAACAATTTAGGTACTATCATTATTTAAAAAAATACATAACTTAAGTCTATTATTTACAAAATTTTAAATAGTACTTTCGTCTCTTATTTGTTAATATCACAACGATCGTCCCTGTCGATTAATGGTCCATTTATATTTAAAATAGCACAACACTTCACAAAATCAATAATTACAGCGGATCTCGTCTGTTTCATCTTCCTTTCCACCTGAAATTACCGAAAATGAACATAAAAGAAAAATAACGAAAAAGCTCATGCATTTCAAATAATAAAGTGGCATAAATGGCTCATGCGGGACTTTTCAAATATTGCTTTGTAAATTATGGAAAAGTTACACATGATGGTGCCTTAACGGTCGTGTTGATTTAAAGTGGTGGATCGTCAGTGTACCTACTGGCTGACAAAAACACTACCTTTATCAGTTAATTAATTCATCTAAGCGTAATCAGTTTGTTTACTCTGTAAGTTTTTAGACGAAAACCCGCTGCGGTGCACGTTACGCAGGGTGTGCTCCAGTGAAAACATGGCGTGGCATGTTATGTAGCGCGGAGCAGTATTAAGGGTTTCGCCATAACATTTCAACACAAGACCGTTCAGGAAAACTTTTTTGTAAACTATGAATAAGTAGGCACGGTTTCAGTTTGTATAATTTGACTCTTAAAATTCTACATAACAGCACCTTCAATTTAGTTTCGTTTTCAATTAAGCAGGGTGAAGGTCCATCCCCGTGATCTACTTACTTAAATACGGTTCCCCCATGGTCCCCGGCAGGTACGGACAACTGGTGACGTGGTTGAAGTTCTGGGACTGCATCTCCTCCTGATCGGTCTCACGGTGGTAGAAATAATTGAAGTTCGAGACGATGACCGGCACGGGCAGCGCAATTGTGAGCACACCGGCGATTGCACAAAGCGAACCGACAATTTTTCCCCACACTCCAACGGGCCTAATAAAACACAAAATCGTTAAACCATTTTTTTGATGATCTGCACTGGTAAAATATGTAATTAAAAACAATGAAATTATGATTTTTTGGAATTATAATGAAATAACGAAATACAAGTAATGGACGCCATGATGGTGACATGCTTTAATAGTCAAATTTACATACCAATTACTTGATACCCTGACCATGGTAGTTATGATTAAGCTAATACCGCTGTACAAACTTGCATAACTATCTACATAAGTGATCATGACAACGAAACATAATATCATAATAAATAGTAGGTAAATGGTACATTGTTTAAAAAATAACATATTGTATTAAGACCATTCGCAGAGCAAACCGAGAGTAGGTTTAAGCATTGTCAATACAATTTCATCCATCATCGTCCACACTCGCTAGCTTAATTTAACTATCCCTGAAGATTTGCACTGCAATATTTATCGCGTTGCAATTTGGGGTTTATCGCCAGCAGCTACACTCAATTAAAGGCGTAAAACGTTTCTGAAATATACTATTCATTTTATATCGTTTTCTTTTACTCAGTGACTAATTGTTGAAAACGATTAAAATAAATAACAGACCTCGACCTCGTTTTCGTATTTAATTAGATGTAGTAGGTTAAGTCGAACTGAAATAAAATGCACGATAACCTACGGTGACGAAGTTTTGCTACGACATTGACACTACGGCATGAAGTCTCATACCTCAACATTTTGCAGACATGCAGTAATCCTAAATAATCTGAATGATATTGAAACACTAAAAGTCTATCGAAAATGGTGTAAAAGCAATGTAATGATGGGAAGCTAATGACAAAACAAGCTTTGGTTGAACACCAATTTTTTTTACATAGTAGCTTCATAATGTAAAATTTACCACTTTTTGGGACTAGTACAACAGGGCACATTAACGCAGGGCATTCCAAATTAAGGAAAGTTAGGAGAGAAAGACAAACATTCCTGACAGACATGTATTGGGTGATAAGCAAAATAATTCGAATGCGTTTCCCTAGATGAAACTTTATTCGAAAACGTGCGTTCAAGATAGATGATCACCATTTTCGATGAGCTAAATCACAACATTGCATTACACTGGGTAGGTAAACATTTATTTTGTAGCAAAAGCGTAACAGAGGAGCATACATTCGGTCGTGAACGGGAACTTGAACGTACACAAATAGTTGTTTCACTTCAACTCGTTTGATTCAATTACGTGTGTTAACTGTGTAGTCAACATTCGGTTAATAAAGAATTCTGTTAGCAGAGTTGAAGTGTCTACAAAGAAAGCAGATCCACTCATAAATACGCTTTTGGAAGGGCGATTGTCACTCCGACGACAGCACATAGATATTATGGATCTCCAACACACGCAAACTTATGCTGCAAGTTGTTATCACATTGACTGACATACCGTGGGAAATTTTACAGTATTGTAGGCTTCCATGTAAAATTGAAGGAGTTCATTAGGATTGATTGATTGATGAACAGTAGACCGTAGTAACAAATAATAACAAGACAGAAATTTGACCGTGCAATAAGTAGTCCGTAATAAAAAGTGGATAAAGTGTAAAGGTTAAGTTCTGAGCGAACCGACAATAAAACCAAAGTGAAGCATAGTTACAAATGACGTGGCTAAAGAAAATCACAACCGTGTTAAACGTCAATGTAGGTTGTAGGACAAAATGAAATGACGAGAAGGCATGGATGAAACATAGGTGAAGTCGCTGTATCATACGTCATGTCTCCGTATCCTACGGTCGTCATTGTCACGACCGCCCACCAAAACGCATCAGGTATGGATTTGAAGAAGCTGTTCTCACTTCCGGCCTCAGCGAAGTACACCGCAGATGAAAACAGCACCACACCTTTAAGAACAAGCACACACCAACGGCGAATACAGTGCGACATACAGGCCAGGGAGCGCTTGCGAGCGGACGGAGGCAGGATGGTGCGCGACGCGGGTTACCTCATGTCTCCATAGCCAACGGTGGTCATCGTTATGACTGCCCACCAAAAGGCATCGGGTATTGACGAAAAATTAGTATCGGGGCAATCTTTATCGGCAAAGAAAACGGCGCTGGAGAACACGACCACCCCTGCGAACACAAAGTACGTTGTGTACGCAAGCATCGGCGCGCCCGCGTCGCGCCGGCCTCTTCACCACCCGGCGTCGAGCGCGCCGCTCCAGATTCTGCTGTTGCTTTCCACGGCATTGACATTCCTCTTTGACACCATTCGAATTCTAAATTCATTTAATTGTACAATTAACTTATAAAACTCGAAGCTTCCGATTTTTTTATGCGAGACAATATTTAACTTTGACACGAGGCAGACTGACGAGAAGCTTTTTATATTAAATATTACTTTTGAAGTTAAATTTTGAAAGAAGTTTTTGCACTTACCTATGAATAGGAAAAATATCAAAAGTCCGAGCTCGCGCATTGAAGCTTTCAGTGTTCGTCCTAGGATTTGTAACCCTTTGGAGTGACGGGATAATTTGAAGATTCTGAAGACTCGTACCAGACGAATCACACGCAGTATGGCGAGACTCATAGCTTGATTGGTCGACTTGTCCTGTGGGGATACTGGTGCTCGGGGGAGGTTGAGCGTATCCTCTTCTTCAGCAACGACAGTAGCCAGAGTGATGAAGTAAGGAATGATGGCAATTATATCAATAATGTTCATCACATCTCTAAAGAAATTAAACTTGTTTGGACAGGCCAAAAATCGCACTATTAATTCAAATGTGAACCAGATTATACACAGTGTCTCAATGAGGAAAAAGGGATCAGTGATATCAGGCACTTCGTCCTCTTCAATCTTGGTGCCATTGGTAGTAGTGTTAAAGACTTTGTAGTGTTTGAATTCAGGGAGAGTCTCCAAGCAAAAGATGACGATAGAGAGGAGAATGACAAACACGGAGATGATTGCTACCACTCGGGCAGCCTGGGAGCTCTCGGGGTATTCAAAGAGCAGCCAAATCTTGCGCTGACGTTCATTGGAAGGCAGAGGCTTCTCTTCTTCTTTAATGAAACCTTCATCCTCACTGTAATAAATGTTATACACGTTGGTTGAAATATTGCTAGGTTGTGAGACTTACCAGACACTACGATCTTTATAAAAAATTAAAGTTATGAAGAGTCTAATGCTATCGAACCGAAAACAGGCAATTTGTCTACACATACTACTTATTATGCCTATAAATATTTCCAAAAGTGAAAAACCATGAAAATTTTACGAGTATGTCATATTTAAATATCTACGAAAAAGATATTTCCGTTCATACCGAAATTTGTTGGTGGCTTGCTCGCCGAGTTCGTAAAACTTGATTTCTTCGGAGAATACGTCCAATGGGACGTTGACTGGGCGGCGAAGTCGGCCTCCGCTCTGGTAGTAGTACAGTATGGCGTCGAAGGAGGGGCGGTTTCGGTCGAAGAAGTACTCGTTCCTAAAATAACATAGGTAGTTTTTTCAACTTCACTATATAGTATTAAACAAAGTCGCTTTCCGCTGTCTGTCTGTCCCTATGTATGTTTAGATCGAGTGATTCGAGAGGAAGGAATATGTATAATATGCAGACGAAGTCGCGGGCAGAAGCAAGTAATTATATAAGCACATGTGTAAAACAAAACATACCAACCTATATCTGACGGAAGTTCCATACAAAATCACTAGTTATTTTTGGTAGTCATTCTGATCTGTGTGGCGTTATGGAGCACTGATAGCATACTAAAGTTTATCGTTGACACAAAACATTCATCTGTTTGTAAATTTAGCAGGTAAAGGAAGGGGTATTTTGATTCCTGTCCTCGCTAAAACCTAGTGTGCTAAGCCTTCCGATACGTATCTACAACCAGTTTTAATAAGTTTTCAAAGCATTAGATAGGGACCTTGCGACATTATTTTGGATTGCAGTTAGCTCTTTGGCTATGAAGTAGGTTTAATCAAGTAGGTAGAGTACCTAAGTTTTAACTACGAAGATTTGATGGCTACACTGTTTTTTATGAAACTTAAGTTAATTTTAAGAATACATCTGCTGTCAACTACACGTCACTGTATTGGTTGGTCATTACCATTAGATTGCTAATGTATAGATTGATTATTTGAAACCAAAAGAGACTTACCGTAGAGGGTCAAAGTATCGTATCCTTCTTGACGGATCCCCCAAAAGTGTTTCCGGGAATTGATTTAATGTACGCAACTGCGTTTCGTATTTGAGGCCGCTCACCTGTAATTTTAACAGTACATTAATGTGATATCAATATACGGTGTTTACTTACACAGACCTGGATGTAAAATGTGGCACACCTACTCAAGCCTAATGTCCTATGTTATCACAAAGAGAGCCACGCGTACGATGAACATTTTTTCCACCATATCCAAAAGTCATTTCTCTAAAGACGTAACTAATCAACTAGGTAACTACGAAATGTAATGGACATTCTTCATTTCAAGATCTATTGAATTTAAAGATCTAAGGTTTTAAATTGACTGTTGTAAAGTAAATGACTATGCATTGGTGTTGTTTTTGTGCAAAAAAATTGCTTTCACATCTTCATCACATTATATAATATAAGCTAAAGCAGTAAGGAAACTACGAACAAAACGGTTGAAACGAACGCACACATAGACGCGCGCTTCTACAAGGCCCCTAAGCTGATCTCGCGGTCCCGTCACTCGCGAGTGCCGCGTTGAGACGAGTGGCCGTCTGTTACGTGTGTCCAGACAGTCCGCGATCTTTTCGTTTTAAACATGCCAAGAGCGTATTGCGCAGTGTGTCCACGTTTCCCAATAGTTTATTTAAGAAAGCTATTCATTCGGATGAGAATTTTTCACTCCATAAAATTTAATGTAATATACCGACGAATAAAATAATCTTAAACTGTTGAAGTTTTTTTAAGTACCCTATTTTTTTTATAAATGAGTTAATTTTTTCGATTATTTAATTATTATAGAACCCAAATAACGATTGTTTCTTTTTTACGGAAATTAAGGGTGCCAACCCTAACACTCTTAATCATGTATAGCTCGTTAATTTAAAACAGGCCTTACTAGCTAAGATAGCGTTAACTTAACAAAAAGGTTTTCAATATTACAAAATTTAAATCGACAACCCTAACTCTCTATTGGAGCGTATAGGTGTTTATTTCAAAAAAATAAGCCTAGTTTCCATACTGCTCTATATATTTACTGTGTCTTCACGTCGTAATCTTTTGCCAAGACCAATTACATTATGATCCATGAATGAAAACGATTTACTTATTATAGTACCTATAATAAGAAATAAGAAATAAGAAACGTTTATTGTATAAAACCGTGTACAATTGTGATAACATGATTTTTATAAGTTTCAACAGTTTATCCATTTTGGACGTACAATATTTAGATTTTATTATTATAAATTATTAGGTAATGTCTTTATTTTAAAAATTTGTACAGAAGTATTCATTTAAGTTATAAAAGCACATTGAAAGTAAAAAATCCCAAATATAATCAAAGAAGTACCTACCTAGATTCCAAACCCCTTTCCATAAATTCTCTAAACCTATACAGATAATGTTGGGTTATTTTATAAGTGACAAGTTCTTGAGTTTTGAAAACAAAGGAGTCGGGGGACCTATTACTCAATTATCTACGCTGTTCATCCGATTGTTTCTCTTGCTGGCTTGCGGATTCAAGATATCAATAATTATAACAATAAATAAATTTTAAAGACGTTTTTTTTAATTGGAAAAGATTTTTGTGCTTCTAGCGCAGAAACATTATTTATTACAAAAACTCAGCAACGCGCGACGCGTGTCAGATTTCACACCGAATATTATTAATCTAATAATTATACTATAACATGAGTTAAGTCAAGGTCGTAAATTATGAAGGCACTAAACATTACAGCATCCATACTAACAAAAAAATATATAAACTGGAAAACACAATTACATCTTCAATCGAAAAAATCGATCGAAACACAACAACTTAGTATTAAATCATGTCTTTTCATTTAAAAACTGTACCTACGAACGAGTACTTAAATGTAAGTTTGTAATCGGAAAAACGGATATAAGCTAGGTAGATATTTCTATAGAAAAATGGTCAATCCAAACGGGTCAGTAGGGAGAAGTCAGAAACTATAAGAGATAGGGAAATCTGTTCTTAGGAACAATTATGGCATCGATTTTAGTTTTAATAAAAAAAATGGCACTTTTTTAATTATACCTTACTTTTTTTAACTTACTTTTTCAACATTTCTGCGAATAATGTTATAAATTAGCTCTGTAAGTTATTGTTGATGTTGTTACTTATTACCTATTCAATTACTAGGAACACATTCTTAATGGAATCTTGTTAAATAATTAAAATAAAAACTCAAAAAATATTTTTGACCGGGTTCTATTCCCGGTTATGTATGATTAAAAAAAATCGAATGTCATTTTTATTAAATCTAAAACCGATGCCATGATTCCTAAGAACAAATTCCCATAATCGCATACAGTTTTTTACTGTCCCTACTGACCCATTTGGATTGATCAACCAGTATACAGGTTATCAAATCATAATTATCAACTTTAGTTCCTTTTCTTGTTATGAAAGACCTTGCTTTGTGCTAGGTTGTACCCAATATATTTTGATTTCATTGACTTAGAAGTTTGAAGTTAATTTAACTCTGATAAGTGCACGCGTATCAGAAAAGAAGGGTCTTGATAGAGACATGGGTGGACAGGATGCTGATCCTATACTACGGGTTCCGATTTTCCTTCTAAGGTACGGAACCCTAAAAAGTAAAAAAAAAATAAGCGCCATCGCCATCTTGCGTATATTGTTACAAATAATACTTTATTTAATTTAAAATATGGTAACACGTAACTTGGAAATATTTTCAAATTACCTACTTGTTAACAATTGCATAAAATGACGCTGTACGGGAAGTGCATAATCACTGGTGTTTCACGAACGATTACGGGGCATACAAACGATTGTTTACGCTTAGCAAGCGACGCGCTTCCAGCGTAACATCGTGTGAACTTTAGTGCCTTAAGTGTCAGCGCGAGGAGAAAATAATCACATCAATATTTACAGGCGCAGCGAAAGACGGTGCAAAACATAAATCAGTTTTACGATCCGCGGGCCACGGCCCAGCTGAGTTTCACACGATGTTTCTTTCGCCGCCACGGATGTAGTTTTGCGGTTGGCAATGGACCGGTCCAAAAATACATTTTATTGTGTGTTCTCCAAGGGCGGCGCGTGGTAGGCGCTGTGGAGCCGCTGGCCCAAACAACGCGCACAATGAAGAGATTTTAATTAATTTTCCGTTACTCGTTACACGTACATCCTAACCGCGAATGGTTCCTGAATTCAAAGTCGGACTTTTATTACTTACAACATAGAAGCAACGCGTCGGAGCGAAGGCAGGGACATTGAATGACGGAGCAGTAATGGTACTTTTTATATCGATGGGCTAAAACGCGCTATAATAAACCCGAGGTTGTTAGCAGCCTGAGCTTCAGCGAGGGCGGCAGAGAAAATCCAAGGGCATTTCTGGCTTTAAGTCTTATCATGAGCAAATAGAAAGATGCATTAAATTAGAATGCACAATTTTAAATGATCGATCTCTTGATATACCTAATACAGAAAATTTTAATTTTAACGCTTCTATTTGTAGAGAAGCAATAATAATGCAGATAATTAACTAAAAGCTAAAAAATAATTTGGTAGGTACCGGCGACCAGTCATTACATTGCTCTCCTCATTAATGTAAGACCTATGTAGTATTAATTTTTTTTTTACATGTTCTCATTTTTAAGAGGTCTAACTACTCATCCTTGCGGTGGTAGGACCTTGTGCTGGGTCCGTCAGGATCACTACTACTATTTTTCGCACTAATCCTGCCGCCAAGCAGCAGCGCATGTGCTGGTGTGTTCCGGCGTAGAGAATAAGATAGCTGGCGCATTATTCCAACTGAACCTTTTAAGCTAGCAACGCGTCTGCGATCGTTTAGTATTACGGGTGCCCATGGGTGGTGGTGATAACCTGCCACCAGGCGACCCACGTGTTCGTTTGCCAACCTATTTCATAAAAAAATGTGGTTATTGTGTTTTTATTATGTTTACCAGAATGCCCTATATGCTATGAACCAGGTTAAAAAAATCCGGCAACCCCTAGGTTCAAATTTTTAATAAACGAAATAGTATTCGCCTTTTTCTGTCAGCCGCAAGCCCCTGAGAAAGGCTTCGCGACCCTAGTTTAAAAACACTGATTTAGGGTATTTACTGTTGAGTGAAAACTACGGACGGTGTCATTTTTATTCAAAAGTGAAAAATCAAACCAAAGAGTAGTTCGATATTCCTTGACATGTGCCAATATTCGTAAAGATATGATAGATGATTTAGATATGTATTTTTGTAATTTCTAGAGATTCGTTGTATTATCCTGGATCATTTTTATAATTTCTTATATCTGTTTATAAAAAAAATTGCCCTTTTAACTACAGCTTATAGCTTAAACACAGAGCATGTTCATAGTTGAATTAGTTTCGCCTAACGCTTTGAGTAATTAAATTGAATTGGTACTTTTCGCACCCTAGCTAGATTAAAATGAAAGCTAATGTTGTGTTTTAAAACCAAAACTTAATTTCTTATAGTACACGTGGTGACTACTTATTTAGTTTGACCACAAAATATAGTTGCGTGCATGATCAATCAACAGGTTCAAGCGCGGCGATTAGTTATGCGAGTCGTTGACCAGCACGGACTGTTTGTTTGGGTGAAGTTAACATGGACTGTACTCGTACAACGAGCACGCGAGATACTTAATTGGCACATTCGGATGACATAGATAAAATACAAAATGTAGGTACAAAATAAATAAAATATAAATTGCCTTTATTCACTGATGATTACATTTTGAATTTCTAAATGTCAGTGAAAATTAGAACACAGAAAAATCCGAAAAGTAAAGCTATAGCGGGAATCGAACCCGGATCCTCGTCATTCCGTGCCGCGTGCTATACCCCTACACCACCAATAGCAGGCGAATTTTTCTACCTGTTACTAACTGTCACGTGACCTTTGTTACTATGCGAATTTTTGTCGCTAAGCGTTATCTGTTTGAATTATGTGTCTGTACGACACAATTACAACTTTACTTGCTTTACTTGCTGTTGCTTTACTTGCTTTACTTTTCGGATTTTTCTATGTGTTCTAATTTTCAATGACATTTAGAAATTTAATTTCTAACGGTAAAACCGAAAAAGTAAAACGTACTTACTTACTTACTTACTTAAAATCAAGAAATAAAAATTCTTGATTCATTTGATAGTAATTACATTTTGAATTTAACCTAATTGACACCCGCCTCATTCGCATCAGGTTGCCCGTATTGGACATATGCCTCCTCCAGTTGTCGCCATTTCTCCCTGTCCCTAGCAAATCTGCGAAAGCCTTTAGGTAGGTCATCCTCCCACCTCTTGTGTTGCCTTCCTTTTGATCTTTTGCCGTCTTTGGGGTACCAAAGTGAGATATCTTTTGTCCATTTGTCTCTCGTACAAAATATAGGTACTTGTTAATAAATTGTCAATATGGGTTGGTCATGTGTCTGCGAAGACCGAAGAAGAGTTCATGAGGGCGAAGCTAACAAGAGATTTCCTTTGGTACAATAAAATAACGGATGTGCCCTGTAATGTGAGTGCCTATAATGTGTTCCTAAATATTTATTACACCACGTTGGTGTTAAACAAGCGTAAGGTAAGTGGCTACCATAACCTATGGATGCTTGCAAGTCCAGGGAAGTAGCATGGGTGCTGTCGCCCTTTTAATGATTTTTACTGACCATTTTTAAAGAACCCCATTGTTTTGTCCCTCGGGAAAACCTCAGCAGGGAGTTCATTCAATAGCCGGAGAGATCGCGGGAGGAAAATTCTCCGAAACCGCAACGTGCGTAACCATTTAGGTAGGTACATGCGGGTGGTGGCATCTTGTGTAGGATCTGTCTGAATCGCTACCACCATCAGACTCGTTAATCCTGCCGCCAAGCAGCGGTGCTTGCGCAGTATGTTTCCACGCGGAGACTAAGACAGCTGATGAAATTACTTATACACAAGGTATTTTACCTAAACCCTCTATAAACTGGCAAAGCTTCTGCAATGCTCTGTTGTTGCGGATGTCTATGGTTATTGGAACTGCTTTGATATTTACATCGTGATGTGTCCGCAAATCAGTCGTTAGCTTAGCTGTTTGGCTTTTGTTTTGCTGTTGCTGTAGGTACGAGTATATTGCTAGCGCGATAAACGTTATTTTAGAAAATAATGTAAATACATTTTTAACATGTACGAATGCATAATCACTTGGACAGGTTTTATGATAAGGTGAGGTATTGCTGCGCATAAAGTTATTCTATTTATGTTATTTTAGTCTTTTGTTTAGGTTTAGGTTAGCGTATAATTATCTAATATTAAGTATCTTATGTAACGCTATGGTGTCAACTGTCATGTTATATATTAAAAGATAAATAAATAAATAAATAAATTTCACTTTTACAATTTAGGTATGTGTGGAAGAAATAAATTAATCAACACACGAAAACCTAGCATTTAAGTAGTATGGGCATAATGCTGTATTCCGAACGTAAACATACATTCCATAATATGTATGATCCGATCATACCAAACACGTGGCGCTGTAAATTGTATGGATATCTAAAAGCGAAATATCTCCAAATAGGCTCTGTTGTCAAAGTTAAGTGAGCTTCATTTTCTCTTTAAACCGACTAGCCCTGACTCTGAGGAGTGTAATTGCCTGCATGAGTCTGTGTTCTCTGAACATTACATTCTGACCATCTACAAATCAAGGCTGAATGGGCATACAGCGTGCTCCATCTTAGACCACGTCTTCGCTTACCGTCAGGCATAATTGTGGTCAAACGCCTGCGTTAGAAAAGTGTTCGGCATTATTATCTAATTTTTTTTTACTTCTCCGGCAATAAATTGAAAGTTATTAAAAATTCAAATTTCCACAAGAATATTAGGTACCGCTCAAAAAAGCTGGCACTTTTATTTAAAAATTCAAGGATCGGTCAAGGCCCACTAACCATCAGCGAGATGTATGTTTTTGTACACAGAAGATGTCTTTTTACAATTTCTACTCTAAAATGTCTACAGATCTCGGACTATGTATGCGTATACAATCGGACAGTGTTTAATAACTTCATTTGAAACTTCCGTCTAATTAACACGTGCTGAACGAACAATTCTCTAATTAACGCATATGTCCACAAACAACGGATTAATACGACTGGCTTGTATAAGACTGGCTTTTCTAGTTTTTCCTTCTAATATTATATTAATAATAAACAGAAAATCTCGTTCCTCTTTTTCTAATTGAGTTGCTACTCCTTCTAAATACATCCTTCGTGTTAATACTATTAATAAATGCGAAAGTTTGTGCTTGTGTGTCTTGCTATTCGTATTAGTAGGTACCTACTGACTTATTCACGCTAAAATACCTAAACATATTTGGAAGAAATTTGAAAGGAAAGCATTGGTTTTTATTAGAGTACATACGACTTTACTATGCTAACCTGCCGGTGAAGGTTACGAGGGTCAAATAAAACTGCTCTACAAATATGTAAATTTGACCAAGTAACTGTTTTACCAATTCGTAGGACAGCTTCTGCATTAGTAAAATAAAACCGGCGTGATCGCTCTTTCAGGCTTTAACTTCTTTATCTGTCAGTGGAATGTACCCAGTATGTAGGTAATATAGGTTTTACTGAGAGGTTTTCGTTCACACGTTGTTTTTTTAATAGGTAAACTTATATTTCTTTACAGCTACAGCAGAAAAGTCCTAATAGACAGACATAAAGAAGAATAACGCAGTAGCCCTATGAGGATCCATTTTTTGTTGAGGTTGTTAAGGAACCCTAAAGATAAAAGTATTTCGCCACTTTTCGTACGCCTGTTTTATGTAACTCTTCGTTTCGTAGAAAAGAGGGAGTATGGTAAATTTCAAAATTGTTAAAAATAATTAAGTATATTTGAGACACGCACAACAAACTTTTTCATATTACACAAGGGACAGTTTTTTAATAACTTAGCCCCAAAGGTCATTTCGAAATTTAAAATTAATTTAAATATTCAGGTTACGAGTGCATGTCCGTATTTGGCAACCAATTTACAACTAAACCTATTCTATAGATTTGAAGCAATTTTATTTAGGATTTAGACTGGCTATGACGATGAACACTCAGAAACAGAAGCAATCCTATAATGATCCATTTTTTGTCGAGGTAAGGAATCCTAAAAATGTCGTTCCAACTTTCTTATTTATTAAAATAGTACATTGCAGCGACTCACGTTTATGACCACCCTCTCGCAAAAGTCGTGGTCGTGTTGTATGGGCTCGAACGTCACCACGCCGCCTTGCGGTGCTCTCCCCGCATCTTCCTCTGGATTGCTCAATTTCGGCAGCGACCTGCAATAGACATACAGAGTATTATTTTCACGTCGCGTTTCATTTCAACTACTCAACTCAATTCAAGTTGTCCGACGGCTAAACCTTGCTATTCAGCGTGACAACATGGCTATACCTACTCCGTTTTTTTTTAAATCTTCGGATCCTCCTTTTAGTACGGAATATAAGAAGTGATAATAAATTGATTATAATTTAGAAGTGTTTAAACTATACGTCCGAATCTAATTACAATTACGACTTAATAATTATTAAATGTAATTAGATTCAGTTGTGATTTCAAAAAATTATACCTAACATTGTCGTTCAACTTTTTTACAATAATCAACGTTAATTAAAATGCACATAATACTTAGTAGTACGAACAAATGGTCACAATATCCACCGACGAAACTTTACAACGACGCTTTATGTCGACCCTTAGGTATACATATATAGCATTGACATGTTTATTTTTGTTAAATAGTTACTACTATTATGCAGATTTCAACGTGTACTTATTAATATCCTGATTCACAAATTAAATTACCGTAATTATTTAAGCTGTTTATTAATTAATTTATTGCCAGTCCATTGCACATTCAATTAAATTATTGTGTTAAGGGCTAACACAATTAGCCGTGCTTCACGCTGTTTCGGACAACTTGCCTATTCATACTTAAACTAATCTTAAGGCGATAGTAAAATTATGGTTATAAAAAATTCAAGTAGCAAGGAGTTAAAATAATAGTGACTGACGGGCGGCGAGCCGCCGCGCGCCGGCTCAGCGCCAGCCCCGTGGCGGGCCCAGTGCAGCTCTCTCCATAGCTAATCAAACACTGGCCGAGCCCGAGCGCCACCAGTGTCCACAGTCAGCTTTCTCGGCTAGACTGCGCAGTCGCGCTGAGGTCAAACCGACGTTATTGGTAAAATTCGCTAGAGATTCTGGAGCAGATGCAAAACCGGAATACCATCATTAATTTTATTGTAGATCTGCAGCTCTAAATTATAGCAATCGTTTCTGAGGTTGAAAGATAATTTCAGAGACATTGTATCATTTCTTGCACAGTGCGGATCATCTTACGGTCACAAATTTATCAAGCAGTTCTTTTGTACTGGTTGGTATAAGTAAGCTGCTTGCTACTTATTGTAAACGACTTCGAAAAGAGGAGGAGCTTTTTTGTTTAAAAAGTACCGTCAGCAAGGAAGCTTGTTAGTATTAAAAAAGTTGTTCGCTATAAAAAGTTATAGATACGAGTAGGTATTAGGTATAAAATATGTATTAATCGATTTAAACGTTATCTCAGGATTCTTTACTAAATTCATGTTGGCACTTGTACGCTTTTTTTCGGTAAATTTTCTTTCAGTAGGTACTTCCTTAAGGGTTTCAGAGGGGAAAGAGAGGGCGAAATCGTACAGCGGGTATAACGAGATAGCTGTCCATTTGAAATATTTAGCTGTCACAGCGGTGGCTTAACAATATTTATCTAGTATCGTCCCACGATAACTCTGCATAAGATATTAATTGGCAACCCAGAAAAATCACGCTTTGGTAACATTAATAAGAAGAAGTGAATATTTTTGTTAAACTAGAGAACTTATATTCAAGATGGCTACTCATTTCCAAAATACTTGAGTAAGTCGGATGACAAATGACAATACAATAATCTGGTAGAGGAGTTCTGGTGAACAAGCCAGGATCGTCTTCGCAGGACAGAAACTTGAAATTTGGTACACATATCTATATGTAGGACGGATGATAATGCAAGTACAGTCAGCAAAAACAGCACGTATTAGAAATGAAATTTTTAGCAGAAACTTATTCATGTCATGTTATTAATTGAAACAATTCCTTTAACCGAGAAGGTTAAACTCAAGGCAGTGGCGTAACTATAACGTCTGGGGCCCGTGGCAAATTCGTCAGATGAGGCTCTTTCCTCAATATAAAGAAGTGCATTAGCGTCTCTTCTGTGCTCTAAACCAAGCCAGTTGGGGCCCCGTAGAGCTAGGGGCCCCTGGCAATTTGCCACCCCTGCCACCCTATAGTTACGCCACCGACTCAAGACAAAAATCAAATCAATCAATCAAATCAAAAAATCAAATCTAATCAAAGGTTAGCTGGAAGATATCCCTTTTAGGGATAAGTTCGCCTTTGTGCATGTATGTTGTCCTGTATTCATCTTTTTCTTGAGTTTTATGTACAATAAAGAGTTATACATACATACATACAAAAAGGGTTATTTTAGTGGAAAACAATTGAAAACTCCAAGCTAACTCCATTTCTTGATTCACATCGAGATTCCTGTTTCATTGGGAACCATTGTTGATTCAGGCAGAATCGAAAACCCACTTAGTATTGTGCAATATGCATAGATATTGACTGCGATACCCCGTCGCCGAGTGGGCAGGGTCCGGACGTGCTCAATTACCCGCTGGCATCAAGAACTCTTCAATATTTTACCCGCTAACTATTTTTCTCTGCTGGGATTGCTCTAAGCTCTATTAACCTTTACTCAAGTAGCATTGTCGTCGTATTTTCTATTCATGATATTTATTCTTCTTTTTAAAAACCTTTCATTTTAATAGAAGTCATTTTATATATTTTATAGGGAAGAATAATCCACAATAATGTTTGCTTCTTTTAATTGTTCGTGGTTTACTTGCGCTAACACCGCCACGGGTAAACTACTTCACGTCAAAACAACAAAACTGACTTTAATTAAAGGTGACAATAGCGTATATCCTGAATGGATAATTCTAACTAATTCTACACAGTCGAAGTCATTGTTTTATAGCTAGTAGCTAGATAATCCGTGAGTTAAAAATGCACTGAAAGTTTTTTTATTGCTTAATCAAAAATCTCTGCCAATAGCGACAACCATTTCGATACTGAATCGAGAAATTTCATTAGAGTTCCGTAACTTAAGTGTATCAAAAAAAGAACGTCGTACTTTATATAAATTACAAGTTTTTGTTAAATATTCCATTTTATTAATTAAAAGTTTTATTCTCCACGTCCGTACTAGTAAGTCTGTAAACACCTTGTGCATGAATAGGTAAAAGTGGAGGTCTGAAAAGCAGAAGCCTGTAAGTGACCTTTATTGAACTTTCACAATTTGTGTCAGAAATACATACAGTGCAACTGTCTACTGGTGTGCTCTAAATTACTCGTGGCTGCATGAAGGATCCCAATAGAGAGTAGGCAGTCTTCGAAACTTGATCAAAGCATAAGTATCAACCCTAAGAAACCTAAAGAGTCATTGAAAATTGCTGCGTCGTGCCACCCTTAGCACTTCAAACCTTAAGAGCCTCAGACGGGCATTGTTTTTTTAAACGCCCTCTTTAAGATTGGATCACTCTTCAATCTCTTCAAGAAAGCGATCAGCTGCCGCGATAGCTTAATTAATAAACACGTATAGGTAGCCTGTTTTAATTAAACATGTGCTGTGTATCAAATAAAATGAAATAATTGTTCGGAATAAGCTCATTAATCTTTATTTTTTCTATAAACATAGTCTTTTGTTACGGAATATTATATACGGATTTCAAGAAGAGGAAGAGTTTGTAATGAAATTTTGCTTCAAATTCGAAACAAACGTTGAAGTTGGTATGTAAGGTAATACTGATGTAGTGCAATATCCGAGGCTGAATCTAGCCTGCGTCTACGAGTATAATAAGGTAGACCTAATAATAGCAGAGTGTGCTAAATTAAACGGCGTTGGTTTGGTAAATAAATAGAAACACGCGGCGGTAAGCGTGGGTGCTGCCCAGAGAGTGAATAGCAACAAAAAGTGACAGGGTTGGATCGGCGTGGAAAATGCTACGAGATCCTAATACACAGTGCAAGTGCTTCTGCACTCTGGAGATTATTTATTGTACTGAAACTAAAAATAAAACTTACAAAGTACAGGCACTGACTATAAATTATCTAGGTATATAATTTTCTGAAAACGAATGACTTTCCGCAGTCTGAAAAATATCCTTACCTTACTACGACACTGTCGGCACATTAAAGTACACGAATGTCATAAGTTATATCTAATATGTTAATGTTTTTATTTTGTTGTCATTCTGTTCAAGTACCAAGTTTGCTAAGAATATATTACAAGTTGTTATTCACAAAGGCATTCCCGATCTCGAAAATGTCGGACGCCTTGAAAATCACTCGCTCCAGTTTAGGTCAGTTATGTTGGTATGTGAATGTTTATAAATAGTGAGATGTTGGTTAGTAATCTCGTGACAAGACAGATGTTCAAGCAGTGGGTGTGACACGCCGGCTAATGCGAGGGGCAATACGAAACCAAGCTGATTACGTAGGTATTCTTGTTTGTCTAAAAAAATATTTGTGTCTAAATTAATTTGAAAGGTTCTTAGGTTTGATTTCTTTTTGTGCTCCGTATTTCAATTGTTTTTCAGAAAAAAAGAAGAAGCGGTCGTACAATTTTCTATCCGATTGCTCTCTGTATAGACGGTTCTGTGTTACGAGTATATTTAATTATGTGTGTAACTAGTTAGATATAAGGATCATTTCTAAGCGATTCGCATTTTCCAACCTAGTTATCCAACCCAGGTTGGATATTGGGAACTCACAGTGCCATATTCCAACCTGCCTCGGGTTGGATAGCGGGAATTATTTAATTATGAGTTTTTCTTCCCATCTTCCGTCCTGTATTGAATAGGGTACAGTAATTTTATATAGCCAAGTCGTTGGTATGTTTGCATGTATGTTATATCTCGGTGTATTGGTTTTTAACTGTAATGCCGTGTAAATATATTTACAATAGATAAATAAATATATATATATTTGTCTTTATCTAGATTTGTCCGGCGATAGCTTGTACCGTAGGCTTTTTTCCTAGCTCAATCAAAAACCTAAGTACTCATTCGCCACGCATTTTAAAGGAATAAATATAATATGTAAGCAATTTTTGTTTTTTCTTTGTAAGTGACTGTTTAAAATAATTCCCACTATCCATCCCGAGGGAGGTTGGAAGATGGCACTGTGGGTTCCCAATATATGGCTAGGTTGGTAGATGGCAATCACTCCCATTTCTTTTCTGAGCATGTAAGACGAACGGCTTGCTGGATTTAAATATAATACCTAGCGCAAATACGTCTTAAATTTTTACAGCTCCTTTTTTAACGACTTGCCCTATAGGTTGGATGGAACATGAGCAACATAATGAGAGTGTAGCCGAACGTCGTCATTCGATCGAATATACAGTTGGGTGTAATTGCAAGCTTCAAAATTCGTTACACCTGTAAGGTAAGATTGTGATTATACTATGTCAGGTTGTAACTTTTGACATTAATTTAGTTCCAAACACATTGGTTATATAAAAAGTCTTATTCTAGTTTATAATTTATCAATTACATCACCATCCATCTAAATATTAACACATTCGTACCCACACGCTGCAGACGAAGTGCTGTGACTTGATTTTAATAAAAAAATAATGAAATAAGAAAATAACAAAAGGCTAAAATGTTCGCAAAGTTTAGGTGTACAAGCTATAAAATCATTTTCCATAGCGAAATGTTATCATCCATGTGCACCGACACGAAAATTTACTATGACGGTTTAGTCAGTGTCCACATTTAGATGTATCCTTGTTATTTTAAATGAAAAAGTGTATAAACAACGGACAAAAAGACGGATTAGCGTGGCCCCGTCGCGGTCGTGCTGCGCAATCTCGCGCTGTCGGGCAAATGATATGTAACCAGGGCAGCGAAGAGGCTTTACGTCAAAGCGCTGGATTTTTGTAATCTCAAGTCAATCCAACCTTTAGAAGTAAGTAAAATTCAGCTTGCAAGTTTTGAACTAAACATGTATAAATGGGTACCTACTTAAATATTTACTCACCTACAAAAAGTTAAGCTTTTCCGTAAAACGGGGTGAGTAGGGACAAAATTGAAGTTCAAACCTCGATAAATAAATAAACACCTTTTTTTTTAAAAGACATTACAAAATACAAAAACATAAAAAAGGTTGTCTGTCGCCAACAATACCAAATGTCATGAAAATCGTTGAAGCTGTTTCTGAGATTCAGATTATATATTTACTAGCCTTCCGTCCGCAGCTTCGCCCGTGATAAATTAATTTTCCCGTAGGAAAAGGTATTTTCCCGCGGTAAAAAGTAGCCTATGTCACTCAGTGATAATGTAGCTTTCTAACGGTAAAAGAATTTTTGAAATCGGTCCAGTAGTTTCTGAGCCTATTCAATGCAAACAAACAAACAAACAATCAAATTTTTCCTCTTTATAATATTATTAGTATAGATAATAGGTATAAGGGTATGAGGGCTATATGAATAAACATTTTTAAAGTACCTAGGTAGAGGCGATGCGATGGTTTTATTTAAATAAGACATTACAAATAAAAAATAATAAACAAATTAAACTATAATTAAATTAAAAACTAAACTATAATTAATATAACCATCGCATCGCCTCTACCTAGGTACTTTTAAGTTTTTTATTCATATAGCCCTCATAGTTTGCGAGTAAAATGCATGTGAAATAATATAGTAATAGATCGACAACGTGAGAGAAAGAGCAATAGAACGTGTACCTATGTCCGGATGAGATAGATAGACGAGACCATTTTTGTTACAATAGGTGAGAGTAAATTAACCCGGTGGCACTCTTAATTGATAGAGAGAGAGAACACTTTTAATTGACCAGTAGAGACTTTATACACCTCTACTATATACTAAATATAATTTAAGATACGAACTTAAACTGGCGACCTTATATATACCTTTTATAAATGTATCATAGGTAGGTTAAGTAGAATTTAAGTACTGTTGTAAATCTATTTTAATCTGAAAAAATTCTTTCTGCAAAGTTTTTTGTAGAGCATTTTTCTTGGCAATGATGGTCTTTCCGAATACACTGGTAGTTTCAAAAAAGACATGTAAAAGAGCGCTTGGCGGCCTATTTGCAAAATAAACTTTTGATTTTGATTTTGTTAGGAGTAGCGCATCTTTTTCTTTGATACGTGCCGACAGCTGTAAATTTCTCCAGTCTCGTTAGTTATTTCAGCGCTGTTTCAGCACCGATCTAGCCCAACGTAGTCGGTATATATTATTCTTGGAGAAATAAGAAATATTATTTTAACTTTACCATTTCGAAGGATAGATACTGCAGATTTAGAAGGAAATAGAACTTCAAGTTGTCTCATTGATTTTTCGCATAGCTGCGCCCGCATAAGACATACAAATGCAGATAAGCCGCTGCGGCTAGGCCACAACGTGCCCATCGGTTTGTAAAGGAATTGTTGCATCGCCCCTTTGTTCTCTGACGATATCTGTTTCATTGTTTTGAGTTAGATAGAAATAGTGTCATGGAAAGTGTGGTGTTGAAGGGGCTCATTTCAGTTGGAGTTAATTATTATTTTAGATTCCGTATTGTGCTACTTTTAGAAGCGTTATTATGTGGAATATATTATGATTCTCGTGAAAATAGGGTGCGGGTCAAAATACATAATGGTTCAAAATAATATACATTTTGTGCAATTTCCGGTAAAACTGTTCTGAGTGATTATACTTTTTAGTGAAGGGTGGTTTTAGGTTAGGTTAGGTTTTAGGTTTATTTTATATTTGGGGTGCAACGTCGGAAACCCCCTCGAAAGCTTTAGCGTTACAGTTCCCTTCTATCAGAGGCTCTTGGCCTCACGGGGGGGGGGGGGGGGGGGGAAGGGTAACGCTTCGTAAGAGGACTTCGTAAGAGGTTCGGGGGCGGACTCACGTTGACCTCGTTTCAACGTGCAACCGCTCCTTGCGCAGACGAGGGGGAAAAGGCGAACTCGGTGCTTGCACCGCTCGCCCGATCCCTTGAGGCCAGCGGGAACGGTAGCGTACCCAGCGTACGGGCCCTCCCCTTCTTGGCGCGGTCCTGGCGGAAGCCGGGGCCACCGAGGGGGCGACTGTGGTGAAACCCTAGTGGCATCCCACTGCGTCCCCATCACACCGGATTGAGGCAACGCCGGAGAGTTTTTAGTTTGGGTATACTCCTTCGGGGGGAGTCCCACATAACCCTAGGCATTCCTGTGGCTAGGGCATCCATAAAGATTTCTTCTCCGTTATAAGAAAAAGTTTGTTTTATATTTATAACAATCCTATAAAGTTGCCATTTGTGACATAATTGCATACTTATTTACATTACATTATGCATTTCTAACTTCATGTATTTCAATTTGTAACCGTGAAATAAGACGTGCATCAAGTCACAACCGGTTGCAATTTAAGGAAACCAAACATACATAGCTTTTATTAAAATGATTTAATTGGCCCGAACAAAAAAGTAAACTTCACACGATATCAGATTCAGTAAATATTATTTAAACAGCATGCTACCCGGTAGGCAACATTATTCGAATATTTACACTTACAGTATTTTATCCAAGAATCATTGTATTTATAAAGTGAAGAAATCGTGAAAGTAAATCAATGTGGAAATATATTTCTATATAATATGCCTCGATCAAAATATTAAACTAAAACATTATTAATATTATTTATTTTGCGTAAGTTAGGTTTTTACAATATTCATAAGTAACAATACACCAGTATTAATACAAAATATAAAAACCTAACCTAGGGTGCCGCCGGCAGCGAGGAGGGGCCTAAGCTACCGGTGGTTAGGGAGACAGAGAGAGGAACCTCCTGACTATCCCAGCCGTGTCCAGGAGTACCGCCTTCTGTATCTGATCCTTGACCCAACCACCTAGCGAGAGTCTTTTGGCCAAATGTCGACCGTAGTACATCCTTTAGGATATACCGCCGGGAGTTATTAGTCATGATAACTTCGTCCGCTATTGCACAGGCAAAACCTTCGGTTTCCCCGAATATATCGCCGAAGCGTAGCCGTGTACCTCCTTACTCTCCCATTCAGTCTTGCGGTCCTCGGTGCTCCATATCTTAGGTCTGCGTCAGTTCTCTTTTTCTAAGGCGAGAGGTGTGATGGATTTGTCCACCGCCACCACATGACGATGCATCCCACACCGTTGTTCAGGAAATATTCCCTAAGACTGCACACCTTAAGGTTGTGGAGGTCCTGGGCATTTAAGAAGCCACGGCCTCCACTTTTCCGTGGGATGTACAGTCTCATAACAGACGAGCGTGGGTGTAATATATTATTATTATAATGCAAAAGGAATTACTTTATTATCTTCCTAGTGTGCGCGACGCAAAGATGTAGTGTACTCGTGAACTCTACATTAATCACACACACTCTACAATTGTAGAGGGAGAGCGCTCGCACCAGACATAAGAACGCCATGACTGCGCTTAGTGCGAATAATGTTGGTTTTAAAAAAAAAAATATAATTAGCTATTTCCAAATGTACTTCGATATTCGCAAGTCAAATTTCAGTTCGACTCGTACTTCCAGTGGTTGCAAAGCAAAGGCAAATGTTTTCATAGAACTTTCTACGACAAGTGACCGGTTTCTTTGCACCCGACCCGAGCATATTTAAATAGATATATTATGTACTCTGTTGATTAGGAAGGTACCTACATGAATCAAAGCAGTTAGTTATCGAGTTTAAAGTTTTGGTTTAAAATACATACATACATAAATCACGTCTTTATCCCTTCTTTAAAATTGCAGAGGAAAATCGAAATAGCAATTATAGATTGAGAAAAACGCGTTCACTAAATGATGATGACTTTGATGTCTTTAAGCAGTGCACGAGTACTAGCGGTGCACCTTTTCATTCCATTTCATGCTGCTATTTCAAGACAGAACGCTGACGACCACTTAATGATTTAGTGTAGCGGTAGTAAAATTGAAAAACTGAAGTAAATGACCTGTTGTATGTAGTAGTGTGCAAAACTGATATGGGACTTAAGTATTTTTTCTAATTTGGAACGTTAATTTGTCTATTCGCACACATTACTCACACACACAACAGGTCATACTTATAAGTTTTAGAAGGCGTTCAACATTTTATAATAATACATATTTGGAGATATCAAATAGTTTATAGCGAATGCGTGTGAAATATTTATCATTGTGCAATACGAAATTAGATACACTCAGGACACGTAAAATTAACGAAATTTGATCATGAGTGGGTAAGAGGTGGATTTTAATATTAATATCGATATGTGATATTGTATATAAACAAATAATAATGTACCCTGTGCTATTTCAGATCGTCTAAATAAATTTAACTTTGCATCTTTATCTATCTATACACTACTTGTAGATAATTGTAATTTATCATAAAAGTAGGTGGCTGGTCAGTTTACGCCGTGCTGATGTGTTTTAGTTTGCTAGATGTATGTTATTTGTTTAGGTTTCATCAAGTCATTGGTAGTGCTCGGTGTTGCAGGGTGGCTGTCGCGGGAGAAACATGCTCTACCTTTTTGTGGTTTCTAGGATTCCGTACAGTATGTATACCTATGTATTATGCTTGCTTTAATGCATATATGCATGCTTCCTCGCTTGATTGTTTGCTTCTTTGAAATGATAATGATAATAACAATATTTATTTATTTCGAGTAACTACATGACTCATACATTATTGTGTTAGTATGTACATGTCTTATTATATAAATACATTAAAAGCAATTCAACAAAAAATCGTTACCAGGCGTTTTTGGTAACGTGTATTTTGGTCCAGTGGTGCAGTATCGGACACGACATATCCTCCGATATTACACGCAGGAGGCTGTTACATATTTGTTTGCGTGTCACTCACTGCTCCAAAACTATCTGTACGAGCTTCAGCAACGGGGCAGCCGCAACAGCATCCTAAAAGTATTGTTGTATTGGACTTTCAGAGCATTGAAGAACTTCTGCGTAAAGCGGACCCACAGGCTGCGCCTGGCAGTAGGCCTTAAAAAGAGTTACTTTGACCTCATTCGTACACCGTGCAAACCTGCGGGCAAGCATATTGCGTCTGACAGTCCATGCACATTCTCTGCGCTCTCTATTCATGACCAAATCATCAGTGAGCGTATCTGTGAAATAGTGGTCAAGCAACTTAAATTCTTTCACCTGTTTGAGTGGAGCACCATTCAGTACGACAGATGGAACAGTCTCATACATTTTCGCGCCTGCCTTAAAAAGTAACAACTCACTCTTCCTTGTTTTGTATCTAAGTCCATGGATCACCGCATACCACTTACAGATTCTTATTAACTTCCTCAGGCCATTAATTAAAGGGTTTAACAAGACCATATCATCAGCATAGCTGATATTGTTGAAGATACGGCTACCAATTGAGCACCCAACCATTGCACCGCTTAGCTCCTTAATAAGTCCATCAATGTACAGATTGAATAAATTAGGAGACGTCAGTCCACCCTGTCTCACCCCGTTACTCAACCTGTACACATCAGAGAAGCTATTCCCCCACCTCACAACGTTCAATGCTTTAAAAGCAAGAGATTTTCTGCTGGCAAAGTGGTTTCTAGCAGTATTTTCTTCCAAAGTATATCATTTAGTGTATATAGATTAGATTTACGCGAGCGACGCCGCGGGTAAACATTATGACACTATATATAATAGATATACTACTTCTTTGCGTTAGAACAGCTGGACGGATTGAATGCTGATGATAGTTTATGAACGAACTTAGGCATTGAAAACAACTTAATTCCATTAATAATTTTACGCGGGCTCAGATTTAGAAAAAGTCCGATACTTGCAAGTACTTAAGTTTGTATTTATTTTTTATTCACTGAATATTTCTTTGCTGACGTTACTTATTCCATGGTCAAGGTCACTAACGTTAAGTTAAACTTGGAAACACTACTATCCTTACGGGTCTCATTTTTCGTGGCTGGGATTTGAGAGATTTGTACGTTTGTGGAATTCATCTGTTTAAATCATTTTTCGTGATTTTGAGAGTTGCTTTGCCGGTGCAATTTTGATCTTGAGTTTAAATGATCAAAATCAAAGTTGTCAAGATTTATGAAAGTCACATTCAAATCGTTATTACTACAGGAACGAATAGATTGAAACAGTTAGAGGTCCATATCTACGGAATATGGTTAAAATTCAAGTATAAAATACGACATCACATGGACAAGATGAGCAGGAGCCAAAGATGTCCTTTACAAATGAAATAAAATGACATTAAAGAAACTAGAGATGAAGGCAGGGGCAGGATTAGCATCATTCCTACCTATCCATAGTTTTAAATGCAGGTGCCGATAGCACTTAAACATAATTAAGGCGATTAAGTTGGAAATTTAAATTGCCCGAGATGTCGATACTGGCATCAATACTATAATTTCAAGGAAATCCATTTGCTAGTCAATTCAGATAACTTATCGATTGAGTCATTACTTGCTACATTTGAATACTTCGAGATCTTTAAACAACTCTCGGAGTAGCAGTGTAGATAAAAATTATAGGTAATTTATTGCTAATTGAAGGGTAACTTTAAATTTTAAAGCACGACTGTCACAATTATGTAGGGAAATAAGACTTAATTTCTAAATGTCTATGAAAATTAGAACACATAGAAAAATCCGAAAAGTAAAGCTATGTCCGGGAACTATGGCGGGGAGACTTATTTTATGTATTTAAATACAGCATTAATAAAACAATTAGGTTTGAAGGGTATGTAGGTATCCGTCATACGTCGGCTTGATCTGCGCGATTGCTCAAACCTAGCAATTAGATATTTGCTTGAGTTGCGTGACAAGAGTCAAAAGATAACCAAAGAAGTCAAACAAGCACATGAAAGTTATTTAGTTACGATATGCCACAAAACAGAACCAGGGATTTGGAGCGGCTTTGTAAGATAAAAGGTGATTTACCAAAATGGTAGGCGTTGAAATATAGGTCACGCGAGATATCCGAGTCATATCACACGAAAAGAATTCTTGAGACGACACTTACCAGACGTCACTCGAGAAAGTTTGTTAGTTTGGACGATTTGAGAGCGAGGCGCTGTTAGTGGTCGGCGCGAGTCACAGGGTGGCGCACTCACCAACACATGTCGAAATACTCCATGACAACGTCGATATACATGAGTGCGGAGTGCGGAGAGTTAGCGGGCGGCGTGCGCAGCGCGCGAGCAGCGGGCGCGCTCGGCGCCGCGCGCGTGACGCACGCCGCATCCTCGCCGCGCCGCAGCCGCAGCGCACTTTACGAGCGCGCTCGGGTGCATGACGCCACGCGTACTATTATACTGTTTACCTATAGACGTACCTTTGGTCTCCGCCTTCTTCCTGAGCCCGGGGGCATTCCTGCCTCGGCCTGAGGACAGGCGTCAGCCCCCATTTCTCAACCAACTCTATGCGAGCAATGGTGGCTGCTCAACTTGAATATGTCATCGGGTCGGTGCTGGTGCGGCGGAGCAGCGGGGACGCGGCGGAGGGGCTGGCAGGCCCGCTGCGCCCCCGGGCCGGCTCGTAGCGAGCGCCTCGGCCGCCACCTTACTCGTGGGGCATGACGGCCGCGCCCCGAGCCGCTGCGCCGCCGCTCCTCATAGCACGCCTACAGCGCCGCACGGGCCGGCACCATCGCGCGCCAGCACTGCGGCACGCTCAGCCTGTCGCCCGCACCCAGCAGCCTCGACTCCTTATCACCGCCGCGCACTGCGCAACCTCTGATCGTATCCGCCCGCGCGACCAGTGCCCGCGAAACCGCCTTAACTTGATAATTGGATATGTCTGGTTAGATATGTGAGCGCTGTTTGTGCGGCGAGACCTTACGTAATAAGCAAGGCGCGTGCGGCGGCGCCTCACCGGGCGCGGCGAGTCATGGTCTCGGACAGAGCCGCGTTGTGGTCGCGATGCGCGAACGAGCGCGTGTGTCGCCGAAGCGCGGCGGCGGCGTACTGGAGCGCGCGCGCGTGCGTCCCACCGCCGCCCGCCCGCCCTCAGCCGCACGCGTATCGACACAAACGGGAACCACTGCATCGCGGTTCGCGGTCCGGCCTCCCTGAAGCGAATCTCTCATCATGACAATTCCTGTTTCACGACCAAGTCGTTTCTAGAAGAATACACCGAGACACTGATAAAACCCAATGCCGTTTTGAATATACTTACAAAAGATATACCTAAAGTCATCTGGCATGCTAATCTCAGAAAGTTGATTTCATATCGGAAACGTAAAATTAAGCTCAACTGTAATTTGACTTTGCTGCTACTGCAAAGAAAACATCGAAAACTAATTTTAGAAAAATGTAGAGTTCAAATATACTGACGAGCAAAAATAACGGGTCACTTCCCATACAACTTTGTATGGGAAGTCAGTCTTTATTATTGCTCGTCAGTGTGGTTATAACCATCGTCTCCTAAAATTATGACAGCGTCGATATTATTACTCGTCTACTTAATGCTGCCAACTTTGATTACGACAGTTAAGGTACTCTTATACTAATTATGGCACCTACGTAAGACGTCTACTCAATAGTTTTCGAGGTGCTAAGTGGTCGCTCGACAACGTTCCCAACACATCTCAATTACAGTGTACCAATTTTCCATCATTAAATTAGACGAGTCACTAAAGCACATAGCTAATTATTATTGCTGAATTCATGAATGCTGCCGCAGTCAGGTACCTACACAATTGAGGAACGTTAATTACCGCGGATTACAGAGCGGTTTGTGATTGAATAACGTCCAATAGCTGATAATTCAATTGATCTATTAACGTCCCATACATAGTTATAATTTATCAATTTAGCCTCTTGCACAAATTAAAGTGCTATACTTAGGTTGTAAATACCAATTATAGATTATTGATACGTATCCAGTATGCCTAAAAAAAGCGTTAGCCTAATATTTCCATACATAATTAAATACTGCAACGAAAAAAAGAAGACGACCATAAACACAGAAACTTTGACAATAGCTTCAAAATCACAGTTTTACAAAATTACAAGAAAAAACCAATAATATAGTTTTCTGCAGGTTGGGTACAGAACTTACGCTTGGCGCCTATTTCACCAACTGGACAATTGTTGGTAACAAGTGACACTTCTGTTTACATTTCAAACTTGACCAGAATCTAAGCCGGTTGCCTTCATATCGACTACGCCTCGCATGTCGAATTGTCACATGTCGCCGACACTTGTCAAATTGGTGGGCCTGGACGTATAGGTGTTCTGAGCGTGGTTTTTAACCAATAATATCTTTCTATGCACATGAGTTACAGTTAGCGGAAAACGCTATGTCATTCGAGTAAAACAACATTGCGGAAAAATCGTATGTTTTTAATAATTGTTGTATAAAAAAATTACATGCAAAAAATGACCTGCACATTCTGAATACGTATTTCTCTCCTACCTATATATCTGGCCAAGCCGAGCAGAAACGCGGCACGGCCATACCATCGTTTTCTCGAAATTCTACCTATACCTCTACCCACAAATGTAAAAGTGCAGTGATAACAAATAACTGAGAACAGGTGCATATAATTATCTCGAATGCTGATGCCGGTATTCATAAGTTTAACTAATAAATATGTAGTGAGTGCTGAATGGTTATGGGTGGTTTGTTGTCGTTTACCAGGCGTGACGAGAAAGCACCGAGTTTGCAGATGTCCAATATGTCCCTACGAAGGATGCCAAACAAACCTTATGTCAAGTTGCGGGACAAATAAGCCGACTACTCTAAAGATATTAAATTATTGTAGTGTGTAATATACCTACTCTTTTTGAGTGGATCTATAATTAATAAGAAGTGTAGAAGGTTTTTTGGCGGGGGTGAAACTAAATAGCAACACTTGCTTAACAATTTCTTATTAATTAAGTAAGAACTGTGGAAGACATTCTATTAGACATCCTATACAACTATTTTGGTTGAAGGGTAGCTGAGCAGCAGCTATTAAGTTCTACTTGTGCAAAGAAAATAAGTAACGTAAACCTAACGTTAGTATGGGATCACCGGAATCAGTCAGTAATTTTTTGTAAGTAGATATACGTAATTTGAGATGTAGTGCACAATAAGAATTTTGTATGAATGAGTAGACAACAGTTTAGGATTTCATTCATACATAGTTATAAGCATCTCATAATACCTTGCTAAACTAACATTCGTATTGCAGAAGAATGCCATTCAAAACTTTACTTACACCACTTATTGATTTACCTACTCAAATTAGCCTTGAAGAGTGTGTCTAATATGTAATGGGCAACGAAAAAAAAAAAAAATTACCTAAAGTTTGTTATCCAAACTTAGTTAAATATTCGTTTCATGGTTAAATAGTTATGTCTAACACGTGTCCCTACAAGTCAACTGTCGTATTTAAAACAAAGAATTGAGTAGAAATTAATTGTGTCAATTTATGAAACCAACAGGGGGTGGTCTTTTTCTATTCAAATAGAACGGAGGCGGAGTTGTAATTGCTAAATCACTATGGAACGTACGGTAGTCCTACAATAACAGATAGTCAATCAATAACAACCTGTTTGTAAATACTCACAAGCGATTACCTTACTATTAAAACCGACCGATCAATGAAAACCAACTACTGCATTGAAGAGAATGTTATGAATGAATATCCAGCTCTTGTCTGACTGAAAGCACATTGCAACGATGAAAATAAAAAATAAAAACGACACGCGTGTATGCATAAATCAATAAACGTTTAATATTGTGGCAGAAATGATCTCAACTATTTTAAGAGTAGTTTTTACTTTAGGCATTGGGTGAAAATCTAACAGGCAAGCGACTTGCATTGAAGAACACTACGGATGTGAGGACTCTTAAATGTCTGTCTTTATTTTTTTGCTTGTAGCTAGAGCTAGCCTAGAAAGCCCATGGAAGTAGAGGTAGTCGACCCGTACTTCCAAAAGTTCCAAATTAAGAGTAGCAGCAGGACGGGATGTGTTTTTGTTTAGTAAAGTGCCTGCTCCGGATGAGAGGCTGGCGTGCAGCCAAGCGCCTGATTCAAGCGTAGGAACGGCACGCAAAGTAGACGGGTGTGTTATGCCTGCCTGCACATGTTAACTATATCTACATAGAACAGCCACCGAAGAGATTCCGACAATTTAAAAAGTATCAAGTAAATACAAGAGTATGAAACTGTAATCAGTACATTATAACGGAGAACCCCTTGAAAATAAGTTTGGCTAAGGGGTTTAGTACACAGATCTTTCCTTTTAATTAAAAATGCTTATATGTGATGTTAGAACTATGCCAAAATATTGCACATAAACAGATAAAAAGATGGTAAATAAATTGGAGCGCAAAAGGGGAATTAAATTGCATCGCTGTACTATGTCGTACATAATTATAAATAAATCGTTGCGCCAAGAGACTCACGTAGGTATTTTTAATGATCCAACTACAAAGAGGAAATGGAAACCCTTTTCAACAATAGCTAAAAGTTAAGATAAACTGATTTTTTAAATGTTTTAAAAAGTTCAGACTCCTTCTAAATTCTGTAACTCTAACAATGTAATTATCACATGTGCGGGTGTGTGTGTGTGTGTGTGTGTGTGTTTGTTACTTGTTCATGTGCAAACGGCTGGACGGATTTGGATCGGAGATAGCTGGTACCCTGGATTAACACATAGGCTACTTTTTATCCCGGAAAATTGCATAGTTCCCGCGGGATAGTTATAAACATCTCAAAGATCGCAGCTGCCTAGAGTCGCAACTCAAATAAATATTGCTTCAGTAGCATAGAGGTGAGGTTGAGGGATTTTTCAAAATTCCCAAGGGATAGGGAATAAAATAGGGTTTATAAGTCCACTGAAAAGGGACCCATCTCCATAACTTTGGCACACAAGTAGGGACTCGTAATCGCTGAAAATTAACTCCAAGACTATTCGAAATTCCCACGGGATAAGGAGAAATAAAGGGATTTTTATTATTACTTTGAAACGTTCTTGTCTCCATAACTGTTATAACTAGAATCTTTAAATTTGGCATACCAGTAGGTTATTACAATATCTGAAAACTAGTTTCAGATTTTGCGAAATTTCTGAGGGATAAGAAAAAAAAGTAACTGACTTGCTAATATAGTTTCTTGGTATTTGGCAGACATATTCCTTGATGATCAAAGAGGTGCACTACTAAGAGATTTTCCAATTTTTCTACGGGATAAAAGGACGGTATAGAAAATATAGACTTAGTATAGTAGTAGACATGTTCTTTGCAGATCAACGGCTGTCAAAAGAATAGATTTTTCGAATTTCCCATAGAACAAAAGGATGGGATAAAAAATATTGGAAGTGGGTGTCCATGTAAGAAACTGGTTTATTTCGTTGACGTAGGTAGGTAGTACGAAATCATTCGTGCTAAATAAAGTAAGAGTCGCATTTGGCTGGCTTTTGTATATTTTCAATGGGAGAGAGGAAGAAGTTTTAGCGCTAATTTTGATTCTGCGCAGACGAAGTCGCGGGCAAAAGCTAGTACACAGCTAGTATAAAGCTTTTAATAATACTGGAATTAAATTATAAACGCATGTAAAGTTCGTCGACTTAGGTATTTTAAAAGCTCTTATTTAACTTTACTTCGTTTACTTATTTGTTTTGTTCACTTTTATTCCGTCAACCAAATTTTGATACACTTTTAGAGCTCAGAATGCCTTGAAAGTTCGTGTGTAGAGCTCCTATCACAATGCAGTAATCAGGTAGGAACTTACAAGGTTTTATTGTTAACTCTTTTGTTGATCGTGTCGGCATAGATAGATACACATTTATCTCAGAAGTACGTAATTTTAAGAGTCAAATGATTTCAAGAATTTCAAACAATATGGGTTAAGCAGAAACAAGTCTCAGCAATTTAATAATGTTACCCGGTAAGTGTGACGAAGAGAAAGGAAGAAACTGAGAATTGTGTGCCGAGAAGGGGGGGGGGGGGGGTCGTGACGTCAGCGGAGGCGGATGCGGATCCAACACGACCTATTTCGCCCCACTTCGGAGAATTTGGAGCTGTGTCCTGAATATTCGGATGTTTAGCCGGTGGACGTGAAAGATCGATATGACTTAGAAAACAACGTTGGGATAGTCAGCGGGGCAAGTGATAATACAGCACCAATGACATTCATAGTACACACACGCCCCGTTATTCATAAGCACTTAAGCACTGGCTAAATTTTTGTGTTACTGGAACATTCGTTTGACTTTCTGTCACTTTGACATGACATTTGCGTATGCTATACGCACACAAAACATAATTTAGCCATAAGGCTGTATGAGTTAAACCGGGGGCACGGAAGTGCCCACGCCAAGACGAAAAAAAAGAAGTCGGAGCACTACCTTTATTTTCTCGAACCGTTTCGTCGTATTTTCAAACCCGTTTATTTTATACATACATAATAATATTCATTTTAAAACTAATATTGCCTCTATTATATATTTGTAGTATATAATTAGCTGGCACCAGCCATTTCGGTTACATGGACTTCACTTTTATGGAGGTGACAATTTAAAATTGTTTAAAAACCTTAGTGACTTTATTTTCTCTTCGATATCCAATCTTGATGAAACAAAGCCTTTGTAGCTCCAGGCTAAGCTCAGCCTATCGGTGAAAATGTTATAAGTAAAAATCAAGATTGACAGGCAAAAATTATCAAAACTATTGCAATGTACTCTATTAAGGTTGATTATACCCCGAGTAGTTTTATTTATAGTTGTTTCGTATCCCACTATATACTATATTTTTATTGTTTCACTATATAAAAGGAGTGGTTTTCGAGCAATTAATTAATACATTGTTTGAAGCGAAAAGTTTTAAATTAAACTTCAAAAATTATCGACAAAACAGCGAGCGATAAGAGAAGGCTTCTATAATCTTCTACAATTCAAAAGCCTTGGAGCGCTACGCTTTGTTCGTAGCCGCCGTAGCGTAGTCGCGTAGCACTCGTAGGAAGCCACAGTTTTGTTACACTAGACTTTAATTAGTATCGATGTAGTTTGGTAATTAGTAATGTATCTACCTATTGTTGTAGGTGTATTTGTTTTTGTAAATCTTATTTAGTAAATGCGATGTAAGTCGGACTGTGATTATTTTATTTATTGCACATCCTACTAATATTATCAACGCTAAAGTTTGTAAGTGTGGATGGATGGATGGATGTTTGTTACTCTTTCACGCCAGAATGGCCGGACAGATCTGGATGAAATTTGGAACATTGATAGATTACAGTCACACATAGGATACTTTTTATCCCGGAAAATTGCGTAATTCCTGCGGGATAGCGATAAACGAATTCTATGCAGACGAAGTTGCGAGCAACAGCTAGTAAATTATAAAAATATGTATCTACTTATTTCAAAAGAAGTATCAAAATAAATGTCAGTATAAAGTTGTTTCAAAGTTGTACAATCATTAGAATATATCCAGAAAATATGTAATAAAATTAAACAAATTAAAATGTTATCAAACTTTCAACATGCCTACACTACTACTATTGGCCTCGATTCTGTTTGCGCAGAATTGACTTATCGCTATCGCGCGGGAACTATGACATTTCCCGGGATAAAAATATACCTAGCCTCTACTAGCTTATCAGGCCATTCCGTCGACCTTCGGGTTTATAGTGAACTGTCTTACTGCCATTTGCTTAGTATATCCGGGTTATTTGCACCATGACCCAGCTTGTTCATATCAGTACGCCAGTATCAGTACTTGTATTTAAGTAGACGAGTGACCATCCTGCGTGTCATAAACACGTCCTAAATTTAATTTTTGGACCAAGTTGAGTTTGCCAAAACCAGGCTATTTCTTAAATCTGTCGCCACGATCCGGTTATGTTTAAAGGAAGTGAAAAATTAAATGGCGAATCGTGTAAATCTGATTAATTATTTCTAATACAGGCGACAAAGAGAGTATATGATACTAGCTGTTGCCCGCAACTTCGTCTGCATAGAATTCGTTTATCGCTATTCCGCAGGAATTGCGCAATTTTCCGGGATAAAAAGTAGCCTATGTGTTATTCCAGACTATAATCTATCTATGTTCCAAATTTCATCCAGATCTGTCCAGCGGTTCTGGCGTGAAAGAGTAACAAACATCCAAACTCACAAACTTTCACATTTATAATATTAGTATGATTTTCATCTAAAAAGTGCCTGACGTATTCAAATTTCAAATATCGACCGCTCGGTTCCTTCTCATAAATTTCATCGTACTTTAACTATTTTAATAAAGTTACAGTTAAGGTAAATATGAATTCGAGCAAAGTTTGCAATATGTATTCCGAAAATAACTTTAGCAAATTAATAACTACGCAGACCAAGTAACGTCAAGTTAACAACGAGCAAGCAGTGCACGCACGTGTCCATTATGTCAAACTGTATCTAAGCATACGCATGATAAGATTGATAAAATTCACTCCCCTGTATAAATCGCGTCACTATCCCTCACAGGGTAGACATAGCCTAAGGAAACAAGACCTAAAGGCCACGTTTAGCATGATTGTGGGTTTAAATAATTCGTTAGTTGCTTAATTACCTAATTATTAATTAGGTATATTACTACTTCGGCTCTCCTTGGCTCCTGCATGAATACCTACCTATTTATCCTAAGCCTGAGAAAAAATAGTAGATGCTATCGATTTAATCTGTATTTCAGAGATCAGAACTTGAAACACCGTGATGAGCGCCACAAGGCGTAGCGTTCGCCGTTCGCCGTCTAACGGCGCAGGTTGGTGGGTTACCCGGATCCGGGCTGGCAGCCGGCAGGGCGCCGGCCCGGGCCGCCCCTCCCCCCCCACCCGCTCCGGAATGATACAGCAGTGCGACGCTGCGATGCCGGCCTCCCAGTCGCCTCGACGCCATCTCGCATCTATTAGGGACAACCTTGCGTAATTCTAGGTCAACATGGAACGGATGCTTGTTATAATTTGCAAGGTGAAGACTGAATGTTGTACCGGAGGCTATAGAACTAAGCACTTGAAACGGCCCCATTCTAAGGCCAATTACACATTTAACTATAGTTAATTGGGCGTGATATGACGTACCGTTTTATAATCAGATAATTGCCGAAATTTTATTTATCTACCCACAGATCATTAGTGCTCTAAAATGCGTTTGGAAACTATCAGCATTATTACACCCTTAAAAATATCTATAGGTACTGTTTAGCATTACAGTACAAACGTCTGTACTTTAATGTTATTACAGTACAGATTTTACCATAACCTTACAAAAGTTTAAACTGTAATAACATTAAAGTACAGATTTTACCTACTACTACAGACAAGAAAGTACTTACATAAATCACGTTTTTATCCCTTACGTACCGGGTAGTCGGGGTAGACAGAATCTAGTATTATTGGTGTAATAATGCTGATAATTTCCCTACTGCTTCTGAACCCATGTTAGAGTACTGAAGTATGATATATGTGTAGAATTGTAGATAAAGCAATTGCATACAATTGCACACTCGTGTGATCTTATTTTGAAACTCTTCCACACTCGTGTTTTAAGAACCCTCATTATGAAACGGTTGCATAAAATACTATTGAACACAAGCTCAAAATAAATGCATATTGTGCATAGGTACAAAGTAGTTACATAATGTTATTATGTAGTCTGGTACCTGTATGTACTCGTATGATAATTATTTCATGTTACTGTTATGCAACTGAATAAAAATTATAGCTAGGTACATGTTTCAGCATTGTGAAAAATTATAAATAAGCATAATAACAACATAATTACTGCTTTTCGCCAATTCATCACCATCAAAGTGCATCCTTACCGAATTAAATCAAGATTAACTTTTATTTAAAACTAGCGACCCGCCCCGGCTTCGCACGGTATATTGTGCATGTACTATACATATAAACCTTCCTCTTGAATCACTCTATCTATTAAAAAACCGCATCAAAATCCATTGTGTAGTTTTGAAGATATAAGCATACATCGGGACATGGGGACAGAAAAAGTGACTTTGTTTTATAATATGTAGAGATTGATTTAGTTCGATTATTACTTTTGTATACCGTATAGATAGAGCAAGAGAGACGAAGCGACTAGAGACTGTGTTACCGGTCTTGAATTAAGTATGAAGCAGCCTGCTTTTAGTTCTGACCGACCTGACTGCCAAGCAGTAGACTGTGTGCTAATTCTAAATTTGGAGAGGTAGACCTTTTAGGTATCGCTATTTCTGTCCTTGAATTATGTGACAAAGTTAATATGATGAATAATTGTGACATTAAAGGGGTCTGATTAAATCAATGACGTTAAAAAAAAAAACGAATAGAAGGGTGCAATAAATAAGAAAACTAAACGTGGATATTTAAGATTTTAAAACATATTGTATCCAATGTACTTTTAAAGCAACTGTATATCGCACTGGCTCAATCACTAATGACATACTGTATACCTCTTTGCGGAGGCGCAAATAGAACTAAATTCCTTGAGGTGGAGAGGGCACAGAAGTACTTAAAGCTACTTTTAACAAACTTTACAGATATCCTACAGTTGAACTGTACAAAGAGTGTGATTTGCTCTCGATGCGTAAATTGTATATCGTATTTAGTATATAAAGGTTGCACCGTACTTTGAGCGCAGTACCGCAAACTGTTACACGGAGAAGAAAATCCAAAGCCGTTCCTAATCCAGTATTTAAGTCCAAATTGGCTAGGAAACAATTTATTGTACAATCCGCTTACTTGTATAACTCTATTGATGATTATCTAAACATTTATCCTCTCCAGCTGTACAACTGTAGGTAAACTACGCAGAAACTGAGGAAAAACTGACTTTTGTGTTGAATTGGAGAGAATGTATTAATCGAAGGGGTGAACATTTACATGAATGCACACGCACAGAAACATACACACACACACACACACACACATACACACGCGCACACACACACACACACACACACACACACACACACACACACCCGCGCGCGTTGCACACTAGTTAAGTATAGTTAAGTTAATGATAGAATTGGTTAGGTTCTGCTTAAAGGAAGGTTCCAACCTGTATGACTGTTAAACCATAAAATGTAAAAAAACCAAATAAACATTTATTTATTTATTTATTATTTTAAATGTAAATTAATAGTTACCTAGCGTTAATGGTACTTACCTACCTATAAATATCTGAGCAAGCCGTACCTACCTATTCTACCTTTTCAACAAAAACTTTCCAGTCATGATGTCTCGAGTAGCAAACAAAAATTATTTAGGTGTGAATACCTAAATACAGTGCAATAAATTGGTAACTCCAGGTGGGCCAATCACAAAGGCCCGGCTGGCCTCTGATTGAATACCAATTAACTCAGGAAATCATGGTTCGAGCTGACCCGCCATGCGTGGAACTGTCATACCTAACCCAGTTTAACTACCTACCTATTTATTTTTTTACCGCAAAACCATGCAAACGGTCGTAAGTAGGTACCTAAATAAAATTAAAACAACAAATCTATTTTCATACCCAATCTGACTAAATATTTCTAAGAACGTCAATACTGAGAAGTAGCTTTCGTTCATTGTATAACAAGAATAATAATATTAAATAATTATAAAATTAGAAATCACTACATAGTATAAATCAAAACCACATAATAAATAAAACTAAAAGCTAATAACTTTCATGTTACGGCATACTAGCGCCATCTATCTAAAGCATGGGTAAAAAGTCAGACGAACTTCATTCATTCAGTGATGTTACTTCTCCACGGTAGGTGGCGCTTGTAAACATAAACGATGTCTCGCTTTATCATCGTTTGGCTAGTCGCCGCTAGATGTCACAAATTTGTAATTCACGGTGTTTTAAACAAAATTAATGTTTTTGTTCTTCATTCATTTTGAAAAGGTTTGCTTTCAAAACGGCATAACACTATAAAATAAATATATTAAGTGCGTGTTTATGTAAAAGTACCTAGACTTACACTATAATCTTGTGAATCGTAGTTTTGTAGCAGTATACCGACACATACTTTAGGTACCACTTTCGAGTAAGAACATACTTTTACGTGATGTGCTTTCTATTTGGAAGTTTATGTAGCTACTGCTTGATACAAAACTACTAAACTCGCTTGACTAATTTAATTATTTCGGTATCTACCTACTTAATGCAGTAATTTTCTCGAATTTTCTTCTCTTTTACTCGTTTTCCAAATTCAGAAAAAAAATCACTACTTTTTAATGGTATGTACTTTTGAGTGATGTGCTTTTAAAATTCGGGTTCCGTTTTAGCCGTTTTGACCACGGCATCATAAAAAACTTTTGAACCTGACAAATGAAATATAACTCTACGAACGACAGCGTAACGTTTAAAAGATACATACATAAATCACGTCTTTATCCCTTGCGGGGTAGACAGAGCCTAAGGTAACACGACCTAAAGGCCACGTTTAGCATGATTGTGGGCGTATAGGTGGAATGGGGAATCAAAATAGTGATGGCTTGCTAGCCGCATCCGCATCGCCTATAACAAGATTCCTAAAGTTTTCGGCCATTCCCTCTACGGGCTTTTCACATCTCCGCGGGAAGAGAAGCAACTTGTACATTCTATGTTTTTTCTATGCTCCCAGACCAGCTTGAAAGGAAAATCTATTGTACTGTATATACTGGTATATTAATGAAAACTGCTCAAAAAGCTACCTTATACCGTGGAGTAGCTAGCTGGACGATAATTGACAGCCTAATGTCAGATGTCTTTAAAAATATTGTGTAAAATAATCTATACAAATCAAGAGGACCAAATTATACGCAACGCAATCAGACGGCAAATGAAGTTACCACTATACGGGAACCGTTTTTGTCTTACAGGTATACACACGGAACCTCTATTAAATAGATTTTTCCTTCGACTGCCGTCCTTGTATTCTAAAATCACACAATAGAACATGGTTTGTAATTAATTTGTTTTTCGTTGTGACAAAAGGTCACAATGAGACTGCCACGCAACGGGCGCTACTTCACGACAGATACATTGGGTAACTATTGGGTACGCAAGCCCCGTTGAATTGCCATCGTTTTTTCATTCCGTGGTATATCGAATTTAGTTTTGTGGCATAGGTACAGATCTTTGAATAGATGCCGATGGCACTGAAAATCAAGCCCAGCTCAAATTGAATATCTTACGCTTACGAGCGCCCTAATGACAGACGTCACATACCTACTAGAATCCGGCTAATTTGTCTCATTATCAGAGAGATTGCACAATAATTCGATTATAGAATTGTAACTTTGAGATCGGTCAGTATCAGTATGAGTAAGTGTTTTACTATAAGATATACAAACATCTGTTCTTAGGAACCACTACATTTTCACTAAGGTAAAAAAAGTTGCACTAAGTACGTGGATCGAACTCGATTATTTTGATAAATAAAACTTCATAGTTTCTATTTAGATATCGGAATATTGTGTTGGTCAGAAGCAGTAAGTATATGTAGAGATATGATAATGGTTCCACAGGAAACATACAGAACAGGTGGAACAGGGGTCTTACCATGACGTCTTATTAATGCGATTCAATTCCGAACCTAAGTTGGATCGATCGATCGAAAACTGTCTTATTAACTTACTTAATTTCTGGAACAAAAAAAAATATGTATAGTACTACCTTGCGAACTTACAGGTACCTATCTATCTATCTAAATATATAAAATTCTTTGTCCTGAGTGACTGACTGACTGACTGACGGATCAACGCACAGCCTAAACCGCTGATTGTAGAGAATTCTTTAACAGAATTGACGGAACACGTGTTTCGTATTTTCTTGAAATTCATCCCCTAACGGAGTTAAAAAGGGGTAGAAAGTTGTTTTGGTGTATATTTGCTTCGAAGTTGATATCAATACTCCTTAGTTCTTTTGATTTCAATTACATTTTATTTTGACATAGTCGTGTTTGAAAACTCAGTCCGATTTTATTCAAGGAAGGTTGAACTCACATCAAAGCTTTACCAAGCTTTGCCTTATACCTAAGGCAAAGTTGGAATGTCTTGAAAGTCACCGTATTATATTAGTACCGCATCTTGAAGGTTTCAGAACTTAAGAGAAGTCATGCGATTTTAGGAATTCCCTCGGATAGGGAATAAAGGAGGTTTATAAGTCCGCTGCAAAGGCGCTCTTTCTCCGTAACTATAATTACTAGAGTCTTGAAATTTGGCACACAAGTAAGGAATCATAAATGCTAAAAATTAATTTCAGGCCTTTCCGAAATTCCCGCGGGTTAGGGCGTAAAAGGGATTTATATTTTTACTTTGAAATGGCCCTATCTCCGTTAGCCATTATTACTAGAATCTTTAAACTTGGTCTACAAAAAGGTAATTATGATAGGTATCTGAAAACTGATTTCTGTATTTTGCAAATTCCCCTGAGATAAGAAATAAAAAGGATCATCATAAAATCATTTAGATCCTTGGTATTTGGCCAACATGTCTTTTGAAGATCAAGAGGATTTAGGAGGGATTTTGCAAATTTCTAAGGAGATAAAAGGACGGGATAGGAAATAATGACTTAATATTTGAAGAAATGAAGGTGGTATGTCACTTTGACGTTACCTGCGCGGACGAAGTCGCGGGCAAAAGCTAGTGTCTTATAAGACTTGTCCATACAGTATATTTTCATTTTTAAATATTTCAATACAATGTATAAAGAAATTTAATAAGACTGCGCAGGAGTGCTGCTTGTTAAACTGAACATAAGTAGGTTCTTACAAAGGCACGCGAGGACGGATCGCTCCCGTGTAAAACCATTTGGAGCTTCATATCATACCTATCCAAACATTAGAATATAGCGAGATAAGAAATACGGCAACAATTCGGAGCTTACTCTTTTCGCTTCCTAAGCTCCGACGTACGACGACGTCATTACGTTTGCTCTTGGATACGCGTTAATTGAATCTTTATTTGAGGAATAGCTGTGTTGTTTGACGCAAGAAATCTGAGGACGTGACACTGCCAACATCGCTGGGATCAACACAATAAGCACAAATCAACTCACGATCATTATTATTGAGCATACTCCGCCTTTGATAAGAGATTATTTGTCATCAGATCCGCTAACAAAGCTAATTGATAATCCTCTTGCGTCTCGTTAAGCGTAATTGAAATAGCTCCTTATCATGTTAACCTTTCGGGATGATCCCAAACATCTTATAGGTAAAATATCACAGTAAGCATGCAGGTACATGTGAAGATGTGTACTTTTCAAAGAGACGTCACTTTTCATTCGCGGCGTTAATATTGAGATCAAGTAATAAGGACACGCTTTCGCTTGATATGATATGATCATTCAGAGAACGTGACTTCGTTCTGACTCGTAAATTCGAAGTTATTTTTCAAACAATAAATGTTACTTGGTTTTAAGTGAAAAGTAAGTCAACAAGAAAATAATTAAAAGAAGGCACAAATCAGCCCCTCCCCTTGACCTTGGCTGAAGCCACATGTGCCCGGGCAGGGTTGCGTCACGCGGCCCGCTCGCCGCCTGCGACCGTTCGCTTAGCTGTTGGCTCGATAGTAGCTGAGCTCACCCACATAACATACATACAGTTAGCTTTTACGAACATCTACTGTTGTCATGCCACTGACAATGAGGTCGGTGTTAACAATACTTGAAAGGGTTGGTGTAACATAGATATCGAATGCGACAGTACAGTCGCTGTCAGAAATCGTCGTATGTCGATACCACGTCGATACGTATGAGAGACCAAATTAAGGTAAACATATAATAATACATACACATATCACATCATATTACGGGGTAGACAGAGCCTGAGGTAAAAAAACCTAAAAGCCACGTTTAGCGTGATTGTAGACGTATAGGTGGAAAAAGAAATCAAAATAGTGATGGCTTGCAAGCCGCATCGCCTATAACATGATTCCCATGAATTTCGCCCATTCCCTCGATGGACTTTTACCACCTGCGCGGGAGGAGAAGCAACTGGTACATTCTATGTTTTTCCTTTGCTCCCAGACTAGCATGTAAGTATATAATAATATACTTTTATATAGGTTGGTATTTCAATTTCCGATATCATTTCTAGTACAAAACTCATGACAGGTAATAATTTTCAATGTACGGTCAAGTGCAAAAATAAGTATCTATAACTTCTCAAAAATATGTCCCACGACCTTATTACGCTGGCGTAAGAGCGTATGGTACTTACTTTTGAAACTTTGTTTAGATACATATTATTACACTTGACTGTACCTACATCTTAAGACAATGATTGGTTGGACTTAGGTATTTCTATTCTAAATAGTCTACCATTTCTTGTTAATAAATGATGCACTAGTTAGGTACGTAACTCGATGTTGGCAGTTCAACTAGTAATTGAAGCTTAGCCAGTTTTTAATCGAATTGGGTCACGTACACTTGATCAATATTTCAATAGATGGGCAAGAACCCGCTCGGAGCGTCAATACGAATAAATACAGTTCGGTATAGGTACAGCTGAAAACTTCTGATGAAAATACAAAATAGCGAAATAAATAGAGCACTTCAGTATCACCATACGTTGAAAAAGTATTGAAATGTCTGATTTTGTCGCCTTACTTATAGTAACAAAATAAGAGGCCGCTTCGTCTTGAAGCATCCTCGCTGCCAGCAATTCCAGTAGGTAATCTCGCCAAAATATTCGGCGAAAATTAAAGGTACATTACATATTAAAGCTTTAATCTGATGCAAGCTCGTGTACGGCATTCCATAGATGAGCGCAGTCTTCTATTTACCTTAATTACAGAATGTAAAGTATATAAGCTAGGCACTCATAGAAGGATAATTCCCATTTGAAAAAAATTGGTAGAACAAATTATAGATAAGTAGTTGGCATAATTCTGGTTTGTCTTAAAATTCTGTTCGAGACAAAACGTTGCTGACATCCATTATTTTCCTGCAACACAACGGAAATTTCCTTAAAGAATATTTGGGAGGAAGCGAAATATTTTAGCCTTTATTGAATTCCTTAATATTAGAGATTCGACTTCGGGGGAATATATATACAGCTGGTAGAACATATATATAATGTCTATTTGGGAGCAAAATATCAGGCACTGGTTTTCGGTGGAAACAAAATTCTAATAAATCAATCATCTTAAAAAACCATAAACAATTAAAAAAGGTAAAAAACTATCAAAAAAGGTTGTACAGTCTTGCACAATATCTGTTGTAAAATAGACAGTCAATAGACCGCGATCGGATTGAGATTGATAGGTAGATCAGTCATTTTTTACACGTTTTGTCGGAAGTACCTATACGGAATGGCAGATCCTTCAATCCCATTGTGATCGCGTTCTGGCACTGTAGAGTGTGGGGAATGCGCGCTACTCACGCCTCAGTGTTGTCGTCGCGGGACTCGGAGCGCTCGGCGTTGGCCTGGCCGCGGCGGTGGCGCGCGCGCTGGTCGTCGCCCAGCCCGTACAGCCCTGCGACCGCCGCCATCTCGCGCGCTCCTGCGCCGCTCCCCGCCCGCCCCCGCTCACGTGGCCCGCCCCAAAACTGCGCGCCCGCGCCGGCGCACTGATCCTTCCGGCGACACCGCGCACTTCATTACCATTGTCTCCTAAATATATCCGACCTATACGACCGCACAACTAAAATCCCATCACAACCCGCGTGCGAACAGTCTTTCGTGCTCCTGGGACAGCTCCGCTGACCACAGGTGGACCTCGCCTCACCAGGATTCGACTTGGTCGAGTGAATTTATTAAATTAGCTAATTCGTAATATTTGGACGCATTGCTTGGTACAGTACGTAGGTTTAATTTACATCACAATTTTTAATTATTGCATCTTATCATAAGTTTAATTGAGATACAGAAAATATTATTATCTAATGAATTATTGTTGCCATTTTTCTCGATTCCAGGCGAGTTTTCATAACGAGTATGTATACATAGTTCCAGTGTCGTTGAATCGGGCCAGCTGCATCTGTAGAAGTGACGAGATTGTTTTGTATTTGTTATTTATCCCCAACTCGCGACGGTTTTGTCGGATCCGGTGGTTCCCGCGCTCGCTGCAGTGTGACGCTCACAGCGCCTGCATAGTCTGTTCGTAGGTACGATATAACCGATGAGGTGACATAACCTGCGCTTACATCATGCTTGAATCGAATACAAAAAATATCGAAGCCTAGTAGTGGCTGTCAGTTTAAAACAGATAGAGTATACAGAAAGCCGAGAATGTTGTAATTAGACATTAGGTATGAAACGAATATGATACTTTGTGAAGTTGGATTCTAATCAACCTCTGCCTGCTTTCTAAACTAACTTTAGTTAGATTGTAATTATCAACACTTGACCACTTAGTATTTTATACTAAACCTACTTCACAATTCCTAAGACATCCACTTCGTTAATTTTAATTAATTACCTATTTCATTTTTATTCATTCTCGTAGCGGATAGAAATGTCTCTGCTAATAATTTATAAAATAATAGGTATCCAGTAAAACTATCTAACGTAAGTAAATACCCATATTATGCAAACTGCTGCAGCTGACGCCGAGCTTGATGCTTCAACAAAATGCGGAGCGAACACTCGATCAGTGTTGGCGGCGCTGCGGCACTTGCCTCCATTGCCTGATCGTGATCGAGTCTGCATCCCTCACTTTTATTCAAGTGCTAATTACGATCGCTATTTATTTATCAAGGGCACTTCAATTGCCTCAATCACTATTCATTACCATATATTAGAGGAAATAAATTAATTGTGAACTTGGAAAACGTCCTAATACATAATAACGATATAACTCCACTCATACATGTTTTACTCTGAAACGACAATAAGAATAGCAATTGGTACGCTTGAAATCTCTTTGGAAGTGGTTTGCATACTTTGCATACGTCAGGTGACAGAAACAGATGCGGAGCTCAGTAAGTCGGCGAGAAGCTTTAAAGTAGCTTCTCATTACACGCGGTACACGCGCGACTGAATATTACAGATTACTTCATTCGCACGCGTTCGGTTTGTTTTCATTTTTTCTGATGGTAGGTATAAAGGAACAAAATATTATGTTTGTGACTTTTTTTAGGAGGACGAAAAATAAAGGCTACTGAAAGAAGCACACGTTTATTTATGTCCACCTACGTTGGAAGATGTATTATGTTGTTTCCCTGGGTTGTTTATCCGCTCAAAAGGATACTTACGAAATTATTATCAAGGTTTTATATTTAAATAAGTACTTACAAATGTTTACGTACCTACGGCAAGTAGCGTTTCAAAAATACCCTATTACGCGTATAAACAATTTACTAAACTGAGCTCACATAATCTTATACCGCACGGCCAAATAAGTATAATCAATGATTTACCTAACTTACCTTATGTTGTTATCAAGTAATTTCGAGTAGGTAAATGAATGTTCAAAACAAATTGATACTTCGTAAGCTGTAATCGACAACTAAGTTTACTCAAGAGCGCACTCATTATGTACCTAGCTTGTGTGTTTCACATATTACAAGTACCTACTTGATTACCTATCATAGAGAAGTTACTTCTACAAACTTTTTAATTATCTAATTAATACCTTTGTAAATGGTAAACAATGGCGGTAAACTGTGTTTATGTTCACAGGCGTAATCCAAGCTTAAAACATTAATTAAAGGAATTTTAATAGTTAAATGTAACCGTGTTAACATGGCTTTGCTTACGTGAAGCATGTAATTTAAAGCCGCCGTTCCGAGCTAGAGGCTAACAAGATTCAGGAGCTACCGTAGAGATGTTGCGTTAAGGAAAGTTGAGAGGGAAATCTAATGGGGTACTTTCCATAGAAAGCTCTCGACTTTTCAGAACTAAATTGTTCTCCATTAGACATTTTTTGCAAATAATTAATGTGTACCCATAACTTATGTTATTTATGGTTTTTTCGTTTTTTGACAACTTGTTTTTCAAGCACAAAACGCTTCTTAATTCAAATGTGTACAAAATTATGTAGTTCAACCACCGCGACGCAAACGTTTAGGGCACAGGTTTCACAAGCACTAGGTACTAAAAAAATAAAAGTCCAATTACAATGTTTCGCTAATTATTTCCCACTGAGAGGCAGACCTTGAATTTCATCAGAATTATTCACAATATGCAGTGATGGGTTTGTCTTCTCGCACAGTATTTAAGGCCCGAGTCAGTCTGACGAATGGCAATCGATTTTTCAAACACTTGAAAGGAATCGCCGCAATTGCCCCCTTGCAACATGCCGTCGGGACTGTATTCCGCGCACACTTGCTGCATCGCTGCACACCACGAACGAGCGTATTTTATCTACGTTCCCCACTTATAAAACATCGCTGACAGGCGTCAGTCGGGCTGGCGGGAAGCGCAGCGGCCGCAACTTTTGACAGCTATTAATTAACCTCTGGCGAGGATCGCGCGTCGTCGTCGGGAAATACAACTGGATTGTTTCCAAATCCCTACTACAATTATCAGAGTAGGTTACGTAAGCTACCAACCAATTTCGGCTTCAGAAAGAGAATCCAACAAAAACGTACTTCACGGAGAAAATGCTCACCCCTTCCAAAAGGTTTTCCGAAACAGATCTAAACGTTTAATTTATCAATAAAAATTGAAAGAGCTTGGATAATACTACCGACAAAACAAATGAAAATTGGCTGTGAGCTGCTAGGTAGATCCGGATAGTATATTTCCGAGCAACCTTCGGGTGGACCCAAGATGAACACTATTCGACTTTGGGTATTTTACTAATTTATAGCCTGGCAAAGCTAACAAAACCGTTACCTATATTAAAAATAAAATGAAATAATACAACACTGAAAATAGGAGAAAGTAATCTTGATACTTGAATTATTTTTAACTTTGCATTTTTTTACCCAGTCAAATTTAACTGATAGTTACTTACAAACAAATATCAATCTAAATATTTAATCAGTCATTGATGGTTTCAATTACTTGTTACCTACTATTAGATATACATATTCGTAATCTTGTATATTTAGTAGGTATCAAACTTATTCAGCCATCGTACCCGTCAACATTTCAATCTCTTGTAAACATTGTCGTTTCTGAGAGAGCTCAGTAGTTTCTTGCTCCTTTACGTGCTAAAAATTACTTATTATCACCATTGTTTTACTTTAAATAATCTAAAATAACATAGGTATGTACATACATACATAAATCACGTCTCTATCCCTTACGGGATAGATAGAGCCTAAAGGTAACAAGACCTAATGGCCACGTTTAGCATGATTGTGAGCGTATAGGTGGAAAGGGGAATCAAAATAGTGATGGGTTGCTAGCTGCATCGCCTATAACATGGTTCCTAAGATTTTCGCCCATTCCCTCGGTGGGCTTTTACCATCTGCGCGGGAAGAGAACAACTAGTACATTCTATGTTTTTTCTTTGCTCCCAAATCAGCTTGGATCTAAAATAAGCGATACCAAACCAACCTTACACAACATGTACCACGAAGGGTATGTTAAGACAGCGTTATTAAGTACATTTTTTTTTGTTAAACTTTACAATTATAAACAACGCGGAAGTGGAAAATCAATTAATATCCAGGGCTACACAGCCGACCGCGGGGTTTCAGGCCGTTTGAGTGAGCAGGGCGATTTATAGACCGGGGCGCCATGGTGTCAGCACTCAAGGCGAGGCTGGGCCGGCCGATATTGGAAGTTATAAGCAAACACGAGACATCTCGGTAAGGCTGCTACTGTAGCAAAACTAAACCGATTCAATAAAGGATAGTTATTTAAGATAGTAATTTATCTGTGAGTTTATTTTACATTAAAAATTGATTACGAATCGCAGCCCTCGTGAGGGTACGGGCCGGCTGCAATTCTATGAATATAATATTGGAATAAATTTTTGACAAAACGTGCGGGACTTGTTTGTAATCTTGGATATTGAGATGGTTTTGAACTAATAGTAGCGATAAGCTTAGTCGCACACTTACGTATGACTTACTGTCATGGAGAAGATTTTATAATAAAGAACTTGATTGTATGTATACGTGTAAACGTGATTTTAAAATAGATCTGTGTTAGCGCTTAAAAATGTAAACCTATTTAACTTTTTTTACTTCCTACTAACTTTGCAGACAGGGCTTTCCAAGTGCGTTTGTGTTTTTTTTTCATGCAAAAATTACTAGATGTATTTTGATGAAATTCGGCATAATTTCGATAACTTGGATTCGCGAAAATGATATCTACAGTTCCCACAAAATCTATTTTACGTCTCTATGTTTTTTATTGTTATACCTTGTTTATTTTCTATAAAATTGTGTATATTGTCTTATATTTGTGTGTCTTGCAAAAAGGAATAAATGTCTTCTTTCTTTCTTTCTTTCTTCTTTAAAATAGCGATAAACGATTTTTTGGTAGACGAAGGCACAGGCGTCACTTAGTGTGTTATAAAACCACACTTTGCAAGTGCAGCCGTTTCAATTTAAAGCTAATTTGACACAATGTGCACCGTGCCAGGGCACCCTTTCTCCACTAGCTATCAATCAGTTTAAGCCAGATTCATTGTATACGGTTAAGCCGAGATCTCCGCCGGCAGCGACTCTAAGCGACGGGTTTTTTTTTGTTTATTATGCAAGTTTGGTATTGCATCAATGTTCCAATTTTATTCATTTAGATAAGTTGCAATAATGTATAGTTAAGACGGATGGAGTGCAATAAAAAGATCAGCATTCGAAATTCTTCTCTTTTGATTGAAAAAATCCAATAAGTAAATTAATAAAACCACGATTTGTTGGCAACTTTACTGAAAACTATGTGGCCTTGTAGCCGCAACCTTCTTAACGACGGCAGCAAGATTTCAGAGAGGTGGTACATGAAATTAAAGCGAAAACTGGCCCTACTTATTTTATACACAATTGTATCAACATACGAGCATTTAAAGCGACACTCGAGTCGGAAAATAAGTTTGTTCTGCATCAGATTACTAGTAGGTAGTTGCCTGCAATTTTGTGTTTGTCCAGCGAGAATTACTCACTTTTGCGGCATAAAAGTAGTCGGTGTTAATCAGGGATAGTGTAAGTAGCTTTCTACTTTAGTTATCTTTTTACATCAGTTTCAGCCCGATGTACAGAGATGTACCCAAACGTTTTTAGGGTTCCGTACCTCAAAAGGAAAAAACGGAACCCTTATAGGATCACTTTGTTGTCCGTCTGTCTGTCCGTCCGTCCGTCTGTCAAGACCCTTTTTCTCAGGAACGCGTGGAGGTATGAAGCTGAAATTTATATCAATTACTCAGGTCTACTGTCCCTTGAAGCTGTGAAAAAATCAAACTTCTAAGCCAACGCAATCAAAAGATACAGCCGTTTATGCCGCAAATTTCCGCAAATTTTCAACTCTCAAGGGAATCAAAACCTACAAGGTAGTTCCCGTGAACGCAGAATCTTGAAATTTGGTATGAAGGTAGGTCTTATAGCACAGATTAAAGAATAATTGCGAAAACCGTAAATGTGTATGTATGTCTGTATATAGCAGTGACCAATATAAAGTAACCCCACACTGCGTACATTTTGCTTTGGAACAGGGCTCTGCTTACACTGGTTTTAGATATTTATAGATAATGATACGGAACCCTCGGTGCGCGAGTCCGACTCGCACTTGACCGGTTTTTTTTTTGTAAAAAAAACTAAGAAACAAACTTTACCTTTTTAGTACCCACTTAGGTACTAAAAGGGTAAACTTTATAAATATTACTGGTAATACAATATTAGTAATTAGTAGTATTAAAGCCGATAAAATAAGGGAGCACGATCTCCAATAGCTTAAATCGCGGATAGCGCTTTCAGAATGGATATCGGTTTCGATTCATCGTAAATCCATTAGGAGGTGTTGAATTGAGACTCATGTGGCGCTAATAAATTTCATCGATGGAATGTGCTGTAATACGGAATGTATCTGCTGATGCGATCGAGTGCAGATTATCCGAGACATTAAGTACCGTAGCCATGGGGGTTTACATAATGAATGCCCAATGCATTTACCAATATTCAGGCCTATATTAATAAGGCAGACCTATGTAAGGCATTTTCTGTTTTGCTAATATATGTATAGCAAGACATTCTTATTTTTTATCTACGGTAATCTGGTAGCCATATTTGTTTGTGTGTATGTTTCTTCGTTCTTACCACTTAAAATATCGAGTCAGACAAAGTACGAACAGCTGGGATATCCGAAAAAATGTAGACTACCTTTTGTTCCAAAAATAATTATAAAACATTCCACGCAGAGAAGCTGACAGCTAAGCTAGAAGGTTTTTAAATATTTAAGCACCACATCGCTTTCAACAAGACATAATATCAACAGGTAAAACAAGTGAGGCGTAAACAAGTTGGGCACTTCTTCAACTCCGAAGACACAGTGAAGGTGAACTAGTTCCTATAACATAATATTTGTACTCTCTTGTTAGTTGGGACTTTTGTACTACAGTTACGGTGACAGGAGATTTTTTGTAAGTTATAGTTTTATATTTTAATGGGCATTTAAGGCTTGCTGCGGAAACATTGCACGTGTGGTTTAATTTATTAAAGTAGCAGCCTACTTTTGATAAGCCCCATGATTCGATGATTGTTTGTGAGTAAATAAAAGTTGAAAGGAATCGATATTGTGCGCAACATAACAATTTTCGACGGTAAATGTACTGTCTACTTAATTAAAACTTCCATATCCCTTTCAGCACGCGTAATGATGTGTTGGTACTTAGTATTGTACTAGTGTATGGTTGTGAATAGATGCTTTCGCCAGGAGCTTGGAGTATAAATTAATGCCATGGAAATGTGCCCTTTACATTCTACCTTCTCGTAATAGGGTAGAGTCGACTGGAGGGCAAACAACAGTGTGATCACAGAGAGGTGTGAGAGTGTGACCCAAGTGACTAAATTAGAGAAGTGATTAATAATTTCATCATCTGGTAGTATAATAGATAATACTATATACTTCTAAGAAATTGTTTGTAATTCTGTGTGATAATAGGATAAAAATGAATGGAGTCCATTGAAAATATAGCAAAAGAAGAATATATCTCACCTATGTACCAGAAAGGTATTTTAGAACTAGCACAGGTATCACCATAAACGAGCGCGGTATCGTTTATCCAGGAACCGAACTCAAGTAACATTAGTAAAGTTTAGTGTAACATCGTCGGAGGGTTCCGTGGCGAGTCACTAATCAAGAGCTACATTGCCCGGTGCGTGTTGAGAGGCTACTCGGCACGGTGTACAACTCTGAATATGCAAAGTCATTCAAATTGCTTACCAATATAGTGACTTACTTAATGGATTCAGCATAGTCAGGTGGCACTATCCGGTTTTAAAATCATCTCATAAAGTGATATGACTAATATTTTTTCAATTTTGGGTATGTTATACTATACATATTAAAAAAAACTTCGCAATCGAAAATAGGTTACTCTAAGGACTCTTAAAGGGGAAACCTCATTCAATTGGTCATTGCCTGAAAAGCTTTCTAAGTAGGTACCTACTAATGCTTGTGATGTGTTTAGAATTTCTTTATTAGCTTATGCCTTGTCATTGTATGCCGAGCACAACGGCTCCCTGGCACACGCCAATTCAATTTACTCTCCGCGTCTCACGGCTGTAGGTACTAAACGTAATATCGGTGGATTTTTATGTAGACAAATGTTTGTTTGCAGCTTAGTTCAAACACACAGGTTATTAAAGTAAAGCCCACAGAGATATTCCGCAGGTACACACTGCATGCTAGCATACACCGATATTCAGTTCAGTAGTTTTGCCCGGGGTGCACTAGATCACATTACTACAATTCATCGTTTCGTTATTAATGGTTCCTAACTAACATCTAAGCAACATTTTGAAGATTCAGCAATTTGCAACCGTACAGTTACACCTATCTGAGCATTTACTTGAACTGAAACATGAAAACCTACTATTAACAATCAGTGTAAAAATTATATTAGTAAGTGTTATTTGATACAGAATAGCACTAGTTCATTTTATATAAAATGGTACACCTAATTAATATTACGAAAATTGTAAGTTCGAACATATCGAAGGCCGTGTGGAAAAATCGACTTTTCTGTCTCGACCCGGTACCCGGCCATACGGAGTAGCATGGACCTTCTCGATCATTTATTGCCGTACGATATTGCTTAAGGCGTATATTATTATTATTATCATTAAATTCTGCTTGATAGAGTTCCAGTTTCACGAGACATACTTTATAGTTATTAAAAAAACAAAGTTTTTTTTTGTAAGCTAAGCGTCTGATGTGTGTAACAGTGCAGCCATATTAAGGAGCCCGAAAGCGTTTACCTTCTATAGGTAAACTATTGGTGCAAATGGGCAATGTAACGTAACGTACCTACTTTACGTAATAGTACCAACATATGTTTTTAAAAACGTCGTTCAAAATAGTTAGTAGTATAGTTATAGAAGAACATACACGTTGGTAAAGCGCTTTCTGTAAACTTATTATGTCCGCTGGATGCTTTAAACACCGGAACATTTTCAAGCTAGCAAGTAACTTCGTTCATGTTTGATGTAAATGACAATGGTCAGGAGAAATAAAATTAAAAAAAAAAAATGGTCTGGTGTGTCTGGGATCATAGGTAAACCTACATTTCAAAAGTAATGACAAACTTTCTTATTAAAGCTATAATTGCTTCTTGGGAACGTGCAAAGTTTCTGGTGGCGGTATAGAAAACGATCACAGCGCATGCCGTGGCAGAAATAAGCAACAATAAGGGCTTAGTGAAACTTGTCAATGAGGCTTTGAAAATGGGTCATTATTAAACTTGCTTTATAGGGTGTTAAGGTCACCGATGTTTGGCGAATTATGTTGGCTCGTATTAAATAACTATTGCCATTAGTTCTTAGTTCTTCTACATTCCTTAAGTGGTGTGCTAAAAATAATTTCTTTCCTTTGAGCTGGAAACTTATTTTGGGGCTGGAAACTTAAATTTGTGTTTTACGCTCTTAAAATCAGTTTTTATAATAACATCGATTTTTTATTCTGTTTGTAACAAATGCCTCTACAAATATTATTTTTGTCTTTCTATATATTAATTTATTTACTTTACTTTATTTAAAGTAATAAACACTATCACTTTCTATTGGACAAACGCCCCTAAAGTTGCGTTTGCGAGATGGCGCTGTTGTCGTGCACAGAGCTAGATACACCTAATGCTTAGATTAATTTAACATTCGTTTGCAGGTGTGTTTTGTGACAGATAGTCACAAAACACTCATGTTGTTATTACGGGTATGTATAATAGTTTTTTTATAGGTACAACATTTTTTATGTCTATTCTAGTCTAAGGACGTGTTCCAGTGACAAAATAGGGAGAAATAACGAAATAATGTGGTAATTTTTTTAATCAAAAACCATTGGCATGACGTATTCATATCGTGTATTTCGAAGCTTAGTTAGATCAATAGAAGTGAAACCGCAAATCAATCGGATACCAAACGAATCCTTCTCTGAATTGCTGACAAATGCCGGAACGGTTGGAATGCCAGATTTCGGTGGCGCTGGTACCTACACACTAGGCTACCTATCCCATACCGTTACCCATTTACCGTTTTTGAGCGAGCAATGTTTATAGCACTTGCAAACTTATTTGCTTGTACATTTTGAAGTTAGCTAAAATTGCTTGATTTAAAGGCAAATTGAAATAAAATATTTGCACACGAAATTGTTTTAGTGTGATAATAATAGTGCCAAACACTCAAAATACGACGACAAAATACGAAAATAAGACGATTGCTGCCACAATTAATAAGCAAGTTGCGTTTTCAAAAGTAAAATATTCTTTATATGGACAAAAAATAAATTCGTTGGACTCGGATTTGACGCACTAATATCAGGTTTGATAAAGTGTCTGTATTAGTGAGGGAAAAGTTTTTCATGCCGGGGAAAGTCGTCATCTCGATTTTATTTTTATTAATGTGTCAACCTCACGATAATTTTATGTTAAAAAGAAACGTTATATAACTATCCAAATAATACCGTTGTCCTGTTACCGTTCTAGTTACGTACCTAGGCATCGCGCCACCCTACGGTGTAAAATCATCAAGACTCTTTGAGACGATTTTTCCGTGAAGTAATCTTCTCGCAAGTAGCTCCTACGGCGGCCTTTTAGATCCCTCGCGAAAAAATCTTTTTATGTTAATTAATGAGTTTTTCAGGAAATGTCATCCTTAACACAAGCTTTTTTCGTAACGGTATTGAATTATTGTATAGCTTTGACATCGAAGCTCTACATTAACATGTACATACCTAATCAAAAGTCAATGCGACCACTGAAAGTGGGTCAAAACAAAATTACCTGCAAAGATTGAAAGAAAACAATACATTTAAGAAGTGAATTTAATTTAAAAAAGCCTGTAAAAAATAAAAAGCGTATAACAAGAAGGTAATTTGGTAATCTTGAGGTTTGAAGGATCAGTGTTATATTTTACGAGTAAAATGCGATTTCGGACTGTTAGGTATTTTAAAAATTTCGTGTAATTTTTTTGGTTTATCTTAAAAACAATTGCTGTGTACTTAATTAGTCCGGCAGATTACCACGTCGGCTTTTTTAAAGCTTCTTATCGGATTACTCTGTCATCACCTGTTTTTGATTATATAATTTGGTTGCTGAATATGTGCATAACTTAACCTTAACAAGAGCTAATTTATGAATATTATGTACAAAGCAAGGAAAAAAGAATTAAATTATTCGACGTGCACTGATTTGCAGCTAATCCCTACTTTAAGGTTTTCTTCGCCGATCAAAGTGGACAATTTGTAATGAAGCAAGGGGAAATGTATTTCAATAAAAATTCAAAATTGTTCGTTTACATATTTTAAACAAAGTTCGCGGAAAATAATGTTATGTAATGATCTAATGGTCGTCTCACAAACAAAAATTTGTGTATTACTAAACTGGGATGAGAAAAGGATTGAAAAATCTGTCATTCCATACCTATATATTTTGATGTAAGTTTATAGAATGACAGATTTTTCAATCCCATTCTCATCGCGGTTTAGTAATACGCTCACGGTTGGATATTGTTTTCATAAAAAATATTCTATTGGGATGGGACAAAGTCAATAGTTTTCCTTTTACGTACCTACTCTTTGATAAACTACTTTGAACAGTAAATCCTATAGCTTGTAACCGAATAAAGACATTACAATAACGTCATATTGTAATAATGTTTTGTCATTCGTAGCACATTATTCGCAAGAGCTTACTGGATTACAGATATGTATTTTTCTTTAACATTTCACTACAGTATACATAATATATATATTTACAGACATCTAAATTTAAAATTAACGCATCTTATTTTAATTGAAACGCGATTATTATTGATAGTTTTAGATTTTAAATTCTATACGGAGCTTTAGTATTTACAACAATACATATATTATTATTGCCACAATAATTGTTAGGCGCCGTTCGTCCCTCATAAATAAGGGTTTATCTTTTAAATTTAATGTATTGCCTTAAATCGTGAGACGAAATATTTATAGGAAAGATCACTAGGTAGTTTATTAAAAACTAGGTCGCCGACATCGTTTGGAAGAGATTATTCCAAAAATTTATAAACTGTTTTTTTTTAAATCTTTTTCACCCCTTTTTTGTTAATCACGATAGAACTTCATATTTTTGGCATCAAACACACAGCAACAACTTTGTAATTAATGTTTTAGTTTTGCTATCTGTTTTTTTATTGTTTTAATGTATTGTAATTTCTAAAAATTCGTTGTTTGTGTGCAAGACTTACCGGCTGAGCTCAGCCGGCGTTTAAATCGTTAAACCTGGGTTAGGGATGACAATTCCATTTCCACATTAGCAGTCAACTTATTTTTTTAGTTATTTAGGTATTATTATTATAACCCTGGGGCCTTACTTAGACCATGAAGTCTTAATGCGATTCAATTCCGACTCACTTCAGGTTTTAGCTGTCATTTTTAATACCTGTATGGATCTGACAGTGCTCACTGTCAACCTAAACTGAATCGGAATTGAAACGCATTAAGACGTCATGGTAAGGCTGGTCTGCGCAAGCGTTAACCCGCCTTAGTATTTTAAATGTCAAAGTATCGTTTAACGAGTAGAACTAGATTTATATGTATTGGACGGAGCGCCAAAGTTCACAGAAAAATATTTCATAAAAATAATCCTTGAAATTTTGTTCCTGCAGAAATCACCTCCTTTTATGAATATCACAATTAACCAATTACTACAATGGGTTAATAATATATAGCATAAAAAGTGCTTCAGCAAATGGTTTCAGCACAAACGCTATTATTAGGCATCCTTTTTAATATTGGATTGGTATTTAAATTTAAATTATTTTAAACGATGTGTTTATTAAGGATATTACAAAAAACAAGACCGCGTTAAATGGTGCATTTGAAAAATAAAACAAGTTGTTTCAGGCCTATTTTCCGTAAGAGAAGTACATTCATATACAATATGCAACGGCCGTCGCATAAAGTATTGCGCTCTGTGCATGCCCGGAGCAAGGCGATTAAGGCGGAGCACAACGACAGAGTAAATTACCCATTTACCGTTTTTGAGCGAGCAATGTTTATAGCACAGTCAAATATATGTAACTATAACATTTATTTTAGACGTGATTGCTCGTAAATTAACTCTTATCGCAACGCGTTTAGATTCATGACTGCGTAGGTCCACAATATTTTTAACACATTTTTATAAAATGTATGTTTTTGTCAATTACAGGTAGCTTTTATTAAAATTAAAATTATTTAAATGTTATGTTTTGAAAAATATCGTATGAAACACGTGTGCTTTGATTATTACACACTCTGTTCCGTTATTACGCCCACCCACGGGGTGGCGCGGATAATACCGCCGCGGATGTAATGACAATACAATACGGTATGGTACTGATAAGTACCTACTTTTAGTTGTACCGGTTATTATTTATATCAATCTGTTTGTCTCTTCTATGGACAGCTGTAAGATGTTAAAGGGGACCGAGTCGAGTGTTGTCCTCAAAATTACAATTAGTGTTCACTACAAAAAACAATTACATACCATTAACATATCAATGAACATTTGTTCTGCAGCTTTTTATGTCCTCACAAAAGAAATGGTCTTTGATAAAACTTGTTCACAATAGCGTTATATCATTCTCCAAATTGTACGTAATAGGTCATAATTATATTGTACATGAGGTACACCATAAATGAATAATAAATTGTCATCAATATTGTGGGTCATGGCACTGAGCTGTACACCTGCCTTAATGCTCCGCTGCTGTTGGCTGCATTCCAACTCAACAGAAACTTCTACGGAGAAAAATAAAGCTTCAACGGCGAAAAAGTACGGCCATTAAATTTACTTTTATGGTAGTACCTAGTAGTCTTTTCGGTATTATTTTGTCACAGCGATTTGCGGCAAAATTCAGTTAGCGGTTTAGCAGCCTCCGAGGAGAGTAGGGCAATCGTAAACAAACAATTTTATCATGATAACCTATCCTAACTTCCTAACTTATTTTTATTATTATAAATGCGATTGTAAGTTTGTTTGTTACGCTTTTACGCGTAAACTACTCAACCCATCGTGATAATACTTGATATGGAGATAGTTTGAGACCCTGGGTAGAACATAAGATAGTTTTCATCTCGGAAAATAGATCCGCGGACAAAGTCGCAGGCAACAGCTAGCTTAAATACACATAGCGAAAAACCAACATTTAAAACGTTAAGATGTGCTCAATCAATTGTAGGCTAGGCCAAGTGAAATTATATGAAGTAGAAAGCTGTAATTTTGTATGTTTGACCTAAACGAACGAACAAACAAACATAACACACCAGTAAAACTCACTAACCTTCTTGAAATTAGGAAAATTTGTTAGTCTCCGGAAAACCATTGTAATTTCCGAATCGAGGTTGCTTTTTGTTTTTACAAATGTATTAAAAGTAATTATGATCTTAAGTAAATATTAAATAAACCGCCTTTCAACATTTTCCTCACAGTAAAGTAGAGTAAGACTTCAAAAGGTTTCATTTCTTAAAAATTTCGTCATTAATTAAATCTAAGTGATCCTTAAGAGGATAGGTACATACAGGATTGCCAAATTTTTCACATAAACGTAAAGTACTTTGTTCAAACAGTACTTAATAATAATAAAATACTTAGATATATTTAGCTTAGGAAATTTTGTCGTTTACTTTAACATTCGATCACCCCCACCTCTTGCTCTTCTTAACGTAACCAATTGTAATGTAAATATAAAAAGGATTATAATATTACTTTATATACGCCTTCTTTAGAGACAGTTTTCTTACATTTAGCGATCAAATTTATATCGATATCAGCCAGATTCAATTTGTAAACTGAGATAGCCAAATCTCATTCGGATTTATGAGAAATTCAATCCAGCGGGTTCAATTTCTCAATTTATTTTTAAACTCTTAGAGAGGGAGGCACCAGATATTATGATTTCTACTAGGTACATAAATATAAAGGATTACTCAATTTTATAAATCGTAATCAAGTTTGAAACAACTGTAACAGCGCAAGTTAAACTTTACGTGTTTTTTGTACGTATACTTATGTGAACAGAAAGGAGATAGGATTGAGGATATAAAAAGACTGTTTACTCACTACTGTCTAACAATTCAAAAGTAAAACCGCAGCTGATTTCGAAATTCATTTCTGCTATTGCGAGAAGAGTTAAATCCAGCCTCCCTCGTTATTTATTCTTTGTTAGCTGTTCTTTATTGTTGTGGAACAGTTGAACCCAGCTTGCAATTGAATCGCCTCCACTTTTATTTAATAGGTAGTACGCGGGTAAAGCTGCGACGCACAATTCTCGATTGTGAACAGACTTTTAATTAGTAAACGCAAACGGTGTGCCATAAGGCAGGTTTCGGCTTTACCTACAATGTATGAAGTTGTCTAATAAAAATGGTTTTGATAACGATTTTATATCAAACTAGCTGTTTTCAAGTCTTGATAGAATTTTCAAAAGTGAGATAGGTATCAATTTACGAGTATGTTTAGGATTATTAATGCTCTACCTACATTATATGTCTTTTGTCAGACTACGCAAGGCTCGACTGAACTTTGTAGTCAGTTTGATATAATGAGTTCAGTTTATTGATAGCCAATATGGAACCTAATTATGTAACTTTTAAATCCCTACGTAGTTTGGGCTAAAGCGTAGCGTAGCAGAACTAGCTCTTTCCTCCAAAATCTTTTGCTTCTCGCGAGAATTTTGCACTTTTTCCGGGTAAAGGGTTAGCCATTATTAATCCATTCTAAAGATTACGAGACGAGTATGTATGGGCATACAAACAAACACACAAAAATAATATTATTACAGTTAATGTTGATATAGACGTGCTTGTTGTAAGACAGCGGCAATGCGCAATCGTAAACCAAGTGACGTCCGAGCACTTGTGCTGTTGAATTATGCGCCAAGCCCATGCAATTGCAGTAAATTTTTAAATTTGCCGAGTCGACTTGGTGACAGATGCTGCAGTCGTTTGCATGCTAATGACCTTACGACGTCTATAGTCTGAAATACCGCTCTGTGATACGATAAAGCATAAAGAGGTTCATTAAAGACTTTTACGTATTCTAAAAAAAATACATTATGTATTGAAATGAGAAGGGACGTCTAAACAACTATTTTTGTTTATTGAACGGGAGCAGTCTTTTTTGCTTTCATACGTTGAGGTCCTTATTACTTAAGGGTCTGTATCATTGGGTGGTATCCGTGTCAACTGTGATGTATAAACTTCTGCGCTAGCTAAATTGGCTTTAAGCATCGTGACCACGAGGAAGCTGCAGCCTGCCAAAGCACACAATTTATCGAATGAGCCAAGTGGTTGCAGCCGACCCCGCAGCCGCACATGTGTACACGGCTTACATGCAATTATGTACATCTCATAATATGTACGGTGCTATGGTGTTCTTTATATAATGGGCCATGCACTGGCGTCGCTACATCGCTTTTATGTGTCACGACCTATTGCCAACTGGCGATTGTTCGCCATCATGCGCCACTATCCCCTATACTACATATTGGCCTATAGTGGGCCATTGTGTGCTAAGGTCTTTAATCTAAAGCTAATTCATTTATATACATGTGGACTGATATGTATATTTTAATGTTAAAAAAGGGAAGTCCGGACGTTGAATTGTTTGTTCCAGATCTAATAAAGACAATTATCATAAAGTAACATTTTTAACTAACAGGTCCAAGTATGTGCAGAAGAGATATCTAAGAAAACCTATTCTAATGGCTCTTTAATTAATAACAGTAGTGGAGTGTGCGTCTGTCTATCCATAAAAATGTTTGTATATGCATCAGGCGTGAAGTTAGATGTGGTCTTCTCCGTTGTCTTGTTGCAGGTTAAATTATTAGTTACTTGAATAAAAAGATTTTTAAAATACACCTACCCTGAAATTTTTATTCATCCTGGCCCTAATATTAACATTTTCGAATAAAATTCCTGTGACACACGGGCAGACGGAACAACGGGGTGGGCAAAACTAAAAGGATTACATTTTTGCCATTTTTTCTACGGAACCTTAAAATGGGTTAAAAAGCTTGTACCTTTGTTCATGCATTCTTCACTTCGACTTTGCATGTGGTACATAAAACTTCAGTAGGTACAAAATTGCTTCGGTGCTGAAAAGTCACGGCAAAATAAAATCCCAGTTTTAACCTTTAGCAATTACCTACCTTCTTTCTAGTAAAATTTTATAACCAGTACACAACATTGTGTCTTGAAATAAAACCAATAGGTACATCTGTTTTTCTTCACAAACGCTCACGTTTTGATTAATTCTCTTATAAGTTAATTAACAATAATACTAAGAGATCCCGTTAAAACGCATTATTGAAAATCCATTGGGTAGGAACTCCGGCGAAACGGAACGACCTAACATGAATAAATGAGGAATGCAATCAGGGTCCCTAAACTTTTGAATCTATTTCCAATAGCTTACGATGGGCTCAGTCCGGAGCGTCGATTTTAATTTTAGAATTGGTCTCGCCTACCGTACGCGTCTACTCATTAAATAAGTACTAACATTGTTATAATATACCTTTAGTTTTACCATATAAACAGAGCAGAATGGCGGCCACTTTACCAACAACTGTCTACCACTAAAAGTTTAGGAAGAAGATTGTACAGAACTTGTCTTTACATAGAATTAATATTTTTTCAAAAATCTATAGATACTTGTGAATAACAAACCTTGTTTAGATGAAATTACGATCTTTCAGCTTTGATCTGACATATTTATTTCCTACTTTACTTACCAAATTGTGCTCCGTGACAGATTCGTGTTCCCAATTTCTTACATAAAAAATTGCCCTGCTGAATGAACACAACAAAAACCAGCCAATCGATTCATAGGTATACCAACGCTGTCATTGGTTTTATTTATAAGTATTGAAACACAGAACTTAGGTTTAGGGGTTAGCATACACTAATAATATTAATAATAATTGTCTATTCGGGCAAAAATCTAAATCGTTGCCCGACTTTTATCGTTTTTGACGATAGCTATATTAAGCATTATTTTAAAGAGATAAACAAAGTTTTTAGAATATTAAGTTATATTACATAAAAAATGTTTAAAAATAATAACCGAACTCATACACCGCCAGTTATTTTAAACTTACAATCCTGATACCAATTAGTTTACATATTTTGTTATTTGGATCCGCTTAGTAGGTAGTTGTTATTTACATTAATCATTTTTTACTTTAGCGACAAAATCTATGATCATTTGCTTACATTTTGCGAATTGTTTACTAAATCAGTACGTACGTAGCTTTAAATTGATATTATGTAAAAGAAAGCATTTCTGAAATAAGGCACAGAAAGTGCAACTGTAAGTACCGTGACAAGTATGCATAGATAATAAATCCTTACTCTAATGCTGGCACAACACATTCACACATTGTTTGTGTCTGCTAATGAGCGCATGGCACGACGTGGCACTGCATTGCAAACGCATCACGAAAGTGCGCCATCTGTATCATTTTCATGTGTTCAACTTTATAAACAATGTCATAAAATTCATAAATGAACCAGACAGAGATTGTTATTGCTTTGTTTCTGTTAAAGAAATACAGCGTGCTGTTTGAGTTTGTTATAATTGGTCTACCTGCATCATCCGAGTCTCTTAAGTTTAAACATTGGTGGTAAAAAGAAGTTATAGTCTTGCCCGTCAGACTAAATGAAACTGATTATTATGGTTTTGTTTTTTTTGTATTTACTTGGATTTTAATTCCGCTTTGAACGTTTTTACCAAATTGATCGGAGCTTTAATTATGCATCGCTTTTGATTTCAAGATGTCAAAGCCGCTTAAAACAAAGATAATAAAAGAAAGGGCCTGTGTCACCACTTGAGCGATAAGTGAGACTCTAGTTTCAAGAACACCCTCGACTACAAGTGACCTCAGGAAAAGCGCAATGGCGTCCGCTGCTCAAGCGCTCCTCGAATAACCAATGTGTGCATTCAATCTCTTGGCAACACGTAAAACGCGCTTCTAGTGATTCAAGTTTTAGGTTAAGTAACGAAGAACGCTTCTTCGAAATTCGTTTAAAGTTATTTAAACGATGTAAAAAAAACGAATGGCGGCCCGTGCTTATACCTTCAAACGTTAGTCATTATGGCTTAATTAAGCCCCACGTGGAGGAGCATGTTCTAGACGAAGTGTTTGACGCCCTATCAATTCGTAGAAGATGAAAAATTAACTATGCAATTGTACCCAGTTTTTAACAGAACAGAAACCTTTTTTATGACAGTAATTACATATTTTGTTCATGCTGACTATAAACAATTGAATTGAACTGATGTACCTACATATAACATATTTATTTTCACTTCTACTAAACTAGGTAAGTACCTACCATGTTATATAATTATGGAATATAAGAATGACGTAGGCATTAATAAAGTTGTAAAACGTAGGTAATTGCCAGCATTTTATTATTTCAAACGTTAGGATTTGCAGTGGACAAATGCTTCCCTAGAAAAAGGTTGTTTTTTAATCCTTGAATGCTGGTCTGGGAGTAAGGAAAAAACATAGAATTTACCAGTTGCATCTCTTCCCGCGCAGATGGTAAAAGCCCATCGAGGGAAGGGGCGAAAGTCTTAGGAATCATGTTATAGGCGATGCGGCTAGCAACCCATCACTATTTTGATTTCCCTTTCCACCTATACGCCCTTAATCATGCTAAGCGTGGCCTTAAGGTTTTGTTACCTTTGGCTCTGTCTACCCCGTAAGGGATAAAGACGTGATATATGTATGTATGTATGTATGAAGTGGTAGGTACGCTTTTAGCAGACTTGGTTTAAACTCGATTAACTAATCTTTTCACAAAGTTATGTCATTAACGTATGAAAATTTCAGTAACTATCAGTGGTTAAATCTTTTTTTTGAGATTTTTTTTTCTTACTGTGATCTGCTCTACAACAGGCCAAACGCGAATAATGTTAAATATTAAGTAAAAACAGAATCAGGAACCGGAGTAATAAAAACAACTACTAGGCCTTGTTTGATCTTGGTGTTTGAAGTATTGGGCTGTCGCTTTTATCTCCCTGAATAAAACAATTAACTTTTGACTAATACGCATTAATTCATCCATAGTAGGTATTCATGCTTTTCGTTATATGGCAGTAATATCTAACCTCTGGCGGTATTTGTTTAGATTACCGGAAAGTGATTGACGCATTAATTATTAATTTAAATGTGTCTATTCGTCATCACTTTACATTACGCACCCCTGTCACAGGAAAATGATACCGAACTAAGATTGTCAGTCCCGGAGTCCTGGGCAACGGAGGATTATACATTACGTAAGCCGGATAAGTTGCAGGGTGCCGATCAAGTGGGGCATGAACCATAATAAGTATTTGGACGTTAAATACCCGTAGCATTAAGCGTTTTATCTCATGCTTAGAGCGATTCGTCCATGACTAGGTACCTACTTATGAAGCTTTTTGTTATTAATTCTTCCTACCAGACGAATAATAATTTCATAATCCAGTGTATATTTGTGTGATCATAAGAAATAAACTTAAGTAGGTATTTCCATCACGTTGAAACTTATAATAAATAATAATCAGCCAAGCTCTGCCAATTATTTTCAATATGCGAGAGAAAAACGTCTAATTAACGTCGTTATCTGCCGTCCTGTGGTACCTATTGTTTATAAGGGGCGATATCATCCGTAGAGCATAATGTTTGTCTTCTCGTGTTATTAATAAATTGTTACATAAAAATGAATGTTTCTCCCGAGCGTAGATTTGTTAGATTTGTTTTAACCATGAATTTTGATCAAATGAATGACATGCTTCATATTGTTACCAACGGCCAATACAGAGGTTTATTTTGATAAGAAGGACAACTGTTTAAATGTAGGTTAAATTATGACGTAGATACTGTTTAATGGCTCTTTTTGTGACATTAGTAGGCTTGTAAATGGTGCTCGCGATACAGATTTTGGCTGTATTTCAAAAGCTTCGCACAGCTATATTTAATAATGAAACAAATTGGCCACATTATTCAGGAAAATTAAGGGAAACTAGGTATTTCAAAGAAAACAACGCTGTTTTGGATCTTACTTGAGTTAAGAATTAATGAAAGTGTAGAACATGATATTATATTAACCAAACTTGGGTCACAAATGTCACAATTGATTAAGGTATAAAGAAGGATACTGGTTAGCAAAAGGACTTCCTTTTGATTGAAATACTACAGATCTGAGAGAAAGTAACTTCGCAATTGCTTGGGCGTTACAATGGTTGATTCAATTGCAGTTAGGTATGAATGATGAGGGGTGAAACGGCTTAAAAGAGGACGCTTTTCAACAATGAGTGGGAGGCGAAAGGCGCAATGACTGCCGGCTGTCTTAACGTTACCGCGCTTTGTCTCATAATCTCCAGGATGGCAGGGACTGCCGAGAAATAATAAAACACTGAATAGACATCGAGTCGCCACGAGTGCAAGTCGAGCGCTACGCGGGAACCACCAGGTCGGTGCGAGTACTAGCCTTTGCGTGACGTGAGGGAGCGAGTGGCGCGGTGTGGCCCGGTCCGCGCCAGCATCGGCCGGCTGTGCCCAGAGCTGGAGACTGGCGTCCGTGGCGCCGCCTCCACGCTACTGCGGCACGCGCCAGAGCCGCGGCCTCCCGCCGCCCGCGCCACCGCGACGCATCCCCCGGCCGCCCCGCAGCCAGCACACCCCGCAGCCCCGCACGCACGCCGCATTCTTGCGTTTCACCCGTCCTAGAGCGCGGAAGCACAAAGAGCTTCGATTCCCGATCGAGTGACACGAGTTCTTGCCAAATTTCGTTGAGAGCTTTTTCATACCGGCCAACAAGTTAGTACAGTTGGCGACTGGAATAAGTGATACAGTTTCAGATTAATCAACTGCTAAAAATGAATAGACTGATGGAAAGTAGATCCAGAGATAAATTGCGTAAGATTGAATTTTATTTGACTTGTTATCTGTAGGAGACATCCCAACGCTAGGTAGTTAATAGCTTAAGCAAATTGGATAATTGAGCAAACGGCGACGAATCTAAAATTGCATTGCATAAGTTTAAGATTTACGGCAGGCATCTAAGCGGTAATAATGACCAAGAGCGTTTTCGTTTCGTAAGTTTTGAGTTGAGGGCCTGTTGCAGACATCCGGGCGGCGGGCGGCGGACGGCGGACAGCGGATAACGCGGTTTTGGTAATAGGATTTGGTAAAAGATTAAGGGGATCGACTACCGACCGAATTTCAACAAGCACTTTTAAAAGAAGGTTAGAGTCTCATAACATAAGTTTAATGCGAAAAAGTTACGAGTAGCCGTCTCCTTATGCGGCACTCATCGACTTTAGGAACGTAGAAGTAATTCGATTCTTTAAAGTTTTCATCAGAGGGAGTTTTAAAACGTGACTCTGAAGATTGTTTAGCAAACTTTACGACCATCAGGGGAAACGAAGTATACATATTTAGCTATGTCATGTCATGACTGATATCTATACCTATCAAAGCCTGGCCCTTAGCCCTGTAAAACTGAAATTAGGCATAGAAGTTTCCTTTATGAGCTCGAGTATAGGTAAGCTAGTCTAGCACAATTTTGAAAATTGAGGTGGACTATTTAACTTAATTTAAGTCTATAAAATTTTTACCTAATACTCGCAAAACTACCAACTTTTCTTATCACAGTGAATACAATAATGAAGTAACTGCAGCCCGCGTACAGTGATTTATCTGTGCAGCTATACCGGTCGATATTAAATAAAGTTTTTGTAACACAGCTGGCTGAAACGGGGCCTGTCAGTTCAGTGGCGGGTACCTATGACGCAACCGCCCGATGGCCCCGTCGGGTGCCCGGTGCGGGTGCAGGCACCGCGCGCTGGACCGCGTCAACGGGTGACAACTTTCCCAACGTTAACGCTGAATCACTTAATCACATATTTGATGTTGATTGTACCTATCTACATAATCTTGTCCGCAATGCAGATTAAATGACAGAGTTGGACACAATAGCCCTATTGTCCTAACGTCCTATGCAGGCGAGGTAAGTTCCACGTGAAGCGGACTATTAGTTAGTGATGTGCCGGATAATTAAAAACACAATCATGCTAAACGTGGCCTTTAGGTCTTGTTACCTTAGGCTCTGTCTACCCCGTAAGGGATGATGTATGTATGTATACGCGTATAAGGGAACGGATCTCAACCTTTCTTTTTTAGCACTGCTTCGTGTGACTTTGCTGACAGATGAAAACGACACATAATCCATGTATCAGATATATTATATTCGTACTTAGTCCGAGATAACTATGTAGTTCCGTCCTTTCTTGCTACTTGAACGCGACGTTTAAAGACACCATAAAACAAAAACAGCACCTGGTAACACTAATAACATATGTCATTCGTTGTTTCGCGCTCAACGCATTCGACACGTCAAATATTTTTCTCCCTGGAAAATATATTTTTTAATAGTATCAGTTATCAGGAGTATTATATTGCACCATGCCAAAAAGAAAGAGGGAAGGCGAGGATAGCAGAACAAGAACGAAGATACTGCAATTAGAGAAGAGACTGGATAGATATCGAAAGAGGGTGACACAATCTCCACCACCAGACTCTCCAGAGGGTAAGTGATTACAAATAATACAATAGATAGGGTTTAGGCAAATAAATAAAGATCTTTCTTCAATATATATAAAGACATTACAACACGGGAAAGTTTTTCTCGAGGAATACTTACGAAAATATGAAGAAGGTAACTACGCACTTTCCGTGGGAAAGCTACGTACACGCCTCACTGTAGTGAGACTGAGTAAAATTAACTCTTTCTAAAAGCATTATCGTGTGACGATTTTGCTCTCTATCCGTGGGATGGAGATGGGTCAAATCTTGACATGTTTGTCATATTCCTAACCTAAATTGTTTAGGGGATAAACAAATTTTTTGTTTTCTATTCAGGCTAAGTATTTACTTTTTGCCTGTATATATTTCAGCTCAAATACCAGAGCTTGACCCAGAAACGGACCCTGAAGCACCAGAATTAGAAACTCAGATTATTTCTGATCAAAGTGATTCAGAAGAATTGGACTCTGACATCTTGTCGGCACTGGGAGAGTCAAATACTGGTGAGAAGCAGTATGGAGAGAAGGTGCATGACCAGATTTACAACACAATAAAGAATATTATTGTAGAAGGCCTGCCCAAACAAAACAAGGAGAAACTTCTGGAGTCGTTGCTTGTCCCAGTCAACTGTAAATTACTCGATGCCCCTAAATTAAACATGGAACTCCAGGGAGTGTTAAACAATCCCTCCAAGACACGGGATAACTTGTTACAAGAAAGACAGCAAGAAATGGGCTTGGCAATCTCGGGTCTGTGTCAAGTTATTCACAACTTATCAAAGAAAGACTTTGACAAACTGAATATCATAAAGAAACTCAGTGATGTCTCTAGGGTGCTGAGCAACCTTCATTACCAGTACACAGAGATTAGAAGGAAATTAATAAACCCATTTCTAGACAAGAATTTAGCTGAAAGCTTAAAGCAAAACAGAAGAGAGGCTTTTTTGTACACTAATCTTGATGATTCAGTGAAGTCATTTTCAGCTATGAAAAGAGCAGCTAATGTTCTCAAGCCCAGGGCTAATCCCCCAGTCAAGCCCTCGCAACCAAAAAACTTTCAGCCTCCTCCTCGTCGGCTGAACACAAACACAATCCATCCAGCAAGGGGATCGTCGCGGGGAGGAACCCACCAACGCTTTCAAAACCGTCAACCATTCAAGGCCCAGGACAACAAGCAGACAGGGCCGTCGCTGAGGGGCCGTGCCAGATATCCATAGACCCAGAGGTATGTTTTGCAGCCAGACTGAGTCATTTTAAGACTTGCTGGACAAAGATTACCCAAGACCCCACTATTTTGGAGTGGATAGGAGGATATAAGATCCCCTTTATAGGTTTGCCATCTCAAGTTAGTTGCCCACAAAGTAATAATTTCAATCGGGTTGATAAACAGATATTAAGTACTGAGATAGACAAATTACTGAAACTCGGGGTTATTTCAAGATGTAACAATACTAAGGGTCAATTTTTGTCTAGTATATTTACTATTCAGAAGAAAGATGGTACTCATAGATTTATACTCAATTTGAAAAAATTAAATATCTTTATTGAAGATTTTCATTTTAAACTAGAAGATATTCGAACAGTGTGTAAACTATTAACAAAGGGAGACTTCATGTGTACTATAGATTTAAAGAATGCATACTACCTATGCCCCATGCATAACACTCATAAAAAATATTTAAGATTCCAATTTAATTCAGTGTTATATGAATACAATTGCCTACCGTTTGGTCTGAGCACCGCACCATTCCATTTCACAAAATTGTTAAAGCCGGTAATAGGATTTCTAAGAGAAAAAGGCATTCGCTTAGTGGTTTATCTCGATGACCTGATTTGTCTGGGCTCAACTTATAATGAATGTGTCAGTAATGTCAAAATTTTAAAGGACACATTATTATGTTTAGGTTTTGTCATAAATGAGGAAAAGAGTAATTTTACTCCATCTAACATCACAGAATTTTTAGGTTTCCAAATAGACTCTATAAAGATGACATTAGCCCCTACAGATACAAAACGGGAAAGACTGCTGATGATAATTAAGAAATATTTAAATTTAGATTACTGCTCAGTTAGGGACTTTGCAAAGATGTTAGGAAGTTTAATTTCAGTATGTATGGCTATATCTTATGGTTTTGTGTACACAAAAAATTTAGAAAGAGCAAAATTTATGGCTTTGGAACGGTTGGGGGGTAATTATGATAGCATTATGACCATTGGCCAGAAGGCCAAAGAAGATCTCACATGGTGGAAAAATAATATTATGACTAGGTGTTGCCACATAAAGCAGTATAATTTTGCTTTAGAGATTTTCTCAGATGCATCGTTATCTGGTTGGGGCACAGTATGTAATGGGAAGAGTGCTAAGGGAAGTTGGTCAATAGAAGAAAAGAAATGTCACATTAATTATCTAGAGCTATTAGCGGCATATTTTGCTTTACGATGCTTTGCAGGTGATCGGAGACAGTGTGAGATTTTATTACGAATTGACAATACTACTGCCATTTCCTATATAAATAGGATGGGTTCTATTCAGTTTCCACAGTTAAATAACCTTGCAAGACAAATTTGGAAATGGTGTGAAGCAAGAGATCTATGGATTTTTGCATCTTATATTAAGTCTAGAGATAACTCTGAGGCAGATTATGAATCTCGGAGTTCAAATCAGGATACAGAATGGGAATTATCCCAAGAAGTTTTTCAAATAATAGTTGACTCTTTAGGGTATCCATCTATTGATCTGTTTGCTTCTCGGTTTAATAAAAAATGTGGTAAATATATTTCCTGGCACAGGGATCCATTCGCATGGAACATTGATGCCTTTACAGTCGAATGGGGGGAGTTCTTTTATGCATTCCCTCCATTCTCATTAATCTTAAAAGTACTGTGTAAAATAAAGACCGATAAAGCAACAGGAATATTAATATTTCCAATATGGCCCACTCAAGCTTGGTATCCATTATTAAAATCTCTCATAGTCTCAGAAGTATTTACATTTGGTCCATCTGAAGAGTTGCTAATGTCTCCTTCCAGGTCACCACATCCCTTACATCTTCAACTTACCCTGGGGGCCTGTATATTATCAGGGAAACAATGAAGAGAAGAATGCTACCTAATGATGCAATTGACGTTATGGTAGCATCTTTAGCCAAGAATAGCCTTAAGCAGTATGATTCATGTTTACGACAGTGGTGGCAATTTTGTAAAGCTCATAAGGAAGACCTAGTGAGCGTTTCTGTACCCAAGATTATAGCATATTTAATGTCAATATATCAGAAGGGAGCTTCTTACCAAACTTTGAATTGCCACCGGTCAGCTTTGTCTTTAATTATAGGTAGCCACATAGGTAATGATGATAGAATAAAGCGCTGGTTTAAGGGAGTTTATAGACTACGCCCAAGTACACCTAAATACTCAAGTACCTGGGACCCAGCCACTGTTCTGTCTTATCTCAAACACTGGTATCCATTAGTAACATTAGATTTAAAGAAGCTCACTTTAAAGTCTGTTATGTTATTAGCCTTAACTACAGGACAAAGGGTCCAGACACTGTCGCTAATTAATTACAACGAGATTAAGCAAAATGAAGAGGGCATTGACATATTTTTATCAGATATCCAAAAAACCTCAGCTCCAAGACGGTTTATGAATAAATTATCTCTACCATGTTTTAGTAATAATCCAGACATTTGCCCTGTAAAGACCCTGTTAGAATATTTGAAGAGGACCAATGACTTAAGACAGAATAGTGACTGCATTAAATTGTTTCTGACTATAAAGGGACCTCACAAACCAGCTTCAACACAAACAATTAGTAGATGGCTCAAATTAGTGATGAAAGACAGTGGTATAGATGTCAATAAGTTTTCTTCACATTCAACTCGTCACGCAGCATCGTCGCGAGCATACCGCGCAGGTCTCACAGCAGACAGTATTTTAAAAGCGGTTGGGTGGTCTAGCAGGTCGTCTACCTTTGCGAGACATTATAACAGACCTCTCATCAATGATGGTAATGCACAAAATTTATTTGCCCAATCGGTGGCATTGCCCAATTATTCATTAGAATAACGTTAAGATTTTAATGTAGAAGGTAAATTATGAAATGCTGATTATCTACGGATTACCTGGGTATTAAGATTATAAGAAGTAATGTTACTGATTTTTGTTGTTGTTTTAAATATATGTGTTCATGTGGCTTTTTTATTGAGAAAATAAATGTTAAAGTTTAGTTTGGATATTTATATGTTTATTTCTTCTCTAAACATCTACATAGTTATCTCGGACTAAGTACGAATATAATGATAGGATTAAACGAACTTACCTGAAGTGAAGTTCTATCCTGATTATATGAAGTACTTAGTCCGAGATAAGGGACCTTCCCGCCCTCCTCACGGATAGCCACTTTCTGACTATCCCCCTAGGCCCTATTATGATGACTCTAAACGTAATGACATATGTTATTAGTGTTACCAGGTGCTGTTTTTGTTTTATGGTGTCTTTAAACGTCGCGTTCAAGTAGCAAGAAAGGACGGAACTACATAGTTATCTCGGACTAAGTACTTCATATAATCAGGATAGAACTTCACTTCAGGTAAGTTCGTTTAATCCTATCATTATCGGCCCGCGCAACATGGATCTTTAAAATTGTTGATAAAGTTAATTGAATTCATTATGGTAGATCCGTAATCATGAGACTGGTGTTACGCGAGTGCGGATTCTTTCTCCACGGATACGGATAAAGCACACATAACTATTACTATGCGATTGAGCTTAAGCTCCCCTTCTTGGAGCCATTGAATATGCCATGTTAAAATCGTGCTGGATAATAAGACCTTTCCATGGCTCTTTGAGAGATGTATGCAATTAATAATAAGTACCTAAGTACTTGCCTCGTTTCTCATGTGGCTTGTATAGCAACAGTTTCATTAGCAAGTGCGGCAACACACGTGTAGGATAAACTTAACGCAATACAGTTTACATAATTATAATACATCTTACAATTACATAATTCATATACATACATACATACATACACGAATCACGTCTTCATCCCTAACGGGGTAGACAGAGCTCAAGGTAACAAGACCAAGGCCACGTTTAGCATGATTGTGGGCGTATAGGTGGTAAGGGGAAACAAAAAAGTGATGGGTTGCTAGCCGCATAGCCTATTACATGATTCCTAAGATTTTCGCCCATTCTCTCGATAAGCTTTTACCATCTGCGCGGGGCAAGAAGCAACTGGTACATTCTATGTGTGGCAATTAGCAATGCAAAACATACAAAGGTTTACTTTTTTATTATTAGTAGTAACACTTAAGTTTCTGTTGGAAAAGGAGATAACACACTCGATATCTCTCTTGCTCTGTAATGGCCGTCGAAGGAGGAGTTTATTTTTTTCAATAAAAGAAAGTTTTCTAAATAGTGCTCATTTCTCTTAAAATCCCAACACTATGTTTTCCTTTGCTCCCAGACCAGCTTGGAAGTACACAAAAAAGTAAAAAGTAAGAAGTAGTGGAGTACATAATGTGGTAACTTATCTTCATAAAAATAAAAAATAAATGAAAAAAAGTAAGTATTTTGGGCTGATAGTTCATTCACTGCCGCAGTGTGACAATTATGGAGTTTATGAGTATAAAAATACCTGACAAAAAATGAGTAACGAAACCAATGTAAAGCGAGCAAACAAATAAATGAGTAGAAAACGGTTTGAAGGAGATACTAAATATGTCGCCTTGGTCTTCCGTCACATTTATGTAAAACGAAATCACTACCATTATCACTGAGCGGGTTTTTAAATACAATGTCAATGTAATATTTATCTATGCAGTTATATCTACCTACTTAATATTCCAATTTAACATAGGTACAAGCTCGATTCACATAGCAGCTGGCACGAATGAATTGAACGAAGTAATGTCACTTGTCACTGCGTGAGTGACGTTCTTGTACAGGGGCCTCCTAATATTTTGTAAATGTACTTGAAATAATACTCAAGAAAAAAAAACCTCAACCTGCATTTAATCATTTTGTAAAACACATACTTATCATTCACTCATTCAATCCATTAGTGCCAGCTCTTGTGAATCGACCTGTACTTAAGTATACTAAAACGTATAACGCTATTCAATAGATAAATGTTGCCAACATCTACGGTACTATGTAGAGGGCCCCCTTCTTTTTGAATTCTAGTTTGCTTAGATTATTGAATTCGATTCTTTTTCGTATTTTACGACGCCCCGGGCCGTAAGTAGCAATTTACCGGCCGCTACGCGAGCGGAGATTTCCACTTTCTGACCAGGAGAAGACGTAAAATTGTGTACACACCTCGGGCGGGAATAAAAAAAGCCTTAGGTCGTATGTTTATCGCCCTCGCCTTTGGCTCGTGCGACAAGCTCCTGCGATCAGAGACATTCTTTATTTCACCACCCTCGGAATGTAATGTACTATTAGTCTCGTTTTCAAGTTAGTTTCGGTTTAAGTTTATTTATTTATCCCTAACGGGGTAGACAGAGCCTAAGGTAACATAAGACCTGAAGGCCTGAAGGGATAGAACAAATATTTTGTGTTTTCGCTTACTACTTAAAATTTCTGGCTCAGCTTGCAAGAAAAGTAGTTTATTTAGTTATATATTTAGTAAGTAAATATTATTATCTAAGGAGATTTTCTGATGATTTGTTATCGTCATATTTTTATTTGTTTCTATCCCTTCTGACCCCACTACGGGACGAGCTGGGATTTGTCTATATTTTAGTGTTTACTGTTTATACTATGAAACGAACAGATAATCATTATTAAACTAAAATTCATAGCACCGGAACATTTTTTATCTATAAAAATTAACTTGTCACATATGAAAATACTTTTTATCCAGGTTTGAACTTAAATGTTGTCACTTACTCAGCCCGATTTACGGCAATTAAGTAAATGTTGTTGTTAGAGGTTTACTTAACCAATAATAAGTATTATACCCACATTCGTAACTATTTCACCCGTTCATAAGCAATAGTGAAGTAAATGTGATATCATTATTTCGTGGAATGACATTTAGCTGTCATTTTCATTTTCCGCAGTGGCTACGGACGTACAGCTCCTAATATCGAAATCCTCAACATATCCATTTAAGCTTAAAGGATAGTGTTTTATATCTGCAAGCTTTTCTTAGACGACAGATCGTATTTCGTATGAAGAAAATAAACCCTCGACCCCCGCGGTTAGCACGCAAGAATTCATTACTGAATCCCTCTTTGCAGATTTCTTTGCTATGAAGATTGAGATTTAAAATTTAAATTTGATGATAATGCGGACCGCACACTATTCGCGTAGGCATGCGCCGTGCACCGCTGCTGTGTTATTGAGATTTAAATTAATAGAAAAATACTGCAGGGTTTTCTCATAACTATATTTTTCTCAATCTCAGCTACAAAAAATAACTTGAGGAAGAAATTTGTTTATAATTATTATATAGGTATAGTGTATCCGAAGAATAAAAACCCTCCAATGTTTATTCCCGAGAATTGGAAATTTTTGATTATAATTGTGATAGTAATTCATGAACTGGGGCCTTACCAAGACGTCCTAATGCGATTCAATTCCGATTCAGTTTAGATTCGTTCGCTGTCAGATCCATGTTGTAACAGCCTAACATAGAATCGAAATAGTACATAGATAATAACAAACTATCTTTTAAAATTAAATAGGCAAATTCTGACTAAGTATTATTCCTATGAAATAACGCATGTACATTCCAACCATTACTCTTGCTTCAAATCTAATAGGTAACTGAATCGCGCAGCGTAACGTAGCGAAGTGGATGGAGCTCACGAAATTCTCGTTTTCTCTTAGGTTGGATTGCTCGTTTGTAACCATATTTTATAAATGGTACATATTTTTATAACTCGTATTGGAAATAAATGCAATGCACGCGGATTCTTGCCTTTGTACGAGGTAAATGGAATTACTATAATTATTCTCTTAATTACATAAGTAGCACAGTTGACCTTACATACACGATCTTAATCAATAGACGGAATTAAGAAGGAAATCAACCTCCCAAGCTTCTTCAGCCGCTTCTACTAGATAACACATTGTTACCAATCACAACCAGTTTGCAAATTATCACTCGCAAGTTAGTGTCAGACTTCTTAATGCTGGTATAAGAGAACGCGAAATTATGAAACAAAATGATGTAGTGTGGGCCCGGTAACTAGGAGGATATAAAATATACGTCTCATACTTTTAAGGTCCTTATCGCCAAACTAAAACGCACTCGGCCCCGTGGTTTTTAGAAAGCCTACGAGCAGAGTAGAGGATTATCTTTTTTAACTCGATTCGTGTGTCAGCAGACGAGTAAGGGTGGTATTTTTATTTGTCAACTACCAAATCCACGCGTTACAGGTATCACTTATCCGTCCCTGTTTTTTCAACATACGAGTACAAAATATTAACTATAGCCCAAGCCCTCTCATTCTGAGGGGAGGCCTGTGCCCAGCAGTGGGACGTACATAGGCTGGAGATGATGAGTAGAAATACTTTGCTAGCGAAATATCAAAACGTCTTAGAACTAGATGTTAATAATATGATGTCTATTATAATTTTGTAGCATCTATTTGACGTGGTGTCTGGTGCGTGGGCCACCGTGTCGACAGCGCTTTAAAATGGTCACTCATAAAACGGTTGTGTTCGTGCGTAAGGCATGGTTGACACTAGATTTTTTGTATAAAAGTACGTGGTATTTGAATAATAATATAATTTATTTTATTATGTCAAACTTAATATTTTTCTTAAATGTCGAATTTGTGATTGATATCTAGTAAACATATTGAAGTAAAAACTATGAAAGCTTACGGTTCTAACTTAGCGTTCCAGTGGCCAAGAACGCCTTCAAACCGTTTGAACGTCGGAGATATTCAAAGTTATAGAATGCAATCTTGCCCGTTAAAATTAGTTTTATTCCAATGAGCAAGTTTCAGTTTAATACCGCCAGGTATTGTACTTTATATTGCAATAAACGCAATATAAAGCTCTGAAAACTTAAAATTCTTTTTTTGTATTAATACAAATATTAGTAACAGGGAAGCAAGTTGCTATTGCAACCGCTGCAAATTAAACATGAGTAAGTATGAATGCGCACATATTTGACAGCGTGGCAACAGTTTCTCTATAATTAGATCAAAGTACGATATTTAAAATGCATATATGTATAAAGGCATTTTCCTAACTAATAAAAATCTGGAGGTTTAAAAAGTTCTTCAGATTCCTTTCAAATGTAGCCTCGGCTTATTTTCACGATCACATTATTGACATTGATAACAAAAATAATCCTAAGACAATATAAAAAAATACTCTAATTTAAATGTAGTTGAGTGGGACAGTGGAGCGGAATACGCACGTAATCATTTTATTAATAAAAGTTCCACACAAAATACGTACGGATATAAAATGTAGGTATATCTCAAAAGGCGATTTAGCTTTCAACGTAAACTCGACATAACTATAATTTGGGTGTGTGCGCGTGTAGCGAGCCGCGACGCGCCGCGAGGCAGGGTAAGGCGGCGTCATCCAGCGTGTTAATTTCTTCTAGATATCAAATTATAGTTCTTCAAAAGTAATGTTTCACTACAAAACCTTTACTACTTATACACCTCGTTTTGAAGGGAATAAACACCAGCAACCATAATATCCGCTGCGTCATGCATGTCATGTTCCAGGTTCTTTCCCTATTTAATTTTTAACATGTTACAAAATAAAAGCAGGTAGATACGAGTACGAGTATATCCATGTTTGAAAGGCACGGACATAGATTGTAGTTGACCTTTCGTCGTCGATATACATGCCTACCTGCATTTTACGAATTCCCTATAGCGCGATTCGTCGTATCCACTGCCTATTAGAGCCGCCCAAAGATAGGCCACCATGAATTTTTGATTAGATGTAGTCTCAGGAATGAGGTACAAAGTCTTCTTTCGTTCCATTCGGGACTAATAATGCCATTTTATCGGCTTTAATACAGATTTTGCCTGCGTAAAACCGTCCTTTGCGTGTATGAGTTTATAAATAAAAATTTAATGGCTTTACGGACAAACGGAGTGCCGGAAATATTAATGGTATGGATATTGATTAAGTGGCTTGGCGCTTAACAGGTGGATAAACTAGCTGTGACATGGGTCGCGTCGTCGGCGGTGGTGGTATGGCGCAAGGTACCTGCGACAGCTGCCACAATTATACACGCGCCCGTTATTGATTGATCAATTATTGCCGTTCCAGATATTAAAGAATTTTAAACCGACGACGGGTGTAAACCGGTAGCTAACTATATACAGGGATTAGTGGTTAGACCCTTATTTATATAGGACTAGTTTTTGCCCGCGACTTATTTTTAGTGGCCAACATTCAATTAGAGTACATATTATATTAAAATCGGTTCAGTGCTTTAAACCTGAAGACACTTTGTTTTAATAACCGGCCAAGCGCGAGTCGGACTTGTGTACCGAGGGTTCCGTACAAATTCGGCAAGTTAATAATATTATATCCAGTATTAGCAGAGCCCTGCTCTTGTATAGACAGACATAGAAAGATATTTCTTTTAGTTTGAGTTGATTTTAGCTGGGTTATGCTATAAGAGCAACCTTCACAAACTAAACAAACGGGATTCGAGTAACAAAAGACACTGTACAGACACGTATATTAAGACTCCAGTAAATATACGGAAACAAATACAACAATGACCATGACAAAACTGAAGAAAAAATTTCTTATTAAAATTGTAACAGCATAACAATCCTTGTTTATTTCCATTACAGCGACAGATGTCGCATCAATATGAAACAATATGATTGCAGAAAAGATTTGATTAAAATTGAATATACGACAGGGTGTTTGGTAGCTAGGTGTAATCCTGAAGGGGGTGATAGCCGAGGTATTTTTAAACATTTTTAGTCATGTAGATATGTCATTTAATAAATAAATATTAAATAAATATTTATTTAGAAATTTTAGGAACCCAGAATTTGATTCTCACGAGTCAATATTGCCCCATTGAGCGTTACTTTGTAAACAAAATCTTTTATGTCGGATAGTTTAATGTGTATTGGACCAAATGAAATATTTTTTAAATGTGTAAGTATGTGTATCTGTAGAGGCATTTGAAATTACTGAAAATATCTTAGGTTGGCACAGAGTAATTTTTCAGTGTCATAAAAAAATTAAAAATAATCAATGAAATGTTCAAACATTTTTAAAAACATGCCTGTTTACGAGTATTGTTCTTTCTTTTAAGATATCACTCATTCGCATAGCTTGCTAAATCTGAGATAAAAAGTAAAAACCAAACTCAGGGCGCACTCGCTAAGAATGCACTAGTCTTGAAGTTTCACGCTAAAGGTACCTACACCTATCTACTAAGTAAAATACATGAAAAAAGGAAAAAACAAGGTTTTACCTTTATCTCGTGTAATTTACTAGTTAAGTACTAGATTGTTGTGTTAAAGTTTTTTTAGTTTAATAATGCTTCGAACACAATACACACCGATAGAATATGCTATATATAAACACACAATTCACCCTTCATCATCCTTCATTAGCGAAATTCAAAATTGAAATCGAAAAAAAAAAACAAAAGGCATTCGGCATGTTTTTTTAAACGTTGAATTATTTAAATGCCATTTTCATTTAAATAAGTGGCCAGTAATGTTATTTTTGCAACAATTTTTTTTGAATTCTACAAAAAGTAAATCGGGGAAAATGTGGGTGAGCGTGTATTTTTTATTATTATTTTGGCATTTTGATTTTAAATTCAAAATCACTAAATTACTATTTTTAAACTGTCAATAAATTGGCACGTTTTTAAGCTTATTGGCAACTAGGCGGTAGTGTATTTTTTCACCATGAGACCAGAAAATTCGATCAATGTACGATTAAAAAGGCGAAAGTTATATTTGCGATTTAAAAAAAAACCAGTGTAGTCGCACAAAAATGGCAATGCATTACACTCACATAAGTACTCAAAAATATTGAGCAAAAATTAAAATTTAAAAAAAATGCTTAAAATGGTGCTATGTTTAAATTGGTTTTTCCACATGTGTAAGAGACCGCCGACCGTAGACCTAAATATTTGGTATAATTTCAACTTCATACTTTTACGCGTTCCTGATAAAAGGGGTCTTGACAGACACAGCGTGTCAGACGGACAACAAATTTTGAGGTACAGAAGCCTGAAGAGAACAACAGAAGAAAAATGACATTCATAAAGCGACATCTATTATCAAACACCGGAACGAATACATCCATAGTAAACTTTATTATTCTTCTGTTGTTTAGTAGTAATATTGTAACATAATTACTACATTTTAGAACTCAGCTCTTCTTTCTCTATAATTTGATATCCCATTAAATAATACATGAATTTTTTTTTAGGTGGAACCCCCTTTTTCTTTTATATCTCGACTTTTAGGAGAAGTTTCGAAAAAAACGAAACACGACATTTTGAGTACAATACAATACAATAAAAATAACCGCATTCACAAACATATACCTAGTCAAAAATTCTAAAAACGGCATTTTTGTCTTCATGGCGCTTATAGAACCCCTTAGTTTATTCTTTCTTTAATATCTCCTATGTACGGACATCGACATGTTACAGTTTTATCATGTAGATAGATAGATTGACTAAATGCCATTGATAATAAATGAAATCGTTAACAACCATGAAAAATCGTAAATAGGTGTATGCAAATAAAAGTTTTGGCACATTAAGAATTTCAAAGAGAAGACTCAAACACGCTCATTGGTAGTTGACTTAGTTCATGTAATAGGACTTAGTCATAATATGGCTTCACCTGCATTTACAGAAGGCTGAGCAAATCCGGTTCACCAATTAGGTAGAGGGCTCTTTGTATAAATGCAGTAAATAAATAGAACAATATGTTTCATTTTCGGAAAAATATTTTATCGATGGAATTTTACCACCTGCGGCATCTAGGAAGAAAGAGAAGCAACTGGTACATTCTATGTTGTTTCTTTGCTCCTAGACCAGTATGGAATCAATTTCAGAATTATAAATACATATTAGGAAAATCTGACTCACATAGCTCTGGTAAATAGATAATTATATTTTGTGCAACAAGAGAGCAAAGTTGATTTTTGGTGCGAGTGTTGATTTTGAATCCCGAGTAAGCGAAGGATTCTACATTAAAATCCTGAGTGCAACAAGGGATTCAAAGACACGAGATTCAAAATTCTTTTTTCTCGTGTGACATATCCAATATTTTACCAGCAGCGAGAACATTTTAAAAATACAACAAGGCAAATTTAAGAAAGAGTCAATAAACGTGTTTAGAAGTCCAGAATGTGTTTTGTTTCTGGGACCCCGTGGGAAGGTAGGTCTTATTTTTTCTACGAAGATGCGATGCCTGAAGGGTAATATAATTTGTGCTAAAAATGGCCTACTCAAAATGCTAATTACACGCAGACGAAGTCGCGGGCAAAAGCTAGTGTGTGAATATAATTAAAATTGTTGAACAGATTTAATTATAATTTATATCCGATCAAAAACTACCTATTTACCTATATAAAAAGGCACCCTCTCTAATTGAGAACCAATTAATTTAATTTGTCCTAACTTTGACCCTGATGGCACGCTTGAATGCTTATGAATTGCTTGCTTACTTGCTTGCTTGTATCTCCACTTACAAGCTTGCTTAATGATTGAAGAAATGATATTTAAGGAATAGTGATTTTACTAAAACATTTTAAATTTTCCAGTTAAAACCAAATACCTGTTCTTTAATGCTTTACGGACAACCGGATAACTAGCATGAAATAAAAGAAAAACTTAAGACTCATCATTTATCGAGACAAGCGGCCGCCGAATGGGGGCGAACAAAGGTTGAAGCAAAAACGGGAACAGTGTGGCTATTCAAAGACAATAAAGAAGTAGCGTTATGTAACAATTTCGTTGCCTTAAATGTGGCAGGCAACTGCAACGTGCTCAAGGGCAAAGCAAACAGACCTTGACCTGATTGAACGCACATAAAGCTGAGGCAGTGCATGAACTATGTACAAAGACATAATTATACTGCATACAGAGCAGGATACATTTTTTTCTTAAAACAGCAACACAACGAACTACCGCAATTTTCAAATGTTTATTTAATTTGTGCGGAATTTTGTCGAAAAATTTGTGTTTAAGATCGGTTCGGAGGTGGCGAAAATGTTGACGGACATCGTTTTGATCGATCTTCGTTTTTGGACATGTTTACCTAAAAAAAAACTAATCTCTACTTATTACTGACTGACTGGCAACCTTACTCATTACTGACTCACTGGTCTTCATCCATTGCAGCAAGACTTTGAATTTGGCAGATATACATATTTCTTATCAATCGTAGAGGACAGTGGTGCAGCAAGATGGGATAGGGAATTAAAGCGATTTCATATTTTCGCTTCAAAGTAGCCCTATCTCCTTACTCAAATACAATTACTTATTATAATTACAATTAGTTAGGTACTATAAATACAAGAGATTTGACATGCGAGTAGGTGAAGTAGGTAATTATAATAGCCAAAGATTTTGAGAATCCTCACGGGATAAGGAACAAAGAAGATTATTTTAACCAGATGGACTAGCTGATGTAACTAGTTCAAACTTTATGTTTGGCAAGCCTACTTATTTCTTATAGAGTTGCACCGAGGAGAGGGCTTTGATATTCTCACGGGATAGGGAACTGGCTATTAGAGCTATTTCAACAGGATGTTCCGGCCGTACTCGTGTTTTCCAATTTCCTATCTGCTGTTATCGCTGCGTCAAGTCAATAAAATTATTCTCTTAGAAAAACTCAGCTTGAGAAATGAAGTAGCTATTTATACTTTTTAGGGTTCCGTCTCTCAAAATGGAAAAATTGAACCCCTATACTTTGATGTCCGTCTGTCTGACCGCCTGCCGCGGTATCAAGATGAAATTAATATCAAATACTCACGTCTATTAAATAAATAAATATAATTACTCCTTGGCAAAGTAATAGTAGGCTTGAAAAAGTAAAGTAGTCTTTAGAAAAGGTGTTTCCATACAATTTGCTGACACGTACTACTGCACTAAACTAAATCTAGAAACCCTTTTTGTATGTGGGTCTCTGTATGCAAGTAACCAATATAAAATAACCGTACACTGCCTACATTTTGCTTAGGTGCTGAGCTCTGTTAAGACCGAATTATTTATTAACTAGCCGAATTTGTACGAAACCCTCGGTGCGCGAATTAGTTTCCCGGTTTTTATATAGGTGTATGTAAATAATATAACGGTTTGAAGTTTATCAGTACCTACCTATTTAACATTCCTTGAAATTTACAACACGCCGTGAACTTCGCGAGTCAACTGGATATATTGATACTAAGTATAAATACTTTCAAGGAATGTTAAATAATGATAAACTTCAAACCGTTATATATTTACATACGCCTATATAAAAACCGGGAAACTTTCCCTTTTTGATTCGCGCACGGAGGGCTTCGTACAAATTCGGCAAGTTAACGCGTTTTAATTCAACGCTGCATTGTGGCAAAATATCTCCGTCCATGTCTTGAGCGAAAGTAAATTAGGTATGTCATCGCTACCGCCCTGCGACGTACTATTTCGCCGCCTACATCATCTCAAGACAGCCCGGACTTCCGGCGACAGGCGTATAGCCGGCTTCAACTGCCAACCAAATAAAACTCAAGAAATATCTTGTACTAAGAAATACCTTGTGCTGTATAAAGCCACAGAGATGGCTGGTACTTGATCGATCGTCTAAATACCTAATTAAGTAACATTAAATCTCCCGTTTAGATGTTTTGAGTACACGAGTAGGTAGGTATACTTTGTTTGTTTGTTTGAGACCGGCGTGGGACGAACGGCCGCGAAACAAATACCTAAGTTAAGACTTATTTTTTCATTTAAAGTCGCGATTGAGTGACGATCTCCACTTTACCTTTCATTTCTGAGTTATGTTCTGTAAAATACAATTTAATTATAGGTACACTCAGCAACAAAATGTATGTAATAATAGGTAATTTTGTATGGTGACTGGGCCAAATTTTGTGCTGCTGAGTGTATAAAGTAGGTAGGTATAATGTGTACGAATAATGTGTTTTTATTGTACATAACATAGGTACACGACACCTTATTGGACACCGAAATAAATAAATTAATTAAATGGTTCGCACTCCTCAGCTCAACGAGTGCCTATTATGTACACTTGTAAATACTCCAGCAATTAATGCAGCTACTGTTATTTTGCTGCTCTAAATTGTAGTATGGGAAGTATTAACAGTTCCTGCGTTTCAACTTGGATAATTTTATTGGAGATCCTTTTTTAACTCAATAACTGATTTTGCACCAAAATAAAAAAAGGGCCAGCCAGTATTGTACAACACAAAAATGAAAAAGTTTCTAAATAGTTGTCTATTTTTGGAAGTGTATAGAACCATTATCGATCAGCGCTGCGCCCTCGCGCTCGCGCTTTGCCACAACAGGCGATTAGTTATACCCTCCCACACTCGGTGTTTGCTCGCCCGCCCGCCCTACTGCACTCCATGACTCAACTCAATACATTTTTAAGCACAAGGCGTAATTACCAATGCTTCTAGTCTTTCGGTCTATAACAGCTGGAATACCGGAATTCGTAGAGTTCAACCCGCTTGATTTTAAAGTGGTGTTTTTTTTGGAAAGATAACTTTATCTGTTAAATAAAGTTACTTGAGAGAGAGAGAGAGAGAGAGAGAAACATTTATTTACACACATTCGATACACGTTGATATATAATAGTACACAAATACATTTTGTGTCGGGTGGTCTGTAAAAATTCGACTAAAAGTACTTTAAACAATTTGTTGATTTGCAGGTAGTGATAGTAAGTAATTTACTATTTGTAAAACAGAAACTTTAACCAAAATAGAATGTAAATAAAGCTAAAACCGAAATTATTAAAAATAAATGTAAGTTCTTACACCGCTGAGACGGACAATATCGAAAAAAAAACTACTGAAAATGGAACATTATAGGCACACATCTGAGGAAGCAGGACGTCTGCCGAAAGAACATGAAAATTGGAAATATTGCTCAGAAAAACGAAAAATAGCTCTTGACAGTATGACGTCTGTCGGGTCAGCTAGCATTTTAATAAAATAACGTATTCAGTCACGTCGAGTAACGTCAGTTAGTGTCAGATCTGGAAGCCCTCAGTTTTTGCGGACTTCATTGTATTTTTATCCAATGATCCAGGTTATGTAGAGTACCTACCTACTTCGAAAACCTATCGAAACTTGATGATAAATAAACAGGTGTCGTTAGGAAACTATTAGATGAACAACAATTAGTTACTTTGCTTACACTTGATTCAAACGATTATTGAATCTATTAGATTAGATACTAAGACAATCAGTGTCGGTTTAAAGATGAAGTTAAGTTAAACTTCTTTGATAAATTTCCCAGATTAATATTTTTTGTTATTTTAGATTTTGAAATAATCTCACAACAATTAATTATTGCTTAGACACCGTGTCTGTAAAATGAACCTTTTTTTTGTTGTTTCCGTTGGACGCAGTATCGTAACCTGTTAGGGATATTACAAAATTGCGCGGTAGTAAATGCAAAGTTGTGTTTGGTCGCATGGTTTCCACAGAAGTGTGATAGCACATGGCGAGTCGCTGCCGAAAATACGGAAGGTACATCCAGTGCCGCATTGCAAGGCTGTAACGGAGCTATGTACGTACGGCTTCGGGCGCTACGGCATTGCGGCCCCAAATATGCCGCTTAATGTACCATGCACGTACACTTGTTGGAGCTTCGAAACTCCTACAACATTTACCCTAATAAAAAACTTGCACGAGGCTACTTACTGTTATTTTAGTATATATGTAACTCAACGGTATATACTTTACACAGGTTATTCAAGGAAGTCTCTTAGTAAGAGTTCTATATAGCCTTAAAATAGGTTTCTGCTACTCGAATCGTGATACCTGACAATTGCCTCAAAATATGACTAGGTAGTCTGAAAAAGATCCAACGTGAAAAGGGAATATTTTTTCTATTTGTTGGTAGGTAATTATGTATGCCAAGTAAGTAAAGCAATAGGTAGGTATCTACTTTAATTTTATAACTTACTCTAGTAAATTTGCATTTAGTAATAGTAATTAATTTTAAAATCAGCCAGGTCTGTATTTTTATTTTAAGATCTAAAAGAAAGAAAGCGTTACATAACTTTCAACATTAACATACAGTATATACATACTCCAAAATGTCCACAAGCTCTTGCGCTATCAAAACTTGTTGTACCTACTCATACTTGAAAGATGTCAATAATGCCAATATCACGACTCGATGGCCACAAGCTCTATTCCCCAGACAGTCTTATTATTAGACGTGCCAAATAGTCGACGAATTGGTTATCAGACCGAAAACATACTGCGGGGCTGCTGAACAATAAGAATAGACATTTTGAAAGTGGGAGTCGCAAGAGAAATCTGTATTTTTATGTCTAAAATACATGGATAAATGCATCATTGTTCAAAATCTAATTTCTAACGGGTCCACCGTAAAAATTTAAACAGATCGGGAAGCAAAAAATTCCACATGGATTCTCTCAGAATACAAGTTCTTTTATAACAATTCAAAACTTTGACACAGCGCTGTTGGCTATCGTCACGGCATTTAAATTGGGATTTAATATTTTGTATTTGTAATGGTGTAAAATGGAAGAGTAATGTTTTAGTTACACTTTTACGGTATTTGGCACCCATGGGAGAGCCCAATAAGTTGGTCGAATCAAAGAATAAATGAAAGTAAGAGTGGCAAACTCTATCTTTAGTTGAACTTTACACTCTGCTGGATAATCCGATACGGACATGAATGGATGATCTGTTTAGTATTGTTACACAATATTTTAGTCAATTTTCAGCGTGGTACTAATTTCAAAAGCCTTAAACCACGCAGCGTACGTTTTTCAAGAACAAAGGTACAATACAAGAGTGGCATAGCAAAATGTCACGTACTAAGTGTATTGATTGTTCTTTTGCTCGTGAGCGCCAGGGGCTATCGATCGAAAATTACCACACAACACTGTTTTGACCCGTAGTTATTTGATTTCTTATCACATGGTTGTACTTTGATTGTTATTGTTAGATTTGTCGATTGGGAGTCTCGTATTCCCACGAACATATTTGTTTAATAATTATTTTACAATATTAGCTAATACCTGAGGTTTCTTAATCTGAAAAGGAATAATATTAATATTACATCAACAATTTGGCGGATTCGGTAAAAAATACTTCAGCTTAAACGGATACAATATAAATTTGAATAAAATGTTAGAAACGCGAACTTCGCCGCAAAGCCTTAAGAGGCCGGTTGCGTGCCCTGAGTGGTCCGGAAGAGCAGAGGAAGTGTCGATTTAGATTTCCCAACTCATTTTCCGCCGATAGTCGGCGACGACAAGTGTTTAATGACACCACTTTGGTAATAGCCGTGGTAACAACCAGTTCAGGGCCGGATATAATTCATTGTTCAGTTTGTTATCATACACAAATTATTTTAATATGTAAAAAGAAAAGTGCTGACCGATTGGATAACTTATCAATGCCCAGCCCTAATTTAAAGACCCATAGAAAACTGGTTTTTTTTTTTATATAGGTTAATAATATAGAAAAGGAAAAAGGATACATTTGGAAAAATCCCAAGAAATGTGAAGCTCTGCAACGGGGGTCCTCACCCCGTAGGCAAAAAACTAGTGAATAATAAGGAAGTACTTTTTTTAAGCACAGGACCTCCAAGCAAGATAAATGTCTTTTAAATCGTAACGTCCCGAAGTCACGATCGGTGCTTGTTTTAGCTTTTCGAGATCCCCTACATAGCAATCAATATGCATCTAGGCAGTCTGAATTAGACATCTTGCATGAACAAAACAATAAAATCATTCAGGTTTTCACTTAAGAACGTCGTTTCTATTATGGATCGTCCTCTTTTGGAAATTTCCATTAACCTTTATAGCAACACATATTGTACATTTATTGCATTGGCGCGAGTTAAAATGCACTTTACTATGTAGTAAAACCAATAAACGAAGTGGTTTGGTCATAGAAAATTATAGCATGCATGCATGTGGTTTACGGTCACTTTGACGCGGTTTTGGTTAATGTTTTGTTTAGTTTAATGGCTTATGGTTGTCGGGATCATAACTCACGGCGTGCTCAACTGTGATACTTAATCGGTAACCTACTGTGATTGTTTCCTATTTCCACTAATCTTAATTCACTTAGCTCACGGCAACGTTTTTAGTCCGAGTTCAATGGCAATTTACTTGACCTTGTAACGTCGTACTTGGAGACTGAAATTCATATTTATTGTTAATAATTAAGTGCCCATATACCCAAAAAAAGTTACACACAGCTTCATAGGACCCAAATTGGGGTGATACGGCATTGTAATGAGAATAAATCTTCTTTGAAACGCAATGATACAAGTAATTGGTGAAGAGGATGGGAGCGAATTATGGACTGTAGGTACCTATACTTAAATGAGGCTAATATTTTTAATCCTTACTAATATTATAAATGCGAAAGTAACTCTGTCTGTCTGTCTGTCTGTCTGTCTGTCTGTTACCTTTTCACGCTTAAACCGCTGGCCCGATTTAGTTGAAATTTGGTATACAGATAGTTTGAGTCCCGGGAAAGGACATAGGATAGTTTTTATCCCGGAAAATTGCATAGTTCCCGCGGGATAGCACAGCCCAAACCACTGGAATTTTTCAAATTTAAGGCGGAACAAAGTTCGCCGGGTCAGCTAGTAAATAATAATTACAAAAAGAACAACTACGACGATTGCAAGCAATCAGAAGTAAATAAATAAAAAGTACTCTGTGGTGAGGAAGTGTAAAGTGACCAAATCCTTACTAATATTATAAATGCGAAAGTAACTCTGTCTGTCTGTCTGTCTGTCTGTCTGTCTGTTACCTTTTCACGCTTAAACCGCTGGCCCGATTTAGTTGAAATTTGGTATACAGATAGTTTGAGTCCCGGGAAAGGACATAGGATAGTTTTTATCCCGGAAAATTGCATAGTTCCCGCGGGATAGCACAGCCCAAACCACTGGAATTTTTCAAATTTAAGGCGGAACAAAGTTCGCCGGGTCAGCTAGTAAATAATAATTACAAAAAGAACAACTACGACGATTGCAAGCAATCAGAAGTAAATAAATAAAAAGTACTCTGTGGTGAGGAAGTGTAAAGTGACCAAATAAGAGTATAAAAACCATACACAATAGTGTATCAAGAATATAAAGAGTCGGCAACAATTGGTATCGCAAATGCAACTGATTATATTATTATAGAGCTACGACGAACGACGCAAATCACAATTCACAAGGATTTAAGGGTTCGTAGTAAGAGTAACATTTTTTATTATTTTAAGTAACATATTTTAATGGGCGCATTACTACACAAAATACCTATTTCAAATAATATAAAAATTGCTAATAGGTTTACTATTTGTAATGCTGAACAACACTACAGCCGGACATAAATAAAAAAAAAAAGCCGCCCATGTCTAAAGATTATAATGTAATTTCAAGTAAGTAGTAATGTAACTGTTTTGAAACTACAAACAAGTAGACACCATATCATTACGCGAAAGATTACAGTTTTGTGTAGATTTAAATCGCTCGAGTTGATACCTATCTGACTAAGTAAGTGTGCGACGGGGACGGCGAGGTGTCCCGACGTCACACGTCACCTTGTGGCTCGCTCCGCTCTCTAATGATGTTCTATATCGGCCAAGCTCAAGTGTCCGATTAACACTAAATCATCCCGTTTTCATAGTCACTGAATAAACTTTATTTGTGAAATGTTGAAATTATAATATGATATGAAGAGTTTTTCAGTTCGTATTTGTGCTAATGGAAGTGTGTAGAATAATGTAAATTATTGAAAGAAAGTGTACTTTAATTTATTTCCTTGACTTAGTATCATCATATAATACATAAATTTTAAACTTGGATTGATATTAACAATACCGAAATTGACAATGATAGTATCTCCTGAAAACATGACGGCCATAAATAAATTACAAGAACAGCGTCCTCCGACGCAAATCACTCTAAGCTCCTGCACTTGGCATGATAAGCTGTGATTTATAGTTGTCGAACCGTTCTGTTCATGTATCATGTACCGGCTATGGAGTGTTTACTAATTTATAGGCAAGCTAAGTCGGCTAAGTGCGTTTCAGGAATGCAACGGAAACAGTCAGGTTAACGAAACAGCTACGATCGTTCAGATTTTTAGCAGATATGTAATTTCAAACCATAAAGAGTGCATCTTGGTTCGAGCGCATTACTTACGTACTTACCAATACGAAGTGAAATGAATATCAACATGGTGTGGGTAGAAAGTGCTTACCTGGAACAGAAAATAAAACTGTTAAAGCATTCGCTGTAATGTGCAATGTCCGAAGCATCAGAGAATATCCTAAGCTTTCCAAAGCTCCGCCTACGGCTCGACATTGTGTCCGATTCTAAAACGTCAAACCTCGGAAGCTGGCGGCCACGTGCACATCCGTCCATAATAATGACTCGGAGTTCCATATCGGAAATCGGAGACGGCCGCTCGAGGCAATCACTTAAAATGGAAAATGAAACGAAACGTATCGTGTCGTAAGATTGGCACAATTTTTGTTTTACTTATCCTTGGTCTTAACACATATACGAGATCAGATTTATTCAACCAACTTTTTAGTTGCGATAAGCAAGGCTAAGTAAGTAAGTAAAGTAAGGCGAAGCTAGACTATAAGGGGATAGGGCTGAGGGATAAGGGGGATCATGAAATTGTATAAAACCTGCTTTAACCAGATAAATGAGGTGCTTGAAGTGTAATTTAAACAGAGTGTAAACAAGTATATTACAAGTACTTAATAAGTACACACACACAAATCACGTCTATATCCCTTACGGGGTAGACAGAGCCTGAGGTAACAAAACCTTTATAAGTACACTCATACTATACCTATTGCTTCCATGGCTACACCGACTTCAGATACCACAGGGACACTTAGTACGTTACGGAAATGCACAATGCTCTGTCACTGATCAATCGCCAGGGAGCTGAAGCACTTTATTTAGCTGATTTTACTCTACGCGTACAGCTTACACAATAGTACAGTTCTTACACGTTCCTACGTTGCTTTGAAGGCTCAACAGCTCCAAGATGGCACTGTGTCCCCCTTTCTAGCGCATTGCGCAAGCACGTGACGTAGATATTTAAAGTTAAGTGTGTTAAGAATTCAAAACTGATCCTTCGTTATGGTAAATGAGAACAGGCTTTATTAAAGAGAACAATCACAGTGACGTTGACAGCTGACAGATGTCAACGGCACGTTTTGGCGCGAAGCGCTCTAGAAGAGACGCGGAGTTTTGTATTGTCATTCAGACTGAGATGCTGATATGTTTAGTGATACGTTCGAAGTGTAATCTGTATTAATGGTAATAGAAGACGTAGTGATCAATAAGAAAAGACTATGCCCGGGAGGTTTCTTGCTAGTTCTTCCCGCGGAGGGTCATACTGAACTAGCTCAATGTACTCTGTGTTGTTGACCAAGTGAATAAAACGAGGTGCGCTACTAACCCGAGTTTCATTGGATGTAAGGGAGGATTTTAACAAGTCAGAAGCGCGATGAAACACGCCCCATGACATAGGAAGGAAAGCCATATAAAAGGGTATGGTATTAGAACTAAATTTGGTAAGTGATAACTATTATGTGAACCGGCGTCTTACAAAATCCCGTGAGTATTTATTGAATATAAAATACTGCTTAAAGTGAGTTGAAAAAAATATAGGTTCTGCTTCATATGGGTATGAGATGACCAGCTTGAGGTCATAAACTATTTTGATTTACATTGCATGAAGCAGGTACATACAAGATTCATTCACAACTATTAAGTGAACTGTTCCTGACTAACTTAATGATCAATGAGGATAGTTAATGATCCACAGAGATACTTCACCTGAATCAGATGGTTGATCACTTAAACGCTTACCTACAACTAGGAAGGCAAACAAGTGAGTAGTCTACCCGATGGTAAGTGATCACCACTGCTAGTGAGATAGTTTTTCTTCTAGTATTCTGTATGTTTATGTGGGAATAACAAGACATAGAAGAGGTTTTATTGTGATGGATTGTATAACATCCATTATAGTGGTTTGAGATGGATTTAAAGTTTAGATCTATCTTATTTATTTTTAAAGTGATGTAGTATACCTACGAGTGATTTTTATTTAGATTAGACTTCTTGATAATTTTGTGAAATAATTTATAAGAGAAGAGAATGAGAATAATTATTCGTACACCAATAGAAAATGTACAATACTCACACATACACATACAAACACTACACTACACCATATTGTCACACATTGTCTGGACGTGACTCTTCTGAGATGACTTCACTAACTAGGTAGTCCTCGGATTGAAAATATTCATGCGTTAGTAATATTATAAAATAAAGAGAAAAGTTAAGATATATTAAGTGACATACTATCAGTAAGTATATGGTACTCATGTATGGAAAAGTAAATTTAAAGGCAAGTATGTGATATGAATACATAAACAATATGTTTCTAGGGATTTATACTAACTTATTTATTACATTGTAATGCAAAGAACATACATTACAAGATGTTACAAGTGATTTGTCGGTCCATGACACTGCAAGGATACTCGACAATAATTAACCACTGCATACAAGGATTATTTTATTTTATTGTTAATAGTTGTATTAGTGCTAGAGGAGGCCTTTGCCGAAGGGCAAACAGACTTACAAAGAAGAAGCAAAGCTCAAATTGTGGAATACTAAATAGTTAAAGTCATAAATCTAAAAACTCTGTAAAGTGTGAATAAAGGCTATTATTATAAGTTGTATTAGTGCCGATCATACAATCATATAATATTTATTTATTGTTTTCCATCAAGGAGTTTTCAAAAGAGTGATGATTTTGAAAAGTGATAAAGAGCATAAATTAAAATGTAAAAAGAAAAATCTGCAAGTCAAATGTATTATTAAATAAAATAATATGATGACACTGTGATATATTTCTATGGGATTAAATTTGAAGCGTTGGTTAAGTGTTCTGCAAGGTTAGTTATTGAGATGATGAGATGATGTTAAAGATTATACCTACTAAAACAAAAAAATAATAGGTGACAAAGTTCTTGCAAATAAGTGGATAAATGGTTGATTTCACTGGTGATATGTGAGGATACAGAGTACCAATCATGATTAGTAGTGTTTATATCAATTGCATTCTTCATTATCCACAAAAGATAGGCATAATGTAGAAACTTATGCGACGAAATTACAGGGTTAGGAACTCTGGTTTTGTCACTTTTAAAGTAAGTACATGATGTGGAGGATTCTAATGAATAGATTTATTATAATGAAGAGAAGTAAAATTATGAAAAGTATGTAGGTACTAACAGAAAAAAAAAAAACCAGAGTAATAAGTACCTTAATTATTTTGAACATACTTCTTCGGGCATATACCTAGTGCAGATAAGATAGTGTGCCATGTCATTGGTACCTGTTGAATGAATGGTACTTTACTATCTTTGAAAGAAAATAACAAATATGAGGGAAAATTAAATACCTTACATAGTAAATGTTTAAGTGTAGTGATTCACATGCCAAACTTATCAAGTGACTTCAAAATCAATTTGGTAGTGATGTTGGGTTTAACTATGTACTGGCAACTAAGAGATACATCAAAACAGGAGACACCTATACATATTATACACGTATAGTATTCTTTTGGATAAGTTTGTATATATAAATAGGTTATGAGTCAACAATTGGACTGCAAATGATAGTGAACCTAAGAGATATGTTATATATTAAAAAAAAAAAAAAAAAAAAAAAAACCTTTCGTTGCATGAGCATAACAGAGACTTAGTAATAGATAGATTGGAAAATACACATCAACTTTCGGAAAATATTCAATATGCCCTTCTAGTGTTGTGTATTATAGTGAATGCAATTCATGACATGATAAGATTAATTAATCTAGAGTTAATTAAGGACAATCAAGTGACCTCTTTTTTCTAAACTAAGGAAAGCCTGTGCTTTGAGTAAACATACTTATTATACAGATTAATACATACTAGAAAACATATAAAGCATTCGAGAGCAAATAGTCATTTTTTGTATGTTTATACATAATGTCTGCCCTGACTGGTGACAGACTCTGAACTTATAGTTTCATGGTCTGGGTCAGCCCTCTAACCATTGGGCCATCGGTTGTCGACTGAAATTGAATAGACAAATCTCTGATTTTTTTTGATGGATAGTCCGTTGATTACTGCTAATATTATTACTGTACTTGGTAGAGCCACATAGTGCATAAAAGACTCAGGGGTAACTACCCTTTGAGTAATTTATTTTTAGGTGAGTGATTGCCTTAAGAAATCCCATTTCCATTTGCTCACCATCAAATCTGTAGAGAGAGTAGACAGGCACTTTATTGATAGTGCGATTTGTATAACAGTTTACACACACAACAGGAAACATTACTGTAATAGATGGTTACAAGATTTTCATAAGATAGAGAATTTGTATGAATGCAATTAAAATATGACATGATAGGTAGGTGCCTATAAAAGTAAATTAGATATTGTGATGAGTGTCAAGTCACACTTACACGCATGTGTGTGAACATTTTACTGTACAAAATAAAGGGGCTGATAATATTGACAGTCACTAAAAGATGTACACATACAAAAGCAAGCTAGTCCCTCAAAGAGATCTCTACCAATTGTGTGTTGGTTGAGAACCAATAAACAGTGGGTGGATGATTTCAAACAGTGAAGACCACACATATGAATAACTCAACATAACACATGTATACATGAACGCAACATCAAATATACAACATACAATACATACAAAGAGTAGAGAAGTCAGAATAGTGATTCGAGATTAATGTTTTTGCAAAATTTTAAGTGAAGCAAAGTAAAGTAATGAAGTCGAATCTAATATTTTAATGACTAAGAGATAAATACAGAGTAGGTACTTATAATAATAATATAAATTATTACACGTGAGTTCATATTGTGTCAGTAACACGAAATTAAAAATTATGTGGGAAGTGAAATAGTGATGTGTGATGACGATAATAGACTTCTGAATGTTTCAGCGATATTGTACGCTGATTATTCTGTGACGAGAGATGACTGGATTGCCATTGCATCGGATGGACCAGTTGGTAAGTGACAAAGTCGTATGTCATAAGTCATAAGCCGTTTATTTTTTAATAAACAAGGGATGAAGCCGTACCCCAACGGCGACCTGGATGATACTGAACACGAACAGTGACCAGGACAGTGAGCCCGGATGATACCGAATTAACGGTGACCACAAAATGGGCAGTGGATGATACCGAAAGATTTGATGATTGAAGTGAATAAATACATAGATAGTATTTACTTGTACTTAGAATTTATTAGTCAGAATGTTCTTGTTGAATTTTGATATATATATGCCCCAATTCATAACCATCTCATTACGTCACCGACTATAAGCCATTTTTGTTTATGGTAATTATAGCTCTAAAATCCATGTCAATAATGTTCATAGAATAAAAAGAAATAATACCGCAAGTATTGCGACTATTTGCGACTCGTAATCGTAATAATCGTCTAATGAAAAAAAAAACAATTCACATTCAGAGAAGCTTAGTTATTTTATTCACTTCAAACAATCAAGCGAATATCTAAGCGGTGACCACAAGTGATGCATAGACTGATACCGAAGCACGCATGTGCAAGCGGTGGCTATGGAAGTGATTATGGCAATGGCTAATGACTGCGCTATTTATAATGACAAATTGCAAATATTTATTATATTCGCTTAAGTAATTCATTATCATGTGAAACGGTCTTTTTACTTTGTGCAACCAGAGCGACACACAGTACATTTATTTCTTACGTTTAAAGTCCAGTATTTGAGTGTGGCAGATATTATATACAAGGACCGGCATGATTTCAAGGGATTGCCATCGCTCTTAATAACGATATTCTGGGGTTCTCGCTTGGTACCTACATTTATATCTACGAAATTGTGATATTGGTTTGCTAAGATTCAGTAACATGAGTATTTCTTTATTGGTCCTTTTGAGTACAAGTAAAGAGAACGTTACTAGTGAGTTACAATTTAAATGTAAATCTGAGGATAATCAACTGCTAGTATGTAATATTATTAAGCCGTTAGGAGTAGACACTATTTAGTAATAAATACAATACATCAGAAAATATCCAGAAGACTTACAGCTACGATAATGATTTTCAGCGATTGTTAAACGCAATGAATGTTAGACAGTAGGCGGTTGTATCGCTTAAAAGATATTGTTCGCATTTGTTTGTATTTTAAACAATTTGATTTTAGTGATTCTGAAGTGACAAACAATTAATGGGAGTTGCAGTAGCGAAATAAATAAAATGGATCAAATATTAATGCTGTTCTAAAAGATGAAATTATACTGCAATTTAAGTTATGTTTGTATATCTCAATATTTGTATGAATTGATGAATTAATTAGTGCGTAAGTACTAGTTTCGTTATATTAGGAACCCAGGACTGACGATTGATGGACGATTCAATGTTACTCTATTGATAACTGAGCAGGATATATATAAATTGCTAGTTTGATCCACGATGTTGTTGCGTTACGGCAGACATGAAGTCAAGCAAAGATTAAAGCTCTCATTTTATTCTAGTGTCAATTGTTATAATTATAATATTTATAATATACTCGTACGTTCACGAGTAACTGAACGGAATGAGTGATCAGAAGCAATTAATTGCAGTGACACCATCATTGAGTCAATTCTGAAGCAATAATGATAAATTTAAAGAAAATGAACCGCTGACAATATCGTCGACTGGACTTATAATGATCTGTTTCGGTGTCTTAATAATGCTTACTTCAATTGTACTTTATTAAGAATTGGTGGGGTGAGGGGTTTGACATGTATATAATATTATATATTATACTACCTACTATAATTAATATAGGTAGGCTTGCTGTGACGTGCGAGTTGTGATGGGCACCAAATGCTTTTATTTTGACCATATTTTGTACCGACCCATTTCACCGAGAAAATGTTGATAATGTAGATAGAAATATTATGTAGATACCTTGTGATATCTTACTTGTTGCATAGACTTGTACCTTCTTGATTTGGACTGGTTGTTTTGTTCGATATGGGTATTGAAATGGATTTGAATCAAGAACACTATTGCCATATTAGACATAGAATATAATTGGTGTTAGACTGGCAACGCAAATGAAAGTGAGAGAGAGAGAAATGTAATACGCGAATGTCAAGGAGAGATAACACGATAGACGAGACCATGTTTCTGACACGCTGCGAGCCTAAGTGAAACCACTGACGCTCAATTGAAATAAGTTATGTTCCTTTTTCCTTGACACGCGCTAACAACTGAAAAAAAAACCCAGTTTCTTTTAGAGTCGATCTACGTAATCTAGTGAAATTTGTATGTTATGGATCTACTGAATCCAGGACCCACTATACTGTTACTAATAAAACAAAGAAAGGTGTTTATTGACAAAGCTTATAGCACTGCTTACGATAGGTACTGATTGATACAAAACTTATGATACTGATTGCAACAGAGTGCTAGTGTGGTAATTAGTACATACGTAACAGACATTTCAATTATAGTGTAAAAAAAAAAAAAAGTTCAGTACTCATAGATGTAAATGTACCTACAAGAAATGTATATATTGGAGACCTTGTGCAAGTAATTTATGATGCGCGTAAAATGTTTGAAAGTATAATAATTTTGAATTCAATTCACCACAACATATCAGTAATGGAAGTATTTAAATTTATATTGGCCACAAATAATAAAAAAAAAAAAAAAACACTGATGTGAGGACGATGTTAATATTTTATGAAGTCCTTATTTTGTTGTCTATCGATTAGAAAGCGATAATTTGGTTGAAATTGATTGCTTATTTGGATGTCATACATGAATGAGGTCATTCATGAGAGATGGGATGGCCGCAGCAGATATTATGGAAATACGAATTCATTTAATTCGCTGAGCTATGCAAGCTTATACTTGTTCATATTATAAGTGTTAGAGAAGTGATACTGATATCAAAGTAAGGAATTAGTTTTTTTTTGTTCGTGCTGGTGTTTATGATTTTATGTAAATAAATTAGAACAGCTTAAATTGAATACTTATGTGAAAAAAAATAACAGTCTTGTTATTCGTAGAGTGTAATCGAATAGATGTAGAGTTGAGTACAACATACAGTATTGTAATTGATAATTTTCATACCACGATTTGTGTCAAAATAATAACTTGATATGCATAACTACTTGCCGAAAATGATTGTACTTACATTTGAAAAATTTCTCGTTTTGTTGTGTATTATCTTTAATTAGTCTATTTTCATTTACCTCTGTCTCGGACACCAGTGGCCTGATTTGCGATACTCAGCATGGTTCTTAGTCGATGAATCCGATTACGCACAAGCAAGTTATTGGATCATAAGAGAGTAAGATCTCTTGCGTACCCAAACAGCATGGGAACGTGCATTGATACTTTTCTGCTGTACTATGATAGCCGTTCAGGATCAGTGCTGGGTACCACTAATCTTGTTAGGTGTTGCCTGAGGTCAGGCACAGGTCAGGACGGCCGACTGTTAAGAATTCAAAACTGATCCTTCGTTATGGTAAATGAGAACAGGCTTTATTAAAGAGAACAATCACAGTGACGTTGACAGCTGACAGATGTCAACGGCACGTTTTGGCGCGAAGCGCTCTAGAAGAGACGCGGAGTTTTGTATTGTCATTCAGACTGAGATGCTGATATGTTTAGTGATACGTTCGAAGTGTAATCTGTATTAATGGTAATAGAAGACGTAGTGATCAATAAGAAAAGACTATGCCCGGGAGGTTTCTTGCTAGTTCTTCCCGCGGAGGGTCATACTGAACTAGCTCAATGTACTCTGTGTTGTTGACCAAGTGAATAAAACGAGGTGCGCTACTAACCCGAGTTTCATTGGATGTAAGGGAGGATTTTAACAAGTGCTACTACACCACGCTACTATGCGCAAGAGAGCTTGTTCCTGGTGCGCCAGTTTGAAGTCATTGCAGTTCCATTATGAAAAAGTCATTTTTCTATCTGCCAAGTTTCTTGCGGCGCATTCTTCTTGACAATGATGGTCTTTCCGTCCGAATGCGTTGGTAGTTTCAAAAAGACATGTAAAAGAGCCATTGGCGGCCAACTTGCAAAATAACATTTTCATTTTCATTACCACACAGTACATGCAACTAATAATTTATTTCGTATTGCACCTACATTTTAAGCTTGCTCCACCCAAAATTCCAAATAGGTTAATATAATCACTAAAAATAAGCTACCCAAAATACTGATTCCACACAAACAAAGTCGTGGGAAAAAGCTATAGATTAATAACATTGTTTTTCATTGTAACAAATAGTAACACAATTTACCACATCGAATTCCACACTGCCAGTGTGGATTTCGATGTTTTTTCATTGTTTTTAAATTTTTTGTATTCATTATTAATGTACCCCGTAAAACATCTTTATCGCTTCGACTGCGAAAGCGAATTGATCAACACTTAACATAGGTACGAGTACATTTTAATAATAATTAAGTACATGCATTAAGTATCTTAAATGTTATTCATTGCCCTGCTTTGTATAGAATAGATGGGTAAGACAGCTAGACGGATATTTTTTATGGTTTGTGTATGAAATAAGTTGGTTCCAGTAAGCATGTAATCTGCGGTGGAACTCGACTTTTGCCGCATTAACTGACTGCGTCGGCACCAGACTGCGCCATGGTATATAATGATTCTTGTTTCTATATGGATAAAACAAAATGTGAACTTTTTGGATGAGTCTACAATTACGATCTGTCTATACTTATAAAATATACTCGGGAGCAAAGAAACCGGGTCACTTCCCGTAAAAAGTTGTATGAAAAGTGCCCCGGTTTCTTTGCTCCCAAGTATAGTTCGTACCTATGTACCGACTGACCGATCATCAAACGCTAAACCAAAATTAAATAAGATTGCATTGCTGAAATTTTGGACCTAAGATTCCTTTTGAAGTGTAAACTTGTACTAAGAACGGGTTTTGCGAAATTCCTAAAAGATAGGGAGTTCTGCGACGGGAGTGAAGCCCTGATGTTCCACCGGTCGCGTACCACCTCGGCAATGTGGTCCGAGGCCCATCTATGGACTCGATAGGTTCTTGGCCCAAATACCAAATAGGTGCGAAACGCGTTTTGTTCCATTATAACGTATTAAATAATAATAAAAAGTCATAAGTCGGAAGGGAATCGGCGTAAATTTTAGGAATCATGTTATAGGCGATGCGGCTAGCAACCCATCACTATTTTTATTCTCCTTCCTTTTCACCTAGGTGTCCTAGGTATATAGGTACGCCCACAATCATGCTAAACGTGGGTTTTAGAGCTTTTTTTCTATGTGTTTGTTCATTTATTTTTTGCCTGTTGTTGCTTTTGCCTTATTCGGCACTTTGGGGTAAACTATTATGCTGTGAAAGTTACATAAATACTTACATTGCAACTTGAGTCCAAATGTAACGAAATGTTTATGATTGGTGTCAAGAATTGGACATGTCCGCTTGTCCACTGAGCGGTTCCCGAGCGGATGGATTCTATTCATTGCATCCACTTCGTACCTGACCCGTTAACAACAGGTACAGTCAACAACAAAAGTACCATCGAACAAATTGATTCCTGACCCACTGTGAAACCTTTTCGCAATAAACATCACAGTGATGTCACAATGAATTGACGAGGAATTTCATTGTGACAAATTATTGTGACCTCTATGTGGGTCAGGAATCATTTTGTTTTGTAGTAGGTATCTGCTCCTTTTTAACCTTTTTTTAACCTAACCTTGTCGTTATACGGCTACTTACTGGATTTGATTTTAAAACGAATAAAACGTGTAGATCACGATCAGCAAAATGTTCTGCTAAAACACAATAAATCTTACTAAATAATATGGATTGCTTCGCTTACGGATCCTTAGAACAGCACTTGACCTTTATGTAACGCATAAAGCCCCAACGAAATTTGTTTACTTGCTTAAACGACTTGTAGGGAGGTAAACCAGGAACTCTTAAAAGTGTACTTGCCCTTGAGTTTATGTGCGTATCGCGAAAGAAACCTTATTTATTAACGTTTTGTTGGATAAGCCTAAATTCAGCGCAGGTACCGGCGAAAAGTTAAAGGATTTAATTCAAATTGGATGCTTATACAACCAGTTTTAGTTAAATTATTGATCTGAAGTGTTTTTCTGAAATAACTACGTAAGTACGTAACCGTTTTGGAATATTAGTTACCTAAAATCAGTTTAAACAGTATTGACCAGATTGGTATGACCTACTTGTGCATAACTGTCTAAAGTCGCTACGTAACATTTAAATGATAAACTGCCCCCAAAATCCTGAAAAGGCACGACAACGTTTAGCTCACGGTTCATTGAACAAAGGTTTACGTAACAACGGAACAAAGGCGTCAGCACCGATAAAAATATGAAACAATGAACTTTAGGTACCTATGGTTAATTTTACCTGGACTTCAAAATTATTGGTGATTCTGCGCGGAAGTTAAGTTTTTTTTAATGAATTTCGAAATAACTACCTATTGATATTACCTATAAATTATAATGCAATTATTAAAACCACAGGTATGTATACATATCTGGTAATTACGCGTAACATTTTCTTCATACCTATTATCAAAAATACATTCTATCGTCCCCGAAATTAGTTTATATTGAGAGCTCTTGTGCTAGCCCTGTTAAGACAAGTCTAGTCAATATTCTTGTCATGCCTTCTGAGCGACATCTCTCGATAAGTACCGACAAAAATATACTGTAGATATTCACGCCAATTCTGTGTAGTTCTATACAATCCCCTCTAGATGGCGCTGTCAGAAGTCTCTGGCACTTATATTACTTCAGTTTAACCGCCATCTGTAGGATTATACTGAAACTATCAAATACTTGCTAAAATAATGTAGATGGCGCTGCTTTCGTTCGGTCTCGCTTCTCATTTACCCGCCATCTGTAGAGAAATAGGTAAACATACATTTAACATGGCTCAGGAGATTGCTTGGCAAGCAGCTTTTCCGAGTTTTACACAGATGGCGCTGAAACAAACTTGTCATACTATATAATATACGTAGGAGGCGATCACTGCGAGTACCGCGACGGATGCGCGCGTCATTCCATTTTGCTGGTAGGAGATTATGTAATTTTTTAAAGTTCATATATTAATATTACATTATACAGTATTTTACCTTACCTCAATATTTTAACAGTGAAACTACTCAAATTTTTAGATACCTGCAGTAAATACCTTTGCAGGTACCTTTCGATTTTAGCAAAGCGGATAGTGTGTTAGAAGGAAATATATCCAAACATATATAAATACTGTGGTCGCAAATTTCGTTAGAATTCCATGTCAGAATATTCTAAAATGAAAGACACTAACAGTTTACTCTCACTGTAGGTGGGGCGTGGGGCGGTGAACAAAGATGCCTGTGACGTAAGCGTATAAAGATGAACGAATGGACTTGGTTTGGCGTAACGACGATAAAAGACTTAGTAGGACATGCATGACAGTAAAAGTAGGAAGCCAAGGATTTATAATAATAATAATAATGGTTGATTCAGTATCTTAATGTCGTCGACTGTAAGTACCTCATTGATAATGATAAGCCAACCTAGGTAGGTACTAATTCTCTGCCTAAATACGTAGGTAGTTTGTTCGGGATCTGCGAAAAAAAACCGGGCGTATTAGATAGGTACCTACGTGGTTACCTACGTTTTGGTATTCGTGTAAGTAATGCCTTGGCTTGGCTTTTTGTATCTACTGCGCACAAGAGCAGGTACCTATTCTAAAGTTTAACGTTTTTAACATAAGGTTTGTTATCTTTAAAACAGATAGACTGGGGGTCTATCTGTTGCTCGTGCGTAATTTGATGGGCGGCGCCACAATCTAGCGGGCGTTTTGGTCATAAAGTAGGACCAACAGCATTGCAAATTGCAATCTGTACTTTCAGTAAGTAGGTATGTACAAAAGCCGCAAAATGGTAGCAAATGTTTAATTTTGCACCGATTTCAAAAAAAATTAGACTCACTCAGACCACAGCCACTTACATTTACAACTAACAAAATAATCCAATCAAAAACATAAAAGTGAAATGATCGTCAAGTTCAATACTTAAAATATGCATTGTTATTGATTTCGCCGACAAAAGAATTAATAATGGGTATCAGATTTGCAACAAAGAAACGTTAGACTTTTTTAGATCAATATTTTACATCTATAAGTCAGTGAGTCAGTCACAAAATTGCAGGTTTTTGCAGTTAATATTAATCTGTTTGAGCTTAATTTATGAAATTTTGCATTTTAGGCTGTATTAATGTGCCAAATTTCATGTATGTAGGTTAAATAGGTTTCGAGTTGTGAAAGGGTCAAAAGAAGCTCGAAATAGTTCGTGTACCTAAATAAAATACACACGACTGCGTATTGCCAGTTCCTTTTACTTTGAACTTGGCTGACACGCTCCCGCGTGTCTAGATAAAGGCTGTCCCAGAAGTAAAGATGCTAATTTTAAAATACGAACTGATTGAAAAGATTAAATTTTTTGAAAATAACTGTCATGGCCGCCGTATGCATTAGATCTGTCAAATAAGGTGGAAACTACGTTTGTATTTTGGAGTTTTAATAATGAGGAGAGCTGAACACGAAGTATTTGTTAAAAGAGTTAATATTACAAATTTAATGTCATGGAAAAAAGGACTTGATAAATATTTTTTCTCCAGTGGGAGTCAAGAGAATTACTTTAGATATATCAAACTAGCGGCCTCCCCGGCTTCACACAGGTACAATCTGTGTTTATCTACTATATTATGCATGTATTATACATAATAAACCTTCCTCTTGAACCACTCTATCTATTTAAAAAACCGGATTAAAATCCATTACGTAGTTTTAAAGATGTAAGCAATGAATGAGGTGTGCATAGAGAAGAAATTATAATCTGGCCGGATATAGCGATATGCCACTACGCCTCAGAAGTCGCCCCAATTCTTAGAGGCAGCGGGCATAGACTTCACACGAAAACATCATGACGCCCCAAAATGTTCCCCAAGCCCGTGGTATTTAAACATTTTGGTCTTTATGCAAAGGGGAATATAAAAAAAACTAACAGCTCAAAACGTTGACTACATTTAACCATAGACGAAATAGATTGGCTAAAGTTGTGGCAGCTTAGGTCAGGAAAAGTTGTGATGAGACGAGCAGCAATTAATCTTAGGAAAAATGGCTATAAAGGCATTGCGTTAGCAAATTTAGTATTAAATAGCAAATTTGATTATATATTATTATTAATTTGTCTTGAGGTATATACATATTATGCACACTAACAAAACACAAAAAAAAATCATTTTCAGTTTGCCTCTTTTCTTCTGGGCCACCCCAATATATCCATAGCGTTTTTTTTTGTTAATACTCCCCCTTTCATTTTCATAACCATAGCGTACAATTTGGTATAGATCTGCAAATATCAAGCTCTAGCTTTTTTTTCAAGCAACAAGATGTGTAAGTAGTTGTCATAGTTGTTAGCCTCAAAAGACAGTGGTAGCGATCACTTTTGTGGTTTTTCCCTTTTTTGTTCATCTTCGATGAATTTGCTTACAATTAATGTAAAGGAATCGCAAAGGCATCCCAATAGTCTACCTCCTGCTTTTGACCTTGTTATATCCGGATAACTTATAACCGTTGTCCATAGCACATTAGTTTAAGTTTTGCTAGTTTGGGACTTACTAAATACAGTCAAGGGCTACGAAAATGGGTCAGTGTAGTCCCCAAATGTTATAAACTCGACTCGTTTTTATTGCATTCGAATGTAGGTGTAAAATGTCAATAAAAACATTTTATTTTACAAATCCCAGTAAAAAAATAACATTTTAAAAGCGTTTTATATCACAGAATTATCTCATGCATATCCATATGAGCGATATAATCTGTTATAAAAGTCGTACTCGCCGAGAGTAATAAACTAAGTGGCCGGGAAATGAAAAGTGCTTCTGCTGCCAAACGAGGCTGATGGCAGCTGGCAGCCAGCCGGCGCCGGCAGCCGGCCCGACCCGCGCTGACTGTCACCGTTACTGCTGACCTCCGAAACTTTCAGCGGACCCTCGTGACACCTTTGCTCTGGTTTGAAATAGTCTCGACGGCCCGCGCGTAAGAGTGGGACATAGTATCGATGTTTCTGCTCACAGGCTAACTGGCACTGCAGAGGGCCCTCTACACGAATCTGCGCCGGTTGCCTTCATCTTAAATACGGATTGCATATCGAATTGTCATACCACTGACCATTGTCAAATTGGTGAAATAGAGGGGCCAGGAAAAACGGGCAGGATGAAAGCCTGCGCCAAGGCAAAAATATATAATTGAGAAATAACTGCGTTCGTTTGACGTCTTGCTGAATCCTTATTACTTAAGTTTTAGTTAAGCTATTAATAATGTAAGACCTTATGTCATCAATCAAAACGTTATTGATATTCATGGTACCTAGTTCCAGCATGAGGCATAATCATGCATTGGGAAATGAAATGGAATTTGAATATTTTTGCAAGATTATAAAAACTTAAGTTCACTTAAATTATTCAAGTAAAATTGTAAGCAAAATTTAAAAACATAAGGGAAATACATATAATCTCTACATTAGGTTACATATTTTTCAAACCGTAATATAGTACCTGGTCTACTTTAGTAGCTGGTTCTATACAATAACATGCAATACGTCAGTATGATGGATTTCCTAGCAATATGCTGCTAATCAAAAATATACTTACTTGATTTGATACATTCAAATTGACAACCTGCTCTTTTTTAAATTGGGTAAAAATGGAACCAGCGTTACCAACGGGCCCTCATTCACCTAGCACGATTCCTGGGTTACCTACCTACATTGTTAAATGCTAGGTATTGTATAGGACAGCCACAATGGAATTGGGCTGTGAAAGGTCCAGTCCAGATGATGGCGGTTGATTCTAGGATAACTCTATTTTATGCCAAATCAGAAAGGGTATTTTGTGCTAAATCGAGACATCATTACGAACTTGTAATTGACTTAATTAAAATACTTTGCTAACTTCTTCGTCCTGTTTTAAGTTGCTTACTTACTTAAGTACTTAGAATTAATAACAATAGGTTTTAGACTAGGCATGTTTCACCGCTCTTGAATTAGTTCCTAGTAAATTTCTAAACGACACTGAAAATTAGAACACAGAAAAATCTGAAAAGTAAGGCTATGGCCGGAAACGAACCCGGATCCTCGTCATTCCGTGACGCGTGCTATACCGCTACATCACCCATAGCAGGTGAGTAAGCCTTCGAGTTTTTCTATCTGACTGATGTGTCTGTATGACACAATTACAAACTCCCGTGGAACATCTACTGCTCGCCATTGATGAGAGGTGCTTTTTTAAAAATTATGGGTACTGTCAAATGAATCAAGAATTTTCCTTCTTGATTTTTATGATTACTTTTACGGTTTTACCATTAGAAATAAAGTTTCTAAACGACACTGAAAATTAGAACACAGAAAATCCGAAAAGTAAAGTTATGGCCGTTCTAGAAGTTACAATTATCTACAAGTTATTTAATACCATGAACTTACAAGAGTGGTGAAACAGGCCCTAGGTGTTGTAATAATAATGTTTATTAATGAGGTGTGAAGATCCGAATTATAATTTGTAATAGACTAAGATACAGGCAACATAATATTTAGTTATGGGTTAAGCTCGCCGTTGAAACCACTGAAAGTCTGTGAGCTGTCAGCGCCCATGTAGGACGCATATTGTAATGAAATTACGCACGACAGGCGGCGTGGAAATGTTACGGTGTAGGCATTCTATTTGCTGTTCCCTTGGCTATATTCTAACCCGACTAGGAAAAGTTGTGCCGGTCGACTATGCGGGATATAATAGCTTTTGTATATAAGCTTGAACTGTATGTGTTCTTCAAAAGTGTATCTACAAATTTACATCAATGTTACTAAACCCGTGGTGTCGGGAGTAGTCCCTTTCTTGCAGCAAGGTGATTTTGAATAAAATGTACGTCAGAGTGAACTCGTCAATAAAGGTAGAAAAAATATAAATAAGTGAGAAATGCCAAAAATAAATTTAGGCTATTTAAAAAACCTGTTTAGGGAATTTCAAGTTTTATTCAGTGACACAAAAATTAAATGAATAAGGGTCGTCTACTTTCTAATGGCACTTAATTTCCGATCGTCGGTAAAACCGATAGGTAATTAGATATGTAAACTTTTATGTGTCATAGCGAAGGGACTTTTCACAGGATCGCGAATTAACACAAAATTCAAATGGAATCCTAATGGAAGTTTTTTTTTGTATTCAAAGTACCTACTTAAACAAATACTGCCAAACCTTTTTTAATCAGTATAACATTTAATTATATGTTACTTCCATCAAATGATTTCACTAATACAATTAAATATTTCTGATTTAAAACCTCAGCATGACTTCTACAAAAAATAAACAATTGCTTAAATTTAATCAATTCAAATAAAAATTTATCGCGAAATAAAATAAACGACAAAATTCGAAAATGGCTAGAACTATTTTTAAACTGTTCGTTGAAGCTTTCAACATGAAACTACCGTGAGACTCAATCATAACTACACAAACGGACAACTCATGTTAAAAGTCGAGTGATGCTCGATACGTTTCGGACTAGTTCGTATTGGTCGTTTCGCTGCCGCCGGGGCGAGCGCTCCAAGAGGAAGGACTACAATACAAACTAGATTATAATAATATGTTCGTGACTTAGGAAGGTATAAATAAATATAAAATGAAATATTTCTTGACGCAAAAACGTCTCTCAGTCAGCTAATTTCGACTAAAATCCATTAATAAGAATTGTTTGGGACCTGGGGAATTTTTAAACTTTGACTGGCTAATATGTTGTCAAACTAAATTGACTTCGCACTGCTCTGAATTAGGACCGTGACGCGTGTTAACTCGTAGCTAAATTCGAACTTTACCTGCATGGTGCACATTTTTGAATGCTGCCTCACGAATTTGTGTCAACTTTGCCTCATAAGATAACATTTCCGTGACCTCAATTTGAATAAGTACCTAGGTACCTAGTTTTTATTTTAGGTAGATCGTAGGTCCGTGTGTGATAGTCATTTTACTCGGATACATCATAAGGACTATTTGAATGAAATTTTGAAAATAGAACTAAGTATTTTGTTCACTGCTACATATTTGTGTAATTAAAATAAGGGTCAAAATTGGAGGGGGCACTCCGTATCTGCATGCAATGAAATGCAACTGTCAGAGAACAAATATTCTATTTTGATATTGTACGGTGATCTGCAATTTATTAAACAAATAAAATTTGGTGACTTTAAAAATAATTAGGAAGTTTACAAGTACATTTTTTGAATATACCTAGTTAATATTTGGAGCTACAAGCTCTAAAAGTGGGATAAATTGTGCCCCGTTTCTAACTTTCAAACCATGGCATCAAAAATCATAGAATTCGGGGAATAGAGCTCAATAAATACTTTAAAGTTTCGAAGCATTCGCCAAATAATTGTCCTTCTTCTACGGTGGATGTAACCGCCACCTTTTATTCTGTAATAAGTAGTAATACGCTTTTATGTGTTGGCGGCTCAACGATCGTTGATTGTGGTTATGATTAGGTATACTCGATTTTAACTTCGGAGCGTTTTGTGCATTAAATGAGAGCTGCACGGATTTATTACGGAGCAAACAGCATTTACAATGCCTCCGACGCTGCCTTTAGGTATAGTTGAACCTGTTATTACAAACTTACCTAGTCATTTGCCAAAAGCGCGTCAAGTGCCTAAGTGCCTGCAGGCTGCACCGGTTGATATCAACATGGAATTGGCAGCACTAAGACGACTTGGCAAGGCTTGTAATGGGCCTGGCCGTAAAGATATTTACTTTTACCCTAGTAACACTTGTGCAAGTTTACATGAATGTTATCCGCTGCTTCGCTCTTTCATACTTTATGGCCTTGTTGCGTTTTGCAGATCAAAGTTGTTTTTATAACATTTATTTTGACTCAAAAAACCGGCAAAGAGCTCATACTCGTACATAAGCACATAAAGAAGCAGTAGAATTCAGATTACGGGTACCGAGAAACTTGCTCGTACCGTTTTCTACAATAAATTCCGCCGGGCTGTGCCATCGCTCGACGTGGTCACAAAAACGAATAAAAGCTACAGCCGTTAAGATAGAAATCACGACCTGCATGACGGAACAATAAGAATTACTAAAATATAGGTAGGTACCCATTTATTTAGTCGATCGCGCAATCGTCATTTTATGTATCGAAGATAAAACCTGAACTACAGACGGCTCGATACAATCTTGACAAAGTGATCGCGATGTAATAGGTAACTAAGTACCTACGTAGACATGGGCATTTTGTCATACACAAATAAATTATTGACACACCCAAACTTCTACGTAGAGTTAAAACAGTGTCAGGTCGACCGCGTATAAATAATACCCGTGAAAATGTCCACAACAGGCATCAAACCAACACTTTATGCAAGCATTCAGGGGCTTAAAAAAGTATTCATTCGCATACAAATAAAGCAGTCACTCCAACACGTGTCGCATAGTACGCATGTTGTTATCCATGTCATAAATCCAAATTAAAAAACACTTGGATTCAGCTCGTACAAAATTTACGTCATGGGGAGGGCATTGATATAAAGTAAGGACTAAAATTCTTAACATATTGAATTACTCTTTTGGTACGGTACCCTTACCTTTCTTTCTCTGAACTGAAATTAGTAAAGCGTGGTAGGCGCTATGCGAAACCTCCAGTATATGCACACTTATAGTCCTTATTATGACTCGAACAAAAGTTTCTACTTTTGAGAATTTAGCGCGAAGAAACTGGAGCGAAAGAAGTGTAGTTGCCATCAGACAAAAAAAATCCGAACACGACCACACATTGATCGTGTTGAAATATTTTTGAGCTTACAGGCATTTTACTCAAGGGCAGTTCTCCGGAGTGGCATTTTTACGTGTCCGGGGCAAAAAATAATAGATTTCGTCGCTAGATAATACTGAAAAAAATCAGACATATACTTTAGGCTCAGTCCCGCTTAGAGAACTATTAAAATACTCCATAATTATTTACACCTCTAAAGAAAAAAATATTACATTTAAAAATTGACATTCGGTGGTAGTGTCCCCTACGCAGATGAGCGGAGAAAAAAAATTATATCTTAAGATACGAATTTTATTTCCAGGTCTCAAATGGGTTCCTATATACAAAACTTGTTTATAAATCATATAATACACAAAAATAAAAAATATAATTTAAATTCATTCAATTAAAACAATCTTTCCCCATGTCCGAGGGTAACGTTTGAACTCGGTGGAGTTTACGAAACGCGCCGGCATCCTAACAAAGAAACATACCAGGAATCTCGCGACGCGCGTGTAGGTAGCCTCAGATGTGCCGTGTTTGCTGGCGAGAGCGGAAGTCGATTCACAACTCAGCGCCAAATTTTTCGAGGTAATGTTCGTCGTTCGGTGGGTTTGGTTTCGTGTTTTGTTGAATTCGGTGAGGCAATTAATTTTTTCCGCGTTAGTTCTATTGGTAGTTTGATAGTAAGTAAGTCATCTCTAGGGGTATGTGATTTCATTATTAAGTGCTTCTTGTAAGTACTATTCCTATATTTTCTGTTATTTGGAAAAAACGTTTAATTTTGAATTCGGTGGCAATGATCTCAGTGGATTCGGTGGGGTTTTGGGCCACCGAAATCAAGAAAACTGCTACCGAAATCAATAAAGCCGCCACAGCTATCAATATTTATTTTAGAAAAACGTTAAAGGGGGCGTTCAAGTATTACGTAAGCGCTTGAGGGGGGTGGGGGGCCTTTGCTTTGCTTATTTTTGATGACCTGGTGGGTGGGGGGGGGTCGATATGGTGATTACGTCAGCAGTTTCGATTCGAACTGCTGCTCACGAATCAATAAAAAAAAGAATCCATTAAAAGAAAAATGCAAATACACCAATGATTACGTAAGCATGGGAGGAGACAGGGGGGGGGGGGTAAATAATTGTAAAAAATCTGCTTACGTAATACTTGAATGGCGCCAAAGTATTCTTTATTTTTGCACGAATACTTATTGCACGCACATAATAAAATTAAAGAAGTATGTCTGTCCATCTCTCAGTCAAGTTGTCGCTTGTTTACGCTTTTTAAACGGTTGAATCGATTTATATGAAAATTAATATAGTATGTGCTCCAGAAAGATTAAAATATACGTTTCATCAAGTGATCCAGAACTCTACGAGGCATACAAAGCGAAAAATAGGAAAAGATATCCCAGAAGAGATGAAAGAAATTTTACGATTATTTTTAAATATTCCCTTTAACCGAAGACTGATTACTATTATGAGGATCCAAGTGCCTAGATAGGATAGACGAATTATTTTATTTTGAAGAAAAGTTGAGATTTTAATTATTCCAGCATTTTAAAACTGATTATTGAGGAATTTTGTTATCCTAATTCTTAAATTTCTTTGAATGTCTTTTTATTGTTTGAAACTATGGTGCAATGAGAGACTTCAAAAATCATTATTCTTTACTTTTATCTCTTACTTATTTAGTTGCTCTGGCACATTTGAAGCTGGAGGCATTTAAGCAAGAATATGTTTTTGAAACCATCCCGCTTTTCGCAATTATGTAAGAATTACTGTATGATTTTTTTAAATATATTTTTTTGTAATTAAAGCGTGTTTGGTATAATTAAAATGCGTTTTATTATTATCAAGTTGATTTCACTGGTACCTTTTTGATTTAAGTGGCACTGTCTTTAGAATTTTGATTTCGGTGAGTATATTTGATTTCGGTGATTGTTTAAATTTAAATATCTTACTAACTAACAGGTTTACTAGAAGGCCTTTAGTACTAATATTTTTTAAATTTAGGCCTGTATTTAGATTTTGAGGTGATACAATAAAAAAGTTAGTAGAAAAATTTGCCACCGAAGTCACCTAAAACAGTTTGTCTCGGAGAACTGCCCTCAAACACTCTAGATGTCGTTTGTTACATATTTCTGTAAGTGAAAATACGAAAAAAAAAAATTGGAAGGAAGGCGGTACGTCCTACAACCGATACATCATAAGATAGGTATTTTAAAGCAGTTTAAAGTTCTGAAAATTGTGTCTGCCCTCTGACTGGACTTGTATTGTGGCATCAAAATACAGAAAAAATCAAGGTAAGAGAGCGCGCGCAAATGTAGTTTTAACGGAAATTGTTTTAAACAATGCACATATGTATGTACACACACAATATCACGTCTTTATGCTTTACGGGGTAGACAGCAGTCTAAGGTGACAAGACCTATAGGCCACGTTTAGCAAGATTGTGGGCATATAGGTGGAAAATGGAATCAAAATAGTGATGAGTTGCTGGCCGCATCGCCTATAACATGATTCCCATGATTTTCGCCCATTCCCTAAGCCATCTTCAGTGATAGAGGCTTAGCGATAGTTTTGGTAACCATTCTATCCTAATTTAGACTACAGAACCTTCATTTTTTTGTGTGGTCCGACACGCACTTAACCGGTTAATATAATATCGATAAAAACAACACTGGTTGAACTCTTAAAACAATTGTGCATTTTGACATGTCAAACTAGTTCGTCCTAGTTAGCGGTACAAGAGGAATTGATACTATAATGGACTCGTGGTCCCGTGCAAAATAACTATATGGCTGAGGCATTGTTGTCGCGCAAAATTGGTTACAGTTACAGTGGCGGTTTTGAAGTAACATAATGGCATTTTCGGAAGAAAAACATGTGCCTGAAGTGGACTCGTCGGAAAGCGATACAATATTCAATTAGACATACTTGTTCTTACTGATATTTGATTTTGGCCTTATAAACAGTATGTATGTAAACTCTTCATTGTGCAAAATGAACATAAAACAGGCACAAAGGCAGACTTATCCCTTTAATGCATCTCTTCCAGTCAACCTTCAATGTCAATGTCAGTAAAAAAAAAACTAAAGCTTATTTTTTCGCGCGTTAATTCCTGAGTCGAAAAATGGATTTCGCAAATCTACCGTATTTCTGGAAGACCTATCCAACCAATACGGGAAAACGGTTGTTTTTGCCATTTCGACTATGGAACCCTTAAAACAGGGTAGGTCGTTAACTAAGCATTATGAGAGGTATTCCTAGTTGGCGAAATGTTGACGCAACTGCAGGGTTAAATCGCCCCAGAGACGCGTTACCTCATTATCACCTCCTTGCGGCATTATCGTACTACCCCTGGTTATGCTCCGCTCTCCGTATATGGGGCCAGCCTACTCCATAATGATACTAACAGGTACAAGATTTTATTATTATGAGCCGGCTAATGTTGATCTCCTTAGTTTCAAACCCATTGATAACTCTAACCGTTAGAGTCTAACGCATTCAGTGCCGGGAACGCATATAAAAGCGTTCTAGTAACTCTCATCCAGTGATGCTGTCATAAGTTATTATCTGTTTGCGTTTGTGACGTCTGTCGAAGGCTCTGGTTTGACCGCTGGCAGCAAATGCGTTAACACACGGGTGTCTTACACAGTTTTGTGTAAGTGAAACGGTGTTTTCTGTGTGCAAGTAAGGGAAGACTACATTGGGTAGTTAAGAAACCAAGAACATAATATTTAGATGATAGCCTACCGCCATCTATACAAGACAGGACCAACCCTGTGCTCTTGTAAAATTGTTAGGTCTATATTTTTAAATTTATTTTGGATTTGCCGTGGCTGGTGTTAGGATTGTTTATTATCACTGGGTAAACGTGGGTACCGTAAACAAACAGTTTGTTCTTATGTTAACATTAACTTTTTCGGTAGGTACCAGGTTAAGGTTCTCCCTTACTTGGGCGCAATAAAAAGGGAGCAAAGTTTTGCAAAATGGGCAATGGAAAGTTTAACAAACGAGTTCAACGCACTCACCCGCCGCCGGCGACCAGGATCATCTGCATGCTGCCGGGTCCGCGCTGCGCGTGAGCACTTCACCGATATCACATTCACTACATTTTTTGTTTGCTATTAATAGTTTCTCGTTCTATGATCATAATCATGATTTGGTTTTAACCTAAACCTGTAGAAAGGCAAAGTATGAAATAAAACGAAAACAAAAAGTAACGCGTAAAAACATTATACAATAAAATAATGAAGTACTGAAGCCACGACTTAAAACTAATGCATAATTAATGCCGCAAACTTAATTAATAACATAAATACATCATTATTAAGCAAGTGTATTTACGAGTCGGAGTTGCGCGTGAAGTGTTCCTTAGGTACCACCGTCAGTCGCTATTGTACGTTGGAGCTGTCTGGGTGGTCAAAAATATCTGAACACCTATTTACGCAATTTATGATATCGTTTAGTTTTTTTATATTGAGCTTAAAACGCCAAATCACCTCCGAGCAAAAGACACGTTTATTTTCCATACGCAAAATTTAATTGTGTTAATAGAAAAAATAAAGTCGTATTTTTGCGCTCTGAGATTTATTCTCGTCACATAGCAAAATGAGCATCAGTGATTTTCGGTTTTTTCTGTTACGTATATTTAATTATTTATTGTACCTTGTTATTTGTGTAGAGACTCCTTATTTCTTGCCGATTTTCGTATCTTAATTTCAGCAGGATGTGCCCTCTAGGTATTAAAGTGTCTTTTTTATAGTAATAATTAGGTAAGTGATCACAGCCTCTTGCATTATTTAATATTATTTCCTAACCGAGACACGTCATACCCGTTACTGAGAAAATCGACAGACAAACGCACAGCTAAACGGACAATGAATTTTGTAATTTTATAAAGATTCCGTGTTGTCCTTTTCAGGTACGACGGAGCGAAAAAAGCTCAAGAATAAAATAAATACACAAATATAAAAATCACAACAGGGAAATCTTTAAAAAAACCATAGGTCGTGGTGGACCATCCCAACGTTCTAACTAAACAATAAAAAAGTCTTAACCTTCATAAACGGGTCAAACTAAATTGTACGTTAAATATCAGAACCACAGTATAATAAAATTGCCCAAAGAGCACAAATCTCCCATCTCGCAGAGTGTTCTTATCCTGATTTCCCCATATATTTATCTTACAGTAAACGCATACATTATATTTGGAATAAATCGATTCCAGATTTACAGCTGACTTTTTCCCAAGAAAACGTTTAGCTCCAGTGTAAACCGACACCTGCTGCATAGGGGCTGACCGTCATATTACACCTTCTCTAGCTCGCGCTAACTAGCAACACTGTTATTATATTAATTAGGTAGCAGTAGGTGGGTAGGCTATTTAGCATTCGACGAGGAAACTTACCTTTATAATTATATAAGACTTGTGTGTTTGCTGAAACAATGATAACAGCGTACCTACTACACAAGCTAATAAGTAGGTAGCTAGTCTATTTAAATAACAGCCAATACTTTATAACATCGGTTTTCACTATCTACCCTTCTTGAAATTGCATTGCAATTATTAACGTATGTAGAATCAAATGTAACGGCACTATGATTATGTCGTATTTTCGTAATTTCGATAACTTGGTACCTAGGTAATTTCGCCATCAAGAAAGAAAGAAAGAAAGAAAGAAAGAAGACATTTATTCCTTTTTGCAAGACACACAAATATAAGATAATACACACAGTTTTATAGAAAATAAACAAGGTATAACAAAAAAAGAAAACATAGACATGAAAAATAGATCATCAGCGTTGTGTGTCTTCGCAAAAGTGAAACGGTCGCTGGCTCAGCATTACGCTGAGGTGTTAGACACCTGCAGCACTGATTTTCAGCCAGAACCGTCTATGACTCACGGAACGATACACAGATAAACTATACTACATAATTCATAAACCTTTACGTAAACAATGCAATACTTAGATAGAACCCGACTTATGTGTAACTAAAGAAATACATAAATTAATTAAATAGTTTACAATAAACAAAAATAAAAAGGAGGGAAAATAAATTGTTCAAAAACAACAGGTTGGCATATCAAAGTGCAAAGTGCTGGAGGATTATTGGAAGGATTTTTGGAGCGTCAATAAGTGATCCTTCAGCTTGCGCTTGAAGGTGTAACTACTTGACGATCCTTGGATAGGGGGAGGAATATCATTCCAGCACTTGGACGCCGCAAACTTGAAACTGCCTCGAAATGCCGCAGTCCGATGCTTAGGTATGAGAACCATTGCGCTCCTGCGCTCACTCCTTGACCAAACCATCTTGTTAAAGAGGTATGATGGGGTCTCGTGACGTCTCACACCGAACAGCAAAGTGGCTATATAGGTGCATGCGCCTGCGCGCAGGCATGTTCAGCAAGTTGGCGGCGTTCAGGTATGGGGTCATCAGATAATAGTTAAGTAAATAAGTACCGACTTAAACTTCTATCATCGCTTGAATATGTTTTTTAACCGTTTAATGTTGTAGACAGGATGACGTTATTGGATAAACATTAGATTATAAATAATATAAAAAAAATTACTATAATTAACTAAAAACGAATAAAAAACTAAAATTAATCTTATAATAAAAGTATTAAAAAAGCAGAGTACTTAAACTTATTATTTGTTGATTAAATATCCGTTTTCCCCGTTGTTCTTTTGAAGAACTGACTCTTAACATTCATAAAGCACTATAAAAATGTGTGATCACTTGCAAATTATTTATTTTTATTCTTGATAAAAACATATGGCATCAAAGCCCACTGGCAAAGCGCAAAGTGCGATGCACTTAACCCCGCGGTCATTGTGTGCCCACCTGCGTATACTTGCGTGACAATAAACTTAGAACTAGTGCCGTTATATTACCATCCATTAATAACATTAGTGTAATTAATTTTGGCTTGCCCCGCGTGTATGTATATACTGTAACTAGTCGCCTTTTAACGTTTTCCTATCACTATTAGAATATTTTAGTTGTTATCATAATTGATGTAATTACTGGATGTGTTACATGTCACTTATCTTTGCTCAAACTACAGTTTAAATGGACAATGGGCTGCACTTTATTCTAATTGACTATAATTTTCTACAGAACAATTAAAAAACGGAAAGCTCCAAAAAATACTACAAGAAAGCGTATCATGTGAGTGCACCGTCCTAAATAGAAATGCTGAATTCGTGTGGACTCAGGCTCTTATGCTTAAATATCGGGAGGAGACGTTTGGGCGCCACCGAGCCCAGACCGGGCGGCGACGCCAGGCAGCCTGCCGCGGGCTCCACTGCCAGCGGTCCAGGGAACAAATTGGGCAATCACACGATCAATACATTTTACTTTAAGCGCCCGTTCTTACTACGAAAACTGGTTAGTTTTGTATGTACTACGACTACGTACGAAAATGATGCTATTCAGAAATGAAAACACTAAGGTCAGCAACCATTATAATTTAGGTATTTATTTATTTTAATAACTAGGTACGTTCTGCATTACCAGATGTAATAATACTTAGTAACACATCATAATCAAATAGTTATACTTCAAAACAAGTTGCTAGTAAATACTGTAATCAAATTTCAATCGCTTTTAGAAGTACCGAACCCTTATCCGAGCTCTTGGTAGCCGAAAACTTTATCGTGTAACAATTGAGAATCTATATAATGTTTACCATATTCCTTACACAATTTTGCCATAGCCACTTCTTTGCAGTACTTTTGTTTGGCAATAGTCTGAACAACGAGTGGTCTATAGTGATTGTTAAAACTGAAACATTTTTTGATACTTATTACAATTACATCATACCTATTACTGTATGGAATGGATTGTTCATTATCAACACATTTTTAATTTATTTGTTATTTTTGTTAAAATTCAAATCCGGCTAAATAATAGGAATACTGGCAAACAAAACACTAGACGCTTTGTATGGAATTTCTCATTGGAAAATTGATGATTTAATTTTAAGTACATATTTACTAAGTAGGTATTTGAGGCTTTCGCCTTATCTACGAAAGCAAGGGGCTCATCGCTATGACAATAATAGTGTGTTGCGTGTCTTGTGAATGGGCGACGATCGTGCCCCTCCTGTAAACGATTGATCTATCTATCTTATACAAAACGCACTAAAAACATTCAATTCTGTTTTTGTCACTAACGATCAATACATCTAAAGAACTTACCTTAAATTTAAGGGACTTAGTTTAAAAAGTTTTTTTCAGAGACAGGACCAGTATGCAAATTGAGATAGCCGGAATCGACAGACTAAAGGCCTTAGTCAGCACACTCTCAAACTTTCGCGGTTTTCATTTTAATACAGGGAGGTATCGCTGTAAGACGGGGCTTTCTGTCAGCGTCCCTATGAGATAAGAAATTGCTAATTTCTTGAAGAGTTCCAACATTAAATGCAAGAAAAATCTTGAAATGAATTATAATAAATTTAAAAATAATTACTTGCTGCGCTTATTTCTGTGGGATATTCAGACACATTAAATTTATTTCACTAAATTTTCACCGCAAACTCTGATTTCGAATGGTTGATAATTATGAGTTAGACAGCGGGATTGGAAACAGAATATCGGAGCACTCGTTAGCACCAGCCTCAGTCCAGCCATAAAGCAACGCGGAGGTAAATGCAAAATGAAGAAAAATATATTTGCGTTCATACCTTGTATTTGCATGCTCTATTCTGACTAAATCATAGCATGAAGGATCGAGACGAAGCAAAAATCGGTTTTTAATCGAAGAAACTGGCCGTTATTCGGTAATATTTACGAAATTGTAAGCTATTCTTGTGAGCTGGCGACTGTTTTCCGATCGGTTTGAAAGCATTTCCTGATGTGCGCGAAGTCGACCCTAAAAGATCGTCTCAATCAATGTCGACTGACAATTCCACGTGATTTACAATACAAGTGAGATTGATTGTTTACAAATCAAAATGAAACGATTATCAATCACAATTACGTGATTGAAAGCGATTGATGAAAATTCTGTTAGTTCTCATCGGAACGGTTAAAGGGGACTATCGCATTGGTCAATCGCGCTTCATTGCCGCCTCGTTTCGACATAAGCGCCTAATTTACTTGATTTTAAGTGGCTTCATGCAATGCCTGTAAAGCATCCTCTTTAGCTTTTAAACGCACGATTGTGATAGATTTATGTGTGCGACTAAATAATTACAAAGTTATTTGACTATTTTGTTTTCAGTCCGTGCTTCGAGAGTCGAACGTTTGACGTTTTCTAAACTTACCTACATATTTTATTGTCCATACGGCTTGCAGCAAACAAACATCTGGTTAAGTTTGTGTATGTTGACACTTCTAAATTCATCAAAAAACTAGAAGTACATACCTACTTAATTTTATCCTGCACGACTGCCCTCACGAACAATCTTTGACGGATTTATTACATTTTACATCAGCGGACTATGCCATTCATAATATTTAACCCTGTACCCGTGATCCTGGTATCGCTATCTGCAAAGCTTGTGACTAAATACGGTGCTCGATGTGGGGCTGTTGGGGCCTACTCGGCATTATGCAAGCGGCTCGAGATTACAATAGTCTCTTTACGCCGGGCGGCGCAATAAGTCTATTACCATGATTCGTCGTGCAATGACCTACCTAGTGTTTCATGTTTAGGTAGGCTACACGGTAAGCATAAGTTATAAACTGAACTTTGTGACATAGTTTTTTGAATGTTTTTTGATTGAGAATGTCGAATTAGAACATTTCAGTCAATTCCTAAAAATCATCATCTTCATCATTATTGACCAAAAACATCCACTAATAGGCCTCTCTCGTAGATTAGTCGCTGGTCTAAGAACTTATTTACTCATTCTTACAGTTGAGAAGAAAATAATAAGTAGAAAACAATCGAAAAGTAAACTTTTTTGATATTAGAGAAAGCAATAACCTGTATGTATGTATGTATGTAAACTCTTTATTGTGCAAACCTGTCTTATAGAAGCATGCGCTAAATTGTGGAAGTCATCCCTCAGATTCTTATATCACAGCGCCCTATAAACTATGTAAGTCAGAAGACAAATTCTCACTAAGGACTAGTAATCAGTCTAACTTGGAGAGATGCCATACTGCCATACCCATACATACGTATTATCTTAACATGAAAAGCTATAGGCTACTGCGTCAATGGCGAGTGAACCATATGTCTTGGAAACATGAAAAACTTTGTAAGTATTTTGAGTAAGTGGGTAGGTAAGAGAGAGAGAAGGCTTTTTAAATGATGTTCTAAAAAACCAAATAAATCATTAGTCCTTGGAAGTTTGCTAAATTGGACCTTTGACCATGCTCATACTCATACTCATACTCATTTATTCGTAATAATTATAGTTATTACATGTCATTTTTATCATTGTTTTATGTCATTTCATGTCAAGAACAACTCATGAAATTTAAAAAATATTACAATTTACAATTTTAATAAAACTGGAGAACCAATAAAATAATAAAACATATTTTTCAATCATAAAGCCGTAGGCTTTGACTGCCAGGAAAAGAGTTCGTCGAATGTATAGAATGTGTGCTCGAGAAGCCAATTCCTGAGTTTAATTTTAAAACATCTTAACGACGAGGCCGAAATGATCGTATCAGGCAGCTGGTTATAAACTGCCGGGCCCATCACGTGGGTCACCTTGCCCGACTTCGCAAGTCGCCGTTTTACTGCACGGAGCCTCTGCGGATCCCGCAGCGAGTGGGTTGTCACATCTACGCGCCTCTTATACTCGCTCAGATTACTGTGAACGTACACGGCTACTTGAAATATGACAAGCGATGGCAGCGTGAGTATGCCTAACTCTTTAAAATATGGCCTTGCTGACTCACTCTGGCCCATCTGAACTATTGCTCGCATAGGCCTTTTTGCAGTCGAAAAGCACGCTGCCAGTCTGCAGCACGCCTCCATAACTCGGCGCCATACTGCAGAAGCGAGTGTACCTAATAGTGATATTTGCCACCCAGTTCCATTAGGTTCCCATGAAAACGATTACGCATTTTATTACAGGCTTGGGAGGAACGAGGAGGCGAAAAATATGGAAGCAATGACGTAAGCACGGGGTGAATCAGTGAGGAACTTGCTTAATTTTTATGGAATATTGTTGGCGTATTTCCAATAATTTAAGTTTCGCGCACCCAAAAACCTCGTCGTATTTTATTATAGTTGATGAGTCGTCAGTTATGTACCTAAATGCACCTTACGTACTTCATAATCGTTGGTTACACCACTTTATATTAGAAATACGCCCACTAGTTGAAAATTGAAAGTATTTTATAATGTAGGTACTCATAATTGCCGTTCGACGCGTAAAAGCAATATGTTGTCACCGACTCGGTAACGGTGACTGTTCGGCAGACTGTGAAGCTCAGAGACGGAATTGTGCGATGAGCTCACTCATGGATTGAAGTATAATCCTTTCGTTTCAGGTAAGCCGATTTTGACTACCGCGTGTTCTATACTAATCTATTATTTATAACGGAGACCCCGTTGGCTGTCCGAGGGTAATGCTTAAATGTGTAACTAAACGTAAACGTGTAGGCATTTAAAGTACTTAGTATCTGAAGATATACTTTAATAGACCATCAATATGATATGATAGGTACTAGATATTTATAACGTCTAAAATGATACATACATCGGTACCGAATATTAAATTAATTTAAAAAGCCAAAACGAGTGTGCGTGGTAATACTAAAGATAACTCTGGTAAAAAATATTCATTGTCATCACTATCACTATCACTACATAGTATAAAATAAAGTCGCTTTCTCTGTCCCTATGTATGCTTATATCTTCAAAACTACATAACGGATTTTGATGCGGTTTTTTTTAATAGATTGAGTGATTCAAGAGGAAAGTTTTTATGTATTATTCTACGCAGACGAAGTCGCGAGCAGAAGCTAGTTAAATTATAATATTGTTAAGATCGAGTCTTAAACTGCGTCTGTGATAATTGACGTTCATAATAAATCAAATGCCAATCCCGTCTGGACACCAGTGAAGCTGGAAAGATAATGCAGCGCTCACGGCCGCGGCCTAATAGCTTATTCAATCGCTTTAGTGGGTTTCAGGAGAACCACATTACCGTGGTCATGAGTCTGGCGCGCGAAAATGGGTGCCAGCTATTCCCGAGTTGATAAAACTATCTTTGCCCGAAACCAAATCATGTATTTCCACCTAATTATATATTAACTGGTACTGGCTAACAGTTAAATGTAGTTGGATTGTAACACTAAGTACTGGCGCTTAATTACATAATATAAATTATCTTAATTAGTTTTCGCTTTGCTAATTAGGGTAACAAATACGTGATTAAAAATTTTCGCTCTGTGCTTTTATGAACATGATTGTATAAGTTTTAGGAAACAATTCCATTGTGGTCACTAGTACTAATATGATATTGTTTATTAAGAATATATTTATTGAAAATGAAAAGTCCGGTACTTAATTATGTTTTCAAGTGTGGAGTTATTGGTATTTAAGTTTCTTTTCTAAACACTTCAAATATTGTTTCCGCAATCTTATTATGCCAGTATACGACCATTTGGTACGTATTTTTGATGGCGTTGAATGTAAACTACTTAGATTTTATACTAGGTTCACTTGAGCGAGGATCCATTACTCGTATTGCTAATTTGTGGGGTGTGCGTGTGCCCAGCTCTGTGGTTAAACTATGATACAAGCTATATTGAATGTTTAATTGACATTAGACAATTGTTTTAAATATAAATAATACAACAAAAGTTAAGCAAAGAAAAATACGTTTGTGAAGGAACAGAAAAAAGTTACGAATACCTTTGTAGCGTAACCTATAACACGGCACTGTCATTTTAAAAAAAATACTATTGAATTTTAAAGCACTTGGAAATTGGTAATGTAGTATTTTAATTTGACGGTGAAATCCATTGTTTTAGAGTGTATTTGGAAGGCGTCGGAACTGTACGCGGGAAAGTCGGGAGTGGAGCGGGGTACGTGCGATTCGCGCCCATTCGTTTGTTTACTGAGCGAACCCATGAGTGGCCGGCACCCACGGCGCATGCGTTCTCATCCTACATAGAATATTCTATGAAAAGATGTCTGTATTGCTCGTAATTTAATTAATTTAAGTGTCAAAGCTCCAAATACTCCGGTCGTGACCCTTTTTGGAAAAGTCAATATGTCGCGACTATTGTTTATGCGAACTTAATTTTCGTAAACCTCTTATAAAAATGCCTCATAAAGAAAAGAAAATAAAATAGGTATCTTATCCGGTGAGCATTTTATTGCATTTTATTTAGCTTAGTCTATTGTTGATCACGAGCGAAGTATTTGGTGCTTTGACACTTTAAAAAAACACTATTGATCACAATAATAGTGTACGCTATACTCGTATGATAGATGAAGATGATCGCAACCCTCGTCCAAGTCGTTTCTCTGTGGCTCTGGCATCCTATTTATTCTGTGGCTGATCGCGAGATGAAATGGACCATTCCAAGCTATTCAAATTGGGGAACTTTTCTCCTTGGAATATTGGATTAGCCTATTATGAACTTCTTTTTAGATCGTGTCAAGGTCAGTCCTTTTTTGCATAACTTATAAAAACTTTCTCAAATCCCTGTACTGTATACCCTTGAAATGCATGAGGATGCGTATCGCTTGCAGTTTTGCATGCATTGTAAGCTTGTTTTAATCAATGAAAGAATATTTTAACATTAGATCAACTATAATATTACACTAACTATTTAGGCATAGGTACCATTAAATACCATTTTTAAGCAGTCAACTCCCTATTCAAACTCATCGTCAATATTGAAGAGTAGGTGTAAAGCTTTTGTCGTTGCTGCGTCCTCCAGTACGTGTTTCTTGGTGAAAAGCCGTCCTCTTCTCCTTTCACAACTATTTTGTCGATGGAATGAACGGAATTTTATTTTCACAGGAACGGGGTGTTACGTTGAAATTACGATCAAATCTTCAAGCAAACCCTACAGGGTGTACCTTCCATTAACTTAGAATTATGAAATACTAGCGACCCGCCCCGGCTTCGTACGGGTGCAATCAGTGTTTCTCTACTATAATATGCATATAAATCTCATCTTGAATCACTCTATCTATTAAAAAAACCGCATCAAATCCCACAGACAGACACTGGCAAGCGACTTTGTTTTATAGTATGCAGTGATGGTAGCTTCACCACATGGGTAAAAAAAAATGATATATTTTATTTGTTATTTTTTTGAGCGGAATTATATTTATTCGTCAAAGAAATATTTCAATGAAAATGATATAAGTACTTAGCTGTTTATGAACCCCGAAAACGTAAAAAAGTTATTCACATAAAGTATAAAAAATGTATGAGTCTCTTCTTTTCTTTCATCAAGATTGACGTAAAAGTGTAACAATGAGACAACGTTGTTTTCTCATAAAAAACATTAATTTGGATTAGGATTAAGATCATACTACTACTTATACTACTACTAATACAACAATATATCAATTAATACATTTTCATGATTGTGAACTAGGCGTATCGTATTTCACTCACATTAATACATGACAATATGAGTGGTTTTAAAAACTTCAAAGAAGATTTTTATTGTTAAAGACATTTAAATATCATTTAATATTAAACGTTGCGAACAGTAAAGTTGCTCATTCAGTAATCTCTTAGAAAACTGAAGTAGCGTACCTAACTCGATTCTTTTAAAGCGCGAAGCATCAGCAATTTTCCGTTCTTACCTGAAATAATGAAGTAAAATATACAAGAATTATAACTCTTTGTAACATAAATGCTACTTACTAAAGTTGAGTGCTCTCTGTAAATAAAAGAGATCCTTCTATTTAGAAAACAAATTAGGTTTATTTTATGATAGCTTTGAGCACTGGAACTGATGCTTTTACTGTACTCCATAGTTTTTGGATGGGCAGATATTTTTTTATCAGCTAAATATATAAAACAAATAATAAGTGGAACTATCAGAATGAGTATTCTATTGATACCTATACTAAAAAGAGGTCCGTTCGATAGTTGTACATAACTACCAGAGACTGATTAATTACCTAAGCATTTTTTTTATTTATTTCATCCCTTACGACAATTAGATGGATATATTCCAAAACAAAAGGCCATACATATTGAAATGAACTGACAGTCCGACTTAAAATTAATTACTGAATAAAAGTGTTGCACACAAATCCAAGCTTATTTTTATTTTTATGTGCTTCATTTATAATTACCAGTAATTCCTGGTAGTTTTTCCAAAATTTGTGCAAGTGGGAGAACTCTCAGTGAATAGCACAAGGTATGGTGGGATTAAAAAGTATTTAAATACTTTGCCAACAAAAACTAGTAAAACACAAACGACCAAACGACCAAATCAATGATTAGGGACAGATTCTTTACGCTAACCCCAGTAACAGAGGCTAGGTCACGTTTCGTAAAACAACTCCGCGTAGACCAAAAGGCGACCACAAAGCTTTGAGAAAAATAAGTTTTCTAGTATCAATGAAAATTTTATCTTCTTCTAGATCTTTGCCAGCAGATTCTGGTTAAGAGTTATGAGAAAACTAACACCAAATTTAATACCTAGAATACTAGTAATGATGGTTCAGTGGGTGAATTCACATATTTTTCATTAAAAACGATTGCGAAGAGCTAACGTATACGTCAAAGAAAGCGATCGTGGTTTGAAACTACGATATTATAACGTACCAGAGAGTAAGTTACACAAATGAAACAGATTATTTTTACAGTAGAGCCGACAAATAACGATTATACATAGACAGAAATTATACGGCCACGTATTTAAGAAAACGCACTTATGACAGCAGATAAAATTACTGTCACACATTTTATCTCAGCCCTCATTTATTTTAGGAACGTTACAGACCCTCGTGTCCACAACGGAAGCTTCGCCGAAGTATTCACAAGGACAGGTATCCGCTTCACGGTTCTAGACGTCAACGCATCTGCAAGACCCGGTGTAATAATAGAACGAAATAATAATAATAATAAAATATATAGTAAGTTTTCTCTTCTTCTTAATTGTTAGCCTTTTTTGCAGGTTCTAGTACACTATAATGGACCTGTGTCTCTATTGAGTGTCAAATTAATTTAACAGATACTCTAACCAAATAAACAGGGGTAGTAGCACAGATATTAGGTAGATATATTTGTCAGAAAGTGGAGAGGCTCTAGGTGTACATTTAATAGACGATAACGCTCCCAATTTAATTGATCATTGGCTCGTATACAGCCTCCATCCACACGACCAATTTGATTGACAATCTAGTCAAATGGTTCATCCGATTATATCAGAGTGACTAAGTTAATTAACATGCACTCAGAAATAAATAAATGCCTACTTATATAAACACTGTTACTTAAATAAATGTTTGAAATTAGACGCAATCTCTTTGTCCCTGAGCATTTAACGTTGTGTGTTTAGGTAGGGTAGGTAGGTTGTATAAGTACAAAACGATTAAGTATCTACATACTTAAATACTTTTGACAGAAAAAGTTTTGACCATTTGCATATTTATGTTTTTATTCATATAAGTGTCTGCCACAAACGCGACAGTACCCGATAACTCTTAACTACAGGGTGAAACTTAAATCGTGAACAAACATTATTATTTCATGCTCCGTTGGTACTGGGCAATAATAATGCATTGACTCATTTGTTGAAAATAGTCACGTTTCAATAGTCAATTTTCAACTTAAATCACGAAGTCAATATGGAAACCGCAAACGTCAATGCAGTATACTGTCGAGCACTAACTGAGTATGAAACACTAATTTTTGTTCACGATTTAAGTTTCCCCCTGTATACTCGGGAACAAAGAAACCGGGTCACTTTTCATATAACTTTCTACGGAAAGTGACCCGGTTTGTTTGCTCCCGAGTATAGTTAATTAATTTCCAGGGCTATCGGTTATCGAACTGAAAGTGTTTTATTTTATTAGCTGATCGCGCACCGAAAACATTTTAAGTGCGTTAGGGCTTAATTGTGATATGCATTATTTTGTGACAGGTTGGTTTTAGTTAGTTACTTAGTTCCTATCCGCGTTAGATATTCTTAAGTTCCTTCTCACACATGTCACATATCTCCTCACTCCTTATGATGAAACCTCATACATAAATCCCTAAAACTCTGTGGTACGCAGCCAGGTTCGAACCCAACACTCTGCATGCTATAGGTCAAACCACGGCACTTATTACCTTTTTAAGTAAGGATCATTCGTAAGGGGGAATAAAGTGGATTATTTTGTACTACCCTACTAGCTGTTGACTTAATATTTGGCAGTCATCTACATACCGTGCCGAATATAAAGGTGCAGTAAGAAGGGATTTCTCGAAAACCCCATGGTACAGGGAATAAAAGTATTAGTAGTTTATGAAGAAGTAGGTATTACAATAGTAAAGCTAAACACTACACAGTCGGCCTCATTGAAGTCCCCGCAAAAGTAAACAACACACACGTATTCGAATTACCATCGTTATTTTTACCATGTAAAATGTACGCAACGATGTCACGGTGAAAGCTGGTTTACTTTTTATTCTTTACTAGCGACCCGCCCCGGCTTCGCACGGTATATTATGCATGTATTGTATTGTACCTACATATAAACCTTTCTATTGAATCACTCTATTTATTTTAAAAAATCGCATCAAAATCCGCTGCGTAGTTTTAAAGATTTAAGCATACATAGGGATATAGGGACAGAGAAAGCGACTTTGTTTTATACTATGTAGTGATGATTTAATTTAGTATTAGAAAGAAATACTTAACTTTATATTATTAAAGAAGCCGTTTTAAAAGTATAATATCGACGAGCGAAACTAACGGGTCACTTTCCAATACGGTATTGAAAGCGACCCATTATTTTTGTTTCTAAGTAGATACAAAAAAAGCATCTTAAAAACAAGCGTATTGCAGTCAACATTTGCCAGTCGAGTTAAATAGTACGTCACTTTTCGTTATTAGTGTAAAATATTTATCGAAAATTGCCAAAGTGAATACTTGTATTTATTTACGTTAACAACAGCGGCCCATGCGTCCTTTAACTCGTAACTATGCATTTTATTGAAATAGTAGGACGTCTTAACTTAGTCGCTTTTCAACATACTGTCTTGATAAAAACGTCAACGTTACATTTTACGATGACCGGTTCTTTTTTGATTACCGGTTTTATAATTAAATAAAATATATTATTCTGAATAGATCTTTGTGTTTCTTTTGTATACATGTTCAGCGATAATTTCTGTCATTAATTGATTTCAGAGTGAAAAATATTGCCTTCAAAGTGGTTTCATTTAACATTTAACAAGAGAAGACAAGAAATGACGAGGAGAAGCGTCTGTTTGAAATGAGAAACGTTTCTATTTATTCTGGTCACTAATGAATTAGTGTTAAGCGGTTCTAGAAATGGGACACTTATCCAGGCTAATAATCATGATGATGATGATGAAGAGGTTTATTAGCAATTTCCGATAGTACTGAAGTAAATCGACTGCAATTGGAACATAAATCGTCCGTCATCATAATTTCTCGTAGCTCTGAGATGCAGAAACACTAAGCATTTTAATGATGTGTAAAAATAACAATATGTACCTATACAGTTCTTTTATTGTGTCAGCAATATCGTTACTAAAATTCATATAAGCTTGTTCTCCGAAGAGTTCAGTCTTGACGTTTAATTAAGTCTGTACTGAAAGTATTATTTTGCTTCCAGTGATTACTTACAATACTGAGCCGGTAGTTTTGAAAACTTTGTACATTGTTAGTGCAATTGGAGCATAATAGATTTACACTTCGAAAATTATTACGTAGCCCGTGCACTCGCCTTGCATGAAGAATTAAACAATTTAAACCCCTTATTCATAAACGTTTGCTAAGCTTTGGTTTGTCTTTATCAGACCAGTAACAGACAAAATTTGTATAACTGTTCTTTTGGTAGGTCTGCGCCTTTTTATGAATTAGGGGTAAAAGGCTACATTTAACTCAAAAGTTGATTTCCAAGTAAATGCCACAGACAGAAATCAATATGCGTTCCCAATATACAGGGTGTTAGGTAATGAGTGGATCATCCTTGAACTATGGATAGAGGGCACTTAGGACGTTATAATAAAGCTAAAATAGGTTTAGTAAAAGTCGCATGGTTTCCGAGATTTCGGACTTTTAGGTTTTTTTCGAAAATTAACACCCTTGTTCAATGTTTTGATCATAGCACCATTCTAAGCTAACTTTTTAATTTTTTTATTTTTGCTCAATATTTTTGAGTACTTGTGTTTTCAGATAGGCATTACACCCGTTCATTTTCGAAAAAACCTAAAAATCACGAATATCTCGGAAACCGTGCAACTTTTACTAAACCTATTATAGCTTTATTATAACGTCCTAAGTGCCCTCTATCCATAGTTCAAGGATTATCCACTTATTACCTAACACTCTGTATATCGCGATATGTGCATGTTATCGTGTTATTAAAATAAAACCAGACAGACAAAATACATAAATCACAAATCGCATCGGCAAGTATTAATTATTAATTAAAATAGTAAGCAAATGTTTACTTACTGGCTTAAAGAGGCATGCGGAGGTCATTGTCTGTTTGTAGCGCGAAAATCTCGTCTGCTATTTCGTTATCCTTCGCTACGCGGAATACCTACTCAGCCTTACTCGTCTGCCGCAAGAGCAAATAATATGGAGCCGCATTGCGCCTCAGACTATGCGGAATGCTTATAAAATCCTGATGAGATCAATGGCTACCGTCCTTGGCAACTGTTGTATTTAACTTAATTTTTCGTCACGCCCTACCGTTACCGTGTTTAACGCGTATCCTCTAACAAAGGGACACATTTAATTTATTTGAGCAATGCTAAACGCACTCTGTTGTTAACTCGTCCTGCGTGATTTCTGAACTGAAATTATTTTTTTATTTCGCTTCATTTTCGCTGTAAAAGTTGTTAACTTGTTTTTTAGTTAATTTGTTAAAGTTTTTATATGAGTCTACGTTGGGTGATGTGGCGACCCGACTCGTAGTTAGCCGCCGTCGGCTGCCTTGAGCTTTAACGGAGACGCGGCGGCACGGCGCCGACATTAGGTAAATATGTTAGTTTTTTAATACATACACATACATACATAAATCACGTCTTTATCCTTTACGGGGTAGACAGAGCCTAGGTAACAAGACCTAAAGGCCACATTTAGCAAGATTGTAGGCGTATAGGTGGAAAATGGAATTAGTTTTTTAAAAGGTCATTTATTATAGATTTTTTAATTAAACATTTGGCGTCATTATAACCGTTGTGTTTAAAATATATGTATAATATTCAGTTTAGGTTGACTCGCTGTCAGATCTATACTAAAAATTACAGCTAAAACCTGAACTGAGTCGGAATTAAATCGAATTAAGACGTCATGGTAAGGCCCCAGTTCAAAATCATGAAAAACAACCGTTATGAAAGCATTTAATCATTTTATTTTGTTTTAATTTAAGCTTTAATCACAATGAAATCTAATTTTTAGGCTCTGTCTACCCTATAAGGTATAAAGACGTGATATATGTATGTATGTATGTTAATCATAATTTTAAAATGCACCGTTACACTATTATGTATTAATTGATCTGTTGTTGTATTATTAAGTAAGTAGTAGTATCATCTTATCACCTGTAATCTTCATCTTAATTAATGTTTTTGTATGAGAAATGCATCATCCTCAAGTCTCAAGTGACACCTAAAAGTACCCCTACTCTACCTGCATCGCTGGTAAGTCCAAAAATGATATAATATATCTGAAAATAATCTTAACAAACGTTATGCGAGAGTGTCACAATAGTTACTTGTGTTACAAGGGAATAAATAATTTCTTGTTCCTCGAGGGCGTTGTTTTGAATTCAGAGTGAAGCGAAGGATTCTAAAGTAAACTCCTGAGCGTAGCAAGGAATTCAACGTACGCCGCCCGAGAGCAAAATACGTCTCAAAAGCGTATGTATAAACATTCGACTGAAAAAAAAAATCATTATGAAAAACTAAACATTTATATTTATATGGGCTATGTTAAAAGAATGCACATGACAGTTTTTTTTCAGCCCGCATTACCGCCAAAATCTAACCGGCCAATAACTTCTTCATACATTATGCGTTCGATCTCTCTGGTGAAATCCTATTTTAATACAACCTTCACGCCAGTGCCTCCATCCTTGCTCCAACCTCACCACGCTAATCTATCAGAAGCCCGAATTTGGACCAATCAAAAGAGAGAAAACTCAAACTCCTATGGGGACAAAATTGAAATTCGTACCCGCTGTCATCTAAAACCAATTGTCGTTTTTCGAATACATACGATGAAAAACTTGATACTTCTATGCTGGTCTGGGAGCCAAGGAAAAACATAGAATGTACCAGTTGCTTCTCGTCCCGCGCAGATGGTAAAAGCCCATCAAGGGAAGAGGCGAAATTCTTAGGAATCAAGGTTACAGGCGATGCGGCTAGCAACCCATCACTATTTTGATTCCTTTTTCCACCTATACGCCTACAATTATGCTAAACGTGGCCTAGGTACCTCAGACTCTGTCTACCCCGTAAGGGATATAGACGTGATTTGTGTATGTATGTATGTAAAAACTTGTTTTAAACCAGCACTTCAAATAGAGAAGTTACACGGCCATAATGAACAAGTCGCAACGGGTCGCGTAAGTTCGTCCGCGCAAACTACCGTGGAGCTGGATTCGGTGTTCCTGTTGACTCACTTACCTGTGCGCTCGCTGTCTTGCATACGTAAAGTTGCATCAAAGGCTTACCTGCAATAATGAGTTTTATTTTATATTATTTACACGGAGTAAGGATTGAAGTCGCACTGTCTATTTCATTGAATAGTACACGTAATACAGTAGTAAATTGTATGTCGATCTGTCTCAATTTATAACAGTCTTAAAACCTGCTCGTGGTACGATAAAAAACTATTGAGTTAAATGTCTTTTTAAGACGCTTTTAATGAGATACTTTCGAGTACCCATACTGACTACAAGTAAGTGTGCAAATTTTTATCAGGCAAGTTAAAAATAAAGATAGGATTTGACGATCAACTAAGTAAGGCCGGTTTAACTAGTCAAGAATACTAAATAGTTGAGCTACGCACACGCACACGCACGAGGTACCCGGCCTCGATGACGACACTGAAGTCAATGACGGACGACGCCCATAACCGTCATCAATAAAATGTATAATTTTTACTCAAAATGTGACATTTAGGTTAAAACTCTCTTAAAAAATATACAAAAAATTAGAAATTTAACACGTACACAATAATGCATTGTCACATTGGCACTGCCACGCCCACGTTTAATATAGCGCTCCCATCATTGTGTGCTACAATCAACGCTACGCTGGTGCTACGCTAGATGCTACGGCGTAGCGTAGCGCAGGGTCTACGTTTCATTACATTTAGCCTACCTACTAATCGCGTAGCCGTAGTAGGGCATTTTGTATTCTGACTCGAATCCAGATCTTTTTAAACGTGTGCACAGTGTTCAGTTCTTAACGTTTCGTTTAATTTATACTATTTCAATTATTTGTGCTCAGTACGTCTTAACAATGCAATGTCAAAACGCAACTCCGAACGAGCTTAAGCTTAGTTTATACTTCCATGACAAAATCTTTCCGGTAGCATAGGATTTACATTAATTAGATTAATAACAAAGCTTCCTTATTACACACGCCAAGTAAAAAGTGCTATTTAAACTGGTCAAGTGCATGTCGAGCCAGGAGGGAGGAGGGGGGGGGGGGGGGGGGCAATTGACTCTAACGATAATTAGAACTTTAAAGCTTGATATTTCGCAAATGTATCTCTGAATCGAAACATGGTTTCCCACACCACGATATTTTTGAACGACCTTTCCAATAACATCACATGGAAAAAAACGAGAAAAACAAATTCATCCCTCATCATCATCATTGTGCGTGTAGGAGAGATACCCTAAAGAAAATATTCAAGATTTTTTTTTTTTTAATATGTACACCCATGCCAAATTACAGCTTTCTAGTACTAAGAATCTCTGAGCTAAGCCGTGGACAGACAGACGGATGGACGGACGGACATAGCGAAACTACAAGGGTTCCTTGTTGACAACAGAAAGTATCAAAGTGTGTTTTAGTGAAAAACAGACATCTAATTTAATTAATTAATTTTATTACTGGAAATAAAATATGTTCTTTAATAAGTTTATTTTTACAAACATTAATTAAACTCTTTCGTGTGTTGATTTTTATTTTAACTGCACTTAGCATCCATCCTTCCGTCTATAAGTAACTACAAGTAATATTATATCCGCTTGCTACTAACTACTTCTTCACGCTGGAATATTTGAGTGAATTTGGATTAATCTAAAAAAAGCTTGAATAATTAAAGCCACGCAGTCGCGGTTCCAAGATAGAGAAAACATTCTTATTCAAAGTTTTTCAAAGTCCAGTGGACATTGTGAACGAGTATCCGTTGCGCCGAGTGAACCCGTGACAGCATGGAGCTCAGCGAGCTGGGTGCGCCGCATGGAGGGCGCTACGAGTATGTTCACGAGTATCGAATAGAAACGTACCTTACCGCCCCGTGGTACGAGCTAGCGACACGAATAGTGAACGAACTAGCGAGCGATGCAATTCCCTGATTCGTACATAACTCAACAGATGGCGCAACACGTAACAAAATTCAAAGGCATTAGCTACGTTCAGGCGAACAGGAAACAGCCTGCCCAATTTGTTTCCTATGTTGTTTGAGATAGGTAACTTGGTTTCGCTGCATTATCTAAGTTAGTTCGAAAAAAAAACCATGTGACAACCGTAACTATCATCCTAATTTTAAACTCTCGGCAACGCTAGTATGGGTTTGTTTTGCAAAATGTACTTACCAAAGAGTTATAAGTTTTATATTTCTTTAAGACATTTTTCTTAATTTGAACAGAATTCGAGTTAACATAAAAATTGATACCTAATCATTAAACTCGATTATGTGCTTACACGTTGTATGTATTATAAAACATACACGATTTACATTAAGAAGCTCTATCGCTCTAAAGAGTGCTTAAAAGCTCTCTACGGTATTAAATTTAGCTCTTAGTAAGATGGGTGGGCTTGCCTGGAGTTTCATCGACTGATTGCCTTTTACCTGCAGCTTCAACCCCGAAGCTTTCAGGAAATGACAGAATGGAAACAGGACATATTCTACGTAAGTACGTACTATATATTTAGGTGTATGCAACCTGCATACTCAAATGTACCCACACATCCTGGCCCGATTTTATAATGATTGGATTAAATTTCATGAGCTATTTTACATAAGGACGAAAAAATATTCGATCATACGGAAGGCGCTATATTTTGTGTACTGAGGAACGTGAGATGTGGTTACAGACGTAGTGATTAGTCCTACCCCATCGCGAACACACGATTACTTCGATTCGAATGCCGACGTGTCTATGAATCTGACTGAAGTAGCATGACAGATATACCATACAAATACGAACATTTCCGAGATAATACTTACGATGGCAAAGGATTTTGCACGACATCGTATACATTTCATATAATATGTAGGGTTGTACGATCTTATGACCATAATGAACAAAGTAGGTCATACCTACACATTTTTTCCCTGCTGAGTAGTTCTTACACATTATACATGCGCATTGCTTGCTATTTTGCTGCGGAACTTACTTAATATCTAGTTAATAAGTTTCAGTTGATGAATTTTTTCATCGGTACTTCAAAAAAGGTGGAAATATTCGTATTTTTAATTATGTTAAAATCTATAATGTATATATTTCCGTTGTTCAGATACAAATACTGTGACATTAATAAGGTTGAATGGAAACGAGAGAACTTAACTAATTAGTCGAACTAATGCAGCCTGTGCAGATAATCTCATCATATTGTCGGTGCGGTCAGCTTCACAAATGACTGTATGCCATTAGTTCGTCATTGCTTATTTGATTAATTAATAAATATCATAATAGTATATCCTAACTCTCTTGCTAAAAAATAATATATACCAGAAAACGAAACGAGTACCAAAATAGAAAGTACAATTATTCTCATGACATTTAGGACCTTAGGCTCTGTCTACCCCGTAAAGAATAAAGACGTGATTTATGTATGTACATTTTAAATGAAATGAATGAGGTTTAAAATGTTGCGGTTTTTATTGAATTAGCATTAATTCGTTTGGTGTCAAAAGCAATCTGTTGACAAAATTACAATATCACATTAAAATAAGGTTTGATTTTGGCTTTACGGCAGTTATTCCTTTTGTTGATAATCCTTAATTACATGTCACAATCAGATTAATATAAAGCCATAGATTAATTAATTCGCTTCAAACTATCATGATATTGCAACTCCTATTACAAAATTAGTGTTCATAAATTTTGAAAAAAAAACTTACAAGCCCATACTCATTTGCATTTATTTCATTATACGTATAGTGACTGCATAATATGCAAGAAAACGTAATTAAGGAAAGGTCGCGTGATGCTCGTAATTTAATGTAAAGAGCTTACAATACGTCAACAATGGCCGTTTCCCGCAGGCGCTCGCTGCGGGCGCCGCTCCCGTGAGCGCGGCGGACCTGACCTACCCCAACTGCCTGTGCTGCCGAGGATCATGGCGGCAGCGGAGTTGGTAGGCTGTTACTAGGAATATATAGCAGGCCTGGTTATAAATGGAATGCAATGATTGAATATGACAGCAAATGGATAACTGAAAAAATCAACACACATTTGTTTTGCACTGTTTCTTTACCACGCATTATTTATACTCTGATATGTAAAATACATTATGTCTAGCTGTAGTATATTTCAACATTTAATTTCATAGAAAACTTTTCATGACACTTACACAACAAAACTAGGTATTCTATTTGGTGCTATTTGGATATTCTGAAGTTATACGCGTAAATAAATACGTACCTTTAGGCAATTCATTTTTATTTTATACATTAGTTTTTTTTTCTAAATCATCAAGTATTTTTATTATTATTATATGGAAGTACAAAATTCTAAATTTGCGTGTCATATTGTGATAAGCTATCTGTCCTTCTAATATCACTAATTTACCGACCGTACCGACCTTGTTTTGTGTTAATAAAAAATGTTTTATGATATTAACGAAACGTGACGTTAATATAAAAATACTGTGATATGAGCCATTATTTTAAGCTTGTGTCCTTTACCGTAACATATTTTGAAAATAATAAATAAGAATAAAACAAGATAAATACATAGTATCGTTATATTTGCATGTTGGGTACTTGAAACTAGTTCTTACTGCAATTGATAATCTAACGAACTTTTATTATAAATTGCGTAATTATACACGTATTACGTTACGCGAGTTGAGTTGAACGATGAAATACTTAATGGAGCCTGAAATTCGGAGTTATACTCTAATTTTAAACGCTTTTCTGTTTAACAATATTCTGTCACATGCTAATGTGATTTGTGTCTGCTGTAATCTTGTTACCAGGCACGGTCATACACTTATCGTGCCTCAGATTGCAGTGAGCCAGGGAGCCACTTAAGGATCAAATAACAAAATTTTGCGTTAAGTTGTTCATTTAACTAAAAAAAACACACGTTGGCGAACGTACCTGGCGTAAAAATAATGTAGGGTTGTTGGAAGCTACACATACACCCAAAAAGTTGACGATCCTTTACGCCTACTTTTTGTGTCCATAGCTAAAGGCAAGTTTATTTGAGAGTTCTGGCTCTAGCTCGTCCTATAATCACCATTTGTCTCGTTCAATCACAAATTTAGTTTTAAGGTCCGAATTCGTTCGGCTTTTCGTTTTAGATATCGGAAAATCAATATACACCGAGCGGATTTCACCACTTGACATTTGGGTACTTTACCTTCTCGTATTTCCAATAAATACTCTCTGGCGAAGCGTAACTATCAATTGAACTTTAACTACGCCAGCTATGCTGAATTTTCCAACCTAACAGTATTTCATTTAAAAAAATGTAGGTACATATTTCATTTCGTTCAATTTATTGGTTTAAAAATATCAAAAATATTTATTTTCGTTTCAAGCATCACTTGATATTGCGGAACGCTATTTGCAAATCTCGTTTTCGCTCACTGGTTAGCTAATTGTGAAAGCAAACTGTGTGGCATTAAAAAAAATGTGTACTGGCCCGCCGCCAGCGACGAAAGTGTCCTGTTTCCGCCGGGTTGCGTTGGCACCAGGGACGATTAAGTAGCAGGACGTTACCCGAAATTACACGGAAACCTGTGTTTCATTGCTCAAAACTCAATCGAAGTAATATTTCCTTGTTAATTTTAAAATAGGTACAGTCTCAATAACTAAAAGAAATTCTGTAAGAAAATAACTGCGCCAAGACTCCTTACTCGATATCAAATAATGGTTTTTTAAGCAATTAACACATTTTTATAGGATAGCATGTTGGGCTTCTAATTTAAAATGTTTACAATGATCAGCAACAGAAATGCGTCATTTCTACAGTTAAGAGTACTCTATGTCCGTCCTTTCAAGTCTGATAAGGCTATGAATTTCAGCTTATTTAGACTCCCAATCCCAAGCGTCTGCCAAGCATAAGAAAATGCTTCTGCGGTCCGATTTCTGGCTCGAATAAGTGGCGTTCCGTCGGTTTAGGGAGGTGAACGTCCCTAATTTTCTTACACATCCTTATGCTAATTTTTTCTGGATTATTTCAGCAGGTGGTTTCGCAAAGATTATTTATGTTGTTTTAAAGCGTATTTTTCTTTTTTACTGTACCACTGTAAAATTGCATGGACGAATATAAAATAAACAATAAATCAATTTTAAACTAAACTAAATAGTTTTTCTTAATTTGTTTGAATAAAAGTTTATTCACATGTCAACTGCGATATCCTGATATAGTACATTACTGAAGAGACCAGTAAGTATGTATGAAGGCTTAATGGTCCAGTCACCAAGTCATATTCCACAAAAAAAGAGCACATGTTAACCCCGGCCGGTAATGTTCTATGACATCCCATTAAAGAACCTCTCGTCTAGTCGCACCCGAAAGGTGACACTTCGCGCCCTAATATAAGGAATATCAATATTTCATTGCATGTTTGAGAAAATATATAAACTCAGTTTAAAGTCTGTTTCTCGGTAAGAGACCCTGTTACTTACCACCTATTGAGTTTGGCAAATTTATTCATGACCTATTTAAATATCTGTTCACTCTAACTATCTGTCGGTGGATACTTATTAACACGCCCATAGGCAGTGAGTTAACAGTGAAACGAGTTTAAAACAATCAAAGATATTGTTTTCTCCTAGTTAAGAGAACACTGGAACAAACGCAATTACTTGGTGTTTTGAAGAGTTGCCAAGCCCAGGGGAGCTCTGTACAATCTATTCGGAAAGCTTGCGCAAGATTACAATATTTGCTCTGGACCTTCTTGGTTTATATGCTAATCAATTTTATTGGGTACTTACTTTCGCATTTCTAATGACACATTATTATGTTTTATGTAAGGCACCTACTTACACAACTTTTCGTATTTTCTTTCTCTTCTTCTTTCGCATTAGGAGAATCAATAATTTACTTTATTGTTCCAAATACGTTTAATAGAAATGCTAGACTTTGCATTTAATTGCAAGCGTGGTAAAGACTATTAACTACTATTAATAAAAAAATATCAAAACACGTTCTTTGTATCTTTAAATTGTCACCACAGCTGAAAGGGCGTCTTCAACGGGGTCTTTATGCTATGTGGGATCCGCTGTGTGCCTATGCGTATTGACAGACAGCTCTGCTGCTATATCAGCTCTAAACCTGATTAATTTACATTTGCCCGCCCAGATTCACATGAAAGGCCGGCAGGTCAAACCCTTAACTGCATCTCAGGACCGTTCAAAGGGGCGTATTACAGCCCAGGATACACCAATATACTTTAGTAATTTGGAAATAGCTGCAGACATCGTGTAATCTAAAACTGAACGTGTCTCTGATATGTTTATACGCTCACCTATTATGTAAATAAAATAAACGTTACTTTTCTTTTCGGTACTACTTTTATTTCTTACTCATTTAACAATTAAATATTAAATAAAACGTAACATACAAACAGATTGGGCTGTGAAATACAAGTACCAACATCACAAGAACATTTTCGGAATTTTGTGAAAGTAACGAAAAATGACATTATACTCGTAGGTAACGCAAAGCGCCCGGCCTTCCCGCCCTCCGCTCACGTGAGCAAATAATATTCGACCCGAGGTTATATGAATTTACTTTACGTGAATCTTTTTTTAAGGTCTGGACTGAGGGCATACCAATACTTTACTAGCAAAAGGCATAAGTATAAGTTTGCTAATTGCAGTATTCTATTTTTCCCTTTTCAATTCAGTGTATAATGACTGATGTCATTACTCATAAACGTTTGTTACGCTTATGTTAAATTAACCTTTACGTTTTAATTTTCTGTCACTTCTGTCATATTTTGTTAAAACAGGTTTTTCACTTCTTATGAATAACTTATTACATGATTAGATTCACAGCTACACAAAACTTCGTTTCGTCGTAACTATAATGTTTCTAGGAAAGTAATCAGGTCATGAATTAAAAATTTATCTACGTAGATTGTAAACTGCAGTTCGTACAAGAAAGTGTGTAATAATATTAACACATTCCTTATTATAAAAAAAACAGCCGATCAGTTTAAATCGATCGTTGCATAAAATAGTGATACATCCCGAATGCTGTAATTACTTACCATAGTACATAGTTATTGTATACAGCAGGTATACAGTAGTTGTGGGGAAAGTTAATTACTTTTCATCACCTTTCATAGTATATGTCGTCGGGTGACAACCAAAACTCATTAAGTACCAAATTGACACAGCCGAGATAAACGTGTTTTAATTATTATTTGATTTAATAAATTTCTTTGTTATCAAAATTAAACAAAGCGTATATAATCGAGTATTTAAATTTATGGCCGATACAACAAGTTAACAATTATCGATAGTTTAATATTAATTAAGCTTAGTGACTTTTGGCTGCCGTAAATTGAGAGGTGGGGTGTATATAGCGAAATATTAATATTTAAACAACGAGCAACTTTATTAAAATAACAAAAAATCATTATAATTTTAAACATAAACTTAAGCAACTCGGCATAAAACTAAATACCTTGACCTTTAAACAGTCTCTACTCAGTCTCTGAATCGCTTCGTTCTGATTCATCGAAATTTGGCTCTGGCAAACGATTTCTGAGCGATCTCTTTGTTTCCAAATTGTTCATACCCCGGAGCAAATTCCTTGGGTATCTGTTTTGCTTTAACTACTTTTATAAGATCTGCCTTTTTTCAGCTGATATTGGGTGTAATTTAGTATACCCACGAGTTAATTGCACCGGTAAATTTCGTTGACGACCCTTACCCTTAATATTGTTTTTTTTATAATAGTCAGGAGTATGATCATACCGATAGAATATCGTCGTGGGTAAATCTTTTTCAAATTTCAGACATTTTATTTTAAGCCAGGATACGATCACTCCATTTTCGTACTTGTGACGGTTTTTAATGCTCTTTTTGGCTCGGTCATGTGAATCATCAAAATCACAAAAATTTAGAAGACGAGTTTGATAAGGCCCGTTAGAGTTTGTTTCTTTCTGCCTTCGGGCAGATTTAAATATGTCAATCCAATCATGCATAGCATAGGCACATCTGTATATTTTCGCGGATTCAATAGCGGAATGCACAGAGTCACGTTCCATGTGCGAGTGACCTGACTCTAACAACTTCAGCTCTATGGTCTTTAAATGAGTTATGTTATGCACAGCATGAAGTAACAACGCCGCAACGTGCTGATTCCTGTTTTGTCCACCGCACGTCTCGCAAAACAGCGAAATTTCTGTTACTGAAGAGGGTAGAGATTTTAGAAATCTAAACAATATTGATCCGATTCCATTGCTTCCTCTTTTGCCATGTAACTCATTCCATGTATAACAGTGTGCAATTTTCCCGTACCCAACATGAATAGTCAGGTTATAGACGCACGTCGATATTTATTTAAGCACTAGGAAAAGTGCATTTTTTCTCCCGTCAAACCGGGCTATGATCATCAACTGCAAACTAAGCCGAAATTAGTTTAGTAGTAGTAATTTAGTTTAATGTATGTTACTTAATGTTTTTTTTTACACGTAAGTTAATTATACGCTGCTCGTATGAGATTTACGAGTTTGTCAGTACCTAAGATGCGAGAAAATAAGACATTCTGCCCAAAAAAAAGTATATTTTCACAAAAGTGTACTTAGTGAGTTTTGCTTGTCACTCGATGATTTTTCTTTATTTATTTACACGATATAAAATATTAAAAAAAAATCAGCTCGAAACCTGGTCTCGCGCGTCCTTCTCCTCTCAAATATTTGCTTCCCTCTAATATTTTTGTAAATCATAGGAAACAGCGATAGCACCGTGTCGGATTGACACATACTTGTCTTCGGAGCTAATTATATTTTTTACTTTATACCAAAATTGCATGTTATTTAGTTTAACAGGCAATGGGACCTTTAGGCGAGCTATAACTACCTACATATAGGTAGAGACTGACCAGAGGCCTTACCATCACGTCTAAATGAGATTCAATTCCGATTCAATTTTACGTTTTATCTGACATTTTTGACACTTCTAGTATGACTTTGACAGCGAACGATCCAACTTTGGTTTGGAATTGAATCGCATTAAGACGTTATGGTAGGGCCCCTTACCTGAGTAAGCGCACTTTTTACTGAATGGCGCTAAAAGTATTTGCTGGCGTAATAATGCGATATTCTTTCTTATAATTCGAGATTTTGCACCCCCTCCACTGTCGATTTGACTCAACTTTTTACAATTCGTAGTATGTTCATCAGACAGGCAACATCTCAATAAACAATTTAACCAATTTGAAAGTACACGAATGCCACCTCAGGAAAAGGTAGTTATTAAAATTTAGTAGAGCATTTATCCTCAAAAAATGTAAGCATCTTCCTGCCTCTATTTACTTGCGCCGCACGGAGTGCTGCGACACCCGGTGTCCCCGCATAGCTTTTAACATGTCACAAGTAGGCTTTCAGACCTATCAAAATTTCGTAACATCTTACGTGGGTCAAAGTTATTATTTTGTCGATATTATTCGTGATTTAGGAAGTACCTTCACATTTTGTTAATTGAATTATTGTTTTTGTTAAGAACCTACACTAAATTCAGTAATACATACGTCGTAGTTTGGTTCATACGAAATCCGAGGTTTTGAACAAGAATTCAATTGAAAATTATAATTTTAGTGATAGGTAGTTAATTAATTAAATACCTATCGCCTATCATTGAGCTCATCCACTAATTGGCCAGTTCATTTTCGGGCAGCATCCAATTAATTAGCTTAATTTTAAGCTCATATTAGTGGGCTTAATAAAATGGTTTTGTGATATAGTATTTCACAAAACATTTTTTAAATAAGTACCTAGTGTCTACAAAAAGCATTTAGGTAACCACAAAGTACAAAGAGCATTTACATTTATAATCACAAAAATTTGAAAAAAGCAAAGTAACTCACGAAATTCCCGTCTACCTGCTACAAAACAGTGCATTGAGACATCCGACGAAGTGAGTTGCTGAGTAATTCACTCTTATACTAACGCGAGGACAAATAAATCAGCAGTTTTATCGATGTTTTATTACTATGAATGTAAAGAACTAACATGGAACTATTTATTTAGGAACCATTTTCACGCGCCAACTTTTTCAATACGAGCAGGGAGCTTATCAAATTTATCTCGCTTACGGCTAGACAGTCTCCTGTGTTGATTGCTGTTTACTTCACTACAAGCATTGTAGAAGAGGATAATACTAACATTAAAAGAGAAATAAACATGGCGTAAACTAAGTAGTGCCCACTAGCTTAGTAAATCCATTAGAATATATACATATTATATTTGAGTGATTTGCAATTATCTTAGTATGTTTTCCAGTGCCCTGAAGATTATTCGTTTAAATAAGTATTTGTAAACAAAAATTAATAAACATCCCATATGGACATCAGACACAGCAGACAAAGAAAGGGCCCACAAAGTCAACAAAGGGCGTCGGTACACGAAGTATTACGCAACGCAACGGTTCACTCGGCGAGGCCGACTTGCGTAACTTGTTCTAACTTAAATTATGTGTATAAAAAGCTCCATAAATAAACTAATGCTGATGGCGCTCAAATAGTGGACAGATTTTTGTTTAAATAAAAGTGCTAAATAATATGTTTAGTACTTATTTTTATGTATTTACCTAATGATTTGTTTAGATGGGATTTCCATATGAAGCGATTACATCAAACAAGACAGCGTCCCGTCAATTGGAAAGCTATTCAAGGAGGCTGCTCACACTTGCTGCTCACAGCCACGCTATTGTCTATAGACTAAGTAAATTGCAACTGCAAATTCAGCGGTACGCTCGATAGCTCGCTCGTAGGCATATTGTACGCAGTCAGGTGTCTCGATGTTTGTCGCATTGTGTTCACAGGTACGGCGTTAAATCAATTTGTTAACCTAGTCCTGATACGAGCATGGTTCGGCATTATTCTGATTTAATTTTAAAACGAAGTCGTGTCTGCATTTCTTTATTCATTTAAACGAGCTAGGATTACAAAGTTACTCATTATTGCTATTCTGACTGATCTGATTTGTAGCGTCCATACCATAATCTGTTAACGATAGAGATTCATACCAATCTTGTGAGGCACGAGTCGCATATTAAAAATGATATACGCAGAGATTTCTTCCTTCCTACAAATGTTTATTTCATCAAATTTGGCAAAGGTTTGTAGGTACGTGTTTTTTTAATGAACATATATCTTTATATTTATATATATTATTTATTTTGACATAGTTTATGAAGAATTCCAAGAACCTGCATTTCATTTGTTGATTCTTTGTTCGTTATTACAATCCGCATAAAAAGGTATTTCTTTACAAGAATATTGTGATAACTTACTGGAAAGGTATCTACAAAATTGTATTTGGCATGATGCCAAGAGCACACCAGATGTTTACGCTGCAGATTGGTTACACACTCGATGATTTTCACTTAAGTGCATCTAAAAATCAAATGCTAACGCTTTGTTTTACAAATAGGTCGTCTTATCTTAATATATCGTCTTTCCGTTTTATTTGGAAACAAATTTTGAAATGCATAATTATACCTTCAATGAAACAAAGAAAAATTTCACGATTTTTAAAATAATAATCTAAGTTACTAAGGGTCTGTTCCACCATTCTCTATTAAGTTCCTAATATCTTAAGTGTCAGATATGTATTATGCCGTCTCTATCTATTTCGCAGTAATAAAATACCATATGTGCGTATATAAGAGACACTTAACAGGCAGCAGTGGAACAAGCTCTAGATATCGATTAACTGACATGTTGCAAGAATGCCATTTTTTCCCTTATGATGTAAGCGTTGAATGCCTAATATGATAGGTAGAAAAATGTATTGGAGTTTGTTCATAGCCGATTTCTCTCGTTATTGCTATAATTTTCAATTAAAAGGTGTACAGCAGTGACAGCAGATTTTACTTTTTTACAAAAGTTTTTAAATAAAATCAGCCTCGAAGAGAAATTACGTCACAGCAATTACGCTGCCTGTGCAGGTCATATTTAATTACTATCTACAGTCGACGTCCTTCCAACCTGGTCAGGGACAACGCGGTTATTTAAAAAGTGCCTGCTACAACTACATTGAAAAATCTGATTAAAAAAAAATAGTAAATTGCAGTATTTACTGTTCGCGTGTAGTAGGCAAGTTGACTGGCGGTAGTACAAGCGCGTGGAAATTTCCTACAAAGCTTACTGGTAATATTAAAATAGCATCCTTAGCACAGCTTTCATGCTCAGCACAAAATAGGCGATAATTAAGTGAAGAGTATTTTTCTTTTAATTTCTTAGAACGTTGCACTAGGTCGAACTACATTCTAATCTGAAAATTGAACTGCGAGCAGTACCTAAGTAAAAAAATGTTTCACTATGTCAGTTTCAAATGATTCACTGTTAATTATTAGACACGGGATTTTTACGGGATTATATAAAAAGTATTTCTAAGTCGCTAATTTCTTGAAAACTTTTTCACATTGGGAAGTAATACGAGCGTTCCTTTTGACTGCACTGAATAAGGTAAGCAATCAGAGACAGCGTACAAGAAAGTCCTACTAAACAGTGGCAAAGTACTCGGTCGTCTGGAAGAAAGTGAATGGTTACAATTATGAAACGATTGTGTTGGTAAGTGTACGGACTGACCTTGCGCTGGATGAGGCTCGTCACGAGCGCCATGAACGAACATGAAACGATTCCGACTTCACGGAAACCGTCCCGCCGGCAACCTGCGACCTACCTTCATAACGCCCTTGTCCCGATAACTATGAGTCGTCGAGTTTAAGAATCACCGATAAGACAGTGTTTTTACGTGTTTTTTTGCAAATTTATAAACATTTAAAAAAAGTTTGCAAATAGGTATTGCATAGGAGCACAGCGGTTATGTTATTCTTATACTTGAACTTACTGGCGAAAAGCAACTTCAAGTAGGTATCCCCTATTAGTACCAATGCACTTGATAGTAAATGTAGTCACAAAGTCATTCATTAATAAATCACAAATGTCATAAAATGTAAAGTAAGTAGGTAAAATTAATAGGTAGTTAATCGATATTGCAAAGTATATATAAATACAATACGTGTACTGCAACTAATTAAATACTTAAATGATATATAAAGTAAAACTAAAACGTGAATTGCGTATCTACTTACTTTGTCCAAGTTATAAGATTGTATAATACACCTCAACAATTTGAAATAATTCTTCACATGAATAAGGGACTAACGTAAAACAATACACGTAATTCTGACATTCTTTTCTTCTAAAAATATATTGTAGGGATTGCTTTCGCTAAGTTTGTTAAATGACAATGACAAGAACATTAATAAAATATTTAAGGCTGAGCGGCATAGCACTTAGTTTAATCATAAGTTACAACATGATATTTTAGTTCACTATAATATGTGCAGAGCAAAGTGCTGAATTGGAACAACTTTGTCTTCCTAAGATATGCAAAGCAGAAGCACTAAGTGAGTTGGAGGGACAAGGCAAGTAACATAAAGGAAAGATTCGAATCTTGCATGCGCCTCGCAGCATCGTCTCAAAGGGATAAAGTAAGTTGATTTTTATCCACTTCTAGTAGTTGTTATTCGACTGACTTGGCATTACATATTATATTTTTCTTTATAGACATTTATACTAGTCGTAACGCATAACGGGTAATCATTCACACAAGTTTTTGTACAAAGAGTGCTTTTTTACGTCGATGTCATATCCGATGACAAAAAGTAACGTCAACAAAAAAGACGTATTGAAAATGTAAAAGGCTGCAAATAACACGGCTCTTCGCTTTTGTTCCATATAAAATAGTTGTTCAAAATATTACTCTTATGTTTAAAATATCACGGGCTCTTTATTGAAAAGCATAATCCTCGTGTGGTACTTTCGTGGTACCACTCGGAAGTGGTGAAAAATCGTACGTATTTATAAAAATACAACTCAAATAGAATTTTTCACTAGCTGAAAAGATTACAACTGTAATATTCGTACTGACTCGTATTTCAAATTCACCATTTGGCTACTTTTAAGTATAACTTCCGATGTTATCTACTTTCAAAAATTGGGCTACAAAAGCTTTTAGCCACTCCATCATATCATTTTTTGTTTTGTAACTTGGTACTTTTAGGTTTCGGTTTGGGCTCGTTGGTGATTCTACACAAAAGCGTAATGTAGAGAATGACATAGACAGCACTCTTTGTACAAGAATCAGTTGCAAAATATATTCGGAAAAATACACCATTAGGGATATCGAGCCCGCAGTAAGAACTTAAACGCTTTGCGGTCTTATGTTGAGGCTTTATGCTATATTTAGACATTATGATATAGAACTGAGCCGTTTCATTACTATATTTGTGGGTTCATCAGTTGATCAGGCCACAGTAAATCACGGGGCGCAAGCGGAATTCTAATCGCGACCGGATTCCGCAGCCACCTACGGCACGCCGGCCCGGCGATCGATGCCGTCTTACATTACACATGCAATTTAATTGAACAACTACAAGATTGTTATAAGCGGGGAACTATCCTTCCCAAACAACTTTAACTACTCTCAAACTTAAAAAATAAAACAAAAAATGTACTAAACGTATTATATGGCATTGCACGCAATTTAATGAAGTTGATTTAGTGTATGCTTTTTTTTAAATTAAACCAAGTGCAGTTGTAAATCAACGACAATACGTACTTTCAACATGAAACTACCGTGACTCAATCACAACTACACAAAACCGGATAACTCACGTCACGTATAAAAGTCTAGTTTCGAATTAGTTGGTAGTTCTTCCTATTGGAGCGCTCGTCCCGGCGGCAGCAAAACGAACACAGTGTTCGTATTGTTCGTGCCAGTGCTCCAAAAGGAAGGACTAATGAACTGGTCCGAAACATGTCGAGCATCACTTAACTTTTATACGCGAGTTACCCGTTTTTGTGTAATTACAATATTCACTAGTGATTGTGCATTATATCTGCCGATGTGAACGTTAACTTTTTTACTTAGCTCTGTTACATGATGTGTTCACTAATATTTGCCTACTTAACTTGGATGTTTATATTTCATTCAAATTTTTTGGCAAATCGCAGGAAAATGATTTGAAGAGCCGGTTCAATAACAAAAAAAAGCCTTCTCTATCCGCAACATCAGTCTTTTGTTCAAATATTAAAGCGAACCGCACTTTCCTTTATCTCTCATTAATAGTTTCTAACCGACCTTTGATGCAGGAAGGTAAACGAATCTGTACAAATAAAATGGCGGGTATTTAAAACTTGGTGAACGTTAAGCTACAGCGTAAAGTTACTCCCGTAATCGGCGTGCTCGTGATAGGGGGTTACGTTTCCTTGCTGCTGACTACAAGAGTATCAAGTAGAGATGTCTAATTATACATAATTATAAGTAGGCTACGAAGCAACCACAAAATGTGAAATTACGTGAATGGAAAATTAATTTTATTAAAGTAGTCCGAAAGGCTTTAGGAACAGATAGCCATCAAAGTCATAGTCATAAAATAAAAGAGTAAACTACGCAGAATGTACCTACATTTCTATCTAATTCGCGGAATGATTGTTAATAACAAAATGTACCTAAAATTTGACTTGATAGATATTATAAGTCGAGTTTTGGAAGATTTTTAAAGATCTTTTAATTTAACGAAACCACCTAAACGTGTTAGAAAACATCGGTATTTCGTAAAAAAATACGAAACAATAAATATTTTATTGAATCAGGCGTTACTTTGCGGAGAAACAATAAATTTATAGGTTATCGATTAAGAGATTTGAAATTGACCACATAATAATTCTTTTTTCGCCTTGACGTTTATAGAAACCAGTATTTGAGCTTAATTACATGACATCCTTGTATTGAAATAGTAAACATGTGACTACTATGTGACATGACATGACAGTTTTCTAGGGTTGACAATATTTTTGGCTTTGATAGTTAATTATATTTTTACGGGGTATTTTGCAACACGTATTTTGTATTTTGTATGTACTAACGATCAAAAAATTACGGTTCTATTTTAAGCAACTTTGTATGGAAAGTTACAGTCCTTAGACATCCATTGTAAAAGGCCTTCAGTCGATAAACTTTAGAATTAAGATTCGTAAAAATAATAATAAAACTGATATACTTATTATCTATATCCTTGAATATTAGGCACTCTAGATCAAATCAATTTCAATAAAACTCATTGTATTCCTTTATCGCTATCTCGCAGGAACAACGCAATTTTCTGGGGATAAAAGTAGCCTAGTAGTAATTTTGACAAACACACATTATACATTTTCACAAACTTCCGAATTAATAATATTGTATTTATTTATCTGCTGCTGTAAACAGGCTGCTAGAAAATCAGATGCGGATTTTTTTTTTATATGAATAGGAAGGCAAACGAGCAAGTGGGGCACCTGATGGCAAGTGATCACCACTGCACATAGACACCCGCAACCCCGGATATTTTGAGGAATAATTATTTGCATCATTGATAATTACTTAAAAGCATACCTACTTAATTATTTACAGTACTTAATGATTATGTTTGGACGGTAATGGTAATTATTATTTTTGCATGAAACAAAATAAATACTACACAATTCAATCAATTCAATTAAATTAAATTAGGTATATATTTTTAATCAATTCTTAGGTTATTAATTACACTCACTGAAAATATCCGCACCTAATTTTCTACCACCTTATGTGTATACATAGACTTCTTGAATGTTCGTATTCATCATTCTTGGTCAATATTCTTCTGCATTGCATAGAAATGACGCTCGAAATACCAATAACCGAGACAAAGCAATTTGCATACATATCATCCGATTATAGTTGCCGTAGAAATTGTTCAGCATAAGTACCCTTATCAAATCTACAGTATGCATCTTAAAGTCCAAATCAAACAAATAACTTGTTATTTAACTTATTCTTAAAAATATTTTTTTTTCTCAATCATGCAGTGAGATATTTATGTTATGTTCCTTATAATTGACGATGAAGTGTAACGTTTCAGGTGCGACTAGACTAGAGGTCTTTTAACGGAATTTCATACAAATTTCCGTTCCACACATTACCAAAGCATCTTGACATTTAGCCATTAAAAAAATCTATAAGCAATTTTTGCGTTATGACAATCTGTCACTACACAACACACACACGTTAAAAAAAACAATAAACGAGGCTTGTTATATTTCACAGTTTTATTTTATTTTGTCTAGTTTAGTTTTAGTTTGTCTGGAAATAAAAGTTTAATTTTTTGGAAGTTTTTAATTTATTTCATTGCATGTTTGATAAAAGCACTACACAAGCCTTGGCCACGAACCTTGCCGGCCTCGTATCTCTAAATGCCTCGTTTGCACTCGGCCATCTATTTGCCAAATAGTGAAGTGCATGACACGCTCCATGCCCGATGCTATCGGACGCTACGCATTCGTAGCTCGATTAATCGAAGCGAATATCGACGCTTCAAAGGCGAAATGGGATTAGCAACACTACATATTTCTGCGTCTCGTGTGCGTGTGACGACTGTCGTGTCGCTTATTCCATCGGTGATTGTCAAAGGCACCGACCTAAATTTTTACTAAACGAAGTCTTTAAAAAAAACTTAACATTGGAGATTAGATAAAATGTCTTTTAGTTAATTTAATTTAGACTGGCTTTTTATGACTTTCCTTCGATTTGTCGATTTTTTTTTTTTTTTACCTCATTGTAAACGTATTTTTACTTATCATTTTACCTGTATCTACATAAAAACAAAAAATAGCTTAGATAAAATAACCTAAACGTCATTATCCACTATTGTAGGTTATCACTTTTATCTGATTAGTTTCGAGAGTCATGTCGCTTGTCCTATTTTACTTGCAATAATTTTTAAAAAACTTTTTTCCTGGATATAAATCTAAACTAGGCGGTTGGGTAGATAGTTTGGAAAAGTTGTTAGATATTTTTTCCTATAAATGTTTCGAAAACAGAACAATTTTTGACACTACCTACCTTCACGTTTTTAGTGGTTATCACTAAGCTACTTATTATCATTACTTAACTTTTTTTAATTATTTAAAGATTATTTACAAAGCCAAGCTTAATAGTGAGGCAATTTACCTTCCCGGCACCCTTATCGATCGGCAAAGCAATTCGAGTACGTACCAGAAGCGAACGAACCAATATGTATAGGCGAGTCCATCGCGCGTCTAAACCGGAATTCATTCGACGCCCAGGCAATCTGTGTTACTCGAAGCAAGGAGAATATTGCTTAATAAATAACTTCTGAGGGACAATGTTATTGATTAATCTTTTAGGTACCCATAACTATTCTTTCATTCCTGAGAAAGCTTATAAACTACTACAACGACACCTTTTTTTAATTTGACAGAATTAAGTACTTCTCTTTAATAAAAAAACCCTTATAATAAAAAGTAGGTATTGTGTCAGTTTTGAAAAATTACTAAGTTATCTTGAGTTAAGCATGAACTTTGCCGGTTCCTGAGACTTCATTCGCATAGACTTCACTTTTAGGAGAATGACGATTTTAAAATTGTTTTTATAACCTAAGGCTGCTTAGTCTTTCCATGAAAACCGTGTGGAAATCCGATAAATCGTTTTAAAGATTAGCATAAACAAACTGATTCTATAACAGACGGCGTTATTTGACGTGCTAGCAATTTTTTTGGTTGACTAGCAATAGAGATTCATATATTTGAAATTATCTTCCAATGGCAATATCATGTTATTTTGACACATGATTTCAATGGATCAACGCCTGCGTATTGCTCCAGGCTGATCTACCTGTGAAAATGTAATGAAAACCTATTCAGGAGTTTCAAAGACTAGTGTAATCTATCATACACATTGACAGACAAAACACTGAAAATCAATTTAAATGTGTTCTATCTACTTACGTTTAAGAAATGCACCTAAGTATATAGTTAATGTGCAGATGTTTTTTCTTTAATGTTTTATGATATTACTAGGTGTTGCACGCGGCTCCGCCCCATTCCTGTTTTTTTTTAAATGTTTTCTCACCATTTAAACCTACTTGCACAAATGTTTCAAAACCAAAATTATTTAAACCGATACAGCCCTTATTATACTGTTCGTCATTGCCGAATATAAAACCACCTATCTTTAAATTTGTAAGATTTAATATGAGAAAATTGAATGAAAAATTAAATAGTGCGGTGATAATTATGTTCGCTACCTAATCCATATAAAACAAACCAAGTGCAACTTCTGACCAAGCGGTTCTGTTTCCAAATTATTTTTTCCCCAATATTTCTGTTCAAAGAAACAAAAAAATAGAATTAGACCATGCATTATTAAAAAAGCATCTGACCTTCAAAGCAAACCTGGTGGAGGCATATTTTAGAAGCAAATGAGCCAATTTGAACTGCAATCGCACCATCCCGGAATCCAATAAGGTTACGTTCGGGGGACAGCTCAAGTTTCTTAATTATTATGTAATCTCCAAGTCGTAGTAGATTCAATCCAAATAAGGGTTCGATATAATATAAGAGCATAATGTAACATAACAAAGCCGAGATACTGAAAATATCATTTTCGATCCTGACGTAAAGCGAAGACAATAGAATATTTAGAATAACGAATATTTAGACAAAATTAATCTACTAAGCTATTTTTCCCAAAAACTAAAAAATCAAACTCAAACCCAGTTGCTTGATGTTATTGCCTTCGTGGCTAAGGCATTGTGGTACATTATGAAAGCGTTGCATGTTAAATCTTGAAGGTTGTTTCCAGAATGTGCCTAAGTATTAATCCGGTTGTCCGCAGGCCAACTTTAACCACTGCCTGAACCCCGATACTCAAATTTATTCCTTTTGCAGAAGTGACATTTGAAAAATTGACGAAAATCAATTGCTTTTTAAAAAAATATATACAATATTTTCACGCGAAATCTATACAGTCCTTAGCTAGGAATTAATATTATATAACCTTTATAAATTATAAGAGCGAGGGTGCTTATTCTATTCGCGTACTTGCTAGTTCCACATCATTTGATTAGGTTTACGCCGCAAATTTATTACACCTTACCGCTTTGTAGTGGCATGACTGACAGTCTTACTACAAGTGAATTAAAAAAAAACTGAGTTTTTAAGAAGGATACCTATCGTACGATAGGCGCGGACGAGGGATGGACTTGAACCAAAATTACAAATAACAAAAGATTTAAATGAAAATAAGACAAGGAGGCTAAAACGTTAATTGTATTCTGTACTGAGGTAGCTACTGTGACAAAGGTGGCACTATAATAAACTAAAAAGTGTAAAAGCACCCCAAAAACTTTGCAAGTTACTAGGAGTTAATGAGACCGCCGTGGGTACGATGGCAGCGAGATCGATCGCTGGTAGCCGGCGGCGGTAGACCTTCCACGGATTTCGCAAATAACTCTACATCCAGTCAAGGTGAAACCGTGCCACAGGTAACGTTACTATTAGTATATTTATAGAGTAAAATGTTCAATGTCAAAAAACCTGCAGACCTAAATTAGTCATGAAACGCGAACACGACAATACGCTTAGTTATTTATTATATCTTTGAAGAAAAAACGTCTTCGTCAAATACAAGCTGTTTTTAGATGGGGAAAAAATTGTACAACCAGAGTCATAAATGTGCTGACAAAATTTGTGTTTTGTCGCTTCCATTCCTCCGTTAATTCCCTGTGGCGGTTCATTATTAATTGTTAAAGCGATAAAGTTCTAATTTCTAACGTATTTAAAACGCTGACTGCAAAGTGTACACCTACTGTGTTGACACGGTAAAATTTTTCCTTTGTCTAAGCGACGTCTTTTCAACCCACAACTACAAAAGAGCAGGTTCTCAAGTTGACGTACATAATATTAGTACATACGTTATAGGTGTATACTTACGTTTTACGCCTAACTTTTGACGGAGTAAGACATTTACGTAATATTTTTACGGTCTTAGACAGTTTTGGCACTTTTGTTTTTATTAGATAGAGTATAACAAAAAGTTGCCCTCTTCAAAGTTAAAAAAAACATCCCTAGTGTCCTTATAAAATAGGAGTTTTGTTTACGCATTTAAAAGTTCTATTGCTTAGTCAGTTCTTTTTTTATTATTATACTATTTACGAATCACGCATTTAAAAAATGTTGTATTTACCTAAAAGTAATACCAGTGTACTCAGTGGAATATAATTACCCTATCAATCCTATCATAGCCACGTTAACTCGTAAAAAATACAACCAGTTTTTTTCGAAACAACTGGACACCTGTATATCCCGCAAGCCACAAAAACCTAGAACTGCAGCCGACTTAACTAAATCATGGACATGGTAAACCTAGAGCAAAGGCATAAAGTCATTGCACCAACACATAAAAAACTTTCGCCACTTAAATTAGTTAAGTAAGTTTGAAATTCAGAAAGTGTTATCAGATTCGGTCGTCCGTTCCCGGAAGTTTCGAAAACATAATTTCAAATGTGTAGTTTTTTGTTCTACTGCTTGGCAAAGGCATCAAACTCGAAGTTCCAAATGGAAAAGTGTGATGTTGAATGTATGTGTGCGTGTAGCTCACCTCTTCTTCGGCTTGCGCCTGGGTCGGCGGCGCTCGCCCTCCAGCTCGGTGTCCGGCCCGCGGCGCCGCGGCCCCGAGGCTCCTCGCCGCTTCTCCGGCTTGCGCTCCTGCTCGCGCTCCTCTACCACGGCCACTCGGGGCACGTATTCATCCTCCTCTATCTGTTTTGGGGTCTGCGGCGCGCCCATCCGAAGACGGCGTTGACGCCACCACAGCACCCACGAGCTGATGTTGTCGCGAATCTTGGAGACGAATGACCCGCGGTCACCAGGTACCTCCGTGGGCAGCACCGTGATTTCCTTTGACAGCGATCTACAGCGTTTACCACTATGCTTAATAGGCGACATTTTCAGTTGTTGTTGAAAATTATCGCTCGTAAGTTAATTAAAAGCTAAGCGTTGTAAGCTATGGCAGTGATGTTGGGCAAGCAGTCTTAACTTTTTATCACGTTTGGAAGGAATGTTTTTTTTTAATTATTACATCAGTCTTTTCGCAACTCTCCACGAAATTCGTTTACACCCAAGCAACAAGCTATTCGATACTCTACTTTATTACTAATAAAACGACTAAGTAAAATTATTTGGCAGGATTGCTGGCAGTAAAAATGATCGCGATCGTCTACATGTTTTTAAGTTTTGCCATAAGAGTGCGAGATGGTTGTCATAGTGACGGCATTGGTACTGGCAGTGGCCGCGGATGGAGTCATGACGGGTGCGCGCGAGATGGTCAGCGGTGAGAAGCGTGTCGCGCTAGCGGTGCTCGCTGTTCGCACTCAACAGGATGTCGGCGTAAATAGCGGTTACGTAACGGGCCGTACACTCCGCGCGAGCGTGAGGCCGCGTCGACGCCGGGCGCGCGAATGTTGCGGAGCGGAGGCTTTGCTCGCATCGCATGGAGCCGCCCGCCGCCCGCCGCCCCGCGCCGCGCCGCCCGTTTCTCGCATGCCGCCCTGCCTGCTGATAACACCGCCGCCTCCCCTCCTAGCCCCGACCCTACCTGTAGTGCCTGTGCCGAGGACGAGGACGAGGACGACGCAGCGCTATTGTCCTTAGTGTTGGTCATTCCTAGGGTTTATTTAGTACACAAAGTACGGACACAATAACCTTGATGTCCGTCAATCCATACAACTGTACTACTTATTATTACTCAGTGGAACTTAACTAAGTGCTCTTCGGCAAATAAAAGATTCTATAGATTTTTCATTAAGTAATCATGTCTCATAGAATCTTTCGAATCTTACGTTGATAAAGTTTTTTAATGCAGTCAAAGAATCAGTCCAACCCCTTCAAGTTTCCCGGGGTCAGTGAACGATTTGATTTGATTCGCAACGTTTATAAAACTAAGACCCATTGACCCTGGCGACTTTCGATATCATTAGGTATCTATTCTAAAAGCTAACGCCGCTGGAATTAGCTTCAGATAGAGTCAGATCACTTAGTAGAGTTTTCGCCGGTATGAAAAATTAAGGATTAGTTTTTGTTTCGTCTCTAACCATTACAAAATGATTAAACATGGATATATTATACGTCATTCGTCAAAGTCTCTATATTTGCGTTCCACCGAGTATAAACTTTTTTATTCAGAGGGCTTCCCTGTAAGGTGGAGATTTTCAAAGCATATGATTGTAAAATAAAACCATAAATCTTGTATAATTAATATATTTTTCACTAACACAATTTATAGTGTAAAAATTACGGGTACAATGCGAACAGGAATTACTGACCATTTGCATAGCTGTTGGTCAGATTAGTTCCTGGGAATAATTGCATACAGAACATTCGCGTGACACAACCAGATAACGAACAACATGTTTAAATATGTTTCACCTTCCTTAAGGTAAGGCGGGGAAATATTGAAAACTAACAAACATGTCCAAGAGAAACACCGTCCAATAACGCGATAACTACTTAAGTACCTTTAGCCTTCTTCATTTATTCTTTGTTTTGTTGTTGTTTACCGAAAGGGTAATGGGTAATCTTGTAAGCAAAGCTCCAGTGTGTTCCGTCATTCAGTTTTACTCGCCTTACCGCGATAAGGTTCAGGTTACGTAATTATCTGCTCCAAAAAGTTGATTTTTCTGAAAGCTTCAAGGCCTTCGTATCACCAATCACCTAACATAAACCAACTTTTTTTAGCTTGAAATTGTTAGGCGAATAGGTGTTGTTTTTATTTCATGAGAGATTTATTGAAACAGATTGATAACTAAAATTCGGCAAACTTCCTTTATTATGACATGAGCCTCATGAAAAACATCTTCATACAGAGACCTGCAATAATACAGTTTACTATCCAGCCAGCAGAGGCTGCAGTGGCCAATAATATTTTTATTAGTGTACGACCCGAGGGGGGGCCTCAAGGCCGGAACAAAACATCGCCTGCTATCGGCATAAGGCTGCTCTTAACGGCCAGACACATGTTCAAACCCAGACGGTTTATCGTCACTTCACAAACATGACATACATGCGTATGTGTACGCATCATTACATAAATTTATCATTTGGAAAACATATACGTTTATAAATTATACATTTTTAAAACCAACTTAACCAAACGTATTAAAATCAGGCGTTAGTCGGAATATTATATAAAAAATTATAACGTTTTTCATAAGTAACAATAGGTAAGACAAGTCAAATGAGCAATTGGATCACCTGGTGTTAAGTCAGCACTCGCACCCATGGACACCCGCAACACTGAGTGTGTGGGACAAGATAACAATACATAGTCAGTACAAAGGCGATAGAATATATATTTATAACAATAACTATGTAAGATAGGTTTTAAAAATGTACCCATACGATTACATCTGTTGCAGCGTCGTCAAAATAAAAAACAATATTAACGTGCATTATAAAGACTCGGGATTTTACAGAAAAAGATTGTCACAAGAATACGAATCCGACATTAAAAGGGGGTTGGGACGGATAAAACGAACTAGAAACGTTCGTGAAATTTACCATTACTTAGGGTGTTTTACTTCACAATGTTACTGGACGCCCTATTTTCTACTTTTAAATGATCAATGCATTTGCAGACACTTAGTTTTTTATTAAAAAAAATTTGTTGAGGATGGAGGATAGATCGGAAGAACTTTTTTCAGCTTTTGCTGCATTGGAGATTGTGCGCTAAATTTTACATTTGAAGAAACACAGTGACGTTTTTCTGTGTCGAACGAAACACAAAACAAATAACTATGAGAAGATTTTTTTACTTTAAAAACAGACGTCGTTGTTCTTTTAAAACCTTTTAAACCCTGTGTAATGCACAGAACAATTATTAATTAAAAAATGTCATTTGAGAAGCGAGTAAATACAATTGACAATAGACCTTTGCTCAAGCTCTATGAGCACTAGTAGGTACTCGCTTTTGTCTTTAAGAATGCCTTTGTGAAATTTTAAAATTAATAATTTACTGTTCAAAGTAGTACAAGAGTAGAAAAAGGTAATTCAATTTTGTCAAAGCGGCTGCAAACCTTTTGTTGCTATGTAATCTTGTATGTACTTTTAATATATAAAATTAGTATTGGTATTTTGTTCGCTTCATTGTATTGTAAGAAATTTTTGACCATGACCTGAAGCTAGGTACCTACTTACTTTCAAATGTGTAGTAGGTACTCCGACGAAAATGCGATAATCAAGTACCTACCTACCGTCAGCGAAAATATCTAAATAAAATAATGGAAGAGAAATTATTATAAGCCTATATTTAGATTAACTTCGTAAATCGCACCCTTCGTGGAAGAAAGACGTAAGTCCCATAGTAAGTCAATAGGACTTACGTCTTTCTTCCAAGAAGGGTGCGAAATGTTGTTGTTATTAATTGTTTGCCTCAAATCTTGCAATTGAAAGCTGATTTATTTTCAAGGGTTGGACTGGCTTGAAATTTGGTACGTGTAATAAGTATAAAGACAATCATGCCATAGTACGGCCGATTTCCTAACATAGGTATTCACTTTTTCATCCTCATTGTATACAAAACTGGATACTTAGGAAACTGACGGCCTGCAATCGGCAAAAAGCTTGTACACTATTTTTTTTTAATTAAATTTTACTTCACTGTGTTGTCGATGGGAAACAGTCACGTTAATCACCTAATGGAAAAAAATTACCGCCGGTTCAAGGACGCCCGAAAATCATATACATCACGCGCTAATTGCTTATCCTGAACAAACGATTTATCTTGTAGATAACTAGCTTTTGCCCGCATCTTCGTCTACTCAGAATCAAAATATGCGCTATAACTTCTTCCTCTCTCCCATCGCAGCCCAGCTAAATGCGAGTCGTACTTTAGCACGAAGGATTTCGTACTGCCTACCTACCTCAACGAAATAAACCCGTTTCTTGCATGGACACCCCATTCCATTATTTTTTATCCCATCTTTTTGTTCTGTGAGAAATTCTAAAAATAACTTTAAACTACGCCTACGTGATCTTCAAAGAACATATCAACTAAATACAAAGTCTATATTTTCTATAGGTACCGTCCTTTTAGTCCGTGGGAAAATTGGAAAATCCCATAGCAGTGCATCTCTGTGATTATCAAGGAAATATGTCTGCCAAATACTAAGAAACTATATTAGCAAGTCACTTAAGTACTCTTTTTTTTCTTATCCCAATTTCACAAAATCCGGAAATCAGTTTTCAGATGTCATAATTACGTACTGGTGTGCTAGATTTAATGATTCTAGTAATAATAGTTACGGAGATAAGAAAATTTCAAAGTAATAACCCCAATAATAATCCAGGATCCAAATAATATCAGCGTCGAGCCACTTTTAGTGAGCCGACAAGTGCTGAGTGGACTCCTTTTCCGCATTTGCACTTTGTTTCCACTTCTATTTTGCATTTTTTTAACATGAACATTATTGTAGAAGGTGTGTTTCTGTGAAATAAAGATCTCTTATTCTTATTCTCATAAAATAAATACTTTTTTTCTTCGTATCCCGCGGTAATTTCGAAAAGTCTTGACATTCATTTTGTGTGCCAAATTTCAAGACTAGTAATTGTTTATAGTAGTGGAAATAGGTTCCCTACATACTGAAACAAAATTTATTTACGTTTTGATTCTAGGCAACTGCGACCTTTGATATGTTTATCGCTATCCCGCGGGAACTACGCAATTTTCCGGAACATAAAGTAGCTCTGGCTCTGGGTGATTTTCTCAACAGATTAGTAAAGTTTGCATCAAAATCCGCTTAGCCTTCACGTGATACGCTTGCAAATATACAGAAAAACAAATATATGAAAAAAACGCATCGAAATCGGTCCATCTGCTTGAGAGCTACGACGCCACACACAGATAAAAACACAGAGACATCGATGTCAAACTTATAATACCCCTCTTCTTGCGTCGGGGGTTAATAAGTAAGTGTACCGCTAATCCACTATGTTTGGGCACGTCTGCCAGCAGGAATGGCCTTATATAGCACGATCCCGCGAGGTGAGTTCACTTATCGTTGTGCCATCGACCCTGCTCGTCGGTAGGTAATAGTGCTGTGCCATAAATCAAAAAAAACACACACACACACACACACACACAAATCACGTCTTTATCCCTTACGGAGTAGACAGAGCCTAAGGTAACAAGACCTACAGGCCACGTTTAACAATGGTATGGGCGTATAGATAGAAAGGGGAATCAAATCAAATCAAAAACATCATGCTATTTTGTTAAAATGAGGACTACCTACAATCGAATTAACTGGTTCCTGACCAACCGTATAACGTTCTCACAGTAGGTAATTGTCCCAATGATTTCCTATTATCAATTCAATTATCAATTTTATTCATTATGTACTGCGAAAGGCTCCCCAATGTGATAGGGATCAATTAGTCCAATAGCTCGAGATTTAGTACGTATTGGCTGTATACCGTATACCGCCAATTTATTGCCTCTTTAGGTTTGGTTGTTTTAAAATCGTTCTTTTGACTAAAATTTCAGAAAAAATTGAGATAGACCCGTAAGTTTCAAAAAAGTAAAGAACCATCGCATATTAGCTTCTTGAAAAACCATGAACACACTTGACACTTATTTACGACCGTTCCAGTTTAGAAATCATATCAATCACAATACCGAGGCGTGACAAATTGGTGTGACCACCAAATTATTATGCTCTTCGAGAGTAAGACAGCAAAGAAAATTGATAGAATCCGTCGCTTTACTCACTCACGAATAAAAGAATATAAACAAATAAGTATGAGTAGGTAAGTAGGCTTGAATTGTAAAGGGTGTGATGCGATTTAAGTTTTAATATTCAGTGCCTACGAACACCGCAGTAGGTGACCTTGCCCTAGAAATCGCTACAAACCTGACGTCCACACTTCACTCGGCAATTCCAAACGTAATTTATGTAATCGTTCATTTTTCAGTCCGTGCGGAAACGCCCCTGGAGTTGTTAAAGCAATTGCGTAACAGTTATTACCCCTTTGGCCACATAACCACTCTCATTTCGTCAGTGGTAGCTAACTGCTTGCAAATACTAACTATATATATTTAGGCGTCGTCGCTAAGGCCTTCTACAGGTAAAAGATGTTAACCGTTTCAAATTAATATTTAACGTCTCGGTAATTTTCAATGACTTAGTTGAAATCGAAAATATAAGATGCAGAGCATGGAATATTTGAACGTGTTCAATATTTATTTTACAGAAGATGGCAATAGAGCTCCTATCAAACTATCATTCTATGATCTATTTACATAAATTTTCCATAGTTCTTGAGTGACGTGCCTAGTTTTATTATTTCCACGTGTGTGAAATCGTAGCACAAATCTCATTGCGACAAAATATGAAAATAGCCTGATGACGCCAGTAGATACACTAAAGAACAATGACTATGTGAAATACGAACTGCAACAGCCAAGGCAAATAGCATTTTTATCAGCGCAAAATGTCGTTTTTTACCGATTCCTGCTTCAAACTATAGCAACTAATTCGGCACGTATCCAAATAAAAACAAATCAGGAAGATTAAAGCAATCTTCTTACTCTTCATTATTCCATAATTCGTAATCGCAACTGCTAACGTTAACCCGAATGACAGCACTTGTTACACACACGTAATTAGACACATCAACAGCCCCGTTGCAATCCGTTTTTCTTATTTAGATTCCGCCCTTTTATTAAATTATTACTTATGCAGAAGGCCAGAGACCGTTCACTGTGGCATTGAAAGAGGCCCTGATCAAACAGTGGATGTTTCCGGCTGATAAAGATGATATTGTCGACCTTTATTCAGAACACTTAAGACAAGGATTTACATAAATATAAGGCACCTGTTAGTCGAAGGCGACTACTGCGTCGTACCCCAGATTAGAAAACAGGCAGGCCGCTGAGCTGATTGGCTGATATGACATGCAGCTTGAGATGATATTAGCGCAGGATTGGGCAAAAGTTGTATGGAAACGCGAGTAGAGATCTTTGTCCAATAGTTTGTGGGTTTGGTTTGATCTGATGTCGTTACTTATTTGATACTATATTTCATTTAGGAAAAATTGACGGCTTTTCGTTTTTTTCTAATGCATGTAACCTTTGGTAATTCAGAGGCAGTTTACTCAGTATCCTTCAACCAGATGGTATCGCCGCTCGTATCGGGCGACCTTGACTGCGTACTTGACACGGGCGTTGCGGGCAGGCGCGGCCTTGGGCCCGCCCCGCCCGCCCCCGCCCGCGGGAAGACGCCGCGATCTCAGTCGGCCCGACAACCATTGTTGCTACTGATCAGTGCATGAAAACCGTCGCGCTCAGAGACACCAATTAGCAATTAACCGTTATTATCGGGATAAAAACTGTAAAGGATTAATTTTAGGATTTATGTCTTTAACGCGGCAGCCTGTCTTTATAGCTTAATGCCCATTTAAAGACCTAATGTGACATATAATATATAACAGTATGACGTATTAAACACATATATTTGGTTGCTAAACGTGGCCTCTAGGTCTTGTTACCTTAGACTCTGTCTACCCCGTAAGGGATAGAGACTGGGAGAGAGTATGCATGTATGTATTTGGTTGCTGAAAATAACGTGCTTATTGGTTTGTTTCGAGTTGTATTTTCCCACACAAATAGGTAATAAGAAAAATGTTTATGATATTAATGATAACTATAATTATGTACCAATTTACTTGGGTAAGTTCAATTCATACAAATTGTAAACATTATATTCACATCACTATTTTGATTCCCCTTTCCACCTATACGCCCACAATCGTGCTAAACGTGGCCTTTAGGTCTTGTTACTTTAGGTTCTGTCTTCCCCGTAAGGGATAAAGACGTGATTTATGAACGTATGTGTAAACATAATATTTTTAGTCTCAAGTCATTTTTTTTATAATTCTGCAGATGCATAAGTACCTACCAGAACAGAATCGTAACACAATCATGAAACGGGCTTACAAATAAAATAAATATTTCGTCGGAACCACTAGTTGCAGTTTTTAGACCACAACCGTCGTTGTGTATGTAAATAACTAATATAAAATGATCTCACACTGCCTACATTTTGCTTAGGAGCAGGGTTCTGCTAGCACTCTTACACGCACAGATAGGTACACACATCATACACTAATTGCCGAATTTGGGCGGAACCTTACCGTTTCACACTGAGAGCGCCGAAATGGTTTCACCGTGATTTTGTCATATGAGCATCAAAATAATTAAAAACTCCAACATCGATTGGACTGGATTTAATTGGTTTTGCACCTGAAAAACAACGAATGTCCAGGAATTGATGACATACCGGGAACTGTGAAAATATGGGCTAGGAGCGGTGCAATTACGGCTTTTCGATATTATTACTAGGAATGTGAAAAATAGCCTTTTAAATGGATTGGCGACTGAAAAACAAAATGTCCAAAAATTGATGGGTTACCGGGGTAGCTGTGGAAAGGGGGAGGAGCGGTGCAATCAAGGCTTTTTCATAATATGATTTCGGAGTAGGAAAAACAGCCTTTGAAGTGGCTTTGAATGGTACACAGTGGGTTAAAAAAATATCGGTATTAAAATTATCTATATATCAACAATTCAAAAAGATTCATAGAACAATTCGTAGAGCAAACAAACATAAACAAAAATTAAATGCATTAAGGCAAAATGTATTAAATTGAACATACGAAGCTGAAAATAATTAATGACTAATTATTTCCAACCACCATTAAACTGGCTTTATCAGAGCGAGCGTTGGAAGCGCCCAAAACATAATATTTAATAGCCATGTTGGTTAAGTTCTTAAAGCCTGAAACACAGGATTTCCTAGTTCAGGCATATGAGTTGTTAACTTAGATTTATAAGGAAACTTTGTTCTTTGTTATAATTCGCACCCTTCGTGGATGAAAGACGTAAGTCCTATTGACTTACCATGGGACTTACGTCTTTCTTCCACGAAGGGTGCGAATTGTGTAAACACTTATGAATAAATTATCTTATCTATGTTATCTATCTATATAAGTAGGTTACAATAATGAATTAAATACATATTATCCGTTTTTAGACAAGATAAATCATAGTACACATACATGCATACACAAATCACGTCTTTATCCCTTACGGGGTAGACAGAGCCTAAGGTAACAATACCCACAGGCCACGTTTAGCAAGATTGTGGGCGTAGGTATAGGTGGAAAAAGAAATAATAGTGATGGGTTGCTAGCCGCATCGCCTATAACATAATCTAACATAATCTATAATCATAGTGTGTGTACAATAACTCCTACTTATTTTTGTACATTGATATTCTTAAAACCGACGAGCATGTATGAAGAGATTAATGACTGTGGATGAAGCGAAAGAAATATGTCAGGATCGTAGCAAGTGGAACAAAGTAGTCTCTGCCTACCCCTATGGGAAAGAGGCGTGACGGTATGTATGTATGTATGTATATTCTTAAAAGTGTAGGAATAATCAATTCTGAATATCTCAACTAGTAAATTTTCGTTAAAACATTAGTTACCTATGTAACTCGAAAGTACAACTGCGGTTTGGAGCCTTCAGTAGCAAATAAAGCAGACTGGACCGCTACAAGTAGTAAGATCTTTCGAGTACATCTGGCTGCAAGTTGAAAAGTATGCGCAGCACTAGTTATTGCTACACTCCAACTTAAAATTGAAATATAACTTCAGCACAGGAAACTTTTAGTATAAAATATCAATATTAATGCAAACGTAGATCTTCAGGGTACCTATTGAATTTCCTTTTCAATGATAACTTTGTAACTGTCTTAGTTATTGCTTTTGTTTTCAATCCAATTAGTTTCATTAGCTTTGCATTCGACGTTCTTCCTTCCAAGCGGGTCTGGGAGCAAAGAAAAAACATAGAATGTACCAGGTTGCTACTCTTCCCGCGCAGATAGTACAAGCTCATTGAAGGAATGGGTGAAAATCTTAGGAATCATGTTACAGGAGGTGCGGCTAGCAAACCATCCCTATTTCGATCCCACTTTCCACCTATACGCCGACAATCATGCTAAACGTGACCTTTAATTATTGTTACCTGCTTAGCTTTTGTCACCACATAAATGATAAAGACGTGATTTATGTATGTATTTATGTATGCAATCGACGTTCAATTGAAAGTCAAGCGATATGAGTTTTTTTTTCAGTGAATGTTACACATAAAATGTACTTTTATCTACGCACATAAATCATAAGTGCTCTAAAATGCGTTCTAAAACCGTAGGAAATGACCTGCATTATTACACCCTTACAAAAATCTATACTGTAGGTAATAATATTAAAGTACAAATTTTACCTACTACCACAGACAAAAAAGTACTCATGATATACATAACATATACAAATACATACATATAAACATTCATAAATCATGTCTTTATCCCTTACGGGGTAGACACCAGTATAATTAGTTATCACTACATAGTATAAAATAAAGTCGCTTTCTCTGTCCCTGTGTCCCTATGTCTAAAACTACAAAACGGATTTTGATGCGGTTTTTTTTAATAGATAGAGTGATTTAAGTGAAAGGTTTATGTATGTATGTAAACTCTTTATTGCACATAAAAATTAAAAAAAAATACAGAAATACACAGAAAATAGTACAAAGGCGAACTTATCCCTAAGAAGGGATTAACAAAAAGTGCATTTAATAAATAATCTTATATTTTATGTGATTCGGGCTAAGACATCTCGGGGCTATTTAAACGGCACTTTCATCAAAAATAACTATGTGATTTAATTAAAATGTAATGAAGTGCAAAAGTGGGAAGTGACTAAAAATAGATGAAGATCCGCGCCATCAGTCGCAACCGCATGCAAAATGAGACAAATTGGGTGCACGACCCATAAAAGAGTCCAAATTTGCAATTTATGAGGACTTGTTTAGTGTTGCACGAGTAATTGTTTTTCTCAGGCTTATTATTATTACTGTCGACAACTCGCCAGCCTAGTTTCTATTGTCTTACTTAAATACGAACGTATAGTTCCGGTCCGCCGGTCGCAAAGGATTCCACTTAATAGCAAAAGGAATTTTATTTTATTATTCCACGGATCGAAAAAAAGTACCAGGATATAAACGTCATTGGTACAGAAAGACAGGCGGTATGATTCCAGAGTGGGAAAATGCCTGTTTAAATGAGGTCAGGTCAAGGTCGGGCGGAGTCGTCTGGGGAGAACAGGATGCGACACACTTCGTGCCGCGCGGCCGACGTCCACACATCGCTTCAAATAATATCCACACGAGCATATCGATTCACGTACTGTGCATTAAAATATTGCTGCCAGATTTTTCATCCTATTTTCCACTCTCGACTCGACGCGGATATAACTTTGCATTTATTTTGAAACTTTTCAAACATTGATATTAGTACTTATGTTTTATATAGCTGTTTACTGCGGCTTCACCCCCGTTCCAATTTTTTCTAATTAATTATTATGTTTTTCTCTCCATAAAACATTCCGTGTTGCCAAAAAAACCGGCCAAGTGCGAGTCAGGCTTGCGCACCGAGGGCTCCGTAAATTAGCCAAGTTATTATAAAATCCAGTGTTAGCAGAGCCCTGTCTCTAAGCAAAATGTAGGCACTGAGAGGTCATTTTATATTAGTAGTTTTCATAGACATTAAAAAATCAGATTTTTAGACTTATTGCATTAGTTGTGCTGTAAGAGCTACCTTCATAGCTAATTTTAATTTCTAGAACAACTGAAAGTACCCCATTGGTATTTCGAGCTCGGCAATTTGTATGGAAACACCTTTTCTAATGACTACTGTATCTTTTGATTTAGTTGACTCGGAGGGTTTGTTTTTTCACAGCTCCAAGGGACTGTAGACTTCAGTATTTGTTATCAATTTCAATTTTATAACTCTTCACGTTCCTGAGACGGGTCTTGACGGACAGACAGACAGATAACGAAGTGATCTTATAAGGGTTCCTTTTTTCCTTTAGAGGTACGGAACCTCGATTAACCGAATCGGTCCAGCCGTTCTCGAGTCTAGCGCATAGCTACATACATTTATTTTTTATAGTATTATATACTCTTCTACAAAAAAGTAGGTTAAAATGCAACGTCGTTCAATCAAATTGTGTCATCTTGTGTGACTTTAACTAAACCGCGACCAATATTCCATGCTGAGCCGACGTCCTGATTTCGCGGTCCTAAAGTACGGCACTTCGGAGTCAACAAGGCCATATAAAAGAGCAAGTTGCCGATGAATAATCCTGGCTACTAGGTTGTGTCTGTAGAAGTACTCGCCGTTAGCCAGATGAGAACAACCGGAAATGATATGCCTGAGTGGACTCCGGGGCGGTGGCATGCCCGACATATGTCGACCGTACCGTCCTTCAGGATATATTTCCGGTAGTTGTTCGTTATGATGACCTCGTCAGCAATTGCACGCACAAAACCCTCGGTTTCCCCAAAAAGGTTAATGAAGCGCAGCCAGTTCACCGACGCGAGTTGATCTACATCAGGCCCATTGAGGGCCCGGTAAAACCGCCCGTGTACCTCCTTGCTCTTCCATACATGTCCCTGGGATCCTCAGTACTCAACACCATAGGTCAACCACGTTAGTCATGGGACACCATCGAAGTTATTTCGTAGCAACTAGAACGTTTTTTATCTCACTCTCATTACGCATTGTTCGTATATGTTTCGCTTGCTTACCGCTGCAATATTATCTCCGAATAGAGGCTCAGCCTACTTCTCTCAGGGGACTCGTGAACGCGGCTCGACAGCGGCGCCGTACAGCGGGATGAAGGACCAAACCAGCAAAGTAAAAGCTAAATTAAAAATACCCGCTGGAAATGCCCGAAAAAGCTGTACCTATAAAAATTGAGAACCTGGGTAAAGGAAAATCGAATTTTGCTCAGTTTTAGAGTTCCTTATTCAACATGAACCCTTATTTACTAACTTACGTGTGATTTTGGTTAGTATGCGAAAAACAACTGTCGTTTTTACTGTTCATCTGTCCTTGCACTTTTCGGGGACTTGTTACATTATTGGTTTACCGGACATATTTTATTTAACATACATACATACATATATCATATATCACGTCTTTATCCCTTACGGGGTAGACAGGGTCAAAGGTAACAAAACCTTAAGGCCACGTTTACCATGGTTAAATGCGTATATTTTATTTAACGCTCTTAGATTTAGGACATAATAATAATAATTTCTTTGTTTCAGGTGCTCGAACCGACTATTACCGTGACTGCGCAGCGATCATCACGGAAAGGACTATGTTCGCCGATAAGCCTGATATTACGATCCCCCATGACGTGAACCTCGTGAAGGCCGAGAAGGACAAAGTACCTTGACTAGGTCACGAGGTTACCGCCATGTGGCCTGTTGATTCGACGATCACTGTCCCGATTGTCTAATAGCGAAGAGCCTTGACCATCACCTTAAAAGGCTCTCACTGGGTGGTTGGGTCAAGGGCCAGATACAGAAGGCGGTACTCCTGGACACAGCTCGGATAGTCAGGAGGTTCCTCTCTCTGTCACCCTGACCACCGGTAACTTAGGCTTCGCCTCGCTGCCGGCGGCACCCTAGGTTAGGTTTTTATAATGTTTTTATATTTTGTATTAATATTGTTTTATTAGTAAGAACTAAGAACCTAACTTATGATAAAAAGAAATATACAGAAAATAATAATAACACACTGACAAAACGACCAAATACACAGATCTCTCAATTGAAATCAAAACACAATGGCAGGTGAATGATGTACTATAATAATAATTCTCTCTACAACTGGCGTTATTCCCAAAACACTCCACGCAGGCCTCCGGGCTCTCGATATACCTCTATCCGCATAAAAACTCCTAAAAAAGCTGTCATCCTCAACACGCATGCCGTATAGTAAGAATATTCTTGTCCATGTCATAAATTAGCATAAAATTAAAGCACTTGGCTTAGGCCCGTGCGAAGTATTTCCTCCCAGGGTGAGATTCAGTTAAAAACAAGAAAATAATAATAATAAATTGCAGTAAATGTAGTGAAGGGATGGTACATAATTCAAAGAACCATACCGTCAGACTTTAATAAGCCATGCAATTTTTTTTACAATTACTTAACACTACATAAACAATTTTAATGTCACTAAATTTTCAACAGATTAATGGTTATAGAATAGATAAATAAACAATTAAAATTCACAGAATGAGGTTTACAATAAAAACTACTCGTAACCTAACGCTTCATAGTGATTAATCAAACGCCGCAGTGTAGTTGCACGAAATTAGTTGCATAATGTAAGTTCAGCTTTAGATAGCTTACGATTGGAAGGCGAGTTTCAAAGTGACAAAACTGAAACAGATGCTGAATACAATGATGTTCGACGATTGACCAACTTTTTATTGCACCTAACACGGAGAATGTTAAAATATAATACTCCTTTATTTATAAACGTATCCGTACTCGTATATGTATAGGTGTTAGCGCCCGTTGGTGCGTGGAACTGAAATTTAAACCTCCTTTTGGATTTCAAATTAGCGTAGATCGTAGCGTATCGATCTGAACAAAGCCCGTTACTACCTACACCATGTTCGGTATAATACAAACGGCTTTGTCTGCAACTCCAACTACAATTTAATTCTTTCATTGTTTTTTTATTGAATTGTGTAAGAAGTTCCTACGTACATTGCTATTTGTGAAGCATTGAGTTTGCACTTGATTATAAATGCAATAATATACGCCACGAAAAAGCACGATATGGTACATCGAAACCACCTACTTTGTCCATACAAATAAATTTGGTTGGGTTATGTTTTAGGTACTGTAGGAATAGGTTCTGCTAGTTTTACACTGGCAGGTTTCGGTTGCTGGCTGCATTTAGAGTTCAGGTTCCGAATATCGAACACTGGTTCGATATTTTAAAATATTTTGTTTTGGAACTTGGAACGGCTCTCAGATCAGCTCGGAGTCCTAATAAACCAGAAATATGAAAGTTTGTGTTTTAAATCTTTGTAGCTTGGGCCATATGCTACATCAGTTTGTTTAGGAACACATTTAACACGATTCCCGTACAGTTTTAAGTGCAACGTCAGGCAGCTCTACAGTACCTACTAAACAATAAATGAATCGAGAACGGTCGAACTACGTCGGTTATTTTTTTAAATTTGATTCGATAAAGGTTCTTATGAGGAAAAAATTGGGAAAATTGCTCGACAATTGCTAAAGAACATAGAATATAGGTATAATAAATATCAGCGATATTCAAATTTTATCCTTGCCTTGTGTCGTGAGGCCTTCTTAACTACTTTTGCCAAATTACTTAAAACAATGCCAGCGAAAAATTCACTAGGTAGATAAAAATATGTAGATTTTGAAACCCACAATTTTTAAAAACAAGAAAAATGCTTTCAAAATTTTATACAACCTATGTTGTAATTCACACGAACGTAAGTAGAAAATTTTTCTACAGCTGTTCCCTTTTAACATTAAACTACCGTGACATTAAAACGTTATTGACATATATTTATGGGGACTAGCTTTTGGCCGCGACTTCGTCCGCGCAGAATCAAAATTTCCACTTAAACTTCTTCCTCTTTCCTATCGAAACCAGCCAAATGCGAGTCGTACTTTAGCACGAAAGATTTTGTACTACCTGTCTACCTCAACGAAATAAATACTTTTCTTGCACCACCTTTGAATGGTAAACAGTGATGTAATCAAAAGTCGACCAATAAACTATACTAGCAAGTCAGTTACTCTTTTCTTATCCCACGGGATTTCCGCAAAATCCTACAATCAGTGTACAGATATCATAATTACCTACTGGTATGCCATATTTAAAGATTCTAGTCATAATAGGTTACGGAGATAAGATTTCAAAGTTATAATATAAATCCCCTTCTTCTCCCTATCCCGCGGGAAATTCGAAAAGTCTTGACATTCATTTTCAGCAGTTTAGATTCTCTACATGTGTGGCAAATTTCAAGACTCTTGTAATTGTAGTTATGGAGATAGGCTCCCTTTTCAGTGGACTTACAAATCCCATTTATTCCCTATCCCGTGAGAATTTTGAAAAATCCCTCCTTAGTGTGCACCTCTATGATACTGAATACTGAAGTATTATTTATTTAAGCTGCGACTCTAGGTAGCTACAACCTTTGACATGTGTATCGTTACCTCGCGGGAACTATGCAGTTTTCTGGGATAAAATGTAGCTAAGTGTATTACACCATGCAATTATTCAAAAAACTAGCTAGCGAGTCGCTCAAAGCGACTAGTGATTGCGCGTCAGGGTCAACTTCAAGTCGTACCTATATTTGTCACTGACGCTAAAAGTAAAGTGCAATTTTTAATCGACACTGGGTCAGATCTGTGTGTTTACCCTTTAAGTTATTTACGTGGGCAAAAGCGTCATAAAACTAATTATGAGCTTATTGCCGCGAACAATACTGTGATTTGTACTTATGGCTGGTTGAGTTTGTCCCTAGACTTTTAATTCACGCCGTAGTTTTTCTTGGCAGTTTGTTGTAACGGATGTGAGCAAGCCGATAATAAGTGTAGATTTTCTATCCTTTTATAATTTGCTGGTTGATATTCGCAATGCGCTTAACTGACAGTATTACATCGCTCACATCAGTCGCCCTTGTTGCTTCTACCTGTCCCTGCCCGCAAATAAAGGTTGTTACAGGTGACATCAAGTACCATAACCTGTTACAAGAGTATCCTGATATAACGCGGCCAGTTGGAAGTTCACATGAACGTAAATGTAAGCACCTACCATAAAAATGGCTACTGAACGCTATGCATGGCCAGGCATCAAGAAGGATTGCAGAAGCTTGGCGCGAACGTGCATTCCATGTCAAAAATCTAAAGTATCTCGACACGTTCACGCGCCAGTTCACGATTTTAAAGTTCCTTCGGGCCGCTTTTCCCATGTTCACGTAGATCTAATAGGGCCACTTCCGATTTCAAACGGATATAAATATTGTCTTACAGCCGTCGACAGGTTTACGCGGTGGCCCGAGGCAGTTCCGCTGACGGATATTACGGCTGAAAGTGTGGCCAAAGCATTTATATCTACGGCATCTACGTGGATATCTCGTTTTGGTTGCTCCGAAAAAGTACCACAGCCAGGGGTAGGCAATTTGAATCTCACCTTTTCAGTAAGATTGCGTCAATCATCGGTTTGCATCATCTTAAAACTACTGCGTACCATCCCGCTGCCAATGGTCTTGTTGAACGCTTTCATCGACAGTTAAAGCCAGCAATAATGTGCCACGCTGACGAGTGCTGGACAGAAACCCTTGGACACGGCTAGCCTTCCTGTATATATTATTCTTCAGTGTTTCCTTCTAAATATAGAGTTATATATTTATTGTGGAGTGCCTTGTTTCCTTTTAGCATCCATACACGGAGAGAAATGAATTAGCCGTGATAGCTAAGCTCCCTTTGCTGAAATTTTCTTTGCTGTGGCATACAATTTGTTTGCAACTGTAACAAGGCCATGTCTATAGCAACTAAAACCAGTTAGCTACCACTGATAACGATATTTAGCTAAACGAATTTCAAATAATTTGCTAACAGTACTAATTGATTAGCAACTATAGCTAATTTATCAACAAAATAATTTAGTAATTGCTGTTAGTTGTAACCGTTAATAATTCTTAGTTATAGTGGATAAAAATTTCGTTACTATTACTAATTTTACATGTGTTAGACAGCAGATAATATCTTTGATACGTTTGATAAATACATTTTGCAATCACTAATAACATTTTTGCAACGGCTGCAAATTTTTTTCTGATTCATCTACTAATATATCCTTCGCTAATGTTGCTAAGAATCTTAGTCGCACCAACAAATTTACTTTGCAATGAACAGCAATATTATATTAGCAGTCGTAGCAAATCAGACTTATGTGTGGCAGCCAAGAACTTTTTGCAGCTTTGACTAACTTATTCACAAACTGTAGCTAATATTATTTGCTGCAACTGCTAAATATTTTTTTGCTAATGTTGCTAAGAATCTTAGTCGCACCAACAAATTTACTTTGCAATGAGCAGCAATATTATATTAGCAGTCGTAGCAAATCAGACTTAAGTGTGGCAGCCAAGAACTTTTTGCAGCTTTGACTAACTTATTCACAAACTGTAGCTAATATTCTTTGCTGCATCTGCTAAATAATTTTTTGCTAATGTTGCTAAGAATCTTAGCCGCACCAACAAATTTACTTTGCAATGAACAGCAATATTATATTAGCAGTCGTAGCAAATCAGACTTAAGTGTGGCAGCCAAGAACTTTTTGCAGCTTTGACTAACTTATTCACAAACTGTAGCTAATATTATTTGCTGCAACTGCTAAATATTTTTTTGCTAATGTTGCTAAGAATCTTAGTCGCACCAACAAATTTACTTTGCAATGAGCAGCAATATTATATTAGCAGTCGTAGCAAATCAGACTTAAGTGTGGCAGCCAAGAACTTTTTGCAGCTTTGACTAACTTTTTCACAAACTGTAGCTAATATTCTTTGCTGCATCTGCTAAATAATTTTTTGCTAATGTTGCTAAGAATCTTAGTCGCACCAACAAATTTACTTTGCAATGAACAGCAATATTATATTAGTTGATAGGGACATTCTTTTGCAATATTCTCCGTGTGGTGGGCGTGCGTCGCGTGGACATTTGAACATTAATGGCAAGTATGAAAAGAAAATTCGTTCCAGAAACCGAAAATGATACCGAACAGTGTTTTCTTCGAACATTGTTTCACAATATTATTGCAGCAATATACTTTTTGCAACCTATAAAATTAAAAGTACCAAAAACGTCACAGTTTCAATGTTGCTATGAAATAACATTATAGACATTGCAGTTACCTCGTAAACAGAACTTATTGTAACTTTCAATATGATTATTGCAGCAATTTACATTTTGAAATATAAGTATTTTAATGTTGCTTCAACGACACATTTTATACGTTGTTGAAACTTTCATAAAAAACATTACAGGCAATTTGCAGTCAAAGTTATCTGAAACTTATGGTGTTATTATTGCAGCAATATTCTTTTTGCAACATATAAAATTTGAGGTATCATAAACGTCACAGTTTCAATGTTGCTGTGAAATAACACTATAGACACTGCAGGTACCTTGCAAACTGAACTTATTGAAACATTCAATATCATCATTGAATTAAATTACATCTTAGAATGTATATTTTCTAAACTGAAAAATGGAACTGAGAACATCATTTTCATGAAGTATGTTAAAATACCAAAACCTTCTCCTAAATGAAACAAAGCCAGGAGTACTAAAAAACGTTTTATTGCCACAACACAATGGACTAAAATGCTTTCAAATTTGAAAGATATTTTGCACAAGAAGTTACCTTTATGTTACAAATGTAACTGCCATAACTAATTGAATGAAAGTTTCGTACAAATTACATGTGTAGCATGACGTCATTATTTATAAGATAACCCGCTAGAGGGCGCCGCGCGCAATAGAACGCGGTATCGTATGGCCGACACAGAAACGATAAGTATTAAGGCCAACAGCAACTGAGCTTACGAAATACGCCAACAGATGGCGCTGCGCGCAAGTTACATCGCGCTATCGTTTGGTTGACCGAGCGTCCATATATACCCGAGATGATTTTGAATGATTATCTTGTAACAGACACAGGAAGCGAGTCTGAGTAGCCTAGTGTGCACGTTACTGCTTCTAATTCGTTAGGACGTTAACGGGCCCGGTCTATCAGACTTTGAAGGTGTGTGCACGGGTTGCCGTATCGCAGTGGCGGTCGCTTCCTCGGGCCACAAATTGATTACATCCCACAACTAAGACTCTTGGTAACTGTAACAAACTTAATTAGCAGCTCCAGCTAACCTGATTACATCTCACAACTAAGACTCTTAGTTACAGTAACAAACCCAATTAGCACTTATAGCTAAACAGATTACATCCCACAACTAAGACTCTTAGTTAAAGTAACAAACCCAATTAGAGGCTACAGCTAAATTGATTACATCCCACAACTATGACTCTTGGTTACAGTAACAAACCCAATTAGTACTTACAGCCAAACTGATTACATCCCACAACTAAGACTCTTAGTAACTGTAACAAACTTAATTAGCAGCTACAACTAACTTGATTACATCTCACAACTAAGTCTTTCTTATAGTAACAAACCCTTTTAGCAGCTGCAGCTAAACTCGTTGTCGAATACCGCTAAAGAAATGCGATAGAGTATCAAACTAACTTAGTTGCTACAGCCAACACTTTCGCCGATGCAACGAATTATTTTGATTGTCACATCTAAAGTAATTAGCAGCTACGGCAAATTTGTTTGCAGTTACCGCTAAATATTGCTAATTAAATTAGCTGTCACTGCTAAATATAGCTAATATACTTAGCAGCCACAACTAATTTTAGCTAATATGATTAGCAGTCACTGCTAAGTTTCCCAAACTTCAAAGTGATCACAACTAAGAATATTTGCTATCACAGCCAAGTTTCGGTAGCGAAAAACTCTTTGCAACGATAGCTAAATACTTCGATGTCCCTATAGTTTCGAAGGAATTTAGCTGCGCCAACTAATTCCTAGTTACCACAGCTAAGTTTTTTTTTCCGTGTAGCGCCCCATAATTTTCTCAAGAAGTTAGTAAAGTTTCCATCTAAATCCGTTCAGCCGTGATGCGCGTGAAATCGAAAACTGTTGGAAAGTGTTCTGTTATCGATTCTAAGTAGGTAAGACTCCCCAGCCACTTTTTTTATATCTTCTTGTACAGACTTTCGATCGTTTTCAGTTTATTACGCGTACAGATAACTCACATAACTAAAACCCAGAATAGTTCGAACTATGTGGAGCAATTCTGGGTTTTAGTTATGAAGTAATTCATCCAGAAATTAGCCGTCATCCCGAATTCAATCGTGATCCACTGGTCGGAGCCCCCGAGTTGGAAAACTGTCTTGAATACCGCGTCGTCAATCAGTGTGAAATTCATTGATGAACTAGCTTCGTCTGCGTGGAATTTGGATCTTTAGTGGTAAGCACTCAATTACCCCCTCACTCTCCGATAAACTCGATCCTCTTGCTCTCCGCAGAGACGTTGGCTCCCTCTGCGTGTTTTATAAGTTCTACAATGGGGAATGCTCTGAGGAACTCTTTGACCTCATTCCAGCTGCGGGGTTTCAAGCGCTCATTCCATCGACATCATGTTGATGAATGGCAGTCTTCGACGGTGCGGTTTAATCGGTCTTTTTTGCCACGATCTTGCAAAATCTGGAACGAGCATCCCGCTGAGGTCTTCCCATCGAGTTACGACCTGGGTGCCTTTAAGAGGCGAGTGTACAATTTTCTGCAGCCCCCCCCCCCCTCCCGCACCCTTACGGTGTGATTTGCGTAAAATTGTTTTTATTATCCATTTAAATCATAAAAACGAACCCATCAAAAACGCCATAACTCCATGTTTATTTGTATTTGACCAAAAGTTTAAAAATAAAGTTTCACGCTTCGAAAATCACAAAACTTCTATACAAATTTTAAACCCCAATTTACAATTTATCGTGAACCAGGATTAAAACATTAAAACCTAGGAATGTCATGTTTATTTACATTACATAATTGAAAGCCTGCAAAAAAGTTTCAATTTTCTATTTAGCTTCAAAACGAAATCCCATACATAAACTTTCATCCTCTATTTTAAGCCCTTCAAGACTTTTTCCTCACTAAAAAGTAGCCTAAGTAGTTATTTTTCAAGGTTTACTTTATCTCTGTACCAAATTTCATAATAAGGTCAGCGGTTCCGTACAATTTCGGCAAGAGATATAATATCCAGCGTTAGCAGAGCCCTGCTCTTAAGCAAAACGTAGAAAGTGCTAGGTCAACATATTGGTTTTATAGACTCAGACAGACATAAAAACATATATTTTTAGATTTATTTCATTTAAGTTGTGCTATAGAAAGAAAGAAAGAAAGAATTATAGGAATAATTTAATTCATAAAGCGACATCTATTATTAAGGAGTAGCGGAACAATTTTACTCATACTAGTAACACAGGACTTGTCTCTCTTTCGTTTGATATCCCATTAAATAATGTACCTATCAACAAACATTTAGAGCACTCCGGGGACTCCCACCTTTTCCTTTTTATCTCGACTTCTAGATGGAATATCGAGAAAAACGAAACATGAGACATTAAGTTAGACCTTCAGCAACACAACATAGAGAAGCGCATTTAGTTTGGTGCACTAGTTTTTGGCTTCTATGTCACTTATAGAGACCTCTTAATTATTTTTTTCCTTAATATATCCAATGTTCTGTACATACAATCCAGTGTTAAAGTAGGTTCGACCAGTTACAATGTACAGACACCGACCAGTTACAATTTTATTATAGACACAGTTATAGATAGAAGATAATCCAATCATGTAGGTCAGCCCCTCTTTTACAAGCGACAGCCAGACACGGCGGCAACGAGGTATATCGGGTTAGAGGCTACAGACGGCCGCTTATTAATTAGATTTTACAACAATTTTTTCAGTTCATTTTAATTTAAAATTTATTTACCACACAGTGCAAATTTATATTTTATGTTGCGACTGTGGGCAAGTCGAAAGTTTCAACGGGATAGGGAAAAAATGGGGTTTATAAGTCCGCTGAAAAGGGAGCTTATCTCTACAACTCTAATTACTAGAGTCTTGAAATTTGGCACACAAGTAGTTATTTGTTAGCTAGTGAAAATTTACTACAATATTTTACGAAATTCTTGCGGAAAAAAAGGGATTTATGTTATAACCATGAAGTCGTCGTATCTCCGTAACTATTATTACTAGAATCTTTGAATTTAGCATACCAGTAGGTAATTTCCGTGGGATAAGAAAAAGTAACTGACTTGTTAATATAGTTTCTTGGTATTCGGCAGAAGTATCTATTCCTTGATGATCAAAGAGGTGCACTTACAAAGGAATTTTTCAATTTTTCCACGGGACAAAAGGACGGTATAGAATTGACTTTGTATTTAATAGACATGTTCTTTGTAGATCACGTGGGCATCATAAGAAAGGTTTTTTGAATTTCCCACAGAACAAACGGATGGGACAAAAAATAATGGAAGTGGGTGTCCATGCAAGAAACGGGTTTATTTCGTTGAGGTACGTAGGTAGTACGAAATCCTCCTGTTTTTGTACGTTGTCGATGGGAGAGAGGAAGAATTTTTGTGCATAATTTTGATTCTGCGCGGACAAAGTCGCGGGCAAAAGCTAGTAAAAAAAAAAGCGAGTACCTAAGCGTAAATGATTTTTGTGCGAATTAGTTTTTTTTAATAATTTTGACTAAAAAGCGCTTTATTTATTAGTGCTTAAAAATTACGAGTAGGGTAACCGGGTCTAGGAGTACGCACTTAAGGTTCAACTTATAATAAAAAAATTAAAATGCAGTTAAGGAAATCAACTAGGTATTTATTATGTCTACAATTTAAACATCTTTCATAAAATAACAGAAAACAAAACTTAACTTTGTTATATCTATTAAAAAATATATATATATAAAAAATGGGAATTGCGTACTCTTGCAATTACCGCCGGATAAGAGTACGCGTCGACGTCGATAAGAGTACGCGGAACAGTCTTTGTATTATTTTTACTTACAGACGTGGCAAATAAATTCTCCTCCACCCTCGTAAGCTGTACAAGCCTCATGCCACCACTCAGAGCATTTTGAGCATCCTATCCAGTCTTCCGCGGGAGGGTATACGTATATTTCAGTGCATTGTGGACATCTCCATACCTTCTTGTTGGGCTTATTCTTTGGCACTTTAATAGTTTTCTTGGCCTTTTTAGAAAGTGATTTTGAGGCAGGGTTTGGTTTTTTCTTTGGTATATTGTTTAATGCTTTTCTTGGTACTTTTTTTGATGCCATTGACTCTTCGAGTGCTAGTTTGTAAGGAGACCCACTCAAAATATCAGATTTTGCTCTTTTGCGGGTAGATCTTGAAATAAATTCAGCTCGTGGTAGAGGCGATACATCTTCAAGGGATATAGGGGCAAATGGTGTGCGCGGTCTATCTGTCCCAACCAGCGGCAAACCAGGTGAATAATTTCTAGAGCACGATGGCTGGGGTGAGACAGCGGAAACGTCATTCTCATCATTAGCCTCTTGGGAAATCAGTCCTTCATTAGATTCTGGCAAAGTTACATTTTGTGCCTGGTTCTCACGTGATTGGACAATAATTTCTTGACAAGGTCCTGTTACTGCCAGGTTTTGTGTTAGGTGATCAGCCGATTGGATAATGTGTTCTCCACGAGATCCGGCTAAAGTATTCTCTTGTAGCTCATCAGCTGATTCTGGATTGATCTCGTGAGATTCTATCAGTGGCCTTTCAGTTACTGCACTTGCTAAGAAATCTTCTTCTCCAAAAATGTCCGGGTTCAACGGTTGGATTCCGGATATTTTGAAGCTCTGTATGGCATTTGCGGGAGTAGCTGCCTTCAGGTACGCTGGAGTCAAAATTTGAGCAATCTGATAAACAGTTATTACTCGCCCAGGATGGTTACGCATCCATTTTTCACATTCTGATGCATAAAAAATCTTGAGGCTGTTATGAATGCAGCGATCGAGTGGCTGAGTTTTGTGACTGCTGTGGGGAGGGATTGTCAAAGCATGGATATGGTGTTCCCGAAAGAAATGGACCGCTTCTAAGGTGCAGTGTGATGTATGATTATCTAGAATTAACAACACTGGATTGTCTTTGCTAGGCTTTGCATGGTCTTTAAAGTGAGATAACCAGTCGACAAATAATGTGCTGTTGATGTAACTTGAGTCTGACACCATTCCTATGGAGGAAGGCGGAGCTCCGTCCAAAAGCTCGGCTTTCATACGTTTACGTGGGAATATGAATGTCGGAGGAATAAAATTCCCTGCAGCGTTGACCGCATTCACGAGCGTCACGTTGATGCCACGTTCAGCGCTGGAAATCTTGTTAACGCAACGCTTGCCTTTGGTAGATAGCACCTTTGGAGCTTTATTTGGCACTGTGGAGATTCCAGTCTCGTCCATGTTGTATATTGCATGTGGAGGAAATTTGTACGTGTCTAGCAACTTCGCCAAATTTTGGAAATAGCGATCGCATTGGGGCTTATTAAAACCTATTGCACGAGCAACGCTGGTGGAAGTTGGTGCACGTAACGACAAATCTGGATGACGTTTTAAAAAAAGCCGCAGCCACTCTGTACCCGCCATTTTTTTTTCCTTATTGAAACGGTGTTCCAATCTATTTCTTTCAGCATAACTATAAGCAACTTCTCTTATTTTTTGAGTGGTTAATCCGTAGAACATGTTGTCTACTTTTTTGATATAATTGCAGAGCTCTGTTTCCATTTCAGGCGAGAAGGTTTGGAAGTATCTGCCCAAGCTCTTAGCTGGAGACGACCTCTTCAGTCTCTTCCGTAAAGTTGCTTCATGCATCCCCAGTGATTTAGCAACAGACCTCTTTGATTCACCTGCTTCGACACGTTTCTTTGCGTCCTGCCACTGCTCTGTAGTACAAAGACTTCTTTCAGTCTTTCTTTGACGTCTAGACATCCTGTGTACAAAGCGTATAATTCCAAATACGGTAAACATTAAGTAACATATTATAATTTAAACTAATTATTTGAGTAGAAAAAGAAAAATTACAGTTTAGAAACCAACTCAAAAATAATCGCGTATAAGAGTACGCGCGTACTCTTATACAGTATGTAGTTGCGTACTCGTACACAATCTAGCCAAATCGTAAATGAGCGGAAGTCAACGCCATCTATTAGAAATGGCGAGAATTAAACTCGCTCCATGCGGTAGGTATTGCCCTTGAAAATGCAACAGTTTACTTTGGTTTTACGAAATAATTGCGGTCTCGTTTCAAAAATACTTCGAAAATGTTGAAAACATTTAATATTTTAAGAAAAAATGTTTAAACTTACGTAGTTTCTGTGTTTTCATCCGGTTTGGATTTATTTTTTGCACAGCACTTCTTAGCACGGTTCGCATCAAAATACAACTGACGTTAGCCGCGTATCGTGAACAACTTCACGGCTTTTGGTGTGGCGTACTCTTATCGGATGAGTACTCTTAGACCAGGTTACCCTATATGATATTTTTTCTACTTTTATTGATTCTCAACGCATCGGTTTGATCTTAAATAACTGTTGTTACTTTGCACCTGCAGATCGACTTTTGATTACGTAGGTACATCACTGTTTACCATTCAAAGGTGGTAAAAATCTGTCTATTGCTTCAAAATGTCAGCCCAAGTTGGACCCCTGTGAAGGCGACACGCTACATAATTACACATAAACGGATAACTAACGTATAAACAGTCACACGCTACTTTGAAATTTATTCAGCTGGTCGGTATACCTGTTGCGACTGAGGGACTGATGAAGTACCATTAGGTAGATACTAAATAAATGTAAACGTCTTAATGACAGTACGTTTCATTTTTGTTTTCGCTAAAAATAAAGGTACCTAAATAATTTTGGCGCTTTTTAGGAATTAATAACTGTTACGTTTGAAAATATCACAATATAAATATCTATATCCCTTAGGTATTTGAAAATAATCATAAAAAATAAGCATTATTATACATTAACTAAGACAACATTTAAAAGTCAAGTTATTACGTCATGTTTCTAGAGACAAGCAAGATAACATTAAATTCAAAATTTTAAAAACCTCCACGCATTGTTTGAGTACCTACCTAATCATACTTAAATCGCCCTAAACGCATAACCTTCTCCGTTCCGTCAGGGGTAATAAACAATTTTGTGCCAAAAATGACCTTAATTATTTTGGAAAAGAGCTGATATTGCACAAACTGCAGGGCCGGTTTTAACCAAACATGGCTAAGAACCACCGCAAGAAAATGATCTTTCGAATGAAAAAACCGTATTCAAATCGGTGCAGCGGCTTGAGAGCCATGATGCCACAGACAGACACACACTCACACACAGACATAGACGTCAAACTTAACACCCCTCTTTTTGCGTCGGGGGTCAAAATGAGAAGGTGTATAGGCCCTTTGTATAGCCAATAAATAACCTCCATTAATTCGTATTAATAAATGAGTGAGCACTTAAGAGTTCGAAAATAATTTCAGCTTCTCTTTTTATTGCACTAGTTAAAATCAGAGGAATTTGTCCAAAGTTCTAAAATAGCAAACAATCGATTTTGCCGCCCTACTGACTCAGTTACGGTGGCATACATCGCACATATAAAAATATTTTCGCGTTCTGTTTCTATGCTTTCAAACTGTTTATTAATTAGTAATGTTTGCGAAGTTCGTTTTTAACTAAAGATGAGGTGATTGTAAAACAACGCTTAATTCAGTGATACGTATCATTATTTAAGGGATGTCTGAAGTCCGATTAAAATAAATGATTTGGTAATATCGCGTTAAATTACTTTTCCACGAAATTTAGTAGCGTGATTTAACTTCTCTGGGGAGCAAACATAAAGGGTCACTTTCTATGTAACCCCGCATAGGTACATAGTGACCCTTTATTTATGTTGGTAGAGGCTGTTATTTTTGAATGATAATAATTGTACGATGGAGACATACATGTACCTATTGTTAAAAATATACCTACACATTTCAACACAATGACAATGACCAAAACTTATTATGAATTTATTAGTAGTACGGAAGTTGTGGTTTCTGAAGGTGCTTTCCTTGGACGCGGCTGTCGGTGCCGTGCCAGCCGGCAATTTTATTCAATGAGCTTACGTCGACGTGCTGCTACGTACAAGACTAGAGCCGGCTGTTCATTGTTCGCGAGACAAAAACGTGTAAGAACCCATAAAATGGACGGTGCGTTAAATATACTGGCGTCGACTAGCGGTCAGCATCGGAGGAGATAAAGAATTTTATAGTTTGGTTCTACGGTTTACGCTGATTTTACTTCCACAGCGAATTTCAAACAAACTGGAAATTAACGCAGTATTTAACGTTGTTTAATGGTGTATCAACAAATTCTACTGAGTACCGAAATCAGAGGCGGTTTTGTTATCAAATCTGTTACATTGTTTTTGGAAGAACTATTAAACTTACTATTAGGAAAACAGCCATAATTCTAATTATTTTTACCTCTAACTTTTTGCCAGCTAGGTATCAGGTAACGGGTAAAACAGCAAAATTCTTGGTTCATTTAACAGAACGAATATATATATATACTCGTAGTCTATGTAGTAATCTATGTAGATTCAAAAAATATTGCAGCAAAATTTAATTTGACCACCAATAGGTACACATCGTTAATTTGAGCAACAATAGGCACTAGCTCAATCACGTTATCACATTAAACAAGGTGTGATGTAGATTGCATGAAGGTAGTTGATTGTGGACGTCTTGCTCCGCTTTACCTCAATAGAGCAGCAGCCTGTATTATCAGCTTAAACTAGACTGCCATCCGTACACTTGTAGCTGATTGTGGACGTCTTAGCTCGGCTTTACCTCAATAGAAATGCAGCCTGTATTATCTGATACAACTAGATTGCCGTCCCTACACTGTGTACCGTTCAATACTAAGATACGGCTGAGTGGCTACGCTGATTAATGTCTCTGAGACGTATCCTGGATTGGCTTTTGAGACCTCGCAATAGGTAGGTATTCGGCTATCTAGCCGCACGGCACACTGATGAATAGATTAATTAATAGAATCAAACTTAATTTATCGGAAAACAGAGCTATATCTCGTTTCTTTATCAAGTCAGTTTTTTGTTTTAATAGCACATTTTGCAACTGTCATTTCCTGCATACGTATCATGTAACATAGGCTATAATCATACATATTTAAATCAAAAATCCCTTAATTGCTAGAGATATTATTATAGGCAGGTTATTAGCGTGCCTGAAATTCTGAAGTGTTAAGTCGTTATAGCGGCTAAATATAAATTTCAAAGTGTATAGCAACTTGCTACCTGCTCGGAGCGTGACTGAAGGACAAAAGGTTGGTGCCTAATGCGGCGAAATAATTAAAGTCGATTGTAGTGTCGAGCCATAATTCGCTAATTTTAGTTGGTAATACTTACTTACACATTTTTTGGATTAAGTTAATGTTTGCGTAGTAAACATTTTGTCAAAGAGACTGTAATTTTAGTTTCATACGAGTCAGTAAATGCCGGACGCGTTGGTGCACAGCGCAACCAATATTGAGCGTTTTTATTTTACAGGTGTAGTGCATAAAGTTTTCCATTTTATTCGTTTTCGTTGCATTGTATCCAGTTTTTTACTATAGTATCATGTTATTAAAGTCGTGTATAAAATGCAGCTTTCATACTAAATTCTTTTATAAATAAGAACCTTATTTAAATGTATTTAAAGTTGAAAACCGCATGGGATTCAACGAAAAGTCGTGGAAAATCATTTTGCACTACATATTTACGTACTTCAGCAGTTAGATATTTAGGTTTCCTTCGACGTCGATTTTTTTTAATTTCAATATTTAGTTACATAAACTTTAAACAAGCAGCGGCATGATATAATATATATATGGAAAAGTCTTCCTGTGGCGAACTAGTGGACTGTATATTATAAATGAAAGCGGCTTATGATGATGAACTGGTTTTTAATAATTATAGTAATAGAACTACGTAAGATGAGTGACCTCGTGGCAGCAGCACCTCCTACCTTGGTTCGTAAGGAACTGAATCAGTTATAAAAAACCGGTCAAGTGCGAGTCGGACTCGCGCACCGAGGGTTCCGTATCATTATCTATAAATATCTAAAACCAGTGTAAGCAGAGCCCTGTTCCAAAGCAAAATGTACGCAGTGTGGGGTTACTTTATATTGGTCACTGCTATATACAGACATACATACACATTTACGGTTTTCGCAATTATTCTTTAATCTGTGCTATAAGACCTACCTTCATACCAAATTTCAAGATTCTGCGTTCACGGGAACTACCTTGTAGGTTTTGATTCCCTTGAGAGTTGAAAATTTGCGGAAATTTGCGGCATAAACGGCTGTATCTTTTGATTGCGTTGGCTTAGAAGTTTGATTTTTTCACAGCTTCAAGGGACAGTAGACCTGAGTAATTGATATAAATTTCAGCTTCATACCTCCACGCGTTACTGAGAAAAAGGGTCGTGACAGACGGACGGACGGACGGACAGACGGACAACAAAGTGATCCTATAAGGGTTCCGTTTTTTCCTTTTGAGGTACGGAACCATAAAAATGAGATGCTGCTGTCACAAGGTTTACAACTCCCAGCTATAAAATACATTTTGGCAGTAAAAAGGAGTTTATCCTTCATATTGCCCCTCTAGTGATGCTTCACGTTAAGTGCTGGTCGAGGATAAATGGGTGCTTGTCGGAAGCAGGACTTGAACTTCCTTCGCGGCGGTGCGCGGCAGAGGGGTTATCTTAGTCACAGATCTCTTTAAGGTGATTCCACGAGTCAATACGTCAACTACTCTTGTGACGCCGTCTCTGCCTGGGTACAGCTGGGTGACTCTCCCAAGGGGCCAAGTTGTCACGGAGTGACCAGATGTGGAGAGGGAAGAAAACTCAGGAGATGATGGATATGGAGGAGATTGTTTATTTAAATTATAAAAGTAAAGGTAAAGGCACCTGAAACAAGGTATAGAACAACTTAATATACAAATACAGTAATTTATAAAAACAGTTGGCCCACTAAATATGAAACTTACGAATTTGGAAACAATGAAGAACAATAATTATGATGATAACAATGGAACTAGTAGAAAATCACAGCACAATCCTATTACTTTGAAATGACTTTGAATAATAGGTATGACGTGATTTTAAATTTTAGAGTGAATAGATATGGATTCTGCCAGATCTCATTTAGTAATGACTGAGTCATGAAAGATCGAACAAGACGATCGATATGAATTCTAAATTTTGAATTTGAAATAGAGAAAAGCAAGGTGGAAGAACGGAAAATGCACACCACCGAAATGAAGATGCTTCGTTGGGCGGGAGGAGTAACGCGTGTTGATAAGATAAGGAATGAACACATCCGCGGAACTTTTAAGGTTGCTTGTATCGCCGACAAGATGAGGGAGGCCCGTCTGCGTTGGTACGGACACGTCATGAGACGCGAGGATGACCACATGACGAAGCGAGTACTCGCAATGGAGAAGGGAAAGCGAGGCCGAGGACGACCACCTATGACCTGGACACAAACCATAAAAACGACCTAAAGATCACCAATACGGCATCGGAGACAACCCACGATCGTTTGATGTGGCGCAGAAATACTAGGAGGGCTGACCCCAAATAAAAATGGGATAAAAGCCAGGACCAAGGAGAAGAAGAAGAATTTGAAATAGAGAAAACACATTAAACTTAGGACGGAGGATGAAAATAGACAAGGCTGGATACCGCCTTGTTACAATACCCGGCTGCCACGGAAAGAAAAATCCTGAGCAGTAGGTGATGGATTTTTCTTCAACATCAAGTTTTATTTTTAAAAAAATGATAAATTTAATTAACGATGGTTGGTGACGGTGAAAACTTTGCAGGTTGTAACGGATCAGGCTTGAGTAAGCATGAACTCGCAAGATCATGAATATATTTCATAGAGATAATATTATTTAAGAATCTTATTTAACGAACGATCTGCCTCCGCTAATCCGTGCGCTAAGGTTAAAACATAATTTTAAAATAAAATGTAAAAATCACTTTGTAGCATTAAATATTGTATAGTTTTTTATAAAACGTGTTTCTGCTTACCTTGCTCCAGTGAGATCCCTGGCACTGATAACACTCAAAGGCAAAACGTGCATTGAACGCAGGTGAGACCGAAGCTCCGACCGTTCATTTTAAACTTTTTATAAGGAATGGCGGTACCTACGGGCCGGGCTGTGTTCCCACCCGACTAGTAGCCATAGGAATGTTTTATTACTTTTTAGTTTGTATTATGGGTTATGTGATGCATTACAATATCAAAACTATTGAAATTGATAATTAACTCACTGCAATAGCCAAATCAACGTTTGGCTTGACTGGTTTCGGTTTAATTGGTTTAATGCGATTGAACTGATCGAGTGTTGCCATACATACTTCCGTGTATTTGTCAGCTTGTTTGTGAAGTGCTTTCCACTGGCGTTCGTGTCGCCACAGTGTATGTGTTTTTTTGTGTTTAGTTTTAGTTTTTATAATTTTATCTGGGTCCCACAGAAAAACAGCGTTGCGGCTTGCCGCAACATTATGCTGAGTGGGGTCCATTTTACACCATATCGGTACTATTCCTTAGTATATTGTATTTCTCCTTTTTTATATCTACGTGTATCGAATATGTGTAAATAAATGTTTCTCTTTCTTTCTCTTTCTTTCTCTTTCTTTCTATTTATAATGTCATCTTACGGAAAGTCGTTAACAACTAGAAGTACTTAGGCCGGCCAATTTTATGATGGGTAATGAAACAGGCATCATAGTTTTCTATGTTTCAATTTTTGGCATCAGATGACGCTAGTAAAATTAGTTCAGGCCTTTTAATTAACCTTAGGTTAATTATTGGAAGATGAGGTGTAGGAATGATATAAATATTTTACAAAGTATGTAGTACGAGTATTAGTTACAGGAACTTTCAGCGGGTAAAATTGATTAAAAAGTAGAGAAACAATGTATGTACCGGGAATATGGTTTTTACCAGGGAAAATCTCTAAACGCAAGGAAAATGTTTATTGGAATAAGATGTATGATTCATAAGTTTTATAGTGTCCAAGTTTCAATAACTTTGGTGTAGTACCTAAATAAGTCATAATATGATTACAAAGTCACTACTGGGTTTGCTTATGTCAAAAATATGAGAAAAGTACAAGTTTATCATCACTTCACTACATAGTATAAAACAAAGTCGCTTTCTCTGTCCCTATATCCCTATGTATGCTTAAATCTTAAAAACTACGCAACGGATTTGGATGCGGTTTTTTTTTAATAGATAGAGTGATTCTACATTTAACTGGAGAAGAGTAACAGAATTAACTAAGTAAGAGAATGTCGTAAGCAATCATTAAGAAGATATGTTCTGATTTAAGGCTTTAGAAGTCGGTTTAATGCCCTGAATATGCCAACGTCCTAAAGTTTTACCAAAAGTATCGGCAAGTTCATATACTAGAGGAGAAATCTTTCTTTCAACAACGCATTTAATGAACTTCGGTGCAAGTTTAGCTGAATGATATTTGTCGGAAGAGCTTAAAATATAATTGCGCTTCCAAACGATATCACCTTCGTTAAATTCTAAATGCTGATAACTTTTATTGTAGGAAGTAGCATTAGATTAGTGAGAGTGCCAAAGGCGGGTTTGAACTTCGGATAGGATCGGACTGAGAAACCCCAAGTTACCTGCATGTTCGTCTCGTGGTGCGAATACCATGTCGTCGGTTAAGATCTTTTGATTTATATGATATATATATATATGATTACAAGCTCGCGTAATACTAGGAAAGCTGAGGTATATTTGGTAGCTTCGTTGACTGAAGTGTTCATTGCAAATTGAATTTCGTGAATATTTATATCCCAATTTCGATGGTTGTTTTGTACAAAAGACGCGATAGGTAGCCGAAATTATCGTTTTATTTGTTCGTTCTGTACAATTAACCATTGGCGTGTATCGGCAAGTATAATCAATTTTAGGTATATTGTAATTTTGAAAAAGATTTGTTATTTCGTGGCTTTTTAATTGAGGTGCGTTATCTAATATGATGGATTCCGGTATACCATAGGTCATGAAAACCAAATTTTCCAAAATATATTTAAATACCGATGCTGTCGAATTTTTAATTGCATAAATTAGACAGTATTTTGTAAAACAGCAAATGAAATGCATTTTAATGGGCGTGAGCAAATTTGAGGTTTACCCATTAAACCAATGGACAGTTGAGTTTGATGTATAAACATCAAACAGGCTAATTAGGTTTCACAGTTTGTAATGAAATTAGATACATCTCTGTACATACCGGGCCAAAAGTATCTTGTTTTTAGTATTTGATACGTTTTGAAAGTACCGAAATGGGCACAGGTAGGGGTTGAGTGATTTTCGGGTATTATTGGAATCCTATATTCTGAAGGAATTACTTCTTTCCAATTGTATTCTGATTTTAATAAGGTATTTGCTCGTGAATATTTGTACAATTTATTATTGTTGATAAAATAGTCACGAGTTGAGTTGGGGTTAGTGCTACAGTTTGAGTAAATAGAAATATACCAGGGATCGTTTGTATGTGAGCTTTAACTACTTATTGGAACTGAACGTGATAACGCGTCTGGTATTAAATGATCTTTGCCACGTTTGTGTTTTATTTCGAAATTAAAGGCTGACAGACGGATACTCCAACGGGCTAGACGTCCAGAGGGATTGTCAAGATTAAGAAACCATCGTAGAGCAGAGTGATAAGTGTAAATGGAAATAAATTTCTGGCCATTGTCGAGGTAGCAACGCCAATGTTCCAGAGATAAAATGACGCTAAGGAGTTCTCTTTCGGTAATTGAGTAATTTCTTTGAGGACCGGTTAGGGATTTGCTCATATAGGCTATGGGACTTTCGACACCATTGAAGTCTTGGGTTAGCATAGCTCCAATGCCGTAACTGGAAGCGTCGCAATGAACTGCAAAGGGTTTGGTAAAATCAGGGCAAGCTAGGATTGAGGTAGAAACGAAAGCTTCCTTTATAACTTTGAAGGCTTTTATCAGCTTCGGAATTCCATTTAAATGGTGGTGCTTTTTTAGAAGTTGAAGTGAGCTTGTCGAGCGGGGCTACTAGTGTACTAAAGTTTGGAACAAACCTTCGGTACCAACTAGCGGTTCCTATAAATGTCTTGACTTCAAGAGAAGTAGTGGAGATGGGTCAGTGTGAAGACCGTGTTCGTTAATTATATAACCTAAATATTTAAGTTCTTTTGTAAAGAAAGAGAATTTTGTGTTTTTAATTGTTATGTTCGCGTCTTTTAACTTTTGTAGAACTTTGTTGAGAAGAAAGAGTAATATGTTCGTCAAAAGAATTACTGATTATTATTATTGTCGCGGAGATCCGCGAGCTCGCCGTCCCTATGGACACATTGTGAGGCGGCTAAAAAGGGAAGAAACGAAAATAGGCGGGCAGTATATGAACCATCGGACGTTGGGAAGGAGTGGAGACAGCCGGGTGCTTACGAGGTGAGGCTGTTCTAGATCAGGAGCCAGATTCGCTCGTGGCTTCCTGGTAAGTGAAGGTTACACACGTGAGTACATGGAGACTGTTATGTTATCTCTTTATAAGTTTAACAATGTGATACGATAACTGTTCTTACGTTAACGTTAAACTATTGTTTCTGGTGGCTTGGGCTGGCTATGAGGGGATTTGTTGTGGAGGCCAGTGTGGGCGAGTGCCCATTTGATTTCAGTATCAAGTATTAACAATGGTAAGAACAGTTTGACTGTTGTAACATTCGTAAACTATATTAATTGTTATGTCGTGCTCTTATGAAGCAATATGATCATTCGACCAAACGGGAATTTTACGAATAACGTTTGTGTAACAGCAATGATTGTAAAGTACTTGCTAATTTGTAGTAATTGGAACCGTATCATGAACCGAGTGGTGGTTTTGGCCGGCTATGGGGGGATTTGTTGGGAGGCCAGTGGGCGGAAACCCGATTTATTGTATTCTATACTAAAATGATATAATATAAAAGCTAGCATGCAGCGTTCATCTAATGATCATGTTGTACCATTATGTGGTGGATAGTGTTGAGTATATTGCGAAGCTATACTATATAATACATATCAAATTAATCTCCGCCACAATTATGTCATCTAAGTATGAGAAAACCGAATTGTCTGGGTTTTCGGTAGCAAAGAGGCTATCCATAAATCGCTGGTGGCATGACTTTAAATTGAAACATACCGCGGTTTGGTACATAGAAAGCTGTCTTGGGTCTGTCCTCAAGATGCAATGGAACCTCCCAAAAAGCTTTCGCGATATCTATTGAAGATAAGTATTTAGCGTCTTTAAGTTTATCGATTATATCACTAATAAAGGGTCATTTATAGGCATCTTTTTTAGTAATTGAAATTAATTTACGGCTATCCATACAAAAACCCCACGTTCCGTCTTTTTTTGGAGTATCTAATTATGACTGGATTAAGACTAGCGCACGGTTCGATAACATTAAGTGCCAACATATTATCTACTTCGGTACATAAAGCTTTTTGTTTTTCTGGAGAAAGTCTATAGCAACGTTGCCTGATTGGTGGATGGTCGCCTGTATCTATGTGATGTTCAACTAGGTCTGTTTTTCCCAATGGTTGGGTTTCGGTTGAAATGTTGCGGTACTGATTAATAATGGAATCTGATATTAGTTTCTGAGTATCTGTCATTGTATCGTAGTGTATTAATTTTTTGTTTTGTGTAGTAATAATAAAAGTTTTCAGATTATCAGAATCAAAAGAGTCTAATAGAGTAGCTTGTAATATGTTGGGTGCTAAATTGAATAACTTCCAAAAATATGTTCCTAAGATAAACGGTTCAGTAATGTTAGGTATAACATGGGCAGTTATAATGTTAATCTTTTCTTTAAAAAATATTGGTAATTGAATAGTACCTATGGAATGGATTGATTGTCCGTTAGCTACGGTACCTAAGATTGTTTATGATTGAGTTTTAACCCTTGTTCTAGGAGTTTTTTATGTGAATTGTTTCGTAAAATGGTAATAACCGCTGTCTAATAAACCATATAAAGTTAAATTATTTGACTTTACTTTTATGTACGGCCGACTGTCTTTAGTAGAGCCTTTGATAGCTGATAAAGTCGTATTGCAAGATTGCATAAATAATTTTATTTTTTGTAACCAAAGGTTTCATTCGCTCGCGGTAGTTTTAGTTGTATTACTCTTCTCCTTTTTTAATTTTTTGAATTCTTAATATGACAGTTTGAACATTTGGGATACGTGATATATTTTTTACCGCACCGGAAACAAACTATGTTCGTTTTTGTACAATTGTCAAGTTGGTGGTCGTTTGTCCTACAGCGCGGGCAAGTCAAACTCACTGGAACGGGTTTTGTAGTGGAGAGATAATTAATTGGCATTGATTGATTTTTTTAAAGGAAATTGGGGTATATAGGGATTATAAGACTGCGAGGAGGAGGGAACATCGCAGATAGGCTGCGGTAGGGAGGAAGTAATTAGACTATTTTCTATTTCATTATTTTGCATAAGAATACAGTTTTCGTACCATTTGCATGACTTTAATAAAGTTGACATGTCTGTGAGGTCTGTAGTTGAGGTAATAAACGAGAACTATAAATTGGATTGACATTGCGGCGTAATTATGGCAATCTTATAGTGCGTCCAATCATTTATTTTCTCGATGACAGCTCCCGTAGAATGTAACTGCGCTTTTTACGCAAAAATTAACTTTTAAATGCGAGGTATAAAAAATATGACAACTGCCTAATTTTGTTCCTTGATCTCATATAATATTCATCTAAGACAAATTGAGTCCATATATAGAGTGATATTTTTTTAAAGTGCGATAAACAATAAAGATTTTCATAAAGTTACATTCTATGGCATTAATCATTGTAATTGTAATCCCATAGAATGTAACTTTATGAAAACGTTTATTGTTTATCGCACTTTAAAAAAATATCACTGCATATATGGACTCAATTTGTCCTAGATGAATATTATATGAGATCAAGGAACAAAATTAGGCAGTTGTCATATTTTTTATACCTCGCATTTAAAAGTTAATTTTTGCGCAAAAAGCGCAGTTACATTCTACGGGAGCTGTCATCGAGAAAATAAATGATTGGACGAACTATAGTTTTTTCGGGAAGTTTTTCTTGTAGTTGGGAGAAAAGAGTTTTCATTGCTGTAAAATAGATTATTATTCTTTCATTTAGTTTTTGTTTACGGTTATCTATGGATTTACGTAAACTTTGCACTTTGATATGCCAGCCTGTTTGTTGTTTTTGAACAATTTAGTTTTCCCTCCTTTTTATTTTTTGTTTATTGTAAACTATTTAATTAATTTATGTATTTTTTTTAGTTACACATAAGTCGGGTTCTATCTATTTATTGCTTTGTTACGTAAAACTTTATGGATTATGTAGTATATTTTATGTGTATCGTTTCGTGAGTCATATACTTGTCTTCTTTCTTTTTTTCTTTCTTTAATCGTGAATTTCGAAATCACCGATTATTTTTCTTTTAAATGTTGACCAATCTGAGAGGACATCCTTTTTAGTATGAAACCATATGAAACCAATCTAAAGCGCTTCCTGACAAAATGTCATAGATATATTTATGGATGCGTTTATGGTCAATATTCCTGGCCATTGCGAACTCTTCGACTTTTTGGACGAAGTCTCGCGGACAACCGTCTCCTTTGTAATTAAATCTTTTTATGTCATTGGATCGGGTTTCTGCTAAACTGGATAGTTTTTAAGAAAGGTGTTCTAAATCCGATTGCGGTTGCTGCACATAGGTTGCGGAATGGTAATTAGAAAAAGGATTTGATGTTTTATTGTTAAAATCATTCTGACATTCTATAAATTTTTCGCTGATACTTTTGAACGTATTTAATAATTGCTCAGTAAATTCAGTGCTTATTTCCAATCTATTTATGCGTTGTGAAATATGCAACACATAGGTTTTTACTTTATGTTTGTACATATCATTCAAATGCACAGTGAGAAGGCAAGATCTATCAACAAATTGATCGAGCTGTTCTGCAGTGGAGTCTAGTACGGAATATAATTGTCTACGGAAGTCGTCTGAAGTGGAAGAAGCATGTTGAAGCTTTAGTTCATAAATAATTTCTTGTTTATTTAATAAATTGGTATTCATCACGGAAATAACGTTATATCTTGGTGGTACGTTTTATATAAGTATATGTAATATGATTAATTTTTTTTCTAGCAATGTCTATAATTTTTTATAGATAAATTTGTATAATGCGTGAATAGTAGCCAACTTTGACTATACAGTGACCCCTAGTATGTCGGCAGGATGCCCTAGAAGAATCCCTTTATTCCATCCAGTCCTACTAGTAGTTCGATCGTCGAACTGTTTGGACGGTAGGATACGTTGTGGATATTCTCTAACAATACTCCCGTAAGTTAGGACTAGTCACAAACACAAGTGTGTCTGAGTCTTGAGGTATTGATGCTGCTTGAGGATCGGGGTCGGAATGGGTTCGGTAACGTGGAGGCGCCAGTGTCACGGAGTGACCAGATGTGGAGAGGGAAGAAAACTCAGGAGATGAAGGATATGGAGGAGGTTCTTTATCCTTATCCTTACACTAATATTATAAATGCGAAAGTAACTCTGTCTGTCTGTCTGTCTGTTACCTTTTCACGCTTAAACCGCTGGGCCGATTTAGTTGAAATTTGTTTTTTTTTTTTATATGAATAGGAAGGCAAACGAGCAAGTATGTATGTATGTAAACTCTTTATTGTGCAAAATAAACAAGACAAAATACAATTGACAAACACTGAGATACATGCACAAAGGCGGACTATACAGATACAGAGTATACAGATAGTTTGAGTCCCGGGAAAGGACATAGGATAGTTTTTATCCCGGAAAATTGCATAGTTCCCGCGGGATAGCACAGCCCAAACCACTGGATTTTTTCAAATTTAAGGCGGAACAAAGTTCGCCGGGTCAGCTAGTTTAAACTATAAAAGTATAGGTAAAGGCACCTGAAACAAGGTATAGAACAACTTAATATACAAATACAGTAATTTATAAAAACGGTTAGCCCAATAAATATGAAACTTACGAATAGTGCCTTTGGAAACAATGAAGAACAATATTATGATGATAACAATGGAACTAGTAGAAAATCACAGCACAGCATAAGATCGGTTATTTATTAATAAATTCACTGCACAATCCTATTTCTTTAAAATGACTTTGAATAAGCAGGTATGATGTGATTGTAAATTTTAGAGTGAAAAGATATGGATTCTGCCAGATCTCATTTAGTAATGACATAGAGTCATGAAAGATCGAACAAGACGATCGGTATGAATTCTAAATTTTGAATTTGAAATAGAGAAAAAACATTAAACTGAGGACGGAGGATGAACCGCCTTGTTACAAAGTGCTCCGTGGCAGGGCTGGATCAGCAACAAGAACCAGATCGCCTTCTTTAAATTCGGTGCCAGTGCCACTGTAGTGTGGAGGCCGAAGAGATGGCAAATATTCTTTGACCCAACGTGCCCAGAAAAATGGTCAGCGAGCTTCTGGGCTTTTCGCCATTCCTTTTTAAGGATAGCGCCATCTTTATTCCTAAGGAGTGAAAGTCACGGTGCAGCGAAAAATAGCCAACATGTAAAGCAGAATACATGCTGTGTGTCAAAATGCAACTTCATTTTACAGCAAAAATATGACCGATTCTTCTTCTTTTCAGTTGGCTGTGCAAATAATCACTGATAACGGTTAAGGTCGTAATGGTCCAGTCATTATAGCAAGTTCACCTCGGAATTCGAGATACCCGGCTGTAAATCGGTAAAAACTTGTATATTGATACCCTAAAAGTTGTCTCAAAACCTACATATGGTAGGGTGTGCGCAACTATTAAATTTCAAGGTCACAAAAATCGGTTTTTTGCGCTTTTTTTGTAAATATCTCATTTCCTACGGGTTTTTGCTATTTGTTATTAATGACGATATTGTAGAATACAAAATTCCCTACAAATTGTGTTTAAATTTTTTTTTATACGGTGAACCGTTTTCGAGATAGAGGGCGGAGAGCGCGCGGTCTCAGCACTTCAGGTCAACCGGTGCCTCCGGTCGAAAACGCGCCATATATAGTTGATAAACTATCGATATATCAATTATATTATATTTTATCATTTTTTTTCCTAACCTATCCACTTTTTATTCAGTACTAGCTGACCCGGCGAACTTTGTTCCGCCTTAAATTTGAAAAATTCCAGTGGTTTGGGCTGTGCTATCCCGCGGGAACTATGCAATTTTCCGGGATAAAAACTATCCTATGTCCTTTCCCGGGACTCAAACTATCTGTATACCAAATTTCAACTAAATCGGCCTCGCGGTTTAAGCGTGAAAAGGTAACAGACAGACAAAGTTACTTTCGCATTTATACACTTTTTATTCAGTATTAATTAACAACACTTACCTGCCCACGTAATTGCGCGGGGCCGATTTAGTTGAAATTTGGTATACAGATAGTTTGAGTTCCGGGAAAGGACATAGGATAGTTTTTATCCCGAAAAAATGCATAGTTCCCGCGGGATAGCACAGCCCAAACCACTGGAATTTTTCAATTTTAAGGCGGAACAAAGTTCGCCGGGTCAGCTAGTACTGAATAAAAAGTGGATAGGTTAGGAAAAAAAATGATAAAATATAATATAATTGATATATCGATAGTTCATCAACTATATATGGCGCGTTTTCGACCGGAGGCACCGGTTGACCTGAAGTGCTGAGACCGCGCGCTCTCCGCCCTCTATCTCGAAAACGGTTCACCGTATAAAAAAAAATTTAAACACAATTTGTAGGGAATTTTGTATTCTACAATATCGTCATTAATAACAAATAGCAAAAACCCGTAGGAAATGAGATATTTACCAAAAAAGCGCAAAAAACCGTTTTTCGTGACCTTTGACCTTGAAATTTAATAGTTGCGCACACCCTACCATATGTAGGTTTTGAGACAACTTTTAGGGTGTCAATATACAAGTATTTACAGACTTACAGCTGGGTATCTCGAATTCCGAGATTCTTACCTAATCTAACCTTAAATGACTGGGCAATAAGGTAAGATTTCGAGTGTACCTATAATTAACTATGGGTATATTTTTAACCGACTTCAAAAAAAGGAGGAGGTTCTCAAATCGTCTGTATTTTTTTTAATACTAAATAGTTTATTGCATGTAATGCCCTCAACCATAGTATGCAAATACCTTATATCTATTATGAAATAAATATATTTTTACTACATCAGATTTATGTTGATTCTTCTTGGATTAACTTTAGTAACCAGAAGTAAGCATAATAATGCTCTTCTAATTATATTTTTCCGTGAGTTTGTCTCTTGGCAATACTATACGTCATGACAAAGAGTAAAAGTTTTAGGTATAAGCCACTAGATGGCAGAGCCACCGCCGTAAATGTTGCCTGTATAAAAACACTGTGGACTACGTGGTAATTCAGTTAGTTCTTCGCTCCCCTTCATAGATGGCGCCTTGTTGACCAACCAGCAATTTTACTTGTTTCCTTGCTATTGAAACCAGAACAACTAGTGTATTCGAGTTATTCCGATAGATGTCAGTACAATGTCCCCTTAAAATAATGACGACCGGATGGCCCAGTGGTTAGAGAACCTGACTATGAAGCTTGAGGTCCCGGGTTCGATCCCCGGTCGGGGCAGATATTTGTATGAAAAATACGAATGTTTGTTCTCGAGTCTTGGATGTTTAATATGTATTTAAGTATGTATTTATCTATATAAGTATGTTTATCCGTTGTCTAGTGCCCATATTACAAGCTTTGCTTAGTTTGGGGCTAGGTCAATTGGTGTCAATTGTCCCAAGATATTATTATTATTATTATTATTAAAAACATTTGTATATATTTATAAAAGTAAATCGAACTATTTAAGCAAAATGATATACGAAAGAGTTATCAAAATTGGTATTATTTGTATTATGTCACGTATGATTATAGCGCCCTCTCTTTAACACTGTGTAGAACTGTGTGGCCCATCTGAGTTAGTAATGGTATGTAGGTGAGGTTACGGAGTTGCCATCTATTGATAAAACGTTGAACTTGGCACTTAACACTCTCAGTCTCATATTTGCAAAAGTAGGAAAATAATGTAGGTGTCGATTTGTACGCAAAGTGACCGTAGCAGATTCATTACGACAGCTGATGTTCGTGTGAACCCTCACTGCCCTCAAAAAGTGCCGACAGGTAGCGTTAGCTTCTTCGCGCTACGTTGTGAAGTCCCTATTTGGGCGCCACTAACCTCATCATACCTATGTATGGTAGTGGGTCACCAATTGCTCCGAAACTCAAGTAGTCCGGTGGCAAATAATCACGTTATCTCTACCGTGGTGGACGCTGCATGAAGTGTACCTACCTACCTGTAGCAGAAAACTCGCGAATGTATTACGGGTTAAAATAGCTACTTGTTTGTAAGTTTATCAATAGACTACAGAGTGCATTAATAATACATGAAAAAAAACTACAGGGAATGAAAACCGATAATAATTAGAGAAGGTGAGACCGAGAACTAAACAGGAATTCTCTTCTAGAACAAAAAAACTCATTCAATTTTAAAATCAAAATTTAATTTTTAACTTATGTTACCAGTTGTATTCGAAGACTTGAAGCGATAGTAATATTTAAAGGACTAAAAAGGTAGCTGCTACGCTAAAAGATAGCCATATAGCTATATCGTAAACATGTAACATAGGTTTACGCTTGCACTTTGGTTTTAACGATCAGATTACTATTAGCCGAAATCACATCCCTTAGACGTACTACTTTAATAATTGTTATAAAATTGTTTATACTTGCAGTTTTGTCGTTTAGTCGGCAAACAATTAAAATGATAGGTATTTGCAGGCGTTCTGTATGGGATTGTCATAAAGTTAATGAAATTAAAAACAATTTCTTATTGCAAAAATGTGTTATGCAGTCAACAATTTTAACAGAACTGCATTTTGTCACTGTGGTATTGCAGTTTACCACCATTTGAATTCACGGAATCGACAATTTGTTGCAATGATGCCATGCCAATGTACGGGGAGTTAATAACAGATTGTTATGTCTGATTTAACTCGCTATTAAGTATACAATTACCGAGTTGCAATAATGCTTTCTCGCTGTTATACGAGTTCAATAAAATTGTATTACGAAGTTATTTTATACAGTTAAATTAAATAAATGAAAATGGATTTATTAAGCGTAAAAGAGTACTATAGCTACTGTATATTTTAACATTCCAATGTAAATATCAAAAAGTTTTTATGAGTCGCTATCTATACGAAGGAGGGGTGATTACACAAAAGATCCACGAATGGGTCGAAGTGTATCCATAGGGACCCCTAGACTAAGATAAAATAAGATGAGTCGCTATCGCTAGTCAAGAGAAAATTTTAATCATAACATAATAATCGATAAAAGTATGTAGGATAAAATAAATTTCCATTTTAGACGGTCCTTAAGTGGTCTAGCCCTACGGTTGGAAATCGGAGCGCAGGCTCATATTTCTACATTCAGCCGACGCGCCTAGGCCGCCATCGCCGTGAGGGGCAACCATGTACACTTAGTCAAGAGATGCGAGGGATGTTAAATCCTAGTCACTACACAACATTGCTTGATGACTCAGATTATCCTCCCGGAATTGCCTAGTACTGTCCTACATGATCACACACTGTGAAGGTAGGTATTGTCTTTGGTAAATTACATCATATTGAGAGTGCTGGGTAGACATTTTTGAGTGGGTATTTGAGGCAGCGCAAAATCTTTTACAGTGCTGCAATGTATTTACCTAAACAGAAACCTTATAAGATCGTAGGGCCTCTAGAAATAGGTCTATTTGAAAACATTATATCCATATCAACATGTCAGCTCATAATCTTCAACATCACAATCATCAAATGTCACTGAAAATTGACCACAACACCGAGAAATTATTCCACGAAGATATTAAATTATTGAAATTTAGAGGACACTTATAAATGAACTATGGCAAATTAATGTGAATGTTTGCATTAACAAAATAGAGAAACAATTTGTGAACATGCTTTCGGTGATACAATTGTCAATTTTTCAGTTAATACTAAGTAAGTATCATCTGTATACAGAAGATGTTAGAACTAATCGTGAGTCCACGAGGTGACCATGTGTCAATGGCATGGTATATTTATACGGCCAAAATTGCAGTTAAACGTAATAAACTAATATTATAACAAAAGTTATTAGACAAGATATAAATACATGTGTGTTGTAGGTACTCGGTGTGCAGCACCAACCAAATTTTTTGATGAATCCATAGATAAAGGATACGTGTAGTTATAGATCGGCAACACATGAGAAAGAGCAACGTCAGGGCGACATAGATAGACGAGACTATTTTTCTTACACACTGTAAGTCTAACAACCCAGTGACACTTTTAATTGAAAGCACTAATGGTTCTCTTTTTAGTAGTTAGTATACAGTACTAGGTGTATTTTTATGGACGAATCTGTGTTAACAACGATCAATGAATGCAGCCAGTGTGTCGCGCACTAAGTGTCAATTGTGATTTTAGTACAAATTCTTTGAGTATCTACTTGTAATATTATTTATTTGGACACCTAGCTATCATTGAAGTTTGGATAAGTATTTCTGCATTGCTGCAGTAGCTGGTAATGAAACTAAGTTATTTATCACCAAAGTCAACCGCAAACTTCGTCTTGTACATAAGGGTACTACCACCATATCTCTTTACTTAGTCATGTGCTGTTCCTGGAGAAGAAATTTCTCCTTTTCAAAATTAATATTGAGCTAGTAGTTACTTGTTGTTGAGCTTGTAAAGCGCGCTTACTAAAAATAACAGTCACATTTGAGTCCCGCGTGTGACGTGAATCACTTTGAATTGAACATCGATGGAACCATTTGTCGACTACGATTCAAAGATTCTGAAAAACATTTACAGAGCTATTAAGTCAAATTTACCCAAAAACATATATACACGCATACATAAATCACGACTGTATCCCTCAAGGGATAGACAGAGCTTTAGGTAACCAGACCTAAAGGCCGCGTTTAGCATGACTGACCCAACAACCTGCTGAAATATTTCGAATCAATTTTAAGAGAACTTGTATAATCCCATGTTTTATTTTATTTATATATAGTACATGCCTACGAAGTTGCAGCAAAAAGCTAGTATCGTAATAAGCTCGGAGATTGAAGTCTCGCCACGACGGTAATAACGGATTCCATTTATGCTTCACTGCTCAACTTTGCCATTCAAAAATCTGCGCTATGCAGACTGACTTAGGCGTCCACTGCATCTTTTTATAAATCCAACTTTCTTGTCCTGGTAAGAAAATGCATTTTTTCATCCAATACTTGCTTTATAGAAATTGACCCAGATAGCCGGACTGGAAACGATAAGCTTCAATTTTAATTTAATAAACTGATCGTAAGTATTAGTATCAAGTATGTAAAAAACTTTAATATAAATATTAATTTCACTGTAGTGATTATTTTAAGTCTGATCAAAGAGGTTTATAAACGGACAGTATGAAGTATTAATTCAGAACATACTAGAAAAATCTTTCAAATCAGCAGCGGAGTTTTTAAAGAAAGAAGAAGAAAGAAAGAAGACATTTATTCCTTTTTGCGAGACACACAAAATATAAGATTAGATTTTTTAGTTTTTTAAGCCGTGATATTTACTCAACTAATAAAAGTATGAATCCAGAAAGAAGTTGACCAACAAAAGCATCCAATGACACCACCATATGAGTTGAACGGTTATCGCCATAAACACATTTGCTAACCTAAAATAAAATTAGGCTGACACTTTTGCACAGTCACGTTGCAAATTACGGTGTATATCCTACTAGGAATATTAATCAAAGAGGCACGATCAAAGACGAGTCACGATATAGTTCGGCTCATGTTGATATAACCACTAAAAATTCACTACTTTATTTCCGCCTTGATTAAAAGTACGTAGTTAGGGCATTCTGTCCGCCAAAGCGAACTTATAGTGGATTTACGAGGATGAAGTGCCTTTCGCAGCCGAAGCCAAAATAAATAAACAACAAAACTTTGACACCGTTTATATTCCACGCTTTATTAATCTGATAATTTAAAAAAGTTTGCATCTTACTATTACTAGTGAATAGTAAGTAGTTTCAGACAAAATTTGCTGTTGCGTTTCTAATCGTAACTTTGCATGTCATCGTTCGACGATTATTCGTTTAAGCGAAACAGAAACACTATATTAATATCACATAGAGCTCATATCGTAGTCATAAACCAAATTATGTATCTAACTAATTAACTATTCATTCAAACAAAAATATCTCGTACAGTATAATGAGTTTTTTGTAAAAATGTTTCCGCAGTTTATACTCATCACTTCAGTTTAAATGAAATACCTTGGTTTATACATATACTTAACTTACATGTCTCATTCATATTTCTTTAGTCTCTTTCTAATTAAATAATTAATCGTGTATTTTTATATTTATGTAACCTAAATTACGATTTTACAATCAAGTTATATTATTATACTGTTAAAAACAAATGGCAAAATGAATGAAATGAGAACTTGTTCGATGGCAATTCAGATGCAATATTTGAAACGCGAATAGTTACAAAACTTGAAATTTTGTGCCAGCTTTATAGTTTATTTTTACATGTTCAGCCCGCTACAGATGTAGCAATCTTCAACTGTCATGAACTAACACGCTTGAACAACAAAGGATCTTGAAGTTTTACCACAGTTTAATTAAGTCTCACGTTTCTAATTACCACGCCAAATTGGTGTTATTTTACGATGTCATTTTATTTCTAAAATCTAAACCAAAAGAGGATCTATTTTAAAATATTAAAATTCAACATAAATAAGTTATTAATCTAAAAATACCAAATACCAAAACAGGCAAAACCAAACGCTGGATGACATGTAGGTACTTATATTTGTATTTATTTTGTTTAATATTAGGTAGTAGAAGATTTATTACGTCATTATTAAATTTGTAGGGGTAGCTCTTTTTACGTTTATTTTAGTCACTCTTAGACCTCGTAAGTTAGGTTAAAATTTAGTTATTCTGTTAAATATATTTATTTTAATGTAGTTTAGGATTTTAAGAATAGTGATAATACGTGATTTCAATAAAAACATGTTTATTTGAAGAGTAAAGCGAAAGTACAACAGAAAATAATATCAATATTTCTCCATAATTTAAGTATTTGCTCGGTCGACATGTGTCATATTTCCAGAACCAAAGTATACGATAAACCGGATAAACGTTAACAGAGTGCAATACGAGGACGTTTGCAAACGCTGTATTCGCAATATCTGGATCCTTCTCAGTTAAATGAAATAGCTGCTACCGTACGGAAGTGGGATGATATTAAATTCACGGAATATGAGAATATCGTGTAAGTCTCTTTCCAAGCATGCCAGCAACGTGCTCGAGGCAATACTTGTAACAACTCCTATAATGGGTTTACTTGTGATTTAGTCATAACTGAAATCCAAGTTGGCAGCAACCGAACACTATATTTTGACAGTAAAAATGTAAATGGCCTCTCCAAACAGTCTAGTGTTTATTAACAACAAGTTCATGTTGAATTTGGTTAGCCATTGTTTATTAAAATACTCCAACTGTTGTATAGTTAGGCCGGGAGATGGTGACAGAAAATTTCCGGTCATTTGTATCAGTATGGCGGTTCTTCAGGGTCATTCCCGCTCGTCATTCCCGCCATGGCTGTAAGTCACACCGAAAAAGTATGGCATTACGCTACCGCGTTTGTGGAACAAATCGTTCGACACTCGTTATTTATCCGACACGTTCGATTAACGCCCACGCGATTGAGCCGCCGGTGCCAGCGCTATGGCCATCATTTTCCTTTTTGTTATTACGTAGTTACACCCCTGAAGAACCGCCATACTGGTACAAATGACCGGAAATTTTCTGTCACTATCTCCCGGCTGAAATGCGTCTCAGTTGCAATGTAGCCGTAGCGCTTGAAATACCTATCTATCTGCAAAGGAAGCTATCTATACTAAGTAGTCAGTCAAGGGCAGGTCACTGATTCACTGATTATACGCATAAAATCAAGATCCGAATAACTAATTTCAATGCGGACTTTTGATATTTTAACTGATTTGGAATCGGTTCGTATGGTAAAAAACGATCGTCTGGCAGGCATATTCTTTAAATTTTACAATTTTATGAAAATTATTTTAAAGCGTATCAATATTTACAATGCGTTACTCTCATTTTGTTTGGTCTTAATCACTTACACTAAGATACATAAAAAGATACAGATATATAAAAACATTTGGGTTCTGAGTATTCTTCAAAAATGAATGATTGCACCAGAATTCAAGCTACCAAAAAGCCCAACAAGACAGGCCCGTATTTAAAAAAAACCGAAGTAAAAAACATATACCCCGCCGGATCTTATTATGCACCCGATGGGATAAACGGGAAATATTATGTTTTATGACTCCGAGGACAGCTTGCTATCGACGAGCAATGAAATTGAACTGTGTGTATAGGAAATGATACTGTGGAAATGTAGGTATTTAAGTAGCAGAATATAAAAGCTGCAGACTAGGACCAATAGGACCATGAACAGGATTATGTCAACAAAAAAATCGATGTACCGGCAAACAAGCTCAAAAGGTAATTGGTTTTGCACCTCGCTGAAGATATATTCAGGGTGAAACAATAAAAATACACTAGTTACAGGTTGGTACGTAAATAGTGCGGCATATATGACTGACTGAGTGACTATTTCACTAGACGCTATGGTTGTTATTCGATTGATAAACTATTGCGATTTAATTTTTTGCGTTTTATTAGCACTTAAGGCACGCAAGTAAACATAATATAAACGCTCAGCATTTAGCTTTGATTTTGTGTGTGTGTGACCTAGCTGTCATCTTGGCTTTAGCAGAGCTATTCGCATTTCAAACTCTTACGGTTTCTGTCTATCGGTCTGTCCGTATATCACAAGAAATTTACTCGGAGACTATAAGGGCTATGTGATTAAATTTTTGAAAGAAGTGTCTTTTGTTAACAGTTACATAGATACTAGTGTTGCGAAAATAAGAAAAAATGAACCCCCTAAACCTTGAACCCGTGAAAAGAATATTTTGAATAATTCTTCTCTAGTTTAGGAGATATCACCAAAAACACGGTTTTTCTTGTAGGAAGGGACGGAAAGAGCCGTGATTTTCCTATATAAAGTAGAGATGCGGTCTTTTGTGTTGCACCTGGCGTGTTTCTTTCACTCGGTATTGTCGGCACTGCGTCAACTGCGTGCATTACAATAATACGATTTGCAGTGGCACTGTAGTACGGTAAGTCAAGCCCTGCATGCAGGGCTTTAAGTAAGCGGCTTTAAGGGAAAAAATATACGGATTATTAAAATAATTCTCTCATCTGAGCGTAGCGCGGTAGGGGCCGCATTGCAGCGCGGCTGTCGCAACCGACAACAACGCCGACCTTGGTGCTATGACCTGCGATGAACATAATACTTGCTAGGAAAAACTGCTAGGCAGGAGATCTAAGATGCGATAGGTAATTTTGCTTCAAATTAAATTTCATTATGTGCTCGGACTTATTAACTAGTATCTTTAACAAACAACACGCACATTCATACACGTAATTTAAAATCAATAAGTGCGATTTTGACTAAGTAGATCAGTTTATGTATTTATTATGTGTAAACATTATACAAATAAAAAGTCGACTAACACTAAATTAATCATTCCAAATAATGAAAATGCAATAGATCGAATGCACACTGCATCTTTTGTTTAAATAAGGTTTTCCCTGGACATCTTAGCGTTGACTAATAAATTAAGTCGACAGTAGGTACTAGATGAATCGATCTTAATCGATTTGCAACACATTTGCGAACATTTATAAATAGTTTGGTTAGTTTGAGCCCTTATTGGAGGACTCATCTTTGGTTGCAAATCCCGTGTATTTACTTGAAGGGACCTGTTCAATTAACACGTATTGACGACAGTATTGCACGTATTGCGTTAGGCCTTTATTGCCTCGACTTAGTAGATAGTGTGCCGGAACTAAATGTTATCCAAGTGCGGGTATTTCGATAAAATAGCCCGGTTAGACGTTTGTGATGCCCAGCAATCTGCTCATCGCGGCCGCTGCATCGCAACCGAAGCTTAGAAGTAATTAAATATTAAATAAGTAGGAACATGATTAAGTCCTGAGGGTTGATTATAGTTATTACTGAAAATCGCGGAAGCTTGAAATACGGTATCTATTGCTCATGTTGCACCGTCTCTTACACCGTCGATCGTGAAAAATCATTAAAGCGCTTTGGGAGTAGGTAAATCCGTATTTTACATCTTTCCTTTTACATGGACAGGTACCTAATCATTGGCGCAGCCAGTAGGATGCAAATCTACGCTCTAAGAGGAATTCTAGTTTCCAATCAGTAAATCAAGAAACTCAAAGTCTATGTACAGCGTTGTGCGTGACATTAAAATGAAACTTTACTTACACGTGTCACTAATACCGTAGTACTTACTGGTTACATCTTCACTGCGAACATGGATGATGAACTCGAAAACTCCTATTTTCTTAAATTTTTAATTAAATTTATAACCATAATTTATATGTTTTACACACTAATTCAACACAGAGAAATCTTTATTTTATTTTTTACTTATACTATAGTCAAGACTAGCTTTTGCCCGCGAATTCGTCTGCGTGGAATTAGTGGCTATTTTGGTTAGATTATATTATTATTCAACGCCTACAAAAAAAATATGGTAATGGTATATTACTTAAAGCCCTCCTCGATAAATGGGCTACCTATATAATACTGAAAGTTTTTTTACATCCGACTAGTAGTTTCTAAGATTAGCGCGTTCAACCAAACAAACTCTTCAGCTTTATAATATTACTACAAAGTCCTGGAATGGTGCTGATTCAATGACATTAAAGTAACAAGTAGTTTGCCGTAGAAATATACTCTCGAGCAAAAATAACGGGTCACTTTTCATAGAACTTTGTATGACAAGTGACCCGTTATTTTTGCTCGTCAGTGTATATTATCTGATATTGGAATCTAAAGTTAGAAATAAAAATATGACCTTTCGCTAATTAGTACGTATGTTTCGAATTTAAACTAATTTAAAGTGCCTCTCGAAAATTATAGCAATTTTTATTCTTGTTCGCTTCCCGGACTAAAATAAAAGAATAAAAATTTTAGTGTGATACACTAAACCAGCTAAAGGAGCTGCTCGCTCAATTTGAATTAGGATCAACTTTAGGTTTTTAATCACAAAAAACGTTCCATAGAAATGACTATCCACACAAATATTAGTATTGGACTGACAAAAGCTAACACCAGAACAATACCTTATCTCAAGACCCAAATAATACGATTAAAGAACATAATTATAAATAACCTAGTAAAAGATAGTAGTAACACTAACAAAAAATCTGAAAGTGTTTTATTTTCGAACAGAGTACGATTATAGTTAGTTAGCAGACAATTAAATCATATCTACCTACTCTTTCATCAATAAATTTAATTTACCTATAATATCAAAAAATAAACTATTCCATTGTTTTTTTTTCAACACCAGTTACTTACTTACTTTTACTAAATGTCTATATTACTAATCTAAATAATATACTTTTTAATGTTTTTATCGTCCGAAATATAACACTTCCTTATCCATACATCGGTCTTCATATATCAATTGACGTGAAAATATAACGGTAAACAAAAATACTAGTGGCCTACCTTCATATGTCAAATTGACCTAAAACCTTGCAATTATGAAAATAAAACTTCCCCGGAAGTACAAGTAACGGATTGTTTATTATTGTAAAACTTACCAACTCGGCGTTGTTTCAATGGTGTTTGTGTTAGCGTTAGTGTTCTCCCAGGGCGGCTTCGACTGTTTCTGGAATCCAGCTCCACCTCCCGCGAACATTAATACCGCCGGGATAGCCGTCCAAACACTCAACAACGGACACAACAATCACAGTAACGCCATTCAAGGCGACGAACACCACCCGCTCACTAATACGCTTTTATTTACATCACTAGAAAGGTACTTCATAGGAAAAAGGAACCGTTACTTTGAATTTGACGTATCCGAAATTGTCATTGTTCTCTTTTGTGGTGGGACACTGCGCGTATGGATGGTATTTTCCCACACGTTCGCAATGGTAACGAGCGTCGTCGATGAGACGATTTCTTAGAATATTTTCAGAGTACGTAAAGTATTCCGGGAGTTTGATACCGCGTCCCGCTCGCGTGTCTGCGGCGCGACGGCTTGTTTTATTTTTGGTGCGGACAGTTTTTACATTTGCGTAATTGCATAAGCTCTCAAAATTTTATGATTGGTTAATTAGTTAGGAATTGGACCAATGAAATTACTTATGATAATGTATTAATCGTTTCGCTGATATGTGTGTTACAATGCATTTGTAGTTCTTTGAGCTGGCTATTTTAATTGCGCGCGCATGTAATGTCTACTTTAAATAGGTATTTTAGTACTCGTCAGTACGAGTCTCTCTTTCTTCTAACTGCGTTTGTACGTATGAATTGCGGGATAAGAATTCGGATTTAAAAGAATGTCGGTGTCTAGAATTTCAAGTATGTCCTGAAAGAAGCATCAACATTATTTTTTCCAGAAAGCCGAATAAGAAGTTACTATAAAACCAGGAAATGAGTTCAGCGCTTGTGATTCATTTATATTTATAGGACTTTTAATATGTTGATCTTTATTTGGACAATTAATAAAATAACAGAACTGTACCAATTTTAAGGCTGCACATTTTCTGTGTGATTGTATCAATCTTGCCGCGCTACTGGGTGCAATACAGATCACGCTCACGCCGCTGCCGTATCGTTGGTAGGGTGTTGAATAGATTTCATGGTTATTATGAACCAATATTATTACCTAGAACAATGTGGCTGAAACACGAGAAGCACTTTGATTGAAATTATAACGGAAAAACGCTAGTTTTAATAAGGTACCTACGAGTAATATTGCGGGTTGCCGTTTCTTATTGGCCTTTGTTTTATAATTATCATTACGCTATACATAAGTATTATTAGCAGTAGCAGCTATTAAAACACCACCCGGAAAGGTATGATAACACAGACTACTTACTTCGGATTTAATAATAAAATAAACCATGTTTTCAGTATTTAGATTTATGTTCTATGAGCACTACAGGTACCATCCCGTCTCATTCACACCCATATAGTATACACATATATTATAAACGTCCCATATCCAGGGGTTCGTATGAAAGTACTTATTCAAAACAGATAAAACTTATATTTGCGATAACGCCGCGGAGGATTGCGTGTTTGCACTAAATATCAAGCGAACAGCTGGAAAGTTTCGTTGGTTTACTTTATTTGGGTCCCATTAGTCGTGCTAATGCCAAATTTAACCCCGTTTTACGATGTTCACCGAAACACTTAACTTATAGCGGCCGATTTAAAAGAACTTTATTTTCTTGACCCATATCTATACTAATGTAGTGGTAATAAAGAGGAAACTTTGTTTGTATATATGAGCGTCAATTTTATCTGGATCTACGGGTCTTATCCTAAAAAATATTACTGATAGAAAGCTGGGCCTGTGTGGAAGCCCAAGCCTTTACATTGTGACAGGCACAGGCCCAGCAGTGAAACTTTAAAACGTGTACAGATAGGATGATGGTGATAGAAAGCTGGACTATCTCGAGACTTACCGGCTGTTGGTAAGTGATAAATATTTAAAAACTTACCTACCAAATTGTGTGCTTAAAAATGGTTGTATGGTGTCTTGTGAAAGACATAATTTATTTATTTCAATCGTATTTCATTTAATAATGTAACCAGGGATTGTAATCATTAAGCAAATATTCTGTTGTTTTCTTAATTTGTGATTTTGTAATTTTTCCCTCGTACATTACAAACTTTTCGTTCTAAAGAGACCATCAAAACTTAAAAATTCACTAACTGCAACAGTTTAAATATACCGAAGGCTCCGTCTTACCTGCAATTAAATAAATATTGAATTAGATACTTCAATGTCGACCTTCATCGTAGAAATTGATTCGCCAACGTCAAGGTTCAAAATAATTTCCACTTATTACGTGTTTTTGAAGTCCATGTCATATCAATTTGCTTGCATTTTTTATCGAAGAGGAATGGTTCAGTTAACAAACATGGTGAATTATTGTAATTGCAAAAACAACAAGTGTACCTATTTCCAAGAAAGTTTAACATTTCCTTATTTGTAGCTTTGTAGTTTTTGTAATGCAGTTTTGTTCTCAATGTGATACAATAATTGAAATCTTTCAAGGCAAAAAAAAGCATACAAATTCGTATTCAAACGAAAGAAGAATGAACAGATGGCTGATCAGATCAGTATTTGCATGTGACGGTTGCCGGTCAAGAGAGATAAAGTCTTTGAAGTGCAATGTTGATGTAAAAAAATGAGTAAACTAACCTTTCCTGAGTCTTGTCCGTTGATGTGGCTGAACTCTGCTCCCGGCGCCGGTCATGCATCAATCCCATAAACTTGCCGATCCATGGATTCTTCGAGCCGTGCCCCATTCCCGACTGCCACATAGTCATTGTGGCAGTCGGGTGTAGGCACGGTCTGGTTAAATTGGTTTAAAGATTGGATTCCATTTTGTAAATTTCCTTAATTATTTTTTTATTGGGAGTGCCACCCATTGTAAGACCTAGTATTCATAGCTACCTAGGTTCTGAAAACACAATTGGCAACAATGATTTTTTTAATTCGTATTATCTTTCCTTCGTGTTGTGTCGTTATTGTTGTGGGATTATATTGTGTAGGCATATGTAACGAGTTTGATTTTATAACAGAATTAATCCAAAAGTAACAGAATGTCTCTTCATGCTACAACTTAAGCACTGAATTTGTCAGGGACTTGAAAATATTAAGCAAACGAAGCTACGAGAAGCACCTAGTTCCATTTAAAAAGACGGAAAGGTTTTATGGTTGGTAGTTAACCCGGGTCTTACGTCCGTATTATGCTAAGATATACATTTTAAATTCAAATCCGCACATACATTGCGAAAAACTCAGAGGTGCGAGGCCGGGCTTAAGTCCCGACGACGACTCTCTATTTGAGTTGCGGTCTCGCGGCAGGTCGGACCATTCGCTGGCCACGGATTTTAACTTTTCAGCCAAGTAAAAAAAACTAGGAGTTTTATTACCGCACTCGCTACATTCAAAACCACCTTAGTACCTAATTACTATGAAGAAGACCAACGCTCTAAACATTGCACGTGTAATAATGATACTAGCAATCATTTCCTGCAATTGAAGGACAATAGATCACAGAATGTTTAAGTGAATTTTCTTTTGCAGTTTTTGTATATTTTATTTAGGTTTTACATTTTTGGTTGTTCTCTGTAGACAGTCCTGAAACAAAAAAAAAACGGTATTGTAAAGTAAAACTTTAAATTACGAATTAGTAGTAAAGTAATGAACATGTATGTAGGTATGACACGTTTCCTGACTTAAACATCCAATTTTATATTTAGTTGGTATGAATAAGTGGATACTTTCTGTTAAGTAACTGATCGTACATGTTCATTTCTTATTATTGCGTCTTAATAACTATTCATAAACTTAAATGTTGGCTTAGCATTCGTTTTTCATTTTTCTTTTCCAGATAAATCCATCCACAATGAAATTTTGCTATAAAAACTGTGTGATGATTATTATTTTAATGTCGAAGAATCAAATTTAATGTCGGTTATATTTGCTTGAATACGTATAATCAGCCCAGGGGGCAGCGCTACCTCTTGTCATCACAGAACACAATAGCCTAAGTACAAAGTAAACTTGAAGAGTCTTGATGTGCGAAACCTTTTTGTTATAATTGAGTGAGCAAGTCGCGTTGTCTTGAATCAGTGCCGTTGCGGTGGAGCGGGCACGGGCACCGTGGCCTATCTGCAGAAGTGTGAGCCCATCTCAGCATAAATACCTACAAACTTAGTCGTCAGTAGCAATAAGCTTTCACTGGTAAGCCGCGAAGTGAACTCACGCACTGAAAGATACGCGATCTGCAACTCGTGCGTAGGCATAGTATATCAGAGAAGTAGTAGGTAACTAAAAGTACATTATGTAGGTACCTTGTTGATATTTATATTATACAAGGAATATGAAAATGTAAACATACGAGGTAAAAACGCACCCAACCTATTAAAAAAACAAAGTCAAAGGGGCATTTAGCGTATAGTATAAAAATGAATATCCGAACGGTGACTTTGATAGCTTTGCTAAGTTTTCCGTCTAAAGCCGTCTGTCGCGGAACCCTTTAAAATTACTGTAAAACATTAAATCAGACTATTTTCGTAGTAGTTCTTGTCAAGTACTTATTATGATTTACAATGCACAGACAGAATAAAACAAGCGGTATAAGATTAATTTGCTCAAAGAAACCTGCTTAGCCACTAAATAGTTACAAACTTTGACGTAAGCAATTTATTGTGGTCGACGATATAGCCCGTGAACTTATACATAAAATAATGTTATAGCCCTTTTGTTCTGAATTTGCTACAATTTTTTAGGTAGGTGCAATATATTGCGGTCACTTTTTTTTACATCGCGTAATTCGAATTAGTAATTTGAAGTAGAATTAAAGGGCTTAAGCTGCAGGTTCCACGCGGGCCCAGTGCGGATTAGGAACTGCACTCGTACCTTTTGAATTTCCTCGCGATGTTTTCCTTCACCAAATAGCTCATGACAAATTTTAAATGTAATTTGCCACATAGATTCCGAAAAACTCAGATATTTTTCCCGGGATTCGAATCCACGAACGTCTGCTTGAGAGGCCACAGGTTCAAACACTAGACTACCACGGCTGCATAAATAGTTAAAGATGTGCATTTGACTCATTCAGACAAATAAAAATAACCATTCAAGGTAGCGACCAACACGCAATTTTATGATTTTATTCCCAACTTAAGTAAGCGCGTGAGAGGATTTTGTGACGGATTTCTGCAGTTTCGTTTCGTCATATTTACTTATTATATGTTTCTTACGCTAATCATAATTGTACAAAGAGACAAAGGTGTTGACCATGGCCATTCAATGACGTTTTAATTTGTAAAAAATGGGTTTAACTTAAAGTCTGTTATTCATGTTTTTTATTACGGTTAACATGACGCAAGTATTCGATTCCAAGACTAAGTCAGCAGCCAAGTATCTTGGGCCACTGAGCCGACCGAAAATAATGTAGACACCACGCTCGACTAACTTGGCACATGTACAACATAATGTTCTCATCAAGTATGGATGGCGGAGAGGCTAGGAAAATAAACTTTGGCATATTGTAGTAAAGTGGTATAATCGGATTAACTACAACAGTTTTGAACCACCATTTATAGTTAGGTCAGCTATTTGTGCAAACAAGTAATCTAATACTCGTAATAAATGCATTTATATGAAGTCTTTCGTGAGCGCGTATTTCATTTTATACACAAGTTCACTGTCTACATGTTATGTATTTGTTCGTTCGCTGCGAGAGCGATTAAAATCAAAAATGTTCATACATTTTGCAGATTTAACGTTAGGTAGTAAAATATGAAAGAACTTTAACCTAAGCAAATTAAGCAGACACTTTAAAATAAAAAAATATAAAATAAGTCCTTGCGTGTGTATATAATATCCCGAGCAGGAAAAATTATGGCTTATTGCGTTGCAAACTAAGACTAATTAGAATAATCAATTTGCGGTCCTAGCTCAATTGTGTTTTTATTATAATTAAATTCGTGCTACGGCACTTAAAGACTTTAAAACAAGCGTTTTAAAATGATGTCATGAAAACGGAGATTTAAAAAAAAATATGATTGCTGAAATAAAAATAATTGTCGTAATAAAACTAGTAGGCATAAATGTTATTAGAGAGGTAGATTTGTGGCAACACAGAGATTAACGCCATTAACGAATTAGTATATTATCACAGGTGTAATTAAGAAAATTGTGTCCCAGATTTTAATCCTCATTTCACAGCATCTTGAGATCTAACAGAGGACAATCCAATGATTGCGTTTCTAGAATGCTTTTTTGGAACTCGTTCAATGAACTGTTCAATATTCCAGTTGTGACAAATTGGAATAACTCCTTCCTCAAACATAGGAGTTGTTTGTAAACGTTTTAAAACACAATAGTACGTAATTCGCCGTTTACACACAATCAGGGTGGAGGCCGGCGCGGGGCGACGCGCGGCCGCATCGCGTGCGCCACGCGACCGTCTGCACGCCGCCTTCTTCGTCGGCCGACGCACGCCGCTGCAACCAAAACGCATCTACTATCTGCTGTTATACCGGACAGGACCATATAAATTGCACCCGATGTCTGTACTTTACGTACAGGTAAATGCCGTTTAGCTGCCCATTAAATTCTGAACTGCTGGGGAATTGTCTATTCTTAAAATAAATTTTATGACGTGTGGAATATGTTGACGATATTTTTTGTGCCCGTCATCTGTCTCTCTGTCAAGATAGACTGAGGGCCTGAATAAAGTAACAATCGAGTCCGCTTTGATGCGCAAGGTTAGTGACCGCATTCGTGGTGCAGGTATAGGGCAGTCTTTGAGGGATGCCTATTCAGTAGGTAGAAGATGTAATTCCTGCTGCCTATGACGATGAGGAAGTTCTCTCTCCCGTTTTTCTCGATGTTGGTCATCCAGGTGTGTGCTTTACTCGCATGGATAAAACGAACTAATAATGTAATGTACATTTAATCAGTCTGTGTGTACATTTAAACAGCCTTGAACTTAAACATTTTTAAATTTTCACATAAACCCACATTTACGGGAAAAAATCCCGGTTACGTTTCACCTAGCACGGAAAAGTCCTCCGTTTAAATTCAAAGCTAAGTCAACCATCCCAGGCTGAACCCTAAATGAATTACACCTAAAGTTTAATAAACTGATTTACATAACCGCTTTAAGGTATAAAATTTAATGCTTATTAATAGACCTTCGGTGTCGGTGTACTACTATTTTACGTAGCGCTTGTATCTTGAATATGGCATATCCTAATAATATATATTCTATCGTAATCTTAAGTCTATAATCAATCGGTTTATATTCCGATAAGAGATAAGTACTTAATGCGCTTATGTTCATCAGTCCATAAATCTTCTCGTACCCTAAAGGAGCCCACAGCAATCTCGTAGAATTATGAAATTAATTCGTTGTTCCGTGAGAAAAGCTGTGTAGGTGTATGCCTATATTGTATATTGCTTAATTGGCAGCGAAATCTTAAAAGGATTTCGTTATTAAAAGTACGCATTTTATTTACAGAAACTCTAATCCTCTTAAACTCTTTACCGATTAAGAATTAAATGAATTTTCTATCTTCATGAATGTTTGTAGAAATGAGAGCGTTAATAAGTATGGAAGGTGTATCACTGAAGGATAGAAAAAGGAATAGTGTGATAAGGTAACGTGCTGATGTAAAAGAAGATAGAAAAAGTATGCTTAGTTGGTTTAGTCACGTAGGGAGGATGGATGAAACAAGATTAACTAAACAGATTTATATACGGAAAAGAATGTAAATGGGTGCGTTGGGACGCGAAGGCCTAGATCAACCAATGCTTGCACTGCTGTGTTCCGGTGTGGAGAGCAAGACAGCCGGGGAAATTACGGGCACAAGAGGCATTTTATCTTAGTCCTCTAGGTTGGCAACGCATCTGCAATCCCTCCGGGGTTGCGGGTCTCTATGGGCAGTGGTGATCACTTACCATCAGGTGACCCACTTGCTCGTTTGCCTTCCTATTCATATTAAAAAAAACCAAATTGGGGACATTTTGGTAAAAGATCAGGTCAAGAGTCCCCGAAACCGACGAGCATGTATGAAGAGATTGAAGAATGTGGATGAAGCGAAAGAGGTATATCAGGATCATAGCAAGTGAAAAAAAGTAGTATCTGCCTACCCCTGTGGGAAAGAGACGTGACCCTATTTATGTTTGTGTGTATGTATAAATGGTTTTATAAATGATGGGGTTAAAATGTTAATGTAGGTAATTGGAATATTATGTATAGGTACGTAATGTCTTCAAAGTAGAACATGTCTTTCATGCTTATCGACGGCGTCGCCCTTTATCGAGCAAGCTGGTAACTATGTAGTGGCGTTCGGGTTGTTGCAGTTCGGCTAGTCTGTGCATTAAATTATAATTCAGTTTAAATTGGGTCTAAGTATAAATCTTTCAAGTACAATTAAGTAAATAAAAATATTGTTAAGTGAAGCTCCTTCCTGCTCATCGCTGGAACTCTGTCAATGGTAAACGTAATTTCCGGGAGCTTTGCTAAGCACAAGCGAGAGTGTGGCCAAGCGTGAGCTTGCGGCCTTGGTTGTCAGGGCTGGGTTTTGGTGTCATCGCTTTCCTATCGGTTTTTATATCTTTCACTATACATATTTAGGTTAAGTAATAATCTCACTGCTGGTAACCGGCTCTCTCTCAGAATTATTATTATTATTTAGGTGTAGTAAGTAGTAGTAAATAAATGAGTATACTTATTATACTGATATTATTTAATGTTTAACAAAGTCCTGTACAACTTTATCACTACTGGCAAAAATCCTCCAAAATGAACCAGATGTCGAGTACTTTGAGAATACCTATTGTATTCAGAATACACAATTTTCCAAATACCGTCAATTAATTATTAAGACATTAATCCTATGTTAGTAGTCGATTTTTAGTATCTCCATACACCTCGTTCTACACGCCCCATGACATAGCTCGGTAAAACGAGCGAGAATAAAATCTCTCCGGTATCATTCTCAGGATACTATTAGTAAAAAGCAAGGGTGTGAAACTCATCTGAAAGTCATCGCTGCGCTTAGCAGACTATCATAACTTGACCCTTTTGCTTGAGCATATTATACGGGCTCGGGTGTCTTGCCCGTGGTACTCGTTCGCAAAGAGAATTTTGTGTGCAGAAAAGCCTTGGGTCCTTGGATCTTCTTTTTAAGCTGCTTTCGGTTTGATCGATCGCCTGTCGATTGAAATTGATATTATGAATTGAGTTCTAATTCAGTATGCAAAACCGCATTCAAGTTAGTTCAATTGAAGCGGTTTCATTCGGAATGTGGGGTAGGTGCCACCAAATTACTCGAAAACACTAATTGCTCTACATTACTGAACATACAGATGAAATTTATCCTTTATTGAAGCCAGCTAAAAGTAGTAACTGCTGTTGATATCTAAATATGGCTATTCGTATTGACCCATTAGCTGTTCCCAAAATGTGCAGACAATGCTCGTATTTTCGTACTGGCTGCATCGCTATTTTTACTTCTGTACCTAAATTCAAAGCTGAGTTTTTAGATCAAATTCCCACAAATTCGCACTGCATCAAATCAGATTGCAAAAAATATTGTCCTGCTTACGCAGCATCACACTGGAAAATTACTATTAATAGAATCACTATACTTCTGAGCGACGTGAAATTAAGTTATATTTAGTTTATTGATGACCCGTTTGCACAAAATTTGGCCCAGTCTCGATACAAAATTATACCTACTTTGTTATGTTTTTTACCGCTGAGTAAGTATATTTTAGAGTAGATACTTGAGCAACAAAGGCACGGGGTGCCACAAAGTCGCTATATACGAGTATAATAAGGCTCTCAGAAAAGTCACGATGTTAAAAACCAAGTACATAATTAAACTCATAGGTACATTTAGGTTCATACTAAAACAATAAAAAAATGAAATAAACAGAAAAAAAACATAGGAGTCTAAATTAAATGGAACTGATATTAAAGTAGTAGCTACTCACGATAATAATACAACAATTGTGAGCAAAATCACTTGCATTAAACGAGTATGAAAGGAGAAAACCTTTTATATTACTTCTGCGATTTTCTTTAGTATTTTCACATTTTAAGCAGAAGAAAACTTAAAAAATACTATTGCTATCTAAATAGGAAATGAGATTGCTTGAGACATTTTAAGTGCATTGTAATCATGGCAAGAAAAGAGTTTCTAGTTTAAAGAAAATGCATTCTTGGATTCCGAACGCGAATGAATGAAATTACTTTGAATGCTGACGAAGAACTGGATTATTGGAGGGAAATGAGGAAATCGTAACCACTAACAAAATATGTTGATTCTCCTTAAATAAATAAATAACAGGTAGGGAAGAGTAGGTCTCAAACGAATGATTAGGATGTGTTGTATCTCACTTTGTATAGGAAGCTTCATATAAAATGTCCCGTTATTTTTGCTCATACATTTGAATTTACTTAAACAGGAGTAGGTTTGTAAAGAACAATAAGCCTTATTAGAAATAAAGAATTAAGTAAGTATCCGCTTGTCGGCTTGAAATAAAATGGAAATGCTGCCCGTGAGCGTGTGCCAGATTAAAATATGCACCTTTTTATTCATATCGCACTTACCTAGGATCGCTTTAAAAATGTCCCAGCTCTTTTGATTTCACAGGTACTAATTTGAAATATACATAGCTAACACAAGTAAAACAATGTTAGTTTGTTTGTATCTCCATCATTATACACGTTCTACTGCTGGACACAGGGCTCCTCTCAGAATGAGAAAACTAGACACAGAGTAGATTGCGAACATCGCACATACTATTCAATATTGTCGCAGGCGTACGCAGATTTCTTCACGATGTTTTCCTTCGCACACACGTTTCAAAGGACTGAGAAGAGCGAGTCCGTGTTCGAACCCACAACCATGTGCTTCTGAGCCATAGTTCAAAAGAGGAGACCAAGGCTTCTTAATTGTATGTAGGGGTAATCTCCGGAACTACTGGCACAATTGTAAAAAATGTGTCACTAATTGAATGCTACATCCCTGGTTAACATTATACTTAGTTACTTTTTATTCCGGGAAAATGCAAAGGGCCCGTGGGACGGAGACAAGTTGTGGGCATCAACATGCCAATTATCCATCGCAAATATAAATAATAGACCTAATATTCAATAACTATTTCCATTTGTTGCCGCATTACAGAGATAGTCAAAAAGCGAAATCGCATTACTGTGCTATGTTTTAAAATTGTATAAGTAGATAACTACTTCTGAATTCGTGCAGGACAAGCAATCTAGCAATTGGATTGCGAAAGGCGAAATAATTGTTGACGAAGTTATCAAGCGTTCAAAAAAATTGTGAATAGTGAAATAATATCCTAACCTAAAATGTTTTTACTAACTGTGTACTTTTTGTTGGCTGTACTTGCATTGTCATACATATGTGGACCAAATTTCAGGTCAATGGGACCAGCCCTTGAAGAGTGCCCTCCTGCGGAGGTGGTCCTGGCTGGATCACCAGAATTTTACTACCAGATTATTATATTGTCATCAGACTTACACAAGTACCTATGCAAAATTTCAGCTCAATCGGATGAAGATATTATCTACTTCAAAATTGAGTCGCCAGATTCCATTCTCATGCATACATTGCAAGTTAATACAAAGCTTGTAATAAAATACAGTTGAAGCTAAAATAATTCATTTTGTGATACATAATTATATTATATAACTTTTTCAGATAGAATTTTGTATTGCCAGTACGTAGTGTTAGTGTAGTAAGTTATACTTACTAACTTAACATTCGTCACATCAGCCGCAAATCAGCTCCACGTTATATATTTTATTATATATATAACTTTATAATGGTAATACATTTTCACTAACACTTTGTTTTAAGAATATATTTTTCCAATCTTCATTTTATGAGCTTGGATCATTTGAAAATGAACACGTCAGTCAGCTCCAAAGATCTAATCTAAAAAACATCTTTAAAAAAAATCAATAGGTATTTATAAAAAATCTGTACCAGATCCCTTTGACCCCCCACTGAACCTCGAAATACTCTTTCCAAAGATCGTGACACTTGCTCTTGACGGCACTATGACCTCCGAAAATTCAGGAGCAATCATGATCTCACTCCTTTCAATGGCAGCAGACCCGGCCAGCCGGTCAGACTCCTCTTTTCCCGCCTAGCCAATATGTGATAGAATCCAATGAATCCAAACACATCTACCAGAATTTTGAAAAGGTAAAATTAATTCCAATATTCTGTAAACTTAAGAAAAGCACCGCTTGCTCGAAGTACAACGAGCTAAATGTTAAACAGAACTTTTGCTGTCAGTTAAAATTACCACGTTCGAAAAACCTTGCACTTGCACCTGCACATACGACAAGGCCTTAGCAATGGCACAGAGCTCCGCCAACATTATCGATAATCCACTCAAAATTTTAAATTGTTGTACTATAAAAAGGGTCAAAAACGCGGCTCCTATCTTATCACCACACTTTGAACCATCAGACAATCGAAGACCTGATACCCATACGTCCAACCCAAACATGGGTAGCGGACAGGACGAGAATATACGCTCATTAGAGACCTGCACAAATACGTCAGCTAACACTGGCTTCCTCCTACCATTCGAATATCCACTTTGGCATACATTGCCCAACTCACGGATCATGTTAGCTGTAACATTATTTGAACAGGTCAAAGCTTTCAAACAGAACCTTACTGTTAAATAACGTCTTCTGACATATAAAGGAACTATTCGCTCGCTTTCCATGACATGAATAGGTGATAATTTGATAAAACTCCCAACCACCCTCAGAGCCTGATTTTGAACCTTTTGCAAGCCTGTATATATGTGAAAGAATATCTTTGATTCGTGTTTTTTAAGTAGGTAGGTAGTATTTGTTACAAAAAAACCAATTAATCAACCTTCTGTGCGGCCGAGGATCAATTGATTCAACGTAATCTCAAGCTCCGAGGATACTTCTCCTGAAACTTGAGTTGGTTCAAAATCAGTTAAGCCTCGACGATACAAGCATTAATTTGCAACACTCGAATTTAGAGGTATTCCATGCTGCTTGCAGCCCTTAATCTCTTAACGACCGCAATGAAGTAGATTCTTCACTTGTGCTGAGATTAGCTCGGAATGGATGGAATAATTCCTAATCGCGCTGAAGACATGGTAAGGGTCCATAGGTAAATTGTTTTAATAAGTACTCAAAAGAGATAGAACTGATGAATTAGATTTGATATTTATTTTATTTTATTCTCTGTATTATCCTTTAGTTGACGAAATAAGTTTAATTTTCACTTCTAAACTAAGAACCGTAAACGCCTTCACATTTTCTGAGCCGCCCACTTTGAAGTTCAGGCGGCTAACCACTTCGGGTACATTATGGTTTTTTTTAACTGCAAAACGCTGTGTTCACGGAGTCACAATCCACGCAACACAATACAAATCTACTTATTTGTCTGTGTCTAACTAGCAAATGCCAAGCTGATGACTTGACGTACGTAAGTTAAGCCCAGGAAAATTAAAGTTATCGTGTTTCAGATTTAAAATAATATGTGCAATATATTATTAGGTATGTACATCCCTGTAACGACCCCTGTAACGGTTTGATAACATTCAAACAAAAAAAAATTGATAACATTTCAGATTTCGTTGGAAAGACATTTTCCATTGGGTAGAAGTAAAAAGTAGTGTACATCGATATCTAGGTATCTAACGCCTTTTTATTTAACTTCAAAACTGTTGACACTAGTAAATTGAAATTTGTTCCTCGCATATTAATTTTTAACTTGCCCTGTACACTTAGTTTTCAATTTATCTGTGGAAGATAGTTTAGCTAATCTTATTTATGAAATATGCACCACCAACATTTTAGTACTTTTATTTCAAAAATTAAAAGGTAGAGATAATTGTCAAGTAAATCTTTGGACAGGTATTTTCTGCCACGTTGTGGGTGATAGTGAAGTCATGAAGAAAATAAAACGCGGGTAGATAGTTAAATTCGCACGGTGATTATACCTAATCAATATTAGTATTTGCCGAATGGTATATTGGCACTCAATTGGTAAAAAAAATGACGCTCTTATCTATTAAATGTTATCTATTTCAGTATTACTGGCTAGCTGTTGTGTTTTTGTTTTGTTGCCCTTCAAACATTTTCAATGGTCGTTTACAGTCAAAGACATTCACATCTTTGACTGTTATTCTTGTTATACTGACAACCGTCAACGTGTCATTAAACGAACTCTTTGAATTGCCGTGGCGCAATGTTTAGGTACGCTACGGGTAATCAGTGAAAACAACGGGCGGCGTATAATACTCCACTTTTTGTGGTCACTACCCAATCCCTATTTAACGCCCAGCAAGGCGAGGGCTGACCGGAATCGCACCGGTCGATTAAAAATAAGTTCACGTCAACATGTTAAAGTTGATCGGAGGTGCGATAGGGCCAGTTAAATGACTTTTCGTGGCAAACGCTTGTGAGAAAGTTGGCGTGCATGTCGCTGCCACGTGGCCCGGCCGCCGCATTCCGCGGATGATGTCCGGCGACCGATTATACTGCCTCCGCCGCGCCCGACCTAATGTAAACCTAGTTTTTCTTATGGTACATGCCAATGAATGTTGCTCGTTGAAAGCAGAGAGAGAGATAGGTTTTCACGGTTGACTTTGATGTTGTTATGTTGTTGTATGACGTAACTGTTTATCATACTTCCTAAGTGAAGGGTTGTGAATAATCATAGGTAAGTACTCACTAGGAGTGTTTAGTAATTAATAACATAAATGACCTGTCGGACATGGTTACGCGACTTACGCAGATTTGAATATCTGCATATTGCTATTTACAGCCATCAAAAAAAACTACCTGAAAAGTTAAACATATTCCGAAATTCAATTTATAGAAATCGTTTAAGTAGATGTTGCATAGGTTTATTTTCTTGTAAAGGTTGTTAAAAAAGTCATGTAAGTAAGAAGTTGGTGAACTAATTCAGTGAGTAGTTCTCCCACTGGCAATGTGATTAATTCATCATTGTTTTGTAGAGTCCCCCCTAGAAAATGGTTACGGTGGCATTAAAATACTTTTAAGCGCCTTTACTTACTACCGAAAAACAACTCAGCTGACTTACCGGTACAATAAATTTGTTTCGACACCGAACCGCTACGTCCCAGGCAACAACATCGACACAGAAAGGAAAGACAACGAACTCGCAGTCATAGATACACGCGAACTAGATTCCCCCGCCGGCGCTGCAGTTGGGTGCACAACACGAGAGTTTATTTACTCGCGGCAAGCCAAGTGCATGCAGGTCGCGAGCGCGGCTCGGGAAACTTTTAGGCGTGCGGGAGAGGGCGCGGGCAGCTGGCGCGCGCGGACCCGACGGAGTGCGCCGCGACTGCCGCAGTGGCGCATAAGGCTGTGCGCCGCTCCGAACAACCTCTTATCGAAGCCGCTTACAGCTGCATAACACCACTTAGAAAGACACCTCGACCAAATCAAACTTCGAAAATGAATGTGACTATTATTGAACTTAGATGTTTTATTATTGGCTTCTTTTGATAGAAATAGCGCATCAAAAGTGTATCATAATGTGTAGGTACTTGCTTAATAACTAACAAACAAAATATAACTTTTATCACAAGTGTTGCAAAGTCGGCAAGTAAAATGTAACTTGAGAATGTTTAAAAGCAATTGTAAGTCATCGATATCCGTAGTTCCCCGGAGCCGCGGATCCCATCCCTGGCGCTGCGCGCGCCGCCTAGCGCACCGTGCCGACCCCCGAACGGTTTTGATAACAAAGAACCGCACACATTTAAACTTCTCATTAATTTTTAGTTACTGCAGTGAAATAGAATTCTCACCTTCCGGACATTTTCTAGTTAAGCTTGACCTCATCTTGAAAATGTAGGTTGATGCCGCTTGGGCCCGGCAGTGCCGCCTTTTGATCGCGTTTACCTTCACGCTGCCCGCTCATTAGCGCATGTTGATGACAAAGCTCGTAAGATGACAAAGAACCCCGTTCATTCATTAGGTTTGGGGAGCTAAATTATGTATCTGAACAACAAGTTTACTATTAATGTTTTTTTCCGAATACATAAGAGGCAGTGCTGGATGGCCGTAGGACGGTACCGTGCTAATGTAATTGATAAAATTAAATCAATAACAATTTTATTGCTAAGTAACATAAATGACACATATTTAAGTCGATTAGGAAAGGATTGCCATAAGGAAGTGCTAATTAATTTGTATTCATAAATTTAAATAACATAATATACTACACCTACCTACCTAGGTATGATTTTTACGAAAAGCAGTTACTTTTATTTGTGCTAATGTTAAAATCAGCAAATTGAAAACCATGAATACAATTTTAAAACTGATCATACATAGCCCGCGAGTAAAGATTACGACTCGCACTTGACCGACTTTTACGATTAAGCATGCATAATAAAATAATATTCCTTTACTTTACTCCCTAACACATCAGGTTGTTTACAAATGGACTGCGAACTATACCTAAATTAAATCGTTCTTAAAAACAATTATGAGAGGAACATAACGGAAACTTATAAAGTAATACTGAACAACCCAATAATCCTACTAATAATTATAAATGTGAAAGTTTGTGAGTTTGGATGTTTGATACTCTTTCACGCCAGAACGGCTGGAGAGATCTGGATGAAATTTGGAACATAGATAGATTATAGTCGGGAATAACACATAGGCTACTTTTTATCCCGGAAAATTGCGTAATTCCCGCGGGATAGCGATAAACGAATTATATGCATAGGAAGTTGCGGGCAACAGCTAGTATATAATAATATAATGTATCTATACTAAGTTTCAAAAATAAGTACCATACGCTCTTACACCGTCGTGGGACATATTTTTGAGAAGTTCCTACTTATTTTTGCACTTGGCCGCACTAGAGAAAACAAACCAGTTACATTACATGCAACTAAATAAGTTGCTGTCAAGTGACTTGAGCGTCGCGTCGTAGCAGCGGCACGGCTGCAAGCTGCAAAAATTATAAAAAAACACCAATTGATACGGCACAGAGTAAATAAAACGGATTTGATTCCTTACAATACATATTTGTATGCAATTTAAACCTTTTCAACTAGTCTTGAGTGTTATATCTACTTGTTTGCAGTTTTTACCCGAGCCTATTAATAAGCTTTAGTAAGTAGTTAAACACCGTCGGTTTTAGATTTCTCTGGAATCACCAAATCTTTTTTTTTTTGGTTTTCATGGTCGGCGAGTTATTGAAAGTTTTTAAAGTAAGGACATTTTAATAGACAGCTCTTTAAATTAAGCTCTGAAAAAAAATATCGCGCACTTGTAAAGGCAGGGAGCATGTTTGCAGTTTTTAAATAGCTTCGGTTTACCACTGACCATAAAAATTGAACAAAATATAAACTGCAAGAGTTGTTGTTCGATGATTGGTAGTTTCAATAAAGCTGGAACACCTTGTGTTAACCATATGCTTGAGCTTTGTGCTAGTATAACACTCGACTCGCTAACCTATTTAATATAAAGCAGGTCTTTAACGCTCATTATTATTCTGCTAAGTATCAATTTTAACTAAATAATGAACTAGTATAATGCTAGCTGCTCATAAAAACTCTTACAATTCGGTTTTTATACTCGTTCCCTACCGGTCCGATTGACTCGTGAAGTGTTACATGTATAGAGATAGAGATCCAATAGCAATGCAGTAATCAAGTACCGTGCTAAGGAACTAAAACTATCCAGTGAGTTAAATACCTCGGCTTAATCCTAGACAAAGAGCTAAACTGGAAGAAACAGGGCTACCGTGAACCAGAAGATTTCGAGACACTACCACTGCGCCCAATCACCCAATTCATAAAGCGATGGAATAGTGCGATGGAGGGGTAATTACACAAAAGATCCACGAATGGGTCGAAGTGTATCCGTAGGGACCCCTAGTAGTCCATTACGGGAACTAAATGGAACTCACAAAACTCACAAGTGCGCATTTTTTTGTAGACAGTTGGAATTTACTGAGTACTGGTAAAAAATTCAAAACTGTCAAAAGTAACGACAGTTTTCAATTCTAACAGATTTGTTAATAGCGTCTTTTTTATCAACAGGGTAATTGTCACAATGCTCTATTTTCCATAAAAGAAATCTCATAATTCTCAAGTCGGCTTATCTGATTCGGTTTTATTGTAGTATGTAGTATGCTGACGTAAGCACTTGACAAAACTGTTAGAATACTACAGGTGATGTTCTTATAGTTAAATGCAATAATCTAGTACAGAAAAATTACACTTGTGTAATTTTTCTTTGGATTTACACGCTTTACTAACAAAAACTTAAATATTAAATAATGCAATGTCAAAATCTGTTATATTTTTTTTTTACCAGTAGTAGGTACTCAGTAAATTCTGACTGTCTACAAAAAATTGCGCACTTGTGAGTTTTGTGAGTATAAAGCAGGGTTTCTTAAAGTGTGGTCCACGGACCCCTTAGGGGTCCGTGGCATGTCTATCAGGGGTCCGCAGTAGGTCAGTTAAATGTAATCATATTTAGTGAAATTATCGAATGTTAAACTAAACAGGTACATAAATTACAACAGAAAACAAAAAGGTAACTATATATATAAGCGAAACTAGCAATAAAAGATTTTTTTTTATTTAAATAAGGTTTTTTATTATTTCCCTAAAATATTTTTTGAGAGGGGTCCGTGAAGTTGTTTAAATTGTGAAAGTGGTCCGTGACTGCAAAAAGTTTAAGAAACCCTGGTATAAAGGGTAATTGACACGTTCCCGTACTGGACTATAGTTTAAGATAAGATAAGAAGATAAGATAAGTACCATCAACCAAGAGGGTGTATTACAAACGATTATTTCTACACTATTTAAATATAGAACGCCCTATTTCTCCAACCTCATAAATGTATAAAACTAGATGCAGCCTATACTGGTGAAAGACAAGCAAATCGCAATGTCATTCATTATCTATTCGTAGTAAGTGTTAAAAGTCGTTAACCCCCTGATTGCACTGTCGATTTGGATTCATTTCATCATGCACCCCCAAATACGCTTCGTAAAAATAATGAAAGCTGGTTGAGAGTGGGTCGTACTAGTTATAGCCGGGTTCCGTCCGTACCAACACATTATAGATAGATAAGTAATCTTATTGTAGTGAGTATAATATTTTCCTTGTTTGTTGTGTTAACGGAGCTATTACAAGGAATAATAACAGCGGGAAGGTAACGAACAACGTATATTTAATTTTAAATAATAATTTGACACGACTTAATTATATTAGTCACTATCGAAGCGTAATGGATCAGAGAGCCGTAGTGCGGCCTGGAGACCCCTTTTAAGTCCTCGTGTTGCCCCTCTCTGCGCCGCCCCTCTTAGTCACTGTAGAGGGATGGTAGAAGCGCCACCGTTGCTCCCAACAGATAGAGGGCGCTGCCCGCCGCATCTCTATATCGGAGGCAATAGATGGCGCGTAATTCGACGGCTGCCAACACGGCCATTCTGCATGGTGTCTGCCCCAGGCACCCCACGAGTTAAGATGGAATGCTGAAACACAGTAATAAAACACGTTAGCTCACTGTTACAATATCCACTCTTGTGTACTCTTTATATGGTCAAATCACCTTCATTATGTTCACAATGTCATCAATCATTCTTCTACCATTCTATCCAAGCTTAACTTATTATTGTAATCACAAAAGGGAGTTTTCCACACTTTGCGAGTTACATTGACTCAAACTACTTGCGCTTAAAGGCGTTTCACCACTTAAGCGTTCCAAGTTAGTTTTAACCCTCTGAGTAAGCTCGGACAGACATAGCTAGTATCTGCAATGTGACCAAAATCAAGCATTTTATCTTAACTCGCACGCATTGGGTAAGACTATGTGGAGTTATTGGGCTTTTGATGAAATGATACAAATATATTTTGCGAAATGAGAGTATTTGAAGCGTATAAAAATAATATAATTTTATGAGTTTACTTATTTGTATGAGTACGTAAATAGAATAGATTATAGAAATTAAAATACAAATTCATTGTTTATTTTTACACACTTCACTTCAACCATACTTTTTTGCTCATATTTATTTACTCATTTGCTTTGCCTGCCAACACGGACGATTATTAGTTTAATTAAGATGTACATACTATTTATGCAGGCTCCCAATCATCAATCCTTATCCAAGGTTTCATATTTTCAACGGCCGATACGCCGGTATATTTCTTTAGGCTCCTTTCACTTCCTTTTATATCCGCCACCTCATATCTGTCATTTCCCAATACTTTTTTCACCTGAAATGGCCCTTTGAAAGCTGGTAGCAACTTTCTACTTCTTCCGTCGTTACTTTGGCTTTGAATTTTGATTAAAACCAAATCACCTTCCGAATACACTCGTGCTTTGATTCGAGACCGGTCAAATCTTTGTTTTTGTGCAATCGCGTTTGACTTAATATTTTCGTCTACCTTCTCTCGCAACTTAGTAACGTCCAATATCTGTGGCGCGTCACTCTCTGGCGCAAACCTATCGCTGTCTGTGCGCAACCGATAGCCTAAGAAGGCTTCACTAGGGACCGCTTTTGTTGTTTTATGGATAGTGCTGTTTAAACCTTGCTGTAAAGGCTTTATGTATTGATCCCACCTGTCGTCGGTTGTATCGGCACCGATAGTTTTTAGAGACTCTAAAATTGTTTTATTAAAAATCTCGGCCTGACCGTTAGAACGAGGCATGCCAGTAGCCACTGTATGCAAATGAATGTTTTTCTTCATACAATACTGAATAAACTCGTTTGAGGTAAAGCACGACCCTGCATCTGTTATAACTCGTTTAGGGTTGCCAAATGATTTAGTAATAGCTTCTAATTCCTTTATAACACAAGAGGCTTTAGTTGACGTCACGGCCGAAATGAAAACAAATTTTGTAAAAGCGTCAACTACTACTAACAAGTATTCGTTTCTTTTTTTTGTCTTAACAAATGGACCCAAGTGGTCGAGATGGAGTGTGTGAAACGGTTGCGCATATTTAGGCAACGAGTAAAGTTCACCCTCCTTAGGCCCACCCTTTCTTTTATAAAATATACAATTGAGACAATTCTTTATGTACTTTTTTACAACATGTCGCATCTTAGGGAACCAATACTGACTACCAATCCGTTCTACAGTCTTGTCAACTGAAAAATGCCCAAGGTCGTCATGATTACATTTAATTATCTGCCAGATACACCTCTTTGGTACAACCCAACGGCGACCGTGGGGCGTTCTTCGGTAGACTTTACCGCCTAGTACCTCATACTGCGCGAATGTGTTCTTGTTACTATCGGCCTCTCCTGATTCTATAGTCCTTCTAATGTTTTGTAACTCTATATCTTGTAACTGAACCGAAAGTAACCAATCTGCCTCCGTAATTGACATAATAATTTCGCTTTCCGACTTTTCCCCTGAATGCACGGGATTGCGACTCAACGCGTCAACATGTTGCATTCGCGTGCCTTCACGGTGAACAATATTGAACGAGAACTCTTGAGTCGACAGAACCCAGCGAGCAATGCGGGGAATTATCTCTTTTTTCGTTAATGCAAATCTAACCGCGTTACAGTCTGTTATAATTTTAAAGGGTGCTCCTAATAAATATAGCCGAAACTTTTGCAAGGAACAGACGATTGCTAATAATTCTAATTCGAACGAATGGAACTTTTTTTCGTCTGATGTTGTTTGTCTGCTAAAATAATGAACAGGTTTTTCACCCTCGTCCGTTACTTGCATCAGTATGCCGGCTATACCCTCTCTACTGGCATCTGTATATAAGACGTTATCTTTATTGGGATCAAAAATTGTCAAGATACTCTCTGAGGTTAGCTTGTTTTTTAGCGTTTGAAATGTACCCTCATGAACCGAATTCCATTCCCAAACAGCATCTTTTTTTAATAGTTTAGTCAATGGAGCCGTAATGATGGCACAGTTCTGAATAAACTTTCTAAAATAACTGATCAGGCCAAGGAATTGTCTAAGCTGATGGACTGTTTTGGGAACGGGGAAATCTCGGACGGCTTCTAACTTCGTTTCGTTTGGCATTACACAATCTCGTTTTATTTTATATCCCAAAAACTCTATTTCACTTTTGAAGAAATGACACTTTTTTAAATTTAGTGTCAAACCGTTATCTTTAAATATTTTAAGTACTCTTTCCAATAATTTTAAATTCTCTTCGACTGTTTCGGTAACTAAATAAACATCGTCTAAATATAAAATAACATTTTCAAATCTCAAGTTACCCAAAGCTTTATTCATCATTTGTTGAAAACAAGATGGTGCATTTGCCAAACCAAACGGGAGTCTAATGAATTCGTAATGTCCATCTTCTGTAATGAACGCGGTCTTGGGTATAGATTCTTCGCTCATCATTATTTGATAGTATCCGCTTTTCAGATCTAAACTGGTAAAACATTTATGACCTTGGAGCCTGTCTACAAGGTCCTCGATCCGTGGCATCGGGTATTTGTCTTTGACAGTTATTTTATTCAAAGCACGGTAATCAATGCAGAGCCTTTTCTCACCATTCTTTTTATTGACTAGCAAAGCCGGACTAGCGTACGGTGAATTGCTTTCGCGTATAATTTCGTTTTCCAAAAGTTCATTTACGGTGTCACGAATTGTTTTGCGGTCCGGAATAGAAGCTCGAAACGGTCTGCATTGAACCGGTTGAGGGCTAGTTACATTAATGACCATTTGATGATTATTTACTCTGCCCAACTCTTTAATACTCGATGCCACACAACCATCATATTTTGTAAAAAGTGCTATCAATTCGCTTCGATGGGAATCTGCATCCAGTTCGAATTCGGTAACGTTATTACAGAATTCGGCAAACGAAGCTGCGTAATCAAATCGAAGTAAATCTCCTACCCGCGAATACATAATATCGCGCCGTTCTGTCACATTTCTTCCTATCAGTATTTCGCAATCAGCTAAATCGTCTATAACGTAAAAGTCGACTTTTGACAAACATACGCTATCGATTTTCAGGTCAATTGTCACTTTGTGTGTAACCAATTTAAGACTTTGTTTAGAAAAACCTTGCAATGAAATTGGAGATGGTAGGGAAATACTATGAAACCCACATTTATCCTTCAAACATTCCGAAATCAACGAGCAGCTACTGCCAGTGTCTATAAACGCTTCATGCTGAAAATCATTTATATACACATTTTTCATAAATTTATTCCGCGGGTTCGGGGTTGAAATAAATTTAGTTTCCTGTTTGTTGTTTCCGGTTTCGGTTTTAATTGCGTTCTTTTTATGATAGCAAACCGATTCTAAATGGCCTTGTTTGCCACAATAATTACATTTATTGGTTTCACACTGACTTTTTTTATGGTTACCCCCACAAATATAACATTTGATCTGTTTGCGTTGTGGTACCTGACCCGTGATCTGGGAAGAACTGTGAAGAACTGGCTGTCCTGATGTATTATTACTCTGGTTAGTGGATGAAGCTGGAGGTGGTTGAATAACAACTTTCGTTTGGGCCTCACGTGTGGTCGCGCCTATTTGTTTGTTAGTTTTAGATTTATACGTGCGGCCATGTAAGAACCTAGCTAAGCTATCACACGTCGCGAAATTCCCAGCCTCTATCGACGCCCCTATACTGCTTTCACCAATATTACCGACAATAATCGATATAATATCTTGTTCGGAGAACTTTAACGATAATCTGTCTATTTTACATTTTTGTTCAAAATAAAACTCGTATAACGACTGGTTATCGCTTGGTTTTCTGTCAATAACTTCTTTTAAAAGTTCAAACATGTTGCGGCGTATTTGGAAACTGGAAGCCAACTTTTGTTTCCAATCTACCCATTTCCAGGATGGCCAATTACCGTCAGTACGTAAAAGCGAATCGTACCATATTTTTGCGGAACCCTTCAGCTTATTAAGGGCTTGGTACCGGGTAATTTCATCGGACCACGAGAATGTTTTGGCGTAGGTCATGATAATATTAAGCCATGCACATATGTCATCTCTCAACGGATCAAATTCAGGGATTATATTGTTTAAAGTAGAAGCATTACTTGTACTCACAGTTGCGGCATCTTTTTTATTGGGTACCTTCTTCTTCGGTGGAGGTGACGGAGTCCTGGAGCTACTCTCGCTGGTCGAGCTTGAACTTGAACGGTGTCGGGTTCGTTTCTTTGGGCGTTTACTATTCTTGTTTCGCTTACCCATTTCAACCAAAGGTGCGTAGGTATAGCACTTCTGATGTTAACGGAGCTATTACAAGGAATAATAACAGCGGGAAGGTAACGAACAACGTATATTTAATTTTAAATAATAATTTGACACGACTTAATTATATTAGTCACTATCGAAGCGTAATGGATCAGAGAGCCGTAGTGCGGCCTGGAGACCCCTTTTAAGTCCTCGTGTTGCCCCTCTCTGCGCCGCCCCTCTTAGTCACTGTAGAGGGATGGTAGAAGCGCCACCGTTGCTCCCAACAGATAGAGGGCGCTGCCCGCCGCATCTCTATATCGGAGGCAATAGATGGCGCGTAATTCGACGGCTGCCAACAGTTGCTGTTTAAAATGTTTATGATGTTGGAATATACAGCCAATTGGTAGCTCTCCCTATAGTTTTACCATGCAGTCGTAAAAGCATTGCGTGTAATCTATGCATTGTATTGCCTGAAGAAAAAAACAAGTAAAATGGCTTTACAGTGACGCAAAGACTTTTGGCGTAAACGTGCTCCCTCATCAGGACTATTCCTTAGTAACGTAGGAACTCAAGACTAGCGTTAGCGTTACAGTCATTAAATTATCGAAGTGGCTGGGAACCTTAAAACGAGTGATAACATAAGAACGACGTCGCCTGTACTTTGTGTCAATTTCTGCTTACTCCGGCACATAGTGCCAGAGGCATCTATCTCACTTCCTCGTCTCAGAAATTATCGAGTTCCACCATTAAAATATTCTGTCAATGGTGCATAAATTGCTAAATGAACTGAAAAAATTCATTAGGTACGTATTATTACTACTTAGGTAGGTAGGTACCTTTATTCTTACTGACAAATAAGTAGGTAGGTAATCAATATATGACTGACGAATATGAAAATATTGAAAATTGAGAAATGGTTGGTGGCCTGGTAAAATAATTAACCGTGGAAACCTGAAAACTTGCCTCCAGACCTTTGGTCCTACCCCACTACGCACCCAGCATGAAGTTAGGCTCTGTATGAATCTAGGAACTTGCTGAGTAGACGCTGTAGAAAACACCCTGTGATAATAGGATCCCATCCTTAGAGTGCGAAACCCTAATAGGCAAGCAACGATAAATACGTCTTTTCAATTACTTACCTACCTGAGTGAAATTTATCACAGGGTAAACCGCGCTGATACCCTACAACGCTTTTCATTTTCTTGCCGCATTAAATAAAGGCTGTTTGAAGGCTTCATTAATAGTTCATGACATAGAACCGACGGAATGAAAATAATGTAGGTATGAACATCCTACTAAATATTATAAACGTGAAAGTTTGTGAGTATGGATGTTTGGATGTTTGTTATTCACGCCAGAACGGGTGGACAGATCTGGATGAAATTTGGAACATAAATAGATTATAGTCTGAAATAACACATAGGCTACTTTTTATCCCGGAAAATTGCATAATTCCTGCGGGATAGCGATAAATGAATTCTATGCAGACGAAGTGTCACGCAACAGCTAGTTCATACATACTTAGAGGTAGCGTCGAAAAGCTTTTGTTAGAATGTTTTGGACAAAATTATGACCGTTTTATTGATCTCGACTAATCTCAACAAAACGTATTAATAAAACACGTTCAATCTTTGCTATTTTTACCCGACTCCTAAAATACTTATCAGAACTGGACAAATTAGGGGTAGGTATTTAGAAGCGTCTTGATCGTCCGCTGGTTATAGGCTACATGACGTGTCACTAAATCTAATGTGGGGCCCTCTAGCGGGCAAAAAGTACTCTGTTGATGAAAACAAAGAGATAAATATACCGTGTTTGGTATCATTGGAAACGGCGTTACTTGTACATTTCAAAAATATATAGGTACATTACTAGTGTTTGCTTGTGACTTTGTGCGTACCTACAGTAAATGCAAACAACAAAACAGTTTGAAATAATAAACAAAGTGGAAAACTAAAACCCAACTACGACCAAAAAGACGATGAAATAGTATAAAATAAGATTTTCAGGACACTGAAATGCACACCTACCGTAACACTTTAACAAACGTTGTTCAGGATGCTGGATCAGTGGGCGCGGGACCCTAGGTAAGTATCTATGTAACGTGTGACTACGGCTTTTCAAGCTTGAATATTGAATGCATTGTGTATTGCGTGTGTCTACTCTTGCTTAATACTCATGTCCTGTCAATCGTTCAAAGGTTAACTGGAAGAGATCCCTTTTAGGGATAAGTTCGCCTTTGTGCATGTGTGTTGTCCTGTATTCATCTTTTTCTTGTGTTTTATGTACAATAAAGAGTTATAAATACATACATACATACATTTTTGGCTTTAACAGTTGGTACTCGCCAGTTATATATGAACTACAAAACATTTTGAAAACGACGGAAATGTATTTATTTTGTAATCAAAGGTCCTGACAGAACGTAAAAATTGCAAGTTCAAATCACTCATCAACCCGTAACATTAATTTACGCAACCCGGCAGAGTTACGTGGGACCGTCGCCGGGTAGACGCCGCGACGCCCCGGCTATGGCGGCTTGCCAACAAATATGTTGGGAACTGGGGGGCGCCTCAGTACTTTGCAACTTCACGGCAAATTATAAAAACACTAATGTCTTTTTATATGAAGCTAGGGTATACTTATGCAGGATTCATACATACATAGATATTTCTAACATTTTAATTTCATATTTATGATAAAAATACTCCTAATTATCATAAAGTAGACTGATATGGGTAGTGGGCGTGTGCCCCAGTCCAACAAAGAATCTGAATCAAAATTAATATATCAAAATAAATAATCTTGTAAGATATCAAAACCACACAAAATACTTCTTATTAATCATTTTTTTGCCGTAAAGTATTGTGCAGTTCTATTAAAAAGGCTTCGCCAACCAACCAGTAATTTATCTTTCTTGAAACAGCTTGTTTTTCGACAAGTCCTTCTCTAAAGAGTTTCGTACCTACCTCTCAGCCGTCTTTTGCTGTTCGGATCCAATCTTGCCTCGCTATGATTCGTCTTACATTTATGCTGTTTCTCCTCTTACCTCCCAGAAATCAGTTTTCAGATATAATAATTACCTCTTGGTATGTCAAGTTTAAAGATTCTAGTAGGATAATAATTACGGAGATAGGTCCATTTCAAAGTAAGAATATCAATCCCTTTTACTCCATAACCCCCTAAAAGAAAGTCCTGAAATTATTTTTCAGCAGTTAATATGATTCCCTACTTGTGGGTCAAATTTCAAGACTAGTAATTAATATAGTTACGGAGATAGCCCGCCCTTGCAGCGGACTTATAAACCCCATTTATTCCTTATGCTGAGGAAATTTCTAAAAATCGCATGACCTCTTTAAAGTTTAGAAACCTCCAAAATGCGGTACCTACTAATACAATACGGCGACTTTCGAAACATTCCAACTTTACCAGGCTTTTATACGAGTTCAACCTTTTTTGAATAAAATCGAATTGAGTTTTCAAACAAGACTGAGTCAAAATAAAATGTAATTTAAATCAAAAGCACTTAGGAGTATTCATATCAACTTCGAAGAAAATCACCACCACCAACACGTGTTCCACTCATTCTGTACAAAAATGTTTATGCAAAATTCAAAATTTTAAGTAGATCGGACCAAGGAATAACGTTGTCCCATACAAACGAAGCCCTTTTTTCACTCCCTTAGTTAAAACGTAGTGGTTATACTCGTATTCTCTTTGCCCCTAGAGGTAGAATTTCGGCATATCCTTTTTTTATCGGATGCCTACGTCATACAAATAACACAACCTCCAAGTTTCGGTCTCTACGATCAGCGGCAGCCTGTGCATGGATCCGTCAGTCAGTCAATCAGTCATTCAGGCCAAAGCATTTTATATGTATGTATAGAATAGAATAGATAAACAGGTCAGTGTTTTGCAAATCAAATCTACTACGTTTTGGATGGTCGTCGTGACTAGTATGACTAGTGTCTTCGTCTGTAAATAATGACATTAGCACACAAGGTAACAACCTTACCACTAACAGAATTAGCGGTGCATTATCTGCGCTTAGAGCCCGTGAACGATAAATTGACGTCATAGGATAGAATAAAAAGTTTAAAGCCTCGCTGCGCAATGTTCAATGCGGTATTAATGATTGGCTGCTATAAAATTTGGACCATCGTGGCTCCGGCTCCGTAAGAAGTGGCTAAGGTGTTATAAAATTAGGTAGCTACTATTCGAAATCAGTTAAGGTAAGTAAGTAAGTCAAAATTGGATAATACAATACAATACAATACAATAACTCTTTATTGAACACCACATATAAAACCAAAACAGAAAAAAGGTATACAGAATATTACAAGGTAACAATAGGCGGCCTTATCGCTACAGAGCGATCTCTTCCAGGCAACCATAATGGACTGAAGAACAGAACAGATCTAAGCAGGATAATAATTCGCATATGACTTTTTTTTGGAAACTACTAAAAGATTTATTACGGGGGATTTATTACTAAGCTTGTTCCACGATTGTCGTTACGGGTCCATCTCTTCGATACTTACTAGATGGCGTCAAGCCAGTGTCCGAGGAGAAGGAGAAAGGTTCTCCTTGGAAGCTTTTTGTAGTCGGATCTGGTTGGAGAGGATTGCAGTAAGAAGGTACAATTGGGGCGTCATAGTCATAGATAACTATGTGCGTTTGCAAAGTACCAGTTGCGTAGCTCAGAGTCTCCTTGGCTGGCTTAGCACTGCTTAAATGGGTTTTGAAATTGAAGGAGTACCTAGTGCTGGATGCGTGGAAGGACTAGGACCACGTCTTTATCTCTTACGGGGTAGACAGAGCCTAAGGTAACAAGACCTAAAGGGTTTTGTGTAAATTGGTAGGTAGTAATAATAACGATGATTGTTGGAAGTGTCGTGAGTAGCCAAAAGGCTTGGGGACACAAATTTTAATGCCACAGCAATTTTGACAATGAAATTATAATAAAAGTAGCTAATAAAGGGGTGTTGGTGCGAGTCGGGTTACCTCCGCGTGTGGTCAAGAGCTGCGGTTCGTTTTTGGATCCGTCCCGGGGGAAGAGCAGTGTTTAGTCCGGTGCTCCGGTGCACCCTGGGCATAGCTAATGATTTCCTGGCAGTTTCTGAGGGATATCATTGACCATTGGCTAAAAGCCCGACAGGGGGAAGGGCGATCTTTTGACCGTACTATACCGTACAACGTTGCCGACATTTTGTCACAAGATTTTTGAATTATACTTCCATTACTTTGACATTGGCGAACTTGATATGCCACAAATAAGAAGAAAATAATGAAACTGTAACAACCTTAGCGCCACCTATTGCCGACTTCATGAAATGTTAAGACCATTAGTCATTTCAAAATAACGTACTCTTAGCAGTTCTTCTAGCCGGCGATAGGTGGCACTAAGGTCGCCACAATTCCATTCTCAGTATAGTCGTTATAGTTAAAATCACTAGATGGCATTTACTGCAGCTATGTCAATATTATTTTTGCCAGATTTTTAAATATCTACCACAGTACACTCTTACCTTACCCTGACTCGCTTTTAGGTGACACTGTCTGAGCTTACCTGACTGTATTGTATAAACTTTACTTACTTTGCTTTTCCGAGAACGGATGAAAAAAAAACTGATGACAGGCGACAGTTGACTGACATTAGTTTGACAGTGACAATGAATATGTAGTATAGTGTAGCTTTCCCTCGGTCCGATTGAACTGAAACTTAGTTCGCAATTCGCAATGACTGTAATGCCCAAAAAGTTGAAATAAATTAAATAGCCCTAAGCGAAACATAATTTCAATATTATACGTAATTCGCGTTTTATTTTAGAATTGTGCGTTTTCGACTAATTGGTCGAGATGTTGTCAATCAAGCGACTGCCGCTATCTTCAGCAAAAATTCAACCAAAATTACATATAGATTTTAGAAAAGTGATAATCGAGAAGCAGGTTTCCAAAAGCTATCACAACAACTTCATAAATCTTTGTAAGTCTGTATCGGTCCTACGCCAATTAAGTAGTAAATCAAAACATCCGGTATGTAAAATTTCATAACAGTTTCATAATATTTTTCATCCAAATTTCAGGGCAGGTTTGTTTGATTCTATTAATAAATGCCTTGTTGTTGTAGCATCAAAGAGATCTTCAAGCTGAGATAAAGGCAGCATGCTCTCTACTAAGGAGATCCAATTTACCAGGCCTGAACTCTGTGTTCAACAGTTCAATGTGTTTCACCAGAGGGCTACACACTACCCAATATAATTCAAATAAAAGTGAAGACAAAGACAAGGTATTTCAAATTAGTCCTTCCAACCTTCATTAATGAATACTTAACCGATTATATATGTTCTGGCTTATTTGTTACAATAGTAGTCACCTAACAACATCTTCTAACTTACATCTTAACATTTCATATTTCAGGATAAAGATAAGAAAAAACCAGAAGAAGAAAATAATGTTCCATCACTGCTAGTAAAGGCAGCATTCTGGATGTTCACAACAAGCATTCTAGTTATACTCAGTTCTCTTTTAGTGCCCGGAGATAATACACAAAATGAGGTACTTGCTCCGTCAGTATACATATTTTTAAAGTGACGTGATTTATTTGGAATTCTATCCTTTCTTTCAGTGTGTCACAATTGTGCTTAAATACACCCCCTTGCAAAAAAAGTTGGGCACCTATGGTTTTTCAGATTTTTAAGCATTAAAGCTTAAAAGTATGCTTTTATGCACATAAAATACAAAAACCATGGATGCCCGTTTTTTTGCAAGAGGATATATAATGAACTCCGGAAAAATCTTTGACTAAATATTAAGTGTTTTTCAAAACCTATTCCACTAAAATGTTAATTAATGTTTTTAGCTGGTGCGCTATGTGTCTTGGAATGAGTTTGTATATTCAATGCTTTCCAAAGGGGAAGTGGATGAACTCATTGTCAGGCCAGACCTTGAAGTTGTCACAATCATTCTGCATGAAGGAGCAGTCCTTAAAGGAAAAAAGGTATTGAATCGACTATACTGATTATAACAAGTGTGATGTGAAATACTGTCTACATTTTGTTTCTGGTTGACAGGCTAGTCACCGAGTTTACCACATGAATGTTGGTGATATTCACAGATTTGAAGAAAAGCTAAGGGAAACAGAGAAAAGCCTTGGTGTTAAAGAAGGTCTGTATCAGTGTTACTCTTCACCCAGTCAATAAACTTCTGTTACAGTATATAAAAGTCCATTGTTTTAATGAAATTTTGCATATTTTACATAAATCATAATTCAATAGGTGTCAGAGTAATATATGACAGGAATGGGAGTGTAGCTGGCAAAGTCATCACCAGTATACTTATTGCTGCAGTCATAATGTCCTTTTTATATTCTACAAAATCAATGAAGATGAACATGAACCTTGGCAGTTTCGTAAGTGATATTTGGCAAATACATTTAGAAAATTTTACTCTTGGAACGGCATTTGTTTTAATGTATTTTAATCTATTTAAAATAGAATCAGCTGGGTCGTGCTAAATTTACCCTGGTAAACTCTATGAGCGGGCAAGGAAAAGGGGTGAAATTCGCTGACGTAGCTGGTTTACGAGAGGCAAAAGTTGAAATTATGGAATTTGTGGATTACCTCAAACGGCCAGAGCATTACAAGAGCTTGGGTGCTAAGGTATTATAGCTAAGTAAATGACACTTTTTATTTACTATCGTCTTTTAGTGACTAATTAATATTTTTTTGCCACATATTTTATAATCCAGGTGCCTAAAGGTGCGCTGTTACTCGGTCCCCCCGGTTGCGGAAAAACGCTACTAGCAAAAGCGGTAGCCACGGAAGCCAACGTACCTTTCTTATCAATGAACGGTTCAGAATTTATTGAAATGATTGGAGGTCTGGGTGCTGCACGGGTAAGGTATGTAATATTGCTTGAATTTAATTGAATGTGTCTTACATTAAATTTGTGTACTATTTGTATTATATTTATCTTATTGTCTGTGGATTAATTTGTTAAATAAATCTTCTTAATACATGTGTGAATTGGGCCTTGCAGTGGTCATTATTATTATTAATAATTATTATTTTAACTGTCCAGAGATCTGTTCAAAGAGGCGGCGTCCCGAGCGCCTTGTATCGTGTACATAGACGAGATGGATGCGGTGGGGCGGGCGCGCTCCACCGGCGCCTCGTTCGGCCCGGGCGGCGGCGAGGGCGAGCAGACGCTCAACCAGCTACTGGTAGAGATGGACGGCATGAAGAGCCGCGAGGGCGTCGTCGTGCTCGCCTCTACTAACCGAGCTGACGTACTTGATAAGGTACTGTAACTATAACAACCCCTGGTAAACATGCGTATGAGCGAAACCTCGTCAACATAAAAAGTCGCTGGTCTGATAAATACATTATTTTTTGCTGCTTTTGAAAAATATATGTGAGTAACGCATCTTTTTGCTAACAGGCTTTGCTTCGGCCGGGTCGTTTCGATCGCCACATTCTGATCGATTTGCCCACGTTGATCGAACGCGAAGAAATATTTGAGCGGCATCTTAAGAGCATTGTGTTGGAAGATTTGCCTGGTCACTATGCCAAACGGTAAGTATTACATCATTACTAAACGATTAGGTACCCTTTAGGCCATAGCTTTACTTTTCGGATTTTTCTGTAGTTCAAATTTTCAGTGTCGTTTAGAAATTACTCTTTATTAAACAAAAAAAGGTAAGTACATAGAGAAAATTATACGATAAGCAATGGGTGATGTTATCGGTGCAGAGTACGTTGATTTTGTGACTTATTTTCAGTGTTTAGAACAGACAAAGCCAACTTACCTTCTGTCGATTTCCGAACCAGTGCCTACCGAAAATGTATGTCGAATGGGAGTTTTGAGCCATTTGTAACTTACGTTTATATTTATAGCAATTTGCTGTTGTTCATTAAAAATAATCAAAATAATTAACAAATAATAATTACCGAATCTAACATAACAAGACTAAGGTAAATCATGTCATCAGGCATCATGTTTTTTGGGCACTGGCCGCATTTACCTGGTGCCCGATTTCTGAAAGCATATGAAAGTAAATATGAAATTAGAAAAAATTGTGTAGCTATTACAAAACTATAGTTCAAATTAAATTTCCGTCTACTTGACAAGATTAATTGGAGCTCTAATTTTACGACCATGGTACTTGTATTTTAAATTCAACTCCATTTTTCTCCACTTTCGAGTGGTACTTATTGCCAGATATGTGCTTTCAAAATTGAGCCGCTATTCAACATTCAGTGACCGCGTTGTTATTCCAAATCTTTTAGCGAGATAACCATCTGATGCCGAAACTAACTAGACCTCACAGTAGTTGCCTACTACTTTACTATTTTGCATTCATTATTACCTACGAGATAAAAAAACTTTGTTTCTTTTCAGTCTGGCGTACCTCACTCCAGGTTTCAGCGGGGCGGATATCGCCAACGTGTGCAATGAGGCGGCGCTGCACGCAGCTAGGCATAAGCAAAACATCGTGCGCGCGACCGATCTGGAATATGCAGTTGAGAGAGTCGTTGGTAGGTTTAATGTGCTATAATTCGTTTACGTATACACTTTTTTTTTAATTAACATGGTTTTTGAACATTTTTATAAGGTGGTACTGAAAAAAGAAACCACGCGATGTCGCCAGCTGAGAAAAAAATTGTCGCCTATCACGAATCAGGTCATGCGTTAGTAGGATGGCTGTTGGAACATACCGATGCACTCCTCAAAGTAACGATTGTGCCGCGGACCAACATGGCTCTGGGTTTCGCTCAATACACGACGTCGGACCAGAAACTTTATTCGAAGGAAGAGGCAAGTGCTTTAAAAATCCTAACATACTCAGGGCACAAGATATTTAATGCCACCGGTTGTTTGAATTACTATGAATATTAGTACCATATTTTACCATGGAGGAAAAATAATACGGATGCTGCGAATGATTTTTAGCCTTGCTCAAATGCTGCCACGCGAATGTACAGTCTAGTTCTCCAATATCTGTGCATACATACATACACAAATCACGTCTTTATCCCTTACGGGGTAGACAGAGCCTAAGGTAACAAGGCCTACTGGCCACATTTAGCAAGATACTGGGTGTATAGGTGGAAAGTGGAATCAAAATAGTGATGGGTTGCTAGCCGCGTCGCCTATAACATGATTCCTATGATTTTCGCCCATTCCGTCGATGGCAGCCTCTGCATATCTGTGCAGCCTGTTCAAAAATATGCAAACACGCTTCTTATGTAACTGAAAATAAGTTTTATGTGTAGATATTCTTAGCGAATTTTTTGATGCGTGTTGAAGATGAAATAGAAACGAATAGCCAACGTCAAATGCATCGTAGCGATCAAAGTGGCCAAATACGAGCACGCTTTCAAACCCTTGACATAAGGCCTTGTTCCGATGCAAGTATTTGGGCACTTTCACCGCTGCGATATATCAGATACTGACTGAACAAACTTGATTGTGCTGTGCTCATGTAAACTTAACAATTTCAGCTATTTGACCGCATGTGCATGGCTCTTGGAGGGCGCGCTGCAGAGGCAATCACATTCAACTCCATCACCAGCGGAGCACAAAATGATTTGGAAAAAGTTACGAAAATAGCTTATGCTCAGGTACAAATTGCATTGTGTGATAAAATAACGTTATAGAGAAGGCACTCAGTTAATAATTATTACATATGTCCCACAGATTCGAGTATATGGTATGTCACCAACAGTTGGGCTTGTATCCTTCCCTAATATCAAAGAAAGGGGCAAAAGTCCATTCAGCAAAAGTTTGAAGAATCTAATCGACTTAGAAGCAAGAAAATTGGTAGCTAAGGCTTACTACAGGACAGAAGAAGTGCTTAGGTCAAACCAGGATAAATTAAAATCTGTGAGTTGCCAATGTAGCACATCAAGACAAACACTTCACATGCGATTTATTCCTGAACTTATTTTAACTATGATATGTTTTCAATGTGTGTTATAATTACTTTCAGCTGGCTGAATCATTGCTAAAAAAGGAGACGCTGAACTTCAAAGAAGTCGAAGCCATACTAGGGCCCCCGCCTTTCAAAGGCAAGAAGTTCATTGAACCGGTGGAGTTCGAGACTAATTTGAAGAGCTTAGAGGCGGCAGCTACCGCCGAAGAGAGCGAGGCGGTCGGAGCACCTTCAGCTAAGCCAGACGCACGCCCCGGCGCGGAAAAGTTGTAATTTTTTTTATTTATACAAAACTAGTCTTATATATGCAATAATAATAAATCTGTTTTAGCTGACAAATTATTGGTTTTGATGTTTAAGGCAACATGCAGTTTTTAATTCCGTTAATTTAGTATTTCTTCATTATTTATGCTTTTATTTAATTTCATCTGTCCCGTTGTCTCTGTAATCAAATTTTGCAAGTGAATTTTGACCCATACTCAGTGGTCAGATTGACGTGAAATTTTGATGACCCGGCCAATACCGTCAGCCAGCCGGCCAGGGAACTCTTCAATGGTCAGTCCGGTTGACTTCAAATGTGTTTATACATTATGCAGGCTCGATAACAATGTACTTACATTGAAAAAAGGGCATCTTTCATTTTTGGTTGGCCCCCGTGAACCAGATGGACCAAGTAAGTATAACCTACGTTAAAATAAGCAGGTCTGCACACTCTTACCTTGTCATTACCTATACCATAGAATAAATAAGAACATAGTAGAACGGAAACTCCCGCTCCGGCCGGATTGAAGGTCACGATATTAGAGGCGCCGCGCGTTTGGCTGTTTGCAACTGAATAAACTACTACTAGGTTTACGTGAGCCTGTATGTATTATATTTTATATTTGTAGGTAAGTAATACTTACTTAAATCACCTCAAATGGCTTCATTTGGTATGGCACTTGTAATAACTTCTTACTTAGAAGTACCTACCTATCTATAATATGTAAAATATTTTGTAAAACTAGAATAAAATAATGATTTCAAACTAAATAAAAATTTATATTTTAGCGATATTACCTATCTTTAGACGTAATTAATATTTAACAGTAAGCAACCCTATCAACACGCCTGGACGACAGAGGGGTGTAACGATATGAAGGGGGATGTAGGTATATAAATAGTGGCGTTTTGGACGCGGTCAAAATAGATTCCGTTCTACTCTGTTATTATTATTATTTTTTCTATGTCTATACTTACTTCGTTAAGCAATGCAACATAACTGTCAAATTTGTTAATGCGACAAAGCAAAAAATTTAGTTGCTAATTTGAACGCTAGCTGAATTTTACATTTTTATTTTATATTTTTGCGATAAACTGTCAATATGTACTTAACTAGTTACTATATGAAACATAGCCTTAGCAACTTGTATTTTCATTGCGCATTTGTATCTATTTCTGGCGACATGCTTTTTTTCAATCCTTTACAGTGCGTTATTAAATAAATTATCCACCCCTTTCGCCCCCCAATAACTAAAACTCGCCATTTTATCATTTACTCGCGTACCTTCTGCAACAGGACCCACGTCAAGGGGCCTTAAGGCGTTATAGTAACCCCCTAGGTCAATTTTGTAAACATGTCCCACCATATACACATGAATGTGATTGTGCCACTGTACAAGGGAAATGGGTTACAACTTGACTGCAAAAACTACCGCGGAATAAGCCTTCTCAGCGTCGTCGACAAACTGTATGCAAAGGTATTGATTAAAAGAGTTATGAAAGAGACTGTTGAGAAAATATGGGATGTATAAGCGGGTTTTGTTCACAGTCAAGGAATTTAATTCCTGACCCACCGAGGAACATATCTTCACATAAAAAGTCATTGACATCGCATTCCTTAACAAGGAAAATAAGGAAAACGCTTAATATAAAAAGATTACATGGTGGGTTAGGAATTAAATTTCTTGACTTATGGTATACCTACTAGCTTCTGCCCGCGACTTCGTCTGCGTAGAATTATACATAAAAACCTTCCTCTTGAATCACTATCTATTTGAAAAAAACCGCATCAAAATCCGTTGTGTAGTTTTGAAGATATAAGCATACATAGGGACAGAGAAAGGACTTTATTTTATACTATGTAGTGATGTCAAAAGGTACAGTGAAAGCGAGTTATTGAGTATCGTCAAATGTCCAATTCGTTTAGGGAAACGTCTTTATTCACAGTAAAGAGGGTAAGACACACAGGGCACACACCGATCTTTGACATTGCTAGACTAGATAGTTTATGTATATCAAGAAGTTACAATATAAGTAGTATTGATAGTTACAGAGGAATACACTTTAAATTGTGTACAATTGAATAACGTTAACTACAAAACCTTATAGTAACACAGGACTACCTGAATATCAATATCAAATAAATTGCAGTCTTTAAAATTTAATTAAACATTAATAAGTCGTAGTCGGACACCTATTCCCATATTTCATAATAACATTCACTAATAAAAATATAAATTCGAATGTTAAGTTCAGTATAACTGTCTAAATTTTGAGACTTTGTAAGCTCATGTTAATGCCTTAAGTTATGTTTCATTAGGCAGGCCCGAGTTATGGTTGGAACGAAAGGTTAAAGATCGAAAACCAGGTTGAAATAAAAAAAAAACAATTTAAAATAATATTTATTTAAAAAGTAAGTACCTACCACATCGTGAACAGTGTAAACACTGTCCTGTTAGTCGTAATGATTCTTATTATTTGCAGTGGCCATCACCATCAGGAATACCGAATAGAGGTGAGTGGACAACATTATGTGAACACAGTCTATTTTCAAAGGCATTGGAATGTCTTCACATATTTTTGAGCACCTTTACTGCTTTAATATAAGTTTTGTACGTGATGGCGACTATACAGATACTCAATAAGATGATTCGTATTCGTTATAATTCACATTCGATACCCGCACTAGCTAGTACCAATCACTGTTTTCCTTTAAAAGGCGTCCGTCATAATTAGTTGCTATTTGGTATGTTAAAAAAAGTTAGTAAAAAGTGTTATAAACAATACAACAAAAATAAATCAAATTAGGTGTTTAAAAACAGTTTCATTAAATTGAATGGCCTCATAAAGCTTATCTAGTTCGGATTTTATAATGACAAGTTGGTGAATAATTGGATGAAATAAAAGTAAATCAGTTCATTATTTAACAAGGAGCTCATCCTTTTCCAACAAACCCTAATAAAACCCAGCCCTAAAGTACCTGTACACATATCTAGGTACTAGACCTTAGTATTGTTACCATGTAACATAACATAATCTACAAAAGTCAATATTTTAATATCTACGTCTTATTACAACACCGGGTTGTTAGCACTTAATATGCACGTCGAGTTTACAATCAAAACAATTATGGCTACAGGTTAAACATAACTACGATAAAGTTTGTGCTTTTACTCAAAAATCTCAATAGTAATATGTGTGAAATTCATTCAAAAGTATTTAAATGTAAAGATGGGAGATAAATGTATGCTTTTTTAATATTTTTCGACTAGTCAGCGTGTAAAGATTATACCATTAATTTACAAATCATAAATAATAACGATTCCTTAGATTAACTTCCCCTTCCTACTTATTTTAAATATTCTAGAGCTAGATTTATTCTTGTAGGTATCAAAATCAATTGAGCACGAGGGCGGATAGAGTACCTTTTGTCAGCTGGGGGAGAGCAATGGCTTCGATCAATAAACTCTGATATATTAAAATAAATTTTTGCTTGTGTTAATTTTGACTTTTCTATGACAATACTCACTATAAAATATTGCAATGGAGAAATTATCCCCCCCCCCCCCCCCCCTCACACACAATCACTTCCTCGACCCGCCCAACAGTAATAACAACTGAGCGCATAACGGAAAAGAGGCGACCAAAAAAAACAAAACTAAGGAATATAACATAAGGGAAGTTCGCAGTATCTCATAAACATATTGAGTACTTTAAACTACCACTTTCGAAATCAACCTTAGAAGAAAACCTTTGTTACGGTAAATTATGAAATTCTCGAAGGACTAACGTGGTAGTGGTAGGTAATTCTTTTTTGGTTGTGCACTTATCGACAAAGGATGACGAGCACTTTTTATATTATTATAAGACTAGTGTTTTCAGTAATGGTCAAAACTGCGAAGAAAATCTGCTCTCACAACTAACATTAATAAAACAAAAAATTAAGAATATTTCTGATTCAGTGTGCCAACTATATTAGTAAAGAAAATTAAAGCGGTGAAATGTTAATGTATCTTGACACAATACGCTTTCATATATGAAAAGGACAAAACATTTCAGTTAAAAGCTAGTGTTTTTATATAAATACGGGGGTAGCCGACAAACAGTATATTGGTAATCAAATTACACGTTAGAATATTGCGGCTGTTCTAATCAGCAGTCTAACTGGACAAAACTTTTAACATGCAGAAGCTACAAGAATCAGTATTAAAAATGTATACAAGACCAATACACATACATAAATAATGGTATTTAGAAACATCGTAATTCACACGAAGACAGAAGTAACGATTAAAATACATACAACATTTATGTTATATTGCTATAAGAATTCATTTGTTTACATAGATAGGGATTGCTGATTTTAATTAGGTACCTATAGAATCCTACGATCACAATAATTAAAAATAATACAATGTTTACCCAGGGCAACTCGCGCCAGATTACTGACGCGCTTTACATGTGGCCGTGAAGCGCACGAGTCACCTGTCTGAACTTTCCCACACAATACAGCACAGTAGGGTACGCTGGTCATTTAGCGTAAGCGTTAATAAACACAAACCCGTCGTGATTACGGTTATTACAGTGTATTGAATTCCAAAATAATTATTCAAAAATAAAAATAACACTAGCCATAATGAAGTTTATGATGGATTGCAATTTTGAATGAGATCTTTGTGACTCAAGACACTTTTATGAAACATCCATTAAACAACTGCAATAGGTCACCTACGGCCTCAAGATTATATTGATAAAGTAGGTATGAATTACATACGAAATTCTCGAATTTTTTACATCAATTTTATACCTAATTTTTGGTTAACTTAGTTGAAATGTACAAGATTTTATAAAATACTTATCATCTTCTTGGTTTTTCCACTTTAATCTTATATCAATATCATAAGTGTAGCGGAAATAACAGAAATACAAATTAAAGAAACAAGTTGTACAATTTAGAGCCAAATGAACTGGCGTGAGCATGTGCAATAAACTGTTTACTGTGTGGACAAGCGGCATTTATTTCTAGTTCACACTCTTTAGTTTTGGTGCGGAGCCTGTTGACAGTACCGTATCTAGTTCGCTGCGTAAAAACATGGTGACACCAGCGCATGTGTGGGGTCAGCCCTTAAATGATATGTCGACAAAATAATTATACAGGCGAGCAGTTATGTTACGAACACGACCCGCACGTAGTATTATTATGAAGATACTTTACTAGGCGTATTTACGTTCAACATTATATAAGCTTCATAACACAATGGGCCAAGATAGATTACACAATTATCAAACTATTTTAAGATATAAATCTGGCTAGCAAATGTATCGTAAGCAGTTCACGGTTACCCCTGTTCAAGTCAAAATTTAGAAACTTGGGACTTCAGTGTGTAACAAGTTAATACTGAGGTTGTCTTATATAAGCTTAATCATATATCAGACAATGTATTATAATACATTGTTCGCCCAAAAAGAGCGGGTAAGTTAGTTCATCTTAATAATTAGTACTTACAACTATGACTTCAACTCCAAATACTATAAGTTATTGATTATGAGACTCTTTTTCCATTATTTTGAACGAGTTTCCATTGTAAATTTTAGGACGAAGAAACTAGTTTGCCACTCACTTTTTTGGTATAAATACTTTTAAAAAAATGTGATGTTAGTTTAAAACAATAAAAAGAGAAGAAAATAACTTAAAAAACTAAGATTGTGAACTTAATACTGAACTGTTTGTTTGTAAAATTGTAAAATGTTGAGACGAAAATTATGGCGAATGTTATACTTAATAATTTTAATAACCTAATCAACCTACAAACTAAATATTAAAACAAAACAGATTAAAATTCATTGTATCGAATAGAAGTAATTTGTACTAAGGTGTTTCAAAAACTAGTGACTTGAATTTACAACAGGTTGCCAGGTGATCAAAAAGACAACGTAGTAATAAATTCTATTAACTAAAAATGTTGTTAACCCCTGATGCACGGTGATGAGGCATTATTTACTTTATACAAATACTCGAATCTAGTACTGTCATTCTTTTGGAATTTACAAGAAGACGCTTAAAAGCCGAGAGTTTACAGGCTATGGGTCGTTGTCCACCTAATTTGGTCCACCAGGAAAAATGCTGCCATTATTTCGAATACTGATTATTATTTTATTACAAATATAGGTATATTAGGTTAGTTAGGTATCTTCATTTGCCCAAAAAGAGGGGTTCCGCCCTTGGGCGGAGCTCCGTCGAAGACCAAGTGGACAAATTGTAGGTCGACCACGACCCTTAGCCGGAGTTTATATACGTGCTTAAGTGTCAGTTCCATCAAGTCACTTTAACAATAACATGTATTGGTGCAACTCACGCTAAGTTCCTTTCATAACCAGAGACCATATTATCTTATGAACTATCGCATAATGATCGCAATCGCATTCATTATTTATTTCTGTCGAATTGTATGGTGCGAGAGTAAAAAGAAATGATGGATGCAATTGCGAGCGTCCGCGCATTAGATGTGGCCTAGGTATGGAATTAATTAAAAATTCTCGTTTGGTTATCACGAGGTGTATAGTTGACCAAAGTTGAAAGGTTAACGACAGTGGATAATAATGGCAAAAACTATTGAGGAAGCACACGCATTTCAGGGTTATTCAACGAATAAATAAAATTAAACTATTATATTCTAAATCGGACAACCGACCACAGATATACTACGAATATACTCGTTAACTCAGTAGGCGCGTCAAACTGCATGAGAACCAAGCGAATATTGTAATTAGCACGAATTACATTTAATTTTAATAACGGTTACAATATTTACAAATATCAAATATAACTCCTAATGTTACCTACATGGGTTAATTTCAATTGTATATGTTAGTACATCTGTGTCCTAATCGGCAAGCACTGTTTAATAAAAGAAATTTCACGGGATTGCAGAATTAAAACCCTGGCATTACCATACAGACAATCATTATAAAATATTAAATAAGAGTGAGATTTCAAATGAATTCTCCGAAGGTTACCTACTTGCTGCGTACCTCGTTCATTTACAGAAAAAATAATTTGCACATAAAAAACAAATTTTGATGATCTACAAATCACGCAGATCTATTCTCTATAAATGCCATAAAGAACAATACATTTTTTTGTGGTCGCATCAAATCATATATCTTTACGAGTTGCTTTAAAGTTTGGCACAAACGCGTCAATTTTGCGTAACATACGTCTTTTTATGGTGTAATTTTCTCCGACGTATGTTTTAATATCATCCATCTCACTCTTACATTGCATGAAATAAATAAAATATAAGAACAATATAAATCAATGCAACTAAAAGTAGTTAGCATGAGTTGGGAGTGTGATTTTTAAAATCAATGACGTTCTACGATTTCAATATCAAAGAAGGACAGATGCTAAGCTGGCCGGTATGACCCATATCATATATGTGCTCTGCAGTAAGATAACTTTTCTTTTGCTTGGCTTAATTCAATTCGCTGGGAAAAGCAAAATCTCTAGAAAATTGTCCGTATGTTGACTTAATCATTTATTTTGTAAGTAAAGACCAATCAGGCTATAATATAAAGTGTAAACTGAATAACAGTGCAGCAAACCACAACACTCTTTTAGTACGAAATAGTAGAATATTAATTCAGTTTGGGGATTGGAAATAGACATTTGGCATTGCAATCTTCAGGTCGTCTGTTTGCAAACGACGATCTTTTTGTGGTTGTACTGTATGGTGAAGTTTCTTTACAATATTTATCAAGCCTGCTTGGCCTTTCTTTAACTTTCTGCTACCGCCAGAATCCGAAATGCCACCGCCATGATTCAATTTATGTTATTAATTTAAAGTAGACGCAGTAAAATAATTAACATAATTATCTACAACAATAAGTACTTACCCCAAAACTGTCGCAAACAGTTATTTAAAAGATGCTTACAATCAAAATGAAACTAACAAGATCATACTTCCTTTATCAAACGTCTCATCATCTCCCGAGCAAAGGGTTTCCATCCTTTCCTTACCCGGAATTACTTACAGGTTGGTGCCCAAATTCATAGACGCGTACTAAGCTCAAATTAGTTGAACATTATGTGCTCAATGTATCTGAGCTCGCTTAATTGCTAATCAGTTTAAGAAAATAGGAATGCCTCGCAGAAACGCATAGTGAGTGGGGCCCCTGCATCAGCAGATGATTGACGAAACAAAATATTACATAACTATTTAATGATAATTATTATTAAATTTTGATCGCCAAACTTAGCTAAACAGTTAAGCTAGTTTGAAACTTATACGTCTTTGCATGAAAATCGGTTTTACACTCTCTATCAGCTATAGCCGACGTAGGCGTTCAAACTAATAAAAATAAACTGTTTCCGATCGTGACCTTAGTGAATTTACAACATACAATAACAAGAAGTGATCTTTAAATTTCATTTCTTACTTAGCTATGATGTTAAATGTCCCAACACTTGACACAAAGATTATTTAATACTTGTACAGTTGTAAACTATCTAAATTGATAGATCTAATTATGATTAAGAATCTGTCCGCCTTAACAAAGATTTTGAACGACTTAACCCATTTCAAAAGCCGGCTCGCCATCGCGAGAGCTCTCGCACTTGCGTGAAACGCCAATAGGAACGGCTTAAAGAACAATGTGTGTTATACGTTATGGTAGAGGAACATTTAACTATTCTCTTCTTGATTCTTCATTATACGTCCATCCAAAATATTTCGTCCTAGTATAATATATAATAGTATTTTCGAAAAATTGATCTATTTATCTCGTTCATCATAAACATCGAAATTATACTAAAATGTATACCATTGAATACAGATTCTTTCCTACGCAAAAAAAAAAATTGTAATGCATGCACAATTATTTTATATAGTGTAAATAGATAATAGTATACAAGGTACCTATTGATTTGATAGCCAAGTTCCGCGTAAGAGGCGATACAATCTATCACATTTACTTTTAAACTTCCTCCAAAGAACTGGGAATCAGAAAAAACGACAATTATTTTGTAAAAAAAAAGCAATCGGTTGAAGTATCGTTCGTTTTGGAAGCTGAAACCATAATGGAACCGAACCACATAGAATATATTGACATTTATTTTTTGGGATAGCGGACGGGATAGCGAGAGGGCTTTGCCCAGGAATGTGATAGAGCCTACAGGCCTATAAAAATAAACTTCATTGATTTAACTCGATTGATTGAATCATACCTTCAGCGGAGCTCCCTGTATAGCTGGCGACTCAGATTCTACACCAAAATTAACACTACTGGATTTCATAGACTATCATACTAGTCCGAACACACAACGAATTTCGTTCTTACCACAACATTAGGCGACGTTTTGGTCGCTGTCTCTTAGTGATAAGTATATGTAATTATGTGTAAACAGACGTGTAAAGTTTGTCTCCTTTCAAGTTGTCCAGTGCAGTCGCCGTAAAAGATGATCGGCAAGCCTCGCGCCGCTCAAATGACTTCATTAATGCTTGATAGGAACTCCGAGCCGGACTAGCATCTGATTATGTTTTCATTTGGATTCTGATATTTTCAGCGCTTCAGTAGGGTGAAATACCTGTATAAGACATTTCTTTTAAATATCATATTTTCTTTCTTTTACTTTTAACTTCTTTTAACAAATTCTTGTCTACTCTAGTTTCGGATGTGCTGCCAATGTTTAATTTAAACGTGTTTCGTAGAAAATATTAGCAATAGAATTATGTTACACTCCATTGGGCTTCAACGAGCGCATTTGTAGTTAATTAAGTCATAATTATCTCCGAAATCGTTGGTTCTGAGATATGATTTAAAAAAGGAAAAGTCCCCGATTTTGAGCAAACAAAAATGTGTTTTTAAATTTTTACTCGTCAAGTTTGGCAAATGAGTAAGTGCACCTGATGCTAAGTGAGCACCACCACACATGGACTCCAGCAAGACTAGAGAATTGCAGATGCGTTACCAGCCTAGGTTGCAATGAGAGAATACCTCATATGCCAGTAATTTCACTGGCTATCATATTCTCTACGCCGGAACACAACAGAGTAAGCACTGTTGCTTGGCTGCAGGATTAGCTAGTAAGATAGTGGTTAGCGTAAGTTTGGACGTATTCAGATATTTTCGAGCATCATCTTAGTCTAGTAAGCACAAGTCCGGCAGGTAATTTTAAATAAGAAAACTATTTTAACTCTCTACTACTAGCAAATTCAGTCACCCAAAACTAGTTCAATAAGTAACAAAAAGTAAAAATAGATCACCTGTCATAACCTCAACGGGGAGTGAGCTCCGCCGCGGCAGGTGCGGAAGCGTTCGCTCGTGTACACTATAGGAGGGCTTGGCGAGAAATTGGTGGCAGGTGAACCCGGTACTGGGCTTGCGGCGGCTGGCGCCGTTGGTGCTGTGCCGAGGCGCGCCGAGCGACGCCAGCCCGCGGAGCTCGGATGCCGCCACGGGCGCGGGCGCGGAGCCGCGTCGCCGACCGCAGTACTCCTTCACGGACAGCGTCCGCCGCAAGAACTCGGGGATCGTTGTTACTTCGCGCATTTTTTTCTCTTTGGGTGCTGAAATGTTAGGAACCATAATTGAAATTATTGTTCATAATTACGTGAACCATGGTTACTTAAGTGGATTATGCCAGTAGACCTAACTTACGCGTCATAACGTGGCGTAAATTTTGGACAAAGTCAGTTTGCTAAAACCAACCAGTCACGCATGTTGTTACCACGCGGCGTTTACGTACAACAGAAGCGAAAATGTTGAATGATATACGAATCTAAGTAATTCTTATTTAGGCAGCCAACGGATAGATAGCAGATATTTCGACTAAAATGTACCGATGCCGAATTCAAAAATTAACCCCGCGTTTCTAATACATTTTACCGTATACATATATATTTTATTAACTTCAATATGCGTTGATACAGGCTTTATTTCCAGTTAAATATATATATTTATATAAACATGTTTTTTTTCTGCGAATATATTAGTGTGGAAAAGATTAATATTTCAGCTGACGTACACTATATTAGTATACTCACTGTAGGAGATGATATCGGTGGGCATGGACTTGCGGCGCGCGGCGAGCTGGCCGGAGGCGCGCGCGCCGAGCGGCACGGCGGTCAGATTGTCACGCAGTTGGCTGCCCAGCGACTCGCGTCGACCGCCGCCCGCACTACGTATCGACGGATCCAAATTTTCTTTTTCAACACTCCGTGAACATTCGGTTACGTCTAAATTATTATTTTCAGAAGCGTCATCGGTATCAGTCTTATCGGTATCATATCTTTTTAACATATTGCTAAATCTGCCGTCCTTTCTATTAGTGGCGAAGGACGGGCCGATCTCAGTCTTGGTGTGTCGGCACGGGTAGATGGCGTCCTCGTTGCTGGTGTGCAGCGGCCGCGCGGCCAGCGCGTGCGCGCGCGCCGCCGTCTCCAACGGAGGGAACGTCTGCTGCCGGATCAGCTTGCAAGTGCCGCCATCCTTCAGTACCGAATTCAAGCGTGTCGCTTGCACTGGAGTTGTAATCGAAGCTATGGAGGAATCGGGCAGCAATTTTTCCGTACTCAGTTTTTTTTCTGACGATTTGCCGTGCTCGCAGTGACCACGAACGCTTAATTGTGAGTGCAAGGAATGTTCACTGCTTAATGGACTACCGTTGCTGCAGAAGCGAGGTTCGGCCACGGATGGGGTTCGGGTTCTGTCTCTGTTCTTAAATTTGGAGTCTTGGAATACGTTCAGCGGAACAGAAAAGCGGCGCAGGTGTTCCTTCAAGCCGGCCGGCCGGGCGGGATTGAGCGAGCTGCGCCGCAGGGGCAGCAGCAGCTCTGAGCTGTCGGACACGTTGGTGTCGAGGTCGTCGTCCACCATGTCCGCATCCGAGATTTCGGTCTGCGTCTCCTCCGCCATCTCCTGCGCCACCAGCATGTCCCACTTGTTTTGATTAATTAGTAAATTACTTAACATTTGGTTCGACAGGTCGTTTTGTAAAAACCTGTGCCATTCCGATATGAGGGGCGTAACTACGAATTTGAAAAACCCTGCAAAGAAAACATCAGTGTTGAGCATTTTCTGATACTACCTATATCTACTAATATGACAGAGCAGTAAATTTTCGGTTATAATCTGTAGAACTACCTCAGCACTAGAAAGCTGCATTACATCTGATTAACAGATGTATTTTTTTTCACGCTAAAAGTGTGAAGTTCCTATGGTACGGGGACGGGTCGAGTTCAAAAAGTTGAACTTACGTCTTCCATGTGTCGCGTGACGGAACTCATCCGATCATTGTTTAACTACCAGCTAACAATGTCGAACTTTCTGAACTCTACCCAGACGTGGTACCCTGCAACACCTAGTTAATGAAATAACTACCAGCTAACAATGTCGAACTTTCTGAACTCTACCCAGACGTGGTACACTGCAACACCTAGTTAATGAAATAAGTTAAAAACCTGTTTGTATCTTCGGTATGGATGTAGTATGGCGGTCGCAGAGGGCTGTGACGGGTAGATTTAGCTTCCGTTCATAGTCTCCTTGGCGGAAGAATTCCTCGCACACCTTCTGGCTCCATTTCCGGCTAATCTCCCAGGGGCGGCAGGGATTGGATATGTCTGCGCATTTCAGAGCGATCTGCAAGACTAGGTGGCGATGCTCCTTTTTCGACATGTCGAGGGTGTTTGTGTCTAAATAGCCCTGCGAATAATGTAAGTCATTTCACATGACGCCCCTATTATATGGCCAAAGTCTAGAAGAAAAACAGTGATACATATCTGACATCTAATGCGATTACAATCAACAAAGTATTCGTATTATTAAGGAATATTTATTACATGGTATTAACATAAATGTACCTAGGTTTGATTAATGCAAGCTCTTCTGAGGAGATCGAACTAGTCATCTACTTCAATTAAAATGAACCTACGAGTTGAAACTCATTTGAAACGCATAACAACTCCACGGCAATTGCAGGATTTAATAAATGGCACTGATTAAGTGCGATATAAAATGTTTCCATTGATTGACGGATATTTGAACCAGAAAAATATTTCGGTGATAACGGGAATCATCCCGTCATTCTCATCTATCATTCACAGATTACATTATTATTAAAACAAAGGATTTTTTACCATCTATACCTACATGTAACATTGTAACAGGTCGATGTCTGTACATGGGAGATATTAAAGAAAAAGTAAATGAAAAACGCTCTACTATTTTTAGATTTTTTTGTCTGTCTGTAAGCTTGTTACCGCGCTACGTAATAATTACTGTACCAAACTGAATGCAGTTTTCTTTGTTTTATTGCTGAAGATCCAACCTAAAATCTCATGTTTCGTTTTTTATAAATTCCACCTAGAAGTCAAGGTATTAAAGAAAAATTGGGGAGGAAGAAGCCCTGAGTTCAAAAATGTAGTATGTACATGTGATATCCTTACTAATATTATAAATGCAAAAGTAACTCTGTCTATCTGTCTGTCTGTCTGTTACCTTTTCACGCTTAAACCGCTGGGCCGATTTAGTTGAAATTTGGTATACAGATAGTTTGAGTCCCGGGAAAGGACATATGATAGTTTTTATCCCGGAAAATTGCATAGTTCCCGCGGGACAGCACAGCCCAAACCACTGGATTTTTTCAAATTTAAGGCGGAACAAAGTTCGGCGGGTCAGCTAGTATAATATAAAACACTTAAAGCAAATTTTTGTCCAACAAGGTTCCTTGGGAAATTTCTGGATGTTTCCTTTACGTGGTACAGCTACATGTAGAAAGCGGTAGAAGATGCAGTTTTACAATTAACCAATTTCAAGTTACAATACTAGTATAGTAAGTATCTTTATTCGGAAAAAGGAGATGCATGTCACCACCACTTCTTTTTACAGTCTTATAAAGATAAAAATAAACTGCATAAACAATTTAGAAAAGTCTAGACAAGTATTAGAATTCAAAATTTATGCAAACACGTTCATAATATGCTCGTGAATACACACAATGTTAACTGCTTGCTTGCATCAGTTGGAGACTATTGAGGAGAACCAGACGTGTCTGAGCACTATCGGCTATCAGCCTGCATCTATCTAGACTTGCCCGTCAGTGACTACTGAGATAGGTCAAACTAAGGCCAACACCAACATCATGTTAAGGTGGCTGGCAACATTCATATCTTGATTCGGATTCATTTATTCTTCAATATACGTACAATTTCATACGACGCATTACACGTGGTGGGGTGTTACGAGTACCACCAGGGTACTGGTTCTCGTAAACATGATGAAACGGGTTGATATAACTTGTCATGCATATCACTGTTAAGGCCAAATATAAAGTAACTCAAACGCTCTACTGCCGCTTGAATGATTGTATTTAGTTAATACCTGGCTAAGTGATGCCTCATGATTGGTAAAATTATATAATTCTCATCGAAAATTACGGCAGACCATATTATTTTTGTTTTGTGTTTTTGTTCGATTAAAATAATTACTACCTAATGAAGACGGTATTTTACCCAGCACTCTCAAGAAGATGTTCAAATAATTTATGAAAAACTTGCTTCTAGAAAACTCTAACTTACTTATTTAACCCAATCGATGTAGTGATGAGACAATAGAAGAAAAGTTCCCATACAAGGGATTCCTTGTTTTTTGTTCTACATAGTCCTGAATTGTCATCATGTGACGCAATAACTTTTGGACATGTTACACAAGTTCTTAAGTAGAGTTGTGAATCCGAAAAGAATATTTTGCCATGCTAGATTTTTCATAAAGTGTTCAGCATCGTGATGCTGTGATCTGTTAAAAAAATTAATCAATCACAAGAAGCAGGGAACGTAATCGGTTCAAGGCACTGGCACAATATAGAAATTATTAGAACCTGCGTTAGATTATTATCTTTTCTGTTGTGTTGTGAATTAAAGATAGATTTACGGTCACAGATTCGTATAACGGTATCTAGAGCATCCTAAATAAGATTGCTCCGGCTAGTCAAATAGAGATTATGAGTCCAAACATTCTCGGTACTGTACCAGGTCGGTCTCGACGCATCAAATGTGGCATTTTACAGATTATCTCTAAAGGCGAGGCTCCATGGCTTAGTAATTTTATTCTTTTAAGATAGCTGTAGTGTTGCAAACATAATTGATATATTGTGCGGGAAAATTATTTTGTTCGATGATTCCCATAACGAAATAGTACCTAAATATTCACATACATTTGACGCACAGACAGCAAAATAGCTGCTCATGAGTTCGTGGTCGCTGAGTAACAATTTGATTATATTGAATAAAAGTTTAAAAATAATCAATTTATATAAAGTCGCTGTTATAAACGGATAAATCAACTAAATTTGTTATTACAATACCTACTATTCAGTTGTGACATCACCCGTATGAGCTATTTAAATTTCGTTTCACGATACCGCGGAAAATATTATTTTCCTTTATCGCTTTCTTCTAATTTTGGTAATCAAAAATAGTCGCCATTGCAGTCGCTGTTTGACTCGGTAGCCAGCTGGCGTCACGTGTTGGTTGCCGTGTCTATAGTTGCGAAACCCCGGTTATCTTTATCCTAGAGCCCGGCGCGTGTGAATGAACGATTCACGCACCGACGCAACGTATGTGACACCTCTAATTTTGCTTTCGTTTTTAACAGAGGTAATCTAATACAGTAATACTGATATTTATCGCATTTAACATTATTATTGATTTCACATGACAAAATAATATTTCAGTAAGGTATAAGTATAATCAATATCACACTGCCCTAATAAAATTAGGTATATTAAATATTACGAATATTATTTGCATAAAATGTTTATCACGTATATTGTGTACTAAGTTGCGATTAACTCGTACCAAATATGTATTTAGTCTTCTTTCAAATATTATTTCAATTACGAAAGCTTCTGCCCGCGACCTCGTCTGCGTAGAATTAGACATATAAACTTTCCTCCTGAATCACTATCAATTAAAAAACCCACATCAAAATCCGTTGCGTACTTTTAAAGATTTAAGCATACATAGGGACAGACAGACAGACAGCGGAAAGCGACTTTATTTTGTACTACGTATTGATTTAGTAAGATCGTCAGTACTAGGTACAGTCAAGGTCACCAATATGTACACACCACTAAGTCGCAAAAATACGTATAGGTACATACTTTACTAAGTGTCGATAAGGTTGCCGTCTACTTTGTTTCACCCTGTATTGCGGAATTCAGAACGGGATACCTACCTAGCCGCTAGGTCCTAGCGCCATCCCGTTCAGTATGGGTCTCGGAGTCTCGACGGTGTACAAATGGGTATGAACGCTATGAGCTCCTGATTGCAGACATCGTATAATATTTATGATGTATTTAGTTATTGGGAGAAGATATTATAATACGGCTCAATACTATCTCAGATTGCATATAAGTCTACGTATACTGAAATGATAAACAATGGCAATCTCTTTAACGATTGAAACCAGAAAAGGATAAAACTTTAAACAAACGGGCAAGAAAGAACTACGAAAAATAAATAATTATGTACAAACAACTGTATTACCTTATATCTTCATTATTTCTACGTCCTTGTCGACTAAACGCAACCTAAGAAAATGCGATAGAGCTGTAATTTGTATCGATGTATGTATTTAGTGGCATGTTCTTAGCGTCTCGCGTAGTCGAGTCAGTCATGTTTTCCTGTAACACGGTCAAGACAAGCAAACAATCTCTTTAGGCTGAACACGCGTCAGTAACGGTTTTTAGTACCGCATTACAATAGTGGAGCGCCGTAAGACATCGTAAAAATCGAAGTCTCGGAATCCGGTTACACAAAATGGACTTTCGTTAAACTCTTTCTTTTTAAACAAAAACCATCAAATTTTGTTAAACATGATTGCAACAAAAGAAATTTCTAAACGGTACTGAAAATTAGAACACAGAAAAATCCGAAAAGTAAAGCTATGGCCGGAATGGGTGATTACAACAATTAATTGAAAAAATGAAAACATTAAAAAATCTACTTGATAATAACTATAAACACGTATAGATATTAGTTTTCGATGATTTTAAAGAGAGTAAAACCAAGGCAAAAAAGCTATATAAAAAAAATATCCTGGACATTGTTCACTGACAAAGCAAAAGTCAGAGTTACTATTAATTTTGATTTCTTGACTTCTGATTTAAGTCGCAAGATTCCCGGTACATTTTGCCTGCTTATAGTTACTTGTTCGTTGATAGGTTGACTGTACCTACCCTTTGCCGACTGATGTGATGACGCACTGGTAGTCAATTTGCGACGGAGAAAAAAAGTACAATTATTATTGGTTTTACGAAGTCCAAAGATAAAACATATTGCATAATTAAGTAACCGGTCCAACAGATCGTGGGAAACCAATATTGTAAACTTGGCATCTGTAGGTATCTATTTGAATTGAATGAATGGAATCAAACAACGTCAAGAATAAGAGAAAACGTACAATAAAATCTCAAAACTCATATAGGTAAGTGTATGAAACGGAAAATAAGAATGTGTGAATGAGACAGACGATGTATGAGCGAGAGGATGAATATTCGATTGAAGAATGAATTGAACTGTAAAACATAGCTTGTAGGATAATGTTGATGTAAAATATAATTTAATTTGATGTAAAATATAATTTATTATAATTATTTATAATTATTTATAATTTATTTATTTTAGTATGAAGAGAGACCCTGGCAATTTCATGGATGTGTCCTTACTACTACATAGTATAAAATAAAGTCGCTTTCTCTGTCCCTATGTCCCTATGTATGCTTATATCTTCAAAACTACACAACGGATTTTGATGCAGTTTTTTTAATAGATAGAGTGATTCAAGAGGAAGGTTTTTATGTATAATTCTACGCAGACGAAGTCGCGGGCAGAAGCTAGTCAATAATTAAATACAATTAGAAAATATCAAATAATAAGTCATTACTTGATCCAACTCAAAATCAAAAAACTAGATGTCAACATTTTAACTGGTTTAATGTGAAACTAGATTTATTTATTGCAATTTTTTTTTTGCATATTTACTGCTAAATTCACAAAAGCTGGCACTGAGTTACAGTGTGAGTACCGGTCTTATACAAGACAGGAGCTACCTAATAGTTTGTAAACTACTTCATATAATACGCCTTCGTTAATAAAAAGAAAAACAGCACATTATTAGCACTAAGCAGGTAAAACAAACGGCAGAAAGGTAAATTGATCCGATCGATACAAGTATTTTACTATCATGGAGTTTTAATTAATTTTTTTATAACCTGTCTTCACACACGACGTCCCAATCCACGAAATCACTGCGAAAAGTTGCGAAATTATCATATGTATTTATTGAATCAAGCTGTATAATATGATCATTTTGTAATGCACACATAGATACTGTCAAGTCACGGGGCGTGTACCCGTAGCATCCGCTGAGTTAAATTCAATTGCCACACTTTGTTTTAAGTTTAATTAATAGTATGCTGCTTCCATTAATTTATATCTATTCGAATGGTGGTAATAAAATGATATCCTTTTCTGTTATCATTCACTCATCCAATCCAGAGAAACTCTTGAGAATCAATCTGTGCTTAGGTGCATTTTTGACGTCACTGACTACATAAGTTACCTACTTAATCGACAATCGTTATAAATACCTAATAATTTAATTTGCATAAATCTGTGTTTTTTGGCTACTTGCTATGGAGTATTATTTTATTTTTTATATGAATAGGAAGGCAACCATTCAATGTTTATTAAACCAAAATCTTACCTGCGCTTATTTCTCTTGTTAGGTTACAACGCCACTAGAGCTGTGGGAGGTACATAGTTAAGCGGTGTGTGAGGAGTAATCTACTAATGGGAGAAAACTGCTACACTCGTAAGCGAGGTTAGTAAAATTAAGCAATTATTTTGGTGTTTTATTTCCTCGAACGCAGTTTAGCTTCCTCGCACAGCTCTGGATACGCAGCCTAAAATCAGGTTTAAACGAAGCCAGTGACGCTGGCGCCAATCCTCAGTCAATCCAGCGCTGGCCTGGCCCGTGTTGTTTAGATGAGGCCAACTGGGTTCGTTTCATTTCCGGCGCTCTATTCCCGCCAGTGCTGGCAGCCAGCGCTGGCTGCTAGTGTCACTGGCAGCCAGCACTGGCTTCGTTTACACCTGGCTTTAAGTTAACAACCGCAATTCGTACAATTTATATAAATCAGTATAAAAATAATAAAGCCTTACCGCGCGCTCTCTTATCGTTGCCAAGAACGGTAGTTCACTACCAAGACAATACAAAATTAAGGGCAAACATCGACACTCATATAAATACCTTGAACTGGCTTAAGTACTCCTGTTGCCTGGTGATGTCCGTAGCGAGAATCAAGGAGCTGATTTGATTTTCCAGGTTGTCTTGGACCTCGCACATTTGATCTAAAAGCCCGCTTTCTTTCAGACAGCTAATTGCTGAGCGCCAGTGGTGGTTTTCGAGGACTGATGTGTTCTAAACATATATATTTTAAAATTATGCCTTCAGTAATCCATAATAATCGCAGTTTTTATAAAAAAATTCAAAGAAGCTAGCTATGCCTTATAAGTTATAAGTATAACGTAACATCAAAAGCGAAAGAGAATAGAATAGAATGTTAATGTCATAAATCATAATAAATGTTTTATATTAAATAGTCAGCCGGCAAAGACGCGGTCACGTCACGAAGATAAATAAAGGCTCTCATGCCAGGACAAGTACGTCTTTTGTTTATCTGCATGTACGAGACGGCCGTCTCACACAAAATAACTGTTTTGTATCGCACAAACATCAAGGAAAATGGTAACATAATCGTGCGAGGCATTACTCAGTCGACGACAGTATTTTGCGTACAGTGTAGCTGCATTATAGCTATTATTATTTAAAAACCGGCCAAGTGCGAGTCCGTCGAATAATTATCAATAGCAAAAAAAGTATTCATGACAAAATTAGTTTTTCAAAAAAATAACATTTACTTTACTATTTTTCTACCAAAGCAAGACAAATGCTATTGTTCATTATTGTTATTATCTATTCTTTAAGCTTGCCAAAATACGAAAGGATCCGTTATTCTCAATGGAAAGGGAAATCCAGTTTTTTTTCTTTTAGCTACAAGAGAAATTGTTCTTTTTACAATAGATTTGTATGCGGATGTTAAAGTAAATCCATCGTGCAGCAGATAACTTACTCGGTATAAAGCAGCAAGATGATTGGATGTAGCGATGAGGAAAGGCTGGTTCACTCCCGGATGGTCCATGTCGTGAGCTATCGCCGCCAGAAGAGACGCCATCACTTCTAACGGCTCCAGATGATCTCGAATCTAAGATTTAAAAAATCTGCGTGGTAACAAACCAGAGAAGTATATCAATTACCTACTTTGGTAATTCGTAAGCAGTAACACTTACTGTATTAAGATAACAAATAAAAACGTCATAACGACCTAATAGACCTTGGGGACCTTATACATCTCTTTTATAAATGTATTTAATTTAAGTAGAATTTAAGTATTGTAGTAGCTTAATGTATTTTATTTTGATAAAATGACTTTCTGTCAAGTTTCTTGCGGGGCATTCTTCTTGGCAATGATGGTCTTTCCGAATGCGCTGGTAGTCTAAAAAAGACATGTAAATGAGCCCTTGGCGGCCTATTTTGATAACTTAACCACAGTTATTTCTTACCGAAATTAATATAGTACTTTAAACCTATAGAGAAAAGCATTATGTTTCCCACAGTAGCCAAACTATTTCATCTTGGGTATTAACACTTGAATCCCTCATTAGGTACGTTCAGGATTCAATGTACGCCCGCGTCGTAAATATATCATTTTGCTCCCTTGAGACACAATTATCTATTAAGATAATTATGTAGACGCTAATGCAAAAGCTCTGATATTAGGCAGAAAAATGCGTTTTCACTGAGCCAGAGCAAAACAGAGACGTGCAAAATCGACCAATCACATTATCAATAATCAACGTTTATCACAAGGTAATAAAACGGGCGCTGCGCGAGATGTGGATTTCAATTCAACTTATGTGATTGATCTAAGGCTCTTATAACAACAAAATTAGTTATTTTTTTAACTAAAAATTACTTCTCCTCAAACGTGTAATTGCATTGTTCCAGAACTGTGTACATTTGTAAGAAGCAGAATAAAACAAAAACGGTAATGAATAAAGTCGTGTACGAATACAAAACTTTTACCTGAGAAAAACGCCGTTACTCAACCTGAGATTTTTTTAATCACAAGCACTAGGCATACAATCAATCCACGAGCCATTTCGTTAAAAAGAAAACGGCGGTCGCCGCACTCAACTATTTCCCAGGTGCCGAGTTGGTGGCAGATTAAAAAAAAGTAAAATTTTACTAAGATCTGAAACAAATCTTTGGAATTTATGCCAACGTAACTAAACATGAGTAACTAAAGTCCAGTAAGTTGGGATATGTATATGAATATTAAAAATTCATATTTATTCTTAATAAACATAAATAAATTAGTACAGAACGTATTGCATAACTTACGAGGACTCAGTTATTGACAATTAAACTTTGAAAGAACTAATATGAATCGTAACAACTTTTCTCTTAAGAAATGCGCTCAGAATTGGGACATCATTATTAATACATGTAGTAACTGCATACAGGAAAAAAATCTTGAAAATAAAAGGGAAAACAGAATTGTAATAAGAATATTTTTAACTGAATCTATATTATGAGAATTTTATAAGGTAAGTACGTATTGAATTACATTATGATCTTTGTTATAGTAGGTATATTTTAAAATGCACCATGATTTCACAAGACACTACATACACTTAAATGGTACAGATTTTCTGCAATTCATCCTTTAGTGAAATTTTGAACGGAGAACTAAATTCATCAAGATATCTGTAACATAACACCATAAACATGATACTGAAAAGAAATGTCATACATAATAGTACATTACTGACCTAGGGCTGTGAATTCGTAATCGTGAGGTGAAGGCCATAAATATGCGATCTTGGGCTTTACGAATTACCGCCCGTGGTTTGTATAGTTTTACGTCTTGCCTTGGCCAGGATTTGAGATTTTCTGCCTGCGAAGCGGGCGTAATATCCCAATTACGGCAAAGGGTGACGTAATAACATTTTATATACCTATTCTTTCATTACACTTGCACAGCTGTACATAAACGGTATAAGATCGAATATGCTAAGGTCGCATCCGCCGTCGATTTTCTATGAGGATACTGTGCATCAAGGCCAAGGTCCTACTCGTCGGTAGGCACTGTACAAAAATGGGGATAATTCCATTCAATGGGCTTTCGGCTTTTGTTATAAGTAAAATAGACGCAGCGGTTCATGAAATATGAGGACACGAACATATGTTCACTAAGGTTGTTACCGCGAGAAATGCCGGACAAGGGCAAAGTTACCGTAAGGCACAGTAACCCACCGATACCTTAAATTACGTTTGCCCAAGTTGTACTGATCGTAAGTTTTTATTTTATTTTTTCTTATTTCTCTGATACCGAGTTGCAGCTTCGCTTCACAACAGCTCTCCTCTTAACTTTGATGCAAATAAATGAATACGACCAAGCTAAGTATCTACCTAAAACAGATCAATACGTGTAAAATTAATGTAACCTTAGGTATGTACCTACTACAAGACAGTTCGATATTTTATAATGATATAAGATGTATGTGTGAAATCTCACCTGTTTCTGCTGTAGAAAGCAATGCATGGCCTGAGTGACGTCAGCGGCGTGGATCGAATTGTGGTACGGATTTGTGCTATGGTAACCTTCTTCTATTAAACTGAACAATTTCCATGTCTTCGCGGCGTCGAGTTTGAAATAAGTTATCAGGCCGTAGATGTGGAACAGGTGAACACAAAGAACTGGTAGGCAACGACCTGGTAACAAAAATAGCAACCTCAAAAACGCTGTCTACGAATGGAACTAGTCGAATTTTTTGGTAGGAATATTTGCAGAAGGATGACGAGTTTTACGTGGATACGTTTTATCATCGTGAAAATAATTCAAATTGTTTATCTGGCTAAAAAGCGTGCCTTGAAAATATTAAGCTTTTAAATCAAAAGCACATTTTGATGTATCTTTTCATAGATATTTAATCGGCTATGGGTCCCTTTTTCTGGGTATTTTGCCCTTCGGGCAATTGAAGATACCTAACTAACCTAACCTACCTATTTTTGTATTAAAATAATAATCTGTGATTCGAAATAATGGCAGCATTTTTCCCGGGTGGACCAAGTTAGGTGGACCACGACAAATTCCTGATGTCATAACTGTCAGACACTAGGCACGTATCTGTTTATTCTAAGAATAATATCAAAATAAACAGAATAAATACAAAATATATCAATGAATATGATACCGTCTAGACATTGATTATCATTATATATTGTCGTGAAGCGACAATGTAGACTTAAAATTAAATAAAGAAATTACAATATTAACAATTAGTTTATTTACAAAGACAATATTTACAATAAACTAATTGTAAATATTGTAATTTCTTTATTTAATTTTATTTAATTTTAAGTCTTTACATTGTCGCTTCACGAAAATATGTATAACAAAGTCCTTCGCTGCGTCTGTATATCTGTCTCTACGCGATAAACTCAAAACTACTGAACAGATTTCGAGCTGCTTTCACCAATAGAGTTTTGTTAATTGGTGAACTATAACGATAATTGTGGCAGTGGTGTGTTAAAATCCCCGAAGTCGCACGGGTCTAGTGTACATTATTTTTATACCAGGAATTTATCAGAGAGTGGTGAAACTGGCCCCCAGTAGTACCTTATTTCGAGTAGGATAGATTTATTAGCTCTCTGTCCAAAGTAGTTTCTTACTTGATTACGCGTATGGTATACACTTCAAGTACCTATGTGAGATTGTTTTTATTACCTATTTTTAAACTAAGAGTAACAACGAAGAAAAGTAATACCTACTTATTCAACCATTTTTCAATTGCGCGCAAGCCTGTTATAAAAAACATCAATAATAAGATACGATTTACGAGATTCGTTATTTAAATAAATCACAGGTAATCGCATAAACATACGTGGCGATTTCTCTTTTTCGCCTTGATCTAGATTCTAGGATTACATACATATATAAATAATCGTGTGCGCAGTTATCTTTTCTACTCGTTTTTTATACTGGATTTCCACGCAATTTTCTAAGCAATTCTAATAACTAAATTGTACTCGCAAAGAACTGTGCAATTTCCCGGGTTTTAAAGCACGCCTATGTAATTATAATAATAGATTGGGTGCTGATACTTAAAGGCGAACCTGTCTGTTATTTTTATGACGTAATTGCGGGCTCACATCACTTTCATTAAGTGGAACGATATTGTGACAAATTATATTAATTAGTAATATGACCTTCACAAGGCCTTACTTACCTACTCGAATGTTTTAGGAAATTGGTTGCACTGTTTTTCTGAGTAGAAAGCTACTACCTACTACTGGAATAACATAACGAATCTATGAAGAACGATGAATTCAATAAAACTGCCTAAACTAAAAAATGTTATAGAAAGAATTATACGACACGGTGTGAATTTTTTCGAGTTGCGAGTCAAAGAGAATATAACCACTACGTTTTAAGAGACGGGACTCCCATACTAGCGAATAGAATCAATATCAATTGACACTAGGTTCACGCGGCAAAACAATACCAAAATGTACGCCAAAAAACAGAAGTGTCCAAAATAGTGCGGTATGCTATAACGCTTGCGGTTTTTATCGACATCGATAGATGGTGAGGGTTGAAATATAGGCTCAGGTCAACAATTTTTGTAATCGAAAGACGGTTAGGATCGATTCCACATTTAAGTCATATGTTATTAAGTATAGTGGATAATTCATTTTACGGACTAATACATTGTTGCACTCAAATGTGGAACCTGAGTCAAAATAAACTTTTTCAACAGATTTATTTTTTATTATGATTTTGCGATACCATGTATCTTCACATATATTTTAATGTTTCTAATTTTACTGTTGAACATAATATTAAATCTTCTTTTATATTAAGTTTGATCCAGCGTCTGCAACAGTTTTTTTTTTACACTTTAAATCTTAAACTCTAAAATAAGTTACGAAGTTTATAAATTGTAACTGTATACAAGTTGCCACAAGTTCCACTTCTGTTATGTCATTACACGGAATAATAAACAAATAAGCCTGTAGTTATCGATAATGATAGTACCTACATCCCTAGTACAAAATGAAAATGGACATGAAATATCTTATTTTTTATTCTTTGTATTGCCTCGTGCTCCTAAATATAAGCAAAAAGTAAATAAAAGTTACGAAGGGAATACTTACAGGTTTACATCGAAGGGAAATTTCGCAACAAACGACCGTTTTTCGTCATTTTCCCTCAAGACCTATTTCTACATATTTCGTACTTTATAAACCGTCTTCTCAGTGGTATTTTCATTAAATGTTTCCACGTAGATCTCGTTTCACTGCTTTACATAACCATTAACACTAACTTGAATCGAAATCTAAAGAAATTAAGGGAAAAAGTGCGCGAGCCGCGATGACAAACAAAGCAATGTGTCTGACTGTTAACATATAAACACTACTAATGTTTTGTTTCAGTCTTGTGGCAACGATTTTCCGTGTAAATTCTAAATATTTTTTAATATTTTTTGTTTCTAGTTGCGTCAGACTTGTGTGTGAGTGTTGTCGAGCTGATTTACGCACTGCTGCAGAAGGCGGGCGGGCATAAACTATGTTCGATTGCCGCTTCTTCTCCTACCTAAGCAAACGTTAGATATAGGTGCACATAGGAAAGCTAAGTGTAATCTAGTTTAAAACATGATACTTCTTTATTAATTATATAAGTAGGATTGAAAAGTAGGAAAAAATGTGTATAATTACCCCCTGACACGTTCTCTAACGTAAATGCATTAAACTGCCACTGCACTGATTGGTCAAGGATGCGCTGCAAAGAAAGAAACAAAATTACGTTTGCATTGAAAAGGTTAACAGAACAAATTATACAAGTCGTAACATCAATAAGTTAAATAGGAGAAAGAAGTTCAACATTAAAAAGCGTTTTCTTTGAATTCGCTGTTGCAGTGGTAAAACTTAACTTCGCAAAGATCCATCACTGTCGTACATTTACGAGTACAGTCAACGTCAGATAAAGAATAGCGATGAAAATATTCAAGTATATCGAAACAACGCTTCATGTCCTGGGCTGATTACATGTATTTAGCCACTTTGACCGCTCTGCCACATCTGACGCTGACTGTACTTATTATA